>OY283139.1:76924835-79811108 GCA_958299785.1 Medicago lupulina
ATAAGTTTGTTTAGTGAGAGTCCTTTCCATTTCAATCGATTAAAGAGATATATTAAAAAGAGTGTATTGATATCCAATGCATATGAACATAGTAGTTACTAATTTACATTGAGTCTCAAGGTTCGCTGCAACGTAATTCTAAGAGGCATAGACTAATTTGCATTTTTGTTTGGTATGTACAGTATAATTACTTAAAAACTCTTTAAATTAATAATTATTAATTTATCGATAAATTAATAACTCTCTAAATTAATAAATTTCTCCGGTCCTGACATTATTAATTTATAGAGTTTTAACTGTATTAGTTGAATAGGTCAACAAACTCAACTTCATGTCATCTCATTACGACAAGTTCTATGGAATTCAACCGTATGCAACGTTTATTAACCCAGTGGGCACTAATCACATTGACTCAAAACCACTCATCAAGGAGAAAATCACAAGGTAAAGTTAAAATATGTCATTGTCCTTCTGCATAATATAATAACTCAGTTAATACAAAAGCATATAGTCACAACATGCTGGGAGTAAAGTCACTTTTATAAACATCTCATAAAAATTTCCATTGCAAAGAGAAACCTATGATATTGACAGATGCATATGCCAAACAGAAATTGTGACTCCAAGAGCGTCTGAATGACATGACTTGGATCTCTTTCAACTAAACCAAAGGTCCTGGATTCAAATGCAAATCTAAGAACGCAACTTTAAAACTCATGAGGGAGAGTGTTTCCATCCATTGTGGTCATACCAGCTTCGTAAGTGGGGATACAATTTTCATCACAACTCACAGAGTGTTTCGGCATGGGTCAACATTAGGCACAGAACATTTGATTGTACAACTACAATTACATACTAACTTCAAACAGATGCAAGTGGCCATATTCGATATAATGGAAAACAGAATACTAGAGAAAAATATATGATGCAAAACTTGTTACTGAGAGTTGAATCGGAAGGACTCTCCTGGTACATAACCACCAGTCCTCATACTATAACGATCAAATTTTGAATTGCTATGGTCAACAGCTGCCCTCGGCTCAACAGGTTTAGCCTCAGCTCCATTTGTCGGAAAAACAACTTCTCCACTCTTTTCTCGGTGCCGATGTCTAGGCCGTTCTTTTTGGCTCTTAGATTTAGCATATGATGATGGAACCTCACCAGATCCATAGAATTCAGCATACTCGGATCGTTTTGAAGATCGGTGCTTACTAGGGTCCTTGAAACTGCTCGATTTCACTTTTGGAGGCTTTGCTTCTGAATATTTCTCGGTAATGGTTGCAGTATGTACCTGTGGCATTTGCCTATTTTCAGTAACAGTAACAGGCGTGGTTTTCCTTTTCACTAATGGAGGCTGGACTTCATCTTCTGGCATCACAAGACGATCCTTCAGTGGTGTTAGTCCGGTCTTGCGGCTGTTAAATTTGAAATGTGAGGGTATGAATTGAGTGAATGCACTAGCCAAAGCTTCAAGGGATAGCTTAGAAAGATCGGCAATAAGCTGTCCAAAAGATGGCCATCCGGGATCCTCTTTACTGCTCTCCGGGATTGGCATGCGTTTGTCGTTGCTTTCTTGCCCTTTAAACTCTTGTCCTGATGATCTCTGCGTCATTTATGCAGTGTAATTAGCAACCAGCATGGTCAAAATATGAACATCAGATAATAATATAACAATGAAAGTATAAGTATTAAGGCCCAAACAAAATGATATTTCATAATAAAAGAATGAAAAGTTAAATGAGGTGTAAAAGTTCTCCTTTTTTTCTTCCCCACAACCCCAAAAGTTTGCCAATAAAGGAAAAGACGAAATAAAGAATTTTTTTCCCCTTTTAAAAATGAATACACGGTAATTTTGAAGTTTTGACTTTGAATTGAATTGAACTCCTTGCAGTTTCTTTTGTCTCCACCCTCTGGTTCTCAAGTACTTCGGAATTTGGCCGGAAAATAAGTAAATCATACCTAAGATTATTCTAGTCAAGGATGAAGGTCGGGTACTCTCATCGATTCAAATTTAACTAAAACTCAACTACTTGAGTCCAACCACTTAGTTTGAACTACTTGCAGTTTATAATAACTCCAGATGTTTTGGCACATCAAGAAGCGGAGAAATGCTACATATACCTAAATAACATTACCCAGTTCCCACCATTATAACTTAGGTTACATCATGCAACTCATGTAATTCTGAAATTTTCATATATTTACAAATTCTGTGGATGCAAAACATACTGTTTTTGAGAAGAAAGAGGATCCAAATCCCTGCTGAAGCATGCATGTGGCATATCCAACCAAAACAGCACCAACAACTATAAGGATATCTGCAGAAAAACACAAAATGGACTTAAATCAGTTAATTGGAGATAGAGAGAATCTAATACATTTAATAAAAAGATACAGTCACATACATTGTTCTCAAATTTACACATTTCCCATTGTTTTCACTTCTCTAAACAGAAAATTCACTTATTTTAACAAAAATAAATTTTATATATTATAGTATGTTCTACAAATTTAATTAATAATTTTCTGATAAAGAAAAATCAGATCCAACAAGAACAACATATCAAACTTAGTTAACTTCTCTGATAGGCATTTTCCTTTCCATTTATCGATAATGTGTTTGATGTGTTACCTACAAATCTAGTCCATGTGGCCAAAAGATGCTCCCTTATATTTGAAATGGGATCATAAGAGTTGAACTTGAGAGTTGGATATGCTTACTAAACATATATCTAAGATCAAGCACCACAATGCATTTGTTTGCCAAATGATAATGTCCTAGTGAGTTGAGCGAATAAATAGATAGAAAGTTTGAGCTATGCAGGTAAACTTTGGAATTAAATGGTTTTCATATGAGCAGAAATAAAATAAGGCATATGGGATGTATAAGGTTAGCAAGAGGCACAATAATCCTAATTTATTATTGAAAAAGTCTAGGCCCCTAACTTTAGCCCATCTGCACGAGTCTGGCCCCCATGATTTTGACTCGGTCAACACTTGCCAACTACACGCACACGTGGAAATTAATTAAAATAACAAAAAAAAATTAACACTAAACTCAAATTGAAAGAAGAACAATAACCCAAAAAGCCTTCTCTCTTCTTAACCCACCACCAAAACAACATTCTCGGCGCAACTCCGACCACCATGCTCACCGATCAGAAGAAATAATATCATTTTCTTTATCCTCTCCATGAGATCTTTCCAGATTTTTAATTATTTTTGCGAAAGGATCAACTTCCTTTGCAGCCGATTTTCTCCCTCCTCCGCAGCACATTTTCCAATTATCATGGGTCGGCTTAGAATCCGGCATCACCACCACAATGAAATGAACCAGAAACTCACCTTTCAAAATGATTAAAAAATTCGCCAAATGTAGCTCCACTCTCTCGTAGCTCTATTACTGCTAGCTTTCACTTTCACTATGACCCTCTTTGTTTTGCTCTCTTACAACACAGCCCAGTTAAACAGTTACCCAAAAACGGATCTGGGTTTTGATGATAACCCTTTTTTGAAGCTTCGGAATTTGATAATAGTTGTTGATCATTATATTTACACGATTAGTGGATGTCGGAAAATTGAGAAGTAGGGTTGAAATTGTGGATAGAGGCTAGCATTTTTTAAGCATATTAAGGAACGGGGTGAGATTGTGAAGCATATTTAGGAAGGGGTTGAGATTGTGGATAGAAACTAGGATGTTTTGCTTTTGTTTAGTGGTGGCAAAGACGAGGAAAGATGATGGAGAGTTATCCAGCTGTCGCGGATTTCAACGGATGGTTTGGTGAGTGTGCTGGGTTGAGTTTTATGGTTGAATATGAACAACATACCCAGTATTCATGTTTTTGGAAGAAGATTTATGGGTTGGATGACTTTATGGATTTTTTTTCTTTTTTTATTAATTTCCATTTCCACGTCTGCGTGGACAAGTGGTTAAAAGAATGTCCACATCAGCATTGACCAGTCAAAACCAACGGGCCTGAATTTTGCAGAAGGGGCTAAAGTTAGGGGGCCAAAATAGTGATTTTTAAAATATGGGGGCCAAAATCTCCAGATTTTGAAACTTAGGGGACAAAAGTATCTTGCTCAGGTCCAACATACAAAATGAAAAGGGGGTTGGAGGGTTTCAAGACATGATAGCATTTTCGGATGTAAGGGAGGATGTTTCAAAAGACTTGTCGATGCATAACTACAAGAAAAGTCCTATGTTTTTGGAATGAAAATCAAGCGAGCCAGAGCCCAGATCTCTCGAATACCTAGAGAGAGAGAGAGAGAGAGTTTTAACTATTCATAATATATGTCTTTCTTAATCAGTGTACATCGTTACACCACCAATTCAGATACTGTGGGTTCTGTCAATAAAGGCTTCTCTTTAACTTCAATTCTTTTCCAATTCTATCATAGTTACTACCATTCCTAACTAAACTAAAATATGACATGGCAGATATGCAAATAATCATAGCAAGAACGTTGATTTTCATAGTAATCCACAAGCAGTGTGATACAATTAACATATAGTATTTTCGTCCTTTCTTTCTTCATGGCTGATTGGAAGCGTTTACACTTAGTTTCCTTTCATTCCATTTGTATGCATATGCTATTCAAATTTCAAACCAGAACTTTAACATCAGAATCACGTGTTGCAAAGTGTAGAAGTTTTTATTTTTCAGTGGACCATAAATCATTCAGAATACTCTTATATTATCATCACATGCTTTGCAGATAAAAAAAAGTGCCAAAATAGTATCATTTAATATCAACACAAATTATTGCATAAAATATTAAAGCATAAGAAAAATATGAGATAAGAATTTAAACCTGTGCTTGAAATTGAACTAGATTGGTAATCGCAGTCCTCCTGGTCAAGAATAATTTTCCGAAGAGCAGCATTTCCTCTATCAATGACCAACAAGGAACAGGTTGGTCGAACATATACCACATCGAAATCATTCGAGAACTTAGCATCCTCACTAGGCCCATCCCTGTAGCCAGCAACATTTGACTTTCCTCCGGCGATGGTTGTCACACCTAAAAAATATTTACTGATATTAGTAACGGTATCATTTCACCATTCTCGTCTTACTGAAAGTGTAAAAAGTGTATCAAAATTAAACTCTTCTCATATTGTAAGATAATATACACCTTAGTAGTGAAGACTAGATTCTGAAATCTTGTAGCTAAATAAAGTACATACCAGCATCTCCAATCTTTCTGATAGCAAGATTCTGAGTATCGGCAACATAAACATTCCCTTTATCATCCATGGTTATGCCTTTGGGATGATTAAACCGAGCATCGCTAGGTTTTCCATCCACATGATCAGTGTAACCCTGAAATGACCCAGCTACCAATCTTCCTCTACTATCTGCAATACCATAAAAAAATAACCGATGAAATTAAGAAGTAATCCGTAAGCCAAATTAATGGAAATCAATTCTTGCTAATTTTTACTCAAATCAAAATTCTACTTAACTTGCCAGATAATTTTCATCTATTAATGCTATTGTGAGAAACATAATTATTATTATATAAACTCAAGAGAACAAACAAGAGCAGTAGCCATACATTGAGACAGCGGCGGGGTTATTCGAACAATGTTGCTATTAATTTCATCAACTGCAAAAAGTTCACCATCCTCTTCAGAAACACGGATCCGATAAGGTATAACTCCAATCTCATTTCCTTCCACAACAGTCTCAACTACATAACCATTCTCAAATTGAAGAACATTCCCATCTGAAAAAAACAAACAAAGAAACAACAAATTACATTCACACGCACAAATTAAGCATTTGCATTGAGTCATCTGATCTTATCTACTGTCATAAGCACTTGTGAGACTGCTTATAGAAACAACTTATGACATGATCATAAGCTGTTTTCAGATCATTTCCATAAGTTCTCTACAATAGCTTATGAAAACCACTTATAGCTCATATGAAAATAGTTTGACTTTATTTTATCTTTAGTTATAGAAATAGCTTATACATAAGTATTGATAAGCACTTATGGTAAAAGTGCTTAATTAAGCTATTTATACAAACATGGCCTAATTATGACTTGAAAAGCTATAAGCATGGAATGAAGAATGACCTGAGTGGGGTGTCTTAGTAGTGGCAGACCTTGTCCATTTGATAAGTGAAGACAAATGCTTAATCAATGGTCCTGATTCATAAACATTGTTTAACTAAATTAACCAAATAAATAAATGAAAACAAACCCACTTGGGAATTAAGATACATTAAGCAAAAAGGTTGAAAATTTAGCATACCCATTTGGTAAAAATGGAAAATTGAAGTAGTTAAAGAAATGGGTTGGTTGTATTAGTTACCTGCAGGAGCAGCGTGAGTTGGTTGAAAATGGAGAGAGAAAGTGGAAGCAAGTACAATGAGAGTGTAGAAGAGTGGAGAATGAGTTGTACTCTTCTTCTTCATCTTAGTTTGAGAAGAAGAAGAAGTTATGGCAAGTGGAGTGTTCCTCGGTACTTCTTCTTCCAACTGCACAACACTCTTTGCATCTCTCTCTCTAAAAAGTGCTTTTTTTTGTGATTTAACTTTTGGTAATTTTAAGTTTGGTTTTCCATTTACGTGGAAAGTGAATTAGTTTTTCGAGAAGGGTAGGACGGTGATCAAAAGGAAACGCTTTTACTCCTGCTCATCCACAGTCATACCATACCATCTTTTTTGACTAAATAACTAATATTTCAATAACATAACTATTAAGTCATTAATGTAAACCATAGAGTAATCAAAAGATTGGACTATAGGCCTAAATATGGTGCAATCTTTGGATTAGTCTATGGTTAACATAACTATTAAGTCATTAATGTCAACCATAGAGTAATCAAAAGATTGGACTATATACCCAAATATGGTGCAATCTTTGGATTAGTCTATGGTTAACATTAATGACTTAATAGTTATGTTATGGAAACATTTGTTATTAAACTATGAAATCATTTTTACAAGTGTTATAATAATATTTTGGTATTTAACACATATACCTTAGTGTTGTCAGTAAGTAGCATATTAAACTTACAATTTGTCGAGGATCTTAGTGAAATTTCATTTTTACTGTCAGGGACCTAACTAACAGTAAGTATACACAGTCAGAGACCTAACAGTAAGTTGATGATATTGATTTTCGATTCAGGGACCTAACTGACAGTAAGTATACACAGTCAGGGATCTAACAGAAATTGAGAATATTGATTTTTGATTCAGGGACCCAAGTGACCATTTTTTACTTTCACTTTATTCCTTGTGACACGTCATACTCCTTGTCAGCGTGTCACATCATCACTTAACAGATTTTTTTAACGGCAGGGACTAAAGTGATAACGGAAGTGTAGAGTCAGGGACTTGTTTGTATTTAATCCTGAGTCAGGGACCTATGTGACAACGAGGTGCAGAGCCAGGTACTAAAGTTACTATTTGCTCCATCTTTTTTGTAAAGTTAAACCACCATTTCTATTTTAATTACTCTTATTGTCTTGTCATAAAACACCTTGGTACTACATTTATCAAGGATATAAATACTTCCAAACCTTTATTATATAAATACTCCTGAACCATCCCCTGTAAGTATAGTTATCAAGTGTAGCTCAGCTGATAGCTATCAGAGATAATTTATGTAGGGATTAGGGTTTAAACCACAGATTTTCCACTTCTCCACACATAATATGTGTGAATCTAGTCACTAAGCTACTTAACAAAAAAAAAAAATTCGTCCAAACCTTTTTTCATTATTATATATTATTAAAAAAAAACCTTTATTTTATTATTATATAGATAGATATATAGACCAAGGGTATATTTGATACTCCTTGGTCCTTTTGCTAAGGGTGTGTTTAGATGGAGGATTTAAGAGGGGAAGGGAGGGTTCACTTTTCGTATTTAAATTACGGACACTATGAAATGTATTTTAAAAAGTTAACACATTAACATGATAAATGATAATATAATACTTCAATCACACTTTATTTATTTTAGAAAAACATGTTATATAGTCCGTAATTTAAAAAAGAAAACTAAACCCTCCCCTCCCTTCTCCTCCTAAACCCTCAATCCAAACACACCCTAATAGTCTGTTTGGTTCGAGAACTAGAGGGGGAGGAGAGAGGGATATTTTAATTAAAATGTGTTTGCTTTGTAAGGGGATGGAAGATATTTTAAAATTATTTTACTGTTTTACACTTAAGCTTAATTAAATAAGGATAATAAAGTAACGAAACAATAACGATGTAATCGATAACAACACGGTATAGATGATGGATTAGTAATATGGTCGTTACAAGTAGTAATACAAGTTGTTACCAAAAAAAGATGTTTGATAAAAGTTGTTACACGGATAATATAGTGGATAAAGTCAAGCTTTTACCCTATTGGTGGTTGAAAGTAAACTACATCAACTTAGCTTTAGGTTATCATGGTTGGTAGCTTAGGTCGTTCTCGTGTTTGAGTATTAGTCAATAACCCTCTTTCCCTGTTTCTTCCGTTGGTTCGATTTTCCGCAATTTCTATGACGCTTGTGTTCCTCGTTAGTACATATATGCTATGAAAAATGCTTTTTATTGTCAATATACTCAATCCGTTCTAGATTATATGTCGTTTTGAGAAGAAAATTTTGTTCTCAAATTATATGTTACTTTACAATACCAATGAAACATTAATATTACTTGTCATACCCCCAATTTGTGACTTAATATTATAGTGAGGGTGTACCTCTAATTAATGGGGGTACATAATTGTGTGAACGAAATAAGCACTAGAAATATATATATATATATATATAAATATATATATATATATATATATATATATATATATATATATAATTTGATCATTATTAAAAAGTGTTTTCTTTGTCCCCCAGTTTTGCTAAAATATTTTAGAACGTAATATATAATATTTTTGAACACAATCTGAAATATTTTGGTAGACAATCTAATATATTTTAGTGTTTGATCTGAAATATATTATGTACTGAATAACATATTTATGTACTAAATAATATATTTTTTGCACTCAATATAATATATTTTGGTACTCAATTACTCAATATTGTATATTTATCTAAAATATTTTTGTACTAGATCTAATACATGAATTACTTGTTCTCAAAGATACTTGATGTCTAAGATACTTGATGCCCAAGTTAGAGATACTTTAGGCCCAAGCAACATTGTTGTATAAATGGGTAGAAAAGTCTTTCAAGCACACCTTAAAAGCTGTGATATTTTCTTATAAATAAGACCAATTTTTATTGAGTAAATAGACAATTACCCCCCTGAAATTGTAAGTTTAGTCAATTACCCCTGAAATTAACAAAACTTCAATTACCCCCTAAAATTGCACAATGTTAATCAATTTACCCCCTATGTCAAATTCTTCTGTTAATCAACATAACATTATGCAAATACTCCCCTAAAGTTTTGCACTTATGTGCAAAATGTCCCCCGAACTTGAAAATTTTTATATTTTTTCTTCTTCTTATCCTTGATACAAAAACACTTCCACAAAGCAATAAACCTATAGACATCCTAAACATACAAATCTATATTGATAATGTAAAAACCAGCAAGACCATGAGAGACCAAGTCATGCTAACAGTATCAACACTTGCAACAACATTATTTAAATTCTTGAAAACACAACAACATAAGATAGTGAACATGGCTTCTCCCTTCTAAACTAAACCATATCTAACTCAAGGTTCAACAACATAAGGATGTTTTGATTAATATTATCTAACTCAAGGTTCAACAACATTAATGCAAATATTGCCAACAAGTTTAAGGAAATTTGAACCAACTCACGTATATTGTATTCTTTCATTATGGAGTTTTTCCTTTTAAGAATATTGTCAAAAAAGAAGAAACCATGTCCACTATCTTAGAAGAGAGAAATCATGTTCACAATCTTATGTTCTTGTGTTTTCAAGAATTTAAATAATGTTGTTGTAAGTGTTGATACTCTTAGCATGACTTGGTGTATCATGGTCCTATAGGTTTATTTCTCTGTGGAAATGTTTTTTAATCAAGTATATGGAAAAAAGATATATAAATTTGTAAGTTTGGGGGTATTTTGCACATAAGTGCAAAATTTTATGGGTATTTGTAAAAAGTCATGTTGGCTAACAGAAGAATTTGACGGAGGGGGTAAATTGATTAATGTTGTGCAATTTCAAGGGTAATTGAAGTTTTGTTAATTTCAGGGGGTAATTGACGAAACTTACAATTTCAGGGTAATAATTTTTATTGGTGGAAAATTGTACCATGACTATTTTGGATATTACCCGACCCGCAGCCTTGATTCGACACTCACTTACTCTCCGCTTATCGCTTTTGCTGCCACCTCCGTACTCCGCACCGCACCTTTCTTCTTCTTCTTTCAGGTTTCCATCTCTCTCTCTCTCTCTCTCTCTCTCTCTATATATATATATATATATTCTTCATTCTCATGTAAATTTACTCTTTGAATTCTCGATATTGTTTTGGTTTTTCGGTGATTTAATTTTCTTGTACATGCGCAAGATTCGACTTTCAATTAGGGTTTGAAGATTCTTCATTGTTGAATTCTTATTAGTTAATTAGGGTTTTATGGGACACTATACACATGCATCTGTAATTGATGAATCCAGTTTTAGAAAAGCCCTAAAATTTTCAGCTGGGCTGCACTCATTAGTGATTATTACGATTTTCAATGAATGTGCATCGTTGGAAATGTCTGTAGATCAAATTTAGGTTGGTCAAATCATCAGAGGCAGATAAAGACCTAGAAAAAACTATAAGATATACTATTACATCATAGCGTTGTTTGATCAATGTAGCCGACCCCAATTAGAGCCTGTTTGGATAAACAGCTTATTTGTAGCTTATAGCACAAGCTCTCATCATGATAAGCGCTTATGTATAAGCTATTTTTATAGCAAAAGAAAAGAACTAGTGTTAAATTGTTTTTATATATGCTATGAGCTGTTTTTATAAGGTATATTGGAGAACTTATGAAAATAAGTTGAAAAAAGCTAATGAAAATTGCCACAAGCTGTTTTCAAAAGTTCTCCCAAACAATCTCACAAAACTTACGTCAGTAGATTAGTCAAATAAGCCAATTCAAACAGGCCCTTAGTGGGATAAGAGTTAGCTGTTGTTGTTATGCTTTATTGAATGCCCAATTTAGTTCCAAATCCTGTATTTTTTTTTCTTAGGACGCTTATACTTGCAAAATATGGAAATTCTCATTACCTGTGTTTCTCATTGTTAGTAATAAGATACGATGCTGTACTCCTGTGACTTGGTATACATAAGCGGGCAGGTTTGTGCTTGTAGGGAAATGATCTAGGTAGCATTAGTTTTTATTAACCTATTGTGCGAGAATAGAGGTATGGTGGATGAATGGGAAAATGGTGTAACTTGTTGCTATGTCATTTGGTCGAAAGATTATCATAAAACAGTTTGCATTGATCATATGTATTTTCTCCTGACACTTCATAATCTACGGGTCAAGCCCAATTTCATTAACCTACTTCTTTTGTGTGTGTGGCTCATTTTAATTTAAAGTGTATGATGGGAGTTGGAATGGGTGAGATTAATAATACAAAATAGTGGTTAAGTAGCTGAATACTAGTATTATCACTGATGTTCCACTACTGACATCAGTGTGAATGTGTGATATCAATAATAGCGGTGGTAGGCTTGTACGGAAACTGTAGAACTCCCCCTTACTCTCTACAGAACAGATGTAGATGGAAGAAAGAAGATATCCCTGGTTCCTCCCACCATTTCCCGATTTCTTCTTACTTCACTCTTTCCCTCCCTCTCACATTCTCTGCCATGTGAACAAGAGGTTGTTTCATCCCCTTCCTCAAAAAAGTAATCTCAACAGCTGGGATGTGGATAAAAACTGTGTTAAGAAAGAGAATTATCAATTATTTTTTGAGAAGGAGGTTGAAACATGTGCAAGGATGAAGTTAAAGACCCAACTGATAGGGAGATATAAGAACACACATTTTCAACATGGAAAATTATGGATATATTTTGAATGATATTGATACTTATGGATGTTATGAAGAATAACTTGTACTTTGCACCAAAGCTGTAATAGTGAAGCAATCTTCTTTTCTTCTTCCTCTCTCTTCTGTTGTTTTTCTCCTGTGTTATATGAGAAATAGTCAACCAGTATTGCATTTATGAATTACATTAAAATTAACAATTATTTTAATTTATCGAGTTCACTACCTCTTTGTTAGACACTACTTGACACATTGATTTTATCAAAAGTTGCAAGTAGTTATCACCTTTTGTTGCTACTCAGTATGTTAATTGTTGAATTTTTGTTGGAAATTGAAAATTTCAAAACGGAGAAACACATCGATTCCCCTCAACTTTGAAAGACTCTAATTTTAATTTGTCAGTTCATCTTTACTATCAACAAGCAATGTGTCTCTTAATTCCTGTGCAAAAACTGTCTGTAGAAACTTGAGTACCTGTGCCTTAATCACTGCACAAAGTTACTACAGTTATAGGGTTTTACTACCAACGGAAAGTCGATGAAATCTAATTGTAACTTATAAGTGTCACATATTTGAAGCGGTATATGTAAAAAATTCTTTAGTTAAGAAAATAACAGGGAAAGATGCAGACTGAATAAGCAATAATCAATGTCTATTTATGGACATTATGGAAATGTTTCTCTTTCCTTTGTAAAATAATGAACTGCACTTCTACATCAATTATACTTCCTTTACATTATAATTGCTCATAGTAGGATAAATGTAAAATAATTAGGTTGTTCATATATTCATAAACAGATTTAATGGAAAGGCAAATGTCGACTTTGATGCTGATTTCTTGTCATGTGATAAATATATGCAGGTAGTTTAGCATTAAACAGTGTCAACTCATAAATTCATTCCGTCACGCAATTGAAGTTTCTATTGGAAGCAGCCAAAATGTCGCGGAAGGGTTTGATGGAACAAGACTTGAGTAAATTGGATGTGACAAAATTGCATCCACTTTCTCCTGAAGTCATATCTCGTCAGGCGACCATTAATATTGGTAATATATTCTCCCTTTTAGGGTTTGAATCATATCACTTATTGAATTTGTTACAGTAATACTAGAACTTGAACAAATTTCTTGTTAAGTAATTATTTAAGCTTCTTTTCCATTGATGACTGTTATTGTTAGATCATTGATGAATAAAAAATTAAATCCTGGCAGGTACTATTGGTCATGTGGCACATGGCAAATCAACAGTTGTGAAAGCAATATCGGGTGTTCAGGTATTTCTTTGTCTAATTTTTTTTCTCTATATTTGTTTTGTGTGTAGGAGTGAGGATGGCTGCGTTTATATTGTATATATGTCATTCTTGGCACATGGTGTTTTGGAATCATTCTTTGTGATCGATCCATTTAGATGTAGGTGATTTGTTTCAAGTAGAAAGGAAGTATTTACTCATTGACGTACTCAAAATGCTGTAGTTTATTTAATCCAAATAGCATGCGAGTTATGAAGCTTGTGAATTACCATAAATCTATGAAGTTTTGTTAATATCAATATTTGGATTTTATTTTGTCATAGATAAGGTTTATAGTTAGGTTCATTTGATTGGTTTATGTAATCCATAAAAAAGTGGTTATCTTCTCCTAACATTTAGATCAATTGAATTTGCTACCTCTGTTTTTCCATCTTCAGTTTTTAAAAAATGATATGAACACCATAGTACCACATTATAGTCTTTGTGCATTTCCCTCGAGTTTTTTTTTATATTTATCCTGTTGACCTCTGTGGTCCATGAATGTCGTGCAGACTGTGCGTTTTAAAAATGAGTTGGAGCGTAACATTACAATCAAGCTTGGCTATGCAAACGCAAAAATATATAAGTGTGAAGATGAACGATGTCCAAGGCCTATGAGCTACAAGTGGGTATTTATTTTCTTATTGATGTTATATTATCAGGTTATTTCAACTATTGGTAATGTGTTCATTTTTTTTTTTGCTACAGGGCTTATGGAAGTGGAAAAGAAGATAATCCTATGTGTGATGTGGCAGGGTTTGAAAACTGCAAGATGAAATTGTTGAGACACGTTTCTTTTGTTGATTGCCCGGTAAAATTCTGAACTTTCATTTGTTGTTTAAGGCCGTTTGACATTTTTTGTCCATCTAAATTTTATTTTCTCTCCCTAGCATTACATCATCTCCCAATTCTTTTAATCCCAGGAAGAGATGTATATTGTAGTGTGTGTATGTATGTCTGTATATGAACATACATATATAAGTATGCGAGAAGATATGAACATGTCCTATATTATCTACTATATCTGACTAAGATTATCTCATACGATAAGTTTTGCAGTCTTAGAATATCTTAGACTCTCTTGAAGAATAGTTTCCATATCTTAGACCATGTACAAGCTGACATGCCATACTATGATACCTCTATGGCCACCATATAACGACAGTGCTTAATGCTTATACACACATGTGATATTTATTTTTACTTTTTCAATTGCCATAGGGTCATGATATTCTCATGGCTACAATGCTTAATGGGGCAGCTATCATGGATGGAGCTTTGCTACTCATAGCTGCTAATGAAAGCTGTCCACAACCACAAACCTCTGAGCATTTAGCTGCGGTGGAAATTATGCGCCTTCAGCACATCATAATCCTTCAGAACAAGGTTGACCTAATTCAAGAGAATGTGGCTATCAATCAGCATGAAGCAATTCAGAAGTTTATAGAAGTAAGTTTTCTGCAAAGAGGTTTCTGCTATGTAAGAGAATAACTTTTTGCTAACTGATACAATACTCTTGCCCTACTTGTTGGCTTACCAGGGAACAGTTGCTGATGGTGCACCCGTGGTACCTATTTCTGCCCAATTGAAGTATAATATCGATGCTGTGTGCGAATATATCGTGAAAAAGATCCCAATCCCTGAGAGGAACTTTGTTGATCCACCTAATATGATAGTAATTCGGTCCTTTGATGTCAATAAACCTGGTTTTGAGGTTGATGAAATAAAAGGAGGTGTAGCTGGTGGAAGCATTCTGAGGGTAAGTCTTTTAGTGACTATTCCAAATATTTTTCTTGATTTGCACATATCCGACTTTGTCTGCAGCACATGCAGATGTTAGTTTTCCTAAGAAATTTAAATTTTGTAATTATGTCTTAACATGTATACAATGAGTAATTTTAAAAATGTTTTTATTTTTAACAAGTGTCTTTAAAATGTTTAATCTATGCTAGAATTTCAAATGCTTTGAAAATAATGCCAAGGGCAAACACTCAAAGATGAAACCCAACATATGAGAAACATTGCAATTTGAAAAACTCCATTTTATTTCCAAACCAGAACAAAAGGATGAACTCAATACTGTGTTTTTATCTAAAAGCAATGAATTTTCAAGTGACCAAGAGGCCATGAATCCAGTTATTCTGGGCTGAGTCTTGAATCAGACATATTGACATGAGATGTTCTTCTGAAACACATGACGATGTCTTTGCAGGGTGTTTTGAAGGTCAACCAATTCATTGAAGTTCGACCTGGAATAGTTGTTAAAGATGAGGGTGGAAATATGAGATGCACGCCTATATACTCTAGAATAGTTTCATTGTATGCTGAACAAAATGAGCTTCAATTTGCTGTGCCTGGAGGACTAATTGGTGTTGGAACAACAATGGATCCCACTTTGACGCGTGCTGACAGGTTGGTAGGGCATGTTCTTGGAGAGGTTGGGTCATTGCCCGAGGTTTTCGTTGAGCTTGAGGTATGTGGCTATGCCTAATGATTTAGAATTTTATGCATGCGTGTGTGCCTGCCTGCCATTAATTTGCTTGGTTTCGCGAAGTTTCACTATTCGTAGGACTTTTGGTGATAAAGAGCTTACTTACAAATATCTTCATTTATTCACTTTTACTTGCCAATCTGGTGAGATTAAGTGGGCAGTCAAAATTTAGTCTGTTCCGAAGTAAGATTTATCAGCTATTAAAACTAAGGTTGGTATTGTAATATATTAGTATTATACATCCAATGTTTTAAAAATCGGGAGTCTGCAAGATTGGGAGGGGGTTGAAAAATCGTAACTCAAGGATAGTAGCACAGATCATAAGATCCTACCAATAGAGAAAGAGTGTACTTATGTAGTTATAAATACTTATGCCTACAAATAGATGAATAAATAACCTCTAAATCACAACATTAAACTAAGTTCATAATCATAAATTAGGACGGGGGCCACTGTTTGAAGCCATTAAACAGAAGTACACCACGCGAAATAGAGGAACTCAAGAAATAACCCGATGATCTCGCACAAGAAAGAAACAGAGGATCGTAACAAACCATAGTTTACTTTACTCTTTCCTCACTTTAGAATAGTCAAAATCCTTTTCATTTACTCAGCTTCCCTTCTGTGCTCTGAAAATCTCTATTTACAGATGAATTTCGCATTTGGTCTTGCAGGTAAACTTTTTCTTGCTTCGACGGCTTCTTGGTGTCCGAACAAAAGGATCCGAGAGACAGGGAAAGGTAGCTAAGCTGGCTAAAGGAGAAATTCTAATGTTGAACATAGGATCAATGTCAACTGGTGCGAAAGTAATTGCTGTGAAGAATGACTTGGCAAAATTGCAGCTTACATCTCCTGTGTGCACTAGCAAGGGTGAGAAGATTGCACTCAGTCGACGTGTTGAGAAGCATTGGCGTCTTATTGGGTGGGGTCAAATCCAAGCTGGAATCACTCTCGAAGTCCCTCCTGCACCCATCTTGAATTGAGGACAGACAAGAAAGAGAAAGAGAAGAGACAGACTACAAGAAAACACTTTTTTTTAAACGTGAGAGATGGATTTAGATATGTGGGAAGGTAGACAATTTTTGGGAACCATTTTTGTGAGATGGAGAAGAAAACATTTGGATTGTCAGTTTTTGTTTTTGCATTATGATTTACTTGTTATTTCGTATACTGTCAACCTATTTTTTAAGTTGTATCTAATACTGATTGTGTTTAGACTGAGAACTTACGTTCATTGTTTAGCAAACCCTGTTTCATTCCACAGTTACCTCACCATTACGCCGTATTGGTTCGGCATGTGGTACATCATATATTTGGAACTGTGGTCCAATGTTTAATTCTTGCGTTTGACAGTAATTTCCACTGCAGTTCATGAAAGCTACAGATTGTAGGTTGAATTTTGATGAACGTTTAATATATTTTCACTTTGAGAACAAACATGCCAATAGGGAAGCACTCGTCCTTTTTCTTTTCTTTTTTTTGAATGAAAGAAGTACTCCATTCAGTACAAACTTCATCTACACAATGGTTCAGGATCCTATTTTGTTTGGTTTAATTTGGTTGCGTCCTTCGGAAAGCGTTAGATTAGTAGTAAATTTTTATGTTAAAAATATTGAATCGTGTTAGAGTAGAGTGTAGTAAAAGAGAATGCTCAGATGTATGATTATGTTTTTCTTGAGTTGATTTTAGGAAGAAAAAAAAATGTTTGGACATTGATTTATTGTAGAGATGACAGTGGAATAATTGATTATGACTAAATAATGATTATATTAGATGTGAATAAAGATATTTTTTTTTAAATAGTTTAATGGTTAGAATCATACACCTCCTTACACCTTAAGTCAAACTCTAACCCTTGCATTATATTTACAGTTACCAACTGAGTTGAGAAGTGGAGAATCCGGAGTTCGAATCATAACCTGCATATTATTATAGCCTTAATTACAGTTTTAACCCCCTAACTTTCACAAAGTTGCGATTTTGGTCCCCTAAGAATAAAAACTACAAAACGGCCCCCTAAGTTTTGTATCTGTAGCAGTTTTGCCCCCCAATGCAAAAATAAAAATAAAAAAAATAACACGTGGCACCTCACTTAGGGTGCCACGTCAGCGTAGACCGAGTCAAAATTGACATTAGGAGCCAAAACTGCCATAGATGCAAAACATAGGGGGCTGTTTTGTAGTTTTTTAGGGGGCCAAAATCGCAACTTTGTAAAAGTTAGGGGGTTAAAACTGCAATTAAGCCATTATTATACTCTTGTTTATACAACTAAATTCAAAGAAAAACATCTATACCGTCCATAACCAAACAAAACCGCACACTATTTTGAAGTTATATCTAAAAAAAAGTACTACTAGTTTATAAATCATACGATACCTTTTCAAAAAATACAGTACTCAATTATTTTCTCTTTAAGTTTTAGATCATAAAAACATAATTTAAAAATCATAAATTCATAATACTGGATAGTTTATAAAAATATAGCATGTTTTTTTTGTCATACTTTTCAGATTATATTATAAATTATAATAATGTTCACATGCGAACTGTGCGTTAAGTGCATGGAACATGCATTTCTTGTATGAAAGCATGAAGACGTCAACAAAAGAAGCATGAAACGTGCATTTATCTTTCGTTGGACAGCAATAGGACGCAGGAATCATATACTTTTGGATTTTGTAGAAATGTATATGAAAAGAATTACTCTTAAAAACTATAGTTAATTGATTGATTTATATATGTTTAGAAATCATAAATAAATAACTATAGCAAAAAATATAGAATAATTAATTCAATTTAAACGATGGCATGTCTCTTATTTTGTTTTACTTTGTTTGTCAGTTTGCATTAAAAGAGTTTTATCTAATGGATAATTTTTATTTTTCTTGTAATATAATGTAAACATGATTTGAAGCCTCGAGATCACCCGCAACTAAAATAATGATTTTTTTAAGGAAATTAAAATAATGATTATCGAAATTCTTTTTAAGTGGTACTAAATGTTAGAGTCCTTTGATTATTTGGTTTAGAGTTCGATCTATGTATAAAATACAAAAACCTTGAATTGCTTGGATTAATATGTTGTGCTCGGGAATACTTAACAAAAGACATTGAGAGTTTCCCTCAACCAAAAAAAAATAAAAAATTGAGAGTTTTCATGTTCTATTGTAACATTGATTTTAAAGCGTAAACCTGAAAATAATTTTATATATAGTTTCACGTGAAATTGATTAATTCTTCCATCACATGTATTTCTATTTAAAGTAGTGTTATTTGAACAACTAAAAATTGACGGTGTATTTTGACGTCGTAAAAAATACATTATTAATAACTATGATGTTACTTGAAGAGAGAGAGAGAGAAAAAAAAAAAAGTGGTATGCATGGTACGCACATATACGGTGTTGAAAAACTAAAAAGTTGTTAAATTAGATATGAATATCTTTTATTAAGGCGTAGTCGGACACTAGATATAAATATCTCTCTCAACCTAGATTAAATATTCGAGAATTGACATATGAACACAAAAAAATTGATAGATTAGGGGACAATTATAAAACCAAGTGTTAATTTGGTTAAGATATAGAAAGAAAAAATTATTATAAAAATCCCATGAGTTGTTTTTAACGTGGTTTTATAAGTTGTCATAATTTTAATGTTCAAATATAAGATTATAGAGGTGTTGGACCGTATTAAACAGTTAACTTCGTCGTGGTTTATTTGTGGTATCCAAAACTAAACTGAGGGAGACATGAGGCTTCTCTGGTGCTGGAAGATTCAAAGGTTATATGTGCGTGAAATTTTTGCACGAAGTTGCCATTGTAGGTTGCAGATCGTGTGGCTAGCTAGAAGTTTTACCAAGTGAATGCTTTATTGAGTTGGAAATTCAAATAAATATTGAATTTACTCTATTCAGTAAATTTTGCTTATAAAAAATACCTTAGTTTGTTGTAGAATTTTTTTTTCTTTTGGTACAAAGGAGTCGTATAATATATAAGAGATATGATTGATCTTCACCTGTTTTTTACTTAAAAAATGATTTTCGGTCAAGTTGTAATCGTTCACTATTGGACCCCTTTTATTATAGAAGAATTATGTGATTTCATTAGAAAAATAATATGAAATACAAGATGGTAAATGTCTCAAAATTTAGGAACTAATTCACGATGTAGCCACCAAACTAGAAAGTGAACAACTATACTATATATTTGCATTCTAATAATAAACCTGCCGACACACATATCTATTAAAAAAAGCTGTACCCTTATTAGCAAAAAAATTAAAATTAAAATAGTTGTACTCGTATTGCACTCTTGCCTGGAAGTTCGATTGAATTATTAATTCAACAACCCTTCACTAATTATGCATATGCACAATAGAATAAAAATCTTTTAAGGGTTAATTATGTTGAACGTTCTTATAAATAGGCGTGTTTTCAACATTAATTTATACTTAAATTTTTAGTCTCTAACATTTTTCTCCGTTAGTGTATTTGGTCCATGCTGTTAATTTTTTATGATTGAGCAAACGGTGAAGCACACGTGGATATCACATCTTTTTTTTTTAAAGTACAATTATTGTAATATGGGTCATTGTATTGGGCCTCGACCCGACCCGAGTATACTCAAACAATGTCGCATCTTCTTCTTCAACTTGACCCAGGGGACGAAAATGTCGTTGTGGTATTTCAACCAGTCTTATGACAGTTAGAAGAGATTGATGACACTGATGAGATTGAGGATGTTGATGATGCTGGAGGTAAAGATGTATGTGTCATTGCTTTAGGCATTGATGAAGAAACTAGGAGGAAGAATGTAAAGCTTTACAAGAGGTTTAACCAAGAAAGGCTGAAAAGAAAAGTTTTCTTGACACTGCTAGTTGTGTCATTGATTATCAATCTTGGATTTTTATGAAGTTAATGTTCTAGGATTTTAGGTATTTGGTATGAAAACAAGGTTCTAGAATTTTAGGTATGTTGTATAAGTTTGTGATGTATTGGTGGTTGGATATTTACTATGTTATAAAAGGATGTATTAGTGGTTTATTAGTAAGAAGTAATGTTATGGTATGGAAATCTTGTAATATTGGTAAGAAGTAATGTTATGGTATCAATTTATCTTTGTAAAATCTTGGTATCCAAAATGATAATAAAGGTAACACAATTAGACACTAGTACATATACTATAAAAATAATATTTTGGTATCCAAAATGACAATAAAATTTGGCTTTAACTCGAGATACTATAACCTGCCTTTTGATAGTCAATAACCACTTAATACGGCAAATATTGAACATTAAGAAAAGATGCGCATAACAATCCATAAAATAGGTGGCATTTAGCATTTACAAGGAAAAGATTTGTGCACCATGTACAACCTTTTTTTTTTTTTGGATAGGTGACGGTTTTGGGGGTGGGGTTACTTGCTAAAAATAAATCATTAATAAAAGGGAAACATATTATAATGGAAAATATTGGTTTTATTGTTTTTGTTGGAAACACCCCCCAAAACTGAAAATGCAGAGTAGCAATTCAAACTTACTAACCATCAACCCCCATTTTGAATCTCACGTGAGTCTTCTTTCTTCTTCCTTCATCTTCTTGAATTTCATCTTCTTGAACAAGATTGTTAAATTTTATTTCACTTTCCATTGAAGTTTAGAGATTGCAACTTAGTTTGGTTTTTAGATCTGGATTCATTGAAGCTTTTGGTTGATTTCCGAAATCTTTAAACTTGAAGGTAGGTATAAGAATTTGCTAAACATATTTTATTCTTTATGATGATGAATACGAGTACTAGTTTTCATACTTGAAATGCATTTTGAACAAGCTGGTCACCATTCAATTTGCTGTTCTTGAGTGTTCTTCATTATCATTTTTTGAGTTGTTGTTCTTCAGTAATGCACGGTCGTGCTCAATTTTGACACGACCGTGTTCGTTTGCACTAGAAGATTGCTGCAGAAGCTGCAACATTGTAGACACACAGTCGTGTTGTCTATTGGCACGGTCGTGTGCTAGTTACTATCATTGAATGTGCATTTTTTTCTACTAATATACCCAACTTTGCGTTCTTGACGTGTTTGGCTATCCAAGTGATTGTGTCTAATTCAATTTATGTATGCATTAGGAACATTAAAATGGATATTAGTGAAATTCTTGAAATTTTTCAAGTTTCAAATGTGAGCAACATAACTGGGGAAGGCAACATAGGTGTGGAAGGTTCAGAGGTATGTTCAAGTGATTACATTGTTGTCTAAAATATTATAGAAGTTGCATATATTAGTGAAAAGCGTATGGTAATTACGGTCGTAGGTTTTGCAATTACTAAGTTATTTAACATGTTATATTCTACAGGACTTGGATAGTGGCTCTTGTTCGGAGAGTGTTGTGTGTTACTCGGATGATGATATAGAAGACACGTACAATTCGATGTATGGGTGCAGTTTTGATGATGAATTTGCGGTTGATTGCATGACTAACTTTGAGAAAATTAATTTCAAGGAATTAAGCTCTGATGAAATTATGATGTACCATTTTCCACCCATTCAAGTTTGATGAAGATTTGGATAGATAGAGAAGTTTGGGAGGAATAACCCTTTTAAGAGAAGTTGAGAGTGGGTTGGAGATGTAACCGATGGTAATGGGTGAATGGGTGGGTTAAAACAAATATTTTATGTCTTTAACTTACGCACGGTCGTGTGGATTGAACACACGATCGTGCTCAATAATCAGCAATCTCAAGTGTTTGTACTGATGCCTACACACGACCGTGTGGTTTTTTGGCACGGTCGTGTGCAAACTCACTGGAACTAGCCTCAAAATATGTCATGGACCCACACACGGTCGTATGGATTAAACACATGGTCGTGCGTGAGTTAAACTGGAACTATAGTTGGAACTGTACTGAAGCATACACACGACCGTGTGCTTTTTTGGCACGGTCGTGTGCGAACACACTGGAACTTTAATTGGTTTGTACTGATGCATATGCACGACCGCGTGGTTTTTTGGCACGGTCGTGTGTGAACTCACTGGAACTAAACTCAAACTATGGCCTTGGCTTAATCTTTCTAACACTTTATTGAATTTCTAACTGGACATTTACATGATTGGCTTATATCTGGCAAGGGCGTGCGTCCAATGTAACCAAGTAATACAAATTTTTTTCCTGATTCTAAGCACCAATGTACGTCTATTTCACTAGATCGTTTTCATTTCAAGCATTTTTCAATCAAATGTATATTAAACGTGAGGCGAGTTTTATGACATAAAAAGATGAAATATTATTGATTGTACATTGGTAATTTATAAGTTTATCTAAGTTATCAATGGTGATGAAAATTTGACTTCTTGTATCCTCCCACCACTTGTAAGAGTTCCATAGCCATCTTCGAATCCATTCTCTTCATTTACACTCCAGCATTTGCAACCATTGGAAGATGATAGCAGGATTATTATGTGACATAAATTTTCTCTACAAAATTCCATCGAAAGAATGATTAAAATGACAGAAATTTCTTCTCTATACAAAACAATTTATCAAACAAATTGTAAAATAAAATTGTGGATTGTCCTTATGTGTGTGTGTGTGTGTGTGTATAGTGTTATTGGTGTGTAAATTTAATGATACTAATTATTATCTAACCATATAATACAGATAACATTTATTACATTCTACTATTAAAATATCAACTATTAATTTTGAATAACTTGTCTTTTATTTTTTGTTTATATTTTTCGATCCATTACTCTTCATCAACTAGTCTTGTCTTCTTTCTTTTTAATTAAAACAATATGGTACAAATTTTATATTAATTTAGAAAAAAATCAGTACTGTCACATAACCAAGCTTGTCTATTTTTTCCTCATCACCCTATGGAACAACTGTTACTTTTGCCAAAAAAAACCAACCAAAAGTACATTTTCCCTCAACCCCTAGGGAACAGTTGTGACTTTTGCCAAAAAACCAACCAAAAGTACATTTATTGATAAAGACTACTCCACAATTATATAGCTCCATCACAGCTAGCTACTACTTTACTGTCCAATTCTGAGATGCAATGCAATTATCCAGCAGACAAAAGACTTCCCACTGTACTTTCATATGTTTGACCATTTCAGTATCAAATTTTTAGGGTCTCATATGTAATATTTTACCCTTCCCTCTACAATTTTGATTTTCAAATCTTAAATTTTTTTGACAGCCTTGCAACATAAAATAATTCATTAACCTCTATTAAACATAATCAATAAGCAGTAGAAAAACAAAAAAATATAAATATATATAGTTGCATAATTCCTTAACATCTATTAAACATAATCAAACACAAGATTAAACATACTTAATTAACTAAAAACCTAAACGAAATACTGGAGAAAGTACTAATAAATTGACCTAAACATCACGCACGATCGTGTTTTATTTTGACACGCTCGTGCGCAACTTAACTGGCTTCAAGCCTTCTTTTTGTTCTGAATACACACACGACCGTGCAAGATCTAGACACGATCGTGTTTCACTTCCCTTGTACCATTCCATCCTCAGAACAACATGAACCCGAAAATTCTTCTCAATTATTAAGGAAGGCCAACCAACCAAGCATGAACATCATCATAAGCACAACCAATTTCAGCATGCACAATGAACTTTTTGACCTTCCTAGCTCTTCCTTCAGCAACGATACCTTCCTAGTCCAGGATTATCATCATGGCTGAAAGAAAAGAAAAAAATGTCTGTCACTTCGATCTAGATACCAATGTTGTTTTAAATTCATATTCAACGAGTATGTAGCATCTGCATTTATATTGATCTCGTATGAGAAAACTATGATTTGATTAGCTTACTTACATGAACGTGATTTTTGTAGATAATAACCCTGCTGGTATATCCCCGGTAAATGAGTTATTCTGTATGTACCTGGCATAGATTCATTCATAAACATCTGAGGTGAGACATTTAGTTTCAGTTGGAGAAATATGGGGCTAACAAAGATAAATGCTACAAGTTGTTCTGAAAAAAGGAAGCTCATGACTATCTTAACATATGTAACATATTTGAGATGATTTACCTATTCACGGTCTTCTCCAACAACTTTACTAATTTAGGCTACGAAGGTTCCACACTACGTTCAAGTTCCTCCGATTCACGTTCCTGGAAAACCCACAACACAGGATCGATCAAAAACCACTAACAAAAACACAAAATCAATCAACACCCATTACCCAAAAAATAAAAAATAAAACAGCATACAAGTTCATCGTTGAAAGAATCAACCATCATCGAATGTCAGCGTCATCGACGGGATTGAGATAAGGGTTCGATGGTGGTTGCGATTGGGGGAATGAATCAGATCTGATTTTGTGTTTTGAGATTAAGAGTTTGATTGTTTGTGAGATTGAGAGATCGATGGGTTTGATTGGGTTTGTGAGGTGGTTTGGGGGTGAATAGAAAGAGAAAGGAGAGAAAGTTTCAAATTTGGGGGAAACGACATAGAATGAGAGAAAGGAGTGTATTAGGGTTTGATTTGGAAAAAAAATAAAAAAGAATGGAAAATCTTGTCTCTTTGAATTTGGAATTTCATGAAAATTAGATGAGGTGAAATGTTGGAGCCATGGTGAAATCAAATTTTGGAGCCATGTTAGAGATGAAATCTAGAGGAGGGAAAAATTATGAGGGAAATTTTGTTTTTGACAAAAATTAGGAGGGAATTTAAATTTGATTATTTTGGGAGAAGTGGGAAAGTAAAAAATTCCGCAAAAAAAAAAAATTGGTTAAAGTGAAATTGAGATTTTTTTAGCAAAAACTCAATTCATTTCTGTGTAGTTTTATTGTTGGTCAATTTAGTCTTTGACAAAAAATAAAACTTAAATTGTTCTCTAATGTATTACTCCCTCCGTCCCAAATTGTATGATGTTTTGGACTTTTCACATATATTAAGAAATACAATTAATATTGTATGGAAAAGAAATATTATGAGTTGTTTTACAAAATTGTCCTTAATAAATAATATGGGAAAAATAAATGAAAGAATTAAAAGAAAATAGAGTAATAAATAGTTAAGGTTATAATAGGAAAAGTAACATTAATGTTGCATTGGTATTGTAAAACGACATATAATTTGGGTCAAATTTTTTCCCTAAAGCGACATACAATTTGGGACAGAGGGAGTAGAAAACTAGAGTCCGTTTATTATCACTTTTTTTAAATTTTTTTATCATTTTTAAGAATATTACACCTGTTTGCTACAACTTTTTAAGATTATCACACCTGTTTGCTACAACTTTTAAAAAAAACTTGATTTAAAAAATATCTAAAAACAACTTCAACGGAAAGTTCTTAAGAGTAACTTCTCAAAAAATAGATTGAACTTATTTTGTAATAAAAAATCGTTTTATGTATTTGCATTCATCTTCCTCTCCAAGATGTCACAACGACTATTCAAGCTCATAACTCTTACCCTAACTGAAAGAGTCTCTGAGTCAAAGTACTTGGATGAACGTTCACTGACTAAACAAACTCTTGTTATCGACCAACCAAGCTTACTACTCTAACCCTAATGACACCATTATTCGACCTAAACTAATACAAAGATTTCATCACGACTGATGAAACTCAAAACTCTTGCCCTGACTGAAAGAATCTTGGAGTCAAAGTACTTGGATGAACGTTCACTGACTAATCAAACTCTTGTTATCGACTAACCAAGCTTACTACTCTAACCCTAATGACAACTATAACCCTAATGACAACATTATTCGACCTAAACTAATACAAAGATTTCATCACGACTGATCAAACTTAAAACTCTTGCCCTAACAGAAAGAATCTTGGAGTCAAATTACTTGGATGCACGTTCACTGACTAAACAAACTCTTGTTATCGACTAACCAAGCTTACTACTCTAACCCTAATGACAAGATTCTTTGACCTAACCTACTTCAAAGATTTCAAAACGACTGATCAAACTCACAACTCTTACCATAACTGAAAGAATCTTGGAGACAGAGTACTTGGATGAACGATCACTTACTAATCAAACTCTATTTATAGACTAACCAAGCTAACACCTATAACCCTAACGACAACTCTCACCCTAATGACGAGATTCTTTGATATAAACTACTTCAAAGATTTCAAAACGACTCATCAAACTCACAACTCTTACCCTAACTGGAAGAATCTTGGAGTCAAAGTACTTGGATCAATGATCGATGACTAATCAAACTCTTTAACGACTAATCAAGCCTGTAACTCTAACCCTAACGACAATAGTCTTCGACCTAAACTGCTCTAATAGTTAGATAAAGAGGTCACAACGACTAATCAAACCCACATCTCTTACCCTAACAACAAGAATCTTACACGGAAAGTACTTGTATAAATGTTAATTGATTAATCAAGATATTCACTACGTGGTTTGCATTTAATTAATTTTATACATAACAAATTACAACTATTTTTTAAACACATTGAAATGAA
This sequence comes from Medicago lupulina, assembly GCA_958299785.1. Classification (NCBI taxonomy): domain Eukaryota; kingdom Viridiplantae; phylum Streptophyta; class Magnoliopsida; order Fabales; family Fabaceae; genus Medicago; species Medicago lupulina. Next base: position 76,952,100 of record OY283139.1, read on the forward strand.
AATAACATAACAATACATTAATTAAATAAACTCAAGAATAAAAAATGCAAAAACAAATTCTTAAAAATACAAAAATCTCAAACTGGCTAACGAATAAATGTTTTGCGTATTTTAATGTTCATTTACCATAACCCATTCAAAAATTATGTACACACTTCGGTCACCAAAATAAGTAAAACTAAATTTTTTAGACTTATTCAATAAATTATCTATGTGGTCTTTAATATACATCACACACTATTTATAATAGTGATTGAACTGTCTATTTATTACCCTACTATTACACCCAATTTGTTCTTATTCTTAATTTTCGAAATAAAAAATAAATTCCAGTTACAAACGTTTACATTACTTCTACTAAAATTTTCAACATTTTCGAATTTTCCTTTTTAAGTAAAAAATATCTAATCGTAGAAATTATATTTTCGTTTTATGTGGGATTACAACAGTTTAGTGATATTAAGTGACATTAACCAATTGTAAGTGGGATTACAACAATGTTTAGCTATAATAATAGCAATTTTTGTTTTTTCTACTGGTATTAATAACAATTTTCGCATTGGGCTAATACAAAGACAGAAATTATATTCAGTCCAAATTAATTAGTTCTAAAACAAGGGCCCAAGCCCAATACTCAAGTGACCAAAAAACAACAATTAAATATTATGATTTATTCAACAGATGGGACCTGCGTGCACTGTAGCAGCAACAACATCAGCAGGTCACCCATGCCTTTATCTCTCCAGATCTCAACCGTTGAAAAATAATATTAATATATCAACGGTTGTAATTGTTTATCAGCTTTTAAATGCACAAATTGTGCATGGTGCACAAATCTTTTCCCTGTGTATTGTAAACCCCACCCATAAAATAAGGTGCATAAAACATCTCAAAAGTAGTGCATTAAAACATCTGGAAGTTTCTTTGAAGTTCCTAAAAGGTTCATTTAAAGGTCTCAGAATTGCACACTGGTACATATATAAAGCAACATATTACACCAAAACAGTTCAAAAGGTGCACACCAAAAGGTGGTAGCAAAAAAACAAGACTTAGTCAACTTAATACATATAAAAACCAACATATTACACCAAAACAGTTCACAAGGTGCACACCAAAAGTTGCTAGCAAAAAACATGACATAATAGCAAACTATTCCTTTGAGATTCTGAAAAAGGGTGATTAGAATAAGCTTTTGGGTGATTAGAATCACGTTGTTGAGTCTGAGCCAGGGATAACTTATGGAACATGTTGATTAAAATCACATTTTTTCTGATTCGAATCACATGTGTTTTTCCCTATAAAATATAAGCATAAATATGCAACATAAGTAAGTGATACCAAAAGGAAGGAATAGAAAGGCTTTTGCTAGGGTTTGAGTGTTGTGTGTGTTTCAGTGAGGTTATATGGTTTGAAAAATATTCTAAACACCGTCGATGGTTAGGAATCATGAGAGAAATAATATAAAAATTTTCTAACGACTTCTTGAGAGAGAAATTATTTAGAGGTTTAAGAGATGAAATGAGATAAATTTGGGATTACTCCTAGTGAGCAATTGAATTCTTGATCACTTTTGTAACTTTTTTAAGATAAAGAGAAATGGTAAAAATTTGGATTGACTCTAGTTGAGCTTGAAACTGATTTCTTATAATTCTTTTGTATTTAGGCTTATTTACCCTTTTAACCCCTATAAATAGGGCGAGTTTTAAGTTTGGTCCCTGTATTTTTTAATTATTTTAAATTGACTGCAAAATTTAATCACTTAAAATTCAGTCCCTCAACGCAGTTAATATTTGCCATGTCAATGGTTTGCTGACGTGTCCACGCTAATTGGTTAAGTTGTTCAATGACTCAGCAAAAGCTCGCATGAAGTGACGAAAATACCCCACGACTTATCAGACTATCGCAAAATGACCATTATGCCTTCATCTTCTCCACCATCAAGATTCACCACCCACAACTCATCAATTCTTCTTATCTAATCTAAACCCATTGGTGATTATCAACAACAACAACATGAACAACAACAAAAACATCAACTTTGGTGATTTGATCATCAATGCAAACCACCAAATTCCAACAAGCAAGTGTCCCTCACCAACAACAACACCAATAACTTTAGCCACTAGATTTTTTTTTAATTTTTTGATATAAGTTTCAATTTTTTTTGTGATTCAGGGAGGAAACAACCACCGCTCCACCACCTCCGACCACGAACAACTCAACGTCTCTATTCCTCGCCGCAACGTGAGTGTGAGAGGGATGATTCTCCGGAGTCTTCTCCCTTTTCACTGTTGCAATGCACCCTCTCCGTCCCTGAATCACAACTGGAAGTACCTGATAAAAGTTTTATTGTTTAGCCAAGGATCACTAAATACAAATTATAGCATATCATTAACAATAATAGAAGGAATAATAAAATGTGTACCTTTAGGTTTAGGTTGATGAAAGAATCAAGAACAACCGTCAACAATGAGAGGAATAACTACCCTCATCGCCGTCTAGGTTTAGAGTTTCACCGTAATAGTCAGAATGCTTAACCGTCTGATGGGATGACGTTTAAATAACTAAACGGATGAGGGCAGGGACCTCTCATTGGGCTTAGCTAAATGGTCCAACCCATCACGTTCCTTTTAGAAAGAATAGCCCAATCACACGTATTCATCATTAATTAGTGCTTAAAACAATAGACCATAATTTATATTATAAGATTAACTTAAAATAGTTGATTATTGTCAATCCATAATTGATTAATTAAATAATTAATCCAACAGTCTTTCACTTGGATGACAATACTCAATTACTAAAAGAACATAAAAGTTCACTTGTATATGTATGGTCAAAGCCCTAATCATTCAAAAGAGAAGTAAGCTTTAATGCTGCAGAAATTGAATCGGATAGGAAAAACAAATCATACAAATCAAAGACCCACTTTTCTAACAAATGATGAATTTACAGTGACACGTTTGAATTGAAAGAATGTGTCACTTAAGAATGGCCCAAGCATTTAAAAAATACTATAACAAACTCCCACTAACCCAAAATACCATAGACTTAATCAAATCATTATGAGTTACAATACTCATATACATAAGTTTGTGGTTAGTGGTTCTGCCAATGAGTTTTCAATTTTATAGAAGTCATATATCCACATAGGTATACGAATAGTAATTACTTATAGGGATAGCCTATTAAGAGAGTGTAATTACATATAGTCAAAATCAATAAATGTTCTATGACATTCAATTAATCCAAGTTTTAGCAAAAAAGTGACTATGAAAATCCATAAAAGCAAAATAGGAAATTCAATAATCCCCAAATTGGATTAATATAAACACTTAGTTTAAAGAAAAAAATGAGGATTATTGTGGCCACTAGAATGTCAATAATGAAAGAACATTTATGATTATCTCAGATTATAAGTACTTCAAGAACACAATATATCGAGTATTGATATTATAAATTGTACTTATTATTTATGACCTCACAAAATGTGGACTATTGGAAAAAGAGAAGCACAATATATATTTGCATGCTAAGAGGTTATTGTGCATATTCCAACCAAATTGACTTAAGCACCCAATTATGATGCTTATTGAGATTAAAAGAATTTTAATATAACTCAATATATTTAAGCTATGCCATATTTTATAATGTGCACTAGAGTATATGTCAATGATGAGAATTTCATATTGTATTTATACAATATTGTGTACACATTTTTCTTGATCTCTCTCTCTCTCTCTCTCACACACACACACACACACATATATATATATATATATATATATATATATATATATATATATATATATATATATATATATATATATATATATATAATCAAGTGGGACACTTAATTACTAGTGCAAGATTATCACTGATATTTAGAAATATTTTAACAATGTAATACTCAATAGTGGGATACTTAATTACTAGTGCAAGATTATCAACATAAGTGGTTATATAATTTTAACCAATAGAGTTTCATGAACTCAACCACATATTTTGCACATGAGTATAGCAGACTTATTAACACAAGTGGTAACTCAAGAATAGTATGGAACCTCATAAATACATATTTTATCAATGGCAGATATTATCAAGAATTGAGTTTTGTAGTTAACCACATATTCTGCATTTAGAATTAAGGAGAATGTAAATTTTCATTTAAGAATTTTATAACACAAGATCTCCTTTTCACAATTAAAATTTCAAAGAATTTTATAAATATAGTAACCTTTACATGACATAATATGATGATTATATAAAAGGTTTATCATCATATGAGTGAGGTAAGTCTCTATTGTTATAAAATAGGATATGAGACTCTATTCACAATTTTAATAACTCACTCAAAACTCAAATGCTACAATTATACTTCCAAACATTTGAGAAAATATCAAGTTACACGCAGCGGAAATACACGAGACTTATATTTTATTATTATTGAGGATATAAGATAAAATAGTCATAAACTTCCATAAGTATTAAAGAATAGCAAATAATTAATATCCTCAATATAAGTATCTTAAATAATTTTATTTCTAGAGTTATAAAACAAATAAATATATTTGTTTATAAGATATAGTTAATTGACATGTAGAATTTTCCTCGCTTGTTAAACTAATAATGTATCTTTCTTACCCACAAAAAGATGATTATGTTAAGTAATGTCATATCGATAGGGTATGTCCATCACGCTACACAATACATAGCAAGGATTCTCCCACTTGATAGAGAACTAATCATGATAGTTGAATCAAAAGTTTAAAATATATTTTAAATAAAATATTCTACTATTTCTCTATCACAAAATGATATGTTAAGTAACGTCACACCGATAAGGTATGTCTGTCACTCGCATAACATAGGGATAAAAGCAATCCAAAATATTTAAATAAATACAAAATAAAATTTAAGTAGAAATTTAATTCAAAAATATAATAATATTGGATTGCAAAATTTATACAATTTTCTACATGTCTTTTAATAGAGTAACTTACTTATTGTAATTTCATTCGAGGACCTTAAGGATAATAATAAGTAAGAACTATATCATCACAATGTACAATTCTTATGTCTCAAAATTTAAATATTTATAAAGTGCTCGAATAATATTTGACATAAGTATAAAAAACCAAGGTACATTGACTAATAGCAAAATTATATTAATAACAACACACCGGTAGGGTATGACTGTCACTAATATAATAATATAATGATAATCTATTCAACAAAATTCGCATAATTGTATCCACGATAGGTGAAATTACAATTATACAAATCAATAATGTTTATGCCTAAAAGAATATGATAAAATAATATCATGCATAAACAATTGTACGTAATTTACTCAACTTCGGTCATATTCAAATAATAGAAAAATGTGCTTAACAATATTTTAAATTAGCACATCATAAATATGACTTTAGAATTTATTTATATGAAGTAGCATAATAACAAAAGTTATTATTTAGAGTACAAGTGTGTCAAATAGTTTTCTATTTTATTCAGAATAGAATTCTTAGAATAAAATTTTAAATACTCCCACCATAAACTAGAATTAGAATATAAATACAAAATGGAGTATTACAGTAAGAAATTAATATATATAATAGTTAGGCTTAAATAAACTTTTGATCCCCTAAGTAATTTCTTGTTTTCATTTTGGTCCTATAACTCTTAAAATTAACAATTTGGTCCCTCTTGTTTTGCTCTGTTAGTCAAAAAGGTCCCCCGCTGTTAACTTTAACCACAAATGTTTATGGTGGGCCAACCTTAAAAGTGGTCCACCATAAATCCTATTAATTATTTTAATTTAAACCGTTTGATCTTTTTTATTAAAAGTGGACCATTGAAATACGCAGGTCTATTTTATCTTACGATGTGTCAACAATTGCGAATTAATTTTCCATTTCTTTAGTTTTTTCTTCCTTCCTCTTCTTCATCATTTTCAACATCATCATCATCATCTTCATCATTTACATAAAAAAAATCCAGAAACTAATCATAAAAATCACAGTTCCATTCTCATATATTTTCCTTCTTTCTTACAAAATCTCTACAATTTCGAAATCAGATTATTTCATTCACCTCCACACACAGATCCAAATTCTCACTCTTCTCTCTCAGATTCCTCTTAACGTCACCTCCACCCATTAGATTTTTTTTTTTGTGTGTGTATAATTCAGTTCTGGAGTAGAACCAAGTAAAAGGGTTTTCTTTTTATCAAAATTGGGAATCGATTATACAACAAAAGCTAAAAACACCATAGCCAAAATCGATTATGCAACAAAAGTTTTGATTTCGTTTTAGTTTTTGGTTTTGTGATTGTAATTTTGACATGGTGAGATTGGGATCTGATGGGGTTTGTGAACTATGGAGAAGAGGTGTTGAAATTGAAAAGTGTATGCATTGAATTCAGATGAAGAAGTGAAGAAGATAAACAAAGAAGACGAATGATGAAGAGATTCTTTGATATTGAATTTGGATCTGAGATTCTTAGTTGTTGTTGGGTTGTGAAGATGGGTTTGTTCAGAGGATTTTGGGTTCTGTCAAACCCATTGTGATTAGGTGGTGGTGGTGGTTGTGGCGGTGATGAGGAGGATGATGGTGGCGGTGGTGGTTGGAAGTAGGTGGTTGTGGTGTTTGTGAGAGAGAAGAAGAGTATTTTTACGTGAGATAGAAGTAGGTGGTGTAATTTGGGTTTTTTTTCTGTAATGTTTTTGCTTTTTAAAAATAAATTTAACGGATGTGACGGAAGAGTGACTTATTTGACGGAAAGGATGTTTTTGAAAACTGGTGCAAAAGTTGAGGGACCAAAACGTTGATTTTATGAGTTATAGAACCAAAATGAAAACAAAAAATTACTTAGAGGACCAAAAATCCAATTAAGCCTAATAATTATAGAGCTATGTTTAGAATATTATGGAAACATGATTTGACTTTTTATATAAGATTCTATAGTTGCAGAACAAAAGAGAAGAATAAATAAATTTCTTCATATGTGCAACAATATGCAATAAGTTACAAGAGGATAAAATAATTAAATCACGACTTACCTCGAAGAGTGTGACATTCATCCTTATACTTAGAGCCAATGACTTTTGATGTCTCAACGAGAATATTTTATAATATAGTCATCTCAAAATATTCATTAATACATAGTAAACAATTATAAATAAATATATGTGAGACTCTAACTATAAATCAATATGATTTATATAAGTATTCAGTTCTAAGGATGATAATATATTTAAAATTGCCTCAACTCATAATAAGTTGTTTTTATAATATTTAATGGATAAACAACAAAGGGGTACAGATTTTAATTCATAATTAGAATTTTAGCATAAAAAAAATGCAACAACGCATCATTCACTATATATAAAATACATAGTTTAACATTATTGTGATCCAAATATTTAACTGCGACAAGACACATAATTAGATACTTAATGATGTTTCTCACAAAATTTAGAGTAATAAATTACGGGTCTAGATTAAAGAGTACAGTAGAAAGCATAATGTATATTAAAGAGAAACATCTCAATTTTAGATTCAGAAATATGTCAATTTTAGATTCAATTAATATAAATGACATATATAATATACAATTCACTATACTCATTTTGAAAACAAAATATTATTAGGACCTTGGAAAGAGCTCCTTGCCACTGGAGCCCAAGCAACTTGGTTATCTGGTAGATAAATTTAGAGAAGCCGACCCTTTTATTACCCGGAAATAAGTAAAACGGGTCGATACGACCCGGAATGAAACCCGTTCCAATCTCTCGTTACAGGCATCGAAACGCAAGGATCGTATATGAGTTGGGTTCGACCGATTAAGCGAAAACCTCCTTAAATTTCATGAATATCGATCCATTAGGGAGAGATTATTTTGGTAAGAATAACACCAATAGGTTTTTAGAATCATAAGTCAATTAAATTTAGAGAAAACGAGAAACCAAAATTCTTGAATTCATCAATTGATCAAGGACACATAACAATATACGATTCATAGCAAAATTACCATAAACGGTGAACACAATTAATACGATTGTAGAGAATATCAAATCCATGACTTATAAACATGGAGAATACTATCATAATAAGAATTTAGATTCATCGATTTAATAGGATTTGCGTATATAGGATTCAATCACGTAAATTGTGATCGTTACACAACAAAACAATCGTATTATAATTTAGTTATAGATTAGCCATAACCCGTATCTACTTGGCTTTGATACCAATTGATAAAAAGTTTTAGGGTTTAGCCAAGGATCATTAGATACAATTATAGCATATCATTAACAGTAATATAATGAATAAGAAAATGTGTACCTTTAGGTTTAGGTTGATGAAAGAATCAAGAACAACTGTCAACAATGAGAGGAATAACTACCCTCATCACCGTCTAGGTTTAGAGTTTCACCGTAATAGTCAGACTGTTTAACCGTCTGATGGGATGACGTTTAAAGAACTAAACGGCTGAGGGCAGAGACCTCTCATTGGGCCTAACTAAATGGTCTAACCCATCACGGTCCATTTAGAAAGAATAGCCCAATCACATATTCATCACTGATTAGTGCTTAAAACAATAGACCATAATTTATATTATAAAATTAACTTAGAATAATTGATTATTGTCAATCCATAATTGATTAATTAATTAATTAATCCAACAGTACCCACAAGCAAGTAGAAACGCATAACATGTTGAAGCTTCGAAACCCCCCCACGGTAGTAGCAACGCAGATGGAACCCCCAAATCAGCTGAAGAAAGAAAACGAGGATTGTAATTGGACAATGAAAAACTGAATCAAGAGAGAGTGTGAATGAAGAAGAAGAAGATTGTAGGAATTGTAGTGAATAAGATGAAGATAAAGAAGGATTATGTGAGGAAAAAGAAGAAGGGGTATTTCACGAATATATGAAAGCTTGGGGTATTTTTGTCTTTACGTCCCTCTTTTTACGAAGTCAACATGCTTTTCTCCTATTCAACCTTGCCACGTCAACAAATATGTGACATGTTAATGTTTAAAAAGGCTCAAGGACCAAATTTTAAGTGATTAACATTTATAACAGTAGATTAAAATAATTAACAAATATAAGGTCCAAACTTAAAACTCGTCTTATTTAAAGAGACTAAAAGTGTAAATAAACCTTATATTTATTATAAAGACTCATTAATATTAAATTGAAGAGTTACTTTTGCTCTCAAACATAAGTGAATTTGGGTCAAACTGAATAAACAATGTCTTGATGTAAATCCTTTACTCTATTTATTTTGTTGTGTTTGGATTTAATCTTACACATAAATTCTAGATTTGTTTTGCTTGAATTTATTGTTAGTTTGACTACTTATTTGTTGGTTGCCATTTATATCTGGTCCACTTTCTTATTAAATCTTCGGCAAATGGCATCATCACCTTAGAAGTAACAAATCTTTAGGGTGTGCATCATGATGCTAGATGAGATATTGAGAGGTATTTTGGAAACAGCAATTTCGGATGGTTGAAAGTGAACAGAAATCATGTTGATGCTTTGAAGGATGATGGTTTCGGGTAGCATTTGAGTGACATATAATTGCGTGATATTAATGAGATTGACCAATTATAATGTCACAATTTTTATAAAAGAGAGAAAAAAAGTCATTTATAACATTGTGGTTGATCAATGTCATCAATTCTACGTCACCCAAGTGCTATGAATTGGGGCCAATCACTTGAACCCCAATTTACTATTAAATATTATTGAGAAATGTTAACCAGTGCCCCGAGACACTAGTTAAAACCTTTAAAGGGTAACTTTTATTTGAAAATTATATAATGAATGCATTATAAATTAAAATATTTAACTTTTTATATTGAATAATTTATTCTTTTAAAATGTTTAAAGAATGTCCCGCACTCGTTAACAAGACCTCATATTATTTTAAATTTAGATACAGAATCGTTATCATTACTTGTTAGACATTGAGAAACAAAAATAATACTGACCCTTCATTTCTTTCTCAAATTTAGACAATTTTTTTTTATTTTTTTTAAGGTTTTGTTAAAAAATGCTCTAAAGATTTAAAGATAGAAATAATTGATAATTTTTTATAAAAAATATTATTTTTCGATGTTTTAATGTGTTGAATATATAAATTTCAAGACAAAATTTTCATTTTATACATCTTATCAAATATTTTAAGAGCATTTTTTTAAGGAAATTTAGACAATTTTATATTCGCAATAAAAAAATAAAAATGTAAGCCAACACAAGTAGTTCGGATTCGGACAGCTTTCTCCAGTGTCTTTTTTCGTCATTTCCAAACACTCTCTCTCTCCTCCCCCTGCTTTTATTCTCTCTTTCTCTCTCGACTCTTGAGCTTTTATTCTCTCTCTTAAATCTCTCTCTCTCCCTTTCTTTCTCTCTTCCAGCTGTGTCATTTCTGTATCCTTCAAAGGGTAAAACCAAAAACCCCACTTCTCTGTGTTACTACTCTTCACATCACAACACTGCAAAAACACTCTCCACTTTTCTAACCCTTACTACTGAGCCAACATTGAAGACCCTCCTACTCATAATCATTGAGGTACAGTTTTTTTCTCTATAATAGCATTACCAATTTTTTTCCTTTTATCTTTTTATAAAACAAAATCTTTTCTTTTTTGTTTTACCTTATACTACTACTAGTTTTGATGAAACTGATTCAGTGGGTTTTAGCTATGGGTTCAAGGTGAAAGCTTTTTTTTTTTTTTTAATATCTTCTGTAGGAAAGTTTTCATCTTTAAAAAAAAAATTATTTTTTTGATTTCTTTTTTTTTTTGAAATTTTGGTATGTTAGATTTTTTTGATGATTCTGATGAAGTTTGTTGTTAACGTTGTTGTTGTTTTTTTGGTAGTTACGTTCATTGTTTTTTTTTCCTCTTTCGGGTGTGGTGTTGTTTTTCATGTTTGGAGAAATGTCTTTTTTTCCCTTTATTTTCATTGTTACTATTTTTTTAATATTTTATTTTTATTGTGAATCTTTGATTTTTTTTAATATATAAATATTTGTTATTGATGGTTTTTTCTTGGTCCATTTTGTGTTTAATTGTTGCAGGAGGACCGCGTTTGGTGTTAGAACAACATTTAAAAGCATTTATAATTTTTCTGTCTGTTTTCTTCAAATTTACGTTTCACTATGACCACTTGATCACATTCAAATTCACCTTAAATTTCTCCTCATCATATTTCTCAAGGTATGTTACCGTTTGGTTTTGGCTTTACTCTACTTTGTTGATGTTGAAATTTATTATTAAAATGTACTATTTTTTTTTCCAAATTTTAAATGTAACTGTTGCATGTTTTTAAAACAAATAAATTAATGAAAGTAGCTCAATCATGTTGTAACTATTAGTACATTTTAGGTAGTATCTGTCTGGAAAAGTGTTGGTTTCAAATTTGCAAATGTTTATTTTCGGTAGTAACAGAATCTGATAATACATGTTTATTGGGAAGAATATGATTGTAATCTGTGAAGAAAATTTTGGTATTTGAAGTATGGACATTTTTGTAATTTTGAAGGACAGAGAATCTCAAGTTGTATGATTTTGACTTTTTTTATAGAAAATAATAAAGAGCCATGTGAACTTCTGACATAATGGATGTTGAAATGACATAAACCTTGGGAAGATGTTATATGATTCAGTCACTTACATATAACAAAATATTCCCACATTTTTTATCATACAAAATTTTAAAGCTTTTATTTTCACTTTTGACATTTTTGTCCCGTATGCCTTTTTAGTGCTTTTTTATACTCCACCTTGTGATAGATCCGTTACAACTAATCTGCATTAATATGGCATTAGGAAACTTTACATATATTGTTTGATGTATATGAGTATTAATATAAAATGTAATAGAATTTGTGAACATAACTAAATTGGTAGGGACGTTGCATTTATATATGCATAGGTCCGGGTTCGAGTGCAACTTTGATTTTTCGGGTTAAAACAGTATTAAGGGTTGCAACACATTGGTTCTAGTCACGGGAAACATATTTGTACAATCATGACAATGTATATTTGTCTAAACCATTATGTCTAACTATTGTTGTCATTATTTGATTCTTATATAAATAGTACTAATAGAAGGTACTACTAGTATGGCATTTATGTAAGGCTATAGTTTTGGCTTATGCATTTTGTAAATGCTAAATAAGTTGTTTGGTGTAAGATTCTTTGTTGCTTCAAATTTCAAGTGGACATAATTTTACACGTCATATATGTGGTACATCATAATAACTCACATAAACAAATAAATTGTAGGGGTTGATTACATGTATAAAATGACGCCATAATGTTTTATCTTAAATCATATTTTGATTACGCGAGTTATTTTTTAAATATTTTTTAATAATTTCTCTGATAGTTTTTCTAGATCTTTCATCTCTAAAGATCTGATTATACAATAAAAAAATTACATTCACCTAAATAAATGCAGTAAAAAAAATCCCATAAATTGTTTTATCCTTGTATTTGTGATAAATATGTTATATCGAACTAAAACATTTCCGTTTCATTCATTCACATTTAATAATTGACCAAAGTTTATTTGATTTTCCTAAATAAAATAGATATATAAATCACATTTAGATCGCATAAATTCGAATATTTCCATAGTAATAATTTGGTCTTTCGAATTGATTTAGATTAATTTGATCCATATGAGATAATAATGAATAAAAGAAAGGACAAAAAAATAGGGTGAGGGAGTCGAACTAATATATTACTATTAAATGTGACACACACACCGCCCTTGCCCTTTGTGTTTGTTTGAGGAACATTTTTCTTTTGTCATGATTATAAGGTTGGAAGTTCCCTGTCAGTATCTCACTTTAAATATGGGTTCTGATGCAAACACTGTTTCTTATACTTTATGTCTAGATCCTCAAAGATGCTGGATATGCATATCTCAGGGAATCCTAAGGATTATGACTCAGGAAAAACATATTTATATTTCTTTTTTAAGTAAAATTAAAAATATATTTGTCAGTTTATCATTGAGGGAAAAAACTCCATTTAGTTAATCAAGTTGTAGATACTAATAAATCAGTACTCTTTTTTTTTTTTTATAGATTTCTTTGATATTATAGTATTCAATATTAAGTTAATTGAAATTATAAAATTTTGCTATGAGAATTGAGAAAGGAAAACATGGACTCATTCTTTAATGGTTTTAATGTGAGTCTTAATTCAAACATGCTTTACCAACATCTAATCATTAACCCTAGAAAATTTGGGTTTCAACTGTTTTTTAGTTGGATTTCACCATTCCTTTGTAAAATATGCAAAGGGAATGGAATAATCATTATTATGATCATTGATTACATTCTAAAGAAACTAATTGACCAATTTCACATTACATTTATATAATTAATTGATTGATGGGGCCTATTGCCTCAACGCTCCTTAAAGCACAATGAAACTAAACAATACATAATCACTTTGTCAAATCATGGTAAAGTAGTATATAGAATGGTTACCTTGTTTTCTTTCTACTATGTGGTGTTAAATCACCATTCAAAGTTGTGCATTATTTTTTATTCTGGTATATAATAAGGAATATTCTATTTACAGATTTTATATAGATTTTATTAGTGTAACTTTTCTATTTAATTTGCTTGTTATGTAAGCCTTTGGTTTTCATTTAAAGAATAGTGTTAGAAATTGCCATGTTGGACAAGATACCTAGTCTTATTTGGATAAATTACAATTTTGATCTTTTTTTAGTATCTATCTTTAGATCTTGTCCTTCAATTTTTATTCATTTGCTTCTTACATGCTTTTTCTTAGAAACTACTTTTACATGCATCAGATAAAAATATCAATTTTGAACACTACAGTATCTCTTATTTTTAATCTTATGTGTACAAAATTTTTGAAGATATCACAAAAAAAATTAAAGAGCACTATATTTGATGTCTTATTTTTCATGTTCTAACATAATTTTCTATATAATACTATTTTTTATAGATGAAGAACAAAAAGAAAAATTCCCTTCATTGCTAAAGTCCTCGATCTATGTGTTAAAACAATTTACTTTTTTTTTTTAATAATATTTTTATCTAAACATGCTCATCATGATCAACATCTTATTACTTTATTATAATTGTGAATCCTAGTAAAAGATATTGTCATCAGTATAATACATTATAACATCTCAATTCCACATTTTATTATTTCCATTTGCTGATTTTCATCCTATACTTTTTCAGATGGAATCAATGAAACCTTCTGCAGTGACACCAAGCAAGAAATTAGCTAGGAATTTTGCCAAAGTTCTTCATCTTAGAGCATTTTTGAAGAATGTTACTATTTCTGATACAAATCCAAAGGATGAAACAAACATGGAAAAGACTACAATAACTTGGTCTGAATCATTCAAAAAAGTTGATGAAGATGAAGAGATTGAAGAACAAAGAGTTGCAACAGAAGCACTTCTTTCAAAGATTTTTGCTAGCATTTCAACTGTTAAAGGTGCATATGCTGAACTGCAACATTTTCAATCACCTTTTGACCCTGATGGAATTGAAGCTTCTGATAAACTGTTAGTTTCTGAGTTGAAGCATTTATCTGAGCTAAAACAATGTTACTTGAAGAAACAATTTGATCCTTCACCAGAGAAAGCGATACTCGCAGCTGAATCGAAGGAGATAAAGGGTGTCATAAAAACGTATGAGATTACCGCGAAGAAGTTGGAATCACAGGTTAGGCTCAAAGATTCTGAGATTATGTTTCTTAAAGAGAAATTAGTGGAAGCTAATAGTCATAACAAGTTAATTGAGAAGAGGTTGAATCAAAGTGGAACATTATCAGTACTTGATAATGTTGTTCACATATCAGGATTAAGTCCTAGCCATTTTGCTACCGTTCTTCGTCACGCGGTTAAATCAATTCGAAACTTTGTGAGGTTAATTGTTGATGAAATGAGATCTGCAAAATGGGATATTGATGCTGCTGTTGATGCTATCGAACACAATGTGGTTTATATGTTAGAAGATCACAAGTGTTTCACAATTGAATCTTTTGTTTGCAAAGAAATGTTTGATGCTTTTCACTTCCCTAATTTCAATCTTCCAAATGAGTCACTTCCAGACGATAGAAAAACTCAACAAAATTGGTTCTTTGAAAAGTTCAATGAGTTGAAATCAACGAAAGTTAAAGACTTTCTTGCCGAGAAACCAAAATCATCGTTTGCGAAATTCTGCAGGAACAAGTATTTGAGACTTGTTCATCCAAAAATGGAGTCATCATTTTTTGGTAACATGATTCATAGGAACCTTTTGAGTGGTGGAGAGTTTCCAAAAAGTGATTTTTTTGCATCTTTTGCTGAAATGGCTAAGAGGGTTTATCTCTTGCATTGTTTAGCCTTTTCTTTTGAGGTTCAAGCTGAAATCTTTCAAGTGGGAAAAGGGTGTAGATTTTCTGATGTGTACATGGAAAGTGTGAATGATGAAATGTTTGTGTTTTCAGACAAGACAGTTGTTGAATCAGAAGAAGAACCAGTTGTTGGTTTTACTGTTGTTCCTGGTTTTAGGATTGGTAAAACTGTTTTACAGTGTCAAGTTTACCTCATGCAGAAGAATCAAATCAAGATGAAAGGATCGCGATTGCGTGCTGGTCCGATTTCACACAGGAGTTAATTGTGGTCATTGATCCGAGATCAAACGGTTCAAATCACACTGTCTGTTTACTCGGTGAAACGATCTTAACCGTTGATCTAAATCAGATTGTAACCGTATAACACGGTTACAACATGAAATCCATTTCAAGGTGAAAAAAGTTCAAATTTCTATAAGCAAATGTAAAAGGAGATTTGTGGTCAGGCAATGTGCCCCACAACACAAGGAAGGACATGGCATGGACTGAACTTTTGCTAGGGTTGATAGGGCAATTTTGTCCTTTTGTGTTTTGGCTATTTTAGAAAAAAAGAAAAGCTAGTGGACCATAGCATTGGGAACAACCTTTTTCTTTTAGAATCTTTTTTTGTTTTTTGTTTTAATTTATGCAGAATTATTTATCAAAAACATCCCCCCAAAATTGTGTTGATATTAGGCCGGTGACAGGGGTGGTCTAGCTGTTATGCATCTTTACCAGACATTGCATGATATAATATGTATATAATGAATGATATATAATATAGTTAGGAATTTTATAATCTCTTTTTCTTTTTTTTATTATTATATAATATTTGGTCTGCCTTATTCCTCTTTTGTTGAACTTTGGTTAAGGTTATTTTAATGTCATTTTGTCTGTGGATGCCTCTACTATATCTTATGTAATGTTGGAATAGGTGTTATGTGTGCTAGCACTAGCATTGCTTATTTTATTTTATCAATGCTTATTATTAGTATAATCTTTGTTCTGCATTAATATCAGTGTTTTTTTTTGAAGCTCTATGCAATTCCTTTTATCAATGCTTATTTCTCCTCTTCATTCTAAAATTTTGCTTGGTTTTGGCATAATATTTTTTAATAATAGTACATGTGTTTACAAGTTCGAGATATAAATAAATCCCTTATGACTTTAGATGTAACTATGGCTTTTGCTGATATTAAATAGATTGTTTATGGAGTAGTATTTATATTATGCGAAATTTTAACGAGGACACTATTTAAACACAAAAAGAAGGTAAAATAACTAAATCCTATAAATTGACACAAATTGCAATCAAACTATTCAAATAACTAATAAAGTTTGGTTTCATTTTTAGAATGAGATCCACAAGAGAATGTGGAGTTTGGATTCCCTCCAATTGCAATTTTCCGCAATAAGGCATTCAGTTAAAACCATAATTGTTCAATTAAGATCAAAACCGTTGATTCTAAACTCAATTTTTGAAGATACTTCCTCATCTAAAAATATAAGCAAAAAAAATTTATTTTCTTTGTCTCAAAATATAAACAAAAAAGATCAATTTTTATGCTATTATTGTGTTTTTTAAAACAAATCATCTTTTACAATGTAAAATTAAATGCATGTTGCATTCAATTTGTTTCTTTTTTTATTTTCTCCATAATTTTTAACCAATGAGAATTATTTTTACATCTTTTCATGGAACTTATTTTAAGGAGAATACAAAATATTATACCTCAAATCACTAAGTATTAGTTTTCTTAATAAATGTGAATCGGTGTTTTTTACTTATAAAAAAGGGCGGAGGAGTAACAAATCTATTTGAAATCTACATTTATCTAATTTCGATCCAACAATCATTTATGTGACTGACATTATGAATGCGAGAACTTATGACCGCAAATAATTTAAATTCAAGGTGAGTGACTAATACAAGCATTATTGTGTGATTAATCTTCAAGAAAAACAAAAATGACAATTTTGCCCTTATAGAAATGAATATTAAAAATGAACTTTACAAATTCATATAGTACTGTTTATAATGTACGGTGCACAATGTGTGTAGTAAATATTATTAAAAGCATATTAGGTCCCACATGATGCCAACTTCATTGAACCAAGGTCAGAAATGAAGGGGCATGTGAAGACAATATTTGCAAACCCTTATTGTGTCCCATAAATATTATTATGTGATCCTCTAGGGATATGCATGTTCATGTAAATGCTTTATGCGATCCAACAATTGATTGTGACTTATGCAATGCAACAAGTGATTGAAAGCACATTGGTCTGTGCCTCACATGGTTGAAAAGGAAAGTGGTATGGACCATATTAGATCTTGCAGTGCTAGTCCACTAGTCAAGTATTATTTTGAAAAAGGGTCAATTTTTTCTGTCCATTGCTAACGTTTAGTCCATGTGGCAAAGAGGTAGATTTTAGTTATTTTTCTAGATGTTAGGGTTTGGTCTTCTTTTTCTCTTACAATTTTGGTAAGAGGGGGCCAAAGGGCATTGAATTGAGGCTATAATTTTGGTGTGACAGGACAGGGCTCTTAAAACCTTTGTTATATCATCTAACTACGCTGACAAAGAACTAGGCAGATATAAAGATGGCTGAATAATTTTACATAATGAACAAGAGTTTGTTTGATCTACTTAGCTTACAAGGATTTGACTCATATTTGACAAAAATATGAGTTTGACTCGTATTTTCTTCCTTAGATCATATTCAATGGTTTTACCATTTAACACGTTCTTTTTCAATTCCCAACATTCTACATTATTTTCTCACTCTTCCACATAATAATTAACCGTCAACAATGAGAGGAATAACTACCCTCATCGCTGTCTAGGTTTAGAGTTTCACCGTAATAGTCAGAATGCTTAACCGTCTGATGGGATGACGTTTAAATAACTAAACGGCTGAGGGCAGGGACCTCTCATTGGGCTTAGCTAAATGGTCTAACCCATCACGGTCCATTTAGAAAGAATAGTCCAATCACATATTCATCACTAATCAGTGCTTAAAACAATAGACCATAATTTATATTATAAGATTAACTTAGAATAATTGATTATTGTCAATCCATAATTGATTAATTAATTAATTAATCCAATAGTACCCACAAGCAAGTAGAAATGCATAACAGGTTGAAGCTTCGAAACCCCTCACGGTAGTAGCAAAGCAGATGGAACCCCCAAATCAGCTGAAGAAATAAAACGAAGATTGTAATTGGACAATGAAAAACTGAATCAAGAGAGAGAGAGTGAATGAAGAAGAAGAAGATTGTAGGAATTGTAGTGAATAAGATGAAGATGAAGAAGGATTATGTGAGGAAAAAGAAGAGGGGGTATTTCACGAATATATGAAAGCTTGGGGTATTTTTGTCTTTACGTCCCTCTTTTTACGAAGTAAGCATGCTTTTCTCTTATTCAACCTTGTCACGTCAACAAATCAGTGACATGTTAATGATTAAAAAGGTTGAAAGACCAAATTTTAAGTGATTAACATTTATAATGGCGGATTGAAATAATCAACAAATATAAGAACCAAACTTAAAACTTGTCTTATTTAAAGAGACTAAAAGTGTAAATAAGCCTTATATTTATTATAAAAACTCATTGATATTGAATTGAAGAGTTACTCTTACCTTTAAACATAAGTGAATTTGGGTCAAACTGAGTAAACAATGTCTTGATGTAAATCCTTTACTCTATTTATTTTGTTGTGTTTGGATTTAATCTTACACATAAATTCTAGATTTGTTTTGCTTGAATTTATTGTTAGTTTGACTACTTATTTGTTGGTTGCCATTTATATTTGGTCCACTTTCTTATTAAATCTTTGGCAAATGGCATCATCACCTTAGAAGTAACAAATCTTTAGGGTGTGCATCATGATACTAGATGAGATATTGAGAGGTATTTTGGAAACAGCAATTTCGGATGGTTGAAAGTGAACAGAAATCATGTTGATGCTTTGAAGGATTATGATTTGGGGTAGTATTTGAGTGACATATAATTTGGTGATATTAGTGATATTGGTCAATTACAATGTCATAATTCTTATGAAAGAGAGAGAAAAAAGTCATTTAAGACATTGTGGTTGATCAATGTTATCAATGTCACCAATTCTATGTAACTATTTACGATTAAATATTATTGAGAAACGTTAACCAGTACCCCCGAAACACTAGTTAAAAAGTAACTTTTATTTGAAAATTATGTAATGAATGCATTGAAAATTAAAATGTTTGACTTTTTATATAAAATAATTTATTCTTTTAGAATGTTTAAAGAATGTCCGACACTCATTAACAAAACCCAAGATTATTTTAAAATTTAGATACATAATCGTTATCATTACTTGTTAGACATTGAGAAACAAAAATAATACTGACCCTTCATTTCTTTCTCAAATTTAGACAATTTTTTTTATTTTTTTTAAGGTCTTGTTAAAAAATGCTCTAAAGATTTAAAGATAAAAACAATTGATAATTTTTATGTAGAAAATGTTATTTTTTAATGTTTTAATATGTTGAATACATAAATTTTAAGACAAAATTTTCATTTTAAATATCTTATCAAATGTTTTAAGAACATTTTGTTAACATTTTTTAAAGGGAAATTTAGACAATCTTATATTCGCAATAAAAAAATAAAAGGCTTAAACGCACTTTTTACCCCCTAAGTTTGCAAAAGTAGCAATTTTGGCCCCCTATTAAAAAAAATAGCAAAAATGACCCTTCATGTTTACCCCCTTTTACAAAACACCAATTTTGACCTAGTCAATCCTACTTGTCATGCCACCTGGTAATTTTTTTATTTTTTTTATTTTTTTAATTAGTTAATTCCACGCGTATATATTTTAAATTAAAAAAAAATCAAAAAGGAAAGGCAAATTGGAAGGGACACGTGAGTAGAGGAAGATCTGGAAAACAGTTCATCTTCATCAATTGATTGAATCAAAAATCACCAACTTTACCCAACCAATGAACCAAAACATTAACACTAAAAACATAGGTACAACCCCACAAAACGCAATACACAAGTTTATTTAGGCAATCAAACCAAAGACATTGAATTGATACAAAAGGGTATTCCAGGAAGGTAAAGTGGGAACAAGAGCAAGAGCACACATGTGAAGAATGAGAGAGGCAGTGAAGAATGAAACATAGAGATGAATCTTTTGGTGGTGAGCTAAAAAATGAAATCTTTATGGATTTGGGAGGAGAATCTTCGAGTGATAGGTTTAGGGTAAAAGAATCTTCTAAGTCTGGTGGGGGTGGGGTGAGAAAAAGAATATAAGGGTGTTGGTTTGAACCCTTGTCTTCAATAGCATCTGGTCGTCCCTGCCCTGTTCATCTTCTTCACACACCTTAATGCCCAGATCCAAAAACATAATTATATTGGCCACAAAAAATTCAACAATAGCTTCGCAGAGAGTATACGAATTAAAGACCTAAATCACCTCATCTATATGTTTTTATTTTTTTTCTCAGGAGACATGATAGGTTCAGGAAGATTTTTTATTTTTATTTTTTGCTTTTGCTTTGTAATTTGAATATGTGATTGTAATTCTCAATAAGATGATGTTTAGGTTCATTTGTGACATGTAATTCTCAATAAGATGGAAGCATATTCAATTTTACATAGTTGAATTTGAAATCAAATGAAAAGTGGTATTGGTTTGTTTGATGGTGATAAAAAAACTTCTTGATCTGTCAAGGCTACCCAGAAAAAACTTTGGTGTAAAGGTGACAGAAGAGGGAAGCACGTGCCTGTCCTTTTTTTTTGTTGCTAATTTTTGTTTTTTTAATCAGATAATTATACACGTGGAATAAAAAAACAAGAAATACACAGGTGGCGTGCCACATATGGTTGACTGAGTCAAAATTGACTTTTTGCAAAAGGGGGTAAACATAGGGGGTCACTTTTGCCATTTTTTTTAATAGGGGGCCAAAATTGCAACTTTTGCAAACTTAGGGGTCAAAAAGTGTGTTTTAGCCAAAATAAAAATGTAAGCCAACACAAGTAGTTCGGATTCGGACAGCTTTCTCCAGTGTCTTTTTTCGTCATTTCCAAACACTCTCTCTCTCTCCTCCCCTGTTTTTATTGGTTTTTTCTAAATTGCCTTTGAAAATTGGTGGGTAATTTACCCAAACCAATAAAAAAAAGCCTTTATTATAAATATAAATTTTATTATTTTATTTCACAATTTAGCATGTATTTTATTATTTGCATATTCATCTCATTTTAAATTATACCATTTTACAATTTAAACCATCAAATTAATTAAATTTTTCCTTCAATCCAATCACTCTCCAATTTTTTTTCTTTTCGAATCTGGTTCATCCTTTGCAAAAAATCATCAAAAATAAAAAACATCATCCATAGGAATCAAACCTTGGCACACACATACTTGATCATATAACATTACCACTTGACCAATACATCTTTTATGAAATGGAATTGAATGCAAATTATATGTTATTACTTATTAGTGAGCAACTTATAATCCAAGCTATAGTAAAAAAAAATCAATTTATATGTGTATATTTTTTTTGGTTAGAATATGTGCATATATATATATATATATATATATATATATATATATATATATATATATATGAAATAATAAATATTTCTAAAATAAAAAAAATATGAATTCATCCATTTCATTTTTTTTATATTTTAAATATTATTCTTTTTTTATAAATTCATACTATTTATCTAGATTCGATGAACTACAACAATGTTTTATTTGTGATCAACCGAATTGTGATTTATTTTAGGTCCAACATTTCTTTTGAATCAAATAAACTATTTAAATGCATTAAATGAAAATTGTCAACATGGATGTAATGTTTTTATTAAATATTATTGCCTTTTAAAAAAATCTGTTAAATATTTGCATTGCGTTCACTGAGGATTTTATTTGCTTATATCTACCGATGTAAATTTTTATGTATTCATATGAGAAAGTTAATATGACAAATTTTTGAAAAATAATAACTATTTTTAAAATATCAATGTTAATGAAGTGTTTTTATTAAATATTTTTTTTATTTTATTTGCAAAACATGGTTAAATAATTGCACTACACTCGTCGCAAAATTTATGTGCTTATATTGCGGAAGCAAATCTTCATGTATCAATAATAATTTTCCTTTCATTATTCCTTAAGGTCTCAGCTTCGTTTCTCCATAATGCCAATTTGGATGGGGTATAATTTAGCTTCTTAAAAAAAATAAAACCTTTTATTATTGTTTATATTTATCTATATTATATATAAAGGAAACTACCTCTTTCAGCACACTTTTGGGTTGAACTTTTCTTACCAAAAATACTCTTAAGATTAAATACAAGTAACACATGTAAAAAATAAATAAGAATAAATTTAATTTAATTTAATTTAATTTAAAAAGAAAAATTACACATAGTTCCTTATAAAATAACACGTGGATTACTAATTCATGTCACTAATCTTTCCCGTTTACCCTCTTTTACCTTCGTTAACCACCAATCAAACTCACAAAAATCTAGCACAAAACAAAAACTCATGTTACTTTTTTATCAGCCGCTTTTATGTTGTATATCTGTGTTGTTTCTCTCAATTTCAAAGACAAAGATTGTCAAGTATTTTCATATCTCTTCCACAAAAAACAGTATTTCCATATTATTTTATTATTTTATTTTATTAATATAAGTTACTCTTCCTTAGCCTTTGATCAATCGTAACAAACGTGGGCAAAAAATAATGTTAAACATTGGACTTTAAATCATTTAAAAAAAGATTAGTAACAAACGTTAGCAAAAAATAATGTTAAAGATTGGACTTTAAATCCTAAAAAAAAATAAAAAATAGTAACAAACGTGAGCAAAAAATAAGGTTAAAGATTGGACTTTAAATCCTCTAAAAAAAATTAGTAACAAATGTGAGCAAAAAATATTGTTAAAGACTGAACTTTAAATCCTCAAAAAAAAAATTAGTAACAAACGTGAGCAAAAAATTTATACTATATATAAAGAAAACTACCCCTTTCAACACTTTTGGATTGGGTTTTTCTTTCAAAAAATACCTTTAATTTTCAATACAAATAACACATGTAACAAATAGATAAGAATAAATTTAAATATTAAAACAAATGTAACAAACACGATATGAATATATGTATATCTGTTTTTATTTCTTTATCATTTAAAAAGTCGAAAAAACTAGATGAGTACATTTATACTTACTTTTTAATTATTCCAATTATACTCTTAAACAACTTTTTCTATAATAAAGATTCTTGTTTGTGTCATTAAAAAAAACAACAACATTTACATTTTTACTTTTAATCAAAACCAAAATTTCATAAAAAGAAATACCGTTCATAATTTTAATACGTTAGCGTAATAAAAAGAGCGGAAAGACGTTTTCGCTAGTATTTATAGTGACATGACATATACTTCATATAGTTTGTTACACTTTGTTTAAGGATAAAAGGAAAAAAAAAAAGGACATATCGTGTCTGTTGCACGATATATTTTGTGTGGTAACCAAAAATAAAATAATGTGTTTGTTAAACTTTTTTTAATATTTAAATTTACTATCATCCGTTATCTTTTTTAAATGGTAAGGAAAAAAATCGGACATATACAATTTGTTACATTTTGTTTTAATATTGAATTTACTCTTTTTAATATTTAAATTTACTCTCATTCGTTGTCTTTTTTAAATGATAAGGAAAAAAAATCATACATATACAATTTGTTACATTTTGTTTTAATATTGAATTTACTCTTATCTATTTTTTATATGTGTTATTTATATTGAAATTTGAGGGTAATTATGAAAGTAGAAAAAGCCAACTCAAAATAGGCTACGAGTCTTGTTAACAAGTGCCCATCTTTAAGAAGTATAGATAACGAGTGCCCCCACCAGTTGTGTCAATCAGATGTAAATGGGTTATATCGGCGAATCACATTCGAAATATGATAGAATCCTTGACGCGACTTGCACATTCACACCAAGCGTATCGACAATGGTAGTTTACAAAATAAAGTTATGTCAATTTCCCTCGTGCACTAGTGAAAAGAAAGAATGATTATTATAATTTTCGGCACAATTTAGACTCACAAGAATGTGATTTTCTATGTCTGTTTCTGACTTTTTTTCACGCCTCCAAAGTGTCTCTATTTAAAGAGAAACTTATGTCATATGGTGAAGAGAAACAACTCTTTGGAAGAGTTTTGTTCATGAATGGTTACATTGCTTCAATAGTCAAGAATTACACCTTTTATCTACAATGTCTCTATTTAACCACTGCAACTTTTCAAATATATTTTAGAAATTTCTCTCACAATCAATAAAAAAAAGGGATTTTTTTTTTGAAGTAGCTAAATTATAGACCGCCCAAATTAGTATCAGGAAGAATTGAACCTGAGATCTTAAGGAATAATAAAAGGAAAATTATCATTGATACATTGAGCTAAAATATTTTCAAAGGAGCAATTATAGAGTAAAATAGTGACTCTTATCATATGTGAGTCCTCTTAACATATGTGAGATAAAATATTTATTCTTGGATCATTGATTATGAAATCACGTTGCCAAAACACATTTTCTAGTTTATTTCACAATATATATATATATAATCTCTCGTCCATACTATTTGGGTCATTGAGATTTGTCCATTTTTTCTGCTCGAAATAGTGTGGACCAGAAAATAATCTCTTTTGGATCTTTTGAGCCGACTTTTTCTTATTCCAAAATTACTTTCAATGACCCAAAAATAGCGGACAGACGAGTCAGGTAATGCCCCGTCTTTCTGCTAGTGAAAATAATAAAGATATAAAACTTTTAATCAATTTTTTGCTACTTGTTCCGGAAGTGAAAAAAGTTTCATCTGCTCCTGAATAACATCTTTCAGAAGGATTCCCGTTTCCGCAGTGAATGTCTTGGTAGAAGATATGATTTCATTGAATTCAAGTTTATTTGTTTTTAAATACGCCTGTATCTCAACAAGAAAATAATCATGAGTTTTTCCTTAAAAAAAACATGAGTTTTGAAAATTTTATCACATTAACTTTCTCATATCAGTACAAAAAAACTTGCTTCCGCAATATAAGCACATACATTTTGTGACGAGTGTAGAACAATTATTTAACAATGTTTTGCAAATAAAATAAAAAATATTTAATAAAAACACTACATTAATGTTGATATTTTAAAAATAGTTAGTAGTTTTCAAAATTTTGTCATATTAACTTTCTCATATAAATACATAAAAATTTAAATCGGCATATATAAACAAATAAAATCCTCAGCGAACGCAAAACAAATATTTAACAGATTTTTTTACATATAAAAGGCAAAAATATTTATTAGAAACGTTACATTTATCTTGACAATTTTCATTTAATACCTTTAAATAGCTCATATGATTCAAAAGATATAAAAGATTTGATCATTCACAACAATACTTCTATCTTGCACATCCTTCATGAGTAAAATAATTGCGTTGATTTTCTAGCAAAGATGGGAGCTGCTTCTGCTTCAGACAGACTATGTGATGACTAATCATTCTTCTCCTTCTAAAGGACTATTACTGCTTATTAGGGATGATGCTTGGGAACCTACTTTCCCATAGGCTAGCTAGCTTCGTCCTTATCCTGTTCTTTTTACTTTCTATTTTTTTTCCTTGTAACAAAACAAAATAGTTCATTTGATTCAAAAGAAATGTTGGACCTAAAATAAATCACAATTCAGTTGATCACAAATAAAACATTGTTGTAGTTCATCAAATATAAATAAATAGTATAAATTTATATAAAAGAATAATATTTAAAATATAAAAAAATCAAATGAATGAATTCATATTTGTTTTTTATTTTAGAAATATTTATTATTTCATATATATATATATATATATATATATATATATATATATATATATATATATAGACACACACACATGCCCTAAAAAAAAGATACACATATAAATTGATATTTTTTTACTAAAACTTGAACTATAAGACGCTGTAAAAAAAATATTGCTCACTAATAACATAAATTTCGCATTCCAAATCATTTCAAGAAAGATACATTGGACAAGTGGTTAAGGTATGTGATCAAGATTGTGTGTGGGTGTCTCGGTTAAATTCTCAAGGGTGATATTTTTTATTTTTAATGATTTTAGGTTGGAGAGTGATTGGATTAAGGAAAAATTTAATTAATTCGATGGTTTAAATTATAAAATATCATAAATTTAAAATGGGGTGAATTTGCTAAAATTGTAAAATAAAATAATAAATGTTATTTTTATAATGGAGGACACATGACTGTTTTTAATTGATTTGGGTAAATTGCCCACCAATTTTATAAGGCAACATGGGTCTCACCGGTTTTATTCTCTCTTTCTCTCTCGACTCTTGAGCTTTTATTCTCTCTCTCTTAAATCTCTTTCTCTCCCTTTCTTTCTCTCTTCCAGCTGTGTCATTTCTGTATCCACCAAAGGGTAAAACCAAAAACCCCACTTCTCTGTGTTACTACTCTTCACAACACAACACTGCAAAAACACTCTCCACTTTTCTAACCCTCACTACTGAGCCAACATTGAAGACCCTTCAACACGCACTCCTACTCATAATCATTCAGGTATAGTTTTATTCTCTATATTAGCATTACCAATTTTTTTCCTTTTATCTTTTTATAAAACAAAATCTTTTCTTTTTTGTTTTACCTTATACTACTACTAGTTTTGATGAAACTGATTCAGTGGGTTTTAGCTATGGGTTCAAGGTGAAAGCTTTTTTTTTTAATATCTTCTGTAGGAAAGTTTTCATCTTTAAAAAAAAATTATTTTTTTGATTTCTTTTAGTTTTTTTTTTTTTGAAATTTTGGTATGTTAGATTTTTTTGATGATTCTGATGAAGTTTGTTGTTGTTGTTTTTTTGGTAGTTACGTTCATTGGTTTTTTCCTCTTTCGGGTGTGGTGTTGTTTTTCATGTTTGGAGAAATGTCTTTTTTTTTCCTTTATTTTCATTTTTTGTTTTTTTTTAAATATTTTGATTTTATTGTGAATCTTTGATTTTTTTTAATATATAAATATTTGGTATTGATGGTTTTTTCTTGGTCCATTTTGTGTTTAATTGTTGCAGGAGGACCGCGTTTGGTGTTAGAACAACATTTAAAAGCATTTATAATTTTTCTGTCTGTTTTCTTCAAATTTACGTTTCACTATGACCACTTGACCACATTCAAATTCACCTTAAATTTCTCCTCATCATATTTCTCAAGGTATGTTACCGTTTGGTTTTGGCTTTACTCTACTTTGTTAATGTTGAAATTTATTATTAAAATGTACTATTTTTTTTTCTTCCAAATTATAAATGTAACTGTTGCATGTTTTTAAAACAAATAAATTAATGAAAGTAGCTCAATCATGTTGTAACTATTAGTACATTTTAGGTAGTAGCAGAATCTGATAATACATGTTTATTAGGAATATGATTGTAATAAATCTGTGAAGGATTTTGGTATTTGAAGTATTTACTAAACACTTGTCGGACAACCTGTTCATTCCAGGTTTTATCATAGGGATTCATCTGACTATTAACAGTAAAATTTTGGACAAAATAAGCTCCTGGGGTATCGCTACCAATTAAGCCCCCATTCGACAACCATGGTTCATTAAGGATAGGGATAGTGGCACATGTACCTATGCTCCACCTAGCGCCACCCCGTACAATAAAGCGAGCATGCATGATGCTGCGCCAGACATAGCTAGGGTTATGCCCCACAGTTGCGGTAAGATAGGAGCCAGAGGGGAAATAGCGAGCTTTAAAAATACGAGCAACTAGAGAGTCTGGTTCTGTAATAAATTTCCACCCCTGCTTACCCAACATAGCTAAGTTAAAAGCAGCAAGATCTTTAAAGCCCATACCTCCGTGAATCTTTGGTGCTGAGAGCTTCTCCCAGCTCATCCAATGAATTCCCCTTTGTGTTGTTTTACCATTGCCCCACCAGAAGGAATTCATCATCTTTTCAATGGAGTCTAGTAAAGTGTTAGGAAGCTGAAAAATACTCATCACGTAAGAAGGAATTGTCTGTAAAACATATTTTATCATTACCTCGCGCCGTGCTTTGGAGAGACACTTGCCACTCCAAGAGTTGATTTTCTGCCACACACAATCCTTTATATACGCAAAGGTAGCTTTCCGATCCCGACCTATCATAGAAGGAAGGCCCAGATACTTGCCGGTGCCTAGTACCACTTGGACGCCTAAAATAGCTGTGATGTTTGCTTTGAGATCATCAGGAACATTGCGACTACAATAAATTTCAAACTTTGGCAAAATGATCGCTTGACCCGAGGCTAACTCGTAGGTGGATAGAATGTCTTTCATCACACGTGCTTGATCCTGATTAGCTTTGAAAAACAGGAAACAATCATCAGCGAACAACAAATGGGAAACCGACGGTGCTTGACGACAAACCTTTGTGCCCGTAAGAATGTTCCTAATCTCAGCATCGCGGATAAGCGAAGATAATCCTTCTGCACAAATAATAAACAAATATGGAGAGAGAGGATCCCCTTGACGGAGCCCCCGCCCTGGAATAATAGGGCCAACCTGTGTACCATTGACAAGCACAAAATAATCGACGGACTCAACACACATACTCATCCAATGAATCCAGCGCTCATGGAAACCCATTTTATTCATAACCGCCTGCAAGTAATTCCAATCCATGCGATCATAAGCTTTGCTAATATCAAGTTTCAGAGCAACATACCTGTCTTTCCCTCGCGTCTTGGCTTTCATAAAATGTAACACTTCTATGGCGACCATGGCGTTGTCCAGAATAGAGCGGCCCGGAACAAAAACGGATTGACAGTCAGAAATACAGGTTGGTAAAACAACTTTTAATATGTTAGCTAACACTTTTGAAATGATTTTGTAGAGCACGTTACAAAGCGCTATAGGCCGCCAATCCTTCATGCTAACCTGCGTAGAACGTTTTGGAATGAGAGCAATATTAGTAATATTTAAATCAGAGGGAAATTGTCCTGTTTCTAACCACCCACAACATTCTTTGAAAATATCAACGCTACATAGATTTAAAAAATGCTGGAAGAAACCCGGGCTATACGTTTATATATATAAAAATATCTTTGTATCAAATTAGATCGAATGGAGTGGCTTTGGTCTTTATTTTTTGTTGACAAATAGCGAGGGGGCGCATATATAATTAAGAGTTTGAAATAGATATAAATATAGATAGATAAATGTTTGATTTGAATTTACCTATGATATATAACAAAAGAAAATTATATCCTACATCCAAAAATTATGAACATGAGAGTCCGATGCCAACAATTATACAATTATACTTTTTTCTTATACATCAAGCTAGAAAATAGAATTTACCTACCATATTATAATTTTTTTTGAGGGACCTACCACCATATTAATGTATAATTAAGAGCCGTAATGGAGAAACACCTTCGTTTTTTGTGGTTTTTAGAAAATCAGCCTTGCCCATACATGATGAACAAGTTGGAGTGGCAGTGATACGATCTGCTGCCGCGATAGCTACCACTGCAAAAGGCAACCCAACAGAGCTCCACTCCACACCGCAATTCCGTGATTACGCTCTAAAGCTGTGGGATTGATACCATATACAATAGGTATTTTTGGTAGTCCTGAAAGCACCCTGTTTTTCATTTCCTTCACACGTCTTTAATCATTTCCTTTCAAGTTTAAGCATAAGCTGTAGCTACCTGGGTTCCCTTGCCATGCACGCCATGTGTTTGATTTATTGTTTATATGATATACTTTGTATTTAACTCAACTACTCGTTAAATTAGTCTCTATAGTTGCATGTGAGAATACACTCAATGTTTTTTTCATCTTTGATCACTCTACTTTCCCCCTTCTTTGAAAGCTACTCCAAGAATGACAACTTCAGAAAGACCTTTATGTGAATATAGCTTCAACATTTAGTCATCAATCGATGGAATTTCTCTATAGGCCCTTCAATTTATTGGAAAGTATCTTTCAATGGCACAAACTTATGGGAACGTATCTTTTGATTGGCCATTTTATGGTGTTGTATCCAGGAAATTGATGAGGTTAAGAGGAAAGAAATTGGTCGCTCTAATCTAGGCCTTGTGATGTGAACCATACCATTTGACAGAAGAGTTTTATCTTCGAAATCTAGTAAAGGCACAACTCTTTGGCTTGTCATCTTCATTGTTTCTAGTTCCATCTGAGAAAAATAGTTTGTATAACCGGTCTTTTTCTGCTAGTGAACTCTATAGTTTTTACTTTAGTATATTTAGTGGTTCCTGTGTGTGTTTTGATTGGAAAGCAATTCGCTTCTCCTTCCCTCCCCAATTTTGTTAATGGGTTGAAGAATTGCTTATTGTTTAGAATTGACAATTGTTAATGGGTTGCTACTTGTTTATGAAAATTGCTTTATTGTTCAGAATTGCTTATGGTTGTGTTGTGTACACAATGTGGTAAAGTTTATTATATTTTTCATTTGGTTGTTGTTGCTGTTGCTCAATTAATTTGAAGTTGGAGCTTGTTCTTTGCGATGAAATTCTGTCTTTTTCATTGTAGTTTCTTTGTACAATTGTGTTTACAAGGTCACTTTTCTGCTCTGTTTTGTGCATTGTTTTACCCATCAACTTCAATTAGCACTTATTGCTTGCGCTAAGATTGTTAGTGGTTTTTTCGGTAAGGTCAATATGCTTGTTAATTTAATATGATATTCTAACAAGAGACAAGAATTGCTTTAAGACAAATAAGTAGATCAGTTTGCTAAACAATTAAGGTCAATATGTTATTTCTTATTTTTAGTATAACTTAGTTCTTAGTTTTTTTTTTCTTCTTCATATTTTAGCCACACCAATATGTAATATCTGGATTCGCCTCTGGCGGTAAGCATGTGGTGCCAGTGCTAATTTTTGGCTTTGATCGAAGATTATCTTCCATGCATTTCTGCATTCTTTCTCTTCCTTGTTCCGGTGTCTATTATAATCCCACTCCAAATACATGTCAGGTCATATCTAATCTCTATGGCTTGCGTCTGACAGCACAAGAACGTGCTTGTATCGTATGTTTGTTACATGTCAGTTACTCTTCGATTGCATTCTATTTTGAAACAGTATGTGTACTTGCATGTCGGCTGCAGTTAGTTCCTGTATCTTGAAATTTATATTTTACTAATACTTTTTTTGTGTTAAAAAGCAGATTTGATTCATACTTGAATGGAGCATCTGTTTTTAACCTTGATGATATTTTTCCTGTTTATTATTAATGTGATTCTTTTCCACAAATTAAAACTAAGAAATCTTGAAATGAAAGAAGGAAAAAAAACTGAAAGAATTAACCTCTTTGCATCAAGTACCTGAATTCCTTTCCCTTTAATATGTGGGACATTACCTATTCTGTCGTTGTTTTTTCCTTTCTGTCTCTAGGAAACTGATTTATCATTTATGTGCTTGATTTGAAACCCACTCATCAGAGGATTGAAGAATGACTTTAACGAAACGGTATGTGCTGAGATTGTTCATATCAATAAAGTACATTACTGCAAATGTGGTAGATCGAAACAGCGGACGAATAGTAGCAACATCATCCACCGCAGAACATGACATCAAGCAGTCCCTCGAGTGTGGCCGGTCCTGCAATGCAAAAGCAGCTGCTATTGTTGGCGAAGTATTGGCCAGACGGCTCAAAGTTGAGGGGCTTAATGAAGGAGAAGGAAGAGGTATTCATGTAAATGTAAATAAGGAAGTAGAAAAGAAAGGATTTAAGAGCCAAACCAAGATTTGGGCTGTGGTAAATGCTCTTAAGTACAATGGAGTTAAACTCGTCCATGATGATGAAGATGATGGAAATAATCCCTGACCTCATTCATAAGATAGGAATGGAATCTTGAAATTTAAAATTTGGAAATTTTTTATCGTTCTTGTTATTTAGTGACTCACTTGTTCCATATAGAAAATTTGACTACCAAGGTTATATCATGGTAGGAAGCAAAATTTGTTCAATAAAATCAAAGCAATTGTAATAGTACGATTTTAAGTACTCACATGTCAATTCTTTTTCCTCTCTTCTAGCGATGGAACACAGATAATAAACTCAATTGCAAATTCTCAACAGCCTGCCTCTATGACACTTTCTACAAAAAAAAAGGTATTAGTTATTGGACCAATCCTACAAAGCTACTTCTCCCCGTGGACGTCAGAGCACCAACAAAACACAACACATATTTGGATTGATATGCATACAATAAAAAAGTATCAGTTATCTGGATCAATCTTACAAACCTATTCTTTCAAAAGATAGTTCAGAACAGTGTATATCTAAAAAACGTTACATAGATAAAGAAAATAAAATCAAGGTCCCTATTTAGCTCTTCTCAATGGGTCTTATGGCAGTGATGTAAGTTGAATTCAAAAGCTATAGTTCATAATACTAAATTCATATCTTCCAACAATCATAAAGCATCATACTCGCAATATATAAACAAAAACAATTAATCAATTACGTAATTACATAATGAGAAAAACACATTCAGATCCATGAAGCGCAACATAAAAATTCAAACCAAAATTATCTCAAAATCAAATCTCACAAACAGTAAAAACTCCAGCAAAGTCAAAAAAATTCAGAAGATGGGAGAACCAGTGTTGAGAACTCTCCATCCAACGAACAACACCTTCAGTAGCATCCGTGGCAATGGTTCTCACAACACCTTCACCCAAATGCTGAGCCACATCCAACACCAATCTCGAAGAATGATCAAGAACTTCAAGAGCAGTCAAGATCAGAGGCAAACCTTCTTCAAATCTGAAGTCAACGACGACACCAATAACTTGACAAACACGACCGATCACTCCCTTTCCGGTAAACTCACTGGTGATTTTACCACCTTCGGAAACCTCCTTCTTCGTCGGAGTCGGAGACGGAGCTGGTACGGCGGCGGCCACGGTTGCATAATCAGCGACACTGTTTAAGAGGTAACCATAAGGTGAAGCGCGAGATTGGGAGGTTAACCTCGATCTTGAGGCGGTGATTGATGGTTTCGATGAAGATCAACGAAGGGAAGATCGAAACTGAGATGATACAAATATGTGTGAAGCCATCTTCGATGAGAGAGAGGTAGACTATCAGAGAATCCTAGAGAGAGGTAGAGCCATGCGTTGGAAACAGATAAATGTGAGATGAGTGGGTATCTGTTTGAGTTGCTTGGGTATGGCAAAGGTCTAAATTTGACTACATTGAAATTGAAATAAAAATTAAAACAACACTTATTGGTACGCGCATTTTAGGGAACTAAACCATTAGTATTTGAATTTCAAATTTGGCATATAGGAGGAGGGAAAATTTCAGGGTTAAGTGACCATTAGCAATTAATGAAGGATTATTAGAGGGAAAAATTAGGTTAAATGATAGCAAGATCTAATAAGCATTTAGAGTAAGAGATGTGGCAAAGAGGTAGATTTGAGTTATTTTTCTAGATGTTAGGGTTTGGTCTTCTTTTTCTCTTACAATTTTGGTAAGAGGGGGCCAAAGGGCATTGAATTGAGGCTATAATTTTGGTGTAACAGGACAGGGCTCTTTAATCCTTTGTAATATCATCTAACTACACTGACAAAGAACTAGGCAGATATAAAGATGGCTGAATAATTTTAAATAATGAACAAGAGTTTGTTTGATTTACTTAGCTTACAAGGATTTGACTCATATTTGACAAAAATATGAGTTTGACTCGTATTTTCTTCCTTAGACCATATTCAATGGTTTTACTATTTAAGACGTTTTTTTTCAATTCCTAACATTCTACATCATTTTCTCTCTCTTCCACACAATAATTCAACACTTATTCAACAAATATCATCTCCAATGGTTTTTGATTCAACACTCTATCCCACCACTTTTTATTTATATTCTTATTTAATTTTATATTTTTGTTTTTATAATTACATAAAATTATAATTATCGATTATAATTAAATTAAAATAATAAACACTTAACAATTTATTTTTTAATTTTTTAAAAACAAATTTATTTAAATAATTTATTTTTATTTTCTTATTGGGATCCATTTCACTAAAAAGAAGTTTAAAATTTCAAAAAAAAAAACTAATAGAAGTCTCTATTTAGTTTTTTTTCTGTGTTCAAATCAAATGAACCAAGTCTCTATTTATAGACAAAAGAAATCTTGAATTTTGGTAAAAAAAAAATTAAAAAATAATAATAATTTGCAATTAAATAATTGGGTTCAAATAATTAAAAAGAGAAAAATCCAGACAGCCAATCAGATCCTGCCACATGTCACCCACTTATACACAAATCATTTTATCTCTCCGCGTCCTGCAGGCTGACGCGCTCCTGTCGGCGCGTGTGCCACACGCGCCAGTTTTAGCCATTCTTGGCTTGCCACGTGTACACTCGGTACAGGCTTTCAATATGTTGAATTTGTTCATCCTCTCTTTCATCCACATCACCATTCAACACGCCATTGAAGCATATACACATGTTGAATCTTCCATTCAACACTCTGTTTCAACACCATTGTACATGGTCTTAAGGATATACTTGTCCTTTCAAATATCTCCGTAAAATACTTGTCCTTTCAAATATCTCCGTAACATAGTTTGAAAGAAACTTAACCTAATTCCGTAACCACTATAGAATGGTTTTCATGATAGCACATCACAACTATGTAACTCAAACATATTTTGTTTCGACGATAACAAATATTTGATGAAACTCACATTTTTTATATTTTTTTATAGGTTTTTCTATCGTGTGCAAATTTACACATTGTTAAGAAATTTTAAATGGTAAATTTATCTTGAAACTTATATATTTTATATTAAATATATAACTTTTTAATAATAATTGATGTTTTTTAATAAAAAGTTACTATTTTAGTTACCTTAATATGTGCAATTAAGAAAACCCTTTTTTACTTGCAACATTTAATTTGAGAAAATAAATCAACTTTAAATTGGATGATGCAATAGCTTGCTTAAGCTAATTTATCTTCTCTTTTTTTTTCCATCCACACTATCATATCATGATTCCTCCAATAATAAAAAAAAAAATTCACCATTCTATAAAACTCATTTAGATATCTTTATCAAGGATGCTCTTAGTTTTTGCAATAAAAAAGTTTCATTTTCATTCCCAAAAACATGTATTTTTTTATAATAAAAAGTTAGATGGATTGGTTTTGTTGATATAAAATCTAAATCCCTTATTTTAAGTTTTAAAGATAACAAACTAATTAAATTGAACTTTATTAATTTTGATTTTAATTGTTATATAACTTGTGCTCTTGAGTGTTTCTTTTTAAAGCTAAAGGTATAAAAGCATTATATGATTATCAAAGAAAGCACCAAGTTATGATGAAGAGATTGATCTTAAGCATTGGTCTCAAATATGGACTTTAGTGCAAAACAAGCCAAGAACGTACATGAATATGAAGGCACTAACAATGTCACATTTAAGGAAGCAATAAATATTTGAAGTATAAGTTATGTTATGACAAGGAAATATTATTTGAAGCTTACTACAAATGTGCATATGAACAAAAAGAACACATTTAGTATCATGTGCAAAAAGGTTAGCATGAGAAGGACCACTATAATTTCGACAACACATCAAGGATGTAAGACAAATACAAAATTATTATCCCTTGGACATTCTCTTTTTGGTCACCTCACAACATAACAAGAAAAGCTACCTAGTACAAGAAAGGCCTTTTCTTTGGGCTCAAGACTTATGTTACAACAAGAAGTGAAAAAGAAATGAGCTGTACAAAGCTCATGTCTCACGTAGCAAGCAACAAAGTACAAGGGAAAGCTTCAGCAGATTTAGAGATCGATCTCAACTTTCAGAAGTCAGTTTCATCTCTAAGACTCTATTGATTCTTGCGCAGCAAGCATGAAGAAAGTTATCAAGAGTTTTTCTCCTATAAATAGAAGACTTCAGCAAAGAGAAAAAACAACTTTTGAGCAAAAGAATACAAGCATATATTCATCAAGAATCTCTTTATTTAAATCAATCAAGAACCATATATTTGTTTTTGAGCAAGCTGCTCTTTTAGTGTATTAATACTTCAAGAAGATTAATACTTTTCAAATCCACTTCTCTTGTAAAAGAGATTGAAGTTGTGCAGAAAGCACAAAGATTGTAAAATCTTGTCTGTAACGACAAGTAACTCAACCAAGTGAAGGTTGAAAGAAGTTGGTGTAAAGATCAGAAAGATCTCAAATAAAGAAGGAGTTGACCTTAAGTTATAACTCAACTACCTAGTGGAAAATCTCACAAGTATTGTGGGGACTGGACTAACCCACATTGGGTGAACCAGGATAACTCTTGTTGTGTGATATTTCTTCCTTATCTCTTTACATTCATATTATTCTCACACACACAATCACTATTTAAATTTTCAATCATTCCACTAACAAAATTTGTTTGAGAAAATTTTAATAGGTAAATTTTAAAACGCCACAATTCAAACCCCCCTTTCTTGTGACATTATTTATCTTCAATTGGCATCAGAGCCCAGCTCTAAGATATTAGCACTTAACAGTGTTCGTCGATCTGGATTCAGATGACTCAGAAGAAGATTGTTCTATCAAAAGGTTGAAGAAAACTCCCTATAATGCTGAGAAAAATGCAGAAAAAGTCGAAAAAACCAAGAAGGAATTCAGAGCTGCTGTTCAGAAAAGGAAAACACTGAAGGAATGTTCTGCTTCTCAAAACAGGAACATGCATGTCCCGTTGCATGATCCCTCCCTCAATCGCATCTTCAAGTCAAAATGGGCCTCAAGACCCATTGGTGTAGGAAGGGTTTATGACTTCACAAAATTGCTGAAGGATGGAATTGATCTTCTCAAGTTCGTCGAACCACTAGGCTGGAAGGATTTTTTCTAGATTAAAGAAACTCATTATCCAGAAGTGGTAAGGAACTTTTACTTCATGGTTGAAACCTTTCCAAACAAAGATCTGATTGTGTCAAAGATTCAAGATAAGGTTATTGCATTAGATGCTGAAAAGCTGGCTAAGATTTTGAACATTCCTCAAAGAGGACCAATGTGCTATGGAAGACCAGGATATGCTTATGCAACCTTGTCTCGATTCAACCTCATTCGCGAAATGTTCGTCAAATATGAATCTGATGAGGATCTTGTCTCTGCAAATCTCAAGAAAGAATACAAGCTTCTTCACAACTTGTGTCAATTCTGTGTTACCCCTCGCAAAGGAAGCAAACATAAGGTATCTGAAACTGATATCCTTGTTATGTATCATCTCTATCATGGTATTGATATCAATCTTCCTGTTATAATTATTTGCCACATGATACATGCATCTAAGCAAAAGAAAATCAAATCTTGTGTTCCTTATGGAATTGTGCTTACTCGCGTTTTCAAGGCATTTGACATTGACCTTGAAAAAGAAAAATTTGACACTGTCTGCTCAGAATTTCTACCCAAAAATGTTGCTCATATGAAGGATACCCCTTCCATTGAAACTCCAAAAAACAACTCTGCTCCTGATGAAGCCGATACCTCCTTAAAGAGGAAAAGGGAAGACAAAGGAAAAGCTCCATTGGACGAGCTTCTAGATGCAATTCTTCAGGACACTCATGAAGATGTTCCACTCCCTGATATTAATGTGCTTGAAAATTAAGCTTCAGAGAAAGTTGACCAAGCCTCAAACTCTGTTCTTAATCTGAACTCTCCTTTCCTGTCTCACATTCCTGGGAATACTTGGTTCGAACAAGCTGAGAAAGCTTTTCCCTCAACTGCTTCTGGTGAAACAACAGTTGTGTCTCCCCTTTTCAGTCACCCGGTCGGAAATTCTACTTCTATTTTTGGTTCAAGTTTCTTGGATGCTTTATTCAGATCCTCAAGTCACTCAGGAT
The DNA here is from genome assembly GCA_958299785.1 of Medicago lupulina. Taxonomy (NCBI): domain Eukaryota; kingdom Viridiplantae; phylum Streptophyta; class Magnoliopsida; order Fabales; family Fabaceae; genus Medicago; species Medicago lupulina. The sequence continues at coordinate 76,990,439 of OY283139.1, forward strand.
CTCACCATGCTCCTATCAAAAGCTATTTTGGTAACTCTTTCTCTGATCATTCTCTTCCATCTCTGCCGTCTCACTTTGGAACTTTTCAAAGCTTTGATCAATCTGCACCACCACCAGCTCCACCCAACACCCCTGACACATCAGCTGCTTCTCACAATGCAACTTTTTCACCTGCTTTAACCGTTTCTGAACTCAATGCTGCTCTTCGCCCCATCATTGAAAAGCTTGACCTTGTCTACAATCTGCAATCCTTCATGGTTCTTGATGTTACAAAGTTTCGTGATTGGTTTATTGCTGACTATTGCAAAAGGTTCGGTGTCACTCCACCTGACCACACCTTTGGCACATCATCCTTTGGCCCTGCTGCTTCCAAGCCTTAGGCTTGATTGCTTCCAGTCCCATACCACCCCCGCTTTTTGAATATGACAAAGGGGGAGAAATGAATTGATTTTACTTGGTGTACTTTAAGACTGGAATTGCTGCAAATGCTTTTATGTTTTTAAAATTCTGCCTTGTCTTTAAATTTCTAAGCTAGGAACTTTTTTTTGTTGAACCATGGATTATGTACTGACAATGATTAATCTCTTGTACATTATCTTTTGGAATGAATGATATTTTGGTTCAAACAAATTTTCTGTGTAGCTCTTTTAATTTATAAGCGTATTTTGCATACATAAATTAAGGGGGAGCTCATTAAAATTGAATGCTTAAATTGAGGGAGAGCTTATTTGATAAATCACTGTTTCTCTAAAAGCTCATTTCAATACATCAGAATTTTTAAATAAAGTATAAATTCAATAAGTTTGTCATCTTCAAAAAGGGGGAGATTGTTGATATAAAATCTAAATCCCTTATTTTAAGTTTTAAAGATAACAAACTAATTAAATTGAACTTTATTAATTCTGATTTTAATTGTTATATAACTTGTGCTCTTGAGTGTTTCTTTTTAAAGCTAAAGGTATAAAAGCATTATATGATTATCAAAGAAAGCACCAAGTTATGATGAAGAGATTGATCTCAAGCATTGGTCTCAAATATGGACTTTAGTGCAAAACAAGCCAAGAACGTACATGAATTATGAATATGAAGGCACTAAGAATGTCACATTTAAGGAAGCAATAAATATTTGAAGTATAAGTTATGTTATGACAAGGAAATATTATTTGAAGCTTACTACAAATGTGCATATGAACAAAAAGAACACATTTAGTATCATGTGCAAAAAGGTTAGCATGAGAAGGACCACTATAATTTCGACAACACATCAAGGATGTAAGACAAATACAAAATTATTATCCCTTGGACATTCTCTTTTTGGTCACCTCACAACATGACAAGAAAAGCTACCTAGTACAAGAAAAGCCTTTTCTTTGGGCTCAAGACTTATGTTACAGCAAGAAGTGAAAAAGAAATGAGCTGTACAAAGCTCATGTCTCACGTAGCAAGCAACAAAGTACAAAGGAAAGCTTCAGCAGATTTAGAGATCGATCTCAACTTTCAGAAGTCAGTTTCATCTCTAAGACTCTATTGATTCTTGCGCAGCAAGCATGAAGAAAGTTATCAAGAGTTTTTCTCCTATAAATAGAAGACTTCAGCAAAGAGAAAAAACAACTTTTGAGCAAAAGAATACAAGCATATATTCATCAAGAATCTCTTTATTTAAATCAATCAAGAACCATATATTTGTTTTTGAGCAAGCTGCTCTTTTAGTGTATTAAGTCTTCAAGAAAATTAATACTTTTTAAATCCACTCCTCTTGTAAAAGAAATTGAAGTTGTGCAGAAAGTACAAAGATTGTAAAATCTTGTCCGTAACGACAAGTAACTCAACCAAGTGAAGGTTGAAAGAAGTTGGTGTAAAGATCAGAAAGATCTCAAAGAAAGAAGGAGTTGAGCTTAAGTTATAACTCAACTACCTAGTGGAAAATCTCACAAGTATTGTGGGGACTGGACTAACCCACATTGGGTGAACCAGGATAACTCTTGTTGTGTGATCTTTCTTCCTTATCTCTTTACATTCATATTATTCTCACACACACAATCACTATTTAAATTTTCAATCATTCCACTAACAAATTTGTTTGAGAAAATTTTAATAGGTAAATTTTAAAACGCCACAATTCAAACCCCCCTTTCTTGTGACATTATTTATCTTCAGGTTTTAGTGACTCGCAAAGGTTCAAGATTTAAAGATCAATTACAAAAGTACATACAAATTACTTATTTGTGATGATTTTTACCAAATGAACCTATCTATGTCAGCGAAACATAAATTCTTTTTATTTGATTTTATTTTTAGTGGTTGTTATCTTGTTTTATTTTTGTCTTTATAATTAGTTCTACAACATTTGAATATTTTTATTGTAGTATAAGAAGTATGAACCATTGGAGTCTTGGGTGAATGGTTCATGCATATAGTATGTGTAAGTGTTATAATTGTAAATTTCATGTTATTGAGTTAAACTCTGAATGTAGTTAATCGAAAGGTAATTAAAGTCTGACAAAAAATTGTTCCACCTAAAAATCAAAAATATGAGTCATATATAATCAGAATCAAATTCACACATAATACGACTACCTTTTAAATGAACAAATATCATAGTTCATAAGGAGTTAATCAAAGAACATAAATTGATAGTAAATATAAACAACAATTAAAATTTATATATTGCTTCAAAAAAAATTAAAATCTATATATAAAAAATAAATTCTAAGAGTCCTTGGAAGTTTAAGATGGAGTGGAGGATTTTGAAAAACAAAATGAATGATGAAGTGGAAAAAATTAAGTACTTTGGAAGGGAGGAATTCATAGGGTTTATTTCTCTGTATAATTCAAAATCTACCTAATTTGAAGGAATTAAAAAATTGTTTTGGAGTATGATTTTGAAAAGTTTAAGCAAATTTCCTAAATTTAATTCATGTTGATATAATACTCCCAAGATTAAAAATATATTGATGCATAAGTATTTATTTATTATTCAATGCAAAAAGGCTCTTTCAAAATATATGAAAATTTTATGTATTTTTTCTTCTACTCCTATCCTGCAAAGTTCTCTCCTCCATCCCCTATTAAACTCTCAAATAGTTTAAGATGAAACTCGATGTGATCAAATCGGTTAACATCAAATGAGATTAAAAAATAATAAATACTATCTTTGGTCTTATATATAAGAAAAATCGACTCAATAAAAGTTTATGTATTTCTCCTAAAATTTTGACAAGACACATAAACTTTTATTAACATAACTTTTTATATATATAAGATCATAAGATAATTAGTTTTGTTCGATTTACAATTTTTGGATTAATTTATGATTATTTTTCTATCGATTGATTTAAACACACAAAACAATGAATGATGATAATTTTAAAGTATAATATTTTGATTCTTAGGTCGGTGCCGCCAAAAAGTGGTAAAGATAGTAGAAGGGCCTGCCAGATTTTGAAATTGACCGTTTAGAGCTTCCAGAATAGAGATATCTATTTTTGAATACTTAAGTTGATCTCATTTGTGCGCGCTACTTTTTTATTTATTTTAAATAATAGTATCTAATAAGCACTCAATCATTCAAATTCATCAACTATCAAAAATGTTCTAACTATGTCTCACCCATAATTTGATATCATCTATCAATAATTTTATATCATTATATTTTTATATTTTAATTTTAAAATGTTGTGGTATCTATAGAGAGAGTGCTTAATTGAGCACTCCTGCTTCACAAACACTAATTAAGCTTTCTCCTCGATAGGGCACCTATTGGGTACCAATACATAAGACCAAAAAAAAGTGTGTTTTTGTTTTAACTTAAAAAAAAAACAGATTTGTATTAAAAAAATTGAGAGATTTTTTTAGAGATTTTTAAAAAATTAAATATGAATCTATTTTTGTTTGTTTACAATCCAAGGAAATCATTTTAATTTTTTTTAACTAATTCACGTGTTACTTCATTGGTTAAGAAAATAGAATTTAAAACAAAAAGCTAATCCTAATAACTTTTCAATTTAGAGTAAAAAATGATTTTGTTAAAAAAGCCCCTAAATAAACACATCAATTTATAAATTAGTTTTTAACTTCTTGAACGTTTGTTTAATTACTTGAATTGATTTACAAAATATTTCTAACGCCCCTGCTTAAACTACCAGAGGCTCCGACCCTGACATGAACCATGAATCAGGTGGACAAACATGAGATAGAAAGCCCAGTTTTAACCGATACAAAAATAACATCTACCATAAATAACTAAGCCTAGTTTTAATCGATGGAGGATGACGAATTGGGTATTCAAATCTTTCAATCATAAATCACGTGGAGAATGAAAAATTGGATAGTCAAAGGGCCAAAAAAAAACTCCAAAAATAATAAGGGAAAAAACCTCGGTAGTTAATTTTAAGAAATAAAAGAGAATCACTCATACAATACTTAAATCAAAGAATCAACATGGAAGGAGAAATAAAAATTGTCCGTTCAATGGTGGTAGGAGGATGAAGATGATGGAATAGTTAAGAGGAATGGAAACGGAGGGAAAAGAGCAAAGAAACAAGAGGCACGTGACTCATTAAAGTAGAGTTTTTAAATCTAAACCATTTATTTAGATCTAATCGCTATTAATCACTCATTTCATCTCTCATTTTAAGAGGTCATTTCATTTGATATATATATATATATATATATATATATATATATATATTCGTTTGAAAAAAAATCCTAAACGAGCGCAACCTTAATCTAATGGCTGATTTTGTTTTTAACTTCATTAAATTAGAAAAATTTGTCAACAAAGATTGAGTCTGGTGAAGGGACTAAACACTTATAATATGGTGAATCAAACTTTGAATCTCATTTGAAAGAGATACCTGCGTTTATTATCCGACACACATTGAATAAACTTACTTTCAATGAAAAGAATCTATGGGAAACAACATACGTTTTTTTTTTTTTTTTGTAGTAAAATTTGATTATGGGGGGATAGATTCTCGCATAGTGACGAACCAAGATTCAAACATTGAGAGGGAGAAAACTCATATTCATTGTCCGAGACATGTTTAATATGATTACCTCCATTGAATAAAACATATGAGGGGAAAATGATTTTGTATTTAAATAAAATAAGTGATATACATCACGACTCTTTACCCCCACGACAATACGTGACACACAAATATGTGAAAAAGTGGTGGCGAATAAAAAATTAATAAAAGGAAAAATATCAAATAGTTCGAGATATGTCGAACGCATTCGTGCTTGTTATTATGTCGTGCCATCAAGCATTTTTCTTTAAGGGTTAATATGTCTTTACCCCCTGTAATATAGGCGAGTTCCGGTTTTCCCCCCTGTAAAAAAAAAAGTTAAGATTTCAACCCTATAATTTAAAAATTACTTCGAAATAGACCCTGTAATTTGAAGATTCTTTCGTTTTAGACCCTGAGGCCATCTGACTGTACAAACCTGATGACGTGGCACGCTAAGTCAGCGTTTTTGGATGATGTGGCGCGCTGACTGTATAATTAATTTTGTTTTTTATTTTTTATTTTCATTTATATTAATTTAAAAACAAAAAATAGAAAAAAATTATGATTATTTTTTTCAAAATTGAAAAAATCAGAAGAAAAAAAAAATCATATTTTTTTTTTGAAATTTACAAAATTCGAAAAATCGTAAACAAATTCAAATTTATTTTCAAAAAATAAAAAAAAATCTGAAATTAAGATTTTGAAAATTAAAATAAAATAAAATTTTCGAATTTCTTATCTCGATCTGCGAAAAAGGTATACTTTGTAATTTTTTCAATCTGAAAGAAAGAAAAATACAACTAAAGAGGACAATAAAAGAAATTAAAGTAAAATAGAAAATGAAAAAAATTTATTTCTGGAATAGTTCTTTAAAATTTCAATTTTTTTTTTCAGATTATATAATTTTCAAAATTTTATTTTCATATTTTAACCTGAATTATAAAAAAATTATATTTAGATTTAAAAAAAAAATCCAGATTTTATTTTTGTAGAAAAAATTTTAAAAAACTTTTTTTTCGAAAAAAATCTGTACTTTTTTTTTAATTTCAAATTTGTTTTTTTTATTTTAAAAATTTAATTCCAGAATTTTTAGTTTTGGTAGAAAAAAAAATTCGAAAAAAATACAAACTTTTTTTAATTTTAAAAATTAAATTCCAGAATTTTTATTTTTGGTAGAAAAAATTTTAAAAACTTTTTTTTTCGAAAAAATATGAACTTTTTTTTTAATTTCAGATTTTTTCCCTAAATTTTGTTGTTTTTTTATTTTAAAAATTAAATTTCAGAATTTTTATTTTTTTTAGAAAATTCGGTTTTTTTTTTCAAAAAATATTGTTTTTTAAGATTTTTTTTATTTTCAAAAATAAATTTTCAGATTTTTTAAATTAATATAATTTCATTTATATTATTTTTTATTTTAAAAAAAATAGGCAAAATGCCACATGTGCCCTTAAAAAATAAAAAACAAAATTAATTATACAGTCAGCATGCCATTTAATCAAATATGCACAGTCAGCGCGCGCACTTAGCATGCCACGTCATCATTTTGTCCAGTCAGATGGCCTCAAGGTCTAAAACGAAAGAATCTTAAATTACAGGGTTGGAATCTAAACTTTTTTTTTTACAGGGGGGAAAACCGGAACTCGCCTATATTACAGGGGGGTAAAGACATATTAACCCTTTCTTTAAATAATACATCTTGGTCTTTGAATTTAACATAAAAGGGTGTTTTCGATCTTTACTAGAGTAAAACGATGTATTGATTATTTAGAACCAAAGTATAATAATGAAAAATACCTCATTCATATTGTTATTTTGATGTGTAAAATAGATTGTGATGTTACAAAAGGAAGATGAGGATCTCTTCTTAAACTAAACAAAAGAAAAAAGATCTAAATGTTGATATTTAAGAGGGGTTTTCAAAACTTTAATCTTTTAGTGAAACAAATTCTGATGAAGAGATATTGATTAAATCATTAATAAAAAATCAAACACAAATTTAAACACTTAAAGATTTCATTCTTGAAGTGCTATGGGGAATCAATGAAGGATGATCACGAGCAAATCAACTACACAAATATCTCTATTTGTCCACACAAACATATCTTATCTGATGATCGATGCTAGCCAAATCAAACGAAAATTTGAAGAGACTAAAGTTTGAGTGCAGCTAAGGTTTTCTAAACTCTGTGAAGTGTGTGTTATGTTCATCGCCCTAGCATGTCTATTTACAGACTCACTTGTGTGCACCATATCTTATGGTGTGTTGCGTTTCATTTAAATGCATCGTCACTTACAGTGGACCTCATTTCTTTATTTTTTTTGTAAATTAAATAATAATTCCTACCTATTAATTTAATTACGAATAAGTTTCACTAATTATTTTATTATGAATAATGAATAACTCAAATATTTCATATTGACTTAGTTCGGAGTGTCCATGCATTTTTATAGTCATATTCCATCAAGAGACTTAAAAATATTTCTCTTGTTATGCGGGAGATAAAAATCTCATTTAGGTTACTCATGTCCCTCAACTGATTTATGAAGTACCTATCGAAAAGAGGGAACCAAAGAAAGAGTGGATTGTGAAAACAGTCACATGATAACAATAGTGTACAATAATTTCCTTTTCTTTATATGTTGAATCTTTGCTTTGTGGTTTGTGTTTGTTTAACTTGATTGAGACATGGGTTTAGGGAATGGAGATGGGTAGTTTTGGATTTAATTTAGTTTTAATTTATGGGTTGATGAAAAAACTAATGAGGAAGATAATTTGTGTTCAATTGCTGGGTTGTTTTGATGATTCATGATTTTGGGTTTTGTTTTAATTTTTTGTACCGTTATTTTTTCTTTTTTGAGTTAGTTTTGATGAACATTGATGAAGAATGAAAGGAGGGGGGAAGATGAATAAAAGCAAAATAAAATTAGAGGTTAGTGGTTCACCGTTAGATCTAATAGATATGTATGATCCAATGACTATCTTTTTGATAAAAATATCGAATGGTTTAAATTGAAAATTTAATGAGGTCTTCGGTTGACCACCTACGATGTTGGTCAACCTTAAAATTAACGGACTGACATTAATTTGACAAACAGAAGTGCATTTAAGGGGCTTAAACGGAATAAAAATTACTTATGAGACCAAAATGAAATTCATAAATAAGTTAAGGGACCAAATATTTAATTTAGCCTTACAATTATTTGTTAGTGGCAGTGTTTGAATGAAAATAAAATACTTGAGTCCACGTCTAGGGATCATAGCGGTTACAGATCTAAGAGTGGTATACACCATTATCACTATAAGAATAACTTATGACACCTTCATAACATGCTATGTAACATTTTTATGGTGTGTCTATCTAGTATAAAAATATTACTCCTAACATTTGTACATATGTATAAACTTGATATCTCATACATATGACCCGCGAGATGTGGTCATCAATCTACATATATAATAGTCTCTACACTTTATTAATACCCTAATATATGTATTAAATCTTTCCCACGAATGCTTTAAGAATGTTTTATTTGTTAATGGAGTACGTTTCGTGATTAAGTCACACTTAATGTTCTATTAACCAGACTAGCTATTATAAGTTGTTTATTAACATTGTGATAAACATAATAAAGAAATGTTTTATATGCTTTTATATATATATATATATATATATATATATATATATATATATCAAGCTTATGTTAGAAAAGAAAATTCAATAAATGTAGATTGACTATTAGGATTACTCAAACGTTAAAAGAGTTTCTTGTAAGAAAACATAACATAAGTCTAACTTACTAATAATTTTATCTTTTTTTTAATAAAGGGTTAATTAAGTAAATGGTCCTTATAAATATTCAGAATTTTGTTTTTAGTCCCTACAAAATAAAATCACATTTTTTAGTACTTGTGACATTTTTCTTTAGCATTTTAGGGACCAAAAATGATGATGTAAATTTTTTACAGGGAATAAAAATGTTGATGGAAAATTTTACAGGGACTAAAAATGTTGACGGAAAATTTTACAGGGACTAAAAAGTATGATTTTATTTTATAGGGACTAAAAATGAAATTCTGAATATTTATAGGGACCATTTATTTAATTAACCCTTTAATATAAAAAGACAAATTAGGATGAGAGGATGACACATTGGTCCAAGGTAGAAAACCTTAGGAGTTTAAAGAATCAATACTGAGAAATGTGGCTAAATTAAACATGAATACAGAAAAAGAACATTATACAAAATCTAAATGTAATACTGCTCCACAAGTTGGAATGCCGATGTCATGCCAAATTTGGATATGAGAATAATGAAATAGGTTTTTTTTCCTTCTTTTTTTGCAAGGTTTTCGCAAGGTCATCAATAGTTTATGCAACATAGGGGAGGGAGGACAAACACTAATATGACAATTTGAGTTTTCTCTTGGATTATGTGGCTGTCAATTTGAGTGGAAAGTGATGTTGTGTGTTGGGTAAATTGTAGACTTATAGTCGCAGAAAATAGAGGCAGGTCTAGATCATTAGATGTAAAGGAAACTAAATAAATAGTGCATGTGACACCCTAAACTCAATTTGAAATATATAGCTAAATACGATAGTTTTGAGTAAGAATACACATCAATTTCAAACGAAGTATCGTTTTTTGTAAGAAAGACTCACAACGCCATATTCAAACCTATCACAAAAAACTTGTACAAAAGTACTTAATTTAAAATCTCTTGAAATCAAAGAAACCAATGTTGGTTAAAGAATATTCTTAACATCAAGACATGCACAAAACTAAGAGATGATTGCCTTTCATCTTCAAAATTCCCAATTACTCAATGAGTACTCACAATCAATCATTTTATAAAACAATTCACTTCAAGACCCAATAGAATACAATAAACACTTCCAACTTAATATCACCTATTAGAGCTTAGATCGTTGTTTAACAACCTAAAACAACTGCATTTTCATAAACACGCAAACATAAATACTGAAGGGTGAGTAGGCGAAAATCATGAAGGTAAAACATAAGTAAGACTAATATCACTAGTATTTACGTAATTGATATAACGAAAGTTATAGGCATTCATCATGTATCAACACACTTAATATTTACCAAGTTTAACATTTAAGAACACTTAGGATTATAAGGTAACCATTAAGTCAAGTTGAAACATAGTAACTAATCATTGGTTAATCCTTAAATAACATACTCCCTCCGTTTCAAAATATAAGCAAAAATCACTTTTTAGGTTCATTTATTTAATGATGTATGTGGTTTTTTGCTTATATTTTGAAACGGAGGGAGTATCAAAATGGAGTGATGGCTTTCAAGCTGAGTGGATTGACAAAGTCTGGAGTGATGACTTTCAAACTGAGTTGATTGATCAGGTTTAGAATAAAGACTTTCAGACTGAGTGAATTGATTAGGATTGAAATGATGACCTTCAAACTGAGTTGATTGATCAGGATCGAAATGATGACTTCCTAGATGAGTGGATTGACCTAGTTTAGTCTCAACCTTATGACCTAGCTTAGTCTCATGCATGTTTCATGGTCTAAAGTGACTTCTTCCATTTTGAAGAGTGTACATAACTGATAGTTGAGTGATTCTGTTTTACTGACAATTATTTGACTAAAAATGTTTTATCACCAGGCTAGCATAGCCTAACAATACGACATCACATTGTCGTGATTCTTACCACATTAAAAATAATCCTTAAGTATCATATCATTGACTAATCCTTAAGTATCACATATGAACACATAATGACATGTAGATAGTTAGTATGTGAGAATAATCAGGAACAAATTAACACATAAGAACATATGGATATTTAATCATGTGATAAAAATTAGGAGAATATTGGTATGTATAAGCATGTTGACAGGTAACGAAGGGACAACACTTAGAAATATGTTGAAACATAGCAAGACATACACAATTAAAAAAAGTCAACATTTAGGGTCATGTTCACATTATAAAAAGTCATGTAGTAAGTATCATAAGTGATTTATTGCAAGAGTTCTATCTAACTATGTCATTTACTCCTTATGATGCATTTTACACTTATCACATTAAAACATTCACAAATTTCACCTTCCCTTAAAACTTTCCACAATACATGTAACACTCATACTAAACGTATCTAGAAAGTTTAGCATGCGTATTATCTTTAGTACTGGATACATTAAAATTTACAACTTAAATTACTTCGAATGAATATTGTATACAACAATACACGTTCGTACATCAGAGTTACCATACAACTATCCAAATAATATAAAAATACAATCTTTGATCCATGCGAACATCCTACAGCGGGTACGAACGGGTCCTTGCTGAATATCCATCCGGCGATAAGCTTGCTCAACTGCTCTACTGATCTGAAACAAATAAGGATTGGGATGAGACATAATTTCTCAGTGAGTTCTCCTAATCCTAGGCTATAGGTGACCTCGGGGAAAAACCTATGGTCACCACGTGTCTATGACGCTACCCGACGGTTGAGCGTTGTGCGTGAGGCTTACGTAGACGGTCGTGCAAAGCTAAAACCGTCATAGGGTCATCTTACTTGCTTCCTTCGTATCATGGCGGTCGAGGGATCCTAGGACCGCTAACTCGAGATGCACTAACCGCATCAAGACATATCCTAACATGTTCATGACACGGTACTAAACCGGACGATTAGGGAACCTAAGATCGTTGTCGATAAACATACTTAACATTCTATTATCTAGGTTGTACATATTTAATCTCGTAGCATAAACGTAAACGTAACATATCGTACTTGTTCATATTCATATTCATATGCAGTCTGAATGATTATCTGAGTTGATTTTACGGAATATAGTCGAGTGGAGTAACCCCGAGTATATTCCCATACATAACCGATGAACCTAGCTAGGGAACATCGGACTCCACCATGTCGTGCGGGTCCCTTGCGGCTTAAATTGTTCACTTGACGTGAACCCCTTGTATCCCCCTAGCGTGGATAGTCAGAGACACGACATGGCCTAGCATAAATCATGGTTTTAACCATAACTTAACATAACATAGCATATGATTAATTATTAAGTCTTGTCGTAAGCGTACATAAGGACATAACACAGCTAGATTGAATGTTCACCACGAGTCCGTAACCTACTCGCTTATGCGGTGACACAATTCACATAAACTTAATCGTACGTAACTTATACCTAGAAGCTTAATTCTTAAAGATTGTATAATAATTCTCGACTACCTAAGTCGAGGCTCTAGGGTTTGACCCATTCTTATACTTGTATTCCTACCCATAACATAATTGTGGACCTTATCATATCATAACAACTTATGTGCCATCCGTCATTGAAATTATTAATGCCGTCCGTGCATTTGATTATTAATATCTTAAGGTGTAATGTGCAATAACTATTTGACTTTGAGGGGTTTTTAAAGTTATAAAAGACTGCAAGGAAAAACTTCGTCGAAACCACTGCACCATTTGAAATTTTTTTAAGGAAAAGTGAGGTGTTGTGGAATCTCGCTTGAAGCGAGATTTCTCGCTGCAAGCGAGATGCACCAGTTGGCTACTGCCAAGCGAGATTTTCTCGCTTGAGAGAGCCTTCAACAGGCCAGCCCTGGAGAATCTCGCTTGAGCGAGATCTTTCTCGCTTAAGCGAGCATTCATCGTCACAGACCTGCAGAATTCACAATTTTGACTTCTAAACCTTGAAAATCAAGTTCCTACTGCACCCAAAACACCCAGAACACATAGTAAATAGTTTAGAACAAATGCATGGCAACAAACAACACAATTCCAAGGATTAATGGCAAAAGGGGTACTAAAAATCATATCAAACTAATCTTAACATAAGTTCATATTCTCTTGCTAGAATCACACAAACCCAAGGTAGTAAGCTAATCTAAGAACTCACCTTGAAGATTCTGCCACAATCACAGCTCTAACTTCAAGTTCCATACTTCTCCAAACCCTAGTCTCTTGATTCCTTCATTGATGTTCAAGCTCCAAAGTTTCACCATACTTCCTTGTTGTTTTGCTTGCACTAAAGTACCATGATCCATGTTGGTTGCTACACATGATCTTGAAAGAGTTTGGTGGATTGGGAGAGGGAGAGGGAAGGCGCCACTTAGAGAGAAGGAGGAGAACAAAATATGATCCCTTAAGTTTAGAGAGAGAAAGACCAAGTGAAAATGAAATGTTTTGGCCAAAGTCACTTATATACTCTTGGTGCAATTACCATTATATCCTTGGTCTCGTTCGTTCTTTCCTCTGGCACAAATAATTCGACCCATGCTTGACTAATATTGCCTCATAATACATTCCTCATCGTAGCGAATTTCATGAACTTTGTCCTCTGGCACGCCTTCGACTGATATATTCTGAAATGACGAGCGGGCTATTACAATACATAACATGAGATAACTATGACACATTTTGTAACACTCAATACACACATTTCACCTTCCCTCGAGACTTTCCAAAACATACCAATTTAAGCACCTAACAAATGCAACATTCAATACACACATAATCATGAGACAACAATGAATCATGTTTTATGTCTTCTTTTTCAAGGAAATTTAGAATTTATTTTCATCCTTCATTAGTTCTAAGTAGTTTGATTGTAGGATCTTATTCTTTCTTTGCTTTCACAAATATGAATTCTAGAATCACTACTATTTAATAGAGAAAACTTTTTATATATTTATATTTGCGGGCGCGGGGGGGGGGGGGGGGGGGGGGGGGGGGGTGGGGGGGTGGGGTAGGGGTAGGAGTAAATATGAAGTATTGAAATGGGCCATATTGTATTAGAATAATAATGAACAAGTTTTAAATTTGGAATTTGCTATTTTTACCCCGCTTATTTACTCATATAATTTTCTTGAAATACCTCATTCATCTTCAAGAACAAATTACACATAGTATACCCTTTTCAAAATTTACGAACAAGTATAAAATTCTAACCACTGTACAACAAGATAGATAAAAAAATCGCATGTATTTTGTCCAAAAATTTAATATGTATATTTTGTATAAAACTATTACTAAGTTTCTCTTTAAGTGTATTGAGTTGCTAAGTACATTTTTTTTTTTGAGGAAAGAGTTGCTAAGTACATATTGATATTTAGATAAGTAAATAATATATTTTTAACTACCTCAAACAAGTCTAGTTACAAAAGATTAGCATGAACAAAAAAGTCAAAAAATTATCAACACAACATTCAAACAAAATGGAAGATAAGTTTACCGCATATTTTATTTGTTTACTTTCAAAAACATATTCTTAGTCTATTTAGTACATTTTCCTTGAATCCCCACTGATTTCAACTTTACTAAATAGTTAACATCAAATTTTATTTTGTTTGTTGTTGCTTTAATTTACATTTTACATAAGTAAATATAATTATGATTTTTTATTAATGATTAAGTTTATAATTTAATATTATCTTTGCCTAAAATTGAATCTTTATATTTGGTCCTCTTGTGAAAATAAATCCAACTTCGCCACTGTCTTTATGTATAGATATATTGAATATTAATTCTTTTTATTTACAGGTCTTTAGTCATTTACATATTTGTTTTTATAAGGAATCTAATTATTATATTATTAATAATATACTACATGTGTTTTGTCCTATTTTAAATTGAAACTTATGGAGTATTATTGGTAAAATTGTGATTGCAATACATTTGAGAAAAATATAGGATTCATTTGATGAGATCGGTTGATGAAACAAAACGTGGGAGGGAAAAAATTCAAAGTAGAGTGATAGCTTTCAAGCAAAGTGGATTGACAAAGTATGATGTGATACTTTCAAACTGAGTCGATTGATCAGGATTGAAATGAAAACTTTCAAACTTAGTGGATTGATCACAACCGAAATGATGACTTTCAAACTGAGTTGATTGATCAGGACCGGAATAATGACTTTTTAACCGAGTGGATTAACTGCAGGACACAATTCTAACTTCACAACCTTATGGCATAGATTAGCTTTGAAGCATGTTTCAACATAATCTATTTAATTAAGGATTGTTAGTTTTATTTTAGCTTTAGGTACCATTCTTAGTTGCCTTTTTTTTTTTTTTTTTAATTTAACATTTCAGGCTTTTGTTTCATAACAAGACCCTATTATAAAATGCCTATTTATGGTATCGTTCAAATTAAATCATTGAAAAAAATGCCTATTTCTGTTATGGTTTAGCGATTCTATTTAGCCTCATTATGATGCATGATACACTTATCACATTGAAACATTCACACATTTCACTTTCCCCTAAGTTTTCACAATACATTACATTTAAGAACTTACCAAATGCAACACTCAATACACACATAATCATGAGACAACTATGACTCATTTGGTACCACTACTTTGAGAGAGGAACATGATGTACTATTTTCATGCAGAGGTGAGTACGTGAAACCTTCATAGATTCTCTCGACTCATAATGATATCCCTTATATGACACACAAAAGTACAAAATAGTTTCATAATAGATCCTGACAATTTGGTTGCATACCCAAGTCGCTCATGAATTCTCTCCCCTTTATAGATCTTATGATCTCTTTTGGAGATCTTCCACCGATTATACTCATTATCATTTATGCTTCAATGTCACTGGGCTCGTCACACGCTGCCTATATGTTGACGACAAATAAATATATACCTCCCTATCTTAATTTACTAGGCCACTACTCAATGAATGACTGATATCAATGTAGGTATGAGTTATCATTGGTGGACCATATATCCTAACAATATTTTTCTCCCCAGTCGACTAAAGCTAATCCTTAATGAGTATACCACTCTCAACAAAGAATATGAACTTAGTACAGTTTCACACTTGGATCATACATCATAACACCACCTTCATAAGAACTTAATACAATTAATCATAATTCACATCACATGATCCACATATGATATTTGACAAACATTTATCAACTAACAAAATTTGCATATGCACTACGTGTAAACACACAATTTATAGACACACAATTCATATATACACATTTATAAAATATAAAATTCACAAATACACAATTCATAAACACATAACTTTCAAATATACATTTCACATATACACTGTTCAAAGATACACAATTCACAAATATACAAAATTACAATTATATTATATTTATTTTCATAATCAGAGAATTAAAATCACTTAGTGGTCATAACAAAAGATTAAATAATCATAGCTACTAACAACTTGATGAACAACCAAAAACACTTTGACATTTCACATGAAACTTAATTAATAGTTTAGACAATATAAATTAAAAAATTAATTCATCTAACTGTAAATATACATATATCATTCACATATATTACTCGTAAGTTATGCAACGCCTTATTAATTTTTCTATTACTAATTTTTTGATCAGTTGACTAAGTAAACCTTTAGTTCATTTAAATAATTTTTAATATGACTCAGCTTTTGGCTTTGTTTAAGACAAAATAGTGACATCCCACTTATCCCATTTACACAACACCAATGATTATGGCCAATCCATCTTACATCTTACCTTAGGAATTGAGCCTTACCACCAAGTGAATTTTTAAGCAGAGAAGCAATCTTTGATGCTTTCATACAAATGAAATTGTGCAAGAAACAACAAATATGACACGAGTTACAAAAGGAAGAGAAGAACAACCTCTTCTTATACTAAGCAAACTAAACTGAAAATGGTTCGTTGCAACGAAACACAATAAAAACCATAACATTGTTGTTGAGGAGTATAAATGCGTCCTTACCTCATGTTTAGAAAGAGCAAACGAACTTTAAGGAAGTATGATGATAAGTTTAGAACATGTATTTGAAAGGTAGCTGTATAATGAATTAAAAAAAAATTAAAGTTGCAGAAGAAGAATAACATGAACAGAAATAAAAGAAAAATAAATAACCACAGAAGCTCATAAAAACATAATAGCAAATACGCTGAAGAAAAAGAATTATAAAAGCACTACATTATAACAGGAAAATCATGAAGGCATGTTCAATATAGGATTTCTGTATGCAAAAAATGATAGTATATATTAGCATATTAGCGAAACAACCCATTAGAACAAAAACAATATATAAGACACATAAAGAATTTGTTTGAAACAGAAAAATAACAACAAAAATTACTACATGTTTTAACTGGTATAGTAGTATCAGTTTATAAGGCATACAACATATGTTCAACAGAAAATTCAACAACACAGTGAAAGAGTTCATAAGAACAACCTTGTATAAGGCATAAGAATTTGAAGGCAAATATTATAGAAACAGATGCGCAAAATACCAAAGGAATGATGGTGTATATATATATATATATATATATATATATATATATATATATATATATATATATATATATATATATATATATATATATATATATATATATATATATATATATATATATATTGGTACTCAATACTTTGGAAAGACACAAACATTGATTATAAGAACAAATTGGGACACAAAAACCATTGAAAAAGAATGATTATAAGAAAAATTAGGACACAAAATCCATTGAGAGAACAATGCCAAAACAAATTGTTATTATCAAATAAAGTTAAAGAACAATACAAACCATTTAAAAAATAACAACAAAAAAAAACATGGCACATAAGAAAATCAGTATTAGAATATAGAAGGCACACAACTTTCTTCAAAAAAAAATTCAATGGAACAATATAATCTAGAATAATTTGAATGAAACTCTCACCTTCCAAGCTATCCAAGGCTTTGGATGTAGATGAAACAATATCAATGGCCATGACAGAATAATAAAAGGCGCAAAACAACAACTATGGAGGTGTTTGTTTGAGGGTTACAAAAATAATTCCCAGGAATCTAAGGCTGGAATTGAACATTCCTTTGTTTGGTAGATGGGAACCACACAAATATGCCTTGGAAAACATTTTTCCCAGGAAAGTGATAAACCCACGTTCTCCCCATTTCTCCCCCACGTTCAAACCTTTTTCCAGTCCATTTATTCCCATGAGATAGCTTGGGAAAATTTTATTCCCAAGGAATGCAAACCCATGATCTTCAATAAAATACCATTTTTGCCATTGCCATTCCCGCTATTTTTTTCTCTGATTCCCACTATACATTTTAACCCATGATCTTCTGTATAAAAAGCAACCCAAGCAACCCATGATCTTTGTGTATTCATCAACTGCTTGCTAATTGGGTTTTTGCTTTCACTCTTCTGTTCAAGGTATCATCTAATTTCATCTCAATTCTTCCATTACTCAACATAGATTTGGTGATTGGTATAATTTCTCTGTTTTTTTTGTTCTTTCTACTGCTGTTGCTTATTGCTTTGTCTCAACATCGAATGATTTTTAATTTTTTCGAGATGATTTGATGTTTTCTTAGATGCATGAATAATCTTTAGCAAAATTGGTTTATTTGGCCCTGTTGATGATTTTGATGTTTGTGATTTTGCTATATAGTTTTGTAATAATGATTCAACAACGTTAATATTAAACTATGTATGAAACAATTCTGTTTATGTATGAAGGTATGTATCACTCATTCTTTAACATGAGAGGTATCGACCAATTTTCGAATTGTTGAAGTAATGGTGAAAGTCATTAACTTAAGATATTAGTTCCTTAGAGCTCCAAGAAGACATGAATTCCACAAAACCATGCTTTTGCTAGAAATGTAATCTGCATAACATGAAATAAATATATGCTGATTCATTCAATTTAACGGATATCACCGGAACAAACATGAAATAAATATGTGCAATAGCCAATGCATCGTGATAGTGTTTATACTTTCTCTTATATGATACAATGATCATATTCTGGGCTACAAAGCATGACTCTTTTGAATAAATCTAAGCTTAAATATTATAGCATCTATTCTAGTTCTGGCAGTCTCAGAAGAGGGAGCATGAAAAACCCACTAATGAAACCTATTAATCACATTGAAAGGGAAAAAGGCCCATGTAAAATTAGAAGTAATACTATAACCAACCACTGATAGGTTTTCTGAGATGCAGACGTATATAACATGTTTTTTCCAACTTTTATACTAAGTGTGAATTATTATCTAAGAAAGTGAGATTTCTCAAATTTGGAATCACTGGATATTTGGATGTTTGTGCTCTATTTAGAATGTTATATATGGTGTAATTCCTATTTTTCTAATATAGTATTATGACCTGCAGCAATTATTTTTTTTATCATGACACATTTGATGGAAATGCATGAAAGGAAGAAAAAAATTATAGCAATGTTTATGATATATATGGAGATGTTGAATTACTTTATGTTGATGACAATTGTGTTATGCTACCTTGAGTTAAGTAAGCGTTCAAAAAAGCGAAAAAGGTCATGGGATTTTTATGAAAGAAGTTTAGTTAGAGTAGTCCATTTTCGTAGAATTATTTACATGAGTGATTTGGCTTGCGTTGAAAATACAAGGATGGATAGAGCTGCTTTCCACAAACTATGTGACATGTTGCAAGTTATTGGTGGTTTGCTTCCTACTCGACACATGTGTGTGGAGGAGTTGGTCGCCATGTTTTTACATATATTGGCACATCATGTTAAGAATAGAATGATTAGAAGACAATTTGTTAGGTCTGGTGAAACGATTAGTAGGCATTTCAGTAATGTATTATTGGCAGTTTTGAAGTGTCATAAAGAATTGTTAAAACAGCCTAAACCAATTTTGGAGGGCAACATAGACGAACGATGGAAATACTTTAAAAATTGTTTAGGAGCTCTTGATGGCACTTACATCAAGGTCAATGTGCCGGAAGCTGACAAAAGTAGATATAGAACAAGGAAGGGTGAGATAGCTACAAATGTGTTAGGTGTATGCTCACCAGATTTACAATTCATATATGTTTTGCCTGGTTGGGAGGGATCAGCTGCCGACTCTAGAGTCCTTAGAGATGCTATTTCTCGACCAAATGGTTTAAAGGTTCCTCAAGGTACAATAGTATAAATTAATATAAAAATAGAACATATTTTGCATAGTTTATGGATTTTAACTTCAATTTTATTTATGATAGGGTATTATTATTTATGTGATGCTGGATACATGAATGGAGAAGGATTTCTTACTCCTTATAGAGGTCAAAGGTATCACCTCAGTGAGTGGAGGAATGGATTACAACCATCTACCCCTAAAGAATTTTTCAATATGAAACATTCTTCAGCTAGGAATGTAATAGAAAGATGTTTTGGACTTTTGAAAGGACGTTGGGCTATACTGAGAGAGAAGTCATTTTATCCTATAAAAACTCAAGGAAGAATAATAGCAGCTTGTTGTCTTCTACATAATCATATTCGCAAAGAAATGACATTGGATCCTTTGGAATTGAATTTAAGAGATGATGAGTTCTATGATGAAGTCATGTCCGGTGACATGATAACTACGGTGGAGCCAAGTACGACATGGAGTCAATGGAGAGATAGTTTTTCATTAGATATATTTAATAGGTGGAGAGGTGGAAATCATTGAAAATTTTCATGTTTTTAATTTGACATTTAAATTTAATTGTAATTTTTATTTTCAGTGTACTGTTGACTTTGATTTAAAAGTTTTATTAATCAAATCTGTTTCTTTTTATGAGTTTTTATTTGTAAAATATGTAGGTGTAATATGATTTTATTTATTGTTTATTGTTATATATTTTGACATGCACGCACTTGTTGAGTTGTTGAATAGATGGATGGGCCGTCTGAAAATCAAAATGTAAGAATCACAAAGCGACAATGGACTCCTGAAGAAGATGGAGTATTGGTGGAAGGTTTGTTGAAATTAATGGACGAGGGTTGGAAGGCTGATGCAAACTCATTTAAACCTGGGTACACTAAAGCTTTGGAGAAATATATTCACAACAAATTCCCAGGTTGCACACTAAAAGCTACCCCACATATTGAATCAAGAGTGAAATTGCTTAAAAGACAATATTCTGCAATCAAAGATATGCTGGGTCCAGGTGCAAGTGGTTTTGGGTGGAATGATGCTGAAAAGATGATTGTAGTAGATAAGGAGATTTATCGTCAATGGTGCAAGGTAATATAAGACATACTATTCCACAATTGATAAATTCATGATATTTATTTTTGCATTAAATTTATATTTCTAAACACTTTTTCCTTTAACGCAGTCTCACCCTACCGCAGTTGGCTTGTATAAAAAACCATTTCCACACTATGATAGCTTGGATACTGTGTATGGAAAAGATAAAGCAGCTGGTACTATAACAGAAGATATGATTGATATGACTATTGAGATGGAGAAGGAAAATGTTCAATCAACACAAGAGGGCGGATCAGGAATTAATCTGAATGATGATGATGATGATGAGAATTTTGAGTCGCAAGTGCCAGAAACACCCACAACTAACACTACTGCTCCAGGTTCAAATCCAACAAACCAACCACAACGTGATTCTACTAATTATAGGACCGGAAAGCGTGGGGGAAAAAGGGTGAAGTATAACGATGATGCTTCTGATAGCATGTCAAATTCATTGAACAAATTGGGTGAGATTTATGCTAATGGTGTTGAGAATATGAAACAAGTCTTTACTTCTTGTTTTGTGCACGAAAAACACACAGCTGATAGGAGGAACCAGATTGTCTCTATTTTAAAAGAAATTGAAGGATTGTCTGATGCAGAAGTGGTATTGGCTGGTATGCTTATCACCAAAGACAATAACCTTTGCGACTATTTTTTCACAATGGATACTCCTGGATTGAGGAAGCGGTTTGTGGACATTGTTTTGAATAGCAATGGTTCTAGGTAGAATTTAGAATGTTCAATTCTTTTTGAATTTGGTAAAAAACTCATGTAGCAACTGTCTTTAATTCCTTTTATTATTTAGTTGTATTCGTATTATGGTCTTTATTAGTTGTGTAATGACCTCTATTATCCTTTGAATTTATTTATAAGAAAGCTTAATTTCTTTAATTTATTTAAAGACATTGTCTTTAATTTCTTGTTTATGATTTTTGTTCTCACTTTTTGTCAAATGAAAAATAAGCGAAATTGTCCTCTACAAAAAAAATTGAAATACAAACTATAGAATGTGTTTTGCCATAATTGTCATCGGATGTGAGTGGTTAATGCAGGTTCTGAGTTGGCTATAGGAAATTTGTGTCTGTGACGGCTTTCTGGTTTCGCTTCAGTTCTATCCTGGCTCTTTGTCGTTGCTTCCGTTGTAGTTTTTTGTTGCTGCCATGTACTTTTCTTCAACACTACTGTTGTGGTTTTTTCTGATGTCTGTTTGTTGCGGGCCGTGTTTTCTGGTGTGCTAGTGTATGTTGATGTCGTGTGTTTTCTGGTTTGCAAGGAGCAGGGTGTTATGTGTTTCTTATTTGGAGTTTAGTCTTTGGCATGGCATGCCTATTAGACTTGGTTGATATGATGAATGGTTCAACAACATAAGTTGAGTCAACATCTACGCCAAGAAGGACATATTTTGTTACAAGTTTGTTAAGTTCATATTGGGCTTGTTACTTCATTGTTATGATAAACTCTTGTATGATGCTTTCATCATTCATTGAATATAATCATGGAGATTCATTACATAATATATGAATCATTTAGTTTTCACTGCTTTGGTATGTGGCTTTTAATAGTTAAATGTGGTTGGAGTGTGTGGAGGAGGAATTGATTACTCTATGACACTCCTTGTAATCACCATTTAAAACCGGTAGGTTGTTCTTAAATACCGGTTATAGCACTATTGCATAGCAAAATTTCAACAAGTCGTTATTGTTATTTCTGCTGCACGATATAGAGGAATGGTTGGCAGCTAATTCTTCACCAAGACAGCAGCACGATACTTCTATTTCTGCTGCTGTCATGCCTTCTCACGTTGCTGTTTAGCAGCAGCTGCTACCCACTAGTGTTCCAAGCATCACTCGTTTGCAGAAATCACTCCCAGGTCATTTAAAATGTAACATTGATGCGGTGTTTTCCACTGTTTCGAACCGGGTTAGGATAGGCATGTGTTTATGCGATGATGAAGGTGCTTATATGTTAGCTATGACCATGAGTCTCTCGTCCCTGGTGCTTGTCAATATAGGGGAAGCACTTGCTTTATATCATGCATTACAATTGATACGAAACATGCGGTTCGACAATGGAAATATGCATTATCCACTTTAACTTGTAAAGGAAATTAATGTGTATTATCAAAGGTGCTGGAACCCGAACAAATGTCTCTTGAGAAAACAGTTGTAGCTTCGGAAGAGTTTAGTCGTGGTGGTTTTCTCGATGCTAGTGTTTTTGTCGAGGGGCGGTAGGTGGTTGTTGTTTAGTGTCTGCTGGTTGTGCGTGTGGCTGCTAGGTGGTTAGGCAGCAGGTTACTGCTGTAGCTTTGGGTGCAGCAGAGTCGTTTGTTTGTGCGCATCTGTTGGGGGTTCTAGTGTTGCAGAATTTGTGGCTGCTGGTGTGCATTTGGGGAGCAGCTGCTTGATAAGTGCCAGAAATTAGTTAAATATCATATATATTTTAGGCACTTTAATTACTTGTTTACAAATTATCTCAAGAAAAGCTCCAAAATAATAGATAAATACTACTTTATGCTTTTTATGTCTAATACCAACCAATTATGTAGGGATTTGCTTGCCAACAGAAAAAGATCAAAGAAAGTGAAGAAAATTAGATGTTGTCATCGTGGCTAAGCAAAGTCAAAGCCATGTCAAAGCAATGCAAGTGAGAGAGCAAAGGAAATCTGAATTTGGAAGCGTGGCTAAGCAAAGTCAAGGCAACGAAGCGTGGCTAAGCGAGAGATATCTGTGGCTAGGCGAGCTAAGGTGGTTTTGGACATCTAGTGCTGATGTGGCAGAAACCCATGGGGAAGAAATCTGAGTGTGGCTAAGCAAAGTGATCGTGGCTAAGCCACGCTGCAATTTTCCAGAAATTATATAAATAGCCCCAAACCTCAAACCAAAAAATGCTTACTTTTGATACTACATCACTGCTGTGTTCTTTTTAACCGGTTTTTCGGTTTGTTCCTCTGGAGATTATGAGATAGGAGTATACAATTTTGGGTGTTAGGGACAAGCTGGTTTGTGTTGTTCATGCACATAGGCGTGGCCTGCTCTTTTTGCATATACCAACATCACTTTTGAAGAGGCTTTGGTGCAGCGTTTTTTGTAGGATGGTTACTGTTAGTTTTGGCTTTTGTTTCTTTGTAGCTTTTGGTGTTTGTTTTGGTGGCCCGTTAAATCGGTGTTGTGGTTGTAATTGTTTTTTAGTTGTCTTCCGCGGGTTTTGTGTATCTTACACAAAACTTTGTCGAGAATAAAATTTGTCGAATAAAAAAAAAGTGTATTATCAAACCTTTTTTTTTCTTTTGACAGCAAGAATGATTTTCATTAACTTGAAAAGGAATCCTTACACAAAGAGTTCATGATCTCGTTAGAGACATTGCCCACCCTAGATTTACATCCAACATCTAAAGCTAAAGCAACTACGCTATGCGCAACATTGTTACAAATTCTACTAACATACAATACCCTAGTATTTTCTAGGTGAGCTAAAATTTGCAGACAGTGCAGGATTAAATTTTCTATGGCAGCAGGCCACATAGATTCAAAGAGAGCCTTAGCCACTGACTCTGCATCGTTCTCAAATATCAGGTTATGGTAGTGTTGTTCCTCAGCCCATTGTAAACACCAATGAGTCCCATCGCTTCAGCCACTAGGGGAGACTTGAATGTCCTCTCTTCTTGTTGCAGCATACATAACTGATTCGCGTTCTAGTTGAGCGCTCACAGTCTCGAACCTCTGCGGGATCAGGAGGTGTTCCTAGTGATGCAT
Source organism: Medicago lupulina (assembly GCA_958299785.1). Classification (NCBI taxonomy): domain Eukaryota; kingdom Viridiplantae; phylum Streptophyta; class Magnoliopsida; order Fabales; family Fabaceae; genus Medicago; species Medicago lupulina. The sequence continues at coordinate 77,015,254 of OY283139.1, forward strand.
AGTCAGCCATCACTACTGCATTGCGGACACACCTCTCTCCTATTTTGTAAGGTACTGCAAGGAATACATAAAGGTGCACAACAGAAGCAACGCCCATCTGTAAACAACGTTAAGATGGAAAATCATTTAAAAAATGCCGACCCAGAACTTCATAATTTATTGAAATCTTTTTGCAAGTCAATGACATAGAAATTCCAGTTTAAACAAGCATCACACAACATTTAACAGAGGAGAAAAAATCAATGTAAGATGCTAAACATAAAACAGATGACTCTGCATAGCTTAATACTAAAATGTGAGTCCCTGTCCCTGTTCTAAAGCATAGCTGGCATTTATCTTTTTCAAATGTTCAAGATAAACAAAATTATATTACCACTTCATAATAATGCAGTATTAATAAATGATAGACAAAATTATCAAAAACTTTTGATGCATAAAATCAGTTTATTGTGTAATTTCAATTGTTTAAGGAAACGTAGGTTGAACCATTTGCCTGCATTAGTTATATAACAATCGTTTCAAATTCAATCAACTGCAAAATCAAACCACCAACTTCTCATTATCAATTCTTTAGGTTAAAGGGTAAAATCAATAAAGATTAAAGACCCACTATAATTAAAACTCAAAAAGAGTAAGTTCTGCACTTCTGCTTCTATATACACACACACTCACACTATTGTATCAAAACACAAATAACACAGTGACACTAATAAAATTTCACATTCCAACAAAGGAACCCTAACTTAAACTAAATGAGTAAAGTCAAGAATTAGAATTATAAAGTATATTGATTTGAGTCGGAAATTTAAGAAAGAAATTTGGGTTTGACGATGGATTCACATGAGAAAAGAGAGTGATGAAAGGAGCATTGAGGAAGGGGTTACCTATGGTTTTAAATTTTTATATTTGTTGTAGCCTGTATGGTTTACCTGCAACTCATGTTGTAAATCTGGAGAAGAAGACGTTGGTTTCATGGTTTATTCAATAGGGTTATTTGTGTAATTATAACATTTATTCCCATGATTCTACATCTCAAGACAAACATATTTTACCTATTCCTTTGGAATTATTTTATAAACATTCCCAGGAATTAAACAATTAACCAAACACTTTTTTCTCTATTTTCCTAGGAATAAAATTTTCACCTTCACATTCCTGGGAAAATGAATGCCTGGGAATAAATTTTGTAACCCTCAAACAAACGCCCCCTATGTGTTGTCGAATTCAAATTTATAAAACATGAGGGAATAAGGAAATACAATGGAAGCAGAAGAGGTAACTCTCTTAGAAAAAGGAATGCATCCAAAAAGACGTAACACATGAAGGTTGAAGAGATGTCACGATTCACAAAGAGAATACTCCCTCCGTCCCATAATACTTGACACAGTTGACCTTATTATGCATTTCAATGCATAATTTTGAACTTAAAAATCTTGAATAATATATTAGAAAAAATTATGAAAATTTGGTATTTTGAAAAAACTCATCGAGACGAATCTAACGACATCTTATATGATATTATTTATCTTTGTATATTAGTAGCAAAATATGGTCAAAAGTAAGTTAAGTCAAAATTACACATTTTCAAATGAGTCATCTATTGCAGGAGAGAGGGAGTACGTGATAGGCTTACATTGGAAATCAGCAAGGCTATTAATCAGGGTTAAGAATTACACATGGCAGGTACTGATTGGCAGAAGTTAAGAACTTCTTGGCCCCGGTAAGATTAGGAGTGTTTGGCGCCCACGTAGTAATTATGGTTATGGGTTGGAAAGTAGGGTGTGGACTCCATTCATTGTAACCTATAGGTTGGAGATTTGAATTTCAAAAATCTGCATTAAATGAACATTAGAAGCACAATTCCCGCCCATTTCTTTAGGGTTTGGCAAGAGAAGGTATTACTAAGTTACTCTTTTATGTGTATATGAGTTACTAAGTACATATTAATATTTATTTAGGTATGTTCTTGAAGGGAAAGTGATTACCGGGACAAATATTGATGATAAGGTATATATATCAAGACTATCTCTGTCACCTGCTGATACACGAATTCCTTTTAAACTTTAACGAAGACAATTTCCGATATTGGTGTGCTTTTGCAATGACCATTAATAAAAGTCAATGATAGTCCCTAAAACAAGTAGGTATATACCTTCCACAACTAGTCTTCTCACATGGTCAATTGTATGTAACAATATCAAGAGTTAGGTCAAGAAATGGCCTGAAAATTTTGTATTGATGGCACTACACATGTTGTGTTCCAGGAAATTTTCCGCAATCTATAATAACTAAATACTCTATGGATTATTAAAACTGATGCATTGCGATTGTATGCGACGATCATGGAATTATATGATATATATTTGTCCTTTATTACTACACTTACAACCGCACGGGTGAAAAGTCTAGTTCATTGTAACTTATAGGTTGGAGATTTGAATTTCAAAAATCTGCTTTAAATGAACATTAGCAGCACAATTCCCGCCCATTTCTTTAGGGTTTGGCAAGAGAAGGTATGCATTATGTACCTTTGTATTATATAATAAGATTACACTTTATGTAAACTTATTTAGTCCAAAAATTTAATATGTATATTTTATGTAATCTTGTTACTAAGTTACTCTTTTATGTGTATTGAGTTGCTAATTACATATTAGTATTTATTTAGATACGTCAATAATATATTTTTAGCTACCTCAAACAAGTCTAGTTACAAAAGATTTAACATGAGTAAAAAAGTCAAACAATTAACAACACGACAGTCAAACAAAATGGAAGATGAGTTTATTACAAATAACTTATTTGTTTACATTCAAAAAGAAATTGTTAGTCTATTTAATACATTTTCCTTGAATTCCCGCTGATTTCAACTTTACTAAATAGTTAACATCATTTTTTATTTTGTTTTTTGTTGCTTTAATTTACATTTTACATAAGTAAATATAATTATGATTTATTTATTAATGATCATGTTTATAATTAAATATCATCTTTGCCTAAAAATAAATCTTTATATTTGGTCCTCTCGTGAAAATAAATCCAACTTCTCCATTGTCTTTATATATAAATATATTATTAATTCTTTTTATTTTACAGGATGCTAGTCATTTACAGGTTTGTTTTTGGAAGGAATTTGATTAAATTATTAATAATATACACTATATGTGTTTTATATGATTTTAAATTGAAACTTACGTAGTTCTGAAGTTAGTTAACTTTATGGTTGGAGAATGCCCAACACTTGTTGTGTCAATTTGCGTGTATGTGCTTATGATTTCTGTACGAGAAAAATATTGTTTTCGTTGTTTTCTAATTTAAGGACCGGGTTTAAGGATAAAATTATTAAAACCTTAGTTTTAGACCTCCCAATAATTTTTTTATTTTTTGAGGGATTTAGTTCTTATAGATAAAAGGCTTTAGATGTGGAAAAAATATTGAAATTTTAGGGAACATATATTAAAACCTTTTTAAAGTCTCATTGACCTACTTGGTGGGAAAAAAACTTAGTTTTTGTTGTTGTTATATCCTTAACTATTGAAATTATTGAAAACCGATCTTTTCGAATATTTTGGTCTTTTTTATTCTTTTTGAAGTTTGTGGTTGAGTTAAACATTGATATACCTTTTTAAAAAGAGTAAGATTCATCTACACTTTTCACAAAATATATGTCGTTAATTGTTTTTGGTTTAATGTCTAAGAGAAAATTAGCTAAATAGAGTGGCTTCTCTCCAAACGTGAGTATACTACCGCTGTACCAAAGAAACAAACATATGTGTAATATACTATTGCTTTCTTTTTGTATTTTAACTTAAAAAAAGTGGCTTCCCTTCAAACTTGAGTCTATTGCCGTCGTACCTTATAAACAAACATATGCGTAATATATATTACTGCCTTCTTTTCTTATTGAAAATAATAGAAAGTTATTTTTTATTTTTTTAATAATGAGGGTTCTCGCAAGAACCCAAGAAATCTACAGGTTCGGAGACGCGTGAAGAAATCTCCCCGAGACGGAGACTTGGGGCACTTTGGGTGGAAGGTATGCTACTCCCTGCTCTCCCATCATGTCCCATTGACATGTCTAAGTATCTACCACTATAACGTCATAATTTCATGGGATTTTGATAGAAAACTTTAATTGATGATATACTATACAATAATATCACATATATTTAGCAAATGAGAATCATTAACTCAATATCACTAATATGTAACATGGAGAGGAAATTAAGCTAATGTCAAAATTACAACATAACTTTATAGTTACAGATATTGCAGATTTTGCTCTCATGTTTGGGTGGCAATAATTAAGATTGTAGATATCATTAGTGTCCAGCACCGGGGCTAGGGTTAGCAGACACGAGAACTCTTCCATTTCTGGCAAGATGAGCAACGAGTCTTCCACTTCCATGAATATTGGGCATATTATTATTAGTAACCACAATTAAAGGTAGGGTACCCTTTAAAGATGACACATCTTGTGTCTCCAATTTCATGAGAATCTTTCGGGCATCTATAGAAGATGGTAAGGAATAAATTACCAAGACAAGAAGAGTGATGAGTAAAACTGAATTCAATCGAGCCATGTATAGAGAATACTAAAAGAATACGATAAGATACAAATGTGTTTGTGTTTTTGCTATGAGTTGAAAAGAGGAAGGACTTATAGGCTATTTATAGGATTTGGAGTCTCATGTTACTTTTCTCATGTGTTGAAAGCTTAAAACACGACAATCAATAGGGTAGGACTTATCACTATGTGCAAGTTTTTATTAAATTTTAGTGCTTTATTGATCTTTGTTAATAGGTCTTAAATATTGTAACACCATCCGTTTTTTTAAACTATATTCATTTATTTAAATGGTCGTAATTACATCGATTTAAAACAAACACCACCTGTTTAAGTAGTGTCGTGGAGTAGAGTAAAAGATATTGAACATATTTTTGAGGTTAAGTAGTGTTGAGTATGTGGAAGACAATCAAAGTGCGATCCTATGGAACACATTCTTGAGGAGGAAAAATGGTTTAAGTTGCGACCTAAGCACTTCAACGAAGATTAGTCTCACAACTTGGCCAAATAACAAAGTTTTGTGCGAAGACTTTGTCGAGCTAAGGGGGTGACAAATGTCATAGCAGCAGTGGTTTACTTAAAAAAGTTAAGGAGAAAATATAAGGTTTGAGTTGAAAGTTTGGTTGATAGGACCCATTTTTTATGCAATTTCTTGTAACTTGAAAAATAGTATCATCCAAAAAAAATAAAAATACTATCACTAATGTTTGAATCCTTTCTATAATCCTAAAGAAATTACAAACTTTTTTTTTGTCAAGAAACTCGTGTACTATCTATATAATGTAGGTCAAACCCCGTAAATTTGTGTGTTTTTCTTTTACATTTTTGTAATTTTTGGTTTATTAGCTCGTGCCATGAGTAGGGATAAGAAAGAATGACTTAATTAATTCAAATTCTTTTTTTTGGGAAGATTTAATACAAATTCTTATTTACACATTTAAATGAAAGAGAGAGAAAGAAAGACGTGAGGATTACGCTATTTTGCCAAATGAAAAGTACATGGTTGAAATTTACCAAAGGGGGGCGTAAATAGGTTCATGGAACCATACATAAGAATGATAAGTGCTCTTGAATTTCCTTGTAGATATTGGGTTAGGTACACATGAATTGGACTCAACCCATGGTTTCTAATACGATATTGGATAGACATTAATCTTCCTTGCTTGTTTACTCCAAACTCCTTGGAGTTAATTCCTTGTAATGTTGAATATTCTATTTCTTCAAAAAGCAATTAATTGTATGGCTTGATCTCACAAAGGATAAACTCTTTTTGTAGTTCATTGGCTAATAGTACTTCATATTATGGCTGCCACTTTGACATTCCATTGTGGTCTTATTCTCACAAGCCATCATGACAATGGTTCATATTGGCTTTGTCCATCAATTATACATGTCAATTTCCTTTGACTTAAAAACAATGAATGGTTAAAATTATTAGTTCCACCTCAATGCTTCCAAAATAGGAAGAATTATATTGAGCTATTTAACCTAATATTAAAAAAAATACAATAAAATAAAACTTATGAGACCAATTGTGATCGATCATGGTTTAGAAATATAAATGACATTGATATGTTGACAAAACTGATATCGTATATTTTACTCATCTTTCAGTCGAATTTCATATTAGAATCTCTTTTCCCTTGAGATAAGAGGGTTAACCCTAAAAATATTTATAAATGGCTCATGTAACACTTTTGACACTAATTAGACCTTATTGATTGATGACTTAAGTTATACAATTTCTTCTTGAAGATTGAAGGAGTGGTTAAAACAAAAGAAAATTTAACAAGCAAAGCGATGCATGAATGAGGGAATTATAGTGACACATTTGCTTTCAAAGACTTTGCATGTATTGTTGTGGAAGTTTGCTTGCGTTTGGAAAAAGTATATGACAAGACTGCTATATCAATTTGTTAGTCATCAGGTACATGTAGTTATCCAAAATCTAAAAATGGCAATTCCAAGTGTTGTTTTGTGCCAAATGTCAACTGACAAGTATATTTAGTTAGTTCTTTAAGTAATCAAGGAAGATTGTACCTTGTCTTAGTCACTTGGTCAACTCTCTTGGTTACTTTTAATTTATCAATCTCTTTTCCGTCTTTATAACAAAAAACTAAGATTTAGGAGAGCTTCACACAGTTATGTAAGACATGAGAATCACCAAATTAATTCAATGAGAGAAATTAGAAATTCTAATAGAATGTTTAAATAGTTAATCAATAGAAGAATTAATTTGCTAAATTTGGTGCTGCTAATGTCGATCCTATGAAGATATGGATTTCTCCTTTCTTCGACTAGATATCACTTTGCTTGTTAATATCTCAGAGGTCAGAGACGGAGCCAAAAATTTTAAAGTTAGGGGACCGAATAAAGGAACATAATTTGATTAAAATAATAATTGTTTAAATATAAAAAGTATATAAGAAACCCTAAACTAATATTTTCTTGTTTGTTAAAGATATTTATAACTATAGTACTTAGTATGAGAGACATTAATCGGTAAATATATTTAACATACAAAAAAATAAAAAAATAGTAGTGCATATGTTCTAGGGTTGAATATGTTTTTAGTTCCGACAAAATGATATATTTTTAAGTTTAGTCCCTCAAAAACATTCGTTCAATTTTAGTCCTTATTTGCATTTATATGGACTATCTTGACTATTCTTATAAAATACAATATTATGGAGGGTTAAACTTACACTTAAAATTTAACAGGGACTAAACTTAAAAGCTCATAATTTTGTAAAAACTAAAAACATATTTAACCACATATTTTGAATGTAACTTTAAAATTTATTTCAAAAAGAGAATTTGCAAATGAAAAGTATATTTCTATGGACACACAAAAACGACAATCGACTAACCAAACAAATGAGCTCAAGTGGTTAACAAGTTCCACTAAAGGATAAATTATTCAGGAGAACCTGAGTTTAATTCCTGAGTTTATTTAAAATTTGTTGTGAAAATGACCGTATTGACATATTTTACAAAATATGAGATAATTTAAAATAATATGAAATATAAAATTAATGATATTAGTTGCCAATTAATCTAGTAACATGATAAAAAAACAAACAAACATTTTTTTGGCAAAAAAAAAACATTTTAATTAGATTAATTGGGAGAGGGGGCATAGCCTAATTATACTTGATAAAATATTATAGTATATAATTTTTTTTATTGAAAATGTGGGGGGACCATGGCCCCTATAGGCCCCAGCACCTCCACCAATGTCGGAGGTATTTAGGCAACGGATTGACAAATTTTTCTTTCTTTTCTTTATTTTCTCTTTGATAAAAAATATAATCAATAGAAGAATTCTAAACTAATTCAAGCAATTGGCAGCCCTAAGAGTGGGTGGGATTGGTGACTACAAGAGCCTCATTTTTATTGGGCAGCAAAATAACTTTTTTACTAGTATATATATGCATATATTTGAATAACAAATTTATATTATTAAAACTATAATTACATATCTATAAAAAAAAATATAATTAGTTACTAATATAACTACTATTGAAAGACTTAGATCATTTGATCTGAAATGAATTAAAATCATACTGTGAACTTCTTGAAGGAATAAGTAAAGGATCATTAATTGATGATTCTTTGGCTCTCAAACGGCTCCGATCGTTTAAATCCTTCTAAAATCATGTTTTTGCCTTCGTCTGCACACCAAAAGGTGTTTCTTTTACTGACCTAAGGGTTTGATATAGATAGACATGCGTTTCCTAAAATTTTTAGGGAAATTTTACCCGCAACACGATCATTAATCTCGAGAGGCGAGCCATGACGAGGCTAATTTAGTTGACTTTCTTCAGAGTCCTATATGGCAACCTTAGCAACTCGTGGTACGATTCTGTGTGAGGTCGATCCTTGGAAAATCTCTTTGAAATCATGACGTGCATCACATAGAACTTGATGCAAGAGTTGACGAGGTTGGTTCATGCTTGTTTATTTACTTCTTAATCCATGCCTTCACACTAAAACATTCTTAACGACTATACCCCAAGAATCAATACGTATAGACTTATAAAAATCATAGTACAGTCACATAGTTGTCTGATTTAGGTGTATTTCCACGATTTGAAGCATTTTTTTTCCTATTCTTGCCCCTTCATGAATTTCTAGAGTTCTTTACAAAACTCGACTAAAACATATTTAAAGTAGCTACATTTACTTTAAATTGACTTTAAAAAAGGGACTAAAATTTTATATGGTTTCCTGTCATCACCGGGATACCAACAATTGTAATTAGGGTCATGCTAACATGTGCCCTTAAAAGCTCAAAGTGGAAATTCTAACTTAGAAATTATGGCAATTTATTTTTTCAAAAAAGTTAAAAATTAAATTTAAGCAATCAGTAATTTTTATTTGTAAAATCCTTACGTTTTCCCTAATAACACATGTTAGCATTTAAGTCATAATTAAAACGAGAGTTTTTGTTGTACAAAAAAAGAAACTTTTGTACTTGAACATAGATTGATCATTTGTGCATCCTAAACACTACCTTGGTGGCAAGGTCGATTACTATATAAATTATGAAAATTCTTAAAGTGATGAAAAATGATTGAAGTTATATGATAAACGACAACTCTATCCCTTTCTCCATTATATGGGCCTATGTAGAAACAACGGCCATTTGTCTAGAGAATTGATCTTCTCCAATATGTTTTTACTCATTTCCATCTTACGTGAGTTAACAAACACTGAAATATAGACCTATATGAGTTAATTTACGTTTAAAATACACTTATATGAGTTAACTCACAGTCGACTATTTGACGAAAATAGCAAAAATAAATGGAAGAAGAGCAATTACCATTTGTCCATGCACAACTCAAACTTTTGATCATGGGCCTGTGTGCAAGGCCCAACTTAGCTTTATAATTTAGAAAATTGCTCTTTAAACATCTAACAATTTCTCACTAGTATCTTAAATTACTAAAAATATCCTCAATGGTAAATAACTATGTTTAATTATGAACGACAGTTAATTGTCGTTCCCTCGTTTACGTTTTTTAATTGTTGTTCTAGGTTGATCATATATCTGGTATGGTTCACCTTTATCTCACTTTTCTTTTGAAAGATTATCTCACTTATCACTCACCACCATATTCTATCCATATCGAAAGTTTAATTATTATTTTTTGCAAAAAGAGTCTCTTAAATCATTAAAGAATGATGTCTAAAGGGTTTTTACACTCATTTAACGCCAATAAATAAATATTGCATATTTTATCCCGTTTACGTTGTTGAATTTTTCTTCCTGCATATTTTGGAATCTGACACGACAAACATAATGTTAGTTAGAAACCGTTTCTAGGAACAACAATTAACTACCGTGTCAGCTCGTATTTTTTTCCTTTTCCGTTAAATGTGTTTCATTAATTGATTTTACTATTTTATAATATAGTATTTTTTTCCATGTTTTGTATTTTTATTTATAGTTATGGTCGAAGATGTGGTTGATAATTTTATTGAGTCTTCCGTTGAATTCAAACCATCTATTGTTTAGCTTCCATGGAATTAAAACCAATATTGTTAAAACCTTCTTTGATGTGAAACAAAATGATGATTTTAAAGATAACATTGTTGGTTTCGATGTTTTAAAATGTCCATTTAAGTTGCGCTGTTATTCGGAAAAATCAAATGAATGGTCATTGAATATTCTTAATGGAGTGCACAACCATCCAATAGGATCAAAATTAGAAGGCCACCTTCTTGCTGGTATATTAATCGAGAAAGACAAAAAGATTGTTGCTAATCTCACAAGGAATATGGTGGAACCTAAGAATATCCTTATGAATTTGAAAGATAAAAGAAAATACACTTTAACGAATATAAAACAAGTGTACAATGCACATCAAAGATTCAAAAAGTCTGTAAGAGCTTAAAGGTCTGAGATGCAACATATGCTAAAATGTTTGAAGGATCACAAGTATGTTGATTTAAATATGTTTACAAGTTTAGAAGCAAATGTGAGTCTACTATTGTTTCAAATACATTTCGGGCTCATGCTGAATCTATTACGTTGTTTTAACACTTTTCCAAATGTTTTGACCATGAACTCCATGTATAAAACCAATTTGTACAAATATCATTGTTTGAGATGGTTGGGGTAACCTCAACATAGAAGATATATTATGTTGGTTTTGCTTTTTTGACGTATGAAGAAGAAGACAACTTCACTTGGGATATGTCTTCATCTTCTGAAGACCGTAGAAAATATGTCAAAGGTAATTGTGATTGATAGAGATACCACATTGTAGGAACCATATCTTTTCAATCGATTCTCTTTAATAAGTGCCATGAAATATATATTGAAAACTACATAAATTTGGCATTTATCATGTATGTGTCCAACTTTTTAACCTTAGAGGAAAGATGTAAAAATCTCATCTAGTGCATGTTTGGTTTTAATTTTGGAGAGATCAAAATTGATTCTATAGGTTGTAGATTTAATTTGATCATATTTGGATGATTTATTGGAGATTCGATTTTGCTTCTAGAATCATTGACGGACCGAGAAATTTTGAATAATAAGGGCAATATTTACACGTAAATTTTTAACATTATAAATCAAACGCAAAAACACTAACAAATGCTCAAGTAAAAAAACACTTTATTTTGAGAATGGTTTCAACACTTTAAAACTTTAAAACTTGATTTTTTTTTTTTACATAAAACTTATTTTTATTTTTTCTACCTTTTAACAAGTGCTCCAAAAATACTAGTAACAAGTGCCTTAAGGACACTTATCAATATTATCCAAAAAATATCATATCAAATAACTTCTGGAAGAATGTCTTTACTTGCCTACACTTGTTAGTATGACCCCAACAAATATGCAATGGAAACACTTGTTGATAATGAGGAATACCGAGTACCGAGAGAACGGATTAGAATGTGGAGTTTGAAGATTCCACAAAGAGTAAAAGTTTTTATCTGGAGAGCGTTGAGAGGTGTTCTTCCTACGTGTATGCGACTGCAGGACAAAGGTGTGCCATGTACAGATTGCTGTCCTTTTTGTGAAACAAATTATGAGAACGACTGACATGTTTTTATTGGATGCGACGAGGCGAAGACAGTTTGGCGAACAGTTGGCTTATGGGACGTGATTTCTACTACTGTGGCTGTCGCTGAGAGCTTTGCATCTTGTATTTTCTCTTTACTATGCAGGTTGACAGTTGAAGAGTGCAAGGATTTGGCAATGATGTTATGGTGTATTTGGAGACGTCGTAATGATAAGGTATGGGATGGTGAGCTGAAGCCGAGTAACATAGCAGTCCAGCTAGCGCGTGAGTTGTTATTTCAATGGGAAGCTGCAAGAAATTCTGCTACTGCACACAATTAGCATTCACCGTAAGATATAGTTACGTGGCAGCCACCACCAGCGGGATTTCTGATGTGTAACGTAGATGCAGCCATTTTCAGTAAACAGAAACGGTTTGGGACAGGTATGTGTATTCAAGATCATCGTGGCAGGTTCGTAAAAGCTGCTACAACTTGGTATGAAGGTTGTCCCCCTCCTCAAGAAGCGGAAGCAGTTGGATTACCCGATGCCATTTTGTGGCTTGGACAGTTAGAATTATCAAATGTGCAAATATAACTAGATTGTAGACTAGTTGTTGATAGCATATGTGATAAGAATAACAACCAGGCAGAATTTGGTAGTATCATTGATTACTGCAAGTCACTATTACAACAATTTACAAATTTTAAGATAAGTTTTGTTAGGAGACAAGTGAATGTTGTCGTTCATAGTTTCGCTAGGGTGTCAATATTACAAACTCGTCACTAAGTCTTTGATATGATTCCATCTTGTATTCCAAATTGTATGATAAATGAAATGATATGAGTTTTTGTTGGTAAAAAAAGAAAATAATGTTTGTTAAAAATTAGACATGGTCTCTAGAAAATTAAAATCAAAGTAAGGGTCAGGGCCCACACTCATATGAGAGTGGATCCGTCCCTATCTAGAATTGATTTTTTTTAAACTATAATTTCTAACTTTTACCTTCTACAGATTTTAACTTTAAATTTGTTATCAAATCTATTTTACATAAGCATATTCAAACATAAATCATTTTAAAATTTATTTTTACCTCTAACTAGTTTTACAAAATCAATTAATGTCACTCGAAATATGATTGGCCGGTTATTAAAAAAAACATCACTATCTATCTATAATTGATAAAAGTGATCCATACTTTGATATAATTATTTTGAGTTTTTTTCCTTGACATTAATTGAATTAATTTTCTGATAAACTACTATCTCATTTAAGTTCCACATATGTCTCTATCTGTCTGAGTTAAAAGTACCCACGTTGCAATAAATTGAAATGTGCCTCTATATGGCTTTAAGCAGTACATATAGTGTTCACCAAAAAAAGCAGTACATACAGTAAGGAGGAAATCAAAAGTTAAAGGAAATCAATGGATAATGAATTATTGAACTGTGCTTACACTATTTGTCTCTCTTACAAATTTTCTTTATACAAGTGTATAATATATGAAAATGTTTCTCGGACAAAATTTCCAACATCAACATGGTGTATGTACAAATCAAGAGATCATTTGAAGAGTAAAGATATTATTCAAATGACTTATTTTTGAAATTTAACATGTTTTGTTGGTATGACTCATATGATTGCTGTTGAGACATTAATATGTATAGATGGAGATAATATTTCATAGTGTCTGTAGTTCAAAAATAAAATATAAATTCTCTCCTTCCTTCTCCTCTTAAACCCTCCATCCAAACACACCTTAAGGGAATGAGCCACACCATTCACTTAACCTAATGACTAAAATTTCACTCATCGATTAAGGTTAATAAGTGGAAAATTCTTTGGGGTTCGAACATTAGTCCATACACATTGCATATTTGTCCAAATAATTTTGGGCTATATTCACGAGAACTATATATTTCAATGACTTATATAATTATATACACATTGTTTTAAGGACTATTATATACATATTCTATGAATACATTTTAACGGTGAACATATTTCTCTCTGCATGTAAATTCATTATTTTCAAGTGTTTGTAACTATAAGACTTCTAATGTTGTTTTGTGCCCCGAGTGAAAGGTGGCTTGCTTTAGAGTATTTGAGGCAGTGACCAAATTTCAGTTTGTTCAACATGGTCCTATCCTATATTTATGTGTTCTGTTCATCTTTCTCATTTGTGGTCGGATCTCCATGTAAAAAACATAATGCATGCATAATTTTGGGTCTCTGAATGAGAAGCTTTGGGTCTCTTGAAGGCCCTTCAATGAACGATGGAAATCATGCTATTCTAATGTTTTCTTTGAATTTGATTTCTAAATTGTGGCTGTGAGTGTTAATTATCGTAAACCTGAAGTTTTAAAAATTTAGGACGATTTTTAAGTGATCGTCTCAATATTCTTTCATGTTTTCACAATTTCAGTGTAATTGTGTTAAGGCTAAGTGAATGGTGTGGCTCATTCCCTTAGGGTGTGTTTGGATGGAGGGTTTAGGAGGGGAAGGGAAATGAGAGTTTATATTTCATTTTTGAATTACAGACATTATGAAATATTTTTTAAAAATTTAACACATTAACATGATAAACGATCATATAATACTTTAATCATACTTAATTTTGTTTAGAAAAACATGTTATCTAGTCCGTAATTAAAAAAAGAAAAACAAACCCTCCCCTCCATTCCTCTCCCAAACCCTCAATCCAAACACACCCTTAGAAAGAAAACACTATTCGTAACTTGTCTCTATATATTTTTCGGCTAAGACGACAACATAAGCAAAATACACATTTCTTTGTTGGTAAGAGTTAACTCAACTTATGTCAATATCACTAAGATTACCATCTTCATTTTGGATTCAAACCCTGACGTTACATTTATGTAAAGTTTCAGACATTGTTTGCCACTTCATATACAAACAAAACACACATAGATTGTTTTTAGGTTGATTATATTTTGCTGAAGATTATATAATGTAAACATGTGATTAATAATTATTTGAAACATAATGACAATTCGTTTTTCTCCTTTCTCTCTTTTCTCTTTCTCTCTCTTGTGAGTTGTCACCAAAATTCTAGTTTCTTCTCCTTCATCCACCAAAGAGGGGTGATTCACTTTTTGACCCAAAATCACCCCTCTAACTTGTTTTTATCTTTACCTTTTATTGAAAGAAGTGATTTTCACGTCTATTTTGTTTTTTATTTTGTGATTTTGTCATCTTCGTGCAACGTTGGTTTGTTCGTCGTCTTTGTGCGACATTGTTTGTTTTACTTGTTTTTTTCCCCAGGTATTTGATCGGTTCAGATTGTCAGATCAGTTTCGATCTAGTGCAGATCAAATCAATGACTTTAGTGTCATCCATGTTACAGATCCGGAGACATGGTTATTTCAGAGATTTAAATATAGTCATATGTGTAGTCATTTGTACTTTGTCGTTTTATGCTATTAAGATGGATGTTGTGAGTCTGTTTACAAATTCATCCTTTTTGTTTTTAACGAATTTGCCTTATATTGATATACTCTATCAATTTGAATGAATGAATATCATTTATTTTTGTAAAAAAAATGACAATTCGTTTTATATAAAGTAGGAATTCTTTCATAGATCTGATATATATATATATATATATATATATATATAGATATATTTTCAAATTGAAGAGTTATTTTATTCTTAAAATTTTCCTATAATTTATTAATTTAAAAGGTCAAAGATCTATTTTTTACTTTTGAATATTTATATTTTCAAATTGAACAGTTATTTTATTCTTAAATTATTTACTATAATTTATTAATTTAAAAGGTCAAAGCACATTTTTTTTATATAATTTTGGGTGCGACGTTTTCACTTCCAATTTTATCGTTATTTAAACTATTATATTTATAATTTTATCTCTTTTATTTTATAATTTAATTATTAATTAGAAAAATGTCAATCCCATTAAAATACGAAAGATACCACTACAATAGAAATTTAAATTATCAATTAAAAAAATCCCATTAATATAAAAACAAACACCAGTACACCACTACAATAGAAAAACTATTTAACACTATGAGAAAAGCTTGTTTTAACCATATTTACCAAAAATATTTCATCATAATCTATGCAAAAATTGATATATCTTCTTTTATATATAATTAAGGGCAATAAAAAAAACATCATATAAGTGAAGACATCAAGTTTCTTTCACAAAGAAGGAGAAATTAAAATTAATTAACTAATGTTTTGACTCAATAAATTTTCAAAATTTTACCCTTTAGTACTAATTGGCAACATATAAACATGGTAACTTTTGTATAAAAAATTGTATAATTATTTATATTTGTTTGACTTATGTTTTCAAGATTTTTTTTTTTTTTTTATAGTAAATTCTTTAAATAATGCTCCCATAACACTTGTCAACATAATCACTAATTGCATAGACAATGTATAATATATGTAAGGTTCAGGTTCAAACCCGACCACGTAAAAATATAAGCCTTGTTTTTACTTTAAGAAAAAGAGAGTCAACAACATATTACTTTTTTGGGTTAATATGTCTTTACCCCTTGTAATTTAATTAGGCGAGTTCCGATTTACCCCCTGTAAAAAAAAAATTAGATTTCAACCTTGTAACTTAAAGATTCTTTCGAAATAGACTCTGTAATTTGAAGATTCTTTCGTTTTCGACTCTGAAGCCATCTGACTGTGCAAACATGATGACGTGGCACGCTAAGTCAACATTTTAAGATGATGTGGCGTGCTGACTGTATAATTAATTTTGTTTTTTATTTTTAGTTTTCAATTATATTAATTTTAAAAATAGAAAAAATTCAGATTATTTTTTTCAAAATTGAAAAAATAAAAAAAATCAGTTTTTTTTTAAATTTAAAAAATTCAAAAAATCATAAAAAAATTCAGGTTTATTTTCAAAAAATAAAAAAAAATCTGAAATCAAGATTTTAAAAATTAAAATAAAATAGATTTTTCGAATTTCTTACCTCAATCTGTAAAAATGGTATACTTTGTAAATTTTTTAATTTGAACTAAAGAAAAATACAACTAAAGAGGACAATAAAAAAAATTAAAGTAAAATAGAAAATAAAAATATGATCCTATAGTAGTTTCCTAGACATACAAATTAGAAGAATATATACGACGTCTTTTGTTTGTATTCGCAGCTTCACCGGTCTCTGTTCGTCTTAAGCAGAGATTTGGTTGTTTAATAATATTTGCCGTTCAAAAAAAAAAGAATATATAATTTTCAAAATTTTAACCTGAATTATAAAAAAAATTATATTTAGATTTTAAAAAATAAAAAAATTTCCAGAATTTTTATTTTTGGTAGAAATAATTTTATAAAACTTTTTTATTTCGAAAAAAATTTAAAGTTTTTTTATTTTAAAAATTAAATTCTAGATTTTTTTTATTTTTTTTCCAAAAATATATTGTTTTTTACGATTTTTTTATTTTCGAAAATTAATTAATTTTCAGATTTTTGAAATTATTTTTTTATTTTTAAATTAATATAATTTCATTTATTTTTTATTTTTTAAAAAATAGACAAAATGCCACGTGTGCCCTTAAAAAAAATAAAAACAAAATTAATTATACAGTCAACGTGCCACATAATCAAATATGCACAGTCAGCGTGTCACTCATCATGCCACATCAGCATTTCGTCCAGTCAGATGACCTCAACGAATATTACATTGTTAGAATTTAATTCTTTTTACGAGAGGTAAACCGAAACTCACCCAAATCACACGCTAAAGATATATTAACCCTATTTTCTTTTAAATAACAACAACATATTACTAGTAGACTCTTTTATGGTGTGTTTGGTAGAGGTGAAATTTGAGAGAGAGAGATGCAAGCGAGAGAAATAGGGGCGAGATGCTGAATCTCTTATGTTTGGTTGGGGAGAGAAATACAAGAGAGTGAGAGAAGAAAGACTGAAAAGTTACTTTTTCTAATCTCTCCACCCATGCGAAGAAAGTCTCAAAAGTGACTCCATTTTTTTGGTGTTCCAAAAATACCCTTGTCTCTAACATGCAAACCATTGTAAAATCACTTTTGTTATTGGGTTAGTGTTGCTGCTTCAACTTCACATCCTTATGCAATCTCCAGTACCGTTCCTCGACGCCGTCTCCGACTCCGTTGAGGCTTGTGGCTCCGGTGAGAATATAGGAAAAACATGGTTCCCACTTTGCTGCTTCCGCCAAAGAAGAAGCCCACATGTTGCTATACTGTAAATTGGATAGTAATATTATGGTAGGAAAGGCTTTGATTTTTTTATGAGTAAGTTTTTTTTTTTTTGGGTGTAGAGGTGTGGGAAGCTTCTGGTATGATTTGATTTTAATATGTTTTCTAAAAAAAAATCGTAATATTATATTATTTTACTATTTAAATTTTAATTATTTTTTCTTATTTTTGAATAATTATTTTTTAGAATTACAGTAACATATTGTTTAAAATTTGTGATGTAGTTCCTTCAAAAAAATATTGTGATGTAGTATACTAGTATTAATCATCTCACAATTTACTTATATGTAGGGATATTATTGTCATTTGCAAAATAATATTAATTTTTTCATTCTATTTTTCTATCTCTTTCTCTTCTATTTCTCTTGTCTTTCTCTTGTACCAAACAACCCCTCAAATCTACTCTATTTCTTTTTTATCTCTCTCTTCTCATTCTCTTTCTCACCTATTTCTCTCTTCTCACTTTCTTCTCACAACCAAACACACCCTTAACGATAAACAATACTCTCGTAGTCGTAAGTCACCGATAAATAAATAAATATCTGAGTATTTAAAAAAACAAAACAAAGAAATAAAAACTTACGGCGCTTTTTTCATATTTCAACTCAACTCAACACTACTCTCTTTTACATCTCTCTCTCTTTTGTTTCTCATAGCAACAAAGCAGAAGAAGAATGGCGGGTTACAGAGCAGACGACGACTATGACTACCTATTCAAGGTAGTTCTGATCGGCGACTCCGGCGTTGGAAAATCCAACCTTCTCTCTCGTTTCACCAAAAACGAGTTCAATCTTGAATCCAAATCCACCATTGGTGTTGAATTCGCTACTCGCACTTTAAATGTTGATTCTAAAGTTATTAAGGCTCAGATCTGGGATACTGCTGGTCAAGAAAGGTCTTTTTCTCAACTCTCTTATTTCGTTCAATGGATCTGATCTTCTGGATCGTGATCTGTTTTTAAACTACTTTTAAACTTAGTAGCACCGACACTTCTGATCAAAGGTATATGTGATTACATTAGAATGATGCTAGGAGTGTTGACGTGTCAGTGTCTGTGTTCGTGTTAGAGTTAGAGATCTTTAATTTAAATGATTGAGTGATGTGGTGTGTAGTTTAATTTGTTGGTGTTAAAAAACAATAGAAGAAAATGAAATTTAGGTAATTAATTAATAATTCTATTAGCGGTAAAGAATTCAGTGTTGTGTCTTTTAGATTCTATTAGCGTGTAGTTGATTTTTCCATATTAGCAGTTGAATTTGGACGGAAGTCAATTGTTTTTGACTTTTTGTCTATTTAAAAGACAAAAGTTTTGTTTTGTTTGTTTAAAAAAGATCAAGTGTTTTAATTTAATTGTATGGATATTGATGTACACTTGTCAATTGTCATCTAGTCTAGAATATAACTCCAAGGCTTGGTCTAATGGTAAAAAGATATGTCTTGAATCCGAGAGAGATTGACTCCCTTGCGTTGGACTGAGGCACGATCCCCTCACCCTAAATTTTCCTTAGCAAAAAAAAAAATTGTTATCTAGAATATGAATTTTAATTTTGGCATATACTAATAATTTTAGGGCATTGGTTAAGGAATTACAACAAACTAAAGGGTTTTTATTGACGGTTGCAGCTTTTGAAATTTTTATAGTGCATTTTGAATTATGACTTCTATAAATAAATTTCTAATTCTTGTTTGTGTGGGAGCCTTTAGGCTTTAGTTAATAAGTAGTTCTATACTTCAATTTTTTTGGCTGGCCAAGTAGTCTAAACTTCAGTTGAATTGGGTATATTGTAACATTGATATTGAGTTTAGTATACTACTTTTTTTCTATATTGATAGTATCTTACTTCATTGTTACAATGAGGAATGCTAGCAACACTCTCTTTTGGACACTCTCTCTAACACTCACTCTTCCAAAGTGTATGACCCACATTAATTTAACCAATGAGAGAGCGAGTATTAGAGAGAGTGTCCAAAAGAGAGTGTTGCCAGCACTCCTCTTGTTACAATAATAACTAAATTCATTTAGTTTATTGTCTTCAAATTTAACTAGTATATTGTAGATATTTAGTATTCACATAACACTTGTGAGTTTGTATAAGTTGATGCTTATGTTTTATGTTTATGTATAAGCCTTATTTTGAAATTAAAGGCTTGTAAAAATGTTTGCGTAATATATTCTATGATGGATATCTTACTTCAGAACTGTTGGGCCACTTGATATTGGAGAGGTCTGTGTTTAGAGTCCCACATTGGATGAGATCAGATCTGGATATGAGCTTATAAGTTGGGCACTCCACACCTTACAAGCCAGTTAAGTAAGGGTTATGTTGAACAATATTGTCAATTAGAGATAGCGGATAGTTAAAATTCTGCTATGCAATAGTGCTATAGCACCACTATAGCCACTATTTGACAACAATTTATGCTAAATAGCGTACGTCGGAACAATAGTTGTTTGTCCAAATTTCGCTGCGCTACAGCGGTGTAGCTACTATTTAACAATATTGGTTAAAAGCACAATCCCAACTCTAAGAATTTATATTACAGATTGCAACTTTATTTCCTATTTGCAAATATTTGTATAGAAACTAGTGAAAACTGAAAAGTTCTCACATTTCCTTATAGAAGTCTATGGGAAGTAGAAACAGAGCGAAAATAAGGTGACATTATTGTAATACCAGTGAAAACAAAAACATTTCTCCAAATCAAACATTCTTAGTTTTTGCATTTTCATCTCAAACAATCATACTCTTTCGATGTTTAGTGCATATAGTCATATACTGTTAATCATGATGCAGATAAGTTGCATGTATCTTAACATGTTAGTAAAGTTGCCTATGGTAGGCCGAGGTGGAGCATTGTGTCGTTTGACTAGGGTCCCCTTTATTCCAAATGGAAAACTACTCTTTTACATGTGATGGTTAATGATATTGATGTGTGTTTATTGGTTAAATTGCTGACACATGATGATATTTTAACCGGTTATAATTTTGCATGTTCCTTTCATTACATATTCATCCCATTTAAACACTGCACCCGATGCAAGATGGTAAAAGAGTCTACACTAATGTAGTAATATATTGGCCTCATGTTATGTTTACCATCAACTTTTTTCTTCAAAAATTATAAAATGTCATAGTTCATCTTTTCTTCAAGTTTTTTCTTGAAACAAAAATCTCCCTCCCCAAAAGAAACAAATATTCCCATGTAGCACCCTGCTAGTAAGAATTAGCTACTACTGTTGAAGTTTCACTACATATATTAATGGATAGTTTGTAATTACATAAAAGTATCTCTATTAGAAAATTGACAATTGCGCCTCTTCTGAAAGATTTAAACCACGAAGCCCCATGGCTCGAGATGTGTTGCAGATATTCAATATACTGTGTTTTACCATCTGTAGATATTTTGATCAAGTATTATTTCTGTTCCAACAAAGTTTACATTATCTTCCCCTGTTATCAAGATGTTCCTTGAAGAGTAATGGAACAATATACTCTCATTTCATTTTTATTTCTTAGTTAACTTGTATTTTTGTGCAAGGGCTGATTAAAAAACCAGAATTATGGGGTGGGATACCTGTGCAAATTCTAACGTGCCAATTATCAGTAGTAAAAGTCTAAGAATATGCAATTTTCAATCTTCTTGATGTGCCCCTATTATTAGTATTAGACCTCTAAGGATGTGCAATTTTCAATCTTGATGTGCTCCAATTGTTAGTATTGGAACTCAAGGATGTGCAATTTTCGGTCTTCATGATGTGCCCCAGCAACAACGTTTTGGCTGTAATCTTTGTTTACCGGAATAGTCAAATAAGTTATTATCAAACTTACAAATGATAGGTATGGAATTGCAGTATGATTCAAGTTCTATAGGCAAGGCTGGTGTCTTGATATCTGTAGTTTTGTCTTCTAACCACCTGAATGAACACAATGCTGCATAGTTGCTTTATGGTCCATTGTTACAATTGATTTGTAACAAGCAGCCAATTTTTGTAACTGACTTTAGTATGAAACTCATGTTAATAATTCACATTGTTTCTATCTGCAGGTATCGCGCCATCACAAGTGCTTACTATCGTGGGGCAGTTGGTGCACTTCTTGTATATGATGTTACACGCCATGCAACATTTGAGAACGTCGACAGATGGTTGAAAGAACTGCGAAACCACACAGATTCCAACATTGTTGTGATGCTTGTTGGCAACAAAGCAGATCTTCGTCACCTTGTAGCTGTATCAACTGAAGATGGGAAGTCTTATGCTGAGAAAGAATCACTTTATTTCATGGAAACCTCAGCTCTGGAGGCTACTAACGTAGAGAATGCATTTGCTGAAGTTCTGACTCAAATCTACCGTATTGTTAGCAAGAAAGCAGTAGAAGGTGCTGAAAATGGAAACGCGTCTGTGCCGGCCAAAGGAGAGAAAATAGATCTTAAGAACGATGTTTCAGCTTTGAAGAGAGTTGGTTGCTGCTCAAGCTAAGATTGGAAACATAATTCATTTGGTTGCTATCGGCTCTGTTGTATGTGTAATATTCCGAAAGTGAGAGAGATACAAATTAGAAGAAGACGAAAAAATGTAATTTAATTTTTCATAGCATGTTAGACTCTCTATGTAATCTTAAAAGACAAGTTTCATGTTTGAATAGGAGCTGCTGGGGAAGCAAGTTTATTGCTACTAGTCTGTACTCTGTAGTGTTATAGTTGTTTTCGAAATGTTCTGCAAATTGATTCAAGCTTGGAAGTAATTAATTCATTAAGGTCTTTATTTGTGCACTATTTTATGGTCGTGGTCAGAATTTTTAATAGAATCATCCAACTACTTGAAGTTTTCAAATAAGGAAATGACTATGGTTCAATCGTTTAGGGTTCAGTTTGTCCTTACCAACATACTAATATACTCTTTTTTTTTTTGTAAAGGATGCTAGTATACTTTTTCTAAGTTTAAATTTCTACTATAATATAAATGAATCTATTAACCATCACCTTGGGTTGAACTCTTTATTATTTACAAATTTATTCATAACATTGCAAATTAATTTTTGGATTTAAATTTATATAATAATTAAGGATAGAAAAAGAGCAGAGACACAATATTTTCAGTCCGAAATCTCTTCCTATCTGCTTGAATTCTTTGGTGCCTGATCATATAACTTAGAAAGGTAATTTGGATGGTATATACACTGCTAGGGATGGTTACTACTGGCTTAATAAAATTGATTTTGTTCGGAACGCTATGGGTATCATTTCTTGGAGTTGGTTGTGGCATATTCCTGCTCGGAGAAGTTGAAATTCTACCTTTGGACAGCCCTTCATGAGTCCCTTCCCACGAGATCGTTGTTGTGCCATTGTGGTATGCTTCGGATGGATCACTGTCCCCTGTGTAATAGGTGAACTGAGACGATTATGCACTGCTTGCGTGATTGTAATTTCTCCGTTTGTTTTTTAAATCTATTGGTTTCTTGGACCAAGGTTTTTACCAAGGGGATAATCTGTACGATTGGATGCGAAGAGGTACTGCTAGGAATAGTTTGTGCCTGACAAATGAGGTTATTTCTTCCTTTACCTTAAAACTCCTCACTGTGAATTACACAAATTTGCTAGATAAGTGTTTCATTGAATCCAGTCAGATTTCAAATACGAGATTGGTCAAGTGGAATGCTCATAAGTGACAGGGTATGATTTTGAATGTCGAAGGTAGTAGCCTTGGGAATCCAGGTGTTTCTGGTTTTGGTGGCTTGATCGAAAAAGATGATGGGGCTTGGATCCATGGTTTTGCCGGGAACATTGGTTTTTTCGAATATCCTTCACACAAAACTTTTGGCAGTGTATAATGGATTAAGGTTAGCGTGGGATTTAGGAATCACAAACCTGGAGTACTATTCAGATTCTAAGTCAGCCATCAAGTTAATTTCAGAGACGGTTAAAGATGACGTCACTATGCCTCGATTATTTTGAATATTAAAGAGCTCATCTATAGGGAAATGTTCAACTAATGCATACTATAAGGGAGGGAAATGTGTGTGCAACTGATTTTACCAACTAAACACAAAGACACATTCTTGTATATATCCTTCGTAGGCTCGTCAAGCATTGAACAAAAAATCAACATTATATTTTACGAAACAAAAAATTTACTTTGAAAGAAGTCCGAACTTGAGTTTTATAAAACTATTTTCTTTTTAAAAAAACAATGTTCCATTTATGGAACTAGTTTTATGTTTTCTAGAAGCCTATATCAAATTTTACAAAAGTACTATTTTGAATTTTACATGAATTATAGAAATGATTGTCGTCTCGTAAATCTTGAATCTGAAATATTCGTAACATGTAATTTGTTATTCCGTAAAATTGAAAGAATGTAAAAATATAATACAATTGAAACTTAAATTATTATATTTATTTTTTGAGTTCCTTGTATGAAAATCACAAAGCTGTATTTGTAGACACAACTATACAAATACATGCGTTATTTGAGAATAGGTAATTATCTTATATAGATCTATTTATCACAACAACATACATTTCCAATACAATTGCCACCTTTAGGGAAGCTCTTATTTTCACAAAATTTGGCACAATCTTGATCATTATTTGGACATGACACTTTAGTAAGGCAGACTTTATAGCCAATATTCTCACTCGCTAATCCTGCCAACCAAGAGAAATATATTTTGTATAATAATAATGTTTATCATAATAAAATTTAAACAAAATCAAAATTTCCCCAAAAACCTAAAACATTTTTCAAAATTGAAATGAAATATTTTTTCTTATATAATAGAAAATTATAAAAATAAAAGAAAACCTTAAAAGCACGAGACATGAAAATAAAAATTTGAAGACACTCTATCCCTAAAAAAAAATATATATTTTGAGGACACTCTAACAATGTTTCTACACAATATATTTAGAGTTTAGTATTTTTTATTTTTAAATATTTTCTTGTAAATGTTACCAATTAACCAGAGGAAACTTTTTGTCACATAAAACAAACGTTACACATTTTCAGAAAAAATGATTTCTAAAAATTGTTAATAACAATAAGCATATCAAACAATATTGATTTTTCTTTATTTGCAAAAGTGAATAAAGAAAATAGTTTGATGAAGAAAATAGTCTATTACCCGAGTTCATGATGACCAATGCAAAGCATAAAATTGCGACGATATATTGTTGAAGGCTGATGCTAGTAGTCATCTTAGGATTAGTATGTCAAGCATTGCTTTGCCAGAAGCTATTTAAGACAGCTAGAACAACGAATGCAATAAATTATAAAAAGAAAAAGGTCATGTTCAAATGAGATTTCTCATATATTGTTTGACTTCTTTTTGAAACTATTATTATTATTATAATATTTTTTTTTGGGGGAAAAACAAATTATAATATTTTATTTATAACAATATAAATATTAAAAAAGTGTTTAATTTTGATATATTGTTTGTGTACTAAGATTTTTTTATTAATATTATTATTATCATTATTATGGTATACATATTATTATTAATAATTTGAAAATAATTATGATAAAATAATTTCAATTATCTGACGATCATGATTACTTTACAATATAAAAACAAAATCCTTTTACTGCATATATATATATACGAATTAAATCATTTTCATTTTTTTGACTAATTATTAATTTCAAATATAAAAAATGAAATAAATCTTATGTAGGTTGAATGGATTTAATAAGTGAAACGTTCAAAAGTAAAACATTGTTTTAGTAACAAAAAAAAAATTAAAATATATAATTAATTTTGATTTTAAATTTTTGTCTTATTTTTAAACTTTCAAGGGTTAATATTTTTTTCCCCTGTAAACATCTTTAATTTGGTTTTTGATTTCTCTAAACATTTTCAGCAAGTTTTTGACCCTCAATTAATTTTTGTCACGACTTTTTGTCCATGCATTTAGTAAACTCATGTTTATCCTTTGAGATTTTGATTTATTTTTTTGAAGTCATGTTTATTACACTATGTAAATATCTATTGCAAAAATTTAATCATTTTTAGAATCGGATGAGGTAAATATGAATTTATAAGTTTCGGTGCTTAAAAAATTATATTAAATTCATATTTTGTTAAAAAATTAAATTTATGTGGGAGAATTGTTTTTGATGTTCTAAACATATGTGAAAATTCATTTAAATATGAAGGGTACATATAAGTTAAACTTAAAACAAGACCAGAAGTTATGATTGAAAACATTTGGGGATCAAAATTTGTTGAAGACTCCCTCAATTTTTTTTTTTGTTGAAGATGTTTTAGAGCGACTGAAAATAAAATTTAAGGAAAAATGGTAGCAATACATTATCTTGATTAGTTAAAATTCACATGCGAGTCACCAATTTTATATGGGACCCACATGATTTGGTGGGACCCATGTGAATTTTAACCAATCAAAGAGGTGTGTTGAAAAGTGTGAGTTAAAATATGTGTTGTTAGCATTCCTCAAATTTAAAATATTTATAGGGAACTAAAAACTTATTTAACTTAACATGAAATACTACACTTATAAATTATCATATAAAATGGGGAGAATGTCGTTGATGGATGGACAGAGAGGGAGAAGAATGGCCATTGAGGAAATCTAAATGGAGCACATATGAACTTGTAAAAAAATATGTTTTTTTTTTTTTAATTTTTTTGAAAGAGAAAAAATGATGCTTTTACACACCGAGTTTGGCAAAACCTCGTTACACAATGAGTTTGGCATATGGAGAGCGCCACCGTCAAATCTCCAATTGCTGATTCAATCGGTGGATTTCTTTTGTACGTAAGCTTTCAACTTTTCAATTGTTACTTTCAATTGGTACTAAAGCAATCTTTACACTGTTCATCACTGTTCCTAAATCCTAAGATTCCTATATTTTGAATCGGTTTGGCCGGGGGTTATTGTTCGGTTGTTTTGATTAATTGGACCTTTGTTTCAAGAGGTGCTACTTTTTGTTAAGATATCAATTGCAACTCACAAGGTATTCAAAAGGAAACATGTTTGTCTGCCCACCAACTGTTTGTGAAATTGCTTGAGTCTATTCAACGTAACATCACTTCATTTGGTGGGCTCTTCAGCTACGGTGCATTCTGCAGCTATGATACCACCTGTTTCAGTACCAACAACGACAACAGTATCCTCTGGTTCAGCACAAACATTGTCCTTTGCAGCAGCTCTTGCGGGGACAAAGGAAATTGACGACAAACCTTTCCCTTCTCCGTGCATTAAAGGAGATGCGTTAAGCATCAAAATCTGTCAGGAGGAATACCGGAAGGGAGTAGAAGATTGTAGGAATGTGTTAAGGGCGCGTTTGACTCTTAACAAAGGGGATAAACCTTTTTCTGCGCGTGATCTCAGTGCTAAAATTGCAAAGGTTTGGATGACAACGGCAGGCTGGAAAATGGTGCCTCTTGGCAAGGGATTTTATGATTTTCATTTCGAATCGGTGGACGATTTAAAGAAAATTTGGGCGGCAGGCACGGTAAATCTCAAGCCTGGTTTGTTGAGATTCTCTCAGTGGACCAAAGACTTTAAGCTTTTGGCGCAAAAACAAACTCATGTTTCGCTTTGGATTCGTTTGGTGGAGTTACCGCAAGAGTATTGGCAGGAGGGAACCTTGAAGGAAATTGCAAGCGCAGTTGGAACACCTATAGATATCGATGGGCCAACTAGAAATCGTACCTTTGGTCATTATGCTCGCATTTTAGTGGACATTGATTTATCGAAGAAAGCATATGATGAGGTTCTTGTTGAACGTGATGGGTTTGCGTTCAGGGTGGAGATACAATATGAGCGGAGGCCTTTGTTTTGCCATCATTGCTATTCCATTGGACATAACATCACTACTTGTAGATGGTTAAATCCGCAAGCCGCCAAAGAGATGGTGAATCGTGGGAAACAACCGGTAAAAGAAATTGTTGTTGCGCCCCCTAAAGCACCACAACACAAGGATGGGGGTGCATCTACCTCGGTCAATGGAGCTAATGGCTCATGGATTCCGATTTCTGTCAACTCCACAGTTACTACCACTTCCAGGACGATAGTCCCAGCTCCTCAGACAACACAGGCTGCATCAATTCCGGTCAACACACTCACTCAATCAATTCCGGTTTCTTTACCTGTAGTGCCGGTTTCAGACATATCATCAAACTCGTTCAGTTTGCTGCTTCATAATATTTTTGACCGTATTGATTGTATTTCGACTGATGAATTAGCTATGACTATACCTGTGTTGAAGAAGGTTGTTTCCCCTATAGCGCAGGATGACGTGCAACCCGTAGAAGTGGGGAGGTCTCATGAGACATCGCCGGGGGTGTTGGAGAACCTCACGGTGACTGATGTTACTAACTCGCTTCTGGATAGTGTGAAACACAATCATGTGAGCTCGAGGGAGCTGGTGGAGAGTCCCAAAGGTTCCATTGAGCGTGTCACACACTCATCCCCTCTTGGGCGTGAGGACATGCGACCTGTCGGAGTGGAACAGACAACTCAGACATCGCGGGAAGAGTTAGAGATCCCCACGGTCGATGATGTTTCTGATCCGCTTCAGGCTGGTGTGAAACATGATCATGTGATCCCACGGGAGCTGGTGGAGAGTCCCAAGGGTGCTCGTGAGAGTGTTGCAAGTCCACCCCCTGTTGAGCATGAGGACATGCATGAGGTGTCTGTTGACTTCCAAGACCATCACGATATTTCTCTCATTGATACTACACTTGAGAATTCTGATGGGTCTCTGGATGGTATAAATGATGTTCTTCCTGGTTCACAAACATTGAAAATGCCTATGGTTACCGAAGCATCAAAGGAACATAATGTGGTTACTTTGCAAAGACAAGAGGTTCATCCTAGCAAGAATATCCAGCATGGTTTAGATTTGTGGGAAAGAGTCCGTGAATATGATGCAAGGTCAGCAGCTGAAGCAGCTGATAGTTTCATGCCTGTTCTTACACGAAATCAGAAACAGAAACTTAAGGTACAACATGTCTTATCAAAGCAGACATCAAAATCCCGTGCACGGGGTGACACTCAACCCCCGGCTCAATGAATCCTCTCCATTGGAATAGCGCAGACAAGTTGGCTGCTTTGGGTCATTCCATAGTTGGTTGGCTTGACACTCTTCCAGATGAGGTGAAGATTGATTTTTGTTTTTAGGGACAGATGTGGGTTACCGAATTATAGATTCCCTTAATCTATTTTTGGGTTGTTTTGTTGTGTGTTATGTTTCTTTTCCTGTATTTTGCTGTTTTTTTTGTGGGTTTTGGTATAGTCCCCCCACTTTTTGTAAATATCTTTTCCCCCTTTTTTTAATAAATTTTCGAGTTTGGCGGCACAGGATGGAGGTATCTCGAGGTGCCAACCTAGTTGGGATGTCGATGATGCCTCCTGATGTCTGTCCTCTCTCCTTGCTTAAAAAAAAATGATGCTTTTTTTTATTGTCAGGTGGATTTGATATTTGGTTAGAGAAGCATATAAAAAGTGAACAAATTAAAAAAAACAAACAAACAAGTATTCCCTTTATATTATAATCTCTATAATATATCATGAAAATATCATATGTTTAATTTAATATTCACTTAGAAAATAAATTCCCACATAATTTTGTTCAAAAATATATTTTACACGTATATAAAATTTGTATAGAAAAATAAGTTCACGCTTGATTTTGTTCAAAAATATACTTTATTCACAATTGTCACTAATTCAACTCTAGTTCCATCCAAAATATATTTACTTTAAAAAAAATGTTGTTTCGATATTGTTCAAAATTATCGTTCATATATAATCTTTAATTTATTGTAGTTTATTGTATTGTAAAAAATAAAGAAAAATTATTGTAATTACTCATATTATATTATGGGAAGTAAAAATTGTTAATTTTTTTAAGAAAAAACGCAGGTAAAATTCCCTAGTGCTTTTTGTATGGTTCTTAACTAAATTCCCCACGATTTTTTCAAATCTATAATTTTCTCAAAATTTGTTATATCAAATAAAGATGTATTTTTAGTTAAAAAAAATACGAAAAGTACATAAAGAATTGTACATATATTTTATTTTTATTTTTATTTTTTATTGTTGGCTGGGTTTGATATTATGTTAGAGAAGTATATAAAAAATGAACAAACTAAAAAAAAATCAAATATTTCCTCTATATTATAATCTCTCTATCATGAAATATATCATATATTAAATTTATTTTTAAAATAAATTTACACGTGATTTTTTCAAAAATATAATTTATTTGCAATAAAAATTCATATAGAAAATAAATTCAGACTTGATTTTGTTCAAAAATATATTTTATTCGCACGTAGATTGTCATTAATTCAATACTAATTCCATCCAAAATATATTTACTTTTAAAATATATTTTCGATATTGTTCAAAATTATCATTCGTACATAATTTTCACTGTAATCTTTTGTAGTAAATAAAAAAGTCAAGAATATTTATTTTAATTTTATAGGCAAAATTGTCCGTCCATATTACTCATATATGTGTGTGTATGTATATTATTTTTCTCTAAAATAAAAAGTATATATAATACGAAAAATATTTTTCTCTAAAATATTTTATACAATCCTTTCTGAAAATAATCTATTTATACAAGGGTTGCACTTGTTATCTCAAACGAAGAAAGTTAAAGTGAAGTGGATCTCTTCTACATAGGTACCTCATTGATTTCCTTTGCTTTTGTCTGACGTGTTTTGCTTGTAATATTTATCACTGCCTTTTTTATTTTATCAGTATTTTTTTCCCAGAAGAATGTTTATTTACTATCCAGTTAAAAACGACGAGGAACTCGAGTATGCCCTCAATGTACTCATGAATGCTCGGAAGACTTGGCCTGAAACAGTCCTGCGTTTGTACTTTTTCACGTCAAGCGAAAGTGAAAATCTCAAAGCAAAAGCCAGAGATCATGCTAATGCGCATGGCTACACCATAGATGTTATGGTACGAGAATATGATCCGGAAAAATACCCTGAAGATGCTTTAATTTTTGGAGGACCAATGGAGGCATCAAGTAGTAATGTCAACAACTTAGAGTGATTATAAATTTCTACCTTTACTTTTTAAGGGTGTGTAATTTATTTATTTTAGCTCTCGTCTAAGGTTGATGGATATATCGAGTGATATAGGTCGTTCTCAAATTTCAATGAAACATCTATCATTGTTTTTATTATTATTATTATATTTTTTTTATCATTATACTTAGTTATACATCGAAGAGAAAACTAGATGGAATGAGATGATCTATGATTAAGATTATTGAGGAAGTAGTTTCTTTCAACAAAAGAAAATTGAACAACTAATCTACGTTTTTCCTTTTCTACGTTGGGATAATCTAACTTCTTTTTTGGTTCTCTCATAACTTGATAGAAACCCGATGAGATATGAGATTCTGTTGAAAGGTAGTTTAGTATAAAAAATGTAGCATTTTTATAACGAAAAATATCACCTATTTTAGTTTAATTATTTTGAAAAAAGATACTTATGTTTTTGCTTCGGATCCTTAAAAAAAAAAAGTTTTTGCTTCGGAGTGTTGATTATTTTGGAATTTAATGTTATTTAAGTTGAATCATAGTCTGTGGCCTTATAACTTCATAACTTATAGGGTTAAATATGCTTTTGGTCCCTATAAATATACCAACTTTTCGTTTTAGTCCCTATAAAATTTTCTTTCAACTTTTAGTCCCTATACAATTTTCAATCACTACTCTTGGTCCATATTTTTAAGTTAATTTTAGTATTTTTCAATGAAATTATGCAGAAATGTATAGAATATTGTAAAAATATTTTCCAATTTTTTTTAGAATTTTTCAACAAAATATAAATTAAATATGAATTTTTAACCGTCAAAAATATAAAAATTCATATTAAATTCCTGTTATGTTAAAAAAATCTAACCTTTTTTGGGAGAGATTCTTATAATATTATAAATTTTTCTGCAAAATTTTATTCAAAAATATGAATTCCACATACGAGTTTACTTTAAAAGAGGGACCAAAAGTGAAAATGAAATGTTTTATAGAGACTAAAAGTTGAAGGAAAATTTTAGAGGGACTAAAACGAAAAGTTGGTATATTAATAGGGACCAAAAACATATTTAACCCTAACTTATCCTCCCTCCGTCCCAAATTGTATGTAGGAAAAAAAATTGTTTGAAATTATATGTCGCTTTACAATACCAATGCAACATTAATGTTACTTTTCCTATTATATCCTTAACTATTTATTATTCTCTCTTCTTTCCATTATTTCATTTATCTTTTCCATATTATTTATTAAGGACAATTTTGTAAAACAGCTCATAATATCTCTTTTCCACACAATATTAATTGCATTTATTAATATGTGTAAAATACCCAAAACGTCATACAATTTGGGGCGGAGGGAGAACAACTCTCCGTTTGACATGTTTTGTTAAGCAGAAAAAGTGAACAAGGATGATGATGTTTTTGGCCTCTTTTGTACAAAAAAAAAAGCAGAGATCAAAATTGTCGAAGAATTTTTTTGGATACTAAGACCAAAAGTTTGAATATATATACGGACCCAAATCATAGTTAACCATAAATTAAAATATTAAAAAAATAAATACATTACAAAATATGTGTGTGTGTGTGTGTCTATATATATATATATATATATATATATATATATATATATATATATATATATATATATATATATATATATATATAACTCATTAAAAAACATGTCCTTTTATATAGCTTATCAACTATCAGCTAGTTTATAGCTTGTTTTTACCAAACGGAGCCTATGTATTTTTTTTCCTTCTTCTTTTCCGACCAATAGCCTCTCTGACTTCTCTTTTTGCACTTCCCTTTTTTCTTTGTGGCTACTGAGATCAATGTTATCGTTTGAGGCGTCGAAGATAACTACGACGACGGTGGTCAATTTCACAACGACAACAATTGACGGTGAGTTGCAAAGCATGGTGTGAAGCAGAATGGGGAGAGCGTCGCCGATGGATGGACAGAGAGTGCCGACGAGAGGGAGAAGAATGGGCAGCGATGAATGATGAGAAGAAGAAGGTCCGTATACATGTCACATATCTATGACTTGCAATGGTGTAAATTGAGGAAATCTAAATGGAGCACAGATGAACTTGTAAAATTTTTATTTTTTTTTTAAAGAGAAAAAATGATGCTTTTTTTATTGTCAGGTGGATTTGATATTTGGTTAGAGAAGCATATAAAAAGTGAACAAATTAAAAAAAACAAACAAACAAATATTCCCTTTATATTATAATCTCTATAATATATCATGAAAATATCATATGTTTAATTTAATATTCACTTAGAAAATAAATTCCCACATAATGTTGTTCAAAAATATATTTTACACGTATATAAAATTTGTATAGAAAAATAAGTTCACGCTTGATTTTGTTCAAAAATATACTTTATTCACAATTGTCACTAATTCAACTCTAGTTCCATCCAAAATATATTTACTTTAAAAAAAAATGTTGTTTCGATATTGTTAAAAATAAAGAAAAATTATTGTAATTACTCATATTATAGTATGGGAAGTAAAAATTGATAATTTTTTAAGAAAAAACGCAGGTACAATTCCCTAGTGCTTTTTGTATGCTTCTTAACTAAATTCCCCACGATTGTTTCAAATCTATAATTTTCTCAAAATTTGTTATATCAAATAAAGATGTATTTTTAGTTAAAAAACATACGAAAAGTACATAAAGAATTGTACCTATATTTTATTTTTATTTTTATTTTTTATTGTTGGCTGGGTTTGATATTATGTTAGAGAAGCATATAAAAAATGAACAAACTAAAAAAAAAATCAAATATTTCCTCTATATTATAATCTCTCTATCATGAAATATATCATATATTTAATTTAATTTTAAAATAAATTTACACGTGATTTTTTTCAAAAATATAATTTATTTGCAGTTAAAATTCATATAGAAAATAAATTCACACTTGATTTTGTTCAAAAATATATTTTATTCGCACGTAGATAGTCATTAATTCAATACTAATTCCATCCAAAATATATTTACTTTTAAAATATATTTTCGATATTGTTCAAAATTATCATTCGTACATAATTTTCACTGTAATCTTTTGTAGTATATAAAAAAGTCAAGAATATTTATTTTAATTTTATAGGCAAAATTGTCCGTCCATATTACTCATATATGTGTGTGTATGTATATTATTTTTCTCTAAAATAAAAAGTATATATAATACGAAAAATATTTTTCTCAAAAATATTTTATACAATCCTTTCTGAAAATAATCTATTTATACAAGGGTTGCACTTGTTATCTCAAACGAAGAAAGTTAAAGTGAAGTGGATCTCTTCTACATAGGTACCTCATTGTTTTCCTTTGCTTTTGTCTGACGTGTTTTGCTTGTAATATTCATCACTGCTTTTTGATTTTATCAGTATTTTTTTCCGTGTTTTGCTTGTAATATTCATCACTGCCTTTTAATTTTATCAGTATTTTTTTCCCAGAAGAATGTTTATTTACTATCCAGTTAAAAACGACGAGGAACTCGAGTATGCCCTCAATGTACTCATGAATGCTCGGAAGACTTGGCCTGAAACAGTCCTGCGTTTGTACTTTTTCACGTCAAGCAAAAGTGAAAATCTCAAAGCAAAAGCCAGAGATCATGCTAATGCGCATGGCTACACCATAGATGTTATGGAACGAGAATATGATCCGGAAAAATACCCTGAAGATGCTTTAATTTTTGGAGGACCAATGGAGGCATTAAGGAGTAATGTCAACAACTTAGAGTGATTATAAATTTCTACCTTTACTTTTAAAGGGTGTGTAATTTTTTTTTTTTAGCTCTCGTCTAAGGTTGATGGATATATCGAGTGATATATGTCGTTCTCAAATTTCAATGAAACATCTATCATTGTTTTTATTATTATTATTATTATTATTATTATTATTGTTATTATTATTATTATTATTATTTTTTTTTTATTTTTTTTTTTTTATCATTATACTTAGTTATACATCGAAGAGAAAACTAGATGGAATGAGATGATTTATGATTAAGATTATTGAGGAAGTAGTTTCTTTCAACAAAAGAAAATTGAACAACTAATCTACGTTTTTCCTTTTCTACGTTGGGATAATCTAACTTCTTTTTTGGTTCTCTCATAACTTGATAGAAACCCGATGAGATATGAGATTCTGTTGAAAGGTAGTTTAGTATTAAAAAATGTAGCATTTTTATAATGAAAAATATCACCTATTTTAGTTTAATTATTTTGAAAAAAGATACTTATGTTTTTGCTTCGGATCCTTAAAAAAAAAATGTTTTTGCTTCGGAGTGTTGATTATTTTGGAATTTAATGTTATTTAAGTTGAATCATAGTCTGTGGCCTTATAACTTCATAACTTATAGGGTTAAATATGTTTTTGATCCCTATAAATATACCAACTTTTCGTTTTAGTCCCTCTAAAATTTTCCTTCAACTTTTAGTCCCTATAAAATTTTCAATCACTACTCTTGGTCCATATTTTTAAGTTAATTTTAGTATTTTTCAATGAAATTATGCAGAAATGTATAGAATATTCTAAAAATATTTTCCAATTTTTTTTTGAATTTTTCAACAAAATATAAATTAAATATGAATTTTTAACCGTAAAAAATATAAAAATTCATATTAAATTCATGTTATGTTAAAAAAATCTAACCTTTTTTGGGAGAGATTCTTATAATATTATAAATTTTTCTGCAAAATTTTATTCAAAAATATGAATTCTACATACGAGTTTACTTTAAAAGAGGGACCAAAAGTGAAAATGAAATTTTTTATAGAGACTAAAAGTTGAATGAAAATTTTAGAGGGACTAAAACGAAAAGTTGGTATATTAATAGGGACCAAAAACATATTTAACCCTAACTTATCCTCCCTCCGTCCCAAATTGTATGTAGGGAAAAAAATTTGTTTCAAATTATATGTCGTTTTACAATACCAATGCATCATTAATGTTATTTTTCCTATTATAACCTTAACTATTTATTATTCTCTCTTCTTTCCATTATTTCATTTATCTTTTCCATATTATTTATTAAGGACAATTTTGTAAAACAACTCATAATATCTCTTTTCCACACAATATTAATTGCATTTCTTAATATGTGTAAAATACTCAAAACGTCATACAATTTGAGGCGGAGGGAGAACAACTCTCCGTTTGACATGTTTTCTTGAGCAGAAAAAGTGAACAAGGATGATGATGTTTTTGGCCTCTTTTGTACAAAAAAAAAAGCAGAGATCAAAATTGTCGAAGAATTTTTTTGGATACTAAGACCAAAAGTTTGAATATATATAGGGACCCAAATCATAGTTAACCATAAATTAAAATATTAAAAAATAAATACATTAGAAAAAATGTGTGTGTGTCTATATATATATATATATATATATAACTCAGTAAAAAACATGTCCTTTTATAGAGCTTATCAACTATCAGCTAGTTTATAGCTTGTTTTTACCAAACGGAGCCTATGTATTTTTCATTTCCTTCTTCTTTTCCAACCAATAGCCTCTCTGACTTCTCTTCTTGCACTTCCCTTTTTTCTTTGTGGCTACTAAGACCAATGTTATCGTTTGAGGCGTCGATGCTAACTACGACGACGGTTGTGAATTTCACAATGACAACAATTGATAGTGAGTTGCAAAGCATGGTGTGAAGCAGAATGGGGAGAGCGTCACCGATGGATGGACAGAGAGTGCCGACGAGAGGGAGAAGAATGGGCAGCGATGAATGATGAGAAGAAGAAGGTCTGTGTACATGTCACATATCTATGACTTGCAATGGAGTAAATTGAGGAAATCTAAATGGAGCACAGATGAACTTGTAAAAAATTGTTTTTTTTTTGTTTTTTTTAAAGAGAAAAAATGATGCTTTTTTTATTGTCAGGTGGATTTGATATTTGGTTAGAGAAGCATATAAAAAGTGAACAAATTAAAAAAAAAAAACAAACAAACAAATATTCCCTTTATATTATAATCTCTATAATATATCATGAAAATATCATATGTTTAATTTAATATTCACTTAGAAAATGAATTCCCACATAATTTTGTTCAAAAATATATTTTACACGTATATAAAATTTGTATAGAAAAATAAGTTCACGCTTGATTTTGTTCAAAAATATACTTTATTCACAATTGTCAATAATTCAACTCTAGTTCCATCCAAAATATATTTACTTTAAAAAAAATGTTGTTTCGATATTGTAAAAATAAAGAAAAATTATTGTAATTACTCATATTATATTATGGGAAGTAAAAATTGATAATTTTTTAAGAAAAAACGCAGGTACAATTCCCTAGTGATTTTTGTATGATTCTTAACTAAATTCCCCACGATTTTTTCAAATCTATAATTTTCTCAATATTTGTTATATCCAATAAAGATGTATTTTTAGTTAAAAAACATACGAAAAGTACATAAAGTATTGTACCTATATTTTATTTTTATTTTTATTTTTTATTGTTGGCTGGGTTTGATATTATGTTAGAGAAGCATATAAAAAATGAACAAACTAAAAAAAAAAAATCAAATATTTCCTCTATATTATAATCTCTCTATCATGAAATATATCATATATTTAATTTAATTTTAAAATAAATTTACACGTGATTTTTTTCAAAAATATAATTTATTTGCAATTAAAATTCATATAGAAAATAAATTCACACTTGATTTTGTTCAAAAATATATTTTATTCGCACGTAGATTGTCATTAATTCAATACTAATTCCATCCAAAATATATTTACTTTTAAAATATATTTTCGATATTGTTCAAAATTATCATTCGTACATAATTTTCACTGTAATCTATTGTAGTATATAAAAAAGTCAAGAATATTTATTTTAATTTTATAGGCAAAATTGTCCGTCCATATTACTCATATATGTGTGTGTATGTATATTATTTTTCTCTAAAATAAAAAGTATATATAATACGAAAAATATTTTTCTCTAAAATATTTTATACAATCCTTTCTGAAAATAATCTATTTATACAAGGGTTGCACTTGTTATCTCAAACGAAGAAAGTTAAAGTGAAGTGGATCTCTTCTACATAGGTACCTCATTGTTTTCCTTTGCTTTTGTCTGACGTGTTTTGCTTGTAATATTCATCACTGCCTTTTTATTTTATCAGTATTTTTTTCCCGTGTTTTGCTTGTAATATTCATCACTGCCTTTTTATTTTATCAGTATTTTTTTCCCAGAAGAATGTTTATTTACTATCCAGTTAAAAACGACGAGGAACTCAAGTATGCCATCAATGTACTCATGAATGCTCGGAAGACTTGGCCTGAAACAGTCCTACATTTGTACTTTTTCACGTCAAGCGAAATTGAAAATCTCAAAGGAAAAGCCAGAGATCATGCTAATGCGCATGGCTACACCATAGATGTTATGGAACGAGAATATGATCCGGAAAAATACCCTGAAGATGCTTTAATTTTTGGAGGACCAATGGAGGCATCAAGTAGTAATGTCAACAACTTAGAGTGATTATAAATTTCTAACTTTACTTTTAAAGGGTGTGTAATTTTTTTTTTTTTAGCTCTCGTCTAAGGTTGATGGATATATCGAGTGATATAGGTCGTTCTCAAAATTCAATTAAACATCTATCATTGTTTTTATTATTATTATTATTATTATTATTATTATATATTTTTTATCATTATACTTAGTTATACATCGAAGAGAATCATAGTCTGTGGCCTTATAACTTCATAACTTATAGGGTTAAATATGTTTTTGGTCCCTATAAATATACCAACTTTTCATTTTAGTCCCTCTAAAATTTTCCTTCAAATTTTAGTCCCTATAAAATTTTCAATCACTACTCTTGGTCCATATTTTTAAGTTAATTTTAGTATTTTTCAATGAAATTATGCAGAAATGTATAGAATATTGTAAAAATATTTTCCAATTTTTTTTTGAATTTTTCAACAAAATATAAATTAAATATGAATTTTTAACCGTCAAAAATATAAAAATTCATATTAAATTCCTGTTATGTTAAAAAAATCTAACCTTTTTTGGGAGAGATTCTTATAATATTATAAATTTTTCTGCAAAATTTTAATCAAAAATATGAATTCTACATACGAGCTTACTTTAAAAGAGGGACCAAAAGTGAAAATGAAAATT
The DNA here is from genome assembly GCA_958299785.1 of Medicago lupulina. Taxonomy (NCBI): domain Eukaryota; kingdom Viridiplantae; phylum Streptophyta; class Magnoliopsida; order Fabales; family Fabaceae; genus Medicago; species Medicago lupulina. Next base: position 77,054,286 of record OY283139.1, read on the forward strand.
TTTATAGAGACTAAAAGTTGAAGGAAAATTTTAGAGGGACTAAAACGAAAAGTTGGTATATTAATAGGACCAAAAACATATTTAACCCTAACCTATCCTCCCTCCGTCCCAAATTGTATGTAGTGAAAAAAATTTGTTTCAAGTTATATGTCGCTTTACAATCCCAATGCAACATTAATGTTACTTTTCCTATTATAACCTTAACTATTTATTATTCTCTCGTCTTTCCATTATTTCATTTATCTTTCCCATATTATTTATTAAGGACAATTTTGTAAAACAACTCATAATATCTCTTTTCCACACAATATTAATTGCATTTATTAATATATGTAAAATACCCAAAACGTCATACAATTTGGGGCGGAGGGAGTACAACTCTCCGTTTGACATGTTTTGTTGAGCAGAAAAAGTGAACAAGGATGATGATGTTTTTTTTTTGGTCAGTTGGGTTTGCCATTTTTTTTTTGTTACAAAGTTGGGTTTGACATTTAACTAGAAAGGAATATAAAAAGTTAACAAATTAAAAAAAAATTCATATATATATATATATATATATATATATATATATATATATATATATATATATATATATATATATATATATATGAGTTTTGTTAGAAGCCACCCATGAAGGTGTATCTTTTAGTAATCTACACCTCAATGTACGATTATCCACTTTTTAGTTATAAACTTTGTAACACCCATACTAAACGTATCTAGAAAGTTTAGCATGTGCATTAACTTAGTACTGGATACATTAAAATTTACAACTTAAATTACTTCGAATGAATATTGTATACAACAAATTCATGTTCGTACATCAGAGCTATCAAACAACTATCCAAATAATATAAAAGTACATTCTTGAATCCATGCGAACATCCTACAGCGGGTACGAACGAGTCCTTGCTGAATATCCATCCGGCGATAAACTTGCTCAACTGCTCTGCTAATCTGAAACAAATAAGGATTGGGATGAGACATAATGTCTCAGTGAGTTCTCCTAATCATAGGCTATAGGTGACCTCGGGGAAACCTATGGTCACCACGTGTCTAAGACGCTACCTGACAGTTGAGCGTCGTGCGTGAGGCTTACATAGACGGTCGTGCAAAGCTAAAACCGTCATAGGGTCATCTTATTTTCTTCCTTCGTGTCATGGCGGTCAAGGGATCCTAGGACCGCTAACTCGAGATGCACTAAACACATCAATACATAACCTAACATATCCATGACACGGTACTAAACCGGACGATTAGGGAACCTAAGATCGTCATCGGTAGACATACGTAACATTCTATTGTCTAAGCTATACATATCTAACCTCATAGCGAAAACATAATCGTAGCGTATTGTACATACTCATTCATTCATTCATTTGGTTAGATGTTAGCGTTGAACAAACATAATTATCTTGGTTGATTTTACGGAATAATCCCGAGTGGAGTAACCCCGAAATATATTCCCATACATTACCGATGAAAACCTAGCTAAGGTACATCAGACTCCCTCAGTGTCGTGCGGGCCCCCCTTGCGGAGCTTATCCCGTTCCCACGACACCTACATCTTGCTTACTCAGTGACATGCGGGCCCCCCTTGCGGAGCTTATCCCGTTCCCATGATGAGAACCCCTTGGGATCCCAACCTTGCGTGGACCACAAGAGACATGGCACCTACACATTCATTATAGTCTTGGTCTTTTGCATTCATAAAAGGTTAAACCTATACATGCTTACTCATTTACCTCGGATCTGGGATCGATCCGATTAACAGTAAACTACCTACTTGTTCATACTCATCATATGTGAAGAAGTTACTTATCAACTTACGGCTTAACATGCTTGCATAGTCATTCTTATTCATGTGCGAAGAGAATACACTAATCGCTTCGCATCTTAATATACATAGGATTCATGCTTAACATTCTTGGTCTCGACAAGCTATGTCGAGGCTCTATGATTTTCTCCCATACTTATAGTTATTTCTACCCTCTTGTAGATCGTAACATAGCATTTCATGTGCCATTCGTAGTTGAAGTTGTCAATGTTGTTCACGCATTTGATTATTAATATTTTAAGGTGTAGTGTACAATAACTACTTGACTTTGAGGGGTTTTTAAAGTTATAAAAGATTGATCGGAAAAGCCTCGCACGACTCTGTAGAACCACAGAAAAATTTCAGAAAAGTATTGTCCTGGTGAATCTCGCTTAAGCGAAGCTCAAGCGAAGTCCAAGCAAAATGCCCAGGATACATTCTGTTTAAATCTCGCTTGAGCGAGATTTTCTCGCTTAAGCGAACCTTCATCAGTCCAGACATGCAGAATTCGTGTTTAGGACCCAAAAACTTCAATTTCAAGTTTCTAATGCACTCAAAACACCCAGAACACATAGAAAATAGTTTAGAACAAATGCATGGCAACAAACAACATGATTTCAACAATCTATGGCAAAGGGGATACTAAAATCAAACATGCATAATTTCTACATTTCAATTCATCTTACATAACTCATACACAACCCAAGTGAAGGTATTCTAACTATAGAACTCACCTAGATGATTCTGCAACAATCACAGCTTCAAACTCATGCTTCAAACTCTATCTTGCCATGAAACCCTAGCTTCAACCTTGGCTTGGAGGAGAAAGGAAGGAATCATGCTTGAATCTGAATTGTCTCCATCTTAAACACTAGCAAGTGTTATACCAATCATGTACCTTGATTCCTATTTGAAGTTGACAGCAAGTTGGCTAGCAAGAGGGAAGAGAGAGGGCGCAAGTGTAGAGAGAGGGAGGAGAAGAAGTTGGTTCATGTGTTGTAGAGAGAGATGCAACACCCACTAAATGAAGGTTTGTGCACAAAACACACTTATAAAGTCCTTGCTTGCAATTACTATTATGCCCTCAGTCTTACTCGAGTTTACACGGACACTGATACATAACTCGTGCTTGCCTGCCAATACGTAATAAACACTTCCATCATACTTATTTTCCTTAAACATCTCAACATCCGACTTGTCGATTAGCATTATTCCATTAGCTGACGAGCGGGATATTACAAACTTTCTAAAAGACACCTTCATAAAAATTAGTTGGTGTCTTTTAGCAAATGCATATAGGATAACTTGATATAAGACATCTTCATAAATCGTGTCTTCTAACAAAATTGGTGATCTCGAGGCCAACTTGGTGGGTGCTGCGGAGCATGGATTTAACAATGTGGTTGCTCAGTTGAAGGTGGTGAACCTTGTTGTTGAGCTATGTGTTGAGGGAATTCATTTCCTCAAGTTCATGAAAAATGGGGTGATTGTATCCCCTCCTACTGAAATGGAAGAAATTGGGCATGTTGATAACACTCAGGAAAATGCGGCCTTGTAATCTTATTTTTAAACATTTATGATTTTGTTGTGGCCGACCTTTGTGCCAATGACATTATGCGTCCTTTGTGGTTAGCACCCCCAAATTATGTAATTTATATTTTGGTTTGCTTTCTTTACTCGTTTCTGTATCATGCTCTTGTGTTTGAAAATGTATGTTTTATTTTCTTATTATGACGTGCGATTCGAGTGTTCATTGGGTGAGGCTTTTATACGGAAATGTTTTTTATTTCAAGTATTTGAGAGCGACCATTATCCTTGTATGTTTTAACAGATCGTGTATTTGCTTGATTTAGATGTATGATTGTAGGATTTATTTTGTAAACAATCCAAGCAATAAATCAAATGTAGATTTGGCAAGGTGGTAGTGACGAAGTGCTCTCGGCAGTCGTTGCTTTTGTAGATAATCACTTTTTCGCAATACTTTTCATTTCAGATTTTTCTATGCATATCTGAATTCCTTTAATTTTTCTAATCAATAAGACTTTTGAATTTCCAAAATCGGACATATATGAAAGAAATAACATAAAAAACAAGCTTGCAAACAAAATTTTGGATCAAACAAGCTGCAAGTGAAGAAGTGAAACCCAAAATTATTTTATTTGCAATTTTTTCCACACCACAGAATCCAAATTTCACCCTAAAATAAATAAACAAAACAGTCACAAAAAAAAATGCCCACACATGTTATAACATTTAAAATCAACTAGCAACTCAAGATTCCCAATAGATTTGAATTAAATGAAAATTTATCAATTCTCAAAATTTAGTGCAGGCACAAGCCTACATACTCTAATACATGGATCCGTCCCTATATATATATATATATATATATATATATATATATATATATATATATATATATATATATATATATATATATATATATATATACATATATATATATATATATATACATACATATATACATACATATATACATATATATACATACATATATACATATATATATATATATATATATATATATATATACACATATATATACATACATATATACATATATATACATACATATATACATATATATACATACATATATACATATATATATATATATATATATATATATATATATATATATATTGGGCATATCAAGTGAGAGGACTTTTAAAATGAGAGGGTGAGAGGGTTAAATCTTATCCATTAGATTAATATCAATGGTCAGTAAGAATTTATAACATTTATCGTCCTTCTGTATGTGAACACTTTTCTTCCTCCCTTTGTTTCTGTTCCTCTTCGTCTATTCCCCTTTTTCTTATGCCTTCTGTAACATAAATAATTCCATGTCTCATTTGTTCTCTACTTTTTTTATGTTTCGATTGATTATAATTTGATAATGAATGGTGAATTAAATTAAAAGATGAACAATAAAAATAAAAAACCATTATCCTTAAAGAAGCCATAGCCACCGCCGTTAAATAGAGATGTAAAAAGAAAAACAGTATTTGTATTTTGGTGAATCCATGGTGAGTTTAAAGATATTATATATTAATCCAATTATTTTCCCAGGAAATTGGCGCGGAACTCCAACAACAATCATCCATGGCTGCCACTTACAAAGAAATATATGTTCTATATGTAAAAAGAACGATGAAACACATAATCATCTATTTAATTTTCTGAATCGCTCACTCAATTCTCAGATCCGGTTACCTGAAGCCAAAACGGCGGCAACCTTCAATGGTGGCCGAAAACAATAGCATCGCAATTTGTCACGCATATAGTTGATTTCGTAAATACGGCGTCGTCGCACTTTCAACGAAACGAATTAGAAACTATATTTGAGGTTTCAGAAGTAAAGGAAGGATTCAAAAGGTGAGGAATTGGAAAAGTCTATGGGAAAAGAAACGAAACGCGTAGGAGGAAGGAAGCGCTAAAATCCTGATGTGGTTGTGAAAACTAGAGATTATGGTAAAGATTTATCTAATGGACAAGATTTAACCCTCTCACCTTCTCATTTTAAAAATCCTCTCACTTGATATGCCCTATATATATATATATATATATATATATATATATATATATATATATATATGAATTAGATGAAGAATAATATGTTTCTTAATTAGATTTTTTTTGAAGTAATGTTTCTTAATTAGATGATAGAGAGAGTATTTGGTGTATGTTAATTAATTTGTTGATAATTTTAAGCCTTTCGATTAAATGAAATGAATGGATGAGATTTGGATTAAATTAATTTTGACACTCGATAGCCGAGGCAATTCCTGGCTCTTCCTCTAGTCTAATGGTGGACTTGGTCGAGGAGGAACGTGTTGGGGGAAAGGTCAGGGAATCCACCAAAAGAAAAAGGGTGGAGACAGATGACAAGGGGATGGGCTCTCCTATCAAAGTCGTTCCTCTCCACTTTAAAGGAGGCGACCTCTTCCAACTGCTTAGCATGTGGTCTGAGCCGGATCGGTATGGCCCTCATTCAACCCTCTGCTTAAGCGATTCTGAACTGAAGGTGAAGGCCTTGGAGATAGCAATGGTTGTGAAGAATGCCTCCATTGAGGGCGAAGTTCATACTGAGGTGCTGGTGAAGGAGAGGGATGCCCTGATTGACAAATTGTCCAGTCTGTAGGAGAAAGTGTCCAGTTCGAAGACTGTGGCGGAAGGAAAAGAGCGCTGGATTGTCTCGTTGGAGAAACAGGTGGATGATGCTCAGGAGACTTTGTAGCAAGCGGTTGAGGCACGAAACAAACTCGTTGAAGAGAATAAAATTCTTCAATAGTCTTGCAAGGGCAACCTCCCTGGGGAAGACGAGCTTGAGTACATAGCTGTCTTGAACCACTTTGGCCTTCTGGACAAAATTGGTGATCTCGAGGCCAACTTGGTGGGTGCTGCGGAGCATGGATTTAACAATGTGGTTGCTCAGTTGAAGGTGGTGAACCTTGTTGTCGAGCTATGTGTTGAGGGAATTCATTTCCTCGAGTTCATCAAAAAATGGGATGATTGTATCTCCTCCTGCTGAAATGGAAGAAATTGGGCATGTCGATAACGCCCAGGCAGATGCGGCCTTGTAATCTTATTTTTAAACATTTATGATTTTGTTGTGATCGACCTTTGTGCCAATGACATTGTGCGTCCTTTGCGGTCACCACCCCCAAATTATGTAATTTATATTTTGGTTTGCTTTCTTTACTCGTTTTTGTATCATGCTCTTGTGTTTGAAAATGTATGTTTTATTTTCTAAGTATGACGTGCGATTCGAGTGCTCGTTGCGTAAGGCTTTTTTACCGAAATGTTTTTTATTTCAAGTATTTGAGAGCGACCATTATCCTTGTATGTTTTAACAGATCGTGTATTTTCTTGATTTAGATGTATGCTTGTAGGATTTATTTTGTAAACAATCCAAGCAATAAATCAAATGTAGATTTGGTAAGGTGGTAGTGACGAAGTGCCCTCGGCAGTCGTTGCTTTTGTAGATAATCACTTTTTCGCAGTACTTTTCATTTCAGATTTTTCTATGCATATCTGAATTCCTTTAATTTTTCTAATCAATAAGACTTTTGAATTTCCAAAATCAGACATATATGAAAGAAATAACATAAAATACAAGCTTGCAAACAAAATTTTGGATCAAACAAACTGCAAGTGAAGAAGTGAAACCCAAAATTATTTTATTTGCGATTTTTTCCAGCACCACAGAATTCAAATTTCACCCTAAAATAAATAAACAAAACATGCCCACACATGTTATAACATTTAAAATCAACTAGCAACTCAAGATTTCCAATAGATTTGAATTAAATGAAAATTTATCAAGAACGCAGAAGACGTCAAACAGAAATTAATAGCAAAATTACCATTTGGTGAGAAGCTCGGAATACCATATCACGTGATAAGGAAATGGAATGATAAGATAAGGTAGAATCACCACTAGAGTAACAGACTCTTGATAAAAACTGATTTTGAATATAACGATGTTCAACTGTATGTTGTTTTCACTAGGTCAACAAAAGTGTAAATTTATTTACGAAGCCATAGATAATAATCAAAACAATAATCATAAAAATTGAAATAAATAAGTAAAACACGTGTATTAACAATGTGCACTCACCATGACGGAAAGTTTCTGCAATAGAGGAGAAGCTTGAATGATGTCTAAGATCCACAACGGGTCATACTCCACATCATCTAAGATGTATGAGTCCACAAAAATGATGAGGTTCAACTGTTGAAGATGTTTGAATGGTTGAGTAATTTGTAGGGAAGTTGTGGACTGAACAAAACAAAACATGTAAGATTCAAAATATAATTCAAAAGACAAAGAAATGTAAAAAAAACTCATTCTTCCAACATTTTATGACTAACCATCGAAAATGTGGTCACATGCATAATCTCAAGTTTTGGAAAAAAAGTTGCACATCGAGAAACAACTGAATTAAGCGATTGTTTCATTGAAATGGATAATCCAATGCTCTTCAACATAGGGGTAGTAAAATCCAAGGTATCCAAATCGTCCTTCGATGAAGTGAGTACAATGCAACCTAACTCTAATGAAGTGAGTTTAAGGCAATGAAGTGAGATCAAGTTTAATAACAACTCTCTGTTACCATCGTTGGATAGGAAATAGAAGCCTATAACCTTGAGATGACATAAGGATGAACTTGCTATCACTGGCATTGATGATTTGAACTCACAGGTAAGTAAGCAAAGCTCTTTAAGCAGTGGACAATTAGATAACAAACTTTCAATGAAAGTTTCATCCAGTTTTACTTCTTCAAGTGACAGAGACCACAAATTTTTGAATTGAATAAAGTCATAATTGGTGGGATGGCAAACAAGACAATTTTCAAGACGCAGGTGGTTTAGACTTGCGCTGAAAATAAGGCAAGGTCAAGTTTATAAGGATTGCGGTGAATGAAATAATCGAGTGGTGCATAAGGCCTTCCTAGAAAGAGTAGATCGATTCTTTCAACTCCCCTTGCAACTGCAAAACTTATCCATTGATCAATAATGTTGTTTAGTTCATTATCTAAACAGAAGCTTACTAGAAAAGAATCAATCTTTGTTCCCGGAAATTTCTTGACAAGTTGATCTACTCGTTGAACATAATCACCCCTACTCATATCCAAATTGACATATCTTTCCATAGTATCAGAGGAAGAAGGGAAGTAAAACCCACGTTTTCTAGCAGAAGAACAACTAGATACATCAATGAGATACTGGTTTTGTAGTAGTTCATTGAGACTTCCAAGCACATTGAAGATATCATAGCAGAGATGTATCCTTAAAGCCCAAAGCGTGTACCACTTTTTAGACAGTATGCTGGTCTTCACCAAATCTTTCATGGGTAGCATTTTCAGGATATCAGACAAAATGCAGTCAGGCAATTCACTAATACGGTCATCCATTTTATCGTCCGAAAGAAAGGTAATCCCAATGTACCTGAAATATATAGGTAAAGTTTAATAATAGCAATGAAAAGATGCAAAGTGAAGAAGAAATTTGTAATCCTGGTGAAAATCGTTGCTTCTATGTAAATCAATTTTAGCAAAAGAAAAAAAGGAAAAACAAGTCTAGTGGTGATTTGGTTTTGGAGCCTGGTTTTAACAAAACCGATTCTATTTAATAAATCACATTGTATAATGAATCAAAACCTATGAAACACGCATATAGACACATATGCGGACACGAACACTGGCACGTTGACACCGTTAATAATTTGATAAAATCACGTAATTCAGTGTAATTATATGTTTTAGTGGCATGTTGGTGTCGGACACGACACTGTCCGACACCGAGACACACCTAATCTGAGGAGTGTCGGTGCTTCATAGATAATTACATTGAATTATGTCATTTTATCAAATTATCATTCGTATCAACATTTAAGTGCTTGTGTCGTGTTTGTGTCATGTTCGGTGTCTGCGTGTTTGTGCTTCATAGTATCAATATTTATCATTTTTTATGCTGATCTATAATCATCATTTTCTAACAGAATCACGGAACAAAAGGGAAAATTTCTAGATATGTTGAGACCTGTGACCAAACTACATACATTTCCATATATGTTTAGAAATGATTATAAAAAATGAGAAGGAAAAAGATGAATGTAGCTTAAAAAACTACATAATCAAATAGATAAGAGAGATTAGACTACATACATTTTACAAACTACATACATTTTACATTTTACAAACTATAGCTAAGATTTTATCAAAAAAGAACTATGTTAACCCTCGGAGCAATATATTATGATTCAAGGACCTAAATGTGATGGTCTGCTTCAATAGAAATAGGAGAAATTAGAACTAACTCACCAAATGAAGTTGTGCAAACGAGAAGGAGGATCAGAACCACCACATCACGGATTAGAGAGAGGGAAGAAGACTAATACTACCATTAATGTTTATAGTTTCTTTTTTTGGGATAGTTTCAAAGGCGTGTCATGTGTGCTTTGAATTTGGGGGGGAGACTGCATGTGCATAGACTGGATACGATGGGAGGATGTTGACATGTTTTAACCTTAAATATCTAAAAAAGAAAATAAATGGCTACTTGGCATCTTTTGGATCGTGGGATTCATTAACGGATTATATTGGGAAAAGTCACCATAAAAGCCAAATCTACATGTGGAACATTGATTCAAAAGACATAATAAAGGATCAAGATGTTGGCAATATGATGCGTACCCAAGACAAAGAGCAAATGCACATTGGTATAAAGAAGGTGATAGGAGCTCAACAGGATAATCAGTTGCTTACGACACCTTTCACAAAAGAGGAGTTTTAAATTGCTATGTTCTCTATACATCGTGATAAATGTCTCGAAACCGATGGTTATAATTCGGATTTTTATACAGTGATGATATTTTTAATGAATGTTGTAGTTGGTTGAATACAGGCCGGTTTCCCGCCAATTTAAATATGACAAATATTGCACTTATCCCTAAAGGCTCGAATCAAACAACAATGAAAGATTGGTGTATGATATCTTTGTGTAATGTGTTGTATAAGTTGATAGCTAAAGTACTTGCAAACCGTTTGAAAGTAGTTCTCCTTCGATGCATTTTTTTATAATCAGTCAGCATTCGTTCCGGGTCGCTCCATTCTTGATAATGTAATGGTCGCTATAAAAGTTATTCACTAAATGAAAAATAAATCATAGGTGTTGAGTGGCGTTAAAGCTTGATATTAGCAAGGCGTATGATTGTATGGATTGGAAGTATATGAAAGTGATAATGAATAAAATAAGTTTCGATGATTTGTGGATTAAATGGATGACTATGTGTGTGAAATTCGTAGATTATTCTGTTTTGGTAAATAATGAAGCCACTAGACCAATTATACCAGGGTGGGGGTCTTCGACAAGGAGATCTTTTGTCACCTTATTTGTTCATCATTTGTGTTGAAGGCTTATCTTCTTTAATCTGCGACGTTGAGGAGCAAGGAGTCATTACAGGTACATCGATTTGTAGTGCATTACCCCTAGTTTTCAATCTGCTGTTTGTGGATGATTGTTTCCTATTTTTTAAAGCCGACGAGGATTAAACCTAAGTGGTGAAGAATATCCTTGTTAATTATGAGGCAACTTCCGATCAAGCCATTTGTCTTCCAAAGTCAGATTGTTTGTAGTCGTAACGTCGCCATAAATATGAAAAGTTATTATCACTAATATCTTAGGTGTGCAAGATGTGTTTGGTACAAGTAAATATTTGGGTCTCCCATCGGTGGGGAGGGACAGGAATGCAACTTTTGCTTATATTAGATCATATTTGGCAAAGAATTAATTCTTAGAGTGGTAAGTGTCTTTTTAAAGTTGGTATCGAGGTTATGATTAAATCTGCCCTTCATGATATTCCTTCATAAGTAATGAGTATTTTCTAACTACCATCTTCACTAATTACAACCATTGAGAGGATAATTAACTCGTTTTGGTGGGGCCATGGCGGTTCTAGTACTCAAGGTATTCAATGGTTGTCATGGGAGAATTTGTCGATGCATAAAGTTCATGATGGAATGGGGTTTAAACTTTAAAGATTTATCGTTTTTTAATATTGCAATGCTTGGTAAACATGGTTGGAAGTTCTAATTAAACTGAGCCTCGCTCACTTGTCTCTCGCATATTTAAAGCACGATATTTCCCATCCCGAAATTATCTTACAACAAACTTAAGACACAATCCAAGTTATGTTTGGCATAGTATTATACACGCTCATTTCATTGTAAGAGGAGGATCTAGGTGGTGTATTGGTACAGGGGCCTGCACTCCCTTCTTTGTATTTAATATTGAGTCAGGGACATTTGTGACAGCGAGGTACATAATTAGAGACTAAAGTAATCATTTGCTCTATGTAGAATTCATATTTTTGAATTAAATTTTGCAAAAAAATTTATAATAGGCTTAATTACACTTTTGGCCCCCTAAGTTTTCTAAAGTTGTGATTTTGGCCCCCTAAAAAAAACAACTCTTTTCAGGCCCTCTAAGTTTACTTTCTGTTGCAATTTTGGCCCCCTACGCCAATTTTGACCTAGTCAACGGACAATGTGTGTAATTTTTTTATTTATATTTTTTAAATTATTTTTAAATTTAAAAAAAAAATTGTAATTAAAAAAAGTTTTTTTAATTACAAATGAAAAAAATTAATTACAAATTTTTTTTGTTTTTTTATTACAAAAATTAAAAATAAAAAAAATTATTATTATTTTTTTTAATTACAAAATAAAAAAATTTATTAAAAAATAAAAAAATATTAAAGTGGACGCCACGTCAGCGTTGACTGGATCAAAATTGGGCTAGGAGGCCAAAATTGCAACAAAAAGTAAACTTAGGGGCTGAAAAAAGTTGTTTTCTTTAGAGGGCTAAAATCACAACTTTGAAAAACTTTGGAGGCAAAAAGTGTAATTAAGTCTTTATAATATTATAAGAACCTTTCTCAAACAAAATTATAATTGTTTAACAAAACATGAATTTAATATGAATTTTTTAAGGTTAAAATTCATATTAAATTCGTGAACTTTTCTACACAAATATGAATTTTACATATGAGTTTACTTTAGAGAATGAACCAAAAGTGAAGGTGAAAAATTTTTGAAGGACTAAAAGTTGAAGAAAATTTCAGAAGAACTAAAACGAAAAGTTAATATATTTATAATTTTTTTTTATTTATAATTCATTCACAATTTCATTCTCCACTCTCACTCTCCTTAACCCCAATTCTAAATTTATTCCCGATTATTCTTTCTTCACTTAAAATCATACACCACAATAAACAAATTGTTTTTTTTTTCTTCTTACCCTCGTTCAGTTGAGTTCTAGATCTGTACCTTCTAGAATTTCAAATTTGGTCAAAAGCAAATCTTGACAAAAAGTTGTCACAATCATGATTTAAATTCGGCCCTTCCAAACAATTTGTGTTTAATTAAAACTCATTAACCAATTCAACTCTATCAATCTTAATTATAAATGAATGTAAAAATATAATGTAATTCAAACTGAAATTATTTTTGGATTAATTGCACTTTTGGACCCCTATCTTTCCAAAAGTTGCGGTTATGGACCCCTAACTAATTTAAATACAAAACAGTCCCCTATGTTTTGATTCTTTAGCAGTTTTGGACCCCAAGACAAAAAAAATAAAAATAAATTGACACGTGGCACCTCACTTAGGGTGCCACGTCAGCGTTGACCGAGTCAACAATGGACTGGGGGTCCAAAACTGCCAAAGAATCAAAACATAGGGGGCTGTTTTGTATTTAAATTAGTTAGGGGTCCATAACCGCAATTTTTAAAAAGATAGGGGTCCAAAAGTGCAATTAAGCCATTATTTTTTTAATAAAATTCAAACATAAATTATTGTATTCATTATTTGACTTCTTGTTATGGAAATCATAAAGTTGTATTTGTAGACATAGTTACAAATACATTATATCGAGCTATTTTCTATCGCAACAACATAAATTTCCGATACAACTACCACCTAAAGGGTAGCTTTTACCCACACAAAACATGAAACAAGATGAATCGTTATCAGGGCATTTGTCTTTGGTAAGACAAATTTTATCCTTAGCGGTGAAACTTGTTACTCCTGCAAATAAAAATAATTTAATTAGAAACGATGAGAGCATCATAAGATAGTTTTGTAAAATAAAATTCCAAGAATTAAAACTAAGGAAAGTTTTTGTTGCCACAAAAAAAATCAAACAAATTTTCAAGAAACTTTTTCGCACATCAGAGAAATTTTACAAATTTCCAAAAAATATGACTTGTAAAATTTTGTAATAACAATATGCATATAAAAAACCTCATTAACATATAATACTACCATTTTTTTTTGTTTAAAATACACAAAAAATAAATTATGGATCGCACTAATACCGGAACTCATGAACAATGCAATGCATAAAATTGCAAAGATAAAATGTTGACAATTGATCCTAGTAGTCATCTTAGAAATTGCAAAGATAGTTTTTCCTTCTTTATCAAAAAAGAAAAGAAATTGAAAGTGTGGTAAGTATCGTCTAGCCATAGGCTATTTATAAAGGAATGGGTCATGTTCAAATAGTATTTTTTTATATAAAAACTATTTTATTTTGACTAATCATATTATTTTCAAAAAAATTAAAATTTTATTTATAAAAAACTATTGGTAACGGAAATGTTTTTCTATAAAATGAATATAAATCCGGTCCAACAATAGATCCTCTTATTTTTGGTAAATTTTAATAAAATATTATATGTGTTCTTAATTTTTTTTGGACAAATAACTTATTGGCTAAAAATTCAATAATTGGAGACCAATTTTTATTATTATAAAATGAGTAAATTACACTCCCCTCCCCTCAAAGATGCTTGAAATACACTCCCCTCCCCTCTTATGTTAAAATATACAATTTCCTCCCTTGAAAAATAAAACTTACACTCCCCTCCCTTATAAGATGCTTGAATTACAACCCCCTCCCTTGATAATTAAATATGCACTACACTTTAATCTATTTTAACATAAATAAATATTTTTATGATATATATTAATTTTAAACCACCCTTTAAGAAAAATTAATTCATTTCTTTATAATTTAAATGTTAATGATAATTAAATTTAAATATTTTGCTATTGATTTTATAATTTAGAGTTTAAAATTAACTTTTAAATAACCATGGTTTATTGTCGTTAGTAATTTTTCACATATTTTAATTTTATTTTGGCTTGTTTCATATTTTATAATCGGGTTTAAAACTACATGTTAATGAAATTGTAAATAAAAAATAGCAAAAAAATATGTATTTAATTTTTTATTATGTTAAAATAGACCTGCAATACTGTTTTTTTCAAAGTGCATTAGATTATTTTTTTTTTCTAGATTATTAAAAATAAAAAAATATATATTGAGGGAGTAAAGTGTAGATTTTAACATAAGAGGGGAGGGGAATGTAATTCAAGCTTTTCTTAGGGGAGGGGAATGAATTTTTTTCTAATATGTTTTGAATAAGAGGGGAGGGGAATGTATATTTTAACATAAGAGGGGAGGGGAGTGTAATTCAAGCATCTTTGAGGAGAGGGGAGTGTAATTTACTCTTATAAAATTTATTTTTTAACTAAAAAGGCTAAAAGTCCACGTTTGAACCATTTATAAGAGTCAATATTAGATTGACCCTTTTTGATGTCTATCTATAAAAATAATAATGTTGATGATTAAAAGAAATGTTAATATATATATTTATTTTTTTGAGAAAAATATTTTATATTCTATTTATTTCTATATTATTTTAAAAAGACATGGTATCAAAAACCTATTAATTAATTCAGGATCTTTATGGCAAGATAAAAATAATTAGCATTTTTTTTAGGGGAATATATATATATATATATATATATATATATATATATATATATATATCATTGTTTTACTACCTCGATGTGATGTTAAATTAATATAACACCATTGTTTTACTCAATCATTTTTTTAAATTAAATCGTTGGATTGTAAATTTATATTTTATAGATCATGTAAATTTTTACGAAATTTAAACTCATTAGATATGTTATTCACAAACCCATCAAGATTGGCAATGTTCTTTATAAGTGCATAAATAATTAAATCTTATATATCTCAATAACATATCAAATATGCAATATATGATATCAACACACATCTCAAATGATTTTTTTTAAAGCCATCCCAAATGATTTTATATTTCCTCCAAAGAAGTTCCCTCTTTGTAATGTTACACGAAGAAATACTGGAATTTCTGAAATTATATCTCATATTGGATTGATCATCTTACCAGTAGTATTTCATTTACCATAAAAATTTAATAGTATTTCTTATTAATTTTAAACTTGTTCTAGTCACGTTTATTTTAGATCCTTCCCTTCTAAGGATTAAAATGAGCTATAATAATCGAGAGTTGAGCCATGAGTAAGTAAAATCTGATCAAATTAGTTTATTGGAGTCACTTTTATTTAACTAAAGCTCATTAATCAATTAAAAATAATCAATCACTCTTGGTTATGCATTTTTTTTCTTTTTTTTACCGTACATTTTGTATTCCTTAAAACTGAATGAATGTAAAAATAACATGTAATTCAAACTGAAAAATCATGAAGTTGTATTTGTAGACACAATTATACAAATACATTATTTGAGCAACGAGCTATGTATTACAACAACACAAATCTCCGTAACAATTTCCACCTTTAAGGTACTTCATTCCTGCACAAAATTCAGCACAAGCTGGATCAAGCTTTGGACATGGCCCTTTATTAGGGCAGAACTGATTGGGAATGGTAATACCCGTCACTCCTGTAAATCAAAAGAATGTTATTACAACAAATTTCAAGAAACCATATATTGATAATTAGGTAATATCTTCTTATAAATATAATAGAAGAAACGATTTGACACATCAAGCAATTTTTACACATTTTCAAATAATATGATTTGTAAAATTTTGTAATAAAAATGTTAGTGCAGCAATGGTGTGTTTCTCTATAGAACCAGGAGGATAAGCCTATAAAACAAGGTGGATTAGGGTTCTGTGTTTGTAACTTGAGAATGAAGAAGAAAATTGTTATTGGAAAGAGAGAGTGAGAGATTAAGAGATTAAGGGAAAAATTGAATTGTGTAAAATTGCATTAGCTTTATTCATTGATGAATCACTATATATATACAAAGGTGTTCATCTAATACTTGCACACCAAGTAACAAACAAAGGTGTAACTAGCTAGCTAAAAAATAGTAAAAACAGTTAGTTACTTAAGTAACAAGTAACTAACCCTAACTAATTATTCATCTGATACTTCTTCAATGATAACATGCTTCTCAGACACACTGCATTCATTTGAATTCCAGTACCAATATTATTCCTCTAACACTTTCACATCTCTACTTATTGCAATTTTCTTGGAGTGTGGATCAAGTAATCTATATGCTCCAGTGTTGTGATATCCAACTAGAATCATTGCTTCACTTTTGACCTCTAGTTTCTTTCTTCTAGAGTCAGGAACATGCTTATAGCATATTGAACCAAACACTTTCAAATGACTGACTGAAGGTTTCCTTCCTGACCAAATCTCTTCAGGCACCTTATCCTTCATCTTCTTAGTAGGACATCTATTCAGAATATAGGCTGCAGTGTTGACTGTTTCACCCCAAATTCATGAGGTAGCTTCTTTTCTTTCAACATGTTTATGGCCATATCAAGCAGACTTATATTCCTCCTTTTAGCAAGACCATTGTGTTGAGGAGTGTAGGGAGAATGTGAAAATATGGCTTTCCAGAAAAATGTGATAGGATTAATTGAGTAGAACGCGTAGGCGAAAATGGAATTGAATTCGGGTTAACGGTCGAGATTTTACGAACGAAATGGCGAAACCGGAAAACCGGGACTGCACAGAGCCGCAGTACAGGACACTGGCTGCTTCCTACCCACGCCTGGGCGCAGCATGCCAGCGCCTGGGCGCAGCAAGGCAGCCCCTCATGGGTGACTGTTTTGTTGTGCTTTTGTTGGGTGCTTCGTGGCCAATTCCAGACTTCCAAAACCGATTCCTTTGATGTTTTTCACTATTTTCTATGTCTCCTAAACCTTTGGAAACATCAAATGAATTGGATTGGACTTGGCTTCTTGGATTAAATCAAGCTTGTTGTAGATTGTTCAAGAATGTTCAAGAACGCGTTCTTTTTTGAAAACTCATTTTCTCAAAGTGTTAGTGTGGGACTAAGTTTGTTTACTTTAGTTATGATTTTTAAAAATGTTTTGGATGGCAATCGTGGTATTTAACTTGGTTTTGGTTTGAAAACTTGAATTCTTTGAAAATGATAAAGTGAGACGAACTTTGTGATTTTTATGATTTCGTCGTATTTGGCCGGTGAAACGCACATGTATGCACAACTACACTCATATGTGACTAATGTGTATACATAGTTAAGGCAATTGAGTTTATTTGCTTAGTTTTGGTTCGATTGTCATAGTTGTTTTAAAGTTGTGAAATATGAGACGAACTTGGTTGAATTTAATCTTAAAGCCCGATTACCTTGCAAATCTTTTATGAATAGTTTGATATGATTATAAGTAGATGTATGAATGATTGATGAGTGTTGAATATGATGTTTATCATAATATGGTGTATTTTCTCCTTTACTTGAATTGTGAGAATTATTCGAAGTTGTTGATTTGTGGTGATGTTGTTGATATTGATGTGCATGTTGATAATGGACATGATTATGTTTTGGTGTTGATTATGGTCTTACTTGTTAATAATCATGATGATGCTTGTTGAATTATTATGATGATGATGCTTGTTGAATTATTATGATGATGATGTTGGTGAATTATATATGTATATGTGCATATATGCTATTGATGTTGGTGAATTATATATGTATATGTGCATATATGTTGTTGATGATTTTCTTACATGCTATTGGCGACGATTTGATGGTGTAAGCATGTATTGAAATATGTTGATGTTGATTTGCTGACGAATGTGTGAACATATGCATTGTTGTTGATGAGTCATATGTTCATGCATTCATGACTGATGGTGACGGATTTTATATCCATATTGGTGACGATTATGATGTGTTTGTTGCATCATGAGGTGACGACCTCGGAGTTGTCTTGGTACCACATGCATCTAGAAGAGTCTAGAACATTGCATGCATTTATTATTTGGAGAGTCGTGTCATAAATGAATACGTGACTTGATGCATTGTGCTTGGTGATGTTTGGTGAATGTTGTGATTACGTGATATTTGGTGAATTTGTTAAATGCGACATATTTGAATTATGTGTTTGGTAAACTTGGTGATTTATGTGCATTGGTAAGTTTGGTGAATGGTACACTTGGTGATGTTTGGTGAATATGTGAATATGTGTACTTGTTGATATTTGTTGTTAATGGTGATACTTGTACATTTGATGATTTTAATTGGTGATGTTCATTTAGGTGAAAATAGCGAAGTGTGATTTATATGAATGTGGTTTTATGATCCTTGGATGACAATGACTTCTTGCTTATACTTTGAAGTGATGAATTATATTTGTTAAGTTGATTAGGCTAAATGAAGAATAAGGTGAGTGATCCTTTCATTGATTGATATTGATTAATGATAAGCTTATGTCGATGATTTGATTTAGAGTTGAATATGTTTGCTATGCTATGTTAGAGCTGTGATAACATGATGTGTATGGAATGGGGGACAATATTCATGTAATGTTAGTATTCTAGGAGGGATGATTATGTATATGTGTCATGCATGAAATACTTGAATGCTTATGTTTTCTTGTGCTTGATTATGATTTGATGTGAATCTAACCGCCAGTGGTCGTTCAATTTGTAACGCCCTAGTTGATATTTTACTATTTTTTGGTTGATTTAATATGTTTTATGTATTTTATATAATTTATGTGATTTATGTGAATAATTTGATGTGTTGTTATTTATCATATAATTATTTGTGTGATTTTTATTATTTAAGTGAAATAGTAGAAATAATAGTTAATTTAGAAAAAGGGAATTATTTAGAGTTAATGGAGTTAAGGAGGGGTTAAGGAGAATTAATAGAAAGTTAGTGAGGGAGTAAATAGAAAGAAAAGGGGGTTATGTTTTGGTTGGTAAGGAAATAGAGAGTCAGACAAATATTTTCACGTACCAGTAAAAAGAAAACAAGAGTTTTGGGAGAAAGAGCCAAGAACAAGGGGAGAACTAGGAAGAGGGAAATTCATCCATTTGCTGTAGATTTTGCTAAATTAAGGTAAGGGTGGGTTTACTCTTCAATTGTCAATATATATGTATATGATTTCATGAATTTGGATTGAAAATTGGTAGTTTTGGAACTAGGGTTATGAATATGTTGAATTGCTCATTCTTGATGAATTGTGCTGTTAATGAGGTTGTTATGATATGTTCTGATGTTTTGTTGTGCCTTAAACCCATAAACATTGTTTCTAAACCATTTTGGGTGATTGGGGGATTAAAAATGGGATTTTTGGATGAAAATGGAGTTAGAATCGTAGGTTATAGTTCTGCCCAGATGAACACTCGCTTAAGCGAAATGCCCTTCGCTCAAGCGAGCAACTCTTTGCTACGCCCAGTCTGAAATTTTAGCCGCTCGCTTAAGCGAGCCACGAGCGAACCCCAAGCGAGCAAAATGCTAACCTTCGTCATTTGCGTCGCTTAAGCGAGATTCCCGTCGCTTAAGCGAGATACGCCCAGGATAGTGTATTTAGCCTGTTCGCTTAAGCGAACCAGAAGCGAGCCAGAAGCGAGGAAAAACCCAACTTTCGTGTTTTGACTCGCTTAAGCGAGAAGCTGCTCGCTCAAGCGAGCTGGGTCCTGTGCGACCCAAAATGTGATTTTTCTAAAGTGTTCCAAACCCAAACCTAAGCTTTCTAAGATGTTAATTGGATTTATTAAGAATTGTTTAGATGATAAAACTTATATATTAAGATGATTAAGATGGAATTATGTATGCTTATGTGCAAATATTTATACTTTGCTAAGTTGAGTTGTCATGATTGATGTCGAGTGGTATTGTCCAGTTGGGGAGGGTATCCTAAGTTGTTGTTGTTGTTGGTTGCATGCTGATATGCTCCATTAAGATGTTGGGTTGTATGCATATATACACCATAGAGTCATTTCATACTCATATGCATTTGTTGGGGGCTTATTGCCCTGGAATGTTTATCATTCACTGTTGGGGGCTTATTGCCCTGGAACGCTTTATCGTTCACCTGTTGGGGGCTTATTGCCCTGGGATGCTTTAACCATCCAAACTGTTGGGGGCTTATTGCCCTGGAATGCTTAGCATTCAACGCGCGTAGTTGGTACCACATGCATAATGCATTAGATGTTGATGGAGTCTTGCATTAGTTGTAGGAGTGAGTTGTCCTTTTGGGATTATTGTTGGTGAGATGTCGCCACAAGTGTTGTTGTTGTTGTTGATATTAATCAAAGATGAATTTAGATTATAATGTTGAGATGATAATACTGCTGCTGATTGTAATATATGTTGTTGTTTTCAATTTATTTTGATGATTCGTATACCTGTATATTACTTTTGATTTGTGAACTCACCCCTTCTGCTGGAATTGCCGCCTTGTGGGCAAGTGCAGGTAGTGAAGGCTTGTAGGTTGATGGCTCCTGTGTCTAGGGCTCTGATGCGTAGAGGGATGGGAATATTGCATATTTAATTCTTCATTCCTTATGTATCATTTGTTGAACTATGTTGTTGATTTCATTATTGGAAAATATTGTTATGTTGAGGCCTTTGTGCCAAGGATTGATGTAGATGACTTGAGATATTTTTATAATAAATATTCCGCTGCAGAAATTTAATATGATGGAATTTCTTGATGTTTTTAAATAGTTTTATATTCTATTTAAATAAATTTTGAAAAGTAGATGTAATATCCCGTTGTTTGTTGATACTCTGATAATTGTTGCATATTATTATGTCATATTGGGAACAGGGTGTTACACAATTGACCGTCGCCTATTCGTATGAATGGGTAGACGGCGTGCAGGATTGTTTTCTTTTAGCTTGCTTGGTGAGTGCTCGAGGATAGCGGGAGCTACCTTCGGTTGTTGTCGCTCAGTGTCTTAGATAGGCTCTGATCTAGGACGTTGTCATTTATGTTGTTCCGAATTTATCTTTATGTTGTTGAGATTGCCCATATGTCGGGTTTTGAGTATTTTTACTTGTTGATGTATTTATGAGTTGATAACATGTATATTTGAGATGCTTGCTATTTATCCGCTCCGATGTTTGTTGAAATTTTTATGCATGTTGTTTTGGAGAATTTATGGAAGACGTGATGTCTATTTCTTGAATATTTATTATATTCGCGTGTTTTATCGCTTTAATAGAAATAGGGCGTTACAAATTGCAACTTGATATCTCCAATACTAACGACTTTAATGGTGTTATAATATTATAACCAACACTTTCTTATTTTCAATCGTAGCATATGTTTTTGAACATAGCATAATCATAGTAAACATGGCTTGATGCGCTAATGTTTATCCATCATTCACTTAATTCACCAACTAGATTTATTTAACAAGTTATATTAGTGAATTTCTCTTTAATTAGGTTAGGCAGCAGAGCAACAATTTACTTGTTCAAATACTTGCAGGACATATGACATGGTTTTTCACAATTGTATTGAACCATGCCATTTCTTAATGATGGTTGTTGATTTCCGATATAGGACCTTTTTGTGGTTCATATTATGTTGACAGTTTACTTATAGGTGCGGTTTTGATTTTTGAAAATAAATTTCAAAATCGCATATATTAATTTCTTAGTGTTGTTATAACAGCAATCACTTCATCGTTTCAGTTGAAAGATGTGTTTCTATAACTTGATTTATCTTTCTTGTATTTAGGGACAACGAAACCTCAATAAGTAATTTCTTCGATAGACATAGCAGTCGAAACGTCTTAAAATTGTTGTTTTTGGATTTCGAAACTGTTGTATTTGGATTTACAATTTTTTTTTAAAGAATATCTACCAAAGTTGTTACTGGGGTTAGTCACGACCAGGTCGCTCTCTTTAAGACGTTTCGCGACACTGCCCAAAGTTGTGCAAGACAGACTATCAACCACGCCGCCTCCAAGATAAAACAAGT
Source organism: Medicago lupulina (assembly GCA_958299785.1). Taxonomy (NCBI): domain Eukaryota; kingdom Viridiplantae; phylum Streptophyta; class Magnoliopsida; order Fabales; family Fabaceae; genus Medicago; species Medicago lupulina. The sequence continues at coordinate 77,076,763 of OY283139.1, forward strand.
TCAACTACAATTGTGCAGTTAACTACTGCACTGTAGAAAACCGTTCGAGATTTGCACCCTCTAATATGGTACTAAGACCACTCTTTAATACTGAAACTATTTTAATATGGTATTGTTACCACTCTGTTATGGTGTTGAGACCACTCAAAAATGGTGTTACCACCATTCTAACTTTAAGTTCTTCAAAATATCAATATGACACTACGACCACTCAAATATGGTGATACCACCATTTCTCCTCAAGTAGAAAAATATTGAAAGAATATTTATATACTATTAAGATCATTCTTAATTCCAACGGGACATTATTGTTTCTAAAAGGGACTATGATCTTAAAAGTACTCTTTATTTCGAAGGGACATACATTATCGAAGGGACATTATACCGAATAGGGACTAAGGTCGTAAGAACACTCTTATTTTCGAAGGGATAGAAAAAGGAGATGAGGAGAAGAATAATTCGTCAACATAAGCTGGAGGGAGAAGAGAGAAAGAGTTCTCGACAACTCAATAGAAACTCTTTGGTGTGATTTTTGAACTGAGTGGAGTCCTCTATTTATATAGAGATTTTGTAACTGTTTTAGCAAAAATTGCGGCAACAATTACTCTAATGGATAAGATTAAAATGGAACTTATCCATTAATCAGTTCAACAACACTTTTGGGTAGGATCAAAAAAAAAAAATCCACAAAAGTTGAGGAAACATACTCATTGTATTTAAATGAAGGAAATATAAGAAAATCAATTGAATTCATATTCTTATGCTTATCACAACCACCATAAGCTAAATTTATGGGAAATGATATTCACTAATAAAAATAATAATTACTATTATTTTTATCAGTATCAGGTATTTAAAATTAAATACCGCAATTTAAACACTGCTAATGTGTGTGTTCTATTTTATGTGGGACCTCCACACCCTATTTTTTCAATTCACATAATATTAGATCAAATAATAATTACTATTAATCTTTCAAAAAAATTTCCAACAGCACATCAATGTTCCAACAATTATGTTTGAAGAGAATAAGGGTTTGAAGTTCAATCAGTGGAAGGGAAGAAGCTTCTGGGCTGATGCTTGAAGATGGGCTTGATTGTTAACAGTTTTCTTTCACGTAAGAGGGGAAGAGGAAAAGAAGAATCACGTGCTTCTCTCTTTAATGATTTTTATTTATTTAATTCTAAAAATACACTTTTGACGCTTACATTTATTTTAAATTCAAAAAATACATAGTTGACAATTTTTTAAATTATGTGGCGTGACATATAGGGTGGGTTAAAATTGAAGTTTTGTAAAAGAGGCTAAACATGGATGGGGATTTTGGCCATTTTTTAATAGGGGTCCAAATCAATACACTTTGAAATTTAAGGGGTCAAAAATATGTTTAAGCTTTTAATGTTTTGATTGGGTCAATGCATTTATAGTCAACAATGGGAACGAATTAACTTTTTTTTACTAAAACAAATGGGAACAAGTTAACTAAAAAAAGATTTTATGCCTACTTCATACTTTTCATTTATTGCAGTAATTCCTAGTAATCTTTATAAATAGCCTCCAGTAGGTGTTCCTTTTCCATATTGATTATTGAAAGAGAAGATAAGATGGCAACAGGCATCAAGAGTGTGCATTTTTTTATTGCATTGTTATGCATTGCATCTGTTTTGAATCTAGGTACCACATTACTTGTTGCGTTACTCAATTATTTTCCTGTATTACCGGTATAACAATTTAGGTCAAATGCATTTAAAGGTCTTTTAAGTTTTTCATTTTTTTTAAAGTGGTCCTTTAAGTTTCAAAAGTTTCAAACAAGTCCTTTTAATTTTGAAACATTTGTTTGGGACTTTTGAAACTTATTTTAATGAAAGAAAATTATTGATTAGGAGAGAGATAGAGACAAAATCACCGCCAAACAACAAAGTCGATCCATACATTTGTACTAGGATTCTCGCGTGAGTGTAATCAAGTTACACACATATCAAACCTTGTGAAGAAAAATATAATGAATCAAACGTTTGCACACATATCAAACGTTTGCATATTAAAAAATAAAACATAAAATTCATATTCTCATTTGTTAAGCTAGTCGGATTTTAAATAATTTAAAAAATTCATAACTTTGATGTGCACACATATTCTGACAATATTCTATTGATTGCAGGAGGAGCTCAAAATGAGCCTCCATATATTGCGTGCATTACTCAATGTCCAGGTTCTGATGTTGGTTGTTCTCAGCTTTGTTCTGTTAATAGATTTCATAAGGGTGGCTTTTGTGTTGCATCAAAATGTTGTTGTAATGGTCCTGGTATATAATTGTATCAGCTCCTCAAAATGTTTTGTAAACATGGTCTTTATGACCACAATCAAAATAAAGTCAATAATTAAAATACATCTATTTCAGGCTTTAGCTTTACATATATTATTGATATATTTATTTTTATATCATTTCCTCTGTTAAATATTAATGATGTTATAGCATTTTGCAAAATATTATATTTTCTGGCGTTTTTAGGATATTTTTCTCGTTTAAATAAGTTTTTTATATATCTCTCTCAAACGATGATATGTAATTTCCATAAACTTATTTGGCGCATAAAACTTTTTTTTTGAGGGATATATATCAACTTTTTTTTTTCCATAAACAATAATTAAACTTTTTTTTATATATATCTCTCTCAAACAATGTATATATATCACTCTCAGATGATGATGATGATACTTTGCCATTTATACCTAGTTTCTAATACATAATTTTCATCTTTAGTATCTTAATACATGTTCTTCTTAAGTTTTGTTTGGGAGTTTGAAAGAAAAAGGAGGAGAAAGTTTTGGAGGGATTAGATTAGAGAAAAAAATAGAGAATATTTCAAATTTTTTGAAAGAGTGTTTTTGTATTGAATGACAAAAGAATGTTTATGATTAATGTACTTTTAATTTTGTGAGTATTATACCAATATATATTGGATCTGAAAAATTTACCCAAACCCCCGAAAAACCTCCTCCATTTTTAGTTCCTCAAATCTCTCTTTAGAAGTTTTATGTAGGGTGGCAGAGAGATGTCAAGGAAAATTAATTGAGTCACTAGAACAAAGTGTGTCGAGAGAAAGAAGAGGGAGAGTTGGGAATTTAAAATTTAAAGGTGTGTTTAGGGCCGGTTTGAAGATTTTTGGTGCCCCGGAAGAAACAATAAAATAGTGCCCTTTTAATTATTCTAATAGTTTTTTCTTACATTTTTTTTTTTGCAAAAGATTCATTTATAATCCAAGTTTTCTAAAAATATATTTTCAATATAATTAATCAAACCGAATTAAAAAGATATATGTCTATATAGTACTAACTACTAAGTATAAATAATAACTTTGATGCCTTGGGACTGCCGCCCCTCCCGCCCACCCTCAGGGCCACCCCTGGGCGTGCTTAATGTAGCTTTATTAGAAAAATGGGAATAAAGAATTCGTACAGAAAAAAGTAGAGTTGTCAAAACGGGTCGGGCTTGTCGGACCGACCCGCAAAATCGCGAAAAAATATAGGGCTTGAACATAAAAATTTGAGCCCGTTTAAAATTGGGGCCTTTTTAGCCTGTACCCATTAAGGCCCGAGCCCACTGCGGGCTAACCCGGCCGGACCGAGGATAGCCCGTTTATTTTATTTGGAGAAGAAGATGAACCTTAAGGTTACATTAGTGATAGAGTAAATTACAATCCCTTCCCCTCAAAGATGCTTGAAATACACTCCCCTCCCCTCTTATGTTAAAATATACAATTTCCTCCCTTGAAAAGTAAAATTTACACTCCCCTCCCTTATAAGATGCTTGAATTACAAACCCCTCCCTTGATAATTAAATATGCACTACACTTTAATCTATTTTAACATAAATAAATATTTTTATGATATATATTAATTTTAAACCACCCTTTAAGAAAAATTAATTCATTTCTTTATAATTTAAATGTTAATGATAATTAAATTTAAATATTTTGCTATTGATTTTATAATTTAGAGTTTAAAATTAACTTTAAAATAACCATGGTTTATTGTCGTTAGTAATTTTTCACATATTTTAATTTTATTTTGGCTTGTTTCATATTTTATAATAGGGTTTAAAACTACACGTTAATGAAATTGTGAATAAAAAATAGCAAAAAAATATGTATTCAATTTTTTATTATGTTAAAATAGACATGCAATACTGTTTTTTTCGAAGTGTATTAGATTATTATTTTTTTGCTAGATTATTAAAAATAAAAAAATATATATTGAGGGAGTAAAGTGTAGATTTTAACATAAGAGGAGATGAGAATGTAATTCAAGCTTTTCTTAGGGGAGAGGAATGAATTTTTTTCTAATATGTTTTGAATAAGAGGGAAGGGGAATGTATATTTTAACATAAGAGGGGATGGAAGTGTAATTTAAGCATCTTTGAAAGAAGGAGAATGTAATTTACTCTTAGTGATAATGTTTAGTCAATTTTATTATTGTTTGTAAATGTAAATGACAAACTTGACATTTGGAGTGTTGAGTGTTTAGAATACATGACACTGCAAATCTTGTTTATTCTAACATGTTGCTTTCCTACCTAATTTATTTTTGTTCGAAAATACATCATCTTATATATTGGATTCTGAAAAATGTCTTACAGATAAATTTTCCTATTTTTCATTTCTTCTAAGACGCTGTTGAAGCTTGGCCGTGTATTTCAATTCAATATATGCTTGTAACATTGGATGCTTGGAATGTTGACACTTCATATTCTAAGTACTGCCTAAATAAATAGATGACTTATCTCTCCCTTGGTTACTTAGAATAACATGATCAGTATAAAGAGAAATTGTGTGTAATCACTTGGCTACAAATTCATAACGGGACTGTAAGAAAGGTAGATTCAGAATATAAGATGCAATATAAATTCATAGAAATGTTTATACTTTCTATATAGAGAAATGGTAAATGTTGCGATATGAAATTCATGAGAAAGTCACGAATTATGCTAATGAGAAAGTCATGAGATTGGTAATTTGGGAAGTTTAATATCAATTGGTCTTTTTGAGTGTAATTTTTTAATTAAAAAATTAAAAAGAGAGTATTGGGATTCATTCCTATTCGGAGAAAAGCCCAAATATGTTAGTCTATTATGTCTCACTTATATAAGTGGAGAGATGTCATATTATGGTTGAGTGTTTTTGTGAGAAAAGTAGCCACCAAAAAGAGAGAAAAACAGAGAATGTCAATCCCGTTTTTCTCAAGTCTGTCTCAGTAAAACAGCGATTTCAGACTCGTTAAATGTTGGATCGGGTTGGTTTTTGGAGAGCATGTTCGCAACACCTGGGTCTACCTCGTCACTGTTTGGATCGTCGAAACAAGGTCTGATCTGAGAGAAATTTGTCTTGCACTGAAGCAGTATTTTTAGGGTATTTTCATCTTTTTGTTCTCTTTTGTAAGCTTTGTTGCTTTGTTGACACTATTTGTGCATCACTTTTGAGACTCTCTTGTACCCATATTTTATTATAGTAAAGCTATTTCATTGGTCTGGACGACTCATGGTTGTTACCCTTACATTGAGGGCTTTTCCATGTTAAAATATCGGTGTTCATTTGTGTCAATTATTTGCTTTCACTATGCCCTCACTAGAGGTTTTGAATTCATTTGTTGTCTTGTTGATCGATAGAACTCGGTTTACAATTCAGTTTTGAAAGGACAAAGCTGGAAAAAGCAAAAATGTTATGAAGAATGATGCGTATCAATCAAGTTTTGAAACGATTCAAAGTGCCCAAGATGAAGATTGATACGATTCAATTTATAATGAATCGATTCAGATGAAGTCAGAAAGTTTGATGACACAATTCTGACATTTATGATACGATTCATAACCGATCAACACCCACCTACCCACACCCCCCCTCCTCTCTTTTTCTCACATTCGTTGAATAAAACAAACCTTAATGGCTTTGTTTGCGAGTTTGAGGAGAGCGGGGGCGGGGGAGAAGGGTTGAAAAAAAAAAGTAACAAGTGGAAGAAATAGATGACATTGAGAGAGAAGACTTTGATGGTTCACTTTTCTTCATAATACAAAATCATTCTCATTTGAAGAATTAAAAATTGTATTGAAAGAGAGTTTTAGAAAGATTACAAAAATTCTTTATAAAAAAATATTCTTTCAAAAGATATAAAATATTTTATCATTTTCTTTATATTTCCAACCCACAAAGTCTTTCTGTTCTCTCTCCTCGCCTCTAAACCTCCAAACAAAGTCTTAGAAGATTATTAAAAAAAACAAAGTCTGAGAAGACATGAGCTAAACATACCATATGAATTTGTCATGTATTTGGAATTCTCACATCTTTCCATGAAAAGCGTAAAAAAAAGAAAGAGAGGAATTCATCTTATTATCAGAAAAAAGTAATTCAATTTGTTCTTGGTCCATTTTTATATGGTGTAATTACTAGGCCACGTTTCTTTATCACAAAATAGAAACACTGGATATTCTTTTTTTAATCCCTCTGCCCCCATTGAGTTATTCTAGGTATACAGCTAGATCAAAGGTTATTACTCCTTCAGTTGTAACTTTATAGTAAATATATAATATAACTCATTAATTGGAAAAAGGACAAGCTGAAATTTGGGTGCTATCTCCACTTGTTAGAAGGCCTCCAAGCAACTCTGCTGGGTCATAGTAAATCTCTACCTCTTCAACCTTCAAAGCATCATCCACCTATGTTAAAAAATATTGCTCATTAGTCATGATAGTGATATACTTATATATTAAAGAGATTTAAAAACTCATAAAGTAGGGTAAAATGGATGATAATCAAATAGTTAAAACTATAACTATTTAGACGTGTTGACCTCGAGGTGACAAAATTCAAATCCTTTCGAAACAAGTGTTAAAATAATCATTAACACCATTTTAATTAGTGATAATTTTATCATTCTTCAAATTATTTAAAAGATATGATTTGCAACAATATATCATATATCTCATATGCTCTTAAAAAAAGAGTATGGTACAAACAATTGTTTTTTAATGAAAAACTTGTTTTTATCAGGAATTTTTAAACTTTAGGTTTGTGTCAACATTTTGAATTCACATAATAATAGAAACATACATAAAATAAATACCTTGAGAGTTCCCAGACCAAAGAATTGGACCATCTTTCCAGTAGGGGAATGTCCCTTGAAAGGACCTTCAAAGAAGCCCCAATGCCTAAACTTGAAAGCAATTTCAGGTGGTCCTGTATAAACTTTAATCACTTCCCATGCAAATCCTCTTGGAAAAGCTGATTTGAAGACTTCATGAGATGATTCAAAAGTCTCTTCATTTGACTTGTATGGCTTGAAATTTTCTGGTAGAGAACTTTTCAACAATGCATTATAACTTCCTAAGCTTAGAGTTTCCTCTGCTGTCAATCCATCCCTGCCTACAAATGGAATTGAAGGTGTTGAGAATTTTGATTATTATTCACTATTAAAAAAAATGAATTACCGAGAAAAAAAGGAATTAATCTTCAATTTTTTGAATTTTCTAACACATGATCATGGAATTATATGTGTTTTATGGTTTTTAGTCTCTAATTTTTCATCATTAGTTCAAAAAATTTCTTAATATTGTAATATTTTTTCTCAATATATGAAGCACAATCAAACAAAATTAAATTAAGTAATATGCTAATAAGATTGATGACTGATGATGCAATCATGCAAAAAGAAAATAGGGTTAAATATATTTTTGGTCCCTATATATATACCAACTTTTCGTTTTAGTCCCTCTAAAATTTTCCTTCAACTTTTAGTCCCTATAAAAATTTTAATCACTACTTTTGGTCCCTATTTTTAAGTAAATTTTAGTTTTTTTTTAATGAAATTGTGCAAAAATGTGTAGAATATTGTAAAAATCAATCCCAAAAAAAATTAGAATTTTTAATAAAACATAAATTAAATATGAATTTTTAACACTAAAAGATATAAAAATTTATATTAAATTCATGTTTTGTTAAAAAAATCTAATTTTTTTGGGAAGATGTTCTTATAATATTATGAATTTTTCTGCAAAATTTTATTGAAAAATATGAATTCTAAATATGATTTTAGTTTAAAGGAGGGACCAAAAATGAAGATAGAAAATTTTTGGGGACTAAAAGTTGAAGAAATTTTTTAGAGGGACTAAAACAAAAAGTTGATATATTTATAGTACCAAAAATATATTTAACCCAAGAAAATATAATCATGCTACAAGTATTCATTAACCTATTTGATCACTTGAAAAAAAAAACATGTATGATCTCTTTTAGCTTCAGATCTAATGAATCCCACCAAAATTGAAGAAATAGTGAATAGAGCCAAAGTTGATCTTCTTTGTATTGTTCTAATTTTATTGGAAATCTCCAAGGGACCAAAGTTGATATTTTGTGTGGAACTTTATAAGTAAAGTTTATGATGATGATACATGGTACAACAAAAGTAGACATGTATAAAAAAAAAACATTTGATTCATTCGAATTATCAATCAAATAGTCTCTTATAAAAAAAATCAAACAAATAGTAAAGAAAAAAACACAGCCTCAATTAATTCATGAAATCAAAATATCTTATGGAAAAAGATGGATACCAAATAAATTTGACACATGTTCTTAATTACCATTAACAAAGAGCTTAAATTTTTCAGGGACAATAGTCTTGAAGTCCTGCAAGCGGATCTTGTGTGAGAGTTCCATCTCCCATGACTTAATAGCATTTTGAACTGTCTCCTCCAATGATCCTTCTGGCCATTCCTAAAAAAATTGATACAAAATTGAGAAAGATCATGATATAATTAAGAGGGAAGAGAAGGGATAAGATTAAGAGAGTGTGGTGGTTCACTTTGGTCCTTCCTTCTTCAAAGAGCTGGTTGACAAGACCATATGTGGGAGGGCCACCATGTCTCCAATGGATGTTCTCAGCTTCATCATGTAAAATAGATCTGTACTTGTCTTTTGCAACCATGTTAGCCATGTCAAAATTAGTAAAGAGCTTATGCACAAACTATAGGTCAATTAACATGTATTTATAGGTGTATAGGAAGATGGCTATGATCACACGTCCTATATCTTTTTTTGATCAAGACACATGTCCTATATATCTTGAACCACAAGATAAGATTTTCCTTATATTCATGGAATATGAAAATATTTTCAATATTAAGATGTAAATAAGCCAATTAATTAGTAGTGGGCTTATAAATAGGAAATCATTAATAAGTGTTTTTTTGGAAACCACCGTAGTTAGAGTTTTTGACACTCAACGTGACTTCTATAGAATATCTCTTTAAGCTTCGATCATTTGGACCGACTATATTAAATACTTATAAGTTGTAACTTAAAACTCGTTAGGTCTTTTTAAAAATGTATTAGGTCAAACGATAGTCCTTCGAAACAAGTTAAAGGCTATCTAACCTATTAGATTAGGGGAAGCACATATGCATGTCAGGGAGAACCATCACCTTCATTGATTTCGTTAACAAATGTACATATGAATTATGATATGTTTAAATAAAATAAAATTTTAAGTTTTTAGCGCTTAAAAATTCATATATAATTTATTTTTAGTCAACAAGTTCTAAATTTTTATGTGAGATATTCTTATAATCTTCTAATTAAATATGCTTGTGAAAACTCATTTAAAAATATGAATGGTATACATGAGTTGATTTAAAAATAAAGACCAACAATGTTAATGTTGATAGAAAACATTTGAAAGACCATTGTTTGAAGAAATTTTTTAGAGGGATTAAAATTGAAATATAATATATTTATAGGACTAAAAAATAGAATTAATCCATTAAGTTATCTAATTTCAAAAAAAATATTGAATAACAAATTAAATTGGACTAAAGATAACAACATGATATACTACTTTACATATTCCTTAACAAGTTAATAGTATTCATTCTTTAACCATAATAAGACTTGTTTGTTTTATATTTTGTAAATTATAATTTTCGATGTTTTAGTTATCTTTGTGTGTTAGTTCCTTTAAAAAATCTTTGTGTGTTAGTTTTTCTAAAAATTAATTTATTGAAATATAATTTTATGGTGAAAATATAATAATTATTTTAAGGTCATGTTAACCGATGCTTTTGGGGTACTAATTAAGATGGTAAAAAAAAGAAGCAAATTTTAAGTTGAAAACAACAGTTTAACACTTTTGAGTTTGTCAACAAAAAAAAACAGTTTTACACTTTTGAAGAATTGATTACACAAGCTCCAATTTAATATTATTATATTTGATTCTTTAACCAGTATCTGAGACACCGGTTAACATTTTCTTTATTTTAATTACCTTTTGCAAGAAAATGTTTTTAATAGAAGAGACAAATGGACGTGGAGAACGTGGTTAGTTGACGGTTGTTAGTGGAGTGACAATCAGTTGCAACAATAAATTGTTGCCTTGAACTTCATTTTATGAGCAAGATATTAGTGCACCGAGGCTAACACTCTAGAAAATAAGGTTACGAAGAACGTAGTTAGCTGAAATGAGAGTTAGCAACTTAGTCTAGCAAGTATTCTTGGGTTGTAAGGTAGTTATCTATCTAATAGTGTGACATGTTCATTTATAGCGGTGCATATGGTTTGTATTTACTTGTTCAACTCACTCGATCCAACCAATCCAACCCACAAATATCGTGTTGTGTTAGTTAATATGTTAAACTTGATTTTTATTTTAATCAACTCACCTTCATTGGGTTATATTCAAGTTTCAATAAAAACAAAGTAAGATTTTATTTTTGTAATACAATAAAAATACCCTAATTTTATTCTTTCTTCTTATTTCTTAAATTATTATCTCCCTCATGATCCGACATGTCATATTCACATATTTATAAATGTATTACACATATTTTAAAAAAAAAATGTATTACACTATCTTATTGTATTGGTTAAAATATAGTTATTCATAAAATATAATTAATATCTCCCTCATGATGGTTACACCATGTTTCGAGGAGAGAGAGGGAAGGAGGGAGAGAGAGTCCAATGTTGTAATTGACGATTCTTTCACCAAATTTAAATCGGGGTTCTCTACATGGCTAAAATCCTATTTTTGCCACATCTAGACCAACCCGACCTTGTAAGTCCTTATTCATATATGATGTAACATGTGAGTTATTGAATTAAGAACTTGAACCATGGATCAATCTAGGATGGACAAGTGAAGCACGTTTCACACAGTGAGTGTGCTATGTGAAGTGACTGATGGGTGATGTTATATACATGCATCGACAATATGATATATAGTTGTTTTCTCTTCCATTCACTATTGTACACAACATCAAAATCCTCCACGCCGTCTGTTGTTTCGTTCACCTCCTCATTTAAAGCAATATTGTTGACAAATGTCCTTGTGGTATCATCTTAACCATCATGCTTCTCCAATACTTTCTAAGACCGAAACAAGTAACATTAGACTTGATTTCCAAAACTTATTGACACATTAAAATCTCATCACCAAACTCAATTTCATAAGAGTATGTGTAAAATAGTTTTACATGAGGTTATTAGTTGGTTTCAATGAGGAAGATGGTGATGATGGATTGGAGTATGGTTTCGCGATTTCTCAGAGAATCTCACCCATGCGAGAGCCACTATAAAGGAGTTTAGGATTTTGGGGAAATTAAAGAATTCAATCGATGGAGGAATCTGACAGATTTTGAAAGATGAAACAAAGGGTTAGTTGGTGATAACGAAATCTAGGGCTTGTTTGATCTCCGAGACGGAGGGAGAAACCGCGGGAGTGGGAGTGGGTGGGTAGTGGTGGTTGTGGTAGTGAAAGAGAGGGAGTTGGAGAGTGATGTAGAAGAAGAGTATAACTAGTTTCATTAAGAGCATTTTGATCCTTTCGTGTCTAAAAGTATGAGTCATGACCTTCAAATTCCAATCAACAATGTACACGTCAGCTAATCCCGTTCACATCCACAATATTATGAACTCCAGGACCAAAACTAAAGTGATTGAATAGTTGGAAAGTCTACTTAAAAATATTGATAAATACAAGGTCAAATTGTATATTTAACTCTTTAAAAACCATTTTACATTTTGTCAACAAAAAAAGAAAACCATTTTACACCGACGGTGCATAATCATGTTAAATTCTTATTTTCCACGCAGAGGTACAGTTGCATTTTCAAACAACTTCAACCGGAACAGCGAAGACAGTGAGTAACAGAAAACTGATAACAAACCCCTCACCGGCGGCGGATACATGACCGGCGAAGAATACTCCGGTCCACCCGGACCCAAACTCATGCGTCTAGTATACTTCGTCGGCGCCGGAGGTAATCCAATCTCTCTCTCTCTCTCTTATTTGTATCGAATTTCATTGCTGTTACGAATGGTTTCAGTGGCCGTCACCGTTGCAATCAACAAATGGCGCGAGTTCGAAAGTAAGACAATGATCCAGCAGCAGCAGCAGCAGCAGAAGGGAGTCAAGGTAGTTGCAGAGATTCCCAATTCGTCGGATTCTGTTGCTGTTCATAAAGCTCTCAAATAAGGTTAGGGTTTTGTAGTTTAATTTTTTGTTGTTATGATTTTGCAATGAATATATGATTGATGTTTTGAGTTGAATAAAATTATTTGCGTTTTTTAGATGTGATTTGTGATATTAGCTTTGATTGTGAATGTGAAACTTCGATTAGATTAGGTTCTGCATATTTGTTATTTTTCGCTTTATTGTAAATGGATAGTTATGCAAATCGGATTCACTGGCAATCATTTGGTTTTGCTACATTCACACATTCAACCGTGGTCGTTGGATCGAGATTAGAAGGTCCACATTTTGTGTTAAATCACGGTGACACGGTTGGAAGTCACGATATGGACCTCTATATAAAATCATTGTGGAAAGAGTAGTAGGGTTGAAAAAAACTTAAGATTTGTGAATACATTGTAATTGCTTATTATTATAACATTAAAAAGAAAGGCAGCCCGATGCACTAAAATTCCCGCATATGCAGGGTCACCATTTGGTGTATTGTACACAGCCTTACCATGTTTTTAACGCAAGATCTTGTTTCCAGGACCTGAACTCGTGACCTTTCAGTCACATGACAACAACTTTACCATTGCACCAAGACTCCCCCTTATTATTATAACATTACATTAATAAATTAATTTTACTTTATTATTTGAGTGTAATATTCATAATTATTTGCTAAATCTCACCTTAGTTGTCTGTTATGAACGATCAAATGTAATCTTGGACTTCAAAATAACTTCAGATTTTATGCATAGTGCATTATGGTTGCTCAAAGGGGAACCAATGTTGGTTTACTGTACAGAGTGGAATGTGTCATGATTTTATTGTTTTTTCCGAATGAGTAGAGGTAGTTATTTAGAAATTCTGGTAGATTGTCTTTAAGTATCTTAATTTCAATATTTCATTTGGAATTAATAACATAACTAAGGTTGAGTAGGTAATGTTGCTCCAAAGTATTTGCTTAATGCATCAAATATTAATGGTTTTCTTTAGGTTGAAACTTGAGGATTTGACTTATGGCCATCAGTGGGAAGGATTACTCTGAAATTCACTTCAAAGTTCAAATATCAAAAGAAATGTAGGATCATATTTACAAAATTTGGGAAGCCAAAAACTGAAACTTCTTAAGCAACTCAGGAAAAAATGTTTGCATATTACTGAAAGTCTCAAACAGATATTTTCCTTGCATTATTTCTTGCTTTAAATTTGCTTATATGATGACATTTTGACCTCAAAATTCAAGTTAAGGGTCATGTTTGTCAGTGTTAACTTTTGGTCATCCAATATGCAATAAAATAAACTATGAATTCCCCTAAACTTGTTTCTTTTCATATTTTCTGTGAAATTGATGGTTCCCTTTATTCTCTCTACTGTGTTCTGTTTTGGCTATATAACTGTCTGACTCTGCAAATCTTTGCCACTAAACTCTTCTGTAAAACACTAAAGAAAAATATAAACGTTTGATTGGGTTGGCTCTTTCAAAAAAACAAAAAAAAACGTTTGATTGGGTTGGTGTTTAATTAAATTTCTGTAATTCTTTATGCTGGCTAGTCAGCTGATGTTTAAAGGTTCATCTCTTCCCTGTGTATTTGCTATTTATTCAAGTTCACTGATTCAGTGATTCAAATATTATATACAATCCCACCATGCTCATTCTAAATCTACAGAAAGATTACTATTTTGTTGTTTGATATCTGAATGAAGGTTGAGAAGTTATTGCTTTAGACACAGATCTATAGTCTGTTGATCCGTGTTATAGGAACATTCAATAGCATGAAGATAACCTGATTAGAGTGGCTGCGTCGGATTAAGTTATAGTAAGCAACAAAAAATCAAGCTGTAATCTGGATAAATTTTTTGTCAAGGTCAATTTAGCATAACTGATTCCTCATTCTTTCATTTTCTTGCTGAATGAGTATAAGAAGCTCTACTTGGTACAACCTTGCTGGAGTGTGTTTAATTTCTGGGCTTTGTGATTTTAAATGTCAATAAACATCTTGCTGAAATATCTTTTGGGAATTTGAGTATTTGACAAATTTAGGTTCAAACTAAAGTTTTGATGCAAAGTTAGGAGTTTACATTGTATATAGACATTGAGTCAATTTTTTTTTATTATGACAATGCCTACAATCCTGAATTACCAAGTCCCCTAGTTAGGGGTTTTTGTTAGTTGGGTTGACTTGCTTAACCTAGCTTGACCCAACCCACTTAACTGGGTTAGGTTGGTATCCATGTAAAAACCAGATCCAAATATGCAGGAACAGTACTCATTGGATCAGGTTTCAGGTTCTATTCTTTCCAACCTGCTAAACCCAAGCTTACCCAATCTCACATAATTATTATTAATAAAAACATAAACCCTACTTTACTGAAATTAGAACTCTCCTCAACATTAACAATTACATTTGCATACAGATTGTGTGCTTGTGACGTGACTTGACCGACTCTGGCCGCAAAACCCAGTACTCTGGGCTTCTCTCTTCCTCTTGTGTCTGCCTCGTATCTCTCTCTTGCACACCGTGTGTTATAGTTGAGTTGTCCGTCCACCATGACAATCCTACAGCGTTGTTGATGACTTACACGATGTTGCTGTGTGTGAAATGGCCAAGAGTGTGAGTGTGAAAATTGCTAGGAGATTGTTTTTGTGTAAAGATCTTGAACTGTGGCTACAGGGGTTGTGAGTCTCCCTGTTCTGCTACCTTGCAAGACTTGTCCCCGTATCTCCTTCCCTCTTATACCCTCATCTCTTTATAGATCTCATGCCCAACGTTTATTGTTTATGAGATAAGTCTATTTTCTACAAGATTCACTTGTATAAATAAGCTTCCGGAGTGTGATATTAGACACAGAAGTCAGACCCAATATGACCCTGATCTGAGTGGGCTCAGTTGGATCGGTTTGGCCCGGTGGCTTTGAATAAAAATGTTTAGGCTCAACCGACCCTGCACTAACTCTACCGGGATGGCTGGTCAGTTAGGCAGAACCCAACTTGTTAAGTGCTAAACTTAGTAAAAAAAAATGTAGCTAGGCTTTGTTTGGAAGTTAGGAGGGAAAGAGAGGGGAGTGCTTTGGAGTGAAAGAGGGGAAGGGAAAGATAAGGGAATCCTTCCTTTTTTTATGGGAGGGTATTTCTTAAGTGGGTGGGAGTGTGATGAAAATACTTCTGAGTAATACTTTTATTTATTTTTTTATTTTGGAAGTATTATAAAGAGAAGTAATGGATTAGAAAATTTATTCAAAATCCTCTGAAGCCCTTCCCCAATGCATTTTTTTGTATTCCCCTCATATTGGATGGTTTAGTCCAATGAAAAAAAATAAAACGGCATGCAAGCTGTGGGGACTACTCATCCTTTCCCTTTACTTCTTCCTTTATCCTCAAAGTGCTCCCTTCCCTTTCCCTCCAAATTCTTGAACAAAGCCTAAGAAATCTGGACCATGAAAGAGGATTGATACAAGAGAACTATGGTGAGTTGTGCAAAAAGTATCTTACTAAGTTCAGCATAAAGGACTTATGATCTGTTGTAACAAAACTTTAAATTAGTTGACTTCATGGTATTAGATATTCCTAAGATACAGGTTGGAAATCTGTACTTTAGCACCATACTACATGATCCTCTAGTCAGATAAACAAATCCTTTCTTATGTAAGAAGAATAAGGTAGACATCCTAATTGCCTACATCCCACAAATAGTTGAGTACAGAAAAGGGTGAATTACACTCCTTTTTCTCTAGAGTTGAGATATGCGCAAATTATACTGCATTCGCTTCTATTTAAAAAATATATAATTTCATTTGTTGAGATATCAAAGCATTCTCCACTTAAATCAATTTCAATGCAGAAACCCTCTTGGCAGTGATTTGTAATTATGAATGAGCCTTCCAAAAACACATTATAAGCAATGGAGTATGCACTTACAAATTTGATTTTGGATTGCAAATGTTTGTTATTAGACAACACATTATAAGCAATGAAGAACAGTTTTAGCAAGCTGGCTTTTGGTTTAGAGAAATAAATTGGTTGTTTTTTTTAGTGGAAATAAGTTGGTTGTTATAGGTGTGATATAATTGGTGGAAAGGGTTATGCCATTTAGATCCATTATGATTGCTTTTTATTGTGTAATGTGTATTGTTTGTGCTGTCTGTTGCTGGTTGGTTGGTTTCTAAAGTGTGGGGAATTTGTAATGTTTGTGGGATGTTGTTTTTGGAATTTGCTGGGCTTTAGATTTATTGCAAAGCTGTTTCTATTTGTCGATACATTTTGTACCTTGAATTCTGCTCTTTACCCAAATGGTTTCGCTCATTCCCAAAGTAAATGTCCAAAATGCCCTTACGTGACTTAAGTCACGTAGCGTGAGTTAACTCACGCCAGTTATAAGAGTAGCGTGACTTAAGTCACGCAGCGTGAGTTAACTCACGTTAGTTAGATTTCTCTTCTTTTCACCATCAGCCACCAACAACTACACCTATTCTTCTTCTTTCTGCAACTTTCCCTTGTTTTTCATCCACTTATAATATCTCTCAAATTATTGGCTTGTCCTTTCCTTCTCTCTTCCATAATTCCTTCTCTCAAATTATAGAATGTTGTTGAGTTTTAACAATCGGAGTTGAGTCTTAAAATTATTAATTTTGATAACAAATTAAGTATGAAAGAGATGAGATGCAATAATCTATGAAATTGAAGCTTCTAAGTTGTTAAATTATTATTTATTCTTACTATTCTTTTGTTGAATGTTCAACAAATTGAAGCTTCTGAATTTTATTTTTTTTGAATTTGTCTTCTTCTTGGAAGTGTTGTTACTTGTTGATGATGGATGATACTGTGACCAAAAAGGATACTGATAATGGCTGTGAATAAGCATGTGGATGTGGTTTCTTTGAATTGTAAAAAGGTTGAAAATCACATTGCAATTTTTTGTTTGCAGTGAGAAAGAAACCAGCGTGAGTTAACTCACACTGAGTTTTTTAGTGTTAATTTTCAGCGTGACTTAACTCAGGTAAAGTATACACTAGCGTGACTTAAGTCACGTAAGGACATTTTGGACATTTACTTTGGGAATGAGCAGAACCATTTGAGTAAAGAGTAGAATTCTTGTACCTTTTCTTTAGTCCTTTTTCTTTTTCTTTTAAAAAATATAGACAAGACATTATAAATTGTCTAAATCGTGTGTACATATATTGATTTATTGATCCAGACAAATACTAATTAGTCACATTAATCGGTTATGGGATACTTTTCAGGATGACTTGTCCATGAGTATAATAAAATCCGAAGGGTTGGTCTATTGGAGCATGATATAGGTTGAACATGACACATTATGGAAGAACCCTTCACTAGTCCATTTGGGGTGAGGTAGATGTTATTTTCTTTGTAAGTGCTTCATGATCCTCAAGATTTTCCCATTTTGTAAGGGTGCACATTATCCCCACACCTTAAGTGTGTCCTTGTTTAAAATGTTATAAGGGTGTACAGTGCAAGAGTTAGAGTAATTAAACACTAATTCATTTCTAATTTTCTATTCAACCAAAAAAAGTTGAAGAATTTTACACTTTTTCCAAGAACTATGTAATTTTATTTCATTTTCTTTTCTCTATCCATTATTTTGTTTCGCAATTTTCTCAAAAATAAATTTTTCTTAGCCATTGCAGTAAATCCTAATTAGATGTTAGTTAAGCCCCATGTTTTTATTTTAGGTTTTGTTTGGGAGTTTGGAGTGGAGAATTTTGGGAAAGTGAGAAAAATAGAGAATTTTTTTAAATTTTTTCAAAGATTATTTTTTAGAGATTAATAAATTAATGTTTATGAGTAATATATTTTTAATTTTATGAAGAATAGAATTCATGTAAACCCCACAAGATACATGGAAAAAGAAATGTTGTTTTCCTATTGAATGCACAACTTTTAGGTGTTTTTCGTAACTAAAAATAATTTTTTTGTTTTAACAAACTTTAAGAATATTATGGATTTTATAAAATCATGGTTAGTTTAGTTAAGAATCATGAGGAAAGCACTTCAAGAAATGCACCCAAGTTTTGTCCATATATTTTTTTAGTTTCTTTAATTAAGAAGATTTTGTATTATGAAAAAAAATGAACCGCACAAGTCCTCTCCTCTTAAAGTCTTATATTCTTACACTTGATCCTTTCTTTTTTCCAAAACATTCTCTCCTCTTTCCTTCAAACTACTTTACTGTCTAAACCTATGGTGCATGAAGTTTACTGAACATAGGTTTGGATTGTCAATTTGCTATTAGTGTTAGATTTAGTTATTTATCCGTGGACTTTGAAGATTTCTTTGTACATGAGAGGGAAACACAAATGATTATTAGGTTGTATGTTTCGTGGATCCAAAATATATATATATATATTCTCACAAATAACTTTTTTTGGCAAAAATACTCTCAAATAACTACTATTAGGGTGTGTTTGTTTTGTGGATTTAAAATATATATTCTGAGGATTAACTTTCCTAAACAATATAGTGATATGAATCTTTTACAAGAAAGTTCAAGAAAAATGTTCGGATAGTAATTAAAAATTTGAGAATAATTTTTTGAAATAACTAAAAACATAAAAATAATAATCACTAAAACAATAAAGCATTGAAAGTTATGAGGATAGTGGGTATTTTAAAAAATTGATTCCCGTGGGAATGAAGCTTTCCACATTGAAGAAATAATCTTGATTTATGGAAGGAAAAAAAAATACTATTAGGTATAATTTTGTTTGTGGAAAAGGATTTTCAATCCTCTATAACAAACATAGATACATTTATTTCCAGTCTCATGTTCCCAGAAATACGTTTTACAACTCCGAAACAAACACATCCTTAACATTTATTTACCATAAATTTAGAAATCTGTTTGTTGCAAAGGTAATAAGTAATTTGTCTCTACAAAGAAACGCAAAATTATAAATTGTCTTTAGTGTATGAGTGATATATAAGGACAAATCTAACATTAACCACAAAATATGAAGATATGTTTCTTGAACATTTTATGGTGCTGAGTAAAACAAATCATGATGAGCATGTACCACCTGCACTGCAGGCTGCTACTTTCAACATTCATCTTGGAAAGCCAAACACTCCCTGCAATGTATTACAAATAGACACGAAAATAGTTGACATCAACTACATGACTTTCACAAGACATCACTGAAAAGTGATGTTATGAAACGTACTAAAACACATGTATAAGGAATAATTTACATCTTGGATTTCATTCCTAGACAAATGCTAACAAACATGTTAATGAAATTAATATTAAAATTCGTACATTCAAATTTTTAATAGTTAAAATATTGATTTTTTCAATGTAAAATTTCTAATTTTAATAGGTAAATTCTAACATGGATCACGTTCACAAGTGCTCTATTGTGATCAACACTAGAAAAATATTCTAAGTTTTAATGATGACATGCGTTGTTGTTAGATGTACATAAGTGCTCTTTTTGATATATTCACGTGGGTGGGAGTATCAATGAAGAATGAGACGCATGTGAACTTCCTGACTAACCCACTAGATAGAAGATCGACACTTAGGCATGCAGATGTTATATATGGTGTACACATGGGTAGGAGGAAACAAGCATGTGTAGACTTGACTGGGGTTTCAATACTTGTGGGAGTAAGGGTCGAGGCTTTTACGGTAGGATAGGTAGCCCTAAAAGTTGTGTCAAACAAAGTGTCCAAACATGAGAAAGCGTGTTCTGACAATGAACATGCTTTTATACCATCTGCTCTTGACACTTTTGGCTTCCTAGCACCAGATGTTGTTGACCTTCTACATAGAGTTGAAAGGATCATGCACAACAAGATCATGTCTTCTAGGTCCATGAATGTTGTGTTTACGAAAACTAGTTTTGCCATCGAAAAAGGTTTAGCGGCGCAGCTTGTTGACTGTTTGTCTTCTATTCATGTGTAATTAATCCTTGATATATATCAATAATTATTGGGGAAAAAATTGGATTCCCTAATATGTGACATTAAGATATAAGTTAACAAGATCCTAACACATTTACATTGTTGATATTAAGAGTTTTTACGTTGTCAATCAATCTTAATTATTAAATTATTGTAAATATTTGACTTTAATAATAACTACTTTTAAAATTATATATGTACAAATGGCTATGATTTGCGGTTGGTTTTCTTTTATCATGTATCACAATACGCTCGGTAATTCTATGTCCATTGGTGCCGTTGTTAAACCATATTTAAGCGGTGTAAATTCTGTTGTGAATTCGTTGAAAATCACACAAATAAAATACTTGATCCGTATAGCAAAAATAATCAAGCAACCAAAAAAAAGTGAGTAACAATTATAAATCACAAGCAAAAATAGAAAAACAACAAGAGAAAAAAAAAGAGAACACACGAAATTTGTTTACCCAGTTCGGTCCAATACTGACCTAGTC
This sequence comes from Medicago lupulina, assembly GCA_958299785.1. NCBI lineage: Eukaryota > Viridiplantae > Streptophyta > Magnoliopsida > Fabales > Fabaceae > Medicago > Medicago lupulina. Next base: position 77,097,682 of record OY283139.1, read on the forward strand.
TGGGGGAGAGAGCAATCTTCCGTTCCACTATAATGATGAGTAATTTTACAAAGAGATATCAAAAGGTTATAAGAATTAGTCTTCAAACCTAATTTTACTCAAAGTCTCAATCTCTTCATGTGATCAATAAACTCAATCCTTATAGTGTTTCTCCCAAGTGAATCACTCCCAACCCTAGTGTTTGTGGCAAGAGCAAACTCTATAAATCCTAGTTTTTGTGTTGGCTTCTAAACCCTTGTTTTCATCTCCGGCCACATACAATATCATGTCCATTCTTAATATTTGATAATTCTCATAGGAGAGAGTGTCATTAATTCTCAAGCTAAATGTCAGTAGTTAATTAATACTAGGTAGTTTCTTTTCTCACCTTCTTAGTTTCTCTTGTGCCTAAAACATTTCAGATTATAGAATCGAAAAGGTGAAAAACATTTGAAAAATATTTTAGATTATAGAATCCGAACCTGGCGAAAAAGGTTGGGAAAATAATCTCTCTTAACTTGAAACTTTGTGGGCTGCTGTCAAAGGCCTTGTGTAATGGGCATATGTCGGCCTACATTATAAACAACAAAGCTTCTTCGCAGAGAATTGATTCTTCCATCTTTTCATCTCTTGCATGGTTACTATGTTTTGTAATGTAACACATTTTTCAAGTTTTGCCTTATGCAAAGGATGATACATATGAGGTATCACATTTTTCAAGTTTTGTCATATGCAAAGGATGATACATTACAGAAAGAGCTACGTTACGTTTGTACAATTAATCAATATGACACAAGATTGGTTCTTCTCTTGTCCTATGTAATCAATAATCATTGAGCCTCACATTGGATGTCATATAATCTGAGGTAATATTTATAAGTGAGAAATATCTCTCACCTTAAAAGTTAACTTTAGCGTTTGAGTCTAACTCAATCATATTAGAGTTTATTTCTTCAAAAAAAAAAATCATATTAGAGTTTATTCTAGATCAGTTGGACCGTCCATTATTGAATTAAACTGATCATGTAATTTGAAATGAAATGTATCTCTTATCTTACAAAATTGATTTTATTGGTTTGAGTTAGAATTAACCAAAATTCTAAAATCTATTTGAATATGAAACACAAGTTTTTCAAATTAACTATAGTGATAGGAAAAAGACAAATAAACAATAATGAAATAAACAAGAAAATGAAGTGACATGGAGATGATAGAACGTAAGCAATCAATTCATATGTGAATTAACATGGTTTTAGATTTCAATTTTATTTCCATAAGTATGTTTCAAAGTGGGGTCTTGAGATAGATGTTTTTTTTCCACAAATCTGATAACTTATATGTTCCCGACAATATCTGGATGTCAAATGTGCATGATGACATTCCTTAAATGGAATGACATGTCTTGATCAGTTCAAAGCATTACAGAGAACTATGAGATGTAAACCATGTTCAAGGTTTGTTCTCAACCATGACTCAAGAAAACACTCTTCATCTGATTACCAACACCCCACACCCACAACCTTCTCTGCCATTACCTTATCACGTTATAGTTAATCACTTAGATGCCTACAATAATGTATTGAGCAGGTTTTAAATAGTGGTCAAGGTTGTGGATTTCGCGATTTCGGTTGTTACAGATGTTGCGTTTCGCGATTTCGCAGTGTGAATTAATTACAACATTGCACAACTCATAACTGATGATAGTAATGTAAATAACTTAAACTAGAAATAGACTTGGAGTTCTAAACAAGATAAGGAGACAACATTATGTAATTTACGATCAAATATGTATTAAAAATAAGATTTTCATCTATCTCAATTGAAAAAATATCCAAATTTTGTGTTTGTTGTCATGAGCGACATTTTTTATGGCCATAACGGTGTTTTGTCGCGGCTGTAACAACGTTTCGTCGTGATTTTTGTTCATTCTGTAAAAGCGGTAAAAAACATTAACATCGACTACCTATACCTTTTTGCCGCGACCTTTTTCCTAGAAACACACCGTTTTTTTAAAACCTTGGTGTCAAGTATTTAAATAAATAAGAAAATTAGTAACAAAGATTCCTCTAGTTAATTAGTAAGGATGAGATTTTATAAGAGCTTGTGTTCAAGCATCGTTTTCGATGTAAGGATCTTGTTAATAGATAATATGCAAGTACATTGTGATGACTTCTATGGAGTAAATATGATGGTATATTTTTTATTTTTTTAAGGAAATATGATGGTATATTTTGTTACATGTTTTTGACACATGTGAAGAAGAGACATGGATTAATCATTATTTAAGTAGGAAGGGAATAATCAATTTTTCATTTTTTTAAATTGAAAGTTAAGAACACTTTTTCCTTCGAACAATGTCTCCTTTCTATATATACGATTTCACATTGAGTTCTCAAAAAGAGAACAAAGGTGATCCTTTATTACTTTTAGTAAAATAAAATAAAAATGAAGATATAATATTTTTATTAAAATGATGAGATTCTACTTTTAAACCATCATTTTGGAAAGAAAAAGGATGACTTACTTTTTTTTTAAAAAAAAAATTACGAATACTATAAAATATTTTTTTACAAAATTGAAATAATATAATGATAAATGATCATACAATATATTTCAATCACAAGTAATTCATTTTAAGAAAACAATTAAAAAAGAAAAATAAATTCTTCCATCCCTTTCCCTCTTAAACCTTCCATTCAAACACACTTCTCACCATTTTTATCAAAGTCAAGGTTCTACTATTAAAATTTAGAGTTCGTATTATATCTACGTAAAGAATGAAACATTTTTATTAAAGTCAAGGCCATGAAAAGCTTCACAATTCATACTTTACTCATATAAAGTCATTGCATATGATATGAAATGGATTGTAGGGTAAACTCAAATATATATCAACAGATCAATCATCGTTGGTGAAAGATGACATTATTTTCTGCTGAACATGCCTAATTAATTAAAAAAAAAAAACAAATAAAATATAATATTTTTCAAATTATTTTTAAAAAAAAAGAAGTAAAATCTAATATTTTTCAGTTGGTTTATTAGATTATATTTATATACATAAACATCATTCTTTAAACTTTGAAAATCGAAAAGAAAGAAAGCAAAATAGTGAAATGAAATGTCCTCGTCAATGGGGGCCATATCCATGTTTGTGTTGCTATACAAAGAGTACAGGATGCCATCAAACTGGAGTACCAAAATCATGCAATGCTTTTAATGAAATGAAATCTCTGTTTGGCTCCTGTGAAATATTGTTATGAAGGTGTACATATCATGATCATAACTTGCAGTTTTTTGTTTCTTTCTACCTTTTCTATATAATATATCTCTTTATTACATATTAGTTGTTTACTTCCTTTCTAAAAATTGGTTTTGTTCAATAGACGACAAGTAAATGGAGTATTTCACACTCTTGCCAGAGTTGTCATATTATTAGTGAGTCCCAACATTCATTTTAGTGTATCTCATTGTATCGAACATTCTATTATTAATGAAATGTTATAAGTATTTTTCTTTAAATAAAGTTGGTTGTGTTTTCATATGGATTTGATACAAGTATGGTGACATATTGCAATAAGATAGACACTATGCACATTTGAATTAGTAGTGAGTTTTATAGAAGAAGGGTAGTTCAATTATGACGCTAGCAATTATGCACTAATAGTATTTGGTTAATAATAAAAATATTGTAGTTTGTTTTATTTTTGTCACACGTGATTTTAGTAAAGACAGGGAAGGTTGTCTCCAAAGTCCAAACTTAATAGTTTTCATTTGAAAAATATACATTAAATTTGCATTGAAAATAAAATACTCTTACATGAATCACTCTGCTTTAAATATAAATTTAAGAAAATCAATTTTACATAAACCAATTTCATTTAAAATAATGTACCACTTATTTAGTATATGTTTCAATTCCATATTTTTTAGATAGACGAAATGACAAATAACAATTGAAACTCACACACACAAGTAGATAGGTCGGAGTTCGAACCCTGATCACTGTGTTCGACCTAATAGTTTCAACATTTTTATCGATTGAGCTATGGTTTGTGGACAATTCCAATTCAATTCTACAAGAGTTAAAAAAAGTGATTTCATACATATAAATGTCTATTGATATATAAATAATATGGGTGTTTGAGTAATTTTTTTAATCTTTAAAACAGGTTTTAATATGTTTGAATTTACAACTCTTGTGACCCTCTAAGAAAAAAAACACTTTTGATGTTTAATTTTAAATTTGTTATTCATTTTATTCTTGTATGAAAGTATTCTGGCATGTACTTGCAAGCCAGATAAATATAAAATAAAGTGACCCCATATATATTCTGAAATCTGAAGAGTAATTATTCATGTATGCGTTGTGCCTCCGTGCAAAGTGTCGTCTGGGAGATTAAATCAGCAAAAGCAAACACATATGATATCATAGGCAAGTTTTGTGATTGTTCTAAATTTCTCACATCGTTTTCTAAGTGCCTAATATGGTGAAGAGGCTAGTCAAACACATGACAAAACTATGTAATATACAAACTCATTGCATTGCGATTTGATCAACTTAACTTTAAAATCTAGTGGCCCCAATAGGACATTTTTTTTTGTACAGTGACCATAATGAGGTTTGTGTTGGAACTTGTAACAATAATGCCTCTTTGCCAGGTTAAATGCTTTATATAAATAATAATTTACTATATATAAATTGCGTGACTCGTTGTTGTAAGGATGAATTTCAGTTCCATGTTTATGTTAGTTATTTACAAAGAAGAAGTACTAAAAGTTAACTTCCATTATTGATTTATTGATATAATAGAAAGGGAGATAGCTAATTTCTGTTAATAATTTATGTTTGATTAATTCAATGAGTAATGTTTGCATGCAATTTTTTTATACAAGTTTGCATGTAATATTTATTGAAGTGGATATTAAAGTCTCACATTGTTAAGGTTTTGCAACTTTGCAATGTATATATGTATGTCTGTGGACACTCTTATTTTATGATCTAACTTTTAAGAATGAAATTGTTATCAGGGTTTTAAATAGAGGTATATGCAAATGCAAATCTAAATGAAAAGAATAGAGGATTTATATATTTATGTAATGATTGAAGTTTGCTTGCATTTGACTCATGTGCAGATACATTTAGAGATTTATTAGCATTGATTAAGGTAGTTAGTTATAATTAGTTGTTAATTGGTTATACTAGTTACCAAAGAATTCATTATATCATGTTAGGTTTTTACGTATGGGATTTGGGTTATTTCGAATATGCGTCCAATACTATTGGATTTGATGCATGTATTTAAATGGTGGGTGACCTGATCGATATATTATGATATCAAATTATAGTATATTTTTATATTGGGTCTGACTTATCCATACAAAACTGACTTATAAGGTGGAAGTGACACTCTTTATAAACTCTTATGAATAGACTTATCTTTTTTATGTGAGACTTGGTTTTACAATGTCATGTCCATTCTCTATGATATTGGAATGTCAAACTTGCATGTAATTAGATGTCATTGGCTATGAAATAATTCAATGTCTTAATTAAAATTTTAGTTGGGCTTAAATCAACCCTTTAAAACCTACTTAAGGACTATTCAACACTTATAAATACATGGTTAGATCATATCCGATCCAATATGAGACTACACACATTCATCATCACGTTCAAGACCAAACATCGTGAGTGTGCTCCGAGAATATGGTAACCTGATATCAAGTGGCACAACTCATTATCGATACTATCAAAGAATTTTGGCTGGTCGGCCGTAACTCAAACCAGCAAAACCGACTGATATGAGGATTGAATCGAACTCAATCTTACAAACCAATTTATAAGATGAGAATTGTCCACCACTTATAAACATATGTAAAAAGTTTTATTATCTAATGCGAAAATCTTAATGGTGTGCATCAATTAATAATATCATGGCCTTACTCATTATATCATACATCACTTTGATGTTTACTTGCAATAGCCATTGTTGGTAACGAACTTTATATTTTACTAATTTCTTAGGTTGCAATTTGTTTTTAATAGCAAAGGGCTTATTTTAGTGAAGAAGGGAAGGGATAAAACAAAGTACAAAGATGCTTGACATAATAATAGATGAAGTACATGTAATATACCATCTACACAAATGGTTGAGAAGTTGAGGAATATGCATTATAAATTAAATATAGTGAAACCATCCTTCACTAAATATAAATTTTAGCACTACTATTGATCAATCAACATATTAAACTAACAAACAAGTCAATAAATTTCACATTATAAAGGAAATTTCACTTAGTCTAAAAACTAAGTGAATATGGAAGTGAAAACCTTCATAAACAACATAGTGATGCTAAAGAACAATCCATGCCTCTACCTATGACATATTAATCCTTAAAAAACCTAACATATTTAATCCTTAAAACTAGTAGTAGTTAACAACATAGTGATGTGAAACCTTGTAACTGTGACCTAATTAGAGTAAGTAGTAGTACCCAAACGAAGCTCAAGATCCAAGTTATCATAATCTCCTGGCAAACCCATCTCCAAATCCATCCTTAAAATCTCACTTTTCTTCACCATGCTACAATCATCTTCACATTCAAAACCATCATATCCTTCCATCTTTGATTTCTCTGAGGTCTTTGTGCTCAAAGTAGGGTTCAACAAAATACCATCCACAACAACATATCTATTAAACTCAGAAGGAGGTGAAACAAACAAGGGTAATGTGCAAGTAATAGGCTTGAGAGATTTTGCTGAAGAGGATGATAATGATGAAGAAGATGGAGATGAATGTGAGAATAAATTAGGGTTAGTAGTGGTGATAGTAGGGTTATTAAGGTTAAGATTAAGCATAGAAGAACCTTGAAGTTGAGGTTCATGATGAGTTGGTGGTGGTGATGATTGTCTAAGCCTTGCTCTATCCCTTCTATGAACGTTCATGTGACCTCCAAGAGCTTGAGCTGATTTGAATTCTTTTCTACAAAAGCTACATGTGTATGATCTTGGTGGCCATGGATAACAACCATTCATCATGTAATCTTCTGATGATGATCCATTATTATTATTATTATCACTTTGAGAATGACTTTTGTTGGTGATGATTGGATTGTTGTAATAAGTGTGATTATAGCCTTTCAAGTTTGTGCTCATATTGTTCCTCTTCATCATGCACTCTTTTTTTTCAAAATGTCTCAAAAAGAAACTATCTTACTCAAATCAAAGTTGAGTTGTGATTGACTACTTTTAGAGAGAAAAGAGAGAGAGAGAGAGAGAATATGGCTTGAGAAGAAAAACGGTGTGAATGTGATGATGAAGAGGGTAGTAGGGATATTTGAGTATATATCATGAGACAGTATAGTGTGATAGAAATAATAAAGAGTTATTATAATAGAAAGAGAGGGAATCCTATTAGAGGGTAGTGGTGTGATTTTGGTCATTACTTACTAAATTTGGAACTGCCAGGGTTACACAACTTTATGCCATATTTCTGTCACTGGTCAAGTTAACATGACATATTCATTTTTTTCTTCTCGGTAAAGATCCAACCATTAACTCTCACTTTTTTTTGTTTCTCTCTCTCTCAACACATCACAGGTAGTAGAAGTAAAAGAGGGAAGAGTTAATTATGAGTATTAGCTCATAAATAGACTTGAGGACTTTCTAGTCAATAGTCAGTAAAACTATGAACTCCTCCTAGGTTAGCTATAACTAACCGGGGTCCAGGGTATGGCCTCTTTTCTTTTTCTCCATTTCAGTGGTTTTTTCAATTAACTATGAAGTTTAACTATTGTATATTTGGATTATGGTGACTTCACTTAAATTGAGGAGACAACTTATTTTATTAAGGGTCGTGTTAACATGTTTCTACGACACTTGTTAAAAATTTAAAATTAAAAATAACTAATAAATTTATATAGAAGAAATTACTTCTTGTTGTTTTAATATGTTGAACGCATAATTTTTAACATAAAATTTTCAATTTAAACTCCTTAACAATTACCTTTAAACTTGTTAGGACACTTGTTAACATTTCTCTTTTATTAAACATCTAAAATATATTCTATCTGTTTCTTAATATATGAGAATTTTTTTCATCAAAATTACAGTAATTCGCTATAATTTTGTCATATTGACTATAAATCTAAATATATAAATCTAAATATGGATTGAATTAATTTTGATGTTTTTTTTTTATATTATATTCTCAGTGATGGTCTTAAAATGTTTATTGAGCGGGACATGATCCCTACATCTGTTCCACTCAAATCCCAACTCTTGTGAGAATCTAACAAACAAGAGTATATTGATCTAGTTAGATTCATCTAAAACTGATATTTCCCTAGAGAGGTAATAAGGCTAGTTCATATTATTTGAGCATGAGATATCAAATTTTACTTTTGATTTTAATAACACTGAAATTCCGCCTTTGAAAAAAACAACATTGAAACTTCATTTATTACGAACAGTCAGCAGATTTAGATTGTTAGATATACATCAGATGACTCATTTTTTGAGTTTGAGTTTTACATTTGATTAGGTTGTATAAGTCATTAGTTTGTTCCTCATCCAATGGCATAGATATAATGCAACTATAGAGTTTGGTTAGTGTTGAGTATGACTCATATATACTCAAAAGAGGGTATAATTGTAAACTGAACCATAATACTATATATATTGGTTGTAACACTTTAAATCCTAATTTATCGTAGAAATAAAATAGAACCATAGTTGCGATATAATTGCAGAGATAAGCACAATTGACCAAACTACATTAACAAAGATCGATCATAACTATTGTTTTTCATTTTCGTTTACATTAATCTTTTATTTTATTTATGCTTGTTATTCTAACATATATAGCAAATGACATTATTCCTAAAGTATATGTAGTCAAAAGCTTTACTATGAAATGAGAAAGTAGTAAGACACATTAACTATTATGTAGATAGATTGATGACTACATCTCATGGGTCATGGATAAAGAATTATCAAGTCTTCACATTAGTATAAATATTATGGAAAGTGTAAAGTGTCCTTAGACATTTTTATTACTGTATTGACCCGCCATGAGAATAATATTACATAGTGAGTTATGTAAAGTGTCCTTAGACATTTTTATAGTGATAGTGGTGTATTGCACCCTTTGTCTTGAAACTATTATGTACCCTAGATATAGAAGTCAAGTAATTTGTTGTCGTTCAAATATTATCCGTAAAAGGATGACTATACATTCAGTTGATGGATACTTCACGAATCATGACGAGGGATATGAGTGACGTAGATGGAATTTTTCCTTCCTTTATAACGGGACAAATGTATATGGGGTCAATATTAAAATGGGCAAAGGTGACAGAGCTTATGCCTTGTGTTTATTATAGACATGAATTCAAAAGGATAAATATACACATGATTATTATCACAAAAAGGTTTAGTGACATCACTTGACATTCTCGTCATTTGGGAAGCGGTGAAGTGTTGTTATATACCGTTCAATGTTTATGATTTTAAATATAAGATTTCATATTATTATCAAATTTAGGAGAACCTACATGGTCTCAAATATGGAGTACGGACACCACAATGAATGATTAGATTAAATAATATTTTATTTAATTATATTTATTTAATTAATTATGAATTGATTAAATAAATGAGGGTAAGGCTATGTGAACTTAACTCACTTGGTAAGGGATAACGCATAATATATGCAGGCAGGCCCGGCTTTGAGGGAGTGCAAGGTGCTCTACCGGGCCGGGCCTCCAAATGTTACGGGCCTCAAACAAAATATTATGTCTAATATCCACCCCCCATTTAAATAAAAAAATATATGTTATTTCTTTTTCTTTCTTCAGTACACGTTTGAGTTTTTTTTAGACTCTAGTTCTCCTTCATGTACATAAATCTGATACTATCAGACCACCCTAATTTGTAAAATCACTTAATCAATCAATTTGGAAAGTTATTTCATTAAAAGAATCACAACAATCATTTTTTTTTGCATAAACCATTCGTTTTCCCTTCCCACAACGAATGAGTGACAAATCTAAACGACACTGTTAGGTAAATTTCATCTCTCTTGCACTTAATTTTTTTTTTATTTCATTCTTATTCTGATTTTTTAATAAAGTTTAGCTACACAAAATAATTACGCTTTTATATTACTAGGGGCCTGTTTTAAAAAGAGAGCCGAGCCTCCTATTTCATAGGGACGGCTCTGTATGCAGGGTCAAGGTTTGAACCCCAGACACCCCACTTATTCACTTTAAAAGTGAATTTCTCTACCCACTAGGCTATATGACCAAAATAAAAAAAATAAAAAATAGGGTAGTATTTAATTAATTAAATATAATTTAATTAATATTTTATTTTTAGTTTAAAGAGTTTAGTTAAATATAGATATTATTGGGATTATTTTGGGTCAATCCCTAAATAAAAGTCATTAGGAATTCGGTGTCCCGGTCTCTATAAATAGAAGAGGGGCACACATTCCCCGTATAGGAAAAAGCCTAGTAGTCATCCCTGTCGTATGACGGTCAGCATCGTGTTCTGATTTGTAATCGCATGTATTAAATAGTGGCGTTGTCGTTCCTCCGACGCTAATTCATCCTTGCATTTTTTCTCCTTGACATTTTATGAAGTAAACACATGGATATTAAAGGTGTTTAAATTTGCGTTTGATTTGTTATTTATAGTTTAATCAAGATCCATTCTTGGGATTATTCTTCTATGAGGATTAAATTTTTGAAGGAAAAAAAACCCTCTTAAACTCGCAAAAAAGGATTTAGGCCAATAGATGAGGTCGTTTTGGTGTGGGATCTAAAGTGGATGAGAGGTTTGCTTGTGTGGAAAAAATAGTTGGTTGCTAACCTTATCACGGTTTTGACCATATTGGATTTTCCTCGCTCTATTTTCTTTATTGTATTCATCATTTCACCAACAAATGTTGCTAAAACTTCATTGGCGAACCACAACTTTATAAGAGACTCAATAGCATCTTACCTTAAAATTTGAGTATTTTATCAATCAAGGTAAGAGAATTACGTACCACCTTAAAATTCAATAGTCTTTTAGCCAACAAAAGACACATCAAGACAACTACAATATTCAAAATTTGGACAACCTTTGACATCTCAAACAAATAAACGCTATTCACTTCGTAACTTTTTCACTTATGTACTGACCCTCTAGATCTTTTTACTTGGAACCTTTTTTGTTACTATATAAATTGACACAATATAGTTAAGAACAACACCATTCTATTGGTGGTAACATTACTCTGACAAAGAAATAAGGAAAGACTAGTTAAGATACCATTGCAACATGGTTCCTTCCTTGTCCTTGTCTCAAATCTAGTTAACGGTAAGTTTGTTCAGTAAAGGCTAGATAGCCAAAAGATCCATCTAAATTTAACCATGGTTTATTAAAAGACTCAAAAGCCAATAAGATTCTTGAATAAAATTCCAAACATGGACTCCATTTTCTTAGGTTATATAGCCAAAATAGCAGTGGTTACTACTATTACTTGGACGTGCCGTCTATACCACTCATGCTTAAATTTTTTAGACATTAATTATAAAGTATACATTTGTTGTATCATTAGTACTAGCCTATACAATATGTAGCTATTGATGCCACGATGTGTACTTTTTTATGTATTGAATGAAAATAAAATATTTGTGTTACCAAATTAATGTTTGACAAAAAAGACAAATGAGAAAGTCTCAAGGTTGATTGTATAAATGTGTATGACTATGAGTTGCTACTTGCTAAGGTTAATGTACAAATTGATGGATGTGTGCTTATATATGTACCTCGATTGAAGTCTTATCTATGATTCACATCAATCCTCGAAGAATGGTTCACTTCTATATGTGACTTTGACCTTGCTGGCTTAAAACGTTTTTGGTATATACAGCTGTTGGATGTAGTAGTGACTAATGAGATTAAACTAAATATATATGAATGGAGAATTTCATAAATAAAAAAAAGAAGAAAAAAAAAAGATGTCTACTAGTAATAAAATTTCTTTTTGTAAATAATAGTATGACCCATGTAACTTTTTATTTGCTTCATATGGAATACCTCTTTTTAGCAACATTATTAAGTAATGAGTAGTTAGTTGCACGAGTAGTTAGTTACGCACTTGCTTATGGATGAATCCTAATGTGTTTGTTGGTTCATTTTTCTCGATAAAATGATATAAATGATATAGTTTTATGTGATTATTTTAGAAAAATCAGTTAGTTGAGTAAAAATAATAGATTTGCAAATAAAATTGTTAAAGTAGAAAACGTTTACACTGCAATTTGATATTGGATTCAAACTTAAGCTACCACATTTCTTCCTATATGTGTACTTGTATGTGTGGTTAGGAGTGAAAATAGATCGAGGTGAGTTAGGCTTTGCTAAGTTTAAGTCTGATTTGTTCAAAATTTAAGGTTTAAGTCTGACTTGTAGCATACCATAAGCTTAATTTTTAGACATGAGTCTAGTCTTACGAAAGTCTGATGTGACCTATTAACCTATTTAAATATGTTGAACCAAGATGAGTTTTAGAACAATATTATAACAATGTTAGAAGAAAAATTGGGAACTATAAAGTTTGTTCAAGTGTACATGGTCGTATAATTAAAATCTTACTCTTAAGTCAATGCTCTCCCCAAAAAGTTAACGCTTTACAATTATGATAGTGATACCCAAGAGAAGAGCAATTATGATACCAAGCTTTGATGACAAAGCTTTGATCCGAAGATGGTTACCAAAAAGTCAAAACTTTGATAAGGTATTCATAAAGTTTGAAGATAAAGCTCTGTTATGAAGAATCAAGTCAATGGTCAATGTTCTGATGAATATATAACCAAAACTAAGTTTTATCTCTTCTGAAGAAATGTCATTGTCCATGGGTGAGGAGTACTTTTTTCTTTGGTGAAATCAAAAGAAAATACATAAGTAGCAACATATAAGTCTTGGGGAAAGACAAATTGTTTGCAACGGATAATCCAAAAGAAGCAAAGGAATTCTGAAGTACATTGCAACAGAAAATAATGTAAATGGAAAAGGAGGATTTTGAATCTGAAGAAACTTCTCAAGAAAGTTTGATACGCTGGAAATTCTTCAAACAACAGTTGTATTTAAATCTTCAATAAAAAGGACTTTGAGCGTTTGAAGAAACTGTGAATAACTATTTTGAACCAACTATGTCAAAATTCTGATCAAATCCTAGCGCAAAAATACTTAGAATTTTTTTTACAAATTTCTATCTTAGAATTTTTTTAAAATGTTTAGAAATATTCTTTAGATGTAAGTCTTTTGTATTGTGCTTAAATTAGTTTACCACTCATTGAGTCTCGAGTGTAAACAAACATCAAATTTTTGTAAACTCTTAATCATGTTGGATTGAAGAAAGTCCTCAAGGTGAGGCAAGAAATCTTAGACGTAGTGTCTAAGTACTTTTGTAATCAAGATTAATTATGGTGGAAAAATCTCTCACGTGTGAGGGGATTGGATGTAATCCCGGAGCGACGGGTAAACAAGGATAAATATATGTGTAGATATTTTCTCTCTCTGCATCTTTCTTTTCATACCCTCTGATTTGTTTTTTAACTTATAAAATATTTTAAAAGAGTCAACACAATTCAAATTACCATTTTTTGTGTTTTATTTCGCCTCCAAAAAACATATATTTCATATGCACGTATTCAAATAGTAATATTATGAATATTTAAGATTGACGAACTAATAGATCAATGGGTTTAAACTCTTTTTAGCTATTTAACACTACATTTAAGAGAATTTAACTATATATGATACCATATTTCAATTCTCATTTATAATAATATATTTAAATATGTGAAAAGTTAATGTCTACAAATAAGTTTGAATTACCAAAAAGTTTGGCAAATTTATATTTTAATATGCACAATTTAATATACTAATAGTAATAAAAAAATATTATTTTTATTTACTAAAATAGACCGGCCTAAAATATTTTCTTATGGTCTAGGGCTTGTAAATTTAGCTAAATAAGAGAAGAAAAAAAATATGTGCAATTTAGAGAAAGAAAACACGATTGTTGTCTAATGACAACCAAAGAATAATACTATATTTGTAATTTTTTACAACAAATAGACATTTCTATCAAACAGCTCATGATTCTGATACACCTACACTCTCTAAAGCAAATACCTAATTACATCCCACAATACTCTAAAACAATAGTATGTGAATAAATAAATATCAGATCCAAGTTTAAATTGCTTTCGACTAGTACATCTTACATGGAAGAACTAGAACCCTTATATATAGCCTTGACATCCCCTTTGTTTACGAGTAATGTTAGCAATACTTTCTTTTGAAAACTCTATAATACTCACTCTTTTATTATTGGTTTAAATTATTGTAGGTCTACACTTTAAAAATTGAACCCACACAAAATAGTGGGACATACATTGATTTCATCTAATAAAAAAATAAATGCTAAAAAAAATGTTGAAATGTGAGTGTTACTAACGTTCCTCTTTGTTTATAATACTAGTGATCGTGAGATTTATTCAATGTATATAATAATTTCAATCAACACCACACTTGTCTGGAACATGATAGGATCTAAAATAATAACTATATCATTTGTTTATGTTTAAGGAAAATATAAATCTCATTAGTCAAAGATCAGATCCAGAGAACAAATGATTGCACCAATAAAAAATTAAAAAAAATCTTAATTTCCATATCACAGACTTTCATCCCTCGACAAAATTTATGACAAAAACGTTGGTGCCGTGCTTAGTAAAAAAACGGTGTGAAAAGTAATTCTGCCATTTAGATATTCAAGTTCAACCCCTAATGTATAACCTTTTTTTTGGCCTAATTTTTTAGACAATTTCTTTTTTCACCCTATTCTCTTCTCACATACCCTGTTTGAATTATAAAATCTAAAATATTTAACGTGTTTTGAAGGATTTTGTAGGATGTATACATTGTTCAAATTATAAAATTTAAAATGTTTAACGTGTTTTGGAGGGTTTTGTAGGGTGTTTACGCTGTTTAGATTATAAAATCTAAAACACATAAGGTGCGTGATAAATTAATAGAATAAAAAAATAAGATGCGTTGTTTTTAAAAGATTGGCTTTGATACCATGATTGAGCTTTCATGTGGCCCATGTGAAGAATGTGACCTAGGATCAAGGTGAATATTGTTTGTGTTAGTTGAAATAATACATGTTTCATAACTGTTATTTTCTCACGAGTTTATATTTTATTTTTTCTACTTTATAAGGATTTTGCACAAGCTAATTCAAATAGTTTAAAGTTTACACCTTATCATTTTCCTCTCAATTTTACCCTTGTTATATTAATTAAAAATAAAAATATTATTTAAACATATCTTTTTCATGTCATTTAATATTTATAAGTTAATTCAACATTTTAACATAGACTACATATCCAATCAGCTAACTTATCTGCGATAAACTATCAGGTAGTTTATCAATTATCTGATATAAGTTCATTCGCTATCAAATAATCTATAAATTATCCGCTATTTTTTTTACCAAGCAGGCTATCACGAAATAGTTTGATCTTTGCAGAACTTATTTTTGGAGAGACGCAAAGAGCTTTTAGTGCGACTAAGCATTTGAACATTAAATGTGAGAACCTTCAAAAATTGATTCGTCATGTTGTATGAAATTAGTCTCTTCTTCTAGATCCAATCGTCGTTGGATTGATAATTTCCTATTTAATATCATATTATTACTATTTTATTTATCTACATTTCAATCATTAATGAATAATTCCCTAAAAAAAATCATTAATTAATAAATTTCTTGAATACAGCACATTTGATGGGCATCTTCCTATAGACCTTTCACTTATAAATACTTGATAGTTTGCCTAAGTTTGTGCATAAGCTCTTTAGCAATTTGACATGGCTAACATAATTACAAAAGACAAGTACAGATCAATTTTGCATGATGAAGCTGAGAACATCCAGTGGAGACATGGTGGCCCTCCCACCTATGATCTTGTCAACCAGCTCTTTGAAGAAGGAAGGACCAAAGTGAAATCACCACACCCTCTTAATCTTATTCCTTCCCTTCCTCTCTAGAGTATACCATGTAATTCTTTCTCAATTTTGTATCAATTTTTGTAGGTATGGCCAGAAGGATCATTGGAGGAAACAGTGCAAAATGCTATTAAGTCATGGGAGATGGAGCTGACACACAAGGTCCGCTTGCAGGACTTCAAGACCATTGTCCCTGAAAAGTTTAAGTTCTTTGTTAATGGTAAGCTGTTGAATGATTCAAATTTGTTTGGGATGCATCTTTTTCAATAAGAGATTTGATAGCTACTTTGCTTTTATGAATTATAATTGACTCCTGTCCACCTTGGATAAAAATTATTTCAATTTTGGTGGGATACATATTTTTATCATATTTTTATTTCTCTTATTAATCAGTTTAGGATACATGTTTTCCAATCGATGATTCAGGAAGGAAAAAAAAAACTTCATTAGCGTAATGAATAATTGTTGCATGGTTACATCCTCAATCCTATTGTAAATTCATTAATTTTTTATAAACATATATTCATTTCATTTGAATTAGTAAAATATGTAGAAAACTTATAAATGATGAATCTGCAAACAAAGTTCGTAATAACCTAGAGTGATTCCTCCCTTATGTACCATCCGAAGCAAAGATATAGCTGTTAGTGTTTTGTTCTTTCTAGTAGTAGAGCGGCTGCCAAGAACATTGGTGTTTTTTTCTCAAAAAAAAACATTGGTGTTTTGTTTCTTTTGCTAGCTCTTGTACTTTAATTTACTTAGATTAGATTTTGGTGTGTAACTTTGCTTTAACATTTTTGTTATTTATTGAGTGTGGTCAAATATCCATACCGCACTCATCGCATGTAAAAGACTTTGTATTATGTTGTCAACTTTCGAGCAAATGATTTTGTGGAACCCAACAACCATTTATAAAAGATGGTTAGAATTTTTTCCCTTATGATGCTGGGTATAAATTTTTATTAAAATAATTCTGATTTGTCGAAAAACAAAGGAGAGAAAAATGATGTAAATATATATTATAAACGAAGAAAAGAATGTAAAGTTAGGTATGATGTTTTATAGGGCATTAGCGATTACAAGTTAGACTAAAAAAATGAAATATTATACGATCTTTGACAACTTATGCAAACAAATTTTTTGAATATTATTAATTGGATTCAAGTGGTTGTTGAGCGCTCCATCAAATACAAATTGTTTGGATGAATAATTTTTGATCAGATTATACTTACCAAACGACCGAATTTCAAATTACTATAACCCATTTCCCTTAGAATCGGAGTTTACACACAAAATATCAAAATTTGAGATCAATTGTATTTCTTATATCTATTTTCTATAGTTAATTCAATTTGTTCTAGTAGGGAATATAAATAAAATTCTTAACATAATTCAATATTTCTAATTGCAGGCAGGGAGGGGTTAACTGCAGAGGAAACTCTAAGCATAGGAAGTTACAATGCATTGTTGAAAAGTTCTCTGCCAGAAGATTTCAAGCCATACAAGTCAAATGAAGAGACTTTTGATTCATCTCATGAAGCCTTTAAATCAGCTTTTCCAAGAGGGTTTGCATGGGAAATCATTAAAGTTTATACAGGACCACCTGAAATTGCTTTCAAATTTAGGCATTGGGGATTCTTTGAAGGTCCATTTAAGGGACATGCCCCTACTGGGAAGCTAGTCCAATTCTCTGGCTTGGGAACTCTCAAGGTATGTTTCTAATATTATTATTTTTATGATCTTAATTAATTTAAATGTTTGACATAGATGAAAACCTTAACAATCCTTGATCATTTTAAATTTTTGAGTGTAACAAATGTTAATTTGTACCATGAATTGAAAATTAGTATTTTGTTTTTAGTGGAAGCAAAGGCCATGGCCCCATGTGTATTTTCTTATTAACTTGTGTTGCGTGCGTAGGTTGACACTGTAATCAAATAGAAAGGGATATATACACAAAGGGATAACATTAAAATTGAAATATAAAGTAAGGATAATATTAGAAATATAAAGAGATGGGAACATTGAAATTTGAAAGCTTGACCAAAAAAACATTGAAATTTGAAAGAAAGAAAAAAAAAAATCGTTTAAGTGTTGAGATATGAAAATTGAAAAAACACGGAAGAGGAAGAAAAATCATTTTATCTCTATCTTTTTATAAAAAAAATGATATTTATACAACTATTTTTAGACAACTTAACCACTCTCTCATCTTTTCGTTGTATTCTTACTCATTCTCTCTATTATTTTTGTCTAATAAAAAAATATATTATCATAAAAATTGTCTAAAATAGTCATATAAATATTATATTTCCTTCGTATAACATCACAAATCTATTACATCATATTATTAAAAAAATAAAATCTATCACGTCATTATCTTCATTTCTCCCTCAAGGTGCCATAATGTCTAACACACATTAATTGGAACAAATGAGATCACATTAATGGAAAAAAATTGTATAAGTTATTACATGTAAAATAATATTATGTGAAAAAATGACCTTAAAAATAGTTTACCGTGTAAAAAAATTATTAGCGTGGAAAATAAAAGTTAGAGGCTTTTAGCGTACAAAAATTTGTTGGCTATGTTATGGAATTGGTTCTTAATTTTACTAATCACAAAACATTAAAAGTTAGAGTTGACAATGACTGGATTTGAATTACCAATTAATATTCCATAAAATCAATTAATTTGATCAGATTTTCATAATGTAAAATTCTACAAATCACAAACTGAAATTTGATGTATATAGATGGAATTGTATAATGCATACATTACATATTATTAATAGTTTTAAATGTCTTGAATTGGTTTTCAATTTTGAACAAGTTTTAGGCTCTAAAATGTGGTATTTTCGGCCTATAAATAGAGGCAACTCAAATGTGAAAAGGACACATTTTTTCTTGAATTCCGTAGAAGAAAAAAACTATCCTTTGTATTCTGAGTACAACTATCATAGAGTTTTTCTATTATTTATTATTTTTTATTATTTTGTTAATTATTTTATTTCTTCATCCTTTTATCTTTCATAGATTTATTAAAAAAACAAGAATCACATTGTTTTTATTTTGCAACCAAAACTTCAATGGATTTGTTAAATTTATTTTTCAAACATGAAACATGTTTTCTTATACTATTTATTTAGTTAAATGCTTTATTTCTTTTATGTTTTTTTATTGATTAGTGCAATTTTGTTTTAAATGACAAATTAAAAAAAAAAAACTTAATACGTTAATTTTGTATATGATGTACACTAATGTATCTCATATATTTCTTTTGTAATTTTTTCTCAATTACTTTCAATTCAAATATTGTCAAGATTTTTCTCAATTACTTATCATGGATCTTGCTTATGATTACTTTTAAAAAAAATGATTATGATTACTTTTTGATAGCGATAATTGTTTGAATGTCGATTGTCCTTGAAATGTCAAACTCACTTGGGTATTCCTTCTAAGAATATTCATCTTTCAAAACATACTACTCCTTTTATACATATGATAATTAGTCCGGATAAATCAATGAAAAAATATATCTATTGAACTCTCATTCACAAGTCCAATATGTAATTTCCCAAATCATTATCTACCATTAATAAATTTTTACTTCTAATTTAAAAATTTGAATATTCTAATTTTCTAATTTTTGAAAGACGGGTTATCCATCATTTTCCCAAATTTAAGCACCTTTCTTTGTCAATTTCGCCTCCATTCAAAATTATGTCCAACTGCTAAAATTTAAAACAACAGTAAAAATAGCTGGGACAATATCAATTAGTATATTTAATGAAAAATATTTTGACTTAGCATAAATTTCTATTTAAGACGATTTACATAAATCAAATTGCACAAATCAACAGTTCAATTATACCAAATATTTTTCATTTAGCCCTTATATTATAACTGTTATCCTCTCTTCTTGCATTGATTTCACAAATGGATACTCTTTTACATTCAATGTAATTTATCATTTCATTAAAGATACATCATCAAAAATTTAAAATTCAATGCACCTATAAGATATTCCCCTTCAATTATTAGAAAGTAGAAATTTGACTTGATTTGTCCATAACATAAAATGAATTGTTGATCACAAACCAGGGGAGGGATTTTTGCTAAGGTTAATTTTGTATTTTAGGGGATTGCCAATGTTGATTTAATAGCATCATTTTAAACATAATTGAATATTATATTGAATAAAATTGGATATGTAAATTAATCCATAAAAAAATTGGTGTTGCTAATAGTAATTGATTATCAATTTTGATTTGTCCCTTAAATGTCATTTAATAATCGTATTATTTCTAATCGATTTTGAATTTTCTTTAGACGCTAAGAGAGATCTTTGCATCCGATAAATATATACGGCACAAAGGTGAGAATGCATGATGTTTCGGCAAACTCATCTTAATAAAAAATTTATTTTTTTGTCCTTCGATTACTATCATGATGCGCTTTTTTACTACTTATTTTCCTAAACTAATAATCTTTTATGTTTTTTTCACTTATATTTTTTAATATGATCATGATTTGCAACCATGGATGCCAACTCAAATGTTGTAGTGTTAGACAAAAAAAAAAGGGTTAAACAATAGTAGCTATTTTTACGTTTTTAACTATTTACGTTTTATTTGTTGCTTAAGTTTTTTCATTTTCATAATTTGCAACCATAGTTTTGCCAAATATTTATTTTCTCGGTCTTTTTACATAACAACTAACCTAAATATTTTCATGATTTCTAACGTCATAGACTCTACTTATAATTATTTTCTGATGGTGAAGATTGTTAAAACGTATCATGTGACTGAAATATCAAAATCTCAAGAGTCAAACTCATTTAAAATGATCCTAATGGATGTTGAGGTTATCATTAATTTGTTGTTTTTAGTGTTCTTATACTAAATTAAAAGCGTTTCTTGGTAAATCTATTTTTTGATTTTGATTTTTTTATTCAATGAAACCGTACTCTTGCAATAGCCGAAAAGAGGCTCATATACATCTTTATAAACATAATTGAGGGAATGTGTTGTCTATACTATTAATTTGTTTCACGTTGTGAAGACACTTAACAATATCATATTATTAGAGACAATTTCAAGAGAGGAAAAGTGTATCACTTTAAATTTACAAGGGTTGACAATAATGATTTACCATAAAATTTGTATCAGTTTACTCCACGGGTTGTTATTTTTCAAGAAGATTTTGACATAGATATGTTGGTTGATGATTTTGTTTATATATTAAAAAATTAAACAACTTCATCATAATAATATAAACTAGGGTTAAATATACTTATGGTCCCTATAAATATACCAATTTTTCGTTTTAGTCCTTCTAAAATTTTCCTTCAACTTTTAGTCCCTATAAAGTTTTTCATTTTTACTTTTGGTCCCTCTTTTAAAGTAAAATCATATGTAGAATTCATATTTTTGAATAAAATTTTGCAGAAAAATTCATAATATTATAAGAATCTCTCTTAAAATTTTTTAGAATTTTTTAACAAAACATGAATTTAATATGAATTTTTATATTTTTGAAGGTTAAAAATTCATATTAAATTTATGTTTTGTTAAAAAATTCTAATTTTTTTTGGGAATTATTTTTACAATATTCCACACATATCTGCACAATTTCATTAAAAAAATTCTAAAATTAGCTTAAAATTAGGGACCAAAAGTAGTGATTGAAAATTTTATAGGGACTAAAAGTTAAAGGAAAATTTTAGAGGGACTAAAACGAAAAGTTGATATATTTGTAGGGACCAAAAACATATTTAACCCTATAAACTATTAGACTAAGAGGCTATTTTTTATTCTATTCAGACATTACTGGTTAATTTTTCATGTATTGGAAAAAAAAGAGAATATATTATAAATAACTTCAAGGCCAAAATCATTGTCATAGAGTTAGACATTAGTTGCTAAGCACTTTTTGTTATTGAAATAGTTCATCAACATAGTCAATTCATGAATGTTGCTACCGTTTGTTGATTCAAGATTTTCTCCTAAAATTGTATTGAAAAATCGAAAGTTGCATAAAATATATACTATTAGTTTGTTAATTCGTTCTTAAGTTAGTTATGCAATGAAAAGTAAGTTTTTCATTTTTTTTAACACAAATTTTTTCAATTTAAATTAATTTAGATGGTTACAAGTTGATATTTTTTTAATAGATTCCTTTCTGTGTATATCACATTGATTTTGGGATTAAGAATCTTCCGTTTCTAATTGTGAACAAACATGTTAGATTTCTTTTTTAAACCCTCTTTAAATAGAACCCACTTCAATTTATATTAATCAAAATATAGATTTTCTTTTTTGAAATTTTTGGAAAATAAGATAAAAAGATGTCACAAAAATAATAAAATAGTTTTAATAATATTAACTTGGTATAGAGTTAACTTATCTGCAAGGCTGTATGTTTAACTCCCGATGTTAGTGTGATGATCTATTCGATGGGTGAGACCTCTACTTACGTTCACGGGACCTTGAGGCCTACTCTAACTTTGACAAACCTCTGAAGACCAAAATGATAAAACAATTTAATAAAGGGAAGCAATGAAATAAAAAAAAAAATCACTTAGGGGATATTTGTATTCCCTTTCTATATAAGGTATACATACATTTTAACATGTATTGTACTTCTTTTTTATAATAAATATTATCAACATAAATTAAAATTTATATAAAAAATTCAGCACAAGTTTTCCCGTGCAAGGCACGGGTTTCAAACTAGTACTATCATAAATTCCGTCTAATGATGTAACCAAAAAAAAAAAAAAAATCCGTCTAATGATGCCATTAAAATATAAATCTCTCAATAATATAATTTGTTGGTTTCTTTTAGAGTTTGTTTATCCTATAAAATATTGCATAGGTTTAAGATATTTAAAATTGGTGATTTTTTTATTGCAATTAACAATTATTTATTTCAAAATTACTTATTTAATATAAAATGTAAAAGTTTCCCAATAAATTTATTATTTTTTAACTTTTTAACCAATGTAAGTTGTAAAAAAAAAACATTTTTTAAATGTCCCACTACTTTTAACTATTAGATTATTTTAACTTTTTTAATATATACAAATTTACACATAATAGAAAAACTTTTTTCCTAATGTCTCACTACTTTTAACTGTTAAGTTATAACAATGATATTTAAATATCCAAATTTTCTTATACTTATTCAACACTTCATTTTCTCTTGTATCTCTCTTCCTATCACATCGTCGATATATTACATCTATATATCTATCGTATCACTCTTTTATCTCTATATATCTCCATGTGTATACTCCCTTGGAGCCATGGAGTGTCTAAGAAACCTTTTCCATTAGATTACCATTTATTTTACTCTACCAATTTTTATTCTCTTACTCCACCTTATGGGAACAACTTTTTATCACCATCTATATTCTATACATCACTATCATGATGACTAATGAACAATAATTTTTTAACCTAGGTGGATGACACTTTGAAGGTTGAAGAAGTGGAAATTTACTATGACCCAGGAGAATTGTTTGGAGGCCTTATATCAAGCGGAGATAGCACCAAAACTTCAGCATGTCCATTCTCCAATTAATCATAAGTTATTTTCAATAATTAAGTTACTACGTGTGAATATAGTAACCTTTGGTCTAGCTGTATTTCTAGACTCAATCTATGGGGTTGGAGGCAGAGACATTTAAAATTAAAATTAAAATAATATTTCTGTTTTGTGAATGAATAATGGAAACATGGTGTCATGTGCTATGTTTCTCTCATGCCTCCTGTATCGTGTTTAATTTGTAATGTAAATTGGTTCAGTTTGCATGTTGTTTTTTTTTTTTTGGTATAATGTTTTAATTTATTTAAATAATACGGAAAATTATAACCACCAAATGATCGACACGGATTTACAAAATTTTATTTTATCAATTATTCAGATGGTTTATGTATTGAGAAACATATTATTTTCTATTCTTTAAAAATAATTGAAAGATTCTTTCAAAAAGAAAAAACAATTGAAAGATTCAATTGATCTTTTTCTACGTATGTATGTATTTTTTTTTAGGGTTGTCTGCATGCTTTTGTCATGCAATTTTTCTGCGGTCCATATTAATTAAATTATAATTAAAAAAACATTTTGACCAAGTCTTCCTTGGGTGGTTGCTTTTTTCTTGTCAAAATTATAACTACTACTAGAAGAATGTCAAAATGCAAGATGTTGGGACTTATGGATGTCATCTTCAAAAGCAACTATCGTATTGCAAAAGCAACTATCATAACCTATTAATTAGTATAAAAAATACCACTTTCTTCAACTATGCTTTTGTCATGAAAAATTGGCATCCATTATAACTGTCATTCTACATCTTGGTATTTCTTAGACCAAGTTATTTTTATTTTGGGTTTTCTTTAGATTAATTCCTTCCACGTAAATCATAGCTTTTTTATTAATTTGAGTGATTCTAATAGCCATTTTACAACCATTCTTTAAGAGTCAGCAAAAAACAAATCATTTTCAAGAGGATTTAAATCTAGTACCATGAGGTTATTATAATGTTAAGCTCTTATCCCTTAATTAGAAGTTAGCACCTCAAATGTATTTGCAAATAAAGCTTATTTATAGGCTTAACTACATATTCAGTCCCTTAACGTATTTGTTGTTTTCGATTTGGTCCCATAACATTAAAATTTTCCAATCTAGTCCCACATGTACACCTCTATTACTACTCTTGGTCCTTTCTGTCATTTGCCCGTTAGTGAAGCAGACATGGCCTATTCGACGTGGCACCTATATAAGGGAAATTGTTGGATTAGAGAGAGAAGGTCACAGAATTAGAAAGAACTACTGATACTTGGAGGGAGAGAGAGAGAGAGAGAGAGAGAGAGAGAGAGAGAGAGAGAGGAAGACGTACGAATACAAACCCTTGAAAATTCAAAGTTGGAATTCGGAGGAAGACATAGTTGGAATCGAGGAAGACGAAGACGAAAATGGCTGAACCAGACGATTTCAATGCTGATGCTTTTGTCGAGGTTAGTTTTCTTCAACTTTTCAAAAATTAGGGTTTAGGGTTTTTTCAAAAAGTGGTTTTGGTATTTGGTTTATACTGTTTTCTGGTATAGGGTTTTTTTTGTTTTCTGGTTTAGGGTTTGTTTCATTTGTTGAAATCTGAAAAACTAACTAAAAATCAAATTTTTAGGGTTTGTTAGAATCATCTTTATCTGTATCATGAATTTCTTATGTTAATCTGTTTAGTTTGTATCTCAAAACATGGATTTATGCTTAAAGTTGTTAATTTCTTCATTTTTGAAAACACACTAATTAGGGTTAGGATTTTCGAATTGTAGCCTGAGGATGGTAGATTTGTCCTTGTGCTACATCATGGGGGGGCTTTTGTTGAGTTTAACCATAATGCCTATGATGGTGTAGAAATTGTGTTGGAGTGTGAACCTAACTACTAGTCATATTTTTCCATCTTATCAACCATAAAACGTTTAGGATACCCAATGGTTAAGAGTCTTTGGTACTATGATCCTTCACTAGTGAATGAAATGGTTCGTTTGAGGAATGACATGGGTTGTAGAAGGATGAAATTCACAGCTGAGGAAAATGGTAGGGTTCACTTATATGTAGAACACACTATATGTTCACCTGAATATGGTTACTTGAATCCCTTGATTGAGTACCCTTTAGGACATGTCCCTCCTCATGGTGCAGCTACAGTGGCAGCTGAAGTGAAAGATGATGTATTTGAGGAGGATAATGTGGGTCCTGCTGTTGGTGTTGTGTTTGTTGAGATGGAAGGTGATGAAATTGAGGAGGATAATATGGGAAATGGTGTAGATGAGATGGAAGAAGTTAATGTGGAGAAGGTGGGGCCTGATGTTGGTGTTGTGTTTGCTGAGATGGAAGAAAATGAGGTTGAAAATGTGGGACCTGAATTTGTTGAGGTGGAAGTTGAGTTGGACGGTGGGGACAATGATAAAGGTATTGGTAGTGGGAACACAGAGAATGTTGATGTGGGGACCACTGATGAGAAATGAGCGTATTTTTGAGGGAGCAAGTGGGGTTAATGAAGGAATAAATGAGGGGCCCACTGGTGGTGCTTTTGTGACAGATCTGGATGGGGCTTTGAATGGGGGAGTAATGTAGTTAATGAGAGTGGGTCTAGGGCAGAACTTAATGAAAATGGGGATGGTGAACCACATGGACTAGATGTAGAATTCAGGAATGGGCTAGATGATTTACTGGATGGTACTGGGTCAGGTTGTGAAAGTGTGGAGAAAGAGGACAGTGCACTTGATATACATTTTGAGGGGCATTCAGATGAGGAGATAGGGTTAGAAGATAACTTTGGGAATTTTAATATTGATGTAGGAGAACCTACTTTGAACTAGTTTGAAGAAGTTAATGTGGATGAACATGTGGTTGATATAGAGACTGTAACAGAAAAAGAACCTGTTGCAGAGGTTGTAAGTGAACAACTGCAGAGTGAAGCAAGAGATAAAGGGAAAGGAAAGAAAGCAAGTGGTTCTACTTCTAAGCCTAAGAGAAAGAGAGGAAGACCAACAAAGAAAAAAAAACAAGTTCATAATGAATCTGTATTTGATGATGAGGTTTTACTTGAGCAGGTAAATAGGGAGATTGGTGAGTCTAGTAGAGGCAGGGAGAAAGGATTTAGTGAAGATGAGGAATGTAACACTAATGACCTAGATAGTGGCTGTGAAACTGGTGAGGAAGATGAGGATGGGAGGCCTGAGAAGACTAAATTTCCTACTTTCAAACTTCCTAACAACATGAGAGATTACAAGTGGGAAATAGGAACTTACTTTTTGTCTAAAAAGGATTTTCAGCATTCCATTAGAACATATGTTGTTCATTCTTGAAGGGAGTTGAAGTTCATAAAAAATGATAAGATAAGGGTTAGGGTTGCATGTAAGAAAACTTGTAAGTGGATGGCTGTTTTAGCAAAAATACCTGATGAGGAAACTTGGCAACTGAGGAAGGTAGGAGAGCATAACTGTAGCAGGGGACACAAACTTAGGATAATGAATGCAAAGTGGTTGGGACCTCAGCTGCATAATAGGGTGAAAGAGAGTCTAAATTTAAAGTTGACTACTATAATGGATGGATCACAGTTGAAATGGGGTATTCAAGTTGGTCCAAGTAAGGCATACAAAGCAAGAGGGATTGCAAAGGACTTGGTGGATGGGTCATTCAGGGAGCAATATGTCAAAATCTATGACTATACTCATGGGTTGATGAGGTCTAATCCTCATTCAATTGTCAAAGTGAGTACTCAACCTTTTCAGGGAAGTGAAGAACAACTACAAGTGCCCAGTGTTGTTTTATGTCCACACTTTCAGAGAATGTATATATATTTCAAAGCTTGCAAGGAGAGCTTCTTCAACTGTAGGTCAATTATTGGGTTGGATGGATGTTTCTTAAAGGGTTACTATGGAGGCCAACTGTTAGCTGCCATTGGAAGGGACCCAAATGATCAAATAATGCCAATAGCATTTGTTGTAGTTGAAGGAGAAACAAAGAAGTCTTGGGCTTGGTTTTTGGAACTGCTTGTTGGAGATCTCGGTGGTGTCAGCTTGTGTAAAACATACCTTTTATAAGTGATCAGCAAAAGGTAAACCATTTATCATTATTTATCAAATTAAGTTCATAATTTTACTTACTGATATATCATTTATTTATCAATTTTTAGCATTATTTAGTTACTGATATATCACTATCTATCAATTTGTAGGGACTTTTGCCGGCTATTACTGAATTGCTAGGTGATGTAGATCAAAGGCTATGTGTGAGATATTTGTACAACAACTTTAGGAAGAAGTATCCTGGAAAAAAATTGAAGGAGTTGATGTGGAGAGCTGCTAAGGCAACTTATACAAATGCCTTTGATGATGCAATGAATGAGATCAGAAAGATAAGTGAGGGTGCTTATGAATATCTGAAGTTGATTCCTGCTATGCAATGGAGTAAGTCCAAGTTCACTTCTGGGCCACTCTGCGATACCCTTGTAAATAACATGTCAGAGGCTTTTAACTCAACAATTGTCATCCCTAGAGGAAAGCCAATTGTAACTATGTGTGAGGACATCAGGATTTACATGATGGAAAGGTGGGAAGCAAATAGGCAGAGGATTGCTAGGTATGAGGATATAGTTCTTCCAAACATAAAAATAAAAATAAAATAAAAACTTGCAAGGGAATCTGCTAACACCAATAATTGGTTGGTTAGGTATGTCACTTTCTGTTCTGTCCATCTATCTTTGTTTCAAATTGTTTTTCTGGCTTGATTTTCTGGAATTCATATTTTGTTTCTATCTTGTTAGGCGTTCAAGTGTGCATGATTTTCAAGTGATTAACATCAATTCCGCAACTGAAAAGTTCTATGTGAATCTACTGAGAAGATCATGTGATTGCATGAAATGGTTGTTGACAGGCTTACCATGTTGTCATGCCATTTCCTGAATGAAGAACCAAGATATGGACATCAATGACTTTGTCCCAGACATTTTCAAGAAGGACCAATATGCAGCCTGCTATGCTCCTGTCATTTATCCAGCCAATGGTCAGAATCTATGGGAAAGGACAAAGTATAATGACCTTCAGGCACCACCAATTAGGAAGCAACCAGGAAGGCCTAAGAAAAAGAGGAACAAAGAGGCAGGTGAATTGCTGAAAGAAGATGGAGGGATGAGGAGGGCTAGATGGGGAATTAAGTGCAGCAGATGCAAGGAAAGTGGACATAATAAGTCCACTTGTAAGCTTCCACCCCCACCACCACCACCAACTGAAGCTACTCAAGGTGCTCAAGCAACAACAAATGTTAACACTCAAGCTGCTCAAGCATCTCAGACAAACACATCTCAAGCTACTCAAGGTGCTCAAGCAACTACAAATGTTCAAGTTTCTCAAACAAACACATCTCAAGGTCCTCAAGTTACTCAAAGAACAACTCAGGAAACTACTAGGCATGCTCAGTCTTCAAGTGGTCAGACAAACACATAACCATCTTCTACTCAAGGAACTTATGCAACAAGTGCTTAGAACAAAAAAAAAAAAAAAAAACTAGAAAGAGGAACCAAAAAGAGCATCAGTCATCAACACAACCAGAAGCAGTTAAGGGAAAGAAGAAGAAGGTGTCTGCAAGAACTGATGGTGCAGCATCAACTCAGTAGTAAATGTCTTAGTATCTGATAACATTATTTTGGTGTAACAGTTGTAATGCAATGCCTATGTGCATTTAACATTATTTTGGTTGCAAGTAAATGCCTAAGTGCATTAGGTTTATGATTGATATTTCTGTTTTGCTGTTATGTAATGCCTAAGTGCATTTAACATTGTTTTGGATTCAAGTAAATGCCTAAGTGCATTAGGTAACAATCTGATATTTCTGTTTTGTTTTGGATTCATATAAATGCCTAAGTGCAATTGTAATGCCTAAGTGCATGCTAGAATTCTAATCTATCTCTAATGGTTATCTTCTTTAATGAAGTAATTTTATGGTTAATTTCTCTTGCAAATATAAGTCCTCAATTCATTACTCAATTTATCATTTCAATTCTTTACTCAATTAACTACATATGTTGTATACCAGAAACAGAAACAAACATTGCTAGATATTTCAAAATATGCAATAACATCTTTTCATTGATATAATAGGCATACGTTCAACAATTCATTAATCAATTCTTTCTAAACTTAACACATTTCATTCATCACATTACAATCCTATCTATTACAACCCTAACATACTATTTCAAATACATCAAACTCCATGTGCCACTCATTTTGCAGACTAGTGTTGTCCCTAACACAAGACATACCCCAAAAGATGTTAATCCGAAAATCAAAGATAGCTTCAACCATGATCTTGTCTTTTGCAATTGAGTCTTCAACTTCAAAAAAAAATTCTCAAGCTTGGCATACTTGTTATCACTGTCTTCATTATAATCTTCTTCAATTAACTTAAAAAAGCTGCAGCCTCTATCAAATGAATTCTTGTAATTTATGCACCCCCAAAATTTCCTACCACAGTTAGGGTTTGAACTATCCATAACAGTGTGAATCACACTTTCATCCCCACACCTGCACTCTGTTGCTACTCTTCTCTTTAGATTCGAACCAACATACCCATTTGAAGATCGACCCATTTGCCACGAATTTGGGTTAGGTTTTGACATCTTCAGATTCAATTTGAGATTCAATTTTTGAAAGTGGGTTTTGTCAAAAAGATTAACGAATTCAAATTCAAATTCGAATTTGTGTTGTGTTTGAAATCTGGAAAACGATGGAAGAAGGAGGAGATATGGAGGAAGAACGATGGAAAAAGAGGAGGAGATATGGAGGAAGATGGAAAAACGATGGAGGAGAGAATGAGGAAATCTGGAAGATATTTTTTTTTTACCTTATATAGGTGTCACGTCGGATATGCCACGTCTCCTTACTAAGGGCAAATGACAGAAAGGACCAAGTGTAGTAACAGAGGTGTACATGTGGGACTAGATTGGAAAATTTTAATGTTATGGGACCAAATCGAAAACAACAAATAAGTTAAGGGACCGAATATGTAATTGATCCTTATTTATACTACCTCTGTCTCTATACATAAAACCATTTTGAGAAAAAGCACGTAAATTAAAAAAGTTGGTTGTTGAATTAATTTTTGTGGACTATGCTATTGTTTTAAATATTTCTCTTTTAGAAGAGAGAATTAGTCAATATTTTTATGGAGTATTATTTATTAGACATCGCAGAAAAAATATGTAACATAAATGAGGGTATATTAATATAAAAAAAAAAAAAATTAATACGCATTGAAATTTAAAAGGATTTTATAAAAGGACAAAAACCTTAAAAATATATGATAATTAGAGACGGGTGTAGTAGTAGTTTATAAAATATAAAATAAAATAAAAAGTTGTATTTTCGCATTAAATTACAAAGCCCTCCGAATGACTTTGACTTTATCAACAATTTCAATATCAAGATGAATATTATGAACGGTCTCTTTTCAACATTATCTTCAACGTTCATTTTCTTATTGGATGAAACTAATGTACAACCCACCACTTTAAGTGGAACTCATCTCCAAAGCGTGCGACCCACAGGTGGGCCACCCCCAAAAAATTTTTACTTTTTTTCCTATAGGGAAATTACGAAAAAACCCTCAATATATTTTATTTTTCTCAAGTGGCCCACCCAGCCTTTTCCCCTTCCTCTATTACACGTACAGAAAACAAAACTTATTCCCCTTCCTCTATGTAGTTTACTTTTTTGATTAAACTTGGCACTTAGCGTTTATTACAACTGAAAAATTTATGTTTATATATTAGAGTATATTTTGGTGGCCCACCCCCGATATTTTTTCTAGCTCCGCCACTGAATTTTAAGTCAATAAAAAAATGAGTGTTGGAGATAGTGTTGAAAAGAGAGTGTTGCTAACACTCTGCATCATTTGACAAGACAAAAAATTCATACATTAAGGTGAATAAGTGGAGAATCCGAGATTCAAACTTCAATCTTTATATATAATATGATATTTTTATCAATTGAGTTATGTTCACGGGATACATTACACACGTTCTAGTCTCACACAAAAGAATTATTCATGACCAGAACTATGATTGAGAAGAAATATTATATATTATCAAATTATATTATCAGTGGATTTTTTATTACTTTTAAGTCTTCAAATGATAGTCAGATAAATTTGGAGTATTATTATATTTCAATGAAAAACGTATATGTACATATACTACTATAAATTAATCATTTAATGGACTATTTGTGCAAAATGGAATATTTTTTCTAATTTATTTAACTCAGTGTGGAATAAATAATGTAAATTATGGAGTCTTATCTCTTTAAGGATATATTTTTTTTATCATGTTCATCACCCTCGTTTTTCTAAGGACTAAGTCAAATGATTTTTATCACGTTCATCAATCATGTTTCTCTTACTAACTCTTAAGGATGTTTTTTTTTTTATTATGTTCATAAACGTATGCCAACTAATGAAAATATCATTCAAGAGTCGAGGACCAACGTTGGTATCAATTTGTTGTCTGTTTTTTTTATCGTGATATTGATACGAAATTTCTACTATCCATAAATGATCTCTGTTGAGGAACCTGTGGAATACACAAGATAGATTCTTTTCTCTCAATCAAATTTTTTTATATGCAAAAGTCAAGAATCGATCCCTTGATCAAATACTTATAAGAATAACAAATCTCTACCCTCATATTGGTATTTTGTTGTCTATGTAATAAAAAAACAAGGAAAGATGGAAAATGGATGTAATTAAAAAGTACTTATTTTTAAATAACTAATTGAAATGTATTTTTGTATATGTACTTAAATGATGTATCCAAATTCTTGTGATCAAACAAGACTTCCTCCGAGAAAATCTTCTAAACATTTGATTTTTCAGTTAGTTTTGCAGGTATATCTATGGTATTGGCTGAGTTTATGGCGAATGCATCTATAAATTTTTTCTTCAATCTATTGTTTAGCATCTGAAAGAATACTTTGAGTCATCAAGCAGATTTCAATAATAAAATTATTTAACCATGAATCATACTATTTTCTTTTTAGTTCAGGAATTCTGCTTGTTAAAATATTTTTCAAGTTAGTTGCCATCCTCAAAAAGCTCTTTTACATCTTGAAGTCAATTGACAATTGGTGTCCTCTTTCTTATGGATGGCATAAAGTTAATGATGTATTCTTTCGATGCAGAGTTGGAATCATTTATGACTATTATATATCAATCTTCAAAAAGGATGGTAGAAGTTCTAGTAGGAATGCAATTCATTTGTTGGATCCAATCTTTTTCATCTTATGATTTGGTTCCTTAGAATCCTTGTGTAAGATGGATAACTAGTTTGTTGTTATTATCGTTCATGCAATTCAAAGTCTCTTGTATCTATCGCAGAGAAAATTATTGTACCAATAAATTGGCTTGATATGGAGTTTCATCTAAATGTTACACTTGGTAGAATTATATCCCCTTAGTTGTAATATTGGACTCATTTTTTAATTAGATGATTGGGCTTTGAATTAATCTTGGGTTTTGTATGTGATGATTGCACGTTTCTCAAAGGTCGCGGTGTGTAAATATAAATAAATACTCCCTCCGTCCCTTAATATAACCCCCCTTTTGTTTTTTTTTTGTCCCTAAATATAACCCCCTTTTTAAATTACAACACACATTAATTATTTTTTTCCATAGATACCCTTATTTAATACTACTACTAATTCTAAAAGTACAATAAATTGACTTTTCACTTTATCTCTTTAATGAGGTTAATTTTGTAA
This sequence comes from Medicago lupulina, assembly GCA_958299785.1. Lineage (NCBI taxonomy): Eukaryota > Viridiplantae > Streptophyta > Magnoliopsida > Fabales > Fabaceae > Medicago > Medicago lupulina. The sequence goes on from OY283139.1 coordinate 77,131,060, forward strand.
AATTGTACTATAAAACAGACACATTAACTACACCAACAACATTTTTTAAGAAATGTGAAAAAAGTAATAGGGGGTTATATTAAGGGACGGAGGGAGTACATAAAATTAGCGACGGTTACGGTGTAAATATTTTATAGAAATACATTAATATAAATGTTTGTAAAAATCCTAATGAATTTTCTCCATTTTATAATATTTATATTTTTCCTTAAAAAAAATTTACTTTATGTATTAATTACAAAATAACAGACTTGTGTCTTTTACCTGTTCGATTGAAAAGAAAATGATAAATTCTTACGTGCATCTGCATTAAAGATATCCATTTTTTTTGGTATTTAAGTGGTCTTACATGTCATTTATAATTTTTTTTAATATAATAAACATTCAATCACTTCAACCTGCACTTCTAAAAAAAATTTAAATGAGCCTCACCAATAATCTTATATCATTATATTTCATTATTTTAATATTAAAATAAAATATTGTGGGACTCGTGCAGAAAGAATGCTTAATTGTGCACTTTTTGCTCTAAAAGCATCAATTCGATTTTTTTCGAATGAAGGGGTAGCAATGCTTAATGAGTTATGCATCATTGACGATGAACTTGTTACTTTGAAGTATACTCTCTCTGTTTCAAGTTATAAGCAAAAAAACTAATTCACACTTATTAAGAAAACTAAAACATTTTAGCTCAAAAAATAAGTGTCGTTTTAAAATGAGTGTCGTTTTAGTCAAAAAAATATTGTTTCAAAATGAATGTCACTTTCAGTTTTCAATGCAATAATAGTTTTTTCTTTTCAATTATACCCTTCAATTAATATTATACTCATTACTTCCAAAGTATTATTTTTTTCTTTAATGAAAAACAAACAAATACTCAATTTGTTCCTTTTTAATTGTCACATTTTGACTTTTTACACAAACCAAGACAAATACTTTTACTATTTTTTATACAACAATGTTTCTTTTTCCTATTATAATCTTAATAATTTAATACCTCATTTCATGTATTTCTCTCTCTGCAATAAATATATGAGGGTAATATAGGTAAAGCAACCTTTAATGCTACATTGAACTTTTAAAATGACAGTAAAAAATTTATGAAAAAGTGACAATTATAAAGGAACGGAGAGAGTAGTTGATTAGAATAATTTGGTATAATAACATCTCTCTTTCTTTTAATTAATACATTTTTTAATATGTGCGCAAAAACCTTAAACAACATTCATTTTGAAACGAAGGAGGTAGTAATTTGAGATATAACTTTTTGTGTTCTCTTTGGAATAAGTTTCATAGAAACATGTAAAAACAATTTTGATTGGGTATTGATAATAGAGAAAATATAAAGGAGAACAAATTGAATGAAATTTGCATTTAATTTTACTTTAGAAAAGATGATTTTTTTTAAAAGCAACATAATTAAATATGATAAAAGTTGGTATTTTTTCTTATAATTTGAGAAAAAATGTATTTTCTCCCCTATAATTTAAGACTGAGTGGGTAGTTCGATAGAGTAATCGTAAACAAATGTGTTTCTTTTATAAAAAACAATTAAATTTGTTTTAAAACAAATAAATGTAAAAATTAGAAACATTGAATAATGTATTTTAAGCATGATACATTGAATAATTGAAAGAGATATACATTCTCAATCAAACTATAGCTATAAAAGAAATAAAGTAAAAACATAATATAAATATCATAAATAAAATTGTCACAAAATTATCATAAAATTATTTAGAAATTTAATTATCTTTTTTAGAGAATAAGATTGTCTCCTCGTGATTTTAATACAGTTAGCACGAACAATACATAATATAGATAAGGTTTGAACTCAAACATAGACGAACCAAAAAAAGACAAGATAGCATACACCTCTCTCAAGTCTCAACTCTCAACTCTCAAGCTAAGTATTACACGTAAGACATCAACGTGTCATCACCCTAAAACCTCTCCTCTTCTGTACCCCACTACATCACTTTCCACCGTTCTTGTTCTTGAACAAAACTTCAACTCATCTTCATACATCACACACAAACTTTACAATTTCCAACACAACAATTCCTCTCTTCCTCAAACCCAAACAACAATGAAAAACTTTGCTCAATACTACGACTCATGGTACATTCAATTCAACAACTTAATCCACCAACTCAAACTATCAACCCAAACTGACTCAGAAGAACTCATTCAAAAAGTTCTCTCTCACCATCAAGATTACTACAATGCAAAATCAATGGCTGCTGAAAAAGATCCACTGCATGTGTTAGCATCTCCTTGGGCTACATCACTTGAACGTTCTCTTCATTGGATTGCTGGTTGGAGACCCACTACAGCTTTTCACCTCATCTACACTGAATCTTCTCTTCTTTTTGAGTCTCATATTATTGATATTCTTCGTGGGTTTAGAACTGGTGACCTTGGTGATCTTTCTCCGAATCAGTTTCGTCGTGTTAGTGACTTGCAATGTGATACCGTAAGTAATTCAATTTCTCATTGCACCTTTAATTGCCTATGTTACTTTCTATTTTTTAGTACTAGTAGTATTGCATGTTTAGATTTATACTGAATTTGATATAATAATATCGTGATTTGTGATATGGTAATTTTGTTAAAGCTATATTGATTAATTTTTGCCTAAATCACTTGTGGCATACTAAAGTCAGTGTTACGAGTCTTAATCTAAATATGCACTTAAATCCACAACATTCATTGCATGTTTTTATTGGATTTTGATCATCATGGTGAGCTTTTGTCAAAACAATTTGGAGCTTCAACACCTTGATTTTGTTAATCTATCAAAATCTACCAAAATTTTGTTAAATCTATCAAAATCTACCAAATCTATTGTCAATCCCAACATGCATTCAACAATTCGGGAAAAGTACCGTTTTAGAGTTTCTATGTAGTTTTTTAACTACGGTCTAAACTTTAATAGTTTAATTTAATTTAGTCTTAAATGTGGTGAGTACCATAAGTATAGCTTGGTTGCTTGGTTGGTAGCATATTTGGCATTCCCTCTTCTCCACACTTTAAGAAGTGCGGAGTACCCTATTTTTGCTAAAGTGCAATTTTGCTTTTGCTCTCGATTTTTAATTGTGCAATTTTGACCGTGTCAATAAACTATGTCACATAGTGTAACTTTTGCAGTGCCTCATCATATTTCTGCCTAAGTCAAGTTTCAAAATTAAACATAGTACACTAAGTTAACATGTTTGTGTTAACCTTGACACACAAAAAAAAAAGTTTGTGTTAACCTAACGTTTTTTTTGTAATGACCCTGATAATTTAGTTTCCTTTATTTTGAATGGACATAATAAATAAACTAGACAAATTTGATGTAATACATGTTCATTTGATGTGGCTAGTGTTATAAATATTGGTTTGCTATTCGACCAAAAAAAACTTGGTTTGCTAATTGCTCCATTTTTCTTATTAGTTGGAACTCAACTTGATACATGCAGACTTAGAACACACTCATGCACATCCCAAACATATACTTGCTCTATATTTAGCTAAAATGGTCATTTACAACATTAGATGAATTGTTCTGCAAATATTTTTCAGCAATTGGTTTTTCTTTTGTATTCATTCATTCATTTTATTGGAAAATTAAAGGTGAAAGAAGAGAATGCAATAACTGAGGAGCTATCAGAGTGGCAGGACAGTGCAAGCGATATGATGGGTTCAGAAGCTGATATCAACTACAAAATCGAACGGCTGGTAAGCATTATCAAGAAAGCCGATGATCTACGGCTGAGAACGTTGCGCAGTGTGGTGGAGTTCCTGTCGCCGCAGCAGGCTATTGAGTTCTTGATTGCTTCAGCTGAATTGGTTGTTGGGATACGCGGTTGGGGATTGAATCACGACCGTTCACGTCCGAGGATATGATGAACTTTGTTTTATGGCTTGAAAAATTGATCACTTGATTTTGAATTTCATTGTCAATGGGTATTATTGCTGCTTTTGTCATTCTATTTTCTATTTGCAATGTAGAACTAAATTAAGTACTTTCATGAATTATTATTTTTCAACTAATATTAGGGTGTTTGGTAGAAATTTTTCAACTAATATTAAGTTGACAGTTACAAGATTGTGATGTCTGTAACCGTTGCCCAACAGCTACCATGCCTTTACGCTCTAGATTCAACATCCAAGCATATATATAAAAAAAGGATTTAAACATCCACAAAGATACGATCTAAGTAACCTAAAACTCGTATTTTAGCTCTTATACTGATATAAATAATATATATATCATGTTTTTGCTTTTCTAACATATATAATAAAATTATTATTTACGCAAATGATTTTTTAAATTTGAAATTACTTATTTAGAAGTGTAGATGGCTTTGTTTAACAAATCATTTCAATACTTTTTTTTCAAAAAATAAAATCATTTCAATACTTAATTATATTTTATCATTTTTTATTAGTTTCGAAAATTTGAAAATATCACCTAAATATATGTAATTCCTTCATATAAAAAGTTTTATTATTTAAATATAATATATAGTTTATCATGTCATTATGAGGTTTGTATTCCGACAATGTAACGTCCCAGATTTCGATCCAAGACATTACGTCTAATTCATTTTCATTTTTTAAAAACACTACTATCATCAGTAATAAATTATTAGCAAATTTTTTGACATAATTTAATTAAAATCCTTAAAATAAATATCCTTCAAAGTTACTTCTAAAATTACAATTCAATAAAAACCCAATTTCGTCCCCGTACGCACTTCAAGCAAAAACACCAAAGCATACATCATGTCTTCTTTGGTACCTAAAATGTTTGTGTAAAGAGTCATTTTCCTTATCCAAATTGGTTCATACTTAAAGCACAAGAAACAATGCCAAAAAATAGATAGTATCAAAACTTCTCAATCAAAAAGAAATAAGAAAATTATAGTCAAGTCATTTGCTTTAAGATAAAATTCACACATTTTCTTTTCAATCAAATCTACTAACTATTTATGAAAATTTATGCTAGATGATTTTCCAATTTTACCCTTATGAGGGGCAATTTGGTAATCTAATAAGTGTTTGAAGTTTGTTGGTTGCCACCTCATTAGCATATGGGTATATATTGGTTCGTTTACGATCAGTTGTTCTTTAGTGTTGTAGTGGTATGGTTTGGGAGCCAAAGAACGCTTCTTCTCTTTCATTTTCTTCTTCATCAAAGTTTCGTTTTCTTCTTCATCAAAGGTAATTTTTTTATCCTTTGATGAATCTAAACTCATGATCGAATGATCTTTTTTGTGATTTCTATTTTATTGTTGCTTTGGATATGCGACTATATGTTAAAGGTTTGGTTTTCCAAGAAATTTTTTTTGGTTCGATTGTAATTTGGGTTGCATGCTTCCATAAAGTTGTTTTTGTGATTTTAAGGGTTTTATTTTTTTATTTTTTGGTTTGTTGTTTGGTGATTCCGGTTTGTTGTTGCATGTTTCCAAAATTGAAGTTTTTGGCTATGTTGTTTGGTGATCTTTTGTTTACTGGTTTGTTTTGTTGTATTTCTTTCCGTAATATCTTTTAGGCTTAACGTTCTAATGTCTATTTCAGACCCTTTTTTGTGAGTTGAAGAAATGATCCTTTTTCGTGAGGTGAAGAAATGCATGCATGTGCGTTGTGATGCTATATGTTTGGTTATGTCATTATTTTAAAGGGTTAATTAAGTAATTGGTCCCTATAAATATTTAGAATTTCGTTTTTAGTCTCTATAAAATAAAATCACCTTTTTTAGTCCCTATGAAATTTTCTTTCAGCATTTTTAGTCCTTATAAAATTTTCAATCAGCATTTTCAGTCACTATTAAAATTTCCGTCAACATTTTTAGTTCCTAAAATGCTTAAGAAAAATGTCACAGGGACTAAAAAAATGTGATTTTATTTTGTAGGGACTAAAAACAAAATTCTGAATATTTATAGGTCTTTGCACTTTTGAACAATTCCAGTACAATGTACAAAAAATTGTTTTCATGATATAGAAAGTGTTTGGATCATAGCAAAGTTTATGATATACAAATTTTCCAAAACTTGCCCAATTCATGATATAGAAAGTTTATTTTATTGTGTGCTGAACATATGATGAATTTTATGTGTTAATTGGTGAGACGGAAAATTGATAATTGATTGGCTCTTTTTGAAATGAGGTTTCTTATTGTACAAGAGTTGGTTGGAGACTTGGCGCAATTTTCACCAATTTTTTCTGAATTTGATTCACACATTTATGTATCTTGCTAAATTTTGAGAGATGAGAATGAAATTTGAGATTCTTTATGAGAGAGGTGAAATTATTGTTGGTTATTCCTTTTTTATAAGAAGAAAAAATATTTGACGGAATCTAATATGATAAACTTGAAAACAATATATTGGTTCAGTTCATTCATACATACATGTGTTTCAATCTTTGCCATCGAACTTTCTGTCATTCAATGCCTAATATGGTGAGTTGGATAATTGTTACTGAAGTTTTGATATTCCATGAGGTTTCTCTTTTTGCCTATTCATAGTTCTGCATTCAACCTAAAATATTGGAGCATGCTTATGAAAAAAATAAATTGTAGAGAATAGTTTGTGTTGGCTTGGCTGATTAGGATACATAACTTAAATGCTTTGTTACCAGAAAAAATGTACATGACCCTTACATAATGAGGTGTGTTGATAAAAAAGAAAAAATCAAAAGCAATTTATGAATTATATTGGAGCATGTGACTGTTAATTCTGCTCATTCTATGTTAGCTCAAATTATATGACAATTAACATCCTTCCTTTAAAATCTAACAATGGAATGTTAGTTCATTCCACTTCATTTTACTCTATTCTCATATTGTCATTGTTAATGAATTGTGATCTTATCATCAATGGTTTGAAAATCAATATATTTTAAGTTTGTCCTTTAATGTGGGGAATATTTTTGGGGGGTTTATTCTGGAAAATATTGGAGAGTTGGTTATAACCACCTTAATTTCAAGTCATAAGAGTTAATGTTTTTTCTTTGTCTATGGTGTTTCAAGGTTTTACATTATATTTTAAGGTGGCAAATTAAGGTTTATCTTTTAAGGTGGCAATTTCTGTGATATGTAATATGCATCTCTTTACATTATATTTGGATCCAAATTAAGCTTTAGGACATAGTACAATTGCATAATTTCATCTATCCCCTTTTGTTTTGACTAGGGTTATGGGAAAATTAAAGTTGAAAACCAAATCAAAAATCAAATTCATTATCAAACAAAAGAAAATAAAAGTAGTATCATTACTAAACAGATGAAGAATCAGAAATACACTTACGGTTTTTTAATAGTTTTAGGGTTTATGGAGAGATTGAGCAAATGAAAAATCAAAGTAGGGATCAATACAGAGATAGGAGATGGAGGCTTTCAGTATTATTACCACAAGCTTTTGGTTGGCAAACAATAAACCACTTCACCCAACTGATCTATCACCCTCCACCAAATCGATTATATTTTGGCTATATTTCTCCACTAACACCTCCTTCCAAATAACTGAATCCCCTTGCAATAATCTTCATCTCCGTTTTGCTAATAAACTCAAATTCACCACTCACTCCTAGACCACCATAAGCTTTTGGTTTGAAAACAATATTCCACTTCACCCAACTAATTGAGATTGTCAAAATTAAATCTGCTTAATATATCATTTAATAGATCGTCAATATCTTTCTAAAGACCTAGGAGTCCTCCCAAAGGGTCTTAGGATCCTCCTAAAGGCCCCAACACCATTCTAGTAGGCTCTAATACCTAGGACGCGGTCTTCCACGGGCGCCACCTCAACCAACTTTTAGAAGCATCTAGAGCTCGACATAAAAACTTAAGTACCCTATCTATTTGGGGCTTAAGCACGAGGAATCAGATCCATATTAGACTATAAATACAATCTTTGAGAATCTTTTCAAAGCAGGACCAATACAAAACTAAATCCTAATATCGATTAATGTACCTTTGCAAGAACATTTAATATTGAATCTTTGTATATCATATACCATAGTAGTCAACAGCGGCCAATAGCGGCGCTTTAGCGGCCACGCGATGCGGTGCTGGAGCGCTACGCGACAAGTCATAGCGTTGCGGTGTGAGATAGCGGCGCTACAGCGGCGTAATGCTTCGTAGCGGTTTTGCGGTTTAGAACCGTTATTTCATTTTAAGAGAAAATACAAAATTGTCCTTGATTTAAAAAAGGGTATTTTTGACATTTTCATCAAACCCTAAAAAGTTCAGCCTCTCTCTTCCTTCTTTCATTCTTATGCTAAACGGCGTTTATCTGCAAATTGCAAAACACATCTTCTCTCTGCTTTTCTGTGAAACTTCTTCACCTCTGCTGTAAATCTCCCTCTACTTTGTCGTGTTTGCTCTGTTATCCTGTTATTTTTTTGTTTAACAATCTCAAACTCTGTTGTCCCGTTACTTTTTTGGTCTAGTTTTCTTTGTTATCTCTGTTTCTATTTGTAGTTTGTACAAACAAATCTTAGTTTTGTTTATATAAAATTCTATTCTGCGCTCTATGAAATAACGGTCATTACGCTATGCGCTATCCCGCTATAACATTTTTAGGGTCGGCCGCTACGCGCCGCTATCCGCTATTAACTACTATATCATATACATTTGCTGAAAAATATTGGAAACATGGAAAAATATTTTTAAAAAAATACTTTGTCGTTGAAGAAAAAGTCAATAAACAACTAAAGTAGACTTTATTTTATAGTAAACCGTAGGTTCAAATTCAATCCATCAAATTTCCAACCAACTTAAACAAACATAAGTAGTCCTACTTGTCAAGTAGTCTACCCCAAAATTCCAACAATCTATCAAGTCCTCCTATGTAAGATACGAAAATAGTGCGCAAAAAAAACAAAAAAAAAAAACAAAGTTGATTAGAATAGATAGTGAGTAAAAAACACATTACTCCGATAAAAATGGTAATTACTGTAATAATTACAGCTTAGACAAAGTCATAATCCGTATTATAACAACAAAGCCACCACCCTTTCACACACTCCTTTCTTAACCTTCTTCCTCTTTCTCTCTGTAACTTCAAAGCTTCTCTCTCTTACGAACCCTAATTCATAAAACCAATACTACTACACATGTCGTTAATGAAGGTATTTCGATCTCGCAAATTCTCAAAATCCTTCAAGGAAGTACAATCAATCGACACCGTCGACGATGGCCGGAGAGGAACCGGCGCCGCCACCGGTGAATCGGCGGATGGGACTGATTGGTCGACCATGCTACCGGATCTCCTTGCAGAGATAATTAAACGAGTCGACGTCGCTGAAGAACAGTGGCCGCACCGTCAAAACGTCGTTGCTTGTGCCTGCGTGTGTAAACGGTGGAGAGATATTACACGTGAGATCGTTAAGTCACCTCAACGTAACGGCACAATCACTTTTCCTTCTTGTCTGAAACAGGTACTGCAAAAAAAATGATTTTTTTTTTGGCTTAATCTATTGGTATATGCTTTTAATTAGCTAGAATAATTTATGTATTTGAAAAAAAAAAATTTTTTTTGGTTTTGTTTAGATTTAATTTAACCCTTTTGAAAGTAGTTTAATACTTTTTAATTTTGTTGGCTATTAATTAAGCACTTAGTACTAGTAATCTCTTGAATTTGTTAATTGTTTTAGGAAATGATTATGAGATTAATTATGGTTTTACTTGTTGAAGATACATTGGAATGGTTCAATTAGTGTTCGTACTGAAAGGGTTTATTTTTTGAAGTAGTAGTAAAAGGGTTTATTGGTGAGTGGTTAATTAGGTTTTTGTTGCGAGGATTGTTGGTTAATGAGTGATTTGGGATATTTGCATGAGCAATGGAAGCTATTTGGTAGTGTCTTAATTTCAGATTGGTGGGTTAATACTGTTTTGGAAATTGCAGTAGTAGTTTAATAGAATTTGGTGTTTTAGTTTAAATCCAGTAATAAGGTGTTTGTTAAATGGGTATTAGTATTGGTTATCGTAGTTTTATGCGTTTGAAGTGGAAAAGATGGAAGAATAGTGTTCAGGAATCAAGGAATGTAAGTCATTTTATCTTAAAAAAGTGATTTTAAGATATAATGATTTATGTTTGGCTACATTCACGATCACAGGAGTTGAACAATAAATTTGAGTGTAAAGATCACGTCAGGAGGCATAAACTATAATTTTGTCGCATCAAGTTAGAATCAATTCTGGAGGCAAAATCATTTCTAATCTAAAACCGCTAATAATACCAAAATCAATTTAATGGTTTATTTCTACAATATTTTTTCAATAAAGGATGATAATTGATTAGGGTGAATGTTTTCTTTGCTTGTAGTGATTTTATCATAGTGTTTGATTAACATTTTCTTCAATTGGTGGCCTGTAAATGTCTGATTTGTATTGAATGAGACATAAGTTGATTTAGGGGGTTTGGTGTTTGACATTCTTGTTATGTTTTGATGACTTGCAGCCAGGACCACGTGATCTTCCCCATCATTGTCTTATAAAGCGGAATAAGAAGACTTCCACATTTTACCTCTATCTTGCCCTTACATCATGTAAGTACTGTTTTGGTAAAATGATTTTTTTTTGCCTGTTTTTATAGATGGTTGAAAATTAATTATGAAACGAGTTGTATGACTATGATATCCTTTTATCATTCTATGGGGTACAACGTTGATCTCTGTTGTCAATAGCGGCCGCGCCGCCCGCTATAGCGGAGCGGAAAAAATCAGCTCACCGCTCCTAGCCGCAACGGAAAAAAGCGGCCCGCTATTCAGGAGTGCGGGGGGAATTCAATGCTGCCAAAGCAGCCACTACACACACACCACACAGAAAGACGGTTTTGCCCATTACTTTAAACTGCTTTAAGGGTAGTTTAATAATTTTTGAAACGTTAACTTCATGAATAATGAATACTTCATGAATTTTAAGTAATGTTTAAGGTATTTTAGTATTTCTTTTTTGAACAATATGGTATTTTAGTATTAAATATATTAGTGTCCGCACCACAAAATAGCGCCTGCTATGCACCCCGCTCCCGCACCGCGCCGCATTTCCGCTTTGACAATCACGGCGTTGATCATATATAGTAATGATATATGTATTTAGATGGTCAAATGTATAGCTCAATCTTTTCCTTTTTGACTAGGCAACCATTACTTGTGGGTGAATCAAAACATAAAAGAGCTTTGTTGTTTGTCAACGTGTGAAGTGAGACTTCTGTTCATATTATAAATGAAAACTAAATATATTTGTCAAACCACATGATTCTAACCAGTCAGTTGACCAGACTTGGTCCAAGACTTCAAGATGACTTGCTTCAGTCATTGTATGGAAGACCTACCTTGTTCATTTTACTCATCCTATTCTTAACTAGTTTGATTTAGTGTTGTGAAATATCGGCCATGGTGGCACCGTGCCATTTTATGGTGACTCAATATGGTGGATATTTGGCTTTCCGCTACAATCTGCCAATCAACAACATTGATTTGGTTCCCAAAATAAGAAAAGTGAAACTTTAAGCCTTCCACTTCCAGTAATAAGTTATGTGTATGAACTTATGGTGGCACCGTGCCATTTTATGGTGACTCAATTTGGTGGATATTTGGCTTTCCGCTACAATCTGCCAATCAACAACACTGATTTGGTTTCCCAAAATAAGAAAAGTGAAACTTTAAGTCTTCCACTTCCAGTAATAAGTTACTGTGTATGAACAATAATAAAAAATGTTTTCAGAGATTGAAGTTGAAGGATCTATACTTGTTGAAGTGTATACTTATATATTTAAAGAAGAAATTTCATTAACATATAAGGGGGAGATTTCATGTGTGGCTAAGCCAGCCTCAAAGCAGAAGTTGTTTAAAGAAGCCTGAATGCATACTCTGATATGTTGGCAGCCAGTTAGATAGATTATTTTGCATTTAAGTATGGTGACCATGGTTGCTTAATTCTATCATCTTTTGGTCTTACAACATCTCATATTTCTTGGTAGTCGTAAAGAGTGAGTTGGTTTCTCTTCCGAGACTTGTTATGTTAATCTGGATATACTAATTTAGTAATTTGTAGGTCTTAGCACTAATTCTATTTCACTTAGAATGCAACATTGCATTTCTTTTTTTGATTAATATGCGACATAGCTTATGTAGACCTAGGTCTGGAAAAATTGCTCATCCTGATACAGGCTTGCAGTCAGTTAGTGATAGAGTAGAGTAATTAATAGATAGTAACAGATTGTTTATTGGGTAATAAGGGACATTCATAACAGTTCCAGAGCATATGCTCCTCAAAGAGACAATGGTCTCTTTGCCAACCAAAGCATTTACCAACACAGAAAATGTTCCATAACATTCTGACTGAAGAACAAATACACACTTTATAGGAAAATACATAACTTCCTAAAAACACATAACTTCGTAATATGACAGTTACATAACTTCTTAAAAATACATAACCTTGTAAAATGACAGTTAACTACCCACATTCACTTTCTTTCTCTTGTTCTCATAGACTCTCCAGACCTTGGGTTTGTCATGACTCACCCACTAACACATCCTCTTCCATAGGCCCATGCAGCACCTTATCAGTTAGCTCCGTGCTTTTCCTGTAGTATAATGAATATTCCTTTGTAGGATAGCTATGTGGTTGTCACATGAAAAATTAAATAGAGCTATAGAATTCCAATTCTTGACCAATTATTGGAAGCAATATTATTTACTGTAAAAATGTGTTTGGTAATAGGTAAATTTTTGAAAGATCTTGGGAGTTTTTTCTAACATTAATAAAATCAGAATATTTATGAGGGATTGTAATAAATCTATTTTATTGTGGAGTAGTTGTTTGTAACTATGATAATGATTAAAATTTCAAATGATGATGATAGTTAGTGCAAGGCTTATTTTCCTTAACATTTCGACAATTATCTAACTTGCTGATTATTGAACAATTTATGATTTCTATTTTACATTTGCTTTGATGTTTTGTGAGTTAATGCTTCTTTTATTCCCCTGCCTCTCTTTGCTGTTCTATCCATCGCCAGCATTTTCAGATAAAGGGAAGTTTCTATTAGCGGCTAGAAGATATAGGTGTGGTACCCATACTGAGTATGTTATCTCGCTCGATGTTGATGACTTATCACAAGGAAGCAATGCTTATGTTGGCAAGCTAAGGTAAAGCTTTCTTACAACAAAAACTTACTTGCTTCCAGGAAAGAAATAAAAAGTTCCTTATGTGTCTCTTTTGATTGCTTTCTTATCCTTTTGTTGAACGGTGTGGTGTTTATGTAAGATACTGCCATTGTTTACCTTTACATAGTGTTTTCAAAATCCATCAGCTTATTGCTATATCTGCCGTTAAACTTGACCTTTTATTTTCTCTTTTGAGACTGCCTTGGTGAGAAACTGAGAATTAGAACTTTGTGTTGGCACATTCAAGGAACCGATGAGTTACAGTTTGTGTTTTCTCCAAATCCTCAACCACAAGAAAAATGAAAAGGAACTTACTCATCTAAAGGATGGATTACGACATTGTTTTTAATATCAAAACTGCTCCTAAAAAGAGCAAAGTTCATTGATTTTAAAAATCCAAAGCACTTCAAATGATCTTAATTTGCAGTTTGTGTATTTGTTTTCGTTATATTAAACTATAGTGAATTATTCATCCTCTATTTACTCACAAAGCTACATAATATTGTTGAAATTCCAGTAATTTAAACCCTCTTAGCCTTGTCTATACAAAAACTCTTGATGTGTATGTTGGTCAACAAATTTGCTGCTTGTACTGAAACCTATACTGAAATCTGTGTTCATAGCTTGGAGATTGTCTGCTAATTTGCTCATTTTTATTTTTTTAAATGAAAAACATTTAATTGAATTTATGGTCAATCTTTTAATTTGTCCTGAGTACTGACCATTTAGTTGCCGAACTGTCTTCACAGCTCGGACTTTCTTGGCACCAACTTCACAATTTACGACAGCCAGGCGCCCCATAACGGTGCCAAACCATCATGTGCGAGAGCTAGCCGGCGTTTTGCCAGCAAACAGATAAGCCCTCAAGTTCCTGCTGGTAACTTCGAGGCTGGGGATGTCTCCTACAAGTTCAACCTTTTGAAGTCAAGAGGGCCAAGGAGGATGATGTGCTCACTAAAGTTTCCTGTCTCATCATTGGGTGAAAGTTCAGATAGCAAGTCTTTTGATGGTCAAAAGATGCACGGTAAAGAACATGCTGCTTCTGCGCACACAATCTTGAAGAACAAAGCTCCAAGGTGGCACGAGCATTTGCAGTGCTGGTGCTTGAATTTCCATGGTCGTGTGACAGTGGCATCTGTGAAGAACTTTCAGCTGGTTGCTACTGTGGACCAAAGCCAACCGGGAGGGAAAGGAGATGAAGAAACGGTTCTCCTCCAGTTTGGTAAAGTAGGGGACAATACCTTCACCATGGACTATAGGCAGCCCTTGTCCGCCTTCCAGGCGTTTGCCATTTGCCTAACTAGCTTTGGCACTAAACTGGCTTGTGAGTAATATAATTTTGTTATCATTATGCTTATTTATTCCTTGGATGTTATAAAGTGAATAGTTATTTTTTTTTGTCCTTTCACTTGGCTGAGTCTATAATTTGATTGTAGGAAGCTTGTTGTAAATGTTACATTATTACTAATTACTAATATTAATACAACATGATGTCTTCCATAGTCATATATTTGTGGTCTGACTCCACATGTGTATAGCTCGTGACACTGCAACAAAATTTACAAACAAAAGTTCTACGAACTTGTACATATTAAACAAACAAACAGTAAATGTATAATTTAAATATGGGGCATTTATTAGCATTTTCCTTTAATAATTAAATAGGAAAGACTTAAGTTTATGTAGAAAACTTATAGTTGAAGCTGAAGCTGCATCAAATTATTCTTTTCTATTGTTATATGGAGCATTTTATCCTTGATTCAACTTCCAACACCATCATGTTTACACATTCAGTTTCATTCAAACGAACATTTCCAAACTTCATATTTTTTTCCGACAAATTAATCAGTCTTACTCTTTCCCAACATCTGCACCATTAGCAAATAAATCATCTTCTAGTCCAAGAAAATTACAGACTTCACAATTATCCGTAAAGCATCACATTTTCACACTGCACCAATCTTAGACGAATACACCACTGTACTTACATATCAATTACATGTCTAAAGAAATTCACTTCCTCAAACAGTCAAACACAAATTCACACGTACACAGTTTTGCATACAACTTCTCCATCTTTCAACAGTTGCAACACAATCCTCAAACATTCATCTATATCAAAAGTGTAATGAGTGTGTCCTCAATAAAACGTCACAACTATCTGGTTCAGGTAAGGGTGAAAGATATCTTCCCAATAATCCCTAACAAAACTGAAGAATAATATTTTTATGAAGTGTACCGCACATTGAAGTGTAACGAGTGTATCACAAACCCACTTGCAAATTTAAGTGTATCGGTATATTTGGTTCCTAAATCAACATATTACCGATCACTTATCGAAATAAATCACTATTTGTCGATTTATATATTATAGTAAATATCATTTCATAAGAAAAAACATCGTTACATTGTCTATAAGAATCATATACTAAATATTTACATTTTATTGTAAAAAATAATCAATATTTACTATGATAAGTAAAAAAAATAATTATTTTGTCAAAACTTTTGGTAAATAAGATTTTGTTATTATAATTGTAAATGATAAAAAATAATATTTTTCTTCAAAAAAACAACTTATTTAACTATTAATTTAAAGACTGAACGTACCAATACACTCGAATATTTTATTGTACCTTAAAAATTGTCTAGAAGATTGCTCCACATTCCATAATCACTCAAATTTGTTGATGGATGGATGAATGCGTAGTTGATGAAGAAGTGAATAATAAGAGTAAACTTTACTCTTTCATAAACCGTTGGTTCAATTTGGCTTGTAATAATATAATATCAATCAAATTTCCCACCAACTTGAGGAAACATTGGCTTCCTAACACTTTTCAAACCACACTTTGCTAACCTCACGATCCACTCATTCAACGCTTTACCACCCTCTCTTCTCGGATCTCTCCCAATGTAGAAACAACACACACACTCTCTCTCTTTCTCTCATTCTTCTGTTATCTCTCTTTCTTGTGCTCAAAGTCATAGAACTATTATTATCTTATTCTGCTGTTATCGCTCTCTCTTGTGCCCTAAGTAATAGAACCATTATTATACATGTCTTAATGAAGCTCTTTCGATCTCTTAAATTCTTCAAATACTTCAACAATGTTCAGGCTCTCAATGCTACCAACAATGACACCATTGGTAGTGAATCGGAGGACGGAACTGATTGGCCTACCATGCTTCCAGAACTTCTTGCGGATATCATTAAACGAGTTGATGTCACCGGAGAACAATGGCCGCATCGTCGAAATGTCGTCGCTTGTGCCAGCGTTTGCAAACGGTGGAGAGATATCACGCGTGAGGTCGTAGGGTCACCTTCGCTTAACGGCAAAATCACTTTCCCTTCTTGTCTTAAACAGGTCCTGCAACAAAATGAATTCATTTTATTTTTCTCTCTTGAATAATTTATGGATCATGAAAAAATTAGATGTAGTAATACATTATTTTTCTTGATAACGTAGACTAACATTTTGTTCAATTAGTGGCTGTCTATGAAGCACGGATACGGACACGACACGGACACTGACACATCTGACACAACTAATAATTTGAAAAAATCACATAATTCAGTGTAATTACAAGTGTCAGTGTCGAACACGTCCGTGACACATCTAACCCGAGGTGTGTCTGTGCTTCATAGGTGGCTATTAAGTGTCTGATAATGAGACATCAATTGAATTAAGAGAATTGGAGTTTGACAATCTTGTTATGTTTTGATTAAGGTTGTTAAAATCAGGAGTTAACTCATAGGATCGTATGTTTAGGTATCAATTTTGAGTTGACTCGACTATAAACTCCAATTAAGTTAACTCGAAAACGAGACCAAGTTTATACTAGGCTGGACTCGTAGTGAATTTGTTAACTCTTAAACTTTCAGAAATTTTTTGAAGAACTTCTTTATCTCTTCTTTTTTCATCGCAATTTTTAAACTCAATTCCTTTTCTTCTTTAATAGTTTGATTTTGTTCATATCAATTTTCTCTTTAGAATTGAGTTAAAATTTTGAATTATTGATGCATTTATTAAGTATATAGGTCATATATATTATTTTAATATTAGGTAAACTCGTATAAGTCTACGAGTCAATTTCACTTAGGCAAATTGAGTTTACTTAAACTCTTGATTTTGACAACCTTGGTTTTGATGACTTCCAGCCAGGGTCACACGACCTTCCCCACCACTGTGTTGTAAATTGGAACAAGAAGACCTCCACATTTTACCTCTATCTTGCCCTTACTCCATGTAAGTAAGTACTGTTTTGGCAAAAGGATTACTTTTTCTGTTTTATAGATAGTTGAATATTTGATATAAGGTCTAATGTTGTCGGTATGGCTCAAAACATTCCTATTTGACTAGACAAGCATTGATTTGGAACAAATAGTTTACTTGTGGAATTGTTATGTGGGAAATAATTATTTGCTTAAAGAAGAAATTTCATTAGTATATAAGAGGGAGATTTCTTGGAAGCTAAGGCAACCTCACCATGTCTTCCTTGGTGAAGCTTCATTTTTCAGGAAGTTTGAGTGCATACATATGTTAGGAGTTAGATTATTTTGCATTAGTGCATGGTATCCATGGTTTGCTTAATTCTTTCATCTCGGTCTGCATATCAAATTTCTTAGTAGTTGTAATGAGCGATATGTTTGGAGTGGAGGTCAAATTTTGAATATTCATTTGGTTGAAAAAGATAGAGTTTTTCAAACATTAGAAAAATCAGACTATTGTTAGGATTGTAATAAATCAATGTAATTAGTGGAGTATTTGATTATAACTACGATAATAATTAAAATTTCAAATGGAGATTAGACAGTGTTATTTTTCTCAATATTTCAACAAATATAACTTGATGATGTTGCAAAACTTATGATTTCTTTTTTTCAAACGCCAGCATTAACAGATAAAGGGAAGTTCCTATTAGCAGCTAGAAGATATCGGTGTGTTACGCATACTGAGTTTGTTATATCGCTCGATGCTGATGACTTTTCACAAGGAAGTAATGCTTATGTTGGCAAGCTAAGGTAAAGATTTCTTGTAACAGAAAGTAAAATTATCCTCATTCTGGAAAGAAATAAAAAGTTCCATACGCGTCTCTTCTGAATAGTGACCTGTTTTTGAAAGATACGGCCATAGTTTACCTTTAGGTAGTGTTTTCAAAATACATTATTTGATTATGGGTGGAACAGTTCTTGGTCACACTGTACTTACCTCATGGCCGAACTCCAGAGTACTAGGGTCACCTTTCCCCGGGAATAGAGGATTAACACAAAAAACGCATTAGCGTAGTGCTAGCATTTGGTCTTACAGTTGACCTTCTATTTTCTCTTTCGTTATCACCTGTGTGAGAATTAGAACTTGTGATGGCACAATTTTTCGCTTCATCTCGAGTACTGACCATTTAGTTGCTGAAATGTTTTCACAGCTCAGATTTTCTTGAAGCCAACTTCACAATTTACGACAGCCAGGATGGTGCCAAACCATCAACTAGCAGAGCTACCCGACGTTTTGCAAGTAAACAGATAAGCCTTCAAGTTCCTGCTTGTAACTTAGAGGCAGGAAACATCTCCTACAAAAAGTTCAGCCTTTTGAAACCAAAACGTCCAAGGAGAATGATTTGCTCTCTGAAGTCTCCTGCCTCATCAATATGCGAAAGTTCAGATAGCAAGTCTTTCGATCTCCATACGATGCACTGTAAAGAACAAGCTACTTCTTCGGCTTACACAATCTTGAAGAACAAAGCTCCGATGTGGAACGAGCAATTAGAGTGCTGGTTCTTGAACTTCCATGAGAGAAAGGATATGACAGTGGCATCAGTGAAAAACTTTCAGCTAGTTGCCACTGTGGATCAAAGCCAACCAGGAGGGAAAGGAGATGAAGAAACAGTTCTCCTCCAGTTTTGTAAAGTAGGGGGCGATACTTTCACTATGTACTATAGACAGCCCTTATCTGCCTTCCATGCGTTTGCCATTTGCTTAACTAGCTTTGGCACCAAACTGGCTTGTCAGTAAGATCATTTTGGTATCATTCTATTGCTTATTCATTCCTTTCAATGTTAGAAATTTTTTCTTTTTTTCCTTTCACTTGGCTGAGTTTATTATTTGATTGCAGGAAGCTTATTGTAAATGTTAATGTTATGTTACTATCAATTATTAGTATTAATACATTCATTGTTGTAAATCCAAAATTTTGCGACTTTCTTCACCTTCAACGACTCAAATCCATAGTAGAATCTTAAAATAGGCTAAATCCATCGATTTTGATTTTACAATTGTCAATTTTGCTCTTCTCTTTTGACCTGAAGCAAAATCCCGATTTTACGATTTCTTATAAACTAAGTCATTTATGACTATATACCATTTATAACATATATCTAATATTATTATAATTATTTTTGGTAAAATTCATCGATATGATTACGATTTTACAATTTCTTACACCGATTCTACAAAATTAGTTGAGTAAAATTCTTCGATTTTGGTTGCGATTTTACAATTGTCAATTTTGCTTTTCTCTTTCGACCTAAAGCAAAATCCCGATTTTGATAAATGAAAATGTTTAAAACCCTTATGAGTGAATGGATTTTCTATCATTAAGGATTGATTTTGACATAAAGACCAAATTAACATAAAAAAAGAAAAAGAAAAGAGGAGGGTTGAATATCAAGATTCAAGCTTCCTTGGTATTTCTCTGATGTGGATTATTCTGTCCCACCAAAAGTGGCTGGATTGTATTATTTAACAAGACATGTTGTGAGCTCGTGCACTTCAAAAATAAGTTACAAACAAAAAGGGTAGCTGTATGATAATCATCTTTTTAGGCCATCCCTTGCTTGAGCTGAAAAGTTAGGCCCCAGTAGGGCTGAAGCTTGGCCATGTGATAATATCCCATGAACTAGATGTCTAATATTGAAATCTCCAACAAGAAAATTATTGTCACGTTTACTTGAATTGGGTTGATAAATGTACTTATCAAGAAAAAAGCTTCAAGACTCAAAAGTGTTGATAAATGTACTTACTTATTATTCACCAACTAAGAATTTAATATCAAACCTTAGTATGTGATATTTAAATTGAATCCTTATCAAGTGGAGTTCCATGAATGCCAAATGAATTGTCTTTGAACACACATGTCAATGAATAATTAATATTACTGATATTTTAGGGAAATTTATATATTTATGTTTCATACTAAAATATATTTTACAAATTGTCCCATAAAATGCTGAATTTATGCTCTAGATTTTAAATGTATTCACAGATGGTAATATGATTTTAATGGACTTAGTTTTACTTTTGATTGATATATTCAATGACAATAATTCATATTTAAGATTTTTTCATGTTATATTAATTAAAAATTTAACATTTGAATCTATAGTGTTTGGGGAGTAAGTCTACAAATAGAAATGAAAAATGATTGAGCACACTCACATAAATAGAGAAAAATAAATGAATTTTTTTTAATTACATCATTCAATTATTTGTTCTTTTAATTTTTTCAATTAACGTGTATGTGTCCTACCATTTTTTATTTGTGTTCATGATCAAGTAAGTATTTCTCGTGTTCAGACGCACGATGTGTAGTGTTGTAAAATTCAGGATATCGAGACATCGTGTTCATTCAACTCCTGTTGATAAAAAGAGTTAACAAATTAAGATGTATACTCCTCCCACTCCTTCTAAAATATGTTTATCTCTTTGTCTCTTGATCTTCTTTCTCTGTTTTGATCTTCTTTTCTTATTTTTCTCTCAAGTTATTCTCTCTAAAATATATTCTAAAATATATTGAGATAGACACAAATTAAAGAAGGAGATTGATAAAGTGAATGAAAGGATAGAATCCGGATCCAAAATTCCACCATTAAACTTTTTTTCTTTCTAAAATTCAGAAAAAACATTCAGTGTTTTTCCATAAAATTTAAAAATCAACAAAAAATTAAGATTTTTTTCTAAAATAAAAAAAATCAGAAAAAACATTTAGTTTTTTTCCGAAATTTAAAAATTTTGGATCTTTTTTGAAATTAAGAAGATATTTTAAAATTCTTGAATTTAATTCTCAAAATAAAAAAAATAATATCGAAATTAAGGTAGATTTTTTTTTTTGAAAAAACTGTTTTTTTAAAACTTTTTCTACCAAAAAAGAATTCAGGCAAAAATTCTTTGAAAATAAAAAAAATAAAATTTATATCATATTTTGTTAGAATTGAAAATCCTAAAAAAGAGAATTTTTAAATTTTACGATTTTTTTATTTCCGAAAATTAATTTTCATATTTTTTATTTTTAAATTAATATAAATGAATTTATATTGATTTTTTTATTTTTAAAAAAAATCAAATTTTTACGATTTTAAATTTTCGAAAATTAATTTTTAGATTTTTTTTAAATTAATATATATTCATTTTTATTTTTTATTTTTTTTAAAAAAATAGGCACAAATGCCACGTGTATCCTTAAAAAAATAAAAAATAAAATAAAAAATTATACAGTCAATGCACAACATTAGTATATAAGCATAGTCAACGTGCCACATAGTGTACCACGTCAACAAATATGCAAAGTCATATGAGGAGGGGGGTTTTCTGGAATTTTTCTTTTACAATGATGCAAATCAAACCGAAAATTTCATAAGGATAAAAACCGAAAATAACATATATTACATGGGTGAAAAATACTATTCACCTTAGAATTTATATATAATCTACCAACATACTATTCTATATTAAAACCAAAGTCAAAGCTGATGGGAATAGATTAGAAGGTCTAACCATTTGTGCAATCGTAATTGTTAAATATCACTCTTTTTGCTTGCATTCAAAATTGATGGAAAGTATTTGTATAAATATTTACGATTTTTATAGAGAAAAAGAAATATTTAACACATCCATAAGAATTAAGTCTATTATTTAAAAAAAAGAAAAAACATTTACAGTGTAGATTTACGTGACAATATGATGAGTTTTTTTTTGAATTACGATAAAAATTATTTTACCTGGTATCTCAATTGAACTATTTTTAAATTTAGACTTTTATACGTGTTTAGTTTTATATGTGGTCATCTAAAAAATGGTTTCTGTATTTCTTGATCTTAGCATTTTATCATGCCAAAATTTAATCATTTAAAATTTGGTCCCTCTCTCCACTTAATCACTGCCACGTATTTGTTGACATGACTGTTAATTGGCCAACCATATCAGTGACACCTCAACTGATTAGTGATGTGGCAGTCATTAAATGGATGAAGAGACTAAATTTTAAGTGATTAAATTTTAACAAGATAAAATATTAAGATTAAAAAATACAAAGACAATTTTTAAAAAATACACATCCAAAAGGCTTACATTTATGTTTTATACTCCTAGTCTAGGTCTCATTTTTTTTCTTCTTTTTGATAGTATACTATATTGTATCAATGAATCACTCTTTTTCTCAATGCATTTACATATCAAGAAACATCTTGACACAAGAACGAAGAATCCTGATAAAGAACTTGCCATGTATTCTCCACCTGTCGCATATTGAACATGCGGTCATTGTCCAGCAAATGCACCTACAACTACAACAGTGTCCTTCACCGCTTGCAATGCAATGAACATAACTTTAACCGTGTCAGTGTCACAAAGAGTATATATAAATAATCACGTTACCCCCTAAGTAAGCAAAATCAACAAGAAAAAAGAAAGAAAGATATAATCATTTTGTTTGAGAATAAGCTGTTAGTAATCTCATCATGAGTCAAGAGAAGCCACGAAGACCTCAGCAAGAACCAATAAAATACGGTGATGTGTTCAATGTGTCTGGTGATTTATCATCACAACCCATTGCACCAAGAGATGCTGCTACCATGCAATCAGCAGAAGATAGAACACTGGGCCAGGCTCGAAAAGATGGGCCTGCTTCTCTTATGACTTCTGCGGCTCAAAAGAACGAGGATGCTGGCTTCATTGATAATAACACTGCTACAAACATTGCAAGAAATGAAGGTGTTGCTGTTTCAGAAACTAATGATGGAGGCAAACGTGTTATCACAGAGACCCTTGGTGGACAGGCAAATTTTTATAAATGACAATAATCATTAAAAACTCACGTTGTATAACAATTTTGATATTTTTGTCGATTTAACCTAATACTTATGAACAAGCATTCATACCTTTTGATAATATTTAAAAACAATTTTTTTTTAAAAATTGTTTAAAGTTATTTTGAACTCTTTGATTGATTTGAATAGATATACTTCTTAGACATGCAAGAATAGCAAGGCCAATTAATTTAATTTGTTATTTCAAATGCTCTTTTCTTTTTTGGACAAAAAAAATAATATTTGAGATATCGAATTACATGTATTATACTTTAATGGAACAGGTCCTAGGGAAGTTTGTGGAAGATGCAGATGGGGCAAAAGGGACTAAGGATGCAAATTCCAAGCATGCAGGACTAAGGGCTGTCTAATAGAAATACTGAAATTATAAATAGTATCAACGACGACTGCAACTTTTGGCCGATTTATGAAAAGCAAGTGAAATACACTTTGAAGTTTAAGTTTTAATAATTATATTTTGTTTTCCAGCGGTGTTTAGTTTAGCTTTTTTTTCTTTTCTTTCTTTTGGTAAAAATGCTAATTTTACCTTTGTGACAAAGGGTTTCTCTGGATGTACATGTATTATCAATCCAACTTAATGGTATTAGTTTTTTAAATCCTTATCAAGTGGAGTTTCATGAATGCCAATTGAATTGTCTTTTGACGAAGGCATCAGCAACCGTTGGATTTGCTTGCTTATAACAATACATGGGTTTAATTAACACGGTTTAGGAAACATAGCATTTTCCTTACTGATAAAGTGTATTTTAGGGAATTTAAATATTTGTGTTTCATACAAAAATATATTTTACAAATTGTCACATAAATTGCTGAATTTATGATCTACATTTGAAATGTATTCACAGATGGTAATATGATTTTAATGGACTTAATTAGTTTTACTTTCGATATTATCAATGACAACAATTTCATATTTAAGAATTTTTCATGTTATAATAATTAAAAATTTAATATTAGAATCCACAGTGGTCGGGACCTAAGATTTGCAGTGTTATAAAATGTAGGATATCGAAATTAGGATGTTAAAAACCGAATAAATTCTTTGTATAAAAAAAAAAAAATCTCAGAAAATTGGGCCAATTCAAAATACCGTATTTGATTCGGATGTATTTGAATCACTTTTTTACTCAATAGAATGGTTTAGTTCGCTTTGCGGTTTTGATTTTACAACCAAACCAAACCACATTATAAGAAAAAGATTATATTAAATATGAGTCTTGTTACAAGTGCCCTACGGGCATTGTTTAAGGAAATCATAAATAGAAATATTTTCTTGAAAATATAAGTCAAACATATGAAAAAGTGATAATCGCACAAATTTTTATGCAAAAGTTACTACTATTGATTGCTTAAACAATGCCCTAAGAGCATTGATTAACATTTCCCATTAAATATATATCATCTAGACCAATATTCATAGAAATTCAATGGAAACTTTGATAAAATGACTTTTTTTTGGGGTAAGTTTCTTCTTTGCTTTTTCTATCAAAAATGTATTTATGTGCTACTTGAACTCTTAGAGAATTATTAAAATTTTAGTCTTTTGTATTTTTTTTTACAAAATATGATTACTTTTTGTTCACGTTTTAATTTGGTCTACGTAGTTGAGAACATTGTTAGATGAAAATAAAATTGTAATGTTAAATGAAATTTAAAACATTGCTGAAAATATGCTGAAAATGATTGGTTTGGTTTGGATTTTATTTTAAAAGTTAACCAAATCAAACTAAACCGCATAATTATTTATCTTGTGGTTTGGATAACTTTTAACCTTAAAACCGAATCAAACCGCACCACAAACACCCCTAATCGAGACATCGTGTTCAACTTCTATTGATAAAAAGAAGTTAACGAATTAAGATGTATTCTTAACAAAGAACAAATTAAGATCCGTCCAAAGATCCTTCCAATCTGCTATTAACAATTCATCGATGACTAGTCAAACAAATTCACTAACAATGAACCTTAAAAAAGGAAAAAGAAAGTAGTTAATCCGTCAATTTTTTTTCTTAAATCAATGGAATCATATAGACTGTGTAAAATTTCACATTTTGGATCCACTCCTTTCAATCAAGTCTCTCCTTCCCCTCCTTCTAAAATGTGTTTATCTCTTTGTCTCTTGATACTCTTTCTCTCTCTCTTGATCATCTTTTTTTTTATTTTCTCGCTAAAATATATCGATATAGACACAAATTGAGGAAGAAGAGAGAAAAATCGAGTGAATAAAAGGAGAGGATCTAGATCTAAAATTTCACCATTAAACACCGTTGCGGAGAACATGGTATCCTAGATATGAGAGGTAGTGGGATGGAAAGATTGTACCTTTATAAGGTACCTAGATATGAGAGGTAGGGAAATGGAAAGATTGTACCTATATAAGGTGTAAATATTCTAATTTTTAATTTTAATGAATATTGACAATTGATTAAATCTAACAATTTTTTTGAGTTCCACATGAATTGAGTCTTCAACCTTGAATCCATCGGACTTGTAAACTGTTTTTTATTTTTTAGTTTTTTGTATTCTCTAACATAGTCTTCCAAAAGAACCTTATCTTAGAGTTTGGTCAATCAAATATCACATTTTTTTTATAAGAGAAAATATAGATTAGAGAATGTACATTTTGTATTGTTAGAAGTTTTAATTCATGGTGTGAAGTTAGTAAGAAAAATTTGTTAGAAAATTAGTTGTAAGAGATAACTTGTTTCTCAAGTTACTCTCATAATAAGTAATATGGGTTATACATAGTTTACCATATGCGTTTGTATTAGATATTTTTGTCAAAATAATATATAAGTTTAATTTCTCCCATAAGCCAGCTCTAATCTCTTCTCTCTTCTGCTCTCTATTCTCTCTCAAAATTCATAAATCAATTCTTTTGTTTCAACATGTATAAGATCAGGAAAAACTTCCAATTTCATTGAAAATTTGATGCAGAATTTACATATAATCTAACAATTGTACAATTCCGTACTAAAACTAAAGTCACAACTGATATGAGTAGAAGGTCTAACCATATATCAATCACAATTGATAAGTTTTTTTTATTTTTTTGCTTGCATTCAATGTTGAAGGAAAATATTTGATAGATAATATTTTCCACATCTATAAGAGTTTTTTTTTTAATAGCCCACATCTATAAGAGTTGAGTATATTATTTAAAAAAAAACAGTTTTTTTTTAGGGATTTTAAAAAACAGTTATAGTGTAGATTTACGTGACAATATGATGAGTTTTTATTGAATTACGATACAAAATTATTTTACCAGGCATCTCAACTGAACTCATTTTTAAATTTATGTCTTATACGCCTAGGTCCAATTTTTTCTTTTTAATACTATACTATACTATATTGTATCAACGAATCACTCTTTTTCTCAATGCATGGCATATCAAGAAATATCTTGATTCTTGATTGAGAACTTGCCATGTATTGTCCACCTGTCGCAATTTGTACATGCGGTTATTCAGCTACATGAGTGTCCTTAACCGCTTGCAATGCAATGAATATAACCTTCACCGTATCAATGTCACGTACCTTCTTAATTTATACTCCACTTCTACTTTTACTACTATATATAAATAATCACTTCACTCCTAACTAAGCAAATTAACAAGACCAAAAAATAAATAGAGAATCACGTATTTTTAAGAGTAGTAACAATATCATCATGAGTCAGGAACAACCAAGGAGACCTCAGCAAGAACCGATAAAATATGGCGATGTATTCAATGTGACTAGTGATTTATCATCACAACCCATTGCACCAAGAGATGCTGCTACCATGCAATCTGCAGAATACAGAACATTTGGCCAGACCCGAAAAGATGGACCTGCTTCTCTCATGACTTCTGCTGCCCAAAAAAATGAGGATGCTGGTTTCATCAAACATAACACTGCTACAAACATTGCAAGAAATGAAGGTGTTTCTGTTTCAGAAACTTATGATGGGGGCAAACGTGTTATCACTGAGACTCTTGGTGGACAGGCAATTTTTTTTACATATACTATATACAGAAAGTTTGTTTTATATAATTAATATAAATAGTTAATAATGGTCTCCCGAAGATCAGGGTCAATTTTGAAGGCCTAGCGTGAACCTACAATATAGGTCCTAACTAATAAATAAATAAATAAATAAATATATATATATATATATATATATATATTTAAACATTTTATTTAATATTCAAATGCTCATACAAAATAATAAATGAAAATTAAGCTCATTACTAACAAGCACACCGTCCTTAAAAAGCTAAGCAAATTTTTAGGGTCTAATAGACTCCTAAAATTAACTTTTTGTGGTTCAAATTTCGTACTTCAGATACGGCCCTGGTGAAGATCCCTCAATTATTAGATACATTTTAGAAGTTTTACTCTGATTTTTTTAATAGCAATTTATGTATAGTCCATATAAAAGTTTTGCTCTGATTTTAATTTGCACCAACGTCATTGGAATTTAGGATAGATTCATTAAAAAAAATAACTATAGTTAATTATTCTTCTGAAAAAAGTAATTATTATTGTCAGATTATATTTTGAAACAATTATTCTTGTCACATAAGAAACGAGTAAATTTACAAGCACAAAGACAATTTATCAAAATTTAAGGATATGTATATACTTAT
Source organism: Medicago lupulina (assembly GCA_958299785.1). Lineage (NCBI taxonomy): Eukaryota > Viridiplantae > Streptophyta > Magnoliopsida > Fabales > Fabaceae > Medicago > Medicago lupulina. The sequence goes on from OY283139.1 coordinate 77,158,965, forward strand.
AAGAATTTATGTTATTTAAATTAGTTAAAAGAATTTATTGGATTAATGGAACAGGTCCTAGGGAAGTTTGTGGAAGATGCAGATGGGGCAAAAGGGAATATGGCTGGCGATGAATTAGAAGATGAAGGTGATCCTAATCCTGCCTCAGCTCAAGCTCCTAAAGTGGGAGTAACAGAAGACATTGATTTTATAAGTAACAAAGGTGGTGGTGCTATGAATCCTCGGTTTGCTGGGAACCAAAATGAGAATGCTTGGTCCAATGATTCAATGGTACATAACATAGCACATACTACTTTGTACATGTTTATTGTTAGCACATACTACTTTGTACTTGTTTATTGTTAGCATGTATGTTTGAAACATAACGTTGGATTTTTTTTTTTAAGTGCAACTTTTGTGAAATCACAGGTGTATAATGAAAACCCTGAAGTTATAAATAGTGTACCTGGTGGCATGGGAGCATCCATGGCAACTGCAACTGCAGATCGAGTTAAGAAAAACAAATGAAGTGCACTTTGAACTTTGAGTTCCAAAGTTAGGGTGTTTAATTTTTACTTTGGGTGAAATGTTAATTTTACTTTTTTGACATGCATGAGTTTTTGTGGTTGTGTATTATGACTTAAAGTTAATCGTATAAGTCTAATATCATAATTCCAAAATAAGAAGTGTATATTGGACTATTAATACGATGTTTATTTAGATTAACTTATTTACATTTATCTACCGACATAATAGACATAAGCACACGATTGTTTATGAGAGTTGATGAAAATAGTTTATAAAATATTCTAAGTTGTTTCCGAGAATAAATTTATAAGATATTTATGAGTTGTTCCAGCTTATGACTTATACAAAAGTCATTTTGGTTTAGTATAAAACATCTTCTCTTATAAAACTAATTTATACATAAGCATTTATTATGCTCCTACATCTTGGTACACGAGTATGTGTGTGAAAAGAAAAATTCTTAGATCTTTCACATAAGAGGGAGGGACTCTACACAATACTAATGTTATATATTAGAGGTATGACTTTTGGGGGGTGTCTCAAGGGGTATTCAGTTTTCTAAACGAGAGAAGATGCAATCAACATGACAAATACACACGCGTAAGTGTTACTAGTTGGCTTGACTTGAGCATGAGATGTGTGGCGTATTAATTTTTTAGTGCTAAAACTTCAATTTATTAATTATATTTTGGAAACTTGGTTTCGACACACATCATTTTCATGTCAAATTTTTCCATGCGCCACATCTATTTGACATACGTGTCACTCTTGTGTAATCTAAACTGTCCATTAAATAAGTGAGAGAATGTGTTTGTAATAATAAAAACAGAGTGTGCGTAATTAAAGGTGGATAGTTAGACATGGGAGAAAACAGGAGGGATCTCTACTGGAGAGGATCTACTCCCTAATTTGAGTGATCTGTTATGTAACCAGCCTTGGTTGTCACCTATAAAAAGAGTGCTCAACCTCCCTTTCTAGTTCTAGATACACCAAAACTTAACAATGTTCGAGTTTTCTTGTGTCTCTATTTTCATGCTCGCCACAATTTCGAGCTACTTCTCTCGTGTCGTATTTGAGGATGTATGCATTTTGATACTATTGTAGTTAAATAGTTTGTTTTATTGGAGACGTCGTGTTTGATAGATTTCTTACACAATTTAAGCAGTATCACAAAAATCTAAAATATAGCATCCTAGTCGGCAACTTAATATTTCAATAATCTTTTTCGGTGGCTGCAATTTGAACTAATTTAAGTATTTCTCCAAATTTTCAGTAACAACAATCTCACTAAGATAGTTTATGACAAGTACATTTTATAAGTCATATGAAAATAATTTAAGTTTAGTTTATTGTATTTTAATTTTTTTCTTATCTAACTATATAACTTGCACTAGAATAGTGTATAAATTGAAAAATTCTTAGAATATCTTGCATGGCAGATTTCCTACAATACTAGTGTTTATGTAGTGGATCATGTATGACTCTTGGGTGTGCTCCAAGGGGTATTCAATTATGTAAACAAGAGAAGATGCAATCAATATGACCACCACACACGTGAGTGTCATTGACCGTGACTCGACTCGGGCTTAGGTTATACGTGTATTAATTTGTAATGACTTAAAACTTTAAATTATTAGTGGAACTTGATTTTAGTACACGTCATCAACATGTCAACTTTTTGCATGCGTTGCCATGCATTATGCAATCACATCACTCTTTGCTTGTATAAGCTCAAAGATAGTTTGATAAGAAAAGAAAGATCAACTAAATACACTCAAAGAAGTTGTGACTCACTTGTATGATTATAAGAACTTGAGTGTGAGTGATGAAAGGAGAGTTCTATGACTTTTAGAGAAAAACAAGTGATTGATGATTTATACTCTAACTCTTGTTGTTTTCTACTTTCTAATCCCTTGTATTTATAGATGAGTAATGTCCTTGTTGTTGTAAATAAAATAAGCTATTAGGGGTGAAGTTAGGAGGAAAAAGTTGCCAACACATTGAAGTAGTTTACTCTTGTTAAAGCCTTCCTTCATAATGTTCTAACAAAGTTGAGAACGTTCTCAACTAGAGTGTACAAGATATCTCATTACATCATGTGCACTTTTTGTGCTCCTTCCAAACATTCATGTAGATTTCTTTGTAGTTTTGGAAGGGAGCAAATATGAGTGATATGTACTTTGTCTTTTAGTATTACCACTTGGCCATTTACTTTTCTATGTAGATTTCTTCTCTTTGATGTGTTCTCGTCTTTCCATACATCTAAGCTTGTTTCTTAATTCTTGTTGGAAGCCAATAAGTAACTATTTAATATATTCTTTTATTGCACATTTTTGAGAAAAAGTTAGGTTTATCCTTTGAAACAAGTTGGATGTCATTTTCTTCAACATTGTTTAGTTGTCTCACTCCCACTGGTCTAAAATTGATCCATAGATACAACTGGACGTACTTGAATCATTTGTAAAATTTTATTATATTATTTGTCGTTGAAGATGATTAGAACATTTTAAAAGTAAGTTGTTTAATTCCCTTTAATCCAAAACAAATCGTTAAAAGTGTTGCAACTTCTTAGATCATGTTATGACATTTTTTGTGTGCCTAGGATCATGAAAATGTTCTTGATCGTTATCCAAACATTTTTATCATTAAATTACTTAGTAAATAAATCATGAAGTGATTTATTCTTCATAGTTGATTTTTGTAATTTTATTTAATTGAGATGAATACTTTTGAGAGCAATGAACATGTTCATCTTGGTATTTGCATTAGTTCCTTTGTTAGTAAAACGACCTCAAAATCCTTTGTTGTTAGACTATTTTCTAACATTTCTTTTGGTGTATTCATACGATGTATCTTATTTATTGAATAACTTTGAGAAGATTTACTGATGACGTTTTGAGTAGGTTTTGAATATCCTAATAAGATTCATGCATCATTACTTTTAGAATTAATTGTGGTAGTAAATCCTTAAATCATGTGTCGCAAAAGCTCAATGTGAGTTATGACATAAGCTTAAAGCATGGTCTTGTATAGATTTTTATGCAAATTATTCTTTCATGAATCTTCAAATATGAACCGCATCTTCTTCCCTGAACTTTAAATACTTGTTAATGACCTTGTGATAATGAGGAAGACTCCAATTAATCATGAGATTCATCTTCTTGCTTGAACCTTCAATTAATTCTCTATTGATTAAAACAATAGTGTTTTACTTTCATGATGCTTGTGATACTAATGTAGATATAAAGCACTTGTTGAGTAGATATAATGTATTCGTTGATGCTACTCGAATTCTTTGATTGTTGAGTAGATATAATTCACTTGTTGATGTAAGTGACTTCTAACTTGTCCACTTCTTTGATTCTTATCCTTTAAATAAAAATTTAAATACAAACATTAGAAGATCACCATTCATAACTTAAGGCAACATGTGGTGAAAGTGAAAAGAGGTACCATTTACACCATATATATGTCCCGTAATCATAAGAAGAAAATGAGGAAAGGTGCAAATTCAACCTATAACACCCGCTCCAAGGGTGCTCTTTTTTCTCATTCCAAATGAATATAATTAACTTGTAGAACTTATGTATTATTCGCAAAATTCAGATTCGTTTTTCATTTGTGTTTTTCCTTTCCTTCTATTGTATTTTCTCCTTATGCATGTTATGAGAATGCTCGCAGATGATTTTTGTTTGTTAGCGGTGCCAACGTAGTTGCGATATTATACAATTAATTTGATGCTTATATATACTCTTGACTTTAAAAAAATTGGACCGATCGATGTAACATTGATGATTAAAACAAACCCGTTGGACATGGCTATTTTCCTGGTATCAACAAATAAAAAATAAATTTTCTTATAAAAAATATATGAAGGATATGAAAATTAATATCAGTAGTGAATTGATATTTATGAAATGCATTAACATCAATATTAGTGATTTATCTTATAAAGATAAAGTATATATTTTAAATTAAAAAGTATATGAAGTATGAAAATCAGGTATTCCATTCTTAAAAAAAAAATAGTATTCTTAAATTTTTTTCGTTAAAATAAGGTATTCAATTTTTTTTTTTTTGAAGAAGCAAAAATGAAATATATTACCAAAGTAATGTGACTTTCCTAGCACAAGGTGTACTAAGAAAGACACTGCAAGATCCGAACAATATTTACAAGGAAACTGTACAGAAATATAAAACTAGAACATAATGGTGAACAGACTAAGCCACCAGCCATGAAAGTTAAAGGGAAGAGTAGTGAATTTCGCCTTCAACCACATGAAAGTGAGGGACTTAATCTTATCAACCACCTGAAGTGCTGAGCATGTTTTATCCGTAAATAGCCTGTTATTTCTTTCTTTCTAGATTTCCCAGACAGTTGCAAACCAAATAACCTGTGAGATTGACCTCCAAACCTTTTCTGATCTGTCAATATAACTAAATTGAATAAAATGATCCGGCAAAAATTGAGGTAGAACCGCAGAGATGTCTAACCACCCATAAATTAAATGCCAAACAGACCTAAAAAAATTACAGTGTAAAAATAAATGAGCGGATGATTTAGCTGATCCGCAACCTGCTATACAATCTAAAGAATTTTGATCAAGAACACCGCGCCGAAATAAATTGTCCTTTGTAGGCAACCTATCCTGGAACAAACGCCAAACAAGTAAACCAACTTTTAGAGGGACGTCCTTATGCCAAAGAGATGAAACAGGCACCGATGTAACCAAAGGAAGCTGAGTTGTTAAAAAATTGTAAACACTACGAACAGAAAAGATTTGAGAAGTTTTCAATGTCCATAGCCATCTATCATCCTTATTAATCTGCAAAGTAACATTATGAAGCAGTAAAATGAGTTCCCCCACCAACTCCTCCTCCCACGTTATCAACCTCCGCCTCCATCTCCAAGCCCCTCCCTCCTCACCCCCAACCTAGCTGATTCATATCAAAGACAGACTCCCTCTTAAACACCGACAAGTCATACAACCTACTAAACCTGACACGAAGCGACACCCCACCAAGCCAAACATCTGTCCAGAAAAGTACGATTCCCTTTCCCAACCGAACGACTGACATGATCACTAAACCACTCCTGACTACACAACTCATGAACATCACGCCACCATAAAGATGACCCATGACCCCCACCCAACAACCGCCCTCCATCCACCCCATAACGCGCCGACAGAACCCTAAACCATAAAGACTCCTTCTCGTCCAACGTCCGCCAACACCACTTTCCTAACAAGGCTATATTAAACTCCCTAATACTCCTTACCCCCAAACCGCCAACCTCCTTTCTCCTGCAAACAATTTTCCAATCCACCCAAGACATTTTCCTGTGGTCAACACCCCCCCCCCCCCCCCCCCCCCCCAAAAAAAAAAAAAAAATTAAAAAGAGATTCAATAGAGGAGACGATACCTGACGGAGCCTTGAAAAAGAAAAGAGCATAAACAGGCAGAGATGATAGGACATACTTCAGCATAACCAGACGACCCCCCATAGATAGATGTTTCGAATTCCAACATGTCAGTCAAGATTTTATACGGTTAATGATTGGTTCCCAAAAGGACAGGCGGCGAGCGTTACCACCAATAGGCAGCCCCAGATACACAAAAGGAATAGACCCAACCTTGCAGTTTAACACCATTGCCGCTTCGGCTAACCAAGAAGGGGCGACATTGACACCAACCAAGAAACTTTTTGAAAAATTCACTTTCAAACCCGACAATGCTTCAAAGAGAAGAAGAATGGCACGCATCGCTCGAATATTAGCCCAAGATTTTCCTCCAAGAATAAGAGTATCATCAGCAAATTGCAGGTGAGAAACAACTGTGGTAATGCCACTTCCCACCCTATAACCAGTAAAAAGATTGTTTGCTGACAAAGATTCCATCAACACATGAAAACCCTCCGCGGCTAACAAGAACAAGAAAGGCGAAAGAGGGTCACCCTGCCTCAGACCCCGCCTCAAAGAAAATTCATCAGTTGGAGACTCATTTACCAAAACAGAAGTTGATGCCGTTTCGATACACTCTTTTATCCATTTCCGCCACAGAGTCGAAAAGCCCATCTTCACCATCACATCATCTAAATAACCCCAGTTAATAGAGTCGTAGACTTTTTCAAAGTCCATCTAAGATATTCATATTGTTAATTATTAAATTATATTTTAAGAATAAGTAAATGACCCTAGCTCAGTCATATATGCACTCATAAGAACATGTTAACTTATTCCTAGATTTTTTTAAAAGAACTTATTCCTAGAAAAATGTGATCTCTCTATTTTAATTATCTTTTTTTATATTACCCTAACTATTTATTCTTTTATTTTATACGTTTGAATCTTTCGAATAAATGGATAAGATTATTGACAAAATAATAGTTCATGTTGCATTGGATTTTAAAATAACAAGTAAATAAGAACAATTGTTTTTGACAGAAGTGAAAATTAAAAAAGAATGGATAAAGTAAATAATTAATTTTAAATATTTTATAATAAATGAAAATGATATGCCCCCTTATATTTTAATTTTAATTTTTTTTTCCAAAAAAAAAGTAGAGTTGACCAAGACTGAAAGATATGAAAATATACGTCATTTTGTCAAAAAAAATGAAAATATATGTCATAAATTTTGTAAAGCATCAATTTTTTTTACTTTTTTTGAATGTTATAGTACATTGTATTCTTATTTAATAATTAAACCTATGTATTTAATATTTTAAAAATAGTTAAAATAAAATAATAATTAATTATAGACTACTTCCTGATCACGTGCTTTGCACAAACATTTTGGCGAAACCCTATTTCATATAAAAAACAAAATGAAGCTATCTCATTGCTCTCCTTAAGACAGCCGCGGCCATCATATTTTTATTGGATTTTCGTTCCCCACAAGAATCTTCTGGACGATCGAAAAACGAATTTGAATTCATCTTATCCAGATCTGATATATCAACTATTCACTTTTTATTTTCTCCCAGTCACCAAAAGACTCATCGTCGTGTCACCACCACCATTGTGAGTATCATATAGTATTGTCTCTCACTTCGAATATCAGTATATGAGTACATCCCCTTCTCCCTTTCTTCTAGATTTGACAATTTTATAGTTAGTGTTGACATTTGTGAATTGAGATTTGTGGTTTTCTTTACCCTTATTGCTGTCTTGTATCACCCTTTTTGTTTTTTTTTTTTGCTTTGACTGGGTTAGACTTTATGTCCCCCCAGTCTTTTGTACTATTTTTATTTTTTATTTTTATTTCAATCTACTTAGGATGTTGTAGATCCATCTCTGTCACATTTGATTAAAAAATTGTGAATAAATTGAATATTGAATATGTTTGTTTAAAAACGTCAAATTCAACTGGAAAAACACCATCATAAAAATCCCTTTAAAATCCACACAAATAAACCTTGAGCCACGATTGCAAATTTATTGAATAATATTAACTATTTATGTTTCAATTGCATCGATTAGAAAAGTTTTTCTAAATTGGAATTATAAAAATATTATTTGTTATAAATTAAATCGCCCAGTAGATTACCAATTTGCTTTTATTTTCTTAGAAACTATTTTTTTTAATTTTTTTTATTAATTATGAGTAAAATATTAGTGTTTTTGCTGCGAAACATGCAAAGACGATGGAATTCAAATTATTAACTGAGCATAATTATCTCACTTTAGAAGAAGCATAGACTCCATGGATGATGGTAGAGGTCCACCCAAAAGGATTAGAGGAAATCACCAATCTCCTAATAGATTGGCAAGTTCTTCTATTTCTCCCCCTAACGAGGTTTCTACGAGGGGTAATGCAACATTTCCATCTGAAATTCATTTGCTCAATCAAGTAGGACAGCTTGGTAATTCATGGAGTAGGTCAGGGCAGTCTATTATGGTGAATAACGATAATAACCGTTTAATTTCTGGAAACAATTTTGTGCAACATTTTCAGCCAACACTTCATATACAAGGTAACATTGTTTTCTTATTTTGATGCTTTTCTCTTTGATATATCTTCTCATTAATTTGATATTTTATAAGTCAATGAATTGATAACATGTAAAAAGTTATAGAAAATACAAATATACATATTTGTGACAACATCAAAAAAATCTTTCTCAAAGTAAGTAAATTTATAAAAAAGATCTATTTGTTTAAATATCATTGGATTTAAACTTTAAAGATTGTATTAATGCATACATGTTTTTTCCATTTCTGATGTGCATAAGATTAGAAATATTTATTTGAATATATTGTGTTGATTGAGTTAAGTTTGATTGTTTAACTATCATTCTCCAGCATCCAATACAAATGAAAGTTCATTAGAGAGTGAAAATCATAGTTTTCAGAGATACCATCATGGCACAATTGGCAATAGGAATGGCTTAGGGTTTCATCATCATCCCTCTGTTAATCAACCACAACATGTTAATCATCGTCCAACACTTCCTATGCATGGAGTTCAACCAAATCCTCCACGTGGTGCTGCAATCCCTCTACAACCAGGCCTTCATATTTTGCAATCTCGTGGTGTGATGTCTGAGAACACTCTCATACATCAAAGTGTTCATCCCTTAGAATCTGCACAAGTTGATGTAATACTTCCTCACTACTTTTTTTCTCCTAAAAGTTTTCTTTAACATACACTACATCCAGTCTTATTTACAAGAGACATTTGAATCAACAAAAATTGATGTACCTAATACAAAAATTGGATCAGATACATCAACTTTTATTGACCCAAATATCGCTTATAAATTGAATCGAGGAGAGTATTTATTTTGTTTTTTAAAGGACAAAGAAAATAAAATAATTGTATTTGCGTGTGCTAATTAATTATTTTAGAAGAACTCTGAGATTTCCTAATCAATTGAACTTCATTTGTATAGGAAGATGCTGCTTTAAATGAGGAAATGGAAAATCTGCTGGATGATATTGCTTTCAACGATGAAGTGGAAAATCTACTTGATGGGATTTATTTAGATGACGAAGAGGAAAATCCGATTGATCCACATCAAGGAATGCGCTTGGAAATTGACGACATGTCCTATGAGGTTAATATATATATTTAAATTATATTTTTTTCTATCAATGTAGATGTACATGTGTGAAATATTGGACTGTGAAGTTTGAAGGTTACACAAAAAGTTAAAAATATTAACGGTTGAAATCGTTGAATGCAGGAGTTCATCGCATTGGGTGAGAGAATCGGTAGTGTAGGTATTGGTTTGTCAAAGGAAACAATTACAACACAGCTGAAGACAAAACTTTACACACCATACCCTAATGGTATTAATTTGGAGGAGTTACCATCTAACGACCAAGAAATTGATTCTTGCACAATATGTCAAGTATGTCATTTCATTCACTATTTTCTCTAATTTCGTACATATATTTCAAAGTCTTTTTTTTTGGCAATTTTTCATTCGATATACTTATTTTTTTTCGTTATTAATTGGATAGACTAAATTTGAAGATCAACAGAAGATTGGGATCCTTCTATGCAAGCATGAATATCATGTTGATTGCATAACAAATTGGTTGTTGATGAAAAATGAATGTCCTATTTGTAAATCAGAAGCTTTGACTTCTGCAAAGAATAATGCATAGAAATCTATGATTTTTGTATGGATACAAAAAAAATTCGTTCTGCGTTGTACTTGTTGTGTAATTTGATTTTGGAAACATAATTCATATTTAGCTATGATATTTGTATAACGTATTTGTAGGGAGCTCACTAGAACTCAATGTCTTTCGAATTGAGTTTATTTTGTTATGTTGGATGTATTTACTTCAAATAGTTATACCAGTACTTTTTTTCATTTATTATTTTGATATCCATGCATGGGTTAACTTGAAACTTATCTCATTGTTGTCAATGTGTTGTACGTGATTGAATCTTATCTTCTTAAAGTATTGAATGTGTGGATCTGTTTAAGCACAAGAATTCATTATGTTATATTTGAAGAATGTGGTATTCATGATACTTTTTATTGTGAATTCATAATTTATATTTGTTTTTAGTGTAGGAATACGAGAATAGATTTCCTCAATGAATGATGAAGATTTCAATGAACTTTCATGTCACATGAGAGGATCCACTCTCATAGTAATACTAGCTTAGTTATATACGGTGTGTTTGATTGACAAAACAGTACATACATGATGAAGCAACAAGACAGAACTATACTTGAGAGAGGTAAAAAAAAAAATTGGTTGAAAAATAAAAAGGGTATTCTAGTAGTTTTTGATAGTTTGTACTCAGGATAATAAGTTGTCTTATAGGGTAGTGAGAGACAAAAAAAATCTTATTTTTGATCGGTTCCTTGTTACATGTGTTGTCGAGTCCAATAATTAGTGTCTAAATCAAGTAGAGAAAAAAAAAATGTTTAGTCCTTTGTTTTTCTTGTTTGAAAACTATATGATTTTTGTTTGACCTAGTTCTAGAAATTTTTATGTCTATTCGATTTAGTGTTTCATATAATTGAAAATTTGTAATTTTAACCTTCCATTTTTTGAATTATTTAGAGGGACCAATTTTATGTCTATTTATATTTATTTAGTAAAGGAAAACGGGAATAGATCCTCTCAATTTTATGTATATCTGTTGTGCACTACATCAACTTTTTATTCCCCCTAAACATACTAACTTAATTTTATTTTTAATCCTTTTAAAAAAAATTCAAACTTTGATCTCTGTAAATTTTCTGTTACCATTTTTATTCTTTGAATTTTTCTACAAAAGTACAAATTGTTTGTTTCAAATGACTTTTTTATGACATGTCATCTTACGTTATTATTAGCATGTTTTTTAGTCATTTTCAATAGATTTTACATCCAGAAAAGAGGAGTATTAGAAAAATTGTTTATGATTTCGGGACATTTGTAATGTTTTTTATATTTGAGTATGTAATTCTATTCTTCCCGAAACATAGTCATTTTAGGGTGTTTTGATGTAATTCACGAGAAATCATGCAAACTGGAAAAGCAAGAAATTTGAAGATTTGTGAGGACTTTGGGAAGATGAGAGAATGAAGATTCAAGAGGCCTCAGAAGACATTACATAGGGAGAAATTATATTCCCAAGTTCCAAAAAGACGAAGAAACATGCATTTCAACATCCAGACATCACTCACATGCACCTGACACACATTTCTCTGCACCTAGGCACATGCTTATGATCCCGGCGCATGGTTTTAGGCGCTTAGCGCCTAAAATACCACTCAGATGCGTCTAGCGCATGGTTCTGGGCGCATGGCACGTGTTTCTTGCGGGCCAAGGCTGAATTTTGTTACTTTTTGTGGCAAAAGCCCGAAATTTTAGCCCAACATCAGGTGGAAACTCCCCCTATAAATATCACTCCTCTCATTCATAATTTCTCATTCAGAACGAAGCGGTTCAAGAGGAAGGCAAACACTAGGAGTTTAGGGGGAGTAGTTTTTCTCCTCAACCAAGGTTTTCTATATGTTTTATTTCTTTAGTAATTTGTCTTCAGTTGTCATGTGTAACTAAATAATTTTAGGCTAGGGTTCTAAGATGAACTTCTATTCTGGTTGTTGGATAATTTATTTGATTTAAATTTTTTTATTGGTTATTTTCTTTATGCTACTTAATTTTACTGTCGTGCGTAAGATTTGTCTTCTCCGAAGCATAATTTTGATACATAGGCACCTAGGGAGGCAACATGCCTAATATTGATATATATATCTGTCTTAATCAGGAAGTAACTGGTTAGTAACTAGGGAAATGAGTCATAGTGAAGAACCCTGAGATAAAAGTACTTAGGGAGGTGATATTACCTAATATTGGTGCAAACCTACTCCAATCAGGAAGTAACTAGTTAGTAAGTAGGGAAACAGGCGGGTTCACGACTTAAATCAGCTCAGTAACTTCATTCTCCTCGAACCTAGGTAAGGCAGACGCTGATAGGGTTGCCCGTTTGTAGAACTACCGAGAGGGAGAGTGTGCTATGTTTTTCTAAGATTCATAGATGAGCGAACATTTAGGAGCATTGGGACCACATTGATGAGAATTTAGGAACGCTAAAGTCTATGTTTCAATTACCTTTGAGAGAGTAAGACCCCACACGTACCTACCCGCGTGATCAGCAGGTGAAACTCGACAGCTGGAGGGTAATGGGCCCATATCTTTGAAAGAATAAGGCCCCACACGTACCTTCCCGTGTGATCAACAGGTGCAACTCGAGATCTGATAGGTAGTAAAACCCTATGAACTTATCACTTAGATAAATAACGACAAATACAATGAATAAGACTTGATTGTTACGTAATTCCAACAATTAAATATAGGGGATTCAAAGAATCCTAACCGCCACTAACATTCTGCAACTAAAACAGGTAAACTTTGCTCTAATGGTTGATATAGTGGTAATGGACATGGCTGAATGTCTATTGATGTTAGGCAGATCTTTCCTAGCTACAACAAAAGCTCAAATCAACATGCAATAGAGGGAGATTGTGCTTAATTCAAAAGGTCAGTATATGATATATCATCTCTCGCAGGGGAATATTAGGCCAAAAGCAGGTACTGAATGTCATGCAGTAGAAGCAACCATTCCTTATAGTTCCCATGGAATTAAAGAACCGACACCCTCGAATAAAGGAAAACTCACAAAAGAAAATAGAGACAACATCGACATGTGGAATGTCATGGAAAGAGCTATGTGGGCTCCTAATGAAGACGAAGACTTTGAATTCCGAGTGTGTCATGTTGAGATCACCTAAAGAGTTCTGAGTTTTGTGGGAATCAAAAACCAAGGAAAGGATGGGATGAACCATTCACAATGAAGAAGATTCGCCAAGATAAAAAAATTGTGATTTGGGATGAAGTCATGTGGCGAGCGTACGTTGATCCCAATGAGATAAATATGGTTGAATACCATGTTGGAGAAGGCCTATCTGAAGAAGACGAACCTGCTCCAAAGAAGTTCAAGAACATCATTTAGACATGTCAGTTAGGCTCGAGGCGTAAAATTGTTCTTAATAGAATGCAAGTATGCAACCTATTTCGTCAAGCTAGTGACCAAAAAGAAGCATTGAATGGGAGGCAACCCATAATTTTTTTCCCGCGTCTTTCCTTTTCAAAAAACAAAGTTGAGATTTCCTTTTCTAACAATTTCCTTTCTTTTTATTGTTACTAATCCTCATTATTATATAACATTTTATTTCTTTGCATTACATATATAACCTTTCCATTTATGCTTAAATTGTTTTAGTCTTAGAGAATTATTTCAGAACAATTACAGTGGAAGCTAGGTTACCCTTACATTCAAGAGCACGATAACTTTTGGGAAGTACAGCTTGTGGAACCTCAATATCTATCGGCATATCGCACCAAACCTTGCTCCTTGCACATGGACACGGTCAAGAAGTGTTGTTTTTGTGTTTTCCAAGACGTTTTTATGGGAAAAAAGAAATCTTATTTTCACTCTTTTAACCGCTAAGTAATCATACACAATAAATAGAGACCCTTTCACACTCTTTTATTCATTTATAAATCTCGCGGTACAAGGCAATGGTCAAGCATTAGAAGCTTCAAGGCAGAGAATCTACATCCTCCTCTTGCTCTTTTTAGTGTATGTTTTTCTATTATTTTGTAATGATGTTAGTTGCCATGAGCAGGTAAAACTCTTTTATTAGGGTTCCACAATGAACCCCTTCTTATTTTTTGGATTCTATTAATAAAGTTTTTATTTAGTTTATAATCTAAAGTCTGATTTAATTTGTATATGTCCATTTATATACCATATCTTAGATGGAGCAATATTAGGATTGACAACCCTCGCCTCCTTTGAAACAAGACAGTAGTGAATTGCTTAGTTTCTAATATAATTGAATCTAAATATGAAGATAGGGCTATAACTCATCTTAAGGGAACCTAAATCTAAACATAAGACAAGTTATAAACAAATGATTTATATATTTTATTTCTAACAAAGACGAAGGGGATTTAAGGATTCCTTAATCGTCGTTAAACATATAAATCAACCAAACCTAATATTGCATTGGGTAGGACAATTAAAACCCTACAACCACTTTAAATCTCTTATCTTTTATTTGCCTTTCTAAATAGATTTCGCTAATTACCGAGTTGAGCGACAATTCAAGTGGAGAAGATTAACTTATTACTTTATTATTTGGTACAATTTGGTACACTTTTCTAAATTATCCAACAATAGGTATTCGTAAATTTTCAATTATTAAATTATATTTCTAGAATAAGCAAATGACAATGTATCTCACTCATGTATGCACTTATAAGAACAAGTTCAATGGATCATATTCGCGGGTTTCAATGGAGCATCCCATGGAAACTATTAGTTTTATTTCCATCCACCATCCAAGGGCTCTTGAGATAATAGAAGTTTTATGGAACCCTCCCATTCAAAACTGGATAAAAGGAAACATTGATGGCTCTTAATTTAATCTATCATCTGCTTTTGGAATTATTTTTAGAAATAGTGAAGGTGATTGCCTGCTTTGCCTTGCTGAAAATAGTGGTGTAGTTAATGACTGTCAAGCTAAGCTTATTGGTGCAATGAAAGTGTTGTTTTTGGATTTCCAAACTGTTGTATTTGGATTTCCAAAATCTATTATCTACTAAAGTTGTTACTAGGTTGAGTCACGACCAGGTCGCTCTCTTTAAGACGTTTCGTGGCACTGCCTAAAATTGTGTAAGACAGACTATCAAGCACACCGCCTCTAGGATAAAACAAGATCAACTACAACTGTGCGGTTAACTACTGCATTGTAGAAAACCGTTTGAGATTTACACCTTCAAATATGGTACTAAGACCACTCTTTAATTCTGAAACCACTTTAATATGGTATTATTACCATTCTATTATGGTGCTAAGACCACTCAAATATGGTGTTTCCACCATTCTAACCTTTAAGTTCTCCTCAAATAGAAAATTATTGAAAGAATATTTATATACCATTAAGATCATTCTTAATTCCGACGGGACATTATTATTCCAAAAGGGACTATGATCTTAACAGTACTCTTTATTCTGAAGGGACTTATATTATCGAAGGGACTATGAACTTAAGAACATTTTTAATTCCGAAGGGACATTAAACCGAAAAGGGACTATGGTCTTAAGAACACTCTTAATTTTGAATGGACAGAAAAAGGAGATGAAGAGAAGAAAGACTCGTTAACACAAGCTGGAGGGAGAAGAGAGAAAGAGTTCCCGACAACTCAATGAAACTCTTTGGTGTGATTTTTGAACTGAGTGGAGTCCTCTATTTATATAGAGATTCTGTAATTGTTTTAGCAAAAATTGTGACAGCAATTACTCTAATGGATAAGATTAAAATGGAGTTTATCCATTAATCAGTTCAACAACACTTGTGGATAGGATCAAAAGAAACAAATCCACACAAGTGGAGAAAACAAACTATTGGATTTCAATGAAGGAAATATATAAATCTAAACACTACTAATGTGTGTGTTCTATTTTATGTGGGACCCCTACACTCTATTTTTTCAACTCACACAACATTAGATCAAAGTATAATTACTTGGTGTTTAATCTTCTAATTTTTCATCCAACATCAGATCAATGTTCCAACAGAAAGCCATAGAAACAACTTATCAGAGTTAAATATTTGGTTGGAAACAAATTCAAAGCTTGTAGTCATGGCCTTTTCAAATGATTCTATTGTACCTTGGCATTTACGCAACATATGATTCAACTACAAAAAACTACTTCCTAATTTCAATTTCATGGTGTCTCATATTTTCAGAGAGTGAAATCGATGTTCAGACTCCCTTGCAAACATTTTTTTGTCCATTCATGGTTTGGCTGTTTGGGATTCAATTAGACATGCTTTATCTAGACAGTTTGTTCTTAATAGGTTTGGTATGCCAAACTTTAAATTTATTTACTTTTTAGGGGTTTGATATAGTCTCCCATCTATTTGTATGCTTCTTTTTTTTTTAATGGTATTTTAGGTGATTCCAGCTCCTGGTTGCATCTTCTTTGTTTAAAAGTAATAATATAAGAACATGTTAACTTTATCCTTAAAAAAATGTAATTTGTCTATTTTATTTTTTTTATTTTTTTGGTTAGGTAGCATAGTGGTTAATTTACCTTATAAGATGAATAAGTGGGTGTCCGAGGTTCGAACTCTGGCCCCGGCATATAATAATGCATTATCCTACCAACTAAGCTATGTTCATAGGACATTATCTTTTTCTTTATTACCCCGACTATTTATTATTTTATTTTACACTTTTGACTCTTTCAAATAAATTGATGAGATTATTGACAAAATAATAGTTCATGTTGAATTGGACTTTAAAATAACAAGTAAATAAGAATAGTCGTTTTTCACAAAAGTTAAAATTGAAAAGGAATGGAGAAAGTAAATAATAAATTTTAAAATATTTTATAATAAATTAAAATGTGATTTGCACCCTTATATATTTTCATATCATATATCATTAATATAAAAAAATAGATTTGACCAAGACTCATATATATGAAAATATATTTCATAAATTTTGTAGACAATCAATTTATTTTACCTTTTTAATGTTATGGTACATTGTATTTTTATTTGATAGTTATGCATATGTATTTAGTATTAAAAAAAATAAAGTAAATAATAAATTAATTATTGACCTATTTCTTATCAAGTGATATGCCCAAACATTTTGGCAAAACCCTGTTTTATATGAAAAACAAAATCAAGATATCACATTTCTCTCTTTAAGATAGTTGTAACACCCCGTTTCTCAAAACAACGTAATAATGATAATAATATCAGAGTTCAACATCAACAGAGTATTACATCTACTTTTCATAATTTATTTAAATAGAATATAAAACCATTTAAATAACAACAACCTCATTTTATAAAAATATGCAGCGGAATTCTTTATTTAAAATCATAACCAACAACTACATTAATATCCTTGGCACAAAGGCCTCAACATGATAAAATATTATTCAATAATAGTTTAATCTCCAACAACAACAAAACTTCAACAACATGTTCCAAAAGTTGATACATAAAGGAATGAAAGAAAACATTGTAACGATCCCCCATCCCGTTACGTATCAGAGCCCTAGACACTTGAGCCATCAACCTACTAGCCTTGGAAATCTGCACTTGTCCACAAGGCGACAATTCCAACAGAAGGGGTGAGTTCACAAATCGAAAATAATATATATATATATATATATATATATATATATATATATATATATATATATATCATCAAATTGAAATGAAATATCAACAAGTATTAACATTCATCAACAACAACATCAGCAATATCATCTCAACAATAACATCTCATTTCATCTTTGATTTATAACAACAACAACAACAACAACAACGCTTGTGGCGACATCTCACCAACAACAACTCCGACACCAAGACTCTACAAAGACAACTCACACCGACAGCAACTATGCAATGACATCAACTACAAATGCAATATGCATGTGGTACCATTTTACGCACGTTGAATGACAAGCATTCCAGGGCATGAGCCCTCAACGATTGGATGGTTAAAGCATCCCAGGGCATAAGCCCCCAACAGGTGAATGATAAACATTCCAGGGCATAAGCCCTCAACGGGTGAATGATGAACATTCCAGGGCATAAGCCCCCAACAATGCATATGAGTATGAATGACTCAGTGGTGTATATCTGCATACAACCCGACAACATCTAATGGTGTATATCAGCATACAACCAACAACAACTACTTAGGACAATCTCCCCAACTGGACAATACCACCCAACATCATCAAAGGCAACTCAAGCTTAGCAAGCATAAATATTTCCATGTAAACATACATATCTCCATCTTAATCATCTTCATAATATAGTTTTACCATCTAAACAATTCTAAATAAATCCAATTGACATGTTAGGAAGCTTAGGTTTGGGTTTGGAACACTTTGAAAAATTACACAAAATGGTCGCACAGGACCCAGCACGCTTAAGCGAGCATCTGCACGCTTAAGCGACCAACTGTGTCGAAACTCAGGACTGGTTCGCTTACTGCACGCTTTCAGTACGCTTGAGCGTGCGCACTAAGGTTTGGGAAAAAGACTCAGCACGCTTAAGCGAACAGCTGTACGCTTAAGCGTCCAAGAACGTCGAAAGTTTGGTTCTGTTCGCTAACTGCTCGCTTGGCAGCACGCTTAAGCGAACGGGTCTCAGGCTCAGCAAAACTGTTGCGATTTCAGCATGATTCTACCCCAAAAATCCCAACTTTGATCCCTCAATTACCCAAAACGAATTAGAACAATGTTTATGGGTTCAATACACAACAAAGCATCAGAAACAAATCATAACAACATCATCAACAACATAATTCAACAACAATGAGCAATTTATCATGTTCTTTAACCTAAATCAAAAACCACCATTTTCAATCCAAATTTCATGAAATCATGCATATATATATTACAATTGAAATGCTAACCCACCCTTTACCTGATTACAGCGAATTCTACAGCAAAAATGGATGGATTCTCTCTTCCTAGTTCTTCCCTTGGCTTCTTCTCTCTTTCTCCCAAAAAGCTTATGTTTTCTTTACTGTACGTACAAAGTTTGTCTGCCTTCCTATTTCCTTTCCAACAAAACATAACCCCCCTTTCCTCTTAACTCCCTCACTAAATTTCCTTTAATTTTCATTAACCCCCTCCTCCTTAATTCTAATAATTTCTAAATAAATCCCTTTAACCAATTAAATAATATTTCTCCTCCTATTTTATTAAATAACACAAATAATCACCAATTTTCATATAGATAAATATAAATCAAATAACACACCACATATTCACATAATCAACATTTTCATATAAAATACACAAAACATACTAAAATCAACCAAAAATAATAAAATGGCAACTAGGGCGTTACAATAGCCGCGCCACCATATTTTTATTAGATTTTTGTTCTGCACAAGTATCTTCTGGATGATCAGAGAACAAATTTGAAATCACCTCATCCAGATCTGTTATATCGACTATTCACTTTTTATTTTGTCCCAATCATCAAAAGTATCATCATCGTGTCGCCCCACCACCGTGAGTATCATGTAGTTTTGACATAATTGTGAATTAATATTTGTGGTTTTCTTTACCCTCGTGACTGTTTTGTATCATTCTTTTGGTTTTTTTTTTTTAAAAAAAAAATTTGACTGGGTTAGGCATTATGTCCCCAATCTTTTATGTTTTTTTTTTTTAATCTACTTAGGGTGTTGTTGTAGATCCATTTGTGCCCCTTTTGCTTAAAAAAATGATTATGTTTGTTTAAAAACATCAAATTCGACGGGAAAAACTCCGTGATAAAAATCCCTCTAAAATCCACACTATCAAGCCTGGAGATAGGACTACTAAGTCTTTTGGGGGTTGATTATTATTTTTATGCATGTGTAGATCAAATAATTGCTCATTTAATAGTATATATGAGTATGATGACACATGAAGAGAATTTTGAATTTTTCTTAAGTAATGTCAGATTGTGGTCATTTCTTTGATAAAAACTTAGTATTATGTTGCAAAATATTGAAATGTATATCAAGCCTAACTAGCCTTATGATCTTGGTAATGAAATACTTGATTCGGTCTATTTTATATGAAATAATTTACTTTTTTAGATTTATTGGTGTATATTATAGACCATATACATATTAGTTAATAATTAAAGAACTAGTTTTATATAATTGTTCAAATATCACTTTTAATTTGACAGAATTCTCATGTTAGTCATTTAAGTTTCGAAAGTATCAATTAGGTCCTTTTAGTTTGACAGAATTTCCAAGTTAGTCTTTTAAGTTTCAAAAGTTTTAAATAGGTCCTTTTAGTTTGACAAAATTCCCAAGTTAGTCCTTTAAAGGAATAACTTGGGACCCAAATATGTCCTTTTAGTTTGAAACTTAAATGACTAACTTGAGAATTCTGTCAAACTAAAAGGACTTATTTGAAACTTTTGAAACTTAAATGACTAACACGGGAATTCTGTCAAACTAAAAGGACCAAATTGACACTTTCAAAACTTAAATGACTAACTTGAAAATTCTGTCAAATTAAAAGGATCAAACGTGGTATTTAACCTATATAATTAAATAACTTTTATTTATAATTAGATCTTTATAATTTTTTGTGTCTTGAGTGAAGAACTTAATACAAGAACTTTGTAGCTATGAAGCCCGATACTTCAAAATGGTGTCGTACCTGTGTCGGATACGTATCGGATATCGATACTCCGCGGATACTTCGGATACCGTATCACAGAAGTATTGAAATTAATTATTTTAATTTAAAATATATATTTTATCGGATACTTATAAGATACTCGACGGATACACACAAATACTTATAAGATACTTCCCAGAGACGTATCCAAAAAAAAAATGAAGTGTATAAAAATGAGATTGTGTTGTGAAAATTTAAGATACGAATCACTATAATTATTTTTCAATTAACAAATTAAATATGATTTTGGTGGATGAAAGTAACGAGAGGGGGGAGATTTAATCAATCAACATTAAACAAACTTTATTTTGAGTTCTTTTATTGATACATTTGTTGATATCCTAACATATGAATGAAAATAGAATATGACTTATGCAAAAACTTTACATTTTTTATTTTGATCATATGTATTTTATTTTTTTGTAAATTGTGACTTTTATGATTATATAGTATGAGTAATCAATGTTTCTTTTAAGTATTTTACACGCATATAAATTTTAATATAAATATTTTGTTAACGTATCTTAGCCGTATCGTATCGTACCCGTATCACACACTACGTATCGATCATATGTTTTTTAATCGAAAGAAAATTAACTTCTTCTTTTGACAGCATACAAATTTAAACATGTAATTAAAAATATTTTAGTTTAAATAATTATTTAAATATATTTATTGTCAACAAAAAAACTATTTAAATATCTTTGTAATTAGAAAGATTTTTAGACCGGGTCGGAAACGCCATTGAATAAACCGCTTTAGAAAAACCATCTGGGTTTTTCCAGAAACCCTTCAAAGTGCAACTTCACATTAACATTCAAAAAATTTGATTTTGCACGTTTAAGAGAGGCTGAAGGTGAAGAAGAACAATGTCCAAGTCTTGCAAAGGATTAGCCATGGAATTAGTTAAGTGTCTCAGTGAATCTGATTGTGTTAAGGTTCGTTTTTTATAATATTTTTTTATTAGTGTGAATTTATGTGATTTTTAATTTTGATTTTTGTGATGTTAAATGGGTTATGTTTATGTTTTATGAATAGGTTGATAATAGATCATACAAGGAGTGTGCTGGAGAGAAGACTCCATCAATTTCAGCTGAGTGTGTTGGACTTAGGGAAACCTATTTCAATTGCAAAAGAGGACAGGCAAGTTTTTAGTATTTCTTGACTCTATTATGATGGTACCTTGTTAGTTGTTGTACTTCAGTTAGGTTAGTTAGTTGTTAATTATGAAGCGCAGACACAGACACCAAACACGATAATAATTTTAACATAAATTATATAATTGAGGGTAATCACGTGTGTCGCTGTCGGAGAGTGACATGTGTTGGGCACCGGACATGTTTTAAATTAGAAGTGTTGGTGCTATACATAGGTTGTTAACCCCTGAAGTGGGTTAGTTAGGTTGTTAGTTTGAGTAGGTTAGTTAGTTTTAGTTTTGTTTGTTGAAGTTGTTGAAAAACACAAGATCAAAGAGATGGAGATTCATTTCATAAGAAAAATAAGCTTCATATCTTGATAGAGAGGAAAATTTCTTCGGATTCATATTGTTCTCTATATAGAGAGCTAATAGAGAACAACAAAGTAAATACTAATCAACAAATTAATTATCTACTGACAAACTTTAACTAACTTTCTAACAAACTCTTGTATTTCTATAGAAGCCAACCAAATGTTGTATAAACTTGTATAAGTAATGAAATTCAATACGAGTATTGTCAAATATCGGCCATGGTGGATATCGATAGGGTTTTTTTGGCTTTCCACCATGACCAATTTTGTAAATAATCACAGCGCCACGGCACCCTACTCGGATATTGTGGCGCGGCGCCACATTTCGGCCGGTATGGCGGGATTTTAGCTCTCCCCCATGGTCCGCCCGACATTGGCAACACTGTTCAATACAGAAGTTTTAGTTTTTCCAAACATCACTCTACCAGTCTTCCTAACAGCTGTTATCAGAGCTTCGCATCGGGTCCGATGCAGAAATTATTAGAGAAGAAAGTGAGAAACTATAGAAATTCATGGCCGATGGGAACAATTTTGTTTAACCTGCAATTCCATGGTTCGATGGTCACTAGACCAGTAAGCAATGCTTATGGAGAATCTCCTTCGATTAAAGGAGCATTGGAACATGGTGGAAACTAGGATTCCGTCTCTTTCAGCCGTAGCAACTTAAGAACCATTCAAAATTGTTGAAGAGAGCAGGTTTAAAGATTTGAAGGTGAAAATCCGGATATTCCAAGCTATAGATAGAAGAATCATGGAGACCATTACTGTTACTAATGTGTTTTACTTACATCCCCAAGTTGCAAAATAATCACTTTATTGTTGGTCAGCTTCAGCAGAAGGGACTGATTGTTGTGTTTCAGCAAGATATGTGTAAGGTCTATCTATCATTTTGAAAGAGGGCTTCTTATGTCTAGCAATATGTCTGCTAATAGATTGTGTGCCATTATTGAACCTGCGATTCTCCCTTTCTGTTTGCAAATGAGTAAACAACCATTTTGGTCACTGAATGTGTGAGGCACTATCACTATTGTATCAAAATTACAAAACATACCCAAATGTGTCTTTTCTTAGTTATTTTGTCCTCGAATGTGTCTTTCGTTAGTTTAATGCTCAAATATGTTTTTCTTTGGTCAATTTAGTCCATAAATTTACTAACAAACGAGACACTTGGAGACGTACTTGTAATATATAGATACATTTAGGGACTGTAGTGACATCACCTTACACATTCAGGTGCGAAAATGGTTTTTACCCATTTACAAATAGTGGGTGTGGACAGCACTCAATTGTGACACGAGTACACGACAGATATGGTCATTTTAGCATCAAAGGCCTGAGAACTTCAGCACATAAAGAGATGGTCCTAGGATTACCAGCGCTCAAGGATTATCCTGTTATTTGCACTGGTTGTGTGGTTGGAAAGCAGCACAGTGAAGAACTTGGGTTTCCTGTATGTTAGAAAAATCCGTTGCCTTTTGATACTTTTAAGAAGTTCAAGATTATGGTTAAAAAGAGTCTGGACATTCCATATGCTTCCTAAGAACAGACAGGGGTGGATAGTTTACTTTCTCAGAATTTGATGAAGTTTGCAGAACTAATGGTCTTAAAAGACAACTCATCACCACATACAGTCCAGAGCAGAATGAAGTAGCAAAAAGGAAAACTAGAACTGCAATGATTATGGTTAGAAAGTATGTTGTAGGAAAAGAGGTTCTTAAAGAATTTTGGACAATATACGTGCTCTAGCGGTAAAGGATGGCTCACCTGAGGATGCTTGGAGTGGAATCAAATATTTAGTCCATCATTTTGCGAATACTTGGGTGCATTGGACATATTAATTTCCAGATGCTCAAACATATAAATTGGACAACAAGAGCATCAAGTGTGCGCTCTTGCGAATCAATGGAAGAGTTTGATGTGACAGATCTAGGCAGAATGAGACATGTCGCAAGAATAGAAGTGACTCAAAATGATGGTGGAATAATCAGTTGTAAACAAAGATATGCTAAGGAGGTATTGGAAAGGTTTGGTTTGGAAAAGAGTAACATGATGAGCAATTGTATAGTCCCAACACAAGTTATCAAGAGATTATGTAAGAGGAACCTTGGAGGTTGGAATTCTGTACAAAAGGAGTAAAGGGACGATTTTCATGGCATAATTGGATAATGGATAGTGATTACCAGGGGTGTGGAACTGTGGATGATAGAAAGAATACACGAGGATATGTCTTTATGCTTGGGCCGTGATCCATTTCATGGTCTTCAAAGAAGCAACCACTAGCAACTTTATCATTCACAAAGGCTGAATTCATAGCTGCAGTATCTTGTGCTGTTAAAGGGGTTTGACTTTGAAAAATCTTGGAGATGCTTGGATACGAGCGAAGGACCATTTGCTATGATAACAATTTCACTATCAAGTTGTCCAGTAATCCAGTCATGCATGGCAGGAGATAACATATAGATGTGAGATTCTTCTATTTCCTTCACAATCTCAGTAGAGAAGGAATCATTGAACTGGTGCGCTGCTGCTCACAGGAGCAGCAATTAGACACCATGACTAAGCCTTTAAAGTTTGAGTCCTTCTCTACTCTTAGAAACTAACTAGCTATCTGCAGGATGTGTAATAAAGTCGATTGCAAAATGCAATTCAGTTTAAGGGAGGATAGGTTGGTTGTTGTATTTCAGTTAGCTTAGTTAGTTGGTTACTTGGTTTTTAGTTTATAGACTTGTATACGTAAAGGAATTCAATAAGAAAGTTTAGTTTTTCCAAATTTCACTGTACTACCAGTCTTTAACATTTACTGTATGTGAATTATAATAATGAAAGGTTGCCAATGTTTTCTATTTGGAATATTCATTTTCTATTTAGTTGTTCTACTGCTAGCATTTAGTATAAGGCATACACGTTACAAGTTGAAGAAGACAAATTTAGACTGAATAAATGGTGAATATTTCATGATTGCCCCCTTTTGGATGCTACTATCATATTTCATAGGGTCATGCTAACTTGTGCCCTTAAGGCACAAGTTAAGGAGCTTAAAATGGAAATTAAAAAGAAATTTTATATTGAAAATATAACTTTTGAAACTTTTAAGACATTAATACACAATTTCCAAGAAAACTACTACATTTGGCTTCTTAACTTATGCCCCAAGGGCACAAGTTAGCATTTCCCTATTTTATATAGTTTTTTCCTTTTTCTTGGGCTGAGGAAATTCATCTTTGCAATGTGATGGAGTTCAGCCAAATAATCCGGTTATTTGTAAACTATAGTATAAAAAATAAATAATGATTGAAGAGATGTTGGGAATTGATATATGACAACAAGTGTGGAATTGAAAAGTTGGGATGGGAAAGCCAATCTATGAGCTTGTTAGGAAATTATTCAGTGATAGGGTGAACAGTTATTTGGGTCTGCAAGGAACAGTTAATGAAGATGAAATAGCATTGAACTTTGGGACATGAGATAGTACAGTAGTTGTTTATGATTTGTTTGAAGTTGCTTCTAGCTTTAGCTTTCAAAGTTCAAGGAGACAATGGTATCAATTTAGGCTCAGAAGGTTGATACTTCATAGTTTTTCTCTCTTAACTGATTCTTGTATTCAAAATTATGCTCCGTCAAGAAACGTTTTTAGCAATGGGACTAAATAAATGGTGAAATGGTTTGATGGCCATGGTTCTAATATCTGTCTATATGATATTGGCCTAGTTTGGAATTAGGTTTCAGCTTATCGGGACTTCTCAGTTAAAATAAGTTAATGATTTATTGGTTACAAAAGTCTTTAGGTGTTTATGACGAAGTTAAACGAGAGAGCTTCTAAAAATCTGAGATACTAAGCTAATTTCAATTGATATGAGAACCTATTGTTTTAAAAAAATCGATAGTTATTGTAAGTTATTGAAAATCTTTTCCTTGACTGCATGGAAGATCTTGAAGTGTTCAAAACTTGTCCTTTATGATCTTACCTGAAGATTGTTAATTGGTAAGTAAGCTTGTCATCGCATCTGATAATGATTTTACTCGGTTAGTATAGAATCATTATCAGAGTTTTATTAAACCAACTAGGTGTCGTTATCAGTAGGGCTGAGACTTCAAATAGTATTGTTAGTAGGGCTGAGAGAATCAATTGTAAACATGTGTATATTTGGTGAAAAAAATGAATGAATTTATGTTAGTTATAACGTGTAAGCTTTGGTTCAGTATGATATTGATATTAAACAGCTAATGTTATTTTTTCACTCTTTTCAGATTGACATGAGAGCTAGGATTCGTGGAAACAAAGGGTATTAATGATGCCATACACCGGAAAACTGTGGTATTGTGCTGTCCAGTTTTGGTGCTTTCAGTAGTTTATTCAAGATGAATTCAACTCAAAGTGAAAGATGAGAATCAGTCAGACAAATGGAAAGCTCTGTAATAATTGTTTGAGATCATGGCATTGTAAAGTTTTCATGCACATGGAAGAGGAATTTTGATATGTTAGAGAGAACATTAACATAGACAATACCCCAAGGGTTAGATGAATATAATAATCAAGTCATACTTTCAATTTGTTTCATAATTCATCATCGAAAATGTAATGAACTACAGTATGATTTCCATAACTCCGGAATGCTTCCTATCTCAAGATAAACAGAATGGGACATTGGGATGTTGTGACTTGCTATGAGAGATATTGCATAATATACGTATGTGTTGAAGTTTGAATTTCGGATACCGTACTTATTCATTTAATAGGTGAATTTCTACCCATTAGACTACTTGACGAAAAAATTGCGTAATTATTTTATAATTTATTACTTTATACTGTTTTTTTTAAAAGGATTATTACTTTATACTTTATCACAAGATAAATATGAGTGTGTATTCCTGCCTTACATTGCATGAGCTTCACAAGTCATACCATCATGATGCTTGGCATTGGATAGCATACTTATTTTTCCTATGAACTATCATGCTTATAATTACGCTAAAAAAATAACAAGTTCCTGACCACACATTTATTTATTCTGTGATCCTTAACTATAAAATAATTTGAAACCAAAATTTTATATTTAACCTTTTTTTCAAAAAAAATATCTATTACATGCGTGAAAAAGTTAAGAGTTTTTCTATTCACACCCTATATATTTATAGTTACACCCAAATTTTCTTAAAAGTTTTTTATGATACCAAAATTGCCCTTTTATATAAAATTTTCTTAAAACCTTGGTTTTATTCATTGTCACCGAGTTTCACCCTCTTTCACCCACAAACGATCAAACAATCTGATGTTCAATAAATTTCTATGGAAGATTAAAGAGTGAATCCAAATATCTTTCATCGATACTCGATTGCATATAAGTAAATGAATTTCTTCTTCTTTTTCAATAATGCTAGTTTCAATTTTTTTCTTCTTTTTCAACTATAATGTACGAGGGTTTCATTTTACATTGTTGAGGTTAACTTAAATTCAGTTTAAGTAGGTTCATGTAAACTAAGTTTACATGAACCTACTTAAACTGAGTTTACATGACTTACTTAAACTCAGTTTATATGACCTACTTAAACTAAGTTTACAAGAACCTACTTAATTGACATGACCTACTTAAACTTAGTTTACATGACCTACTTAAACTCAGTTTACATGACCTGCTTAAATTAAGTTTACATGTACATATTTAAAATAAGATTACGTAGAATCATTGAACAAGGTTAATATGTACACTTAAACTTAGTTTACATGACCTACTTAAACTCAGTTTACATGACTTACTTAAACTAAGTTTACATGAGCTACTTAAACTAAATTTACATGACCTACTTAAACCGAGTTTAAGAAAAATGGGTTTTGGGGTGTAACCAAGAGAGAAGGAAGAGGTTTTTTGAAAATCAAATTTTATGAAAGGGTAATTTTGTCATTTTGGGGTGTAACCATGTATATACGGGGTGTAATTAGAAAAAGTCAAAAGTTAATGATATACTACCTCCCTCCCTAATTATAAGACAAAATTTGTCTCTATATATAAGACTCCTTTGTTATTTTCAAGTACATTAATTAATTTTTTACCAACATACTTCTATTTATTTTATATCTTTTTCTTTAATCAACATTAAATACTACATTGAAATCATACATTAACCCTCTCTCTTAAATGACAAATTTGTAAAAACAATAGTAATTACAAACAAATTTATTACCACTTTTAATTTTCTTAATTCCCGTTATTTTTCTAAAAGGGCTCTATAATTAAGGGCGGAGGTAGTATTATATTTGTTATAAATAAGTTTTTTTTTTTTTTAAGGATAAATAAGCTATCCCACGGCAAATTTTTAAGAAATGATTACCATTATTTTTAGCAAATAATATTATTGCCAGAAATTATATTGGGACTTTGAATATGCCATGTAAAGATGGGTCGGTGATGAATTGTCTTGTTTCATTACATTTGGGATTCCAAGTTATAACTTATAACTAGTGCAAGACTCACGGGTTAACTTTATTTTAGATTATGATATATAAATCTATTTACAACACTATGATTTAGTTTTCCCTAAAAAAAAAAAAAGAACACTATGATTTAGTTCCCTAAAAAAAACTATGATTTACTAATGATTATATTTTGTAGAGAGGAGGCAACACATCATATTAATTAGACTATTTCTTGGAGAGAATGTTACATAATTTTTTCTTTTTGTAGGGAAAATGTTACATTAGTATTAGTTTTTTTATATAATAATAATTATTTGTTATGAAAATGATTTGTAAATACTAAATATATACTATGATTCACTATGATATAGTTTTTTATGAAAATAATTTGCAGAGGTCTACTCTATCTTTTTTTTTTTAAGGGAGGTTACTATATCTTATTAATGTATAACCTATATTTTTTTCAACAAAAATAAAATATTAAGAAAAGTATTAAAAATCGCTAGAAGGAGGGGTTGAACCTCTGACCTTGTGGTTAACAGCCACACGCTCTAACCAACTGAGCTATTCCAGCACACATATTAAAATATAATCTAACTCAACTTGTTTAGTGAGCTGGTATAGTTTGTACTTCTATTTTTTATTTTTTTTAATATATATGATTGGAATGGTTAAAAGTCAAAAGCTTGTTTATCATTTATAAAGCGGCATAATTGTTAAAAGAGGCTGCGGTTATAACAAAAATACTGAGATTGATGGCCATCCACGTAAATAGATATTAATTATTTTATAAAATAAATAAAATATGCTTTTGTGGTGGCGAGTTCAATCTACAATTTGAGGATTATATCTCATTTACAACTAAATTATTGAGACTGATGACCATCAACATAAATAGATATTAGTTATTTTATAAAAAATAACATATGTTACTATGTTATCTATAAAAAAATTCAATTCAATTTGTTTGTGCTGCCATATCTATTGCTTTGGGTGATCCTCCCTTCCGCTTTTGTGATGGCGAGCTGAATATATTTCATAAATGACAATTGTAGAAGGCAGAGTCAAAACTTACAGACTATTTTTAAATAAAGTTTGCAATTTTATTGTAGAGATTATCCAATAACATTATGTCAAGAGCAAATTTATTGAGAAGAGGGGTCCAAATTGATTGGAGTTGTCCCATATTCATTATGATATTGCATACAATTTGAAGGAAAAAAAGAAAATCTTCATTTAAAAAGAATTGTATATGGATATAGTTTAAATTTAGATTTGCTAAGTTTAATGGTTCAAATTAATATTACATTAAATTACATAAGAGGAGTTTTTCATGATTCGGTTTAGAGGCAAAAATCAAAATGGTGTGGCATTGAGTAGAATTTTTACAAGTTTCTAAGATTCCATTGTGAAAATTCAATTGTTTTTTCCTCCTTCTCACCCTTTAGTTTTAAAAATGAAAACCAATTTGTAAATGTAAACTTGTTGCAGTCTTAATCTACAATTCACTTCATATCACTATTATGATTATTGAATTATGATGCTGTATTTGATGAATATTTTGTTAATTATCCGCAAGTTATCTAATCTTGGAGCATTGCTCTATGAGTTACAAGAGTTTGACATCTATGACCAATAAGCAAGATTAATAGTCATGCACAAATCCATGACCTTGCAATTAAAACCAAAACGAAATTCTTAATAGGCAGCTCAGCCATTCAAAACAACGAGGTAGGAGAAGGTTAGGGAAAGCAAAAGAGAGACTTAGGCTGATGTTGCAATTTTGTAATACCTTGTTTTTGTTTTAGGCTAATAATAATTGTGGGATATGGCAGTTATTAGAATGATTTTTATTTTTATTTTTTGTAACACTTAAATGATGTATCTAATTGGATGATTTTAATTGATGAATCCTGCTCTTTACTCAAATGGTTTCGCTCATTCTCAAGTGAAATTTCGATTTTATCCTTACGCATGTTAACTCACGTAGCATGAGATAACTCACGCCAGTTATAAGAGTAATGTGACTTAAGTCATGCAGCGTGAGTTAAGTCACACTATGTTACTTAAGTCAGTTATCAGCAACACAGAACACAAAACTCTTCATTTCTAAACTTCCTAAAACACGAAAATTTCACCCCCAAATTCGAATTTCATCGTTTTTGCGCCATTCAAACCAAATTTCGTCCACAACATCAAGTAAGTGATTATTATCCTAATTCTTTGCATTATTTTGGTTTAAATTTTCAAATTTTTGTAGAAAATTTACATTTTTAGGTTTTTAAAAAATTGTCTTGAATGTTAAAGATTATAATTGTTAGTGATGGATTAACTTAGGAATTGTTGTTTAGATGTTGTTAGGGTACAATGTGGTAGTTTAGGGTTTAATAATTGTTAGATTACATAGTTGTTTGAAAATTGCACACTACGTGTTCGGTGAAATGTCTCTATGAATTTTTTGTTTTTTTTTGGATTGTTAATGATGTAATTAGTTAGAATTATGTTTGTTAATGTTGATTATAGTTAATTTGACAGCAATGTGGTAGTTTATGGATTCAAATGACATTGTCGACATTATAGTGTTGATGTTGTATTGTTAAAGATGACATGTGTGTTGTTGTCGAAATGATGTGCAAATGTGTTAATTTTTTTTTGATTTTTGTGCTGATATGTCTGAGCCGGAGAGGATTGACAGACTTAGGTTATGGAGGCCTGCCCCTACTAATAGTGCACGGAGGGAGAAACAAGCACTATAGCCTCCGGACGGTCGAGGTCGAGGGAGAGTGGGGGGCACGAGACTTGGTACTGTTGATACTGCGGGGGGATCGACGTCACAGACAAGTCCATCCCAGACGATGGGCCCGACACAGTACCAGTATGAGCAGCATTATCAGGAGCAGGCGTATCAGGCGCAACCTAGATTTCAGTCGGGTTATCAGTATCATGAGGGGTATGAGTATCAACAGAGGTATCAGGCTCAGTTTGACGAGGGGTATCAGCCTGAGCAGCCTCCTCAGCAGTAGTATGTCGAGGCTCCTCAGCAGCAGTACGTCGAACCTCCTCCTCAGCAGCAGCAGTATGAGCAGCATCCTGAGCAGCAGAATGCAGAGCCTGTTATGGAGGACGCGGATGAGGGCTTTCCAGGGGGGGCTTACGAGTTGTCACTTTTACCGGACTTTGGTAAACATGTGGCATGCAAGCTTTGGAACGATAAAAGCGTAAGTATAATTTGCTTTATTTAATTTAATGATATTTTACTATTATGCCAAGTTTACTTTACGTAGAACATGTTATGTTTATTTAAGTAGAATTGATTTTTTTTTTTTTTTTGGATTTCAGTTGGAAACGGATCGTAAGATGACTCGCATCTCGCACAAGAGAAAACTTAAGCTTTCTGCCTTGTCACGGTAGAAGCTAACCCTTGGTTCTGGGTACCGATGGAAAGATGCGGTCTAAGGCCCCTCCTTCTGACTGGGTATGACAACATGTCCCACGGGTTAGTGTGTGCCATGGCAGTGAGATGGCATCAGGAGACCATCAACTTTCATCTGTCTGTTGGGGAGATGACCATCACCCTAGATGATGTGGCTTGTCGTCTCACCTGTTGTTTCCGGTGGAGGACACGGTGGAGCAGGCGACTAATAATTCAGGAGCCTTTGTCACTTACACGGCCCTGAAAGAGCATTATGAGCAGTTGTTGAGTAGGTGTAACCATTTGCTGGGGGAGGAGGATTTATCAGAGGAGGAGGAGCTGAAGCTAAGTCTTATTAGGCCCGCCTGTGTCAAGGCGTTCTTGTTGCTCTTGCTTGGCTACACCCTTTTTGCCGACAAGAACATCAAAATCATTAATCTACTGTGGATGCTTGTGATTCGGGATTTGGCTAACATAGGCACGTGGGCATGGGGCGCGATGAGACTTGCTTTCTTGTATGAGCAGCTGAGTCTTACCTCCATCCCACATGTTTCCGCCGTTGGTGGTTACATGACCTTGCTTGTGGTAATAATTTTTTTTTTATTATTTTTTTTTATAGTTTCTTGTATAGTTTCTTTTGTATAGTTTCTTGTATGACACTTGTGTGCTGATATAGATTTGTCTCTTTGTGTTTGCAGGGATGAGTTATAGCTCACTTCAGACATGTTCCGAGGTCAAGATATCAAGATTACGAACGGGAGAACCCGTATGTGGGTAGATGGAAACCTTAGAGGGGGTTTAAACATGCTGATCACTTCAGAGGCTTGTTGGATTCGATGGAGCATTATCATGTCACTTGGAGGCCGTACGAGCACCGACGAGATGTGACGCGTATTCATGACGTGTGCTGGTACTCTGGATGGATCATGGGCAGCAAACAAAAGATAGTGCGTCACTTGCCGGAGCGGGTTATGAGGCAGTACAAATATGTTCAGACCGTTCCCCGACCTCCTACTACGATTATGCCTCTTGCCCCAGCAGATGTGGTTGCTGCCTTCTTGGAGTTTGCTTTGCATGTCGTTGCCCAGCAACATAAGGGTGCGCAAGTCCCAGACAACGAGCCTTGGAAGCATTCAGATAGGTACATCAGGTGGTTCTACCGTGTATCCCATCTTCTCATCGCCAACCCTGCTCCTGAGCCTGACATTAAAATGCCGAGACCTGTCTACCAGGATATTCTTGTTGACCAGGACTGAGCTAGACATCCTCCCGATCCAAGGCAGGTCATTAGCAGCATGCGAGACATAGTGGAGCATGCGATGCAGATTCCAGAGGTGGTTTCAAATCCACTCTTCTTCGGTGATTTGGAGGGCCTCCGTACCGATTATAGCGTGTTTGAGCAGAAGCCGGTTCCGAGGAGGAGGTCTAGGAGTCCAAAGGAGCAGTAGTAATGTCTTATTTTAGGACTTGTTTTTTATATTCGTAGTATTTTTATGACATTTTGTTGGATGTAATACATTTACATTTGCACGGTTACGCCTCTTTATGACATTTGCGTTAATTTTCGTTAAAATTGCGTTTCTAAATTATGAATGAATGAATGCATGTTTGTAAATTATGAGTTTTGGTTGAATAAATGGGTTTTGCTAAACAGGGAACAAGACAGAGGCAGCAGCTACTGCCTGTCTGTTCTAGTGCACAAAAAACCAGCGTGAGTTAACTTGCGCTACTGTTAACACTAGCGTGACTTAAGTCACGCAACGTTAATTAACTCACGTTGCTATTGCACTAGCGTGACTTAAATCACGTAAGAGCATTTTCGACATTTACTTTGAGAATGTGCAATTTGAGTAAAGAGCAGAATTCTTAATTGATTGATAGTGTAAAGTTATCTTACAAAATAACACAAACTCTTCGGAAATTTTTCATAGTAAAACATTGTTAAGTCTTTTTTTTTTTTTTTTTTTTACCGTAACCAGCAAACCTTAACTACCCATTCCAAGCCAGTAATCTCACTGTGTCGCTTTCCCACCGGTTAAGTATCATTTTCATAGTTATTCTTACTTATACCAGACACAATAATAAAAAGGAACAAGGGGAAATGAGAATAACCACTTGAAATTTTAAGCATCGTATTTTGAGATTCATGGAGTTTTGAGATGCAACTATTTACAAAATTATCTCTTAGTAGTTACTGCAAGGGAAATTCCCAAGACTGTCACAAACCAACAAGTTCCCCAATATTGTGAAGAACAGTAAGGGTCTCCCTACAAAACATATTTAATCCTTTCATTTTGGCTTCACTTTCATTAAGAACATCCTAATTGTCATCAGCAGAATTAACAAGTTCACCCTGCAAAAACAACTTTTAGTCAGCAGTATATATCTTACGTAACTATAATCTCAAACCAAATTACATCTGACATATAACTATCGCACTTATTATACTTACATTTCGATCATCAACACCATTTGCAGCCGCAGGTTTTTCAGGTTCAGCCTGTGAAAATCAATGCAACATAATTAGCAATAATGAGGTATTTATAATCTTGAAATAGAAATTGAAGATATATCAATTATGATTGTTCACCAAAAGCTTCCTTGGAGCTGCTAAGGGGGAATCCAAATCCTTCAACACAATAGTTGGTAACTGATTAATGTTCCAACCAACAATTTTACAGACGACTTGTGCATAAGCCCTGTGAGCTCGCATCCTTTTCGTCCTTAGTACAGTAGTGGAATGCTGAATCAGTGCAACACAATCCTTAAACCTCTTCCACATTTTCTTCTTAACACCACCACAAACCAAACAATAAAAATCTCCTTTTTTACTATTGTTCTCGTAATATTCCCTCAAGCCAACATCTTCAGCAAACACTTTCTCAAAGAACTTATACTGTTCAGATTCTTCATCACAATTTTCTCCAAACTCATCTTCACCTTCATCCTCATCCTCATCCTCATCGTCAATAACATCCTCATCACTGTCAGAACCAACTTCGGGAGCTAAGAACTTTTGGCAAGCATCTATTGCGTTGTGCTGCAAATGCAAAACTGACATAATCGCTTCTTCGTTCCCCACAAGAGAATAAGGGTACGAACATGGTTTAGTGTTGAAGGCCGGCCATCCTGAAGCTGTTGAAGATAATCCATCATCAGGACTTTTGCAAACCCATTCAGCATCAGAAACCACAGATTCATGAGTTACCTACATTGAAATTTCATTACTAATCAGAAGTAAAACACCAAAGTGAATCATGGGATATAAGGTTGACATTGTGGGTAGGACGGAGAGTTAAAGAGTGAAGTGATAAGGTGGTCGAGGGTTATATCCCCAGTTCCCCACTCCTGACATAACACTAAGTTACTATCAAAGTAACAATACTAACATTTGCTGTTTTAAAAAAAAAAAAGAGAATCGAGACTTCTAAGCTAGCATACAAGCACTAACAATACTACTATTCCTCTGTTATTCTAATTTACAAAAAAATTGGCGTGCAGCTCACAAATAACAGCTGCCAATAATAGCCATGAATGAAATAGATAAAACTTCAATTCAATTGACACTAACAGGATAACAATCGAGTTCCGTGCATCTCGTAACTATTTCTTTACTAGCAGAAAAATAATTTTAGAATTAACCAGAAAATGAAGAATCTTACATTTTACCTAGACTACCATACAATACAGATAATTTAGTCTATAAATACACTAATCAGCTGACAAGAAAAGCATCAAAGCAGTAGCATTATCACAATGACTATATTATCCAACCAAGAAACATGCACATAAAATAAAAATTTAAATTGAAAAGAAAACCAGAGAAAATAATAAGAGATTAAGAGTACATATATCATTGTATTCAGCGTTTATAATTTGAGATAGACCACAATTGTTTTACCTCAACTAACTTTCCTCCATTTTCTGAACTCAAATCCAATGCTTTTTCATCTGGAACCTCACCTTCCTTCAAAGAATTCTGTATGCACAACAATCAATAGAAAACTTACATTAAATTTCAAACCATGCCAAATTAGTTTTTCCCCTCAAAAGGGTGCATAGAACCTCATACACAAAAAAAAAATCAAAAGAAATGAACCTCAGTAACAGTGTGATGAAGCTCTTTTAAATCATCTCACTTATGATACTTACATTTTGGTCATCAACATCACTTGCAGCAGCAGGTTTTCCGGGTTCAACCTGCAAAAATCAATACAAACTAATAAGCAATAATGAGGTATTTATAAACTTGAAATATATATTATAGATATATTAGTTATGATTGTTTACCAAAAGCTCCCTCGAAGCTGTTAAGGAGGAATTCAAATCCTTCAACACAATAGCTGGTAACTGATTAATGTCCCAACCAACAACTTTACAGACGACTTGTGCATAAGCCCTGTGAGCTCGCATCCTTTTCGTCCTTAGTACAGTAGTGGAATGCTGAATCAGTGCAACACAATCCTTAAACCTCTTCCACATTTTCTTCTTAACACCACCACAAACCAAACAATAAAAATCTCCTTCTTTACTATTGTTCTCGTAATATTTCCTCAAGCCAGCATCTTCAGCGAACACTTTCTCAAAGAATCTATACTCTTTAGATTCTTCATCACAATTTTCTACCATCTCATCTTCACTTTCATCCTCATCCTCATCTTCATCTTCAATAACATCATCATCGCTGTCAGAACCAACATCAGGAGCTAAGAACTTTTGGCAAGCTTCTATTGCGTTGTGCTGTAAATGCAAGACTGCCATAATTGCTTCCTCATCCCCCACAAGAGAATAAGGGTAAGAACATGGTTTATTGTTCCACCCTGAAGATAATCCATCATCTGGACTTTTGCAAACCCATTTAGCATCAGAAACCGCAGATTCATTGGTTACCTACATTAAAATTCCATTAAAAAACCGAATTCAAAAGTGAATCATCTCTGAGAATCAATGGACATAAGGGTGGCTTCGTGGTTGGGGCGGGGGAGTTGAGAAGTGGAGTGATAAGGTGGTTGAGTGTTTCGATCCCTACTAACAATACTAACATTTGGCTTTTGACTCGTTCCAAAAAATATGTGAAAATCGTGATTTCTCAGCTAGCACACAAATTCTAAAAACACTAGTATTCCTCGGGTACCAATAATTGTCATGAATGTGATAGTACTGGCATCTATAATTTGGAAAATCAAGGGATAAACACAGAATTTATTTACAACCTTTGAAAAATGATTCACAAAACAATAGTAAGTTGTAATACAAATTACAGACACAAAAACTCACAATCTTGATTCTTGACAGAAATAAAAAAGAAAAACAGTGACTGCAATTGCCCACCAAGATTTTTCAAGAGCTTGATCTCTCCAAATCAATATCCAATCCCAAATAATTACTATTTTGCTAACTGCCTAACTTCTCTATTTCTTTAAATAGCATATTAACTTCTAATAACCGACCCACACACTTTTGGGTCTTTTACTATAATGCTGACTAATAAGAGACCTAACAGAATGAAAGGGATACAACATCACTTAAATTGAAACTAGCAGGATAACAATCCGGTTCTGTACGTCTGGAAATTATAGTATTTCTTTACTGGCATAAAATTAATTTCAGTTTTAACCAGAAAATGAATGGTCATACATTTTACCTAGATTACCAAATAACACAGATGATTTACTCTTAAAATACAGTAATCAGCTGACAAGAAAAGCATCAAGGGAGTAGCATTAACACATGTGATTACGTCTAATTAATTCATTTTTCAAATTCTTACCAGTGTCAAAGTGTCTGTGTTATGTCCGGTGTCCGTGTGAGTGTTTCATAGGTAGCAATATAGCGATAAAAAAGACTATACAACCAAGAAACATAAACATAAGGGAAATTAAAAATGAAAAAAAAAAAAAAGCAAAATAACAAGTAAAGAGTTCATATATGTTTGTATTCAACATTTGATTTTGAGAGAGAGAGAGACCAAATTGTTTTACCTCAACTAATTCTCCTCTATTTTCTGAACTCAGACCCAATGTTTTTCCATCTTGAATCTCACCATCCTTCAAACAATTATGCATACACAACAATCAATAGAAAACTTCAGAGCTCAATTGTTACAATTTATTCAAGGCAAAAATCACTTTTCTAACTAAAAAAAAAGCATTTTTAGTATTTTTTAAATTGGGTTTCTTTGAGATTTTGTAAATAACCATAATCTATTAAAAAAAATGATTAAAATGAGTTGTTATTTTTAGTATCTTATGCACAAAATCTCATTTAATAAAATGATTTTCACTATTGTAATCTATGAAGCGCAGCCACCAACACCAGACACAACAGTAACACGTGAACACCTATAATATTTATGAAAATGGGTTAATTGAACGTAATCACATGTGTCAGTGTTGTTTCAGATGCCAGAGATGCTTTTCACCAGAAGTGTTGGTGCTACAAAGATTATAACCAAACTCAAATCAGTTTCTTTCTGCTTCAAACAAAATTTTCAAAAAAAAAAAAGACCTCTCAATTATTTATCTCATAATCACTTTTATTGTAGGGCCTTAAACATTAGAAATTTATAACCATGCAAAAAAATATATGAACCCAGTTAAACCCTTAAAAGGGTAAAGTGAAGCTGTTACATAAAAAGTAAAAAAAAAAAAAAAAATGAAAAATGAACCTTAGTAACAGTTTGTTGAAGCCCTTCTGCATGATCCTGAAGCTCAACTGGAACTGAATCATTATCATTGAGTTTAAGGGTAAAATCATTTCCAGCATCAACATTGTTCTATAAAGTTAAAATCATATGAAACAAATTAATAATAATGAAAAAATGAAGTGGATAAAGTTTGATTAAGGTTAAAAAAGACATGCATTATAATTTATTACCTCAGATGATGATTCAGTAATCTTCATCTTCAGAGAGAGAGAGAGAGTGTGTGTGTTTGAATTTGTGAGGAAGGTGTTAGGGTAGTCAAATATTGAGTGAGAGAGAAATGAGAAAGTGAAGC
Organism: Medicago lupulina; assembly: GCA_958299785.1. NCBI lineage: Eukaryota > Viridiplantae > Streptophyta > Magnoliopsida > Fabales > Fabaceae > Medicago > Medicago lupulina. The sequence continues at coordinate 77,198,059 of OY283139.1, forward strand.
TGGTTTTGTGGATTTGGGCTTTGTTATTCCGGTTCAAAATGCCCGATTTGGTATTACACCCCCCTGTTTTACTAGTACGTTTTCATTCACTTTTTACCACGTGGCAATATCTGGAACGTAAGATTGTTTAGACGGCTGAGAAAGTGTGAATACCTTTCCCGCAAAAAAACGATAGAGAGAATCCCCTAAGATGAAGATATGGGTAATTTTAGAGGAAAAGAAGTGAGGTCAACACTCTTAGCAATTTTCTCTCATCATTTCAATTCCTCATGGAAACTATACCTACTTCCATTAACAGGTATTCTTTCACTCTCTCTCTCTCTCTCTGAAATTAATTGAATCGACATTCTTACATATAAATTTGATCTATTGTGCAGTGGTTTGGGATGGAAATCATCTTCCTTGTTTCACCAATCCAATTTCTTCAACCTAATTTCTCCTCCTTTCAAACCAAAACCCTCTATCACCAAGTTTACACTCACTTGCTCTGCTGCCTCATCTTCTAATGGTATTCTCATTCTCTCACTTTTTTTTTTGTAATTGTTCCCAATTTGACTTGGGTTTATTTTTTAGACTTTAAATTTTGTTGCTTTATCTATGTAATGATAACATTATTTAGCTCTTCATATGCATTCTTTGGTTTTGGTTTTGTTTCTTTTATTTAGACTTGTTACAATGGCACACATCAAAACATGTGTATTTTTTTTTTGTTAGGATATGTAATTTTGCTATATAGTAATATTTAGTACAAAAATTGACATTAGGCTAAAAATATGATACATCAAGGGGGAGTCTTGGCGCAACGGTAGAGTTGTTGTCATGTGACTGAAAAGTAAGAGGTTCAAGTCCTGGAACATCTTGTGTAAAAAACAGCGTAAGGCTGCATATAATACGGGGATCTCACCGTGATAGTATCAAGCGTGCATTCAATTTACACAAATCAATTGTGTGTGTCTTGGCGTCGGATGTTGTATAGGATCAAAATCCCGGCATGTCTTTTTTACGAATGGAGTTGGAATCCTCAATTGTGTCTTATGAGGTGAGGTGCTAAGGCATGGATTGGTGCCACTGTTTCTGTGTTTTAGTGGCAGGTTTGGTTCGATGATTCAGCAGGGGTGGTTTTTTTTCTTTTTGGAATTTTGGTGGGTTTGCTTCTGTTACATGCTGGTGTGTTTTTTTGGTTCTCGCAGTTCGGCTGTTTGCTGTTTGCGCTTCTGCTAGCAGTGTCAGCTGTGCTGTTTTTCGGTTGGGTTACCATGGGACCTTCGGATAGTGGAGTGGTGAGGCAGGAGTATTCATACGAAGCGGGTTCAACTTTGGTTCTCCGCGAGTATGTATATTCCGGCCTCATTATTAACTAGGAGGTTTTTGGGTGTTGGTTCTTTGTAGGTGTTTGGTCTATATGCGGCGCCGGTATTTGTATTTCTTTGTTATTTCCGCGAGTGCCATTGCTTCTTGCATTAACTCGACGTGAATAATATTTGCCGTTTAAAAAAAAAATATACACAAATCAATAAATATGAATACTTAGAATAAGTCACTTTACCGGTTATACCAGTAATATACAAGAATTCCCCACACACTTCCCTATCCTTAATTTCTATGAACTTTAGAGCCATATAAATTGTCTCTTGTATGAAGCACTCAAACAAACTTAAGAGAAAATCAACAAATATTTACTCAGCTCTAGTCATACTTCACTAGCTGTAGCCTGTAGCTTGTTGTCTCGGTTAAACAATGCATGTCAAGTGCTCTATACATACAAATATGATACTCCTACAAACAGAACAGTGAACATTGATCAAATTCGTTTCGATCCATTTAGGACAAACAAAGCATAGATATAATGGCTGGATGTTATTTGAACCGATATGTCATTGAGTAAGGCCTGTGTGAAGGGTTATAGAGAAACAATGTATGAGGAGTATAGGCAAGCATTATGTAACATGAGCTGTTTTTCCTCAGTTGAATTTTCAATTGGATGCATTTGCTAATAGCACAACTTGTGCTATTATAGTAAATTGCCAGTTTGAACTCGTATTGGTACACTTATACTGTTGTTATTTAGTTAAAGTTAAATTTGTACGTTTAGAGAGGTATGATTCAAGAGACTATGACCAATTATCCAAATTGTCCTAGATGTCATGATCAAGATGAACCTATTTTCGTCACTTCTTATTTCTTATGTCTTGTGAAATATCTTTTTCTCTATGAATCTTTTGTTGCTACTTAAATGTTAGGGAGAATTGGATTTATATTCCCTCAACTTTTTTACAAATAGCGTATTGCAGAACAATATCAAATTTGTTTGAATTTCGCTATTGTGTAGCGCTGCTGTACGCGCTATTTGACAACATTGGTTCCAGTTATTAGTTATAACTGCTTTACCAGTTTGCTAGACAACATTGGTTTCAGTTAGCAGTTATGACTGCTTTACCAATTAGCTACTTATTCAGGTCTGGTGACCCTTCACCAACTACATAAGTAGATTTTCATGTAGAGGAGTGCTATGGACAGGACACTCTCTGTCTAACACTCGCTCTCTACAAATTTCAATCTTTTTCTGAGTTAAAAGACTTGTGTCTGAAAGGAGCAGCAAAACTTGTCTTTGGAAATCCTAAATTTTTCATTTATTAGATTAGATGCATAATCATTATTTCTCTTCGTTGAACACTCTTTTTACATTTCTTAGACTTCCTTTATTCCCATGGTATCAAGAGCTTGAAGTTCCAACCATAGGCTTCCGCCATTGTAAATTATGGAGAAATTCCATAGTTATCAATGAAATCATATTTCCTTATTCCTATCAGTTTTCTATTATTCCTATTGTTTAAAATCTTCCCACTGGTTTAGTTCAGAAACAAAATTGCTATTATAATGGTCCTATCAGGTTAGCCCTCAAAATTCTGAAAGTTCTTCAAATGTCTTCAAATGCAACAATTTGGGGTATATGGCGCGCAAGAAATATTACTATTTTTGAGGATGAGGTGATTGATGTAGAGTCAGTTGTGGAGGATATAAAGGTGTTATCGTGGAGGTGGGTTCTAAATAGACTAAAAATGCCGACTTGTTTGTACTATGAATGGAGTTGGAACCTGAATGAATGTCTCTTGAGAAAATAGCGGCTGTTGGGTGGAGATTGTGCTTTTTGATTGGTGGATCAGTAGCTGTTTGCTCCAACACAGGGGCGGTTTGGTCTTTTTTGGATTCAGGCCTTTCCTGTGCAGCTGCTGGTTGGTCTTAGCAGGTGGGGGGATCGTTTTTTAGCAGTAGTTGCAAGTGCTGCTAGGATTTTGGGGAGTTGCAGCTGCGTTTTTTCTTGCAGGTTGGTTGTTTTATCATCTGCTGAAGTTGACACAAGGGTATGCGTGTAAAGGTTTTACGGAGCAGCTGTTTTGGTGGTTCTTTATCACAGGAGGCCCTTTCCTTTTTGTATATCCCATCATCAATTTTAAGTAGGTTTGGTGTATTTCTTTTAGGGTAGCTTCTGTTTGAAGTTTTAGTGGTTTTTGGTGTTCCGGGAGTCTTTCGGAGCCGCGATTGTATTTCTGTTTTTCGTTTTCATCCGCGAGTATTGTGTGTCTTACACAAGCTTGTCGTGAATAAAATTTGCTGATTCAAAAAAAAAAAACTGTTCCCAATGTCTCCACTGAAATTCCATGCATTCAAAGTTGTGTCATATCCCTACTTTTATACCCATTAATTACAGTCAGAATTATCCTCACATTCAAAGTTTTTAAGGAGGGATTGTTCAGGAGAACCAAGTATGATTTCTTATTGGAACAGTTGTTGGTCAGACTTTAGTTACTTTCTGACCAAACTCCAAATTACCAGAATCCCTTTACTCCGAGAAGTAGATGGTTAACACAAAAAAATAATATGTGTCAGATATAGACTAGCACCCTTATGGTATTTTCCTGTCCTATTCTATCCTTTACTGAATGCTACCTAATTAACGAAGGCATAGCTCAATTGGTTGAGGTGGGACACTTGAGAGTTTGAAAATGAAGTTGAGAATTGAAATCCTGACTACTAACCAAACATATTAACAACTAACATGACTTATTCAAAAAAAGTTGAAAATTCCCATGTGACATTAGCATTGACACTTCAAATTGAAGGTGAGTTTGGCATCTGACACGTGCTTGTTGGTGTTGGCACCAACGCACTTTTTTTATATAAACACATGCATGATTACATGTATATTTCTATTGAGTAATGATATTCTAAAACCATTTTGTGGCAACCTTTTTTTTTTCTCTTTTCTTATTGGTCAAAAGCAGTATAAAGAAAGAAAAAGGAAGAGAGAATAAAAACATAGTATGAGTATGAAAGAGAATGTTGTTCAAAAGTTGTCATAAAATAATTGTACAAATATCATTTCTCATTTCTGTTGTCTCAAATTATGTGTAAGTGTTGTGTCCAGTGTTCGCGTCTGTTGCTGTAAAATTTATAATTTTTACTACAAAATTTGAACAAAACAAATGAAAGGATCAAGAAAATCATTGAAGTCTGCATGTTAAGAACTACCTAAGAGCATGGTTTTAAATTGCGGCCGCGGTTATGTTGCGAGCCTTCTTGCTATGGCAAAATGCAACCGACTCAGTCGAAATTGTGGTTGTAGATAGCAATTTAAAACCATGCTTGAGAGTCTATTAATTTGCTTACTGTGTGTTGACATTGATCATTTATTTAAGGAAAGAATGGTTCAGAATTTATATGAATTATTTAAAGGTGATGGCTTTATTTGATTGAAGATAAAGAATGATTCTTTGAAGAGTAAATTACTGTTTATTCCAGAAGCCATTTAACATTGTATTTGTGCATTTGCAACTTCTTCGAACGTGACTAATGTCGCATAAAGAGTATCATTGAAGATAACGTTAGGAACATTTCTTACCCTTCATTATCCTTCCATTTCTTTTTCATATGCAGATGTACCCTGCTGAGATACAGCCAAGAGAAGTTGACTTGAATTCTTTGTTTTTTTTTTTAATTTTTTTTAAAAACAATCAGATCCTCTCTTGGTTAAGGCTGCGAGAGGAGATCCTGTTAGTCGTCCTCCGGCATGGATGATGCGCCAAGCAGGAAGGTACATGGCTATTTACAGAAAGTTAGCTGAGAAACATCCATCCTTCAGAGAGAGGTCAGAGACGACTGATCTCATTGTAGAAATTTCTTTGCAGCCTTGGAAAGCTTTCAGGCCTGATGGAGTAATTATTTTCTCCGACATCCTAACACCTCTACCTGCGTTTGGGATCGACTTTGACATAGAAGATGTGAGGGGACCTGTGATACAGTCACCGATACGCTCTGAGGAGGGATTAAAGGTTTTGCACCCAATTGACTTCGACAAGCTTAGATTTGTAGGAGAATCACTTAAGATCCTGCGGCAAGAGGTAAAATTTGGTTGCAACATGTCGTCACTTTTTATATCATGGCTATCTTTCTAAGCATGTTTCCCTCACTACTTATTGTTTATTTAGGTTGGTGGTGATGCCGCTGTTTTAGGTTTTGTGGGAGCACCTTGGACACTGGCAACATATATAGTGGAAGGGGGTACAACGCGCACATATACAAATATTAAGAGCATGTGCCATACAGCACCACACATACTACGGACTCTGCTTTCTCATTTGTCAAAGGCAATAGCAGATTACATCGTTTTCCAAGTGGAATCTGGGGCTCACTGCATACAAATATTTGATTCATGGGGTGGACAACTGCCACCTCATATGTGGGAACTCTGGTCAAAGCCTTATATCAAAGAGGTAAACTAAGGGAAAATTCCCATTTCTTTCTTACCTGGTAAAATTGTTTTATCTTTTTAAATTTTTCATTATTAAGCCTAAGTATAACCAATTTCTTTTGTTGAAGAAAGGGAAATAGCATGTAGCTGGCCAACCTTTTAATAGTTAGGTTTATGTCAAGTTAATTAGTATATACTTTTCCAAGTCTCTATGACTCTTCTTGGTTGGTTGGTTTGGTAAATAATGTGATTGGTAAAAGCTTGTAACTTGTAAATTTTTGCAGCAAATGAAAAATACTTGTTTTGTGTAAGCCTTGGCTATTACATAAGCTCATTCGATATTAAGCGTGCTTCTGACTTCACGGGAGAAAATTTGAAATTAGAACTCAGAAGCTACATCTTCGTATTGTTTATATTTCATTGAGATAATTAGGTTAACTTCTATTGTGCCAATTTCTCTTTTTCTTTTTCTCATTTGTAATATTACACTTTCTGAACTTCCAGATTGTAAATTTGGTCAAGAAAAAGTGCCCAGACACACCACTGGTTCTTTATATAAATGGAAATGGTGGCCTTCTTGAGCGTATGATAGACACTGGAGTTGATGTTATTGGACTTGACTGGACAGTGGATATGGCTGATGGGAGACGAAGATTAGGTAGCGGGATAGGTGTGCAAGGAAATGTGGACCCTGCTTCCTTATTCTCCCCTCTTACTGCCCTAACAGAAGAAATTCAGAGGTTGGTGACATAACTGCCATTAACTTAATCATTTGTGTCGTCATTCTATGGCTATTGCCATATAGGTTCTAGGGGAGACTACACCATTGAGTCGTCAATCACAGATCATTGAAAATAGTGGTTTGTTTAAATTCTACTATGCTATAGCGCTGTTATATTATAGCCACTATTTGAACACAATTTGTACTGAATAACGAATCAGAAATCAATATCATTTTGTTCAAATACCGCTGTAGCGTGTACCGCTATGCTATAGTCACTATGACAACACTGCACCTGAGTAGTTCCTAAGTGACTCTCCTAGATGATTCCGCATAATGAGAAACTGATGTTTCATTACGTGGTGATAAATGCATTACCAGGATCTTCCTAGCAAATGTCCTTTCTGGATCTTTTCTGTTTATGATCCAGTATCTAAGATGTGTGTAGGTTTAACCTCCCTGGTATTTTCTTAACTGACTGAAAAACTGAAAATAATGCACAAAGGGCTTTGAACAAATAGTGATAAAAATGTTTTTCAAGGAATTATTACTATGTTAGTAATCTTTTAGCTTCAAAATTATGAATTGGGTTAATCAGAATTGGGTACCTTTGCCAGAAAGGCCAAAATTTTGTATGACGTCGTGACAAGCTGATATCACTTACTGTTATTATGTTACTAGTTTTTTGTCCAAATGAGAACACTCGTTGTCATGAATAAGATTTGATAAATGAATTTTGCTGATGAATTATCAATTATCTTGATTACTGAATATGATTACTTGATACTTTCAGGGTTGTGAGGTCTGCAGGACCTAGACAACACATCCTTAATCTTGGGCATGGTGTTCTTGTTGGCACACCTGAAGAAGCTGTAGCACATTTCTTTGACGTCGCGAGGAGCTTGAAGTTTGACACAGTCTCTCAAAACAACACTGCAAATGTAGCTTAAAGATAAATATGTTAGTGTTGCCACTTGTTGTACTTACTTGGCCTGGTAGTTCAAGCCATTTCTGGAAGTGTTCAGGTTTTGTCCTTGATTCTTATGCAGCTATGTGATAATGATCAGTGTCTGAGGTTATGCACATTGCTGTGTCGGCTAATAGATGAAAATAGTCTCTACATTTTTCTGCATTTTGTAATTGTGCATGATAAATTAATTAGAGGATTCCTTCTATTTGTTTGAGTATAATAAAAAAATTGTTATTTATTTGTTGATAGGTTTGACTTGTTCTGATGAACTTGGTACTCTAGATTCAGTGTAGTTTTGTTTTGTTTTTATTATAAATTTTAGTTTCATTGAGTTTTGGGGATTCTGATAGTACCCAAGGATTGAGTAGTTCTTTTATAGTGCTCAAAGCATGGGAATCCCACGACACGGGAGAATTAAGCGTATGAAACAAAATTGCTTAGACGGAGGGAATTGGTTAAACTTGCTGGGTTGGCAGTTTGTTAGGACAGGCAGCATAAATAGTTGGGAGGAGAAGTGAGGGGTAGGAAATTAGTTGTTATTTGTTATTAGGCTGAGAAACCATTTTCTCCAAGGAGCTCGCCTCTGGGATTACGGGGACTAATCTTCTGTAATAGTTTATCAGTTCTCTCTGCATTCTGGTTCCTATCAGATTCACTTGGTTTATAGAGATATAAATTATCCATCAATTTCAACATCTGCAACTTGATTTGAACTCATGTCTTTGTGGAATATGAGTCACATTCTTTCTAATTAGATCAACCTCCGTTGGTTGGTTGGTTGGTTGGTTGATTTTCTTTTCTTTTCTTTTCACTTACCCATTTCAACCAAAATAAAGTGAAATGTAATCAATTTGTGTGACTTATTGCATTGTTAATATTTGAGATTCATAATCCCACACTTTATTTCACAACTATATTGAACAAAGGAAATACAATGAGCTTGTTTATAATATAAACCTTTGATTTTATTAGAGAAAAAACTAAACTAACAAACTGAAAGGTGCGAGTAAAATAGAAAATCCAAAATGCATTTTTTGTAAAGTAAAATAGTACAGTACATTCCTTTTATTTCTTTTGGGGGTAACTATGTGAGACCCACAATGAAGGGTGTGTCCATGCACAAAGTAAAATGTTCCATGTGATTTTTCAGACCAGATGCTTTGTCACAACTCACAACAGGTGACCATTAACGTTTCCACTGGAATGGTTGCCATATTGGTGTAGAACCTCATTCAGAGTTTTGAGTGCCCTGTCATATGACACAAACCCCATAAACAAGAACTCATAACCATCCACTGTGAAAATCTCGATGTATTTTTCTTTTGAGTTAAATCTATTTGTTGTAGGAGTAACTGTCCCCAACTGACCCAGCTGTATTACCACCTACAAGTTATGTTAGACATAAATTAATACTTGATAGATACCATAAAGTTACTGCAAATTTTGACAAAATGCTAAGTTGGAAAATCTACAAGTACTATGGTCTCATAATATACAACATAGGATGTCAATTGTCTTACACATGATTTAAGAAGTACCACGCAAGTATAACTTTTGTTTTTATTTCTTATTCCCACTAAATGAATAGAAATAAACTGATACTTCTTATGAAACATCGACAGGAAACTAACACATAGATACCAATAATAATTTAAGAAAATAGAAGTGATTGAATGTAACTATATGTATTAGTGTCGTGTCGGACACAAATACCTTCAATCTAAAATATTTGTGCTACATAGTTTTTTAACTAAAAAAAAAAGTTTGTGAGTTGAGTACCTGCTGACTCCCTAGACAGGTCTCAAGATGTAAAGAGTGCTGACTTCATAGCATTTACAAATTACTCACCAAGGGAATTTCAATCTTTCATTCCCTCTGATTTAATTACTGTAACATGTTATTGTAAAAACAAAAATTCCAATCACCAAATGTGTGAGATGCATGAAATTACACATAGGCATTGAGATAAGGAAGTACCTTATAGTACAAACATTGATGCTGCAAGGAAAATGGGTGATGACACATTGGATAGTCACTGCAAAATGCCAACCTTTTAGTTGTTATATAAAGTGTTCCAATTACAGGTCCTGAAGCTGTTGTTGATATGTAACAAACATATTGCTTTAATAGTTTCTCTCCTGGAAACACTCCAAATGTCTGCTGAAATAGCTTCTCAGACCCTCCATTTGCAATCACTTTTGTTCCTTGAACTAATCTAGCCATTGCAGCATCAGCTGGACTAGAACTCATTCTCACTGTCCACATTGAAAATGAATTCCATTACAATGAAGTTAGAATGTCAAACACACAGATTCAAACTCATCCCATCATAAGAAAATGACTATATATCAAAGGCTGAGGACAATAGGAACTTCAACCTAAAGTTCAAGCTTCTCTTACTGGCTATTAAGTATATGAATGTTTATCAGGTTTTATTCTTGCTTGATTCTCTTTTGGTAAAACTAAAATCTGATTCAGGGGATTTATTGACAAATCCCTTAGTCCATCGTAGAGATTGAAACTCCAGAATCCATAGAAGATGTCTCAGTCAATATGTGATTGGTAAAACAATTCAACTACAAATGAAAAGTAGGAATGACAAATGGATGAATTAAAATAATTCTATAATATATTTACAATTTATTAGAAATAAATACATAAAAAAATATTCAAGGAGTCCATCATCCGTTTGATAAAAATCATCCAATTCATTCTCTGTGAATCACTTAGCTCCATCAACGGACCGACATGAGTCCTTGGATCTCCACCACCTAGCTAGCCACTGTGAATCGTGGGAGCTTGTCCGTTGAACCACCGTGAGTCAATGGAGGATGAATCACTAATAATCCATAATCTTATAATATAGAAGTTAGTTAAGAGTTTAACTAGTTATGTTTAGTTAGTTAGTCTTATCCTAACTCTATATAAAGACCAAAGTGTAACTATTTTCATTATCTTTTATCAATCAATCAAAATGATCTCCAATGAGTTTTTCTCTCTATCAAGCTCCCAATCTTATTTTACCTATGGGATGAATCTTCATCTCTTTGATGCTATTATTTCTAATACATAGTATAAAAGTTGATGGCTTGGATATAATTCATTAATTATCTTTTAGTGGATAAATAGATTCTATTGTACCCTAGTGAAAATATAGGCTAGCAAGAATGTCAATAGATAGACTTGATAGGACTGTAAGAGAAAGAGGAAAACTCACCATGATTCCAAATATTGTCAACCATGTTCTCAGCATGTCTAGTTGCTTCTCCAACCTTCCTACTACAATTATTTATTGCACCACTTACTTTATCAATTGGATTAGGACCTAAAATCATAACAACATGGTTATCAACATCACTGAAAAACATAACAACTAGAAATCACAATATCATAGAAATCACTCACGGTTGGCAGCTGCAGAAGAAGGGTTAGCAGGAGAAAGCTGAACATAAGGGTTGTTGATATTGTTGTGCATGCCTGTACTAGTAATTGTTCCTTCAGTAACATGAATTTCTCTATGATTGTAGTTCATTCTTCTCTTCTTTAGTAGCAGAACAAAGAGAGAGATTAATTATAGTGGAAGCAAAATTGGAGAGAGTGAAGATCAACTGTGGAAGAATAGAAACTTAGCTTAGGATGGAGGGAAGAATAGTTGGAAAAAATATGTATAGTATAGGGACACATAATAATGTGTTGATATGAATGTTAATGGGGAATATCATATCACATCACATTACCTTTGAATATATTCGGTTGCTGCCATTGCTTTTAAACAACAATATTTCTGTAGTAAACTTTAATTTTGTCTTGGTTACAATAGTAAACTTGAAATGCCTATACTTTGTGATACATATTTTTTCACACAAATTTATTTGTATAATTTCATAAATAAGGATATCTCATAAGAATTTTTATGAGAAATGTTTACCACATACACAACACTGATATCTACACTAATTGTATCCAATTGTAGGATAATTATCCATGATCGTAATCTTTAATGAGTATTATGGATTAAACCAAAATCAAATATTAGATAATTTATTTTATCTTCATATCTCTAATATTGATTATAGTTAAAAATGAAGTAGTTGTCAAGTACCCTATAAGTGTGGCTCAGTTGGTTAAGCGAACCAAAGTTCGATACCCGCAGAACAAACTCTTGGGGAGGAACGAAATGTTTTAAACTACAAGCATCCGGAGTGGAGATCGGTCCATAGCCAGTCCAAGTGATTGAAGGTTGTGGGGATATATGTGGAGCCATTTGGTTGGCAAAAACCCTAATTCTAGGTTCCTAAGCAAAAAAGTAGATGTCAAGTAGTAGCTCAATTCATCATATTTAAATATCAAGTTGTGTTAGATTTTACTGAAGAGCTAAGTTCGAACTAGACGTCTATAATGTATGAAAATGGTTTCCTCAAATAGTGTGAAAGATGAAATGGATTTATGTGAAAGCTTGTGTTTGACTTTATAATTGTTGAACCTATATCAAATCTTAAAAGAGTTTCTAAAAATAGAAAATATCATTGAGCATATTTGAAGTGGTATGTGAGTTGTTCCATGTTTAGGAATTGGGATTAAAGTTAAGTACTACTAGAATTGATAATGGCGAATATATTCAAGATAAAGACCGAAAGAGAGATGCTGATTCTGCTGAATAGCCAAAAAGAATATTATCATGGATGCAATTTATGATAAGGTAGAAGGATATATTAGAGTGGATTTAAGTGTTTTTGTAGTATGTTTGATTTTGTGATTTGACCGTTTGATGTTTATATAATTGCATACGTTTTGATGAGATTTGAGTTGATGACATGCATGATGATTTTGGTCTTGGATGTAATATTGCATGATATAAAGACCATGCTATGCATTAAATTCGTCAAATTAGTTTACTGCAAAATAAAATCCGTCTCTAATAGCTTAGTGAAGAATAAATCAACAAAAGAACTGATTTTGTCACTAATATATTTAGCGATGCCAATTTTGTGTTTTAGAGACGGATTTTGTTCGTCTATAATTTCAATTTTTCTAGTAGTGTAGCAAGATTCTCTCCTTCTCATTCTCAACACTCTCCCTATCCTTCATATTCTTTGCTTCACTCACATATGGTGACCAATTTGCACCCATGTTTACAAACACTTACCCACGGGATCAGCACCCATGGCCATCGGAAAATAGAAGCAGGTTACGTAATCGGCGAACACACCTATAAAGCAGTTGCATGGTTAGGGATGTATCTAGAACCTCGAGGCTTCTCTTGGGAGCAATGAGGCGGTGATTGGCGAAGGAGTGAAGTGATGAATATGCCAAAGAGGACCACACTAATTGATGAATAGGGTTTCATTTTATTCTAAATGAACAAAAATGTAATTTTTTTTAGCGAGAAGACTAAAGACACTTTTTTTTTTTGAATAAAGACTAAAGACACTTTTGTTTACGATTTGAAAAATAATAACATCATCTAGGCGGAAGATATATATTTACAAATTTATTATAAAAATAAAATGCATTCTTTAACACACACTTTAATGCATTCTTTTCTATATGTTAAAGAGAACTTGTTGCTAACATTATTTTTTATTTAAAAATAGTTCGCTCCACTTTTGAGGAATTAGCGTTGGTAGGCCAACATTAATATTTTTGTTGCATTAGTGACGGTTGGCTAACACTAATTCAACATTGTATGCTGAAAACCAATTTTGTCGTAGTGGCCCCATAACCTAGCTTCATCTCTATCTTTTTAAACTCAAGTACTAGTATCAAATTTTCAATTTCTCTTTGTTTACTTTTCTCTTCCACCAGACAAAATATCAATCGCCATTATTAGGACAAATTTTCAGAGCTTACTAAATAGGAAGATAGATCAACTCCTAGTGAAGATAACGAAGCATTTGTTTTTATTTTAAATAAAAGAACTATATGCACTATTGCAACAAAGAGAACTACTATTTATTTTCTTAAAAGGATTAAGGATAAAAAAGCTCATTGTTGGAAAAAAAAATGTGTTTAACATTACCCTTAAGAGTTTTGATGATAACAAGGTATTAAAAATTGTCAATTTGATATGTTAATATTTGTTCAAGTGTACAGGACCATAGACAAAAATGTTGAGATCATTAATAGGTTCTAGAAGAACAAAAGAGAGCAAAGAAATAAACAAAAAGGAAGCTTAAAAACATCTGAAGATAACTGCTCTTGAAGTCAAAGTGCTCCCGAAGACAAAGCGCTCCTGAAGTGATGACGTCATCAGAAGAAAGATCATCTGAAGCGAGTACATCAGAAGCTGAAAATCACCAGAAGCTAAAGTTCATCTGGAGATGCAAACTTAAAGATTCAAAAGTTGTTCAATGGATTCAATGTCGTCTAAGTATTGCAGAAGAGTGGAAAAGAAGAGCAGCGACTAATTCAAAAGGATTCAAAGGCATTGGATGCTTGTTTTTTTGTAGAGCGTTGACAAAGTACAATTGTACGAAGTGTACAACCACTACCTCCATTACACAGAATTTGTCTCTGCTACAAGACAAGGATAACAGCTCTGCCTGCAACAATGTTCCTTCATACATAGAACACATTTGAAATTGATCATTCATAGGACAATAACCATATCAGGCAATGAATCATTGGTGATTGATCAAAGCTTCAAATGACTCTTTTTGGATGTGCTGGCAACTCAACGTTCATTTCACACCTCTATATAAAGGAGTGAAGACTTGAAGAACAACAAGACTTAACAACAATTTGAAAGCGCCTAAACTCTGTCAAATTTGTTCAGCATCCAAAAGTTCACTTAGAATTTCTTTTTAAAGCTCATGTCTTAGAAATTCTAGAGTCTTAAAGAGTCTGTATCTGATTTGTATTGTGAGCACCTCTGATTGTATATCAAGTGTTCAGTGTCAAACATTTTTATTTGTAATTCTGTTTGATTAGAAGTCTCTTGCTTGTGTGCTTGAGCATAGAAGTCTCTTGATTGTGTTCTTGAGCATTGGAAGTCTCTTGCAGTTGTGCTTGAGCATTTGAAGTCTATTGCTAAGTTTAGCAGTGAGCATTTGTAATCAGATATTACATTTTAGTGAACTCTCCTTGGAAGTGCAAGGGGGACAGGACTACTTCCAGTTTGTGGAGGGAACCTGTATAATTGCTTTGTGTCTTTCTTCCTTATCTCTCTGTTTTTATCCGTTGCAACCTAGTTCTGAACATCACTTCAGAAGCTGTTCTTGAACTGCTTCTGATCAGTGTCGTTCAGTTTAAGAAAAAACGAAGAAAATCTTAATACAATTTAACCCCCCCCTTCTTGTGTTTTTTCACACCTTCAATAATATGAACTGAAACATCACAATATAGCAGTCCTTTATTTGGCAAAAAATATAGCAGTCCTTTATAATTTATTTATTTCTTGTGCTTCTTTTATCTTTTTGGAACAAATTTCTTTGAATCGTAATATTGAAAAAACTTACTTGAGTACAACCCTAAAGCAAAAATATTTGAACACCTAAGTACAAATTTAAAAGTAAAAATTAAAAAGTAAAAATAATGTTAAATAACATTATTAAATTATTTTAATATTATTTTTTTTAGGGTTAAATATGTTTTTGCTCCCTATAAATATGTCAACTTTTCGATTAAGTCCCTCTAAAAATTTTCTTCAACTTTTAGTTCTCCAAAAAAATTTCATCTTGACTTTTGGTACTACCTTTAAAATAAGCTCATGTAAAATTAATATTTTTGAATAAAATTTTGCAGATAATTATAATATTACAAGGATCTCTAAAAAAAAATTAGAATTTTTTACCAAAACATGAATTAAATATGAATTTTTATATTTTTTAAGGTTAAAAATTCATATTTAATTTGTGTTTTGTTAAAAAAATTCTATTTTTTTAGAATATTTTACACATTGCTACACAATTTTATTAAAAAATACAAAAATTAAATTAAAAATAGGGACCAAAAGTAGTGATTGAAAATTTTATAGGGACTAAAAATTGAAGGAAATTTTTTGAGGGTCTAAAACAAAAAGTTTGTATATTTATAAGGACAAAAAACATATTTAACCCTAGTTTCTATTTTGAAAAAAGATATATCCACACAGAAAGGAAAATCTAAAGAAAGGAATTAAGAAGAACTAGATTGTTGATCCGTGCGCTGCACGGGTCGAATAAACTTTAATATATAAAAGTAAAGTATAAAAGATGAAATAATTGGTATCTCGTGGTATAAATATTACTTTTGTTTCTTTAAATTTGTTCCAATCAAAATAATCTTTCTTTATCCCATGGTATAAACACTAATGTTTTGGATATATTCAATTTCTTCTATAGATTCTATTTGAATGCTATAAGATTTGTTCATGAATGTAAAAAAACTATTAAATATAGTCAGAATAGATATTTGTGGTTTATGTAAAAAAAAATTAGAGATTTATGCTACTTGAAGAAATTGAATTATTTTTCTAGGCAAGCAAACTTATCATTTCATTAAGAATAAAATCATGAATACAACTTGTATCAAAAAAATAAAAATATGAATACAACTTGGTATAGTTTCATAAACTTGCCTCCTAGTAAGCTCTACCATTATTATTATTATTATTATTATTATTATTATTATTATTATTATTATTATTACCCCAAATTTTGCCTCGCAAGAAACAACACCTATATAAAAAGCAAAGATCAAAGCTATTTTACAGTAAGAAATAGGTTCACTTGATGGTAAGTATTCAATGTAGAAAATTTTCCTTTTATTATTAGAATCGTAATAAAATTGCATATCACATAAATAACAAAAAAAAAAAAAAAACAACCCGTTAACAGATACTCTTTCTCAAACATGTACAACTTTTTTTTCTTAAGCCACTTGATCCAAATGTCTCATTTGCAGTAAAGACCTACATAGTACATATATGCAGTATTTGTTATTATCATCCAGCTTTACCATTGTCATTCTTGATTGAATCCTTCAATATATGTAGCATTTGTTATTAGGGTTTTTGTTGAGGTAGTATGGATAATCAAAAACTAATGATGCAAATTTAGAGGCAAAATTTTAGGGTTGAGGATTAGCATTTAATGATGCAAATTTAGAGTCAAAATTTTAGGATTGAGTTGTTGCAAACCTAATAAGGGATTAGTGGAGGGAAAAAAATTAGGTTAAGTTGCTGCAGACTTAACAAAATTAATAAATAAGATATCTCTTAAGCCTTTAGGAATATTATGACGATCCAATATATTACCGAACCAACTAATGAACCAAATGAACCGAACCGTATATAACTTAAGTTCAACTCATTTAGTTAATGAATTTAATCTTTAGCTTAAGTTAAGTTCATAACTATATTCAAGTTGGTATGGTTCATTATCAGCCCTATATATGAGTTGCTGATCTCCTAATAAAAGCACCCAAAATTTCCGCTTCAAGAAGAACCAAAATGAGGCCAACAAATCCCTTTGTTTGATGCTCTTTGAATATTGATCTCTTAGGTTGGACTTCAATTTACTGACATTGACAAATTCCCCTTAAAAACACATGTACACATCCATGTTTTCCACTTCTCATTGCAACGAAACCTATCCAACATTTAATCTAGGACAGTAACTTTTTCTTCTTTCAACCTTAATAACTCAGATGGTAATCTAAGGGATAAATTTTAATTTAAGAAACTAACATAACCAGGAACATTAGACTATAAAAAATATATTAGACCTTAATAAGTTCAACCACCTTCAATTAATTTGAGACCCGATTAGAGAAAATACAAATATTTCGTTCATGCCACCCCATAACTTACTCAATTACTATTCGGGATATGTTTTAATTTAAGAAGGATTGTGCCTATGCCTAGCTACTAGCTCCACCATTTAAGCTACATGATATTATGACATTATCTTCAATTAGAAAAGTATACAACTATAAATAACCCTACACATTTAGAATATGTATTTATTTCTTCATGGCTAGATTCGTTTATATAGGATACTATGTATATGTTTTTTAGGCAATATTTTAACTTACTCCCTTTATAGTCAAAATGAGAGTCGAGCACATATAGGATTCTACAATGACAAAATATCATAATGTAATCACAATTTGTTATGATGTGACTAATTTAGAGATTGAAAAACTTTAATCAATATAATGACTAATTTATTAGTCACCAAAATATGTGGTAGTTTTAGAGGTTGAACTTCAAAAGTATAAGTAAATCAATGGTGTAGTAGCCAAGGTTTTAGATTAGTCTTGTTGATTGAAAAAAATTTAGTTGGGAGAAGACCCATAAAGGTGGTTAGATAGACTATCCAACAGATATTGATCATCAACAAAGCCGAAAAAAAAAATGGTGTAATGACCATTTTAAATTTTTTGGCATATAAGTTGATAACTAAATACCAATTCTTTGTTCAAAAGATGATACCGATACTATATATATATATGATCGATTATTCTGTGACAAAAAAATTTATTTCAAGAGACTTAGAAACTCTGTCATCCATCGAGTGTGATATAGGTCAGACCATTACATGGTGTCCTAATGTTTCATGTAAGTCAATTTTTAAGAAATATGAATTTTTTTTTTTATGTAAGGTAAAAGAAGCCTCAGTTGAAGCTAAGAGACTAAAGAGTTTGTCAACCTTCAAGTGTGGTATATGTTAGACCCATACTACTTGACGCGCCAACATGTTATGACCTCAAGAATACAACATTGAGTTTATGAGGTATTGTTTATTTATAACCTTGTATGAGCCTCACAATTTTGTCGCTCGTAAAAGAGTCTTGTTGAGTTGGCGAGTGTTGTTGTTGTTTAAAACTACTTCAGCCTCAACTTTTCAAGTAATATAGACTTTTTTTTGGTACAAATTATACGGGACCTTTTTGTGTACCACAAATGATATTGCAGCAGCATATTTATTATATATGCCAGACCATATTTTGCATCAAATCGATTTTTATAATTGGGAAAGGAGGAATTCAATCAAAGATATTGAAATGGACAGGAAAGGTATCTGATGATTTCTAGGTTTGCAATATGCACATCGATCATCTTACATATCTGTAAACATCACTATATATATATATATATATATATATATATATATATATATATATATATATATATATATATATATATATATATATAGGGGATGTATCAAATAAGAAGTGATTTTAAAATGAGAAGTAAGAAGGTTAAATAACAACCGTTAGATTAAAATACACAGTTTAGATTAAAAGTTGGTTTTAGTGGAAATCATGGGGTGGTTACATACAATTTAGGTTTTAGTGAAAATCATGGGGTGCTAGATCCACGAAAACTAAGAATATGAACAACCACCCCATGATTTCCACTAAAACCTAAATTGTATGTAACCACCCCATGATTTTCACTAAAACCAACTTTTAATCTAAACTGTGTATTTTAATCTAACGGCTGCTATTTAACCTTCTTACTTCTCATTTTAAAATCATTTCTTATTTGATACATCCCCTATATATATATATATATATATTGAAAAAGATTGTAGTCCGTTTGATTTAGATCACTATTAAAAATTTAGAAAGATTAACACTTTTTTTGAACAAAGAAAAATGAACACTTTGATATTTAATGCCATGTCATCATTTTATATTTAATTATTTTACAACAAATTTAAATTTTGAACTAATTTTGCATCTATAATATCGGTATCCAACAAAACTTCAAGGTGTAAAATATTATAGATGCATAAATGATTTCCAAAATATTTTCCAAAAATTAAATTAACCACCAAACTTAGAAACAGAAAATTGAGATCCATAAATGATTTTATATCACTAAGCGTATAGGTTGTTAGGTTTTACAAGATAATTGATTTTGATTGAATTGATTTTTGAAAATTGATTTTGACTAAAGGTGAGTCAAATGTAAAATGATTTATTTTTCAATTTCTTCACAATAGATGTCATTTTTATGAGAGATTGTGTTTTGATAGGTTGTATTAAAATTGCTTTTATATGTGTAAATGAGCAAAATGGGGTTGATTGAGTACAATTTGTGATTCAATTTGAGAAAATAAATTTATAATGGCAATTTTTGAAAGAGTAAATTTATAAGGGCAGTAAAAGTTAATAGCGAAAAATATATATCTTTTAAAAAAAATAGTGAAAAATATATATTAGTGTCCGACTAGAATGAGTTTACTTAATTCTTCTACTAAGAATCGGTTTTGTATCACAAAATTGCTTTCACTTTGCCTAACCAAACAACATAAAAGCATAAAATCACGTTTTTTTGTCAAATATCCTAGTGACTGTTGCTCACACATTGTGGAGAAATGGCGGTGTCTAAGGTTCGAATCCCGATCCTTATATATATTATGCATTGTACCTACCAACTGAGCTAAATTCACAGAGATTTTTTACTCTATTATTACATTTAACCAACTCTATCCTGTACCCAAACAAATAATAAATCAAATTAAATTTTTTTATACTAATTAAAAAATTTAGAATTGATTAATTCTTCTCAATCAAAAAAGGATAATTGTGCGATTACGCTTCTCAATTTTTTTTTATTATGATCTCGTACCAAATAAGTGATTTAGTTGACTATTTCATATATTCTAATGTATAATTTTGATCTTTAATATATTTAAATATATATTAACAAAATTTATAGAAAACTAATATATCACTAGAAAAACATGCTGAAAATACGTTACGAGAATAGTGCACATAATCTAACTATGAAAATACGTTATTGTCTTTAGTCTTATTAAAAAAATAATATCAAACTCCTAAATAAGTTGGTACTTGGTAGTATCCTTCAGTTTTTTTTAATACAATAATCTAAAAATTAATTGCACTCTACAAACAACATTTATTTGGATTTTTTTTTTTGAAGAACTTTATTTGAATTTATATTGATGCAACGTTACACAACTCAATAACTTTACTCTATAGATATTTTTTAAATTTGCCACTAAAAATATTTTTAAATCTGAGCATTTTTTGTTGCTGAAGGAAGCATTAAATTGAAAGTTGATATCATATAAGTTATCTTTAAAAGCTTTTAAATAAATCTAAAATCATTTAGTTGCACCATTGAGGTGCATAAAAATTAATGTTGTTAAATAAAAATATTTAAGACGTTTATTTTTATGAACCTCAATAATCTAAATAATGATATTACATTTATTTAAAAATGTATATAGACGACAGTAAACTTTCAATCCAACAATCAATTTTAAAAAATACATATTAGTGTAAATGACATATATAGTTTTTTTTTTGGCTTAATTGCAGTTTTAACCTCCTAACTTTTACAAAGTTACGATTTTGGCCCCTAAGAAAAAAACTACAAAACGGCCCCCTAAGTTTTACATCTGTAGCAGTTTTGGCCCCCAAGGAAAAAAAAAACATGTGGCACCTCACTTAGGGTGCCACGTTAGCGTAAACCGAGTCAAAATTGACATTGAAGGCCAAAACTGCCACATATACAAAACTTAGGGGGCCGTTTTGTAATTTTTTTTCTTAGGAAGCTAAAATCGCAACTTTGTGAAAGTTAAAGGGTTAAAACTGCAATTAAGTTTTTTTTTTTTTAAGGACATATATAGTTAGACTATGTGCATTAGTTAGACTAGTTAAAATACTTTGAAGTTTTAATAAAATCACGATTTCATTGTAATTTTGGCAACCTCACCTTAATTCAAACATGCATTAGTCATATATATATATATGATACCCTATATTAAATTATAAGCAATTAATTCATAATAAGGGTGAATTGATATAGTACAGGGACTTGCCCAATATTGTAAAGCCAATTCTTCCTCAACTTCATTCTAAAATTCTCATTCGAACATATAACAAAATACATCCCATGACTCATAAAGACCATATGAAATGGGTTAAAACTTTACCCAAGAATATATATGCTGGACAATCGATAACAAACAACCAGCATTCCATGTCTTTACCTGAAGTAGTTATCCAAGGCTTAGCAACAAATTTAGATTCAGGACTTTGAAATACTTTAGAAACCTGAGATCAATAACAAAGGATAATCCAAAATTAAACAATTGTGCATTAAAAAATAATATATATGTACTCATATCATGGTTCTAACTTTTGTAACCAAAAAAAATCATGGTTCTAACTTTTACAATTGAAGTTAAAGACTGCAATTAGAACCATTGTTGCATTTAGTCCCAAAAAAAAAAAAAACCCCATAGTTTTCAATTAATTTCAAAACTTTACATTATATTTTTGATATAAATTGAAAAAAAATAAAAATAATGAATTGCTAAGGCAAAATAAGTGTAATAGACAATAACATCATGCAAGCACATGGTGAGTAAGGATGGTAGTACAATACAAATTAAAGATCATAGTAGAAGCTTAAGATTAAGATTGAGGGTCTCCATTGTGGATGTTGCATTCACAATAGAGATCCTCAATCTTAATGTCTTAAACAAGTCCCACATTGACGTATCATTTTTTTTATAATTTTTTAACAATAGTACCTAATAGGTACCCAACCACTCCAATAGATACCTTCTAACAAAATGTCTAAATAGGACCTACCAATAATTCTTTATCATTTACATTTCAACAAAAATAACTCAACAATGATTATTTTATTAAAAAATGGTGTGGGATCTACTTAAAAATGAGGGTCTTAAGTGAGACCCTGAGTCTTAAAAGACCCTTAATTTTTTTTCCACAATACCTAATAGATACCGGGTCTTAAATGGTTAAAACCTCACCATTATTTAGGGATGATCTAGAACCATTTTATTGTTGATACAAATATTGATTGTGAAAATGCAATAACATACATAGTATGGTCAGATATGCCTGGCAGTGTTAGGTGGTGGAAAGACTGTGTTTCATGTACGGAGGTCAGACTCAGATATATATAAACCAACAACAAAAACGACATTCATATTATATGGAAAAAATGTCTAGAATACGACAATATTTTAAGAAAACAAGAGATTTTGGATTCTAGAAGATGACACCAGCTTATAAGATTCATGGAAGAGAATCATCCATAGATTATGAAGATGCTGTAAATATGAATCTTTAAGAAAATTGTTAAAATCCTGACTAAAGAACATATTTTATTTACTTTCCGACCCAAAAAAATGCATATATGTTAATTAATTCGATATATATATATATTTTTTTTTATTCAATGTTACGATAATTATTTACTACTGTTAAAAACATATATTATTTCAAATTGGTAACAAAATTAAAACTTGCCCTTCAAAAAAAATTGAAACTTGTAGCAAGTTAGTCTGAGATGAGATCCACCATAGGACTATATTAGATCTCACAAATTTTGAGTCCCCTTTTGGCCATACAATGTCTCCAAGAAAATCTACTCATGAATAATTTAAAATGCTTAAATTTTATATAATTGTATAAACATAGTTTATGGAAGCCACATTACCATAGTCCTAAAAGAAGTAATTTTTTATTTTTTAACAAAATAAATCAAGTAAGATTGTGTGGAAAAGCCAACTTGTAAATATATAAGCAAAATATAATATATAATATAATCTGAAAATAATTAATTAGAAAATGTAGGAAAGGTAATATTGTCATCTTGCATTTGGAATCGACAAAAATAAAACTAATGAAAGATCATATTCCCAGGTAGTACCTCCAGTACTGTATGTTCATTGTAAGAACAGAAGAAAAAGAAACGATACAAGGTATATAATACTCCAACATTTATAACAGTATAACTATACATATATACAATTTAGGGTTTTGAAGTCTATAGATTAGGGTTTGATATGAAATCAAATGTAGATGCAGTTAGAGAAATTTTTGTAAGTACAACAATATTTTATGGTTTAAAATGTGTCTTGATGAGATTGATGATTTTTCACTTGCTGCAGAAAATTCAAGTAGTAAACACTCAACTATACAAAGTATATAATTATTCAAAAAAACTATACAAATATATATATTTTCCACAAACTGGTTTGTTAATTAATTGCATAAAAAAATTGTTCAATTATGTCCTTTCTATTTAGATAATGACAATGTTAATTATTCAAGAAATGATTCCTTTCTTTTCCATCTCAACTTTTGAAAAGAAAAAAAAGAAGCAAAATATGACCCATTGTACTCTTATATTAATAAAATTCATTTTTCTCTTAAAAAAAATTAAGTTAGATCGAGTATCCCCTTAATTATACTCTTCTTAATATATGTTATGCATATAAAAAATAAAAAAGAGAGAAAAACTTACCATATATGCTAATGATAAAGTTTACTGCATAGGTAAATTTGAGGTATCTCCATTATGTTTAATTGGAATCCTCTTCTTCTTTTTCTTCTTGTAAGGAATTCCTCTAGCCTTAGCTTGAGAATCTCTCACTTCACGAAGATAAATTCTTATGGAACCACTAGCAAAAGGATTAGTTTCAGGTAATCCACCATTTTCTTCATAAGCAGCTCTTAATCTTCCAATAAGTGCATCAAGGCTTCCCCAAGCTTGTTTTAGAGGACAAGTACATGGTCCCGGAGGTTCAGTTTGTCCAAAAAACAAACAACCTTGTAAGTGCACTTTTGTTTTTCCAAATTGATCCAAGTACCTTAGGAATTCAAGAACATGGTTTGAATTACAATTTGAAAGTGCCACTGGTGGTCTTTGATTCCTTAAGTATTGTCCAAAAGTGTTCCAATCTCTTCTCTTTTGTGACTCATATCTACTAAGTGGAATTTGTTGTTGATGCTGCTGTTGTTGATCATCACCTATTGAAGATCTTGATGATCCTTCTACTATGTCTTTTCCTTTGTTGGACATATCTTCTTAAGATTAATTCATTTAGTATTTGTTTATTATGAAAGGGAAGGTTTTTTTGGTTTGGTGGAGAGTGAGAAGAAGGGAGAGAAGACAATAGAATAGAAGTGGAAGAAATATATTTAAAACTAAAAATGAAAAAATAATTTAGGGTATCACATCAAAGGGCTAATGAGGGGACAATGTATGGGACCAATGAAAGTGCTTTAGCCTTTCTTTTTCTACATTGCCTACATTATTTTCTTGCTTTAATGGTACAATTAGTATTAATCATACTTTATTTTTTCCACATATTTTAATTTTTTTTATCATTGTGCTTCCATCATCAAAGCAATTATTAATGGGTAATTTAGAGTAATTAGCACTATACGGTTATTGCCCTTGTAACTATTTAATAACAGTCTAGCTTTGTCTATTGTTTAGGGGCTTGTTTGTCACGTATTAGCAAATTTTGTGATTAAAAGGTAAACTTAATGGTTTCCGTGACCTATCCTATAATTTATATTCACATGGTAGATAGTATATGGTGTCACATCTCTTTCATATGGTCACGAATCACAACTTTTCAAATTAGATTACCTTATATGCAATATCACTTACAAATGGAAATTGATTAAGCTACCTGATCATTCAAGACTTTGTAGCAAATGGATTTATCTAGTATTCCAAGCTATTGATTTCAAGTAGAATTTTAGATTCAATAATATAATGCCATTACAAAAATGATTCAATTATATAATAAGGACTATTGGTAAATAAAAAAAGTTTAACTTTCATACAATGTTAATGCAAAATTATTTAATGACAACACATCACAACCAACCATATGTGTGAGTTAACATAAAATTATGATAAAAGTCGCATGCTTATATGATTTGGTTGTTACAATGGATTGACAATTTAAAACTTTTTAAATTAAGTGTGTATATGAATTAAATTTAAAAGTTTTAAGAGTCTGGATCCTGATGGTATTAATTTTGGATTTTGTAAGCCTGGATTTTAAAAACATCGGTAAACATGTACATCAAGGAGTTTTGGTAAGATATGAAATCTCACACTATGCGGTTTATAACAGAGTTTCATCAGAATGTTAATTGACAAAAGGTATAAATAATACTTTCATAGCTCTGATTCCTAGTTGAGTGAGGTGACAACTTCCTTGAGTTGTAAAGTGGGGGAGGTGCCTTGCATGTATACGGGCCTCTCTATTGGTAGTGATCATTGGATTGGTTGGAGATCTGTTTGTTTAAAAAAGGAGTACGGAGGATTGGAGATAAGGCATATGAGGGAGTTTAATACTGCTTTGTTAGGAAAATGGTGTTAGAGGATGTTAGTGGTTTGCGGAGTGTGTGGTGTGTAAAGTGGGTGATGGTGTCGATACATTATTTTGGTATGATCGGTGGTTAGGAGGTGTTCCTTTTTGTGTGAGGTTCAAACGTTTATTTGATCTAGTTCGGTGGCCACTATGTTTTTGTTAGGCTGGGAGGAAGAGGGTGAGGCGTGGCAATGGCGGAGAAGGTTGTGGGCTTGAGAGGAAGAGTTATTAGTGGAGTGCAGGACACTTCTTCATGATGTTTCTTTGCAAACTAATCTTTCAGATCAGTGGCAGTGGCAGCTCGACCATATAGGGGTATTTAGTTCGTGGCGTTACCAATTATTAACTTCTTGGGAGTCTCCTCAGGTGGAACCAGTGGCAGATTTAGTTTTGCATAATCAGGTGCCATTGAAAGTCTCAATTTTTGCGTAGTGATTGCTTTGTGACAGATTGCCAACAAAATTAAATTTGGTGATTCACGATATCTTTTCTTCAGAAAGTCATTTTTGTGTCTCCAGATGTGGCCATGTTGAGTCTGCTCAACACTTTTTTTCACTTGCAACCTTTGGCTCTCTTAGGCAGTTAGTGCGGTCGTGAATTGGTTTCTCGGGTGCGGATACTCAAGGTCGTTTGCATGTTTGAACATCGGCTAATTTATTTTAAACTTTTGAGTGACTTTTTGTAAATTTTAATGGTTTTCTTGATATGCCTTCTATTAAGGAGACTACTTCATCAGTGTTAATATATTTTATTTTTGTTTGTTAAAAAAATGAATTAAATTCATAAAAAAAATACTCAAAGAAATGTTTTTATTTTATTTATTTTTCGCCTTGAGGTTTCTTAACAAGAATAAACTTAAATGGTTCTTTAACTAACCCATATACAGTATTGGAAAATAAAAATAAATTTCAATTCAAGTGGAAGAATAGTCGTTATTGCTTGCATAATTGTTCAAAGTATCTTAATCTGAAAAATCCCACGCACACACGCGTGATTCTCATATGGTAGTATTTTTCTATACTTAATTATGTTCTACACAATATCTATAAATTGCATTTTTTTACTAGTTGTGGTTATGTGATTTTTTTATCAAGTTAACTTAACTCTTCTTCAAATTATCCAAATTCTTCACTTTGATTAAAGACAACAAGTTATAATTATAGTTTCATCTAATTGTATATTCTGTTTTGATTCAGATATGAAAATTGTAGCCAGGAATTGGATGAACTAAAGATATATTGATTTGCTTATAAGCTAGAAAAAGTACAATATTATGTTTAGAAAAATAGGAAGGTCACTAAAAAAAAGTGTGTTAACCTTCTGATTTTTAAGGAAAATGTCTTTGTAGTTTAGAGTTCGACCAATTAATAAATAAAATATTTCAAGAGTTTGCTCCAACGAAAAAGGTCACTCACAATTTAATGAAGGGTAATTTGTCTAATATAGACCTCCTAAGATGGTCCATTTTAGTACAAAGGTGAATTTTCTAATGATAAAAAAAATGGAAAGAGATGTAATATTTTATTAAAATTTCTAATGATCCATCTTTAAACCCTTTTTCAGAGGTCTATATTAGAAAATCCTTGAATGAATGGCGTGCTACCCGGTTGGATTTTATTCATAGGCAGTAGCACATCAAGTGCCTCATTTGTTTTGTTTTTTCTTTTATCCTTCTTGTTGTTAGGTAGAGTACCCATTGCACACAATCCTTTCTATTATATATATATATATATATATATATATATATATATATATATATATATATATATATGATGTATCCTTTTTTACTGGTAGAAAATGAACCAAGAACCAAAATCTAGAAATACAGGGAATTTGAGTACCCATCTTATATTATATATACTCTTTCTATTTCATGAAGTTTTTGCAATAAACCAATACTAATACCTAATCTTAATCAAGTCAAATAACAATTGATCATCAGTTGAACAATGACACCACTCAAAACAAAATTATCATGCATCTTCCACAAGCTCCACGCAAAAGAGTGTATTGATTAATTAATCAAGTTCATGTATATATTATATTCGATTAAAATATACTATCTTGAAACTGACTTAATCTTTTAATATATTTTATTTTAATGAGAGACACATATATTAGGTTTAATTCTTGGGTAAAAACAAAATTTAATTCTATTCTAAAATAAATTATCCATTGTATTTTTTAAATTATATTTTGTTCTTTTTAAAACTGTATACTTTAAATTTTAATCAGCTAATAATTTTATTTATTTATTTTTTAATAAGCAATTATTCATATTTATAATTGTCAACGTTTCTATTTTATATTGTTTAACTTTTTAAAATTTGAAAATATCCGTACTTGAAATATATGCTAACTTTTTTATTATTTGAAAATTTAACTTCTTTTTTTTTTTGAGAGAAAATATTTTTTGAAAATTTAACCTATATGTTTTGTTTCATTTGAGACGTGCATTTTCATTCCTCATGTAATATGCCCTAGTGATCACATGAAAGAACATCGATGATCCGTACAATGCAAGATTTCAGTTTGCCAACCCTACATCTAAAATATTCTCTCCAAAAATAAAAACTACAGCTAAATATTACTCCACGATCTCAAATTATTTGATTTTGACTCTTGAATGAGAAAGGATCGATGTGGACATGCATAATAAAATTTGAAAACTTACATAGCAGCCCCAAAAGTAATTTTCACCAAATATATAATAAACTAGCCAGTAATCATTAATTAAAAACACAGTGAAAGTGAAGAGTCGTAATGCCCACTAACAAATGGTGGAGACTAATCCAATAACCTATAGTTAACTACACTAATATTATTTCATCTAGCATTACCAAATTGTCCGTTCATGTGTCTTAAGTTTTTTTTTTTTCTAGCTCCTTTATTGTGAAATTATATTGGTACATGATTTGTCACACTTCACTGACACTATCACCCAAAATTGCCAATTCACCAATCTAACAAACAAAATTTCATAATACTAAATAATATCCATAATCAAAGAGGTGTGGTGTGGTGCTACATTTTGTTGTTTCCCTCAGGTTTCCGGCATCTTTCCTTCAATTTGGACTTTACATAGAAACGTGTAAACCAACCGTAGCACTTGGGAAATACACTTTTACAACCTGTTTCCATAATTCTAGCAAGAAGTCAAATTGTTCAATGTCTCGTGTAGTACATAGTCCTTTCCTGCGATCAGGAACCTTCATATATAAGTGTAATAATTTTTTAATATATTAAAGAGAAATACAAAGGGTATTAAAATCCAACTATGTACACAAGCATGACAACATTCCCACTAACTACACATTTTTTTAACAACAAAAGAGAATTATACAATCCCATAAAAAATAAAAAAAAATAAAAAGAGAGAGAATTATATAAATATAATGAATCTCTCAAAGAAAAAAATATAATGAAAGGAGAAAGAGGGTAGTACCACGAACACTCCAACCCAAAATAAAAGAAAAACTAAAGGACCCAATGAATACAAGCAAAGTTCGTTAAACGATGATTCCCTTGGCTCTATTTGAGAAGGGGTTTGGATCATCTTATTTAAGGTGTTCGTGGATTGGATTGTTTTGGTTTTGGGAGGAAAAATTATTTGATCCAAATATCACTTTAGTTTTGTTATTTAATTGGTTTGGTTTTAAAATCAAATTCAGTCCAATCCGATTTAAATTTTTATTGTTTGGATTAGATTGGTTTTCAGTTTTCATTGTAGTATATTCCCTCTGGTCACATTTATAAGCAAAAAATAACTTTTTAGGTACATTGAATAATTAATGTATCTGATCTATAAATATGACCAAATACATTAATTATTTAATGTATCTAAAATCTTGTTTTTTGCTTATAAATGTGACCGGAGGGAGTATTTTTTTTTTTTTTTTAAGAAAATATATTATTTTATGACATTTCATAAAAAGGTAAGTTTACGAAAAAAAATGAATAAATGGTAAATAAAAGCAACATAATGCAAATAAAATAATATGTTAAAGAAAATAGTTGCAGAATCGTAAGAGAAAAAAAGTCAACACTATTAAAGATCAAGTCTAAAAAATAGTTACAGAATTGTAAATTAAGGAAATATTTATAAAATTCATATAATAATATATATATACAAGTATAAATATTTTGATTTAGATTGGATCGGTTTATACTATGGAAACCGAAAACCAATCTAATTAAAATTGTAGTTTTTTTCCTTCAGTTTTTGGTTTTGCTTGATTTTTGATTTTTTGGTTTGATTACTGCGGTTTGCATTAGGTTGAATTGAACATGAACACACCCCTAATCTTATTCCCTCTCTTAAATCTCTATCTTATTTTTAAGACGGTGACAATGTTAAAATCCAATAAAAGAGGGTGTTATAAGTAATTAGTAGGTAGTTAATTAGGCTTAAGTTGAGTATGAGTAAATGGTCCATTATGATTAAATAATAAGAGGTTTATTATAGTTAAATACTTGAATGTTCTCTTTACTTGTATATAAAGGGGAATTTTTAAGAGTTCTTGGGTATGACGAAATAAGTTTTTTTTTTTTTTAGTACCCAAGAGCGCTTAGATGGGATGAAACGGGTCTCTTATAGCTTAACCAAGGTCATGGGTTCGAATCCCGCCTTGGGCATGCAGCAGCGTTAAAACTCTTAGGGAGAGTCTACCGCCCATTTGGGTCTCACAATGCTCGAGGGATTAGTCTCCGCAATTGCGCGCAGAGGATACCCGGTTTACAGCCAAAAAATAAGGTTTTTAGAGACATAGTAGGATTCCTCTCTGAATTGTGTTGAGTTTTGCCCTAAGTTGTTAGAGAAACCTTTTACCACTATTATTGTTACTATAAATAAAGCACCATATTTTTCTTAATTACATTCAGTTTCTTCATCTTGCTTCTATTGTTTAATTATAGGATCTTTTGGTTCCTATCAAATTCTCTTAATCTTACTCTCTTTCTCTCTCCTCATTAAAAAGTAAAAATAAAATCGAGAGAGGGAGATAGAGGAGAATGATCTAATTTGGTTAAGAAGACGTAAATTTGATGTTTCAATTGGTTCCACGTGTTAGGTATGGGTCTCATATGAGTTTGTCTCACTTAGACGATCGTCTGGCGGGGTTTTAGTATGTGTTTCACTTTGGTGGAGTGTTATATCGCTGCTTGGAGTTGATCCAAATTCTACCTCATATTGATTCTCATAGGGTGTGATTATGAAGTGACAAGTAATGGCTCAACTACCTCTTTTGTAATGACCCTTGGGTGGGCTAGTTTCTCTAATGGTCTATTTGGAGCGTGTGAAATAGGAAAGAGAGAAAGACAGGGGAGAGAGATAGGGAAGAAAGATATCACTTCTTATGTTTGGCAGTGAAGAGAAATAGAGAAGAGAGACCAAATTTGTGTGGGGTCCACACAATTTATCTTCTCTCTGTTGGAACAAAATGTGTTTAACATTACCCTTAAAAGTTTTGATGATAACAAGGTATTAAAAAAATTGTCAATTGGATATGCTAATATTTGTTCAAGTATATAGGACCATAGACAAAAATTTTGAGATCATTAATAGGTTCTAGAAGAACAAAAGAGAGCAAAGAAATAAACAATTGTACGAAGTGTACAACCACTACCTCCACTACACAGAGTTTGTCTCTACTACAAGACAAGGATAACAACTCTGCCTACAACAATGTTCCTTCATACATGGAATGCATTTGAAATTGATCCTTCATAGGACAACAACCATATCAGGCAATGAATCATTGGTGATTGATCAAAGCTTCAAACGACTCTTTTTGGATATGCTGGCAATTCAGAACGTTCATCTCACACCTCTATATAAAGGAGTGAAGACTTGAAGAACGCAGAGGACTCAACAACAATTTGAAAGCGCCTAAACTCTGTCAAAATTGTTTAGCATCCAAAAGTTCACTTAGAATTTCTTTTCAAAGCTCATATCTTAGAAATTTTAGAGTCTTAAAGAGTCTGTATCTGATTTGTATTGTGAGCTCCTCTGATTGTATATCAAGTGTTAAGTGTCAAACATTTTTCTTTGTAATTCTGTTTGATTAGAAGTCTCTTGCTTGTGTGCTTGAGCATAGAAGTTTCTTGATTGTGTTCAGGAGCATTGGAAGTCTCTTGCTAATTTAGAAGTGAGCATTTGTAATCAGATATTACATTTTTAGTGAACTCTCCTTGGAAGTGCAAGGGGGGCAGGACTACTTCCGGTTTGTGGAAGGAACCTGTATAATTGCTTTGTGTCTTTCTTCCTTCTCTCTCTCTATTTTTATCCGCTGCAACCTAGTTCTGAACATCACTTCAGAAGCTGCTCTTGAACTGCTTCTGACCAGTGTCTTTCAGCTTAAGAGAAAACGAAGAAAATCTTAACACAATTCAACCCCCCTTCTCTTGTTTTTCTCACCTTCAATTGGTATCAGAGCCTTGGTTCTGTAGATAACACTTAACAGTGTAACAATCCAAGATCTGAGAAAAACATGTCTGCTGAATCATCTGTTTTTGTTTCTGGTGGTAATCATAATTGTAACGCCCTATTTTATTTATTTAATTATTTGATTGAGTTTAGAGTCTTTTTGAATAATTTATTTGATTTATGGTGATGTGTGTTATTTTTGTGTTATGTGTTGGTGTTTTAGTAGCATATTATATTATAATATATATGTTATTTGGTGTAAACATATATGTGTTATTTGGTGTAGAAATATATATGTTATTTGGTGTAGAAATATTATGTTATTTGGTGTAGAAATATATATGTTATTTGGTGTAGAAATATTATGTTATTTGTTATAGAAATATATTTGTTATGTGGTGTGGAGATATATTTGTTATAGAAATATATTTGTTATGTGGTGTAGAGATATATTTGTTATAGAAATATATTTGTTATGTGGTGTAGAGATATTTTGTTATGTGTTGATATATATATTAGTAGCCTATATTTGTTTATTTCATTATTTTTCTTGAGATAGAGTCGAATTATATGATTTATTTAATTATGTGATATGTTGATATTTTATTGAGTGACTTTATTTTATTATTTATTAGAATATATTTAGTGGGAGAATATATTTAGTGGAGAAATATAATTATTTAGAATAAGGAGGCTTCGGGGCAGAATTGAAATTAAGAGAAAATAAATAGGTTAAGGTTTATATAAAAAGGAGAGCTAGAGTTAGAAAATAAGGATTACGTGCAAAGTGCTTTTGGGAGAAAGTGAGAAGTTAGAGAAAGAGAAGAGGAACAATCTCGTAGAGACTGATCATCTAATCTAAGGTAAGGGTGAGACTAGCTTTCTCTAATAATGGGTTGTATAATTCTAAAAAAGGTTTAACCTTGTAGTTGTTGTTAGATTTGACGTCGTAGAAATTAAGGTTAGATTCCGTTCATAATCTTTTGTATAATCTCTTTTTCTACTTCTACCCATAAGTGCCTATTTGTATAAAGTGATTATTGTGGATTTAATTGGTAAAATCTGTGCTTATGTTTTGATGCAATGTTTGGGTATGTGAATTTGATGTTAATTAAGTTGTTGTTGATGAATTTATATGCTGAAGTTATGTATATATGTATACGTTGATGAATTATTGTTGTTGAATATGATGTTGTTTATGATTGATGATTTATTATATGAATGTATATAATGATGAATTATTTTTAAATGTGTATTGAGGTGTTAATTGATGATGTATAATTTATGAGTTATTTAACGAAGTGTAATTGATGAATTATTTGATTAAATGTAATTTTTGAATTATGTGATGATGTGAAATTGATGTGTTATTTAAAGACGTGTGATTTAAAAGATGTGTTATATAAAGATGTGATATTTGAAGATTGTTGCATTTGAGTCGTGTCGTTGCATTAAGTCGTGTTGTTGCATAACATAGTCAGCGATGGGGGCTTAATGCCTGACAGGTCCTATTTGACCTTTAGCGATGGGGGCTCAATGCCTGACAGGTCCTTTTATGACCTTTAGCGATGGGGGCTCAATGCCTGACAGGTCCTATTTGACCTTTAGCGATGGGGGCTTATGCCCTGATGGTACCACATGCATATTGCATTGTCGAGTCGATGTGATGTTAAGATGAGTTGTTGTTGTCGTTGCATTGTAGAGTCGTCATTGCATAATATAATTGATGATCATTTGAGAAGTTGTTGTTGTTGTTGATGATGAATTGTTGGTGTTTATGTTGTTTATGTGAAGCATTGTTGATGATGATTTGTTGGTGTTTATGTTGTTTATGTGAAGCATTGTTGATGATGATTTGTTGGTGTTTATGTTGTTTATGTGAAGCATTGTTGATGATGATTTGTTGTTGTTTATGTTGATAAATTCTCTTACTTAAATTATTGTTTATAAGTTTTACTAATGATGAATAGATGTTGTTATGTGTTGTTAAATTCTTTTAAAGAATTATATGCTTATTATTATTGAATGTGAAATCTCACCCCTTCTGCTTGAAAATGTTGCTCTTCGTATGGGTAACTTGCAGATGATCAAGATTAGTTGTTGATTACTGTTGTGAGTGACTACCTCTCACTGTGTCCTTAGGTGCTCTGATACGTAACGGGATGGGGAACTTTGTTATTGTTTTCTATTCTTTACGTATTATTTTTATGAGATTCTATGAACATGATGCTGAAACATTTTGATGAGATTTTACGTTGAGGCCTTTGTGCCAAAGTTGTTTAAGGTTTTTGAATTAAATTCCGCTGCGAAGTATTTGAGATTTTATTTCGAGATGTTTTGAAGAATAAATTATTATTTATTCCATTTGTGATTTCTAAGAAATGTAGCATTCCGTTTAAGTTGTGAATACTCTGATTATTTTTAAGAAATTTTTATGTTGGGAAAACGGGGTGTTACAATAATACTGTATCTTATGATTACAGTGATAAGAAAGCTGACTCAGGAAAAGTTTCATAGTTCAATGGAGATCCTGAAGAGTTCTCTTGGTGGAAAACCAACTTCTACAATTATATCATGGACTTAGATGAAGAGTTATGGGATATTCTGGAAGATGGAGTTGGTGACTTGGATCTTGATGATGAAGGAGCTGATGTAGATAGAAAGAAACACACTCCTGCTCAAAAGAAGATGTACAAGAAGCATCACAAGATCAGAGGTTCACTTGTTACTGTTATACCTCGTATAGAGTATATGAAGATGAGTGATAAATCTACTGCAAAGGCTATGTTTGCTTCGCTTTGTGCTAACTATGAAGGTAGCAAGAAGGTTAGAGAAGCTAAAGCACTTATGCTTGTTCATCGGTATGAGTTGTTCAAGATGAAGGATGATGAAAGTATTGAGGAGATGTACTCAAGATTTCAGACCCGCTGGATTACAAATACTAAAGAAAAGTGTTATCGCGATTTTCGGGTGTCAAGTCATTAATTAGGCTTGAACCTTTCAATCATTGATATCTCTATTTTTTTTGGGGAAGGGTAAAATCGAGGAAAACCCTTAGAAACTCTAAGTTCGGGGGCAGTTTCCGCTACGGGAAGGTGTTAGGCACCCATAACGACTATAGTACTCTGTAGGAGCCGTTTTCTAGATTTACGTCTACGCTTTATTTTTAACGCTATTTGTTGAAAGGAAATTCTTTTTAAGAATGGAGGGAGGAGTGTTTGGATTTTATTTTTATTGGACTTGGAGAGGTTTTGACCTCTTGCCTACATACCCTTTTAAGGGATCAAACTCCATGTAGTTCTCTCTCAAAAGATTTTGTGGGTTTAGATTGATTTTAATTTTGGAAAATAGTTTTGAAGGAAGGAGAGAGAGGCCGTAAAGGCTTGAGAAAGAAAAAAGGTGAGGTTTGTCCAATTATTAAAGAAAATAGCCTAAGTATGAATTATTTTGTATTTGGATTTTTGATTAAGAAAATAAAGCAAAAATACAATGGAGTCTTGGCTCCAAGGTTTATTGGAAAAAATTGTTTTCAAGTGATGGAATTGTTAACATTTTTTGGAAAACGGATTTTTCTAAGTTTTGCGCTTCCTAAACATACATTTAATGGTAGGACATACAACGTGTGTGCGTGTCGGTGCTTGTGTCGGTGTACATCATTATAGTGTCCATTGTCCTTTACATTGGCCCTAGTTTACATTCTATGGTCTTGCAAGAAATTGAAATAAAAAGAAACTACCTGAAAATTAAAAGATTGAATAAATCCTACACTAAAGGATGGAGATGAAGTGGAATGCTCAATGTGCATGGAACATAAAATGGTTAGTAAAGCAAGGTGAAATGATAGTAAAATGTTAAACAAAGAAAAACAATAACAAAGTATGAAAAAATGGGAAGAAAAATGCATGCAAATTAACATTACTTACAAAGCAAGAAACTAACAAGTAAACTTTGCAAAAAGGACAAGAAACTAACAAGTAAATGGCAAAATTGGAAGCTAACATATAAACTTCGCAAGACAAGAAACTAATCAATTACACTAACAAGATTGCAAGCTATCATTTGTCATTTCCAAGTAGTAAGCCAAAAATTAACAAGATTAGAAATCAACAATTAACATTGCAAAATGACAAACTAAAAATTAAACTAACATCATTAGAAATTGACAATTAACATTGCAAGATTGTAGATGAAAGTTAAACTAGTAAAATTGGGAATCAACAAATAACATTGCAAGATTGTCAATCAAGACTAAACTAACAAAATTGAAAACATTGCAAAAATTGTGAACAAAAATCAAACTATCAAGATTGAAAATATTGCAAAATTGTGAACAAAAATCAAACTAACAAGATGGGATGAATTGGCATGATGTCAGAAATGATCACATCACAAAATCAAGTGCCAAACATCACTATCACATGACAAGTATTTGGATCAAGAATCATGCAAGGAACTTTACAAAAAAAATACAAAATATACAAATCAATAGAAAAATTAGCACATATTATTTTTATCAATTTTAAACACGTAAAAATATCACAAAACAGTCAAAGAAAGTATCAAGAACACATAGCAATTTTTTGGAATTTTTTTGTGGGAAAATTAGAGTGCACAGGTGTTCAGGTAGCAAGAACAGGGGTAAGTATAGCAAAAAAAATTCAAGAAGAACAAAAGAAACTAAAAAGCCCAAGTCTACCCGGCCCAAACCCACGTGGCTTGATGGATCCGGATCCCCAGAACGTCTCAGTGGCGTTGGATTGATCCAGATCCATCAAGACCTAGATCCAACGGTCTCCAGGCGCAAGGTGCTGGATCGGGTCAGAACCCACCCGGTCCAGCACTTATATAAAAGGTTTTTGGCCCGGTTCAGTCATTTTTTCAGAACGTTTCTCTTTCTTCTCCTCACCTCTCTCTCTTCTCTCCGGTGAAGCTTCATCTTCTCCGATGAAACCCTAACCCTAAAACCTTCAATCCTACCCAGAATTTCATGAATCATAGCTTAAACGCTTCGTCTCGTTGTTCTAAACATGAATCTATGACTGAAAGCCACATGCATCCGTTGAATCAACGTAGATTTTGAATCTTTTTTTACGGATTTCAAACGGTTTTGGTTCTTTCTTTTTGTTCAAATCTTTTGTTCGAATGAAATTCTTGTGGATTCATAGGTTTACAACGGTTAATACACGTTGTAAACCATGAAATCCTTTACGGTTTTGAATTTTTTTTTTAGGGTTTCGATTTTTTGAACCAAACCTTTTGAACTCCTACGGATCTACATTGATTCGGACTCGTTGATGTTCTTGAGTATGAAAGAGGTGAGTTTTAGTGTTCACCTGTGTTTTATTCGGAGATTCGAACTAGAATCTTCAGAATTCTTTGGATTTGATTCGGTTTCGTTGATTTTGGCTTGAAATCCGAAAATAAATCGGTGATTCTTCTTCTTCTTCTTCACCGGTTCAAAACCTTTGAACTTCTTTCCCTTTTCTTCTCAATTTCCCTCCTCTGTGATCGCATTGGATTCGTTGCTTTCAGTGATGAATTCAATGCTTGAATTGCAGAGGAAATGGCTCAGTGATGAAGATTCAACATTGAATCTCTGAGAGCTAACACAAATTCCATGGATTTGGCTTGAATTCAGTTCTGGAAAAAGTTAGGGTTTGTGAAATTGTTCTTGAACTTTCTGAGTTTTTGTGACTTTGATCTAACTGAATAGAGAGAGAAAATGATTGAGTGTTTGTGATGTGGCGTGAATTGTGTGGCTTCCTGACTGGTACAGTGGGTGGCCTTTTATAGGCTGCCATGTGTGCCTCTGAACCAATAGGGGTGCGCCACCTGGACCTGGACTGCCTGCGTGGCACTTGGACTGAATTCTGACCTTTGGACCTTTCTGCAAAAAACAAAACTAAAGGATTGATCTGAAAATAAGAAGAAATGAGAAAAAAGGTACAACTGGACTAATCTTCAAATAAAAAAGAAAAAAAAGAATTGGACTGACTTGTAGTTAAAAGAATTTGGACTTATTTGCAAAAAAGGTAAAATAAAATTGGTAAAAAAAGTAATTTTGCAAACAACGTAAAGTGGAACAGTTAAAAACGACAAAATGGACTTAAAACGAACAAACTACCAAAATGAGGTATTTTAAAATACCTCTCTGTCAAAAAATTTGGATGTGAAAAGACCAAAATGCCCCTAAGGACTAAAACGACTCAGACTGACTCAGATGCAATGCTGACATGATTTTTAGACAGAATTTGATTAATGATGTGTGCAGACAAGTTGTAAAGACTCAGAGACAAATTGTAGGGACTAAAATGGTTTCCACTGCAGGAAATGACCAAAATACCCTTTTGTATGATTTTGTGCAAAAATTTGAAGTAAAAATGCAGGAAAATATGCAATGGTTTTAGAAACTTCCTAATGACTTGTAATGCAAGAAAAACACTTTGGATGGCTTTATATGCAAGAGAATTAGAGACAGAAACAACAAAATATGCGTTTGAAGCACAGTAGAAAATTGCGGAGTAAAACATAGTGAATTGGAGAAGGTATCAGAGATAGAAAAGAACTTTGAAGGAGTATTTTTAGGTCCAAAATGAGGGTATGACAAAAAGCTATGTTGCTTTTGATCATGTGAGCAAGATACTAAGAAGTCTGCCTGCTAGATGGAGACCAAAGGTTATTGCTATTGAGGATGCTAAAGATTTAAGCACTTTAAGTGTTGAAGATCTTGTTAGCTCTCTCAAAGTTCATGAGTTAAGTCTCAATGAACATGAGTCTGCTAAGAAGAGTAAATCTATAGCTTTACCATCTAAAGGGAAGTCATCAGAAGCTTTTAAAGTCATAGAATCTGAAGAAGAAGAATCACCTGATGGAGATTCTGATGAAGATCCTGCTGAGATGATGGCTATGCTCTCCAACAAACTGCAGTATCTGGCCAAGTAGAACAAGAAGTTTTTGAGCAGAAGGAACAATTACAAAGGCCCTAGAAAAGAAGATCAGAAGGATTGCTTCAACTGCAAGTAGCCTGGACATTTCATTGCTGATTGCCCTGATCTTCAGAAGGAGAAATCAAAGGACAAGTCAAGGAAGTCAACTTTCAAATCAAACAAGATCAAGAAGCAGATTAAGCAGAGTTTGATGGCTACCTAAGAAGATTTAGGCAGTGAATCTGAATCTGATAAGGATGATGCTGATGAAGCTGCAAAGATAGTTGTTGGGTTAGTAGCTACAACAACTTCAGAAGCTGAACCAGAATCAGACTCTAAAGAAGAAAATGAGGTATATTCTAAAATTTCCAGAAAAGAACTTATTAAGTCTCTTAAAGAGCTCCTTACACATTTTGAACTAAGAACCAATGAGTTGAAAGATTTAAAAGAAAAATATGTTGATTTAATGAATAAACAGGAATCAACTCTATTGGATCTGAAAGCTTCTGAAGAAGGACTTAGAGGCTTTGAGTTCATTTGTAAAACCTATGAAGACAAGCTCAAGTTCTTATGTCAGAAGCTACAAGAAAAGTGTAATGGAAAACCCTTAAACAACCATGAAATTGCTCTTGAAGATTTTATCATGTCTGGTATTGACAGAAGCAGAGTTGCTTCTATGATTTACAACATTTACAAGAACAATGACAAAGGGATTGAATTTTCAGAAGGGAAGTCTAATGAAACCAATCTCAAAGCATGTTGTGAATGTATCAAGGAAGGACTGAAAATTAGCATCCAGCTCTAAGACTAAGATTACTTCAAAGCCAAAGAACATGTTATGCATCACAAATTAACTTACAGTGCTAAAAAATTAGCATTGTAGAGCTTGCCATTGTCTTATAAGTTAACAGATATATTTTATTTTACCAAGGATATTATTTGAATTACGTGAATTACGATCTTTACCGTTCCTTAATTAGATAAAATCACATCAATTTAGCACTGGGGTGCATTGGCACTGATTTGACACTGTCGTTGCACTTATTCTTTGGAAACCAAGAACTGTAAGTAGTTTTAATGCATAAAATCAAGTGATTTGAGTTTAAAACGTTTATTGCAAGTAAAAAATAATAATCATGAAATTGAAAATGTAAAAAGGTGTGAAAATGGACTAAAAGACGTAAATTGAAGAAAATAAAAAGACAAAAACTTAAAGTGCAAGAATTGTAAATGACTTTGAAAAGTAAATTGTAAGGAAATAAAAGTGCATAAATGTAAAGGAAAACATAAAAAATGTAGAAAAATCACTTACAATAAAGAGGGGTTTGAATTGTGACCCTTTGAAAATTATTGTTGGTTTTCAATATTTTAGAAGAGATTTGGATTGTGAATCTAAAGTATGTATCAAAATGAATTTGATACAAGAAGAGTACGAATAAATGTATGTGTATGCCTGTAATCTATCAATTAAAGAGTTTAGGGATACAATAGATAACACAAACAAGTTATTATGGTTCATCAAACTAGGCTAGTCGGGTCCCCATAATATGCGAGATTGTCTAATGTAGTGCTTGAGATACCCTCTAAATGTAATTTTCTCTTCTTTTTCTTGTCTACATGACCTTACAAGTTTTGCACAACCTCTTCATAATTTTACAACCACACAATACATCTTTAATGCCCAATAGAGGATTCGTGATGCCCTAAAAACTAATTGAAAGAGTTGTTTGTTTTCTTGATCTCAGAGAAATCAATTTGATCTCACAATAACCTTTCTTATCTCATAAAGTTCAATATGATATGACTATATCAATGGATATGAAATTCAAATATACTTTGAATGATATTGCAAAGATATAGTGTGAACTTGAGTGTTTTACAATTGCTTTATATTATTTGAGACTGATTCTAAACTTTGAATTCAAAGATATTTTGAGTTTTATTTTCAAATGATGATTCAACGTGTCTTTTAAGTTCAGTTATTAGAGTCAATTCAGTTACGACTTGTGACATTCTATATTGTTTAAGGTTTTGAATACTATAAGTTTTTCGTCCCACAAATTAAAAAAATTTTGAGACATAAATTGTTAAGTCTTCTTGAGGATATTGAGTTTGGGGGAGAGATATAGTAATAGAACAAAATTGAATGAGGAAGAATTAGTTCTAAACTAATTCATATAGTTACTATTATTATAGTATATTTGGATCCTCATGAAAACATTATTGTTCTTCCTCTCAATCAAGTTAAGAAATTAATTCATATAGATCAAACTCAACACCCTCAAGAACTAGAGCTTCTAGTGTCATTAAGAATTGACTGGAAGAGAAATTCTATTTAGCTTAATTGAAAGATTCTATTAGGACAGTCATGATACTAGTTTGCTTATTATAATTTTGGAGCTGCATAAGATGGATTTCAATATAGTGTTTCTTAATAATGACATTAATGATACAATATGGTGCAACTAAATAAAGTTTTTGTGTCAATTGATACAAAGTAAATAGTTTGCAAAATCATGAAATCCATTCATGAGTTAAGAAATTTGTCTCTTTATTGTTATCACAAATTCTCATATAGTAATTGTCTCATTTGGTTTTGAGATAATATTATGGAGAATTGTGGATTTAGTAAGCTCAGTGGGAGTAAATTTATATTCCTAGTTTAATATGTCAATTTTATTTTATTTAGTCAACAATGATATATGTCTGTTATGTGAAACGAGTGAAATCTCTAACAAAAGTTAGTAATGGAAGATCATGGGGAAATAAAGTTGAAAATACTTAGAGATTCTTCTCAAGGTATTATTCGGACATCGTAAAAGAGTTATATCAATAAAGTTGAAAATAAATTGACATAATAAGTTATGGGTGACCTTAATCAGTGAGAGAGACCTTTCAGCCCCAAATATTGCCCATTAGAAAATTTATGATTTCATAAATTTAAGTATATTCATATGCTCTGCTTATAGGTTTTTTATGTATGATCTTGTTATACGCATTTGGAAATAGCATATATGAACATATACTTGAGCAATCCAAAGTTTGAATTGTTCAAAAGACAACCTTAAGAATGATTAAAGAGAACAAGAGAGTTTATACTCACATCAGAGATCTAACAATTTGTAGATCATTAGTGTGTTAGTATCTGACTTTTGGATGTCTGTATATAATAAGACATCCTAACTCAGGAAATGACTGTAAATATTTATGTCACTTGGTTGCATATAGTTAAAGATATTGAAAGACCACTTAAGTTATATAGTGACATAAGTTAGTCATATAAAGCTTCAATAACAAAATTATAAGGTTTATTACCTTATAAATTATTGTTGTTGAATGATAGAACATGTATAGACAAACTTTATGCTAGCTGACCCACAAATCAAAGACTTGACACCTAAGGTCTTTCATATGGTTGTTGTCATTAAGGATGTCTTGAATTAGTGGGAGCCTCTTTTATTTTATGTTCTATACTTTTGTTTTGGTATTGATACAAACTTTATGTTATGATTTTCTGCAGAAATAAAGTTCATGAGGTTATGTTTGTTATAACCATTTCTGTATCATTTTGAGCAAATATTGAATTTGCAAACTTCAGTTTGATCTCACTAAAGTTTTTGTTGGATCAGTTGGAAATAGACATGATTTAGAGATCACATTACATGAAATTTCCATGTCACTCATCCATATCGGTCTATGTCATCAAGTGCATCGGTATGGTGGTCATCGGGGTTCTGTCACGTTATACGTCAGTGACGATAGCCGCGGTGGTCCCATTATTAATGTATGAGGTGGACCAGATTGTAAAGTTAAAATCTAAAGATAAATGGCATTCAGACGCGTGCCTAAAGAATTCTGGTATAATTATTAAGATATGTAGCCCAAGTGGGAGATTGTTGGAATATTTTACTATTTAATTATATTCCAATATCATTATGTGGACAAATATCGTAATAATAATTATATTAGCTGTTTATCAGTTGTGAGCCTTAATTGATTAGTGATCAAATTAAGTAATAAGGCTATTAAGTTTCTAATTGGATAATTAATTAAATAATTAATTAGTTGATATGGACTCAATATGAGTGGATGTCCGGATAACCCATTAACGGAATAATGGGAAACCCTAATGGCTATCCAATATAAAAGAGGCTATGGTCCCCAATACACTGTACACGACAAACTCTCTCTTCTCTCCATCTGAAGAGAACTTGAGGCATAAAGGTACCAGTTGAGGAAGAACCAAATCAGACGCCGCTAACTCTATTGTGTGTTTCAGATTATCTCCTCTCTTTAGTTATCGTTGTTGATGAGAGGCTGCCATGAAAGCTTTATCCAGATATTCCTAGTACCCTAATTCTTAATATCCTTAATAAATCAAACATGTCGTAGATCCGTTCATATTCATGTTTAATGTTTTGTTTGCTTCCGCTATTGATTCATAATTATTGAACATGTTTAATATGAAATCTGTTTTATTATCTCCTCTCTTTAGTTATCGTTGTTGATGAGAGGCTGCCATGAAAGCTTTATCCAGGTATTCCTAGTACCCTAATTCTTAATATCCTTAATAAATCAAACATGTCGTAGATCCGTTCATATTCATGTTTAATGTTTTGTTTGCTCCAGCTATTGATTCATAATTATTGAACATGTTTAATATAAAATCTGTTTTATTAAGACCTAAATTTCTAACATTTCTCACTTGAATTATGATTCCTTTTATAGAGAATATCATGGTGAGAAAGCAAACAACTACCCGTTTGAAAAAACTAGCCATTATTTTGTCCTTTTGTGCTCTGTCTTGGTGACAAAGTTTCTCCAAAATTTAGTTGTCGTGCTTTGCTTTGCTTCTTATCTTCTGATGTATTAATATGATCTTCTAGCCGACTTTTTTCTTCATTTCTTTCATCATTCTTTCTTGTGTTTTATGAATTTCCGAATTTAAAGTCCATTATGATCTCTATTATGATCTTCATGATCGCAATCTTACGTGCTTCTAACTTGTCATTATGATCTACTTGATCTACAAACTGAATTATGAACTTGATCTGTAGTGCTTCTGACTTGCCATTTTGATCTTATTGATTGCGAACCGAAGTACATCTCATGTCCACACTTAAGTCATCTTGGTTTGTAAGAATGAAGATTTTGGTTCATTCATTGTTTATATAAAGAATTCCTATATACTAGTGGCATGCATGTTTGTGACGTATTCTAGGCCTAATTTTAGCTTAATATGAAGGGGTTGGCTTGTGATCAATGAAGTGGTTTTGCTATTGTACATGCTAATACTATGTGTCGATATTGACACTCCTTGGCTTGCAATGGCGTCGAGCATGACATATCATCCATTTTGCACTACATGTATTGTACATTCGATCATTTTGCATTTTTATTTTATTCATAAAAATACAATCTAATTTATCCCTCTAACAACTTTTGAAACACATCAAATACTATTTTCCACAACAAGAATAAATCTATAATATAATTTTTTTTATAGTTGTTTAA
This sequence comes from Medicago lupulina, assembly GCA_958299785.1. Classification (NCBI taxonomy): domain Eukaryota; kingdom Viridiplantae; phylum Streptophyta; class Magnoliopsida; order Fabales; family Fabaceae; genus Medicago; species Medicago lupulina. Next base: position 77,242,476 of record OY283139.1, read on the forward strand.
TCTAAATATTAAATGAGATAAAACTTGATTGATGTTGTAGTACGATACTCCCATTGTCTTTGTTTAGAATAGAACAAAATAGCTCATTATGCCAATAATTGCGAGAAAATGATTACATCTTACAACTTATCGTCCTTTCTTTGCCATTTCATTAATCTGTAGGTGAAATCCCACAAAATGTTTTCGAATATGAACAAAGAGATATCAACATCATGATCCAATAGACTCTCAATCACTGCTTAAATTATTCTATTAAGATGGTGAAAGCTTTAATTACACGGCTATATATGAAGTGGGTAATCCATGTTTACCCGTATCACCCATATCTAAGAGAGATTTTGGAATGGGTTAAAACAATAATAAATGCACTAATTAAAGTTTGGTATAACAAAATAATTGAGATTTGCAAACTAGGACAATCATCATCTTTAGTATGAAATGGCATAGACAAACTTTAATGGCTTCCAACAAGTAAATGTGCCAATGTTTTATTCCTTAATTTTATGAACATTATCAACTTTTTTATTCTCGTACTTTTTGCTTTCTTATAATGATGCAAGATCATTATCAACATCAGTGTCTTTTTTTTCTTCCAAATTTTGGCCCATTATGAATCAATTAATCAACCTTGGATGGAGAAAGGACTTACTTTTCCTTTGTGTTTTATCCTAACTTAGTTATTTCATTTACCTATAAGGATCAACCCATTAGCATTTAAATGAAATAGTAAAAATCTTCTCTTCAGGATTAACTAATAATTTTGATTTTGAATTTAACCCTACGAAAATACAAACTATTAAAAGTTTTGAGGGTAAACTTTATCACTTTGTTCTATCCGGATTGAAAAACTAATCTCTTATTTTATATGATATATAAATATCATTTATAAAAACAAGAACCTAAAAGAAAATAATCGAGGTTATTTTTGTTGAAAATATTAAGAGTGAACTAGAAATGAGAGGGTTAGAAAAAGATAAAAGAGAGTTGTTGTGCCATGGCAAAAACCACTGCCCTGAAAGCAAATTTTCGGTGGAACCCAATAGTCTAAGGAGACAAACAACAGTAATTGATTGCCATTATATCCAACAATCCCCCACTAATGGCAATCAACGAAAGGAATTGAAATCTTGCCAAGGAAGAGAAATTGAACTTTGGGTAAGGAAAAGTTTTTTCATGCTTAAGTGTTAATGTCACAAGGATTGAATTAACACGTAGTGAAGTGAGACAACATCTTCTATCTATAAAGTGAATTACTCTTGAACTTGATAGACTAAAGATGAGACCCCCACAACACACACTTTTACTTTTAAAATTGTAATAGCTCCGCGATAAATAGCTCCACAATATTTAAGACCTTTATCACCTTGGGTCGCTCATGAGTACTCTAGAAAGATTGCCCAAGTCTTTCATAGAAGGTGGTCTAAGCCTTCACACTCAAGTAGGTAAATTCATCAAGTGCGTTTCAAAAGCACCACCGTAAAAGGCTATGAATTTATTAAAAACATAAAAGAAATGTTCAACCTCAAATTTAACAAGCGGCGAGTCCATCAAGTCCGTCTCATAAGGACCACCCAAAAATTAGGGCTATGAACTCATTTAAGAGCTAAAAGCTCAACCTCATATTAAGCACTACCACACGCCATAGGGATGAAAAATGTAGTGCATATAGGAGCATTCATATGGCTTCGTTTGACCACAAATTGGGTATCCACCATATTTTCCTCCACTGAAGGCTTTAAATTCATCCCCCTCGACGTATCCAGGACAACTTTCCTGGGCAATCCTTTCACAAAAGGATCTTAAATTATTTCATTTTTCTTCCTTTTCTCACTTCTCTTATAGTGAGATATATAACATTATTTTTAATTCCTTTCACAAAAGGATTTTTGTGTCGTCTCTCGTAGACACTATTATTAGTGACATAGCTTATAACTTGTGATCACAAAATATTTAGAAGGTGTGGATCTCCTCAACAAAGGTATCTCATTCACACCGAGTCTTTCAACTATTATGCTTCTTGACCTGCAAATTCAAGAGCTGAGAATTTTGATTCCATTAGTAAATTTGACTATGCATAGTTTGCTTATTTATTTCCAAGAGATGTCACATCGTTATGAGATAAATAAGTACTTCACAATGGAACCTACCTCGTCTTTATTTGAGATCCAATTTACACTATTCAATCCTTCTAAGATCAAGAACATGATATCCAGACAACAATATCATTTTAATAGATTAGAAAAAATAATTGATCATTTAAATGATCACCATTGAAATTATGAATTCACACACTTCATCTATTCATTATAACATATGCAATATCATGTATAATATAATTCATAAATTCTATAACACAATCAATTATCTCACACACGAATGGAGAGACTATCTTTTAAAATTTCACTTCATAGTCATGTTTAGGCCACAAATTATCGATAGAGAACTCCATAATTTGTAAGAGAACTTTCCTTACAAATAGTTATAAAATTTCTGCCCCCACTTATTATATAAATACCACAAAGGTTTTTTTTTCATAGATGTATAAATATAACCATAACACCAAGAAGCTTAGCATGAAGGTCTTAGACCTATGATTCATTATTAAGAATATAATAAGGGATCAAATCACAGACACATATAAAATTATAGTCCAACTATCACCGCATAGAAATTTCAATTTATATTTTCTTGCAATTTATTGCCAAGCCAAAACATATTTAGATAATTTCTGGCAATCATGGACATAAAAATTCTTTTATCATTAGATTCAAAAACATATCTACATACATATCCTTGAGTTTAAGACACTTACTTGGATTTTAAGCTCATCTTTTACCTCAAATTAGATAACGATTCATATGAACTCTCACATGCCACTTCTTTAACATCCAATTAATGAGGGCACCGAGTGATCATTTCCATGCAATTCTAAAATCATACGACGATCATTTGAACTCTCACCCGCAACGTTCTTTACCATCCACTTGATGAAGGTTCGAGTGATCCTTTCCATGCAATTCAAACCAACATGATACATAGAAAAATCACAAAGTTAATATTTCAAAATATATTTAAATAAATAAAATTTGCTTTCAGATTGTAGGAAATATTAAGAGTGAACTAGAAATGAGAGGGTTAGGAAAATATAAAAGAGAGTTGTTGTGCCGTGGCAAAAACCACTGCCCTGAAAGCAAATTTTCGGTGGACCTCCGATGCAACCCAATAGCCAGTTTTGCTCCCCAAGGTTTACACAACTACGTGTTTGAACTCGTGCACTCGAGGCCAACACGTTGAAGCCTCACAAACAATGCCCAAAATTACAAGAGAACAATAGATATGAAGAGGGCTTATTAGAAAGCATGATGAATTGGATTTCTATCCCACATTGTCTCGTCCCTTAATTCTCTTTTATATTCAATATCTCTATAATGCAAGAGTGGCATAAACCAAAATGAATTCCTCATCATTCCATTGCCATATTTCTTATTGATATAAAGGATATTAATGACAAAGAAAACCGATGGAATGAATGCTTATTTTTCTGTAACGTTTAGTCAATTGAATATGAAGAATTAAGGAGACAAACAATAGTAATTGATTGCCATTATATCCAACAATTTTATTTATGTTTTCATCTTTGTTGAAATAAATTGTTTGAATGATTTAATTAATATATACCGTGAATGTAAAAAAGTTGCACTGTCAATGAAACAAAACCGGCAAATCATTATAAATATTTGACTTTAATTATAATTGATTTTAAAGTTTTATATATGATTGATTGTAATTTATTTTTAATTTAAAACTTTATACAATAATAGTGTATAAAAATTAAACTATTGTTTCAAGATAACTTTTTCCTTGTACATGCGTGGAAACCGTCTCCAATGGATTATGAATGCTTTAATTTTAGAGTAAGATTTAGTACAACTATTTATGCCACTATAATTCATCATATCGATAAAATTAGGGAGTATTTTTTATCCTCAAAATAAATAAATAGATAAAATTAAGGGAGGGATGGTTTACCAATTAGATAGTCTATCATAATTGGTCGAACTCTGCTAACTTTTTTAATGAGGACATGATATTTGATTTGGCAAAGAGTAAAGTGATAAGAAGTTTGAAAGTTTCTTGTAAAAAAAAAGAAGTTTGAAAGTTTAATTGTAACTTTTATTAATTAATTGTCTTGATGATCTATTGTGAGCATAATAGAATTATGTACATGGCTTTCCTTATCACTTACTATGATTTAATACCTATATTTTGTTTGTGTGAAATATGAACTCTAAATAAATTCAACTATGAATTTAGACAAAAAAAAAGTTAATGAGTTTTGAGGAATTCATATTCTTCTATTTGTGTATGCCGATATTTTTTTTTTTTCATTGATCTATATGAAGGGGTTGATTTTTTTGCCACTGGAATAAGTGTATCTATCAACAACCATAAACAAATAGAATGTTTAATGTGGGGTCTAGACTCTAGACAAGTTAAAAAGTAAGATTCCACCATATGTGCTCTAAGAACAAGTACTTATATGCATTTGAATACTCGAACAAGGGAATTTGTGTGCTTTTTAGTGAAAAAATAGTGTATGTTTTTTTATGAAAAAAGTTTCTGCAATACACTGAACTTGAAGTTTATGGTTTCGAAAAAATAGTAACGTGCAAAGAAATATAAAATGCAGAGTGTAAAATGCATAAAAGTAAATGACTTGAAAACCACTCTTCCTGTTGTGAATTTGTTTAGTGGCACGTCAATACTTGATGCGTAGAGCAAATTGATGAACAAAAAGGAACAAAATAATAATCTTGAACAAAAATAAACAGCAATATGAAGGAAGAAGAACTTGTTCAAAAAAATATGAAGGAAGAAGAAGACGAAGAGGAAAAAAAAGTCCACAACGTTGTTTATCCCGTTTGGTCCAATAATGACATATCCTGGAGGAGAAATCAGTTCTCCGTTCCACCAAGAAAGATAGTAACTGTACACAAAGATTCCAAACAAAATTACAAGAATCAATCTTCAAACTAAAGTCTACCATTTTCCTAAATCTCTCTCTCTCTCTCTCTCTCTCTCTCTATATATATATATATATATATATGACCAAGATATTCAATGTTTTAGTATTCTTCAAGGTGAGCCCAATGATGATTTTACAAACCCTAAAGTCATATAATCAATTATCAAACCTAATTCTACGATTTTCATGATACACCTGATGGTTCGCCTAGTGAATGACACTCTGAATTTCACAATGTGTCTTCACACACCCTTAACTGATCCTAAGCTCCCTATCATACCCTTCAAACATGTGGCTTCCTTGAGCCCTTGTCAACACCCTTTGATTTGGACTTTGACCTAGACTTATTGCCTTTGTTGTTACCCATATTCTCACTCCTTTTCCCTGAAACATTCAAGCCTTGTTCATTGTCATCAACTTTCATATATTTGAACTTGGTTAATTCCTTGGTTCTTAAAGCCACTTTGACTTCCTCCTAGCTGACAATGCCTTCTTTTCCATAGAGCATAATATCCTAAAAAATTTCAAAGGACCTAGTAAAACACATAATAGGAGTAGAAATTTGTCATAATATTTTATGATTACATCAATGTTCATGAAATTATCAATGATTTTGTTAAACTTCATCGGATGCTCCATTATATATATTGACTCCATCGTTCGGAATGAATAGAGTTGTTGTTTCATAAAATGTTTGTGAGCCAATGATTTTGTCATGTATAATGAATAAAGTTTGGTCCACATCGAAATAGAAGGGAGTCTCCCTTGTTACTTCTCTTAACACCTTATCCCTGAGACACAAAATAATGGCGAGTAAACCACCAAATTTGTCTCTGTATTTGTAAGTGATTCTCAAATTAGCCTCTGACTCTATTAATATTTCAAAATAGTTCATGTCTTTGTCAAAAGTTTCTCAATTCAGTCCATTGTCATGTGAAAAACATAGAAACATGAGTCTAATTGAGAAACTTTTGACAAAGACATAGACTATTTTGAAATATTGTAAACAAATTCTCAATTAGACTCATGTTTCTATTTTTTTTCCACATGATGAGGGACTTAACTGAGAAACTTTTGACATAGACAGAGATTCTTTTGAAATATTAATAGAGTCAGAGACTAATTTGAGAATCATTTACAAATACAGGGACCAAATTTGTGGTTTATTCAAATAATGGCATTGATCACCTTATATATCATTCATCCCAATCTTTTCTATGGGTGTTAGACGCGCTAACAGAAGCGCCCCACCCTTCAAATCTTCAACACACTTATGTTGGATTAGCCTTCATCTTTACCTTCCATAACCCAAAATCGTTGCTTTTAGAAAACTTCTCAATGTCTCACTTGGCACCCATGGTGCTCTCTTAAAGATATGTTATGATTACCCCAGTGTGGACGCCAATTGTTGTGAATTTTTTTAGAGCAAATTGATGGCCACCCAAACAAAAGAAACACAATAGTTCTCTTGAACAAAAATAACAATAATATGAAGGAAGAAGAAAAGGAAGAAAAGCACACAATATTGTTTACTTAGTCCGGATCAATAATGATATACTCAGGGGACGAGAACAACTATTCGTTCCACTTGTGAGGTGGTGATAATGAATTTTGAGTACCATTAGGATTATTGTAGTTTTCTTATATGAAAAGAAAAACCAATGAAATAATGTTTGTTCTCTCCCTTCTCAACATCTTAAACCATTACTCTTATCGTCACTATCACTGCATTCTCATTTTCATTGTCATTATATATAAGAGTACTGTATATATATATATATATATATATATATATATATATATATATATATATATATAACTTCCAGAAATTAACTTTTGAATAAGAGTACTTTGCATATAAAAATCAACTCATGAGATGTGTTAAATGTAGAAGGTGCGAATAGCAACTCCTTCTTATCAAACATATTCGGTTCAGAACCGAGAATAGCCCAACAAAGGATCTATACACGAACAAAATTCTTCTTGGGGAGACCATGAGAATTGCTATTCTCGCATCTGTTTTTGCTCATTCCCGTCTAACGTGAGTTAACTCACGCTGAGAAATACACCTACGTGAGTTAACTCATGTTGAAAATACATATGCGTGAGTAAACTCACGCTGAACTATTTTGATTGGAACGAGCAAAAATAGATGGAGAAGAGCAATAACCGGAGACCATTGCCTAAGGGTGTCACTGCATCTTTTTTGGCCTTAATTAATTCCAAAATATGACAACCCGTGAGAGTTGAATGAATTAAGGCCAATTTGTTTGATTTGTTGTATCTATAAAGATTGTGGCAAATTTGTTGGCTTTGAGATTAAAATGTGTACTGGAAAGATTATTTCCAAATGTTATAGTGCTTTCGTACTTGGCCGGCAAATACTAGATGGAGTTCTTACTCTCAATGAAATTGTCGACTTTGCAAAAAGAAGTAGGCAGGAGTGTTTGTTGTTTAAGGTTGATTTCAAAAAAAGCGTATGATTGTGTTAATTGGAATTATTTGAGATATATACTACAGAGGATAGGATTTTGCAATAGGTGGATGTCTTGGATGGAAATTTGTATCGTAAATAGCTCAATGTCGGTATTAGTTAATGGAAGTCCAGCACAAAAGATTTTCAAGTGAATAGTGGGTTATGATAGGGAGATCTGTTGTCTGTTTTCTTATTTTTGATTGCAGAGGAAGGATTTAATAGTTTGATGAGGAAGGCAGTGGAATATAGTTCTTTTAAATGTTTTAGGGTAAATAACGACATCCAGTTTGAGATGCTGCAGTTTGCTGATGATACTATCATTGTTGGTGAAGGATCTTGGGCCAATTTATGGTGCATCAAATATATATTAAGAAGTTTTGAACTTGTATCTGGTCTTCGAGTAAATTTTCATAAAAGCAAAGTTTACGGAATCCATGCAAGTCAAATTTTTTTGCAAGCGGCTTTAACTTTCTTAAGCTGCAACGTTGGTTTGCTTCCATTCAAATTCCTTGGTCTGCCCATAGGTGATAATCCTAGAAGGTCTTCAACATGGAAACTAGTGATAGAGAATTTAAAAAAGTGGTCATCGTTATGGAAGAATCGTCATCTATCTGTTGGTGGGAGAATTACTTTGTTAAATGCAACTCTTAGTAGTATTCCACTTTATTCCCTATCCTTCTTCATATCTCCAAAGTTTACACAAGAAATTGTGAAAATTCAAAGGAATTTCTTGTGAGGTGGTGTGAAAGAAGAAAGAAAAATTCCATCGATAAAATGGGTCGATGAATGCAACAGAAAGGAAGAGAGCAGATCGGGTGTGAAATGTATTGAAAAGTTTAATGTGTCATTATTATGTAAATGGAAATGGCGTATTGTTGTTTTCTGCGTGATTTCCCACTCTGTTTGCACAAGTATATATGTGAGCAAAATGCACACATTGTGGCCTATGGTGTATGAGAGTTAAATGTCTGGGGATGGCATATGGAACTTAGATGTTGAGTTGTTGTCTAGCAAAGCAACAGATGAAGACAATACATTGATGGAACTATTACCAGATTTTGTATTTGACAGAAACGCGCAAGACAAGGTTGTGTCGATTCTTGATCGATTGCGAGGCTTTAGTACAAAAGCATGCTTTTGAAGACATTTTTTGCTGAATTTCACGAATGAAAACATTAATTAAATGTTGTGCATTCAAAAAAAAAAATGGTTTAGTCGCGTACCACAAAAAAAACTAATAGACGGTCTATTTCTTTCTAAATGAGTACTAAATTATATTTCTCATTTCCTAAAAAAAAAAAGTTATATTTTCTCATATATAGGAAAGCCTAATGTTATAAGGTAATGGTTATTAAATGACGAATAGTGGGTGTCTGGCCCTAAAAGAACACCGATATGATGCAATAAATAGAAATTAAGTTTAGTGGAGGAGATTACATTCTTACGAAATGGCTTATATAGTTCTAAACTCTATATGCAAGAGGCATCCAAGAATTTAAAAAGAGGGCTTAATGACATTTTTTATCCTCTATTTTATCATTTTCTCAAAAAATAGTCCCCTTTTTATCCTCTCAACTATCATATTTGTTACAATTTTAGCCATAATTCAGATTTTGACCCGAAACATAATGATATATTGTCTAAAAAAGGTTATGTTTTGATCCCAAAAGTGGTATTTTCTATTCAAAATAAAAAATAAAACAATAAATCACCACTTTAAGGGCCAAAAATCACCATCTTTTAAGCAAAAGAATGAGGTTAGACCAAAATTTTCACAAAAATGATGATAGGGGTGGTGAAAAAGTGCAATAAAGTCTTAAAAGAACCTATAAAAAAGGGATTGATAGTATTTTTTTTTTTAAGGACTAATTAAATTTAGTCAAGGGTCTACAATTGGCTTTCACTTAAAAATTTGTCCTAGTTGCTAGAATCATACATTTGAAGTGTAGGTTTCGAAAGTCGGCCCTAATTATCTCTATCTATAGGTTCTCTCTTCCATTTTCTTCAATGAGGGGTGGTTTCAGATCAATTTTTTGATCGAAAATCATCCCTTTCACCTCTCTCTCTCTCTCTCAATCTAAATAAGTTATTTTCACATAGATCTATGTTTTTTCTTCGTTATATCATTGTTCAAGGGCGATGTCGTGTTGTTCGTCGTATTGTACGACGATGTTTGATTACCTGTATTGTTGCACTATATGTATTGTTGCGGTGTTCATTTGATTCATATTGAGGGATCGACTATTCAATTGATGATTCGAGCGTCAACGTTGCAAATCCAGACACGTGAGTATTCTGGTCACTTTAATTTTATCGTGTGCTGTGTATTAGTACTATGATTAAACTGGCTTTGAATTATTTTTTTTTACATATTTGATCTGTCCGGTGAGAACAGTTGAGTCGCAACGGCGGCAAAGAATGCTCTGATGAGTCGGAAACCACTTCTGGTACGGCGGCTATGAGTCTCTGCGGTGGAACGAAAGGTGGCTGTAAGTAGGGATGGGAATAGGCTAGGCCGAGCTAGGCTTTGCAAGGCCTGAGCCTGGCCTACCAAATATTTGGAAGGCCCAAGCCTGGCCTGCGGCTTATCATAGGCTTACTTTTTGGGCCTGAGTCTGGCCTTCTGAAACCCTAATATGGCATGTTAGCCTGTTTAAAAGCTATTTCATATGGACATCTTTAAATAAGCAATGTGATTTAAGTTTAAATAGACGAAGGAACTAATATATCAATTTGATTAAATTCTCTTTTGATAATCAACATGAGTTTTTAAGGAATTTGACTATATATTGTATCATATTTCAATTCTAACTTATAATAATACATTTAAATATGAAAAAAATTAATGTATACTATTAAGCTGAAATTACTGAAAAAGTTAACAAATTTTTATTTTAATTCAAAGTACAAAATATATTATAATAATAAATAATATTATTTATATTTACTTAAATAGGCTAGCCTAATAAGCCTAAAAGGCTTTTTGAGTGGTCTGTGGTCTGACCTTTTAAGCTAAATAGGCTTCTAAAAAAGCCTAGGCCTTCTCTATTTAAGAAAAAAGCCTGGCCTTGCTTGGCCTGTCGTAGGCTAGGCCGTAGGCCCCTGTAGGCCGGCCTGATCTATTCCCATCCCTAGCTGCAGGTACGTTAGCACTCCAACGCTCAAGTCATTAATGGAATTGAAAGAGGTGTGTAAGAAGTGTTGTGAAAAGTGATGTTGTACCTTGAAGGTGAAAGCAACGTCACCATAGGCGCGCGTTGATCATAACCTAACCGTCTTTGTGGGATGCGGCGTATGATTAGGGCGGTTATGGGACACATGTAGCGAGGTCCTGGTGAGGAGGCGTGCTCCTACGTGGCACGGTGCAAACAAGCTGACGTACTCTTTTTAGTGCTTAGACTTAAGGCGTTGTACTTGAGGCCATGCGTAGCCGTGTGAATGATCTTGTGACCAATCCAGAACAATATTTAAATTTAAGGCCAATAATTTGTAAATTTAGAATTTTAGGATTAAAATTTAGGAGAAAAATTGAACCGTCTTTAACTTTGAGTTATAAATTTGTTCCATATATAACTTTTTTTTACCATATTTCTTTTTGTGCTTCTAAAAACTAACTCCGTAAAGTCGAAAATTTTCAAAGTCATCACTAATATTCATAAGACTAATAACAGTTCAATATGAATAATTGATGAAGAAGTACATATTCAATAGTCATGTCCCAAAATCTGCATCATCAAATGCTGTCATCGTGGCAGTACAACAAGTCTAGGGAGAAATATTGAGCTGGCTGGGTCAAATGTAACACTGATTCTCCATTTTCTTGGCATGCAGTAGGCACTAGTCTAGGATTGTGTCTCTAAATTGAACAAGGACTTAAATCAAGCCAAGACAATTTTCTATAACAAGCATTATATGTACATGAATGTGATGTTTTGGGGCTGTGGCATGCAGTTTATTAGATACATCACACAAAACCACGTCAGATTAAACAATATAATTGGAACAAAACCTACTAGAATGCATGCACTGATTGCTCTAACAAACAAACAAACAGCCTAAAGCAACATGCAAACTAAGCTAGGCTAGTGCTGCTTCTACTTCCTTGTAGCTAAAGAGGAAACCGCATAACAGAACATAGGAAGCACATAAGAAATAGCCACAGAGAACTGTAAGATGCCCAAATAGCATCCGGATGCGGAAGTTACGGCTGTCCATCAGAATGTTTTTGAAACGGAGGTCATTTATTAGGGCAAAGAAGAAGATGCAACTTGTCCCAAAGCAGATGGATGTACAAAGTGAAAATACCATAAATTTCCACGGGAAAACATGTCGGAGAGAGGAGATTATGAGAGCTGATATTGGTGTCACAGTCCCCAAAAGGATGGCTACCCTCATCAAAGACCCAAAATAATCGATGTAACCAGCCTTAGAACAAAAAAACTATATTTTAGCATGTGCCTAGGAAGAAGACGTTCTGAAGATTTGACGGAGAGTGAGGGTTTGGTTTGGGTGAAGAAGATGAAGACAATGCAGCGAATTCCGGTCTTGTAAAAAAAGGGTGCTCGTACTTATATACTCGTGAAATCGGTAGAATTTAGTATCCACTTGGATTGACTTATATATTTTTGAGTTTAGGACAACGAAAATTTGTTATAAGTATTGCATCCGTTTGTTACAGCTTTTTTTTAAAAAAAAATAATCATAATCTAATAACAACTTCAAATGAGAAGATGTTAAGAGCAGCTTCTCAAAAACTAGATTATTTTACAGGAGAGAAAATATGATCAAAAGATTGAACTACTTTGTAACAAAAATTCGATTTTATATAGCTGTATCAAAACAAACTAAATTATTTTTTTTTAAAAAAATTATTAAGGTAAACAAACGCAAATATATTACTCCCTCCGCTCCTTTTTAAGTGTCTTTTTAGGGTAAATTTTTCGTTCCTATTTAACTGTCTTTTTGGTATTTTAAAGGTATGATTTGTCAATTATACCCTTTGTTAATTACTCTTATATTTTTCAATAAAACTAATTAATGTTATCTATTTGGAAAACTAAAGATTGTTTTTTTAAAACAAAATTTGTTTATTGTTATCTTTAAATTTAAACAAAATTTCGTTGCGAACGATGGTTCCAAGAAGAGTTAAAATCTATAAATAAGATGAGTAACAATTGTTAAAAGTTTCAAGTGCAAAGTAAAAGAACAGATTTGAGAGAAGAAAAAATAAAAGACCCCGTGAATGTTCAAAAGGAAGAAAAAATGGAAAACTCTTTGGAAACGTTGATGAAAGGTGAAGGGAGAGCAATAGTTAAATACTCGTTTGAAAAGATACAAGACGAAGAACAAGATAACAAATGAAGAATAAGAAGTTTCATCAATATCATTTTTATATTGACTTAAAATTATTAAAAAGATGTGCACAATATTTAGAAAATTGACAATTGTTTGTAATGAGAGAGTGCGCAAAAAAATAGAATTTGTTGGACAAAAAGATAACAACTGACAATTATTTGTTACGAGAGAAATATAACATATTAAATTTATTGGAAAGATAAAGTGGTGCAAAAAGTATGAATTTTTTGGTGGATTAAAGGGAGGGTATAATAGGAAGAAAATGTGCAAAAATACACATCGCTATTTTGGTGCTAATTTTCTAAAAAGACACTTAAAAAAGAACGAAGGGAGTATGATTTTTCATAAAATCTCCATAAAATATCTCTAAATTATTTTCCAGCAAAATCACTTTTATTTTAATCCGTAACAAACAAACCCTTAATCATTTCATTATGAGCCCGTTTGTTATAGATTTTTGTTGTTTTCTTTTTATAAAAAAAAGTCACTTTTTAAAAAAAACAAATAATCAATTTTTTAAAGATTGCATCCGTTTGTTACAAATTTTTAAAAAAATCAGAATCTAAAAAAAATGCTGAAAACAAGTTCAAATGAGAAGCCGTTGTGAACACCTTTTTAAAATATAGTTTTTGTTAGATGAGAGAGAAAATTTGTTACAAGAATTTTAGAAAAAAATGTATGTTTTAGAAAAATTAAAATTCCAATCATATCCTTATTTTACCCTATATATACAAAGACTGGTCTTCCTTTTTCTTTTCCACATCCTAAACGTTATTCTTCTCTATTCTCTAAACAAGTGAGTTCCCTCTTTTATTTCTTGCTGCACATCATCTAAGTTGTGAAGGTTAGAAATATTCTTTTATAGTTGAAATTGTATATTTTTTTTGACTTAATCGAACTTTTGGTCCCTAACTTATTTGTTGTTTTCATTTTGGTCCCATAACTTTAAAAAATTTCTTTTCAGTCCCTTATTTATGCTTCTGTCAATCAAATTGATTATCTTTGTTAATTTTTTACCTTAAATGTTTAAGGTGGACCAACATTATAGATGGTCCACCATAGACCTTATTAAATTTTTAATTTTAACCCTCTAATTGTTTTTTTTCTAAAGAGAAAATCGTTAGTTCATACAAGTATATTGTAACTTACGGTGCACCACCAACACCTAATTGTATATTTACTTTTCTTCATGTCCATCGTCAACATCTTCATACATATTTATCACCTTCATCATCTTTTAACCTACAAATTCAAAACTAAAAACTCGATTTTTTTCTTCTTTCAAAAACGCAATCTTTATCATCAATCTTTTCACTACCAACCAAATACACAGATCCCTTCAAAAAAGCTACATACATAAATTCAGGCCACAACAATTGAAAAAAACTCGAAGAAATTGCTCTTCATGCCATAACAATAGAATAAAAAACGAAGCAGGAGAGGAGAAAAGGGAAATAGGGCACATAGTCAAGATTGATAGAAGACAATAGCATGAAAAACCAGAGAAAACATGATGATATCAAAACACATTATCAGATGTAAATCTAAAGACTACTAACCATTGAGACAAAATGGTAGGATAACAAGGGATATAAACAAAGAAAAGGGGATAACTGATAATCATGAAAAAAGATGATGGGAGAACGAGCAAAACAAAGGGAGGAAAAAAGATCAAAAGCTAAAGGGGTGATGAATGTGCCATAAAGCAATGATGCTGATTCTTGAAAAAAGAATCCTAATCTTAGAGAGAAAAAGGGATTCTCGAAGGCTCAACCTACCATCCAAATCTAGTTTTCTTTCCCATTTACTTTCCCTTAATAATCAACCCCAAATCAAAACCCAAACTCGAACCCTTTGTTAACCAACATTTGAACCTCAAATATGTGAAGAAATTAGGGATTGAAGAAAGTGAGAACAAATGCAATGTTCTGCGATTAAATTTTGCTCCTTCTATTCCTGCGTTTTTTTCTTCTTCAGATTAACCCATTCAATTGTAGTTTTTTTTTTTTTGATCAATATGAAGATAATAGGGAAGGGGAAGAAGAAAGGTTAAAAAAATTTAGGTGCAAATGGTTCATTGTTACATACAATGGACATGCAATCTAATTGGGGACTGGTTTGCACATCATCGAGCACTACAAAATGCTGAGACGGTGTCACCTCCCTAGCATAAGCGGAGGGAACCAATTCAGCAGTCAAAAGATGCAGATCATCATGCGCATCTAAAGGTGAATGTGTTACAAGTGCATCCTGAATTCGGGGAACCTCCAACTCCTCCAGAGATACCAGACCTACTTTTTCCACATCATCCGAAAGTACGTCAACATGCACAACAAGGGGATTCAACTCTAACACCGGGCGCGAAGGTAAACCACCTTGAGGGATATCATCAAACACGCAAGGCAAAGGTGTCTGTGTTTGTGTTGGGGCCGCAGTGGTATCAACATCAGCAGCAGTAACTGTTATCTGTGGCTCTGTAGGTGCTATAAAAGCGTTGGAAGAACCAATACCGGAGGGATATTCTTTGACAGGAACCCACTCAAGTTTCTTGGCTAAAATCCGCGCCTTCCCCTTAGCAACTTTCTCCTTCGAAATGCCTTCCTTCCTTGGGTACAACCAACGACAATTAGTAACATCATGTCCAAGTGTCTAACAATGAGAGCAAAAATCCGGAAGACATTCGTAAGCCACATCCACATTAAAGGAAAAGCTTTTCGCTCTACCATAATCTCATGAAAAAATTTCTTGGAGAAATCGATGTCGACCAAGATTCGTGCATAATGGCAAAAAATTTGTTTTGATGTCGCATTATCAAGGACCAGCGGTGTGCCAACCGCACAAGCAATTTCTTGGAGTGTACGTTCTATCCAATATTCTTGCGGTAATGCCATTAAACGTATCCTGACTTGCACATGTGTATTTCTTTGATTATTCATATTAAAGTCTTTTGCCCATTCAAATAATCGTAATACCCTCAACTTCAAATTGACAGTTCCCATCGCCCAAACAGTTTGTAAATCAGATCCAGAGGCAAAAAGGACTTCATAAAATCCCCTACCTAAAGATAGCAATGTCCAGGGAGCAGTAGTCTTCCATTGTTTCTCAAACTCAAAAATGTGACATGATCAACTTTATTTTTTTTGAACAGAAGAAAATGTGATCTATATAAACAAATCTACATACGAAAGAATAAAACCTGAAATTTCTAGAGGTGCTCACTCCAAGATTTCAAGACGACTCCAACAAATCAATCCAAATAGGTTTTTTTTTTTTTTTTTTTGTAAAATCCAAGTAGGGTTGGCCAACCCAACCCAATACAACTACCTTAATTGATTAACATATTAAATTGATTAATTTATTATCTAGACTAGTTTTGAACCTACATATATAATCACACAAAGTTTTTTTTAATGGTAGAATACAAAAATGAGTGTTTTTTTATATTAAAGAATTGTTTGATTTTTCGAGGGGGAAATAATTATTATTTTTCTTTGTTAAAGAGTTATTTTTTCACATTATAATTTAATTTGAGAATTGAATCAATCAAATCATCATGACAATTTTTTATGTGAAATATATATTATTATATTTTTCTTATAACCAAGAATAAAAATTCATAAACCAAATAATTGAGATCAATTCTTAATGTAACAATTTTTGGCCAAATTTTACTTCTTTAATCGAAATTCAATTAACATAGCTCATTTTATTTGATAATTGGAGGGTTAACAATAAAGCATAAAATTAACATTAAAGTAATTTGGTTTAGTTGGTAAAATTTGAGTCTAGACTATCTTTCTTTTTTTTTGACAGAGTCTAGATTATCAAGATCTCACTTTTGACAAATACGCCACCAAAACGCTGCACCACCAACACAAATGCGCCTTCCCAATAAACAAAATTTATGTGATAAGCATGAAATAGTGATCTATGAATTACGTTCAAAATCTCTCAATGGACTCTCTATGTGAAGCACCACCACTGTCTTCATCATCTAAAATTTATGCATCATCAAAATCAAAGCTATTTCAAGAAGACAAGTTCCTTGTTTTCAATTTTCAATCGGTTATTATTACACCAAAAAACAATTATGCTAGATGGCTAGGTGCCTCTTTGATCAACGAATTAAAGAGTCGTGAAGTTAAAGTAACTTAAATAATGCAAAAGACCAGAAACTTTTGTTTTTTTTGAGGAAACGAAAGACCAGAAACTCGAACACATATCATTGTCAACTACTCAAATATTTGACCATCTTAAAATTTATCCGTTTGTATTTTATTACATGTCACTTAAAAAAAATTTGTTTTTTAATTATGTTAACTACTCATACCATTGTGCTAACACTTACCGCTATGTCCGTTGAGGTTATAAGGCTAACTCTTATCATTTGGACTAGGGGTGTACATGGGTTGGATAAACCCAAAAAACCCGTCAAACCCACCCAAAAAAGTGAGTTGGGTTGGGTGATTGGGTGGATATGGTTTTAAAAAATGAAAAACCCATAAAAAATAACGGGTTTTGGGTAAAACCAGACTCAAATCCAACAAATCCCACTTAGCCAATAATATTCATATTTTTGTTTTTATTTTCATTTTCATAAGGAGGAAGGAGAATAACAAACGTTTTGATTATAATATTTCTTTAAAAAAAATTTTTTGGTTAAGTTCTAAAATTGACACAACACATTCTTTATATTGAAAATAAAAGTCTAATTTTTAAAATTGACACAACACATTCTCTATATTGAAAATCAAAACATATTAGAGTTACAAATTATGATGTTGCACTTTTTAGTTATTTTGATGTTAAAACAATTTTATGTTATCCAATTTTAGTTTGTTGCAAGTATTTCATGATGAAATTTGTTATTTAATATTATAACTTATTATTTTATATCGCTAAAGTATAGTGAAATAGGTTACACAATTTTTTTTAAAAAAAAAGTTGAGTAATTTTTATGAGAAAAAATACGAGGACTCGTCATTCAATATTAACAAAAAAAATAGAAAAATAATTTGGGTAACCCACTACCCAACCCAAACCAAACCGGAATTTAATAGGTTTACCCAAACCCACCCATTAATATAACGGATAGACATTTTACCTCACCCAAACCGGAGTATCCTATATGGTTCGGGTCTTGGGTTTAGCCAAACCCATTCCAAACCCACCCACATACACCCCTAATTTGGACTAACACTTCAATTGTAAATATAAAAGAATAGAGTTTTACCTTTTGTGGTCAAACATGAAAAAATGTGTTCCGACAATCAACAATCTTTTATATCTTTTACTTTTGACATATTCACTTTCCTAATATTAAATGTTGTTGATCTTCTATAAAGTTTAAAAAGTTATGCATAGTAACATCATATCCCTTAGGTCAATGAATATGGTGTTTACGATAATTAATTTTGTCATCCAAAAAGATCTAACGATGCAGCTTGTTGTCAACTTGTCTTTTATTCATGTGTAAGTAATCCTTAATAATTAATTGTTATGTGATAAGAAATTAAACCAATCCATTTATTTAAAAGAGATTTTAAAAAAATGTTCAATAAGTCTTAAAGAAAGAAAAACTAATGACCGTTGGTGTATTTGATAAGACAAGTTTGGAGCTTTATTCTCAAATGTAATTATCCAAACAAGCTTATACTTCATCAAAATCTAGAAGACTAGTAGTTAGTATTTTAATATTTCTATCTGTTGTTATTAAACCAAAAAGTAATATTCCATTCGGTCTTATTTATAAGATAAAATTGACTTTTTAGATACATTGAATAATGTATTTATCTAGTCAAAAACTTAAATCAAATACATAAATTATTTAATATGTCAAAAAATTAAATTATTTCTTGTAAATAAGATCGGGAGAAAGTACAATCTTTCAAACTTGTTTGTCAGACATTGCGGTTGTGTGCTACTCTATGAATTACAATGACAATTAGTTAGAGAACCGTGTCCTAAAAGTAAAAGCTACATTAAGCAATGCGAAAGACCATAAATGGTATGGCAAATATATATATTTTTAGAGAGGTATGGCAAATATTTTGAACACAAACAATGGGCAACTCAAATCTTTGACCAAGCCCTGCTTACTTGGCTTATATTTTAGAACATTTTTTTTTTTATATAAGTTTTTATAGAGAATTGAACTCATACTAGTAGTAGTTTATTTTATTTTTTTGAGGAAATAGTAGTTAATAATAACTGCAAGACTTAAGAAGATGGTATAAAAAAGGCATGCTAAATTGTGCTTTATCTTCTAAATAAATTCTTAATCAACAAATATTATTGTTATATTTTTTTTTTGACAGAAAGTGTTATTGTTATATTCAACTTAAGTGTCAGTGACAGTGAAATTTTGCAACGCAATTTCATCCATGAAAGAAAGGCAAATGTATGAAGTGAAAAGAAAAAAAAAGGGTAAAAAGAACATATATTAGTATAGTACATAATACATAATTTGTCATAAGAATCAAACAAGTGATAACCACAGTTGGCATTCTCCTCATTAATACTATAGTATCATCTCGGTCTTTAAATACAATACTTTAGATTTTGGGAGGATATTTTTATTTTTATTTTTAATAATGAGAGGATATTTAAATACTTTGGTCTTTTTTTATTTTTAACCATTTGAACTGTTCAGTCTTTTTTTTAATAGTTATTGTAAAAACACAAGTCTTTCTTTAATACTAGTAGTATTCTATTAATATTTTCAATCGAATTAATTATTACTTTTCCAAAACACTTTAAACTTATTTTACTCTAATCAATACGTAAACAATGAGGATTAAAGAAAATAAATATTGATAACATATTCTAGAAATAAATTTGAACAAAAGAAATATTATTTATAAATAATTTTAATACTACTATAATATTTTATTTCTAGTATATATAGAAACATATCCATAATCACATACATAAATTTATTTAAAATTTTAGCTATCATCATATAATCTAAAAGTTCTTCACTTTAGAACTGAAGCAGCCGTAAAACTAGTCATGTTTAGGCCACAAACTATCGATAGAGAACTCCATAATTTGTAAGAGAACTTTCCTAACAAATAGTTATAAAATTTCTGCGTCCACTTATTATATAAATACCACAAAGGTTTTTTTTCATAGATGTATAAATATAACCATAATACCAAGAAGCTTAGCATGAATGTCTCAAACCTATGATTCATTATTAAGAATATAAGGGATCAAACATTCACAGACACATAAAATTATAGTCAAACTATCACCACATAGAAATTTCAATTTATATTTTCTTGCAATTTATCGCCAAGCCAAAACATATTTATTTAATTTCTGGCAATCATGGACATAAAAATTCTTTTATCATTAGATTCAAAAACATATCTACATACATATCCTTGAGTTTAAGACACTTACTTGGATTTTAAGCTCATCTTTTACCTCAAATTAGATAACGATTCATATGAACTCTCACATGCCACTTCTTTAACATCCAATTAATGAGGGACCCGAGTGATCATTTCCATGCAATTCTAAAATCATACGACGATCATTTGAACTCTCACCCGCAAATTTGTTACAGGAATTTTAGAAAAAAATGTATGTTTTAGAAAAATTAAAATTCCAATCATATCCTTATTTTACTCTATATATACAAAGATTGGTCTTCCTTTTTTTTTTTTTTTCCACATCCTAAACATTATTCTTCTCTATTCTCTAAACAAGTGAGTTCCATCTTTTATTTCTTGTTGCACATCATCTAAGTTGTGAAGGTTAGAAATATTCTTTTATAGTTGAAATTGTATATTTTTTTGACTTAATCGAACTTTTGGTCTCCTAACTTGGTTGTTGTTTTCATTTTGGTCCCTTATTTATGCTTCTGTCAATCAAATTGATTATCTTCGTTAATTTTTTACCTTAAATGTTTAAGGTGGATCAACATTATAGATGGTCCACCATAGACCTTATTAAATTTTTAATTTTAACCCTCTAATTGTTTTTTTTTCTAATGAGAAAATCGTTAGATCATACAAGTATATTGTAACTTACGGTGCACCACCAACACCTAATTGTATATTTACTTTTCTTCATCTTCTTCATGTCCATCGTCAACATCTTCATACATATTTATCACCTTCATCATCTTCTAACCTACAAATTCAAAACTAAAAACTCAAAAAAAATTTCTTTCAAAAACGCAATCTTAATCATCAATCTTTTCACTACCAACCAAATACACAGATCCCTTCAAAAAAAACTACATACATAAATTCAGGCCACAACAATTGAAAAAAACTCGAAGAAATTGCTCTTCATGCCATAACAATAGAAGAAAAAACGAAGCAGAAGAGGAGAAAAGGGAAATAGGGCACATAGGCACGATTGATAGAAGACAATAACATGAAAACCCAGAGAAAACATGATGATATCAAAACACATCATCAGATGTAAATCTAAAGACTACTAACCATTGAGACACAATGGTAGGATAACAAGGGATATAAACAAAGAAAAGGGGATAATTGATAATCATGAAAAAAGATGATGGGAGAACGAGCAAAACAAAGGGAGGAAAAAAGATCAAAAGCTAAAGGGGCGATGAATGTGCCATAAAGCAATGATGATGATTCTTGAAAAAAGGAATCCTAATCTTGGAGAGAAAAAAGGATTCTCGAAGGCTCAACCTACCATCCAAATCTAGTTTTCTTTCCCATTTACTTTCCCCTAATAATCAACCCCAAATCAAAACCCAAACTCGAACCCTTTGTTAACCAACATTTGAACCTCAGATATGTAAAGAAATTACGGATTGAAGAAAGTGAGAACAAATGCAATGTTCTGCGATTAAATTTTGCTCCTTCTATTCCTTCGTTTTATTCTTCTTCAGATGAACCCATTCAATTGTAGTTTTTTTTTATTAATATGAAGATAAGAGGGAAGGGGAGGAAGAAAGGTAAAAAAATTTAGGTGCAAATGGTTCACTGTTACATACAATGGACATGCAATCTAATTGGGGACTGGTTTGCACATCATCGAGCGCTACAAAATGCTGATATGGTGTCACCTCCCTAGCAGAAGCGGAGGGAACCAATTCAGCAGTCAAAAGATGCACATCATCATGCGCATCTAAAGATGAATGTGTCATAAGTGGATACCGGACCTACTTTTTCCACATCATCTGAAAGTACGTCAACATGCACAACAAGGGGATTCAACTCTAACATCGGCCGCGAAGGTAAACCACCTTGAGGGATATCCTCAAACACACAAGGCAAAGGTGTCTGTGTTTGTGCTGGGGCCGCAGTGGTATCAATACCGGAGGGATATCATCAGCAGCAGTAACTGTTATTTGTGGCTCTGTAGGTGCTACAAAAGCGTTGGAAGAACCAATACCGGAGGGATATTCTTTGACAGGAACCCACTCAAGTTTCTTGGCTAGAATCTGCGCCTTCCCCTTAGCAACTTTCTCCTTCGAAATGCCTTCCTTCCTTGGGTACAACCAACGACAATTAGTAACATCATGTCCAAGTGTCTAACAATGAGAGCAAAAATCTGAAAGCCATTCGTAAGCCACCTCGACATTAAAGGAAAAGCTTTCCGCTTTACCATAATCTCATGAAAAAATTTCTTGGAGAAATCGATGTCGACCAAGATTCGTGCATAGTGGCCAAAAATTTGTTTTGATGTCGCATTATCAAGGACCAGCGGTGTGCCAACCGCACAAGCAATTTCTCGGAGTGTACGTTCTATCCAATATTCTTGCGGTAATGCCATTAAACGTATCTAGACTTGCACATGTGTATTTCTTTGATTAGTCATATTAAAGTCTTTTGCCCATTCAAATAATCGTATTTCCCTCAACTTCAAATTGACAGTTCCCATCGCCCAAACAGTTTGTAAATCAGATTCAGAGGCAAAAAAAGACTTCATAAAATCCCTTACCTAAAGATAGCAATGTCCAGGGTGCAGTAGTCTTCCATTGTTTCTGAAGCTAAAAAATGTGATCTGGTCAACTTTATTTTTTTTGAACAGACGAAAATGTGATCTATATAAACAAATCTACATACAAAAGAATAAAACCTAAAATTTCTAGAGGTGCTCACTCCAAGATTTCAAGGCGACTCCAACAAATCAATCCAAATATATATATATATATATATATATATATATATATATATATTTTTTTTTTGTAAAATCCAAGTAGGGTTGGCCAACCCAACCCAATACAACTACCTTAATTGATTAACATATTAAATTGATTAATTTATTATCTAGACTAGTTTTGAACCTACATATATAATCACACAAAAAAAATTTCAATGGTAGAATACAAAAATGAGTGTTTTTTTTATTAAAGAATTGTTTGATTTTTCGAGGGGGAAATAATTATCATTTTTCTTTGTTAAAGAGTTATTTTTTCACATTATATTATAATTTAATTTGAGAATTGAATCAATCAAATCATCATGACAATTTTTTATGTGAAATATATATTATTATATTTTTCTAATAACCAAGAATAAAAATTCATAAACCAAATAATTGAGATCATCTCTTAATGTAACAATTTTTGGCCAAATTTTACTTCATTAATCGAAATTCAATTAACATAGCTCGTTTCATTTGATAATTGGAGGGTTAACAATAAAACATAAAATTAAAATTAAAGTAATTTGGTTCAAATGATTAGTAAACATCGATAAATGACAAATTAGTTGGTAAAATTTGAGTCTAGACTATCTTTTTTTTTTTTTTTGACAAAGAGTCTAGATTATCAAGATCTCACTTTTGACAAATATGCCACCAAAACGCTGCACCACCAACACAAATGCGCCTTTCCAATAAACAAAATTTATGTGATATGCATGAAATAGCGATCTATGAATTACGTTCAAAATCTCTCAATGGACTCTCTATGTGAAGCACCACCACTGTCGTCATCATCTAAAATTTATGCATCATCAAAATCAAAGCTATTTCAAGAAGACAAGTTCCTTGTTTTTAATTTTCAATCGGTTATTATTACACCAAAAAACAATTATGCTAGATGGCTAGGTGCCTCTTTGATGAACGAATTAAAGAGCCGTGAAGTTAAAGTAACTTAAATAATGCGAAAGACCAGAAACTTTTGTTTATTTGAGGAAACGGAAGACCAGAAACTCGAACACATATCATTGTCAACTACTCAAATCTTTGACCATCTAAAAATTTATCCGTTTGTATTTTATTACATGTCACTTAAAAAAAAAATAGTTTTTTAATTATGTCAACTACTCATACCATTGTGCTAACACTTACCGCTATGTCCGTTGAGGTTATAAGGCTAACTCTTATCATTTGGACTAACACTTCAAGTGTAAATATAAAAGAATAAAGTCAAACATGAAAAAATGTGTTCCGACAATCAACAATCTTTTATATCATTTACTTTTGACATATCAGTTTCCTAATACTAAATGTTGTTGATCTTCTATAAAGTTTAAAAGGTTATGCATAGTAACGTCATGTCCCTTAGGTCAATGAATATGGTGTCATACGATAATTGATTTTGTCATCCAAAAAGATTTAACGACACAGCTTGTTGTCATCTTGTCTTTTATTCATGTGTAAATAATCCTTAATAATTAATCGTTGTGTGATAAGAAATTAAACCAATCCATTTATTTAAAAGAGATTTTAAAAAAATGTTCAATAAGTCTTAAAGAAAGAAAAACTAATGACCTTTGGTGTATTTGATAAGACAAGTTTGGAGCTTTATTCTCAAATGTAATTATCCAAACTAGCTTATACTTCATCAAAATCCAGAAGACTAGTAGTTAGTATTTTAATATTTTTATCGGTTGTCACTAAACCGAAAAATAAATACACCATTCGGTCTTATTTACAAGATAAAATTCACTTTTTAGATACATTGAATAATGTATCTATTTAGTCAAGAACTTAAACCAAATATATAAATTATTTAATATGTCAAAAAATTAAATTGTTTTTTTTAAATAAGACCGGGAGAAAATACAATCTTTCAAACTTGTTTGTCAGACATTGCGGTTGTGTGCTACTCTATGAATTACAATGACAATTAGTTAGAGAACCGTGTCCTAAAAGTAAAAGCTACATTAAGCAATGCGAAAGACCAGAAATGGTATGGCAAATATTTTGAACACAAACAATGGGCAACTCAAATCTTTGACCAAGCCCTGCTTACTTGGCTTATATTTTAGAACATTTTCTTTTTTTTTTTTACAAGTTTTTATAGAGAATTGAACTCATACTAGTAGTAGTTTATTTATTTTTTTTGAGGAAATAGTAGTTAATAATAACTGCAAGACTTAAGAAAATGGTATAAAAAAGGCATGCTAACTTGTGCTTTATCTTCTAAATAAATTCTTAATCAACCAATATTATTGTTATATTCTTTTTTTTGACAGAAAGTGTTATTGTTATATTCAACTTAAGTGTCGGTGACAGTGAAATTTTGTAACACAATTTTATCCATGAAAGAAAGGCAAATGTATGAAGTAAAAAGAAGAAAAAAAAAGGGTAAAAAGAAACATATATTAGTATAGTACATAATACATATTTTGTCATAAGAATCAAGCAAGTGATAAAATATCATTTCATGATTGTCACGGACAGCCTAGAACTTGTCAACCACAGTTGGCATTCTCCTCATTAATACTATAGTATCATCTGGGTCTTTAAATACAATACTTTAGATTTTGGGAGGATATTTTTATTTTTATTTTTAATAATGAGAGGATATTTAAATACTTTAGTCTTTTTTTATTTTTAACCATTTGAACTGTTCAGTCTTTTTTTTAATAGTTATTGTAAAAACACAAGTCTTTCTTTAATACTAGTAGTATTCTATTAATATTTTCAATCGAAATAATTATTACTTTTCCAAAACACTTTAAATTTATTTTACTCTAATCAATACGTAAACAATGAGGATTAAAGAAAATAAATATTGATAACATATTCTAGAAATAAATTTGAACAAAAGAAATATTATTTATAAATAATTTTAATACTACTATATTATTTTATTTTTCACGATTTAGCTAAAAATATCTTATATATTCTATTCCAATAAAAAAAAACTTATTTTTTGAATATCTTATATATTCTATTCCAATAAAATATCTTATATATTCTATACACCTTATCTAGACCAAATCCATTAATTTCTATATAGTAGTACTTGAGTTGGACAACTTTGACCAAAAGATGCCTCTAACTTGTCACATTGAATACTATAAATAGAAGATACCTAACATATATCAAAACACATCCATCAATATCAAAATTTCACACAACAATGTCTATTTTTCTTAACCCCAAACTCTCATTTCTCACTTTATTGTTCCTTTCATTTTCCACCTTAATTGCTCATGCAATTGTTCCACAAAATGAAACCTTCAAATTTGTAAATTCAGGTGAACTTGGAGACTTCATTGTAGAATATGGAGGTGATTACAGAATGATAAGCATATTCAATGCTCCTTTCCAAGTTGGTTTTTACAACACTACCCCAAATGCCTTCACTTTAGCTCTTCGAATCGGACTTCAACGATCGGAGCAACTTTTCCGGTGGGTATGGGAAGCAAATAGAGGCAACCCAGTTGGTGAAAATGGAACTTTTTCATTAGGTGCTGATGGAAATCTTGTGTTGGCTAATGCTGATGGAAAAATTGTTTGGCAAACAAACACTTCCAATAAAGGTGTTGTTGCCTTTAGGTTACTCTCAAATGGTAACATGGTTTTAATTGATGCTAAAGGTAATTTTGTTTGGCAAAGTTTTGACCATCCAACAGATACCCTTTTGGTGGATCAATATTTAAAACCTAATGGTCCTTCAAAGCTTGTTAGTAGACTTTCAGAAAAAGAAAATGTTGATGGTCCTTATAGTTTGGTTTTGGAGCCTAAAGGTTTGGCTTTATATTATAAGAGTAAAAATTCTCCTAGGCCAATTCTATATTGGTTTTCATCTTCTTGGTTTTCATTTGAAAAAGGCTCATTAGAAAATGTCACACTTAAATCTGATCCAGAATCTTTTGAGTATGGATTTGATTTTTTTGTTGCCAATTCTACCACTTCTGGCAATAGTATCATTGGTAGGCCAGTGAATAATAGTACCTTAACATATCTTAGGCTTGGAATTGATGGTAATATTAAATTTCACACCTACTTCCTTGATGTGCGTAGTGGTGTTTGGAAAGTGACATTCACTCTCTTTGATGAAGATGAAGATTTAGGTGAGTGTCAATTGCCAGAGAGATGTGGGAAATTTGGGCTTTGTGAGGATAATCAATGTGTTGGTTGTCCATTAGAGAATGGAATATTTGGTTGGAGTAATAATTGTAGTCCTAAGCCTTTAGGAGGAGTATGCAAAGCAAATGAATTTCATTACTATAAAATTGAAGGAGTTGAG
Organism: Medicago lupulina; assembly: GCA_958299785.1. Taxonomy (NCBI): domain Eukaryota; kingdom Viridiplantae; phylum Streptophyta; class Magnoliopsida; order Fabales; family Fabaceae; genus Medicago; species Medicago lupulina. The sequence goes on from OY283139.1 coordinate 77,269,758, forward strand.
CATTATATGAGTAAATACACTATTGGTGATAAAGTAAGTGAAGATGCATGTGGAAATAAATGCACCAAGGATTGTAAGTGTGTTGGGTATTTCTACCACAAGGATAAGTCAAGGTGTTGGATAGCTTATGATCTTCAAACTCTTACTAGAGTTCAAAATACCACACACGTGGGTTTTATTAAGGTGCCTAATAAGGGACCGGGATTTGCTTCAGTAGCAAATTCACACAGTTTGCTGCAGTAACAAATCTCAGCCATCAATCAATGATCTGACGGTCCTAAATTCACAGAAGGATTTCAACAGTTTCACACGGCGTAAGATCTTGACCGTTCAAATCCCCTATTGAGTAATAAGATAAGCTTAGATTTCTCTTGGTATTGTATTTTAATTGTATTAGTTTAATTTAGTTATTTCCTACTAGTGGTTTTCGATTGCAATAAAGTTGCGGTGTATCTCTCTATTCTCCACTTGGAGAAGGACATGTAATATGTGTACTATAAATTAAGAAAGTGTGCAATGAAAGTGTTATTGTAACTGTCTTAATATAATTCATATTCTTCTATCATTCCATTTAAAATTATTTGAAATTGTAAGCCAAGGATTAAAGTTATTTCTTTATAATTTGTTACTAGTTTGACATTAACAAATGGATTCCATTCAAACAATATTTCAGGGTTTAAATTCATGATTATATGAGATTACAATGGTCGTAAGGGAAAACTATGAATAGAATATAATATAGTTTATGATGGAGGATGAGTAGCTCATTTCTTTGAGTTAAAATATTAAAAATGTTTAAAGGTTTAGGGTTTAAACAAGTGAGAATATACCAACATAACAATTAATATACTTTGATGCGGTTGAACTTAAGAAGATAGTTTGTTGGGTTGAGATCCTTCGTGTAGAGAAATTGAGCTCTCGTCGTCCGTCGTAGGCTGCCTTGAGTCCCTCTCCACAGGAGGGTTATGGTGCACTTGCACGCACTCATACGTCAAGTCAGTGGGGGTGTTCAAGAGATTATAGAGTGCGACTTAAAATAGCGTAAGAATGGCCTGCCCAATGTCAAGCATGTGTATATATAATGAATAAGTAGGGTTTTGGTTGTCAAGCCTTCATCTGGAACAACTGTCCTTGAGGGACAGATGTGACTATCTAAGTGGTCCTCTAGCATTGGATCTGGACTGAATGGTCAAGATCAGACTAGAGTCCAAACATAATGAGTCTTGGCCCAGTCCGAAACAATGCTAATATTTGTCATTAAAAGAAAACTTCTTGTTATGTTATTAATCTTTGTTTTAGTACCAAGATGGATACCCTATATCCAAGTAATTGGACTCAAGTGGTTGACAAGTTCCACTAAAGAACGAATTATTCATGAGATCCCGAGTTTAATTTTTAGGTGGAACAATTATTTGTTAGACTTCACTTATATCTCAGTCGAACTTCATATTACTAAGATTCATTCCCTTCTAAACCAATTACCAAAGGTTAACAAAAATAAAATAAAATGGATAACCCACTATTTTGGGGTAAAACAACGCTTTCAAGTTTCATTATAAAAGAGTTATTTAAACCTCTTGTCAATCTACCATTCCGATGAAACTCCGTTAAGAACCGCAATACATCATCTTTTAACTCTTGCAAGAATTCTTTAACGAAACCAAAATTCACACCATCCGGACCAGGATTCTTGAAACTGCCACAGTTCCACACCACTGCCTTTACTTCTTTTAGGGAAACATGTTTAATCAAGCTACCTCCTACCGCATACGACAACTTTCTGAAAACAAGATTATCCACAGTCGTCCTAGTTACACTGTGCGCTTGAAAATGAGTTGAGAAATGGTCAAAACCGCACTGCGAATAGGATGCACCCCTTCGACTAAAGAACCATTCACGACAATCAAAGTTAGCGCATTCCGTCTCTGTCGGCTGGATAAAACGGAGTGGAAGTACTTTAAGTTTGCATATCCTTCTCGTAGCCACTGTAACCTTGATTACTGCCAACATATACTAGTACTAACACGGGATAACGAGTGAATATTTGATGTAATGTCTTGCATTTCCTTAATTTCCACTTGTGACAGCGGTACTTCTTCTCCCTTACCATCTAAGATCGATAACCAAGCTTTAAGGGAATCAATCTTTGCTGGTAAATTTTGAGTATGTGATGCGTGCCACTCCTTCAGCGCCAATTTGAGCAACTTCCATTATTCTTTCAACACAAAACCAACCCAATCATCAACCTGCATCGATTTCCACTGTCCCTCACAAATTGGTTGTAACCAAGAATATCTTGCCAACATTTCAACATACGCGTAGGCCGAGGATCCTAGTTTTCCTCATCCACCGACAAAATCAAAGGGAAATGGTCAGAGAGTCCCCATAAATGAGTTTCATGTACACAATTAGGCCACAGAAGACACCACTCCTCAGATAGCAAGAAGCGATCAAGCCGACTCATAGTAGTCCTGTCGCCCTTGAACCAAGTGTAATTATGGCCACACAACGATAAGTCAATCAACACATTATCATCAATGAAATGATTAAAAAGGGAAGAATCCAAAGAGAAGGAAGCATCCCTCGACGGGTGTCTTTCATCCCTACTCCGAACCTCATTAAAGTCCCCACACACATATACCCATTGTCCCCGCAACTGCTTTAAACGACCTAATAAAGATCCCCACAACACATCGTTCGCCCTACGATCGCAGGGGGCATAATTTGAACAAACAAAAGTCTTCATTAGATTTAATAAACTTGTCATGAATCAACATAACATGCTCACAACTAACCGAAGACCACACCTCCACATCAGCAATATCCCACATAGTCAATAAACCCCCCTGATGCCCCTATAGAGTGGCGAAAGGAAAGCTTACAATTTGGATTCCCCACAAAGAAGTACGCAGAAATTCATCACAAACAATCAACCTTGTTTCTTGCAGACACATAATGAACGGTTGTTTCTTCCTTACCAACAAATGAACCTCCCTTCGCTTCTCCCTCCCACCCAACCCCATAACATTCTAAGATAATCTTCATCAACTACACTCACCTCCCCCCTCCTCACGACACCAAACTCCACTCTAACTCCCTCTCCCTATCGGGCTCCCCCCTTTTTATCTTCCATATTTTTAAACTCCCTGTTACCCTTTCCCGCTCTAGCCAGAACACTAAACATATTATGATTTTCTCCATTAAACTTCACCCCTACAACTTTTCCTATTCCCCAAACATCATCCACCACCGCCTTCTCATTCCCATGCAAAACCACCCAATGTTTCCAATCATTATTAACTGATGTCATTGAAGAATTCTCATATGATGAACATTGATTAACAACCTCCACTGACCGCTTCAATCTATCTTTACCATGGCGCTTACGGACTTTCTTTTTAAGAATTTTCATAACCTCATAACGATCTTTACTAGGTAACCTTGCATTTTTATTAATATTTTGAACCAAATGTCGCAACAAACCACCCGCTTCTTGATCAACCCTTGTACTCTTGCCATCATCCGCCCTCACAGTCTTCTTGGATTTATTTTTAGTTGAAAAAAATTAAACATGCGTCACCGTGATTATGATCATTAAGCCATTGCATGATCAACGAACCTGACAATATAGAACGAGCAACACCTGGTGGGCATGAAGTTGTGTGAAGTCTTCGCGAACGGGTCGAGCCTTTATCTGTAATTACATTTGCGTCTAAAGTAAGCACTCCTGCCTCTTGTACCTGTCTCGTGTCACCATATGTTGAACCCCCATTCTCAGAAAATTGCTTAACCATATCCTTTGCTTGCAACGCATATGGAAAAGAGGAAGCCATATGCGACACGATATTTGAACTATCCGGACTTCTTAGTTGATTTGCTACAACTTCTTGCACATTATCAGGTGTTGTAGTTTCATATTTCACATGCACATGATGAGCTTCATGTAAGTTGTAAGTTGCCATGTTTGGCCGTCGCGCAAAAGGAGCATCATGTCGCTCCCACGAATGGTCCCTGTTGAAGCGATCCCTAAGCGCCTGATCCTCCCACGAAGCATACCTAACCCTAGATTGTCGGTAACCATAGGCATCCCTGTCGTCGAATCGTGGATCCTCCCGCTGTCTGTCCTGACCTCGATCAACCTGTCGTAACGATGTCCCACATCGCGGTTTCACGTCAAACCATTTTCCCCATCCATACCCATTTGTGGCACCTTGCTTGGACCCCTTCCCCCTGTAAAATCTCTCCTCCGCCGAAAAAGAATTCTGGTGTGACCTAGGCGGTGCTTAGAGCCACTTCCCCCCCCCCCCCCCCCGCTCTCTCTCTCTCTCTCTCTCTCTCTCTCTCCCTCCCTCCCTCCCTATCTCCCTCCCTCCCTCTCACTAGTACTGGTAAAACGTTTTCTTAAAATTTACTGATAGCTCACACTATACTTAATTGGCAGTACCAGTACTACTATTACGAATTGACACGTACTGAAGCTCCATACCTCCGTACGTATCGACTTTTTCTCATGCCGCGTATTGCAACTCGTACTCGTACTACGTACCAAAACGAATCCTTATTTATTAATTTTGTTAAGTTTTAACCTAATTTTTTCCTTCCACTAATCCCTTATTAGGTTTGCAACAACTCTATTCTAAAATTTTGGCTCTAAATTTGCATCATATATGTTTTTCATTTCTCTTTCTAATAACCGTGAATATTTTTCAAAGCAAAAATAAAATTTAATAGATATCTTAATCCTTATCTTTATTATTTATTAATTTTATTAGGTCTGCAACAACTTAACCTATTATTTCTATAGAATTTTTTTTTTGACAAGTTGTTGTACACTTATTTAATATGTTTACAAACAGAATATCCTAATTTTCATGCAAACTCGGCTACCCTAAATAATTTGTTAGGAACCATGAACTGCATTAGTTTTTTATGTTTAACTATACAAGTAATAAATAAAATTGACTTGTGCAACAATATAATTTTGTATTCTTTTTATCATTTGATTGTAATATTGCATCTCTAATAATCTAATTTGCGTTTATCTATCGACTCATGATCTTACGGGTTAAAGATTATTTATTGGTCTCTATTATAGTCGAGAAGACCTGTGCGTCGCATGGGTCAAAAGTCTAGTTACAAATTACGTGACTATGGTTTGGTTCAGTAGTTGTTGTGTTGTCCGGTTACCAGTCCGACCGAGAGATGATTATATTGTAGCAGCTGGATTTCTATTTTTTTTTCTTTTAGTTGTATTGTGTATTTTAGTTGTGGACACAGTTTTGCTGTTGTTGTAGCGTTTGGGTCTGTTTGAAAGCAGCTAGCAGTTATAATTAGGTGGGTTTTTTTTTTCTTCTGTTGTGTGCCCGTATGCCTTGCGCTGGGATTGGAATTCTGCTCTTCCCCCAGCACAAAAGACTCGCGCCCTGCAGCCATGCCAAAAATGCCCCTGTGCTAGTTAAGTAACGCTGCGCAAGTTAACTCATGCAGCGATAGTTATCACGCCACTGTGCACAGTCCTGTTTTTTGAATTTTTTGCGCCACTTTTTGTTCTTGGTTAGCTTGTTCCACAAGTAATTTATTTATTCTTCCTTTGTATTTTTGTTTATTCAATAGATATATAGGGAGATGGTTGACAATGTCGCGGATGATGACGTTGAACCGAAACCGGCCAAAAAGGAAGGTTCCGGTGAAGGTTTCGGCGATGTCAAACCAACCGATAATTTGAAACCGTTTAAAGTCCAAATTCCAATGCAAGCTCGAATTGGTAAAATTGAAGAACCTAAGCCGGTACCTATCGGTGTTATTTGTAAAGCTCGCGACACAGCCTCACTTTTTACAACAAATGCAAGATGGAGAGAGCGAGAAGAGTTACTTACTTGGGTTTGTGGACAAGGGGTAAAGGCCGGATTTGGTGTTTGTATAGATAAATCTGTTTTAAAAAGGCCGTACTTGACGATGCAATGTGAAAGAAGTGGGATATATAAGCCACCCAAGACAAGGAAGAAACCGAACCTTGAAAGCATCGGCTCTAGGAAATTTAATTGTCCGTTTAGGTTGAAAGGTTTCTTTGTAAAGAGACAAATGATTGGTGGCTTGCAATGCTTTGTGGAATGCACAACCATGACTTGGAGGAGGGGGAGGGAAAGTTACAAGGACACCTAATTGCGTGTAGACTTAGTGCGGAGGAGAAGAAAAAAATTATTGAAATGACAAAGAGCTTGGCGGTGCCTCGGAATATTCTCACCAATTTGAAGGAAAATAACAACGAAAGTCTGACAACAATCAAGCAAGTGTACAATGTGCGAACAAGATGGCGCAAGGGGGAAAGAGGTGACATGACGGAGTTGCAATTCTTGATTTCGAAGTTGGTGGAGCATAAATATGTCTATTACACAAGATGCAATAGTGAGGAAACCACTCTTGAAGACATCTTTTTTGCTCATCCGGATTCAATTAAATTGCTCAACACCTTTCCAACCGTTTTGGTAATGGACTCCACATACAAAACCAACAACTACAGAATGCCATTGTTTGAGATAGTTGGTTGCACCTCTACAAAAATGACGTATTCCGTTGGTTTCGCCTTTCTTCACTTTGAACTAGAGGATAACTTTGCTTGGGCACTTACGATGTTGAAAGGTCTCTTGTCCTCAAAAGACAACATGCCTAAGGTGATTTGTAACACCCCATTTTCCCAACATAAAAATTTCTTAAAAACATTTATCAGAGTACACAACAATAACGGGATATCACATATAACATAATCCGAGAAATAGTTAAATAATAATTTAACTAAATAACTTCAAAATATTGCAGCGGAAAAATACTTATAAATCATAAACGTTTGGCACGCAGGCCCCATAAAAATATCTCAAAAGAGTTAGTTCCATTATTTGCAAAATATCATAAAGATTCACGTAAAAGAATGAAGCATGCTTATAAAACAACCCCATCTCGTTACGTATCAGAGCGACCTAGACGACACAGTGAGGCAAGGCCACTTACGAAGCAACTGCACACTAAGCACGATCACCTGCACTTGCCCACAAGGCGGCAATTCCAGCAGAAGGGGTGAGATTTCATAACAAAATAATATTAATCAACATAATTTAGAATAATAATTAACATCAAAACATTCTTAACATTTTTGCATAATTAAATAACAATTACCACGTAGTCACATAATCAATCCTCATCAAAAATGCATCATTTAGACACAACAATGCAACAATGCTCTTAGACTCCTTATATGCATGTGGTACCAAACTTCATCATAAGTATTAATATACTTTAAAACGTGCGGAGGACAAAGCTCCTAATAAACGTGCGGAGGACAAAGCTCCTATCATGGTGAGGACTAAGCTCAATGTATGCTAATGCATGGACTCAAATCAATCAACAACTTATCTTAATCACTTCATCATTATGCATCCAAGAAATTGGAGCTAAACAATAACTTATCATCATATATACATATATATATCATACGAATTCAGTTTAATAACATCAGCAGCATAATTCAAATATCAAGAGCAGAATGATATCATTATATCAATTACAATTCAAAGCAACATAAACTTTATCATATTAGCATAAGGTATAATACTTTAATTCTTACTCAATATCATGAATATATCTTATTCAACTATACGGATTACTCTCAACATTACCATTAGGTCTCACTAACCCTTAGGGATCCCCTCTCAAAGTCTTGTGCGAAACAGATCGCAATAGCATTGGGAATGTGACATTCTGTCACAGCACATGTCGCCGTGGCGAGCTCAGATGCTGGCCTGGCGAGAGATTACAGGTCTCTGTCGCCATGGCGAAGGAAATCCTGCCTGGCGGGGAAATTACAGGTCTCTGTCGCCATGGCGAGCAAAATCTCGCCTGGCGGGCGATGAACAGTTTGTCGCCATGGCGGGATATGTCCTGCCCGGCGGAACGGTGTCAGAACAGGTTACGAGTTTACGAACTTTTTCACCCCAAATCCTAGTTTTCACCATATTAGACCCCAAATTCGACTGAAATAACAACATTAATCCTATTCTAGGTTCTGTAATCCATTCCTACATCAAATAAGCAAATTCTACCATTCAATTCATCAATTCTAGGGATTTGACCTAGTTTTCTCATTCGCCCAACTCAATCCTAATTCTTGTTAATTGATCATCAGAACTATGCTAATTAACATTATCAAGTCATTAGTCTCACCCTTACCTGGAATTGCAGAAATCGCAGCTCTCTCCTTCTCTTCTCCCTTCACGTGCGTTTCTTTTTCTCCCAAAAGTCTGATACGTTACTGACTTTCTAAACCTAACTTCCTTATTTATACTCCCAACAAATCTTATCTTATTTACTCTTTCTCCCACATAACTCTCTAAAATCCAAAACTAACTTACAACTAAATATTTTATTTTATTTTCAAATCTTATTTTATTTAACAATAAAATAAGTCCCTTAATCTTATCCTTAAAATTATACTTATCACAAAATCATCCAAAATCATCAAAACATATCAAAACACATATATATTATATAAATATAATATAATCACCTAAACTTGATTTAAATAAATAATTAAACGAAAGTGGGCGTTACATGATTGCCGTTGGCACAGTTTTCCCTAAAACATACACTATGCTTTGTTATTTTCATATTGGGGAGAATGTAAGGGCTAAGTGCATCACAGATTGTAAAGTTCACCCAAAGCCTCCTAAGGGTGCAAAAGTTGACAAGAAAGAATTGAAGAAGAACAAGGTGAAGAATAGAGAAGTTGTTGAGAAAGTCGTGATCGCTTGAAGAGAGTTGGTCGAATCTCCTACGGAGGAATCATATGCAAATAATTTATTGAAATTCAAAGAGGTATGCATGCCATTTCCGGAATTCATTAAATATGTCGAAGAAACGGTTTTGAACCTTAAGGAAAAATTTGTGAGGGCATGGACGAATAAAGTCTTGCATCTAGGGTGTAGAACCACCAACATTGTTGAATCGGCTCATGGAGTTTTGAAAAAATATTTGAGGAGTAGCGTGGGTGATTTGGCATCATGTTGGGATGAAATTCACAAGATGTTGGTCGTGCAATTTGGTGAGATACAAGGAAGTTTTGGGAGGAACAAAATGGTCTTTGAACACAAATACAGAAAAATCAAGATGATGAAAGAGTTGGAGGGTTATGTTTCTAGAAAAGCATTGAGATTTATCTATGATGAATTGAAACGCTCCAAGACATTCGGCTTTCGTGAGGAAGATTGTGGTCGTGTGCAAAAGACATCGTACGGGTTACCTTGTGCGTGTATTATTGCCATGAAGAGCAAGAAAAAATTGCCTCTTGTCTTCGATGATATACACCCTCATTGGAAAAGGTTGTGTGTACAAGGAGAAAAGATTGATGATGATTTTTCCATGGTGGAGGAGTGGAATGGCATTCAAGAACTTCTCAAGAAAAGCCCTTACAATATGAAACTCCACATCAAAGAGATGATGCGTCAAATAGCATTTCCGGAAACCACAATTTTGTCTCCGCCTTCGACAAAGGCGGTAACCAAGGGAGCACCTAAAAGGAAGAGGACTACACTCAAAGTGTCATCATCGGGACAAATCCCCTCTAGGTGGGAGACCATTGATTCTCAAAATCTGGATAGTCAACCTTCACAACCAAAGAGGTCACTTCCAAAGAGGAAATATGCACGCCTTGGCACTTACTCCCGCTCACAAGCTTCATCCTCTACTTCAAAACCGCTTCGGAATATCCCATACATTTCACAAATTCCAAACTTCATGAGACCTTTTGTTGAAGACATTGTCAATGTTAAAGGGGATGGTCATTGTGGATTCCGGGTGATAGCTAGGCACTTGGGGAAGGATGAGGAAGATCATGTTTTGGTTCGGTATGCACTTATTAATGAGTTGAAAAATCACAAGAGTGACTACATGCCAATATATGACACGGAGGAGCGTTATAACAAAATCTTGAATGGTTTATACCCTCCAAAACATACAATTGGTGTTGCGCCGGTAGATAAGTGGATGACTGTAACGCCCCATTTTTATTTAATTATTTTTTAGTTGATGTTTGAGTATTTTTATATGATTTTATATGAATATATTTGACATATATGATTTATATATGATTTTTATGTGAAATATATGACTTGGTATGAATTGTGTGATATTTGGTGTGATGATAATTTATTATATGATTTATGGTGTTGTGTTTTATTTAAATAAATGTTGTTTGATTATTTTATTTATTTAATAAAAAGGTAGAAAATAGTATTATTTGGTTTAAAGGGAATTAAGTATAATTATGAGGAATAAGTGGGAGTTAAGGAAATAAGACGGGGTTATAGTTTACAAAAAAAAAAAAAAGGGAAGTCAGAAAGAGTTTCACGTACAATTGAGAGAAGAGGAGAAAACCTAGAACCAAGAGAAGAGGCTAGAAGAAGAGAGAAGAACGCAGCTTAATTCAGGAACCATAATCTAAGGTAAGGGTGAGATTATCTTTCAATAGTAATGGATTGTATATCTTTGATTGTGAATTTAACATGAATTTGTAGAAAATTGTGAGAATTGGGATTTAGGGTTGGAGTATGATTATGAGAGATTAAAGGTGTAGATTGTACTGTATTGATGTTAGGATGCATTCAGGTTATTGGCAGAACTTATTTTCATTTCTGTAGATTGTTTTGGGGTTGGAAATTGAGAAAAATGGGATTTTTGGGTGAGAATTGCGTACTGCCCGTGCTGACATTCATCGCTCGTCGCGGCGAGCAGCATGACTCGCCAAGGCGAGTGAGCAATGTTCATAGCTCGCCTCGCGAGCAAAACCACTCGCCACGGCGAGTAGGACCTTAGAAAAATGTGATTTTTGGAAATGTTGTTGTAAGGTGTGGGATGGATAGCTTTGTGTACCTTAATATTTTTAGAGATGACTGGGACAGTTTTCAGATTAAAAAGATGATTAGGTAGCTTTAAAATGAAATTTTGGTGAGAAAAATGTCAAAAAGGCCGAGAGCTCCCAGTCCTGCTCGCTCCCAGCTCGCCCCTAGCTCGCCTAAGGCGAGTAGCCCTTTCTTTGAGCTCGCCATGGCGAGCAGATGTACTCGCCGAGGCGAGTAGCCCTGTATCTGAAGTGAGTTTCTATGTTTGATTACTTGGTTGGTTAAATTCGGTTGGCAATAATAACGTGGTATTTGGTATATTTGTATATGTCTATTATATGCTATTGGACTTAGTTTCAAATGTTGGAGTGTCATTGATTGAGTTTGTTGAAAATGTAAGTCATACCTCGTATATGCAATTGTTGAGTTGTTGTTGTGTCGTCCAAGTTGGGGAGTGTGTCTTAAATGAGTTAGGCACAGTTATTGTTGTGGTCATAGTAGTTGTTGTTGTTGTTGTTGTTGGTTGTATGCTGATATACACCATTGAGTTCATTTTATACTCATATGCATTTGTTGGGGGCTTATTGCCCTGGAATGTTTATCATTCAACTGTTGAGGGCTCATGCCCTGGAATGCTAGTCATTCACCCGTTGAGGGCTTATGCCCTGGGATGCTTTAACCATCCAATTGTCGAGGGCTCATGCCCTGGAATGCTTGTCATTCAACGCGCGTAAAATGGTACCACATGCATATTGCATTTGTTGTTGTCGTCGTTGCATTGTCGGAGTCGTTGTTGGTGAGTCGTTGTCGCTGTTGTGGTTGTTGTTGTTAGCTGAGTTGAAGGTGATGTTAATGTTGTTGATTTATTGTGAATAATGTATATTGAAATACTTTGTTGATATTAGGGTGTTAGATTCATTGATAAGTTGTACTTCTATTATTTATTGTTTGAGAATCTCACCCCTTCTGTTGGAATTGCCGCCTTGTGGGCAAGTGCAGGTAATGAAGACTGGTTGGATGTCGGCTCAAGTGTCTAGGGCTCTGATACGTAACGGGATGGGAAACGTTGTCTTGTTCTTTCATTCCTTATGTATCGAATTTTAAAATAATGTTTTTGAACCTTGATTATGTTGGATATCATTTTATTGTTGAGGCCTTTGTGCCAAGATTTTGTTGAAGAAGATTTATTATGTTGAAAAGAATTTTCCGCTGCAATTATTTATGAGATTAAAGTTGTTGAAGTTAAATAGTTTTATTTTCTATTTAAATAATTTTGAAAAGTAGATGTAATACTCCGTTGATGTTGAACTCTGATTATATTATCATATTTACGTTGTTTTGGGAAACGGGGTGTTACAATGACCACTCCAGATATGGGGTACATTGTTGCTTCTTGCTACAAAAGACCCGTTGTTCTATTGACTTTGCCCGAAACGGGTGGTGTATGTGAGACATATTTCCCAATCCGAAGTGCTCCTCCACTTAATCCACATTCCAACATCATGTGTCTTTGCTTAATTCCCGACCACTATCTTCATGTGATTTTGAAGGAAGGTTGTCCGTTACCACCGAGTTGCACAGAGTGGATGAACAACAAGATTGGTGAGGCGGAGAGTTGGCATTTTGCGTTTTTGGATAGACAAAACGATTACAATGAACTCATGTCCAAGGAGCTGAAGCCTCCAAAGAAACCAACAAATGAGCACAATCCAATTATTTGTGATGATACTCCCACCCCGCAAAAAAAAGGAACAAGAAGTTGAATGGACGAAAGACATGGAAGAAGACGACAATTTAGGAATGTCACTAGACCTCTTAGATAGGTTATTATAGGTTAGGACAGTTATAGGTCGGTCGGTGTTCGTCCTATTTTTTGGTGGTATTACACCCCGACGTATTTTTTGGTGGTCGGTTATGTAATTTGGATATTTGTGGCCAATATGTAACTAATATTATATATATTAAATGAAATGAAATATTTTTTTGGTGGCCGGTTATGTCACACCAATTATTGCTCGCATTACTTACTTTGTCAATAATTATTCAACTACTTATTTTATATCATTTCTCTCATATTTGTTTTTCATTATATTTTTGTGAAGTTTGTGAGGTGAAACATGTCTGAAGATGCACAAACTCCGGTTAAACTTGAAGTCCGTTATGTAGATGTGAAAAAGAGGGCTTGGTTCCACCGACAAGTTGGATGAGTTGAAGGCAAAGCTTGACGACTTCTTTATCTATATTGGTTCTAATCATAGAACACGTGATGTGATAGTAAATGTGTCAGGCCTGGACTTGGGGGAGGATAAGGAAGAGGACTTCTGGAAGACCGTGTATCATCCACAACTTCTCAAAGAAGATAGCGCCGTTGATTTCATGTTTAGCGTAATGGTTGAGAATAATACTTTGTATCTTTTTGTCCGATCCGTTGAAGTGTAATCATTATTTATGTGTAATAGTGTAATGTTTGACCGTTTATGTGAGATTATGTAATTTTATAAATTTGTGGACAAATTTGTGTAATTTGGATCGTTTATGTGTCATTAAGTGTATTTAAATGATTACGGGCCATCACCGGCGAATTCGTGTAATTTACATCGTTTCGATCGTTATGTGATTGTGAAAAAAATAATGTTTTAGTGTGATTTTGATCGATTGTGTCGTATTACCCAATAATAATGTTAAACTGGCGTTAGTAGGTTCAATTACGGGCATCTTGAGGTTATGGGTCTTTGATGACACATATTGCATTCAATGCATACCAGTACAACGTTCATAGTGCTTGACTTAACTTGCGCAAGTGTTAACACTATGCGTCAATTAACGCACGCAATGTTTTACACATGCGACAGTTAAGTAGCGCAGCGTATGTTAACTAACGCATACATTTACACTTGCGTTAGTTAACTTACGCAAGGGTAAATTTAAAACGGCTGCAGAGCGCGAACAAAATGTGCAGGGTGAATAGCATTATTTCTGGATTGTTGTTTTGTGTTTTCTTTAGCACTAGCATCTCCTCTTGAGATGCTTTGGAGCTTTAATAATATAGAGCTGTTAAAAAAAACATACATATTTTGTCGAAAGAATCAAGCAAGTGATAAAATATCATTTCATGATTGTCGTGGACAGCCTAGAACACATCAACCACAGTTGGCATTCTTCTCACTAATATTATAGTATCAACTCGATCTTTAAATACTTTAGTTTTTGAGAGGATATTTAGACACTTTAGTCTTTTTTTTTTTTTAATCATTTGAACTCATTAGCATTTTTAATAGTTATTGTAAAAACACAAGTCTTTTTTTAATACTAATAATATTCTCAATCGCAATAATTATTACTTTTCCAAAATACTTTAAACTTATTTTACTCTAGTCAATACGTAAACAATGAGGATTAAAGAAAAGAAATATTGATAATATATTCTAAATATAAATTTGAAATGAGAAATATTACTTATTAATAATTCTAAAAGGAAAGTGTTAATGAGTGTCTTTAGAGTGATTCACATAGCTTATTTTTACCATATTTTTTGAAATGTGCACCATGCACGTAGCTTACTTTGACCATATTTTTTTAACTAATGTATAAATACAAATGTTAGCATGTAAGATGTTGTTTGATTTATCTCAATGAATATTTTTAAAATATCAAATTTTTATAATTTTTCATTATATATAATCAAATATATTAATGGTCAAACTGTTTGACTGCGACATGTATTTTGAAACCGATGGAGTAGAAAAATATTTATAAAAATGTATGCATTCAATGCATCACAAATTGAAGTACCAAGCTTTTTCAATTAATAGTTTCTTAATTGCGAATCTTCAAAAAATATCCTTAGAGCTTTGGTTAGCAAGATTCATTACAATATTCCTATAATATTTTTATTTTTCATGATTTTGCTAAAAATATCTTATATTTTCCATTAAAAAAAAATCTTATATTTTGAAACAGAAGTATTATGCTCATGTTATCTAGACCTAGATCCAAATCCATTAATTTCTATATTGTACTTGAGTCTACACACCTTTGACCAAAAGATGCTTCAAACACCTTCTAACTTCTCACATTGAATACTATAAATAGAATATACCTAACATATTGCAAACACATCCATCAATCAAAATTCACACAACAATGTCTATTTTTCTTAACCCTAAAACCTCATTTCTCACTTTATTGTTCTTTTCATCTGCCATCCTAATTGCTCATGCAATTGTTCCACAAAATGAAACCTTTAAATTTGTCAATTCAGGTGAACTTGGAGACTTCATTGTAGAATATGGAGGTGATTACAGAATGATAAGCATATTTAATGCTATATTCCAAGTTGGTTTTTACAACACTACTCCAAATGCCTTCACTTTAGCTCTTAGAATCGGACTTCAACGATCGGAGCAGCTTTTCCGGTGGGTATGGGAAGCAAATAGAGGCAACCCAGTTGATGAAAATGCAACTTTTTCATTAGGTGTTGATGGAAATCTTGTGTTGGCTAATGCTAATGGAAGAATTGTTTGGCAAACAAACACTTCCAATAAAGGTGTTGTTGCCTTTAGGTTACTCTCAAATGGTAACATGGTTTTAATTGATGCTAAAGGTAAATTTGTTTGGCAAAGTTTTGACCATCCAACAGATACCCTTTTGGTGGATCAATATTTAAAACCTAATGGTCCTTCAAAGCTTGTTAGTAGACTTTCAGAAAAAGAAAATGTTGATGGTCCTTACAGTTTGGTTTTGGAGCCTAAAGGTTTGGCTTTATATTATAAGAGTAAAGATTCTCCTAGGCCATTTAAATATTGGTTTTCATCTTCTTGGTTTTCATTTGAAAAAGGCTCATTAGAAAATGTCACACTTAAATCTGATCCAGAATCTTTTGAGTTTGGATTTGATTTTTTTGTTGCCAATTCTACCACTTTTGGCAATACTATCATTGGTAGGCCAGAGAATAATAGTACCTTAACATATCTTAGGCTTGGAATTGATGGTAACGTTACATTTCACACTTACTTTCTAGATGTGCGTAGTGGTGTTTGGAAAGTGACATTCACTCTATTTGATGAAGATGAAGATTTAGATGAGAGTGAGTGTCAATTGCCAGAGAGATGTGGAATATTTGGGCTTTGTGAGAATAATCAATGTGTTGGTTGTCCATTAGAGAATGGATTATTTGGCTGGAGTAATAAATGTAGTCCTAAGCCTTTAGGAGGAGTATGCAATGCAAGTGAATTTCATTACTACAAAATTGAAGGAGTTGAGCATTACATGAACAAATACACTGCTGGTGATATAGTAAGTGAAGATGCATGTGGAAATAAATGTACTAAAGATTGTAAGTGTGTTGGATATTTCTACCATAAGGATGACTCAAGGTGTTGGATAGCTTATGATCTTCAAACTCTTACTAGAGTTCAAAATACAACACATGTGGGTTATATTAAGGTGCCTAATAAGTAACAAGATCAGTTAGATTTCTCCTTGGGAAGGTCTTGGTATTGTATTTTAATTGTATCAATTTAATTTAGTTATTTCCTACTAGTGGTTTTAGATTGGAATAAAGTTGTGGTTCTGTTCTCCACTTGGAGAAGGACATGTAATGGGCGTACTATAAAATTAAGAAGTGGGTAAGAGATTCTAAGTTCAATTTTTAGGTGAAGCAATTGTTTGTCATACTTTACTTATATCTCGGCCGAACTTCACATTTCTAAGATCCATCCCTTATAAACCAAAGGTTAACAAAAATAAAATAAAATGGATAACCCTCTATTTTGGGGGTAAAACAACGCTTTCAAGTTTCATTCTAACATAGTTATTTCTTCCCTTTATCTTCGTTTTTGTGCGCTTAATATTTATTTTCCAATATGTGAAAATGTTATTAATGATGACACTTTCCTATATATGTTAGTACTAGGCTACACTAATAGTATAATAACTATATATATATATATATATATATATATATATATATATATTATTACAAACTATATAGATATTTAATAAAGGAGTTTTAGAGGTTTGTTTACTCAGGCATAATAGTAAGTATACTAGTTTTATCAAACAAATAAAATATTGTATTCATAAAGATCGCACTTAGTTAATTTAAGTTTGTATTGATAGATTTTTTGAACAAATTGTTTATAAAAGTGTTTTAGTGGTTTGAATCAAAGTAAACTGAATAAATATAGATAGAATTATGTAGGGATTGAATTTCAATAACCACTACTCTTATGTTTCATCTTAATCGATGTATATTTTTTATGCCCCAAATATAACCCCACCCTTTCCTCAGCATACGTCTCTGGCTAATGACGCGAAATAACATAGAAACGACTGACTTCTGATACACGGCAACCAAATAGTCGATTGTTTCTATGACCAATGATCGAAAAGTTATACATGAATATAAACCTATCTGTGATCTCTCAAGCGATAACACCTATTCATAATCTAAACCATGTCCCTTAGATAGCCAACCTTACTAGGGTCTGACTAATCAAAATATTAATTGTGGCACACTACATTGGCGGCAAAACATTAAGAAAAGATTTAGACTAAAATTATGTTGAAAATATAAATCATATACAACCAACCAGATTAAGTGTATTACATAGATTTCTAGTTATTTACATACAATCACAACACAAGAGAGAGTTTAGTTACCCATGGGTTGCATGACTAACAAAGTAGAGTTTTTGAATCTTGGAGAAGCATCAACAAGCTTGTTTCCAAGCTTTCCTAGCCCTCCAATGGTTCCAGCTACTCTCTACCCTCCCCCCCATCTATCTCTCTCTCTCTCTCTCTCTCCTCTCTCTCTCTCTCTCTCTCTCTCTCTCTCTCTCTCTCTCTCTCTCTTATTTTTGGTTTACAATTGATTAATTCTTACAAATAACCTACACCTCTATTTATAGGGGTTATGAAGTATCAGATTCGCTAAGCGCAAAATGCTTTCTTAGTGAATTGAGGTTACTTCAAAGGAGGTAAAACCCAACTCACTTCAGATATTTTTCCTTAAACCACATTTGCTCGCTAAGCAAGCTTTTTGTTCTTAGCGAGCCGACTTTGGCATTTCCTTCCAAAATCCTCTGAGTAGGCTCGCTTTCACCTCACCACACATGCTTATCGAATCGTGCTTGACTCCAAAAGTCTTTAGGAGGCTATGGTATAACTCTGGTGTGTGCTTGCCTTCCTTTACTCCGCATTGGTGCAGTCATTGTCTTAAACCTTTAAATTGTATAGAAACCACACGCAATAGTTTTATGGCACATTCCATAGAAAAGATTGGATGGATCAACGTAACAAGTGCAGTAATTTTGATTTGGAAATTGGTTTTCGGAGATTGAAAACTAAATGAATGGAAATTTGTGTTTTGCTTCTCACTAAGGAGAGAAGAAATAAAGCAAGCTTGCAACCTAACAGATTATTATAATTACAATTTCATTATTTTATTGTCAATATAAGTTTTTTTGAAAAAAATAATGTATGTGATTTGCTACGAACATGTTCGCAGCTAATTCCCAGCAACTGAGTTTAGCTAGAGAATGCTACATAATACCTATTGATTCGGCCGGAGCATGGATTGGAAGACAAATTTGCTAGGGATATATTTCTTAGTAAATCTGTAGTTAAAATAAATAAAATCCTACCAAAAATTTAGTAAATCTACAGCAAGTTAGTATTGAAAATGTAATTTCCGTAGCAACATAACTATGGCATATCGCAGCAATTTTGCAACAAATCTACAGCGACATAACTATGGCTTGCCGAAACAATTTCAGAACAAATCTATAGCAACATAACTTGGACTTATTGTAGCAATTTCACAACAAACTCATAGCAACATAACCAAGTCTTGTCATAGCAAAATTGCAACAAATCCACAGCAACATGAACTAATACAGCTATAATATAAACTAATCTGCGACTGGAACCTAGCAATTTGGAACATTTCATCCATTTTTTTTTTGCGCTTCTTTAAGAAATAATAATGGTATAATTTATTACTATATTAATTTAACTAATTTATTACTAACTATAATCATGTATGAGGTTCTACAAGATATTCTTAATATTAGAACAACAATTGAGCTTATACAATAGATCCTTCATAATAGAACCATAATAGAACAACAAAATATTACAGTACAGTCAAAACAACAGACTATATGTATTGATAGATTTTTAGGATACCTCGTTTGATATTGAAATTTCATAATAATAGATGCAAGAACAGAGGCTACTGTGAATTGCATTTCCCTATCTTCAAACTGCAACTCCAGCTATACCATTGGACATGACAAAATTTGGAGAACGATAGAACTGTAAAGGACAACACTACTAATCAAATTTAAAAACTGTGCTCAATACCGCTAGACAATAAGATCTGGAAGGGAAAAAATAGAACAACTAACCTTCACAGTCCCAAGACTTTTTTTCCACTGAAGCTTTCGGGGTGTTTTGACTTCACTAAATCTCTTCGCGTAATCGGTCAACAGGTTCAGGCAAGTTAAGGGGCTCATCCTGTAATTCTCTCCAAAGTCAGTCATAGCACAGAGTGGATAGCTTCGCATGACAACAAAGCAATTGATAAAAATATATTTTTGTTGAACAATTAATTTTATTGAAAATACTAGACTATATTATCATAGTTCTTAATGTTATGCTTAATTCAAGTTGAGAAGAGTTCAATGCCAAACCTGTTGTGCTCCTAACCATCGTGGAGAAACTGAATGTTACAATATTTTGAACATCTTTGAGATTCAATGATGCTATAATCTCATTAGAGGGAACATTTTTCCTAACAAACTGCTTGCGAGGAGACTCAAGCCTACCCGAGGTTGAAGATGGCTCAACAACAGAGCCAAACAAATCAGATTCGGAATCTAGAAATATATTGTTGTGAAAGTAACTCAAAATTGGAGAAATTGAGTATTCTGGAAACTGTCAATTTGGGGCCCGAATGGTGTTGTCTGGGGCCCGAATTTGCACTCTTTTTTTGGCCTGGCTCGCGTGAAAAATCAGCGCCTGAATTGCACAATTCGGGGCCCGAACTGTCGAAGCAAAAAAAAATTGTAACGTATTTTGGGCCAGATTTGTTCCAGTTAAAATCAAATAAAATCAAATCGAAGAATTGCATTTAAATTTATTCAACAGATTAAATGGTTCAAGCAATACATAGAAGATCCTTTGCTTAAATAGTTGAGGAGAAATTAGCTAGACATAGAGAGAAGAATAAATAACATGGAAATTAAAATAACCATGACTTGACTTGATGTTGTTCCACATTTCTCTCCTGAGTCACGTTGTCTCTTCGTGTTTTTCTCTAAAACACTTAATTTATCTTTCTTACTAAAGCTTGTATGGTCAAGCAAATGTTCACCCTAATTTTAACCTAATATTTTCCCTCCATCCCCAAGCAATTAATTTCCCTAAGTGCTTTTCCTACTAAGCATGCTAAGTTCAATTTTTAAATTTTCCTCCCACATCTTCTTGGTGTCTGTCGATGCATGTATGTACTGCATTTAATAGCAGCCATATTCATTGCTATGTTTCCAATGCTCAGCTTTTCAATGCTCTCTTTTTCCCAAGCTCAGATTTTCGTATGTTATATATATATATATATATATATATATATATATATATATATATATATATATATAGGGGATGTTTCAAATGAGAAGTGGTTTTAAAATGAGAAGTAAGAAGTCTAAATATCAGCCATCAGATTAAATAAACGGTTTAGATCATATTTTAATTAATAACAACTTTCTCTCTCATTCAACTCACGTCTTTCTCTCTTTCTCTCCCATTCACGATTCTTCCACTTCTTATGGGTGAAGAACAGCTTCTCTTTCCTCTCTGACCATTCACTTCTCATGGACCTCCTCTTCATCTCTTCTCAGCGCCACAAACATAGTTGATAAATCCAAAAATGTATTCCCAGTAGAGATGAACTTGCCTCTCTATTTCTTCTAGGGTATGCTAATTGTTTTGGGATGATTAAATTGAATTGGAATTAAGGTTTATTGCAGCTGATCGAAGGTAATTGAATTGAAATTAAGGTTTACTATAACTGATTGAAAATTTATCTTGTTTTCTAGGGTTAATTGTCTGGGATTTATTTTGTTATTTTCTGTGTTTGAACCGTAGAAATATGGTCTGGAATTTGTTCTGCTGTTTTCTTTGTGTTTGAACAGTTGTTTTTATAGAAATACAGTATGTGTAATTTGTTCTGCTCTCTGAAGGTGAAAGTGCAATTTCTGTGTCTGATAGCTATGTCTTGATTGGAGATGGAATTGTCATAGAAACTTAAACTAGAATGAATGCAGAGTGGCAGCAAAATTGATGTCCAGCTATGGCAGAATGCATAATGGCAGCAAAGTATGGCTATACGAACAAAGCTACATCGTGTGGAACTGTAGTCTAATGTAGCATATATGTTTTGATGGGTACATGATGAAGGCATCCGTTTCACTTAAATGGTGCTATCAGCAGCTGTGCAATATATAGTCGCATGACAAATATGAGGATGATTTTATCAGCGGAGCAGCGACTATCAAATAGTCATACTTGTAGATACTTTCAAATGCTAGATTGAAAAAACAATTGTAATTTTTGTTTTAAATTTGTGATGAGATTCACAAAATTTTATTGTAAACAAATTCTTATTATATCAAATGAGCTGAATGGAATATGGAACTTTTTCCAAAATCATAGTATTCTAGTCTTATTTGTCGAATTTGCTATAACATGTGCTATCTCTCTTGTGGCTTCTATCTTCCTTAGTGTGATGAAAGTTGGATTGTTGGCAATGGCTTTTGAACTGATTTTAGAAAACCATTTGCAAGCAGGGACTCCCATAAGTATACACTAGTGCTTCAATAAAATAAAAAAGTATATGCTAGTGCTGAATTTCCTCTAAAAAGATGCATATTAACGTGACATTCATAGCCACTAAAAACATGCTTAAACTAATTTACATAATTTCAGGAAAATGATGTGACAAAGTACATAATAACCTATATCATAATTGATTTGTTCCACATTCATAGCCATCAATTTGTTCCACATTTTCAATACCTTAAACTAATTTGCATATTGTGAGGAAAATGATGTGAACACATAAGTACCCAAAGTACATAATAAGTTTCAAGTAACCAAAGTACTGAACATTTAACTAAATTACTAAACATAAAATCACTACTAATATCTTCTTCATCTTCCAAATGTCTTTGCCTGACCATCTACATCTTCCTTTCAACACATTTCTTTGATAACCTGATATACAGAAAAATCAAATAAAATTAAAATTAGTATTAAGATTAGCAAAAGAAGATCAACAATTGACAGCTACATAAAATTTTATAGCAAAAAAAAACAATCGAGAGCAAACTTACATTTTGAAAGGGGTTTCTTGCCAAAATCACAAAGATGATTTTTTAGGACAATTGCGGCTATCGTGATGTGCATAATCGCCACATGATTTACAATGTCTCATTCTTTTTTGTTGTTGTTCAATGGCCTGCTCTTTACCACTTTTGATTCTTTTACCACTACCTTTAGTTTTTGACCCTTTTGGTGGGAGAATTTCAATTTCCTCAGGGATATTGGAACCGATAAAGGCTTGAAAATCATCTGTTTTGGTTTGCTTAGAACCCCCATCAAAAACATCTAATTGCTTTACCATGTTAATAGCACCATTCAACACAAGAGTCAATTTTTCCTTATCGTGTCCAGCCTTTTCCACACACATACGTAACTGATCCCACACATCTGAAATGAGCTTGTTATCCTTCTGTGCTTTAGAACACATTTCCAAGACATTTCCACCTAAATCAAAAATAGGTTTTCTATTTGCAAGTTTAGTCCACCTGTTCATGATGTACACACTTGGTAATTCACTTAAACCTCTTCCTTTTACAACACAAAGTATGTGTCTACAAGGTATTCCTTGAGCCTCAAACATTTTGCAAGAGCAATCTGCACTGTTATCAAACAAATAGTAAACCACTTCTCGAAGTTTACCATTAACATCACTGTTGTCAATTATGTGCAATATTTCCACTCCATTTTCATCTTTCTTATCTTCAACTCCACAATCTAGACATGCAGCCCATAATTCTCTTTGAAACATATAAAAGTTCTCATGAGTATAAACATCCCTTGCATGCCGCTCTAAACCACGATTCAACATTAGTTTTGGCATAGAATGAAGTGAATTATTATCAGCAAGTAACTCCTTATGTCTTTGGGCTTCTAATGCAGAATCAAACCTCATCCAAAATTCGACCAAGCTAATACTAGGATTCAAGAAATTACCATAAAAAGAATTCTCACTTTCTGATCTAGATGTTGTTCTCAAAATCCCAGCCAAAAGAACATCCTTAAAGTAAGCTGGGATCCACATGCTACGAAGATCGAACATATGTGACAACCACCCATTATCTTCTAACTCAAACATAGTGATTATAGATTGCCATGATTCTTCAAATTCATCTGGTGTCTCTGAACTCCAAATGCACGACTTGAAACTATTGTTGAAATCCTCGTTATCATTCAAAGAAGCACCCACTTTTTCAGAAAGTTTTTTCATAATATGCCACATACAAAATCTATGAACAGAAGATGTAAAAATATTTTCTATAGCAACCTTCATGGCAGGATCTTGGTCAGTTATTATAAGAGTTGGTTTATTTCCTCCCATTGCTTCCAAAAACTTTTCAAACAACCACATAAATGAATCAACTTTCTCATTTGCTAAAAACCCTGCTCCAAAAGTAATACATTGTCTGTGATGATTTACTCCCGTAAAAGGTGCAAAAATCATGGAATATTTATTTGTTCGATATGTAGTATCGAATGAAACAACATCCCCAAACAAAGAATAATTTTTCCTACAAATACCATCTGCCCAAAAAACATGTTTTAGATGCCCTTCATCATCTACCTCGTATGCATAATAGAATGATGGATCAAATTCTTGCTTCCTTCTAAAGTTATCAATAAAAACATGTGCGTCAGATTCTTTATTCATAGTTTTCAAATCTCTCGAGTAATTTTGGAGATCTCTCTGTGTGCACCCAACATTTTCATAACCCCCCACTTGCTCTTTCATTAAGTGGTATGTTTTTGAAGGCCCAACATTGGCTCTACTATATGCATGCAGTAGACTCTTGTGAACAGGATTCACTTTTCTAAATGATCTTAGAAATTGTTTCTTCTCAGGCGAAGCAAGTGGATGTGTATGAATTTCATGAAATCGAATAAGCTCAAATTTACCTTCTTCTGTCAGTTTGAAAACAACTTTTGCATTGCATCCCTCTCTTGTAAGACTCCTTCTTCTAGTCTTGACTGATGATTCACTTTGCTCCACATCTTTTTTCTTGGTTGGTAAATAACCTTCTTTCGAGCATACAAAATACTTCCAACGCCCCACGCCATTTTTATCTTTTGTTAATGTTGAAGAACGTACACTAAATCCAACTATATGTGCATAATTTTTGTAAAATAGTTCACCTTCTTCTAAAGTATCAAATACTTGTCCAACCTTAGGCTTTGATTCATCTTCACAACTTGACACCCGTTCACTTGGTTGTATGTCTTCCATAACAAGGATATGATGTTACCTAGTTGTTTGAATAAAAAGAGAACAATAATAATAATAATGGTACTTAGTTCATGAAGACAAAAAATCCCAATTATATAATAATAATAATAATAACAATGCCGTATTTTTTTTTTTTGAATAATAACAACAATGCTAATTTGTTTGAATAATAATAACAATGCTAATTCGTTCATCAGAACAATGTTAATAACAATGTTGTAAACAAAGGGAACTCAAGGTAAAATAACATTTAAAGAAGTAGAAACGTCAGCGACAAAGCAGAGTTGGTCTCTTAAAGCAACAATAGTGGTAATTTATCAAAGAAGTGGAAACTAACATTAATAACAATATTATTAATAACAATGGTAAAATAACATTCAAAGAAGTGGAAACTTCGGCGGCAATAATAATAACAATGGTAAAATAACATTTAGAGAAGTGGAAACGTCGGCGACAGAGCAGAGGTTGGCCTCTTAAAGCAACAATAATAACAATGGTAAAATAGCATTGAGAGAAATGGAAATGTCAGCAACAATAATAATAACAATGTTGTTACAAAATGGTGAACTTGTTTCATAACATACCTCTTTATGCAGAAATCAAATACTGGAGCAGAGTTGTAGA
This sequence comes from Medicago lupulina, assembly GCA_958299785.1. Lineage (NCBI taxonomy): Eukaryota > Viridiplantae > Streptophyta > Magnoliopsida > Fabales > Fabaceae > Medicago > Medicago lupulina. The sequence goes on from OY283139.1 coordinate 77,294,874, forward strand.
CATGAACAAGATAAGGTTGGTGATGGAGAAGTTTGCAGTGAGAAGTCTTTTGAAATGAGAAGTGAATGGAAAGAAAATAGAGGGAGTTTGTACGTGGGAAAGAAAGTGAGAGTTAATGAGAGAGAAGGTCAGTTGAATGTTTAAGCTAAGTTCATCTCTACTGGGAACACATTTTTGGATTTATCAACTGTGTTTGTGGCGCTGAGAAGAGATGAAGAGGAGGTCCATGAGAAGTGAATGGTCAGAGAGAAAAGAGAAGCTGTTCTTCACCCATAAGAAGTGGAAGAATCGTGAATGGGAGAGAAAGAGAGAAAGACGTGAGTTGAATGAGAGAGAAAGTTGTTATTAATTAAAATATGATCTAAACCGTTTATTTAATCTGATGGCTGATATTTAGACTTCTTACTTCTCATTTTAAAACCACTTCTCATTTGAAACATCCCCTATATATATATATATATATATATGGGAGCTATCTTAACAACTTGTTGTGCCTTTCCCAAACCTTACATCCTTCCACTAATTGTTCCTTCCAATTAATAAATTCAAATTTGAACTTGAGTTTTTTCCTCCCACCAAGATGTAAGTTTCCAACAACCTATCTTAATTACCCTCACTAACGGTTAATGCTAACCATGGTTCCTAAGCCCCATTTAAATGTCCAAGGCAGTTCATGTTGTCTTTATATATGTTGTGTGGGAAAACACATTCTTTTTGCGTCACATCTCTTCTAGCCATCCAGAAGCACATATGTTCATTTCTTTTGTATTCATCCATGGTTGATCGCGGAACATAGAGACTTTTATGTCATACTATTTATTTGATAGCTCCTTTGCATCCTAATCCTGTAATTGTGTTGGAGAAGTTGGTAAACAAGTTCTGGAGAAAATACAGGACATTACGGTGAATTTGATGCGAAAGATATAAGTATATACCCTTTGTGTTTTGAAATTATTTTATATCCAGCTACATCTGGTTTTTTACTTGCTGCTGTCAATTTTTTACTATTTATGCATTTTGATTCCATTGTACGTTGACACATTTGTATTTATTCAACCTTGATTCCATTGTACGGTGAATTTTGTTTTTTTGTTTTGTCAATTTTGTTCTACCTTTTTTTTTTGAACAAGTTGATTTTGTTCTACCTTATAGCTTACTCCTGAAAATAACTATGGCTTAGTAGTAGTTTTAGCCCCCTAACTTTTCCAAAGTTGCGATTTTTGCTCCCTAAGAAAAAAACTACAAAAACCCCCCCTAAGTTTTGCAACTGTAGCAGTTTTGGCCCCCCAGGCAAAAAATTAAATAAAAAAATAACATGTGACACCTCACTTAGGGTGTCATGTCAGCGTAGACCGAGTCAAAATTGGCTTTGGGGGCCAAAACTGCCACAAATGCAAAAATTAGAGAATGGTTTTGTAGTTTTTTTTCTCAGGGGGCCAAAATCGCAACTTTGAAAAAGTTAGGGGGCTAAAACTATCATTAAGCCAAAAACTAAACATATACGAGTTGTTACTACTAATTTATTTTTTTATTTGTTATAATATCTTACATATGAGTAAGAACTTTTTTGTTTATTCTACCTTATGCTTTAAGTTTATTTATTTTTATTTAGTGCACCTTATATCTTATACACACAAACAAAATTAACGATTAATTAATGATTTTGTTGTATACATTTGATAGAATTTTTAACTTTTTGGCACAAGTCTCACTATAAAGGTTGGGTATGAGTTGTATCACTATGTAACGACTCAATCAGTTTGAAGTTATTGTTGACAAAAAGCATGGAAAGATGTTTTTTACTCATGATATCGCTAAATTGGGCAAAACTTATAACTTGGAGCACGCTGCTTGGACAAAGCTTATAACTTGGAGATGGGTCGAAGATACTCATAGCTGATGAAAATGGTGAATAAATTAATGTGATTCAAATGTCGTTTATTGAAAAGTCTTTCGTAATGTATGATAATTAAGGTTCATTGTACGGTTTTTCAAACCATATTGATTTTTTTTTGTTCAAGTGTCAAACTCTAAAGATGTCACTTTCATATGTGTAATTTAGTTCTTTTGTATAACTTATTCACGAATGTTTTTTTTTCGATTTGACCCGAGCATCGCACAGGTCGTGTATGAAGAAGTATTTCGAAATGTGTAATATTCCCTAATATATGATATGTTGTCTTGAAAAACCGCTTATATCTAACATGTTTGCTTTGTGATATGATACTTCCCGATACGGTAGCTTTGGTGACTCCGATAAATTTTGTTTATGTATTCTGATTTTTTAAATTTCATTCCAACATATTTCGATTTATTCTGTATCAAATTATTCCTGCTCTAGTATCTAGTATCTCTCTTATTCTCTCCTCTGATAGATCGCCTCTTAATGATGCCCGCCTCTTGTATTTATAGGTATATGTGACTTAATTTCTATGCAACTTAATGTTTTCTTTGGGTCAGCCAATAAAGCCCAATAACCCAAATGATTTCATGATTAATAATTTTATAAAACAGACGTGCGCGACACATAACTTTTAGTGGGTGATGTGACTGAGGTTGTAGCTGAACACTTTTAATTTCTTCACATTTGCGTGATGCGCAACTCATATCATGTGATGCATCTGAGGCAGTGGCGAGGAACTTCTGAATTTCCTCCAATTGTGTGACTCGTGGCTCGTAATATGCATCACACATGTGCTAATAGTTGATCTTTCATCTTTTCTTCCTTCTTTTTCCCATTTCTCTCCACATAAACATTTGTAGTGTCTATACATCGAAAAATCATTGTATATAACTTGTAAAAGAGTATAGCACGACCATAAAGATGTATTGTTTGCGTGATTTGACATGTTTCAAGGTTTTGTATGCTTAACAACTCTTCCATGCTCATACATTGATTTATTTACAAAACGCAACAAAATAAATGAAAAATTGCTATAATGACTCTAAAATGACTCCTAAACACTACTAAAAACACTATATGACTGATTGCCATCAACGAGTAACTAAACAACTTAGATTAGGGTTTAGAGATGAACCTCTATTATTTTTTGGATTTTTCTACAAGTGCATGACAATTTCCCATATCAATACAATTTGAATTATGCTTATTTTATTCATATATCGTTCTTAATGCCTTTCTATCCTATGATTTTGAATTTATCCCAGGTTAGAATTTCTAGATTCATTTAGTATTTATAGTCGGAATCGTTATGTATAATTTATTCGAGCCATTTTTCGAGAGATTGGAAAATCCTCTTGTATGACTAGGTTTAACTTTCTCAAACGCTCGTTAAAATATAAGTCCCTATTAGCACTATCGGAGGAATATTTCAAGAATGGGCCTATATATTTGTAGCCGAAATAGGCCTTACGTTGTTAGACGTCGTGGGTATAAATCTTAAATTATATGTAGTCTAGGAACATATGCTAATCCAACAAGAACTTAGAGGGGATTCAAAGAATCTTAATCCCCGTCAAATTGTGTCTCTAAACATTTTTAATTTCATCGCAATCAACAAATCTTGCAAACTATCCATAAATGACTGTTTTTAATTATAGGTTTAGCTAATTGTTGAGTCAAAAATAACAATTATTGTAGTGACGATAATTTACTACTCTATTACTTTGAACGTTTGGTGCACTTGCCAATTTTATCATCATATTTTTAACGTCGGTGTTGGGGATTTTTTTTTTTTTTTTATCTTTTCAACAAGGCAATTTGTTTTACTTATTTTATTTTGGTTTGTTTCTTTTATTTTGTTTTTTGTTTTATATATTTAAAACCTAAAAGAAGATTTCATTTTGATTTAGTATAATAGTTTTATTTTAATTTTCACGCATATCTTTATTATGTTTGTTTTGTTTATTTTTCAAAAACATTTTTGTATGTTTTTATTTTATCTTATAGTTAAAAATGCCAAAAAAAACTTGAACACTTGTTGTTTGTGTTTATTTCTTCTATGCAGTCCAACTAAAGGTATTTTGAATTTCTTTTACGTGAGGTGCAGTTTCAGGTACCCTGCTCTTTCACTCTGAAATAGAAAAAGTTCTCAGACTCAACCAGTTAGCCAAAGTAGAAGATACCATAGTAGCATCTATCTCACTCCTAGTGATAGTGATTTTTTTTCCGGAGAATCCGAGATGGGAGATATTCTGCACATCATACTTTGAGGAATGCTCAATAACTTGGATGAGGTATCTCTTGGGTTCCGACCGGCGAATCCAGTCGCTTTTGACATCAAGAGTTCAACCCTAAATGCTCTTAAGAACAGCTCTGGAAAAGATTGAGAAGACTGCAAAGCCTATATAACGCATTTCTTGGAAGCTTGCGGCACCATAAAATCACCCAACTTCTCAAAATCATACAATAGGCTCAGGTTGTTCAGATACTCACTCACTGGCTACACAAAATATTGGCTCAAACAACTTCCTAGTGGTACAATCGCTACTTAAGACCAATTGAATAGGCAAATTCTTGGGGGCCTTTCTTTCCAATCAGTAAATAGTGAGAGAGGAAGCAAGAGATTTCTAAGTTTATCCATCAAAATGGTGAATCAATTTATGATGTTTGGGAGAGGTTAAAATTGCTTTTGAAAAGATGTCCAAGGCACAAATTTGATAAGATGTAGACAATGTAAATGTTCACTACCGGTGTGAAGGCACAATACACATGCTCTTGGATGCGTCAGTATGTGGTATTATGAAGATCAAGTCAGCTGCATAAGTGAGAAAACTGATTGGCAGAAAAAAGATGTATTCGAGCTATAGATCCTTGATGCATGGCTTGCTAGAAACACTTCTTCGTATTCCTCTCCTCGACATGATTCGTTGACACGGTCGCTTTATGCGCAATTCCATTATCGATCATGTTCAAAACATATATCCTCGTAGTGGTTGTCGGGCATTGAGAGCAGTAAATTATTGGTAATGTGTCATTATCCAGTCCCACCACGTTTGTGACTCAATTTTGATTCTCCAACGACACATGTTCGGGATTAATGACCTTGAGAAAGAATCAACTCACTCACTTAACTCTTATGGCATCACCTATCCTTCACTAAGTTGAAGGGCTTACTCTCTTGATTGTTGCAATGGCCCAATTGTTAAATTATATTAACATTAACAGGATAATTATTTCTTTTATGTAAACATTTAGAAATCTAGATTTTACAATCGGAATAGACTGAGGAACAGAAAAAAAAAAAAAAAATCATAGGCAGAAAATAACCTAAGCAATGAGAACATAAAAAATTATATCAAAATATCCATGCAGAGAGAGAATGTATTTAGTTATTTAATCCTATGCACTTTAACTAATTTTTCTCGAGGTCTACAATGTCATCCTCGACACCCCATGACTCTTATCCTCAACTTTTGCATTGTCGTGAATCTTCTTTATCATCTTCAACCTGCTTATATCTTCAATTATCTCATCACTCTAAGCATGTTTAAGTTCATTATACTTAAATGTTCTAATAAAATATTTAAACTCTCAATCTAATGCTTCTTGTTGAGAGTAATTTTCCCACAATAGACTTATACGTTCTAGAAATAGCTTGTAAAAAAAAAGCTGCATTTTATGTTCCGAGCCTGTTTTTAATGAAAAATTCTTCTTAGGAAATATTAATTTTTTACAATATAAAAAAATAAAAATCCTCCCTCAAAAAAAAAAAATCCTAACGAATAACCTAAAAACACTCTTTAAAGACTTTATATAATAAGTATTTATGGAAAATAAAATTTTGGTTACTAAGATTGGAAATAAATTGATTTTTTTTACAAACCTTAACTTATCCAAATGTACGCATAAATTGTACGCATAAATTCTACTACCATGTTCAACCAATTAAAAGAAAGTTATAAAATATCATTTCATTTTGTCCCGGACAGCTAGATAAAACACGGCAGTATACTCATTTGGCATCCTTCTCATCAATACTAGACTAGAATGGTGAATACAATTATAATGTTTGGTTGGATATTTAACACTCATTTAATCATTCAAAATTATCTCATATTTTTTATTTATTTTTTAAAATAAATTTAAATGTTACGTAAATTTACAGGATACACAATCAAATTTTACGGTATTTTAAAATTTACCTACTAAAATTTAGACGACATACATTAACTTTTCAATTAACCTTTTTATTTATATTGCATTTCGAAGTACTAAGTTATTAACAAATCAGCCAAATTCGTCCTTGAAATTTGCGAAATATCTATTTAGTCCCTGCATTTTAGAGACGTCCATCAAAATAGTCCCTCCGTTCAAAAGCTCCGTTAGTGGTGATGATGTGTCCTCTTGCATGATGTGTTGTCTTGTACACGTGTCAACAAGACAGTCACGTGTACAAGGACTAATTTGATAGAAATGGTAAAAATTCGTATTTTAACTTTTCAGTGTCATTTTTTCTGTGTTTCCAATTATACCCCTCTATTACCATTGCCTTTCATCCCTTACATTTCACTCATAGGCATCAAACTAGTCCCTGACCTTTCCTCTTCCCGCCTAAACCTTCACCTTCTTTACCTCTCCAAAAAATTGACAATTTTCACCATCATCCTATACAAAGAAAATTCAAAATCAGTACAATTTAACAAACCATTCACACATCACCATTGTTAAACAAATCTTTGACAGAGGGTAGGCATAGAAAGGCCTTCCTAGGTTATTGACAGTGTTGGCTTTTATTACAACACAAATTCTAGGACACCAACATTGAAGCTCTCTCACATCATCATTGTACATAGAGCTTGAAGATGAAGACCGACTGTAGTAGCTGTTTTTGCCCATACACCCACCGCCCATCATTTTTGAACACCAAATCTTCAACAATGACAAAACAATTAGGGTTTTAAGTTTTTTGAATTGGGGAAGAACTTTGGCATCAATTCATGGAAGAAATTTTGGGGAATTTGAACTGTAGGTGACAAATTATAACATTAGGGTTCCAAATTTATATATTTGGGGAAGAAAGAGCCGTTCGTGAGAAAGAGGAGAAAGAGTCGTTGGGAATTTTGCAATTTTCTAAAAATCAATCAATTTGGTCTTGGCAATTTTCTGTAAATCAATCAATTTGGTCCCTGCTTGCATGACATCTGACGTGGTAAACCTTGTAAGAGGTTAACGTTACACGTCACCTCCGTTAACAAACCAAATTAACGGAGGGACTGATTTGATTGACATTTTGTAAATTCAAGGATTAAATAGATATTTTACAAATTTCAAGGACGAATTTAGCTGATTTGTTAAAATTCAAGGACGAATTTGAGGTATTACTCAAATCCATTAGTTTCTATATAGTATATGATGAGTTGATAACTTTGACCAAAAGATGACGTTGAATACTGTAAATAGAAGCCACCCACATAGCAAACCATATTCATCAATTACAATGGCTTTTTTTCCTCTCCCAAAAACCTCTTTTCTCACTTTATTGTTCCTATCATTCTCCACTTTCATTGCTCATGCAATCGTACCACAAAATGAAACCTTCAAATTTGTCAATTCAGGTGAACTTGGAGCATTCATAGTAGAATATGGAGGTGATTACAGAATGATAAGGATATTCAATGCTCCATTCCAAGTTGGTTTCTACAACACTACCCCAAATGCCTTCACTTTAGCTCTTAGAATCGGACTTCAACGATCGGAGCAGCTTTTCCGGTGGGTTTGGGAAGCAAATAGAGGCAACCCAGTTGATGAAAATGGTACTTTTTCATTAGGTGTTGATGGAAATCTGGTCTTGGCTAATGCTGGTGGAAGAATTGTTTGGAAAACAAACACTTCCAATAAAGGTGCTGTTGCCTTTAGGTTACTCTCAAATGGTAACATGGTTTTAATTGATGCTAAAGGTAAATTTGTTTGGCAAAGTTTTGATCATCCTGCAGATACCCTTTTGGTTGATCAATATTTAAAGGCTAATGGACCTTCAAAACTTGTTAGTAGGCTTTCAGAAAAAGAAAATGTTGATGGACCTTATAGTTTGGTTTTCGATCCCAAAGGGTTGACTTTATACTACAAGAGTAAAAATTCACCTAGGCCAATTCCCTATTGGAATTCATCTAATTGGTATGCATTTGAATATGAACAATTACCATTAGAAAATGTCACACTCATATCTAATCCATTTGAGATTGGAATGGAAATATTTTTTGTGAATGTACACTCTCTTTGATAGAAGTTTTGATGAGAGTGAGTGTCAATTGCCAGAGAGATGTGGCAAATTTGGGCTTTGTGAGGATAATCAATGTGTTGGTTGTCCATTAGAGAATGGAACATTTGCTTGGAGCAATAAGTGTAATGCTAAGCCTTTAGGAGAATGCAAAGCAAGTGAGTTTCACTACTATAAAATTGAAGGAGTTGAGCATTATATGACCAAATACACTATTGGTGATAAAGTAAGTGAAGATGCATGTGGAAATAAATGTACTAAGGATTGTAAGTGTGTTGGGTATTTCTACCACAAGGATAAGTCAAGGTGTTGGATAGCTTATGATCTTCAAACTCTTACTAGAGTTCAAAATATCACACATGTGGGTTATATTAAGGTGCCTAATAAGTAATAAGATAGGCTTAGATTTCTCCTTTGGAAGGTCTTGGTATTGTATTTTAATTGTATCAATTGAATTTTGTTATTTCCTACTAGTGGTTCTCCACTTGGAGAAGGACATGTAATATGTGTAAAATAAATTAAGAAGCGTGCAATTGTTATTTTTTTATCTTAATTCATCATAATTCATACATGAAAAAAAAATGCTCTTTGTTTCTGAATTTACGTCTGCAGAATATCAAAAATATTGACAGCAATCGAATTATCATAATTCAACACTTGACCCACTTGGTTCCACAACCTAGTGTGTTGCAAACATTGCACACTGTTTTGGCAAAGAAAAAAATATATATGCACGCTATCTTCAGTACCTGAATCACACAGAACAAATTGTTTAGGCAATTTCTACAAATTCTCCAAATTAAGATTTATTTTATTTTTGGAGGAGCTTGTATTTTCCATACCAGCTGCCAGTTTCCTTGAGTTTGATTATCATTTAACGTTGTATATTCATGAGCAGAATGACCGTAACTGTTGAGAGAAAATGATAGAAAGTAAGAGAAAATGAGAGAAAATACTGAAATGTGAATCATAATTTTTTTGATTACTTGTGAATGAAGCTATTACAATTATTTATGGCGATTCTATGAGATGGTATAATAAGCTACCATATACTCAATCTCATAGGATGATAACTAACTTTCATACACACTAGGGAAGTAGTTATAGCCAATTTTCTAACTAGAAACTAGCTTAGGCTTTGATAACTTGTGCTGTAAGTAATTATGGTTTATGGTGCTAATCCTCCTTATCATGTAGCAAGCTTGATTCTAATGCATATGTATTGTGTTTCAATATATTACCTCCCACAAAATGGAGCATGATATATGTTGATCAGGCCAAGCTTAGAAATGAAGGAGTTGAACTTTGGAGGTGGTAAAGCTTTTGTCAAGAAATTTGTCAATTGTTCTTTAGTAGAAAGAGGAAGCAATCTCGGAACACCCTTTTGTACTTTCTCTCTAACAAGGTGATGGTCTATTTCTAAGTATTTGGTTCTATCATGGAACATAGGATTGGAGCAATGTGTATATCACTTTGGTTGTCACAATATATTTTGATTGTTTGATACAAGTGGCATGTAAATCCTTTAAGAGATATATAGCAACCATTTGAGCTCACATGTTGTAGTAGATAAAGCTCTATACTCAGCTTATGAAGATGATCTTGATACTGTTTGTTTCTTCTTTGCACGCCATGAAATGAGAGATGAGCCTAAAAAGAAGCAAAAGCTTGATGTTGATCTCTCGAATCAATACATTCCTGCCCAATCTATATCCACATATCCTAGAATTTACAATTTTGATTTTCTAGGGAACAATAAACCATGACGAGGATTGTGTTTGAGATATCTAATTACTATGTAGGCAGCTTTATAATGTAAAATTGTTGGTGCATGTAAGAATTGGCTTAACCGTTGAGTTGCTAATGTTACGTCTCGTATGTAGTGTTAAGATAGAGAGATCTTCCAATGAACTTGTTTTTGGTTTTGAATTTCTAAATTGTTGTATTATGTATTTTTAAAGTCTATTTTTGAAAAAAGAATTTTCATCTGCTAAAGTTATTATTGGGTTGAGTTACGACCAGGTTGCTCTCTTTAAGACGTTTCACGACACTGTCCAAAATTTATGCAAGACAGATTATCAACCATGCCGTCTCCAGGATAAAACAAGTTCAGCTACAACTATGCAATTAACTATTGCATTGTAGCTAATCGTTCGAGAATTACACCCTTGAATATGTCTATTAAGGTCATTCGAATTTAATAGGGAAACCACTCTAATATGGTACCGTGACCACTCTATTATTGTATGGAGACCACTCAAATATGGTGTTATCATCATTCTAACCTTTAACTTCTCCAAAAATATTGATATGGTACTACGACCACTCAAATATAGTGCTAGCTACCACTATTCTAACCTCTAGTTACTCCAAAGGTGGAAAATTATCGAAAAGATACTGTTACACCCTCATTTTGGACCTAAAAATACTCGTTCAAACTTCTTTTTGGTTCTGATTATTTCAAATTCACTATGTCTATATTACAGTTGTCTATTGTGTTTCAACCGCACATCTTACTGCTTCCGTCTCTGATTTTCTTGCATTTAAAGCCATCCAAAATGTTTTCTTGCATTACTAGCCATTTAAAAAGGGTTTCTAAAACCATTACATATTTTCCTGCATTTTATTCCAATTTTTGCATAAAATCATACAAAAGGGTATTTTGGTCATTTCCTACAAAGGAACCCATTTTAGTCCCTACAATTTGTCCCTGAGTCTTTTCAACTTGTCTGCATGAATCGTTAATCAAATTTTGTCCAAAAATCATCTTAGTTTTGCATCAGAGTCAGTCTGAGTCAGTCTAAGTCGTTTTAGTCCCTAGGGGCATTTTGGTCTTTTCGCATCAAACAATTTTTTGACAGAGAGGTATTTTGAAATACCTCATTTTGGTAGTTTGTCCGTTTTAGTCCGTTTTGTCACTTTTAACTGTTTCACTTTACGTTTTTTCCAAATTACATTTTTTTTACCAATTTTATTTTGTTTTTTTACAAATAAGTCCAAATTTTATTTTAATTGCAAGTGAGTCCAATTTCAGTTTTTGTTATTTTCTAAAACAGTCCAATTTTATTTCCAAAACAGTCCCAATTTCTTTTCCTTTTTTGCAGGTTAGTCCCCAATTTCTTTAAAATTGCAGTTTAGTCCAAGAATGCCACGCAAGCAATTCAGTCCAAGTGTCAGAATATCATTGGTCCAGAGGCCACATGGCAGCCTATATAAGGCCACGCCACTGTGCAAATCAGGGAGGTCCACAGAATCAGTGCCACATCACAAACAACTCACAAATTTCTCTCTCCATTCAGTTGGATCAAAACCATAACAAACTCAAGAAATTGAAGAACAATTTCGAACTCTAACCATTTCAGAAGCTCAATTCAAGCAGAATCAATGGAGTTTGTGTTAGCTCTCAGAGATTCAATGGTGAATCTTCATCATTGAGCCTTGTCCCCTGCAATTCAAGCATCAGATTCGTCACTGAAAGCAACAAACCCTAATGCGATCACAGAGGCACGGATTTGAGAAGAAGAGGGAACGAATTCGAAGATTTTGAACCAGAGAAGAAGAAAAAGAAGAATAAATCACGGTTTATTTTCGGATCACCAGCAAGAATCAGCAAGAAACAGAATCAAACCAAAGGTTTCTGAAGATTCAAACCAAATCTCCGAATAAATCCAGGTGAAACTCAAAAACTTACCTCTTCATACTCATGAACAACAACGAAATCCAAATCGATGTAAATCCGTAGGGAATTCGAAGAGTTTTGGTTCAAAAATCATGAAACCCTAAAAAATTTCCAAAACCGTAAAAGATTCCAAGGTTTAAAACGAGTAACAACTGTTGTAAACCAACGAATCCGCAAGCAAAACCATTTAGAAAAAGATTTGAACCAAAAACAGAACCAAAACCGTTCGAAATCCGTGAACAAGAACTCAAGATTTACATTGTTCCAGTCAATGCATGTGAATTCCAGTAACAGATTCGTGATTAGAACAGTAAGACGAAGCTTTTGAGCTAAGAATCATGAGGTTCTGGGTTGAGTTGAGTAAGCTAGGGTTAGGGTTTTTGCGGCGGAGAAGAGAGAAGAACGGTGAGGGAGAAGAAAGAAGGAAGAGAAAGAATAAAAGAAATGAGAAAATCCGGGTCAAAAACCATTTATATAAGGCGCTGGACCGGGTGGGTTCTGACCCGATCCAGCGCCCCACGCTGCAAGCCGTTTGATCTAGATCCTATTGGATCCGGATCAATCCAACGCCCCTGATGCGTTCTGGAGATCCGGATCCATCTATTTGCGTGGGTTTGGGCCGGGTACCCTAGGCTTTCTGCTTTTCTTTTCAGTTTCTTGATTTTCTCGCTATGTGCACCCCTGTTCTTGCTGTTTGGACCCCCTGTGCATTTAATTTCTTCATAAAAATTCCGAAAAATTACTATGTGTTCTTGATATGTTTCTTGACTGTTTGGTGATATTTTTACATGTTCAGGACTGATGAAAATAATACGTGTTAATTTCACTTTTGACTCGTATATTTTGTGTGTTTTCGCGTGAATTTTCTTGTGCAATTTTTGATCTGAAACTTGTCATGTGATGTTGATGTTTGGCACTTAATCTTATGATGAGTTTACCTCTGATTTTGTGTTAATTCATTCAATTGTGTTAGTTGATCTTTTTGGATATAATTTTCGCAATATGTTCAATTGTATTAGTTGATGTTTGTCTACAAATTTTGCAATATTTTCAGTCTTGTTAATTGGTTAGCTATTATCTTACAAGTTTGCATGCTAGTTTCTAATTTTGCAAAGCTTACTTTCTTAGTTTCTCGCTTTGTAAATAATGTTAGTTTGCATGCATTTCTTTGTCCCGTCCTTTCATACTTTATCATTATCTTTCTTTACTTAATATTTTACCACCATTTCATATTACTTCACTAACCATTTTGTGTTTCATGCATATTGAAAGCTCCGTTTCATTTCCATTCTTTAAGTTTAGGCTTCATTCAATTTTCCGATTCTTAGATAGTTTCTCTATTTTATTTTCTCACAAGACCATAGAATGTAAACTAGGGCCAATGTAAAGGACAATGGACACTATAATGATGTACACCGACACACGCACCGACACGCACACACGTTGTATGATCTAACGCTAGGTGTATGTTTAGGAAGCGCGAAACTTAGAAAAAAAATCATCTTTTCAAAAAGTGTCAACAATTCTATCACTTGAAAACCTTTTTCAATAAACCTTGGAGTCAAAACTCCATTGTATTTTCCTTCTTTTTTCTTAATCAAACCCAAATGAAAATAATCCATACTTAGACTTTTTTTGTAAATAATTGACCAACCTCACTGTTTTATTTTCTCAAGCCTTTACGGCCTCTTTCTCTTCTTCAAAATCATTTTCAAAAAAAAAAAACTAAAATGAATCAAAACTCACAAAGATTTTCGAGAGAGAACTACATGGAGTTTGATCCCTTAAAAGGGTATGTAGGCAAGAGACCAAAATCTCTCCAAGTCCAATAAAAAATAAAACACAAACACTTCTTCTCCCCATTCTTAAAAACAAAACTTTTTTCAAAAAATAGCCTTTAAAATAAAGCGTAAAAGATAAATCTAGAAAAACGGCTCCTATAGAGTACTATAGTCGTTGCGGGTGCCTAACACCTTCCCGTAACGAAAATTGCCCCGAACTTAGAATTTCTAAGGGTTTTTCTCAATTTTACCCTTCCCCAAAAAAAATAGAGACATCAATGATTGAAAGGTTCAAGCCTAATTAATGACTTGACACCCGAAAATCGCGATGACAGATACATATACTATTAAAATCTTTCTTAATTTCGAAGGGACATTATTATTATTCCTAAAAAGAGACTATTATCTTAAAAGTACCCTTTATTACAAAGGAACATAAATTATCCAAGGGACTATGCTCTTAAGATTTTTCTTAATTCCGAAGGCACATAGATCTCCAAAGTGACTATGATCTTAAAAACACTTAATTTCGAAGGGACAAAAAAGTAGGAGGAGAAGTGACTCGGAAGTGCATCGAGCATAAAGAGTCAAAAGAGAGAAAAAGTTCTTGATAACTCAATAAAACTCTTTTGTGTGTATTTGTCAACTGCGTGGAGGTCTCTAATTATATAGAGATTTTGCAACTAAATTTAGCTACAACTGTGGGAGCCAATCAACTTAAGGACTCTTGTGGATAAGAAAAAAATAAACAAACCTACAAAAGTAGAGGAAACAAATTAATTGGATATGAATGGAGCAAAGATAGGAGAATCAATTGGGTTCTCAATCTTATCACAACCAACATATGGTACAATTATGGGAAGTGATATGCATGTATAAAAAATAACAATTACTATTATTTTTATCATTATCGGGTACTTAAAAATTAAATATAATATATAAATACTACTAATGTGTGTGTTCTACTTTATGTGGGACCTCCACACTCTATTTTTTTCAATTCAACAACACTAATTCAAAGTCTCATGACTTGATGTTTGATCTTTCAACCTTTCAATTTACTTCAAATTTCACACAACACTAGTTCAAAGTACTCTTATAGAAAGGTACTCACTCCACATATAGTATATATCTCATTAAGAGTTTCTATTATCTTATCCTCATGTGGCTGCAAAAATCATGCTTCTTTAGTTTTATCATAGAATGTTCTATCACTCCATGACTTGTTATTATCCATAGAACCTATTTTTTGGGATCTCTAGTCATTTAGGTTGGGTTACCATCACTCGTGATCCATACGCATTAGTCTCGTCCTATTGGATGTGCGTATGACTTTCTTTTTAGTTATTCCTTTCGTCAAAGGATCAACTAAGTTTTCATCAGCATGTACATGATCTAAATTAACCGTTTCTTTAGAGAGTATCTAGCTCTCTAACTGTTTTGTGTTTGTGCCTTAGTTATCGTCTTTTACCATTGTAGTAACGATTCTCAATTTTGTAATAGTTGTAGTACTATCACAATGAATTAACACAGTTAGCAACCATTTTCAACAACGGGGTCTCAACTAGCAAGCATCATACAAACTTACTTTTTCACTAGTTTTATCTAGTTCTCTCATCTCGGATTCATTCCATAGTCGAATAAGTCAATATTGTCTCTTTCTTATATATTTTTTCAAGAAACATCTCCTATAGTGATATTCAATGTGTAGCCACTTGTATCTTATCAATCATCCATTAAGGTGTTCTGTTTGCATCATTGTACCCTTCAAGTACAATAGGATACCTCTCACAATATAATCCTAGATTCATGGTATTTTAAGCCATCTCATGACACTTCCAATAGCATGACAATGCTTCTTACTATATATGTCTACTTTTAAACTTGCATAAGAGTCCCACGACGTATGCATATTCTGTTATTTTAACACCATCTCTAGTGTTCTTAAAGAGTTTTACACATGGATAATAAAGTGTGCTTGCAGGTGTATGTTGGTCTACTCATGCCACCGCTCAGCCAAAGTCGTACATATGCTTTGAATTAACATTCTTGAAAGGTGTCACTAGAAATGGGGAAAGATCGAAAAAAATGCAAAAGATTCCAAAACCAATCAAGAGGCAATGTTAGACGGTGCAACTCATTTATCTTCTTGCCATGTGTGATGCATCGGAGTACACGTTTGCGTACCTGAAATACAAAAAACAATTAAATAAATATAAATTAGAAAGAAAAAAAGTTGAATTTTAAAAACAAATGAATTTAAACTTGAAACTTTAAAAGGAGCACACTTCAAAATTTTAAACCAACACCAAATTTGTAGAGGTTTCATTTAAAGTTAAAACAAAGTTAGCATGAACTATTCCACCGAAATTTAACATTGAAAAAAGTTGCATCTCTTTCTCGGATTAGCATACATTGTGCTTAATCTTGTGATCAATAAAAAAAATTGCCCATTAAGAAAAATCAGTTTTTTTAAAATAAAAATGCAAAATGTTAGTTATTTGTTGTTAATTTTGTTTTACTTTTTTTTCTTGATAAAGTTGTTGTTAATTTTGTTAATGGTGGAAGTTGAACCATGACCTCTTTATAACTCAAACTAGTATGTTCATCATTTAAATTGCTAAAACATGTAGTCATGTGCTAACATCACACCCTTAAATATATTTTTAGCACAATCTCTTTTATTGGTCAAAGTTCAGATAAGTTTCATCAAATCATGTAAGTCTTATGTAAATTTTAATCAATAAAAATAATGCGTTAAAAAATGTATCAAAGAGTATAATGCTAACATTATTAAACCATATAAAATTAATTAATAGAGATCGATATCATATTTTGCCGTGTATATTGTTGTCGAACTTGAAAGTTGACTAAGTGAAAAGATAATAGCTCTCAACTATGATTTCCTTTGCGCTTCAAAAGATTACGTCAAAGAAGAACTGCTCTCGGATATGGATTCATTAACACATTCAAAGAGTGTTAAGTACGGCGTTGGAATTTTGTGAGCTAATAAACTAAGAATTTTGTGAGCTAATAACATATTGCTTCCGGCACGTAGCCTTACAAACATAGAAAACTTACAAAACATTGAATTGTCAAGTTTCACGTGTCTTTTAATGATTCTGACATTTTCAAAACTTGTTGATTTTTAGTGGACTTTAACATTCTCTCAAATAGTACATCATATTCAAGTGACTCTTAATCTGCTATAATTTTAGGATGTAGTATTTATGTTTGTGTGATTATACATATTGAGAACGAATTATTGTTACAAATACAATAACTTTAAAAATAAAACTTGATATTTGGCTTAAAAAGCAATTAATGTGATTGGCATATTCCACCGTTCAATCGTGGGAGTTCATTTAAAGTCAGAATAAATTATATACACACTAGGTCGTCAAAATTGACATTGTGAAAAATCGAACTTAATCTTAAAAGAAAAATACTCCAAGGTTCCAAACTAACACGATTAAACAAACCCAAATAAGTTACGATAGGAAATATAATATACTAATTTTTGGCAAAACTATACAAGAAAGTCAACTATATAAGGTATCTGACCGACCTTTTTGAAACTGACGAAAAAAGTTTCTTCATTCAAAAAACATATTCAACTGTCAACAATATAAATATCAGTATATCATTTTTAGGAAAAGAGTGGAGTATATTATTATGTAAAAATAAAAGTAAACAAAATAATGGCACATAATTATGGATTTATTGGCACATGCAGCTGGCCCAGCTGCAGGGCTCCCCAAACAATTGACTTAGAAAATTATAATATAATTGAGTGCCCTTTTGATAGGAAGATAACTGATTATATATCGGGTTATGATAAGCTAACCATGATTTAAAATCACGTATAATTGAGGGCATTATATTATCTTATATAGTTGATTCAACTTATCAACCGCGCATCATGCCTATGATAAAGACCTCAACTCATAGTACATTAAAGTTCAAGAATTCCAATATGTAATTGGGCGAGGTAGTTGAATAAGCACACAAAAAATAGAGAAGTACGTCGAAAATTCTAGCAAATAATGTGCCACAAGTCAACTTCTTTCATATAAGTCATCTCAAATAATTGATAATTAAAGATGAATTTTGGACCAAATAATTGATAAAGATGGTGTCATCATGACAACAACTTCTTTTGTTTAGTTTCTTTTTTTTGTTTACTATTCAGGGGTTTATTTACATTAGTTGATAAATAAATATTATATAGATAGTTTTTCAAACATTAGGGGGCAGGAGCCCACCATTGCCATTGTATCCATCCCTAAACCATGGTTAATGTTAAAAATATAAGAAGAATGTTAATGAGTGTTCTTGAAACGTTAATTAAAGTGTAATAATTAGTAAGTTTGTATTAAAATGTATCGTAAATTATTATTATTAAGATAAAAGTAAAAATTTATATTTTTAAACAAAATTTATATTGATATATTTTTTAATGAATATTTTTAGACACTTGTTAGCAAGACTTAAAATTCGATCTTTAATGTTGTGCTGCTTATCTTCAACATAATGTTGTGATGCAAGGATAATACCCTCACCATTATATACACACTTCTAATAAACCCGAATTCGATACATCTAATAGGGACAGGTTTGGATAGTCTTGTCATTATTTAGAGCTTTTATGCCATAAGGATATGCTTTTTGCTTGATTTTATTGACCAAATAGTTTGGAATTGATACTCCAAGTCAACGTATCTCAACGAAAACTCCAAAATGTGAAGCAAATGAGAAACCAAAGTTGAGAACGTGAGCTTTTCACTCAGCAAGTGAACGCAAAATAGCAAAGAGACGGGTCAAAAGGAAAAGGTTGAAAAGTCAATATATACAATGCTTAATTACACTTTTGGCCCCTAAGTTTTCTAAAGTTGTGATTTTGGCCCCTAAAAACAACTCTTTCCACCTCTTAAGGTTACTTTCTGTTGCAATTTTAGCCCCCACGTCAATTTTGACCCAGTCAACGAACAAGTGGGTGCCACGTGTGTAAATTTTTTAATTTTATTTTATTTTTATTTTTAAATTTTAAAAAAATTGTAATTAAAAAAATTGTTTTTTTTAATTACCAAAATAAAAAAGTTTTTTATTAATTACAAAAATAAAATAAAAATTAATTTTTTTTAATTACAAAAAAAAAATTGTTTTTTATTACAAATAAAAAAAAATAATTACAATTTTTTTTGTTTTTTATTACAAAAATTAAAATAAAAAAATACAAAAATAATTAAAACATTAAGACACGTCAGCTTTGACTGGGTCAAAATTGGCCTAGGGGGCCAAAATTGCAACAGAAAGTAAACTTAGGGGGCCTGAAAAGAGTTGTTTTTTTAAGGGACCAAAATCACAACATTGAGAAACTAAGGGGGCCAAAAATATAATTAAGCCTATTAAGATTATTATAACAACAATATATTAAATTTGAAAAATTTACATAAACCCTTCAAAATCCTCCAAAAGCTTCATTCAAATAAGATTGATTATGAAGAAAAATTAACACACACGCACCCCACCCCCCCCCCCCCCCCCAACAAAAGTTCTCCCCTCCCAATATCCTCTATTTATTTCACTTGCTACTTCCTTTTATCCAAAACTCTCCCCTCCCTTCCCCTTCAAACTTGCAAACAAAGCCTTAGAGTCTTGAAAAAATATTGCAAAACAATCAACGGATTTTGATGGGGATATCTAGGACAGGAGATCTCTAGTTAATATGAGCGTATTTGTATTCTCTCGTCTTTCTTGGTTGAAAGTGTGAGGTTTTAATTATTTGTCGAACTATAACTGATTTAAATGTGGGAGGGATTTCATTGGAGGCAAAAGATGAAGAAAGTCTAAGTTACAAAAGAAATAAACATATCCTAGAGACTAAGGTTGGAGAGAGAGAGAGAGAGAGAGAGAGACTTTTCCCTTTAAGCTTCTAGTTCTTTCCTTCCTCTTGAACCACTTTGTTTTGAATGAATAATTGTGAATAAGAAGAGTCATAAGTATAGTAAGTTTCCAAGTGGGTTTGGGCTGAAAAACTTGGAAATTTTCCCAAACATGCAGCAAAAAGTTGTTTTTTTTCATTGAACCAGACGCATAGGGCGTGTGTGCAATATAATGACAGAAAAAATTGATTTATGTGCGACAACTCACTGTTGACAATAATATTTTTGTTTCCTTTGATCTGTTTGGTTTTTCTATCACTGATTTTCAGATGGGGATTCCTCTCATTAGATGTGATAGCATTGGCGATCTTTATCCAGTCACCTCGCCTTCTAATTTTGTTGGTCTCACTTCCGGCTCAATCATCCTAGTTTTTAAAATTGCAGCTTCGGTCATCCTAGTTTTTCTATTTTGCAGTCTCTTCATAAACACAAGTTTCTTAGTAGTGAACATTTGAATTCTAAGCATGTTTTTTATTCTTGTGTGTTTGGCAAACATGTTAAGTTGCCCTTTGATTTATCCAGAAATGTTACTTTAATGCCCTTTGACATTTTACACAGTGATTTATGGACATCACCGGTTTTCAGTTCCTCTAGTCATCGATATTATGTTTTATTTCTATATGATTATTCTGATTTCTTGTTGACATTTCTGATAAGTAATAAATCTCAAGTTTTTGAAAAGTTCACTTCTTTGTCTAATCAAATTTGCACACAATTTTCTCAAACTATTAAATGTTTCCAATGTGACAATGGGCGTGAATACGACAATACACAGTTTCATAAATATTGTGCTGATAATGGTCTTATTTTTCGTTTCTCCTGTCCACACACTTCATCTCAAAATGGCAAAGCCGGACGTAAAATACGCACTAGCAATAACATGATTCGCACTCTTCTAGCTCATTCGTCAGTTCCTCCCTCTTTTTGGCATCGTGCACTTCAGATGGCTACATATCTGCTTAAAATCCTTCCCCGAAAAAATCGGTCAAATCACTCTTTTACTCAACTTCTGTATCATACTAAACTCAATATCATGTTGTTAACAATTAGTCATCAAGGTAGTATATCATACTAAACTAAACGAACCAATGTAGATTAACAAAAGTCAACATATCATATTAAACTCAATATCATATTGTTATCGGCCAAATGATCTTAATTTATCATAAACTTTGCTAAGTCGTTAAACATACCTCAAGAATGTTTTTCTGTCTCCCTCCGAAATAAAATACAAGTAAAAATGATAATTGAAAAGTTGATGTATTTAAACTAAATTTTAAATCACATCCATTATTTTTTCTACTACAACTCTTATATTTCATTTCGAACGAAATACACTTTCATGCTCCACGAACTCTCCAAACTTAACCCCAAATTGACTTGCGTATCACAATAGTTGTGGATTTACACGGTTATCGACACTCACCTGTTCCGGATCCAAAGTTCTTCTCAATTTAAAAACAAATCCCACAGCAAAGTCGGTGTAATACACAAGCAGCCTCGTTAAGGGAAAAATTTTGGATTTCAAATTACCAAAATATAAGTAACATTTTTAAAACAAAAACCACATGGGATGGATTGTCTTCGTAGAAGCATGTACGAGCGATTATTATCATGCCAACCATTATTTAATCATAGTTTTTTCTGTACCATCGCATGCTTAGTGACTCGTAGTTAGTTTCGTAGTAGTTCCAACGTAATCATACTAATTAAAATATAATTAAAAAGTTGTAATAGGGTTAACTCATGTTGAGTCATGATGCACCATCAAACCAATCAATGGAGTATATTACTTTATACAATTAATATTTTTTTGGTACAAGCTTATATAATTAATTTTTCAAGTTGAAAAACTGTGTGCTTAGTTCGTCTGATTTACTTTTTTCTTATGTCAAAATGTTTAATTAAGAGATACAGAGAAATGGACCATCACGACAATGACGATAATATTATAAATAAACCAGGTACGAATAATGTCTTTATTTTTATTCAATAATTTTTTGAAGAATCTTTTGTTCAATAATCAATATTACAAAATTCAGTTCGAAAATTTAATAATACAAAATGACAAATGCTTTTATTTTATAGTTGAAAAATGAAACACTAGAAATAAAATAAAACTGTTTTATCTATCGTAGAGATAAGGAAGTAATCCAAACAAATATGAAAAGAAAAATGTCCCTACTCCTTCCACTTAAAAATGCCTAAACATGTATAGATTTTCATTTACGCCAACAAAAAATTTTTAGAAAAAAAATAACGAAATTTGTTTTTGGTTTGAGACTTTGAAATGTGATTTTTTCAAAGTCTCATTCAATTTATTTCGATATCAATTTTAATCGAATAGTCCATACAAAACTTGACTTTAACTTTAAATAATCTCTCATAAATGGATGGTAGGATTGAATAAGTTTAGTTCTTTCTGGGACGGATAGCAAGCTTGTTATTAAGATAAGATAAGCTTAAGTTAAGTTGGTACTATTCAGTTATTTTGTCTATATACATACCCGTGAATATCAATGTCAAAAAAGAATGTTAATCAAACTTATAGCCTTCAAAAACAAAGTAGTCCCGACATCAGTGTTGAATGAATATTTGTCTTTAGCAAAAGCATAGAAACCCAATTTGTGGTGGAAATGAAAAGTGATGCCATGATGGATATATATAATTTTGGGTTCATTTTATTCTATTTTTCAATTGCTTCAAAGATCTTTTTCTTCCATTTTTTGAACTCAATTTGGTATTCGTATATGTGTAAAAAGGATCAAAGATTACAACATGTTGCATTAAACACGTGTTCATAACATTAAAACTAGTCCAAATTGGAGGAGTTGGTGCCTTTTCTTTTTTACTAATCGGAGGAGCTAATTGATTTTTGGTTGATAAACGAATTGAGAAGCATCTCCCAAAACTCATAATTGTGAGGTCCTGCTAGTTCGAATCCGACGAAGGTGTTCGACCTAATAAAATTGGTATTATCAATTGAGTTAGATCTTACAAATTGAAAAACCAAACTTCACTATCATGTTTGTGAAAGCTTTTTAACATTACATAATTGAAAATTTGACCACAATTACATTCCACTACCATCGGCTAGAGAAAACGTGTATTGGTTGATAGTAATTCATGATACAATTCGCAATGAAAAGCCTCGCGATAAATAACGCTGTTGTTGGTTCTATGCGCGTATTTTTATTTCAAAATGACCTTGATTTGATTTTTTTTTAGGGGAAATAGATTAGTTAAACGGTATATAAATCCAAACGATTAGAAAGAAAACATACTCATCATGCATTAATCATAGTATAAGTGAAGCAAATTTTAACACATTTTATCATTTGATAACAGGTGCATTTATACAATTTTCGATAATGAGCCCACAATTTCGATACTCCTTTTTTTTCTCTCCCCTTTCAATAGGTTCCCTCGAAAATAATCAATCTTATTTGAAATTTGTTGAAAAGTTACTCCCTACATCTATTATCATAATCACATTTGACTTTTTTCACTTGTATTAAGAGGTGTGATTAATAAATTTAATGTGTTTATTTTGTATATGTTGATATTTCAAAAATATCCTTATTATTTTTATATTTTAAGATAAATTAGTACCACTAATAAGATGTTTTTTTTTTTTTTGAGAGGAATATGATGTTTGTTTGAAAAAAGAATAATAATTGCGTCTAACAAATTTCATAAAGCTTATATTTAGGGTAAAAAATTCTTCAAAGGGGTTTGCAACTTATAAGTGAGGGAGTATACTTTATTGTTTGACCCAATGCCCTTATAGTACACTCTTTCTTGCGACAAATTACATGTTAGTTATATTTTAATGTAATATAATATTAATACTATTATTTTTTGAGGGGAATGTAATATTAATTATTATTTTTAAATATACCATCTAGTTTTTTTTTTGGTTTCAAATATACCATCTAGTTAATCAATCTAAAATTGATTTCTTTTTACATTCATAATAATAATAAATAAAATTCTCCTCTTTCAAAATAAAAATAAAATTCTCTTAAAAAATAATAGTAAATTTGATAATACCAATTCAATAAAATTATTTTTTTTACCAAGCCAAAGTTAATATATCAACAAAATGATAATACCAATTCTCTTAATAGTAATTATATTAACTTTTTTATTTTAATTTTAGGGGAATTCCCTTTTTTATTTATAATTTTTCCTTAATTTAAATGAAATAATCAAATGTAACATTTTTACATAAAGGAAGTAAAAAGTATTAAGTGAACTTGGACCAAAAAATAATAATAAAATAAATTAAACCTTATTCTAAAGTCTATCCCTTAACTATACAAGGAATATTGAAAATGAAAAGCATATTCCAATATATTCTACAAAAATAGAATAAAAACTTATTAGTTTATAACTTTATGTACATAACAAATGTCTCTAATTTTCTATAAAAAGACACCCCACTTCACTACTTGAGATCACAAACACTGTCCTTCTGATCCATTTTTCCATTCCTTGTCATCATCTTCTTCTTCGTATCTAACTGTCTGCCACACAACACGGGTACAACTAACTTTTTATCATTCATCATATGTCATGCAACAAATCCTATGTTTTTTTTTTTGTTACATGTTTCATAACATAAAAATCCTAGTATGTTTTTTGTGACATGTTATGTTTCATAGGATAAATATACCATGTTGTACTTTTTTTTTTTTTTTTTGTGATGAAAAATCCTATGATGTATGTACTTGTAACTCACTAGTACTATGTTTATATACACGTGTCATTCATTCATGATATTCAATATGTCAATCTCTTTCATAATTTTCGGGAATTGATTAGAATTTAAAGATGTTGTTTTGATTCGCCCCTTGATTTTGTGTTCATGGTTTTTTTCCATTGTTATTTTTGATGAGTTTTTTGTGTTATGTTTTCGTGAGGGGTTATTGAATTTTGTGTTTTTATAGGTGAGAGAGTGATTTGCTACAATGGCAAACAAGATGGAAAAAATGGCATCAATTGATGCACAGCTTAGACAATTGGTTCCTGCAAAAGTGAGTGAAGATGATAAACTTATTGAGTATGATGCTTTGTTGTTGGATCGGTTTCTTGATATTCTTCAGGATTTACATGGAGAGGATCTCAAGGATTCTGTGAGTTTTCTTCTTCTTTTTTGGTTCTTTAATTTTAATTATTTGGAAATTTTTCTCAGATTTGTTTATGATTATTCATCACTGTTTGGTTTAAAAGTCAATATGTTTGGTTGGTGAGAAAAAAGATTGGAAATTTGATTCTTTTGACTGATTTTGGAATCAAGTTTATAGATTTGTAACGTTTTAAGGAAACATTACTTTTTGATATGTTTGACTTGTAACCGAAAAAAGACCTTTAGAGAGAAAATTCTCATTGATCCAGTGTTTAGTATTTTATTTTTTTATTTAAATTTTTAAATATTTTGAATATATGTTTAATTAGGTTATCTGTAAAGATACGAAACATGAACTATTAGGCCTTGGTGACTGTAGATTTAGCGAAATAAACTGATTTTCTGTTCAGATGCATTTATGATTTGCTTTGATCTGTGTTGCCAAATAGCGGCTATAAGTTCGACAAACTGTTAATTGTTCTGTGATACACGATTTAGTACTAAGTGTTGTCAAATGACAGCTACAGCGGCACTACAGTTATGTAAAATTTGAACCAACAATTATTTTCCGTCATCCGCAACTGACAACACTGCGTTTGATGGAAAAGAAATTTTTTGTTCTTGCATTGTTCTTTGACATGATGAGACGGAATCTGTTTTCTTCACAGTATGATTGAAAGGCTAAAATGCTGTTGTGCAGGTTCAAGAAGTGTATGAACTTTCTGCTGAATATGAAAGAAAGCATGATCCTAAGAAACTTGAAGAACTTGGAAATTTGATCACAAGTTTCGATGCAGGTGACTCAATTGTTGTTGCCAAGTCCTTTTCACACATGCTTAACTTGGCCAACTTAGCTGAAGAGGTTCAGATTGCACACCGTCGAAGGAACAAGTTGAAGAAAGGTGATTTTAGGGATGAGAGCAATGCAACCACTGAATCAGACATTGAGGAAACTCTCAAGAAACTTGTGTTTGAAATGAAGAAATCTCCTCAGGAAGTTTTTGATGCATTGAAGAACCAGACCGTCGATCTTGTTCTCACTGCTCATCCTACTCAGTCGGTTCGTCGATCTTTGCTTCAAAAGCATGCAAGGTTTGTTTCGTAATGTAGTATTTTTTTCTACCTTCGATATTTTTCTTTTAAAATAAATTTTTGAACAGAATGTAGAAGAAAATTGAACTTGTTTTTGTTCTTTTCGCAGGGTAAGGAACTGTTTATCTCAATTGTATGCTAAAGACATCACTCCTGATGATAAGCAGGAGCTTGATGAAGCTCTCCAGAGGGAGGTGAGCATCAAAGCCCTTTTTTTAATTTTGTTTGATTTTTCATTGAATTTAAATGATGTTCGTTATTATGAATTTTCGCCAAATTGAAATGATTTTCTTGTGTTACTTTTGGTTTTTTTTTGTAGATTCAAGCTGCATTCCGTACTGACGAAATCAAGAGGACTCCACCAACTCCACAAGATGAGATGAGAGCTGGGATGAGTTACTTCCATGAAACAATTTGGAAGGGTGTCCCTAAATTTCTTCGCCGTGTTGATACGGCATTGAAGAACATAGGGATTAACGAACGTGTTCCCTACAATGCTCCTCTTATTCAATTTTCTTCTTGGATGGGTGGTGATCGCGACGGTATGATTTTTATCTGTTATATCCATATATGTATGCATGTATATACGTACGCATATCCAATGTGATTTTAAAAATGAAATAATATATGATGCAGGTAACCCAAGAGTGACTCCTGAAGTGACAAGGGATGTGTGCTTACTAGCCAGAATGATGGCTGCTAATTTGTATTATTCACAGATAGAAGATCTTATGTTTGAGGTAATTCACATCTCTCCCCTTTTCTCCTTTTGTAATTAAACAGTTTGATTAGTTCAGTATTTTAGTACCATTTAACTGATTTCTTTTCTTGTTTCTTTAGCTTTCTATGTGGCGTTGCAATGATGAGCTACGTGTTCGCGCAGAAGAACTTCACAGGAATTCCAAGAAAGATGAAGTTGCAAAACACTATATAGGTGATAATCTTAAAAAAAAAAATTGTTGAAAGGGTGACAATCTTAAATGCTAGTTATGTATATTTGTGTTGATATGTTGATTAGTTCATTTTTGTGATAATCTTGATTTTTCTTCCATGATTCAGAGTTTTGGAAAAAAATTCCTTTGAATGAACCGTACCGTGTTGTACTCGGGGAGGTAAGGGACAAGCTCTATCGCACTCGTGAGCGTTCTCGTTATCTCCTAGCTCATGGCTATTCTGAAATTCCTGAAGAAGCCACATTCACCAATGTTGATGAGGTATATATTTCTTTGCAGAATAAAAACATTTAGTTATACACTGACACTGCTATTTTTTTGATTGAATGAATTTATCTTTGTTGGAAAGATACTAACTAGAGTTAATTTGTGTAGTTTCTGGAACCTCTTGAACTCTGCTACAGATCACTCTGTGCTTGTGGTGATCGTGCAATTGCTGATGGAAGCCTTCTTGATTTCTTAAGGCAAGTTTCCACTTTTGGACTGTCACTTGTAAGGCTTGATATAAGGCAAGAGTCTGATCGTCACACTGACGTGATGGATGCCATTACCAAACATTTGGAAATTGGATCCTACCAAGAATGGTCTGAAGAAAAAAGACAGGAATGGCTTTTGTCTGAGTTGATTGGCAAAAGGCCACTTTTTGGACCTGACCTACCCCAAACCGATGAAATTAGAGATGTTTTAGACACGTTCCGTGTCATAGCAGAACTTCCATCTGACAACTTTGGAGCCTACATCATTTCGATGGCAACTGCACCGTCTGATGTGCTGGCAGTTGAACTTCTTCAACGCGAATGCAAAGTCAGGAATCCATTAAGAGTCGTTCCGTTGTTTGAGAAGCTTGATGATCTTGAGTCTGCTCCTGCTGCACTGGCTCGGTTGTTCTCCATAGACTGGTACATAAACCGGATCAATGGGAAACAAGAAGTTATGATTGGATATTCTGATTCAGGAAAAGATGCTGGAAGGTTTTCTGCAGCATGGCAGCTATATAAGGCTCAAGAGGACCTCATCAAAGTCGCGCAGAAATTCGGTGTTAAGCTAACCATGTTCCACGGTCGCGGTGGAACTGTTGGAAGAGGAGGTGGACCTACTCATCTTGCTATCTTGTCTCAACCACCGGAAACAATTCACGGATCTCTTCGTGTGACAGTTCAAGGTGAAGTTATTGAACAGTCGTTTGGTGAGGAACACTTGTGCTTTAGGACACTGCAACGTTTCACTGCTGCTACTCTAGAACACGGAATGCGTCCCCCAAGTTCTCCAAAACCAGAATGGCGTGCCTTGATGGATCAGATGGCTGTCATTGCTACTGAGGAATATCGTTCAATTGTGTTCAAGGAACCACGTTTTGTTGAGTATTTCCGTCTGGTAAGACATCAAAAATCATTAAATTTTACTTCATTGTTAAGTAAAGTGACATTCAAATTAGGGTCAAAAAACATATTTGACCCTAGTTTGAATGTCATTTTATGCAAGTCTAAACTCGAAAGTTTGTAATTTTATGAAGGACTACAAACATATTTAACCTTTAAGGTTATAACAATTTTTGTCAACTTTATGTGTCTTGTAGGCTACACCAGAGATGGAGTACGGTAGGATGAACATTGGAAGTCGACCGGCAAAGAGAAGGCCTAGTGGAGGCATTGAAACACTGCGTGCGATACCATGGATCTTTGCCTGGACACAGACAAGATTTCATCTTCCAGTATGGCTAGGCTTTGGAGCAGCATTTAGACAAGTTGTTCAGAAGGATGTTAAGAATCTCCATATGCTGCAAGAGATGTACAATCAATGGCCTTTCTTTAGGGTTACAATTGATTTAGTTGAAATGGTGTTTGCCAAGGGAGACCCTGGTATTGCAGCACTGAATGATAGGCTCCTAGTTTCAAAGGATCTGTGGCCATTTGGGGAACAGTTGAGAAGCAAATATGAAGAAACTAAGAAACTCCTACTTCAGGTAATGATCCTTTTACTATGTAAATATATTGAACATTTTAGTTTTGGAACAATTTTTAGCGGTCAAGGGCATGTTTGGATTTACTTATTTGAACTTATCTACTGGCTTAATCTTTAAACTGTTTAAATGATCTGATGAAAATAGCTTATGGCATGCCTGTAAGCTATTTTCAGCTTATTTCTGTAAGCTCCCTTGAATAACTTATGAAAACACGGACTTTATGTTATCTTTTGTTATAGAAATAGCTTATATATAAGCATTTATTTGATAATTGCTAATGTTATAAGCATTTAATTAAGTTGTTTATCCAAATAGAGTCCAAGTCTTTGTTAGATATTGTGCTTCCATCATATAAGAACTAGACTGGTGAGTTATTTCAAAAGCTGATTTTGTATTCTTCTGTATCGGTAGGTGGCTGCACACAAGGAAGTTCTTGAAGGTGACCCCTACTTGAAGCAAAGACTCAGACTCCGTGATTCCTACATTACAACCCTTAATGTTTTCCAAGCCTACACATTGAAGCGGATCCGCGATCCAAACTATAAGGTGGAGGTGCGCCCCCCAATATCAAAAGAGTCTGCTGAAACAAGTAAACCAGCTGATGAACTTGTAACATTGAATCCAACAAGTGAATATGCTCCTGGTTTGGAAGACACACTCATTCTTACCATGAAGGGTATTGCTGCTGGCATGCAGAACACTGGTTAAATTTTGGTTACATTTTTTTCACTTGTATTTGTTTCTTTATGTTAAGTGTGTACTAAGATTTCATAAATACTAGATGAATCTAGTTGCAAACATGCACTTCAAGTGAGTGCTTTTTTCTTTTTCTTTTTATTTTCATAAGAATTTCACATCAGGTTTTGTTGGTGTGTTTCCTTACTTTGCTGCCACACAAATGAGTTATGCAATTGATGTTATGTTTCAAGGCATAAATTTTGTTGAGTGCTACTATACCCTTTCTTGTTCAATTTAATATGAGACAGAAACATAGAAATAGGAACAATTATTATGAGACTATTAGAAGGAACTTGAAATGATTGAAATCTGTTAAGATATCAGAATTTGAGATTTATGTCCACTCAAGATCTCTTTGCTTATTATTTACATTTGAAAATGATATATACATATCTGTTAGTAAGACCCTTTTAAATATACAAAAGCAAACATTTTAAAAATTTGTGAATTGTGATATACTTGGTTTCTTATAAATCCAAAATCATAATGTTGTGTTGGAACACTTCATTATATTGACAAAATAGAGATGATACGTACAACAATTGATCAACAAAAAAACAAGTCATTCCTACGTGGAATATTGCCACCTTTGCTATGTACTCTTTAAAGACACAATGTACTTATGTCGTATGTGTGATTGATCGTTTTATGAAAAATTCGTCCCACCAATATCTCTTTTGTATTATTTCTTTTTTAAGTGGATGTGGAGTCATAAATTTCTTTTGAAAAATCTAGAGGTCCCAACTTTTTGCCACGTGTAAAAGACAAAAATCAACACTCAATCATGAATATATTTCTTTTGGAAAAGCAAAAGATACAAATAAGGTTTGGCAATCCTAAATCACATCCACAAAGGCACAAAGAAAAACCTCAAAACATGAAGAAAGCCTCAAGAGAATTTTAACACACAAAACAAGGTCTATATCATACCACAACCAACACCGCCAGCTGCAAATATGCAGCTCTAAAACTACATAAGTGCACAAAAACTCTACTGAAATACTAAGCTTCCTTCAAAAGCTATTCAAGCGACGACACAACTCTTACAAGCTCGACGCCAACTTCTATAAAGGCGATATAAATGCAGATTGAAGCTGCAACTCCCTTGTGCTCATAAAAAAAAAGTCAGTACAAAATAATCCTTAATTTGTGAGTAATGATCAAGAAGTTCAATTACCAAACCAAACCAATAGGTGACATGAACTCAAACCTATATCACCATTCAAACACTAATAACACACTTTCATACAGCACCAAGTTATAGAGTAGTTAAAACTTGACTGATTTAAACGTAACATGTTCCAAGAAATCGATATCACTTCAACCAGAATGTCCATTCCTTGAAAAATATTTTTATTTCTCGCTTTGCAAATGAACCAAACACATGTAGATCAAATCGTCATAAATGTTGACTACATTCGTTAAAAGGAACCAAAGCCGTCCCGAGCCATTTTTCTACTGCATATCATGGCCCAACGGATTCAATAAACCCGCAGCCATCACTGCATAATTGAGCGTCTCTACCAATGATTCCAGGTAGAATAAATTCTCTTTAGTTGAAATCCTATTATGAATTAACTAATTGTCAAACATACACTTTCACTTTAAGCGGGATGGAGATAAGCCAAACTAACATGTTGAAGTATTTCGAGCTTTCCTAACATTTTTCATTAAACATTAATTTGTATGCCGATTGCACTGAATAAATTCTGGACTTCTCGTCCTACTAGGTCGTTCTATCTCCTTTGCCATTTCGAAAAACCACCCTCTCCATCTCTAGCAATAATTGTGCAACCAAATCTACTTCACATTGAAATATTATCCTTTTCCATCTAAACTTCTATTTCCACATCTCATACAAAACTCCTAATATCGGCCACTCCAGCCTCTTTTTCCATAGACAAAGAGGACAATCTACTAATCTAAAAATGGTTAATGTATAGATTGTTATTATGTTATTATTATTATTATTAAAAATTACTCTATACTATTGCCCATGCTTTTTTATTTTAATAACATTGAGTAGGGTGCTAATTGAACTCAAATTTTTGCTTAAAAAAATGTTCTTTAAAAGATGTTAGTTCAATAGTAAGAGTTTGATCTTATAATATTAAGAAAGACTAACTTTAAAAGATCTTATAATATTTGTTTTTGATTAACATGCATCTTGCAAGTTATAGTCAGATGTTTTACTTAGGTTAGGCAGTAGTGCTTTCTCGAACAACTGTAGTCATGTTACTTTGTGAATTATTTGGAATCGGCGGAATCAAGTTGTTTTTGGTAATCATGACAGTCTTAAAGGTCCTCTTGTTGAATTGATGAAACATTTGGTTAGGTCTTGGATTAAAAATAAAATTTAGAGTTTCTCTTACATTTCTAATGATGAACCAATACTAATAGTATGACACTTTGATTCAAGACATCAATGATCTTCTAATTCTTGACTGGATCACACCCATTGGTTATTTCTTAGCAAAGCTTGGAGCTTCTTCCTTCTTGGATCTCATGATTCATACCTTTCCTCTTTCAGACTTACCAGGTCTCCTAGCGGCAAACTTTGCGTTTGTTCGTTCGTTCGTTTTCCTTTCCTCTTAGCAAAACGTGAAGAAACGATAACACACTTGCGTTCGTTCGTTTTCCTTTCTACCTTCGTTTGATCTATGGTTTGTGTTTCTTTGATCTCCTCCTTTTCTTCCACTGTTTGTTGCTTCGTCTTCTCTTTTTCTCCTTCTATCTACAGTTTCCTTTCTCTCTATACATTCACTTATTTGAAAGAGAAATGACACGTAACAACACAACCTAAACAAAATTAACGTTTATTTTTTATTTTTTTTTGTAAAAACTAACAGAAAAGATCAAGTTGATAAACAAAAGAAGACTTACGAGATTAATATAAAACTTTCAAAAATTATAAGATCAAAATTTTAAAAATAAAATAAATATCTACATATCTTTTGAAAATGAGAGAGAATGAGAGGAGGAGAGACTGAGAACCGCGGTTGTCAGTGGCCTTGCCACGGGCAATCATACATATACCAATCGCGAACATTGGGGGGGGGGGGGGGGGGGGGGGGGGGCTGGGGGAGATTGGACTGACGTGAGGCCGCGACGGAGGAAAGCGCCGCGACAGTTTCTACAGGGTCAGAACAGTTTCGAGGATTGTGACCGGCTTCGGGGAAGGGATCGCTTTGAGCGTCAACAGTCTAGGGTTAGGTATGTTTCAAGGGAGGAACGATATTACAGTGATTACTACTCTGATTCTGAGCGTTCGGGGACATGTTTGTGGACAGGGGGGACTGCTGTGATAAGGATTATGGCCAGGATTTTAATCGTTTGCGGAAAGGGGACTCTGTGAAGACCTCATCGCGTCAGTCAGCGATTAAGCAGGTGGCATCGCGTGCGGTGGTAGCTCTACCTTGGTAGCTTCCGCGTGCGTTTGATCAGGACGACAAGGCTTCAGATTTTGCACCATCTTTTAAAAGGTTCGTTAAATTTTACTTAACTAATTTTGCACCACAAGCCTCATCATTTTTCTTGCGGAAGGGTTTTGATGTCTGTGGTATTCTTGAGGACGTGTTTATTGGTGGTCATAGAAATAAGTATGGTGCGGTATATGGTTTTGTGTGTTTTGCTAAGGTGCGCGATATAGACGTCATTTTGGTCAATATTGCGTTCATGCTCAGCTTGCTATGTTTGATAAGTCAGTGAGAGCGAGGGAGTCCGAGGGAGAGGGAGGTAAGGGTGTTGGGAAGGTAGTGAAGGGGAGGAGGTCAACTTTTGAGGGAGAAAAAAAGTGAGAAGTGGGTGTAGAGGGGAAGAGTGAGGGTTCGAAGCAGGGAGAGGGGAGGAAGAAGGGTGCGGTGAAAGAGGTGAGGGTGGGGGAGTCGAAGAAGATGGTGAGGGAAAGTGAGGCAGGGCGTGAAGGAGGTGTTGAGGGAAAAGGGGCTGGTCAAACCTTAGCTAGCATGGACAATATTGCTGTGAGGAAGAAGTCGGTACGTATGTATAGATCACAGGAGGAAGACTTGGCTTGGGCACGTCAAGGTTTCATTGGTACAGTGATTAATGGGGAATCTATCCCTCTTATTCAAAGTCGAGTGGAGCATGCTGGATTTACGGAGCTTGAAATTATTCCTATTGGGGCCGATAAGGTGCTTCTTCGCTCAACGTCGGGTGGTTTGGTTTTTATGTGGTGAAGGAAGCAAGACATTTTTTTGATTTAATATTTTCTCAATTGGTTCGGTGGGAGAACTCGGTGTTGCCTTTCTGAATAGGTGCTTGGCTTCGTGTGTACGGGATTCCATTGCACGCGTGGAATGAGACTTTCTTTAATCTTTGTGTTTTTGATTGTGGGAGTTTCTTACGGTCAGATAATTGTTCTTTGGCTAGAAAGAGGTTTGATTATGCCAGGGTGTTGGTTTCTACTTCGTCGTTTGAAGTGATAAATGTGTCCGAGCATATTGTAATAGATGGTGTTCTAATGGAAATAAAAATCATAGAGGAATGGGGTTTTAATATGGGTGAAGATGCTTGCTTGTTTGAGGAAGTTGAGAAGTCAGTTGCTTCTGAACCGGGTTCGGCGGAGTTTCATGATGATTTTGTTGCTAATAAAAATGTTAATGATTTGGTTGATAAAATTGTTAAGGATTTGGTGGAAGTCGAAGGTGAGAACCATGATTGTCAGAATATTAATAATAGAGAGGAAAATTTTGAGACTGCGGCACCGGCAACGAATCACGTTCCTTTAGTGTTTCAAAGTGGTGGTCCAAACAGTCATAAATTAGCTTCTCAAGATGCTGCCTCGGTTTCCATCAATGGGGAGCGCTCTTTACATGCCGATCTAAGTGCATCTTTAAATAAGGACATTCTGGTGGTGTTTTCAGATGGTAAGCTCACGGCTTCAGGTGCTGGTGGCTCGAACAAAGCTTCGACTGAGGAGGTTTCTTCTCGGAAACGACGAGCTCTACCTGTCTCGTGTTCTCAAGCTTCTGCACGGTCTTCGCGGACAGGTCCGTGGAGTGTGGAATGGCTTCACAACATTCAAGGTGCGGATGTGGGGTTGATTTCATCAAAGATAAAGAGGATGAAGAAGGTTATGGGGGAGGCCGAAGGTATAACTAAAGGAAGCACTCAACCCAAATCCAAAAAGAAAGCGGGGGGGGGGGGGGGGGGGGTGCTTCGTCATCCGGTCCTTACTCTCAAAAAGGTTGCTAGGCTACCTACTAAAGACAGAGCGGAGGTTATGAAAGTTTTGAATAAATCGGATGTCATGAAATCTTTAAAAAAGAAAATCACCAGACGACAAAAGCTTAGGGCTCGAGCAAGCAAGTCTGCTGAGGTGGTGTAACACCCCGAAATCCCAACATAAAAAAAATTCCATATATTATCAGAGTTAAACCCATATTCAGGATGTCACATTTCATAAAAATCACTAAACAACAATGAATATTATTTTATTCTTCATCAAAATATTCAATGTAACAGCGGAATTATAAACTCAAAATATTCTTTTAAGTAAATCTTGGCACAAGGCCACATCAACGTCTCAAAAGGTTCAACAACCATTTTAAAGTCATAAATAGTTCATAGAAAATACGTAAAAGAATAGAAACAACGACAAAGTCTCATCCCGTTACGTATCAGAGCATCCTTAGACACCACACACAACGGATTCCTCACATATACGCACCTAAGCTTGATTACCTGCACTTGCCCACAAGGCGGCAATTCCACCAGAAGGGGTGAGAAACACAATCAATAATATATATCATATAATTCAATAATTAATGACAAACCACATAAAATCATCACTTCAATCACATCGTAAATAGATAGTATTTAACATAAACACATCACAATTCATCACATTTATTCACTTTAACAACATCACAAAATCATCTTCACATCATCACTTAAACAACATCACAAACGACACGACTCGACAATGCAACTCTACACTTAGACATCATGCATGTGGTACCATTATTTTAAGCATTAATATGCTTCACCGTCACTTTGAGCAAAAGCTCCATCGCCACTTTGAGCAAAAGCTCCATCGCCACTTTTATGCATATGCAATGGACTCACACTTATAACTTAAATAAGTTAAACAACTTAACACTGACTTCGACAACAATAACAATTGTGCCTAAACTCTTTAAGACTCCCTCCCAAACCTTGACGTTGACAAGGACTTCTCTCCACAATATTCTTAATTCGTCACATAACTTCATAAATTCATGTAAAATTATTCGCAAGGTATTTTTGTGTCAAACCAACGCCATTGGAAAGACAATTCAACTATCTACAACTTTCGCGTTTACAACTAAGGCCAATTCTGTGCCGATCAATACCAGTTTTTATTTCAAATTCGGGTACAGAAACTGAAATTTCACTGTGACCTACGTGTAGTAATTTGACAATAATTTAAGTTCTAAGAATGATTTTGAAGTCAAACCAAAGCCATTAAAAAGCTAACACAATTATCTACAACTTTCATGTTTACACCAAAACCCAGTTCAAAACAGAAACATGTGAAAAAGGCGCAAGAACATGAAACAGGAGATGCTGTCACTGTGCAGCTCTCGGGAAAAGTGACATTTTCCACCCAAAAATCTCATTTTTAATCTCTTAATCACCCCAATGTATTTGAAATCTTGTTTACAGATCATATATGCAGCAAAGGAGTTAAAACAACATACAATTATGCATGAACCGACATAAATCATCACATTTATCATAAACCTAACCCTAGAACATATTCATCCATCAAAAATTAAATTAACATATATATTATTGAAAGGAATCCCACCCTTACCTTAATTCAGCAACGCAAAAAAATTCTACAGCAAATTCAATCCCTTTCCTCTTCTTCCTAGCTTCCTCTTGGTCCTTCTCAAAACTCACATTTTCTCAATTGCACGTGAAAACGTTTTCTTCTTTTTTTTTCTTAACCTAATTCTCTATTTATATAACTCTTAAACAATTTATTTTATTTCCACTTAACCCTTAATCTTCCTAAAATTTCATAACAACCAAATCTTAAACTCTTATTTTTACTAAAAAGTAACTCCCCATATTCTTTTAACTCTCATTTAATTTCTATTAAACTCACTTAATTCCCTTTTAAACCAAATAATACATTTTTCCTCCTATTTTGTTAAAATAATGCAATAACTATATAATAATATAGTAATGCACCACATATCACGTAAATCAACATAAAGTCATGTAATTTGTAACACCCCGTTTTCCCAACTTAAAAATTTCTTAAAAACATTTATCAGAGTATGCAACACAACAACGGGATATCACATAAAAACTTAATCCGAAACAGTTAAATAATAATTTAACCCAATACTTCAAACTTTGCAGCTGAAATCATACTTAAAATTCATAAAACATTTGGCACGCAGGCCCCATAAGAATTATCTCAAAGTTAGTTTCATTAACGCAATATAACATAAAATAATCACATAAAAGAATGAAGCATGCATATATGATGACCCCATCCCGTTACGTATCAGAGCGACCTAGACGACACAGTGAGGCAAGGCCACTCACGGAGCAACTGCACACTAAGCACGATCACCTGCACTTGCCCACAAGGCGGCAATTCCAGCAGAAGGGGTGAGATTTCATAACAAAATAATATTAATCAACATAATTTAGAATAACAATTAACAACAAAACATCAATAACATTCTTGCATAATTTAATAACAAATAGCACGTAATCACATAATCAACTTCATATCATCTTTAAGCAAGTAGCATAGATAGAGAACACTTATCACGTA
This sequence comes from Medicago lupulina, assembly GCA_958299785.1. NCBI lineage: Eukaryota > Viridiplantae > Streptophyta > Magnoliopsida > Fabales > Fabaceae > Medicago > Medicago lupulina. Next base: position 77,332,134 of record OY283139.1, read on the forward strand.
ATCATATATTCAATCTTTATCAACAACATGACATCATAAATATGACCATGCGACAATGCTCTTAGACTCCTTATATGCATGTGGTACCAAACTTCATCATAAGTATTAATATACTTTTAAAACGTGCGGAGGACAAAGCTCCTAATAAACGTGCGGAGGACAAAGCTCCTATCATGGTGAGGACTAAGCTCAATGTATGCTATGCATGGACTCAATTCAAAACAACATTTATCCTTAATCATCTTATCAACATGCATCCAAGAAATTGGAGCTAAACAACAACTTATCATCACATATATAATATATAAACATATCATAACGGTTCAGTTTAATAACATCAGCAGTATAATATAGACATCAAAGCAGAATGATATCATCACAACAATTACTAATCAAGCAACATAGGCTTTAACATTTTAGCATAAGGTTTAATACTTAATTTCTTGCTCACTAAACAATCCATACCTAGAACAGCTCTGCACAGGACTCTCAACATTACCACTAGGCCCAAATAACACTCAGGGATCATCTCCAAATCAATCACGCGGAACAGATCACACTAACCCTCACAACTCCCAATCTGGTAGTGTTCGCGAGGCGAGTGAGTTAGCTCGCCGTGGCGAGCTGCCAGAAGCAACTCGCGAGGCGGGAATAAGTACTCGCCGTGGCGAGCGATGAGGCTCATCACTCGCGAGGCGAGGATCACTGCTCGCCGTGGCGAGCGATGAATCTCGTTGCGGCCAGAACTGCTATTTTCTCAAAATTCTCACGATTCTCATGGTTCCAGGCCTCCTACTGATTCCAGAATTCATCCCTAACATATTCTAAGGTCTAGGAACACTTTCTACACGAAATAAACCTAAACTAACCGTTAGATCATCAATTTCTAAGGTTTTGACCTAGTTTACTCATTCTCTCAATTCAATCCTATTACTGTTAATTATTCATCAGGATTATGCCAATTAAAATTACAGAATTATGAGTCTCACCCTTACCTGGTTATGAAGAAATCGCAGCACTCCTCTCTTCTCTTCTCCTCACGCGCGTGCGTTTTCTTTCTTTCTGTTTCCAAAGTCTGAAAGCGTTACTGACTTCCTAACCCTAGTTGCCTTATTTATACTGCCAACAAATTTTATCTTATTTACTCTTTCTCCCACATAACTCTCTAAAATCCAAAACTAACCCACAACTAAATATTTTATTTTCTTATCAAATCTTATTTTATTTAACAATAAAATAAGTCCCTTAATCTTATCCTAGCATATCAAAACACATCAAAAATATCAAAACATATCAAAACATATCAAAACACTTATATATTATATAAATATAATATAATCACCTAAACTCGATTTAAATAAATACTAAAACGAACGTGGGCGTTACATAATTCATTTAAATAAAACACATCACACAAAGGTCATATGAAAATCATAGAAAACTACTCAAACATTTACTAAAAATAGTTAAATAAAAAAAATGGGGCGTTACAGGTGGCGCCTATTGTTACTTCAAAGGAAGCTACTTCTTCAACATTTGTGAACAATGATTGGATCAATTTAGTTGCTTTACGTGGGAAGGATGGTGTAGCGTCTGATGATATCCAGGAGTTGGGCAAAGCAATTGGTGTGTCGTTCCAAGGGAATTCTCATAATATGTTTAATGTGTTATCTCGTTCAAAACATGTTCCTAAGGGGCTGGCTGAGGTGTCTGAGGAGGTGGTTTTAGGGGCGGTGGAGGGAAGGGAGTAGGTGTCGGGGTTTGGAGAATTGTCGTGGGGGCTTGTGGGAGTGTGTGATGACGTTATTATCATGGATTGTGCGGGGGTTAGGTGGGATGGAGAAGAGGAGGGAGGTTAGGTTGCTGGTGGGGGAGAAAAAACCTTTCATTATATGTTTATAAGAAACAAAGCTTTCGGTGTGTGATGATTTTATCTGTTCGGCGTTGTGGGGAAATTCTCCACATGCCTTCTCTTTCCATCCTTCTATCGAAGCCTCTGGGGGGCTGTTGACTCTATGGGATACCTCGGAGGTTGAAGTGTGGTCTTCCATTAGCCATGATTATGTTCTTATTATCAACGGTCGGTTTCTTTCGACGAAAGAAGAGTTCTTTTTATTTAATGTTTACGCGCTGTGTGATATTCGCGGGAAGCAGGATTTGTGGGTTTCTTTGTCTGCAAAGTTATCTCAATTGCGAGGGAAAAAGGTTTGTGTGTGTGGGGATTTCAATGTTGTTCGTGGGATGGACGAAAGATGGCTGGTTCATTCTGATGGGGTGTCACCGGATGTTGTGTCTTTTAATCAATTTACTGATGACAACTTTCTGATTGATTTGCCTCTATGTGGTCGTCGCTTTACTTGCTTCAAGGGTGATGGCATTTCGATGAGCAAGTTAGATCGCTTTTTACTTTCTGAGGAGTGGTGTCTTAGATGGCCGAATTGTTTGCAGATTGCTCTTCTAAGAGGTGTTTCCGATCATTGTCCTCTTTAGTTGTCTGTCGATGAGGAGAATTGGGGCCCCCGACCTTCTTGAATGTTGAAGTGTTGGCAAGATATGCCGGGTTATCATCAATTTGTTTCTGATTGTTAGGGATCCCTCACGGTTGAAGGGTGGGGCGGTTTTGTTCTAAGGGAGAAGCTGCGACTACTGAAATCAGCCCTGAAAGATTGGCACATGTCTCATTCTACTAACATTCCGGCTAAAGTTGATTCTTTAAAGGCTAGGCAGGCTTGGTTAGACGGTAAAGGTGTGGATGGGGTGATGCCACCTGAAGAGTTGGATGAATTGTGTGAGACATCCAACGCAATTCATTCGTTGTCTCGAGTGAATACTAGTTTTTGTTGGCAGCAGTCTAGATTGCTTTGGCTTAAGGAAGGTGACGTGAATTCCAAATTTTTTCACAACGTGTTATCTAGTCGTCGTAGAAGGAATGCAATTGTTTCTTTTGTGGAGAATGGGAATGTCGTCGAGGGGGTTCAGCCTATCCGTACTGCAGTTTTTAATCATTTCAGCAATCACTTCAAGAAATAACATGTAACTCGGCCAGGTGTGGGTAATTTGAATTTCAAAAGTTTATCGATTGTGGAGGGGGCGGTTTGGTTAAACCTTTTACAGTTGAAGAAGTAAAGGCAGCGGTGTGGGATTGTGATAGTTACAACAGTCCCGGACCGGATGGTGTGAATTTTGGTTTCATAAAAGAGTTCTGCTTCTCCTGAAAGATGATGTTATGCGCCACATTACAGAGTTTCATTGGAATGGAAGATTGGCAAGAGGTATTAATTCAACGTTCATCGCCCTTATTCCAAAGGTTGAAAGTCCGCAGAAGTTGTTTGACTTTCGGCCTATTTCTCCGGTGGGTTGCTTGTATAAAATCTTAGCAAAGGTCCTAGCAAACTGACTACGTCTGGTGGTTGGTAAAGTGATTTCCGAGACACAAACAACGTTCGTGAAAGATAGACAAATTTTGGATGGGGTTCTTATTGAGAATGAGGTGGTGGATGAAGCTCGTAAACTGAAAAAGGAGCTCATGCTTTTTAAAGTGGACTTTGAGAAGGCATATGATTCTGTTGATTGGACCTATTTGGATGAGGTAATGCGAAAGATGGCCTTTCCGGTTCTTTGGCGGAAATGGATAAAAGAATGTATTTCTACAGCAACAACGTCAGTACTGGTAAATGGCAGTCCCACTCATGAGTTTCCTTTGGAGAAGGGTCTACGTCAAGGTGATCCTCTTTCTCCTTTTTTATTCCTTTTGGCGGCAGAGGGACTGAATGTTATGATGTCGGGGTTGGTGAATACTAACTTGTTTGAGGGTTATATGCTTGGGACGCACAATGCTTTGGTGGTTTCTCATCTTCAGTTTGCCGATGACACTCTTATGTTGGGTGTTAAAAGTTGGGGAAATGTTAGAGCCTTGCGTGCTGTTCTTCTGTTGTTTGAGACTATGTTTGTCCTAAAGGTTAACTTTAATAAAGGTATGCTGGTTGGTGTTAATATCTCTGAGTCCTGGTTGGTTGAGGCAGCGACCTTGTTGAATTGTAAAGTATGAAAGGTGCCATTCATGTACTTGAGCCTCTCTATTGGGGGTGATCCGCGTAGGTTAGCGTTCTAGGACCCTGTGTTGAATACCATAAAGCTTAGACTGTCGGTATGGAAAAGTCGTTTTCTTTCTTTTGGGGGTCGTCTAACTCTCCTAAAATCTGTTCTAACCTCGTTACCTGTCTACGCTCTTTCTTTCTTCAAAGCTCCGTCAGGTATAATTTCTTCCATTGAATCTTTATTTAGAATTTTTTGTTGGGGTGGGAGTGAGGTTCTCAGTAAAATTAATTGGATTGATTGGCATACTATTTGTCTTAGTAAGGAGAATGGAGGCTTGGGGGTTATGCAGTTGCGGGAGTTTAATTTATCTTTGTTAGGGAAGTGGTGCTGGAGGTTGTTGGTAGATAGAGGAGGTCTTTAGTATAGGGTGTTGGCTGCTAGGTATGGTGAGAAGCCTGGGAGGTTGGCGGTTGGGGGCCGGAGTGTTTCTTGTTGGTGGATAGAGGTGTCGAAGATTAGGGATGGGATAAGTGAGGAGGGTGAAGGTTGGTTTGCCGGGATGGTGTCGCGGAAGGTGGGAGATGGGTTGTCTACATCTTTTTGGTTTGATCGGTGGGTTGGTGATGTTCCTTTTTGCCGGCGTTTCAGTCGTCCTTTTAACTTAGTGGAAAATAAGATGGCTACTATTGCCTCTATGTTTTCTCTAGGTTGGGAGGAGAGGGGTGGAGCGTGGCAGTGGAGGAGGAGGTTGTGGGCGTGAGAGGAGGAGTTGTTAGCGGAGTGTAGGATTATTTTATCTAATGTTTTCTTGCAGCCTAATGTTACAGATATTTGGCAGTGGCACCCTGACCTTGCAAGGGGTTATTCGGTGCGTTCAGGCTATGAAATTCTTACCACTCAGGATCATCAGGTATTGGATGCTGCTCAAACCTTATTTGGCATCCTAAAGTGCCTTTGAAGGTGTCTATTATGGCTTGGCATTTGCTTCTGGATAGGTTGCCTACTAAGATTAATCTTCACAGACGGGGCATTATTCCTGATACAAACATCTCTTGTGTGACAGGGTGCGGTATTGATGAATCCGCAGACCATTTGTTCCTGCATTGCGATGTTTTTGGTGCGTTATGGCATCAGGTGCGGTTATGGCTAGGTTTTTCAGGTGTAGACTATCAAAGTATTGACCCTCATTTTGTTCATTTTACGAACTACTTAGGTGGTTTGAAGCTAAGGCGTTCTCTCCAGCTCATTTGGTTGTTGTGTGTTTGGCACATCTGGAAAGAGCGTAATAATAGAATTCTTAACAATATTATCACCCCTATTGAGGACCTAGTGGAAAAGGTAAAGTTTCATTTTTATTGGTGGTTGCGTGCTAATAATGCCACTTTTGTATTTGGTTGTCAGAAGTGCCGATCGAACCCGTTAGTTTGTCTGGGTATCGATTAATGCCTGCTTTTGCTTTTTTGTATTACTGTGACATATTTGTTGTATCTTGACTGTTTCTTTGGCACGCTTTGTGCTAAAGAGACATTGTGTTTTATGTGAATATACCATTTTTGCTTCTTCAAAAATAAATAAATTAAGAGACGAAATATTTAATTAATTTTTTTTATAAAAATTATAACAATAACTGAACACTTTCATATAAATTCCGCCACAAGTTCTCTTTATCTTCTCTCCTTCTCAAACCCTAGCCGTCGCCCCCTTTCTTCTTGTCAGAGGGGTGATTTAGGGTCAATTTTGACCTAAAAATTACCCCTCTGAGTTGTTTTTCATTATATCATACTTGAATAAGTGATTTCACATATTTTCTGTTTTCTGTCGTTTGTTTTTGTGATTTCGTCGTCTCTGAACGACTTTGTTTGTTTTGATTTCCCGTCTTTGTGCGGTGTGTTTTTGATTTCCCGTCTTAGTACGCTGTTTATTTGATTCAGGTTGAAATGTTAGCTTTGAGTAGGTGCAGATTCGATCAATGACAATGACTTTGGCGTCGTCAACGTTGTAGATCTGGAGACATGAATATTCCGGAGACTTTAATATATTCATATTAATCATATTTGTAGGCATATATACTTTGCCGTTTTATGCTATTAACATGGATGCTGTGAGTTTGTTCACAGATTCATCATTTTTGTTTTTAGCGAATTTAAATTCGTATTATATCGATATACTTTATCAATTTGAATGATCGAATATCATTTATTTTGATTAAAAAAAATACTGAACACTTTCTTTTTCAGAAAACAAATAAATAAAATAACATCTTGACTAAAAAAAATCAAATTAACATAAGAAAAAGAAAAAGTAAAAATGTGAACATGCAAAAGATGCAGAGGAAAGAAAAAGTGAAGAATAATCTATTCACAAAACCACATTGAGCACACTACACTGTTCACAAAACCACAAAGAAGAAGAAGAACATATCTTTTCAATTTCAATTTTCCATTTCCACATTTCATTTCAATCGATGGATATATCTCAACCAACAAGACGTAGACGCTCTCAGCCGTCGGATCCACCGGCGCGATCATCTTCATCTTACTCGAAGCTCGACAAAGCGTCGAAATCGGACGGTAAAGATGAAGGGTTAAAATGGGCATTACCGTTTTTTGCTCTGGGAATTTTGAGATATATGAGTGCTACTTCGAATATTATTCATGATTGTGATGAGGTTTTTAATTATTGGGAACCTCTTCATTTTCTTCTTTACAAAACTGGCTTTCAAACTTGGGAATATAGGTAACACTCTCTCTCTCTCTCTCTAACCTTTGTTTGATGTTGATATTGTTTTCTATTATGTTTTTTAAGATTTAAGTTAGTAGCCGACACTTCTGATTGAATGCGTGTCTAAGTGTCTATAAGTGTCAGTGTGGACTGACATGACACTGAGACATGTGATTATATTCAATTAATTTATTTTCTCAAATTATCATTAGTGTTGACGTGTTTGGTGTGAGTTTGTGTTGGTGCTTCATAGGTTAATAGTGGTTGAATTGTGTTTTGAAAATTTGGGTTTTTGTTTTTGGGAAGATGGGTGAATGGAGAAGTGAAAAAAGTTTTGGTTTTGATGGTTTTAATATGGGTAGTTTGTAGATGTGATTACGAGAGGAAAAGGAAATTTATGGGAAGGAATTTTATTTTGATTAAGCTTTTGTTAGGTTTTGTCTATCTATAACTAGAGAGAAATGAATTGAAATAAGTTTTAGCAACGACACCTTTGATCAGAGGCATGTCTAGTGTCTAACATGTGTTCGTGTCGACTGACAGGACACTAGCACATGCATTTACGTTTAATTAATTCGTTTTCACAAATTATGAGAGGTGTTGACGTGTTAGTGTCGTGTGTGGCGTGAGTTTGTGAGTTGGTGCTTCATAGATTAATAGTGGTTGTGTTGTATTTTGGTTTTGTTATGAAATTTTGGTTTTTGTTTTTGGGAAGATGGGTGAAGGAAGAAGTGTAAATTTTTTTATTTTGATAGTTTGTATGTGGTGCTGGTGGTTTGTAGATGAGATTATGAGAGGGAAAAGAAAATTAAGGGAAGAAATGTTATTTTGATTATGTTCTTGTTAGGTTTTGTCTATAATTGGTGAGAAGTGAACTAAAAGAAGTAGGGGGGTTTGGGTAGTTCAACTAGTTTGAGCTAAGGGTTAAGGAGTTAGAGGTTATGGGTTCAAAGCTGGACGAAGGTTAAAAGCAATCTAACAACTATTAACATTTGCATTCAAAAAAGTGAACTAAAAGAAGTATTAGCAAGATTAAGAAACATGTGATGGATACTAACGTGGTATGGCGCTGGTTGTAGACAATTGTTATGTTAAGCATGTGGTTAGAGGTTCGAGCCCTGATCAGGGATACCGGGTTTGGTAATTTGTATGTGTGTAGCTTGTAGATGAGATTATGAGAGGACAAAGAAATTTAGGGGAAAATAATGTCATTTTGATTATGTTTTTCTTGGGTTTTGTGTATAATCGGAGAGAAATGAACTAAAAGAAGTATTAGCAACATAAAAAAATGCTGGACGCTAAGATGGTGTGGGGCTCTGTTGCACCAACGCTTCTGATCAAAGGCGTGTCAGTGTCTGACACCGGTACAATACGACACATGTTATTACATTGAATTGTCATTTTTTCAAATTATTAGCGGTGTCAACGTGTCTGTGTCGTATCCGGTGTCCGTGTGCGTGCTTCATAAGTGTGGGGTTGGTGGTAGATAATTGATCTCTTAAGCATGTAGTTAGAAATTTAATACCAATGATGTGGTTTGAGGTTCAATACAAGCCTTAATCGGGGATGCCTTGGGTTTGGTTATCTATATGTGCGTAGCTTGTAGAGGAGATCATGAGAGGTTAAATAAATTTGAGGGAGAAAAGGACATTTTCATTATGCTCATGGAGGGTTTTGTCTATAACTGGATGAAATGAACTAAAAGATTAATTAGCAACTTTGAAAAACATGTGTTGGACACCAACATGATGTGGCGTTGGTGGTAGATAACTGGTCTTTTAAGCATGTGGTTAGATTTGATATTGAGCCCTGATTGGGGATACGTGGGTTTAGTTCAAGCTATTTTTTCTATTGCATTGACAATGGAGTTGTGGTATGTGTGTTGCAGTTCACAGTTTGCTCTTCGGTCGTATTTGTACCTTTTATTTCATGAGATAGTGGCTCGACCAGCTTTGTGGCTGTTTGGTGATGATAAAGTAAGATTTCAGATGTACTCCCTTATTGATTTTTGTTATAGATCGGTTTTCCTCTTGTTTATGCTATTAATATTACCTTTGTCTTTTACTGTTGTAGGTGAGAGTGTTCTATGCTGTGAGATTCTTTCTTGGTTTTCTGTCCGTTGTCACCGAGACTGTTTTTGTGGTAGCTATTTCAAGAAAGTATGGAAAACGACTTGCTTGTTATACACTTGCTATGCTGTGCTTAGCCAGCGGCTCTTTCTTTGCTAGCACAAGTAAGTGAGCCTTTGGCTTTTTTTTCTTTCTTTTAGTTATTGTGCATACTTGCCTTTGATGACAATTCTCAACCTCATGCAAACTATATTTACAGATAAATAAGTGTTAACTGAGTATTGTGCATTTCAAGATTCAGTATTCTAGTTTGAGACGTGAGATTCTGTTTTGTTAATGTTTGTTCTTTATCGATCGTTTGTTATCTCCAGGTTTCTTGCCAAGTTCGTTTTCCATGTATGCAATCTCTCTTGCTTCAGGTTTATTTCTGCTTGATAAACATGCTGCGGCAGTTGCTGTTTCTGCTATTGGTGTCATACTTGGCTGGCCATTCTCAATCTTGGCCTTCCTTCCAGTGACACTTTATTCTTTATATATAAAATTCAAACAGGCATTTATTGGTGGGGCTGTCACATCAGTAATTCTTCTTGTAAGTCAGATTCCCCCTCCCACCCTCTCTTGTCGACATACTATTTATGAAACACTTACACATACACGGAAACCGAACATGACACTCACATGTCAACACTGATTAAAATTTGAAAAATAAAAGTAATTTAATGTAATCACTCGGACGCCGAACACATGTTCCATTAAAAGTGTCGGTGTTACATAGCCTAAGCTTACTCTTGCCTGAAAGTTATGCTTATCTTGCCTGAAAATTATGCTTATATCATTTAATGTTGTATATAATATAATATATAGTCGTGCTTGGATGTTATTATGTTGTTAATTTTGTAAACATTGTATTGTTTTACAGGCATTGTCCGTCGTTACTGACTATAACTATTATGGAAAATGGACTTCATCAGTCTTGAATCTTCTAATATACAACGTAGCCGGAGGCGGTGAAAGTCATCTGTATGGGACCGAAGGACCTCTTTTTTATCTGAAGAATGGATTTAACAATTTCAACTTATGTTTTGTTCTTGCTATGCTGTTCTTGGGAATTTTGCCTATTGCCAAGAAGAAATATGCGCCAGACCTACTTATTGTGATATCTCCTTTATACATTTGGCTGGGTTTTATGTCTTTGCAGCCACATAAAGAAGAAAGGTTTGGCAATTTTTTTTTACATGGTCTTCTTTTACGAATTTAAAATACTGTGTTATTGACAATGCAATTTAAATGGATATCAATCTCTTGTGTCCACTACTTTTGGTTTATACAAGTATGTGTCCTATTATTTGCAATCTGCAAGATTACTTCTCCCTTTGTTAAGGAACTTGGAACCTTATTAATTAATGGGCTAGCTTATAGTGAATGAGGCACTAAATTTTTAAAGTTGCGGTGAAGTCAATTTCCTAAAGGTTTACATTATTGCAATTTTTCTAATGTGCATTGAGCAGTTTGGGATGAAATTTGGATTACGAAAAACTTTAGTTCAGTATCACAGGGCATCTCCAATCATTGAGAGCATATCTTTTAGATCTTGATGATGATGATGATGATTATCATTATTATAAGTTAAAAATCAGTTGCAGAAATCAGCACTTTTCTATGTGTTTATCTGTCTGGATTAGTTGTTCATTAAGGGGATTTGCACCTTTTTTTCCACTTTTAGAGAGAGAAGGGGGGGGTTTGCTCTCCTTTTGGGTAAATCTATGCTAGTCACTGTAACCTGGATTTGATGGTCATGGTTTAGTTATCTTCTGCGTTGGAGTAGTAATTGTTAAGTTAACCCACTTGGGTTGGCCTGGTGGTGTTGGCTTGGGACCTTGGAGTGTGCTCCTTCTCAAGGTCTCAGGTTCGATTCTCTCCGGTGCCAATTTCGGTGGGCTACTTTGGCTTCTTAAAAAAAAGTAATTGTTAAGTTAAATGCACACTTCAAAGGATAAACAGTAGCAAACAGCAGGGCATTCATTTAGTGTCTGTTTGGACAGACTTATTTCATCTTATCTACCGGTGTAAACTCTTATGAGACTGTTTGCGAGAACTTATGAAAACAGCTTATGCCATATCTGTAAGCTGTTTTCAAATTATATCCATAAGCTCTTCAGGATAACTTATGAAAACAATTCGATTTGATTTTCTTGTTTAGAAATATCTTAAAGACGAACACTTATATATATGATAAACGCTTAATGAAGCTATTTATCCAAACAGGGCCTCAATATTATTCCTTTAGCTTATGCATTTGAGTGAAATAATTGTGATATTTATATTTTATTCTGTCATTATAGCTACAGTTACACTGATGCAAATAACCGATATTTTTTGGTCCATCCATCTTTCCATGTCCAGGTTCCTCTATCCAGTATATCCACTTATTTGTGTTGCTGCTTCTGCTGTCATTGAGAGCTTCCCTGATCTTTTCCGTGACAAGTATGATTCATTTGACACTTCTTTAATAGTGAAGGTGAGTTATCACTTTACTTAAGATTCAGATGGATCTTTATATATCTGATATGGAAGCAATAAGTACTTTCTGGATTTGACTCTTTCTAAATGCAGGTAGCCAAATTTCTGAGGCCGGTGGTTCTTAGCATTATATTATATTCCTCTCATGCTCGTACATTTTCTCTGATTCATGGTTACCAAGCTCCTATTGAGATTTACAAGATTTTAGAGCACCACGACGATGTTGCAAATGGTAAGGATCAAACTTTAGTGACTTTAGTTCTGTTGTAGTTTTTTATATATTTTTTATTGAATAAGATTAACTGGACTACCACAGTGGTGATTTGATAATGCTTCATGCTGATTCAGTAAAGCCTGCAATTTGTAAGGAATACTATGTTTCTAGAAAAATTCACTGAAAAAGGAAATAAATGGCACTTCAAGAAACTAGACTGCTGTTTTTTAAATTTGCATGCTCCGTGGTAATGAACTTTTTTTGTGTCTGGAAACCATGGCTGTCAATATCTTACGATACATGCAAGTGTAGTAATCCCCTTTTTTTTTATGACTTGAATCTTGAATTATTTTGAGGTTCGTATCAGCTTATAATTTTGTCATGGCACTTGTTTTAATGCCACAATTTAAGTGATCATGTATCTCACGATTCATGATAAGATTCAACTCATGATTACAAAAATGTTCTGATTCACGATTTGAATCTAAATTTGATAACCCTGGAAACAATTAGTAATAAATTCTGCTCATGAAAGTTGTTGTGGCTTCAATTCTAGCTGTTATTTGAATCTACATTATGACTGTTTATTTCATTCAATGAACCCATTCCAATTTTGTTAAATAGTGGTGCTACTGCGTTATAACGCGGCGGAATTTGAACAAACCGTTATTGTTCTGCGAAATACTGTTAGTGCAAAATGTGGTCAAATAGCAGATTTAGTGGCACTATAACATTGCTGCGTAGCAAAATTTTAACAAACCGCTATTTTCCGTGATCTTGCAATTTACAACACCGACCCATTCAAGTTTTCTTTTACAAAATTATGTGGCAGAGTCAACTTTGTTTGATTTCCTGTAATGTGGTATTGTCTGTTGGTCATCTCTCTCATTAGGCAATTGTATGTATTGCCCTTACCTTCTAATGTAACTTAAGTTTCACTGTTTATTGATATCAATTTTTTTTGTTTTTTTTTGTTGCAGGTTCTGTACTTTGTGTCGGGAGTGAATGGCATCGATACCCATCATCATTTTTCGTCCCAGATTTTGTGGGACAAGTTCGATGGATTGATGATGGTTTCGGAGGTCTTCTTCCCTTCCAATTTAATTCTACCCTAGGTGGGACTGCTGCAGCACCACCATACTTTAACAACAAGAACATTGCATCAGAAGAGCAATATGTAAGTCCTTTAACTGCATATACGTTTCTTTCAAGTTTTAATTTTTTTTTCTTGGCTGTTGTTGATTCCTAGAAATGTAAATTATTCATATTTTCCCTACTTTTTATTTCCATTTTAAAAGCATGGGAGTTATAGGGCCGTTTACTTTTGGTGTTTCTTGTTTTCATTTTCACTGACAAAATAAAATAGACATAGAATGCATTATGACTTGGATGGGTTTAGGAGGCATAAATGAGTTGATACACACTTTTGTAGTAGACTCGCTCTGACTTGGACGAGTGTAGGAGGTCTAAATGAGTTGACACACGTAGAATCCTTTTTTTAGCAGACTCACTCTGACTCGGATGGAATCAGATAGACTGGCGATTCTGAGTCGAGTTCACGAGTGCATTGAAAATTTTGAAAAAAGCCCAAAACACATTCAGCCTCACCGTTTCATTGAAAAAAACCCTAAAGGTATACAATTGAACTTTCTCTCGTCTCTTCCTTTTCGTTTCAGAAGTCAGAACAAACCTTCTCTCATTTTTTCTTGTTCTGTGGCGGTGCAACACATTAATTCTCGCCGTCTCCGCTTTGCACGTCTCACGCCGTCTCACATTTTCATGTTTTACGACGCTGTGTTCACACTTTGCACGTCTCTTGCAGTACCGCACTTGCTCATCTCTCGCAGTCTCACGTTCACTCCTCTAGTGTGTGGTCTGTTCTGATCATGTGTTTTGTTGGTTATTGGTAACATTGCTGTGTTTTTCTATTTTCTGTTTTGGTTTTCATGCTCTGTTCTGCGAGTGTTGCGGTGTTTGTTCTTCGTTGTTATTCTGTATTTCATTCCATGTACTCTGTATTTTATGCTCTGTTTTTAGAAAATGTTTCATTCTTCTGTTATTTACTTTGTTTACTGTTGTTTTACGTTGCCCTGTTTTTTTAAGCACTGTGTATTTATTTTATTCCCTTTGTTTTGTTACAGCCATGTGCATATATTTTATGTTACTTGGTGTTCTATTATGTATATGTATCATTTACAGGTTTTTGTAAGTCATTTTTTTTATCATCCTTTACGAGTCTACGTGTGTATACTCGAGTTGGAAAATAAAAAGGACAATTCACGACCATCTAGCCACCCACATACAAAGTAAAAATTGAAAATAAAAAGTGAAAATATTGTTAAGAAAGTTACAAGATCCTTGCATTTCATTGAGCAACTTTTCACTTCCCATTTTGCTCTCTAAATGTTTTGTTAGAAGAAAGCTGGCTAGTGAGTGACTTTTTTTGTTAGAAGAAAACTGACTAGTGAGTGACTAACATTGATTTGGCAGCTCCATGATATCGATGCCTGCACTTTCCTCGTTGAGCTGCAGCTAAAGCGGCCTTACCTGACCCGTGGAAGCGACTTATCAACATGGGAGGTAATAACCATTCATGAAGTTTCTCATATTAAATGCTAACATCTATTAATTGTGTTTGGATATATTGTATGCATTTCAGGCTATTGCTGCATTACCATATCTGGATAGGGAGCTTTCACCAGCTTTGTATAGGTCATTTTTCATCCCTTACCTCTGGCAAGAAAAGAATGTTTTTGGCATGTATAAACTGCTCAGAAGAATACCGAAATGATTCTATTTAACTAGCAAAGGAGTGTTTGGATAGTCCTTGATTATGGTGGTGGGATTTACATGAAAAAAAAACCAATTTTGTTAGACACTGATCTTGTAGGATTTTTCCCATCTGTTGAGTATTTTGATTTAGTTCTAGTCTTCTCTTAAATTTCTACAATGTTGTATGCTGACATATACTTTCTCCCACTGAAACATTCGTTTTATTAATCTTGTACAGTTGAACTCTAATTTATGCAATTAGTACCACCTGATTATAGCAATGTAGGTGAAGACATTAGAATTAATATATAGTTTAAGTTTTGGAAGAAAAAAAAAAAATCTCCAATGCAAAACTTAGTTTGAATTTCATGTAAAAAGTTTTGCACAGATATAGCACCATTTAGACATGTCATTATATTATTTTTTGAAGTATATATACAAATATATAAATAGTAAAATCTGATTGAATGTGTGTTAAAACTATTTTACAGTCGCTGTGTAAACAAATTTAATTCTAATATACTAGTTTCTAGATAATCAATTCATACTTAGGTTTGAAATGGGTAATCAAACTTTTGTTTGACCACTGAACTTTCCTCCAATTTACCGTCCATCAAGTATCTATGCCCTTGCCTCTATTTGACTTAAACTAGTTGTGTTTATTAGAAACTACTTATGCTAAAAAAATTACTTTCCCTTGTTCAAAAAATAAATAAATTACTTTCCCCATTTAAAGTCTTTTAAGGTTATAAACTACTATTATGTCAAGTTTGACCTTTAGAAAACTTGGTATACTTTATCCTACATCCGTTCTTTGTGAAACCATTTTAAAAAAATAAAAAATTGGAAATGAGAAAAATTATTTTTTTTTGAAGGAAAATGAGAAAAATTATTATCAATTAACACAATACAAAAATAAAACTGCTTCTTTAAAGCAGAAACCGAAGAAAATTAACTTAATCCTCTTTCTTAAGCTACATAAATTAAGCAAATTTTGTATTATAAAGAAGAAAAAACACCCCTCAATTTAAGTTGGGGGACTATTCTTCCTTTTATTTCCCCTTCAAAAATGTCAAACTTAAAGGATGGCATGCGTAACTTAATTTAACATAAAGACTACCAGTGTAAATAGAGTCCAACATAGACGACCAACTCAAAAAACAAGATAAAATGGTCAAACTTAAAAAATTGATGGCTAATTTTGCTTATACTGATATTTTATACTTGAAATATTCCTTTGTAAGTTGAAACTAAAATAGAGACAGAATTGAAGATAATCTCATGATGCCTATAAAAGTGTATAGTATTTCTCTACTTAGATAGACCTATATTTTCTCTACCTAGATCTTGTTCTTCTTTGCTATTTTCTTCTCTCTTAGTCTCTTCCTGGATCATTTTTCTGGCTTGGAGGAATTTGATAAAGTCTTGTAGGCATTCTGTAGCATCAACATCCTTTGTTAGCTCTTCTGCAATTTCAGCTGGAGTAACTTGAACTTCTCCTAGAAGCACTTCAATCTTTTCAAAGAGTTCATGTTCAGTAATGCAAAGGTAGTTTATAACAAATGCTTAAAAGCAGAAAACTTGCAATATGACAAATGAATTTGCTTGTCCATTCTACCAGGTCTTAACAGAGCAGGATCAAGTCTTTCTTTGTGATTTGTTGTGAAAACAATTATGTGTTCCTCTCCACAGCATGACCAAAGACCATCTACTGCATTCAATAGTCCCGAAAGTGTCATCTGTTGAAAAAGTATCGACAAACATTAGTTTAAAATAATGTCCTCATTATAACTAGTTTCTAAAAAATAGTTGACAGGAACAAAAGAATATGATAGTATTGCTTTCAAGTAGTCCCCATGAAATGAACAGACATCATAAATCAAAGCGTAGTTACATATGTAAGTATTTCGAACCTTTGACCTCCTATGTATATATTTTGAAGATCCGTGTCATATTTTACCAACTTGACCAACCATTGTCGACAAAATCTTACCAATAAGACCAAATTTTTTCAGCTAAATATTATGTCCTTGTGCGGGATAAGTCATATTGTTTACAATAGGACCAAAATTCGCCGGCTAAATCATACAGACGATTAAATAGATCTAAACCAGATTCATGTACATCAAATTCTTTTAAATAACTACACATTTTGGGATGAAAGAAAATCAAAGATGAATCATATTTTCAAAGAGAAATTCATACCATATTGTGCCCATTATGAACAACTTCATCTTCTTCTCGGTTTTGCAATTTTACGGTGCAATCAATATCCTCTATCACAAGTATAGAACGGTTGGACATGCTGAGAATAAGTTGCTTCAAGCTCTTATTATCCCGTACATCAGTGAGATCCATGTCATAGATATCATAGTTGAGGTAGTTAGCCATGGCTGCAATCAAACTAGACACTCCAGTACCAGGAGGACCATACAACAAGTAACCGCGTTTCCAAGCTTTCCCTGTTCTTCTATAAAACTCTCTAGCCCTCACAAATTTGTCCAAATCATTCATAATATCCCGTTGAAGCTCTTCATCAATTGCAAGTGTTGAAAGTCATTGGATGGTTGAACTTAATAAGTTCACGACACTAACCATTATATTCATTTGAGTGAATCTTAAGTGTCACAATTCCTTGTTTAATTTGTTTAGCTATCTCCATCACATAAGGCAAATATAAGTCAAAGATCTTATCTTTGTGTTTCTTGTCAAAAGTTAGCTCATAGGATCTTATTTCTGATACGGGTGAGGATTCATTGTTTAATCGTCGAATATGCGAATTGTCTACCTGTATGCAAATTAGTTTCTACTTTACACTAACACCTTCAAAAACATCACTCACTTCTTCACCTCTATCAAGATTGAATGAAAGCTTTTTATGTTCCTTAGATTTGGTTGCTTTAACTCTTTCTACCGAGACAGTTGCTTTAGTCCCTAGATAGGCTTGTGCAGCACCTAAAACTTGGTTTTCTTTCATCCCTTGAAATTCTTCAACGACTACGGTGAATTGTGTGGAGGAATGGCGAAAAAGATGGGGAAGTCCCGATTGAACAAAGTTTAGGAGTTCACGAGGAATGAGTTCATTCGCGACAGTTCGCATTAGCACAATCAGAGGCCACTGCAGATAAAACTGGCTTGCTGGTATCAAAGATTGTTGAGATCATTGCCATTGATGAAGATGAGACTATTGCAATTCGATCTAATTAACAGAAGTACAACTATAAATAAACAAATAGTGATTAACATAAACGCAAGGTAATTGAAACTAAGAAAGGAAGCTAGGGTTCCAACGGTGAAAATAAGAGTTTATTTTTTGACTGAATGAAAATAAGAGTTGTAATGAGAATCTATGGCTGTGTTTGGTAACACAAAAAAGTTAGCTTATAGTTTGTTGGACTATCTTATAGCTTGTTGGACTAGCTTATAAGTTTGTTGGATGAAAACATGATGTGTTTGGTAACAAGCTTTTCTCACGAGTTTATAGCTTTTTTTAAGAAGCTATTTCAAGTAGCTTTTGAGTTTATAGCTGATAGCTTTTTATAATTTCTTCCAATTTTAACCTTTTCTTAATTTTATTTTATTTTATTTATAATAAAAAAAACTACCCATGTTCTCATGTGCACCCCACGTTTTACCATGTTGTCACATATTAGGTATTGCTTTTTAAATTTTCTCTTCACTTTTTTGTTTTTTTACATTGCTCATAATTTATATAATATATAATATTTAAAAAATTTACAATAAGTAATGAAGAAAGTCTAGTTAAATTAAATTCATAAAAATAAAATAAATATTGTTAAATAAAAAAATCGATTGAATTCATAAATACATTTATCATTTTACAAATGAAAATAATTTAAAATAAATTTAAATATTTAAAAATAAATGTGTAAAGTAATAAAAATTAGAGTTAATTACTCTCCCCTCCCCTGCAAGATGGAAGTATTACATCCCCCTCACCTCTTAAGTTAAAATATGTGGTTAAGTCCATTTAACTTAATACCGTTAAATAATTTGAAAATAAAATATATTTAAATTTTAATATGTTTCTAATTGATTTTAGTTTACAATATTACCCTTAACCTTTCTCTTATTTTTCTTCCATCTGCCCTAAGCCTTCTCATCGTGTTTACGTTCCTCTCAAACTGCAATCAAGTCAAAGTGCAACCAAGTGTTCCTCTCATAATTTCTGAAGTTGATCGATCATCGCATGCGGTATTCTTTTGTTCTATCCCTATCTTTTTCAATTCTAAAAAACAAATATTCAAAAGGAAATATTCTCAGGAATTGTGAAAGATAAAGAGAATAGTAGTTACTTTGACAAGACGAGATCAGGTGGAGAAATTGGAAGCGAGGTCGGTGACAATCAAAGAGGAAGAGGAGAGCTAGCACTTCTGATGAAAGAGGAAGAGAGGAAGGAGAGAAAGGTGAACAGTTTGGATAGAAAGGGTCATTTTGGTAAAACTCGATATAAATGGTAACGACGTTAAAGGAAAGTTAACAGAAAATATAAAACTGGGTCAAAATATATTAGTCAGGATCTTTCAAAGGAGGGTGTGCAACTTTTGAAATAATAGGGGAGGGGGTTGTAGTATCTCTATCATTGGAGGGAGGGGGAGTAATTAACTCTAAAAATTATATATATCATATTAAAAAAATCAAACAAGCATGTTCTTTTATGTCATTTTATATTAATCAGTCAGTTCAACAACTAATTTTACCAAACACTTTTAATTTTAATAAATTAACTTTTCAGCTATAAGCTATCAGTTATCAGCCATCAGCTATAAGCTAGCTTTTAAGCTATCAGCTATAAGCTAGCTTTTTAGCTATCAACTAGCTTATAGCTTATTTTTACCAAACTTAGTTATATAGCAAAGCATAAAATTACTAATAAGATAAGCCTAGTTAAATATTACTTTTCTCACCCTATCCGTTTTTCACGTGCCATATTTTAATTTATTTTTTTAAATCCTATGTTCGGAATATATAATCTGAAACATATTGTTAGGTGTTTTTGAATTATAAAATCCGAAATTATGTATTACCCAGATTTTGTATATTATTTTGATGACATAATTAAAAATGACGAAAACATTCCCTAAAAAAAATGACAAAAACATAAAATAAATAGGCTAAATTACATTATGGGTCCTTTAAGTTTGAGGTTTGTAATAGATTGGTCCTTTAAGTTATTTTGGTCACACATAATTCCTTTAAGTTTTTGATTTGTAACATATTGATCCTTTAAGTTATTTTAGTCACAAATAAGTCTTTTAAGTTTGTAAACGTTTTCAATTTAGTCACAAAAACAATAATGTGTCAGAACTAAATCGAAAACGTTTACAAACTTAAAGGATTTATGTGTGACCAAAATAACTTAAAAGATCAATGTGTTACAAACTTCAACCTTAAAAGACTTATGTGTGACCAAAATAATTTAAAGGATCAATATGTTATAAACCTCCATCCGAAAGGACTTCCGGCATAATTTAACCAAATAAATATAAAGAGACAAAGATGATATGAATTCTATTTTATTAATATATAAATAATTTCACAGTAAATTTACCTCCGTAAGTTGTTTATTCATGTTTCTCTAAAATATTGACATTTCTTTAAAATAATCTTTGAAAAGGACCCACCCTATTTATCTAAATTCGTACGTTGGCAACTACTTGTAATCACAATAACTGACTTTGAGCATGTTTGGCCTAGAATTATTCTTTTAAAAACTCTAGATGAAAAATTGCAAGTAAAAGAACTTTTGTATAAGTTGTTAATAGTTACTTTTCAATCACTTCTTCCATCATTTTAAACTTCCAGTCATTCGACTCTTGCAAATTAAACAACATTCTTTTTACATTTTCGTTTATAATGTTCTTACAAGTTAGCATCCCAATATTTCTTTTTCTTTTTTTGACAAAATCATCCCAATATTTCTGTTATGGTGCCAATCAAGCTCAAAGTGGCCATATTATATGTGAGACTAGATGTTATTATCTTTCAAATACCTTTTAACAATTTATATGTTCATTCTCTTGTAAAATGAAGCATAACATGAGTATCTATATAATATATAAACTAAGTTTACATAATATTCATAAACCGAGTTTACATATACATTGTTCATAAACTAGGCTATGCAAACTCGGTTTACATACAAATAATACATAAATTGAGTTTACATATGTAAATTCAGTTAAATTATGCGAGTTACGTAAACTCAATTTACTTGTAAAGAATACGTAAACCTATGTTGCAAGACCTACATGAGTTTGTATACAAGTGAAAGTTTATTTGAGTTTAAGAGTCCTTGTATACAAGCGAAATTACTTGTTAATATATAAGAATCACAAAAGGGAAGTTTGCGTCCAATGTCTAATCAACAAACATTAGCTAATGTTTATGGACATGGCGAGTCTACAACAGGGAAGAGATGAGCCATACTTGTCGCTGGATCTGAAGAATATTATAATCATGGGCACCAAGATGATATTTGTCATGACTACCAAATATTTTGAGAAATGTACAGGTTCTCTGGAGAACTTTAGCAGCGCATGATGCAAGCTCGATCACATGATGCAATATGGAGCAATGACAACTATGCCACCAACAATTCAACAAGACTTGTTAGGAAAAGAAATGCTCATTTAATCTCCCTTGTACATTTTTTTTTGAAAGACTCCTTTGTACTTCGTGTTATAGATTTCTTTTATATAAATTAAAATTGCTGATTCAAAAAAACAAATATTCTGTTTGGTCATTGATTATTATAAAGTTAAAGCCTTCAAATGAATGCAAAATTTGCTAGTTATTTTGGTTTAAGGGTTATGTCTACAGGTGTTATCGGTTAAGAATACATTGACTTTTGTTTTTACCTTTTATTGTTATACACATACCCGTGCACATGCGCGCTCGCACACATATAATTTCTTTTATCTCATGTATGTAATAATATATATAATGGGGCTTTCAACATTCGTGTTGATAGTGTATTATTCACCTTAAAGTATATAGTACTATTATATAAATGAAGTTATTATATTTGATCAGGCATGCCAGATGATACCTCAATTTATGACATCGATATCGTAAACACCTTGAAAGACTTATATGCGCCCAAATCATACAAAAATGAGTCTTTGTATTCCTTTTTTTCACTTGTGTCCTAATATTAGGAGGAAAGATATGGGTGTTGCTTGTTGCTGGATCAAAACATTATTATAATTATAGGCACCAAGCAGATATCTGCCATGCCTACCAAATCCTTAGAAGAGGTGGCTTTGAAGATGAAAACATCATTGTTTTTATGTATGACAACAATGTAAATCGTTCAGATAACATGAGGCCTGCAATTATAATCAATCAACTGAATGATTATGATGTTTACCAAGGAGTTCCTAAGGTACTATATCTAAATTAAATTCGCATAGGTGTGCTCAGTTGATAAAATGAGTTACACTCAAATTTTATAATTTTTATTTCTTTTATATATGTTAAATAATTTTGATCAAGTTGAGAATTTTATAAAATTTTGTAGGATTATAGTAGTAAAGACATAAATGGAGAAAACTCTTTTGGTATCCTTAGAGGCAATAAAAGTGCTACTATAGGAGGTAGTGGTAAAGTGCTTAAGAGTGGAACAAATGATATAGTTTTCATTAACTATGCAGGCTACGGTGTTGCAGGCGTTATCGGTTAGGAACACATTGACTTTTATTTTGATATTTATCCTTATACACACACCCGCGCGCGTGCTCGCTCGCACACATATAATTTCTTTTTTCTCATATATGTAATAATATATAATGGGGTTTTCAATATTCGTGTTGATAGTGTATTATTCACCTTAAAGTATATAGTATTATTATATAAATAAAGTTATTTTATTTGACCATGGATTCAAAATGATACCTCAATTTATGACATTGATATCGTAAACACCTTAAAAGACTTATATGCGCCAAAATCATACAAATATGAGTCTTTGTTTCACTTGCGTCCTAATATTAGGAGGAAAGAAATGGGCGTTGCTTGTTGCTCGATCAAAACATTATTATAATTATAGGCACCAAGCAGATATCTTCCATGCCTATCAAATCCTTAGAAGAGGTGGCCTTGAAGATTAAAACATCATTGTATTTATGTATGACGACATTGAAAATCATTCAGATAACCCGAGGCCTGACATTATAATCAATCAACTGAATGGTTATGATGTTTACCATGGAGTTCCTAAAGTACTATATCTAAATTAAATTCACATAAATGTTCTCAATTGATAAAATGAGTTACACTCCGATTTTATAATTTTTATTTTTTATATATATGTTTAAATAATTTTGATCAAGTTGAGAATTTTATATAATTTTGTAGGATTATACTAGTAAAGACGTAAATAGAGAAAACTCTTTTGGTATCCTTAGAGGCAATAAAAGTGCTACTATAGGAGGTAGTGGTAAAGTGCTTAAGAGTGGACCAAATGATATAGTTTTCATTAACTATCCAGGCTATGGTGTTGCAGGCGTTATCGGTTAGGAACACATTGACTTTTGTTTTTGACATTTATCGTTATACACACATCCGCGTGCGTGCTCGCTCACACACATATAATTTATTTTATCTCATGTATGTAATAATAAATATATATATATATATATATATATATATATATATATATAATGGGGCTTTCAACATTCGTGTTGATAGTGTATTATTCACCTTAAAGTATATAGTATTATTA
Organism: Medicago lupulina; assembly: GCA_958299785.1. Classification (NCBI taxonomy): domain Eukaryota; kingdom Viridiplantae; phylum Streptophyta; class Magnoliopsida; order Fabales; family Fabaceae; genus Medicago; species Medicago lupulina. The sequence continues at coordinate 77,355,214 of OY283139.1, forward strand.
TATAAATAAAGTTATTTTATTTGATTAGGGATTCCAGATGATACCTCAATTTATGACATTGATATCGTAAACACCTTGAAAGACTTATATGCGTCCAAATCATACAGAAATGAGTCTTTGTTTCACTTGCGTCCTAATATTAGGAGGAAAGAAATGGGAGCTGCTTGTTGCTGGATCAAAACATTATTATAATTATAGGCACCGTACAGATTTCTGTCATGTCTATCAAATCCTTAAAAGAGGTGGCTTTGAAAATGAAAACATCATTGTTTTCATGTATGACGACATTGCAAATCATTCAGATAACCTGAGGCCTGGCATTATAATCAATCAACCGAATGGTTATAATGTTTACCATGGAGCTCCTAAGGTACTATATCTAAATTAAATTCCCATAGGTGTGCTCAGTTGATAAAATGAGTTACACTCCGATTCTATAATTTTTTTATTTTTTTTATATATGTTTAAATAATTTTGATCAAGTTGAGAATTTTATAAAATTTTGTAGGATTATATTGGAAAAGACGTAAATGGAGAAAACTCTTTTGGTGTCCTTAGATGCAATAAAAGTGCTACTATAGGAGGTAGTGGTAAAGTGCTTAAGAGTGGACCAAATGATATAGTTTTCATTGATTATGCAGGCTATGGTGTTGCAGGCGTTATCGGTTAGGAACTCATTGACTTTAGACTTTGACATTTATCGTTATAAACACATCCGCGTGCATGCTCGCTCACACACATATAATTTATTTTATCTCATGTATGTAATAATATATATAATGAGGCTTTCAATATTCGTGTTGATGGTGTATTATTCACCTAAAAGTATATAGTATTATTATATAAATAAAGTTATTTTATTTGATCAGGCATGCCAGATGATACCTCAATTTATGACATTGATATCGTAAACACCTTGAAAGACTTATATGCGCCCAAATCATACAAAAATGAGTCTTTGTTTCACTTGTGTCCTAATATTAGGAGGAAAGGAATGCGCATTGCTTGTTTCTGGATCAAAACATTATTATAATTATAGGCACCAAGCAGATATCTGCCATGCCTATCAAATCCTTAGAAGAGGTGGCCTTGAAGATTAAAACATCATTGTTTTCATGTATGACGACATTGCAAATCATTCAGATAACCCAAGGCCTGACATTATAATCAATCAACCGAATGGTTATGATCTTTGCCATGGAGTTGATAAGCTACTATATCTAAATTAAATTCACATAAATCTGCTCAGTTGATAAAATGAGTTACACCCTGATTTTATAATTTTTATTTTTTGTATATATGTTTAAATAATTTCGATCAAGTTGAGAATTTTATATAATTTTATAAGATTATACTAGTAAAGACGTAAATAGAGAAAACTCTTTTGGTATCCTTAGAGGCAATAAAAGTGCTACTGTAGGAGGTAGTGGTAAAGTGCCTAAGAGTGGACCAAATGATATAGTTTTCATTAACTATGCAGGCTATGGTGCTGCAAGCGTTATCAGTTAGGATCACATTGACTTTTGTTTTTGACATTTATCGTTATACACACCCCCGCGTGCGTGCTTGTTCGCACCCGTATAATTTCTTTTATCTCATGTATTTAATAATATATATGTAATGGGGCTTTCAAAATTCATGTTGATAGTGTATTATTCACCTAAAAGTATATAGTATTATTATATAAATAAAGTTATTTTATTTGATCAGGGATTCCAGATGATACCTCAATTTTTGACATTGATATCGTAAACACCTTGAAAGACTTATATGCGCCCAAATCATACAAAAATGAGTCTTTGTTTCACTTGTGTCCTAATATTAGGAGGAAAGAAATGGACGTTGCTTGTTGATGGATCAAAACATTATTATAATTATAGGCACCATACAGATATCTGCCATGTCTATCAAATCCTTAGAAGAGGTGGCTTTGAAGATGAAAACATCATTGTTTTTATGTATGACGACATTGCAAATCATTCAGATAACCCGAGGCCTGGCATTATAATCAATCAACCGAATGGTTATGATGTTTACCATGGAGCTCCTAAGGTACTATATCTAAATTAAATTCCCATAGGTGTGCTCAGTTGATAAAATGAGTTACACTCTGATTCTATAATTTTTATTTCTTTTATATATGTTAAATAATTTTGATCAAGTTGAGAATTTTATAAAATTTTGTAGGATTATACTAGTAAAGACATAAATGGAGGAAACTCTTTTGGTATCCTTAGAGGCAATAAAAGTGCTACTATAGGAGGTAGTTGTAAAGTGCTTAGAAGTGGAACAAATGATATAGTTTTCATTAACTATGCAGGCTATGGTGTTGCAGGCGTTATTGGTTAGGAACACATTGACTTTTGTTTTTGACATTTATTGTTATAAACACACCCATGCGCGCTTGCGCGCTCACACACATATAATTTCTTTTATATCATGTATGTAATAATACATATAATGGGGTTTTCAACATTCGTGTTGATTGTGTATTATTGACCTTAAAATATATAGTATTATTATATAAATAAAGTTATTATATTTGATCAGGCATGCCAGTTGATACCTTAATTTATGACCGATACCTTAAACACCTTGAAAGACTTACATGCGCTTAAATCTTACAAAAAGATGGTGAGTTTCTTTAACTGTTTTGTATGGATTATGGAGATATATAGATCAATTTAATAATTTAAAACAATATAGCCTATAGTAAGCATTGCCAAACAAACTACAAACTTCATAACTCGTTAGATTTACATCATATTAGTCAATCAAAGATAATTGGAGTACTCAACTCTATTTTAAATAGTCTCGTGGTAATAAAAAAAAGATATGTAATGAACACATGTTGATATGTTGTTTTTAGTCATAGAAAAACATGCATTGTATTATGTACTTTATAGACTAAAATTGGTAAGGGATATCCTATTCAATTAGGATTTTAATTATTTTCAAACGGAATCTTAGTGACGTCAACTTTTATTTAAGTTATTATATTTATTCAACAATATATATTCGAAAAATTGGTCTAATTGCACTCTCAAACTTTTTAAGTTGTCTTTAATATTGATGAATTTCCATCATCCAACTCACCTAAGTGTTGAGAAAGTAATTTGTATAGTTTTTTTTTTAACATATTTAACTACAATATTTATGTATTTCATTTGATGACATGAAAAGGTGATATACGTGGAAACATGTGAATTTGGGAGCTTGTTTGAAGGGTTGTGTCCAAATAATAAAAAACATCTACGTAACCACATATTCGAATGCAAGTGAGAGTAGTTTTGCATATTATTGAGTAGATGGGTACCATAGTTGTTTCGGAGATATGTACAACATTCGATGGATGGAAGATAAGTATGGTTTAATGATTTGTTAAATTATGATCAATACGGTATTAAACATCATTGGCTTTCTTATTTTGTGGTTGTTTATGGAACAGTGAGAAACATGATATGACTCAAGAAATTTTGAAAGAACAATATGAAACTGAAAGTATCAATTCAACTTTATCTTTATCTAGGGGTACTTATATGTATAAGAATTCAATTTTGATCGGTACTCAATATTTTGAGTAATGTACAGGTCCGCCGGAGAACTTTAGCAGTTCATGATGCAAGATCTTACATGATGCAATATGGAGATATAAATATGAATAAAGATTGTCTCTTTACATACTTTGGTTCATATCACGCTAATTGCATCAATGACAACTATGCCACCAGCAATCCAACAAGACTTGTTAGCCAAAGAAATGCTCATTTAATCTCCCTTGTACTAGTTCTTGTTATGAAAATTTTCTATATGAATTAAATTTGCTGATTAAAAACAACATATAATATGTTTGGTCATTGATTATTATATATATAAAAAATTGCTTCAAACGAATGCACAGTTTGCTAGTTAATTTGATAATTAAATTTGTCTTTTGCACTTAGATTGTTCGGTTAATTACTTTGATTTTTGAAATTACTAACATAGGATACATTCAAAAATATAGCAAATTTAATCAAGATATCGATTAATTACTTCTTTCTTTTTTTGACATTTATCATTATACACACAAACACCGGCACACACACAAAATTTCTTTTATCTTATGTATGTAATAATATACTTAAGGTGTCTGCTAACCAGTGCCCTAAGGGCACTGGTATAGAACACAATAAAAAAAAATTATTATCATAAAAGGGAGCTGTTTTTGACATTATTATAAGTTAATTACACAATTTCAATACATTAATTATTATATAATTTCTTTTTTCATATCCTTAACCAGTATCCCGAAGGCACCGGTTAGCATTTCCCTATTAGTGATGATAGTGTATTGTTCACCTCAAAACATATAGTATTATTATATAAATAAAGTTATTATGTTTGATCAGGCCCACCAAACGATACCTCATTTAATGGTATTGATATCATAAATACCTTAAAGGACTTATTTGTGTCCAAATCATACAAAAAGATCATACAAAAAATCATACAAAAAGATGGTGAGTTTCTTTAACTATTTTGTATGGATTGTGGAGATATATAGATCAATTTAATAATTACAAAAAATACAGCCTATAGTAAATATTGCCAAACTAACTATAAACTTCATAAATTTAGATCATGTTAGTCAATCAAAGATGATTGGAGTACCAACTCTATTTTAAAGAGTCTCTATTTTAGTAGTTTCCATTATATTATATGTTTGCAAGTAATAGCAAATGAAAAAAAAAAAAAAAAGTAATAGTAAATGCATTTGATTTGGTGTAATGAACGAATAATTGAAAGTACTAGACTCTTGATTAGCCTTAGGAACATGAGTTATGCGTTTTTAGCTGTTTTTATGGAAAAATAAAAGTCTATATCAAATCAAATAACAACATTAAAAGTGGACTGATGAAAAAATTAATAGCATTTAATGGGAAAATTAAGCATTAAAAATCAATATCAGATGCATCAGTTGGTGGTGAGGTGCAAAACAAGAATCTCAGGTATGCAAATGGCAACAAAAGTACTATTATTAGTGCAAATAGCAAAAGTCCAGGGTGTGCAAGTACACCCGCCCCTGTCTAAGGGTCTATTATGGGTGGCGGTAGTTCCCTGTAATTCATCCTGCTTCTTTGCTCAAATCCTTTTCCTTCTCAGACTTTTTCCTACAGACAAGCCCTTCAAGATAGACTACTTTTTTCCCATCTTATGAGTTTCTCGCGTGTCCTATATAGTTTGATTATAGAATTCGAATAACATAAACACCCTTATAAAAACCTCCAAAAATACTTTGAAATATTTCAGATTTTAGAATCTAAAAAAGACGCACAAGAAACTCAAAGTGAGAAAAGTAATGGCCTTCAAGTTACTGACATAATGTCACTTTGTTGACTTTTCAACCCTTTCTGTGTTGACTTGACCTTCAAGCATCCTCATTAAATTGTCTTCACAACTTTTTCAAAATCACTTTTCTTATCACCTTTTTCATGTTTTCTTGTTCTTGGCCTACAAAATGAAAATCGAACTAAATATAGTAAATTGAAACCAAAAACAAGTCAAAATACTGCATATTATTAAATAGGCTTAATTGCAGTTTTAACCCCCTAACTTTTACAAATTTGCGATTTTGGTCCCTAAGAAAAAAAACTACAAAACGGCCTTCTAAGTTTTACATTTGTGGCAGTTTTGACCCCCAATACCAATTTTGACTCAATCTACGCTGACGTGGCACCTTAAGTGAGGTGCCACGTGTTATTTTTTAATTTTTTTTTGGCTTGGGGGGCCAAAACTGCTACAGATGCAAAACTTAGGGGGCCATTTTATAGTTTTTTTTTCTTAGGGGGCCAAAATCGCAACTTTGTGAAAGTTAGGGGTTAAAACTGCAATTAAAAACAAAGCTATAAAAAATAGGTAGAAAATAGTGTTATAAATTTCCCCATCCTTGGACCCTTCATTGGCATCAAGATCAAAGATCAGAACATCAATGAAAAAGTATTAGGAAAGGTTAAAGCAAAGGTATCACCAACTTTGGTTCCAAGTTAGAGTCTTAAGCTCCTCCAAGTCATAAATTCTCATCAATTCAGGTTGTTTTGATTCCACTAAATTTTCATAAAAGATCATGTTCTATTATAAGCTTAACTATAAACCAATATCTTTACTATATTTTGTAAAAACAAGCATGACTTAAAAGACACTTTTTTCAAGGGTTGTAACAGAACCATGGAAAAGTATCACTTTTTTTTCTTTCACGTTCAATCAACATACATTAGATCCATTATTCATTATGATATAGAAAATATAAAATTTTATTTGTATGATAATAAGACATACATGAAAATAATTCTACAAGATCACATAATAAACATCATCTAATAATTTAAGCATTAATAGGTACAAAGGAAATGAGTTTCTTGAAGCTCTTCGATGGATTCTCATGCACAATGGCTTGGTTAGGGTAGGACACAGATTCAATGATGACAGAAAGGATGAGACAGTAGTTGGTCCCATCAACAGCTTCTGATTCACCCTTGGTGATCTTGTCCAACTTTGGATTTATCCTATTTTGCTTGCCATACTCGGTCACTGCAAAGTTGGCAATTTCAATCACGTGTGGATCATTGAGGTTCTTGATGGGGCTATAACCATATGCTTGATTCCTGGCCGCAGTTTGTATGTGTTGTTGTTGTGTTATTGAGTTCCATGTTTGGTTTAGTGAAATTTATGAAAGATGTTGCTAAATTGTTGTGTTGGGTGTTATTATAATTTGAATTGGTGAATGTTGTTGTGATGATTTTGAAGAGGTGATGATGTTGTTGTTACTATGTTTGGGGTTTGAAGTACTATGTTAAAAAATGGGTTTGAAATGATAATTTAGAGCAGTTGAGAATCATGTTAATTAATGGTAAAAATGAGTAAGATTAAGTTGATTAAGATAAAATTTATGTATAATTGATTAGATAACATTGATATGATATTTCATATATATATATATATATATATCATTTTACTCTATTCATTCAATCTAATGAAAAATATTACTTGTTTCTTAGTTTCATAACACTTTGTATAAGATTATCAAAGAGTTAAAAATCACTCCAATGACATCTCTACAAAGTTAATTCAGCAGGTGAAATTGATTCTAAGCATGATGATAAAAAGTTTTAAATACACATATAAAATTATCAAAAAGCTAGGTTAGGTCATTTTCATTTACCTTCTATACCATATGTTTAATTTTGTACTCTGACTTGTCTTTAATTATTTTTGAATCTCGTAAACGTTCACATCACATTTTTAGTATTTCTGAATCTCAAAAACGTTCACATCACAATTATGTAGGGTCTATCTAATATGCACACTTTTATAAAAATGAATCGAACATTTGATGTTGTCATGCAATTTGGACTGTCAAATTAAAATTGGGTGAACCAAGTACATTTAAACAATAGGGTCTAAACACATAATTGAAATATGAGTGGTTTAATCTTGATTCAAAGGTCTACATCAACAAATACATAAATGAATCCAAAAAAATAAATTTTACAAAATAGTGTATTAGAATAAATATTAATATATAAAAAATAAGATGCAAGTTGGGGGTGGTGAATGTCCTCCATAAAACTCAAACTCCTTTTTTTATTTAACGGACACTTACCATTTTTGTACCTCTTTTTTTAGGTCTAACATTCAATAATTTTTAGGTAACAAGACATTGTCAAGAGGAAAGTCTTGTTACAACTAGCTGTTTTGCATTATATTATTCATTAATGAAGTGTTTATTGTTTCTGATTCCACTATTCTGTTTCTTTGCTTTTACTTCACCTTCAGCCATGGTTACATATGCATGAAATAATTATGTTTGTACTATTTTATGCAGATAAAAACTTATGAGAATCAGTGTGGCATCTTATCAACATATGGAAGAAAGTACACAAAAGTGTTCGCTAACATGTCTAAGAGCATCCACATCCATGCCACCCATATGGGTGGTATAAATGGACCCCACTAAATATATTATATTACTTCACACTTCTCAATTATTTAAACCACTCACTTACATTTTTCAAACATCCATACCACTCATCCAAAACTCTAAAATGGGTCCCACTAAATTCAAAATATACTATAAATTTATATTTTACATTAATATGTGTAATCCAAACAAATTAATTTAATTATATCAGAACACATTAAAAAGAAAACAACATATATTCAAAAAAATTAAAAATATAAGAAAAAATATTAAATAGCACAATACATGACATTTTGTAATAAAAAAAAAAACTCACTACATGATACAAATAAGTTATAAGAAAATACAATAAAAAATTTGTAGACATTAAAATAAACTACTAGCACAAAATATAATGAAAGTTTAAAATAATTTTTAGTTGTGGTTATTCTCATGCCTAAAATGTTCCCATATATGTTCTATTAAGTCTTGTTGAAGGTGTCGATGAATTTGCTTATCGCGAACATGGTGTCTTCTACGTAGAAACTCTTGAAAATCACTATTAGAATCGTCTGGTGGTGCAGTTGGATCATTGCCTATATGATCATAAGAATAATCAAAGTTGCCACCATATGTGGCACGTTCGTCTTCAACAATCATGTTGTGCAATATGATGCACGTATCCATTATACGCTTCAGTGAATCGAGGTGCCAAGATCGAGCCGGATTACGTATGATTGCAAATCGCGATTGGAGAACTCCAAATGCTCGTTCTATATCTTTCCTTGCGCCTTCTTGATGTTGGGCAAACAATTTTCTCTTATCTCTTTGTGGCATTGAGACACTTTTCACAAATGTAGCCCATTCAGGATAAATACCATCCGATAGATAATAACCCATGTTGTATTCAGTACGATTGATTGTATAATGGACCTCAGGAGCTCGCCCTTGCATAACATCGTTGAAGACATCAGATTGGTTCAACACATTGATATCGTTGTTTGAACCCGCTACCCCAAAGAATGCGTGCCAAATCCATAAGTCCTGTGAAGCAACTGCTTCAAGCATAACAGTGGGTTTACCATGATCACCTCGAACATATTGCCCTTTCAATGCAACTGGGCAATTTTTCCATTCCCAATGCATACAATCAATACTCCCCAACATACCTGGAAAACCACGTGCCTCCCCCATTCGCAGCAAGCGTTCGATGTCTTCGGTGGTTGGCTTTCGCAAATATTGTGGCCCGAATACACTTATCACACCCCTTGAAAACTTATCAACACATTTTAGTGTCGTGGTTTCACGAATTCTCAAGTATTCATCCACACTATCAGCAGATGTTCCATATGCCAACATACGAATAACATCAGTGCATTTTTGTAGCGGTGAAATACTTGATCTACCAGTTGCGTCAATCCTCATCTGAAAATATTCATCATGTTGACTAATAGCTTCAACTATGCGAAGAAAGACATGTTTACGCATTCGATACCTTCGACGAAATTGCTCATCTGTGTAAACCGGGGCTTCTGAAAAATAATCATTGAATAATCGCTTATGTCCGTCTTCACGATTCCTCTCTATGTTCCTTCTTTGGCGTCTAGGCCTACTTGAGCTCGCAAACTCTTCTTGAGGATTACTTTCAAAGTAAAGCCTCACAAGTTCTTCATCCATGCCGTCATTCTTATAATCCATGAACATTTTTGCAATATGGGATGGATTGGAAGGATCCATTTGAAGAGAAGTTTGATAGTGAATGTGAATAATGGGAGAAGTTGAGAATGATTTTTTCTTTTTGTGAAGGGAAGAAGTTGGAAATGATTGTGAAGTTTGTAATACATGTTATATCATTTATAGAGATATGAAAAACAGCTAGTTTAACTAAGATTGAGTTTGAATAACGGCTAGTTTAAGTAACGGCTAGTTTGACTAAGATTGAGTTTGAATAACGGCTAGTTTGAATAACGGCTAGTTTAAGTAACGGCTTGTTTGACTAAGATTGAGTTTGAATAACGGCTAGTTTAAGTAACGGCTAGTTTGACTAAGATTGAGTTTGAATAAATGTTAGTTTGACTAAAATTAATGATTTTAAATATTGTACTACAGTTTATATACAATTCACGTATGAAATACTATAATATGGATACAATATAGTGCTCATGTATAACAAATATTATTCACTTCTTAAATACTACACACTTAAATACTACACACTGGATGCAATATAGTGCTCACGTTTCTTGAAGCTTTTTTTTTTTTTATAATTCATGTACGAAAAATATAAAACATAAATTAAATCCAACATACATAATAACTTCATTTAAGTCCATAATTAAATCCAACATACATAGAAATAGCTAGTCATATACTGAAAATTATAATAGCAACATACATAATAATATCACTCAAGTCCATATTTAGATCTAATCACGCCACACAAATATTCATAATCTTTTAGTTGCCTTGGATTCATATTTGATGTATCCTTCGAGAGTATTTCTAAATCATTGATCTTCATCCTTTCTCTATCATTCTCAGCCTTTTGCAGCTCTGCATCAACCCTTTTTCTCTCTATCTCAACCTTTTCACTCTCAAAACGTGCATAATCACGTGCAAACCCTGACATTATTTCAATTCTTTTGTTCAAGTCATTTTTCAAAGCATCAAATTTAGGAGTAGACTTCTCCACGAACTTTTCTTTTTCCTTCCTTTTGGCTGCCTTTTGACCGAGTGGACGTAATTGTGGGTTGTATTCGCTTGTTGGTGTCGGTGGGTTGGAAGATGCCGAATACGCTCCAAAAGCTGAATTCTTTGTTCTTTTTTCAAAAGGTTCTGATGAACCCGCACGCCACTTGGGTTCATCTTTCAATAATCTCCATGCATTCTCAAATGTGAAATTTTCATGTTTGTCTTGGTAATAAATATCTTTTGCTGCCGAAATGATGTCGCTCTCGGAGGTACCGCTTTTCTTTAGATCGACGACATCTTTGTAGCACCCAACAAACTTTAGAATAGATGGATTAATCTGTTTGTGCCATCGACTTTTTAGTGACGTTGGATTCCTCTCTTGTGAATTCTTGTCGCGATGGTTGTTATAAGCTTCACCAATCCTCTTCCAAAAACTATCTCCTCTTTGATCAACCCCAACAATTGGATCCTTTGAAATATTGAGCCATGATTGAATGAGAAGTTCATCCTCCTTTGGTTGAAATCTTACTTTTGAAGTCTTCACAACCGATGTAGTTCCAACTTCTTCATTAAGGTTAATAGTTTCCAAGCCACCTTCAGTGTCAACTTGTGGTGTTTCAAGCTCTTGATTATTTAATTGCACACCACTACTACCCATTTGAACCCCATGAGACATATTGGAACTATTTGATTGAGAAGAAAAGTGTTGATAGGGGTAAGGTGGTGTATGATATGGGTAATTTCCAAAGTGTTGATTATTTTGTGGATTTGAGGTAAAAATAGAATTTTGAAAATTTGGGTTATAATTTAGATTAGGGATATTGGATGCATTTTCAAAGGATGGTGCATTTTGTTGATTTGGGATAGGTGGAGAATTGCCAAAATTTTGCATGTTATTGAACCAAAAATCATGGGGATTGGGGTTCATTTTGCAAATGAAATGTATAGAAGAAACAATTAAAAGGAGGTAAAATAAATAGGTTAAATATAGAACAAATGTGAATGAAAAAATTGAATAGTTAAAACTAACTTTTATAACAAAATAAATGCAACGGTTGTTATTATAAATGCAACGGTAACAAAATAAATTTGAAGAAGTGCCAACGGTAATAAATTGGAAACGGTGGAAAATTAATAGGCAAAATAAGAGGCAAATTTGAAGAAGTGCCAACGGTAAAAAATTGGAAACGTGGAAAATAATAGGCAAAATAATAGGCAAATTTGAAGACAATTTGAAGAAGTGTTTGTTAAACAATAAAATAATAGGAAAAAGAACAAAAGCTACAGTGGTTTAGTTTGGAAACGGTGGAAAAGAAAGCTACCAATAGTTCAACAAATATCCATACTTCTCTGACATATAGTGTAACATGTGGATCAAAAAAGGCAAAAGACACCATGGATAATTATGCTCTAATGCTGGTATTTCAGAGACGCAATCGGTTGCAGCGTCATTGAGAGCTTGTCCAAAGAAAAATGACATACCCTAAATTACTCATATAAATCTTTAGTTTATAAAAAAAGACATGTATCAATAAATTATTTCACTTTGTTTCCATTATGCAAAATGCTCATTTAAAGAAATCTGGCATGCTTCTCTATATCACTTCTTAGTTTACATTATCAATTTGATGTGTTTAAACTTGTGGTCTTTGACACTCATGTTGCATACAATAGAAAGCCTTTAAGCATGTGAGATGCAATGTCAATAATATTGAAGGCTTCACCATATTATATTCTCGATCTCCTCCTACAATGAGGTAATTACTAATGTGTGTCCTCTTGTCCAATGCTACTAAACACTCCACCACTATAAGCCTTTCCAACAAAAGCTTTACTCTGTCAAATAATTGGTACAGCGAACCCTCCTTATTACGAAAAATACAGCAAGATAACCATATGATATGAATTGAATTCCGAACAATTAGCGAACCTTTCTAAATTTCCCAGTTGAATAAGATCATCTGCAACATGCAACAGGTTAAATGATAAAAAACCTAACCATTGTCGCACCAAATACCATAAGCTCCCAAAGAAATGATTGACACTTTCCTCCATCCCACAACCACTTATACACATATTAGTATTAGACATATTGATTCCTCGCCGTACCAATTTGTCCTTAGTAGGTAACCTAATTAAAAACAAGCGCCAAGCAAAAAGAAAAACTATGAACAGTACCTATTTGTTCCAAATAATGTTGGTAGTCTCAGCACGGTCGATCACCTCCATATTTGACAGCACATGGTAAACACAGCTTACTATGTAACCTTTAGCAGGAACATTTTGTCAGCACCACCTATCTTCCACACCCTCTTGCCAAAAATAGCTACAAGCATGGGACATTGTAAACAAAGCAACATACGGATGGTTATTTCTCAAAATCTCTCAATTGCCAAAAGGGTAACTGACATTTTCTCGAAGGTCATGGCATTACAGTCGTCAGGGTCTATCATGGGTGGCCGTAGTTCCCCGTAATTCCTCCTGCTTCTTTGCTCAAATCCTTTTCCTTCTCAGACTTTTTCATACGGAAAAGCCCTTCAAGTTATAGGCGTAATGTCACGTTGTTGACTTTTCAACCATTTTTGTGCTGACTTGACCTTCAAGCATCCTCATTAATTTATTTGTCTTCAAAACTTCTTCAAAATCACTTTTCTTATCACCTTTTTCATGTTTTCTTGGTCTTGGCCAACAAAATAAAAATCGAACAAAATGTAGTAAATTGAAACCAATAACAAGTGAAAATACTACATGTTATTAAATAAAACAAAGCTATAAAAAGATTTAGGAAGAATTAGGAACAAGCGGACATCAAGATCAAAGAACAGAACATCAAGAACATGAAAAAGTATTAGGAAAGGTTAAAACCAAGGTATCACCAACCTTGAGTCCAAGTTATAAAATCTCATCAATTGTTTTGAACCAGACATTTCTTCATAAAAAGTATTAGTCCAAAGTGCCTTGTCGAAATGGCGATCGAGATCGTAGTATTACTTGTGTAAATTTGAGGCATCCTAAAGGGTGTCTATTGTGGTTGGTCTGGTCTGTGTTGTTGCGAGGGATAATTGTCCCTTCTTAAAATGTTATAACAAGTTTATCTACAGAGTCTTTATGATTAGTTGAAAAATAAATAAATTGGTTCCCATTATATCATATGTTTTGACCTAGACATTTCTTTAGAAATAATATAGTCCAAAGAGCAATTAATGTGCTATCCCACCTTAACATTTCTTCACAACAAAAGTATAGTACACAGCCCACGCAGCATTTTTTTTTTGTTGCCCTATTGCAATTTAATAATTCTGGGACCTACTACTCTTGTAAGAAAACCATCAAGCAAAATTGAAATTATTTGCATTTATAAGGTTTTCTTTATAATGATCAGTGATTGTTAACATGAGCATAGAATGATTTACGCTTTACGTTTTCTTCTCATTGTACGGTGCTACTAAAAAGTTTATCCAATTTTGGCAGCTATGATAGACAGGTTGTACCTCCATGACACAAAAGAGATTTGTACGGTGCAATATGAAAAATATATGCTATTTTTGAAGATAAAATGTGTGGACAATAAAATCTCGATATTAAATGAGAGATGTGGTCGTGATGAGGCGAATCAACCAGGTAGTAATTGTGAAGGGAAGAAAGAGGTGATCGACATAGATTACAATACTCAACTTCAAAATATTTTAGATGATTTCTTGGTGTCAAATCAAGTTTCATTTGAGAAGTTTGATCTTCAGTGTGGTGATCTTGTTGAGAAAGCACATGAGTCTCAGAGGACATTGGTTCAGATGGAGATTGAGTGTCACAAGGTTGTGGTGGAAGAAAAACCAAAAGTGATGAATGTTGATATTTTCTTGAAGTCTGGACCAACGGAGGTTAAGGAAATCACTCGTGTGTAGATGGATGCACGTCCTTCTCTAAGGTGGGAGAGCTTAAACTCTGGGTGCATGGGAGTATCTCATTCTTTGTGCCAAATTCATGGAATTCCTACCAAACAAGGGGAAGAAGAAGGATGATATATTCTTTCTATCATATTTGCCACCCTAACAATTGTTGAAGCGTCAAGCTCAATGACGTAAAAGAAAGCGCTTTGTGGGAGGCAACCCACCATTTTATTGCAGGTAGTATTTCTAGTTTTATTGCTTTTTACTGATTTCAAAAACAAAACAAAAAATACAAAAAGATTTTAGCTGAAACAATAAGAGGAACAAAATTTTCAAGTCCAATACTGGGCAAAATCGTGTTACGTTTTGCCCAAAACGTGACACGATTTTGCCCCACCTCTGAAGCTCCACAAAATTTTTCTAAGTTAAAATTGGGTGTCTTTCGGCATTGTCAAAAACGTGACATGTTGGAACCAACGTGACACAATTTTTTACGCCCAAATTTTTTTTCTAAGTTAAATTTGATGTCCTTTCGACATTGCCAAATCGTGACACGTTAGGCCAAACGTGACACGATTTCTGGGCAAGGATTTTTTTTGAAAATGGTGGATCGTGTCACGTTTTGCCCAAACGTGACACTTTTTTTGGTGGTTTTTCGAATTTTTGACCGTTACAAAACCAAATCGTGACACGTTTTTGGCCAAACGTGCCACGATTTTCCTCCCCTATAAATAACCCCAACACGATTTCCCTTCCATTCACTTTCAAAAGTAGCCAAACTCTGCCAAAATTTCCCCATAACCCTAACCCTCGAAATTCTTAACCTTTCTCACCAAAAATCTTCATCTTTTCATCTCCAATTCACTAAACCAACCCCATAGACCAACCTCATCATCATCAACCTAACCAAAATCATCATCTACACCAATCACCTCAAACCCTAACCTTCACTTACCTATGTTTCAAACCCTACACCATGGCGGACACACGCAAGAAAGGAAAAGCCCCACAATCCAAAAAAGCCAAAACCGCTTCAAAACGTAAACCACCGGTCAAACCTACAGCCCCACTGGCACAAGCACCATCCGTCAACCACCGTTTCCTCACCGGCCCGACCTAAGACTGTTTCAAAGAAATAAGAAGTTATAGGGTTATTCAAGAGAGGGGGTTTTTGCTCCACAAACTCCTCGGAAACCCTGAATTTGAACAGGTACTCACTGCCCGGGGGTGACATGGGCTTAATGACATGGTCTTCTAGGAGGCCAACAAGACTATGGCACTTGAGTTTTATGCCAACGCTCGGTTCTCCGAGAGAAGGTATGGATCTTATGTGCGGGGAAAGAACATCGACTTACCTTCTCAGGCGATCAATGACTTGCTAGACCTTGTTCCTCCGGAGCAATGTGACGTTCAGAGGAGGAGAGATACTTGTGAGAGCTGGGATGATGAGACTTGGGAGGAGGTCAAGTCTCTACTGTGTGTTGAGGGTGCTCAATGGCAAGGGAGTCGGAGGATGCTTCTGAAATCTGATTTTAAACCGGTTGCGAATGCTTGGGCCTCATTTTTGGTGCAGACATTAGAGGGCACCTCATGTTCATCTGAGATTCCTTTGGTGCGAGTTCACACTATCGCCGCTATCATGGATGGTGGCCCTTTTAATGTTGGTGAGTTGATTGCCAACAACATTGCTGATTTTGCTGCAAGTAACAAGAAGGCCATCCCTCACATGAGCCTCATCAACTGGCTTTGTGAGGAAGCAGACTGTGAGCTCTATGTGAACGACATAGAGACCAAGATGATGAAGCCTCTTACTGATACTTACATGGAGATCTTTTTGAAAGACTATTTGGAGCGCATGCAGCAATTAGGAGTTGAGGAGGAAGCAGGCCCTCAGCCTCCGTCACAGCCACAACAGGCCCCGCCTCAGCCGTAGTTTGTGTAGGGAGAAGGAAACATCCAGCCAGGTGCCCATGCACCTATTCATCCCATGATGCTGGACTACATGTTCGGCCACTGCATCTGGATGAATGAGGTGTTTGATCAGGAATATTGGAACCGTCCTAGGTTTGGACCAGAGCTTACTGAGGCGTTCTGCCTCAACAGGAGAGCTATCACGGGGTCGTTTGACCGATTTGACGGGTCCGAGGAGGCCACGGACCAGTACTTCGATGTTACCAGAGGTTGTGCTCAGGCGAGAGAGCAGGAGATTCGGGCCGACTTTGCTGCTGGTGGTGCTAGGTCTCGGTACCATTTTGGAGAGGATTCTTATGAGGAGGAGAACCCTAGCACTTGGATTGATCAGGACCAGATGCAGGACTTGAGTGGGCTACTGATGGCTCACTCCTTGTGATGTTTCTTCTTGTTTCAGCACTTTTTGATGTACTTTTTTTTTTTTTTTATGTTCGAACAATTTTAAGTTTAATCAGTTGTATCCCCCTGTTATGTAATTGTTCCTGCACTTGTTTATTATTGATGAATTTATGTGTTTCATTGACTTTTTCCAGTTTAGTAACAAATGTGTGTTCAAGTGATGTTTCTAAAAGTTCATGAGGAGTGACTTGATTTTTCAAAGGCGAAGTGTACGGCAGTGCTAGGTAGTCACAACTCCCAGATATCATAACTATAAGGTTCATGGCCACAATTTCTTTTTCCATTTACTTATATAGAGTGTCCATGTTGCTTCATTTCTAGAACTTGCATTGTTTCTCTACTGTTGATTGGTTTTTGTCATATACACACTGAGGCAAAAGTGCTTGGTCCTGTGAGCCTTTTGAAGCCTACCGTGATTATATGTTATTTATCCTTTTCTTAGCCAAGTTGAGCCGGTAGGTTTAGAACGTTTTGTTCAGTGACAAACTACATTACAAACTTAGAGACTTTTAGGATTTATCCCAAATTGTTATTTCTGAGTTAGGCATTGTAGAATGTTGCTACAAATGAAGTTTGGGGTTGCTTTTGGAATTTGCAACCAATTAAGTTTGGGGTGGGGGAACTAGAGAACATAGAACTTTATCATGAAAAATTCATACACTAAAAATGGTGTATCAAAAAACATTGAAAATCCGAGTAACTCTAAACTCAAAAGTCCCAATAGTTAAAAATGTTCTCTAGCCCCATCTTGACAAGAATTGCATTCATAGGTGAAAGATGGATTGAAATTGTGCTTTAACTTTTGTAGGAGTGCCTAACTCAAATTTTGTGTAGCCTACTTATCCAAATATTATCCCATCTTCACCTAAGCCCCGTTATAACCCTGAAAGACCTCAAAGTGTGTATTGATATTGACTTTAATTGACGTTTAGAACTTTTTAAGCGTATGCTAATATGTAGTTTTGCATGTGATTGATTGTAAACCCTATTCATTTTGTTGCGTGGAGTTGTGTCCAATGAGTTTGAAAATATAATTTTCTTTCAATTGAAGTGTACACCTAAATATAGCCTGGAGTTGTGTACACCTCATGTAGTTTTGCATGTGATTGCTTGAAAATTAGGTGTACCCAATGGTTCAAGTTTAGGGTTGTGACGACATGTTGTCATTACATAATTTTTATGTAAATATTATCACATTTTGGAGTTCACAAGGCAACTTAAGCAGCAAGAAAAGCAAGAAAACTGAAGATAAAGGCAAGACAAAATCGTGGCACGTTTGGTCAAAAACGTGACACGATTTGACAAGGCATATTGCATTGTTTCGACATTAAGGAAAAGGTGTCACGATGGCAAAAACGTGACACGATTTGGTGAAACCCTAATTTAGTTTCTTGTTACACAAGTGAAAACGTGTAACGATTTACTAAAAACGTGACACGATTTGGGCAAATTTCTGATCCTATTTAAGCTGAAGACTATTCAGAAAACAAGGGTTACGATCTGAGGAGAGACAAAGTGCGATTTTGACATCCAGAGACGGCTAGGAGGGCGATTTCTTCATCCTTTTATCAGTTCATGTATGTTTTAATTCCCATATTGATTATGCTATTTGTAAGTCTTATTATGAGTAGCTAAATCTCTTAGAGATTAGGTCTGAGATGATTTTATGTAACCCTAGTTGAATCATGTTGCTGTGATGAAACTATATTTATTGTGAATGACTATTTAGTTTTTATTCAATTCAAATGTTCTTAATTCTTTTATATATTGATCACATATAAACTCGTGAGTATGAATGACTACTGACCCTAACTTTCAACTTAGACCCATTGAATTGTTCTAATAAACATGGTTATTCTAGGAATGGATAATCGTTTGTTAGTGATATTAGGTTAACGTGCTTAAACCTTCAACGATTATTAGACCACCTAAGGAATTAGGGATTGTAGTTTAAGAGGAGGGTTCTAACTCAAGGGATTGGTTAGGGCTAATTTGTTAACTATCGTGGAACTAAAGAACCATTCACAAGAATAGAGTACAGTAACCAATTAGGGGAACATAGATGATTCGAAAGACCTGATCTCATCTCTCTCTTATTTCTTAAACACTTTTCACTTTCTGTTAATTGATTTCTGAAAATCAAACCAAATCAACCGCCTAGTGGCAAAACAATAATAACTTTTATACATCCTATTGCTTAACGAAATTAAATTATTGAGGTTAAAAACAGTCCCTGTGGGATCGATATTTTACTACTTCGATAGGTTTTGGTACACTTGCCAAATTTCTATCAAATATGTTGTCTTATTATTTCATATTATCTTACTCTTTTGAATAATAATATTGTTTTGTATGGATGCAAAGTGTGGTGATGATACCCAACTGTTTCGAGTCTGATTTGGTGATGAAATCGATCAATAAATGTCGCAAGAAAGGGGGTTTGAATTGTAACCCTTTTAAAATTATACCTGAAAACTTAAGTTTAGATTTATATACTCAAGAAAGTTCTTGGTGTATGTTAGTTCAAACAAAATTAGAGTATATAACAATTAATTGATTAGACCAAATGTTCTAGAGAATGATTATAAGCAGAATGAGAAAAAATGTTGTTAAGTTAAAGTATAAGTTTATTTTAACAAGGACCATAATGTTCTAGAGAATGATTAATATAAGACAGAATGATAAAATTATTACTAGCTGAATTTAAACTTTAGTTAAATATTAAGCAATTGTTTTATCTTGGACCAGAATGTTCTAGAGGCAGTAAAATAATGCAATAATTATAATAATTAATTACAGACTAGAAAACTCTGGGTTAATTTGATAGTGATTAATTAGGACATGAATATTCTAGAGATTAAGAAATATTAATATAGGTGTGAAAGTGTGTGTATTGCGTAACTTCAAATATAACAATCATACCACACTATAAGATAGTGTGTATTTCATTCAATTCATAATAATCACTCATGATAGTTTTGAGACAACTTACCACACTTTGAAACTCCAAATTCTCATACCCATGCCCCTAGCTTATGATTTTCTTCTTCATTAATGACTTGATTTCTTGCTTCTAATGCTAAACTTAACACAAAAGTCACTTTCTACACATCAAATACCATTTCTAGCTTCAATTTGAAAAAACCCCCAAAGTCACAAATGGAGAGAAGACTCAGCTGTTGAGGAAAATGGAGGGAGAAGGATCTTCCAATCTTGAAATACACATAGTTTGTATAAAGATATAAGGGAAAAGCATTGCATGTTTGATTTGGCTACAAAAGTGAAAAGGGTAATGGTGGAAGGAAGGAGGAACACGTGCGGAAGGAGGAAGAGAGAAGAGGGAGGTTCTGATTTTTAGTGAGATAAATACAAGAGGAAAATGAAGAAAAGAGATCTTTGACACACACACACACACACACACAGATATATATATATATATATATATATATATATATATATATATAGCCTTTTCGTGAAATGACTGTTCTGCCCTTTCTCAAAGAATTATATCTGATACCCTATTCTTGATACATATAACTGATGAAATTTAAGTGGGATATTACACAAACACTCTCTTTTTTATGGAATGGTCTAAAAGTCAACGACCTAAATGCTAAACTAAACTTTACTTTCTAATGAAAAACTAGTTATTTAGTTCTTGTGAATCTAATTTTCTAATTAGAAATTTGGTCCAGTGAAATGGACGAATTATAAATCTCTAAAATAATATAGAGAAATACCGCAAATAGAGCCATTAAGCACTAACCTCTCTTGTATTATTTTTAAAAGCGATAGTTTCCTCCCTTCTAAATTAACGATGTTAGGCATCCATTAGAGCAAAAAAATAAAATGCATTATATAAAGGAGTACTTATAAAAAATACTAGAACACATCAATTGTAATGAAAGGAGTTTTTGACAGTGAAAACATCTCGGATGACTGTCAAAAGATTTTAATACAAAAAAAACATCATGGTCGGTGATCCATAGCACCAAATCGTGTTTTGAGCGAACTTTGACTTCAAATCCTAAGGTTTTATGTTTTATTTCAGTCTCTCAATTAATACCAACAAACAAAATTGCAAAAAAAAAAATTGCCACATCATTAAAAAAATATCCACATGGTTGTCACACGTGGTAAGGTTTCCTGTCACATCAATATCTACTGTGTGAATGAGCTGTTAGAGGACCAACATAAAAATAATCCAAAATTATAGGGGTAGATTTTTTTTGCCACATCAGTGTCTATTGAACAATGAATCTTAGTCCTTCAAGATTTTACGAGCTTTCCTTGGTTTTCCCATAACCTTGGAGAACTACAAGATTCTATAGTCTTCCATTGATGAAGGTATGTTACCATTAGAGAGAGTTCCACTTTTATCGTATCCGCGGTTAATGCTCCTAGCATTTTCCAACGTGAATAATATTTGCCATTTCAAAAACAAAAAAAAAACAGTATTATTGAACCTTTTGCATTTTTTGTCGATCCAAATTGACCAAATGGTGTGAGTGATGTCCTGAACTTGAGGGAACCATTTGTCCATTTCTTTATGCAAATAAAATGCCACAGCTAGACATATTATTGACACAATCGAGACCTTTACTCGACCAAATGAAATTATCAAAACTTCTCATATAGAGTTGGAAAACTGAAACCACAAATCCACAATACACCCTCTTTTCCTCAAATTAATGACTTTACCATCACCTATGCTCCATGTAGCATTTTCCAAGATAGTAGAAATTTACTCCTTAATTTCTTGCCAAATGAAAGAGGTTGCATGATGGGCAATTGGCTTGTTTTCATGCACAACTGAGCATGTTGTTCCTTGCTTCTTGATATATAGTTCTAGATGATTTGATGGATAATCCCCCTTCACTTAGACTAAATATAAATCTTCTTGATGAGCGAGCCGGTAGCATCATTAGATCATATTTTTAAAAATTCATAAATAAAAATGACATTCTTTCCTATGAAAATTTAACATCTAGACTAAATTCATAATATCAACATTTGAACAGAATTGAAACATTTATAGATTTAACATATAAAAGTGTTCGACTACAACTACAAAAATAATAAGTTGACAATTTTCTTTGAATGGATTGGGTTGGCAGGTTAGAAGTATTAAACCATATTAGAGATATAGAAGTTAATTACATCTTAGTTATATTAGTCAGGAGTTAAATAACCTAATTGACTATATAAACTTTAATGTACTATTTGATGTAAGAACTCTCTAGTAATCAATATTATTTCCATTCACTTTTCTATATTTTTCTCTCATCTATGGATACTATCAGAAATTATAATAGGCTATTAGAGAGATAATTATTCAGCTATATTCTTTCTCAAAATTTCATCTTAAGCTTTCAAGCTTCATTGATTTATTTTTCTATCGAGTTCTTGATATTTTCTATCGAGTTCAAAGATGTTTTTGATATTCTCTTCATAATTTCCAGATAAGGACTCCAAGTTCAAGAACATGCTGATCCAAATAGACAAACTCCAAGGATTCTTTGTGATGGGGAAGTCTGATGCAAGAAAATCATTGCTGCCAAAACCAAGAGCAAAGTTCAATTTCCATAAAGATAATGAATATTTAAGTAAATTTCATTCTTTTTAGAGCAAAGTTACATGTTAATTGGATTAGTTAGGAATTAGTTGGGTAAATTGACTATATAAAAAACTAAAAACTAATGATCATAGGTATACTTTGCGAGATTTTAAACAATTTTGCTACGGCTTTAGTGTTCGACAGATCCAAATTCGCACTAATGGGTTTAGTGGCCCACATGGAAAAAAAAGTTAAAAATCATGGGTCTATTTTGCGAGTTTTAAACAATTTTTCAACAGTTTAGGTTTTCAACGGTTTTAAAAGTGACGTGATTATTTTTTTCATGCTTATACTTGGCTGGTTAGTGGAGGTTTGCATACCTTCTGTTTTTTTTTTTGGGTTTCAAATCTCTTTGATATTGTCTTGTTAAATGAAAATTCCCTCAATTATGAGTTGTATTATAAAAAAATATCATAATTTATAGCAATAGTAAACTATGTAATTTATTTTTTAAAGCATCCACGAGAACTTTCTAGTCAAACTTTGTAATTTCAACTTTATGCTTAAGACTTATTACTACTTTAGTTTTATTTTATTTTTTAGAAAAGTACTAGTTTTATGTTTACATATTATTGTTTATAGTTTGTTTTAGCGGCCCACCCCAACCATTTTTTTTGGCTCCGTGATTGCTCATGATCAATATTATTTCCATTTCGCTTTTCTATATTTTTCTCCCATCTATGAGTTCAAGAATTGTAAAAAACCAAATACTTGAATCAAACTACTTCGAGTGTGATTGAGTTGTGTGGACTTGATGAAAAAAAAAAGTCTAAACAACTTGATGCAAAAAAGAAAAAAAAAGTCTAAACAAAACTCTTTAGGTGGTTGGATCCTCGAGTTGATCATGCGTGAAGGTGAGCTCAGGGATCATAGTGATTATGGATCTTGAGCCAAGTGGCTACACAGCTGTTGGTGAGTAACATAATTAAAAGGGGGATCCGGATCCTTTCAATCCAACTATTCTCTCAATCCTCTCAACAATAAAATCTAAAACATAGTATTAATCTAACGGATGAAAAAACTGATAGAACAAATTATTAAAACAAAACATGTTTCACATAATAGAACACAAATGCACAACCTTATATCACACAAAACCGTTCTCGTCGAAACTATAGTGAACCGTTCTTCGGTTGTTTTTTATTGATTTCTTTAAGAGTTACTATGGTTTCTTCTGGTTTGTATCTGCAAATCCAAATTGTGATGCCCCAAAGCAATTTCTCTTTCAATCGAATAGGCACAAGGCACCTTGTGATATCAGTATCACTAATCATATTTGTAGGAATACAATCATTTGAATTAAGAGCCAACAACATCACCCTCAACATTTAATTTAACGTTATAGCAAGAAAATAAATAAAAAATTGAGAACAAAGGGACCGGCCGTGTAACAAAAGCTTATGGTAAAAACAACAACGAAAGTCAAAGTAAACTAATATCACATTTTTAATTATTTTAAGTCTTTTGTTCCTCACCATCAGATTAATCCAAGAGCTGTGAATAGTGCAGGAGAGATTGAAGGAGAGAGTACAACAGGAGAGGATCCGCTCGCTTAAAAGGGGAATCAAGGTGTTTGGTAGCTTAGTTGGTTTGAGCACAGGGATTAAATGAATTGATGAGTTAAAAGGTCTAGGGTTTACGTCCTGACAAGGAGAGAAATAATCTACCATTATCATACGAACAGTTGCCGTTAAAAAAATTCAAAGGGGAGTCTAGTTACAAAAACATAATATTAAATTGTCCTGAAGATAATCGAAGATAAAATGCAGTCCTGTTGGATGGATAATAAAAGGATGAAAATAGAGACCCGACTGAAGAGAATGTCAAGTCTCAATAGATATTGATCAAAGGATAAGAATGTCTACTTATGAGCTTAGCTTAATGTTTTACAGTACAGAACCAAACATGACCTATATATTTTCTCTACCTAGTTGTTCACCTTCTTCTTTGATATTTTCTTCGCTTGGAGGAACTTGATAAGGTCTTGTAAGCATTCTGTAGCATAAACATCCTTTGTTAGCTCTTCTGCAATTTCAGCCGGAATAACTTGAACTTCTCCTAAAAGAACTTCAATCTTTTCAAAGAGTTCATGTTGAGTAATGCACAGATAGTTAACAACCAATTGCTTAAAAGCAGAAAAGTTGCAATATGACAAATGAATTTGCTTGTCCATTCTACCAGGTCTTAGCAGAGCAGGATCAAGCCTGTCTTTGTGATTTGTTGTAAAAACAATTATGTGTTCCTCTCCACAGCATGACCAAAGACCATCTACTGCATTCAATAGTCCTGAAAGCGTCACTTGTTGAAATTTTGAAACAAACATTTTAGTTTATAACTTTTTTCTATAAAAAAATACTTGACATGAACAAAAGAATATGATATAAATGTATCTACACTAGAATCATGTAGGCTCATATACTTCTAAATATTTTATATTTTTTATGCATCCCAAAGATATTATAGTATTAATGATACTCAAAGATTAATGATATATTTGAAGAAAGCCATATACCTTGTTGTATCCATTATTAACAACTTCTTTCTCTTCTTCTCGGTTCTGCAAATTTATGGTGCAATCAATATCCTCTATCACAAGTATAGAACGATTGGACATGTCAAGAATAAGTTGCTTCAAGCGTTTATTATCCGCTACATCAGTGAGATCCAAGTCATAGATGTCGTAGTTGAGATAGTTAGCCATGGCTGCAATCAAGCTAGACTTTCCAATACCAGGTGGACCGTACAACAAGTAACCGCGTTTCCAAGCTTTCCCGGTTCTTCTATAGAACTCTTTAGCATTCACAAATCGATCCAAATCATTCATAATATCCCTTTGAAGATCTTCATCAATTGCAAGAGTGTTGAAAGTCATTGGATGGTTGAACTTAACTGGTTCCCAATCCCAACCAATGGTTCCATCATATCCATCATATTCAGTTGAGTAAATCTTGATTGCCATGTTTCCTTGTTTAATTTGATTAGCTATCTCCACATAAGGCAAATATGAATCGAAAATTTTGTTCTTGTGTTTCTTTTGAAAAGTTAGCTCATAGGATCTTATTTCTGACACGGCCGAGGAGTCTTCATCGTAACTTCGAATCCGCATCCCTGAAGAGTCAACTTGTATGCAAATTAGTTTCCACTTTACACGAATACCTTCAATAACATCACTCACTTCTTCATTTCTATCAATATTGACTGAAAGCTTTTTATGTTCCCCAGATTTGCTTACTTTAACTCTTTCAACCGAGACAGTTGCTTTAGTCCCTAGATAAGCTTGTGCAGCCTCAAAAACGTCGTTTCTTGCCATTCCTCGAAATTCTTCCATGACTATGGTGAATTGCGTCGTAAATTGTCGAAAAAGATGATCAAGTCCAGCTTGAAAAAAGTTTAGGAGCTCATGAGGAATGAGCTCATTCGTCATGGTTCGCGTTAGCACAATTGAGGCCATTGCAGACGCAAGTGGCTTGGTATCGAACATTGTTGAGATCACGATCGTTGATGAAGATCAGACGGTTGAAATTCTAGATCAGCTGACTGATATGGTCTGCAAAAATGATTGGCTGCAATGAGTTTGAATCCTGGAAAATATAGTTGTGAAAAAGTATAACTTTCTTTCAATTGGAGTGTGCATAGCCAATCAAGAATAAGGTGCATTTCATGCATTAAATTAAAATTTCATATTTTATGAAACCTTTTTCATAAATGATTTCAGATTTTATTTCTCTGCTTGTCAAAAGAAATAAAGAAATACCAATAAATTAAGATTTTTGTCAGAAAAGAAAAACATGAATTTTCTTAAGTCATAAGGGCAATAACATGGATTTGACCGATATAGCGGACCACCACGTCCTATGCCGATTTGAAGGCCAAACAACAATCCAAAAGCAAGTAAATTTGTTTTTTGATGTCTCTAATATTTGATAGTCAACCTTTTATATAAGAGAAAAAATAATGTAAATGAGTGATTTATCCAATGTGGAACATCAAAAACTCATAAAACTCTTTGAAATATTGAAGTATATTTCACAATTAAATACTCAACTTATAACAACAATAAAACATTAAAAACAATAATATTTGGATTCCGTTTCTTAACCTAAAAAATGTAAGCATTGATTTAACCCTCGCATGAAATTACTCTCATCCAAAAATGATTGTACATACAACTCAAAATATCGCTCAAAGTTTCAAACATTTTATTTTGACTTTTTCGTTACTTAGGGGCTATTTTTGGTTTACCAAACCAAGCGTTGCAATTGGGTCATGCACTATAAATCATACCATTTGTAAACATTGATATTATATTTTCAATGACCCTAATCTCATCGCAAAATAATATCTATAAATCTTTATGTAAATCAAGACATACATGTTGCTGAACATAGTATGACAACATCTTATTTTTATTTTTATTCCAAGTCTATTTTGACATGTTAGACATTAGATTTAACTTTTGATCTCGTTATCAAATTTGTAGAGCTTTGTATAAATTTATCAAAGAGATCAAAAGAACTTCAAAGTTAAATATGCCCTAAAATAACAGGTTGTGTTAGAAACATATGCAATCTAATAAAAAACTGCAGATTCTAAGCATGGTAATATAAAGATTTTTTACCAGTAAAATTATGAGTTTTAAATTGCAAGAGAAGGAAGTGTTGGGAGAAAATGTTACCACAACCGAAGATCAAATTTTGTTGATGTATTTTTTACTTCTTAGTTGCTTCTCTTTTCACAACAAGTAGCTTCCTTCCTTTTTCCTCTCATCACACTAACCCCTATCCCTCTTCTGTTTATTTGATTCAAATTTATACTTCTAAAAAGTTAGGTTAGGTCATTTTCTATTGTCTTCTATATCATGTGTTTAATTTTGTACTCTGAATTGTTTTTCTATTTATTTCCGAATCTCATAAACGTTCACACCACATTTTTAGTATGCTTCTTGTTTGGTCTTTGTTCACTTTTGTATAGTTCCACACACACACGTTATCTATGGAGAACAGGCATACCCAAGGAAGGGAAGGGAATACACCTCTAAGTACCACCAAGCACTGTACTTGTCCCTTTCCTTATTTTATGTTCTTTTTTATGTTAACATATGCTCTTTTATGAATATGAATGCAAGATGTTAAGAATATTAGGGAACACAACTTTCGTAGTGAACTTTTAATTTGAAATAAAGAATCTTCGGACTAAAAGTATACTTCTCGTTTCAATTATATAAAATACAATTCATCAGAGTATCATTGGTATAACTGTCCTCACATTCCGTACTCAAAGTAAACTAAACAGATATAATGAAATAATAATCTAAACCTATTTTTTATGAATTCATATTAAGAAATAGCCACGACAAGAAGCAATTCTAAGCGTTGGAATTTAATGAAATAACACTTAAATGTAGCAACAGTGAATAAACACAATCAGCAACAACAACCGAACTTTACAGTAGTGAAATTATGGAACAGTGGCGGCAAGTAGCCGAACGTGGATATGTAAAGGTACAACAACTTCAATTGGAATTAAAATAGAGAGAGGCAACAATAAGGAAATCAAAACACAGTAGCAGCCAAGGAACTCAATTGGAATTCGATGAATAATAATAATAATAATAATATGAAACTGCAATTGAAATCAATATGAATAGTACCACTTAATTCAAAATTGCAAGTAAATGAGGGTTCTGAAATTATAATATAGTGCGGTAGCTAAGGGTATATAACTGAGTGTCACTGATGTGTTTTCTTATAGTCTGATTCCTAAGCAGAAAAACCTTTCATCGTGCAGAAAAATAGTGGAAATCCTGGGAAATCTTGTTTTCTTGGGAAATCAGATAGCAGCTGCAGAGAAAATCCTAGGAAATTAGTGTCCTGGTGCCATGACGGGCATCACAGGGCGTGATGGTCAGCCCGTCAGGCTCTTGTTGATCAGATGTCTTGAACTGTTAACTTGGTGGTGGTGATGGTCTTGAGCATGACGTCCGTCATGGACCCTTCAGTGCGCGTCACAAGTGCCATTTTAGCCTTTTTCTTCCATTTTCGCTTCTAATTACTCAAGTACCTGAAATATAAACAGAACACCAGCGGATATCATGCAAAACCAGACTAATGATTCTAAAACAATTGAAAATTAAGCTACTTAGACAATGTATTTTGCGTGTTATCAGGTTTCCTGCTCCGTTAGCTTCTACAGTGTGAATGAGCTACTGGAGAACCAAAATATGAATAATCCAAAATTAAAGGGTTGGATTTTTTGTTGCTGCAGGGCCTATTTTCATACCTCGCGTATATTACAGTACTATTTGAACTATTAATCTTTGTCATTATTGAAAGCTAACACAACACTTTGAGAGTCACTTTCTACCCATAATAAGTGATGCCAAACCTTATTATTTTTTATCTCAATAATTGTCCCCATAATAGTATGGAATTCAATCAAAAAAGCACCATTGTAACCAATATTCTAAGCAAAGCTTCCTAAAAATTTTGTTTTGTGAACCCTGTAAAGGATTCCAATGGAAGAAGTTGATGGATTCCCAATTTCTGATCCATCTATATGTATTTGCCTTCACCTAGCCTATCATAGGAGGTTTCCATAGTCCTCCAATATTTTATTAGGTTTCCTTGGTATTCGCATAACCTTGAAGAACTGCAAGATTCTAAAGTCTTCCATTGTTGAAGACATATGACCTTTAGATAGAGTTCCACTTTGTTTGACTTCAAATACAATCATATTAAAAATGTTGCTCCTTGCTATTTAAGAATTCCAACATAAATGCAGCATTGCACACTAAAACATCTTTAAGGTTTAGGAACATTTGAAAATTGTAACTAAATCAAGAAAAATGTTACTATTTCAATTCAGTAACATTTCAACAAATGTTAGGTAAAGCCTATGTTACTAAAAGACTTCAGCAACATTTTCGCATATTATCAGTAACAATTGATAACTGTTACATGTCTATATTTATTTGTAACACTTGCGATTATCATTAGTAACATGAAATAACTGTTACGACTTTACGTTTCTTGTAGCATGCAAAATATGTTACTATTTTGTACACAAAAGTTGATTAGCTATAGGAGTTTTTGTAGTTAATCCACCGCATTGGCCTAATAAAACTTGAAAATATCAACCAAAGTTTCAGCCTTCACATAACATTGTTCATTTATAACACTTTTGGTTAGAGAAACATTACTAGTGAAATGATCCTATTATTGAATCTGAAAAATACATAACAAATATGCTTTACACAATCAATGCAAATCACAACTTCACTTT
Organism: Medicago lupulina; assembly: GCA_958299785.1. NCBI lineage: Eukaryota > Viridiplantae > Streptophyta > Magnoliopsida > Fabales > Fabaceae > Medicago > Medicago lupulina. The sequence goes on from OY283139.1 coordinate 77,384,999, forward strand.
TGTATCAACTCTTAGACTAAACTTCTTGATAACTAATACAATGAAATAAGATGCTCTATGTAAACCTATTAATCACTTATACTAGCCATGAGGGGATCCAAGTAGTTAATGAAAAACCCACTTGGGTTGGCCTAGTGGTATTGACTTGGGATATGGGAATGTGCTCCTCCTTGAGGTCTCAGGTTCGATTCTCTCTAGTGTTAATTTAGGTGGGCAAAATTATTAATCATGACCTAGAAGTTGGTAAAAAGCAACAACATTTGCAGCACAAAAACAAATAGCGGAAGTAAAGTAATGTTGTCAATCGCGGATTGCGGAAATAATAGTAGTTTGATAAAATTCCGCTACGCTATTGTGCCACTATAGTTCTAGATGATCAGATGAATAAATCCCCCTTCACTTAGACTAATTAGGAATCTTCTTGATGAGCCGGTTGGGTCATTGGATCATGATTCATGAGACATATATTTTAAAAAATTCATAAATAAAAGTTACATTCTTGTTGAAGCAAAAATCTTTTTGATGAATGTTTTAATGATAACAAACCTCGTGGAATAAATGGTAAGTTTTATGAATGTTGATCTATTGATGTTTGCACTTGAGTTTTTGTTAAAAGAACATGAATCACATAAGTGGGTAAGCTAGAAGCCACCCACATTGGTAAGTGCATTATATCTACTCAACAATGAAAGAATGAGTATATCATCAGTTGAAACAACAAGATCATATCTCCATGAAGATTCATAGCTCAAGAATCATGATGGAAGAACTTGAATCATGAAAGAAGAACTTACATCACAAGCTACACAAGAGTGTGCTTGAAGTTATGTGACAAAACTCACATTGAGTTTTATGTTATATGATAAAAGGAAATATGCATACAAGCTAGGAAGATTCTCAGAACCTCCTCAAAGTAACACACTTCCAAAGCTTCTGAAGATAAGAAGTTCTGAGTTCAGAATGTTCATATGAACAGAGACCATAAACAAAGTATTAACAATAAACCCTAAAGAGTTTTGATGATAACAAAGTATTAAAAATTGACAATTGGTATTGCTAACATTTGTTCAAGTGTACAGGACCATAAACAAAGTGATATATCTTATCAAGGTGCTGAACGAACAAATAAAGAGCAAAGGAAGTATCTATTTGAAGACTAGCGCTCCTGAAGACTAGCACTCCTGAAGACTAGCGCTCCTGAAGACTAGCGCTCCTGAAGAGTGGCACTCCTGAAGACAAGAGCTCCTGAAGAGTATGACGTCATCAGAAGCTGAAGATCCTCAGAAGCTGATTCTTCAGAAGCAACAATATTTCACCAAATATTTCAAGATTCAAGTGTTGTATTTTGGAGCGAAAGTTATAGAGCATTGGCTGAAGATTAGTGGATTAAAGCAACGGTCGTTTCAAAAGGATTTGAAGTCATTTTGTTGCAAATAGACAAGAAGCGTTGACATTGTACTTTGTACGAACTGTACAACCACCTTCTCCACTACTCTGTTCTTTGTCTCTGCTAACAGACAAGAATAACAGCTCTTATGTACAACCAAGCCTGCATCCTTGTTTCCTCTCAACTGGAATGGATTTGAAATTAACTCTTTAGAGGACAATAACTAAATCAGGCAAAGAATCACTGGTGAAAGATCAAGCTTCCGTAACGACTCTTTTTTGAATGTGTTGGCACTTACAACGTTCACTTCACACCTCTATATAAAGTAGTGAAGACTTGAAGAACAATATGACTCTACAATTTTTCAAAAGCGCCAAAACTCTGTCAAATTGTCCAAGCATTCAAGTTCACTTAGAATTTCAGTTCTCAAGTTCATATCTTTGAAATTCTTAAGTCTTAAGAGTCTGTATCTGATTTGTATTGTGAACACCACTGATTGTATATCAAGTGTTCAAACTCAAACATTTTCTGTGTAATTTTGTTTGATAGAAGTCTCTTGCTTGTGTGCTTGAGCATTAGAAGTCTCTTGATTGTGTTCTTGAGCATTTGAAGTCTCTTGCTTGTGTGCTTGAGCATTTGTAATCAGATATTACATTTAGTGAACTCTCCTTGGAAGTGCAAGGGGGACAGGACTACTTCCGAATTGTGGAAGGAACCTGTATAAATCTTTTGTGTCCTGCTTCTTCTTTTTTCTCTCTGTTTTTCATTCCGCTGCATACGCTCCTGAACAGTATCTTCAGAAGCTATCTAACTAGCTTCTGAAAAGAGAAAACGATTATTTGAAAACACAATTCAACCCCCCCCCCCTTCTTGTGTTTTTCTCCCCTTCAATTGGTATCTAGAGCATTGGTTCTGTTGTCAAACACCTAACAGTGTAACAGTCCAAGATCTGAGGAAAACATGTCTGCTGATTCATCTGTTTCTGGTTCTGCTGGCTCTAGTGGTAATCATCATGCTGTTGCATATGATTATAGTGAAAAGAAAACTGACTCAGGGAAGGTTCCAAAGTTTAATGGAGATCCTGAAGAGTTTTCTTGGTGGAAAACCAACTTATACAGTTATATCATGGGCTTAGATGAAGAACTATGGGATATTCTGGAAGATGGTGTTGGTGACTTAATTCTTGATGAAGAAGGAGCTGCTGTTGATAGAAAAATACATACTCCTGCTCAGAAGAAGATGTACAAGAAACATCACAAGATCAGAGGCTCTCTAGTTTCTGCTATACCACGAGCAGAGTACATGAAGGTGAGTGATAAGTCAACTGCTAAAGCTATGTTTGCATCTTTATGTGCTAACTATGAAGGAAGCAAGAAAGTTAGAGAAGCCAAAGCACTGATGCTTGTTCATCAATATGAACTGTTCAAGATGAAGGATGATGAAAGTATTGAGGAGATGTACTCAAGATTTCAAACCCTAGTCTCTGGACTCCAAATACTGAAGAAAAGCTATGTTGCTTTTGATCACGTGAGTAAGATTCTCAGAAGCCTTCCTGCCAGATGGAGACCAAAGGTGACTGCCATTGAGGAAGCTAAAGATTTAAACACTTTAAGTGTTGAAGATCTTGTTAGTTCTCTCAAAGTTCATGAGTTAAGTCTAAATGAACATGAGTCTACTAAAAAGAGTAAATCAATAGCTCTTCCATCAAAAGGCAAGTCATCTAAAGCTCTTAAAGTGGCTGAGTCTGATGAAGAAGATTCACCAACTGGAGACTCTGATGAAGAGGTTACTGAGATGATGGCTATGCTCTCAAACAGACTTCAGTATCTAGCCAAAAAGAACAAGAAGTTTATGTCCAGGAGAGGTAGCTTCAGAAGCTCAAAGAAGGAAGATCAAAAGGGATGCTTCAACTGCAAGAAGCCTGGTCATTTCATTGCTGATTGCCCTGATCTTCAGAAGGAAAAAGCAAAGGAAAAGTCAAAGAAATCAACATTCAAGTCAAGCAAGTTCAAGAAACAGTTAAAGCAGAGTTTGATGGCTACATGGGATAACTTGGATAGTGAATCTGAATCTGACAAAGAAGAGTCTGATGAAGGTGCAAAGATAGTTGTTGGGTTAGTAGCTACAGCAACTTCAGAAGCTGAAACTGAATCAGATTCAGAAGATGAAAACGAGGTATATTCCAAAATCCCTAGAGAAGAACTGATAGAGTCACTTAAAGAACTCCTCACTCATTTTGAATTGAGAACCAATGAGTTGAAAGTTTTGAAAGAAAAATATGTTGCTTTGATGAAACAACAAGAATCAACTCTATTGGATCTAAAAGCTTCTGAAGAAGGACTCAGAGGTTTTGACTTCATATGCAAGACATATGAAGACAAACTTAAGTTCTTGTGTCAGAAGCTGCAAGAAAAATGTGATGGAAAATCCTTAAGTAACCATGAGATTGCTCTTGAAGATTTCATTATGTCTGGTATTGACAGAAGCAGAATTGCTTCTATGATTTATAGCATTTACAAAAACAATGGTAAAGGGATTGGATTTTCAGAAGCTAAGTCTAGTGAAACCAATCTCAAAGCATATTGTGAATGCATAAAGGAAGGATTGAAAACCTTCTTTGTTTCTGAAGGTGCAAAAATGGGAACTGCTGCTCAATCAGAACCTGAAGCTTCCAGTTCTAAGGCTAAGATTACATCAAAGCCAAAGAATTTCAAGCCTAAGGATATGATAAATTCTGAATCTAAGACTACAAAGATTAAGATTCTAAAGAGATCAGAACCTGTTCCTCAGAGTCTGATAAAATCAGAATCTGATGTCCTAAAGTCTAAGGTTCAGAAGGGCAAAGCAGTTGGTGCTCCTGAGGTATCAAAACCAAAAGTTGAAAAACCTAAGGTAATGATTAATCAGAAGCTACCCAAGAAGGATCTAAAGGATCAGGAAATGGTGAGTAAATTCTCCAGCTCTAACCCCAAAGGACCCATAAAACAATGGGTACCAAAATCTGAAATTGTCAATACTGCAGATTTGTCTAAAAGCAAGAACAAAACAAAAATCATGGTACCTGGACAGCGGTTGCTCAAGGCACATGACAGGAGAGAAGTCAATGTTCCTATCCCTCACAATGAAAGAAGGAGGAAATGTAAAGTTTGGAGGCAACCAGTCTGGGAAGATTATTGGTACGGGGACTATTGGTAACTCCTCTACCTCTATTAATAATGTATGGTTGGTAGATGGGCTTGAACATAACCTATTGAGCATCAGTCAATTCTGTGACAATGGTTATGATGTTTTATTTGAAAAAGCCAACTGTACAGTAATCAACAAGAATGACAAGTCCATTGTGTTCAAAGGAAAGAGAGTGGAAAATGTCCACAAAATCAATTTCTCTCAACTGACTGATCAGAAGGTAATTTGCCTTCTATCAATGAATGATAAGAAATGGATATGGCATAAAAGGCTGGGACATGCTAACTGGAGATTAATCTCTAAGCTTAGCAAGTTACAGCTTGTCAAAGGCCTTCCTGACATTGATTATCATTCAGATGCACTCTGCGGTGCATGCTAGAAAGGAAAAATTGTTAAATCATCTTTCAAAGCAAAAGACAATGTTTCCACCTCAAGACCCTTAGAACTGCTTCATATTGACCTATTTGGACCAGTTAGCACTGCATCCTTATATGGAAGCAAGTATGGATTAGTTATTGTTGATGATTATAGCAGATGGACTTGGGTAAAATTTCTGAAAAACAAAGATCATGCATACGATGTATTCAGTAACTTCTGCACCCTTATTCAATCTGAAAAAGAAGCCAAAATTTTGAAAGTCAGAAGTGATCATGGTGGTGAATTTGAAAATGAGCCATTTGAAGCTTTTTGTGAAAAATATGGAATCCTCCATGAATTCTCTTCTCCTAGAACTCCACAACAGAATGGAGTTGTAGAAAGAAAGAATAGAACGTTACAAGAAATGGCCAGAACCATGATTCATGAAAACAATTTGGCAAAACATTTTTGGGCAGAAGCTGTGAATACAGCGTGTTATGTCCAGAATAGAATCTATATTAGACCTATCTTGGAGAAAACAGCATATGAATTGTTTAAAGGAAGAAAACCCAATATCTCTTACTTTCATCAATTTGGATGTACATGTTACATTCTGAATAACAAGCTCGACCTAAAGAAATTTGATGCCAAGGCCCAAAGAGGAATCTTTTTAGGTTACTCTGAAAGGTCAAAGGCATACAGAGTGTATAATTCAGAGACACTCTGTGTTGAAGAATCTATGCACGTTAAATTTGATGACAAAGAGCTTGAAGATAAAACTTCAAAGCAAGATGAAGGTTTTGCAGAGATACAGGTTCCTGAAGACATTCCAGAACTTGGTCAATCAACTGAATCTGAAGATAGTCTAGAAGCAGCACCCACGTCAGTTGCTCTTGATGATGTTGCTTCTGATGAAGTTGCTCCTGATGTTGTTGCTTCTGATGAAGTTGCTCCTGATGTTGTTGCTCCTGATGAAGTTGCTCCTGATGAAGTAGCTTCTGATGAAGCGCAAAATGGCTCGCAGCAAGCAGATTCATCCAACTATACTTTCAAATACAAGTCTTCTCATCCTCAAGATCAAATCATTGGAAGTAAAGAAAGTCCCAGAAGAACAAGATCACACTTCAGACAAGAAGAATCTATGATTGGACTAATTTCAATGATTGAGCCAACAACAGTTGAAGAAGCACTTTCAGATGATGGATGGATCATAGCTATGCAAGAAGAGCTGAATCAATTCCAACGGAATGATGTGTGGGATCTGGTACCCAAACCTCCTCAGAAGAACATTATTGGAACAAAATGGGTATTCAGAAACAAGCTGAATGAAAAAGGTGAAGTAACCAGAAACAAAGCCAGACTTGTTGCTCAGGGGTACAGTCAACAAGAAGGCATTGATTACACCGAAACATTTGCTCCAGTTGCAAGATTGGAAGCTATCAGGTTACTTTTATCTTATGCAATTAATCATGGAATAGTATTATATCAAATGGATGTCAAGAGTGCATTTCTTAATGGTGTCATAGAAGAAGAAGTGTATGTCAAACAACCTCCTGGTTTTGAGGATCTGAAGCATCCTGACCATGTTTACAAACTTAAGAAATCACTATATGGCTTGAAACAAGCTCCTAGAGCTTGGTATGACAGACTAAGTAATTTCTTGATTAAAAACGATTTTAAACGAGGTCAGGTTGACACAACACTCTTCAGAAGGACTCTTGAGAAAGACATTCTTGTTGTGCAGATATATGTTGATGATATAATATTTGGTTCTACTAATTCATCTCTTTGCAAGGAGTTTTCTAAGTTAATGCAGGATGAATTTGAAATGAGCATGATGGGAGAGCTGAAGTTCTTCCTGGGCATTCAAATTAATCAAAGCAACGATGGTGTATATGTTCATCAGACGAAATATACAAAAGAGCTTCTGAAGAAGTTCAAGCTTGAAGATTGCAAACTGATGAACACTCCAATGCATCCTACATGCACCTTAAGCAAAGAATATGAAGGATCAAAAGTGGACCAGAAGCTATACAGAGGTATGATTGGTTCTCTGTTATACCTCACTGCATCTAGGCCAGATATTTTATTCAGTGTATGCTTATGTGCAAGGTTTCAGTCAGATCCTAGAGAATCTCATTTAACTGCTGTTAAGAGAATCTTCAGGTATCTGAAAGGAACAACTAATCTGGGACTCCTTTATAGACAATCCCCAGATTATAAGCTAACTGGATTCTGTGATGCTGATTATGCTGGTGACAGGATTGAAAGAAAGTCAACCAGTGGCAATTGTCAATTTCTGGGTGATAATCTGATATCCTGGACTAGCAAGAGACAAGCAACTATTGCTATGTCTACAGCAGAAGCAGAATACATTTCAGCTGCAAGTTGTTGCACACAACTACTCTGGATGAAACATCAGCTGGAAGATTATCAGATACATGCTAACAGTATTCCTATCTTTTGTGATAATACTGCTGCTATTTGCTTGTCAAAGAATCCAATTCTGCATTCAAGAGCCAAGCATATTGAGATCAAACACCATTTTATCAGAGATTATGTTCAAAAAGGAATTTTAGATATACAATTCATTGATACTGAAAATCAATGGGCTGATATATTTACTAAGCCTCTAACTGTTGAAAGATTTGATTTTATTAAGAAAAATTTGAACATGCACTACGTGTCTGATTAAAATTGCTTGCTCCTGAATAAGAAGTTCAGGTTCTGAAGTCACTTCAGAAGCCATTGTCCTTCAGAAGCTCCTGAGTGAGGTCCTGAAGAAAATGTGCTCCTGATGAGTCATCAGAATCTCAACCTTCAGAAGAGAATCTTTGTGCTCCTGAATATCAGAAGTTAGTGGAAGTTCTGGAGTTGCTCCTGGCGACATCTGTCTCACTAACTTATACAGCTCATCTGAAATCTGACAGCGTGGCATAAATGTATTGGCGTATAACTCAAAGGGCAATGATGTTAATTTTACTTTTCGTAGTACTATCTCGTGCCCCCAACTGTCATTAATGCTATGTTTGTTTGTCCCCTGTTATTCAAATGTTTTTCGCTAAAAAGCACTTAATCAAAAACACACACTACTCACTTCACATCCTACACTTTCTGTTTTTGATTTCGTATCTGCTAAGAAAAGTTCTCTCTCAAAACCCTAAGTACCCTAATCTCAAACTTCTTCAAACATCAATGGCTTCATTAAGTTCTGTTCAAGAATCCAACGCTCAACTCGCAGTTCAGCAAGCTGAAGGTCAGCAAGAAAGGGCTGCTTACGAAATCAAAGGAGTCACCATGAGCCTAAAAGAATGGCAACTTAAGATTCAAACAGAGAATCCGGTGGATTTTGAATCTCTTGCGTATCATGGCTGTGACATCAAGAGGTTTTATGAAGTTCAAGGGCTGATGAACTATTTCAGTATGCTCAACGGTCCTACCTACAAGACGTTAGTAAGACACTTTTGGGTAAGAGCATCAGTCTATGATAAAGCTGCATCAAAACTGGAGGAAGAAGAAAAAGTTTTGATTGATCCCTCTCTTGAAGGGAAAACCAGAGAAGAAATGGGTCTGGAACCATTCAGAGAAGTTCAGATCAGGTCAAGCCTGATGGGTATCCCAGTCTACATTTCTGAAGCTATAATTGCTTTTGTCATTGGAGCAGAAGCATCTGGAAAGTACTCCGGTGTAGATATACCAAACTCTCAGTCAAGCACCTGGAGTGATTTGGTGAATAAAACTCTCTTCAATTCTACAACAGCCGGTAAATACTGTGACTTGAACATGATCAACAAGATGCTCCTGAAGATTCTCAATGAGAATTTGCTACCTAAAGGAGGTGGTGGAGATCAACCCTCTTTGGCTCACAAAGTTTTTCTCCATCACATTATCAAAGGTGAGAAGGTGAATCTACCCAAATACATTTTCAAACATATGATAAAAGAGCTCAGGGAAAGCCAGAACAAGTGCAGAGTCTGGGTTCCCTATGGAAGACTGATCTCAGAAATCTTCCATCAAGGAGGCATCATTAAAGCTCTGAATGAAGTAAACTACTTCACTGATGAACAGCTGGAAACTGAGACCGGAAAGGTGATAAATGCATTCACCTTGAAGCATATGAAGTTAATTCCTGAAGTGACCAAGCTGAAGACAGACATCTGTGAATCAAGGGTCATATCTAATCTGATGGAGGACTTCCCTCCCATCTGCAAGAAAGACACCCTGGCTGTTCAAATGGCTCTCATTGCTGATCACTATGAGACCCATGGGAAGCTGATCAGTCTGGATGAAGTTCTAAAGGAAATGTATGGGCAAGAACTTCCTGTAGCTAAAGGAAGAAAATCTAAAAGAAAGGTTCTCACTCAAGAAGAGTACTTAGAAGGTGAAAATCCTTCTAAGAAGGTGAAGAAGGAAAAGGCTCCTAAAAAGTCAATATCTGGTGCTCCTGGAGGATCATCAATTCAGGAAGAGGTTCAGGATCTGAACCCAGGAGCTATTATTCCTCAGAAGACCAGAAGTGGCAAGCAAATGGTTTCAGCATCTACAACAACAACTAAAGTGAAACAGATTCCTCAAAAGAAGAAAAGGACTCAGAGGCTAAGGAAACTGAAGGAATCTGTGTACACTGCTGAAGAGAGTGCAGCTGTAGAGGCTACCGAACTGGTTACCAGGGAGGTAAGAAAGAAGAAGAAGGCTGAATCTGAAGCTGTTCAGAAGGCCTTGGAGCTGGCTAAGGAAATAGAAGTACCCACTGAGGTCTTGCTCAAGAAAGATGCTGCTGAGGTTGCTGAGCAAGCTCTGATGAGCTCATTAGAACTGCAAGCTGAAGTTGCTACTGAAGCTGCAAGTATTCTAGCTACTCCTGGATCAGATTTTATATCAGGTACATCCTCCTCACAACCCTTAATACATATAGAATCTGACTCCTCTCCCTCATCACCCTCTCAATCCAAAACCTCATCATCCTCATCTTCTGATATGGATGACATTCCTATAAGTATCCTCAGAAAAGGCCTATCACCATCCTCCAAACTCCACAAAAATTCTTCCAAACCTAATTCTCCCTTCAAAAAATCTGAACCATCTATCCAAGCTAGGGTCAGTAGCTTGCTTGAATTAAAATGCAGCAAACTACCCTCTAATCATCCACTTCAACCACAAACCATTAAACCTGTCAACATGATTTTACCTGATAAGCCAGAAGATGACTCTGTTATAAATAATCTCAGCAGTCATCTATCCGGTGAACTTCCAAACATTAACCTAACACTACAAAAAGCCTCTGAAGTAACAACTTCACAAGTTGCTTCAGAAAGCCCCCATCAACAAGCACCTGAACCACATGTGTCCCCACCTGCTTCTGAATAGTATGCTCCTGAACAAACTGTTCCTGAACAATCTGTTCCTGAACAATCTGTTCCTGAACAAGTTGTTCCTGAACCAACCATTTCTGACCATACTCCTGAAATTCTTTACACTGAAAATGCTATGGAGATTGATGATTCTGTCATTGATCCTGATGCACAAACTACTCAATCTTCTCCTATGGAGGTTGACCAGTCTGTTTCTGATCAGGAACAATCACAATCTGAAAGCAATACTCAATCATCAACCTTAAATAACCTACAAATTCAACCCTGTGCTCCTCCCAAGCCTAGAAAACAACCTTCACCACCCACTAGATTCCTAGATTCTAATGTATTAAAGGGCGTGTGTGAGGACATAGCTGACAAAATGATCAAGCTCATTTCATCTAGAAGTGACTTGAGTCACAGAGAAAGCTATGAGAAACAATGGAGTAGGCTCAAGGAGAGAGTTGAGTATGTCATGCAAGCACTGTCCTCAACTTGTGTAGAAGCTCAAGAGCAAGCTAAGCAGAAGCTTCAAGACTGGCTGAACGGCATCAATGAAGATCTTGAAGAGGTTAAGATAACAGGAACTTGGGCTAGATCGTCTTTAAGTATCAGAGGAAGAGAACCAACCGATTTTCTGCCTCAGTACATTCATCCCAAGGACCTGGACTTATCCTTCCTTACAAAGGTCAATCTAAAGGCATCAGCTCCTGATCTGGCTTTAGCTCAAGAGAACAAGATCTTAAAGGAGAAGAATCAGAAGCTGGAGAAAGATCTCTTTGAGCAAAGGCTACTGCTTCTAGAACACAAAGCTGAAACTGATGCTAAGTTGGAAGAAGCCAGGATCAGAGAAGAAAATATGGCCAGAAGCCTAGCTGAGATGAAGCAGAAGCAAGAGGAAACAAATGACCTCCTGAAGAAGATTCTAGAAAACACCCTCAAACAAACCAACCCTTAGTTGCACACCCTTTATGTTTGTGGTGTTTTTCAGTTTGTTCTTTTATTAACTTTGTATGCTTCTGAATTCAAACACTTCTATATATTTCTTTGTTCCTGATCTTATTAATTGCTTCTGACTATTTTTTTTAACGCATCTCACTTGTGATATTGATTATGCTCTGAATCTTTTTACTATGTTTCTCTCTTTCTTTTGTTGATTTCTTTTTGTTAATGACAAAAGGGGGAGTAAGTGTGATAGTATTTAAAGGTCCTGAGCCCCATTAAGTATTAAGTTTTTTTTGAAAATTCTCAATCCTTTTAGTTAGGGGGAGTAATTTCAATTCAAAAAAACTTAACTGAACCATTATCTCTCTCTATCACTTTTATTCTCTTTGATTATTTTACTAAGCGTTAAATGAATTTAATTAACAAGATAGAACTCAGGGGGAGCTTACAAACCTCACCTTAAAGTACTATTAGACTCAGGGCCTCATACCCTATAAGTCAAGTTGTTAATTAGATTAACAACAATTGATCAAATTTTTAAATACTATGGTTTGTCATCATCAAAAAGGGGGAGATTGTTGGAACAAAATGTGTTTAACAATAAACCCTAAAGAGTTTTGATGATAACAAAGTATTAAAAATTGACAATTGGTATTGCTAACATTTGTTCAAGTGTACAGGACCATAAACAAAGTGATATATCTTATCAAGGTGCTGAACGAACAAATAAAGAGCAAAGGAAGTATCTATTTGAAGACTAGCGCTCCTGAAGACTAGCACTCCTGAAGACTAGCGCTCCTGAAGACTAGCGCTCCTGAAGAGTGGCACTCCTGAAGACAAGAGCTCTTGAAGAGTATGACATCATCAGAAGCTGAAGATCCTCAGAAGCTGATTCTTCAGAAGCAACAGTATTTCACCAAATATTTCAAGATTCAAGTGTTGTATTTTGGAGCGAAAGTTATAGAGCATTGGCTGAAGATTAGTGGATTAAAGCAACTGTCGTTTCAAAAGGATTTGAAGTCATTTTGTTGCAAATAGACAAGAAGCGTTGACATTGTACTTTGTACGAACTGTACAACCACCTTCTCCACTACTCTGTTCTTTGTCTCTGCTAACAGACAAGAATAACAGCTCTTATGTACAACCAAGCCTGCATCCTTGTTTCCTCTCAACTGGAATGGATTTGAAATTAACTCTTTAGAGGACAATAACTAAATCAGGCAAAGAATCACTGGTGAAAGATCAAGCTTCCGTAACGACTCTTTTTTGAATGTGTTGGCACTTACAACGTTCACTTCACACCTCTATATAAAGGAGTGAAGACTTGAAGAACAATATGACTCTACAATTTTTCAAAAGCGCCAAAACTCTGTCAAATTGTCTAAGCATTCAAGTTCACTTAGAATTTCAGTTCTCAAGTTCATATCTTTGAAATTCTTAAGTTTTAAGAGTCTGTATCTGATTTGTATTGTGAACACCACTGATTGTATATCAAGTGTTCAAACTCAAACATTTTCTGTGTAATTTTGTTTGATAGAAGTCTCTTGCTTGTGTGCTTGAGCATTAGAAGTCTCTTGATTGTGTTCTTGAGCATTTGAAGTCTCTTGCTTGTGTGCTTGAGCATTTGTAATCAGATATTACATTTAGTGAACTCTCCTTGGAAGTGCAAGGGGGACAGGACTACTTCCGAATTGTGGAAGGAACCTGTATAAATCTTTTGTGTCCTGCTTCTTCTCTTTTCTCTCTGTTTTTCATTCCACTGCATACGCTCCTGAACAGTATCTTCAGAAGCTGTCTAACTAGCTTCTGAAAAGAGAAAACGATTATTTGAAAACACAATTCAACCCCCCCCCCCCCCCCCCCCTTCTTGTGTTTTTCTCCCCTTCACAACCTTCATAGGGTTCAAAGTGTTGAAGAACATCAGAATGTTCAGCACAAAGTACAACCGTCAAAACGAAAGGAACCCAGAAGAAACATTCTGAAGTTCATATGTTTGAACCTAGAAGGAGTTCAGAAGGTTGTTCAGAAGGTTGCTCAGAAGGTTCATTAGAGCAAACCCATAAATCAATGTCCACACCAAGAACATGCAGGAACATATGTGACATGAACATATCTTATGCAGACAATGATTTTGACTTTGGATCAAGAAATCATTAAAGACATCTATGGTGATTAAAAGATTAATGGACTTTGATAGTTCTTGGTATTTGTGCGTTCTTGAGTGATTAACCAAGAAACAAACAAAGTTTAAATCATACCAAGATACAAGAAATCAAAGAACATTTGCATTCATGAACTAACTCTGAGTTCAGAATGTTGTTCAGAATGTTGATCAGTGAGTTGATCAGAAGGTTCGAGCAGAGTTCAGAAGGTTGTTCTAAAACAAACCCAGAATCTTAAGAACATTGTTGAAGACATGCAAGCTACAACGTGACATAGACAAATGTCTAGGAAAGTACATTTGCATAGATCAATCAAGCAATAAAGGCATTTACAAGAATTATGTCAAAAGGATATTCAATGTTCATCTAAGACTATGAACATTGAATACTAGGAATATTCCAATGAGAATATTATCCTAGATGATGCATTCACTGCACTTCAATTTTGTTTTCACTATTAGGATTGATTACACCAAATGCAAGTCTTACAAATCATCCTAACTGAAACAGATGGAACATTCTGATGGTCAGAATGTTCAGCTCTACACATGATTTAACTGTGAACAATACAGTAGTCAAAAAGCAAAAAGCAAGCTCATGTCAGATTCAATTAGAATTAGACAAATAAGGGAGCAGGTACTGTTTAGTATCAGAAAATCTCTTAAAGCATGGGTGTAACGCCCTAATTTCTAATTTGTTATTTTTAGTTGTTTTGCATAATTTATTTGAATTTATAAATAATTATGTGATATGTGGTGTGTTATTTGATTTATATTCATTTATATGAAAATTGGTGATTATTTGCATTGTTTTATGAAAATAGAAGAAATAATATTTATTTTAGAAAAAGGGGATTTATTTAGAGTTAATAGAGTTAAGGAGAAATTAATAGAAATTAGTGAGGGAGTTAAGAGTAAAGAGAGATGTTATGTTTTGGTTGGTAAGGAAATAGGAAGAAGTCAGACAAAAAGAAACATTTTTGTACGTATCAGTAAAACAAGAAAAGTAAGCTTTTTGGGAGAAAGAGAGAAGAAGCCAAGGGAAGAACTAGGAAAAGGGAATTCATCCAATTGCTGTAGGAATTTGCTGAATTAAGGTAAGGGTGGGTTTACTTTTCAATTGCTAATGTATACGTATATGATTTCATGAAATGGATTGGAAATGGTGGTTTGTTGGATTAGGTTAAAGAATTATAAAAATGCCATTGTTGATGAATTATGTATGATTGATGATGTTTCTATGAGATGTTTCTATTGTCTTGATGTGTAGTGAACCCATAAACATTGTGCTAATTCATTTTGGGTGATTGGGGGATCAAAATTGGGTTTTTGGATGATTTAGGGCTTAGAAAATCGTAGTTGAAATTCTGCCCAGATGAATGCTCGCTCAAGCGAGCCAGCCGTCGCTCAAGCGAGCGACACCTTTTTGTGCCAGTTCAGAATTTTGCCCGCTCGCTCAAGCGAACCATGAGCGAACGCCAAGCGAACAAGAATCCAACTTTCGTCATTTGGTTCGCTCAAGCGAAATTCCCGTCGCTCAAGCGAAATCTTCCCAGAACCTGTAGTATGTGAGCGTCGCTCAAGCGAACGCCAAGCGAGCCTCAAGTGAGGAGCATCCTGACTTTCGTCATTTGACTCGCTCAAGCGAGAAGCTGCTTGCTTAAGCGAGCTGGGTCCTGTGCGACCATTTTGTGTAATTTTTCTAAGTGCTCCTAACCCATACCTAAGCTTCCTAATTTGTTTGCTGGATTTAATTTAAATTGTTTAGATGATAAAACTTGTATATGAAGATGGTTAAGATGGATTAATGTATGTTTACAGGAAAATAATTATATTTTGCTAAACTTGAGTTGCTTTTGATGATGTTGAGTGGTGTTATCCAGTTGGGGAGGGTGTCTTAGTTGTTAGACACAGTAGTTGAAGTCCTAAGTACGTAGTTGTTGTTGGTTGCATGCTGATATGCACCATTAGATGTTGTTGGGTTGTATGCAGATATACACCACAGAGTCATTCATACTCATTTGCATCGTTGGGGGCTTATGCCCTGGAATGTTTATACATTCAACCGTTGAGGGCTTATGCCCTAGAATGCTAGTCATTCACCTGTTGGGGGCTTATGCCCTGGGATGCTTTAACCATCCAAATTGTTGGGGGCTTATGCCCTGGAATGCTTAGCATTCAACGCGCGTAGTATGGTACCACATGCACATTGCATCAGTAGTTGAGGTCTTGCATAGTTGTTGTAGGTGTGAGATGTCTTGTTGGAGTTGTTGTTGGTGAGATGTCGCCACAAGGGTTGCTGTTGTTGATGTTAATCAAAGATGAATCAAAATTATAATGCTGAGATGATATTGTTGATAATGTTGCTGTTGGTTGTTATTATTTGTTGTTGTTTTCAATTTACTTTGATGGTTCATATATCTATATATTACTTTTGATTTGCGAACTCACCCCTTCTGCTGGAATTGCCGCCTCGTGGGCAAGTGCAGGTAACGAAGGCTAGATAGATTATTGGCTTTTGTGTCCTAGGCTCTGATACGTAACGGGATGGGGATTCTGCTGTTTACATTCTTCATTTCCTTATGTATCATTGATGAACTATGTTGTTGGAGATTTATTTATTATTAAATAAATTTTAGTATGATGAGGCCTTTGTGCCAAGGACGTTGATGTAGCTGTTGACTATGATTTCAAATAAATATTCCGCTGCAAATTTTATAAGAATGATATGTTGGATTAAATAGTTTTATTTTCTATTTGAGAAAGTTGTTGAAAAGTAGATGTAATACTCCGTTGTTGTTGAAAACTTTGATAATTATACATGTTTATGTTGTATTGGGAAACGGGGTGTTACAATGGGCCTGAAGATTGCAGATCCACTTTATCTCTCTTGCACAGAATCTGAGGCAGATCTGGAAACAACTTTATCCAGCAACTTTCTGATGTATGTGGAAAAGCCACTACTCTTGAATATTGCCCAAAAATTCATATGAAAAGCATATGAGACGCCAGGAAATTCATGTGTTCATTCATACATGATGAACCCAGACGAAGATCATGATGAACCCAGATGAAATCATCAAGAACACAACAACATTCTGAAGTTCATCTTTTGATCAGAATGTTCACCTTGAATTTCAAGTAAAAGTTTGTGGGACCCAGGACACATGGCATAACACCATTGGACACCCTACAACGAAATAAAAAAATGAAATAAAATACCATTATTAAATTTCCCTGCTTGTCAAATGAAATAAAAAAATACCATTATTAAATTTAGATTTTTATCAAAAAAGAAAAACATTGAATTATTTTCTTGACAAAAAAAGAAATTGAATTGAGATTATAAATTTTTTTGAAGAAGGAATTGAGATTATAAATATATCATCATATCGATTATTATTTGGTTTAGTTTTGCTTGAAAATTAAACAAATAGATAGATAGAATTATTTCACTGCTCCAAATCAATTGAAAGATCAAAGTCATGTATTTAATCTAGTTAATAATTTTACACTTAGTTCAGGTATCTAACTAAATCAAAAGCAAAAATATGTATTGTAGTTAAAAAAAAAAAAGTAAACTCATGCTCAAAATATTTTCTTAATCTAAAAGTAATCAAAAAGTATAAAGGAATAACTAAATAAATAAAAATTTAGGTCAGAAAATTTCCTTTAACCAGAAGTTATCGTTCTTCCATGTAGTCATCATGTCCAGATTTTGAATTGGATATCCAATTTAAAATCTGAACATGATGACTATATCGATGCTTCACTTCTCATACCATTTTTCTTTTTTAAAAAGGTAAAATGAAATATATTAACACAAAAATTATATATCTTGCACAAGGAGTGCAATGATAGAAATCAAAAGTATCTAGAACCGATTACAGGCAACAAATCAGAAAAGGATTAGCCAAACGAAGCTAGCTAGGTGACGAAACTCAAACACATAATAGGATCATGCCACCAACTATGAAGATCAAAATCTAAATTTACATGTTTCGCTTTCAATCACCAAAAAGATAAAAGCTTTACTTTATCAAATAACTGGTCCAACAAACCCTCGTAATGAAAAATACGACAATTTATGTCCTTCCAGATAACCCAAAAGCAAGATAACCATATGATATGAATTGAATTCTAACCATATGATATGAATTGAATTCCAAACATGTTTAAAGAACCCTTCTAAATTTCCGAGTTGAATAAGATGCTCTGTAACATGCAACAGGTTTAATGATAAAAAAACCTAACCATTGTCACACCAAATACCATAAGCTCCCAAAGAAATCACAACCCACAAAGAAATGATTGACACTTTCCTCCATCCCACAACCACTTATACACATATTAGTATTATTTAGACCTAATGATTCCTCGCCGAACCACTTTGTCCCTAGTAGGTAACCTAATTAATAACAAGCGTCAAGCAAAAAGAAAAACTTTGAACGGTACCTAACTATTTGTTCCAAATAATGTTGGTAGTCTCAGCACAGTCGATCTCCTCCACATTTGACAACACATGGCAAACACAGCTTACTATTAACCTTTAGCCGAATCATTTTGTCAGCACCACCTATCTTCCACACCCTCTTGCAAAAAATGGTTATGTAAAAATAGCTATGAAAATCAGAGTTCTAAAGGTAAGGTAAACTAATGTGATTATCTGCTCTTATTTTGATTGTATCAAATGCATATTTTGATAACTAAGATCAAACAATCATATGTACAATTCATACCTAACACTTGGAATTCTTTGAAAATCATAGCAACAAGAAAGAATTAGGATTTGTCAAAAGTCATCATTGTAATTTTTTTCCACCACCCCCAAATAAAGGGTGTCTATTCCAGAGGTCATTATAGACATAGCAACAAATGGTTATTTCTCAAAACCTCTCAAATGCCAAAAGGGTATCTGTCATTTTCTCACATGTGATGGCCATTACGGCTAAAAACAAGTGAAAATATGTAGACTATGGTGTTATAAAATTTCCCCATGCTTGGACCCTTCATTGGCCCATGCTTGCTTTAATTATTGCTATGGCAAAGTGCCATGTCCAAATGACGATCGAGATTGTAGTATTACTTGTGTAAATGTGAGGTATCCTAAGAGTGGCTATCGTGGTTGGTCTGGTCTGCGTTGTTGCGAGGGATAATTGTACATTCTCGGTGTTCTTATCATATGTTTTGAACCAGACATTTCTTCACAAAAAGTATAGTACACGGTCCGCACAGCATTTTTTTTTGCTCTATTGCAATGTAATAATGATGGGACTACTAACTACGTACTCTTATAAGAAAAACATCAAGCAAAATTGAAATTATTTGCATTTGTAAGGTATTCTTTATAATGATCTCAGCAATTTTGTAGCAACACTTGATCAGTCATTGTAAACATGAGCAGAGAATGATGCTCAACTTAATATTATTATACATGAAATATCCCAATTGTTTAAGTTTGATACGAAAGTATAGACCCAAACTCAAGATAATCTTAAGTTGCCTATAAAAGGATATAGAGTATCTAATTAGCTTAGCTTATTGTTTTATAGTACATAACCAAACATGGCCTATATATTTTCTCTACCTAGTTCAGATTCTTCTTTGATATTTTCTTCATTCTTTATCTCTTCCTTGATCATTTTCTTGGGTTCAGCTTCTTCTTTGATATTTTCTGCATTCTTTATCTCTTCCTTCATCATTTTCTTGGCTTGGAGGAATTTGATAAGGTCTTGTAGACATTCTGTAGCATCAGAATCCTTGGTTAGCTCTTCTGCAATTTCAGCTGGAGTAACTTGAACTTCTCCTAGAAGCACTTCAATCTTTTCAAAGAGTTCATGTTGAGTAATGCAAAGGTAGTTTATAACCAATTGCTTAAAAGCAAAAAAGTTGCAATATGACAAATGAATTTGCTTGTCCATTCTACCAAGCCTTAATAGAGCAGGATCAAGTCTTTCTTTGTGATTTGTTGTGAAAACAATTATGTGTTCTTCGCCACAGCATGACCAAAGACCATCTACTGCATTCAATAGTCCTGAAAGTGTCATCTGTTGAAAAAGTATCAGCAAACATTAGTTTAAAATTATGTTATCATAGTAACTATTTTCTAACAAATATTTGACATGAATAAAATAATATCATAGAATTTCATTCAAGTGGTCTCTTGGCATAGATGCAACCTTGCAGTAATTCCAAAGAGTACTTTCATATGTATTTCGAACCAATGCCTCATAGGTAAATATTTTGAAGCTATGTGTCATATATCAACCATTGTCGACATTAATCTTACCAATAAGACCAATCATTTTTGTCCTAGACCAATCAATAATAAGCTATGTGGGGTATAAGTCACATTCTTAACAACAGAACCAAAATTCGTCAGCTAAATCATCCATACAATTAAATATATCTAAACTAGATTCATGTATATCAAATTGTTCTAAATCATTTCTAATTTTATGCATCCCTTTGGCATTTTGGTATGAAAGAAAATCAAACCAGAATCGTATTTTAGTAATAAAGAAAATCAAACAAGAATTGTATTTTAGTAATAAATAAAATCAAACATGAATCATATTTTCATAGAGAAGCATACCTTATTATATCCATAATCAACAACTTCTTCATCTTCTTCTCGGTTTTGCAAATTTACAGTGCAATCAATATCCTCTATCACAAGTATAGAACGATTGGACATGTCAAGAATAAGTTGCTTCAAGCGCTTATTATCTGGTACATCAGTGAGATCCAAATCATAGATATCATAGTTGAGATAGTTAGCCATGGCTGCAATCAAGCTAGACTTTCCAGTACCAGGTGGACCGTACAACAAGTAACCGCGTTTCCAAGCTTTCCCTGTTCTTCTATAAAACTCTCTAGACCTCACAAATTTGTCCAAATCATTCATAATATCCCTTTGAAGCCCTTCATCAATTGCAAGAGTGTTGAAACTCATTGGATGATTAAACTTGACATCACGAGACCAGCTACTATATTCATTTGAGTGAATCTTTATTGCCATGTCTCCTTGTTTAATCTGTTTAGCTATCTCCATCACATAAGGCAAATATGAATCGAAGATCTTGTTTTTGTGTTTCTTGTGAAAAGTTAGCTCATACGATCTTATTTCTGACACGGGCGAGGAGTCATGATCGTAATGTCGAATCCTTGATGAGTCGACTTGTATGCATATTAGTTTCCACTTTACACTAATACCTTCAAAAACATCACTCACTTCTTCATTTCTATCAATATTGAATGCAAGCTCTTTATGATCCTCAGATTTGCTTACCTTAACTCTTTCTGCTGACACAGTTGCTTTAGTCCCTAGATAAGCTTGTGCAGCCTCAAAAACTTGGTTTCTTGCCATTCCTTGAAATTCTTCAATGACTATGATGAATTGGGCCGAAAAGTGACGAGAAAGATGATCAAGTCCAGCTTGAAAAAGGTGTAGGAACTCATGAGGAATGAGCTCATTCGTGATGGTTCGCATTAGCATAATTGAGGCCATTGCAGACACAAGTGCCTTGGTATCGAACATTGTTTAGATCTCGATCGTTGATGAAGATTAGACTGTTGAAATTCTTGATCAGCTGACTGATATGGTCTGCAAAAATTATTATATCCAATGATTTTGAATCTGGTAAATATAATTTTCTTTCAATTGAAGTGTACACCTAAAGATAGTCGAAACTATATGAGGTGCATTTCAAACACTAAATTAAGAATTTCAGATTTTATGAAACTTTTTCATAAATGATTTCAGATTTTATTTCCCTGCTTGTCAAATGAAATAAAGAAATACCATTATTAAATTAAGATTTTTATCAAAAAAGAAAAATATTGAATTATTTTTTTGACAAAAAAAAAAATTGAATTGAGATTATAAATTTTTTTGAAGAAGGAATTGAGATTATAAATATATCATCATATCGATTATTATTTGGTTTAGTTTTGCTTGAAAATTAAACAAATATATAGACAGAATTATTTCACTACTCCAAATCAATTGAAAGATCAAAGTCATGTATTTAATCTAGTTAATAATTTTACACTTAGTTCAGGTATCTAACTGAATCAAAAGAAAAAATATGTATTGTAGTTAAAAAGAAAATAGTAAACTCATGCTCAAAATATTTTCTTAATCTAAAAGTATAAAGGAATAACTAAATAAATAAAAATTAAGGTCAGAAAATTTCCTTAATGTAAAAGTAATTAAAAAGTAAAAAAGGAGAAGTATTTAAAGTATTTACCTCAAGCTGAATAACTTTGACTTGACGAACGTAGTAGACCCCACGTCCCACGCCAATTTAAATGCCAAAGAGCAATTAAAATACAAGTTTGTAACTTGGTTCTTTGGTAATTTTAGTATTTGAGAGTCGACCATTTATATAAGAGAATAAAATAATGTAAATGAGTGATTTATCCGATGTTGGTTATCAAGAAATCAGAAAACTCTAAGTATATTTCACAATTACATACTCAACTTCTAACAACAATACAACATTAAAAACAATATTATTTGGATGTCATATCTTCATAGAAGTGGTAAGCGTTGATTTAACTCTTAGATGGAATTACTCTCATCCTAAAATGATACATACAACTCAAAAAAGAGTTCAAAGTTTCAGTATTGCTCAACATTTTATTTTGACTTTATGGTTGCTTAGGGGATACTTTTGGTTCACCTACAAAGTTTTGATCTCTTAGGTGGAATTACTCTTAAGGATTTGACATCAAATTTAACTTTTGATCTCTTTATCAAATTTATAGAACTTTGTTTAAAATTATCAAAAGAGAAGGATTTGTTAGGAGAAAATATTACCAGAAAATTCTGTTCATGTGATTTGATTTCTCTCTTCACAACAAGTAGCTTCCTTCCTTCTTCCTCTCATCACACTAACACTAATTCTCTGTTGTAAAAATAGCTCAAATAAGAAAACCCTTATCCCTCTTCTGTTTATTTGGTTCAAATTTATACTCTTAAAAAGTTAGGTTAGGTCATTTTCTATTGCCTTCTATATCATGTGTTTAATTTTGTACTCTGAATTGTTTTTCTATTTATTTTCGAATCTCATAAACTTTCACATCACATTTTTAGTATGTCTCTTGTTTGGTCTTTGTTCAATTATGTATAGTTCCACACATACACGTTATCTTTAGGTATACCCAGGGAAGGGCATGGTTACAATTGTTTTTTTTTTTTCCTTCTTTTTGTGTAAACATGGTTGTAAATGAAACTATACTGAACTAGGAATACCCACCAAGCAAGTTGTACTTGGCCCTTTTCTTATTCTATGTTCTTTTTTATGAATATAAGATGGTAAGAATATTAGGTGAACACGGCATTTTAGGGAGAAGGAATGCTGGGTAAAATCAATGTATGTCCCACCATTTGCAAAGTGTAGGATCCTCATTGATTTAATAATTCCACAAGAAAATAAGTATTAGAGAAAGTATTTAAAAGAGAGTGTTATTAGCGTTACTCTTTTAGGGAGTGTGCTCACGAAACCTGTACACTCATTTTTGTGTAAACTTGGGTATCAATTTATTTTCTCCCTAATATTAACGATGGGTCAAACTCATGGGCTTTGGGACTGTGTGTTAGAATTTGTAACAGATAGCCATAGCTCTAGAAACAAGATATATCATATCTATAATGACAACAACAAAGATGTAACTGAATCATGAACTGCATACCTTTTAGAATTTAATAGATCATTGATTTTTTGAAGAAGTTTAATAGATCATTAAGGGAGAGAACGGCATGAGAGGAGTGATTACCCACATTGCTGTCTAGGTTTCAAATATTTTTGGATATTGCAGAACCGCATTGTAATTCAAGGACAAATTGTTTCAATTTGTTTGAGCTAGATATTTTTTTATTCTTTGATCAGACGTATACTGGATCGATGTGTATTCAATCAACGTAAAATATACAAGACGTTTTCTGATGCGATAGAGTTACTTTAGTTCAAGGCATAGGTAGTTAGCTGGTGGGATTATAGTCAGGTTACTTCGAGGTTTTAGAGAGAACTTGATAGAAGAGTCGGTAAAAGTGATGAAAATGTGTAACTTGTCTTTGTTGTGGCGTGTAGTCATCTTTATATACTGGAGCTCGTTTGTACTGTGATACGACCCAATTCGAGTAGGGATCACACTCCAGAAATCTAAGAGAGAAAACTAGAAAGAAAATTCATTTTATTTTTCATTCATTCTCATAATAAGGCTTACAATGCTTATATAGACTTGTGCATACTCATAATAAGATAAGTGCACCCTAACATACTCAATATTATCCCTTAACAAGATACCTTCTAGATCCTTCTAGATTAAGGTGAGTTATAACAACTTCTAAAACTAGCTGACTCACCACATTAGCGCTCCTTATTCTAAATATCCTATCATACTATCTCTGTGAAAGAGGGCACAATCTTGCATCAATGTGTAGTAATTGCTCATCTTGTGCTGAATCGTCATTTTACCTTTTCTTTCAATGCAATTTTGCAATTAAGCTTTGGACTGCGATGATTCTCAACACTACATTACAATTAAATGATATAGATGATATCATGAAGATTTTTTTATTGAAGTTGGACTCCTTAATGTAAAGTGTCCATCACATCTTGATTAACCAACGTTCTCAATACTATCTGCACACAAGAAACCAAGATATATTTCAGAATAAGAAGAAGATATTATGGAAATTAGCTATCAATCTCATAATCTCACACACAACTTTTTCTACAGAAATATCTTCCTCGAGTTGATTTGTTTACACTATAACAGAGGCAGAAATCATGTTCCAAATGTCCAGTTATGGGGGCATGAGAACACTTGATGCCATATCTCAAATACATGAGATTTCTACCTAAAGAAAGAAAGAGGAAGGAGAAGATATATCATCAGATGTCAATGGTATAGTGTCAAATCCCAAAGATGTAGCGTCTAGAGGAGCAGAAAAGCAGAGGTCGTAACCGAAGAAATAAAGGTTGTGTCATTACAAACACAATTTACAAAGGGAACTGGATGGAAGGAGATAGAAATGGAATTATTTGTTTAATATGAGTTATATTCGTAAGTATCAAAAGGAGACGAGAACAAGAAAGACTGCTTGCTATGAACATAGATCTTTGAGCCCAGAGAGCAAATATCTATCTAGAATTCTTATCATAGGCCACGGCTCGGCCTCTTCTTAGATTAATAGCTACTTATGTCTTAACCCAGAAATGTTGCATGTTAAGTACTACGAGTGAACCCCGGAAGGTCGTCATTTAAGTTTTATTCCCACCATCATGTAAATATTTTATTCTCACCTATTTTCTTGTAAACAAGAACATGAGAAATATGAAGTCGTTTTATTCTTAAGAATGTTTTATACTCGGGAATTAATTTGCTAACTTTGTGTCAAACATATGAACTCATCTTTGTAACTTTCATATTTCATGAGAATATTTTTTACAACCATAAAACAAACATTTGTTTTTTGTGAATATTTGTTTTCTTTGTTTTAAACTTGTTAATAAGAAATAGAATGCATTAAATTTTATTCTCAAAAAAATAATATACATTAAAAATTTTTTATGGAGACATTCAATTTTATTTGAATACTATTCTTTCGACGTAAAAAATATTATACAATAAAACATTTTCATATGACATGAATGAATTTTTGGTAAAAAAAAAGGGTTATAAATGAACATATTTTGTAAAGATAAATCACCATACCTATTAACATTATTCTTTTTTTTAGGAATATTATTCTCTTTTGTTTAACATTAAAATATATGTAAGGTATGAGATTCAAACCCCGACCACCACAAAAAAAAAACATTAAAATATACTTTTTTATGAGTAGGAAATCAATTCAATACGGTGAAGCTTACAACACTCATACTCCGGATAACAATAAAATGACAGCCAATATAAAATAAATAAAACGACAGCTACTATAAAACACAGAAAATATTAAAAATAAATTATTAAGATATATATCCATGTTATAAATGAACATGTTTTATGAGTAGTTACTTGTGTAGATGGATTTGTATCAACACTCTGAGAAGATACAATTATTCATGGCAACAACACACGCCTTTTTCATTACACTTGCCACCCTTAGCAAACCCAGTTTTTGAACAAAAAATATCACAATAGTCACTAAATCTTCCACATGGTCCTTCGCTGACGCAACTTGTTTCAGAAGGTATTCCATTAATTGCTCCTCCTGCAATCAATATGATAGTGTTAGAAAGAAATATATGTGATCAAGGTTGTCAGACTCGCGGGTTTACATAGACTCGAAAAGGGTCTTTAGAGTCGATTCGTAAACTCGCACGAGTTTAGGAACGAGTTTATCAAAAATGACATTAAAAAACCTGTAACTGACGTGTCTAATGGCAGCATGTTAGATGTCGTTTCCAAGAGTCCCATTGCGATAGGAAAGGTTCTATAAGTTTATATTACTTCTTTTTCTTTTCTCAGGGTCTAATTTTACTTAAAAGTTTAAACATGTGGAACACATTTTACATAATTTTAGATAACATTGTTAAAACATTCATTTTCATTTCATTCACCTTTTGGAAAAATGAGTATATTGTAAATCATTCTATTTAAAATACTTTTAAAAAATAATTATAGAACAAGTGAATTTGTTACCTAAAGTCAAAACGCAAGCAATGCATAGAAACGTGATGAAAAGTTGCATGCTGTTGATGCCAGTAGCCATGTTCTCTTGAAAGATTTTCTCAAATAAAAATGTTCCCTTGAAAGATATTGAACAAATAATGAGTACAAGGAGCTATTTATTGAGAGCTTTAGGGAACAATAGCTAATTAAAAAGGTAAATGCTATTATAAATATAATTAAATAAAATGGGATACTAATAATATATGCTTTGACTTCCTTTCAAAAAAATAAATGCTTTGACTTCTCTTTTTATCTAACCAACATTTTTACAAATTTTTATATTGCTAATAATAATTTCTTTTTCATTGCACACAATAATCATCTTTGCTTTGTTATATATAGAAATATAAGTTTCTATATAAAGAAAACGTTATTTTAGTCAAAACTTGAAATATGATTTTAATTTTCTTGTTTACTTTAATCTGGAAAATGCGTTTTTTTCTACTGCAATTTAGAAAATCTGTGAAAGTGGTCATACCTAAAATATATAAAGAATATTTAAAAATGGAAATAAATTAAAAAATAATAAATTTGATTTATTTATAAATAATAAACGGTTTTAGATTGCACACATACTTATCTACTTTTTTTTTTTTTATAAAAAAGAACTCTATTATTTAGTTAAAATGTCCTACCCGGATGTTACTTTAAAATACAAGTGTGAGTAATTTTGAGCTTAACTCAGTTGGTAAACACAATGCATAATGATATATCAAGGTTCGGGTTCAAACCCCGACCACCATAAAAAAGTAAAAAAAAATACAAGTGTGAAAGTGATCCGAACCAAAATCAATCAGGATTTAATTTTTTTTAGTATTGTTCACAAATAAATGTGAAGAAGTGAGGTGTCCGGGACTCGAACTCCAATCTATGCATATATTGAAAGTGATCCGAACCAAAATCAATCAGAATTTAATTTTTTTTTTATTATTGTTCACAATTAAATTAAATGTGAAGAAGTAAGGTGTCCGGGATTCGAACTTCAGTCTATGCATATAACTTATAAATACAATACATCTAAGAGTGCGCCCCTAATATGGACCCTAATAAAATAGTCCAATGGTGGACCTTTGTATGGTGAAATGCTATAGCAGGTATGATATTTTTGTTGGGGAGTCCATGGAGGCCCGGGTGCGGCAATGGGCCAAACGTCTAGGACCATAAGAGACTTAAACACCACACTCTTACCCAAAAGGCAATGGGTTTATGCGTTCTCTCTCTGATCCACACTAAGATCCCACTCCCGCTCCCCTACCGAGCCTTAACCAGGGCTCGGATACCACTTGTTGGGGAGTTTGGCAAGCGTCGGAAGAGGCAATGGGATAAACGTCCAAGACCAATAAGGGACTTAGACGCCACATCTCCACCCAAAACCTTAAGGAAATGAGTTTATGTGTTCTCTCTCTTATATATCCTTTGTTTCCTTCATTTCTAGTCGATGTGGGACATAATCACTCACACTTGATTACCCAACAATTTTTATATTCATTTTTATGGCACTCACACTCTCTCTCTTTCGTCTTTGCAATAATTGAAATGGTTTTGATACCTTGTTTTTATTGATGAGTGAGAAAGCAAACTACCCATAAACCTCCCTCTCGTTACTAGTTTTTGGATCCTTAATGTTTGTTTTGTTTATAGTTTCACCTCCTTTTCATTTAAATTCTTGTACCACCGAAACAAAAATTAAAGCTTCAATCTCTCCCCTTTTAAAAAATCTCAACTTTAAGGGTGTCTTTGGATTGAGGGTTTAGGAGGGGAAGGGAGGGGAGAGTTCACTTTTAATTTATAAATTACGAAAAATGTCAAATGTTTTTTTAAAATAAATTAAGCGTTTTTGATGTATTATATAATCATTTATCATGTTCTTAATTCAATTTTCTAACAATCATTTTATAATGTCCGTAATTTAAAAAAGAAAAGTAAGCTCTCCCCTTCCTTCCCTTCCTAAACCCTCCATCCAAATACACTCTAAAGCTACTGTTGCAGCTAGTACCAACACAAGTATGAGATTATTTTCTTTCAGGAAAAAGATCTATTGGGCATGTAATCAACCAACTGATTTATGGTTTTCTTGTTTGAGATCGTTACAATTGTTCATAATAGAAAGAAAAAAAAAACATATGATTGTTGCTTGAAAAGAGGAAGAAAAGTTGCCTATACCTTTTAAATTGCCCAAAACCTCATATTTATGTATTTGTGATTCGGAGAAGCCATTTATGTAACTAGAGAAAAAAGTGATGAATTTTGTATACAAAAGATAGAAACCAGACTTTTTGTCAACAAAGGAGAAGCATATGGAAACCGGACCCACAAAATTGGAACCCTTTGTAGACGGTAATTTACTGAGGTGCACCTATGGTCGTTTAAATATGAGGTCCATATTAGAGGTTTCCTAGATCTAATTATATCTTACAATGTAAATATTTATAAAAAGAGTTTTGCTATTAATTACGAAGGCATTGATGCAAGAAATGCAGAATAAATAAGTACGTGGCAATTGTGAAAAGAAACTACAAAGCTATTCGGAAATCATGGGGTGTATATCTTCAACTAATTTATGTTGTGTTTTTTTCTTGTCAAGCAGTATATTGGCTAGAGTTCACCATTTTAAAAGTAAATAAGTGGGATGTCTGGGGTTCGAACCCCGGCCTCTGCATATAACAATGCATGTCCCTGTCAACTGAGTTATGCTCACGAGGACCATGTCGTGTTTTATTCTTGTCAAATATTTTCATAATATTCAGCTTTACGCTTATAAAAATGTTAATTAATAGAGAAAATTATATTGATTTAGCTCTCGTAAGTTCTATTCTAGTTTTAAATAACATAAACTTTAACGCCCACACTAAACTTATCTAGAAAGTTTAGCATGTGCATTATCTTTAGTACTCGATACATTAAAATTTACAACATAAAATACTTCGAATGAACATTTTATACAACAATATGCGTTCGCACAATTTACATGTAATATTACTCGTCCAAGAACATATAAAACACATACTCAAAGCCCATGACATCCTGCAACGGGTACGAACGAACACTTGTTGATTATCCATCCAGCTTCAGCTTGCTAACTCTTGCTAACCAATCTGCTGATCTGAAACAAATAAGGATTGGGATGAGACATAATGTCTCAATGAGTTCTACCTAACCGTAGTCTATAGGTAACCTTGGGGAAGTCCTACGGTCACCACGTGTCTACAACACAACCTGCCGGTTGATTATACTTGTGTGGGGACTTGCATACTTAGACGATCGTGCATACTAGGGCCATCATAAAGTTATTCATGCTATAACTTAAAGGTCTTGCCTCACATCATACGCGTCATGGTGTTTACACTGATTTTTGGTAAACAATCACTGGTTTAAAAATGTTTACTTGCAAGATCAACCAGTAAATCTTAGGACATATTTGCATTTATGATTTTGATATATTGATATTGTTTTTGTAAGATTTTAATGATGAAAAGAAAGGAAAATGGTCGAATTCAATTCAATTGAATCCTATCGAAAATAAAGTAAATCAAAACAGATAAATTGCTTTAACGAAAATGAATAAATTGCAAAAGCATTCAAGAAAATGAACTTAAATTGCATTGATCAAATGTAAATTGGTACACAGATTCATACATTGCAACTTGTGACTCGTTTCTCGCTTCCATACGGATAATTTGATTGTAAGTTTTGTGTATGAGTAAATTGTGACCGTTTTTCCTTTGGGAAAAATACTATATATACTAATAGGAAATAACTACCTAAATTCGAAATAAACATAACTTCTAGGGATCATTTGATTTGAATTTCGAACGTCTTTCGAAGAGGTTTTCGTTGCCTTGATGTCCAACCGTCGAAATAAAATTCTTATTTGCGAGTATTCCCAACAAGTCTAACTTCGGTGGAAATACAATGAAGTAAAGATCTTGATCGGTCAGTCAACCTGTTTGACCCATTAATAATAATAACCCCCAAAAATTTTGGGATAACAAATTGCCCCCCAGACACGTCATTTTCGACTCATCCTAGGATAGGGAGAAGATGATGTTTCTGATCTCTAATCGAAAATAAAATCTGACGTCACAGCCTGTGGACATGCTTCATGGAAACCTTTATGGTGCCCCCACCATGGCTAGTGGGCCACGTTTTTAGTCATTGGGAACTACCAATTTCTTGTTTAAATAAAAACTTAACCTTTTGACATAGGATGTTAACATCTGTCCATATCTAAGGCTATAAGTATCCTAGGGGCTGGTTGTTTTTTATCCACTTTTTGGGGATGTTGAATGTAACCTGCCTGTTAGTTGGCATCTTTATCTATTGCAATGCCATGTTTCGTTTCTTCTTTTCGAACTACTCTTGCGCAATTTTAATTTCTTGTAGCATCGGTCTATATTTTTTCAAATACTTCCCGTTTATGCGCAGAATTCTTTGATCGTCATTCAATTCTTCGATCTCATACGCATTGTTCGAAAAAACTCTCAATATCTGCCATGGTCCTTCCCAACTAGGAGACCATTTTCCCAAGAATCCATTTTTCTTATCCATTGGCAAAATGACTTTCCACACCAAATCCCCTTGAACGAATAGCTTTGATTTCACTTTTTTATTATAAGCCTCCGCGACTCTTTCTTTCTGTTTCGCAAGGACTTCTAGTGTTGTCCATCTCTCTTCGTCCAAATCAACCAACTTATCTAACATCATATTCCAATAATGGTTTGTTGGTATTTCGAATTGCCTTTGAATTCTGGTCGATTGGAGCAAAATTTCGACTGGTAATACAGCTTCGTGACCGAACGTCAATCTAAATGGTGTGGTATTAGTTGATTCTTTGGGAGATGTTCGACATGCCCACAAAGCTTCGCCAAGAAATTCGTGCCAATTCTTGGGTTTGCCCTTGGCTTTCCTTTTGATGATGGAAATAAGGCTCTTATTAGCTGCTTCAACTTGTCTGTTTGCTTGTGCATAATATGGTGTTGAAGTTAAGAGTTTGAAACCCGTATCTTCAGCAAACTTTACCATTTTTTGACCAGTGAACACCGATCCTTGGTTTGTAGTTATGGTTTCTGGAATGCCAAACCTATATACAATGTATTTTTGAATGAAATTTATGACTTCATCCTGGGTCACTTCTTTTAGGGGAATTGCTTCTATCCACTTGGTGAAATAATCTATCCCTACCAGGATATAGTTGTGGCCTTTTGATGATTTGGGTTTAATTTGTCCGATCACATCTAAAGCCCAACCCCTAAATGGCCAAGGTTTAATTATCGAATGTAGTTCGCTTGTGGTCACACGCTGGATCCTAGCATGTTTTTGGCATTCCTGGCAACCTTTCGCGAAATCTATGCAATTTTTTAACATGGTTGGCCAGTATACGCCTTGTCGAAACAACAGCCATTTCATTTTATGACCTGTTTGGTGTGTGCCACAAGCACCACTATATGCGTTGGAGACCAC
Organism: Medicago lupulina; assembly: GCA_958299785.1. Taxonomy (NCBI): domain Eukaryota; kingdom Viridiplantae; phylum Streptophyta; class Magnoliopsida; order Fabales; family Fabaceae; genus Medicago; species Medicago lupulina. Next base: position 77,416,533 of record OY283139.1, read on the forward strand.
CATATATGCTTCTGTCTCACCTAAACACCTAAGCAAAACACCTATGCGTTGGGTGGCCATTTCTTCAGTGAAATTACTCTCCACATCGCTAACCTCAGATGGGACGTCGTATTCGATTGGGAGCACTGATAAGACGCATATGACATCGAAGCTCGGCTCAGAACCAGAAAAATTTGACGTCATCTCGTCATCTTCTACTGGACAATTTTTTCCTAACGCTGGCAGAGGAGGAAATATTCTTTCAGTAGCTGGCCTTTTGACCATTTCGAAAACTGCTTCTTGCTTTCCTTCTCTTTTGCCAACGTTGGTGATTTCTTTTAAGGCATTTACCTTTTTCTGGCGTTGATACCTGCGCCATTGTGTTTTTGTCATAGGGTGTTTCCCTTTGTAATTGTTATTGTAGGAATAACGCATAACATTCGGTGCCTCTTTCTGATGCGGTTTTGAGGCCACTCGCTTCACCCATTTAGTTGGAGGGTTAGTATGATCTGTTTTCTTACCCCCGGAGAACACCCACGCATCTGTTGGGCTTTTCGGAGAAGGGGTAAACGTGCCCCTATGAGTTCTACTTGAACCTTGGTCTGATGGCTTCATTTTATATGGGACACCCCTCTTGTTGAAACCATACTTTGGGGCTTTTTCCCTCTGCCCGTTTCTGCGCTCATGATGTGGTAGGAAACCTTCAACAGATTTCGCCGCCTCTTTATCGAAAACTGCACCGCACCTTGGACAAAGCATGGCGTGTTTGTTCGAGATCTTGCATCTATTTAAGAAATCGATCAGATCTTCCTCTGCCTTAGGATAAGCTACTTCCATCTTTTTGACCATTTGATCTTCGGTGATTGGTACATGTGCAGATTGATGATCGTCAATAATCATCTCATCCCTAGCCTGAGGGTTTTCGCCAAGTGCAAGTTTTTCGGCTGGGATTTGCCTACCAAAATCTTCGACAATGTCCACCATGTTTATGCCAATGATTTCGGCATACATGGAATCAGCTTTCTTCATGGGATCAGCGACGACTTGCATTGGCTGTTTGGCCTTATCTCCGAACTTCAATCTGCCTTCTCGAGAGCTTTCTGCACAGAATCCCTAAAACGGGTACAGCGTGATAAATTATGGCCTAGAAATCCATGAAATTTAAAGAATCCCCTCTTCTTCCTTTGTTCCAAAGGAGGGAGTTTTACATTTGGTGGCACCAGGATTATGCCATCCGTGACCAAGAGATCAAAGATCTCGTCACATTTAGATACGTCGAACGTATAAGTTTTAGGAGGGTATTTGTCATTCTTAGGTTCTTCAGGATTTTTCCCATTCGAAGGCCTTAATAATTTACAAGTATAAGGTGGTCCATCTTTTATTTCCGCGAGATTAACTTCGCTATCTTCGATGGTATCTAACCCCTAATCAAACTTTGAATCGATATCTCCTGCGTTTACGTAGGCAACTTTCTCCTTCTTAGGGAATCTATTGTTTCGGGCCTTTTCAGCTTTTAAGATATTGGGTATCTAGTTTCTTTCGAATAGAGTAATCTAGTCCGCCTGCGGCCATTTCCACCAATTCGTGTTCTGGCACTAATGTGAAACACCTGGCCTTAAGCAGGCGGAATCTATTCAAATAGTCATCGATCGATTCATGTGTCTTTCGACGAACACTCATGTTGATTTTAGATTGCCCCACGTAAAATTGTTCATGGAACGCCTTCTCCAACTGATTCCAATTAAAGATGGAATGGGGAGGCAAGGTAGTAAACCACGTAAACGCGTTCTTCGTCAGAGAACTAGGGAAGTATTTCATTCTCAAATTCTCGTTGTTCACCAAATCTCCGGCCTCCATGAGATATCGAGCGATATGTTCGACAATCGATTCGTTCGTCTCCCCAGCAAATTTAGTGAATTTGGGGATTTTTGTATTCCTCGGTAAGTCGGTTTCTAACACATATTCAGACAATGCCGATACAAAGTTTGGCCTATGTAGTCCCATATTGAATCCATTCTAGGCTAGCAAGGCTTCAACAATATTCGCTTTATTGTTTTGGCCCTCGCAATTCTTTCGGCGGGCTTGCACGACCACTTGGTCCGCATCTTGGTGTTGATTTACCAATATTGGCACCGTTGCTGGCTCTTCTGGAGCCGGTGTTGGAACCCTTTGTGCTTGTGCTTGAATCTCAGGGTTTTGGTTCGTTTGACCGACTGCGAGACTTTCCGTTAGTCCCGCGCTAAGGTTTTGAGGCGTTGGCACACTTCGCGTTGCAGGAGCGCCAAAGAAATCGGCCATTCGTTCCATTTGAACGGATAGTGCTTGGTAACTTCTATTCGAGTCTTGAATTAATGGGTTGATTACTGCACCTATTTGGTAAGTTACCATGTTTACCATCTCATGATTGGTTTCCTCCATCTGTTGCCTTAGTGCACTCAAAGAGGCATTAGTCAAAGACTGTTGGGGCAAACCAAACGATATGAACGACTGTTGTGGCGATCCAAATGGAACGCTCACCCCCGAGTTGAACAGTTGGGGCATTGACATGTTCAGGGTTTCTGAAGATGCAGATGGGTTAGTATGTAATCCTTGCATCATCGAAGTTGGCATGCCGTATGGCATCCTTCGTCCTGACGCCAAATTCAAACATCCTGAGGTTGGAATGGCCTGGGATGTCTGTGCGGCCATCGAGGCCGTGGGGATGGCCTGAGAGGTCATTGTGGCCATGGCCATTGTTGGCATGGTTTGAGAAGTTTGTGCAGCCCTTGTCATCCCGACGGGCTCCACTACGGTTTCTATGGTGCTACTTTGAGTAGATTGCATAGTACCGGATTGTCCCGGTGGGTTGGTTGTTGTTCCAGACCCACTAGCGACATTCGAAGACGCTGTGTTCGGATTAGGCGGGGGACGCGTCATCTCAGGTAATTGTTTCTTGTTCCTCAATTGCATACACAACATAGACTGAATATATCAATAAGTTAAACAATCAAAACGCAAAAAGGGTCCCACTGGGCATGCCAATTTGTTTACATTGATTTTTGGTAAACAATCGCTGGTTTAAAAATGTTTACTTGCAAGATCAACCAGTAAATCTTAGGACATATTTGCATTTATGATTTTGATATATTGATATTGTTTTTGTAAGATTTTAATGATGAAAAGAAAGGAAAATGATCGAATTCAATTCAATTGAATCCTATCGAAAATAAAGTAAATCAAAAGAGAGAAATTGCTTTAACGAAAATGAATAAATTGCAAAAGCATTCAAGAAAATGAACTTAAATTGCATTGATCAAAAATTGGTACACAGATTCATACATTGCAACTTGTGACTCGTTTCTCGCTTCCATACGGATAATTTGAGTGTAAGTTTTGTGTATGAGTAAATTGTGACCGTTTTTCCTTTGGGAAAAATACTATATATACTAATAGGAAACAACTACCTAAATTCGAAATAAACATAACTTCTAGGGATCATTCGATTTGAATTTCGAACGTCTTTTGAAGAGGTTTCCGTTGCCTTGATGTCCAACCGTCGAAATAAAATTCTTATTTGCGAGTATTCCCAACAAGTCTAACTTCGGTGGAAATACAATGAAGTAAAGATCTTGATCGGTCAGTCAACCTGTTTGACCTATTAATAATAATAACCCCCAAAAATTTTGGGATAACACATGGCGGTCAAGGGAACCTAAAACCGCTATGTCAAGATACGCTTAGCGCATCGAAACCTAAACATAAGCCATTCATGACACGTTCCCTCATCGGACGATTGGGGAGTCCCTAAATCGTCTACAATATAACATCTTAACCTTAACTTGATACATAAGCTATACCTGTCGAATACTATGTCATAAACATATCATATTGTAATAATAATCATATTCGTACTCATATCATAATCAGGTTCATTCGTTATGTTAGGGGTTAGCGTTGAACAAACATAGTTATCTTGGTTCATTTTACGGAATAATCCCGAGTGGAGTAACCCCGGAATATATTCCCATACATGACCGATGAAAACCTAGCTAAGGTACATCAGACTCCCTCAGTGTCGTGCGGGCCTACCTTGCGGAGCGTGTCCCGTCCCCCTGGCGTGAACCTCTTGTATCCCCTTGGCGTGGATAGCAAGAGACACGACACCTACATTGTAACGCCCATATTGAAAGAGTCTAGAATATTCAACATAAAACTTTTAAGCAGGATATTACATACATCTTGCTTAAAGTCTTATCATACATGGAAGCTTAAACTTAACTTATGTGAATGGGCACCACGAGTCCGTAATCTACTCGTTTAGCGGTGAGCCACCACTTGCTTATCATAACATTCATAGCTTAACATACTAGTTCTCAACAATCTATGTCGAGGTTCTATGGTTTTCCCATTGCTTAAGGGTTAGAATACTACCCGAGCATAATGTATACTTAATTGTACTCTCGTGTTAATATGATGACAATGACGTATGTTATTACTTGGTTAACTTTTATTAAGCTTTATGAGATTGCAAAATGGTCACTGGGCAGAAAATATTCATTCTTTAAGAAAATGGTGAATTTTGTTGTCACTGTGGCTTAGCTACCATCTGGCTCGCTTAGCCACCATAACAGAACAGCAGATTGTGAATTTTGCTGTCACGGTGGCTTAGCCACCATCTCGTTCGCTTAGCCATCATGACAGAACATCAAAAACTTAGTAAAATCTTGTTTTTAGCATCTGTGAGATGCCCAATCGCCCAGGATCATTCTAACAATTTCAGTAAGCCTATTTGAGTGAAATAATAAAGTTTTAAACCAAGAATAACAAGTTATCTCACATGGTAAAGCTCATAATACCAAGGGTGGGAACTAACTAAAGAACTCAGCTTATAGATTTCTGATAACTTCTTAACCACGGGCTCAAGCAGTCAGACCTCGCCATAATCCGTACAAGCATCCTTCACACCAACATGAAAACAACGGCTTCAGCTCAAAGCCTACATCAGTCCCCCAAACTTCAAAATCGTCTACATAATTCAATAATGGACCATAATCAGTGAAACTGGTACCAAAATGTCTGGAATTTCGTTATTTAACCATAGCATTAAAAATCACTTGATTCCAAGTTACAGAGAGAAAGTTATTTCCGTTTTAGTGAAGCCCTGTCCCAAAACCCGTAACCAAAATCCAGCATAAACTACCAAACTTCAAATGCATTTTCCGAATTCGTTTTTAATCCGAATCATACGTAACTTATATCCAAATTGAAGGGAATTTAGCGTAGAACCCGAAAATGCAATAGTTACACAAGACTGAACTGTCATACGAATTTCGACACCCATCTCATAACTTTCAAGCATAACCACTGTTAACAATAATAACCCATTTTATTTAAGAACTCAGCCTTACATGCATCAACAACAGACCATCAACAACAATTCTCTAATTTAATTATCAGCACCACATTGGTCCAATCAAGCAAAATAGTTCCTAAGCTACTCATACCACAACTCAAGCATTCAATTCATAATAATCTTCAAATACACATAGTTTGTATAAAGATATACGGGAAAAGCATTGCATGTTTGATTTGGCTACAAAGTGAAAAGGGTAATGGTGGAAGGAAGGAGGAACACGTGAGGAAGGAGGAAGAGAGAAGAGGGAGGTTCTGATTTTTAGTGAGATAAATACAAGAGGAAAATGAAGGAAAGAGATCTATGACACATATATATATATAGCCTTTTCGTGAAATGACTGTTCTGCCCTTTCTCAAAGAATTATATCTGATACCCTATTCTTGATACATATAACTGATGGAATTTAAGTGGGATATTACACAAACACTCTCTATTTTATGGAATGGTCTAAAAGTCAACGGCCTAAATGCTAAGCTAAACTTTACTTTCTATTGAAAAACTAGTTATTTAGTTCTTGTGAATCTAATTTTCTAATTAGAAATTTGGTCCAGTGAAATGGACGAATTATAAATCTCTAAAATAATATAGAGAAATACCGCAAATAGAGCCATTAAGCACTAACCTCTCTTGTATTATTTTTAAAAGCGTTAGTTTCCTCCCTTCTAAATTAACGATGTTAGGCATCCATTAGAGCAAAAAAATTAAATGCATTATATAAAGGAGTATTTATAAAAAAATACTAGAACACATCAATTGTAATGAAAGGAGTTTTTGACAGTGAAAACATCTCGAATGACTGTCAAAAGATTTTAATACAAAGAAAACATTATGGTCGATGATCCATACCACCAAATCGTTTTTTGAGCGAACTTTAACTTCAAATCCTAAGGTTTTATGTTTTATTTCAGTCTCTCAATTAATACCAACAAACAAAATTGCAAAAAAAAAAAAATTGCCACATCATTAAAAAAAAATCCACATGGTTGTCACACGTGGTAAGGTTTCCTGTCACATCAATATCTACTGTGTGAATGAGCTGTTAGAGGACCAACATGAAAATAATCCAAAATTATAGGGGTAGATTTTTTTTGCCACATCAGTGTCTATTGAACAATTAATCTTAGTCCTTCAAGATTTTATGAGCTTTCCTTGGTTTTCCCATAACCTTGGAGAACTACAAGATTCTATAGTCTTCCATTGATGAAGGTATGTTACCATTAGAGAGAGTTCTTCCATTGATGAAGGTATGTTACCATTAGAGAGAGTTCCACTTTTATCGTATCCGCGGTTAATGCTCCTAGCATTTTCCAACATGAATAATATTTGCCATTTCAAAAAAAAAAAAAACAGTTTTATTGAACCTTTTGCATTTTTTGTCGATCCAAATTGACCAAATGGTGTGAGTGATGTCCTGAACTTGAGGGAACCATTTGTCCATTTCTTTATGCAAATAAAATGCCACAGCTAGACATATTAATGACACAATCGAGACCTTTACTCGACGAAATGAAATTATCAAAACTTCTCATATAGAGTTGGAAAACTGAAACCACAAATCCACAATACACCCTCTTTTCCTCAAATTAATGACTTTACCATCACCTATGCTCCATGTAGCATTTTCCAAGATAGTAGAAACTTACTCCTTAATTTCTTGCCAAATGAAAGAGGTTGCATGATGGGCAATTGGCTTGTTTTCATGCACAACTGAGCATGTTGTTCCTTGCTTCTTGATATATAGTTTTAGATGATTTGATGGATAATCCCCCTTCACTTAGACTAAATATAAATCTTCTTGATGAGCGAGCCGGTAGCATCATTAGATCATATTTTTAAAAATTCATAAATAAAAATGACATTCTTTCCTATGAAAATTTAACATCTAGACTAAATTCATAATATCAACATTTGAACAGAATTGAAACATTTATAGATTTAACATATAAAAGTGTTCGACTACAACTACAAAAATAATAAGTTGACAATTTTCTTTGAATGGATTGGGTTGGCAGGTTAGAAGTATTAAACCATATTAGAGATATAGAAGTTAATTACATCTTAGTTATATTAGTCAGGAGTTAAATAACCTAATTGACTATATAAACTTTAATGTACTATTTGATGTAAGAACTCTCTAGTAATCAATATTATTTCCATTCACTTTTCTATATTTTTCTCTCATCTATGGATACTATCAGAAATTATAATAGGCTATTAGAGAGATAATTATTCAGCTATATTCTTTCTCAAAATTTCATCTTAAGCTTTCAAGCTTCATTGATTTATTTTTCTATCGAGTTCTTGATATTTTCTATCGAGTTCAAAGATGTTTTTGATATTCTCTTCATAATTTCCAGATAAGGACTCCAAGTTCAAGAACATGCTGATCCAATTAGACAAACTCCACGGATTCAGTCCTGTTGGATGGATAATAAAAGGATGAAAATAGAGACCCGACTGAAGAGAATGTCAAGTCTCAATAGATATTGATCAAAGGATGAGAATGTCTACTTATGAGCTTAGCTTAATGTTTTACAGTACAGAACCAAACATGACCTATATATTTTCTCTACCTAGTTGTTCACCTTCTTCTTTGATATTTTCTTTACTTGGAGGAACTTGATAAGGTCTTGTAAGCATTCTGTAGCATCAACATCCTTTGTTAGCTCTTCTGCAATTTCAGCCGGAGTAACTTGAACTTCTCCTAAAAGAACTTCAATCTTTTCAAAGAGTAATGCACAGGTAGTTAACAACCAATTGCTTAAAAGCTGAAAAGTTGCAATATGACAAATGAATTTGCTTGTCCATTCTTTGTGATTTGTTGTGAAAACAATAATGTGTTCCTCTCCACAGCATGACCGAAGACCATCTACTGCATTCAATAGTCCTGAAAGCGTCACCTGTTGACATTTTGAAACAAACATTTTAGTTTATAACTTTTTTCTAAAAAAAAATACTTGACATGAACAAAAGAATATGATATAAATGTATCTACACTAGAATCATGTAGGCTCATATACTTCTAAATATTTTATATTTTTTATGCATTCCAAAGATATTATAGTATGAATGATACTCAAAGATTAATGATATATTTGAAGAAAGCCATATACCTTATTGTATCCATTATTAACAACTTCTTTCTCTTCTTCTCGGTTCTGCAAATTTATGGTGCAATCAATATCCTCTATCACAAGTATAGAACGATTGGACATATCAAGAATAAGTTGCTTCAAGCGCTTATTATCTCCTACATCCATGAGATCCAAATCATAGATGTCATAGTTGAGATAGTTAGCCATGGCTGCAATCAAGCTAGACTTTCCAGTACCAGGTGGACCATACAAAAAGTAACCGCGTTTCCAAGCTCTCCCGGTTCTTCTATAGAACTCTTTAGCATTCACAAATCGATCCAAATCATTCATAATATCCCTTTGAAGATCTTCATCAATTGCAAGAGTGTTGAAAGTCATTGGATGGTTGAACTTAACAGGTTCCCGATTCCAACCAATGGTTCCATCATATCCATCATATTCAGTTGAGTAAATCTTGATTGCCATGTTTCCTTGTTTAATTTGATTAGCTATCTCCATCACATAAGGCAAATATGAATCGAAAATTTTCGAAAAAGATGATCAAGTCCAGCTTGAAAAAAGTTTAGGAGCTCATGAGGAATGAGCTCATTAGTCATCGTTCGCATTAGCACAATTGAGGCCATTGCAGACACAAGTGGCTTGGTATCGAACATTGTTGAGATCACGATCGTTGATGAAGATCAGACGGTTGAAATTCTAGATCAGCTGACTGATATGGTCTGCAATGAGTTTGAATCCCGGAAAATATAGTTGTGAAAAAGTATAACTTTCTTTCAATTGGAGTGTGCATAGCCAATCAAGAATAAGGTGCATTTCATACATTAAATTAAGAATTTCATATTTTATGAAACCTTTTTCATAAATGATTTCAGATTTTATTTCCCTGCTTGTCAAAAGAAATAAAGAAATACCAATAAATTAAGATTTTTGTCAAAAAAGAAAAACATGAATTTTCTTTTTTGACAAGAAAACGGTGAATTAAGATCAGGGCCGTTCCAATAAATTTAGGGGCGAGGCTCTAATAGTTAAAATAGGCCCCTAAATTTTGAACGCCCAACTCCATAGAGCTGTTTGCACCCTCAAGAGATGGCACTGATTAAGATCTGCGATTATATATCATCATGTCAACTATAATTTGGTTTTGTTTTGCCTAAATTTTTAAACAAATAGATAGATAGATAAAATTATTTCATTGTTGTCTATAAGTCGTAGCTCAACCAACAAAATGCGGAAATTGTTACATCAAAGTCTATCTACCAAAAGAAAGTAGAAAAAATTTCCGTGCTCCAAATCTAAAGAAAAATATGTATTTAGTTAAGAAAAATGAGTGATTTATCCGATGTGGAACATCAAAAACTCATAAAACTCTATGAAATATTGAAGTATATTTCACAATTAAATACTCAACTTATAACAACAATAAAACATTAAAAACAATAATATTTGGATTCCATTTCTTAACCAAAAAAATGTAAGCATTGATTTAACCCTCGCATGAAATTACTCTAATCCAAAAATGATTGTACATACAACTCAAAATATAGCTCAAAGTTTCAAACATTTTATTTTGACTTTTTCGTTACTTAGGGGCTATTTTTGGTTTACCAAACCAAACGTTGCAATTGGGTCATGGACTATAAATCATACCATTTGTAAACATTGATATTATATTTTCAATGACCCTAATCTCATCGCAAAATAATATCTATAAATCTTTATGTAAATCAAGACATACATGTTGCTGAACATAGTATGACAACATCTTATTTTTATTTTTATTCCAAGTCTATTTTGACATGTTAGACATTAGATTTAACTTTTGATCTCGTTATCAAATTTGTAGAGCTTTGTATAAATTTATCAAAGAGATCAAAATAACTTCAAAGTTAAATATGCCCTAATATAACAGGTTGTGTTAGAAACATATGCAATCTAATAAAAAACTGCAGATTCTAAGCATGGTAATATAAAGATTTTTTACCAGTAAAATTATGAGTTTTAAATTACAAGAGAAGGAAGTGTTGGGAGAAAATGTTACCACAACCGAAGATCAAATTTTGTTGATGTATTTTTTACTTCTTAGTTGCTTCTCTCTTCACAACAAGTAGCTTCCTTCCTTTTTCCTCTCATCACACTAACCCATATTTGATTCAAATTTATACTCCTAAAAAGTTAGGTTAAGTCATTTTCTATTGCCTTCTATATCATCTGTTTAATTTTGTACTCTGAATTGTTTTTCTATTTATTTTCGAATCTCATAAACGTTCACACCACATTTTTAGTATGCTTCTTGTTTGGTCTTTGTTCACTTTTGTATAGTTCCACACACACACGTTATCTATGGAGAACAGGCATACCCAGGGAAGGGAAGGGAATACACCTCTAAGTACCACCAAGCACTGTACTTGTCCCTTTCCTTATTTTATGTTCTTTTTTATGTTAACATATGCTCTTTTATGAATATGAATGCAAGATGTTAAGAATATTAGGGAACACAACTTTCGTAGTGAACTTTTAATTTGAAAAAAAGAATCTTCGGACTAAAAGTATACTTCTCGTTTCAATTATATAAACTACAATTCATCAGAGTATCATTGGTATAACTGTCCTCACATTCCGTACTCAAAGTAAACTAAACAGATATAATGAAATAATAATCTAAACCTATTTTTTATGAATTCATATTAAGAAATAGCCACGACAAGAAGCAATTCTAAGCGTTGGAATTTAATGAAATAACACTTAAACGCAGCAACAGTGAATAAACACAATCAGCAACAACAACCGAACTTAACAGTAGTGAAATTATGGAACAGTGGCGGCAAGTAGCCGAACGTGGATATGTAAAGGTACAACAACTTCAATTGGAATTAAAATAGAGAGAGGCAACAATAAGGAAATCAAAACAAAGTAGCAGCCAAGGAACTCAATTGGAATTCGATGAATAATAATAATAATAATAATAATAATAATAATAATAATAATAATAATAATAATAATAATAATAATAATAATAATAATAATATGAAACTGCAATTGAAATCAAAATGAATAGTACCACTTAATTCAAAATTGCAAGTAAAGGAGGGTTCTGAAATTATAATATAGTGCGGTAGCTAAGGGTATATAACTGAGTGTCACTGATGTGTTTTCTTATAGTCTGATTCCTAAGCAGAAAAACCTTTCATCGTGCAGAAAAATTGTGGAAATCCTGGGAAAACTTGTTTTCTTGGGAAATCAGATAGCAGCTGCAGAGAAAATCCTGGGAAATCAGTGTCCTGGTGCCATGACGGGCATCACAGGGCGTGATGGTCAGCCCGTCAGGCTCTTGTTGATCTGATGTCTTGAACTGTTAACTTGGTGGTGGTGATGGTCTTGAGCACGACGGCCATCATGGACCCTTCAGTGCGCGTCACAAGTGCCTTTTTAGCCTTTTTCTTCCGTTTTCGCTTCTAATCACTCAAGTACCTGAAATATAAACAGAACACCAGCGGATATCATGCAAAACCAGACTAATGATTCTAAAACAAGTGAAAATTAAGCTACTTAGACAATGTATTTTGCGTGTTATCAGGTTTCCTGCCCCGTCAGCTTCTACAGTGTGAATGAGCTACTGGAGGACCAAAATATGAATAATCCAAAATTAAAGCGTTGGATTTTTTGTTGCTGCAGGGCCTATTTTCATACCTCGCGTATATTACGGTACTATTTGAACTATTAATCTTTGTCATTATTGAAAGCTAACACAACACTTTGAGAGTCACTTTCTATCCATAATAAGTGATGCCAAACCTTATTATTTTTTATCTCAATAATTGTCCCCATAACAGTATGGAATTCAATCAGAAAAGCACCATTGTAACCAATATTCTAAGCAAAGCTTCCTAAATTTTTTGTTTTGTGAACCCTGTAAAGGATTCCAATGGAAGATGTTGATGGATTCCCAATTTCTGATCCATCTATATGTATTTGCCTTCACCTAGCCTATCATAGGAGGTTTCCATAGTCCTCCAATATTTTATCAGCTTTCCTTGGTATTCGCATAACCTTGAAGAACTGCAAGATTCTAAAGTCTTCCATTGATGAAGACATATGACCTTTAGAGAGAGTTCCACTTTGTTTGACTTCAGATACAATCATATTAAAAATGTTGCTCCTTGCTATTTAAGAATTCCAACATAAATGTAGCATTGCACACTAAAACATCTTTGAGGTTTAGGAACATTTGAAAATTGTAACTAAATCAAGAAAAATGTTACTATTTCAATTCAGTAACATTTCAACAAATGTTAGGTAAAGCCTATGTTACTAAAAGACTTCAGCAACATTTTCGCATATTATCAGTAACAATTGATAACTGTTACATGTCTATATTTATTTGTAACACTTGCGATTATCATTAGTAACATGAAATAACTATTACGACTTTATGTTTCTTGTAGCATGCAAAATATGTTACTATTTTGTACACAAAAGTTGATTAGCTATAGGAGTTTTTGTAGTTAATCCACCGCATTGGCCTAATAAAACTTGAAAATATCAACCAAAGTTTCAGCCTTCACATAACATTGTTCATTTATAACACTTTTGGTTAGAGAAACATTACTAGTGAAATGATCCAATTATTGAATCTGAAAAATACATAACAAATATGCTTTACACAATCAATGCAAATCACAACTTCACTTTTGTATCAACTCTTAGACTAAACTTCTTGATAACTAATACAATGAAATAAGATGCTCTATGTAAACCTATTAATCACTTATACTAGCCATGAGGGGATCTAAGTAGTTAATGAAAAACCCACTTGGGTTGGCCTAGTGGTATTGACTTGGGATATGGGAATGTGTTCCTCCTTGAAGTCTCAGGTTCGATTCTCTCTAGTGTTAATTTAGGTGGACAAAATTATTAATCATGACCTAGAAGTTGGTAAAAAGCAACAACATTTGCAGCACAAAAACAAATAGCGGAAGTAAAGCAATGTTGTCAATCGCAGATTGCGGGAATAATAGTAGTTTGATAAAATTCCGCTATGCTATTGTGCCACTATAGTTCTAGATGATCAGATGAATAAATCCCCCTTCACTTAGACTAATTAGGAATCTTCTTGATGAGTCGGTTGGGTCATTGGATCATGATTCATGAGACATATATTTTAAAAAATTCATAAATAAAAATTACATTCTTGTTGAAGCAAAAATCTTTTTGATGAATGTTTTAATGATAACAAACCTCGTGGAATAAATGGTAAGTTTTATGAATGTTGATCTACTGATGTTTGCACTTGAGTTTTTGTTAAAAGAACATGAATCACATAAGTGGGTAAGCTAGAAGCCACCCACATTGGTAAGTGCATTATATCTAATCAACAATGAAAGAATGAGTATATCATCAGTTGAAACAACAAGATCATATCTCCAAGAAGATTCATAGCTCAAGAATCATGATGGAAGAACTTGAATCATGAAAGAAGAACTTACATCACAAGCTACACAAGAGTGTGCTTGAAGTTATGTGACAAAACTCACATTGAGTTTTATGTTATATGATAAAAGGAAATATGCATACAAGCTAGGAAGATTCTCAGAACCTCCTCAAAGTATCACACTTCCAAAGCTTCTGAAGATAAGAAGTTCTGAGTTCAGAATGTTCATATGAACAGAGATCAGAATGTTCATATGAATGGAGTTCATAATAATCATGTACATTAACCATGAATATATCTAGAAATAATAAAGGATTACTTCATGGATAAACAAGAATATTTAAAGTCATCAGTTACATGAAATGATGAACTAGATGCAAAGAAATATTCTTTTGGACTTCAAAGAAAGAATCATCTTGTTTGTCAAAACAAATGATCTCTCATTTATATGCTTCAAGTAGTTTTTGAAGGAAATAAATAAACAACCTTCATAGGGTTCAAAGTGTTGAAGAACATCATAATGTTCAGCACAAAGTACAACCGTCAAAACGAAAGGAACCTAGAAGAAACATTCTGAAGTTCATATGTTTGAACCTAGAAGGAGTTCAGAAGGTTGTTCAGAAGGTTGCTCAGAAGGTTCATTAGAGCAAACCCATAAATCAATGTCCACACCAAGAACATGTAGGAACATATGTGACATGAACATATCTTATGCAGACAATGATTTTGACTTTGGATCAAGAAATCATTAAAGACATCTATGGTGATTAAAAGATTAATGGACTTTGATAGTTCTTGGTATTTGTGCGTTCTTGAGTGATTAACCAAGAAACAAACAAAGTTTAAATCATACCAAGATACAAGAAATCAAAGAACATTTGCATTCATGAACTAACTCTGAGTTCAGAATGTTGATCAGTGAGTTGATCAGAAGGTTCGAGCTGAGTTCAGAAGGTTGTTCTAAAACAAACCCAGAATCTTAAGAACATTGTTGAAGACATGCAAGCTACAACGTGACATAGACAAATGTCCAGGAAAGTACATTTGCATAGATCAATCAAGCAATAAAGGCATTTACAAGAATTATGTCAAAAGAATATTCAATGTTCATCTAAGACTATGAACATTGAATACTAGGAATATTCCAATGAGAATATTATCCTAGATGATGCATTCAGTACACTTCAATTTTGTTTTCACTATTAGGATTGCTTACACCAAATGCAAGTCTTACAAATCATCCTAACTGAAACAGATGGAACATTCCGATGGTCAGAATGTTCAGCTCTACACATGATTTAACTGTGAACAGTACAGTAGTCAAAAAGCAAAAAGCAAGCTCATGTCAGATTCAATTAGAATTAGACACATAAGGGAGCAGGTACTGTTTAGTATCATAAAATCTCTTAAAGCATGGGCCTGAAGATTGCAGATCCACTTTATCTCTCCTGCACATAATCTAAGGCAGATCTGGAAACAACTTTATCCAGCAACTTTCTGATGTATGTGGAAAAGCCACTACTCTTGGATATTGCCCAAAAATTCATATGAAAAGCATATGAGACGCCAGGAAATTCATGTGTTCATTCATACATGATGAACCCAGACGAAGATCATGATGAACCCAGATGAAATCATCAAGAACACAACAACATTCTGAAGTTCATCTTTTGATCAGAATGTTCACCTTGAATTTCAAGTAAAAGTTTGTGGGACCCAGGACACATGGCATAACACCATTGGACACCCTACAACGAAATAAAAAAATGAAATAAAATACCATTATTAAATTTCCCTGCTTGTCAAATGAAATAAAAAAAATACCATTATTAAATTTAGATTTTTATCAAAAAAGAAAAACATTGAATTATTTTCTTGACAAAAAAAGAAATTGAATTGAGATTATAAATTTTTTTTAAGAAGGAATTGAGATTATAAATATATCATCATATCGATTATTATTTGGTTTAGTTTTGCTTGAAAATTAAACAAATAGATAGATAGAATTATTTCACTGCTCCAAATCAATTGAAAGATCAAAGTCATGTATTTAATCTAGTTAATAATTTTACACTTAGTTCAGGTATCTAACTAAATCAAAAGCAAAAATATGTATTGTAGTTAAAAAAAAAGAGTAAACTCATGCTCAAAATATTTTCTTAATCTAAAAGTAATCAAAAAGTATAAAGGAATAACAAAATAAATAAAAATTAAGGTCAGAAAATTTCCTTTAACCAGAAGTTATCGTTCTTCCATGTAGTCATCATGTTCAGATTCTGAATTGGATATCCAATTCAAAATCTAAACATGATGACTATATCGATGCTTCACTTCTCATACCATTTTTCTTTTTTAAAAAGGTAAAATGAAATATATTAACACAAAAATTATATATCATGCACAAGGAGTAAATCAAAAGTATCTAGAACCGATTACAGGCAACAAATCAGAAAAGGATTAGCCAAACGAAGCTAGCTAGGTGACGAAACTCAAACACATAATAGGATCATGCCACCAACTATGAAGATCAAAATCTAAATTTACATGTTTCGCTTTCAATCACCAAAAAGATAAAAGCTTTACTTTGTCAAATAATTGGTACAACAAACCCTCGTAATGAAAAATACGACAATTTATGTCCTTCCAGATAACCCAAAAGCAAGATAACCATATGATACGAATTGAATTCCGAACATGTTTAAAGAACCCTTCTAAATTTCCGAGTTGAATAAGATGCTCTGCAACATGCAAAGAGTTTAATGATAAAAAACCTAACCATTGTCACACCAAATACCATAAGCTCCCAAAGAAATCACAACCCACAAAGAAATGATTGACACTTTCCTCCATCCCACAACCACTTATACACATATTAGTATTATTTAGACCTAATGATTCCTCGCCGAACCACTTTGTCCCTAGTAGGTAACCTAATTAATAACAAGCGTCAAGCAAAAAGAAAAACTTTGAACGGTACCTAACTATTTGTTCCAAATAATGTTGGTAGTCTCAGCACAGTCGATCTCCTCCACATTTGACAACACATGGCAAACACAGCTTACTATTAACCTTTAGCCGAATCATTTTGTCAGCACCACCTATCTTCCACACCCTCTTGCAAAAAATGGTTATGTAAAAATAGCTATGAAAATCAGAGTTCTAAAGGTAAGGTAAACTAATGTGATTATCTGCTCTTATTTTGATTGTATCAAATGCATATTTTGATAACTAAGATCAAACAATCATATGTACAATTCATACCTAACACTTGGAATTCTTTGAAAATCATAGCAACAAGAAAGAATTAGGATTTGTCAAAAGTCATCATTGTAATTTTTTTCCACCACCCCCAAATAAAGGGTGTCTATTCCAGAGGTCATTATAGACATAGCAACAAATGGTTATTTCTCAAAACCTCTCAAATGCCAAAAGGGTATCTGTCATTTTCTCACATGTGATGGCCATTACGGCTAAAAACAAGTGAAAATATGTAGACTATGGTGTTATAAAATTTCCCCATGCTTGGACCCTTCATTGGCCCATGCTTGCTTTAATTATTGCTATGGCAAAGTGCCATGTCCAAATGACGATCGAGATTGTAGTATTACTTGTGTAAATGTGAGGTATCCTAAGAGTGGCTATCGTGGTTGGTCTGGTCTGCGTTGTTGCGAGGGATAATTGTACATTCTCGGTGTTCTTATCATATGTTTTGAACCAGACATTTCTTCACAAAAAGTATAGTACACGGTCCGCACAGCATTTTTCTCTTCACAACAAGTAGCTTCCTTCCTTCTTCCTCTCATCACACTAACACTAATTCTCTATTGTAAAAATAGCTCAAATAAGAAAACCCTTATCCCTCTTCTGTTTATTTGGTTCAAATTTATACTCCTAAAAAGTTAGGTTAGGTCATTTTCTATTGCCTTCTATATCATGTGTTTAATTTTGTACTCTGAATTGTTTTTCTATTTATTTCCCAATCTCATAAACTTTCACATCACATTTTTAGTATGTTCTTGTTTGGTCTTTGTTCAATTATGAATAGTTCCACACATACACGTTATCTTTAGGTATACCCAGGGAAGGGCATGGTTACAATTGTTTTTTTTTCCTTCTTTTTGTGTAAACTTGGTTGTAAATGAAACTATGCAGAACTAGGAATACCCACCAAGCAAGTTGTACTTGGCCCTTTTCTTATTCTATGTTCTTTTTTATGATTATAAGATGGTAAGAATATTAGGTGAACACGACATTTTAGGGAGAAGGAATGTTGGGTAAAATCAATGTATGTCCCACCATTTTCAAAATGTAGGACCCTCATTGATTTAATAATTCCATAAAAAAATAAGTATTAGAGAAAGTATTTAAAAGATGGTGTTATTAGCGTTACTCTTGTAGGGAGTGTGTTCACGAAACCTGTACACTCATTTTTGTGTAAACATGGGTATCAATTTATTTTCTCCCTAATATTAACGATGGGTCAAACTCATGGGCTTTGGGATTGTGTGTTAGAATTTGTAACAGATAGCCATAGCTCTAGAAACAAGATATATCATATCTATAATGACAACAACAAAGATGTAACTGAATCATGAACTGCATACCTTTTAGAATTTAATAGATCATTGATTTTTTGAAGAAGTTTAATAGATCGTTAAGGGAGAGATTGGCATGAGAGGAGTGATTACCCACATTGCTGTCTAGGTTTCAAATATTTTTGGATAATGCAGAACCGCATTGTAATTCAAGGACAAATTGTTTCAATTTGTTTGAGCTAGATATTTTCTTTTCTTTGATCAGACGTATACTGGATCGATGTGTATTCAATCAACGTAAAATATACAAGACGTTTTCTGATGCGATAGAGTTACTTTAGTTCAAGGCATAGGTAGTTAGCCGGTGGGATTATAGTCAGGTTACTTTGAGGTTTTAGAGAGAACTCGATAGAAGAGTCGGTAAAAGTGATGAAAATGTGTAACTTGTCTTTGTTGTGGTGTGTAGTCATCTTTATATACGTGAGCTCGTATGTACAGTGATACAACCCAATTCGAGTAGGGATCACACTCCAGAAATTAAAATAGAAAACTAGAAATAAAAGAAAGAAAATTCATTATATTTTTCATTCATTCTCATAATAAGGCTTACAATGCTTATATAGACTTGTGCATACTCATAATAATAAGATAAGTGCACCCTAACATACTCAATATTATCCCTTAACAAGATACCTTCTAGATCCTTCTAAATTAAGGTGAGTTATAACAACTTCTAAAACTAGCTGACTCACCACATTAGCGCTCCTTATTCTAAATATCCTATCATACTATCTCTGTGAAAGAGGGCGCAATCTTGCATCAATGTGTAGTAATTTCTCATCTTGTGCTGAATCGTCATTTTACGTTTTCTTTCAATGCAATTTTGCAATTAAGCTTTGGTCTGCGATAATTCTCAACACTACATTACAATTCAATGATATAGATGATATGACGAAGATTTTTTTATTGAAGTTGGACCCCTTAATGTAAAGTGTCCATCACATCTTGATTAACCAACGTTCTCAATACTATCTGCACACAAGAAACCAAGATAGATTTCAGAATAAGAAGAAGATATTATGGAAATTAGCTATCAATCACATAATCTCACACACAACT
This sequence comes from Medicago lupulina, assembly GCA_958299785.1. NCBI lineage: Eukaryota > Viridiplantae > Streptophyta > Magnoliopsida > Fabales > Fabaceae > Medicago > Medicago lupulina. Next base: position 77,436,084 of record OY283139.1, read on the forward strand.
TTTTCTACAGAAATATCTTCCTCGAGTTGATTTGTTTACACTTTAACAGAGGCAGAAATCATGTTCCAAATGTCCAGTTATGGGGGCATGAGAACACTTGATGCCATATCTCAAATACATGAGATTTCTACCTAAAGAAAGAAAGAGGAAGGAGAAGATATATCATCAGATGTCAATGGTATAGTGTCAAATCCCAGAGATGTAGCGTCTAGAGGAGCAGAAAAACAGAGGTCGTAACCGAAGAAATAAAGGTTGTGTCATTACAAACACAATTTACAAAGGGAACTGGAACGAGATAGAAATGGAATTATTTGTTTAATATGAGTTATATTCGTAAGTATCAAAAGGAGATGAGAACAAGAAAGGCTGCTTGCTATGAACATAGATCTTTGAGCCCATAGAGCAAATATCTATCTAGAATTCTAATCATAGGTCACGGCTCGGCCTCTTCTTAGATTAATAGCTACTTATGTCTTAACCCAGAAATGTTACATGTTAAGTACTACGAGTGAACCCTGGAAGGTCGTCATTTAAGTTTTATTCCCACCATCATGTAAATATTTTATTCTCACCTATTTTCTTGTAAACAAGAACATGAGAAATATGAAGTCGTTTTATTCTTAAGAATGTTTTATACTCAGGAATTAATTTGCTAACTTTGTATCAAACATATGAACTCATCTTTGTAACTTTCATATTTCATGAGAATATTTTTTACAACCATAAAACAAACATTTGTTTTTTGTGAATATTTGTTTTCTTTGTTTTCAACTTGTTAATAAGAAATTGAATGCATCAAAATTTTATTCTCAAAAAAATAATATACATGAAATTTTTTTTATGGAGACATTCCATTTTATCAGAATACTATTCTTTCGACGTATAAAATATTATACAATAAAACATTTTCATATGACATGAATGAATTTTCAGTAAAAAAAAGGGTTATAAATGAACATATTTTGTAAAGATAAATCACCATACCTATTAACATTATTCTTTTTTTTAGGAATATTATTCTCTTTTGTTTAACATTAAAATATATGTAAAGTATGAGATTCAAACCCCGACCACCACAAAAGAAACATTAAAATATACTTTTTTTATGAGTTGGAAATCAATTCAATACGGTGAAGCTTACAACACTCATACTCCGGATAACAATAAAATGACAGCCAATATAAAATAAATAAAATGACAGCAACTATAAAACACAGAAAATATTAAAAATAAATTATTAAGATATATATCCATGTTATAAATGAACATGTTTTATGAGTAGTTACTTGTGTAGATAGATTTGTATCAACACTCTGAGAAGATACAATTATTCATGGCAACAACACACGCCTTTTTCATTACACTTGCCACCCTTAGCAAACCCAGTGTTTGAACAAAAAATATCACAATAGTCACTAAATCTTCCACATGGTCCTTTGCTGACGCAACTTGTTTCAGAAGGTATTCCATTAATTGCTCCTCCTGCAATCAATATGATAGTGTTAGAAAGAAATATATGTGATCAAGGTTGTCAGACTCGCGGGTTTACATAGACTCGAAAAGGGTCTTTAGAGTCGATTCGTAAACTCGCACGAGTTTAGGAACGAGTTTATCAAAAATGACATTAAAAAACCTGTAACTAATGTGTCTAATGGCAGCATGTTAGATGTCGTTTCCAAGAGTCCCATTGCGATAGGAAAGGTTCTATAAGTTTATATTACTTCTTTTTCTTTTCTCAGGGTCTAATTTTACTTAAAAGTTTAAACATGTGGAACACATTTTACATAATTTTAGATAACATTGTTAAAACATTCATTTTCATTTCATTCACCTTTTGGAAAAATGAGTATATTGTAAATCATCCTAATTAAAATACTTTTAAAAAATAATTATAGAACAAGTGAATTTGTTACCTAAAGTCAAAACGCAAGCAATGCATAGAAACGTGATGAAAAGTTGCATGCGGTTGATGCCAGTAGCCATGTTCTCTTGAAAGATTTTCTCAAATAAAAATGTTCCCTTGAAAGATATTGAACAAATAATGAGTACAAGGAGCTATTTATTGAGAGCTTTAGGGAACAATAGCTAATTAAAACGGTAAATGCTATTATAAATATAATTAAATAAAATGGGATACTAATAATAAATGCTTTGACTTCCTTTCAAAAAAATAAATGCTTTGACTTCTCTTTTTATCTAACCAACATTTTTACAAATTTTTATATTGCTAATAATAATTTCTTTTTCATTGCACACAATAATCATCTCTGCTTTGTTATATATAGAAATAGAAGTTTCTATATAAAGAAAACGTTATTTTAGTCAAAATTTGAAAAATGATTTTAATTTTCTTGTTTACTTTAATCTGGAAAATGCGTTTTTTTTAACTGCAATTTAGAAAATCTGTGAAAGTGGTCATACCTAAAATATATAAAGAATATTTAAAAACGGAAATAAATTAAAAAATAATAAATTTGATTTATTTATAAATAATAAACGGTTTTAGATTGCACACATACTTATCTACCTTTTTTTTAAAAAAAAAAGAACTCTATTATTTAGTTAGTATGTCCTACCCGGATGTTACTTTAAAATACAAGTGTGAGTCATTTTGAGCTTAACTCAGTTGGTAAACACAAGGCATAATAATATATCAAGGTCGGGTTCAAACCCCGACCACCATAAAAAAGTAAAAAAAAAATACAAGTGTGAAAGTGATCCGAACCAAAATCAATCAGGATTTAATATTTTTTAGTATTGTTCACAAATAAATGTGAAGAAATGAGGTGTCCGGGACTCGAACTTCAATCTATGCATATATTGAAAGATATCCGAACCAAAATCAATCAGAATTTAATTTTTTTTATTATTGTTCACAATTAAATTAAATGTGAAGAAGTGAGGTGTTTGGGATTCGAACTCCAATCTATGCATACATCTTATAAATACAATACATCTAAGGGTTCGCCCCTAATATGGACCCTAATAAAATAGTCCAAGGGTGGACCTTTGTATGGTGAAATGCTATAGCAGGTATGATATTTTTGTTGGGGAGTCCATGGAGGCCCGGGAGCGGCAATGGGCCAAATGTCTAGGACCATAAGAGACTTAAACACCACACTCTTACCCAAAAGGCAATGGGTTTATGTGTTCTCTCTCTTATCCACACTAAGATCCCACTCTCGCTCCCCTGTCAAGCCTTAACCAGGGCTCGGATACCACTTGTTGGGGAGTTTGGCAAGCGTCGGGAGTGGCAATGGGATAAACGTCCAAGACCAATAAGGGACTTAGACGCCACATCTCCACCCAAAACCTTAAGGCGATGAGTTTATGTGTTGCCTCTCTTATATATCCTTTGTTTCCTTCAGTTCTAGTCGATGTGGGACATAATCACTCACACTTGATTTCCCAACAATTTTTATATTCATTTTTATGGCACTCGCACTCTCTCTCTCTCTCTTTCGTCTCTGCAATAATTGAAATGGTTTTGATACCTAGTTTTTATTGATGAGTGAGAAAGCAAAGTACCCATAAACCTCCCTCTCGTTACTAGTTTTTGGATCCTTACTGTTTGTTTTCTTTATAGTTTCACCTCCTTTTCATTAAAAATTCTTGTACAATCGAAAAAAAAATTAAAGCTTCAATCTCTCCCCTTTTAAAAAATCTCAACTTTAAGGGTGTCTTTGGATTGAGGGTTTAGGAGGGGAAGGGAGGGGAGAGTTCACTTTTAATTTTTAAATTACGAAAAAAGTAAAATGTTTTTTTTTAAAATAAATTAAGCGTTTTTGATGTATTATATAATCATTTATCATGTTGTTAATTCAATTTTCTAAAAATCATTTTATAATGTCCATAATTTAAAAAAGAAAAGTAAGCTCTCCCCTTCCTTTCCCTCCTAAACCCTCCATCCAAATACACTCTAAAACTACTGTTGCAGCTAGTACCAACACAAGTATGAGATTATTTTCTTTTAGGAAAAAGACCTATTGGGCATGTAATCAACCAACTAATTTATGGTTTTCTTGTTTGAGATCGTTACAATTGTTCATAATAGAAAGAAAAAAAAAACATATGATTGTTACTTGAAATGAGGAAGAAAAGTTGCCTATACATTTTAAATTGCCCAAAACCTCATATTTATGCATTTGTGATTCGGAGAAGCCATTTATGTAACTAGAGAAAAAAGTGATGAATTTTGTATATACAAGATGGAAACCAGACTTTTTGTCAACAAAGGAGAAGCAAATGGAAACCGGACCCACAAAATTGGAACCCTTTGTACACGGTAATTTACTGAGGTGCACCTATGGTCCTTTAAATATGAGGTCTATATTAGAGGTTTCCTACATCTAATTATATCTTACAATGTAAATATTTATAAAAAGAGTTTTGCTATTAATTACGAAGGAATTGATGCAAGAAATGCAGAATAAATAAGTACGTGGCAATTGTGAAAAGAAACTACAAAGCTATTCGGAAATCATGGGGTGTATATCTTCAACTAATTTATGTCGTGTTTTTTTTTTGTCAAGCAGTATATTGGCTAGAGTTCACCATTTTAAAAGTAAATAAGTGGGATGTCTGGGGTTCGAACCCTGGCCTCTGCATATAACAATGCATGTCCCTGTCAACTGAGTTATGCTCACGAGGACCATGTCGTGTTTTATTCTTGTCAAATATTTTGATAATATTCAGCTTTACCCTTATAAAAATGTTAATTAATAGGGCAAATTATATTGATTTAGCTCCCATAAGTTCTATTCTAGTTTTAAATAACACAAACTGAAACGCCCACACTAAACTTATCTAAAAAGTTTAGCATGTGCATTATCTTTAGTACTGGATACATTAAAATTTACAACATAAAATACTTCAAATGAACATTTTATACAACAATATGTGTTCGCACAATTTACATGTAATACTACTCGTCCAAGAACATAGAAAACACATCCTCAAAGCCCATGACATCCTGCAGCGGGTACGAACGAACACTTGTTGATTATCCATCCAGTTTCAGCTTGCTAACTCTTGCTAACCAATCTATTGATCTGAAACAAATAAGGATTGGGATGAGACATAATGTCTCAATGAGTTCTACCTAATCCTAGGCTATAGGTAACCTCGGGGAAGTCCTACGGTCACCACGTGTCTACAACACAACCCGCCGGTTGATTATACGTGTGTGGGGACTTGCATACTCTCGTGCATACTAGGGCCGTCATAAAGTTATTCATGCTATAATTTAAAGGTCTTGCCTCACATCATACGCGTCATAGCGGTCAAGGAAACCTAAAACCGCTATGTCAAGATAAGCTTAGCGCATCGAAACCTAAACATAAGCCATTCATGACATGTTCCCTCATCGGATGATTGGGGAGTCCCTAAATCGTCTACAATATAACATCTTAACCTTAACTTGATACATAAGCTATACCTATCGAATACTATGTCATAAACATATCATGCTGTAATCATAATCATATTCGTACTCATATCATAATCATGTTCATTTGTTATGTTAGGGGTTAGCATTGAACAAACATAGTTATCTTGGTTCATTTTACGGAATAATCCCGAGTGGAGTAACCCCGGAATATATTCCCATACATGACCGATGAAAACCTAGCTAAGGTACATCGGACTCCCTCAGCGTCGTGTGGGCCTACCTTGCGGAGCGTGTCCCGTCCCCTGGCGTGAACCTCTTGTATCCCCCTAGCGTGGATAGCAAGAGACACGACACCTACATTGTAACGCCCATATTGAAAGAGTCTAGAATATTCAACATAAAACTTTTAAGCAGGATATTACATACATCTTGCTTAAAGTCTTATCATACATGGAAGCTTAAACTTAACTTATGTGAATGGGCACCACGAGTCCGTAATCTACTCGTTTAGCGGTGAGCCACCACTTGCTTATCTTAACATTCATAGCTTAACATACTAGTTCTCAACAATCTACGTCGAGGTTCTATGGTTTTCCCATTGCTCAAGGGTTAGAATACTACCCGAGCATAATGTATACTTAATTGTACTCTCGTGTTAATATGATGACAATGACGTATGTTATTACTTGGTTAACTTTTATTAAGCTTTATGAGATTGCAAAATGGTCACTGGGCAGAAAATATTCATTCTTTAAGAAAATGGTGAATTTTGCTGTCACCGTGGCTTAGCTACCATCTAACTCGCTTAGCCACCATGACAGAACAGCAGATTGTGAATTTTGTTGTCACGGTGGCTTAGCCACCATCTGGTTCGGTTAGCCATCATGACAGAACATCAAAAACTCAGTAAAATCATGTTTTGAGCATTTGTGAGATGCCCAATCGCCTAGGATCATTCTAACAATTTCAGTAAGCCTATTTGAGTGAAATAATAAAGTTTTAAACCAAGAATATTAAGTTATCTCACATGGTAAAACTCATAATACCAAGGGTGGGAACTAACTAAAGAACTCAGCTTATAGATTTCTGATAACTTCTTAACCACGGGCTCAAGCAGTCAGACCTCGCCATAATCCGTACAAGCATCCTTCACACCAACATGAAAACAACGGCTTCAGCTCAAAGCCTACATCAGTCCCCCAAACTTCAAAATCGTCTACATAATTCAATACTGGACCATAATCAGTGAAACTGGTACCAAAATGTCTGGAATTTCGTTATTTAACCATAGCATTAAAAATCACTTGATTCCAAGTTACAGAGAGAAAGTTATTACCGTTTTAGTGAAGCCCAGTCCCAAAACCCGTAACCAAAATCGAGCAGAAATTACCAAACTTCAAATGCATTTTCCGAATTCGTTTTTAATCCGAATCATACGTAACTTATATCCAAATTGAAGGGAATTTAGTGTAGAACCCGAAAATGCAATAGTTAGACAAGCCTGAACTGTCATACGAATTTCGGCACCCATCTCATAACTTTCAAGCATAACCACTGTTAACAATAATAACCCATTTTATTTAAGAACTCAGCCTTACATGCATCAACAACAGACCATCAACAACAATTCTCTAATTTAATTTTCAGCACCACATTGGTCCAATCATGCAAAAACAGTTCCTAAGCTACTCATACCACAACTTAAGCATTCAATTCATAATAATCACTCATGATAGTTTTGAGACAACTTACCACACTTTGAAGCTCCAAATTCTCATACCCATGCTCCTAGCTTATGATTTTCTTCTTCATTAATGAGTTCATTTCTTGCTTCTAATGCTAAACTTAACACAAAAGTCACTTTCTACACATCAAATACCATTTCTAGCTTCAATTTGATAAAATCCCCAAAGTGACAAATGGAGAGAAGGCTCGACTGTTGAGGAAAATGGAGGGAGAAGGATCTTCCAATCTTGAAATACACATAGTTTGTATAAAGATATACGGGAAAAGCATTGCATGTTTGATTTGGCTACAAAAGTGAAAAGGGTAATGTTGGATATCAAGAAATCAGAAAACATTTCACAATTAAATACTCAACTTCAAACAATACAACATTAAAAACAATATTATTTGGATGTCATATCTTCATAGAAGTTGTAAGCGTTGATTTAACTCTTAGATGGAATTACTCTCATCCTAAAATGATACATACAACTCAAAATAGAGTTTAAAGTTTGAGTGTTGCTCAACATTTTATTTTGACTTTATGGTTGCTTAAGGGATACTTTTGGTTCACCTACAAAGTTTTGATCTCTTAGATGGAATTACTCTTATTGATTTAACTCTTAGATGGAAATACTCTTAAGGATTTGACATCAAATTTAACTTTTGATCTCTTTATCAAATTTATAGAACTTTGTTTAAAATTATCAAAGAGATAAAAATCACTCCAATGTCATCTCTAAGTTAAATATGCCCTAAAATAAGACGTTGTGTAAGAAACATAAAATAATGAGCTTTAAAATGCAAGAGAAAATATTACCAGAAAATTCTGTTCATGTGATTTGATTTCTCTCTTCACAACAAGTAACTTCCTTCCTTCTTCCTCTCATCACACTAACACTAATTCTCTGTTGTAAAAATAGCTCAAATAAGAAAACCCTTATCCCTCTTCTGTTTATTTGGTTCAAATTTATACTCCTAAAAAGTTAGGTTAGGTCATTTTCTATTGCCTTCTATATCATGTGTTTAATTTTGTACTCTGAATTGTTTTTCTATTTATTTCCGAATCTCATAAACTTTCACATCACATTTTTAGTATGTCTCTTGTTTGGTCTTTGTTCAATTATGTATAGTTCCACACATACACGTTATCTTTAGGTATACCCTGGGAAGGGCATGGTTACAATTGTTTTTTTTTCCTTCTTTTTGTGTAAACTTGGTTGTAAATGAAACTATGCTGAACTAGGAATACCCACCAAGCAAGTTGTACTTGGCCCTTTTCTTATTCTATGTTCTTTTTTATGATTATAATATGGTAAGAATATTAGGTGAACACGACATTTTAGGGAGAAGGAATGCTGGGTAAAATCAATGTATGTCCCACCATTTGCAAAGTGTAAGACCCTCATTGATTTAATAATTCCTTAAGAAAATAAGTATTAGAGAAAGTATTTAAAAGAGGGTGTTATTAACGTTACTCTTTTAGGGAGTGTGCTCACGAAACCTGTACACTCATTTTTGTGTAAACTTAGGTATCAATTTATTTTCTCCCTAATATTAACGATGGGATAAACTTATGGGCTTTGGGAGTGTGTGTTAGAATTTGTAACAGATAGCCATAGCTCTAGAAACAAGATATATCATATCTATAATGACAACAACAAAGATGTAACTGAATCATGAACTGCATACCTTTTAGAATTTAATAGATCATTGATTTTTTGAAGAAGTTTAATAGATCATTAAGGGAGAGAACGGCATGAGAGGAGTGATTACCCACATTGCTGTCTAGGTTTCAAATATTTTTGGATATTGCAGAACCGCATTGTAATTCAAGGACAAATTGTTTCGATTTGTTTGAGCTAAATATATTTTTATTCTTTGATTAGACGTATACTTGATCGATGTGTATTCAATCAACGTAAAATATACAAGATGTTTTCTGATGCGATAGAGTTACTTTAGTTCAAGGCATAGGTAGTTAGCCGGTGGGATTATAGTCAGGTTACTTCAAGGTTTTATAGAGAACTCGATAGAAGAGTCGGTAAAAGTGATGAAAATGTGTAACTTGTCTTTGTTGTGGCGTGTAGTCATCTTTATATACGGGAGCTCGTTTGTATTGTGATACGACCCAATTCAAGTAGGAATCACACTCCAAAAATTAAGAGAGAAAACTAGAAATAAAAGAAAGAAAATTCATTATATTTTTCATTCATTCTCATAATAAGGCTTACAATGCTTATATAGACTTGTGCATACTCATAATAATAAGATAAGTGCACCCTAACATACTCAATATTATCCCTTAACAAGATACCTTCTAGATCCTGTAGATTAAGGTGAGTTATAACAACTTCTAAAACTAGCTGACTCACCACATTAGCGCTCCTTATTCTAAATATCCTATCATACTATCTCTGTGAAAGAGGGCGCAATCTTGCATCAATGTGTAGTAATTGCTCATCTTGTGCTGAATCGTCATTTTACCTTTTCTTTCAATGCAATTTTGCAATTAAGCTTTGGTCTGCGATAATTCTCAACACTACATTACAATTCAATGATATAGATGATATGACGAAGATTTTTTTATTGAAGTTGGACCCCTTAATGTAAAGTGTCCATCACATCTTGATTAACCAACCTTCTCAATACTATCCGCACACAAGAAACCAAGATAGATTTCAGAATAAGAAGATATTATGGAAATTAGCTATCAATCTCATAATCTCACACACAACTTTTTCTACAAAAATATCTTCCTCGAGTTGATTTGTTTACACTTTAACAGAGGCAGAAATCATGTTCCAAATGTCCAGTTATGGGGGCATGAGAACCCTTGATGCCATATCTCAAATACATGAGATTTCTACCTAAAGAAAGAAAGAGGAAGGAGAAGATATATCATCAGATGTCAATGGTATAGTGTCAAATCCTAAAGATGTAGCGTCTAGAGGAGCAGAAAAGCAGAGGTCGTAACTGAAGAAATAAGGGTTGTGTCATTACAAACACAATTTACAAAGGGAACTGGAAGGAGATAGAAATGGAATTATTTGTTTAATATGACTTATATTCGTAAGTATCAAAAGGAGATGAGAACAAGAAAGACTGCTTGCTATGAACATATAGATCTTTGAGCCCAGAGAGCAAATATCTATCTAGAATTCTTATCATAGGCCACGGCTCGGCCTCTTCTTAGATTAATAGCTACTTATGTCTTAACCCAGAAATGTTGCATGTTAAGTACTACGAGTGAACCCCGGAAGGTCGTCATTTAAGTTTTATTCCCACCATCATGTAAATATTTTATTCTCACCTATTTTCTTGTAAACAAGAACATGAGAAATATGAAGTCGTTTTATTCTTAAGAATGTTTTATACTCGGGAATTAATTTGCTAACTTTGTATCAAACATATGAACTCATCTTTGTAACTTTCATATTTCATGAGAATATTTTTTACAACCATAAAACAAACATTTGTTTTTTGTGAATATTTGTTTTCTTTGTTTTAAACTTGTTAATAAGAAATAGAATGCATTAAATTTTATTCTCAAAAAAATAATATACATTAAATTGTTTTTATGGAGACATTCAATTTTATCAGAATACTATTCTTTCGACGTAAAAAATATTATACAATAAAACATTTTCATATGACATGAATGAATTTTCAGTAAAAAAAAGGGTTATAAATGAACATATTTTGTAAAGATAAATCACCATACCTATTAACATTATTCTTTTTTTTAGGAATATTATTCTCTTTTGTTTAACATTAAAATATATGTAAGGTATGAAATTCAAACCCCGACCACCACAAAAAAAAACATTAAAATATACTTTTTTTATGAGTAGGAAATCAATTCAATACGGTGAAGCTTACAACACTCATACTCCGGATAACAATAAAATGACAGCCAATATAAAATAAATAAAACGACAGCTACTATAAAACACAGAAAATATTAAAAATAAATTATTAAGATACATATCCATGTTATAAATGAACATGTTTTATGAGTAGTTACTTGTGTAGATAGATTTGTATCAACACTCTGAGAAGATACAATTATTCATGGCAACAACACACGCCTTTTTCATTACACTTGCCACCCTTAGAAAACCCAGTGTTTGAACAAAAAATATCACAATAGTCACTAAATCTTCCACATGGTCCTTTGCTGACGCAACTTGTTTCAGAAGGTATTCCATTAATTGCTCCTCCTGCAATCAATATGATAGTGTTAGAAAGAAATATATGTGATCAAGGTTGTCAGACTCGCGGGTTTACATAGACTCGAAAAGGGTCTTTAGACTCGATTCGTAAACTCGCACGAGTTTAGGAACGAGTTTATCAAAAATGACGTTAAAAAACCTGTAACTGACATGTCTAATGGCAGCATGTTAGATGTCGTTTCCAAGAGTCTCATTGCGATAGGAAATGTTCTATAAGTTTATATTACTTCTTTTTCTTTTCTCAGGGTCTAATTTTACTTAAAACTTTAAACATGTGGAACACATTTTACATAATTTTAGATAACATTGTTAAAACATTCATTTTCATTTCATTCACCTTTTGGAAAAATGAGTATATTGTAAATCATCCTAATTAAAATACTTTTAAAAAATAATTATAGAACAAGTGAATTTGTTACCTAAAGTCAAAACGCAAGCAATGCATAGAAACGTGATGAAAAGTTGCATGCGGTTGATGCCAGTAGCCATGTTCTCTTGAAAGATTTTCTCAAATAAAAATGTTCCCTTGAAAGATATTGAACAAATAATGAGTACAAGGAGCTATTTATTGAGAGCTTTAGGGAACAATAGCTAATTAAAACGGTAAATGCTATTATAAATATAATTAAATAAAATGGGATACTAATAATAAATGCTTTGACTTCCTTTCAAAAAAATAAATGCTTTGACTTCTCTTTTTATCTAACCAACATTTTTACAAATTTTTATATTGCTAATAATAATTTCTTTTTCATTGCACACAATAATCATCTCTGCTTTGTTATATATAAAAATAGAAGTTTTTATATAAAGAAAACGTTATTTTAGTCAAAATTTGAAAAATGATTTTAATTTTCTTGTTTACTTTAATCTGGAAAATGCGTTTTTTTCACTGCAATTTAGAAAATCTGTGAAAGTGGTCATACCTAAAATATATAAAGAATATTTAAAAATGGAAATAAATTAAAAAATAATAAATTTGATTTATTTATAAATAATAAACGGTTTTAAATTGCACACATACTTATCTACTTTTTTTAAAAAAAAAAAAAAAAGAACTCTATTATTTAGTTAAAATGTCCTACCCGGATGTAACTTTAAAATACAAGTGTGAGTCATTTTGAGCTTAACTCAGTTGGTAAACACAATGCATAATAATATATCAAGGTTCGGGTTCAAACCCCGACCACCATAAAAAAGTAAAAAAAATACAAGTGTGAAAGTGATCCGAACCAAAATCAATCAGGATTTAATTTTTTTTAGTATTGTTCACAAATAAATGTGAAGAAGTGAGGTGTCCGGGACTCGAACTCCAATCTATGCATATATTGAAAGTGATCCGAACCAAAATCAATGAGAATTTAATTTTTTTTATTATTGTTCAAAATTAAATTAAATGTGAAGAAGTGAGGTGTTCGGGATTCGAACTCCAATCTATGCATATATCTTATAAATACAATACATCTAAGGGTGCGCCCCTAATATGGACCCTAATAAAATTGTCCAATGGTGGACCTTTGTATGGTGACATGCTATAGCAGGTATGATATTTTTGTTGGGGAGTCCATAGAGGCCCGGGAGCGGCATTGGGCCAAACGTCTAGGACCATAAGAGACTTAAACACCACACTCTTACCCAAAAGGCAATGGGTTTATGCGTTCTCTCTCTTATCCACACTAAGATCCCACTCTCGCTCCCCTGCCGAGCCTTAACCAGGGCTCGGATACCACTTGTTGGGGAGTTTGGCAAGCGTCGGGAGCGGCAATGGGATAAACGTCCAACACCAATAAGGGACTTCGAGGCCACATCTCCCCCCATAACCTTAAGGCAATGAGTTTATGTGTTCCCTCTCTTATATATCCTTTGTTTCCTTCATTTCTAGTCGATGTGGGACATAATCACTCACATTTTATTACCCAATATTTTTTATATTCATTTTTATGGCACTCGCACTCTCTCTCTCTTTCGTCTCTGCAATAATTGAAATGGTTTTGATACCTAGTTTTTATTTATGAGTGAGAAAGCAAAGTACCCATAAACCTCCCTCTCGTTACTAGTTTTTGGATCCTTACTGTTTGTTTTGTTTATAGTTTCACCTCCTTTTCATTTAAAATTCTTGTACCATCGAAACAAAAATTAAAGCTTCAATCTCTCCCCTTTTAAAAAATCTCAACTTTAAGGGTGTCTTTGGATTGAGGGTTTAGGAGGGGAAGGGAGGGGAGAGTTCACTTTTAATTTTTAAATTACGAAAAAAGTAAAATGTTTTTTTAAAATAAATTAAGCGTCTATGATGTATTATATAATCATTTATCATGTTGTTAATTCAATTTTCTAACAATCATTTTATAATGTCCGTAATTTAAAAAAGAAAAGTAAGCTCTCCCCTTCCTTCCCCTCCTAAACCCTCCATCCAAATACACTCTAAAGCTACTGTTGCAGCTAGTGCCAACACAAGTATGAGATTATTTTCTTTCAGGAAAAAGATCTATTGGGCATGTAATCAACCAACTAATTTATGGTTTTCTGGTTTTCTGTTTGAGATCGTTACAATTGTTCATAATAGAAAGAAAAAAAAACATATGATTGTTACTTGAAATGAGGAAGAAAAGTTGCCTATACATTTTAAATTGCCCAAAACCTCATATTTATGTATTTGTGATTCGGAGAAGCCATTTATGTAACTAGAGAAAAAAGTGTTGAATTTTGTATACACAAGATGGAAGCCAGACTTTTTGTCAACAAAGGAGAAGCAGATGGAAACCGGACCCACAAAATTGGAACCCTTTGTAGACGGTAATTTACTGAGGTGCACCTATGGTCCTTTAAATATGAGGTTCATATTAGAGGTTTCCTACATCTAATTATATCTTACAATGTAAATATTTATAAAAAGAGTTTTGCTATTAATTACGAAGGAATTGATGCAAGAAATGCGGAATAAATAAGTACGTGGCAATTGTGAAAAGAAACTACAAAGCTATTCGGAAATCATGGGGTGTATATCTTCAACTAATTTATTTCGTGTTTTTTTTTTCGTCAAGCAGTATATTGGCTAGAGTTCACCATTTTAAAAGTAAATAAGTGGGATGTCCGGGGTTCGAACCCCGGCCTCTGCATATAACGATGCATGTCCCTGTCAACTGAGTTATGCTCACGAGGACCATGTCGTGTTTTATTCTTGTCAAATATTTTCATAATATTCAGCTTTACCCTTATAAAAATGTTAATTAATAGGGGAAATTATATTGATTTAGCTCCCGTAAGTTCTATTCTAGTTTTAAATAACACAAACTGTAACGCCCACACTAAACTTATCTAAAAAGTTTAGCATGTGCATTATCTTTAGTATTGGATACACTAAAATTTACAACATAAAATACTTCGAATGAACATTTTATACAACAATATGCGTTCGCACAATTTACATGTAATACTACTCGTCCAAGAACATAGAAAACACATCCTCAAAGCCCATGACATCCTGCAGCGGGTACAAACGAACACTTGTTGATTATCCATCCAGCTTCAGCTTGCTAACTCTTGCTAACCAATCTACTGATCTGAAACAAATAAGGACATAATGTCTCAGTGAGTTCTACCTAATCCTAGGCTATAGGTAACCTCGGGGAAGTCCTACGGTCACCACGTGTCTACAACACAACCTGCCTGTTGATTATACGTGTGTGGGGACTTGCATACTTAGACGATGGTGCATACTAGGGCCGTCATAAAGTTATTCATGCTATAACTTAAAGGTCTTGCCTCACATCATACGCGTCATGGCGGTCAAGGGAACCTAAAACTGCTATGTCAAGATACGCTTAGCGCATCGAAACCTAAACATAAGCTATTCATGCATGTCACGTTCCCTCATCGGACGATTGGGGAGTCCCTAAATCGTCTACAATATAACATCTTAACCTTAACTTGATACATAAGCTATACCTGTCGAATACTATGTCATAAACATATCATGCTGTAATCATAATCATATTCGTACTCATATCATAATCATGTTCATTCGTTATGTTAGGGGTTAGCGTTGAACAAACATAGTTATCTTGGTTCATTTTACGGAATAATCCCGAGTGGAGTAACCCCAGAATATATTCCCATACATGACCGATGAAAATCGAGCTAAGGTACATCAGACTCCCTCAGTGTCGTTCGGGCCTACCTTGCGGAGCGTGTCCCGTCCCCCTAGCGTGAACCTCTTGTATCCACCTAGCATGGATAGCAAGAGACACGACACCTACATTGTAACGCCCATATTGAAAGAGTCTAGAATATTCAACATAAAACTTTTAAGCGGGATATTACATACATCTTGCTTAAAGTCTTATCATACATGGAAGCTTAAACTTAACTTATGTTAATGGGCACCACGAGTCCGTAATCTACAAGTTTAGCGGTGAGCCACCACTTGCTTATCTTAACATTCATAGCTTACCATACTAGTTCTCAACAATCTACGTCGAGGTTCTATGGTTTTCCCATTGCTCAAGGGTTAGAATACTACCTGAGCATAATGTATACTTAATTGTACTCTCGTGTTAATATGATGACAATGACGTATGTTATTACTTGGTTAACTTTTATTAAGCTTTATGAGATTGCAAAATGGTCACTGGGCAGAAAAAATTCATTCTTTAAGAAAATGGTGAATTTTGCTGTCACCGTGGCTTAGCTACCATCTGGCTCGCTTAGCCACCATGACAGAACAACAGATTGTGAATTTTGCTGTCACGGTGGCTTAGCCACCATCTGGTTCGCTTAGCCATCATGACAGAACATAAAAAACTCAGTAAAAATCATGTTTTGAGCATCTGTGAGATGCCCAATCGCCCAAGATCATTCTAACAATTTCAGTAAGCCTATTTGAGTGAAATAATAAAGTTTTAAACCAAGAATAACAAGTTATCTCACATGGTAAAAATCATAATACCAAGGGTGGGAACTAACTAAAGAATTCGGCTTATAGATTTTTGATAACTTCTTAACCACGGGCTCAAGCAGTCAGACCTCACCATAATCCCTACAAGCCTCCTTCACACCAACATGAAAACAACGGCTTCAGCTCAAAGCCTACATCAGTCCCCCAAACTTCAAAATCGTCTACATAATTCAATACTGGACCATAATCAGTGAAACTGGTACCAAAATGTCTGGAATTTCGTTATTTAACCATAGCATTAAAAATCACTTGATTCCAAGTTATAGAGAGAAAGTTATTACCGTTTTAGTGAATCCCTGTCCCAAAACCCGTAACCAAAATCTAACAGAAATTACCAAACTTCAAATGCATTTTTCGAATTCGTTTTTAATCCGAATCATACGTAACTTATATCCAAATTGAATGGAATTTAGCGTAGAACCCGAAAATGCAATAGTTAGACAAGCCTGAACTGTCATTCAATTCATAATAATCACTCATGATAGTTTTGAGACAACTTACCACACTTTGAAGCTCCAAATTCTCATACCCATGCTCCTAGCTTATGATTTTCTTCTTCATTAATGACTTGATTTCTTGCTTCTAATGCTAAACTTAACACAAAAAGTCACTTTCTACACATCAAATACCATTTCTAGCTTCAATTTGAAAAAACCCCCAAAGTGACAAATGGAGAGAATGCTCGGCTGTTGAGGAAAATGGAGGGATCTTCCAATCTTGAAATACACATAGTTTGTATAAAGATATAAGGGAAAAGCATTGCATGTTTGATTTGGCTACAAAAGTGAAAAGGGTAATGGTGGAAGGAAGGAGGAACACGTGAGGAAGGAGGAAGAGAGAAGAGGGAGGTTCTGATTTTTAGTGAGATAAATACAAGAGGAAAATGAAGGAAAGAGATCTTTGACACACACACACACACACACACACACACACATATATATATATATATATATAGCCTTTTTGTGAAATGACTGTTCTGCCCTTTCTCAAAGAATTATATCTGATACCCTATTCTTGATACATATAACTGATAGAATTTAAGTGGGATATTACACAAACACTCTCTCTATTTTATGGAATGGTCTAAAAGTCAACGACCTAAATGTTAAGCTAAACTTTACTTTCTATTGAAAAACTAGTTATTTAGTTCTTGTGAATCTAATTCTCTAATTAGAAATTTGGTCTAGTGAAATGGACGAATTATAAATCTCTAAAATAATATAGAGAAATACCGCAAATAGAGCCATTAAGCACTAACCTCTCTTGTATTATTTTTAAAAGTGATAGTTTCCTCTCTTCTAAATTAACGATGTTAGGCATCCATTAGAGAAAAAAAATAAAATGCATTATATAA
This sequence comes from Medicago lupulina, assembly GCA_958299785.1. Lineage (NCBI taxonomy): Eukaryota > Viridiplantae > Streptophyta > Magnoliopsida > Fabales > Fabaceae > Medicago > Medicago lupulina. The sequence continues at coordinate 77,453,741 of OY283139.1, forward strand.
AGGAGTATTTATAAAAAATACTAGAACACATCAATTGTAATGAAAGTAGTTTTTGACAAGATTTTAATACAAAGAAAACATCATGGTCGATGATCCATAGCACCAAATCGTGTTTTGAGTGAACTTTGACTTCAAATCCTAAGTTTTTATGTTTTATTTCAGTCTCTCAATTAATACCAACAAACAAAATTGCAAAATAAAAAAAAAATTGCCACATCATAAAAAATAAAAAAAAATTCACATGGTTGTCACACGTGGTAAGGTTTCCTACCACATCAGTATCTACTGTGTGAATGAGCTATTAGATGACCAACATAGAAATAATCCAAAATTATAGGGGTAGATTTTTTTTGCCACATCAGTCTATTGAACAATTAATCTTAGTCCTTCAAGAACTCAGCTTATAGATTTCTGATAACTTCTTAACCACGGGCTCAAGCAGTCAGACCTCGCCATAATCCGTACAAGCATCCTTCACACCAACATGAAAACAACGGCTTCAGCTCAAAGCCTACATCAGTCCCCCAAACTTCAAAATCGTCTACATAATTCAATACTGGACCATAATCAGTGAAACTGGTACAAAAATGTCTGGAATTTCGTTATTTAACCACAGCATTAAAAATCACTTGATTCCAAGTTACAGAGAGAAAGTTATTACCGTTTTAGTGAAGCCCAGTCCCAAAACCCGTAACCAAAATCGAGCAGAAATTACCAAACTTCAAATGCATTTTCCGAATTCGTTTTTAATCCGAATCATACGTAACTTATATCCAAATTGAAGGGAATTTAGTGTAGAACCCGAAAATGCAATAGTTAGACAAGCCTGAACTGTCATACGAATTTCGGCACCCATCTCATAACTTTCAAGCATAACCACTGTTAACAATAATAACCCATTTTATTTAAGAACTCAGCCTTACATGCATCAACAACAGACCATCAACAACAATTCTCTAATTTAATTTTCAGCACCACATTGGTCCAATCATGCAAAAACAGTTCCTAAGCTACTCATACCACAACTTAAGCATTCAATTCATAATAATCACTCATGATAGTTTTGAGACAACTTACCACACTTTGAAGCTCCAAATTCTCATACCCATGCTCCTAGCTTATGATTTTCTTCTTCATTAATGAGTTCATTTCTTGCTTCTAATGCTAAACTTAACACAAAAGTCACTTTCTACACATCAAATACCATTTCTAGCTTCAATTTGATAAAATCCCCAAAGTGACAAATGGAGAGAAGGCTCGACTGTTGAGGAAAATGGAGGGAGAAGGATCTTCCAATCTTGAAATACACATAGTTTGTATAAAGATATACGGGAAAAGCATTGCATGTTTGATTTGGCTACAAAAGTGAAAAGGGTAATGTTGGATATCAAGAAATCAGAAAACATTTCACAATTAAATACTCAACTTCAAACAATACAACATTAAAAACAATATTATTTGGATGTCATATCTTCATAGAAGTTGTAAGCGTTGATTTAACTCTTAGATGGAATTACTCTCATCCTAAAATGATACATACAACTCAAAATAGAGTTTAAAGTTTGAGTGTTGCTCAACATTTTATTTTGACTTTATGGTTGCTTAAGGGATACTTTTGGTTCACCTACAAAGTTTTGATCTCTTAGATGGAATTACTCTTATTGATTTAACTCTTAGATGGAAATACTCTTAAGGATTTGACATCAAATTTAACTTTTGATCTCTTTATCAAATTTATAGAACTTTGTTTAAAATTATCAAAGAGATAAAAATCACTCCAATGTCATCTCTAAGTTAAATATGCCCTAAAATAAGACGTTGTGTAAGAAACATAAAATAATGAGCTTTAAAATGCAAGAGAAAATATTACCAGAAAATTCTGTTCATGTGATTTGATTTCTCTCTTCACAACAAGTAGCTTCCTTCCTTCTTCCTCTCATCACACTAACACTAATTCTCTGTTGTAAAAATAGCTCAAATAAGAAAACCCTTATCCCTCTTCTGTTTATTTGTGTAATATCCCGCACGAAAAATTTCCGCCAGTTATCAGTACCAGTTATTTTATCCTTTGGAATTTTTAAGAGAAGGGCGAAATGGTAATTGTGCGTAAGACATTTCAGGACTAAATCATATTATTCTAACAGACTACGAGAGATGAGATATGCCGCTTAAAACTTTTACGGCATTTACCGGATATTTAGTTTAAAGAAGAATGTAGAAAAGGGCAAAATTGTCATTTTCACCAAATGGAGTATATAATACAAAATATCTAAAAATTCTCTACACTTTTCTACACACTTCTCTCACTAGAAAATCAGATTTTCTTTCCCCCCCTCTCTCTACTTCCATCGCCCCTTTCCTCTCTTTCTCACCAATCCACCAAAAATTCATCATTTCTTCATGAGATTTTTGCAAGCTTTGCTATTTTCTTGAGCTTTGGAAGACATAGGGCCTTTAAGCAACTTGCTGCTCCTATTTTTCTTCTTAGAAGAAATTCGTTCAAGTGATTCTAGCAGGGGTTGAAGAAGTTAGAGCTAAGATGGTAATCATGTAGAGAAAATTGAAGCTTTGTGTTGTGTTTGGAGCATTAGAGGCAAGCTTGAGCAAGAAACAAGGATATTGAAGCTAGGGTTTGGCTTGGCAAGAAGATTGAAGCAAGGGCTGACTGTAAGTATAAACGATTCATAGCTTAAGTTGTGGTTAAGTTGCCATGAGTTGTTCCAATAGTTGCTATAATTGATTATTGAGTGAAACAAGTTAGAATTTCGATGTAACTGGTTTAGGAGATGTGTATACATGTTTAGTTTGATTCTGGAAAATTTGAACAGAAATTGAATTGTTTAGGGGGTCTAAGTTGTCAGTTAAGCTGTTTTGAGCAAAATGCCTTAAATGACTAAGTTGTGAATTCAAACTGCTGTATAATTGATTTATAGGGCTGATCATTCATGTTGGAATATTGTGTGAAAGTTGTAATTGAAGTTGATATGATAAAAAATCATAAGTTGCCAGTTAAGCCGTTGAAGAATAGCTTAAGTTGGAATTTAAGTTGTTTCAGGTATTATTTTGTAAAGACCAGCTTAGGAGAGATATGTTGAATTGGCATATGAGTAATGGAAAAATGATAAGCTGTTTCAGTAATGCTAAAAGTGCTTAAATGGTAATTAAGTTATTTTGGAAGTGCTTAAATAGCCAAACGGTGAACTTCTGGTGCAGATACTGAAATGGGAATTTTCGTATATGCTGGTGGATGAAGTAGGAGTCTGCCACAAGTGGGTTCGACTGTTTCAGAAAAATCAAGACCTATAAGTCAAGGCATAAGCTATTTTGGAAAGTGATTATGGAGTTAGCAAAAGCTACAAATTGAGGATAAGGTGTTTTGCCATTTCCGGGAGTGTTTCACGGTGAGTTCCTTTAGCTTAGAACCCACCTTTGAGATCGATTATAATTGTTAGATTATTGAGATAACTGGGATATTTAGACCATTTTTTTTTATGATTTCTTGTCTTTTGTGGAAGCATGACTATTTTGCCATATGAATGGCACATTTGAAACAGAATAAATATGAGATAGCAGAATGATTATTTCTGAATTAGGTACCATTGTTAGTTTATTCTAAAATCTCTTTTATGTTGTTAATAAGTATGTATATGCTAGTATAAATGTTGGAGGGAAATTCTATCAAGGCAATTGATGTATATAATTATAGTAATGATTTGAAATGCAGTCTATGAGTAATATGCTCACAGTGAATTATAGAAAATCGCAGAAAAATGGAAATGAGTGGAAAAATTGAAATGAGTAACATGCTTATAGTAAAAGAAAGAGAAAAAAAAAAAATGTGAACTCTGTTTGCTACAACGAAGAGATAATGTAGCCTATGAGGTACGGCTCATAGTAACAAATGTGAAAACTCCGTTTGCTACAACGAAGAGATAATGTAGCCTATGAGGTACGGCTCATAGTAACAAATGTGAAAACTCTGTTTGCTACAACGAAGAGATAATGTAGCCTATGAGGTACGGCTCATAGTAACAAATGTGAAAACTCCGTTTGCTACAACGAAGAGATAATGTAGCCTATGAGGTACGGCTCATAGTAACAAAATGAGAAAACTCCGTTTGCCACAACGAAGAGATAATGTGGTCCAAATGCACAGTAAAATGTATAGTTAATGATATGAAATTTTTAAGTCAAGGATTATTCTGTAAGTATTTGAAAAACTTATATTTTTCAAATATGGAACCAAGGAAAAATTTTAAGGACCCTCCAACATAAATACTAACATAGCATACGCATGTTAACATGAAAGTTATGTTTCGAATGAATTAGCTACAAAGCAATATTTCATGGGCATTTTACAAATCGTTGGAAATGAGGAATATTTTAGTTATGGAACTCCTACTTAGTTAGCCGAAACTAGTTGTTATCAGAAAAAAATCAGAGACATACTCAGATAAGTATATCAAAGTTACTATACTAGAATACCATATATTGGATATATGTTTATGATTATTATTATGATTATGGTGAGTATGTTTATGATTAAAGTTATAAGTATGACTATGTTTATTATATAATCAAATAGTATTTCAGACAGCGATTCTAGTTATCCCCTAATCGCTCAGTTATGCATCATGAAATCACAAAAACCCAAAATGGGTTGAGTTTAGTAACAGATGGCGATCCTAGGTTCCCTGAGATTGCCTACAGCCTAGGATAGATGGAACTCACTGAGACAATATGTCTCACCCCAATCCTTTTTATTTATTTCAGATATTCAGGTTACTAGCCGTTAGAAAGGTTCGTGATGAAGAAGCAGAAGTCGCCGGACCATATAAAGTTCACGTCAATGGTAAAAAAAAAAAATTTAGAGGCATAAGCCGAAAATTTCTATCTCTTATTCAGAGAAGTATTTTTATTATTGTAATTTTAATGTATCCAATGCCAAGTTTAACACACATGCTAGATATCCTAGGTAATTCTAGTAGGGGTGTTACAATTTGGTTCAAATTTATACTCCTAAAAAGTTAGGTTAGGTCATTTTCTATTGCCTTCTATATCATGTGTTTAATTTTGTACTCTGAATTGTTTTTCTATTTATTTCCGAATCTCATAAACTTTCACATCACATTTTTAGTATGTCTCTTGTTTGGTCTTTGTTCAATTATGTATAGTTCCACACATACACGTTATCTTTAGGTATACCCTGGGAAGGGCATGGTTACAATTGTTTTTTTTTCCTTCTTTTTGTGTAAACTTGGTTGTAAATGAAACTATGCTGAACTAGGAATACCCACCAAGCAAGTTGTACTTGGCCCTTTTCTTATTCTATGTTCTTTTTTATGATTATAATATGGTAAGAATATTAGGTGAACACGACATTTTAGGGAGAAGGAATGCTGGGTAAAATCAATGTATGTCCCACCATTTGCAAAGTGTAAGACCCTCATTGATTTAATAATTCCTTAAGAAAATAAGTATTAGAGAAAGTATTTAAAAGAGGGTGTTATTAACGTTACTCTTTTAGGGAGTGTGCTCACGAAACCTGTACACTCATTTTTGTGTAAACTTAGGTATCAATTTATTTTCTCCCTAATATTAACGATGGGATAAACTTATGGGCTTTGGGAGTGTGTGTTAGAATTTGTAACAGATAGCCATAGCTCTAGAAACAAGATATATCATATCTATAATGACAACAACAAAGATGTAACTGAATCATGAACTGCATACCTTTTAGAATTTAATAGATCATTGATTTTTTGAAGAAGTTTAATAGATCATTAAGGGAGAGAACGGCATGAGAGGAGTGATTACCCACATTGCTGTCTAGGTTTCAAATATTTTTGGATATTGCAGAACCGCATTGTAATTCAAGGACAAATTGTTTCGATTTGTTTGAGCTAAATATATTTTTATTCTTTGATTAGACGTATACTTGATCGATGTGTATTCAATCAACGTAAAATATACAAGACGTTTTCTGATGCGATAGAGTTACTTTAGTTCAAGGCATAGGTAGTTAGCCGGTGGGATTATAGTCAGGTTACTTCAAGGTTTTATAGAGAACTCGATAGAAGAGTCGGTAAAAGTGATGAAAATGTGTAACTTGTCTTTGTTGTGGCGTGTAGTCATCTTTATATACGGGAGCTCGTTTGTATTGTGATACGACCCAATTCGAGTAGGAATCACACTCCAAAAATTAAGAGAGAAAACTAGAAATAAAAGAAAGAAAATTCATTATATTTTTCATTCATTCTCATAATAAGGCTTACAATGCTTATATAGACTTGTGCATAATCATAATAATAAGATAAGTGCACCCTAACATACTCAATATTATCCCTTAACAAGATACCTTCTAGATCCTGTAGATTAAGGTGAGTTATAACAACTTCTAAAACTAGCTGACTCACCACATTAGCGCTCCTTATTCTAAATATCCTATCATACTATCTCTGTGAAAGAGGGCGCAATCTTGCATCAATGTGTAGTAATTGCTCATCTTGTGCTGAATCGTCATTTTACCTTTTCTTTCAATGCAATTTTGCAATTAAGCTTTGGTCTGCGATAATTCTCAACACTACATTACAATTCAATGATATAGATGATATGACGAAGATTTTTTTATTGAAGTTGGACCCCTTAATGTAAAGTGTCCATCACATCTTGATTAACCAACCTTCTCAATACTATCTGCACACAAGAAACCAAGATAGATTTCAGAATAAGAAGAAGATATTATGGAAATTAGCTATCAATCTCATAATCTCACACACAACTTTTTCTACAAAAATATCTTCCTCGAGTTGATTTGTTTACACTTTAACAGAGGCAGAAATCATGTTCCAAATGTCCAGTTATGGGGGCATGAGAACCCTTGATGCCATATCTCAAATACATGAGATTTCTACCTAAAGAAAGAAAGAGGAAGGAGAAGATATATCATCAGATGTCAATGGTATAGTGTCAAATCCTAAAGATGTAGCGTCTAGAGGAGCAGAAAAGCAGAGGTCGTAACTGAAGAAATAAGGGTTGTGTCATTACAAACACAATTTACAAAGGGAACTGGAAGGAGATAGAAATGGAATTATTGGTTTAATATGACTTATATTCGTAAGTATCAAAAGGAGATGAGAACAAGAAAGACTGCTTGCTATGAACATATAGATCTTTGAGCCCAGAGAGCAAATATCTATCTAGAATTCTTATCATAGGCCACGGCTCGGCCTCTTCTTAGATTAATAGCTACTTATGTCTTAACCCAGAAATGTTGCATGTTAAGTAGTACGAGTGAACCCCGGAAGGTCGTCATTTAAGTTTTATTCCCAACATCATGTAAATATTTTATTCTCACCTATTTTCTTGTAAACAAGAACATGAGAAATATGAAGTCGTTTTATTCTTAAGAATGTTTTATACTCGGGAATTAATTTGCTAACTTTGTATCAAACATATGAACTCATCTTTGTAACTTTCATATTTCATGAGAATATTTTTTACAACCATAAAACAAACATTTGTTTTTTGTGAATATTTGTTTTCTTTGTTTTAAACTTGTTAATAAGAAATAGAATGCATTAAATTTTATTCTCAAAAAAATAATATACATTAAATTGTTTTTATGGAGACATTCAATTTTATCAGAATACTATTCTTTCGACGTAAAAAATATTATACAATAAAACATTTTCATATGACATGAATGAATTTTCAGTAAAAAAAAGGGTTATAAATGAACATATTTTGTAAAGATAAATCACCATACCTATTAACATTATTCTTTTTTTTAGGAATATTATTCTCTTTTGTTTAACATTAAAATATATGTAAGGTATGAAATTCAAACCCCGACCACCACAAAAAAAAACATTAAAATATACTTTTTTTATGAGTAGGAAATCAATTCAATACGGTGAAGCTTACAACACTCATACTCCGGATAACAATAAAATGACAGCCAATATAAAATAAATAAAACGACAGCTACTATAAAACACAGAAAATATTAAAAATAAATTATTAAGATACATATCCATGTTATAAATGAACATGTTTTATGAGTAGTTACTTGTGTAGATAGATTTGTATCAACACTCTGAGAAGATACAATTATTCATGGCAACAACACACGCCTTTTTCATTACACTTGCCACCCTTAGAAAACCCAGTGTTTGAACAAAAAATATCACAATAGTCACTAAATCTTCCACATGGTCCTTTGCTGACGCAACTTGTTTCAGAAGGTATTCCATTAATTGCTCCTCCTGCAATCAATATGATAGTGTTAGAAAGAAATATATGTGATCAAGGTTGTCAGACTCGCGGGTTTACATAGACTCGAAAAGGGTCTTTAGACTCGATTCGTAAACTCGCACGAGTTTAGGAACGAGTTTATCAAAAATGACGTTAAAAAACCTGTAACTGACATGTCTAATGGCAGCATGTTAGATGTCGTTTCCAAGAGTCTCATTGCGATAGGAAATGTTCTATAAGTTTATATTACTTCTTTTTCTTTTCTCAGGGTCTAATTTTACTTAAAACTTTAAACATGTGGAACACATTTTACATAATTTTAGATAACATTGTTAAAACATTCATTTTCATTTCATTCACCTTTTGGAAAAATGAGTATATTGTAAATCATCCTAATTAAAATACTTTTAAAAAATAATTATAGAACAAGTGAATTTGTTACCTAAAGTCAAAACGCAAGCAATGCATAGAAACGTGATGAAAAGTTGCATGCGGTTGATGCCAGTAGCCATGTTCTCTTGAAAGATTTTCTCAAATAAAAATGTTCCCTTGAAAGATATTGAACAAATAATGAGTACAAGGAGCTATTTATTGAGAGCTTTAGGGAACAATAGCTAATTAAAACGGTAAATGCTATTATAAATATAATTAAATAAAATGGGATACTAATAATAAATGCTTTGACTTCCTTTCAAAAAAATAAATGCTTTGACTTCTCTTTTTATCTAACCAACATTTTTACAAATTTTTATATTGCTAATAATAATTTCTTTTTCATTGCACACAATAATCATCTCTGCTTTGTTATATATAAAAATAGAAGTTTTTATATAAAGAAAACGTTATTTTAGTCAAAATTTGAAAAATGATTTTAATTTTCTTGTTTACTTTAATCTGGAAAATGCGTTTTTTTCACTGCAATTTAGAAAATCTGTGAAAGTGGTCATACCTAAAATATATAAAGAATATTTAAAAATGGAAATAAATTAAAAAATAATAAATTTGATTTATTTATAAATAATAAACGGTTTTAAATTGCACACATACTTATCTACTTTTTTTAAAAAAAAAAAAAAAAGAACTCTATTATTTAGTTAAAATGTCCTACCCGGATGTAACTTTAAAATACAAGTGTGAGTCATTTTGAGCTTAACTCAGTTGGTAAACACAATGCATAATAATATATCAAGGTTCGGGTTCAAACCCCGACCACCATAAAAAAGTAAAAAAAATACAAGTGTGAAAGTGATCCGAACCAAAATCAATCAGGATTTAATTTTTTTTAGTATTGTTCACAAATAAATGTGAAGAAGTGAGGTGTCCGGGACTCGAACTCCAATCTATGCATATATTGAAAGTGATCCGAACCAAAATCAATGAGAATTTAATTTTTTTTATTATTGTTCAAAATTAAATTAAATGTGAAGAAGTGAGGTGTTCGGGATTCGAACTCCAATCTATGCATATATCTTATAAATACAATACATCTAAGGGTGCGCCCCTAATATGGACCCTAATAAAATTGTCCAATGGTGGACCTTTGTATGGTGACATGCTATAGCAGGTATGATATTTTTGTTGGGGAGTCCATAGAGGCCCGGGAGCGGCATTGGGCCAAACGTCTAGGACCATAAGAGACTTAAACACCACACTCTTACCCAAAAGGCAATGGGTTTATGCGTTCTCTCTCTTATCCACACTAAGATCCCACTCTCGCTCCCCTGCCGAGCCTTAACCAGGGCTCGGATACCACTTGTTGGGGAGTTTGGCAAGCGTCGGGAGCGGCAATGGGATAAACGTCCAACACCAATAAGGGACTTCGAGGCCACATCTCCCCCCATAACCTTAAGGCAATGAGTTTATGTGTTCCCTCTCTTATATATCCTTTGTTTCCTTCATTTCTAGTCGATGTGGGACATAATCACTCACATTTTATTACCCAATATTTTTTATATTCATTTTTATGGCACTCGCACTCTCTCTCTCTTTCGTCTCTGCAATAATTGAAATGGTTTTGATACCTAGTTTTTATTTATGAGTGAGAAAGCAAAGTACCCATAAACCTCCCTCTCGTTACTAGTTTTTGGATCCTTACTGTTTGTTTTGTTTATAGTTTCACCTCCTTTTCATTTAAAATTCTTGTACCATCGAAACAAAAATTAAAGCTTCAATCTCTCCCCTTTTAAAAAATCTCAACTTTAAGGGTGTCTTTGGATTGAGGGTTTAGGAGGGGAAGGGAGGGGAGAGTTCACTTTTAATTTTTAAATTACGAAAAAAGTAAAATGTTTTTTTAAAATAAATTAAGCGTTTATGATGTATTATATAATCATTTATCATGTTGTTAATTCAATTTTCTAACAATCATTTTATAATGTCCGTAATTTAAAAAAGAAAAGTAAGCTCTCCCCTTCCTTCCCCTCCTAAACCCTCCATCCAAATACACTCTAAAGCTACTGTTGCAGCTAGTGCCAACACAAGTATGAGATTATTTTCTTTCAGGAAAAAGATCTATTGGGCATGTAATCAACCAACTAATTTATGGTTTTCTGGTTTTCCTGTTTGAGATCGTTACAATTGTTCATAATAGAAAGAAAAAAAAACATATGATTGTTACTTGAAATGAGGAAGAAAAGTTGCCTATACATTTTAAATTGCCCAAAACCTCATATTTATGTATTTGTGATTCGGAGAAGCCATTTATGTAACTAGAGAAAAAAGTGTTGAATTTTGTATACACAAGATGGAAGCCAGACTTTTTGTCAACAAAGGAGAAGCAGATGGAAACCGGACCCACAAAATTGGAACCCTTTGTAGACGGTAATTTACTGAGGTGCACCTATGGTCCTTTAAATATGAGGTTCATATTAGAGGTTTCCTACATCTAATTATATCTTACAATGTAAATATTTATAAAAAGAGTTTTGCTATTAATTACGAAGGAATTGATGCAAGAAATGCGGAATAAATAAGTACGTGGCAATTGTGAAAAGAAACTACAAAGCTATTCGGAAATCATGGGGTGTATATCTTCAACTAATTTATTTCGTGTTTTTTTTTTCGTCAAGCAGTATATTGGCTAGAGTTCACCATTTTAAAAGTAAATAAGTGGGATGTCCGGGGTTCGAACCCCGGCCTCTGCATATAACGATGCATGTCCCTGTCAACTGAGTTATGCTCACGAGGACCATGTCGTGTTTTATTCTTGTCAAATATTTTCATAATATTCAGCTTTACCCTTATAAAAATGTTAATTAATAGGGGAAATTATATTGATTTAGCTCCCGTAAGTTCTATTCTAGTTTTAAATAACACAAACTGTAACGCCCACACTAAACTTATCTAAAAAGTTTAGCATGTGCATTATCTTTAGTATTGGATACATTAAAATTTACAACATAAAATACTTCGAATGAACATTTTATACAACAATATGCGTTCGCACAATTTACATGTAATACTACTCGTCCAAGAACATAGAAAACACATCCTCAAAGCCCATGACATCCTGCAGCGGGTACAAACGAACACTTGTTGATTATCCATCCAGCTTCAGCTTGCTAACTCTTGCTAACCAATCTACTGATCTGAAACAAATAAGGACATAATGTCTCAGTGAGTTCTACCTAATCCTAGGCTATAGGTAACCTCGGGGAAGTCCTACGGTCACCACGTGTCTACAACACAACCTGCCTGTTGATTATACGTGTGTGGGGACTTGCATACTTAGACGATGGTGCATACTAGGGCCGTCATAAAGTTATTCATGCTATAACTTAAAGGTCTTGCCTCACATCATACGCGTCATGGCGGTCAAGGGAACCTAAAACTGCTATGTCAAGATACGCTTAGCGCATCGAAACCTAAACATAAGCTATTCATGCATGTCACGTTCCCTCATCGGACGATTGGGGAGTCCCTAAATCGTCTACAATATAACATCTTAACCTTAACTTGATACATAAGCTATACCTGTCGAATACTATGTCATAAACACATCATGCTGTAATCATAATCATATTCGTACTCATATCATAATCATGTTCATTCGTTATGTTAGGGGTTAGCGTTGAACAAACATAGTTATCTTGGTTCATTTTACGGAATAATCCCGAGTGGAGTAACCCCAGAATATATTCCCATACATGACCGATGAAAATCGAGCTAAGGTACATCAGACTCCCTCAGTGTCGTTCGGGCCTACCTTGCGGAGCGTGTCCCGTCCCCCTAGCGTGAACCTCTTGTATCCACCTAGCATGGATAGCAAGAGACACGACACCTACATTGTAACGCCCATATTGAAAGAGTCTAGAATATTCAACATAAAACTTTTAAGCGGGATATTACATACATCTTGCTTAAAGTCTTATCATACATGGAAGCTTAAACTTAACTTATGTTAATGGGCACCACGAGTCCGTAATCTACAAGTTTAGCGGTGAGCCACCACTTGCTTATCTTAACATTCATAGCTTACCATACTAGTTCTCAACAATCTACGTCGAGGTTCTATGGTTTTCCCATTGCTCAAGGGTTAGAATACTACCTGAGCATAATGTATACTTAATTGTACTCTCGTGTTAATATGATGACAATGACGTATGTTATTACTTGGTTAACTTTTATTAAGCTTTATGAGATTGCAAAATGGTCACTGGGCAGAAAAAATTCATTCTTTAAGAAAATGGTGAATTTTGCTGTCACCGTGGCTTAGCTACCATCTGGCTCGCTTAGCCACCATGACAGAACAACAGATTGTGAATTTTGCTATCACGGTGGCTTAGCCACCATCTGGTTCGCTTAGCCATCATGACAGAACATAAAAAACTCAGTAAAAATCATGTTTTGAGCATCTGTGAGATGCCCAATCGCCCAAGATCATTCTAACAATTTCAGTAAGCCTATTTGAGTGAAATAATAAAGTTTTAAACCAAGAATAACAAGTTATCTCACATGGTAAAAATCATAATACCAAGGGTGGGAACTAACTAAAGAATTCGGCTTATAGATTTTTGATAACTTCTTAACCACGGGCTCAAGCAGTCAGACCTCACCATAATCCCTACAAGCCTCCTTCACACCAACATGAAAACAACGGCTTCAGCTCAAAGCCTACATCAGTCCCCCAAACTTCAAAATCGTCTACATAATTCAATACTGGACCATAATCAGTGAAACTGGTACCAAAATGTCTGGAATTTCGTTATTTAACCATAGCATTAAAAATCACTTGATTCCAAGTTATAGAGAGAAAGTTATTACCGTTTTAGTGAATCCCTGTCCCAAAACCCGTAACCAAAATCTAACAGAAATTACCAAACTTCAAATGCATTTTTCGAATTCGTTTTTAATCCGAATCATACGTAACTTATATCCAAATTGAATGGAATTTAGCGTAGAACCCGAAAATGCAATAGTTAGACAAGCCTGAACTGTCATTCAATTCATAATAATCACTCATGATAGTTTTGAGACAACTTACCACACTTTGAAGCTCCAAATTCTCATACCCATGCTCCTAGCTTATGATTTTCTTCTTCATTAATGACTTGATTTCTTGCTTCTAATGCTAAACTTAACACAAAAAGTCACTTTCTACACATCAAATACCATTTCTAGCTTCAATTTGAAAAAACCCCCAAAGTGACAAATGGAGAGAATGCTCGGCTGTTGAGGAAAATGGAGGGATCTTCCAATCTTGAAATACACATAGTTTGTATAAAGATATAAGGGAAAAGCATTGCATGTTTGATTTGGCTACAAAAGTGAAAAGGGTAATGGTGGAAGGAAGGAGGAACACGTGAGGAAGGAGGAAGAGAGAAGAGGGAGGTTCTGATTTTTAGTGAGATAAATACAAGAGGAAAATGAAGGAAAGAGATCTTTGACACACACACACACACACACACACACACACACACACACATATATATATATATATATATATATATATATAGCCTTTTTGTGAAATGACTGTTCTGCCCTTTCTCAAAGAATTATATCTGATACCCTATTCTTGATACATATAACTGATAGAATTTAAGTGGGATATTACACAAACACTCTCTCTATTTTATGGAATGGTCTAAAAGTCAACGACCTAAATGTTAAGCTAAACTTTACTTTCTATTGAAAAACTAGTTATTTAGTTCTTGTGAATCTAATTCTCTAATTAGAAATTTGGTCTAGTGAAATGGACGAATTATAAATCTCTAAAATAATATAGAGAAATACCGCAAATAGAGCCATTAAGCACTAACTTCTCTTGTATTATTTTTAAAAGTGATAGTTTCCTCTCTTCTAAATTAACGATGTTAGGCATCCATTAGAGAAAAAAAATAAAATGCATTATATAAAGGAGTATTTATAAAAAATACTAGAACACATCAATTGTAATGAAAGTAGTTTTTGACAAGATTTTAATACAAAGAAAACATCATGGTCGATGATCCATAGCACCAAATCGTGTTTTGAGTGAACTTTGACTTCAAATCCTAAGTTTTTATGTTTTATTTCAGTCTCTCAATTAATACCAACAAACAAAATTGCAAAATAAAAAAAAAATTGCCACATCATAAAAAATAAAAAAAAATTCACATGGTTGTCACACGTGGTAAGGTTTCCTACCACATCAGTATCTACTGTGTGAATGAGCTATTAGATGACCAACATAGAAATAATCCAAAATTATAGGGGTAGATTTTTTTTGCCACATCAGTCTATTGAACAATTAATCTTAGTCCTTCAAGATTTTATGAGCTTTCCTTGGTTTTCCCATAACCTTGGAGAACTACAAGATTCTATAGTCTTCCATTGATGAAGGTATGTTACCTTTAGAGAGAGTTCCACTTTTATCGTATCCGCGGTTAATGCTCTTTGTATTTTCCAACGAATAATATTTGCCATTTCAAAACAAAAAAAAAACAGTATTATTGAACCTTTTGCATTTTTTGTCGATCCAAATTGACCAAATGGTGTGAGTGATGTCCTGAACTTGAGGGAACCATTTGTCCATTTCTTTATGCAAATAAAATGCCACAGCTAGACATATTAATGACACAATCGAGACCTTTACTCGACGAAATGAAATTATCAAAACTTCTCATATAGAGTTGGAAAACTGAAACCACAAATCCACAATACACCCTCTTTTCCTCAAATTAATGACTTTACCATCACCTATGCTCCATGTAGCATTTTCCAAGATAGTAGAAACTTACTCCTTAATTTCTTGCCAAATGAAAGAGGTTGCATGATGGGCAATTGGCTTGTTTTCATGCACAACTGAGCATGTTGTTCCTTGCTTCTTGATATATAGTTTTAGATGATTTGATGGATAATCCCCCTTCACTTAGACTAAATATAAATCTTCTTGATGAGCGAGCCGGTAGCATCATTAGATCATATTTTTAAAAATTCATAAATAAAAATGACATTCTTTCCTATGAAAATTTAACATCTAGACTAAATTCATAATATCAACATTTGAACAGAATTGAAACATTTATAGATTTAACATATAAAAGTGTTCGACTACAACTACAAAAATAATAAGTTGACAATTTTCTTTGAATGGATTGGGTTGGCAGGTTAGAAGTATTAAACCATATTAGAGATATAGAAGTTAATTACATCTTAGTTATATTAGTCAGGAGTTAAATAACCTAATTGACTATATAAACTTTAATGTACTATTTGATGTAAGAACTCTCTAGTAATCAATATTATTTCCATTCACTTTTCTATATTTTTCTCTCATCTATGGATACTATCAGAAATTATAATAGGCTATTAGAGAGATAATTATTCAGCTATATTCTTTCTCAAAATTTCATCTTAAGCTTTCAAGCTTCATTGATTTATTTTTCTATCGAGTTCTTGATATTTTCTATCGAGTTCAAAGATGTTTTTGATATTCTCTTCATAATTTCCAGATAAGGACTCCAAGTTCAAGAACATGCTGATCCAATTAGACAAACTCCACGGATTCAGTCCTGTTGGATGGATAATAAAAGGATGAAAATAGAGACCCGACTGAAGAGAATGTCAAGTCTCAATAGATATTGATCAAAGGATGAGAATGTCTACTTATGAGCTTAGCTTAATGTTTTACAGTACAGAACCAAACATGACCTATATATTTTCTCTACCTAGTTGTTCACCTTCTTCTTTGATATTTTCTTTACTTGGAGGAACTTGATAAGGTCTTGTAAGCATTCTGTAGCATCAACATCCTTTGTTAGCTCTTCTGCAATTTCAGCCGGAGTAACTTGAACTTCTCCTAAAAGAACTTCAATCTTTTCAAAGAGTAATGCACAGGTAGTTAACAACCAATTGCTTAAAAGCTGAAAAGTTGCAATATGACAAATGAATTTGCTTGTCCATTCTTTGTGATTTGTTGTGAAAACAATAATGTGTTCCTCTCCACAGCATGACCGAAGACCATCTACTGCATTCAATAGTCCTGAAAGCGTCACCTGTTGACATTTTGAAACAAACATTTTAGTTTATAACTTTTTTCTAAAAAAAAATACTTGACATGAACAAAAGAATATGATATAAATGTATCTACACTAGAATCATGTAGGCTCATATACTTCTAAATATTTTATATTTTTTATGCATTCCAAAGATATTATAGTATGAATGATACTCAAAGATTAATGATATATTTGAAGAAAGCCATATACCTTATTGTATCCATTATTAACAACTTCTTTCTCTTCTTCTCGGTTCTGCAAATTTATGGTGCAATCAATATCCTCTATCACAAGTATAGAACGATTGGACATATCAAGAATAAGTTGCTTCAAGCGCTTATTATCTCCTACATCCATGAGATCCAAATCATAGATGTCATAGTTGAGATAGTTAGCCATGGCTGCAATCAAGCTAGACTTTCCAGTACCAGGTGGACCATACAAAAAGTAACCGCGTTTCCAAGCTCTCCCGGTTCTTCTATAGAACTCTTTAGCATTCACAAATCGATCCAAATCATTCATAATATCCCTTTGAAGATCTTCATCAATTGCAAGAGTGTTGAAAGTCATTGGATGGTTGAACTTAACAGGTTCCCGATTCCAACCAATGGTTCCATCATATCCATCATATTCAGTTGAGTAAATCTTGATTGCCATGTTTCCTTGTTTAATTTGATTAGCTATCTCCATCACATAAGGCAAATATGAATCGAAAATTTTCGAAAAAGATGATCAAGTCCAGCTTGAAAAAAGTTTAGGAGCTCATGAGGAATGAGCTCATTAGTCATCGTTCGCATTAGCACAATTGAGGCCATTGCAGACACAAGTGGCTTGGTATCGAACATTGTTGAGATCACGATCGTTGATGAAGATCAGACGGTTGAAATTCTAGATCAGCTGACTGATATGGTCTGCAATGAGTTTGAATCCCGGAAAATATAGTTGTGAAAAAGTATAACTTTCTTTCAATTGGAGTGTGCATAGCCAATCAAGAATAAGGTGCATTTCATACATTAAATTAAGAATTTCATATTTTATGAAACCTTTTTCATAAATGATTTCAGATTTTATTTCCCTGCTTGTCAAAAGAAATAAAGAAATACCAATAAATTAAGATTTTTGTCAAAAAAGAAAAACATGAATTTTCTTTTTTGACAAGAAAACGGTGAATTAAGATCAGGGCCGTTCCAATAAATTTAGGGGCGAGGCTCTAATAGTTAAAATAGGCCCCTAAATTTTGAACGCCCAACTCCATAGAGCTGTTTGCACCCTCAAGAGATGGCACTGATTAAGATCTGCGATTATATATATCATGTCAACTATAATTTGGTTTTGTTTTGCCTAAATTTTAAAACAAATAGATAGATAGATAAAATTATTTCATTGTTGTCTATAAGTCGTAGCTCAACCAACAAAATGCGGAAATTGTTACATCAAAGTCTATCTACCAAAAGAAAGTAGAAAAAATTTCCGTGCTCCAAATCTAAAGAAAAATATGTATTTAGTTAAGAAAAATGAGTGATTTATCCGATGTGGAACATCAAAAACTCATAAAACTCTATGAAATATTGAAGTATATTTCACAATTAAATACTCAACTTATAACAACAATAAAACATTAAAAACAATAATATTTGGATTCCATTTCTTAACCAAAAAAATGTAAGCATTGATTTAACCCTCGCATGAAATTACTCTAATCCAAAAATGATTGTACATACAACTCAAAATATAGCTCAAAGTTTCAAACATTTTATTTTGACTTTTTCGTTACTTAGGGGCTATTTTTGGTTTACCAAACCAAACGTTGCAATTGGGTCATGGACTATAAATCATACCATTTGTAAACATTGATATTATATTTTCAATGACCCTAATCTCATCGCAAAATAATATCTATAAATCTTTATGTAAATCAAGACATACATGTTGCTGAACATAGTATGACAACATCTTATTTTTATTTTTATTCCAAGTCTATTTTGACATGTTAGACATTAGATTTAACTTTTGATCTCGTTATCAAATTTGTAGAGCTTTGTATAAATTTATCAAAGAGATCAAAATAACTTCAAAGTTAAATATGCCCTAATATAACAGGTTGTGTTAGAAACATATGCAATCTAATAAAAAACTGCAGATTCTAAGCATGGTAATATAAAGATTTTTTACCAGTAAAATTATGAGTTTTAAATTACAAGAGAAGGAAGTGTTGGGAGAAAATGTTACCACAACCGAAGATCAAATTTTGTTGATGTATTTTTTACTTCTTAGTTGCTTCTCTCTTCACAACAAGTAGCTTCCTTCCTTTTTCCTCTCATCACACTAACCCATATTTGATTCAAATTTATACTCCTAAAAAGTTAGGTTAGGTCATTTTCTATTGCCTTCTATATCATCTGTTTAATTTTGTACTCTGAATTGTTTTTCTATTTATTTTCGAATCTCATAAACGTTCACACCACATTTTTAGTATGCTTCTTGTTTGGTCTTTGTTCACTTTTGTATAGTTCCACACACACACGTTATCTATGGAGAACAGGCATACCCAGGGAAGGGAAGGGAATACACCTCTAAGTACCACCAAGCACTGTACTTGTCCCTTTCCTTATTTTATGTTCTTTTTTATGTTAACATATGCTCTTTTATGAATATGAATGCAAGATGTTAAGAATATTAGGGAACACAACTTTCGTAGTGAACTTTTAATTTGAAAAAAAGAATCTTCGGACTAAAAGTATACTTCTCGTTTCAATTATATAAACTACAATTCATCAGAGTATCATTGGTATAACTGTCCTCACATTCCGTACTCAAAGTAAACTAAACAGATATAATGAAATAATAATCTAAACCTATTTTTTATGAATTCATATTAAGAAATAGCCACGACAAGAAGCAATTCTAAGCGTTGGAATTTAATGAAATAACACTTAAACGCAGCAACAGTGAATAAACACAATCAGCAACAACAACCGAACTTAACAGTAGTGAAATTATGGAACAGTGGCGGCAAGTAGCCGAACGTGGATATGTAAAGGTACAACAACTTCAATTGGAATTAAAATAGAGAGAGGCAACAATAAGGAAATCAAAACAAAGTAGCAGCCAAGGAACTCAATTGGAATTCGATGAATAATAATAATAATAATAATAATAATAATAATAATAATAATAATAATAATATGAAACTGCAATTGAAATCAAAATGAATAGTACCACTTAATTCAAAATTGCAAGTAAAGGAGGGTTCTGAAATTATAATATAGTGCGGTAGCTAAGGGTATATAACTGAGTGTCACTGATGTGTTTTCTTATAGTCTGATTCCTAAGCAGAAAAACCTTTCATCGTGCAGAAAAATTGTGGAAATCCTGGGAAAACTTGTTTTCTTGGGAAATCAGATAGCAGCTGCAGAGAAAATCCTGGGAAATCAGTGTCCTGGTGCCATGACGGGCATCACAGGGCGTGATGGTCAGCCCGTCAGGCTCTTGTTGATCTGATGTCTTGAACTGTTAACTTGGTGGTGGTGATGGTCTTGAGCACGACGGCCGTCATGGATCCTTCAGTGCGCGTCACAAGTGCCTTTTTAGCCTTTTTCTTCCGTTTTCGCTTCTAATCACTCAAGTACCTGAAATATAAACAGAACACCAGCGGATATCATGCAAAACCAGACTAATGATTCTAAAACAAGTGAAAATTAAGCTACTTAGACAATGTATTTTGCGTGTTATCAGGTTTCCTGCCCCGTCAGCTTTTACAGTGTGAATGAGCTACTGGAGGACCAAAATATGAATAATCCAAAATTAAAGCGTTGGATTTTTTGTTGCTGCAGGGCCTATTTTCATACCTCGCGTATATTACGGTACTATTTGAACTATTAATCTTTGTCATTATTGAAAGCTAACACAACACTTTGAGAGTCACTTTCTATCCATAATAAGTGATGCCAAACCTTATTATTTTTTATCTCAATAATTGTCCCCATAACAGTATGGAATTCAATCAGAAAAGCACCATTGTAACCAATATTCTAAGCAAAGCTTCCTAAATTTTTTGTTTTGTGAACCCTGTAAAGGATTCCAATGGAAGATGTTGATGGATTCCCAATTTCTGATCCATCTATATGTATTTGCCTTCACCTAGCCTATCATAGGAGGTTTCCATAGTCCTCCAATATTTTATCAGCTTTCCTTGGTATTCGCATAACCTTGAAGAACTGCAAGATTCTAAAGTCTTCCATTGATGAAGACATATGACCTTTAGAGAGAGTTCCACTTTGTTTGACTTCAGATACAATCATATTAAAAATGTTGCTCCTTGCTATTTAAGAATTCCAACATAAATGTAGCATTGCACACTAAAACATCTTTGAGGTTTAGGAACATTTGAAAATTGTAACTAAATCAAGAAAAATGTTACTATTTCAATTCAGTAACATTTCAACAAATGTTAGGTAAAGCCTATGTTACTAAAAGACTTCAGCAACATTTTCGCATATTATCAGTAACAATTGATAACTGTTACATGTCTATATTTATTTGTAACACTTGCGATTATCATTAGTAACATGAAATAACTATTACGACTTTATGTTTCTTGTAGCATGCAAAATATGTTACTATTTTGTACACAAAAGTTGATTAGCTATAGGAGTTTTTGTAGTTAATCCACCGCATTGGCCTAATAAAACTTGAAAATATCAACCAAAGTTTCAGCCTTCACATAACATTGTTCATTTATAACACTTTTGGTTAGAGAAACATTACTAGTGAAATGATCCAATTATTGAATCTGAAAAATACATAACAAATATGCTTTACACAATCAATGCAAATCACAACTTCACTTTTGTATCAACTCTTAGACTAAACTTCTTGATAACTAATACAATGAAATAAGATGCTCTATGTAAACCTATTAATCACTTATACTAGCCATGAGGGGATCTAAGTAGTTAATGAAAAACCCACTTGGGTTGGCCTAGTGGTATTGACTTGGGATATGGGAATGTGTTCCTCCTTGAAGTCTCAGGTTCGATTCTCTCTAGTGTTAATTTAGGTGGACAAAATTATTAATCATGACCTAGAAGTTGGTAAAAAGCAACAACATTTGCAGCACAAAAACAAATAGCGGAAGTAAAGCAATGTTGTCAATCGCAGATTGCGGGAATAATAGTAGTTTGATAAAATTCCGCTATGCTATTGTGCCACTATAGTTCTAGATGATCAGATGAATAAATCCCCCTTCACTTAGACTAATTAGGAATCTTCTTGATGAGTCGGTTGGGTCATTGGATCATGATTCATGAGACATATATTTTAAAAAATTCATAAATAAAAATTACATTCTTGTTGAAGCAAAAATCTTTTTGATGAATGTTTTAATGATAACAAACCTCGTGGAATAAATGGTAAGTTTTATGAATGTTGATCTACTGATGTTTGCACTTGAGTTTTTGTTAAAAGAACATGAATCACATAAGTGGGTAAGCTAGAAGCCACCCACATTGGTAAGTGCATTATATCTAATCAACAATGAAAGAATGAGTATATCATCAGTTGAAACAACAAGATCATATCTCCAAGAAGATTCATAGCTCAAGAATCATGATGGAAGAACTTGAATCATGAAAGAAGAACTTACATCACAAGCTACACAAGAGTGTGCTTGAAGTTATGTGACAAAACTCACATTGAGTTTTATGTTATATGATAAAAGGAAATATGCATACAAGCTAGGAAGATTCTCAGAACCTCCTCAAAGTATCACACTTCCAAAGCTTCTGAAGATAAGAAGTTCTGAGTTCAGAATGTTCATATGAACAGAGATCAGAATGTTCATATGAATGGAGTTCATAATAATCATGTACATTAACCATGAATATATCTAGAAATAATAAAGGATTACTTCATGGATAAACAAGAATATTTAAAGTCATCAGTTACATGAAATGATGAACTAGATGCAAAGAAATATTCTTTTGGACTTCAAAGAAAGAATCATCTTGTTTGTCAAAACAAATGATCTCTCATTTATATGCTTCAAGTAGTTTTTGAAGGAAATAAATAAACAACCTTCATAGGGTTCAAAGTGTTGAAGAACATCATAATGTTCAGCACAAAGTACAACCGTCAAAACGAAAGGAACCTAGAAGAAACATTCTGAAGTTCATATGTTTGAACCTAGAAGGAGTTCAGAAGGTTGTTCAGAAGGTTGCTCAGAAGGTTCATTAGAGCAAACCCATAAATCAATGTCCACACCAAGAACATGTAGGAACATATGTGACATGAACATATCTTATGCAGACAATGATTTTGACTTTGGATCAAGAAATCATTAAAGACATCTATGGTGATTAAAAGATTAATGGACTTTGATAGTTCTTGGTATTTGTGCGTTCTTGAGTGATTAACCAAGAAACAAACAAAGTTTAAATCATACCAAGATACAAGAAATCAAAGAACATTTGCATTCATGAACTAACTCTGAGTTCAGAATGTTGATCAGTGAGTTGATCAGAAGGTTCGAGCTGAGTTCAGAAGGTTGTTCTAAAACAAACCCAGAATCTTAAGAACATTGTTGAAGACATGCAAGCTACAACGTGACATAGACAAATGTCCAGGAAAGTACATTTGCATAGATCAATCAAGCAATAAAGGCATTTACAAGAATTATGTCAAAAGAATATTCAATGTTCATCTAAGACTATGAACATTGAATACTAGGAATATTCCAATGAGAATATTATCCTAGATGATGCATTCAGTACACTTCAATTTTGTTTTCACTATTAGGATTGCTTACACCTAATGCAAGTCTTACAAATCATCCTAACTGAAACAGATGGAACATTCCGATGGTCAGAATGTTCAGCTCTACACATGATTTAACTGTGAACAGTACAGTAGTCAAAAAGCAAAAAGCAAGCTCATGTCAGATTCAATTAGAATTAGACACATAAGGGAGCAGGTACTGTTTAGTATCATAAAATCTCTTAAAGCATGGGCCTGAAGATTGCAGATCCACTTTATCTCTCCTGCACATAATCTAAGGCAGATCTGGAAACAACTTTATCCAGCAACTTTCTGATGTATGTGGAAAAGCCACTACTCTTGGATATTGCCCAAAAATTCATATGAAAAGCATATGAGACGCCAGGAAATTCATGTGTTCATTCATACATGATGAACCCAGACGAAGATCATGATGAACCCAGATGAAATCATCAAGAACACAACAACATTCTGAAGTTCATCTTTTGATCAGAATGTTCACCTTGAATTTCAAGTAAAAGTTTGTGGGACCCAGGACACATGGCATAACACCATTGGACACCCTACAACGAAATAAAAAAATGAAATAAAATACCATTATTAAATTTCCCTGCTTGTCAAATGAAATAAAAAAAATACCATTATTAAATTTAGATTTTTATCAAAAAAGAAAAACATTGAATTATTTTCTTGACAAAAAAAGAAATTGAATTGAGATTATAAATTTTTTTTAAGAAGGAATTGAGATTATAAATATATCATCATATCGATTATTATTTGGTTTAGTTTTGCTTGAAAATTAAACAAATAGATAGATAGAATTATTTCACTGCTCCAAATCAATTGAAAGATCAAAGTCATGTATTTAATCTAGTTAATAATTTTACACTTAGTTCAGGTATCTAACTAAATCAAAAGCAAAAATATGTATTGTAGTTAAAAAAAAAGAGTAAACTCATGCTCAAAATATTTTCTTAATCTAAAAGTAATCAAAAAGTATAAAGGAATAACAAAATAAATAAAAATTAAGGTCAGAAAATTTCCTTTAACCAGAAGTTATCGTTCTTCCATGTAGTCATCATGTTCAGATTCTGAATTGGATATCCAATTCAAAATCTAAACATGATGACTATATCGATGCTTCACTTCTCATACCATTTTTCTTTTTTAAAAAGGTAAAATGAAATATATTAACACAAAAATTATATATCTTGCACAAGGAGTAAATCAAAAGTATCTAGAACCGATTACAGGCAACAAATTAGAAAAGGATTAGCCAAACGAAGCTAGCTAGGTGACGAAACTCAAACACATAATAGGATCATGCCACCAACTATGAAGATCAAAATCTAAATTTACATGTTTCGCTTTCAATCACCAAAAAGATAAAAGCTTTACTTTGTCAAATAATTGGTACAACAAACCCTCGTAATGAAAAATACGACAATTTATGTCCTTCCAGATAACCCAAAAGCAAGATAACCATATGATACGAATTGAATTCCGAACATGTTTAAAGAACCCTTCTAAATTTCCGAGTTGAATAAGATGCTCTGCAACATGCAACAAGTTTAATGATAAAAAACCTAACCATTGTCACACCAAATACCATAAGCTCCCAAAGAAATCACAACCCACAAAGAAATGATTGACACTTTCCTCCATCCCACAACCACTTATACACATATTAGTATTATTTAGACCTAATGATTCCTCGCCGAACCACTTTGTCCCTAGTAGGTAACCTAATTAATAACAAGCGTCAAGCAAAAAGAAAAACTTTGAACGGTACCTAACTATTTGTTCCAAATAATGTTGGTAGTCTCAGCACAGTCGATCTCCTCCACATTTGACAACACATGGCAAACACAGCTTACTATTAACCTTTAGCCGAATCATTTTGTCAGCACCACCTATCTTCCACACCCTCTTGCAAAAAATGGTTATGTAAAAATAGCTATGAAAATCAGAGTTCTAAAGGTAAGGTAAACTAATGTGATTATCTGCTCTTATTTTGATTGTATCAAATGCATATTTTGATAACTAAGATCAAACAATCATATGTACAATTCATACCTAACACTTGGAATTCTTTGAAAATCATAGCAACAAGAAAGAATTAGGATTTGTCAAAAGTCATCATTGTAATTTTTTTCCACCACCCCCAAATAAAGGGTGTCTATTCCAGAGGTCATTATAGACATAGCAACAAATGGTTATTTCTCAAAACCTCTCAAATGCCAAAAGGGTATCTGTCATTTTCTCACATGTGATGGCCATTACGGCTAAAAACAAGTGAAAATATGTAGACTATGGTGTTATAAAATTTCCCCATGCTTGGACCCTTCATTGGCCCATGCTTGCTTTAATTATTGCTATGGCAAAGTGCCATGTCCAAATGACGATCGAGATTGTAGTATTACTTGTGTAAATGTGAGGTATCCTAAGAGTGGCTATCGTGGTTGGTCTGGTCTGCGTTGTTGCGAGGGATAATTGTACATTCTCGGTGTTCTTATCATATGTTTTGAACCAGACATTTCTTCACAAAAAGTATAGTACACGGTCCGCACAGCATTTTTTTTTGCTCTACAACGAAATAAAAAAATGAAATAAAATACCATTATTAAATTTCCCTGCTTGTCAAATGAAATAAAGAAATACCATTATTAAATTAAGATTTTTATCAAAAAAGAAAAATATTGAATTATTTTTTTGACAAAAAAAAAATTGAATTGAGATTATAAATTTTTTTGAAGAAGGAATTGAGATTATAAATATATCATCGTATCGATTATTATTTGGTTTAGTTTTGCTTGAAAATTAAACAAATATATAGACAGAATTATTTCACTGCTCCAAATCAATTGAAAGATCAAAGTCATGTATTTAATCTAGTTAATAATTTTACACTTAGTTCAGGTATCTAACAAAATCAAAAGAAAAAATATGTATTGTAGTTAAAAAGAAAATAGTAAACTCATGCTCAACATATTTTCTTAATCTAAAAGTGTAAAGGAATTACTAAATAAATAAAAATTAAGGTTTGAAAATTTCCTTAATGTAAAAGTAATTAAAAAGTAAAAAAAGGAGAAGTATTTAAAGTATTTACCTCAAGCTGAATAACTTTGACTAGACCAACGTAGTAGACCCCACGTCCTACGCCAATTTAAATGCCAAAGAGCAATTAAAAAACAAGTTTGTAACTTGGTTCTTTGGTAATTTTAGTATTTGAGAGTCGACCATTTATATAAGAGAATAAAATAATGTAAATGAGTGATTTATCCGATGTTGGTTATCAAGAAATCAGAAAACTCTAAGTATATTTCACAATTAAATACTCAACTTCTAACAACAATACAACATTAAAAACAATATTATTTGGATGTCATATCTTCATAGAAGTTGTAAGTGTTGATTTAACTCTTAGATGGAATTACTCTCATCCTAGAATGATACATACAACTCAAAAAAGAGTTCAAAGTTTCGGTATTGCTCAACATTTTATTTTGACTTTATGGTTGCTTAGGGGATACTTTTGGTTCACCTACAAAGTTTTGATCTCTTAGATGGAATTACTCTTAAGGATTTGACATCAAATTTAACTTTTGATCTCTTTATCAAATGTATAGAACTTTGTTTAAAATTATCAAAAGAGATAAAAATCAATCCAATGTCATCTCTAAGTTAAATATGCCCTAAAATAAGACGTTGTGTAAGAAACATAAAATAATGAGCTTTAAAATGCAAGAGAAGGATTTGTTAGGAGAAAATATTACCAGAAAATTCTGTTCATGTGATTTGATTTCTCTCTTCACAACAAGTAGCTTCCTTCCTTCTTCCTCTCATCACACTAACACTAATTCTCTGTTGTAAAAATAGCTCAAATAAGAAAACCCTTATCCCTCTTCTATTTATTTGGTTCAAATTTATACTCCTAAAAAGTTAGGTTAGGTCATTTTCTATTGCCTTCTATATCATGTGTTTAATTTTGTACTCTGAATTGTTTTTCTATTTATTTCCCAATCTCATAAACTTTCACATCACATTTTTAGTATGTTCTTGTTTGGTCTTTGTTCAATTATGAATAGTTCCACACATACACGTTATCTTTAGGTATACCCAGGGAAGGGCATGGTTACAATTGTTTTTTTTTCCTTCTTTTTGTGTAAACTTGGTTGTAAATGAAACTATGCAGAACTAGGAATACCCACCAAGCAAGTTGTACTTGGCCCTTTTCTTATTCTATGTTCTTTTTTATGATTATAAGATGGTAAGAATATTAGGTGAACACGACATTTTAGGGAGAAGGAATGTTGGGTAAAATCAATGTATGTCCCACCATTTTCAAAATGTAGGACCCTCATTGATTTAATAATTCCATAAAAAAATAAGTATTAGAGAAAGTATTTAAAAGATGGTGTTATTAGCGTTACTCTTGTAGGGAGTGTGTTCACGAAACCTGTACACTCATTTTTGTGTAAACATGGGTATCAATTTATTTTCTCCCTAATATTAACGATGGGTCAAACTCATGGGCTTTGGGATTGTGTGTTAGAATTTGTAACAGATAGCCATAGCTCTAGAAACAAGATATATCATATCTATAATGACAACAACAAAGATGTAACTGAATCATGAACTGCATACCTTTTAGAATTTAATAGATCATTGATTTTTTGAAGAAGTTTAATAGAACGTTAAGGGAGAGATTGGCATGAGAGGAGTGATTACCCACATTGCTGTCTAGGTTTCAAATATTTTTGGATAATGCAGAACCGCATTGTAATTCAAGGACAAATTGTTTCAATTTGTTTGAGCTAGATATTTTCTTTTCTTTGATCAGACGTATACTGGATCGATGTGTATTTAATCAACGTAAAATATACAAGACGTTTTCTGATGCGATAGAGTTACTTTAGTTCAAGGCATAGGTAGTTAGCCGGTGGGATTATAGTCAGGTTACTTTGAGGTTTTAGAGAGAACTCGATAGAAGAGTCGGTAAAAGTGATGAAAATGTGTAACTTGTCTTTGTTGCGGTGTGTAGTCATCTTTATATACGTGAGCTCGTATGTACAGTGATACAACCCAATTCGAGTAGGGATCACACTCCAGAAATTAAAATAGAAAACTAGAAATAAAAGAAAGAAAATTCATTATATTTTTCATTCATTCTCATAATAAGGCTTACAATGCTTATATAGACTTGTGCATACTCATAATAATAAGATAAGTGCACCCTAACATACTCAATATTATCCCTTAACAAGATACCTTCTAGATCCTTCTAAATTAAGGTGAGTTATAACAACTTCTAAAACTAGCTGACTCACCACATTAGCGCTCCTTATTCTAAATATCCTATCATACTATCTCTGTGAAAGAGGGCGCAATCTTGCATCAATGTGTAGTAATTTCTCATCTTGTGCTGAATCGTCATTTTATGTTTTCTTTCAATGCAATTTTGCAATTAAGCTTTGGTCTGCGATAATTCTCAACACTACATTACAATTCAATGATATAGATGATATGACGAAGATTTTTTTATTGAAGTTGGACCCCTTAATGTAAAGTGTCCATCACATCTTGATTAACCAACGTTCTCAATACTATCTGCACACAAGAAACCAAGATAGATTTCAGAATAAGAAGAAGATATTATGGAAATTAGCTATCAATCACATAATCTCACACACAACTTTTTCTACAGAAATATCTTCCTCGAGTTGATTTGTTTACACTTTAACAGAGGCAGAAATCATGTTCCAAATGTCCAGTTATGGGGGCATGAGAACACTTGATGCCATATCTCAAATACATGAGATTTCTACCTAAAGAAAGAAAGAGGAAGGAGAAGATATATCATCAGATGTCAATGGTATAGTGTCAAATCCCAGAGATGTAGCGTCTAGAGGAGTAGAAAAACAGAGGTCGTAACCGAAGAAATAAAGGTTGTGTCATTACAAACACAATTTACAAAGGGAACTGGAACGAGATAGAAATGGAATTATTTGTTTAATATGAGTTATATTCGTAAGTATCAAAAGGAGATGAGAACAAGAAAGGCTGCTTGCTATGAACATAGATCTTTGAGCCCATAGAGCAAATATCTATCTAGAATTCTAATCATAGGTCACGGCTCGGCCTCTTCTTAGATTAATAGCTACTTATGTCTTAACCCAGAAATGTTACATGTTAAGTACTACGAGTGAACCCCGGAAGGTCGTCATTTAAGTTTTATTCCCACCATCATGTAAATATTTTATTCTCACCTATTTTCTTGTAAACAAGAACATGAGAAATATGAAGTCGTTTTATTCTTAAGAATGTTTTATACTCAGGAATTAATTTGCTAACTTTGTATCAAACATATGAACTCATCTTTGTAACTTTCATATTTCATGAGAATATTTTTTACAACCATAAAACAAACATTTGTTTTTTGTGAATATTTGTTTTCTTTGTTTTCAACTTGTTAATAAGAAATTGAATGCATCAAAATTTTATTCTCAAAAAAATAATATACATGAAATTTTTTTTATGGAGACATTCCATTTTATCAGAATACTATTCTTTCGACGTATAAAATATTATACAATAAAACATTTTCATATGACATGAATGAATTTTCAGTAAAAAAAAGGGTTATAAATGAACATATTTTGTAAAGATAAATCACCATACCTATTAACATTATTCTTTTTTTTAGGAATATTATTCTCTTTTGTTTAACATTAAAATATATGTAAAGTATGAGATTCAAACCCCGACCACCACAAAAGAAACATTAAAATATACTTTTTTTATGAGTTGGAAATCAATTCAATACGGTGAAGCTTACAACACTCATACTCCGGATAACAATAAAATGACAGCCAATATAAAATAAATAAAACGACAGCTACTATAAAACACAGAAAATATTAAAAATAAATTATTAAGATACATATCCATGTTATAAATGAACATGTTTTATGAGTAGTTACTTGTGTAGATAGATTTGTATCAACACTCTGAGAAGATACAATTATTCATGGCAACAACACACGCCTTTTTCATTACACTTGCCACCCTTAGAAAACCCAGTGTTTGAACAAAAAATATCACAATAGTCACTAAATCTTCCACATGGTCCTTTGCTGACGCAACTTGTTTCAGAAGGTATTCCATTAATTGCTCCTCCTGCAATCAATATGATAGTGTTAGAAAGAAATATATTTGATCAAGGTTGTCAGACTCGCGGGTTTACATAGACTCGAAAAGGGTCTTTAGACTCGATTCGTAAACTCGCACGAGTTTAGGAACGAGTTTATCAAAAATGACGTTAAAAAACCTGTAACTGACATGTCTAATGGCAGCATGTTAGATGTCGTTTCCAAGAGTCTCATTGCGATAGGAAATGTTCTATAAGTTTATATTACTTCTTTTTCTTTTCTCAGGGTCTAATTTTACTTAAAACTTTAAACATGTGGAACACATTTTACATAATTTTAGATAACATTGTTAAAACATTCATTTTCATTTCATTCACCTTTTGGAAAAATGAGTATATTGTAAATCATCCTAATTAAAATACTTTTAAAAAATAATTATAGAACAAGTGAATTTGTTACCTAAAGTCAAAACGCAAGCAATGCATAGAAACGTGATGAAAAGTTGCATGCGGTTGATGCCAGTAGCCATGTTCTCTTGAAAGATTTTCTCAAATAAAAATGTTCCCTTGAATGATATTGAACAAATAATGAGTACAAGGAGCTATTTATTGAGAGCTTTAGGGAACAATAGCTAATTAAAACGGTAAATGCTATTATAAATATAATTAAATAAAATGGGATACTAATAATAAATGCTTTGACTTCCTTTCAAAAAAATAAATGCTTTGACTTCTCTTTTTATCTAACCAACATTTTTACAAATTTTTATATTGCTAATAATAATTTCTTTTTCATTGCACACAATAATCATCTCTGCTTTGTTATATATAAAAATAGAAGTTTTTATATAAAGAAAACGTTATTTTAGTCAAAATTTGAAAAATGATTTTAATTTTCTTGTTTACTTTAATCTGGAAAATGCGTTTTTTTCACTGCAATTTAGAAAATCTGTGAAAGTGGTCATACCTAAAATATATAAAGAATATTTAAAAATGGAAATAAATTAAAAAATAATAAATTTGATTTATTTATAAATAATAAACGGTTTTAAATTGCACACATACTTATCTACTTTTTTTAAAAAAAAAAAAAAAGAACTCTATTATTTAGTTAAAATGTCCTACCCGGATGTTACTTTAAAATACAAGTGTGAGTCATTTTGAGCTTAACTCAGTTGGTAAACACAATGCATAATAATATATCAAGGTTCGGGTTCAAACCCCGACCACCATAAAAAAGTAAAAAAAAAATACAAGTGTGAAAGTGATCCGAACCAAAATCAATCAGGATTTAATTTTTTTTAGTATTGTTCACAAATAAATGTGAAGAAGTGAGGTGTCCGGGACTCGAACTCCAATCTATGCATATATTGAAAGTGATCCGAACCAAAATCAATGAGAATTTAATTTTTTTTATTATTGTTCAAAATTAAATTAAATGTGAAGAAGTGAGGTGTTCGGGATTCGAACTCCAATCTATGCATATATCTTATAAATACAATACATCTAAGGGTGCGCCCCTAATATGGACCCTAATAAAATTGTCCAATGGTGGACCTTTGTATGGTGAAATGCTATAGCAGGTATGATATTTTTGTTGGGGAGTCCATGGAGGCCCGGGAGCGGCAATGGGCCAAACGTCTAGGACCATAAGAGACTTAAACACCACACTCTTACCCAAAAGGCAATGGGTTTATGGGTTCTCTCTCTTATCCACACTAAGATCCCACTCTCTCTCTCTCTCTTTCGTCTCTGCAATAATTGAAATGGTTTTGATACCTAGTTTTTATTTATGAGTGAGAAAGCAAAGTACCCATAAACCTCCCTCTCGTTACTAGTTTTTGGATCCTTACTGTTTGTTTTGTTTATAGTTTCACCTCCTTTTCATTTAAAATTCTTGTACAATCGAAAAAAAAATTAAAGCTTCAATCTCTCCCCTTTTAAAAAATCTCAACTTTAAGGGTGTCTTTGGATTGAGGGTTTAGGAGGGGAAGGGAGGGGAGAGTTCACTTTTAATTTTTAAATTACAAAAAAAGTAAAATGTTTTTTTTTAAAATAAATTAAGCGTTTTTGATGTATTATATAATCATTTATCATGTTGTTAATTCAATTTTCTAAAAATCATTTTATAATGTCCATAATTTAAAAAAGAAAAGTAAGCTCTCCCCTTCCTTTCCCTCCTAAACCCTCCATCCAAATACACTCTAAAACTACTGTTGCAGCTAGTACCAACACAAGTATGAGATTATTTTCTTTTAGGAAAAAGATCTATTGGGCATGTAATCAACCAACTAATTTATGGTTTTCTTGTTTGAGATCGTTACAATTGTTCATAATAGAAAGAAAAAAAAACATATGATTGTTACTTGAAATGAGGAAGAAAAGTTGCCTATACATTTTAAATTGCCCAAAACCTCATATTTATGTATTTGTGATTCGGAGAAGCCATTTATGTAACTAGAGAAAAAAGTGATGAATTTTGTATATACAAGATGGAAACCAGACTTTTTGTCAACAAAGGAGAAGCAAATGGAAACCGGACCCACAAAATTGGAACCCTTTGTACACGGTAATTTACTGAGGTGCACCTATGGTCCTTTAAATATGAGGTCCATATTAGAGGTTTCCTACATCTAATTATATCTTACAATGTAAATATTTATAAAAAGAGTTTTGCTATTAATTACGAAGGAATTGATGCAAGAAATGCAGAATAAATAAGTACGTGGCAATTGTGAAAAGAAACTACAAAGCTATTCGGAAATCATGGGGTGTATATCTTCAACTAATTTATGTCGTGTTTTTTTTTGTCAAGCAGTATATTGGCTAGAGTTCACCATTTTAAAAGTAAATAAGTGGGATGTCTGGGGTTCGAACCCTGGCCTCTGCATATAACAATGCATGTCCCTGTCAACTGAGTTATGCTCACGAGGACCATGTCGTGTTTTATTCTTGTCAAATATTTTCATAATATTCAGCTTTACCCTTATAAAAATGTTAATTAATAGGGGAAATTATATTGATTTAGCTCCCGTAAGTTCTATTCTAGTTTTAAATAACACAAACTGTAACGCCCACACTAAACTTATCTAAAAAGTTTAGCATGTGCATTATCTTTAGTACTGGATACATTAAAATTTACAACATAAAATACTTCGAATGAACATTTTATACAACAATATGCGTTCGCACAATTTACATGTAATACTACTCGTCCAAGAACATAGAAAACACATCCTCAAAGCCCATGACATCCTGCAGCGGGTACAAACGAACACTTGTTGATTATCCATCCAGCTTCAGCTTGCTAACTATTGCTAACCAATCTACTGATCTGAAACAAATAAGGACATAATGTCTCAGTGAGTTCTACCTAATCCTAGGCTATAGGTAACCTCGGGGAAGTCCTACGGTCACCACGTGTCTACAACACAACCTGCTTGTTGATTATACGTGTGTGGGGACTTGCATACTTAGACGATGGTGCATACTAGGGCCGTCATAAAGTTATTCATGCTATAACTTAAAGGTCTTGCCTCACATCATACACGTCATGGCGGTCAAGGGAACCTAAAACTGCTATGTCAAGATACGCTTAGCGCATCGAAACCTAAACATAAGCTATTCATGCATGTCACGTTCCCTCATCGGACGATTGGGGAGTCCCTAAATCGTCTACAATATAACATCTTAACCTTAACTTGATACATAAGCTATACCTGTCGAATACTATGTCATAAACATATCATGCTGTAATCATAATCATATTCGTACTCATATCATAATCATGTTCATTCGTTATGTTAGGGGTTAGCGTTGAACAAACATAGTTATCTTGGTTCATTTTACGGAATAATCCCGAGTGGAGTAACCCCAGAATATATTCCCATACATGACCGATGAAAATCGAGCTAAGGTACATCAGACTCCCTCAGTGTCGTTCGGGCCTACCTTGCGGAGCGTGTCCCGTCCCCCTAGCGTGAACCTCTTGTATCCACCTAGCATGGATAGCAAGAGACACGACACCTACATTGTAACGCCCATATTGAAAGAGTCTAGAATATTCAACATAAAACTTTTAAGCGGGATATTACATACATCTTGCTTAAAGTCTTATCATACATGGAAGCTTAAACTTAACTTATGTTAATGGGCACCACGAGTCCGTAATCTACAAGTTTAGCGGTGAGCCACCACTTGCTTATCTTAACATTCATAGCTTACCATACTAGTTCTCAACAATCTACGTCGAGGTTCTATGGTTTTCCCATTGCTCAAGGGTTAGAATACTACCTGAGCATAATGTATACTTAATTGTACTCTCGTGTTAATATGATTACAATGACGTATGTTATTACTTGGTTAACTTTTATTAAGCTTTATGAGATTGCAAAATGGTCACTGGGCAGAAAAAATTCATTCTTTAAGAAAATGGTGAATTTTGCTGTCACCGTGGCTTAGCTACCATCTGGCTCGCTTAGCCACCATGACAGAACAACAGATTGTGAATTTTGCTGTCACGGTGGCTTAGCCACCATCTGGTTCGCTTAGCCATCATGACAGAACATAAAAAACTCAGTAAAAATCATGTTTTGAGCATCTGTGAGATGCCCAATCGCCCAAGATCATTCTAACAATTTCAGTAAGCCTATTTGAGTGAAATAATAAAGTTTTAAACCAAGAATAACAAGTTATCTCACATGGTAAAAATCATAATACCAAGGGTGGGAACTAACTAAAGAATTCGGCTTATAGATTTTTGATAACTTCTTAACCACGGGCTCAAGCAGTCAGACCTCACCATAATCCCTACAAGCCTCCTTCACACCAACATGAAAACAACGGCTTCAGCTCAAAGCCTACATC
Organism: Medicago lupulina; assembly: GCA_958299785.1. Taxonomy (NCBI): domain Eukaryota; kingdom Viridiplantae; phylum Streptophyta; class Magnoliopsida; order Fabales; family Fabaceae; genus Medicago; species Medicago lupulina. The sequence goes on from OY283139.1 coordinate 77,489,261, forward strand.
AGTCCCCCAAACTTCAAAATCGTCTACATAATTCAATACTGGACCATAATCAGTGAAACTGGTACCAAAATGTCTGGAATTTCGTTATTTAACCATAGCATTAAAAATCACTTGATTCCAAGTTATAGAGAGAAAGTTATTACCGTTTTAGTGAATCCCTGTCCCAAAACCCGTAACCAAAATCTAACAGAAATTACCAAACTTCAAATGCATTTTCCGAATTCGTTTTTAATCCGAATCATACGTAACTTATATCCAAATTGAATGGAATTTAGCGTAGAACCCGAAAATGCAATAGTTAGACAAGCCTGAACTGTCATTCAATTCATAATAATCACTCATGATAGTTTTGAGACAACTTACCACACTTTGAAGCTCCAAATTCTCATACCCATGCTCCTAGCTTATGATTTTCTTCTTCATTAATGACTTGATTTCTTGCTTCTAATGCTAAACTTAACACAAAAAGTCACTTTCTACACATCAAATACCATTTCTAGCTTCAATTTGAAAAAACCCCCAAAGTGACAAATGGAGAGAATGCTCGGCTGTTGAGGAAAATGGAGGGATCTTCCAATCTTGAAATACACATAGTTTGTATAAAGATATAAGGGAAAAGCATTGCATGTTTGATTTGGCTACAAAAGTGAAAAGGGTAATGGTGGAAGGAAGGAGGAACACGTGAGGAAGGAGGAAGAGAGAAGAGGGAGGTTCTGATTTTTAGTGAGATAAATACAAGAGGAAAATGAAGGAAAGAGATCTTTGACACACACACACACACACATATATATATATATATATATATATATATATAGCCTTTTTGTGAAATGACTGTTCTGCCCTTTCTCAAAGAATTATATCTGATACCCTATTCTTGATACATATAACTGATAGAATTTAAGTGGGATATTACACAAACACTCTCTCTATTTTATGGAATGGTCTAAAAGTCAACGACCTAAATGTTAAGCTAAACTTTACTTTCTATTGAAAAACTAGTTATTTAGTTCTTGTGAATCTAATTCTCTAATTAGAAATTTGGTCTAGTGAAATGGACGAATTATAAATCTCTAAAATAATATAGAGAAATACCGCAAATAGAGCCATTAAGCACTAACCTCTCTTGTATTATTTTTAAAAGTGATAGTTTCCTCTCTTCTAAATTAACGATGTTAGGCATCCATTAGAGAAAAAAAATAAAATGCATTATATAAAGGAGTATTTATAAAAAATACTAGAACACATCAATTGTAATGAAAGTAGTTTTTGACAAGATTTTAATACAAAGAAAACATCATGGTCGATGATCCATAGCACCAAATCGTGTTTTGAGTGAACTTTGACTTCAAATCCTAAGTTTTTATGTTTTATTTCAGTCTCTCAATTAATACCAACAAACAAAATTGCAAAATAAAAAAAAAATTGCCACATCATAAAAAATAAAAAAAAATTCACATGGTTGTCACACGTGGTAAGGTTTCCTACCACATCAGTATCTACTGTGTGAATGAGCTATTAGATGACCAACATAGAAATAATCCAAAATTATAGGGGTAGATTTTTTTTGCCACATCAGTCTATTGAACAATTAATCTTAGTCCTTCAAGAACTCAGCTTATAGATTTCTGATAACTTCTTAACCACGGGCTCAAGCAGTCAGACCTCGCCATAATCCGTACAAGCATCCTTCACACCAACATGAAAACAACGGCTTCAGCTCAAAGCCTACATTAGTCCCCCAAACTTCAAAATCTTCTACATAATTCAATACTGGACCATAATCAGTGAAACTGGTACCAAAATGTCTGGAATTTCGTTATTTAACCATAGCATTAAAAATCACTTGATTCCAAGTTACAGAGAGAAAGTTATTACCGTTTTAGTGAAGCCCAGTCCCAAAACCCGTAACCAAAATCCAGCAGAAATTACCAAACTTCAAATGCATTTTCCGAATTCGTTTTTAATCCGAATCATACGTAACTTATATCCAAATTGAAGGGAATTTAGTGTAGAACCCGAAAATGCAATAGTTAGACAAGCCTGAACTGTCATACGAATTTCGGCACCCATCTCATAACTTTCAAGCATAACCACTGTTAACAATAATAACCCATTTTATTTAAGAACTCAGCCTTACATGCATCAACAACAGACCATCAACAACAATTCTCTAATTTAATTTTCAGCACCACATTGGTCCAATCATGCAAAAACAGTTCCTAAGCTACTCATACCACAACTTAAGCATTCAATTCATAATAATCACTCATGATAGTTTTGAGACAACTTACCACACTTTGAAGCTCCAAATTCTCATACCCATGCTCCTAGCTTATGATTTTCTTCTTCATTAATGAGTTCATTTCTTGCTTCTAATGCTAAACTTAACACAAAAGTCACTTTCTACACATCAAATACCATTTCTAGCTTCAATTTGATAAAATCCCCAAAGTGACAAATGGAGAGAAGGCTCGACTGTTGAGGAAAATGGAGGGAGAAGGATCTTCCAATCTTGAAATACACATAGTTTGTATAAAGATATACGGGAAAAGCATTGCATGTTTGATTTGGCTACAAAAGTGAAAAGGGTAATGTTGGATATCAAGAAATCAGAAAACATTTCACAATTAAATACTCAACTTCAAACAATACAACATTAAAAACAATATTATTTGGATGTCATATCTTCATAGAAGTTGTAAGCGTTGATTTAACTCTTAGATGGAATTACTCTCATCCTAAAATGATACATACAACTCAAAATAGAGTTTAAAGTTTGAGTGTTGCTCAACATTTTATTTTGACTTTATGGTTGCTTAAGGGATACTTTTGGTTCACCTACAAAGTTTTGATCTCTTAGATGGAATTACTCTTATTGATTTAACTCTTAGATGGAAATACTCTTAAGGATTTGACATCAAATTTAACTTTTGATCTCTTTATCAAATTTATAGAACTTTGTTTAAAATTATCAAAGAGATAAAAATCACTCCAATGTCATCTCTAAGTTAAATATGCCCTAAAATAAGACGTTGTGTAAGAAACATAAAATAATGAGCTTTAAAATGCAAGAGAAAATATTACCAGAAAATTCTGTTCATGTGATTTGATTTCTCTCTTCACAACAAGTAGCTTCCTTCCTTCTTCCTCTCATCACACTAACACTAATTCTCTGTTGTAAAAATAGCTCAAATAAGAAAACCCTTATCCCTCTTCTGTTTATTTGTGTAATATCCCGCACGAAAAATTTCCGCCAGTTATCAGTACCAGTTATTTTATCCTTTGGAATTTTTAAGAGAAGGGCGAAATGGTAATTGTGCGTAAGACATTTCAGGACTAAATCATATTATTCTAACAGACTACGAGAGATGAGATATGCCGCTTAAAACTTTTACGGCATTTACCGGATATTTAGTTTAAAGAAGAATGTAGAAAAGGGCAAAATTGTCATTTTCACCAAATGGAGTATATAATACAAAATATCTAAAAATTCTCTACACTTTTCTACACACTTCTCTCACTAGAAAATCAGATTTTCTTTCCCCCCCTCTCTCTACTTCCATCGCCCCTTTCCTCTCTTTCTCACCAATCCACCAAAAATTCATCATTTCTTCATGAGATTTTTGCAAGCTTTGCTATTTTCTTGAGCTTTGGAAGACATAGGGCCTTTAAGCAACTTGCTGCTCCTATTTTTCTTCTTAGAAGAAATTCGTTCAAGTGATTCTAGCAGGGGTTGAAGAAGTTAGAGCTAAGATGGTAATCATGTAGAGAAAATTGAAGCTTTGTGTTGTGTTTGGAGCATTAGAGGCAAGCTTGAGCAAGAAACAAGGATATTGAAGCTAGGGTTTGGCTTGGCAAGAAGATTGAAGCAAGGGCTGACTGTAAGTATAAACGATTCATAGCTTAAGTTGTGGTTAAGTTGCCATGAGTTGTTCCAATAGTTGCTATAATTGATTATTGAGTGAAACAAGTTAGAATTTCGATGTAACTGGTTTAGGAGATGTGTATACATGTTTAGTTTGATTCTGGAAAATTTGAACAGAAATTGAATTGTTTAGGGGGTCTAAGTTGTCAGTTAAGCTGTTTTGAGCAAAATGCCTTAAATGACTAAGTTGTGAATTCAAACTGCTGTATAATTGATTTATAGGGCTGATCATTCATGTTGGAATATTGTGTGAAAGTTGTAATTGAAGTTGATATGATAAAAAATCATAAGTTGCCAGTTAAGCCGTTGAAGAATAGCTTAAGTTGGAATTTAAGTTGTTTCAGGTATTATTTTGTAAAGACCAGCTTAGGAGAGATATGTTGAATTGGCATATGAGTAATGGAAAAATGATAAGCTGTTTCAGTAATGCTAAAAGTGCTTAAATGGTAATTAAGTTATTTTGGAAGTGCTTAAATAGCCAAACGGTGAACTTCTGGTGCAGATACTGAAATGGGAATTTTCGTATATGCTGGTGGATGAAGTAGGAGTCTGCCACAAGTGGGTTCGACTGTTTCAGAAAAATCAAGACCTATAAGTCAAGGCATAAGCTATTTTGGAAAGTGATTATGGAGTTAGCAAAAGCTACAAATTGAGGATAAGGTGTTTTGCCATTTCCGGGAGTGTTTCACGGTGAGTTCCTTTAGCTTAGAACCCACCTTTGAGATCGATTATAATTGTTAGATTATTGAGATAACTGGGATATTTAGACCATTTTTTTTTATGATTTCTTGTCTTTTGTGGAAGCATGACTATTTTGCCATATGAATGGCACATTTGAAACAGAATAAATATGAGATAGCAGAATGATTATTTCTGAATTAGGTACCATTGTTAGTTTATTCTAAAATCTCTTTTATGTTGTTAATAAGTATGTATATGCTAGTATAAATGTTGGAGGGAAATTCTATCAAGGCAATTGATGTATATAATTATAGTAATGATTTGAAATGCAGTTTATGAGTAATATGCTCACAGTGAATTATAGAAAATCGCAGAAAAATGGAAATGAGTGGAAAAATTGAAATGAGTAACATGCTTATAGTAAAAGAAAGAGAAAAAAAAAAATGTGAACTCTGTTTGCTACAACGAAGAGATAATGTAGCCTATGAGGTACGGCTCATAGTAACAAATGTGAAAACTCCGTTTGCTACAACGAAGAGATAATGTAGCCTATGAGGTACGGCTCATAGTAACAAATGTGAAAACTCTGTTTGCTACAACGAAGAGATAATGTAGCCTATGAGGTACGGCTCATAGTAACAAATGTGAAAACTCCGTTTGCTACAACGAAGAGATAATGTAGCCTATGAGGTACGGCTCATAGTAACAAAATGAGAAAACTCCGTTTGCCACAACGAAGAGATAATGTGGTCCAAATGCACAGTAAAATGTATAGTTAATGATATGAAATTTTTAAGTCAAGGATTATTCTGTAAGTATTTGAAAAACTTATATTTTTCAAATATGGAACCAAGGAAAAATTTTAAGGACCCTCCAACATAAATACTAACATAGCATACGCATGTTAACATGAAAGTTATGTTTCGAATGAATTAGCTACAAAGCAATATTTCATGGGCATTTTACAAATCGTTGGAAATGAGGAATATTTTAGTTATGGAACTCCTACTTAGTTAGCCGAAACTAGTTGTTATCAGAAAAAAATCAGAGACATACTCAGATAAGTATATCAAAGTTACTATACTAGAATACCATATATTGGATATATGTTTATGATTATTATTATGATTATGGTGAGTATGTTTATGATTAAAGTTATAAGTATGACTATGTTTATTATATAATCAAATAGTATTTCAGACAGCGATTCTAGTTATCCCCTAATCGCTCAGTTATGCATCATGAAATCACAAAAACCCAAAATGGGTTGAGTTTAGTAACAGATGGCGATCCTAGGTTCCCTGAGATTGCCTACAGCCTAGGATAGATGGAACTCACTGAGACAATATGTCTCACCCCAATCCTTTTTATTTATTTCAGATATTCAGGTTACTAGCCGTTAGAAAGGTTCGTGATGAAGAAGCAGAAGTCGCCGGACCATATAAAGTTCACGTCAATGGTAAAAAAAAAAAATTTAGAGGCATAAGCCGAAAATTTCTATCTCTTATTCAGAGAAGTATTTTTATTATTGTAATTTTAATGTATCCAATGCCAAGTTTAACACACATGCTAGATATCCTAGGTAATTCTAGTAGGGGTGTTACAATTTGGTTCAAATTTATACTCCTAAAAAGTTAGGTTAGGTCATTTTCTATTGCCTTCTATATCATGTGTTTAATTTTGTACTCTGAATTGTTTTTCTATTTATTTCCGAATCTCATAAACTTTCACATCACATTTTTAGTATGTCTCTTGTTTGGTCTTTGTTCAATTATGTATAGTTCCACACATACACGTTATCTTTAGGTATACCCTGGGAAGGGCATGGTTACAATTGTTTTTTTTTCCTTCTTTTTGTGTAAACTTGGTTGTAAATGAAACTATGCTGAACTAGGAATACCCACCAAGCAAGTTGTACTTGGCCCTTTTCTTATTCTATGTTCTTTTTTATGATTATAATATGGTAAGAATATTAGGTGAACACGACATTTTAGGGAGAAGGAATGCTGGGTAAAATCAATGTATGTCCCACCATTTGCAAAGTGTAAGACCCTCATTGATTTAATAATTCCTTAAGAAAATAAGTATTAGAGAAAGTATTTAAAAGAGGGTGTTATTAACGTTACTCTTTTAGGGAGTGTGCTCACGAAACCTGTACACTCATTTTTGTGTAAACTTAGGTATCAATTTATTTTCTCCCTAATATTAACGATGGGATAAACTTATGGGCTTTGGGAGTGTGTGTTAGAATTTGTAACAGATAGCCATAGCTCTAGAAACAAGATATATCATATCTATAATGACAACAACAAAGATGTAACTGAATCATGAACTGCATACCTTTTAGAATTTAATAGATCATTGATTTTTTGAAGAAGTTTAATAGATCATTAAGGGAGAGAACGGCATGAGAGGAGTGATTACCCACATTGCTGTCTAGGTTTCAAATATTTTTGGATATTGCAGAACCGCATTGTAATTCAAGGACAAATTGTTTCGATTTGTTTGAGCTAAATATATTTTTATTCTTTGATTAGACGTATACTTGATCGATGTGTATTCAATCAACGTAAAATATACAAGACGTTTTCTGATGCGATAGAGTTACTTTAGTTCAAGGCATAGGTAGTTAGCCGGTGGGATTATAGTCAGGTTACTTCAAGGTTTTATAGAGAACTCGATAGAAGAGTCGGTAAAAGTGATGAAAATGTGTAACTTGTCTTTGTTGTGGCGTGTAGTCATCTTTATATACGGGAGCTCGTTTGTATTGTGATACGACCCAATTCGAGTAGGAATCACACTCCAAAAATTAAGAGAGAAAACTAGAAATAAAAGAAAGAAAATTCATTATATTTTTCATTCATTCTCATAATAAGGCTTACAATGCTTATATAGACTTGTGCATAATCATAATAATAAGATAAGTGCACCCTAACATACTCAATATTATCCCTTAACAAGATACCTTCTAGATCCTGTAGATTAAGGTGAGTTATAACAACTTCTAAAACTAGCTGACTCACCACATTAGCGCTCCTTATTCTAAATATCCTATCATACTATCTCTGTGAAAGAGGGCGCAATCTTGCATCAATGTGTAGTAATTGCTCATCTTGTGCTGAATCGTCATTTTACCTTTTCTTTCAATGCAATTTTGCAATTAAGCTTTGGTCTGCGATAATTCTCAACACTACATTACAATTCAATGATATAGATGATATGACGAAGATTTTTTTATTGAAGTTGGACCCCTTAATGTAAAGTGTCCATCACATCTTGATTAACCAACCTTCTCAATACTATCTGCACACAAGAAACCAAGATAGATTTCAGAATAAGAAGAAGATATTATGGAAATTAGCTATCAATCTCATAATCTCACACACAACTTTTTCTACAAAAATATCTTCCTCGAGTTGATTTGTTTACACTTTAACAGAGGCAGAAATCATGTTCCAAATGTCCAGTTATGGGGGCATGAGAACCCTTGATGCCATATCTCAAATACATGAGATTTCTACCTAAAGAAAGAAAGAGGAAGGAGAAGATATATCATCAGATGTCAATGGTATAGTGTCAAATCCTAAAGATGTAGCGTCTAGAGGAGCAGAAAAGCAGAGGTCGTAACTGAAGAAATAAGGGTTGTGTCATTACAAACACAATTTACAAAGGGAACTGGAAGGAGATAGAAATGGAATTATTGGTTTAATATGACTTATATTCGTAAGTATCAAAAGGAGATGAGAACAAGAAAGACTGCTTGCTATGAACATATAGATCTTTGAGCCCAGAGAGCAAATATCTATCTAGAATTCTTATCATAGGCCACGGCTCGGCCTCTTCTTAGATTAATAGCTACTTATGTCTTAACCCAGAAATGTTGCATGTTAAGTACTACGAGTGAACCCCGGAAGGTCGTCATTTAAGTTTTATTCCCAACATCATGTAAATATTTTATTCTCACCTATTTTCTTGTAAACAAGAACATGAGAAATATGAAGTCGTTTTATTCTTAAGAATGTTTTATACTCGGGAATTAATTTGCTAACTTTGTATCAAACATATGAACTCATCTTTGTAACTTTCATATTTCATGAGAATATTTTTTACAACCATAAAACAAACATTTGTTTTTTGTGAATATTTGTTTTCTTTGTTTTAAACTTGTTAATAAGAAATAGAATGCATTAAATTTTATTCTCAAAAAAATAATATACATTAAATTGTTTTTATGGAGACATTCAATTTTATCAGAATACTATTCTTTCGACGTAAAAAATATTATACAATAAAACATTTTCATATGACATGAATGAATTTTCAGTAAAAAAAAGGGTTATAAATGAACATATTTTGTAAAGATAAATCACCATACCTATTAACATTATTCTTTTTTTTAGGAATATTATTCTCTTTTGTTTAACATTAAAATATATGTAAGGTATGAAATTCAAACCCCGACCACCACAAAAAAAAACATTAAAATATACTTTTTTTATGAGTAGGAAATCAATTCAATACGGTGAAGCTTACAACACTCATACTCCGGATAACAATAAAATGACAGCCAATATAAAATAAATAAAACGACAGCTACTATAAAACACAGAAAATATTAAAAATAAATTATTAAGATACATATCCATGTTATAAATGAACATGTTTTATGAGTAGTTACTTGTGTAGATAGATTTGTATCAACACTCTGAGAAGATACAATTATTCATGGCAACAACACACGCCTTTTTCATTACACTTGCCACCCTTAGAAAACCCAGTGTTTGAACAAAAAATATCACAATAGTCACTAAATCTTCCACATGGTCCTTTGCTGACGCAACTTGTTTCAAAAGGTATTCCATTAATTGCTCCTCCTGCAATCAATATGATAGTGTTAGAAAGAAATATATGTGATCAAGGTTGTCAGACTCGCGGGTTTACATAGACTCGAAAAGGGTCTTTAGACTCGATTCGTAAACTCGCACGAGTTTAGGAACGAGTTTATCAAAAATGACGTTAAAAAACCTGTAACTGACATGTCTAATGGCAGCATGTTAGATGTCGTTTCCAAGAGTCTCATTGCGATAGGAAATGTTCTATAAGTTTATATTACTTCTTTTTCTTTTCTCAGGGTCTAATTTTACTTAAAACTTTAAACATGTGGAACACATTTTACATAATTTTAGATAACATTGTTAAAACATTCATTTTCATTTCATTCACCTTTTGGAAAAATGAGTATATTGTAAATCATCCTAATTAAAATACTTTTAAAAAATAATTATAGAACAAGTGAATTTGTTACCTAAAGTCAAAACGCAAGCAATGCATAGAAACGTGATGAAAAGTTGCATGCGGTTGATGCCAGTAGCCATGTTCTCTTGAAAGATTTTCTCAAATAAAAATGTTCCCTTGAAAGATATTGAACAAATAATGAGTACAAGGAGCTATTTATTGAGAGCTTTAGGGAACAATAGCTAATTAAAACGGTAAATGCTATTATAAATATAATTAAATAAAATGGGATACTAATAATAAATGCTTTGACTTCCTTTCAAAAAAATAAATGCTTTGACTTCTCTTTTTATCTAACCAACATTTTTACAAATTTTTATATTGCTAATAATAATTTCTTTTTCATTGCACACAATAATCATCTCTGCTTTGTTATATATAAAAATAGAAGTTTTTATATAAAGAAAACGTTATTTTAGTCAAAATTTGAAAAATGATTTTAATTTTCTTGTTTACTTTAATCTGGAAAATGCGTTTTTTTCACTGCAATTTAGAAAATCTGTGAAAGTGGTCATACCTAAAATATATAAAGAATATTTAAAAATGGAAATAAATTAAAAAATAATAAATTTGATTTATTTATAAATAATAAACGGTTTTAAATTGCACACATACTTATCTACTTTTTTTAAAAAAAAAAAAAAAGAACTCTATTATTTAGTTAAAATGTCCTACCCGGATGTAACTTTAAAATACAAGTGTGAGTCATTTTGAGCTTAACTCAGTTGGTAAACACAATGCATAATAATATATCAAGGTTCGGGTTCAAACCCCGACCACCATAAAAAAGTAAAAAAAATACAAGTGTGAAAGTGATCCGAACCAAAATCAATCAGGATTTAATTTTTTTTAGTATTGTTCACAAATAAATGTGAAGAAGTGAGGTGTCCGGGACTCGAACTCCAATCTATGCATATATTGAAAGTGATCCGAACCAAAATCAATGAGAATTTAATTTTTTTTATTATTGTTCAAAATTAAATTAAATGTGAAGAAGTGAGGTGTTCGGGATTCGAACTCCAATCTATGCATATATCTTATAAATACAATACATCTAAGGGTGCGCCCCTAATATGGACCCTAATAAAATTGTCCAATGGTGGACCTTTGTATGGTGACATGCTATAGCAGGTATGATATTTTTGTTGGGGAGTCCATAGAGGCCCGGGAGCGGCATTGGGCCAAACGTCTAGGACCATAAGAGACTTAAACACCACACTCTTACCCAAAAGGCAATGGGTTTATGCGTTCTCTCTCTTATCCACACTAAGATCCCACTCTCGCTCCCCTGCCGAGCCTTAACCAGGGCTCGGATACCACTTGTTGGGGAGTTTGGCAAGCGTCGGGAGCGGCAATGGGATAAACGTCCAACACCAATAAGGGACTTCGAGGCCACATCTCCCCCCATAACCTTAAGGCAATGAGTTTATGTGTTCCCTCTCTTATATATCCTTTGTTTCCTTCATTTCTAGTCGATGTGGGACATAATCACTCACATTTTATTACCCAATATTTTTTATATTCATTTTTATGGCACTCGCACTCTCTCTCTCTTTCGTCTCTGCAATAATTGAAATGGTTTTGATACCTAGTTTTTATTTATGAGTGAGAAAGCAAAGTACCCATAAACCTCCCTCTCGTTACTAGTTTTTGGATCCTTACTGTTTGTTTTGTTTATAGTTTCACCTCCTTTTCATTTAAAATTCTTGTACCATCGAAACAAAAATTAAAGCTTCAATCTCTCCCCTTTTAAAAAATCTCAACTTTAAGGGTGTCTTTGGATTGAGGGTTTAGGAGGGGAAGGGAGGGGAGAGTTCACTTTTAATTTTTAAATTACGAAAAAAGTAAAATGTTTTTTTAAAATAAATTAAGCGTCTATGATGTATTATATAATCATTTATCATGTTGTTAATTCAATTTTCTAACAATCATTTTATAATGTCCGTAATTTAAAAAAGAAAAGTAAGCTCTCCCCTTCCTTCCCCTCCTAAACCCTCCATCCAAATACACTCTAAAGCTACTGTTGCAGCTAGTGCCAACACAAGTATGAGATTATTTTCTTTCAGGAAAAAGATCTATTGGGCATGTAATCAACCAACTAATTTATGGTTTTCTGGTTTTCCTGTTTGAGATCGTTACAATTGTTCATAATAGAAAGAAAAAAAAACATATGATTGTTACTTGAAATGAGGAAGAAAAGTTGCCTATACATTTTAAATTGCCCAAAACCTCATATTTATGTATTTGTGATTCGGAGAAGCCATTTATGTAACTAGAGAAAAAAGTGTTGAATTTTGTATACACAAGATGGAAGCCAGACTTTTTGTCAACAAAGGAGAAGCAGATGGAAACCGGACCCACAAAATTGGAACCCTTTGTAGACGGTAATTTACTGAGGTGCACCTATGGTCCTTTAAATATGAGGTTCATATTAGAGGTTTCCTACATCTAATTATATCTTACAATGTAAATATTTATAAAAAGAGTTTTGCTATTAATTACGAAGGAATTGATGCAAGAAATGCGGAATAAATAAGTACGTGGCAATTGTGAAAAGAAACTACAAAGCTATTCGGAAATCATGGGGTGTATATCTTCAACTAATTTATTTCGTGTTTTTTTTTTCATCAAGCAGTATATTGGCTAGAGTTCACCATTTTAAAAGTAAATAAGTGGGATGTCCGGGGTTCGAACCCCGGCCTCTGCATATAACGATGCATGTCCCTGTCAACTGAGTTATGCTCACGAGGACCATGTCGTGTTTTATTCTTGTCAAATATTTTCATAATATTCAGCTTTACCCTTATAAAAATGTTAATTAATAGGGGAAATTATATTGATTTAGCTCCCGTAAGTTCTATTCTAGTTTTAAATAACACAAACTGTAACGCCCACACTAAACTTATCTAAAAAGTTTAGCATGTGCATTATCTTTAGTACTGGATACATTAAAATTTACAACATAAAATACTTCGAATGAACATTTTATACAACAATATGCGTTCGCACAATTTACATGTAATACTACTCGTCCAAGAACATAGAAAACACATCCTCAAAGCCCATGACATCCTGCAGCGGGTACAAACGAACACTTGTTGATTATCCATCCAGCTTCAGCTTGCTAACTCTTGCTAACCAATCTACTGATCTGAAACAAATAAGGACATAATGTCTCAGTGAGTTCTACCTAATCCTAGGCTATAGGTAACCTCGGGGAAGTCCTACGGTCACCACGTGTCTACAACACAACCTGCCTGTTGATTATACGTGTGTGGGGACTTGCATACTTAGACGATGGTGCATACTAGGGCCGTCATAAAGTTATTCATGCTATAACTTAAAGGTCTTGCCTCACATCATACGCGTCATGGCGGTCAAGGGAACCTAAAACTGCTATGTCAAGATACGCTTAGCGCATCGAAACCTAAACATAAGCTATTCATGCATGTCACGTTCCCTCATCGGACGATTGGGGAGTCCCTAAATCGTCTACAATATAACATCTTAACCTTAACTTGATACATAAGCTATACCTGTCGAATACTATGTCATAAACATATCATGCTGTAATCATAATCATATTCGTACTCATATCATAATCATGTTCATTCGTTATGTTAGGGGTTAGCGTTGAACAAACATAGTTATCTTGGTTCATTTTACGGAATAATCCCGAGTGGAGTAACCCCAGAATATATTCCCATACATGACCGATGAAAATCGAGCTAAGGTACATCAGACTCCCTCAGTGTCGTTCGGGCCTACCTTGCGGAGCGTGTCCCGTCCCCCTAGCGTGAACCTCTTGTATCCACCTAGCATGGATAGCAAGAGACACGACACCTACATTGTAACGCCCATATTGAAAGAGTCTAGAATATTCAACATAAAACTTTTAAGCGGGATATTACATACATCTTGCTTAAAGTCTTATCATACATGGAAGCTTAAACTTAACTTATGTTAATGGGCACCACGAGTCCGTAATCTACAAGTTTAGCGGTGAGCCACCACTTGCTTATCTTAACATTCATAGCTTACCATACTAGTTCTCAACAATCTACGTCGAGGTTCTATGGTTTTCCCATTGCTCAAGGGTTAGAATACTACCTGAGCATAATGTATACTTAATTGTACTCTCGTGTTAATATGATGACAATGACGTATGTTATTACTTGGTTAACTTTTATTAAGCTTTATGAGATTGCAAAATGGTCACTGGGCAGAAAAAATTCATTCTTTAAGAAAATGGTGAATTTTGCTGTCACCGTGGCTTAGCTACCATCTGGCTCGCTTAGCCACCATGACAGAACAACAGATTGTGAATTTTGCTGTCACGGTGGCTTAGCCACCATCTGGTTCGCTTAGCCATCATGACAGAACATAAAAAACTCAGTAAAAATCATGTTTTGAGCATCTGTGAGATGCCCAATCGCCCAAGATCATTCTAACAATTTCAGTAAGCCTATTTGAGTGAAATAATAAAGTTTTAAACCAAGAATAACAAGTTATCTCACATGGTAAAAATCATAATACCAAGGGTGGGAACTAACTAAAGAATTCGGCTTATAGATTTTTGATAACTTCTTAACCACGGGCTCAAGCAGTCAGACCTCACCATAATCCCTACAAGCCTCCTTCACACCAACATGAAAACAACGGCTTCAGCTCAAAGCCTACATCAGTCCCCCAAACTTCAAAATCGTCTACATAATTCAATACTGGACCATAATCAGTGAAACTGGTACCAAAATGTCTGGAATTTCGTTATTTAACCATAGCATTAAAAATCACTTGATTCCAAGTTATAGAGAGAAAGTTATTACCGTTTTAGTGAATCCCTGTCCCAAAACCCGTAACCAAAATCTAACAGAAATTACCAAACTTCAAATGCATTTTCCGAATTCGTTTTTAATCCGAATCATACGTAACTTATATCCAAATTGAATGGAATTTAGCGTAGAACCCGAAAATGCAATAGTTAGACAAGCCTGAACTGTCATTCAATTCATAATAATCACTCATGATAGTTTTGAGACAACTTACCACACTTTGAAGCTCCAAATTCTCATACCCATGCTCCTAGCTTATGATTTTCTTCTTCATTAATGACTTGATTTCTTGCTTCTAATGCTAAACTTAACACAAAAAGTCACTTTCTACACATCAAATACCATTTCTAGCTTCAATTTGAAAAAACCCCCAAAGTGACAAATGGAGAGAATGCTCGGCTGTTGAGGAAAATGGAGGGATCTTCCAATCTTGAAATACACATAGTTTGTATAAAGATATAAGGGAAAAGCATTGCATGTTTGATTTGGCTACAAAAGTGAAAAGGGTAATGGTGGAAGGAAGGAGGAACACGTGAGGAAGGAGGAAGAGAGAAGAGGGAGGTTCTGATTTTTAGTGAGATAAATACAAGAGGAAAATGAAGGAAAGAGATCTTTGACACACACACACACACACACACACACATATATATATATATATATTATATATATATATATATAGCCTTTTTGTGAAATGACTGTTCTGCCCTTTCTCAAAGAATTATATCTGATACCCTATTCTTGATACATATAACTGATAGAATTTAAGTGGGATATTACACAAACACTCTCTCTATTTTATGGAATGGTCTAAAAGTCAACGACCTAAATGTTAAGCTAAACTTTACTTTCTATTGAAAAACTAGTTATTTAGTTCTTGTGAATCTAATTCTCTAATTAGAAATTTGGTCTAGTGAAATGGACGAATTATAAATCTCTAAAATAATATAGAGAAATACCGCAAATAGAGCCATTAAGCACTAACTTCTCTTGTATTATTTTTAAAAGTGATAGTTTCCTCTCTTCTAAATTAACGATGTTAGGCATCCATTAGAGAAAAAAAATAAAATGCATTATATAAAGGAGTATTTATAAAAAATACTAGAACACATCAATTGTAATGAAAGTAGTTTTTGACAAGATTTTAATACAAAGAAAACATCATGGTCGATGATCCATAGCACCAAATCATGTTTTGAGTGAACTTTGACTTCAAATCCTAAGTTTTTATGTTTTATTTCAGTCTCTCAATTAATACCAACAAACAAAATTGCAAAATAAAAAAAAAATTGCCACATCATAAAAAATAAAAAAAAAATTCACATGGTTGTCACACGTGGTAAGGTTTCCTACCACATCAGTATCTACTGTGTGAATGAGCTATTAGATGACCAACATAGAAATAATCCAAAATTATAGGGGTAGATTTTTTTTGCCACATCAGTCTATTGAACAATTAATCTTAGTCCTTCAAGATTTTATGAGCTTTCCTTGGTTTTCCCATAACCTTGGAGAACTACAAGATTCTATAGTCTTCCATTGATGAAGGTATGTTACCTTTAGAGAGAGTTCCACTTTTATCGTATCCGCGGTTAATGCTCTTTGTATTTTCCAACGCGAATAATATTTGCCATTTCAAAACAAAAAAAAAAACAGTATTATTGAACCTTTTGCATTTTTTGTCGATCCAAATTGACCAAATGGTGTGAGTGATGTCCTGAACTTGAGGGAACCATTTGTCCATTTCTTTATGCAAATAAAATGCCACAGCTAGACATATTAATGACACAATCGAGACCTTTACTCGACCAAATGAAATTATCAAAACTTCTCATATAGTGTTGGAAAACTGAAACCACAAATCCACAATACACCCTCTTTTCCTCAAATTAATGACTTTACCATCACCTAAGCTCCATGTAGCATTTTCCAAGATAGTAGAAATTTACTCCTTAATTTCTTGCCAAATGAAAGAGGTTGCATGATGGGCAATTGGCTTGTTTTCATGCACAAATGAGCATGTTGTTCCTTGCTATTTAAGAAATCTTCTTGATATATAGTTCTAGATGATTTGATGGATAATCCCCCTTCACTTAGACTAAATATAAATCTTCTTGATGAGCGAGCCGGTAGCGTCATTAGATCATATTTTTAAAAATTCATAAATAAAAATGACATTCTTTCCTATGAAAATTTAACATCTAGACTAAATTCATATTATCAATATTTGAACAGAATTGAAACATTTATAGATTTAACATATAAAAGTGTTCGACTACAACTACAAAAATAATAAGTTGACAATTTTCTTTGAATGGATTGGGTTGGCAGGTTAGAAGTATTAAACCATATTAGAGATATAGAAGTTAATTACATCTTAGTTATATTAGTCAGGAGTTAAATAACCTAATTGACTATATAAACTTTAATGTACTATTTGATGTAAGAACTCTCTAGTAATCAATATTATTTCCATTCACTTTTCTATATTTTTCTCTCATCTATGGATACTATCAGAGATTATAATAGGCTATTAGAGAGATAATTATTCAGCTATATTCTTTCTCAAAATTTCATCTTAAGCTTTCAAGCTTCATTGATTTATTTTTCTATCGAGTTCTTGATATTTTCTATCAAGATTCTTGTGGGATTTAACTCATTTTCCTTCTTGCCTACTTCCAGCAACACATAATGGATCTCCACACCAGTTCAAAGATGTTTTTGATATTCTCTTCATAATTTCCAGATAAGGACTCCAAGTTCAAGAACATGCTGATCCAATTAGACAAACTCCACGGATTCTTTGTGATGGGGAAGTCTGATGCAAGAAAATCATTGCTGCCAAAACCAAGAGCAAAGTTCAATTTCCATAAAGATAATGAATATTTAAGTAAATTTCATTCTTTTTAGAGCAAAGTTACATGTTAATTGGATTAGTTAGGAATTAGTTGGGTAAATTGACTATATAAACCTGAATGTACTACTTGATGGAACAACTCTCTCATGATCAGCGAGGGAGCCCTTCATGGGCTGAGGTGGGCCACGACCCACCCCAAAAAATTAAAAAACTAATGATCATAGATCTACTTTGCGAGATTTTAAACAATTTTGCTACGATTTTAGTGTTCGACAGATCCAAATTCGCACTAATGGGTTTAGTGGCCCACTTGGAAAAAGAAGTTAAAAATCATGGGTCTATTTTGCGAGTTTTAAACAATTTTTCAACAGTTTAGGTTTTCGGCGGTTCCAAAAGTGACATGTGATTATTTTTTTCATGCTTATACTTGGCTGGTTAGTGGAGGTTTGCATACCTTCTGTTTTTTTTTTTTTTTTTGGGTTTCAAATCTCTTTGATATTGTCTTGTTAAATCAAAATTCCCTCAATTAAGAGTTGTATTATAAATACTTTAGTTTTATTTTAACATATTATTGTTTATAGTTTGTTTTAGCGGCCCACCCCAACCATCTTTTCTGGCTCTGCCACTGCTCATGATCAGTATTATTTCCATTTCGCTTTTCTATATTTTTCTCCCATCTATGAGTTCAAGAATTGTAAAAAACCAAATACTTGAATCAAACTACTTCGAGTGTGATTGAGTTGTGTGGACTTGATGCAAAAAAAAGAAAGTCTAAACAACTTGATGATAAAAAAAAAAAAAAAGTCTAAACAAAACTCTTTAGGTGGTTGGATCCTCGAGTTGATCATGCGTGAAGGTGAGCCCAGGGATCATAGTGATTATGGATCTTGAGCCAAGTGGCTACACAGCTGTTGGTGAGTAACATAATTAAAAGGGGGATCCGGATCCTCTCAATCCAACTATTCTCTCAATCCTCTCAACAATAAAATCTAAAACATAGTATTAATTTAACGGATGAAAAAACTGATAGAACAAATTATTAAAACAAAACATGTTTCACATAATAGAACACAAAAGCACAACCTTATATCGCACAAAACCGTTCTCGTCAAAACTATAGTGAACCGTTCTTCAGTTGTTTTTTATTGATTTCTTTAAGAGTTACTATGGCTTCTTCCGGTTTGTATCTGCAAATCCAAATTGTGATGCCACAAAGCAATTTCTCTTTCAATCGAATAGGCACAAGGCACCTTGTGATATCAGTATCACTAATCATATTTGTAGGAATATACAATCATTTGAATTAAGAGCCAATAACATCACCTTCAACATGTAATTTAACATTATAGCAAGAAAATAAATAAAAAATTAAGAACAAAGGGACCGGCCGTGTAACAAAAGCTTCTGGTAAAAACAACAACGAAAGTCAAAGTAAACTAATATCACATTTTTAATTATTTTAAGTCTTTTGTTCCTCACCATCGGATTAATCCAAGAGTTGTGAATAGTGCAGGAGAGATTGAAGGAGAGAGCACAGCAGGAGAAGATCCGCTCGCTTAAAAGGGGAATCAAGGTGTTTGGTAGCTTAATTGGTTTGAGCTCAGGGATTAAATGAATTGATGAGTTAAAAGGTCTAGGGTTTACGTCCTGACAAGGAGAGAAATAATCTACCATTATCATACGAACATTTGCCGTTAAAAAAATTCAAAGGGGAGTCTAGTTACAAAAACATAATATTAAATTGTCCTGAAGATAATCAAAGATAAAATGCAGTCTTGCTGGATGGATAATAAAAGGATGAAAATAGAGACCCGACCGAAGAGAATGTCAAGTCTCAATAGATATTGATCAAAGGATGAGAATGTCTACTTATGAGCTTAGCTTAATGTTTTACAGTACATAACCAAACATGACCTATATATTTTCTCTACCTAGTTGTTCACCTTCTTCTTTGATATTTTCTTTACTTGGAGGAACTTGATAAGGTCTTGTAAGCATTCTGTAGCATAAACATCCTTTGTTAGCTCTTCTGCAATTTCAGCCGGAGTAACTTGAACTTCTCCTAAAAGAACTTCAATCTTTTCAAAGAGTAATGCAAAGGTAGTTAACAACCAATTGCTTAAAAGCAGAAAAGTTGCAATATGACAAATGAATTTGCTTGTCCATTCTACCAGGTCTTAGCAGAGCAGGATCAAGCCTGTCTTTGTGATTTGTTATGAAAACAATTATTTGTTCCTCTCCACAGCATGACCAAAGACCATCTACTGCATTCAATAGTCCTGAAAGCGTCACCTGTTGAAATTTTGAAACAAACATTTTAGTTTATAACTTTTTTCTATAAAAAAATACTTGACATGAACAAAAGAATATGATATAAATGTATCTACACTAGAATCAAGTAGGCTCATATACTTCTAAATATTTTATATTTTTTATGCATCCCAAAGATATTATAGTATGAATGATACTCAAAGATTAATGATATATTTGAAGAAAGCCATATACCTTATTGTATCCATTATTAACAACTTCTTTCTCTTCTCGGTTCTGCAAATTTATGGTGCAATCAATATCCTCTATCACAAGTATAGAACGATTGGACATATCAAGAATAAGTTGCTTCAAGCTCTTATTATCCGCTACATCAGTGAGATCCAAGTCATAGATGTCATAGTTGAGATAGTTAGCCATGGCTGCAATCAAGCTAGACTTTCCAGTACCAGGTGGACCATACAACAAGTAACCGCGTTTCCAAGCTTTCCCGGTTCTTCTATAGAACTCTTTAGCATTCACAAATCGATCCAAATCATTCATAATATCCCTTTGAAGATCTTCATCAATTGCAAGAGTGTTGAAAGTCATTGGATGGTTGAACTTAACTGGTTCCCAATTCCAACCAATGGTTCCATCATATCCATCATATTCAGTTGAGTAAATCTTGATTGCCATGTTTCCTTGTTTAATTTGATTAGCTATCTCCATCACATATGGCAAATATGAATCGAAAATTTTGTTCTTGTGTTTCTTTTGAAAAGTTAGCTCATAGGATCTTATTTCTGACACGGCCGAGGAGTCTTCATCGTAACTTCGAATCCGCATCCCTGAAGAGTCAACTTGTATGCAAATTAGTTTCCACTTTACACGAATACCTTCAAAAACATCACTCACTTCTTCATTTTTATCAATATTGACTGAAAGCTTTTTATGTTCCCCAGTTGCCGAGGAGTCTTCATCGTAACTCTTTCAACCAAGACAGTTGCTTTAGTCCCTAGATAAGCTTGTGCAGCCTCAAAAACGTCGTTTCTTGCCATTCCTCGAAATTCTTCAATGACTATGGTGAATTGCGCCGTAAATTGTCGAAAAAGATGATCAAGTCCAGCTTGAAAAAAGTTTAGGAGCTCATGAGGAATGAGCTCATTCGTCATGGTTCGCATTAGCACAATTGAGGCCATTGCAGACGCAAGTGGCTTGGTATCGAACATTGTTGAGATCACGATCGTTGATGAAGATCAGACGGTTGAAATTCTAGATCTGCTGACTGATATGGTCTGCAAAAATGATTTGCTGCAATGAGTTTGAATCCCGGAAAATATAGTTGTGAAAAAGTATAACTTTCTTTCAATTGGAGTGTGCATAGCCAATCAAGAATAAGGTAAATTAAGAATTTCATATTTTATGAAATCTTTTTCATAAATGATTTCAGATTTTATTTCCCTGCTTGTCAAAAGAAATAAAGAAATACCAATAAATTAAGATTTTTGTCAAAAAAGAAAAACATGAATTTTCTTTTTTGACAAGAAAACGGTGAATTAAGATCAGGGCCGTTCCAATAAATTTAGAGGCGAGGCTCTAATAGTTAAAATAGGCCCCTGAATTTTGGACGACCAACTCCATAGAGCTGTTTGCACCCTCAAGAGATGGCACCGATTAAGATCTGCGATTATATATCATCATATCAACTATAATTTGGTTTTGTTTTGCCTAAAATTTAAACAAATAGATAGATAGATAAAATTATTTCATTGTTGTCTATAAGTCGTAGCTCAACCAACAAAATGCGAAAATTGTTACATCAAAGACTGTCTACCAAAAGAAAGTAGAAAAAATTTCAGTGCTCCAAATCTAAAGAAAAATATGTATTTAGTTAAAAAAAAAAAAGTTATAGTAAACTGAAGGTCAGAAAGTTTCCTTAATCTAAAAGTAATTAAAAAGCAATAAGGAATAAATAAATTTTTGAAATAAAAAGGAATAAATAAATAAAAATTAAGGTAAGAGAATTTCCTTAATCTAAAAGTAATTAAAAACTAAAATTGGAGAAGTATTCAAAGTATTTACCCCAAGTCATAAGGGCAATAACGTGGATTTGACCGATATAGCAGACCACCACATCCTATGCCGATTTGAAGGCCAATCAGCAATCCAAAAGCAAGTAAATTTGTTTTTTGATGTCTCTAATATTTGATAGTCAACCTTTTATATAAGAGAAAAAATAATGTAAATGAGTGATTTATCCGATGTGGAACATCAAAAACTCATAAAACTCTTTGAAATATTGAAGTATATTTCACAATTAAATACTCAACTTATAACAACAATAAAACATTAAAAACAATAATATTTGGATTCCATATCTTAACAAAAAAAATGTAAGCATTGATTTAACCCTCGCATGAAATTACTCTCATCCAAAAATGATTGTACATACAACTCAAAATATAGCTCAAAGTTTCAAACATTTTATTTTGACTTTTTCGTTACTTAGGGGCTATTTTTGGTTTACCAAACCAAACGTTGGAATTGGGTCATGGACTATAAATCATACCATTTGTAAACATTGATATTATATTTTCAATGACCCTAATCTCATCGCAATATAATATCTATAAATCTTTATGTAAATCAAGACATACATGTTGCTGAACATAATATGATAACATCTTATTTTTAGTTTTATTCCAAGTTTATTTTGACATGTTAGACATCAGATTTAACTTTTGATCTCTTTATCAAATTTGTAGAGCTTTGTATAAATTTATCAAAGAGATCAAAATAACTTCAAAGTTAAATATGCCCTAAAATAACAGGTTGTGTTAGAAACATATGCAATGTAATAAAAAACTGCAATTGATTCTAAGCATGGTAATATAAAGATTTTTTACCAGTAAAATTATGAGTTTTAAATTGCAAGAGAAGGAAGTGTTGGGAGAAAATGTTACCACAACTGAAGATCAAATTTTGTTGATGTATTTTTTACTTCTTAGTTGCTTCTCTCTTCACAACAAGTAGCTTCCAACCTTTTTCCTCTCTTCACACTAACCCCATCCCTCTTCTGTTTATTTGGTTCAAATTTATACACCTAAAAAGTTAATTAGGTTAGGTCATTTTCTATTGCCTTCTATATCATGTGTTTAATTTTGTACTCTGAATTGTTTTTCTATTTATTTCCGAATCTCGTAAACTTTCACACCACATTTTTAGTATGCTTCTTGTTTGGTCTTTGTTCACTTTTGTATAGTTCCTGGGAAGGGAATGGAATACACCTCTAAGTACCACCAAGCTAGCTGTACTTGTCCCTTTCCTTATTTTATGTTCCTTTTTATGTTAACATATGCTCTTTTATGAATATGAATGCAAGATCTTAAGAATATTAGGTGAACACAACTTTCGTAGTGAACTTTTAATTTGAAAAACAGAATCTTCGGACTAAAAGTACACTTCTCGTTTCAATTATATAAAATACAATTCATCAGAGTATCATTGGTATAACTGTCCTCACATTCCGTACTCAAAGTAAACTAAACAGATATAATGAAATAATAATCTAAACCTATTTTTTATGAATTCATTTTAAGAAATAGCCACGGCAAGAAGCAATTCTAAGCGTTGGAATTTAATGAAATAACACTTAAACGCAGCAACAGTGAATAAACACAATCAACAACAACAACTGTACTTAACAGTAGTGAAATTATGGAACAGTGGCGGCAAGTAGCCGAACGTGGATATGTAAAGGTACAACAACTTCAATTGGAATTCGATGAATAATAATAATAATAATAATACGAAACTGCAATTGAAATCAATATGAATAGTTACCACTTAATTCAAAATTGCAAGTAAAGGAGGGTTCTGAAATTATAATATAGTGCGGTAGCTAAGGGTATATAACTGAGTGTCACTGATGTGTTTTCTTGTAGTCTGATTCCTAAGCAGAAAAACCTTTCATCGTGCAGAAAAATTGTGGAATCTTGTTTGATCAGATAGCAGCTGCAGAGAAAATCCTGGGAAATCAGTGTCCTGGTGCCATGACGGGCATCACAGGGCGTGATGGTCAGCCCGTCAGGCTCTTGTTGATCTGATGCCTTGAACTGTTAACTTCGTGGTGATGGTCTTGAGCACGACGGCCGTCATGGATCCTTCAGTGCACGTCACAAGTGCCTTTTTAGCCTTTTTCTTCCGTTTTCGCTTCTAATCACTCAAGTACCTGAAATATAAACAGAACACCAGCGGATATCATGCAAAATCAGACTAATGATTCTAAAACAAGTGAAAATTAAGCTACTTAGACAATGTATTTTGCGTGTTATCAGGTTTCCTGCCCCGTCAGCTTCTACAGTGTGAATGAGCTACTGGAGAACCAAAATATGAATAATCCAAAATTAAAGGGTTGGATTTTTTGTTGTTGCAGGGCCTATTTTCATACCTCGCGTATATCACAGTACTATTTGAACTATTAATCTTTTTCATTATTGAAAGCTAACACAACACTTTGAGAGTCACTTTCTATCCATAATAAGTGATGCCAAACCTTATTATTTTTTATCTCAATAATTGTCCCCATAACAATATGGAATTCATCCAAAAAAGCACCATTGTAACCAATATTCTAAGCAAAGCTTCCTAAAATTTTTGTTTTGTGAACCCTGTAAAGGATTCCAATGGAAGAAGTTGATGGATTCCCAATTTCTGATCCATCTATATGTTTTTGCCTTCACCTAGCCTATCATAGGAGGTTTCCATAGTCCTCCAATATTTTATCAGCTTTCCTCGGTATTCGCATAACCTTGAAGATCTGCAAGATTCTAAAGTCTTCCATTGATGAAGACATATGACCTTTAGAGAGAGTTCCACTTTGTTTGACTTCAGATACAATCATGTTAAAAATGTTGCTCCTTGCTATTTAAGAATTCCAACATAAATGCAGCATTGCACACTAAAACATCTTTGAGGTTTAGTAACATTTGAAAATTGTAACTGAATCAAGAAAAATGTTACTATTTCAATTCAGTAACATTACAACAAATGTTAGGTAAAGTCTATGTTACTAAAAGACGTCAGCAACATTTTCACATATTATCAGTGACAATTGATAACTGTTACATGTCTATATTTATTTGTAACACTTGCGATTATCATTAGTAACATGAAATAACTGTTATGACTTTATGTTTCTTGTAGCATGCAAAATATGTTACTATTTTGTACACAAAAGTTGATTAGCTATAGGAGTTTTTTTAGTTAATCCACCGCATTGGCCTAATAAAACTTGAAAATATCAACCAAAGTTTCAACCTTCACATAACATTGTTCATTTATAACACTTTTTGTTAGAGAAACATTACTAGTGAAATGATCCAATTATTGAATCTGAAAAATACATAACAAATATGCTTTACACAATCAATGCAAATCACAACTTCACTTTTGTACCAACTCTTAGACTAAACTTCTTGATAACTAATACAATGAAATAAGATGCTCTATGTAAACCTATTAATCACTTATACTAGCCATGAGGGGATCTAAGTAGTTAATGAAAAACCCACTTGGGTTGGCCTAGGAGTATTGACTTGGGATATGGGAATGTGTTCCTCCTTAAGATCTCAGGTTCGATTCTCTCTAGTGTCAATTTAGGTGGGTCAATTTAGCTTCTTCAAAAAAAAGTAGTTAATGAAAATTGAGCAACACTAGAAAATTTGTTCCTTGTACGCTTTTCAATTGTTTGTCACGCTTGCTATTCGAAACACCATGGCAGAACTTGGTAATTGTCCTTAAACACTGCAAACATGATTCAACATTATTAATCATGACCTAGAAATTGGTAAAAAGCAACAACATTTGCAGCACAAAAACAAATAGCGGAAGTAAAGCAATGTTGTCAATCGCGGATTGTGGGAATAATAGTAGTTTGATAAAATTCCGCTATGCTATTGTGCCACTATAGTTCTACATGATCAGATGGATAAATCCCCCTTCACTTAGACTAATTAGGAATCTTCTTGATGAGTCGGTTGGGTCATTGGATCATGATTCATGAGACAGATATTTGTTGGAACATGTGTGGAAATTGAGTTAAAAGACTAAACATAAATTCTCATGTTGGGTAGAACTATTGTTGTGTGAATTAGAAAAAAGTGGAAGTCCCACATCGAACAGAACACGCACATTAGTAGTGTTTATATAGTGGGGGTGTACCTCTAATTAATGGGGCTACATAGTTATGTGAACGAAGTAAAAAAAATTATAAAAAAAAAATATATATATATATATATATATTATTATTATTTGAAAATGATAAATTAAATAATTAATTTAATCATTATTAGAAAGTGTTTTCTTAGTCCCCAAGTTTTGCTAAAATATTTTGGAACACAATCTAAAATTTTTTGGTAGGCAATCTAATATATTTTAGTGCTTGATCTGAAATATATTTTGGTACATAATATAATATACTTTTGTACTCAATATAATATGTTTTGGTATTCAATTAAGATATTTTTGTACTAGATCTAATATGTGAATTACTTGGTCCTAAAGTTTCTCGTTTATTAGTTGTGAATTTTCTCTTAGAGAGCTTACACAATGCATTCTACACACTGAAATTCACAGTTGATGCTTCCTGTGCTTTTCTTCTCTTCTCCCTTCGACTTGTGTTAACAAGTCATTCTTCTCCTTCTACTCCTTTTTTTCCCTTCGGTTTCGATAAGAGTGGTTACGTACCATATTCGAGTGGTTTTAATCGAACGATTAAACCATATTAGAGGTGTATACTCTCGAGCGATTACATACAGTGCAGTACGTAATCGTAATAGTGATCTGGGCTGTTTTATCTTGGAGGCGGCGCGGTTGTTAGTCTACCTTGCACAAACTTGGGTAGTGCCGCGAAACGTCTTAAAGAAAGCGACCTGGTCGTGACTCACCCCGGTAAATTCGTTTGGTACAATTTTTAATACGAAAACAACAATATTTTAAAAAATTCATAAATAAAAATGACATTCTTGTTGAAGTAAAAATATTTTTGATGAATGTTTTAATGATAACAAACCTCGTGGAATAAATGATAAGTTTTATGAATGTTGATATACTGATGTTTGCACTTGAGTTTTTGTTAAAAGAACATGAATCACATAAGTGGGTAAGCTAGAAGCCACCCACATTGGTAAGTGCATTATATCTACTCAACAATGAAAGAATGAGTATATTATCAGTTGAAACAACAAGATCATATCTCCATGAAGATTCATAGCTGAAGAATCGTGATGGAAAAACTTGAATCATGATGGAAGAACTTACATCACAAGCTACACAAGAGTGTGCTTGAAGTTATGTGACAAAACTCACATTGAGTTTTATGTTATATGATAAAAGGAAATATGCATACAAGCTAGGAATATTCTCATAAGCTCCTCAAAGTATCACACTTCCAAAGCTTCTGAAGATAAGAAGTTCTGAGTTCAGAATGTTCATATGAACAGAGATCAGAATGTTCATATGAATGGAGTTCATAATAATCATGTACATTAACCATGAATATATCTAGAAATAATAAAGGATTACTTCTTGGATAAACAAGAATATTTAAAGTCATCAGTTACATGACATGATGAACTAGATGCAAAGAAATATTCTTTTGGACTTCAAAGAAAGAATCATATTGTTTGTCAAAACAAATTATATCTCATTTATATGCTTCAAGTAGTTTTTGAAGGAAATAAATAAACAACCTTCATAGGGTTCAAAGTGTTGAAGAACATCAGAATGTTCAACACAAAGTACAACCGTCAAAAAAAAGGAACCCAGAAGAAACATTCTGAAGTTCATATGTTTGAACCCAGAAGGAGTTCAGAAGGTTGCTCAGAAGGTTCATTAGAGCAAACCCATAAATTAATGTCCACACCAACAACATGCAAGAACAGATGTGACATGAACATATCTTATGTAGACAATGATTTTGACTTTGGATCAAGAAATCATTAAAGACATCTATGGTGATTAAAGGATGAATGGACTTTGATAGTTCTTAGTATTTGTGTGTTCTTGAGTGATTAACCAAGAAACAAACAAAGTTTAAATCATACCAAGATACAAGAAATCAAAGAACATTTGCATTCATGAACTAACTCTAAGTTCAGAAAGTTAGTTCAGAATGTTGTTTAGAATGTTGATCAGTGAGTTGATCAGAAGGTTCAAGCAGAGTTCAGAAGGTTGTTCTAAAACAAACCCAGAATGTCAAGAACATTGTTGAAGACATGCAAGCTACAACGTGACATAGATAAATGTCCAGGAAAGTACATTTGCATAGATCAATCAAGCAATAAAGACATTTATAAGAATTATGTCAAAAGGATATTCGATGTTCATCTAAGACTATGAACATCGAATACTAGGAATATTCCAATGAGAATATTATCATAGATGATGCATTCACTGCACTTCAGTTTTGTTTTCACTATTAGGATTGATTACACCATATGCAAGTCTTACAAATCATCCTAACTGAAACAGATGGAACATTCTGATGGTCAGAATGTTCAGCTTTGCACATGCTTTAATTGTGAACAGTACAGTAGGTAAAAAGCAAAAGCAAAAAGCAAGCTCATGTCAAATTCAATTAGAATTAGACACTTAAGGGAGCAGGTACTGTTCAGTATCAGAAAATCTCTTAAAGCATGGGTCTGAAGATTGCAGATCCACTTTATCTCTCCTGCACACAATCTAAGGCAAATCTGGAAACAACTTTATCCAGCAACTTTCTGATGTATGCGGAAAAGCCGCTACACTTGGATATTGCCCAGAAATTCATATGAAAACCATATGACACTCCCAAAAATTCATGTGTTCATTCATACATGATGAACCCAGATGAAGATCATGATGAACCCAGATGAAATCATCAAGAACACAACAACATTCTGAAGTTCATCTTTTGATCAGAATGTTCACCCAGAATTTCAAGTAAAAGTTTGTGGGACCCAAGACACATGGCATAACGCCATTGGACACCCTACAACAGCTATATGAGCCCCAAGACTCTATAAATAGTGATCAAAGGCTCAACATTACTTGCATCATTGCAAAGCATACTAGAAAACAACTTGATTTTGTTTGACGCTCTTGCAATTTAAATTGATCATCACTGAAGGATCTTCTTACCTTCTTGTAGTGTAAATCAATACTCTTTGTTATCTCTTTCAAAGATAACTTCTTCTTCTTCCCCCTCTTCTGTTTGTCTCTCAAACATTCAAACTTTAAACATCTTGTAAAGTCTCATGTAGCTTTAGGGGTACTAAAGTGTTAGTTTGAGCAAAAGGTGTAAAAGTCTAAGTGGGTAACTCAACAAGAAGAACAGAAAGTCTCATCTAACTTTAGGGGTACTAAAGTGTTAGTTTGAGCAGAAGGTGTAAAAGTTTAAGTGGGTAACTTAGCAAGAAGATGCAAGCCTGCTGAGGCTTAGAGAATACAGTTGATGTAATTGTTCAGGTGAACAAGATTGTAAAGTGCAGGATTTGAGAGGTTATCTCAAACATCATAGTGGAAACTCTCACAAGATTGTGAGGAGTGGACTAACCCACATTAGGTGAACCACTATAAATTCCTATGTGTTCTTTCTCTTCCCTTTACTCTTTTAAATTCAGTATACACTATACACACACAACCCAGTTACTTGATTAAATCAGTTTCTGCATAATCTGCACAAGAACGTCAAAACGTTCTGAAGCAATTTCACTAACTTAACTTTTCCAAGTAAACCACTTGAGAATTAATTTTAAGTTACAGGTTAATTTTTAAAGGGTCACAATTCAAACCCCCTCTATTTTATTTACTTCAATTCTTTCCTATGCCATTTTAACATCTAGACTAAATTTTCAATATCTAACATTTGAACCAAATTGAAACACTTCTAGACTCAAGATATAAAAGAGTTCGACTACAACTACAAAAATAATAAGTTGACAATTTTCTTTGAATGGACTGGGTTAGCATGATAGAAGGATTAAACCATATCAGAGATATAAATGTTAATTACATGCTAGTTATATTAGTTAGGAGTTAAATAACCTAATTGACTATATAAACTTGATGTACTATTTGATGTAACTACTCTCTCATAATCAAATATTATTTCCATTTCACTTTGCTATATTTTTCTCTCATCTATGGATTCTATAATTATTCAGCTATATTCTTTCTCAAAATTTCCTTCTTGCCTACTTCCAGCAAAACATGATAATGGATCTCCTCACCAGTTCAAAGTTGCTTTTGATATTCTATTTACAATTTCCAGCTAAGGACTCCAAGTTCAAGAACATGCTGATCCAATTAGACAAACTCCACGGAATCTTTGTGATGGGGAAGTCTGATGCAAGAAAATCATTGCCGCCAAAATCAAGAGCAAAGTGCAATTTCCATAAAGATAATGGATATTTAAGTAAAATTCATTCTTTTTAGCGTTTTAGTCGATGTGTTTTTGACTTTTGTATTTTTCAAGTTGGAAGTGTTGTAAGCACCTCTCGGCTATCGGGAGACCATTAGAGATATAAGAGTTAGTGACATGTTACTTAGATTAGTTATAAATTAGTTGGCTTAATTGACTATATAAATCTTAATGTATTACTTGATGGAACAACTCTCACATGATCAATATTATTTCCATTTCACTCTTCTATACTTTTTCTCCAAGTTATGAGTTCGACCAAGAATTGTAAATAACCAAGTATCTGAAAACAACTTCGAGTGTGATTGAATTGTGTGGACTCGACACAAAAAAAAAAAAAAAAAAAAAAAAAAAAAAAAAAAGACTAACCAAAACTCTTCAGGTGGTTGGATCATCAAGTTGATCGGATTGATCCTTTTCCTTGAAGGTGAGCTCAGGTATCATAGATTGTGGATCTTGAGTCAAGTGGCTACACAGCTGTTGGCGAGTAACATAATTAAAAGGGGAATTGTGGTGTTTGGTAGCTCAATTGGTTTGAGCTTATGGATTAAATGAATTGATGAGTTAAAGGTATAGGGTTTACGTACAAGGAGAGAAATACTCTACCATTATCATACGAACATTTGCTGTTAAAAAAACGCAAAGGAGAGTCTAGTTACAAAAACATACAATTGAATTGTCCTGTATTGCGGCATGTAACATTCCTGAAGATAATCTAAGATAAAATTCAGTCCTACTGGATGGATAGTAAAAAATCATGATATTTTATACTTAAAATGTGCTTATTTCAGTTTGCAATGAAAATAGAGACCTCACTGAAGAGAATCTCAAGTCTCAATAGAATGTGATCAAACGATGAGAATGTCGACTTATGACCTTAGCTTGATGTTTTACAGTACAGAACCAAACATGACCTATATATTTTCTCTACCTAGTTCACCTTCTTCTTTGATATTTTTTTGGCTTGGAGGAATTTGATAAGGTCTTGTAAGCATTCTGTAGCATCAACATCCTTTGTTAACTCTTCTGCAATGGCAGCTGGAGTAACTTGAACTTCTCCTAGAAGCACTTCAATCTTTTCAAAGAGTTCATGTTCAGTAATGCAAAGGTAATTAATAACCAATTGCTTAAAAGCGGAAAAGTTGCAATATGACAAGTGAATTTGCTTGTCCATTCTACCAGGCCTTAGCAGAGCAGGATCAAGTCTTTCTTTGTGATTTGTGTGAAAACAATAATGTGTTCTTCGCAACAGCATGACCAAAGACCATCTACTGCATTCAATAGTCCTGAAAGTGTCACCTGTTGACATTATCAACAAACGTTAATTTGTTGGCTAAATTATGACTATAGTTAAATGTATCTACACTAGAAAGATACATTTTGGTATGAATAAAACTCAAAGATTAATGATATATTTGAAGAAAAATATATACCTTATTGTCTCCATTATTAACAACTTCTTTCTCTTCTTCTCGGTTCTGCAAATTTATGGTGCAATCAATATCCTCTATCACAAGTATAGAACGATTGGACATGTCAAGAATAAGTTGCTTCAAGCGCTTATTATCTCCTACATCCGTGAGATCCAAATCATAGATATGATAGTTGAGATAGTTAGCCATGACTGCAATCAAACTAGACTTTCCAGTGCCAGGAGGACCATACAACAAGTAGCCGTGTTTCCAAGCTTTCCCGGTTCTTCTATAGAACTCTTTAGCTTTCATAAATCAATCCAAATCATTGATAATATCCCTTTGAAGATCTTCATCAATCGCAAGAGTGTTGAAAGTCATTGGATGGTTGAACTTAACTGGTTCCCGATTCCAACCAATAGTTCCATCATATCCATCGAATTCAGTTGAGTAAATCTTGATTGCCATGTTTCCTTGTTTAATTTGATTTGCTATCTCCATCAAGGCAAATATGAATCGAAAATCTTGTTCTTGTGTTTCTTTTGAAAAGTTAGCTCATAGGATCTTATTTCTGACACAGCCGAGGAGTCTTCATCGTAACTTCGAATCCGCATCCGCGAAGAGTCAACTTGTATGCAAATTAGTTTCCACTTTACACCCTTCAAAAATATCACTCACTTCTCCATGTCTATCAATATTGACTGAAAGCTTTTTATGTTCCCCAGATTTGCTTACTTTAACTCTTTCAACCGAGACAATTGCTTTAGTCCCTAGATAGGCTTGTGCAGCCTCAAAAACTTCGTTTCTTGCCATTCCTCGAAATTCTTCAATGACTATGGTGAATTGCGCCGTAAATTGACGAAAAAGATGATCAAGTCCAGCTTGAAGAAAGTGTAGGAGCTCATGAGGAATGAGCTCATTCGTCATGGTTCGCATTAGCACAATTGAGGCCATTGCAGACACAAGTGGCTTGGTATCGAACATTGTCGAGATCACGATTGTTGATGAAGATCAGACAGTTGAAATTCTAGATAAGATGACGGATATGGTCTGCTAAAATTATAGTCCGCAATGAGTTTGAATCCTGGAAAATATAGTTGTGAAAAAATATAACTTTCTTTCAATTGGAGTATGCATAGCCAATTAAGAATTAAGAATAAGGTGCATTTCTTACATTAAATTAAGAATTTCAGAATTTATGAAATTTTTTTCATAAATGATTTCAGATTTTATTTCCCTGCTTGTCAAAAGAAATAAATAAAATACCAATAAATTAAGATTTTTGTCAAAAAAGAAAAACATTGAATTTTCTTATCTGAGAAGATAACGGTGAATTAAGATTAGGGTCATTCCTATAAATTTAGAAGCTCGGCTCTAATAGTGAAAATAGGCCTCCAAATTTTTGAGGCCTAGCTCCATAGAGTTGTTTACACCCCCAAGGGACAGCCCTGATTAAGATCTACGATTATATATCATCATATATCAACTATTATTTAGTTTAGTTTTGCCTAAAATTTAAACAAATAGATAGATAAAATTATTTCATTGTTGTCCATAAATCGTAGCTCAACTAACAAAATGCGAAAATTGTTACATCAAAGTCTATCTACCAAAAGAAAGTAGAAAAAATTTCAGGGCTCCAAATCTAAAGATAAATATGTATTTAGTTAAAAAAAATTATAGTAAACTCAAGGGCAGAAAGTTTCCTTAATCTAAAAGTAATTAAAAATCAAAAAGCAATAAATAAATTTTTGAAAGAAAAAGGAATAAATAAATAAAAATTAAGGTTAGAGAATTTCCTTAATCTAAAAGTAATTAAAAAGTAAAATTGGAGAAGCATTCAAAGTATTTACCTCAAGTCATAAGTGCAATAACGTGGATTTGACTGATATAGCGGACCACCACGTCCGATGCCGATTTGAAGGCCAAACAGCAATCCAAAAACATGTAAATTTGTTCTTTGATGTCTCTAATATTTGATAATCGGCCTTTTATATAAGAGAAAAATATAATGTAAATGAGTGATTTGTCCGATGCGGAACATCAAAAACTCATAAAATCTTTCAAATATTAAAGTATATTTCACAATTACATACTCAACTTATAACAACAATACAACTCTCAACAAAAACAACAATGCAACATTAAAAACAATATTATTTGAATTCCACTTCTTAGCAACAAAAAAAATGTAAGCATTGATTTAACCCTCGCATGAAATTACTCTCATCCTAAAATGATAGTACATACAACTCAAAATATAGCTCAAAGTTTAAATATTGCTCAACATTTTATTTTGACTTTTGGTTACTTAGGGGCTACTTTTGGTTCACCAAACTTTTGGCATATATACCATTTGTAAACATTGATATTATATTTTCAATGACCCTAATCTCATCGCCAAATAATATCTATAAATCTATATGTAAATCAAGACATACATGTTGCTGAACATAGTATGACAACATCTTATTTTTATTTTTATTCCAAGTTTATTTTGACATGTTAGACATCAGATTTAACTGTTGATCTCTTTATCAAATTTGTAGAGCTTTGTATAAATTTATCAAAGAGATCAAAATAACTTCAAAGTTAAATATGCCCTAAAATAAGAGGATGTTAGAAACATATGCAATCTAATTAAAAAATGCAATTGATTCTAAGCATGGTAATAAAAAGTTTTTTTTACCAATAAAATCTCCACGGGACTTAAGTCCCACTGGCAACTTTTTTATAACCTTGAACTAAGTGAGTTATTCTCATGTTTAATTCCTGCCAAATCACAACTCATCCTTTGTTCACAAATTCAAATGGTAGAAAATAGAAATTAGGAATTCTCGGATATGGAAAAATAAGATTTGTGAGCAGAGAGGTAAGATGGAGCACATAATTAAATATGTTCAGCAGTCCTCACCTATTGATATTTTATTTTTCCATTCATGTGACTCATACTCATTCATGGGCATATTCCTTTGTGTCTTGTTTTCGTGCCTTGGTTGTGTACTCTTATGGAGTTTAGCTGCTTTCAACTGAAAAATTGCATTAAGAAAGCCAAGTTGTCAGCTAATAAGAGAAGTATGAGGCGGTGAGGATAAACATGAGAATAACTCACTTAGTTCAAGGTTATAAAAAAGTTGCCAGGTTGCGCGCGGGATTTAAGTCTTGTGGTTAACTGCCGCTGGTTGTAGGCAGTGCAAGTTAACTCACGTTTGGTACCTTGCGTGAGTTAACTTGCTTTGGGGTTAATTTTGGAAGTTTGGGATGGGAATGAGCAAAAATGAAAGGGAAAAAGAAAATATTTTCTCCCTAATATTTTTCTTTATGTTAGAATTTGTAACAGTTAGCCATATATCTAGATAAAAGATATAGCATATCTACATTGTTAAAGGAGAGAACGGTATGAGATGAATTACCCACAATATTGTCATCTAGGTTTTCAGATACTTCTAGATATTGCAAAACTGGATTGTAATCAAAGGACAAATTGTTTGGATTCGTTTGAGTTAGATATTTTTTTATTCTTTGGTCTGACGTATACCGGATCAATGTATATTCAATCAATGTAAATATATACAAGAGGTTTTTGATGCGACAGAGTTACTCTAGTTCATGGCAGATGTAGTTCACGGGTGAGATTACAGTAAGGTTACGACGAGGTTCTAGAGAGAACTTGATAGAAGAGTCGGTAAAAGTGGTGAAAATGTGTAACTTGTCTTTGCTACGGCGCGTAGCCATCTTTATATACTAGACCTCGTTTGTAACTGTCTTTATGAAACTCGACAAAGAATGCGGGAGTTCGTTAGAGATCACGTCAACGATCCTGATCAAAAGAGATGTGCTTCTGCACGGCTATCCGCATGGATATTTAAGTAAAATTCTTTCTTTTAAGCGTTTTAGTCGATGTGTTTATTACTTTTGTATTTTCCATGTTGGAAGTGTTGTAAGCACCTCTCAGCTATCGGAGACCATTAGAGATATAAAAGTTAGTCACATGTTAGTTAGATTAGTTATAAATTAGTTGGCTTAATTGTCTATATAAATCTTAATGTACTACTTGATGGAACAACTCTCACATGATCAATATTATTTCCATTTCACTCTTCTATATTTTTCTCCCATCTACGTTCGAAAAACCAAGTATCTGAATCAAACTACTTCGAGTGTGATTGAGTTGTATGGACTCGATACAAAAAAAAAAAAAAAAAAAAAAAAAAAAAAAAAAAGACTAAACAAAACTCCTCAGGTGGTTGGATCATCAAGCTGATCGGATTGATCCATATCCGTGAAGGTGAACTCAAGATCTTGAGCCAAGTGGCTGCACAACTGTTGGCGAGTAACATAATTAAAAGGGGAATCTAGATGTTTGGTAGCTCAATTGGTTTGAGATTTGATGAGTTAAAGGTGTAGGGTTTACGTCCTGACAAGGAGAGAAATACTCTACCATTATCATACGATCATTTGCCATTAAGAAATTCAAAGGGGAGTCTAGTTACAAAAACATACAATTGAATTGTCCTGCATTGCGGCATGTAACATTCCTAAAGATAATCTAAGATAAAATTCAGTCCTACTGGATGGATAATAAAAGGATGAAAATAGAGACCCGACTGAAGAGAATATCAAGTCTCAATAGATATTGATCAAAGGATGAGAATGTCTACCTATATATTTTCTCTACCTAGTTCACCTTCTTCTTTGATATTTTCTTCATTCTTTATCTCTTCCTTGATCATTTTCTCGGGTTCAGGTTCTTTGCTATTTTCTTTTTTCTTAGTCTCTTCCTGGACCATTTTCTTGGCTTGGAGGAATTTGATAAGGTCTTGTAGGCATTCAGTAGCATCACGATCCTTTGTTAGTTCTTCTGCAATTTCAGCCGGAGTAACTTGAACTTCTCCTAAAAGAACTTCAATCTTTTCAAATAGTTCATGTTGAGTAATGCAAAGGTAGTTAACAACCAATTGCTTAAAAGCAGAAAAGTTGCAATATAACAAGTGAATTTGCTTGTCCATTCTACCAGGTCTTAACAGAGCAGGATCAAGCATGTCTTTGTGATTTGTTGTGAATACAATTATGTGTTCTTCGCAACAGCATGACCAAAGACCATCTACTGCATTCAATAGTCCTGAAAGTGTCACCTGTTGACATTATCAACAAACTATAATCATAATTTGTTGGCTAAATTATGACTATCGTTAAATGTATCTACACTAGAAAGATACATTTTAGTATGAATAAAACTCAAAGATTAATGATATATTTGAAGAAAAATATATACCTTATTGTCTCCATTATTAACAATTTCTTTCTCTTCTTCTCGGTTCTGCAAATTTATAGTGCAATCAATATCCTTTATCACAAGTATAGCACGGTTGGACATGCTAAGAATAAGTTGCTTCAAGCTCTTATTATCCCCTACATCAGTGAGATCCAAGTCATAGATATATAGTTGAGATAGTTAGCCATGGCTGCGATTAAGCTAGACTTTCCAGTACCAGGAGGACCATACAACAAGTAACCGCGTTTCCAAGCTTTCCCGGTTCTTCTATAAAACTCTCTAGATCTCACAAATTTGTCCAAATCATTCATAATATCCCTTTGAAGCTCTTCATCAACTGCAAGAGTGTTGAAACTCATTGGATGATTGAACTTGACATCATGACGCCAGCTACCATATTCATTTGAGTGAATTTTGATTGCCATGTCTCCTTGTTTAATTTGTTTAGCTATCTCCATCACATATGGTAAATATGAATCAATGATCTTGTTTTTGTGTTTCTTGTGAAAAGTTAGCTCATAAGATCTTATTTCTGACACGGCTGAGGAGTTATCATCGTAACTTCGAATCCGCGAAGAGTCAACTTCTATGCAAATTAGTTTCCACTTTACACTAATACCTTCGAAAACATCAATCACTTCTTCATCTCTATCTATATTGAATGAAAGC
This sequence comes from Medicago lupulina, assembly GCA_958299785.1. NCBI lineage: Eukaryota > Viridiplantae > Streptophyta > Magnoliopsida > Fabales > Fabaceae > Medicago > Medicago lupulina. Next base: position 77,526,919 of record OY283139.1, read on the forward strand.
TCTTTACGGTCCCCAGATTTGCTTACTTTAACTCTTTCTACCGAGGCAGTTGCTTTAGTCCCTAGATAGGCTTCTGCAGCATCAAAAACTTGGTTTCTTGCCATCCCTTGAAATTCTTCAATGATTATGGTGAATTGTGCGGAGGATTGGCGAAAAAGATGGTGAAGTCCAGCTTGAAAAAATTGTAGGAGCACATGAGGAATGTGCTCATTTGTGATGGTTCGCATTAGCACAATTGAGGCCATTGCAGATACAAGTGGCTTGGTGTCGAAAATTGTTGAGATCTCAATAGTTGATGAAGATCAGACGTTTGAAATTCTAGATCAGCTGACTTATATATTCTGCAAAAATTACTGGCTGCAATGAAGTTATTTTTTTAAGCTACAAAAAAATTCAAATAAAATAAGAAGGAAGTACAAGATTGGGGGCATGAACCTGACCCAGAAAACCACAAGCACAAACCCTAACGGCTGATACATCAAATCAGTACACAAGTGTAAATAAAAGGCAACTCTTAACAACACGGACAATTCAGTACACCCACATATGGAAGCGAAATCGGATTGCAAAAAAAACATAGAGTATGAAGCAGGCATATGAATCGTCTGCCACCACAGAAACGATCCAAGGTCTAACAACTCCCTAAAATATAATTTAGTTGAATCCTAGAAAATATAATTTTCTTTCAATTTGAGTGTACACCTAAATATAGTGAAACTATACATGAATGAGGTGCATTGCAAACACTAAATTAAGAATTTCAGATTTTTTGAAACTTTTTTCATAAATGATTTCAGATTGAATTTCCCTGCTTGTCAAAAGAAACAAAGAAATACCATTAAATTAAGATTTTTGACCAAAAAATTGAATTAAGATCTGCGATTATATATAGATAAATTTATTTCCCTGCTCCAATTCAATTAAAAGATCAAAGTCGCGTATTTCCTCTAGTTAATAATTTCACACTTAGTTCAAGGTATCCAAATCAAAAAGAAAAATTTGTATTATAGTTAAAAAAATTATAGTAAACTCAAGGTCAAAAAATTTCCTAACTTAATCATAACTTAATCAAGAAGTAAGAAACGTCAAAAAAAAAAGTAAGAGGGAATAAATAAATAAATAAATAATTAAGGGGTCAGAAAATTTCCTTAATTTAAAAGTAATTAAAAAATATAAAAGGAGAAGTATTCAAAGTATTTACCTCAAGTGCAATAACTTTGATCTGATCAATGCAACAGACCCCACGTCTTACGCCAATTTGAATGCCACAGAGCAATTCAAAAACTAATGTCCAACTTTGTTTTTTGGTCTATCTAATACTTGATAGTCGACCCTTTATATAATAAAATAACATAATGTAAATGAGTGATTTATCGGATGTGGGATATCAATAAATCAGAAAACTCTTTCAAATATTAAAGTATATTTAACAATTAAATACTCAACTTTTGTTTTTGAGCAATAAATACTCAACTTCTAACAACAATATTATTTGGACATCATGTCTTGGTATGAAGTTGTAAGCACTTAGATGGAATTATTCTCATCCTAAAATAATATATACAACTCAAAAAATAGTTCAAATTTGAATATTGCTCAACATTTTATTTTGACATTTTGGTTACTTAAGGGCTAAGTTTGGTTCAACAAACGTTAGAATTGGGTCATGAGTTCTGCATACCATTTGTAGATATAATATTTTCAATGACACTAGTCTCATCTTAAAATAACATCTATAAATATTTATGTAAATCAATACATATACATGTCTGAACATGGTATGACAACATCTCTATCTCTATTTTTTTTTTCAAGTTTGTTTTGACATGATAAACATCAGATTTAACTTTCTTTCAAAAAAAAAATCAGATTTAACTTTTAATCTCTTTATCAAATTTGTAGAACTTTGTATAAGATTATCAAAGAGATAAAAAATCACTCCAATGTCACCTCTACAAAGTTAAATATACCCTAAAATAAGAGGTTGTGTTAGGAACATACTCGATCTAATCAACAAGTGTAATTGATAATAAGCATGGAAGTAAAAAGTTTTACTTACACATATAACCTATAAAGTTATTAGTTTTTTTTCACCAATAAAATTATGAGCTTTAAATTGCAAGAGAAGGAAGTGTTAGGAGAACATATTACCACAAGTTGTTTCCTTCCTTCTTCCCCTCATCACACTAAACACATTTTCAGTTGTAAAAATAATTTAAACAAGAAAACTCTTACCCATTCTTTGTTTATTTGGTTCAAATTTATACTATCAAAAAGCTAGGTTAGGTCATTTTCTATTACCTTCAATACCATATGTTTAATTTTGTACTCTGACTTGTTTTTAATTATTTCCCAATTCATAAACGTTCACATCACATTTTTAGTATGTATCTTGTTTGGTCTTTGTTCACTTTTGTATAGTTTCACACACACACATGTTATCTTTGGAATAGAGGCATACCCAGGGAAGGGTTGGGAACAATTGTTTTCTTCCTTCTTTTTGTGTAAACTTGGATGTAGATGAGACTATATGCGGAATTACGTTGTATGTTATTTGGTACTATATGTAATGACATAAAATATTTTGTTATTTTTCCTCAAAAATGAAATTGTTATTTGTGTTTTAAAAAACATAAGTTCTTTTATAAATATGAACGCGAGATGGTAAGAATATTAAGTGAGGTGAACATAACATGAAGATACCAATTTTTTTCTTGTAAATATTAACAATAATGGGTCAAACTCATGCGCTTATATTGGGAGTATACCCACGAACAGGGACGGATCCAAGAATTTCAATAAGTGGGGTCAAAGTAGTTTATCATAAATATTTATACAAAAAATATATAAATTTATAATCAATAAAATAATGGCACAAGTATAATTTACCAAAAATTAGTGATTGCAAAAATCATGTAATTGTATGCATGTAAAATGAAGAAAATTTAATATTGATGAATTACAATATTAATTGCTGTGTGACTTCATATTTTAAATGTGTTGTAAGATATTTTTTAGTTTTACCATTATCAAATATATCACTCTCCATGTATATTACCTGACAATCATTAAAAAGTTCATCTCTCATATGGTCACGCAATTGGTTCTTGACAAAGTTTAGAGAAACTTTGTTCAGCAGTTGCAATTGTCACATTGAATTGTGATGATAGCTTCAAAAGTAAGTACACCATTGGATAAGCAATACATTTTCTAGTAATTTCCACCAATTTCCTTAAAAGATCACTGATCTCTTCTAAATTAGAAAAAATATTCATAAGAACTAACATTTTTTATATAATTTTCAAGTTGAAAGTCAAGTCCATAAACTTCAAAGAAGAGAATTTTGACAAAAAAATCAAGTTAAGTTGATCAACTTATTATCAAATGCAAAAATTGAATCTATTTAATTTAAACTTGCTATGCAAATAAGTATTTAACTACTCACCTCTATAAATATGTTATTAAACTCTTGAAATTGTGTGTCAATTATTTGATTAAGCACCTCAATTTGAAAGTGAAAAATAGAAGTTGAAAAACTTGATTTATTTTAGACTCTCTAATTCTCACTTTTCCTTAACCACTTGATACATGAGAATCTAAAATAAATCAAGTTTTTCTTTTTATTTGATTAAGCATCTCTCTAATTTTCTTTTTATTTTCTTTATTAGAGAATTTTTTATTTATTTTAAATGTAAAAGCTAACGACTCTTTGTAGTTAAGTATTTGGTTTCTCCACACGGTGATATTATCAAGTACTAGTAATAACTGATTCCCTTTTTTATTGTTTACTAAATACTAATATAGTGGGTCCCTAAAAAAACTAGTATAGTGGGGTCAAAATATTAAAAAGTTTTGTTGTTGGTTGAAAAATATAGTTAAGAGTGGGGTCAGCTGACCCCAAACCACACTACTTACATTCGTGCCTGCCCACGAAACCTGTATAGTCTTCCAAAAAATATATTTCATTATTGCACTCCTTTGATAAAATACTCATGAAATTGTTCAAACTCTTTAAAAATTGAGTAATGCTACTTCTCGCGAAAGACATCCCCGTGGAAATATGTTGTCACCGACTAATTTCTAATTTTTAATGTTTGTAATCATAGACTATCCCTTCTTTTTATCCAATCATCCATGATTTCCACCAAAGAAGATCCAATGGTAGCAATCAATTTGTGAGACGTTCGTGATATTTTGTTTCACTATAAATAACGTTGTTGTAAGAACTGAGTAATGCTACTTATCGTGAAAAACTCCCTCGCTAAAACGTCATGACTACTTTGTAAGTTTTAATGCTTGTAACTATAGACCATCCCTTCTTTTTTTTGCATAAACTTTAATCATTTGACCAAATTATTTTTTTTGAGGAAATCATTTGACCAAAATATAAGCCGATTATAAATAGTATTAAGTCATACTTGATAAATGCATTGGTAGGGTTGAGTTTTGCCATCACCATACCATTTGGTTTTAGTCGATCCTAACAATGAGTATAGCTAAAGAAGTAATGACATGAACAAGGGCACTAATTGAGTCAACTTGGTCTTTTAAGAGAAGTAAATAACACAAATTGCACGAATGAGAATGTTAGGAGTCAATATGCATGATTTGGTCACCAAGAAGTGGAGCTATCAAGTTTTGAACCGTTAATGTTTGATTTCCCACATGTTTATTTTTTAAGAATTGAAATGGAGACGGCCACTTTTTCTTCAAATGGAAAGGATCCGGACACTTGAAGAGGTTCATTGACCTAGACCCTATTGAGCTCAACAAGAGCAGACCTAGCCAAAGGATGGACATCATTCTCCTTTCTTTCATCAAAATGGAAAGTAGACGTCTTTGAATTTTCCAATCACCCTTTCTCATGATCCATGTAATCTAGTGTCAGTGTATTACCTTGTTATATAGGTAGAAGCAGATTGTTCCTTTGATTGATACAACATATGACAACTCTCTTCTCCATCGCTGCTAAGCTCATGTTCCTCTTTGCTAGCATCATATTCTCCAAATATGAAACCACACAGTTCTTCAAACTTTGTAATAACATTCTTTGACACTTTCTACTTTTTTCTCCTCCAATTGACAAGCTATCATTGCTTTATTTTTATTTTATCTAGAGGACATCATTTTCTCTTTTTTGTCCTCACAGTCTTACAATGTTCCTTAGAATTCTTTTTAGTGGAGGTAGGGAATTCACTTTTTGATGGTTTGTCTATTTAGTTGTGACGCAATATTTTTAGTTGCAGTTTTTGTGTTACTGGGTCTGGAGAGAGCTTTGTGTGAACTTTTTTAGCGTATGCTCAAGTATTTACGATTTATATTCTTGAGGATTTTGTCGCTATTGCATTCAGCTTTATGATCATTTAAAGCCATGGATTCTATGATTTTTATGGTGTTGGCAGTGTTCTTAGACATCAATAACCCGTCTGCTTTTACATCTAGCAATAATTTCTACTGTTGTTGTAATCCATTTCTAAATATGTGAATATTGGTAGTATCATCAGAACCATGATTTGGGCACTTCCTCAACATGTATTTGTATTCTAACGTGTTCCAATTAGTCAACATAGAAATAGTTTGATCTAAGTACCAACTCCTGGATTTCTCGATTAAAAAATGTGAGAATAGCTTCATGAATACCGACTCTTCTTCGGAATCAAAAGCGCCTAACAATCGTTATTTCATAGAACTTTACGAAATGAGTTATGCGACCCTAAGGATCCATTCTTGTGAATGGATTCGCAGTGTGCAGCTTTGAGTTTGACTTTCTTGATATTTTTCCTTGACGTTCTCTCAATTTTAAAGTTGAAGAAAAATTGCTCGGCAAGGTGTTTACTTAACATGCAAAATAAAGGGAGCTATATTAGACTCATCAAGAATAAAAGTGAAGGAATCTATATCTATCTATCTATATCTATCTATATATCTTTGTAAAGAAAACTTGAGTTAATCATATAGAAGCATTAAGCCTATGTGACACTTTTAAAAAAGCTCATTCTCACTCTCTCTTCTTATTTTAACATTTATTATTTACCTCCACTATATCAATTTAATGTGTATTGTTAATGATAAATTTTCTCAAGTATCTTTCTTAATTCTTCACTTAAGTTGAACATAAATTAGCATTTGCAATCCAAAAAGTTACAATATAGCATTTTTTTACTCAAAAAAATTTACACAATTTTTTTTATAAAATTTATTGCCATAGCCATATCTTTATTCTTGAATGGTAATATCTTAGCTTCGTGTTTACGCCTAAGCTCAAGAACCATAATTCAGTATACCTGCGATTAAACCCAAAAAATGGTATTAATATAGTATATACAATATGGAAGAAAAAAAATGTTTTGCAAAATAAATTTATTGTTAGAGAATACTCTATATAAGTTTGCGAAATCCCATGCACTTCTATCTTTTTTAAAAATCAATTCACGAGTGATAAATTTTAAGTAATGTCTATTGTCATATTATTTTTTTTATTAAAGATATTGTTATATAATTTTAAAAAAATAACTTTAGCACACCAATTACCTTTAAACTACAATTTGATTCATATTCTTTAACTTCCATTTCTTAAATATGACTATGCATTCACTCACTGTATTAATACAAAATTTTAATAATGAGTTAGTTAGTTATAATTTTATATTCATAGTCATGATCATTGTGTGTATAAATATGTGATAAGACTTTGAGATCTATTCATCTTACCCTCCATCCCAACAAAATTAGTGTCCAAAGAAAATTAGAAGAAACAAATGGAGTAGGAAAAAAGGGTTCAATGGTGAAGGTTTGGATCATCATCATCACTTTTTTCAAAGGATTTCTGGATGATACTCTTAAATTTTGTATGCTAGCTTTTGTTTCTCTTTTTTACTCTTCACATATTTCTTGACTATTTATTAGTTTTTGTGGTAAACAATAGTGACTCAAGTTACTCTATTATGTAGATATAGATTTACCAAATATTTCACTTTCTTTTTTTCTTATTGATGATATAACATTTATTAGTATACATTTCTATCTTTTTTAATTTTATTTTATGCTTTAATATGAATAATTGTTTCGTGTAGATGAGAAAAAGAGGATAAAAGAGACTTTTATTTATGTTTTTGGTACATCAATAGTATTCACATCAATTTAATATGAATAGTTTTTTCGTGTAGATGAGGAGAAAATGATAAAAGAGATTTATATTCGAGAAGCCTATGAAATTACAACTCATGTAAGTATATATCTTTAACTTTAATATTTGCACCAATTAAAGATCAAATTTAACTTTTTATTTATTTTAAAGTTTGTTTATATTCGTGTCGTGTTAATTGTCATAAATTGTTATACATTTACTTTCACATTTGCAATTTCAATATTTTCTATCTATTTATCCATTTTATATTTCTCTGATTTAAATTGATTTATTCAATCATTGAGTTTACTCATTTTAAATTATAGGCAGTACCTTGAAGTTTCACTATGAATCAAAAGAAAATCGTTGTTGGAGACATTCAATCAAAACAGAACAATCTGATGAGTTTATGAATATAGAAATGTCTCTTATTTTTACTGATATGTTGTCTAAAAGATGTTAATGACCTACTTAGGTTTCATGAGAATGATAGAAACAAAATCAAAGTCAGACATAAAGATTTTGAAGTTGTCATATAAAATGAATATTGATGCAACTCAACTTTGTCCAAATAGATTATATTTGTACATGTATTATGGGCCTAAACACGGTTGGTTTAGTAAAGTTTATATACCGGCATAGAATGATTGTAGAACAATTTTTTATCTAATATAAAATACTACTTACACGTGACAAAGTTGATTCGAAAAGCTCTTTGAACATTTAATCTAATTTACTTATTGTAAAACTTTGGATGTTGATGGCATATATTTACTTTTGCATTTTAGTTATTTGGCCTAGATAAAAAGAATTTTATTTTTTAAAAGAAGTTAAGATTCAACATGTCATCTTATTCTTACAAATATCTCACTCTTGCATTTTAAATTGTCTATCAAACATCAAGACAACGACACATAATTTATGTCAAAAGAATCTTTTAACTAACTCTCTTACTTGACAATGACAAAATTTTAAAAATATTTCGAAGGTTATTTTTTTAAAAAAAATAAAAAATGATTCATTAGAGCTACCGAAATCGTTATTTCCAATAAATTTAAAAAAAAAATTATAATGAAACCCGTGCAACGCAAGGGTTATATACCTAGTATATCTTTGAATTAGAAACTTGAACTATTCTTAGGCTTTCATGTGATGATGTGGCATGCTTTAGAGATGTTTCTCATCTCTATTTTTTTAAAGCTTCTCAACTCTAATTAAACATGACCCACTATATTTTACAATAATGTCATTTTTTTTTTGAAGGAACAATAATGTCTTTCTTTAATAGTTCCTAATTGAACATCCCTTGATAGTCCAATTGAATAAATTATGTGCTACACTATTTCTTCCATCAATTAATTCCTAGCCACCACTAACCTTTTATTTTCCCACAATTAGTAACAATTCATGTTACTTATTATCCTCCTCCCATTTCTTCTTTTATTTCATTTTTTTTTGTAGTTTTCATTTTCATTCCTTCTTATATTTCTTCTTTTATTAGTTTCATTGCAGGTTTTAGAAATAGGTAAATTTTGTTGAAATGCAACTTCTTATACGAAAAGGTTGTCCATCTTTACATTTTCTTTCATTTCATTTTTTTTTTGGGTAGTTTTCATGTTCATTCCTTCTAATATTTCTTTTTTATTAGTTTCATTGCAGGTCATAGAAATAGGTGATTTTGTTGAAATGTCACTTCTTATATGAAAAGGTAGTCATCTTTACATTAATATTGCTATTTCTTCCATTATTTTTTACTTATAAAAACCTTGACTTTTCGATTTCATTATATCAAGTTGAAAACATGTAAAATACTGTATCCATCCGAGTAAATTTTTCTCCACAAAAAAAAAAAAAAAAAAGTATTCTTTTTTATGCAGTGGCATTCTGGTAGCATTGTTGTATCTTCCTTTCAACAAATTAGTTGTTAATCAAAACAAGGTATTGAAAACACCGTTTTCTTTGACAATAATCTTATACTTAAGATATTTTCTTCAACTTGGAAAAATGAGTGCAAATTAAACTTGGATAGGAAAAAAAAACCAATAAAAATAGAAACTGAAAAACTTACAATATTATACTTAGAATTGATCGGTTCTAATTTTTCACTATCCAATTAAATTTTGTTAATTAACTTATACCAAACAAAAAATTCTTTAATTAATTGGCTTCATCCTTTCATTCACCTTATTTAATTAACCATTGTAAATTTATACTATAATAACCTTTGAAGAACATGGAAAAATATATGGTTGCTCATCTAACCAGGGTGAGGAAGATTTAGAGGAGAATTGATTTTGTGTTTTTGTCTTAGTTTAGGTTCATCGTGTGTATAAATATGTGATTTAGGGTCATCTTCTCTTTATATCTTTGTAATCTAAGTTTGAGTCATTCTAGAGATTCTAGAGCTAGAATTAAATTACCTTTGAATCACAAAATTGAGTTTGCTAATTACCTTTGAATTCAATTCTGCCCACGTGAAATTTTTTGGCTGCCGCCGCTTCAAACTTCTGCCAACAACAATCCACTTGCTTTTAATTCATCACATGAATCAATTGCTTGTGAATCAATTGGCTTGGTGAGGGCGACCTCTTGCTGCACCTCCTCTGATTGGATCGATTTTGCCCTAGTCATGTTTGACTGGCAGGCGGATCTTGCACCTCCTGCCATACCTGTTGTGATCGCGACATCAGGTAACAGTACTGTCCCTGACTTGACACACAGTTTCATATACACCGATTACTACTCCTGTGCCGGCTGCTATTGCAAAACCAACTTTCGCACAGGCTCTTCGTGGCCCTCTGCCAACTGTTGAACCTCTTCCATTGCCCTCTATCCGTGGAGATACGTTGTCCATCTATATCTCTACTACTGCTTACTTCCGAGGGTTGGATTACTGCAAAACTAACCTTCGAGGTCGATTGGTACTGAACAAAGGGGACAAACCCTATGCAACCAAAGATATCATCGCCAAATTACATAAATTATGGAAAATCAAATAACCATGGCATATGACATCCCTTGGCCGTGGTTTTTACGAATTCTTCTTTGCCTCACAAGAGGACATGCGCACTATTTGGGCAGCTGGTACTATAAACTTGAAACCGGGAGTGCTCCGACTGTTTGAATGGACAAAGGATTTTAATTTGCACACCCAGCGTCAAACTCACACACAAGTCTGGATTAGGTTGTGGGAACTCCCGCAAGAATATTGGATGGAGAGGACACTGTATGAAATTGCAGGTGTGGTTGGGACGCCGTTAACGATCGACAATGTCACAAGGAATCGATTGTATGGACACTATGCATAGATACTTGTTGATTTGGATCTTTCAAGGAATATTTTTGACGAGGTGATGGTGGAACAGGAGGGTTTTGCATTCCCCGTTGCTATTGAGTATGAGGGTCTTCTGGATTTTTGCACTCACTGTCATAGTATCGGTCACACAATTAATTTTTGTCGTCGGTTACATCCCCGACGAGAGGAAACTATGCAGCCAAATGACTACGCAAAGCAGCTTACTAACAACGGAGAGCAACATGTTCATTCGCAAAAATCAAACCGCACTTGGAAACCGAAGGATAATCCGGATGGCATTGGGTCTTCAAAGGCGTTTACATCCGTGGATATTGATCAGCAGGCTGTCTCCATTCCCGAGATTGTTTTGGTGGATAATGATATTACTGTTCCCACACAGCAACATGCCACAAGCACAGAACCTCATGATTTGGCAGTCACGCATAATACAAATGGCACGGATAAGGCAGCTGAAATAACAGATGATGTGCAAATTTTCTCTGATGAATCGGCTTCCTCCGCTTCCACTAGGGAGGACTAACCGGCGCAACAAGAGGTAGCCCAAGATGGCGTGTAGGCAAACTCACAATTTCCTCTTGTTCGTTCAATCCCAGTAGAGACAGAATTGATAGTTGAGATGGAGAGACTAGACCAAGAAGATCCCCAGCGTGGTGAAAGAAACTCGGTTACTATGGAAGAAGCTCAAATTAATCCCAAAATTCATGATAGCTTGGATTTATGGGAGCGTATCCGTGCCTATGATAAAGAAAATGCAGCCAGCCATTTTATTCCGGTTTTATCAAAGAAACAGAAGCAACAAGTCAAGAAACAACTTCAAATTGCAGATCAGACCTCAGAACATCCAGTCACGGTTCCTACAGACACTGTCGGCTCCGCAATGGCTACCTCTTCAACAACTGTAGAAATTGATGTTAATTTGATAGGGAGCACCCCCCATGGTGATGTTCCTGTCCAACGAGTCCCTCCAAGACTTCAACAAGATCTGGACCTTTGGCATCGTATCAAGGAATATGATAAAAAAGCAACTAAGGATCCTACAATAATGGCTTTGACAAAGAAGCAACAACAAATAATGCGTTAAGAACTTCTTGATGGGAAGCCGCCTTATAACACTTGTGCTAGGGAACCTTCTCCAAACCGCCAATGCATGATTTTGTTTGGTTAGACAGGCTTCCAGCGGAGTTGCATATATATTTCTTTCAAGACAAAATTGGTTTGCCCAATTATAGATTTTAGTAATCGTTTTTTATGTTTTCTTTTTGTTGTAGTATGACTCAAAATTTGATGGGTGGGGAATATTGTTGCTAAAAATATATAAGATTTGTTTCAAATAGATTTTGTGATGAAAATATATTTATGGACAATAAATATATTTTTGTACCGCATTTGGATGCAAATATATTTTGAAAGGGAATATTATATTTTTGATGCAAATATTCTTTCATTAAAGGAAAAAAAATGTATATTCAGTGTGATATTCGTTCCAAATTTATGAGTTATATTTATCTATAAATATAGACCATGTTATCTATAAATATAGACCATGTATCAGAGTAAACCTTGAGATAGAGGGGGCTGAAACAAGGGTTTAGAAAGGCAACAACAAAACTAGGGTTTGTGTAGAGTTTGTCTCTTGGCAACAAGCACTAGGGTTTGAGGGTTGATTCGCCTTGGGAAACACTATTAGGATTGAGTCTCTTGGTTACGGGAAGAGATTGGGACTTTGGGTAGAATTAGGCGGGAGACTTATTCTTGTAACTCATTGATATCTCTTTTGTAAGGTTACTTATCATTATAGTGGAACAGAGGGTTGCTCTCTCCCCCAGACTAGGTCAATTTGGACGGAACTAGGTCAACAAATTCTTTTGTGTTCTCTCTTCTTCTCTCTCATTGTTTTTTACTTTTGTTTGTGATTATAACTGTTACCCACTTGTTTTGGTTGCTTAATTATTCCTTGCTCCACACATCAAGTTGTTATTGGTGTGATTTTTCATCGAATTCACAACAATTTGCGCCCACCTTGGGGCAAGGATCAAAGGATAATCAAGTACCATGGGTTCGAAGTGGGATATTGAGAAGTTTACCGGAGATAATGATTTTGGGTTATGGAAGGTAAAGATGGAAGCGGTGTTAATACAACAGAAGTGTGAGAAAGCTTTGAAGGGTGAAGGTTCGTTACCGGTCACCATGTCACGAGCAGAGAAGACCGAGATGGTTGACAAGGCTAGGAGTGCCATTGTCTTGTGCCTCGGGAATAAAGTTTCGAGAGAAGTAGCAAAGGAACCAACAGCGGCATCGATGTGGTCAAAGTTCGAATATTTGTATATGACAAAGTCTTTGGCTCATCGGCAATTCCTAAAGCAACGACTTTACTCATTCAAGATGGTAGAGTCAAAGGCCATCATGGAGCTACTTACGGAGTTCAACAAAATCATCAGTGATTTGGAGATTATTGAGGTGCATCTTGAGGATGCGGGTGCTCTAGTGGTGTGGTGTTGTTTGGAGGAAGAAGAAGGTGATGTTTCTCGCCTTGGGAGTGATGCCTAGTTGAGCGGTGTTCGTCTGCAAAGACGTTAAGCACTCAACATCATCCTGGATAGGCGGTGGTAAGAATACTCATGATCCGTCTGGAGAGGCGGAGGCAACAATACTCATGATCTACTTGTTGAGGTGGAGTTTCAAAGTTAAAGACATAGTGGGATGTACACATTTGCTAGTTGAGGTTGAGTACACTCGGCTTGAGGTGGAGTTGAACACACCAAGAATGGTACGGCTGTGGAGGACTTTGGGTACTATGCTCTATGGTGAGCAAGGGATTTCTTCATGAAGGTTGAAGAATGTATAGCACGACTTGCGGGATTACTCTGAAAAAAGGCCAAGGGTGATTGGCTGCAAGAAGATCTTCAAGGAAGCGGGAGATGTCCTGTGTTGAAGATGTTATGGTGAATGCTTGTGGAACTACCTAAAATTCCTAGTGTAGTTGGACTGCAAGGACCTTCGAGAAGGTGGAAGACATTCCGATGGCTGAAGGGGTTAAGGTGTGTACTTGTGGATTACTCTAAAAGCCAAGGGTTGTAACGCCCGCTTTGAACTATTTTATTTATTTAATTATTTGATTGAGTTTAGAGTCTTTTTAAATAATTTATTTGATTTATGGTGATGTGTGTTATTTTTGTGTTATATGTTGGTGTTTTAGTAACATATTATATTATAAAAATATATATGTTATTTGGTGTAGAAATATTATGTTATTTGGTGTGAAAATATATTTGTTGTGTGGTGTAGAAATACTATGTTATTTGTTATAAAAATATATGTGTTATTTGGTGTAGAAATATATATGTTATTTTGTGTAAAAATATATTGTGTTATTTGTTATAGAAATATGTTTGTTATGTAGAGATATATTTGTTATAGAAATATATTCGTTATTTGGTTTGAAAATATATTTGTTATTTGTGTAGAAATATATATATTATCTAGTGTAGAAATATATTTGTTTTAGAAATAATAAGATATGATGATATAATATAGTATATATTTTGATGATGTGTGCTTTTATGTATTTTTAGTATTATCTTATTTGATTTATAATATAATATATTTAATTAAATATGGGTTGTTACATAATTTTAGAGAATTTGAGGGAAGGAGTATAAATAAGATAAGATGAGTAAGAGAATATAAATAAGAGAATTAGGGTTATAATTATTTAGTACGTGATATAACTTTTGAAGAAACCTAGAGAAAAAGAGAGGAGGCGCGAAAGAGAGAAGAAAAACCTAAGAAGAACGCAGCTTGATTCAGGAGACCAAATTAAGGTAAGGGTGAGCCTAGCTTTCATTATATTAAACTGTAATTCAATTCAATTATGATTAACAAGAGATGGATGAGTTTTTGAGAGAATTAAGAACTAGGTTAAAGTGAATGAATTAAAAGATGAAGTTGAAAGGTGAGAATTAATGAAAGCTAGTTTAGGTTTCGAATTGAGTTTCTAGTCTTAAAAAGAGTGGATAATCTAGTAGGTTAATGAATAATTAATGTTCTAATGATAGGATAATCATAGGGTGATGTTTAAGGTCATGTTTTGAGGGTATTGGATCGAAAACGGAGTAGAAAAGGTTTCCCCAAGGCGAAACCGCAACTGAACTGCGATTTTGCTGTCGTTGTGCAAAACACGTTACTTGTTGTCTCAGTTTGACAAGTTTAAGTTCCGAACTGGGTTTAGGTGTCTTCATGAAAGTTGTAGATATAGATGTTAGCTTTCACTAGCCTTTGGAGTGACTCAATTTAAGCTTTTAGAACTCTAGATATGATTAAAATACTACAAAGGGGTCAACAGGCTCGTTCTCTTTTCGATTTTCTGTAACCGAAAAACTAAAATAAAAACTGGGACTGTTCTGTTCATAATTAGCTTTTTATGTCTTCACGAAAGTTGTAGATAATTGAGTTAGATTTTAAATGGATTCAGAGTGACTCAAAAATGTTTTGTGAATCTTGAGTTATGATAAAAACACTCCAAGTAGGTCTTGGAAAAAAACAGCATTTTCTGTTTCACGTTCTTGTGTCTTTTTCATACATTTCTGTTCCGAACTGGGTCTTGGTGTAAACATGAAAGTTGTAGATAATTGAGTTAGCTTTCTAATGGCTCTGGAGTGACTAGAAAAGTATTTTTAGATTTTGAGTTATGACAAAAATAGTCCAAGTAGGTCTTGAGAAAACTTTAAGAAAACTTAGCATAACTAATCCCAAGTTAGTCCAAAGACTTAGAGTTGGTTTCCAAACTTCAAACTTAGGTATTAGGGATTTAGTTGAGGTGTTTTATGAGTATTTGACTTATGTCTTATTTAATCATACTTGATTACTTTTGAAGAATGTTATTGCTTATGAATTATGAATGATGAGTGCATAATGTGCTATACTTATAAAGTTAATGTGATGATTTGATGTTGTTGATAATGATTGTGAATTGCTTGTGCTGTTTCTGTTGCTGTTATGAACCGCTAAGTTGTTTGTAATGTGATTTAATGATTAAATGCATTACTCGAAATATTATTGAATGATCAAGATGTTGTTGAAATGAATTGTTATTAAGCTTGATGTGATTTGATTATGCTGCAATTGTTATTTAACTAAGTTGCATGAGTATGAATAAGTTGATGATGAACTCCAAATTATTGGATGTATAAGTGATAAGTTGATTAAGGTGTCTTGTTGATAGAGTCCATGCATTAGCATTCATTGAGCTTTGTCCTCACCATGATAGGAGCTTTGTCCTCCGCACGATTATTAGGAGCTTTGTCCTCCGCACGATTATTAGGAGCTTTGTCCTCCGCACGATTAAAGTATATTAATACTTATGATGACGATTGGTACCACATGCATATAAGTGTCTAAGTTGCATTGTCGCATTTGTCGAGTCAAAGTCGTTGTTGATGAATTATCATCCATGAGTTGTTAAGTTGTTGATGAATTATCCTCTATGAGTTGTCGAGTTGTTTTCTACCCATGTGTTGTTAAAAAAATACCTATGAAGATTATACGATGTTTATGATGTGAATTATATGACGTTGACTAAGATGTTGCTATATTGATTATGATATTGTTATGTTTCTATGTTGTTTAAGATATTGATTATGATATTGTTATGTTGTTATGATGTTGTATATGATACTAATTATAATGTTATAATGTTGTTTACGATGTTGATTATTATAGTGAGATGATGATTACATTGAGTTGTTTTAAATTTATTAGTGATGATGATTACATGATGATATCTATGAGTTGTTAAGTGTATTTGATGATGTTTAAGATGTTTTGTGATGATGTTCTTTGATGATGTCTAAGATGCTTTGTGATGATGTTCTTTGATAATGATTAAGATGTTTTGTGATGACGATTCTTTGATGATGTTTAAGATGTTTAGTGATGATATTCTTGATGTTGCTTAAGATGTTATGAGATAAATATTTGAGACATGCTTATATGTTAATTGTTGTTAAACTTAATTGTTGAATTATCTGTTTATTATATTGTTTGTGAATCTCACCCCTTCTGTTGGAATTGCCGCCTTGTGGGAAAGTGCAGGTAACCAAGATTAGGTGCAGTCGTGTGAGGCATTCCTCACTGTGTCTTAGGTGCTCTGATATGTAACGGGATGGGGAATCTTGTCAAATGCTTTTCTGTTCCTTGCATGTCAATTATAATTTTATAAAGACTAATTTTAGATGAACTTTTGAAATGTTATGAAGAGGCCTGCGTGCCAAGACTTTTAAGATTCCGCTGCAATGTTTTGAGAAGTTTAATAACTATTTTTATGATGAATGAATTGTTATTCAATTCCTTTGAGATGTTTTAAGAAAGTGATACTCCGTTTATGTGAAAACTCTGATTTAATTTACGAAATTTTTACGTTGGGAAAACGGGGTGTTACAAGGGTGATTGGGCACAAGTAGATCTTCAAGGAAGCGGGAGATGTCCTGTGTTGAAGAAGTATGGTATAGTCTTGTAGAACTACCTGAAATTCCTAGTGTAGTTTGATACAAGGACCTTCGAGAAGGCGGAAGACATTCCGATGGCTGAAGGGGTTAAGGTGTAAACTTGTGGAGCTACTTGGTGTAGTGGGAAGCAAGGGAAAGAGCAGCAAGGTGGTTGATGGTTTGGCATCATCACTAATTTAGAGTCAAGGTGGAGAATGTTGTAGTATGACTCATAATTTGATGGATGGAGAATATTGTTGCTAAAAATATAAAAGATTTGTTTCAAATATATTTTGTGATGAAAATATATTTATGAACAATAAATATATTTTTGTACTGCATTTGGATGCAAATATATTTTGAATGGGAATATTATATTTTTGATGCAAATATTCTTTCATTAAAGGAAAAAAAGAAACGTATATTCAGTGTGATATTCGTTCCAAATTTATGAGTTATATTCATCTATAAATATAGACCATGTATCAGAGTAAACTTTGAGATAGAGGGGGCTGAAACAAGGGTTTAGAAAGACAACAACCAAACTAGGGTTTGTGTAGAGTTTGTCTCTTGGCAACAAGCACTAGGGTTTGAGGCTTGATTCACCTTGGGAAACACTATTAGGATTGAGTCTCTTGGTTACGGGAAGAGATTGGGACTTTGGATAGAATTAGGCGGGAGACTTATTCTTGTAACTCATGGATATCTCTTTTGTAAGGTTAGTCATCATTATAGTGGAACGGAGGGCTGCTCTCTCCCCCAGACTAGGTCAATTTGGACCGAACTGGGTCAATAAATTCTTGTGTTCTCTCTTCTTCTCTCTCGCTGTTTTTACTTTTGTTTGTGATTATAACTGTTACCCACTTATTTTGGTTGCTTAATTATTCCTTGCTCCACACATCAAGTTGTTACTTTTGTTTTTTCTTTGAGGGTTTTGACCTAGTCCCCCTCTCCTTGTATATTTTTCCCCCTTTTTTTAAATAATATTTTAGAGTTAGACGGGCATAAGATGGAGGCTTCCCGGGGTGCCAACCTAGTTGGGATGTCGGTGTGGCCTCCTGATGTCGGTCTTTCTCCCTGCTTAGCAAAATATATATATATATATATATATATATATATATATATATATATATATATATATATATATATATATATATATATATGTCTATGTGGCACCTTTAGAAAAGCTTCTCACACTATTAACAATTTGGCTTTCTCTCTTACTATATTATCACACTATTAACAACTTGGTTTTCTCTCTTACTATATTAATATTATATAGCTTTAAAGAATTAAATAAATCTAAATTCATGAGCTTCCCAGCTTTAACAATTCCATTTGATAACGACCCCAAAGTTTCTCAACAAAATGCTTCAACTTTTTAAAGCTCTTTCCACTACATTTCTCCAAAATATTGATAGCATTTAATTACTTGATTGATATATGAATAGGTTGATATTCTTACTTTTTCTTACTACTCAAATCATGATCTATCTTCTAATAATAATAATAATAATAATAATAATAATATCTATCTATCTATAGTTATCACATTAACCTTTGAACTACTATTTATTTAGTTGTTTTATTTTTTTGTATTCTATAACTCATATTTCTTAACTATGATCATTCACTCACTCATTATATATGCATCACTCATTATGGATATAGCCACCAATATGATCTCATCTCAATATTTTTAGTTTCTACTAATGAGACTATTTGTCCAACATTAAAAAAAATTGTGTCATAGATATGTGAGTTTGGGCACCAGATTTTGGGTTTTGCTCATCATCACTCTCAACCAACAATTGGATAGTTCGTCTTCAATTTTGTATTACTTTTTTTCCACTTAGTTTTACTCTTCATCTCTTGATTGTTATTTGATTCTTCTGACATGATAGGGAGTCAAGTTACTCTTAGATTGTGATTTTTATGACATGACAGGGAGTCAAGTTACTCTTACATTGATCAAATATTTGAGTTCTACTTTTCTTTTATTGATATGATGTTTGTTAGTCTATTTTTCTAATTTTTTTTTCATATTTTCTTTTATTCCTTAATGTGTATGTGGAAATTTATTATGTGTATTAGGAAAAGAGGATAAAGAACGCTTCTGTTTTTTTATTTTGTTACATTATTGTTGCTGAGGAAGAAGTTTATGAAAAATGGTTGTTTATCATCACTTTCTTCAAGAAATTATTCGAGAGTACCTCTTCAATTTGATATTATATTTCTTTTTACGACATACTAGAGACTCAAGTTACTTTTAGAATGACCATATAGTTTATATTTCTGAAAAAAGTAAAAAAAAAAAGTTGATTAAAGGTTAATGAAAGGTTGTAAGATATGTAATGTTATTTGTTTTCATCTATATTTATTTTCTTTTGGACAGAAAAGAAATCTGTATTTATTTTTATATTTATATTTTCAATATATTTTATTTGTTTATCATGTTTATATACAATTTCAAAATATAGAACACTAAAATGTTAAATCTCATAAAATAATATTTTTTCCACAAAAGCTTGCAACTTCAAAATATTTTAATATTATTTGTCAGAAAAAATATAATGTAGAATAAAAATAATTTTAGTAGACAAATGTTACAAATAACAATAAAATGATCACTAAAATAATATTTATTGCTATTATTTTATATTTAGCCAAAAACATTGTATTTATTAAAAATGTAAGGACGGTTAAATAAAGGTAAATGAAAAGTTACAGGTTACAAATTAAAATAAATTATATTAATAAACTCATTATATTAATAAAAGATTGTAACTTTCAGGATAAAAATGAAAGGTTGCAAGTTACAACATTTGAACTATTATTAATCTAATGAATTAATTGGTTAATTACTAATGTTTATCAATCTACTTTTCTAACCTTTTTTTTTTTATTACTTAATTTTGATATGACAATATTTTTGTGTAGATTTCGAGAAGAGGATAAATGAGGCTTCTATTTATTGATTAAGTATAAAATATTTAAAAAATATAAAATTAAAACTACAATATATTTAAAGAGTCTAAACTTAGAGTCTTTACGTAGGTATTAATTATATAGAACATGAACTAAAAGTTCAAATCATTTTTATTCAAACATTTTAAATTGAATATGGAAGATTATATCGTACATAAAAGCAGTATAATTTAGTTTATAAAGATGAAGACAATTGTCTACCATTTTTTCAGTAAAAACAATAATAAATATATTATAATATAATTGAGACAAAGATAGACAAAATTGAGAGATATAGAGAATAGTGCCTCTAAAAAAAAGATACGTAGAATACTATAGAATATGATTCAAGTTACACATTTGTGGCAATTTGCGTAGGAAAAACAATAGATGAATTTATACAATAAAAGTTTAAATTCATTGCATATAAGGTTAAAACAATTCATAAAAAATGGATCCAACTAAAATAAATTTTAACAATTAACTACAATTGACTTGAATGAATTGAAAAATTATAAATGTAGACGAATAACACAATATATGGCCTAATTTGCACTAATTAGTCCCGAATAATGCATAAAAGTAAAGTTTAAAAAAGGGGAGATATAAACTAAACCAAGAAAAAAATATTAAAATAAGTTTTTGTTATAATTCACTCTTCATCTGCAATTCTATTGATTTTTAATTGAGCTGAATGACACATTATTTATATCAAAAGTAATTTTTATCCACTCTATATTCTATATTCACTTCACGAAAGAATAATAAGTTTAAAAATATTTTAATAGCGAATTTTTTAATCAAAGAGTAATTCAATAGAAATCCACCAAATTTGTCAATTTCCATAAAATAAAAACAATATATTAAAACTCGTGCAACGCACTACAACAAATATATTCTTTAAAAATAAAATTCACAAACATGCACCTTTTCTATATAACAAAAGAAAAACATCAAAAAATTATCAAATATAATGCATTTAAGATTGTATGATAAAAATATCTATAAGCCTCTATTTATTATCTTAGTGTCATTAAACCTTCAACTTTTTTTTAAACAATTAGTTATAATTTTAATTCTATCGAACAAAATGGTCATTATTTTTTCAATTATAAACAAAATATTTTAAACCAAAATTGAGTGTACTTGAATGACAAAATTATAACCGCATTGTATCAATATTACCTTTTTTTAGTCAATTAAATATTTTATTATTATTATTTTTTGAAGGAATATTTTATTATTATTTAAACGTATTTTAACAAACCCGTGCAACGAACGGGTTGAATTCCTAGTTCAAAGACTTTTAAAAAGAATGAATAAAATAAAGAGTAATTGTTGTTTTTTGGATTTCCAAACTGTTATATTTGGATTTCTAAATTATATTATTTACCGAAGTTGTTATTAGGTTGAGTCACGACCAGGTCGCTCTTTGTAAAACGTTTCGTGGCACTGCCCAAAAAATTGTGCAAGCCAGACTATCAACCACGCTGCCTCCAGGATAAAAACAAGTCCAGCTACAACTGTGCAGTTAACTACTACACTGTAGAAAACCGTTCGAGATATACACCTTCAAATATGGTACTAAGACCACTTTAATATGGTACTGTTACCACTCTATTATGGTGCTGAGGACCACTCAAATACGGCGTTATCACCATTATAAATATTAACTTCTCCAACTATGATACTATGATCACTCAAATATGGTTTTACACGATTCTAACATTTAACTTCTTCAAGAATCTATACTATATATAAAGGAAACTATCCCTTTCAGCACATTTTTGAGTTGGAATTTTCTTTCCAAAAATACTCATAATTTTAAATACAAATAACACATGTAACAAAGAGATAAAAATAAATTTAAATACTATAACAAATGTAACAAACACAATATAAATACATGTATATCTGTTTTTTTTCCTTTATCATTTAGAAAATATAATACTTACTTTTCATTATCTCAATTATACCCTTAAACAACTTTTTCTATAATAAAGATTGGTGTTTATGTTATTAAAAAAAAGCAACAAACATCTATTTTTTTACTTTTAATCAAAACTAAAATTTCATAAAAAAATACCGTTCATAATTTTCAAATCTTACCGCAATAAAAAAAGCGGAAATACGGGCATTAAGTGCCGGTTTTTCGCTTGTTGAAGAATAATATATTTTAAGATCATTCATAATTTTGAAGGGACATTATGCCCAAAAAAGGTCTATGATCATAAATTATTATTTATTCCGAAGGACATAAAAATATCGAAGGGACTATGAACTTAAGACCATTCTTAATTCCGAAATGGTCTTAAAAACACTCTTAAATCCGAAGGGACAGAAAAAAGGAGATGAAGAGAAGAAAGACTCGTCAACACAAGTCAAGAAATGGAGAAAAGAGAAAGAGTTTCCGACAACTCAATGAAACTCTTTGGTGTGTTTTTGGAATTAGGTGAGCTCTTCTTTTATAGGGAGAGTTTGTAACTAATTTGGAGAAACTTAAGAATTAAGTAAACTTAAAAATTAAGCAACTCATAGATCAGCTCAAGTAACAAACTAATCGGATAAGTTTAAAAAGAAACAAACCAAGGAAAGATAGGAAATTCAGTTGGATTCTCAATCTTATCACAACAAACATAACCTAAAATTATGGGAAGTGATATCCATGAATAAAGAATAATAATAATTATTAATTTCATCATTATCAGGTATTTAAAATTAAATACCACTATTTAAACAGTACTAATGTACTAATGTGTGTGTTCTATTTTATGTAGGACCTCCACACTCTATTTTTTTAATTCACGTAACACTAGATCAAGTTTAATAATTTGGTATTTAATCTTCCAACCTTTCAATTTATTTCCATCTTCACATCAATGTTCCAACAATAATGTTGGATATAGCGACAATATTAATCACGAATTTGTCTCGAGCGACATTGCCCCATCAGTTTGCATTATTTTCACTTCTTCTTAAGTCTAAAATAAGACTACGACCATCTCACCTCACTTCATTGCTGATGATTGCATTTTGAAGTTGCTATAAGTGCTATGAAACTACATCTAGTTGGGTTGAACTGATTGTATATATAGTTTCATATTCTTGCAATAGATTTAGGGTGCGTTTGTTACGAATTAAAATAAAAGTGATTTTGACATAAAATAATTTAGAGATTATATTTTAGAGATTTTGTGAAAAATCAGAATCTATTTTGTGTTTGTTTACCGTAACAAAAATCACATTTTTTAAACAAATAATCTAGTTTGTTTGGATACAACTATATAAAAAGGATTTTTTGTTACAAAATTAGTTCAATATTTTAAATCATATTTTCTCTCTCCTCTAAAAAAATCTATTTTTTGAGAAGTTGCTCTTAACAGCTTCTCATTTGAAGATGTTTTTAGAATTTTTTTTCAAATTCTAATTTTTTTTAAAAATCTGTAACAAACAGATGCAAAACTCTTAAAAATAATTATTTGTTTAAAAATAATAATTTTTTTTTTAAAAAACTATAACAAACAGGCTCTTAGCAACATGCTAGCTTAAAAGATTAATCTAGAAAGACGGTGTGATCGGTCGATTAATTTTTTTCTTTCTTAAGGGTGGGTCCTTTTAGTTGTTATATAGGAAAGAAATATAAGAAAAAGTGCATCCGTGACATGTTCATTAGCAAGCTTATCGCGAGATATAGCACTGCTCTAAAATAAAATAAAATAAATAAACAAATAGAACAGAGAATAAAGAAGAAAAGTAACTTCAATATTTACTAAATCTAACCGGAGGGGATCCTCTCCAGCGGAGCTCCCTCCAATTTTCGGCATTGCTCCACTATCCACCTTTAATTATACTATCTATCCCTTTTTTAATATTGCAAACAAAATATCTCACCTATTTAATGGAGGGCTGGATTACATACGAGAGAAAACCTCTAGAGACAATCTCCTCCCAAATCTAACTAGTTACAAAACTATTAAACAATCAATGTTATTGCAATGTTCAATTCCTACAAGTTTCCAAGCAACCATTAAGTCACTTTTGTTATAAGTGGTACTCTCTCTGCTTTAAAATATAAGTAAAATTTATTTTTTAGGTTCATTCATTTAATGATGTATGTGGTTCATAATATGGACCACATACATCATTAAATAAATGAAACTAAAAAATGAATTTTGCTTATATTTTGAAACGGAGGGAGTAGTAGTAAAAAGATGGTTGATAGTTGGTGAAACTATAAATTAATAAGTTATGATGGGATCAATTTTTATTGTTTAATCCTCTACTCTGAGGTATACTTTCACCTATCGCCTTCAGTACATCTCAATGTCTTGCATATAATGGGAGATTCAGTTTAGTCTCCAACCTTCGATGTCTCGTTCATTTAGTTAAAAGAACGGTAGTACATTCCAACAGTGTGTGTGATTGTAAATCTAGCCCAATATCTTGAAATTAGCATCTACAAATGCCTCTATCCATGTCTCTTACAAAGAAAGTCTATGTCTAGTGCTCCATAAGGCAAAAAATCAATTTTGGATTGCACATTGTAAAGTATTATATAAATAGAGACATCAATAAAACAAAATAAGATTTACATACAATCAGCAATACCAAGTACTTATAAACAAAGAATGAATCAAAATGAGGATGCAAGACTCTATTTATACTCTACTTTGCAAATGAGTTTTTTCCATCTCAACCATGTGGGTGATAAATCTCCATCACTCGTTGGGTGAGCTATTTCCTTTGTTAGGCAATTTTCGCATTATTGAGAACATGAGCTTCTAGCTTGAACTCACCAGACCGTCTATTCTGATTGCCATATGAGTGGCTTTATACATCTTTTCAGGACATTCATTCATTTGCTCATTTTCTCTGCAAAATATAATGGAAATAAAGTAAAAATAAACTAATATGAACTTGGCTACATACTATTTACACTAATTAGGGGGTTTCATTAGATTTCTTGTAAATTGATGACACTATGTCATCTTTGTTTTGTTAGTTGTTTTCTATGAATTTTAGGATGAGTTCAATGTAATAATAGTCTCTGAAGATGAAAAATAGAAGAAAATCAAGGCATCACAAGAAAGAGAAAATCGAGTCACAATTTCATAAATCGGGCCACGAATTGAAGCCCAAAATAGGACTGGCAATTCACAATTTTTTGGGCCACGATTTTGATGGAGCGTTAGAGCTGAATTTGAATTTTGAGATTTCGGGCCACGATTTTATCGTTTCGAGGCGCGATTTTGCTGCATCTATAAAAGGCAAATGTGTTTCAGATACAAGGGTTCAAAATTTTGGAGAGAAAAGGCATATTTTGGAGCTGAGCAACTAGAGATCCAGTGGAAGACCTTCAAAACTTATAGTAAGTCTTCCGATACATGTAATGAATTCTTCTTTTGAATTAGTTGTTTGTCCTTTAGCTACGAGAAACTAATTTCATTGTGGTTGAGCCTTAGATGAATCTGATGTAAATTATATGGCTTCATAATTTGTATGAACTCCTTGAAATATCAATGAAAACCTAGTTTTAGTTAGATTTCCTTATTGTTAATACTTTTTGTATGTTTATGATTGACTACTAGCCCTAGGCTTCTTGAACGTATAAATTGATTATAGACTTTGAATGACCACTAGCCAGGACTTTTGAATCTGATGTAGGAAATATGGTTAACCTAATCAATTAAGTTAGAGATGGACAATGGTTAGGTTATGATTTAAGGATTAACGGACTACTAAAACCTCCAACCGTTTCAAATTCACTTAAGAGATTAAAGGATTGTTACTTTAGGATAGGGTTCTAGGTCAAGAGATTGAGTAGAACCGTTTTGTTAATCTATCGTTAAATTAAGTGGACATTGATTGGAAAAGGGGTGAAAATTATCATATAATAGCATACGAGGATTCAAATAACCATTCTTCTCATTAATTTCTAAACCACCAAATTTTAATCGTCTTTTCAACAATTTATGTTGTTAAACCATTCTTCTCATTAATTTATGTTGTTATTGCTACGTAGAGATTAGAATAGTCCATGTGGATACATATTTATTTATTACTTCAGTATAAGTTAGTATAGTTGTTAATTTTGTATCAAGTTTTGGGTGAGCTATTTCCTTTGTTAGGTGATTTTCTCGTTATTAAGAACATGAGCTGCTTGCTTGAACTTGCCAGGCCATCTGTTCTGCTTGCCAGACGAGTGGCTTTATACCCCTATTTTGATTTTTTTTTTCTTATGACATTCACTCCTTCATCAAAAATAATGATAAGAATTAGACTCTTGCACGTGTTTAGGGGGAGCTTAATTTCATATCTATGAACATTCTTACATTTCTTATTATACATCCATAAAACTTAAGATTTATTCAAAAGAGGTTTGTCATCATCAAAAAGGGGGAGATTGTTGAAATAAAAATCTTTTTTATGAATGTTTTAATGATAACAAATCTTATGGAATAAACACTAAGTTTTATGAATGGTGATCTACTGATGTTTGCACTTGAGTCTTTTCATATACGTAGACAAGAAGTAATACCAAATCAATAGCATCACAAACTCAAAAGAAAATATAACAATTTTTTGAATCAAAAGAGTGTTAGTAAATATTCAACAAGAAGGTGAACTTTATGATTAATTGATTCATCATCATCACCGCATGGTTTTCAATAATGCCTCAAAGATACTCAATGGGCAAGAAACATTGTGTGCAATCACCAAGAGGAAATATGAGATAAATTACATCATTAACAAAATAATTCAAGGTTAATTAACTGAGAATGTATTGTCATCTCATATAGAAGATAACATTATTAACTCCAAAGAAAGAATGTTCTCATGATGAGGATCCATATTACACTCGAAATTATTCTCATCATTTCATCACAATGATTAGAATCAACTTTGAAGAGAAACCAATTTATGAATGAATTATTTATTAATTCATTCATTAATGATATTGATTGAAGAAATATCAAAGAAGAAAATTCATGATCATATGCTTGGAGATTCTATCATAAAAGACTTATGATGATCCATGAAACTTCCATCACTATTCAAGATATGATTTGGAGAATATAAATCAATCAAAGGAATTTTGACTTTGAGAAAGGTTTCTCATGTTCCTACAAATATCATTCTGGTCATACAAAGAGAAGAAAAAAAATCCTCATTTGATATTTTAAAGGATAACAAAAATATTACAATTATTATTTTGTTATCCACTAATGTGTTTTGTGATAATGTTCTGGAGAACGTTATGGTCACTGTTACGAGAACAATCTGGTTGCACAAAGCAAATAAATCATTTACATCAAAAGACAAATCAAGGCATTATTGCACATGAGCCATGAAACCTACAAGAAAATAAAATCAGCAAATGGTCTTCATTATTTTTAGCCCATTAAGGAATATGTCTCCAAAGTTACTATCATATGACAACATCAAACACATCATCTTATGACATCATGCAGTGACATCAAGATTACATCATCATAAGTGGCCTCTAAGCTTCTACCATCAAAAGAACAGCTCATTACAACTTGCAAACACATGAACTTCTTCTTTATGCTAGCTGGAAATTCCAAAACGTTCTGCAAGTGCAAAATTTCATGCTTTCTCTTCAAGCAACTAAAGGAAGTACATGCTACATAGGAAAACATGTCCCAACAGCTATTTTATGAGGTGGTCACCAAGTTTCACATCTTCTATAAACAGAGGAACACTTGAATGGAAATATTAAGAGTTTTTACAACAAAGAAATCATCTCTCAAGTGAAATCATCACTACTTTCAAAAAATCTTCACATACAAAGAAACTCCAACTCTCTCACTATATCTTTGATCAATATCAAGAGTTTGTTCATCATAATCTCAAACATGAGTTGAGAAGCCTTTGGGGCTAAGAGATTGATTTTAACCATAATCCACTTTTAAGTGCAAATATCGTAATCTCTTCATCTATAACACACTCTAACTCATAACAGATTGTGGATCACATATTGTGAGTGTGTTCATATCATCATACCCTCAAACACGAGTTGAGTGTAAATTCGTTCCCAAAGTCATCTCAGCATACAAAGTGTTTTATATTCTCAAGTCTATTCGTAACAATAGTTTTTGAAAGAATTGTAACAATCTTTCTTGTGCGAAAGCAAATAATTGTAGAAGCCTGCTGAGGTTGATAATACATGGTGTAACAGACTAATCTGGTGTGATCAATAACTTATAGTGCTAGTCAGAAGTTTCTGTTAGCAGGATACTATAATGGATAATCTCACACGAGGTGATGAGACTGAAAGTAGTCGGGTTTGATGAACCATGATAAATCTCATGTGTTATTCTTCCTCTATTTCTCTTTTTATTTAAAGTTACACTATATACGCACACAACCACAATCATACTAATATTTATTAATCTCTCCATAATATTCTGGTCCTAATCAATCACCACCAAACTAATCCAGAGTTCTCTGGTCCTAACATAATCATTAATATTGTTTTATTATTTTAGTCAATATTAATTGAACAACTGCATCCAGAACATTTTGATCCAAGATAAAACAACTGCATAAATAGGTAAAGATAAACTCACGCTTAAAATCAGCTTATAATATTGTTTTTATATTAATCATTCTCTAGAACATTCTGGTCCTTGATAAAATAGTTTTCACATTTTAGCTTAATATTATTTTTCTCATTCTGCTTATTTAATTCATCCAGAACATTCTGGTACTTGTCAAAACTATTTAATCATTTAAGGTTTATTAATCCAGAACATTATGGTCCTGTATAAATCAATGGTTATATATCTAATACTCTAATGTTGTTAGACTAACATTTACCAAGAACATTCTTGAGTATATAAACTTATTTAAGTTGCAGGACTAAATTTTAAAAGGGTTACAATTTAAACCTTTTTTCTTGTGACTATTTCTTCGTTCCACTTCATTATCAAGAGACTGAAGATGATAAATGACGGTTGTATTGAGAGATCCAACTGAGTACCCTGTAAAAATATTGGACTCCACCATAGCTTTCATCATCACATTCAAACCCTTAGTTCCCAGCAAAAAAAATATTTTAACGATACTGAATGATGTATTCTATCAATTTGAATGAATAAATATCCTTTAATTTTGAAAAGAAAAAAAAAAAAATTAGTATTATTGCAAAAGGTAGTTTCTGAGAGGATTTTACATAGCTGCAAGCTTCCAATGATGATTTTTTTTTCTTCTTTTTTTTTTTATACAATTAGCACCAATGACAGCTGATATCGATATTTTCCAACTATCAGTAGACGACACTTTATTTTTTGGGTACAATATTGGCCACACTTTTAACATCATGCAGAAAATAAAATTGTTCCTTTAAAAAAAAATTGTTCTTGGTTTAGGTCAGTTATATTTTTGTATAAAGCATTCCTGGTTCCAATCTTTGAAGAGACAAACATGATTTTTAACGGTGTAGTTAATTTTGACATGTTTAATTTCTTTCTAGTAGAAAGGATTTTGTTCCGACACCAAGAAGAAAAGGATTTTCTTCTAAATTCTCTTTCAATTTGAATTTAGAATTTATAACTTTTGTTTATAAATTGATATTTACCCCATATTTATTTTTGAACTCAAATTTATATTCAACTATTTTTTAGCCAAAGATAAGTTTTTGTAATAATTTCATTCAAAATAAAGCTGTGTCACTGCAAAATCTATGGAACTAATCATTATCTCAGTTTGGTGAATAATGACGTTAGTAGAGCTTTCACACCAAAAAACGATGTTAACAGGTTGTCTTAAATTAAAAATATCAAGCATGTACTTTTGAAATAATTTTGGGATGATGAGAAAATCTTTAATGAACACAACCATAAATTAAAATCATTTACACATTCTCATATGAAATGAAAAAAAAATTAAGAAAAATTATATAGTTACATTAATTGACATTATTCAAAAAATAAATCTTTTGGTACTTGTATGTGTCCAAATAATATTTATTTGAGTTTGTGCCCAATAAGTATATCTCATACATCATATACTTGTCCTAGCATAATTTACTTTTAAATTAAAAAATAAGAAAAAATTTATTAATTAAAATGACATTAGTGATGCTAACTCACATACATTAGATTCGAACTATTCTGGTACGGTTGGTATTATTAATTTTAAATAAAATAAGTTTGTTTCTTTAAAAAAAATAGAAATGAATAAATTTATGTAACAATTTAATACAATTTTCTTGTTGTGATTTTTTTTAGAATATTCTTGTTACTTTTTTTTATACTTAATCATAAATGCATAAATGAAATATAAAAACATAAAAACAATGAACACATTATTTATTTATAAAAAAAAAATTATTTATTTTGAGATCAAATTAGAATTTATTTTAAGACATTTTTTTGAAAGACCAATACCAACTTTTTTATAAAAAATAAAAATAAAAATATCATGAGACAAGAAATTTATCATGAACATTGCCTAAAAACTCCAAATATGTAGTATATGTTAAGAAAAATAAGATGACAAAAACTATCTACTGAATAAATAAAATATCATTTTACTAATAGTTTCAGTTATTACCTTTATTTGGCTAGAAAAACAATCTCATCATGAATAAGTTTCAAATAGTTTCAATTATTTACCACTAAAATAGCACTATGCAAAGACACTGCGAAAAAAGGAATGTTCAATAATAGTATTTGATACCCACCTAATAAGTCCAATCCCAACCTCCAAATAATATCTCAAATATCACACTCATTGAAAAAGACATAGATACCATGCGTGTCACGCTTTGATAGGCATTATTCAACCACCATTCCCACACCACAGTGCTTTTGCTTCCATGTTTAAACTTTAAGCTTCTATTGAGAAAAAAAAAAATTGTGAAAAAATCTACACATTATTGTCTTCATAGGGCAAAACTTAACTAGCTACGGTTTCTGCTGTTCAACAATTTGCATATGAAGTTTCGCTTGCTTTCACATTATAAATTAGCACCAAAAGACAATATCTATTGAAAAGAGGTATTTTAAATTTCTTAAAAAGTCTTTCTATTAATTTTGAATGTACCCTTTTGAGAAAGGTTTGGGATAATGTGTTATGTTGGTTGAGTTTTCGAAGTCCTTTGTATAATGTAACTAATTTGTAGCATATGCTTATCAATTTTGTGGTTTGAGCTTGCAAGAAAGGAATGCAAGAGAGAAAGTGAAAAATGATATAATTTTTCTTCGACAATAGTGTGATTCTCATCATCTATTAAGGAAGACTAAACTCTTTCTTGGTGATTGTTCAAATCAAAGGAAACATATTTTAACTATAAACACACTAAGTGTGATATTATTTTACTCTTTTTTATGCTGTAACGTCCACACTAAAGGTATCTATAAAATTTAGTATGTGTATTAAATTCAGTACTGGATATATTAAAATTTACAACATAAACATTTCAAATGAATATTTTATACAACAATATGTGTTCGTACAATCAACAATACACTACTACTAGCCCAAAACATAGAAAGTACATCCTTGAAATTCAAACATGCTGCAGCGGGTACGGACGAACACTTGCTGATTATCCATCCGGCTTCAGCTTGTTAAATCTTGCTAAACCAACCTGCTAATCTGAAACAAATAAGGATTGAGATGAGACATAATCTCTCAGTGAGTTCTATCTAATCTTAGGCTATAGGTAACCTCGGGAAACCTACGGTCACCACGTGTCTACAATACAACCTGACAGTTGATTATACGTGTGTGGGGACTTGCATACTTAGACGGTCGTGCATGCTAGAGCCGTCATAAGGTTCTTCTCAACTTTAGCTTACGAGTCTGGTTATACATCATACATGTCATGGCGGTCAAGGGAACCTAAGACTGCTATATCAAGATACGTTAAACGCATCAAGACCTAAACATAGCTCATTCATGACACGATCCTAAACCGGACAATCGTGGAGATTCTAAGATCGTCAACGGTACAACTTCATAGTCTTATCTTGGTACATAGGCCTATACATGTCTTATATCATATCATAAGTGTAATCATATCATAATCATGTTCATTCATTATGTTAGGGGTTAGCGTTGAACAAACATAGTTATCTTGGTTCATTTTACGGAATAATCTCAAGTGGAGTAACCCCGGAATATATTCCCATACATAACCGATGAAAACCTAGCTAAGGTACATCGGACTCCCTCAGTTTCGTGTGGGCATACCTTGCGAAGCGTGTCCCGTACCCCTGGCTCTTGTATCCCTTTGGCGTGGATAACAAGAGACACGACACCTACATCTTGCTTAATGTCTTATTATACATAAAGGTCTTATCATACATGGAAGCTTAAACTTAACTTATGTGAATGGTCACCACGAGTCCATAATCTACTTGTTTAGCGGTGAGCCACCACTTGCTTGTCTTAACATTCATAGCTTAACATACTAGTTCTCAACGATCTACGTCGAGGCTTTATGGTTTTCCCATTCTTAGACCTATTTCCTACCCGAGCATAATTACGAATATTATCGTATCATAACATCTCATGTGCCATTCATCATTGAAATTATTAATATCGTTCATGCATTTGATTATTAATATCTTTAGGTGTAATATGCAATGACTACTTGACTTTGAGGGGTTTTTAAAGTTATAAGAGACTGCAAGGAAAAGCTTCGTCGAAACCACTGCACCACATGAAATTTTAAGAAAAAGTGATGTGTTGTGGAATCTCGCTTGAGCGAGCTCCAAGCGAGATGCCAAGCGAGATTGGCAGTTTGGTTCGACATTGATTTCGCTTAAGAGAGATTTTCTCGCTTAAGAGAAGTTCATTTGTACCAGACCTGCAGAATTCGTGTTTTTGACCTTCAAACCTCAAAATTGAGTTTCCAATGCACCTAAAACACCAAGAACATATAGAAAACAACTTAGAACAAATGCATGGCAACAAACAACACAATTTCAAAGATTAATGGCAAAAAGGGGTGCTAATTCTCCTAACTCATACACCAACAAAATTCATGTTTTCTCACAAGAAATTACACAACCCAAAGGTAGGATAAGCTATCTAAGAACTCACCTAATGATTCTGAACTCTTTCCAAGCCTCTAACTCCCATTGCATGTTAATGACCCAATCTTCACTTCAAGTTCACACAAAACCCTAGTCCCTTGATTTGTCTCGGAAAGGAAAGAATTGAATTCAGCTTGCACCAAGTCTCATATAATCACTAACACCATTCTAATTTTGTACAACCTTGATCATGCCATGAAGAGAAGATGTATTGATGCATAGTGGAAGAGAGAGGGCGATGGCTAGAGAGAAGGAGGAGGAAAATATGCTCTTGTTGTTTAGAGAGAGAAACAACATGGAGTTATGAAGATTTTGGCATCCAAACATGCTTATACCCCATTAGCTGAAAGTACTAAATTGCCCTTCATCTCAGGCGCACTTATACTGATTTTGAAATATGCTTGCCAGACATTATACGATAATATTCCCCGTTACATTTATTGTTCATGAACATTCATACTCTAATACATTCAACTGATAGAATTCCTATAGTTGGTGAGTGGGATATTACATATGCATTGTGTATTATGTAATTATTTTTGATGCATCTTCTGCTTTGAATAGTTTTTTTTTTTTTTTTTTGCTTTCCCTCTGGTTACATTTTGAATAGTTTTGTTGATAATACATGATTTTAATTATTTTTTACAAGTAAAATATTTTTCTATGAAATATAAGGTTCTAGTGAATGATATTTTCGACTTAGAATCAATTATTCATGGAAATAGATCGTCTCCTGCAATTTCCATGCTGCTCTCCATCCTACTCCTAATCCAACGGTAAGGAGTTTTAAAAAAAAAAAACTAAAAAATAGAAAAACAGCCTTAAAGGAAGACCAATGGTTGATATTGCAGCAGAATTGGCAGCACGAGAGAATTCGCATGAGAGGATCCGGATCCATTATTCATTGTGTACAATTCTATGTAATAATTAAACCTTCATTATATTCGACAATTAAGAAGTTGAGATTCAATGTTATAAAAAATTGAACATGACGTTCTTGTAAGCATGGGACGTGGACCCCACATTCCAGTTTCAACTTCTGTCACCGGCAAAAACAGGTCGCATATAAATTCTCCAAACATTAAAAAACCGTATCTACCTTTTCTTTCACTTGCAGTTCCTCTCTCTCTCTCTCTACAACACTGAAAATTTGAGCAGAGAGAAATTTCAGCCATGGCTTCTTCCACCAACGTCCGTGAGAACTTTGTCTATGTTGCAAAGCTAGCAGAACAAGCTGAACGCTATGATGGTTCTCTCTCTCTCTATATATATATATATATGAAGTTTGAACACTGTTTATGGTTCTTCCTTTTACTTGCTTTCAATTTTCTATCATGTTTTCACCAACTTTTACTCATACCCATTTTCTCTTTCTTACTTATTACATTCTTTCTTTTCATAAAGTTTCAATTTTTACAAAAAAAAAAAAACTTCACATTTTTTCATTGACCCATTACAAGAGTGTGGGTGTGTGAAAGTAAAGTAAGGGGATTTATGGATTTATTACAAAAGTGTGTGCCTATGAAGCACGAACACTCTACACGTGTCGAGACACCGACAAGACACTGATGCGTATAATTACACTCAATTATATGATTTTATCAAATTATTAGCGATGTTGGCATGTCAGTGTCCCCGGTGTCTGTGTTTCTAGGCTATGTGCGCAATTTTCTGAGTAAAGCCCAATTTAGTCTACTAAAATAGTAATAATATCTAAACTAGTCTCTTATGATGTTTTCATACCGGGGATAAATTATGTTTGACTAATTCATTATATTAGAGGAACTAATTTCTGAGGGACTAGTTTTGATATTACTCTGTCGAAACTAAATTGGGTGCCGAGAAAATTGTGAGAGACTAAATCAGTTTTTTTCCTTCACTCTAGAAAAAGTATGGATACCATGACTGCCGCGTAAACACCGGTAATAATTTAAGAAAGTAAAAGTGGTCGAATGTGATTACATAGTTTTCTTCAATGAATTGTTTCAAGAAATTTTAATGATGTAGTAATGTGGTGTGCAGAAATGGTGGAGGCAATGAAGAAATTGGCGAAGATGGATGTTGAACTAAGTGTCGAAGAGAGAAACTTGTTCTCTGTTGGATACAAGAATGTGGTGGGGTCAAGAAGAGCTTCATGGAGGATCTTATCATCAATTGAGCAGAAAGAAGAATCAAAAGGGAACGAATTGAATGTTAAGCGTATTAAGGACTATAGGCAGAAGGTGGAGGTGGAGCTTTCCAACATTTGCAATGACATTATGATTATTATTGATGAGCATCTTATTCCATCCACTAATATTGCTGAATCCACAGTGTTTTATTATAAGATGTATGTTTACTTTATAATTTGATCTTGTTGTTTGTGAGGTTGTTTAATTAAGTGCTTTTGTTTTTGTGTTAGATTTTGGATTTTGAAAGTAATTTTGAGTATTTGTTTGGATGCAGGAAAGGAGATTATTATCGGTATTTGGCGGAATTCAAAGCTGGCGATGAAAAGAAAGAGGTGGCGGATCTGTCACTTAAAGCATATCAGGTATTTACAATTTACTTGAAGTAAGAAGGTGATTGTCTTCGTAACATGGGATTGCCTTAGGTCATGTTTGGATAACCAGCTTAATTAAGTGGTTTTGTATAAACTATTTTCAAACTATTTTCTATAAACTATACACTATTTTCATAAGCTTCCCAAAGCAGTCTCACACAAGTGGTGTCCCTCACACAAGGGCTTATGCCAGTAGATAAATTTAAATAAGTCAATGCAAGTAGACCCTTATACTTTTTTATGCCTAACCGCTGCTGACAAGGATAGATGAACTTTATGGTTTTTAATGTTAGCTGAAAATATAGATGATATATTTAATGACTGAATCTCTTCACAGGCTTGTAATATATCAAGAAAATAAGCATGCTTCATTAATTTTGTATCATAAGATTAGATGGGAATGTTTTCATCCTTATTATCTCCATTAAGATCTTGCTATGTACGAATAACTTGTATGCCATGGCTTATTGGGTCTAAGGAGTTTATCTTAGCATCTTTGTGCACTTTATTTTTATAGGATTTGGTGTTATGTTAATAAACTCTCTAGTACTCCTTTTTTTCTTATACATTAGTGGGTTAGTTTAAACTTTTATATTTATGGTTCCTGCCTTGTTGAAGAACTTCATTTAGATTTATGTCCGTAGTTTTGGTACGAATAACTTTTTTTTGTTGTTTAGATCTGGTATGTAATGGATTAGGTCGCGACATTGTGCATAGTCATTGATTTAATTGATCTATAATAATCTATGTTTTTTACTTAAAAGTGTTCCTTCCATACAACTTCACAATTCAATTTCTCAAAGTAAAAACGTATAAGAAAATAACTTGGTATCGCATGAATACTTTGGTGCCCTCTCAGGAACATCCTTCATTAGATTCTGAAAATCTTGCGTTTCCATGAATTTACAATATTATTAACCAGTAACTTAGTTATGCATTAATCCATCATGATTTTCTCTCATATTATTGAGGACTTAACCTGTTGTAGACGATTTGGTCAGTGTGGTCAAACAGCGGCTACAGCGGTGCTATAGCACTAGAACACAGCTGACTTTGAACAAATCGCTATTGCTAAAAGATACAACATTTAGGAAAAAGTGTTGTCAAATAGCGGCTATTGCGGCGCTACAGTGCTGTGGTGTTATAGAATTTGACAACTTTGGGTTTGGCTTGGCTGTTCATGGTTCATTTTGATTATTTGTTGTATAAAATTAAGGATTTGTTCATTCTAACGAAGATAGCTTTTTGTTCCTCTTAAATGAATCATTTGTTTACTTTCATTAATATGAAAAGATAGTGTGGCGGATGGCATCTTATCTTGATATAGGAAGAGCAGATTAAGCACCATGCAAGGAGGTATTTGTATTTTGTGGTCCAAGAAAATTGAGCTCAGTGTTATTACTGCTGAAGTTCTGAAAACAGAGGCAGGCTAGACAAAATGCATCTGATAGGGAGGATTTGTGGGTCGTAGAGAGATAATTTATAGGGCATATGTCACAAATCACTCCCAATTTGGTACCAATGTCTCTGCCTATTTTATTATCCTTTTGTGCTAGTGACCATTTTATCATCAATTCATTATAGTTCTTGTTGTTAAAGCCACGAGTTAGATCGTAGGATCTGACGATTTTATGACCTTACAGCCACTGAGCGATCTAACTCGCATGTAAAATCGTATACTGGTGGGATTGCTTGCAAAATTGCTGAGATCAGTAGATCTCACGCTATCCCAAAAGTTCAATTTTTTTGTCAAGTTTGCTACTTGATTCCTTAAACCAATCTTTTAACCAATTTTTTACCTTAAAAATTACTCGTTCTCACGCGAGACACTAATTTTCTTAATCTATATGGGTCCTCTCTCTCATCAACTGGTTCTCGACAGACACCTCTGCTGCTGCAATGCAGTTATCTCTCCCAACAAGCTCCTCACTTCTTTGTTTGTTTTTTTCCAAGTTCCTTTCTACTTGTTGTGCATTCTCATGGCATCTAGTGAGGCTGCGGTAGGTGGTAGAGGGTCAAGGGGTTAGAGGTCACTGGGTCAGTGTTGTGAGTCATGGAATTTATGATTATCAAATTTCAGTTCAGTTTTCTTTAATGCCGTCATTTATAGTTTTTTTTTCTTTCTTGTTTAGTGTTTATATATTAGTGATTTAATAAAATTTCTCATTTTGGTAGGATCTTATGATTCTTGTTACGATCCTATGTTACCCCTAAGTAAGATTTCGATCTCGACAACCTTGGTTGGCATGAGTTTTAAAAGTTATGCTAGTCGTTTACAGTGTCTTTCCTTATTTTTTAATATATTTCAACTTAGTATTAGTGGAGAAAACTTAAAAAATTTCTAGATCCAGACGAAGATTTCAACTGTTGTGCTGTGATTATTTGCAGACAGCTTCTGCAACTGCTGAGAATGAATTACAACCAACACATCCTATCCGATTGGGTCTGGCTCTCAATTTCTCAGTGTTTTATTATGAGATAATGAATTCACCTGAAAGGTACGGGCGAAAATGTTTTTAATGTGAACTGAGGCTGGCGCCAAATCGTAATTTTACGTAATTTGTTTTCAGGGCCTGCCACCTTGCAAAGCAAGCCTTTGATGATGGTGTCTCAGAACTGGATACCCTAAATGAAGATTCTTACAAGGACAGTACCTTGATCATGCAGCTGTTGCGAGACAACCTTACTTTATGGACTTCTGATATCCCAGAAGATGGTGGTAAGATACTTAAACGGCTTCCACACACACATGCACGCATCAGTTTCCATCATTTCTTTCCCA
Organism: Medicago lupulina; assembly: GCA_958299785.1. NCBI lineage: Eukaryota > Viridiplantae > Streptophyta > Magnoliopsida > Fabales > Fabaceae > Medicago > Medicago lupulina. Next base: position 77,565,204 of record OY283139.1, read on the forward strand.
GCATTAAGTTGCTTCTTATTGGTGCTAATCATGGTTATCAGAATCTTAAGATATGTATGATTCGTGTTTTAATTTGATACAAAACTGAACCTAATCGATATGAATCTCTTGTGTATCAATTCTGGATATGGATCTCATTTTGAATTCCTATTCATTATGATGAAGCTTGATTTACTATGATGAATCCCAATCTATTTTAATAAATTACTACGTAAATTTAGTGTAGTCGACCACTTTTTTTGGTCAATTTTGTATAGCCAATCATTTTTCTTTTGTCACTTGATTTATGACTTGAATCTAGAATTATTCTGAGCTTCGTATATGCTATATCAGCTTATAAGAACATAATTCTTTTGATTCACGGTTTGAATCTTAATTTGATAACCATGGTGGTAATAGTTACTATGTGTATATGACAATTGTGGGAGCAAAAAATACAGTGTAGCTCGTGCACCAATTACTCAAACTTAGCTTCTTATTGGACACCCTGTCTCAAACTTTTGTTGCTATGGTTTGAGTTATTTATACATGTTCTTTGGTCTAACAAGTTAAACATCCAATTTTCCATTTCAGAGGACCAAAAAATGGAAAACGCAACTAAGAGTGGTCAAGATGAAGATGAATTGGGTCGCTAAGTTGTCACTCCGTCATGATAACGATAACATTGATGTGTTAATTTTTCTGAGAAGAATATTTTCTCCAATGTAGTAAACCTATTAATGGATGGTGAACTTTTTTCAACTTCTAAGATATTGTTAATGTTGAGTTACAACATATTTGAATCATGTCCTTCATTTGTATGCTATTGTTGTTGTATCTGTTTGTGTAACAATAACACCATTGGTTTGTAATACATGATTTATATGTTTGCATTCTATTAGCTATATTCAACCTTCAAAAATCCATTTACTGTCTAGTGATTCTTATGCTTTTACACTTTTTGTTGACGATATTAGATTATTGACAAAATTACACTTTTAGTCCTTTAACTTAAGAGTTTGGTTTTTATCTTTTTTCATTTCAATTTTGTCCTTTTGGTCCATTTACATATGGATTTTGAGGTACATTTATCATTTAAAAGACTTTTTTAACCCTCATTTAATGTTTGTCTTTTTACAAATAGTGGGTATATTTAATACTTCACAAATTTTTATGAGGATATATTTGTAAAAACATTAAAAAAATTGCAACAACTAATGATTATTTTGGTTTTGATGATTTTTGGTTTCTCTTCTTATAAAAATGACTAGACGGATGTGCGGGCACTTTAGTAAAAATATTATTCTCTATTTCATTCCTACACATTTTTTGAATGTGTGAAATGACCAAGTAGGTCAATTATTTTTGGGATGGAGGTGGTATCATCTAACAATGCATAATTAACATTGTAGTGATTTTCATCTCTTAAATTTTTTAGACAAAGTTCCACATACTTGATAAAGGGATCAAGAGATAAATCTGAGTTTACCAAGTCAACACACTTGAAATCAAAAAATAAAGTTGCTTTCACACCATTCGAGCAGTGTAAAAGCATTGATTAATATATAGAGTTGTCCTTGATGTTATTTTCAGATGAGATTAGTGAGTGCCATTGAAATTATAACATCAACGGTTCAATTGCTATGAAATTTCATAACCCGATTCCAACGTTTAGTGGACCAAAAGTATCCTCCAAGGTAACAAAGAAGTCAATAAAATGTTGAGCAATATTCCAACTTTGAACTATATTTTGAGTTTAATTTTAGTTTTAGGATGAGAGTAGGTCCATCTGAGAGCTAAATCAATGCTTGCAATTCCTACGAAGAACTTGCGTCAAAATTATATTGGTGTGTTAGAAACCAAGCATAGATTAATGTTTTTTTAACTCATACATTTTACGAAGAAATTCAGTCAAAATTGAACTATAATTGATTTAAGAGGGTCACACATTTTAATACTCCTTCCGATCACATTTATAAGTAACTATTACTTTTTTTTGATTTATTAAATAATCGATATATCTAGACAATATTATAGTTCAAACAAACTAATTATTCAATGAATAAGAAAAGGGAAAATTTGTTTATAAATGTGACCGGAAAGAATATTTTTTGAGTCATAAATTAATTTTTTTTCTTACTAATGAATTCGGGTGAAAGTGTTCAACCTAACAATATAGATATTTGTCGGTTGAGGTATGTTTGCGTACTCTTGTAATTTGATGATATTTTATTTATTTTTTTTCTTTTTACAAGAAATGAATTAGAATCTGAAATGACTTCTCCCAACATTAAGAGACAGACCATTTGCTCCTAGAAAAGTCAATGAGCTTGCTGTGCACGTTCCGTCCAAAACAAAAACAAAAAACTTGCCATGCACGTTATTCATGGTATAGTTTCAACTATATATAACTTTGTACAACAATTGAAAGAAACATATCTTAAACCATATCAATTAACATCCAAACAAAAAACTATATTTAATCCCTCTCAAAAAGAAACTATCTTTAATCATTGTTCTGATCTTTTGCAGATTCGAATTTACTGCAATCAGATCGCAACAATGTTTGATAGCAAGACACTTTTATCGGCAATGGCCTCAATTGTGCTAGTGCGAAACATCACAAATGAAGTCATTCCTCATGAGATCCTAAACTTTGTACAATCGGGACTTCACCATGTTTTTCGCCAATTCTCAGCACAGTTTACCATTGTCATTGATGAATTTCAAGGGATGGCAAGAAACCAAGTTTTTGAGGCTGCAGAAACCTATCTAGGAACTAAAGCAACAGTGTCAACAGAAAGAGTTAAAGTAAGCAAAGATCATGATCATAAAAAGCTTTCATTCAATATTGATAGAGGTGAAGAAGTGAGTGATGATTTTGAAGGTATTAGAGTAAAGTGGAAATTAATATGCATACAAGAAGATGGATCAAGAATTCGGCATAATGATGTATATTCCTCACCCGTGTCAGAAATTAGATCCTATGAACTAACTTTTCACAAGAAACACAAGAACAAGATCTTCGATTCATATTTGCCTTATGTGATGGAGATGGCGAAACAAATTAAAGAAGGAAACATGGCTATCAAGATTCACTCAAATGAATATGCTTGCTGGAGCCATGAACCTGTCAAGTTCAACCATCCAATGACTTTCAACACTCTTGCAATTGATGAAGAGCTTCAAAGGGAAATTATGAATGATTTGGACAATTTTGTCAAGGCCAAAGAGTTTTATAGAAGAACAGGGAAAGCTTGGCAACGCGGTTACTTGATGTATGGTCCTCCTGGTACTGGAAAATCTAGCTTGATTGCAGCCATGGCTAACTATCTCAACTATGATATCTATGACTTAGATCTCACTGATGTAGGGGATAATAGGAGCTTGAAGCAACTTATTCTTGGTATGTCGAACCGTTCTATACTTGTGATCGAGGATATTGATTGCACTATAAATTTGCAGAACCGAGAAGAAGATAAAGACGTGGTTGATAAAGGATATAATAAGGTATGGATTTCTCTTCGGAATATATCCATCATTCATCTTTGAGTTTTATTTGTACGAAAATGCCAAAGAGATGCATAAAACTAGAAAATCTTTTGATGTATATGACATGAACCTAGTTTAGATTTATATAATTTATTGTAGTCATAATTTAGTGAATAAGTTTTGCTCCAATTGCTAAGGATGCGACTCATTCTGCACGAGGGAATAATATTTAGCCAACAAAGATTAGTCAAATTTGTAAGATGTGATGTGACTTATACTCCACGAGGTGATTAAGTTAGTTACTACTACTAGTTAGTAACTAACTTAACCACATGGAGCTATACTTAATTTATAACTAACTAGTTACTAACAATCTTATATCTAACACACTAAGTATAGCTCCATGTGGTTTGATCATAATGAGTCTCTAAATGCAACTCTTGTAAGGTTGTTAGTAAGATGAAGGACTACTTGAATCGAACGACGTCATATTCTTTTGTTCATGTCAAGTATTTTTTATTGGAAGAAATTTATAATTATGACATGATTTTAAACTAAAATGTTTGTTTCAAAATTTCAATAGGTGACACTTTCAGGACTATTGAATGCAGTAGATGGTCTTTGGTCATGCTGTGGAGAGGAACACATTATTGTTTTCACAACAAATCACAAAGACAAGCTTGATCCTGCTCTGTTAAGACCTGGTAGAATGGACAAGCAAATTCATTTGTCATATTGCAACTTTTCTGCTTTTAAGCAATTGGTTGTTAACTACCTTTGCATTACTGAACATGAACTCTTTGAAAAGATTGAAGTTCTTCTAGAAGAAGTTCAAGTTACTCCAGCTGAAATTGCAGAAGAACTAACGAAGGATTGTGATGCTACAGAATGCCTACAAGACCTTATCAAATCCCTCCAAGCCAAGAAAATGATCAAGGAAGACATTAAGAACGAAGAAAATGTCAAAGAAGAACATGAACTAGGTAGCTATGAAGCACGGACTCCAACGACTGACGTGGACTCCGACACGGGTTCTGACACGAACACCTGACACGACCCTGGCATAACTAATGTAAAAAAACATAAGGCACCAATACGGCTACCTAAACTGCTAGAGAGCACACACAAGATTATGTGGGGACTCTTTAATGACTATACTTGGAGCACTATGTATAATCCTTCTAGCCCTGTCTCTAATCAGGTTGTAGTCATTAGCCACTGATTTCAAATTGCAGTCATCAACTGTAATTGCATCTTTTTGGTGCTAATTACTATTATGTGTATATGATATGATATGATTTATGTGGGAGCAAATAATGAAGTGAACCTCGTGCACCAATTATCCAATTTTGGACCCCTATTTGGATAAACAATTTTATTTAGTGCTTATAGCATAATGATTATGTATGACCTATTTTTATAACATAATATAAAATGTCACTTTTTTAATATAAGTTATAAACCGTTTTTATAAGCTATTGATGGCCTTTTGTCAAGTGTACTAAAACATTGTCCAAGTAACAAAAAGAATAAGTTAGTTTCCAGAAGGATAGTTGAATTTCTACTCAGCTATTAATCAATAACTATTAAACAAGAACAATCGAGTTTCTATGTTCACGTCAATTTAACAAAATAGATCAAGACCAATCTCTTGGTTCAATGTCCAGTTTATCCAATGTAACACTCTAATATCTTAGGTGAAAACTAGTATTATAAAAAGTTTGACTAAACATCAAATATAGGAGCATATAAAGGGGCATAATAAATATAAATTATAATCATTTAGAACGATGAAGAATATTTTTTTATCGAATGAATTATTCAAATATAATTTCAAATTGAAATCAATATTTTATTTTTTCACTAATTAATCATAAAATCTATTTGTGTAGTACAATTTGTCCGTTGCAACAACACACACGTTTTTCATCACACTTGCCACCCAAAGTATACCCAGATCTTAAACAATAATCACCACAATCTTGACCTTTCCTTAGACATGGCCCTTTGCCAATGCAATAATCATAAGGAGGTATTCCATCAACTGCTCCTCCTACAATGTGAAGATTTGTTATCAGTTATAAAATACATTTTAAATGTGAAGAAATTAGGTGTCCGAGATTCAAACACAACCCTTACAATATCTATGCGAACTGAGTTAAACTCACGGGATAATTTGAAAATCTCAAACAAAAAGAGATGTTATCTCTAAGATTTCCATTGTAATAGGATTTTTTTTTTTTTTTATATAATATACTTTTTTCACTCATGGTTTAATATTACTTAAAAACTTTTAAATATGTTTAACACAATCTAAGGAAAAATGTTCTCATCACCACCACCAAAAAGAAAACATATTTTAATTGTTAGAACATAATTTTCAGTTCAATCTCCTTTAGGAGAAATGATTATAATATAACTTATTTATTAAAAATTTAAAAATAGTTGTAGAGAAAGTAAATGTTTTTACCTATAGTCAAAATGGAAGCAATACATAGAATTGCAATGAAAAAATGGACGCAGTTGATACCTGTTGTCATATTCTCTTGAAAGATGAACAAACAATGCTGCCAGGAGCTATTTATAGAGTGTTCTAGGGCAACTATTATAAAAAAAATAAATTCTGTATTAAATTAAAATCTATACTTTTGTTTTTTTGACTAAAAAGATCTATACTTTTTTTTTGAATAAAAAGATCTATACATTTAAAACAAAATCTCATATACATATTAAAAAATAAATAATTAATATCTTAAAGAGGAAAATGTTAAAACTAAATCTGAGTCAAAAAATAAGTAAATAAGATCTATACAATTACTAGACTTTTGATCCGTGCGACGCACGGGTCTTCTCGACTATAATAGAGACCAATAAATTATCTTTAACCCGTAAGATTATGGGTCGATCAATAAACCCAAATTAGATTATTAGAGACACAATATTACAATCAAATCATAATAAAAAAATTATAAAGAAAAAAGATAAAAAGAATATAAAATTATATTGTTGCACGGGTCAATTTTATTTATTAGTTTTATAGTTAAACATAAAAAATTAATGCAGTTCATGGTTCCTAACAAATTATTTAGGGAAGCCGAGTTTGCATGGAAATTAGGGTATTCTGTTTGTAAACGTATTAAATAAGTGTACAACAACTTCTTAAAAAAATAAATAAATAATTTACAGAAACAATAGGTTAAGTTGTTGCTTGTAGACCTAATAAAATTAATAAATAATAAAGATAAGGATTAAAATATCTATTAAATTTTTGCTTTGAAAAATATTCACGATTATTAGAGAGAGAAATGAAAAACATATATGATGCAAATTTAGAGCCAAAATTTTATGATAGAGTTGTTGCAAACCTAATAAGATATTAATGAAGGGAAAAAAAATTAGGTTACGACTTAACAAAATTAATAAATAAGGATTAGAGGCAACAATTTTCTTTGACTTTAATCGAGAAGGCATCAATTTGGGTAACAAAAAGAAAAAATTAATAAAAGAACAAGTGTTTCTGGGCAAGTTCTTTTAATAAAAAAAATTCCCATGTAAAATGTACTAGTTTGAAACTCGTGCCTTGCATAGGAAATTTTTGCTGATTTTTTTGTTTATATATTTTAATTTGTGTTTTTTTTAAAGAAAATATTTTAATTTATGTTGATAATATTTAATATACATGTCAAAATGTATGGATATCATATATATATATATATATATATATATATATATATATATATATATATATAGGGTATATACATATTTTTGAAGTGGTTTTTTATTCAATTGTTTCCCTTCATTTAAATGATTTTATTATTTTGAGTTTCAGTGACAAAGAGGTAATCATACTAACAACGAAAGTTAAACACACGATTTTGCAGTCTTTATCAAATGTGCCAACTTTCATCAACTACTTTTTATAACATTGTTTAAATTATTTTAATGACTTATTTTGATCTTATTTTGCAAATAATATTCTTTTTTATTTGAGTGTAATAGAAAATTTCTAACTTAATTAATATAAAAATAAGTGAGCTATATTTTAACATGAGTTTTTTTAAAAAAATAATAATTAAACTATCTAAGATTGCTTATTCATCGTTATAAATGGAAGGTCTTTGATTCAAAAACTAATGTGATATACATGCAACTTTTCCTTTTTCCCTTATCTTTGCTTTGGGTGTTTGCAGTACTTCCACCTACATGAAGTTTGGTTGGTAAAGCAACTTCAACCACATGATCTTGCCTCAAGAGCCGTCGTTGCTCTTGAGCTTACAAGGCATGTAAAACTGCCGTTAAGGTGATCTTAGACAAATCTTTTGTGTTCTCCAAGATAGTTATTGATGCTTCATATCTCTATGGCATTGTAACCAGAATTTTTTCAACGATTCTGGAATCAACGAATTGAGTGCCAAGTAACCTAACCTTGTATGCAATGGAAAGCAATATGTCAGAGTAATCTTTAATTGTCTCAGACTCTTTCATTTTCTGCAATACAAATTCCCTCGTCAAGTTCAACACTTGCATGCCTCGAATCCTCTCATCCCTTGCGTATTCTTCCATCAAATAGTCCCAGATTGCTTTTGCTGTTTTGAGGGTTATAATTCTGGTGAAAACAATTTGTAAAACATCGGAAAAAAGAACTGATTTTGCCTTTGCCTTCCGAGTTTTTCTCTCCTTGTGATATTTTAACCGAGCCATGGTAGGATTATTTGGCAACGGAGGAACTTCATAATCCTCTTCCACGACCTCCCAAAGATCCAAAGCCTCCAAGTAAAACTCCATCCTTACTGCCCAAAGGTCATAGTTGTCCCCATCAAAGATAGGGGGAGCAACTTGTGAGAAACTTGTTTCAGTTTCCATTTTCACAGGTCCCGTAAGATGATAGCTCTGCTACCAATTTGTTGGTTTTATGACTGAAAGATGAAAAACATAGAAGAATAGGAAAGGAAGTTGCAAGTTGAGTAGGAATAGGAATTCAATTTTTCATTATGGCAGATGCAGTATCCTTAAGTAATTTAAAAAACAAACTGAACAAAACACGTTGCCAACACTTCGACAAATAACAACTATTTGCTCCTAAAATTTAGGAACCACTAATTGACTGAAAATAACTGAAACAAAATAAAATAAACATAAAGAAAAGCCAAATAATGCAGTCCTAAAAGCAAATAATTAACAGTTAATTATCGTAAAATTAGAGAAGTATTCATAGAAAATAGGTGCAGTTTACCAAACAGTAATAATGAGAGGATTCGAAAGACCTGACCTTGTCTCTTCGTATATTTTCAAAACAACTTTTATCGACTTATTTACTGTTTATGCAATCAAACCAACTAGAGAAACACCCAATTTTACATATTCGAGATAATAACTGTAACACCCCAATTTCCCGACATAAAAATTTCATTTAAATAAAAACATAAATCAGAGTACTTCACAAAAGGAGTGTCACATTCATCTTTAAAACAAATTAGATAATAATTTATCCTTCCCAAATTATTCAATTATATAGCAGCGGAAAATCATATAATTCAAATCCTCATAAATAATCTTGGCTCATGGCCATTAAACGTCTCGTAATTAATTAAGTCTCAAAGGTCATCGAAAGTCTTAAAGTCATCAAAATAGCGTCAATCATGATACATAAGGAATAGACTCATAAAGGACCCCATCCCGTTACATATCAGAGCAACCTACGACATCACAAGACTCCTCACATCTGCGCACCTAATCTTGGTTACCTGCACTTGCCCACAAGGCGGCAATTCCAACAGAAGGGGTGAGATTCACAACAGAAATATTAATATATAAATCAGACATTTATGATTAACAACATAAACTCTTCACATATAGCATATCATTAAATACAAGGTTATCACCATCATCATAACGTCTCAAAACATCGTCTCATAAAGTGTCAACAAATTGACTCAACTAAATGCAACTCTTAACATCTTGACATCATGCATGTGGTACTAGATATATAAGCATTAATATGCTTCACCGTCGCTTTGAGCAAATGCTCCACCGTCGCTTTGAGCATAAAGCTCCACCGTCTCATAATTATGAAAATGCATGGACTCGACTCTTAATAACTTAATCAAGTTAACACAACTTCTCAAACGTCGTAACTACATCAAGACTGACACATGCAGCTATAATAAATACATGACAGAAGTTCATCTCATTAAACACACACATCACAACCCATAAACATCATTATAGTCACTTAACATCATGTCACAAAGTCATTAAAAACACAAACAATACATCACTTTAGCATCTACGTAAGAGTGCATCTTTAATCCTCATTACAGACTCCTTCTCAGGCCATAAACCATCTCTAATACTGCCCAAAGGTGTTCTCTCATAGTCCCATGCGAAACAGATCGCAAAAGCACAAACAGTCCTGTACCATGCTAACTCGCCACGACGAGTGATCTGCTCGCCACAGGCGAATACTCACAAAGGCTGCTCGCCAAAAGCGAGCTGGGGGCGAGCTGTAGGCGAGTGATCCTGGGTGCTCTCGGCCTTTTTGACATTTTCGCCTAAAATCTTCGTTTAAAGGTTTCCTAAATCCAATTTGGTCCAAACAACTTCACAGGTCATCTCTATAAATAATAAGGCACTCAAAACCATCTGAAGTTTGGCAAAAATCCTAAGTTTAAGGGACAAGCTCGCCACGGTGAGCTACACTGCTCGCCTCGCGAGCGATCAAGGCTTACTCGCCACGGCGAGTAGTCACTCGCCACGGGCGAGCGATCTCAGAACCACTACGGGTTCACTCCAATTCTCACCAAAACCTCTCAAATCTCTCATGCTAAGCCTCTAATTCATCAGCAATGTTGTCCTAATGATTAATCTAGGTTCTGTAACACGTTTCTACAGCATTACAACACAATCTCACATCAAATTCATCAAAATCATCCTAACCCTAATTCATGAAACTCATCTCAATTTCTTCCCAATCTCTAAGCTAATCATAAACAGATGAAATACTATTAATATTGCTGGAGTTATGCTCACCCTTACCTGGAAAATAGTGCAGAATTGCAGCCTAGCTTCTCTTCTCCCTTCAACCGTTCTTTCTCTCTAAAATCCAAAAGTCTGATAACGCGTATACTGACTTTCCTTAACCTAATTTCCTTAAATACTCCCTCTCAACTTATCTAATTCTATCTCAACCCTCATAACTCTTCCTATTTATAAATATAACCCCACTTCTCAAAATAATATATTTTTATAACAAATCTCTATATTTCACATAAATATATATAAAAACATCACATATATTATTTTATTAAACAATAAAATAATCATCACGTCACACATCATAATTACGTCACATCATCATCACAAATCATATAATATATAATAATATACTATACTCTCTAATAAAATATTAAATAAATAAAGAGGGCGTTACAATAACCATATTGCTAAATTGAAATTAACATAATCCTCGTGAATATGAAGAAACAACAATAAATTTGTTCAAGTAAAAAAACTTCTTTTCCCTTTTTCTCTTTTGGGAGCCGTCGTCCAAACCCTAGTTTTTTCTCCTTCATTATGGCAGATGCAGTATCCTTAAGTAATTTAAAAAACAAACTGAACAAAACACGTTGCCAACACTTCAACAAATAACAACTATTTGCTCCTAAAATTTAAGAACCACTAATTGACTGAAAATAACTGAAACAAAATAAAATAAACATAAAGAAAAGCCAAATAATGCAGTCCTAAAAGCAAATAATTAACAGTTAATTATCGTAAAATTAGAGAAGTATTCATAGAAAATAGGTGCAGTTTACCAAACGGTAATAATGAGAGGATTCGAAAGACCTAACCTCGTCTCTTCATATATTTTCAAAACAACTTTTATCGACTTATTTACTGTTTATGCAATCAAACCAACTAGAGAAACACCCAATTTTACATATTCGAGATAATAACCATATTGCTAAATTGATATTAACATAATCCTCGTGAATATGAAGAAACAACAATAAATTTGTTCAAGTAAAAAAACTTCTTTTCCCTTTTTCTCTTTTGGGAGTCGTCGTCCAAACCCTAGTTTTTTCTCCTTCATCCATCAAAGAAGGGTGATTTAGGGTCAATTTGTTTTTCTCTTTCCCTTTTATTGAAATAAGTGATTTTCACATCTATTTTGTTTTTTATTATGTGATTTCGTCGTCGTTGTATGACGTTTGTTTGTTTGTCGTCTTTGTGCGACGTTGTTTTTCTTTCTTGTTTCTCTCGGGTATTCGATCGGTTCAGATTGTCAGATCAGTTTCGATACAGTGCGGATCTAATCAATGACTTTGGCGTCATCCACGTTGCAAATCCGGAGACATGGTTATTCCAGAGATTTAAATATAGTCATATTATGTGTAGGCATTTGTACTTTTCCTTTTTATGCTATTAACATGGATGTTGTGAGCCTGTTCACAGATTCATCCTTTTTGTTTTTAGCGAATTTGCATTATATCGATGTACTCTATTAATTTGAATGAATGAATATCATTTTTTTTTTGTCAAAAAAATAATCCTCGTGAATACGAACTTAGATTTATTATCTCGATAGAATTGGTACACTTGCTAAATATCTATATGTTTCTCTAAGACTCTAGCATTGGACAAATAAATCTTTTACATTATCTTATTCTCTGATATAAAATAAAATAAAGGTGAATTACAAAGTATACAAAACATCCAAGAAAAAAGTGCGCGCACACAAATTAAAAAGGGTAATAGTAATTTTAGTGCTTGAATGTGTAATAAGTAGTCACAATAATTCCTCAATATAACAAATTTTTTAAATAGTCATTGATAATGCACTTCATTAATCAAAATAGTTTCTGACGCTAAAATAATTCATCAAAGTTCACAATAACTCCTTTCATAGAAGGATTTAACTGACAATAAGTAAGAATTTATTAGGACAGATACGACAATACAAATGTATATTGAACGACTAATATGACTAATAACGAAATATTTTAATATCAAAAATTATTTTGATTAATGAAATGCACAATTAGAGACTATTTTGAAGGAATATTATAGCTACTTATTACACATTGAAGGACTAAAATGACTATTATCTATTAAACAACAATCTAATAGGTTAAAACTTGCATAAATTTTCATAGGTACACTTCTCATATGTACTAAATGGTTAGAGTTCTTAAGATTTTTGGAACAAAACCACATCGTCAATTATCTTGATACATCAACACCTCTAACAGAGCTACTTTACTGAGGTAAAATTTTGACTGGCGTCAGCCTATTTGGAAGAGCAATTTAATATTTCGTATGTTTGAAGGTCTCAAAATTCAAACACTTACAATTTTAAGACAAAAAAAATGGTGGTTTACTCTGAAATACCTGACTCTGAGTTGTCAAGAGGGTCTTATATTTATCAAGTCAAGTATAAATTTCTATTATTTGTATTGTCAGGCCAAACTAAATAATTGATCTATTAATTATTTTTGTTCACAAAATAACTGATTTAATGGATATGTAATCACATAAGCATGATTTGAATTTAATATTTTTTCGATTCATTGTTTATTTTATTTTTCTTACGTGAGAAATTCGGATGAAAGTGATGGTGAAGATGTTCAACCTAACAATATAGATTTTCTAAAAAAAAACTAATAATATAGACCTTTATCAATTGAACTATATTTCCGGACACTCATAATTTAATGATATTTCTTTATTTATTTTTTAAAGAAAGGAAAGCATATGTAAACATTAAAAGAAAGATTATTTGTTCCTAGAAAAGTCAATGAGCTTGCTGTGCACGTTCCGTCCAAAACAAAAAAAATAAACTTGCTATGCACGTTATTCATTGTATAGTTTCAAAGTTTCAACTATATATAACTTCATACAACGATAGAAAGAAAATATCTTGAACCATATCATTCAAGATCCAAACTAAAATCCATCTTTAATCCCTCACAAAAAGAAACTATCTTTAATCATTGTTTTGATCTTTTGCAGAATTCGAATTTACTGCAATCAGATCGCAACAATGTTCGATAGCAAGACACTTTTATCGGCAATGGCCTCAATTGTGCTAGTGCAAAACATCACGAATGAAGTCATTCCTCATGAGATCCTAAACTTTGTACAATCGGGACTTCACCATGTTTTTCGCCAATTCACAGCGCAGTTTACCATAGTCATTGATGAATTTCAAGGGATGGCAAGAAACCAAGTTTTTGAGGCTGTAGAAACCTATCTAGGAACTAAAGCAACAGTCTCAACAGAAAGAGTTAAAGTGAGCAAATCTCATGATCACAAGAAACTTTCATTCAATATCGATAGAGGTGAAGAAGTGAGTGATGATTTTGAAGGTATTAGAGTAAAGTGGAAATTAATATGCATACAAGAAGATGGATCACGAATTCGGCATAATGATGTAAATTCCTCACCCGTGTCAGAAATTAGATCCTATGAACTAACTTTTCACAAGAAACACAAGAACAAGATCTTCGATTTATATTTGCCTTATGTGATTGAGATGGCTAAACAAATTAAAGAAGGAAACATGGCTATCAAGATTCACTCAAATGAATATGGTTACTGGAGCCATGAACCTGTCAAGTTCAACCATCCAATGACTTTCAACACTCTTGCAATTGATGAAGAGTTTCGAAGCGAAATTATGAATGATTTGGACAATTTTGTAAAGGCCAAAGAGTTTTATAGAAGAACAGGGAAATCTTGGAAACGCGGTTACTTGTTGTATGGTCCACCTGGTACTGGAAAGTCTAGCTTGATTGCAGCCATGGCTAACTATCTCAACTATGATATCTATGATTTAGATCTCACTGATGTACCGGATAATAAGCGCTTGAAGCAACTTATTCTTGACATGTCCAATCGTTCTATACTTGTGATAGAGGATATTGATTGCATGATAAATTTGCAGAACCGAGAAGAAGATGAAGAAGTTGCTGATAATGGATACAATAAGGTATGTATTTCTCTTCAAAATAAATCTATCATTCATCTTTGATGTATATGACATGAACCTTGTTTAGATTTATATAATCTATGATAGTCATAATTTAGTGAATAAGTTTTGGTCCAATTGCTAAGGATGCATCTCATTCTGCATGAGGGCATAATATTTAAACTAAAATATTATGTAAGGACTACTTGAATCGAACGACATCATATTCTTTTGCTCATGTCAAATGCTTTTTATTGGAAAAATTTATAATGACGACATAATAAACTAAAATGTTTGTTTCAAAATTTCAACAGGTGACACTTTCAGGACTATTGAATGCAGTAGATGGTCTTTGGTCATGCTGTGGAGAGGAACACATTATTGTATTCACAACAAATCACAAAGAAAGACTTGATCCTGCTCTGCTAAGGCCTGGTAGATTGGACAAGCAAATTCATTTGTCATATTGCAACTTTTCTGCTTTTAAGCAATTGGTTGTTAACTACCTTTGCATTACTGAACATGAACTCTTTGAAAAGATTGAAGTTCTTCTAGAAGAAGTTCAAGTTACTCCAGCTGAAATTGCAGAAGAACTAACGAAGGATTGTGATGCTACAGAATGCCTACAAGACCTTATCAAATCCCTCCAAGCCAAGAAAATGATCAAGGAAGACATTAAGAATGAAGAAAATATCAAAGAAGAACATGAACTAGGTAGCTATGATGCACGTACTCTCACAAGGACTCCGACACAGACACCTGACATGACACTGACACAAACACGTCGTGGACTCCGACGCGGATTCCGACACGGGCACCGAGGCGGACACCTGACACAAACACGTCGACACAATTAATGTTAAAAAACATAGGATACCGAAACCACTAACTAAACTACTAGAGAGCAAACAAAAGATTTTGTGGGGACTCTTTAATTACTTTACTTGGAGGCATGGCTGGTCTCAAGATTGTTGGTGTTTTTAATTACTTTACTTGGATTTAGGTTCCTCAATTTGATTTATGAGCTCATTTTCATGCTCTCGTTCCATGATTTCAAATTGCAGTTATCAACTGTAATTGCTTCTTTTTGGTGCTAATTACTATTATGTGTATATGGTATTATATGATATATGTGGGAGCAAAAAATGAAGTGAACCTCGTGCACCAATTATCTAATCTTGGACCCCTATTTGGATAAACAATTTTATTTAGTACTCATAGCATAATGATTATGTATGACCTATTTATATAACAAATGATAAAATAAAGTTACTCTTTTAATATAAGTTATAAACCGTTTTTATGAACTATTGATGACCTTTTGCCAAGCGTACGTACCAAAACGTCGTCCAAGTAATGAAAAGAATAAGTTAGTTTCTACAGGGATTGTTTAATTTCTACATAGCAATTAATCAATAATTATTTAACAAGAACAATCGAGTTTCTATGTTCACGGCAATTTAACAAAATAAACCAAGACCAATCTCTTGACTTAATGTTCAATTTATCTAATACAACACTCTAATATCTTAGGTGAAAACTAATATTATAAAAAGTTCAATTGAACGTCAATTTCTTAGTCACACTGATTAACTTCCTATGTCTAGATCAATTAACGAGATAACACTATATCTAGTTCCATTTACAATCACTAGTGTTAACAATGAATTGTCTCTTAAAACCAATTTAGAGTTGAGTAGGCAATTAAAAACATTAAACACGTGAAATAATGGATAAACATAGGTTCAAATTACATAACTCATATAGTACCATAGTCCATAGAGGTTCAACATTCAATCCTAATCTAATGAGTTTAGCTTAATGGCAGTTACAGAAAACATAATCAAAATGTAAAGGAACAATGCATGCAGTTAGGATGACAAAAATCTTCAATCTTATTGCCAAGTGTTGAACTCACCACCTCTGGTCGTTTGGAATCACACAACATACCATACCTCTACCAATGTTCAGAACCCTTTACGCACGTTGTTCATTGTACTTAAGCTGACTTGGCAGTTCTTGATTGATTGATGTGTGCATCGCGCATGCTGGTACGCGTGTCTACCAAAAGTAGAATCCCTTTTGATGGTGGCGCATAGAGTATAATGTGCTTCGTGCGTGAGTTTTCGTAAAAAGATCTTGCACTTCATTTCTTTGGCTCTTCAAGGAGAATAAACCTTTGAGTTGTCTTTGGAATTTGAGATAGAATTACCTCAAGTAGTCTGGACTTCATTTTGTCAATGTATTTAGTCTCTACCTTTGTAACATCCACATAGCATTTGGAATGGTATGGACCGACCATACTATATGATTTATAATAGTTGACTTGACCGATCAGTAAGATCTTACTCAACATTAGGTTGATTGTTCAAGTCATGCAAACTTGGTTCGTCTTCATTTAACACTGGTTTGATTGTTCAAATTATGTCAGTTTGTTCCTTTTCACTCAACACTAGTTTGATCGTTCAAGTCATGCCAGCTCAAGTCGTCCTCACTCAACACTGATTTGACTGTTCATGTGACACGAATCATGCCAAGCTCACCCCAAATTGAGTTATGCGGCTAAACTGGTTGTGATCCCAGCTCAACCTACGCATGCTCTGATACCACGTGTCCTGTACGAATAGTCCATGTTCAGTTGTACTCGAAACAGACAACCAACAATATTACACTATTATAAACAACTTTATTTAAAGCTATAATTGATAACTGAAAAAGTCATCAGGCCAAAATCTTTTATTCCCATTATATCTGTTTTTTTTGGTACAAATATTCCCTTTATATCTAATAACTAGCGTTGAGATGTATGTCTTCTTTTTATATTGCATTAATGCGTATATGAATAATATTTTTTAGAGTTTAATTGTGGTGGGCTGACAGTCCAAAACAATTTTGCACACATACGACCAATCAAAACATTTTAAATTGTCACGTTAATTAAAAATGGAGCAATTATTTAATTGACTTGACCGTCAACCCACTACCATTAAACCCTATTTTTGCACTTTCATATTGTAATAATCCATAGTAATCATTTTCAATGACAACAAAAATATAATATAAATTTTTATCTTTTTGAATAATGTCAACAATATAATATTCTTATTGGTAAATTTGTTGAAGTGTACAAGTGAAAATGAAAAATTCGTCCCAAGTCATGTATTCCCTTTGTATATTATACAGTACACCTTCCGATCACTTTTATAAGAAAAAATGTATATTTTAGATTCATTTATTAAATATTAAGGTATATAATTTATAATAAAGACCATATACATCATTAATTAAATGAATCTAAATTATTAATTTTTGTTTATAATAGTGATCGGAGATATAAATATAAATTTTGAGGATTAAATTTGACTCACGAATTGCTTTTCAACTTGAAATCATTGTTCCCTAAAAAAAAAAAGAAACTTGAAATCATTGTATTTATTTTTCACCGGTCAAAAGGACTGTGTGTAAATATACTTTGACAAGATACTACAATTATTCAATGTTATTGCAACAACACAAATTCTCTTTTATACACGTGCCGCCATTCTTCCCAAAAGACCTTTCTTCACAATTATCATCACATATTTGTTTGTTATTTGGACATGGGTCTAAGATAAAGCAATACTTCTTTGGAGCAGGTGGTGTTGAATAGCCTCTTCCTCCTACAATTAATAGAATGCTGTGAAAAATTAAACGCATAATTTATATATTCTCTTCGGTTTTATCGATAAAAAGTTTAAATTAAAAAAAAAATTGGATTGACAAACGCAGACATACTTATCCCCTAAAAACAAAACATATATTGTCAATATTTTTATAAGAAGCGTATATTCTCAATATTAGAACATGATTTTCATTTCGATCTTTTGTGGAAATGATTATTATATTATAATTCTAAAAAAGCTGCATGAAAAATAATAGATAAAAAATAAGTAAATTTGTTACCTGGACACAAAACATAAACAATGCATAGAACTGAAATGAAAAAGTGCACACGGTTAATACTAGTTGCCATGTTCTTGAATGATGAATAAAAAAACAATGCCCATGAGAAGCTATTTATTGAGTGTTCTAGGAAAAATGATTTTTTTTTTTTAGGATAGGAAAACTGATTATTAAATTATTATTTCTAGTCAAACATACTTTTTTTTAGGGTAGTCAAACATACTAATTAGTATATTTCATATATATGCATATATTAAATTATATTTTATTTGTAATAAATTTGAAGTCAAAATATTTTTTATTTTATTTTATTATTTTTTTTGACAAAAAATATTATTAAAATTTCTTCAAAAATATATTATTAAAATTAATGAGTATTCTAGATAGATTTTATTTTTATTTTTCTTGGGATAAATACATATTTCTTTGTATAAAAAAAATCTATTGACTGTTCTGATAAATAAATATTTTGAAGTTAAATATTTTTTTATGTTAAATTATACTAGTATGTATTTTCTGCCACAAAGAAAAAACTAATTTTGAATTAAATATAAAATCAAATATTTAATACTTCATAGCCCAAATGATTTTAAATTTGATGCAAAAAAAGAGCACAAGAAAATATGAGGACTTTTAAGCTTTTTGTTTTTTTTTTTGACAAAAAACACAATTATATTTAAAATAAATTCTAGTAATTATAGTATAAGATGTGCCAGTATTTTTTTTTTGACAAGAATTGTTAATGTTTAAATAAAAAATAAATAATTATATTTCTATTGTAAATATATTCTGGCTTACTCTATAAGCTTCTTGACATATCATTTTTTGTATTTTTTGTTTACAAGAGTAAACTTAGTGTATTTCATTCATAATAATTGTTTGAGATACAAGATGAGCCTCTTGACTTATCATATTATGTAGAATATTCTTTTTGTAATTAATTTTGTTAATCGATAATCCTATAAAATATACCTTATTTAGTTATACTCAGTTGTACAGTTTCGGTTAATGTCTCTCAGTCTCTATAAGTTTATCTCTTTCAATATGCTATCCAAATTCTTTTGGGAGGCAACCCTAAATTGTGATTGCGTAGTGGACCCATTGTCCCCCGTTGAGATAGGCAAATATTGTTTAAACTTCGATTCACCCCTTCCCCCTATTGTGAGTTTATGACACTTTCGACATCTAGTTTAATTACTTTCTGTCACAAACTAGTTACAAACCCGTGCTTCGCACGAGTTAAATTACGCATCTTTTAAAAAATTTGCTCTAAAGGAGAGATGTTCAAATTACGGAACATTGTTATTCTTCGTAAATTTGAGAACGAAGGTCACATGCTTCGCACGGGTTGAATAATGCATTTTCCAAAAATTTGGCTGTGAATGAGAAATTTGCAAATTACGGTAAATTATTGTCCTTCATAAATTGTATTGTGAGAATTATGTGACTGTAATCAAGCGCAATTACCACCGAAATACAAAACCATAGCTCACACTATCCACATACCTGCAAAGACTCCACCGAGCACCCAAACAACACAAGCAACACCAGTCCAGCATAAGCAAATAACGTTGCATGCCTTACTGATGCAGCGCAGCAGCCAAGACAAAATACCCAGTAGCAGAAAAAAAAAAACACCCAGTAGCAAAAAAACAGGTGCTGCAATTACAGACCAGCAACATCCCTCAACCAAACTAACCCAACTGAAGAGTGCATTTTAACGTAATATTTTGACTATAGTTAGTTAATATATTTAACCCATTGATCCTCTTTAAAAGAAACATCTTTCTTCATGTTCTAATTGTTTTGACTATGATGAATCGCAATGTTTCGTATGAATAATAGTAACATAGTGTTTCTTAATTAAAATCTAAGAAACATGTAATGGTGTAACATGATTCAAAGAACTACACCATAACTGTCTATGAGTAATTTCAAAACAAAATAATTTCATTTATATTGATGAATGATCATACTGTTTCTTGCTTATCATCTGGTGTTATGTCTTTAGCATACAAATGTGTTAAGTTATTCCTTATCCTGCACATGAAGACAATGATTACTAACACAGACTAATCCTTAGTGCAGAAATTGCCACAAATCCATAAATTGTACTGTATAAATTGTAATGACCTGTAATTACAGGACATTTATTGATTAAGCAACAATTCACCTTAAGAGCAGAGTGAAAACCCCAAATAACATTGTGTCCACCAGGAGATTGTCTTCCAGAAAAAACAATTTCAACCCTGCAACAACGAAACTTGTGAGATTCAAATCACAAAAAATAAATCAAACAGATTTATTTTGTCAATCAATGTTGTCAATTAATCGCAAATCGTAGAAAATAATAGTTTGTTCAAATTCCGCTACACAACATTGTTAGAGTGCTACTATAGCTGCACTATTTGACAACATTTATACTACATGGTGTATAGCCGAACAATAGTGATTTGTTCAAAATCTGCTGCTACAAAATAATTCATGAGAATACATTGGAGGAAAAAACCAAGAAATAAAATACCTTGCAACCAAGAGAACAGAACCATAAGGAATAAAGATGGCTACGCTCACAAACTTCACAAGTGTTTGTGACACCTCTCCCTGGCCTTGGCTGGCGCCTTTCATTCAAGAACACAACCCTTGCATTGTTGATAATGTAGGTTTGAACACCAGCAATGTCCAAGTGCTTTTGAATCTCATTCACCCTAATCCCATCAAGGTCTGAAGACCTCCTAATCTGTTCAAACCATACAAATAAACAAACTTTAGCACATTAATTATACATTAGACATCAATGGCTAAACCACACACACATTAAAAAAACTTTAGCACATTAATTAGACACAAGACATCAATGGTTAAGCATTATTCACACACATTGAAAAAATAGCTGAAAATCAGCAAAAGGTCACATTTTTTTTAAAACCCATTTCAGAACAACACTTAGATCTCAGCACAGAAAACAAAAGTAAAGTGGAACTTTTAACTGAAATCAACCCAAAAAAAGAACGAATCTATAAGTAGCCCATGAACCAAAATGTGTCAGATTATAAGTTTTTCTATAAAAGGTAAAAAAATTATGAATTGATTCACCAATGAAAGACAAACCTGAATGTAACGGTGGTCTTTGTGGTAAGCAAGACAGGGAGAACAGAGAGGACCATTCATACAATCCAAACAATACATATTACATTCACTATTGTGAGAATCAGCATGTATCTTGCATTTTGGAACAAAGAAAGCTTCTTTCAACAATGGTTTCACCCATGGTAGCCATCTATTATCATCATCATCAGGTCCTCCAGCACCCTATTAAAAAATCAAACAAAAAATCAATAAAAGGGGAAACTAAAAAGAGAAGAAGAGGTACTACCTTTTCTAACTTCTAAATCAAAGACTTCCAGAGGAGTCTTCTTGAGTTCAGTCACAAGCCTCTTGAATGTCTCTTCAATATCTGACTCATCGCCTCCTGAAAATTTATGCTAAAACCATGTTATTGTATAGATAAACCAGTAGATACAAAAGTTAGTCCAAAATGCAAGTGGTCATAACATTATTAACACATGCATACTTGCAACTTAGAAATTTGTCACTGGATAACACCTCTTTTCTTTCTCACTGTGCATTTCAGCATTTCTTTATCAAGACAGTCTGTTGATATAAACAATTACAGCATCAATATTTTGAGCCTACAATTTTTACATTCAATTTAAATATAAATTTACATAGAACATACCTTATGGGATGAAATTATCATAGATTAAAATGTAGAAGAAAACATTGTAGCTAAAGAAACCATATTGATGTATGGTTTTTACATCAATATTTTGTGTCATGAAAAGAAAACAAAAATCAGTAAACAACTTAAAAACTAAAACTAATTAACTGAAAATTAAAAAAATTGTAGCTAAAACTGTTTTTGATCAAACATTAACAATAACAACTATCATCTCTAGCCCTCTTCATACCTACACAATCAAAATCACAAAATCAAATAAAAAACATCAATTAAATCAACAACATAATTAACAATTTCATTAACAATAACAAAAACACAAAAACCCAATCAAACAAAAAAAGGGTATTTGTGGTTCAGCCAAATCAAAAACGAAAATTGAATAATCCCAACTCACCTTGATTCTCTGTAACTTATATTGATAGATTTGAGAAGAAAATGATACATGCAAAGCTTCAATTACTCAACAATGGAGGTTTTGTGAGTTATGGGTGAGAGGGAGTATGCATGTTGAGGAAGAAGAAAGAGGATCGGTTTTTTCTTCTTTCTCTCGTCCCCCCTTCTTTCTCCCGTTCCCATTTCTCTCTCCCTTTTCTCTTTTCTCATATATTATTTTTTATATCAGGGATATTACCAAAATGCCCTTCTCTCAAATTACAGGATTACCAAAATAATGCCCCTCATGAGGGCAAAATTGGAATTCCAACGGACATGTATTTTCTTATTAGTATATAGACTTCCATTGTTGCCGCCCATTCCAACAACGTTAGAACCCAACCCAGTTTGTCCCTAAGAGCGGTAGCAAATCCTCCATAACGGGCTCACACACACTGCCCATCTCTTCAATCCATGAACCCTCATGAACCCTCACAAATTGATTTCCAGTGAATCAATTTATCTTGAAATCGTGCTTGATTTCTTCTGTACCAGATGCCATTTAGAAGGTTAATTAAGCAAACTTTGATAACTACCTTGCATTGAGTCGTCTAGTTCATGTCACATAAACCTCAGATATCATGTATTGATGAGAATTGTGGCCAACCAGGACCAAAGTTTAAGAGCAATTGAACATTCAAAAACTAAGTGAAAAGTTGATTCGTTGCAAGCTAAACAAGTAGAAAACATTGAAAGGTTGTTGCACCCTCTAATATTGAGAATATCATTAGTTGGAAATTTGTCTTGCATCACTGTCCACACTAAAAAGGATTTTGAAGGTGGTATATCAGGACTCCATATAGTTTTGGCCAATGATGCAAAGTTCCTGGATTAGATTTGAATAAAAAAGATTCCTTTAGTGATAAGTCACCAAAGCTGCTAGGATTCTGTTGGAATAAAGGGTGTTTCACAAATATACCACTTAAGTTTTGATGATAACAAGGTATTAAAAATTATCAATTGGATATGCTAAAAGTTTATTCAAGTGTACAGGACCATTAACAAAGAGTTATTTACAAGAGGTTCTGACTGAATGAATTAAAGAGCAAAGGAATTTTTGATTGAAGCTTGAAGAGCATCTGATTGAAAACGCTCCTGGAAAGTCAAAAGCATAGTGCGTCTGAAGAAAGCGCTCCTGAAGATGACGTCATCAGAAGCCAGTTCTCCAGAAGCATGTTCATCAGAAGCCAATTTCTTCAGAGGCTGAAGAGCGTTGACAAAGTACAGTGTACGAAATGTACAACCACTAAGTCTGCGCATGTCTCTGCAACCACCACCTCTGCATTGTGTCTCCTATACAAGACAAGAATAACATCAATATTTGCAGACATTGTTCCTTTTGTTTTTGGAATGGATTTGAAATTGTTTTCATAAGGACAATCTTCAAATCAGGCAAAAGATCAATGGTGATAAATCAAAGCTTCGGTCAAGACAGATTGATGAGTTGGCTAGTTCCCAACGTCTCTCAAATCCTCTATAAATAGAGATGAAGACTTGAAGAACTCTGTAATATATACACATACGCGAACAAGGCTATTTTTTTTTTATATTCAAAGTTGCAAACATTGCTCATCAACAACTTAGATAATTCTTACAAAAGTTCATATTTTAGAATTTCTAAGTGTCTAAGAAAAACAGAGTCTGTTCTGTTCGTTTTGTTTTGTGAATACCTCTGATTGTATATCAAGTATTCAAAACACTTTTCAATTCTCTGTAATTGTTTAGAAGTCTCTTGGAGTTGTCCTTGAGCATTGTAGTCTCTTTCTTGTGTGATTGAGCAAAGGAAGTCTCTTACTTGTGTGTTTGAGCAACTTGTAATTTGATATCATCATAAGCATCATCATATCAAGCATCATCATAAACAACATCATAAGCATCATCATAACAACATCATATCAAGCATCATCATAACAACATCATATCAAGCATCATCATAACAACATCATATCAAGCATCAACGTCTCAAAACATCATCTCATATATGTCACAATTGACTCAACTAAATGCAACACCTAACATCTCAACATCATGCATGTGGTACCATACATTTATAGCATTAATATGCTTCACCGTCGCTTTGAGTAAATGCACCACCGTCGCTTTGAGCATAAAGCTCCACCGTCGCTTTGAGCATAAAGCTCCACCGTCGCTTTGAGCATAAAGCTCCACCGTCTCATAAATATGCAAATGCATGGACTCGTCATTTAACAACTTAATACACCGTCTCAAACATCATTCATAATGCAAAACTGACACATGCAAGTATAATAGTTACATGGCAGAATATCATCTCATCAATCATATACATCACAACACGTAACATCATCACAATCACATAATCATCATATTTAAACATCACTTACTATCAACAATACATCAATTATTCACAACATAAAAGAACCATCAGCAATCATCTTTACGTAACTCATTTAAGGGTATAAAACATCTCAACACTACCCCAAGGGTCCCTCTCAAGTCCCATGCGAAATCAGATCGCAAAAACAACAAACAGTCCAAACAACTAACTAACTCGCCACAGCGAGTACCTGCTCGCCACAGGCGAGTACTCACATCAGCTCACTCGCCAAAGGCGAGTTGGGGGCGAGCTGGAGGCGAGAAATACTGGGTGCTTCGGCCTTTTGACATTTTTCACCAAAAATCTTCATTTTTAAGCTCTCTAAATCCAATTTGGCTAAACCAACTTCACAGGTCATCTCTATAAATATAAGGGCACTCAAAACCATCATCACTTGGGCCAAAGTCCTAAAATTAAGGGACAAGCTCGCCACGGCGAGCTGTGCTGCTCGCCTCGCGAGCAAACAAAGACTACTCGCCACGGAGAGTGATCACTCGCCACAGGCGAGTGATCACTCGCCACAGGCGAGCGATCTCAGAACCCATACGGGTTCAGACCTAAATTCACCAAAACATCTCCAATCTCTCCAATTAAACCTCTAATTCATCAGCAATGTTGTCCTAGGGGATAATCTAGGTTCTGTAACAAGTCCTACAGCCTTACAACATCAAACCCTCATCAATTCATCACAAATTCATCTTAAACCCTAATTCTCAAACCCATCTCAATCCTCACCAAACTCTATGCCAATCAAGAACAGATGATTTACAATTAAAATTACTGAAGTTAGGCTCACCCTTACCTGATTAGATGAATAAGAAGCTACAACAAATCTCTCCTCTTGGCTAATCCTCCTTGCTCTTGGTTCTTCTCTCTTTCTCCCCAAAAAGCTATGTTTTCTTTTCTGTACGTACAAAGTTCTGTCTGCCTCTTTCTATTCCTTACCAACCAAAACATAACTCCTTTTTTTCTATTTACTCCCTCACTAAATCTTATTAAATTTCTCATTAACCCTCCTTAATTCTATTAACTCCAAATAAATCCCTCTTTATCTAAAATAAATATTATTTCTCCTATTTTCATAAAATTCTACAAATAATTATATAATAAAATATATATCAAATAACAACACACTAATATTCACATAATTCAACATTTTCATATAAAAATACACCAAACATATTAAAATCAACCAAAAATAGTAAAATAGCAACTGGGGCGTTACACTGTTCACTATGATTACAACAACAACAACAGAAATGAAAGATCTACTAATCACAACAAACCTCCCATGTTTAATGGTGATCCAGAAATGTTCTCTTGTTGGAAGACCAAGATGTATAGTCACATCATGGGAATGGATGAAGAGTTGTGGGATGTTCTTGAAGATGGTGTTGGTGATTTGAAGTTGGATGAATAAGGTGCTGCTCTTGATAGGAAAGCTCACACTGCTGAGCAGAAAAAGCTTTATAAGAAACATCATACGATCAGAGGCATTCTTGTGGCTGCCTTGCCTCATAAAGAGTACTTAAAGATGAGTGACAAATCAACAGCAAAGGCTATGTTCACCTCATTGTGCTCACTTTATGAGGGTAACAAGAAAGTCAGAGAAGCCAAGGCTACTATGCTTGTTCATCAGTACGAGTTGTTCAGAATGAAGGAGGATGAAAACATTGAGACCATGTACTCAAGGTTTCAGACTCTTGTTTCTGGACTTCAGATTCTGAAGAAAAGCTACGTAGCGTCTGATCATGTGAACAAGATTCTGAGAAGTTTACCTGCAAAGTGGAGATCAAAAGTGACAGCCATTGAAGAAGCTAAAGATTTAAACACCTTGAGTGTTGAAGATCTTATAAGCTCTTTAAAGTGTCATGAGATAGGTCTTAATGAGCATGAACCTGTCAAGAAGCCTAAGTCCATTGCACTGAAGTCTAGAGGTAAGTCAAGTAAGGCTCTGAAGGCATTAGAGTCTGAAGAAGAATCTACATCTGAAGATTCTGATGAAGACCCTGAGATTGTTCAGGAGATGGCTATGCTCACCAATAGACTACAATATCTTGCTAAGAAGAACAAGAAGTTCATGAGCAGAGGTAGTAGTCACAAAAGCTCTAGAAAAGAAGATCAGAAAGGTTGTTTTAACTGCAAGAAGATTGGACACTTCATTGCTGAATGTCCAAACCTGCAGAAAGAAAAATCCAAAGAAAAATCAAAGAAGAAAATCTTCAAATCCAACAAATTCAAGAAGCAATTCAAAAAGAGTTTGATGGCAACTTGGGAAGATCTGGATAATGAGTTTGAGTCTGACAAAGATGATGCTGAAGATGAAGCAAAAATAGCTCTGGCTTTGGTAGCCACTGTTGAAAATGAAAAAGATTCATCTGATGCTGAATCAAGTACAAATTCTGAAACTGAAACTGAGGTATATTCTAAACTCACTAGATCTAAATTGATTGATTCTCTCAAGGAACTTCTTGGTCATTATGAAAACCAATCCACTGAGTTGAGGAGAGTTAAGCAACGATACATTAAGCTGCTAAAACTTCATGAATCAACTAAGATGGAAATGGATGTTTTAAAACAAGAAAATAATGATTTAAAAACAATGACTAAGAAAGGTGATAATAATCCTTTATCTGAGCAGGATGCTGCTCTTCAAGAGTTTATTAACACAGGAATTGATAGAACCAAAGTTGCATCTATGATTTATAGCATAAATCAGAACAACAAAAAGGGAATTGGTTTCACTAGAGGAAACTCTAGTGAAGTAATTCTGAAACCTTGTTCTGATAACATCAAGGAGGGACTGAAAACTCATTTTGTGTCTGAATCTGGAAAAATTTCTCATTCAGAATCTAAATCTTTAAATTCAAAGGAAATGACTAAGTCAAAACCTAAGAATCAAAAGACAAAGGTAACGAATGACTCTAAATCAAAAGCTCCAACGTTACAGATTCTGAAGAGATCAGAACCTAATAAACCGGTTCTGAAGAAAACAAAGTCTGAAACTCAAAAGCCTAGATTTCAGAGGAAGGAAGCTGTTTTTACTAAGTCACGTTCTAAGACTAAAGGTTCTGAACCCAAAGTCTGGAAGAAGACAAAACAAGAAAATTCCAGACAGAAAACACAAATGAGACTCAGAACTTCTAGGACTAACCCAAGAGGACCCATGAAAATATGGGTATTTAAGACAGAAATTGTTGATGTTGCAGGTATGTCTAAAAGGAAATGAAAAGCAGAAGTCCTGGTATCTGGACAGTGGCTGCTCGCGACATATGACGGGAGAAAAGTCTATGTTCCTAACCCTGACCATGAAAGAGGGAGGAACTATGGGATTTGGAGGAAACCAAACTGGCAAAATCATTGGTACTGGAACAATTGGTAATTCCTCAGTCTCAATCAATAATGTGTGGTTTGTAGATGGACTAAGGCATAACCTACTTAGCATAAGTCAATTTTGTGATAATGGTTATGACGTCTTGTTTAATAAGAACAACTGCACAATGATCAACAAAGATGATCAATCTGTAGTTTTTAAGGGAAAGAGAAAGAACAATGTTTACAAGATTAATTTTTCAGAACTGACTGATCAGAAGGTATTTTGCCTTCTGTCAATGCGTGATAAGAAATGGATGTGGCACAGAAGGTTGGGACATGCTAACTGGAGGTTAATCTCTAAACTTAGCAAGTTACAACTTGTCAGAGGCTTACCAGACATTGTTTATCATTCAGATGCACTGTGTGGTGCATGTCAGAAGGGAAAAATTGTTAAAACTTCTTTCAAATCAAAGGACATTGTTTCTTCTTCCAGACCCTTGGAACTACTCCATATTGATTTATTTGGACCAGTTAGTACTGCATCCCTATATGGAAGTAAATATGGATTGGTTATAGTTGATGATTACAGTAGATGGAGTTGGGTTAAGTTTCTCAAATCTAAAGATGATTCATATGATGTGTTTACAAAATTCTGCATTCAAGTCCAATCTGAAAAGGAACTGAAAATCCTAAAAGTCAGAAGTGATCATGGGGGAGAATTTGAAAATGAGCCATTTGAAATATTTTGTGGAAAATTTGGAATTATCCATGAATTCTCTTCTCCTAGAACTCCACAGCAAAATGGGGTTGTAGAGAGAAAGAATAGGACTCTAGAAGAAATGGCAAGAACCATGATTCATGAAAACAATCTAGCAAAACATTTTTGGGCAGAAATAGTAAACACAGCATGTTACGTTCAGAACAGGATCTATATCAGACCCATACTGAATAAAACAACATATGAACTCTTTAAAGGCAAGAAACCTAACATTTCTTACTTTCATTAGTTTGGATGTACATGTTACATCTTAAACAATAAAGTCTATCTGAAGAAATTTGATGCAAAGGCACAAAAGGGAATCTTTCTAGGTTACTCTGAGAGGTCTAAGGCATACAGACTGTATAACTTAGAAACACTTTGTGTTGAAGAGTCTATGCATGTCAAATTTGATGACAAAGAGCCTGGAAGTAAAATTTCAGAGCAAAATGAAAGTATTGCAGGTTCAGAAGAGTCTGATGATTATTCAGAACCTGATCAGACTTCAGAGTTGAATGATACTTCAGAAGCTGTGACAGCCCCTGATGTCCCAATTGTAGAAGCTTATGAAGAAGCTCAAGAAGATTCACAGCAAGTTATCCAGTCCAGAAACTCATTCAAATACAAGTCTTCTCATCCTGAGGATCAAATCATTGGCAACAAGGAAAGTCCCAGAAGAACTAGATCACACTTCAGACCTGAAGAGTCTGCCTTGGGATTGGTGTCCATGATAGAACCTACAACAGTTGATGAAGCACTAGCTGATGATGGATGGATCTTAGCAATGCAAGATGAACTCAATCAATTCGAAAGAAATGATGTATGGGATCTTGTACCTAAGCCTGAACACAAGAACATTATTGGAACCAAATGGGTGTTTAGGAACAAGCTAGATGAACAGGGAGAAGTGATCATAAACAAAGCCAGACTTGTTGCTTAAGGATACAGCCAACAAGAAGGCATTGATTATACTGAAACTTTTGCTCTAGTTGCAAGATTGGAAGCAATCAGGTTACTTCTTTCCTACGCAGTAAATCACAACATAACTCTGTATCAAATGGACGTTAAAAGTGCATTTCTCAATGGAGTCATCTCTGAAGAAGTGTTTGTGAAACAACCACCTGGTTTTGAGGATTTAAAACATCCTGACCACGTTTATAAGCTAAAGAAATCTTTGTATGGTCTGAAACAAGCTCCTAGAGCCTGGTATGACAGACTAAGCAATTTCTTGCTTAAAAATGATTTTAAAAGAGGACAGGTTGACACAACACTCTTCAAGAAGACACTTGAGAAAGACATTCTGATTGTGCAAATTTATGTTGATGATATCATTTTTGGCTCAACTAATAGATCTCTTTGCAAAGAATTTTCAAAGATGATGCAGGAGGAATTTGAAATGAGCATGATGGGAGAACTGAAGTTCTTTCTAGGAATTCAGATCAACCAATGCAAAGAAGGGGTATATATTCATCAGTCCAAATATACCAAGGAAC
This sequence comes from Medicago lupulina, assembly GCA_958299785.1. NCBI lineage: Eukaryota > Viridiplantae > Streptophyta > Magnoliopsida > Fabales > Fabaceae > Medicago > Medicago lupulina. The sequence goes on from OY283139.1 coordinate 77,595,681, forward strand.
TTTTGAAAAAGTTTAAGCTTGAAGACTGTAAAGAGATGAACACTCCAATGCATCATACCTGTACTCTGAGTAAAGAAGATCAAGGATCTAAAGTTGACCAGAAGCTGTATCGAGGTATGATTGGTTCTCTGTTGTATCTCACTGCATCCAGACCTGATATTTTGTTCAATGTATGCTTGTGTGCAAGGTTTCAATCAGATCCTAGAGAATCTCACTTAACTACTGTTAAAAGAATCTTTAGATATCTGAAAGGAACAACTAATCTTGGACTTCTGTATAAGAAATCTTCAGATTATAAGCTAGTTGGATTCTGCGATGCTGACTATGCTGGTGATAGGATTGAAAGAAAATCAACCAGTGGAAATTGTCAATTTCTTGGTGAGAATCTGATATCCTGGACCAGTAAGAGACAAGCAACTATTGCTTTGTCAACAGTAGAAGCAGAATACATCTCAGCTGCTAGTTGCTGTACACAACTGCTCTGGATGAAACATCAGTTAGAAGACTATCAAATAACTGAAAACTGTATTCCAATTTACTGTGATAACACAGCTGCTATTTGTTTGTCTAAAAATCCTATTCTTCATTCAAGAGCCAAGCATATTGAAATTAAACATCATTTTATTAGAGACTATGTTCAAAAGGGAGTTTTAGATATTCAATTCATTGATACTGATCATCAATGGGCTGATATCTTTACTAAACCTCTAATTGTTGAAAGATTCAATTTTATAAAGAAAAATTTGAACATGCATTTTGTCTCTGAGTAATTCTTGCCTCTGAATGAAAACCAGACTCTGAAAATTATCAGTAGCTGATTGAGTATCAGACTCTCCTTGGAGAATTTGAAGAGACTCAGCCTTTGAAAAATCTTCAGACTCTGAGAATGAATCTTTTGACTCTGATAGTACTTTGAAGTGGAAAAAGTTAAAGTTACTTTTGTAGACTTCTGACATGGTCTATCTGCATTGGGAAACAACTCTTTTAGGGCAATGATGGTTATTCTCTTTAACAAAGAATCTGAGCCCAAGAATAAAATAAAAATTCTAACAGATTTTATTTTATTTGAGAATCTTATCTTATTTAATCTGAGTATTACGAAATAATTGTTGATTATAAAATGAATTTAATTAACTTGGATAGGACTTAGGGGGAGCTTACAAACCTCACCTTAAAGAATATCAGACTCAAGGGGAGTCAGAGCTTACAAACCTCAGAACCCCTAAAAGTCAACTTGTTAATTAAGTTAACAACAATTGATCTTTTTAAATACTTATGTTTGTCATTATCAAAAAGGGGGAGATTGTTGGAACAAAGGGTGTTTCACAAATATACCACTTAAGTTTTGATGATATCAAGGTATTAAAAATTATCAATTGGATATGCTAAAAGTTTATTCAAGTGTACAAGACCATTAACAAAGAGTTATTTACAAGAGGTTCTGACTGAATGAATTAAAGATCAAAGGAATTTTTGATTGAAGCTTGAAGAGCATCTGATTGAAAGCGCTCCTGGAAAGTCAGAAGCATAGTGCGTCTAAAGAAAGCGCGCCTGAAGATGACGTCATCAGAAGCCAGTTCTCCAGAAGCAAGTTCAGCAGAAGCCAATTTCTTCAGAGGCTGAAGAGCGTTGACAAAGTACAGTGTACGAAATGTACAACCACTAAGTCTGCGCATGTCTCTGCAACCACCACCTCTGCATTGTGTCTCCTATACAAGACAAGAATAACAGCAATATTTGCAGACATTGTTCCTTTTGTTTTTGGAATGGATTTGAAATTGTTTTCATAAGGACAATCTTCAAATCAGGCAAAAGATCAATGGTGATAAATCAAAGCTTCGGTCAAGACAGATTGATGAACTGGCTAGTTCCCAACGTCTCTCAAATCCTCTATAAATAGAGATGAAGGCTTGAAGAACTCTATAATATATACACATACGCGAACAAGGCTATTTTTTTTTTATATTCAAAGTCGCAAACATTCCTCATCAACAACTTAGATAATTCTTACAAAAGTTCATATTTTAGAATTTCTAAGTGTCTAAGAAAAACAGAGTCTGTTCTGTTCGTTTTGTTTTGTGAATACCTCTGATTGTATATCAAGTATTCAAAACACTTTTCAATTCTCTGTAATTGTTTAGAAGTCTCTTGGAGTTGTCCTTGAGCATTGAAGTCTCTTTCTTGTGTGATTGAGCAAAGGAAGTCTCTTACTTGTGTGTTTGAGCAACTTGTAATTTGATATTACATTTTAGTGGAACTCTCCTTGGAAGTGCAAGGGGGACAGGACTACTTCCGGATTGTGGAAGGAACCTGTATAAATTGCTTGTGTTCTTCTTTTGTTTCCTGCTTTCTTACTCTCTATCCGCTGCACAAAAACTCTAAACTCTATCAGACTCTGAACTTTTCAGACTCTGATCCTGAGAACAGTTGCTTATTTTCGTGAGAAAGAAACGTTTTTGAAAACACAATTCAACCCCCCCCCCCCCCTTCTTGTGTTTTTCCCACCTTCAGATTCTAGATGAGATTATCTTCCATGTGGTCATTTGGCCAAGCCACTTGTTGCGAAATTTGATTGATCATAGGAAATGCCAATTGAACATATAGGGGAATTTCTCATTGATGGTTACTAATAAAATCACAAACTTTAGCAGAAAGATGGCTATGCATAGATTGATCTAGATTCAAAATAAGCCCACACCAAGAATCTAACAAAATATTAATAGATTCACCACAACCAATCAACTAGTGAGAGTTTTCATTAATTAAGTAGTTTTTAGCTTTGACACTATCTCAAATTGAGAGTAAATATGATGAGAGATTGTTTTTCTACCTCTGAAAAAAAATACTTTTTAGAAGAGTTGCCCAATCGTTATTATAGCTCTTGAAATCCCAACAGAGCTTTAAGTTAGCATATTCATTGAGTGTAATCAAAGATCTTAAGCCTAAGCCTCCTTCTTGTAATGGCTTGCATAATTTCTTCCAATATATTGTCACCGTTTTCTTTTTTGATATGTCACCAAACCAAATAAAATTTTGTATCCAACCTTTAATTTGTTTTAGAAGAGAATTTGGCCAAGAGTAAATTTATATAGTATGAATAAGCATTCCTTGGAGCAAATATTTGACTAGCTTTCCAGGCACTCAGCTTAGCTTTAATCTTGTCTTCAATAAGCATCAAATGAAAAGTTTTTGACTTCCCCTTGAATATGGGAACACCAATACATGTAAAAGAAAGAGAACCTTTATTAAATTATAGCATGTTAGAAACATGATCAAGTCTGGAAGGGGAGATATATCCAGAGTATATGGTTGATTTTCCAGGGTTTATTAATTGACCAGAAATTTGAGCATATGACTTGATGAGGCCCATCGGTGCATTAAATGAAGATACCTTACCTTTGAAAAAGGTCATGATATAATCAAGATAAAGTAAAAGAGAGGGGACTTAAATGTTTCTAGATCCTCTAATGAAATCTAATTTGCCTTGCTCCACAAAATTTTCGATACATCTTCAGCAATGCAAAAAAGGATAGGTGACAGAGGGTCACCTTGCCTCACTCCTATCTTACACCAATATTCCTAATTTCCTAATAAGTTTGATAAAAGACTGCGCCAAATCCATCAGGACCCGGAGATCCATCCTTGTTTAGATTGAAAACAACCTTGTGAGTTTCAACTTGAGAGGGGATCATAACAAGCATGTTGTTAATGTTGTCAATAATAAGATTAGGTATATTTTCCTCCACCAAGTTAGATACATGCAAGTCTTACATAACAAAGTTATTTTAAAATAAATTTTTGAAGTGATTTGTCATGTGATTTGAGATATGCTTTAGATCAACCAACATTGTTTCACCCCCTTTGATTGAACTGATAAGTTTGGAGGTTTTTTTTATTATGGCTATTCTGTGAAAGTATTTTGTGTTTTTTGTTGGCGCAGCAATGGAAGCTTGTTGCATAAGCAACAGAAAACTGTTTTGATTTCTAGGGTTTTGTTTTGGATTGATTTGTGATTTTAGAGAATGAGAAGAGAGAAAAATAATGTGAATTGAGGAAGTAAAATTGTTATTGATTCTTAATGTGAATGTACAAGTGAATTGGCTTATATACAAGTCTTATGATAGTTGCTTGAAGCACAAGCAAGTAACAAACTCTAACTACCATAAGCTAAAATCTAGGAAACTTGTAACTAATCAAATAACAAACTAAAACTAATGTGATTAATCAACTAAGCATGATTATATCACCAACAACTTGAATTAACAAACTAACATTTTTGTCCCCATCAACAAGCCAAGCTACTTTGAATTTTTCTTTCCAAAAAATTTCCTCTTTGTCAAGAGCCTTTTCCAAGTTGATATGAGCTAGATTTTATGGCTAAAAAAGATCGTTTGTGTTCCCATTTGTGTTATTTGGTTTTTGATTTGCAACAACTTTTCTTCAGCTTCTTTGACCATTATGTGAACCTTTCCAAAAATGTTGGTGTTCCAAATCTTTAATTTTTGCTTAAGAATTTTAAGTTTCAGAGTAAGAATGTGAATGGGGTATCCGTCTATATCACACTATGACAATCCTCATGGAGATTCCACATGCTTAGAAATTTGAATTGTGAAGCAAAACTACTATGAGAAATGTCATATTCCAACTAAATGGGGAAATGATCATACTTGTGCCGGAGGAGAATGGAAACATTAAGATATGTACACATGTCAATCCAAAACTAGTTGCATATGACTCTGTCTAATCTTCTCTTTGTGATTCAAGTTTGTCTCCTGCCATTGGACAAAGTGAATTGTATCCAAAACTAGTTGCTGAGTGTTATGCTTTTTGAATCTTCTTCTGTGTTGATCTGTGAATGACTCACTAGAAACCTAAGGTATCCATGTTACTTTGATCCTCTCTTTCCAGTTGTTCATCAATATGTTCTTCATTGGCTAACCTTCTAACTATATCTTATTCTTGTTGTCTTATAAGTTCTTAATTCACCAACCTCTGCAAGATTGGCCCAAGACTCTTTAAGAAATTGCATATCCTTCTAAATTGTTGGAGGAGTAATTTGATATTGGCTTTGATCATGTCATTCATCTTTTGTGTTAGTATGAGTTGCATCAAAAAATTCATATGCTTGCGAGCTGTTACTGTCTTCATTTGCATCCTGAAAAGGCTTGTCGGTAATTCCAGGATCTACCACATTTTAAGTTTGGACTGTAACATGAATTGTTTTGTTTTATCTCTTCTTCATCAACCTGAACCACATGTACCTCAATTGTTTGTAAGCTCATAGCATTCTCTCTATCCTCACTACTCCTCACTACTAACCCATTCTTTAATTTGAATTGGCTCTTTTGATGTTCCAGCAACAATATGCAAATTAAGAAGTTTTTTAGAGGCTTCCACTATATTTTCTCTAGCATGAGAAACTTATTTTATAGGCTATTTGTTACTCTTTTACCCTCCCCTATAGAGGCTTGATATTTCTACATTTATCGACATGATGACCAAGAATTTTGCAAAAGGAACATTTCAACAAGTAGCTTGTGCTTAAGGTCAAATGCAAGGTCAATATCAATTAAAATGCGAACAAAGTGTGGTCCTGAATAGGCTTACTCGTAACTGAATCAACACAAATGGAGCTTCAACCACTACTCACAATTGCAAACAATATTTTCTCACATTAGTATTCTTGTGGTAGATCATATATATATATATATATATATATATATATATATATATATATATATATATATATATACCCATACATGAGCTGATGTATTCTTCTGAATGAAATCCTTTTTCCAAGCAAGCAGCTTAAGCAATTCGGGGTTGAGTATCCAACGCCCTGCTAACCTAACACTTCTAGCATCCTTAATAGAGGAAAACAAAAACTCATTGAAACCTTTCCCAAGAGATGTAACACTCTAAGGAACAAGGTTTTTCCAAATCGGTTTAACTTTTCTTTCAATGCTACCACAGTTAAAGGAATGGATCCCTTTGGCCAAACTATTCTAGCATGAAGGTTACTCTTACAAGATTTCGACCCTGACAAGTATTCCTCTTCAGGAGTGTGATAGAAAATCGTGCCCCTTTCATGATAAGCACTGAAAATTGGTTTGATGGGATATCACAAACATTATTGAGCGCATCCACAAAAGATTTATGGGCTTTGGGTATAGGTTTCAGTTTGTTTTTTTGTTGTTGTTGTGATTGCAGAAGGAATGTACTCATTCATGGTATTCAATGGGATAATGAAAGGATTAGTGGTCATTTTGGTGCGGTTTTGGTTATAGGTGACGATGGGTACGGGTTATGGGTTCATCCGATGGTGGTAAAAAGGGATAGAATGTGAGTGGTCTTTTGGAGTGATATGGGGCTGTGGGTTAAGAATAGGATTACCGATTTGGTGTTTGTGGGGTTAGGGTGGTGGTGTGGTGGTCAATTTGATGTGTTTGGCTGAGGGTGGTGGTCGATTTGGTGTGATTGGGTAAGGGCACATTTCAATCAGACAATTGGTGAGAAGGAGAGGTCGTGTGGTGGTCGATCAGGTGCAATGAACGGAGAGACAATTCAATTGGAGATGGTGATGAACGATGTTTTCATCACCAGAGCATTCCAACTTTTTTGTATATCTCTTCAATATATATTATGATCAAATTAACTCAAAAAGTTTATAATGAGACTTCTCTACATAATATATACTCCCTCAATCCCAAAATAATTGACCTATTTGCCAATACTATTTGTCTCAAAATGACAGACCTTTTTAATTTTCAATGCAATATTAATTATTCTTTCTTCTAATTATACCCCTATTTGAGAAGGATAATGTAATGAAAGCTCTATTTTCTCTATTTCTTTTTTATATTTTTTTCTTAACATATGTAAAGTGGTCCAATTAGAATACTTATTATGGGATGGAAGGAGTATTCGATGTTTTTTGTAAATACGAACACATACTCAAATAATATTGATTTGAGTATGTGTTCATAAAAGACTTTTTAGTATAGTGGTTGACTTTGACAAGTATTTAAAAATCTAAGGAGTATGATTTAAAATTGAAATCATTGTATTTATTTTCCACTAGTCAAAAGGACTGTGTGAAGATATACTTTGACTAAGTATTACAATTATTCAATGCAACAACACAAATTCTCTCTTACACAGGTACCGACACCTTTGCCAAACCCCCTTTCTTCACAGTAATCAAGACACATCCATTTGTTATTTGGACATGACATAATGGGATAACAATACTCGTTTGGAGGTACTAACGTTGTAGGAGGTACTGTTGGAGGAGGTATTACATAGTCTGCTGCTCCTCCTACAATTAATAGAATGTTGTTAATTCTTCTTCTATGCATTGTTCATGATTTTCAAACGTTAGCGCAATAAAAAGAGCGGAAAGACGGGCACGGAAAAAATAGATATAGAAAAAAGAAATTTGTTACCTGGACACAAAACATAAACAATGCATAGAACTGAAATGAAAAAGTGCACACGGTTTATGCCGATTGCCATGTTCTCTTGAATGATTCTTTAAAAAAAAAAATATTCTCTTGAATGATGAATCAAAAATACATTGACAACAATAACCTATTTATTGAGTGTTCTAGGAAAATTTAAATTAGTTTTTCCTAGTCAAAAATATTAATTAGTATATATTTAATATTTATATTAAGTTATGTGTTTTTGTAATAATTTTGAAACAAATATTATTAAAATTAATGAGTGTTCTAGACAGATAAATATTTTGACTGTTCTTTAGTCATAGCGTAAATTAATATTCCTTTGTATAAATAAATAAATGTTTTTTTTAGGAGAAATGAATAAATAAATGTTATTGAGTGTTCTAGGTAAATAAATATTTTGAAGTTAAAATTTTCTATTTATATTAAATTATATTAGTGTATACCCATTGACCACATAGAAAAATAATTTTTAATTAAATAAAATATTTAATGCTTCATATGTCAAATTAGGTTAAATTTGATGTAAAAGAAGAGCACTAGAAAATAAGAGAACTTTTAAGCTTTTTTTTATTTTAGTTGAAAATAAAAAAAATTAATGACTCATTGCACGATCTGAATCGACCTGCTCTGATACCAAATGTAACATCCATACTAAACGTATCAGGAAAGTTTAACATGTGCATTAACTTGATATTGGATACATTAAAATTTACAACTTGAATACATTCGAATGAATATCTTATACAACAATATGCGTTCGTACAATACCAATACAACATAACTTGTCTAAAACATAGTAAATGCGTCCTTGAAATCCATATCATCCTGCAGCGGGTACGAACGAGCACTTGCTGCATTATCCATTCGGCCACTAGCTTGCCATACCAACTTGTTTATCTAAAACAAATAAGGATTGGGATGAGACATAATGTCTCAGTGAGTTCTACCTAATCCTAGGCTATAGGTAACCTCGGGGGAAACCTATGGTCACCACGTGTCTATATTACAACCTGACGGTTGATTATACGTGTGTGGTCATGCTTGCCTCGACGGTCGTGCATACTAGATCCGTCATAGGTTCATCTTAACTTGTCATAGGTCTTGCTTACTTCATACGTGTCATGGCGGTCAAGGGATCCTAGTGTAACACCCCGTTCCCAAAAATACGTAATTTAAATAAAATAATCAGAGTTAAACCACAAACGGAGCATTACACTGCTTATAAAAATTCTTTAATAGAAAATAAAACTATTAAACTTCAACAACCAACTTATAAAAATTGCAGCGGAATATTCATTTCAATCATAATTAATCCTCAAGTAAAATCTTGGCACAAAGGCCTCAACCAACAAATAATTATTCAACCATATCTAAATAATTCCGGCATAAAAGCCTCATCAAAATATTTCAACAAAAACTACATCATCATGTCTCAAAATTCAATACATAGGAGTGAAAGTAATATAGAAATCCCATCCCATACGTAACAAAGTCCTAGACGTTGAGCCACCACCTATTACTCAGGATCACCTGCAAGTTACTCATACGAAGGGCAACATTTTCAAGCAGAAGGGGTGAGATTCACGAACAACAATAATATATATATATATATAATTCATCAAATGCATTGAAACAACAGCAAATTCACAACAACAACATCAGTAGGAGATATACATATAAATATAGCATCATACTTGATTATCAACACTACTTCAATTATATTTAATTCGAAATCAACTTCATTCTTGATGACAACACACCGACAACGACTTATCGCCAACGACACATCAACAACCTCGACAACTCACCCAACACAACGACTACGACAATGCAACAATGCACATGCTTGTGGTACCAAAATACAGGGCAGAGCCCTCACCGCTTTGAACAACAAAGTGTTCCAGGACATGAGTCCTCCCGCTTTGAACGACAAGGCGTTCCAGAGCATAAGCTCTCATCGCTTTGAATGACATTTCATTCCAGGACCGAGGTCCTCACCGCTTTTGAACAGCAAAGTGTTCCAGGACATGAGTCCTCCCGCTTTGAACGACAAGGCGTTCCAGAGCATAAGCTCTCACCGCTTTGAATGACAATGCATCAGACTCCAACTGTGTGTATCAACATACAACATGACAACACCGACAACAACCACCAACCAACAATGCATACATCTACGTATGACTTACACCACGACAATTCAACAACAACAACTGTGCCTAATTTATTTATGACACACTCCCCAACTTTGTCTAAAGAGACACGACAATATTCCACGTTCAACATAATATTCATACATGTAAATTCATTCATTTATATGATTCCACATTCAACCACAACATTTATCTTCATAAACAAGGTTAATTAAACCAATAAAACATTGTGAGAGGCTTAGATTAAAGTCCTAAAGCACCTAACAAAATTCACAAAATGGTCGTTCAGGACCAACTTCGCTTAAGCGAAGCATAACTCGCTTAAGCGAACCAATTGACGTAAGTTTGGGTTTTGCTCGCTTGCCGCTCGCTTATGGTTCGCTTGAGCGAACAGCTATTATCAAAAATCTGGGCAGAATTTAGCGTCGCTCGCTTAAGCGAAGGTTAGCTCGCTTAAGCGACGCAAATGACGTAACTTCCAGTTTTGCACGCTTAGCGTTCGCTTGGCTCACACTTGAGCGAACGGTCAAAAACTAATTCTGGGTAGGAAACTAGTGTCGCTCGCTTGAGCGACGGTTCGCTCGCTTGAGCGAACGCTCATCTGGGCAGTTTCAAAACCTACGATTTTCAAACCCCATTTTCATCCAAAAACCCAATTTTGATCCCCAATCACCCAAAATGAATCACTACAATTGTTTACATGTTCTATATACGACATAATACTCAAAATAACTCAGCACACATACATCAACAACGCAATTCACAACATTCTTGCAATTTCTCATACTTTCTAACCCTAGGTCAAGAACACATCAATTCAATCTAAATTCAGAATTCATATACATATTATTAGTTGAAGGTTAGCCTCACCCTTACCTGGATTAAGAAGAACAACTACAACAATTTAATCTCTCCTCTAGGCAATTCCCCTTGTTCTTGGCTCTTCTCCCTTTTCTCCCAAAAAGCTTAGTTTTCTTTTCTTACTGTACGTACCAAAAGTTTTCTGCCTAACTCTTTTCCTATTCTCCCCAAAGTGTAACCCCCACTTATTTCTTAACTCCTACTAAAACCTATTAATTCTCATTAACCCCCAATATTTCCAACAATATTATTTTCTTACTTATTCCTATTAAATAATTCAAAATATTAATAATAAAATGCAACACACCTCATAAGTCACATAAATTATTTTAAAGCATATAAAATACATAAAACATATTAAAAATCAACCAAATTAATCAAATAAAAACTAGGGCGTTACACCTAGGACCGCTAACTCAAGATACGCTAAACGCATCAAAACTTAACATGCTTATACATGACACGATCCTAAACCGGACGATTAGGGAAACCTAAGATCGTCATTGGTATAACATTCATAACTTGCTCTATTTCATAAACTTGTACCTGTCTAACATCATTTCATAATCATGCATTCATATCGTAACATACATAGCCATATTCTTTCATTCATTCATTCATTCATTCATTAGGTTAGATGTTAGCGTTGAACAAACATTGTTATCTTGATTCATTTTACGGATTAATCCTGAGTGGAGTAACCTCGGAAGTTAATCCCTTACTTAACCGATGTAAACCTAACTAAGGTACATCGGACTCCCTCAGTCACGTGCGGGCCTACCTTGCGGAGCGTATCTCGTTCCCCTTGGAGAACCTCTCGTATCCCCCTTGGCGTGGACAACGGAAAGACACGACACCTACATCTTATATTAAATCCTCAGTGACGTGTGGGCCCCCCTTGCGGAGCTTATCCCGTTCCCTTGGCGAGAACCCCTTGAGATCCCCCTTGGCGTGGATCACAAGAGACACAACACCTACATCATTCAATATAGTCTTGGTCTTATACATTCATGAAAGGTTAAACCTATACATGCTTACTCACTTACCACGGGTTCATTCTATACCCGATTAGTGGTAAACTACATACTTATTCATATGTGAATAGATTAACTTATCAATTCACGACTAATCGTGCTTGCATAGTCATTCTTGTTCATATGCGAAGAGAATACACTAGTTAGTTTGCGTCTTAACATACTTAGGATTCATGCTTAACATTCTAGATCTCGACAAACTATGTTGAGGCTCTACATTCATTCCCTTTCTTAGTTCATTGCTACCCGAGCATTCATGCTTAAACTCTCTTATGCCATTCTTGATGCATATGTTAATTTGGCCATGATTTTCATTTCAAGAATCATTTGATGTTATGTGCATTGATTAGATTTGTTTAGGGGTTATATAGTTGGAAAACATCATAAGAAAAGCCTCGGAATGCACTACGGCCCCTTAACAAGCCAACAAGCCATAGAAAAGTGGGAGATGGCAGAACCAACTCGCCTATGGCGTGTTGCTGTTCTGGGGAAACTCGCTATAAGCGAGTTTTAGGCTTATGGCGAGTTTCTTCGAGGATGAAGTGCAGATTTTGAGTTTTTACCCCAAATTCATCCAATATTGATCCTGCAATGCACACAACACTTCCAACAACTTATATAAACAGTAATAAACATATTACATGGCAATTTTAACATATAATCAACAAGAATTGGCATTGGGGTGCTAAAGACATAACATTTAAACTTAACATAAATTCATTACTTTCACACTAGGATAGCTCAAACCAAAGGAGGGTTAACTATCTAAGAACTCACATAACATGATTCATGTGATTGCTTCAAGTTCCAAGCTTCCCAAACCAAACCCTAGAACATGAAATTCCTCTAGCTCAAGGATTCCAAGCTTGCTAAGATCATGATGAATCCATTCTTGATGTGCTTACACCATTACCATGCCTTGATCTTGCTAGATTTATAAAATGCTGAAGATTAGGACAAAGAGGGAGGGTTAGGGCCGATTTTCTAGAGAGAAGGAGGAGAGAATTTCCAAACTCAAAACCTAGAGAGAGAAAGAGCAATTCCAAATGAAATATTTTGGGCCAATTTCACTAAAATACCCCTTTTGTGTAAAAGTACCATTATGCCCTTCGCCTTAAACGTGTTTATACCGACACTGATACTTAACTCGTGCTTGACTGATGTCGTTGATAAACATTCTCTGTCGTACTTACTTTCCTTGAACATTTGTCCTCTGACACATTTTGTAACGCCCTCTCTAATTATTTAATTATTTTATTAGATGATATGGTATATGTTTATATATTATATGGATTTTGATGATTTTGTGACGTGTGACGTGTTATTATTTTATTGTTTAATAAAATAATATAAGTGATGTTTATATGAATATTTATTTGGTAAATATAGAGATTTGTTGGAAAAATATATTATTTTGAGAAGTGGGGTTATAATTATAATTAGGAAGAGTTTTGAGGGTTGAGATAGGATAAGATAAGTTGGGAGGTGGTATAAAAGGAAATAGGTTAAGGAAATAGGCAGAACGCGTTATCAGACTTTGGAGAAAGAGAGGTTGAACGGTTGAAGGAAGAGGAAAAGCTAGGCTGCAAATTCTGCAATTTTTCCAGGTAAGGGTGAGCCTAACTCCATTAATATTGATTGTAAATCATCTGTTATTGATTGGCATAGAGTTTGAGAGGAATTGAGATGGGTTTTATGAACTAGGGTTTTGGTGAAATTGTGATGAATTGATGATAGATTGAGTTATAAGACTGTAGAACTGGATACAGAACCTAGATTATCCCCTAGGACGACTTTGCAGACGAATTAGAGGTTTGATTGGAGAGAATTGGCACGTTTAGGTGAGTTTTGGTCTGAACCCGTGTGGGTTCTGAGATCGCTCGCCTGTGGCGAGTGATCACTCGCCGTGGCTAGTACCCCATAATTGCTCGCGAGGCGAGTAGTATAGCTCGCCGTGGCGAGCTTGTCCCTTAATTTTAGGATTTTGGCCCAATTGAAGATGGTTTTGAGTGCCTTAATATTTATAGAGATGACCTGTGAAGTTGGTTTAGCCAAATTGGATTTAGGGAACTTAAAATGAAGATTTTTGGTGAAAAATGTCAAAAAGGCCGAGAGCACCCAGGATTTCTCGCCCCCAACTCGCCTTTGGCGAGTGAGCTGATGTGAGTACTCGCCTGTGGCGAGCAGATGCACTCGCCGTGGCGAGTTAGTGCCTCCCTGAACTGTTTGTTGTTTTGCGATCTGTTTCGCATGGGACTTTGAGAGGAGCCCTTTGGGTAGTGTTAGTGAGGTTTTATACCCTTTAAAGTATTCTGTAAAGATGATTGCTGATGATTTACTTGAGCTGTTGATAAATGATATATTGTTGAATATAAGTGATGTATGAGTATGATGATATGCGAATGATGCTAAGTGTTGCAATATGTATGAATAACAAGATGATGTTCTGCCATGTAATTATTATAACTGCATGTGTCAGTCTTGAAAATGTAATGATGTTTGAGACGGTGTATTAAGTTGTTAAACGACGAGTCCATGCATTTGCATATTTATGAGACGGTGGAGCTTTATGCTCAAAGCGACGGTGGAGCATTTGCTCAAAGCGACGGTGAAGCATATTAATGCTATAATCATATGGTACCACATGCATGATGTTGAGACGTTAGGTGTTGCATTTAGTCGAGTCAATTGTGACATATATGAGATGACGATTGAGACGTTGATGTTTGATGTGATGTTACTTATGATGATGTTATGATGTGCTACAATGTATATGTTATGAGTTGGATTTATGATTGTTAATCTTGACGTTTGATTTATATATTAATATTATTGTTGTGAATCTCACCCCTTCTGCTGGAATTGCCGCCTCGTGGGCAAGTGCAGGTACCCAGTCTTAGATGCGTTGATGCGAGGAGTCTGTGTGAAGTAGGGTTGCTCTGATACGTAACGGGATGGGGTCTTTTGTAGAGTCTATTCCATTATGTATCTTGTTAGAATAAGTTTGACTTTCAGTGATGTTGAACCATTAATATTTTGAGACGTTTTTGCTGGCTTTTAAGCCAAGACTATTATGAGATGAGACTTCTAAATTCCGCTGCTTAATTGAGTATTTTTGTAAATGATAAATTATTATCTAAGTTGTTTTTAAGATGAAATGTGACACTCCTTTTGAGACGTACTCTGATTTTATGCGATTTATTTAATGAAATTTTTAAGACGGGAAATTGGGGTGTTATAATTGGTATCAGAGCAGGTCGGTCCGTCCGGCCAAGTAGAGAGTCGAGTGACGTTGTCTTAGAGTTAGAATAGTATTATTGTATTATCCTGACTTATGTTGTTTTCCAGAGAACTAAGATGGCTGGTAGAAACGATGCTGCCCTTGCTGCTGCTTTGGAAGCAATAGCTAATGCTGTGGGTAATCAGAACAATGCTGGTGGGAACGACGGGACTAGGATGTTGGAGACCTTTCTGAGGAATCACCCGCCTACCTTCAAGGGGCGCTATGATCCAGATGGGGCTCAAACATGGCTCAAGGAAGTAGAGAGGATCTTCAGAGTCATGCAATGTGATGATGTGCAGAAGGTGCGTTTTGGCACGCACATGCTAGCGGAGGAGGCTGATGATTGGTGGGTTAGTCTCCTACCCATTTTGGAGCAAGACGGAGCTGTGGTGACGTGGGCTGTGTTCTCGAGGGAGTTCCTTAACAGATACTTCCCAAAAGATGTTCGTGGGAAGAAAGAGATAGAGTTTCTGGAGCTTAAGCAAGGAAACATGTCGGTGACTGAGTATGCGGCAAAGTTTGTGGAGCTGGCTAAGTTTTACCCGCATTATACTCCTGAGACGGCTGAATTTTCGAAGTGCATAAAGTTCGAGAATGGCTTGCGTGCTGACATCAAGCGAGCCATTGGTTATCAGAAGATCCGCAACTTCTCTGAGTTAGTGAGTAGCTGCAGAATATATGAAGAGGATACCAAGGCTCACTACAAGGTAGTGAATGAGAGGAAAGCTAAGGGCCAGCAGAGTCGCCCAAAACCTTATGATGCCCCTAGAGATAAAGGGAAGCAGAGAGTGAATGATGAGAGAAGGCCCCAGAAGAAGATTGCTCCTGCTGAGATTACCTGTTTCACTTGTGGCGAGAAAGGCCACAAGAGTAATGCGTGTACTGTTGAGGTGAAGAGATGCTACCGTTGTGGTCAGAAAGGGCATATCACTAATGACTGCAAGTTTGATGATGTTGTGTGTTTCAACTGCAATGAGCAAGGACACATTGGTTCGCAGTGTAAGCAACCCAAGAAGACTAACACTGCTGGGAGAGTGTTCGCATTGACCGGCACTCAGACTGAGAATGATGATCGCTTGATCAGAGGTACTTGCTATATTAATAATACTCCTTTAGTTGCTATTATTGATATTGGTGCTACGCATTGTTTTGTTGCCTTAGACTGTGTTTCTGCTTTGGGTCTTGATGTGTCTGATATGAATGGAGAGATGGTTGTCGAAACTCCAGCTAAGGGTTCGGTGACTACTTCTCTCGTATGTTTGAACTGTCCTTTGTCTATGTTTGGCCGTGATTTTGTGATGGATTTAGTTTGTCTGCCTTTAAGCGGTATGGATGTGATTTTGGGGATGAATTGGCTAGAGTACAACCATGTTCTTATCAACTGTTTTAGAAAGACGGTACATTTTTCTTCTACCGAAGAAGAGTGGGGCGCAGAGTTTCTATCCACTAAGCAGCTGAAGCAACTAGAACGTGATGGGATGTTGATGTTTTCGCTGATGGCTTCGTTATCTTTAGAGAATCAGGCGGTAATTGATAAACTGCAAGTGGTTTGTGAATTTCCTGAAGTTTTCCCAGATGAAATTCCTGATGTGCCTCCGGAGAGAGAAGTTGAGTTCTCTATTGACCTTGTTCCTGGAACGAAGCCGGTGTCGATGGCACCTTATCGTATGTCTGCTTCTGAGTTAGCAGAGTTGAAGAAACAGTTAGAGGATTTGCTGGATAAGAAGTTTGTGAGACCTAGTGTTTCACCATGGGGAGCTCCAGTGTTACTTGTGAAGAAGAAAGACGGCAGTATGAGACTGTGCATTGATTACAGACAGCTGAACAAAGTGACGATCAAGAATAGGTATCCACTTCCGAGGATTGACGATCTGATGGATCAATTAGTGGGTGCACGTGTTTTCAGCAAGATAGATTTAAGGTCAGGTTACCACCAGATCAAAGTAAAAGATGAAGATATGCAGAAGACGGCTTTCAGGACCCGTTATGGTCACTACGAGTACAAGGTTATGCCTTTTGGAGTTACCAATGCACCTGGAGTGTTTATGGAGTATATGAATCGCATCTTCCATGCATTTTTGGATCGGTTCGTGGTGGTGTTTATTGATGATATACTGGTTTACTCCAAGACTGAAGAGGAGCATGTTGAACATTTGTTGACTGTTTTGCAGGTGCTGAGAGAAAAGAAACTGTATGCTAAGTTGTCTAAGTGCGAGTTCTGGTTAAAGGAAGTGAGTTTTCTTGGCCATGTCATTTCTGGTGATGGTATCGCGGTTGACCCGTCAAAAGTTGAAGCGGTATCGCAATGGGAGACTCCAAGTCCGTTACGGAAATTAGAAGCTTTCTGGGACTAGCTGGTTACTATAGAAGGTTTATAGAAGGATTCTCCAAGTTGGCTCTTCCGTTAACGCAGTTGACGTGCAAGGGTAAGTCTTTTGTATGGGATGTGCATTGTGAGAATAGTTTTAATGAGCTGAAGAAGCGTCTGACAACGGCTCTAGTGCTGATTTTGCCGAAGCCCGATGAACCTTTTGTGGTATATTGTGATGCGTCCAAGCTGGGTCTAGGTGGTGTTCTTATGCAAGATGGTAAGGTAGTAGCTTATGCTTCCAGACAGTTGAGAATTCACGAGAAGAATTACCCGACGCATGATTTAGAGTTGACAGCTGTGGTCTTTGTATTGAAAATATGGAGACATTATTTGTATGGCTCGAGGTTTGAAGTATTTAGTGATCACAAGAGCTTGAAATATTTATTTGATCAGAAGGAGTTGAATATGAGGCAGAGGAGGTGGCTTAAGTTACTTAAGATTATGATTTTGGTCTGAATTACCATCCTGGTAAAGCAAATGTAGTTGCAGATGCCCTGAGTAGGAAAACTGTGCATATGTCCGCGTTGATGGTGAAAGAATTTGAATTGTTGGAACAGTTTAGAGACTTGAGCTTGGTGTGTGAAAGGACACCTCAGAGCATTAGACTGGGGATGTTGAGAGTCGATAATGATTTCCTGAAACATATCAAAGAAGCCCAAAAAGAAGATGTCAAGTTTGTAGACTTGTTGATTGCTAATAGTGAGACTGTGGATGGTGACTTTAAGGTCGATGATCAAGGAGTGTTGAGATTCCGAGGTAGGATTTGCATTCCTGACAATGAAGAGATTAAGAAGATGATCCTTGAAGAGAGTCATAGAAGTAGCTTGAGTATTCACCCGGGAGCTACGAAGATGTATCATGACTTAAAGAGGCTGTTTTGGTGGTCTGGTTTGAAACGTGACGTGGCACAATTCGTGTATTCTTGCTTGGTTTGTCAAAAGTCAAAGATTGAGCATCAGAAACCGACTGGTATGATGGTACCTTTAGATGTGCCAGAGTGGAAATAGGATAGTATATCCATGGATTTTGTGACGAGTTTGCCCAATACTCCTAGAGGGAACGATGCTATTTGGGTTATTGTTGATAGATTGACGAAGTCTGCTCACTTTCTACCGATTAACATTACCTTTCCTGTAGCTCAGTTGGCGGAGATTTATGTTAAAGAGATAGTAAAGCTGCATGGTGTTCCTTCGAGCATCGTATCAGATAGAGACCCAAGATTTACTTCTAGATTTTGGAAGAGTTTGCAAGAGGCGTTAGGATCTCAGTTGAGGTTGAGTTCGGCTTATCATCCGCAAACAGATGGTCAGTCGGAGAGGACGATTCAGTCGTTGGAGGACTTGTTGAGGGTTTGTGTACTTGAGCAGGGAGGGGCTTGGGATAGTCATCTTCCATTGATAGAGTTCACGTATAACAATAGTTACCATTCAAGTATTGGAATGGCACCGTTTGAGGCTTTATATGGTCGGAGATGCAGGACTCCGTTGTGCTGGTTTGAGTCGGGTGAAAGAGTGGTCTTAGGACCAGAGATCGTTCAACAGACTACTGAGAAGGTGAGAATGATCCAAGAAAAGATGAGAGCGTCGCAGAGTCGACAAAAGAGTTATCATGACAAGCGTAGGAAGGACCTTGAGTTCCAAGAGGGGGATCATGTGTTCCTGAGAGTGACTCCTATGACAGGTGTTGGACGTGCTTTGAAATCGAAGAAGTTGACTTCGAGGTTTATTGGTCCGTATCAAATTTCAGAGAGGATTGGGCCGGTGGCATATCGTGTTGGATTACCACCGCACTTATCGAATTTGCATGATGTTTTTCATGTATCTCAGCTGAGGAAGTATGTTCCGGATCCGTCTCATGTGATCCAAAGTGACGATGTGCAAGTTAGGGACAACCTTACGGTTGAGACCTTACCCGTGAGGATTGATGATCGAAAGACGAAGACGCTGAGGGGCAAAGAGATACCTCTCGATAGAGTTGTTTGGGACGGAGCGACGGGTGAAAGCTTGACTTGGGAGCTAGAAAGTAAGATGCTGGAATCCTATCCAGAGTTGTTTGAGCGAGGTAAATTTTCGAGGACGAAAATCCTTTAAGAGAGGGAGAGTTGTAACGCCCTCTCTAATTATTTAATTATTTTATTAGATGATATGGTATATGTTTATATATTATATGGATTTTGATGATTTTGTGACGTAATTGTGACGTGTGACGTGTTATTATTTTATTGTTTAATAAAATAATATAAGTGATGTTTATATGAATATTTATTTGGTAAATATAGAGATTTGTTGGAAAAATATATTATTTTGAGAAGTGGGGTTATAATTATAATTAGGAAGAGTTTTGAGGGCTGAGATAGGATAAGATAAGTTGGGAGGTGGTATAAAAGGAAATAGGTTAAGGAAATAGGCAGAACGCGTTATCAGACTTTGGAGAAAGAGAGGTTGAACGGTTGAAGGAAGAGGAAAAGCTAGGCTGCAAATTCTGCAATTTTTCCAGGTAAGGGTGAGCCTAACTCCATTAATATTGATTGTAAATCATCTGTTATTGATTGGCATAGAGTTTGAGAGGAATTGAGATGGGTTTTATGAACTAGGGTTTTGGTGAAATTGTGATGAATTGATGATAGATTGAGTTATAAGACTGTAGAACTGGATACAGAACCTAGATTATCCCCTAGGACGACTTTGCAGACGAATTAGAGGTTTGATTGGAGAGAATTGGCACGTTTAGGTGAGTTTTGGTCTGAACCCGTGTGGGTTCTGAGATCGCTCGCCTGTGGCGAGTGATCACTCGCCGTGGCTAGTACCCCATAATTGCTCGCGAGGCGAGTAGTATAGCTCGCCGTGGCGAGCTTGTCCCTTAATTTTAGGATTTTGGCCCAATTGAAGATGGTTTTGAGTGCCTTAATATTTATAGAGATGACCTGTGAAGTTGGTTTAGCCAAATTGGATTTAGGGAACTTAAAATGAAGATTTTTGGTGAAAAATGTCAAAAAGGCCGAGAGCACCCAGGATTTCTCGCCTCCAGCTCGCCCCCAACTCGCCTTTGGCGAGTGAGCTGATGTGAGTACTCGCCTGTGGCGAGCAGATGCACTCGCCGTGGCGAGTTAGTGCCTCCCTGAACTGTTTGTTGTTTTGCGATCTGTTTCGCATGGGACTTTGAGAGGAGCCCTTTGGGTAGTGTTAGTGAGGTTTTATACCCTTTAAAGTATTCTGTAAAGATGATTGCTGATGATTTACTTGAGCTGTTGATAAATGATATATTGTTGAATATAAGTGATGTATGAGTATGATGATATGCGAATGATGCTAAGTGTTGCAATATGTATGAATAACAAGATGATGTTCTGCCATGTAATTATTATAACTGCATGTGTCAGTCTTGAAAATGTAATGATGTTTGAGACGGTGTATTAAGTTGTTAAACGACGAGTCCATGCATTTGCATATTTATGAGACGGTGGAGCTTTATGCTCAAAGCGACGGTGGAGCATTTGCTCAAAGCGACGGTGAAGCATATTAATGCTATAATCATATGGTACCACATGCATGATGTTGAGACGTTAGGTGTTGCATTTAGTCGAGTCAATTGTGACATATATGAGATGACGATTGAGACGTTGATGTTTGATGCGATGTTACTTATGATGATGTTATGATGTGCTACAATGTATATGTTATGAGTTGGATTTATGATTGTTAATCTTGACGTTTGATTTATATATTAATATTATTGTTGTGAATCTCACCCCTTCTGCTGGAATTGCCGCCTCGTGGGCAAGTGCAGGTACCCAGTGTAACGCTCTAGTTGTTATTTATTTATTTTAGTTGATTTTTGTGTGTTTTATGTGCTTCAAAATTATTTATGTTGATTTATGTGAATTATTGGTAATTGTTATTTTGTTGTATTTTATTATATGAGAATTAGTAATGATTTTATTATTTAAGTGGAAATAGTAGAAATAATAGTTAATTTAGAAAAAGGGAATTATTTAGAGTTAATGGAGTTAAGGAGGGGTTAAGGAGAATTAATAGAAAGTTAGTGAGGGAGTAAATAGAAAGAAAAGGGGGTTATGTTTTGGTTGGTAAGGAAATAGAGAGTCAGACAAATATTTTCACGTACCAGTAAAAAGAAAACAAGAGTTTTGGGAGAAAGAGCCAAGAACAAGGGGAGAACTAGGAAGAGGGAAATTCATCCATTTGCTGGATTAAGGTAAGGGTGGGTTTACTCTTCAATTGTTAATGTATAAGTATGTGTTTTCATGAAAATGGATTGAAATTGGTGATAGTTGTCATCGCGATTTTCGGGTGTCAAATCATTAATCGGATTTGAACCTTTCGATCATTGATGTCTCTATTTTTTTGGGGAAGGTAAAATTGAGAAAACCTTAGAAATCCTAAGTTCGGGGCTGATTCCATTACGGGAAGGTGTTAGGCACCCGTAATGGCTATAGTATCCTATAGGAACCGTTTTCTACGCTTTACGTCTATACTTTACTTTTATTGCTACTTGTAAAAACAATTGATTTTAAGAATGAGAGGGAGGAGATGGGGTTTTATTTTATTGGACTTGGAGAGATTTTGGAATCTCTTGCCTACATACCCTTTTAAGGGATCAAAATTCCATGTAGTTCTCTTCCAAAATATTTTTGTGAGTTTGGTTCGATTTTTAGTTTTGAAAATGGTTTTGAAGAAAAAGGTAAGAGGCCGTAAAGGCTTGAGATTAGGAAACGAATGAGGTTGGTTAATTATTTACAAAAGGGTTTAAAGTTGGCAATTAGTGTTCATTTTGATTTTTGATTAAGAAAACAAAAGGAAAAATCCTTTGGAGTTTTGACTCCAAGGTTTGTTTGGAAAAATATTTGAAGTGATGGAAGTTATTCATTTTTTTGAAAAGATTAGTTTTCTCTAAGTACCGCGTATCCTAAACATACACCTAGCGATAAACATACAACGTGTGTGCGTGTGTCGGTGCATGTGTCGGTGTACATCATCATAGTCCATAGTTTTTCACATCGGGTCCTATTTTACATTCTATAGTCTTGCATGAAACTAAAGAAAATAAACTAAACCTAAAATATTACATGAATCAATGGAAAATTGCATAAGGGTAATTAAAGGAAGAAAAACAAATGAGAGTGAGGCAATGCTTGCAATGTGCATGAGACATAAGACAAAATGGTTAGTAATGAAATGAGGAATGATAGCATGAATAGCAATGCATGGGATATGAAATTTATTAACAAAGTACTAAACTAATTGAAAAAATGAAGTAAACACAACTAAAAACAATAAGCAAATTGCAAAAGAACAACTACCAAAAATAATGCAAATGGCACCAAATTAAACCTAAAAGCCAAACTAAGTCCCATGACCTATAACCTTCAATCAAAACAGCACCTCTTTTTTCAAAGAAAACATTCAAGAATCAAAGGGAAATTACGAGTCACATTTAAAACCTAAAATCAACACATTGCAACAACAAATTTCATTTCAAAATTAACAACTAAACTTGATAAAAGGGAAACTTTCAATTAATCTTGCAAAGGGAAAATTAACAACCGAAATTGTGGCATTGTAGATTGCAAGCAACTTGTAAAATTACCGAGCCCTTGAACTAGTGGACTAGGAGTTAACTAGCGAAATAAGAAAGGATCCATTGAATTTGAAAACCAAGGAATTAACAATTAGACATGCAAGAATGTAGAAACAGCACGAATTCAGAGGCGAACACATCACAAAATCACGTATCAAATATCAATTCCATAGAGCAAAAATTGGACCCGGAATAGCGCAAGAAAATTCGCAAAAAAGCATCAAGAACACGTAAATCAAACAAAAATTAGCGCGCATGCTTTTTTATCCACTTCGAAGTATGAAATTACCACAAAACAGTTGAAAATTCATCAAGAAACATATGGTAATTTTCAGGATTTTTTTGCAAGAAAATTAATATGCGCATGGGCTCAAGTAGCAAGAATGAGGGTGCAAATAGTAAGGAAATTAAGAAACTGACAGAAAAACAAAAGCTGGCGGGTAAAAGGCCCAAACCCACGGATCTGATGGGTACGGATCAGACCAATGCACCAGGTGCGTTGGATTGATCCGGATCCATCAAGATCCTGATCAAACGGCTAGGAACAGAAACGGGTGGGTCGGGTTTTGGATCAACCCGACCCAAACGCACATATAAAAGGGGCTATGAGCCCGGTTTGTTCATTTGGGTCGCATTTTTCTCTTTCTTCCCTTTTCTTCTCCAGCCGTTCTCTTGTGTTCTTGAACCCTAACCCTAGCTTACTTGAATCCACCCAGAAACAGAGGAATCTTGGCTTAAACGCCTTGATTCTTGTTTCTAATCATGGTTCTGAGGCTAAAATTCATATGAACACTGGGGATCCGTGTGGATTCGTCGAATCTGTACAGTCTTGAACCGTTTCGGATTCTTCTTGATTCGAAGCTTTCCATGCGAAATCCTTACGGATTCGTTGGTTTGCAACGGCTGAAAGTCGTTGTGAACCTCAGAATCTTCGTCGTTGTTGTTGTTTTTTGGAAAAAAGTTAGGGTTTCACAATCTTTGATTGGAAAAGCTTCGAATCCGCATGAACTCGCATCTATCCAGTGTTCATTACTGTTTATGAATGGGAAAAGGGGAGTTTCTTTGATTATTACCTGATTTTGTTCGGAGATTTGCTTTGAGTCTTTGAAAGGCTTCGATTCGATGCTGTTTTCAATGATTCTTGGTTTGAATTCTGAAATAGAGCTGGTGATTTTCTGCTTCTTTCCTTTAACTGGTTCGGATTCTTCAGTTTCTTCACCCTCTTCTCCTCAACTCTTCACGCTCTGTGATCGCACGAGATTTGTCGCTTTCGGTGATGAACTTTGTGCTTGAATTGCAGTGTAAAGATTCAATGATGATGATTCCACTTCGAATCTCTGAGAATCAGCGAAACTCCCATTGAAATTGCTCCAATTTTGATTCTGGAACCCTAGCCTTCTTCTTCGTGTTCTTCAGCTTCTTTGATTTTGTTGCATTTTGATCTAACTAACATGAGAGAGAAATTGGTGAACTGTTTGTGATGTGGCGCGCGTTTGTGTGGATCTGACTCTGATTCTGACACTGTGTGCCTTTTATAGGCTGCCAAGTGTGCTTGTGAGCCAATGGGAAACTGCCACGTGGATTGGGACTGCTTGCGTGGCTCCTGGACTTAAAATTGGGCCAATCTGCAATTCTGTAAAAATTTGGACCAAACTGCAATTTTATATAAAATTTGGACTGAAAAATAAAAGACTAAAAACTTGGTTTTGCAAACATTTGGGACTGAAATGCGATTTTTAAAAGATTTGGACTAAAATGCAAAAAGTAATAAAATTGGATAAAAAATGTAATTTTGAAAATAACGTAAAGTGAAACGTTTAAAATTGACAAAATGGACTAAAACGAACAAACTGCCAAAATGAGGTATTTTAAAATACCTCTCTGCCCAAAATTCAAATAATGTGAAAAGACTAAAATGCCCCTGGGGCAAAAACGACTCAGACTGACTCAGATGCAAAGCTAAGACGATTTTTGTGCAAAATTTGATTAAAGATTTATGCAGACCAATTGAAAAGACTCAGGGACAAATTGTAGGGACTGAAAATGGGTTCCTTTGTAGGAAATGACCAAAATACCCTTTTGTATGATTTTATGCAAAAATTTAAAAGACTGAAACAGCAATGTATGCAGCTGAAGCACAATAGAAAATACGGTGAACTTGAAAGTTTTAGAAAATAGTAAAGGAAATTGAATGAGTATTTTTAGGTCCAAAATGAGGGTATGACAATAGTTGAATTAGGTTTATGAATATGATGAATTGCTCATTTCTTGATGAATTGTGTTGTAATGTTGTTGTTAGGATATGTTCTGCTGTTTTGTTGTGCCTTGAACCCATAAACATTGTTTCTAAACCATTTTGGGTGATTGGGGAATCAAAAATGGGATTTTTGGATGATATAGGGTTAGAAAATCGTAGGTTAGAATTCTGCCCAGATGAATTCTCGCTCAAGCGAGATAGCTGTTCGCTCAAGCGAGCGGCACTTTTCCTGTCCAGAATCGTTTCGCGTCAGTTCGCTCAAGCGAGCTCTAAGCGAACAGTAAGCGAACCAAAACCAAACTTTCGTCATTTGTTTCGCTCGAGCGAAATGCCCGTCGCTCAAGCGAAGTCTGCCAAAACCTGTAGTAAGTGAGCGTCGCTCAAGCGAACGCCAAGCGAGCCTCAAGCGAGGAACAACCTGACCTTCGTCATTTGACTCGCTCAAGCGAGATTCTGCTCGCTTAAGCGAGATTGGTCCTGAACGACCATTTTGTGTGATTTTTCAAAGTGTTCCAAACTCAAACCTAAGCTTTCTAGGATGTTTATTAGATTTATTAAGAATTGTTTAGATGATAAAAACTATATTATGAAGATGATTAAGATGAAATTATGTATACCTATGTGCAAATAATTATACTTGCTAAGTTGATTTGCCTTGTTGTTGTGAAGTAGTATTGTCCAGTTGGGGAGGGTATCCTAAGTTGTTGTTGTTGTTGGTTGCATGCTGATATGCTCCATTAAGATGTTGGGTTGTATGCAGATATACACCATAGAGAGTCTTTCATACTCATTTGCATTGTTGGGGGCTTATTGCCCTGGAATGTTTATCATTCACTGTTGGGGGCTTATTGCCCTGGAACGCTTTATCGTTCACCTGTTGGGGGCTTATTGCCCTGGGATGCTTTAACCATCCAAATTGTTGGGGGCTTATTGCCCTGGAATGCTTAGCATTCAACGCGCGTAGTTGGTACCACATGCATAATGCATTAGATGTAGATGGAGTCTTGCATTAGTTGTAGGGTTGAGTTGTCCTTTTTGGATTGTTGTTGGTGAGATGTCGCCACAAGTGTTGTTGTTGTTGTTGATATTAATCAAGATGAATTTAGATTATAAAGTTGAGATGATATTGATGATGCTGTTGCTGATAGTTGTTATGATCTGTTGTTGTTTCAATTTACTTTGATGATTCATATATTTGTATATTACCTTTGATTTGTGAACTCACCCCTTCTGCTGGAATTGCCGCCTTGTGGGCAAGTGCAGGTAGTGAAGGCTTGTAGGTTGATGGCTCTTGTGTCTAGGGCTCTGATGCGTAACGGGATGGGAATATTGCATGTTTAATTCTTCATTCCTTATGTATCACTTGTTGAACTATGTTGTTGATTTCATTATTGGAGAATATTGTTATGTTGAGGCCTTTGTGCCAAGGATTGATGTAGATGACTTGAGATATTTTTAAAATAAATATTCCGCTGCAGAAATTTAATATGATGGAATTTGTTGATGTTTTTAAATAGTTTTATATTCTATTTAAATAATTTTTGAAAAGTAGATGTAATACTCCGTTGTTTGTTGAACTCTGATGATTGATGCATTTATTATGTCATATTGGGAAACGGGGTGTTACACCCAGTCTTAGATGCGTTGATGCGAGGAGTCTGTGTGAAGTAGGGTTGCTCTGATACGTAACGGGATGGGGTCTTTTGTAGAGTCTATTCCATTATGTATCTTGTTAGAATAAGTTTGACTTTCAGTGATGTTGAACCATTAATATTTTGAGACGTTTTTGCTGGCTTTTAAGCCAAGACTATTATGAGATGAGACTTCTAAATTCCGCTGCTTAATTGAGTATTTTTGTAAATGATAAATTATTATCTAAGTTGTTTTTAAGATGAAATGTGACACTCCTTTTGAGACGTACTCTGATTTTATGTGATTTATTTAATGAAATTTTTAAGACGGGAAATTGGGGTGTTACACGTTTGACTGGTAATATTCCAATACTGACGAGTGGGATATTACACTCTACCCCCATTAAAAGAAATTTCGTCCTCGAAATTTAGAGATTACTTACCAATCACTATGATTAAAACCTGCCATCTTTGGTCTCAGTCTTACAAAGTCTGATCATACACACTCAAAAGAGTTCGAAGTATACTTTCCTTATCAAATCATGTAATTCATCCTGCTTTTAATCCGCATATAACCGATTATAGTCTTCTTAACTTTGATATCTCCCTCAAAATCTAGAGTTACCTTAGAATATTGTGATTGGAACTTACCCTTGCTACATGTGGAATGGTTGTCTCGGATCCATATTTTATCTGATTAGCATTAACCATTCATATAAGTAACTTATCATTAACTGGAACACTCAGGATTTGCCTTTCAACTGGGGTCCTTCTGGAAACCAGGTTTGCCCTGCAGTGTTTACTTGTGTTCAAGGTATCTTGCGGTGCACACACATAGTCCATACTTAATCTTCCTTATTGTACCTTGTGACTCATGCCTCTTACTTACGTTGGTTATCCAACGATTCTGCAATGCTCTTATCTCGTCTCAGAGTCTTAAGAAATCTTTCGATCTCATTATGATCTCGTTGCACCCGAATTCATGGGTAACTCATATAACTTGGCATGGAGAAGCGAAATCAAATACGCCGATACACCTAACATCCATTAACCAGTCTTTTAGTTCGCATGCTCTTGAATCTTCCGACTTAGACCACTTGCACTTGAATACTCTCAACAGAAACTTGTACGTCTCATATGACCCTTCGAAGAACATTATTATTCACTTCGTCAAACCTTAATTTCCATAGTGTCTTACATACTTTCAAGTGCCGCTTCTTGTTAGATATTAACGATACTTGTCCTAACATTTATCTTCAAGAAATTTTCTAAACATTGGTATACAGGTTCTTGGAACGAATAGATGCATGACTTTTAAAAAACCATTTCAAAACCGAGCCTATAACGGTACTGCAGAACCACTAGACGAGTCACTATATTTTTGAAAAAAGGTTTACAACTCGCCCCAAGCTTGCCAATGACGAGTGAGTCCTGAAGTCGGCTCGTCTCAAGTGAGCTTACTCGCTTACGACGTGTGTCATCAGTTTCAGAATATAAAGATATCATTTTTTTTTTTAAATAAACTTCGTTTCCAAGTCCCCTAATATCCATCCTAACTTTATCATGTTTTTTTTACACATTCTTTATATATTTTGATTAGGACTGCTTTCACACATTTCCAAAATTTATATTCGTGTCCTTAAAAAAAATTATTTTTGTGTCGGAAATTCGATGAATGGTCTTTGATTCCTCTTCCACTTCCTCCGTGCCATTTCTCGAACCTAGTTTCACAAGGTTAAAAGTTAATCTTACAACCGAGTGACTTCTCAGGAGATTGGCTATGAATGGTCTATCTATATACACCGTGAAGTTTAAAACTATTTTCATTTTTTGACTTAACAATAATTTTTTTGAGGGAATAATTTTTCATTAGTAGTTTAAAAATAAGTAAAATCATTAGTAAGAGATTTCTTCTCAACATGTTATGTTTCTTTTGAAAAAGATATTGTCTTAGCATGCACCTATTTTTAGTTTTTCTATAAATCTAAACAAATAAGTTCTTGTAGGCATTGTTTGTTCATCTCTCAAGAGAACATGGCTACCAGCATCAACCGCGTGCACTTTTTCATTGCAATCCTGTGCATTGCTTCCGTTTTGACTCTACGTAACAAACTAATTACTTGTTCTATGAATTTTTATTGAATAATTTATATATAATTTAATTAATTCTCTAAAATGAGATTGAAATAAAAATTATGTTCTAACAATGAGTAGGGCCCCAGCTGGGTTTCTTGAATTTCTTTGTATATACTATAGTATGTAGGGGGAAGGGAATGGAACATTGTGAGTATGTTTTTGTATTTAAATTTCAATTGATAGTCGCTTACCTTTGCCAAAATTTAATTGTTTATCTATTTATTTATACAATAATTTTGTTTGACAGGAATTTATTTGTACAATAATAATACATTAGTTTATGGATATTAATGCGTGCACAATTTCTAACAGTATACTGCTATTATTGATTGTAGGAGGAGCAATTGATGGAATACCTCCTTGAAATTATTGCATTAGCATAGGGCCATGTTCAAATAAAGCTTGTGGTGATCATTGTTTAAAAGAGCAGTTTTATCTGGGTGGCAGGTGTAATGCAAATGGCGAGTGTTGTTGCAATGGATAATTGTACCTCCTTCTCAAAGTGGTGGTATAAATGTATCTACACAAATACTCCTATGTTTTATGACTAGTGAAAAAATAAATGTACTTGATTTCAGTTTGAAGTCACGTATTTTAATAATTTATTCTTAATATTTTATGTTTTTTATATATTAGCTATCTTTGTTACACCATAGTCTAATAAAAGTGATTCATGTGTAGTGTTCGAGTGTTGTAAACCTTGCAACATTGATTTTGATTCTAAATCATCGAAACATCCATCCTTTTGATGTTTAATGAAAAAGTTTTTCACAAATAAACATTGTGCATCACTAATAAATCATTCAACTCCTAAAATTAATGACCATTGTATCATCTATACCATTATTGTATAACGACCACTTTAAAGTGAGCTAACTCTAACTACTAATTTTGGTTGGAATTTTTTTAGACAAGTTTATGGCAGTTCATTATTTGTACAATTGATCAATACAAATTCCACAAATAATTTTGAAATGCCCTTTTGTGCTCCTTCGAGTGAGCGAGGAACATTGGTTTTGTGAGAGAAAAAGTAGTTAATAGGCAGTTGAACATTCATCTTATGTTGCGTGTGTGAAAGTGATGCTCACATGCACTAGCTTGTTTGATTTCGAAGTCTTAGGTTTTAATTGTTTCAACATCCTTTGTGAGCACAAAGAAATGTGAGTCAATATTGTTCTTCAAACCAACTTTATTCCTAAAGATAATATGTAATTTTACATGTTTAGATCGAGAGAAAAATATTTTGGAAGATAAACTTGAATCACTGTTAGAAAAATTAGTTCAGCATCAGCTAAAAGCTCATACTAATTGGCCAACCACAGACACCAACAGTGATTGAGCGTCACCATAGCATTGATGTTGTGGTTTACTATAGAAGGCTTGAATCAAATAGTAGCATCCGTTTTTCGCTTCTAATGCTAATCTTAATGTTGGTAACGGTACCAAAAATTTGATATTAAGATCAATTATTAAACGACGCTAGCACTTGTCAGATGAAGTGACGCTAGTTAGCCTCTGCCTGGCCCACACTAATGTTGTAATCAGAAATTTTAACATCAAAGAGCCTACTCTATTGTTAAAATAAATATTTAAAAAATATGCATCCCTGATATTTAGTCTACTAATGTGAAGTATCATAAGAGTATATACAACCTCAAACATGATTATATGAAATAAGAACAAGGATCCTTTAAACAAGTTGATCTTTTGAGTTTTTTTTTTTTGGGGTCATAAATTGGTCCTTTTTAAGTTAGAAAATATATGCACCATTTTGCTATTTACATTAAACTCAATTAAAATTGTTTATGTGGGCGTTAATGTCAGGTTGGTAAGTTCAATTTCACTGTTCTCAAAATAAGGGTTTATAGGTTTAGTATTCGACATTGATTTGATATAAAATTGATCGATTACTTGATTTATCTGTAAATTTGCTTTGAATTTAGAAATAAAAAAAAATGTGCGTAAGTATGTTTGAAGTTCTAAGCACTTTTAAGTCTACCACCTCAATGTTAAATGGTGCCAAAAACACTTTTTAACGAAGTTGGTTGAAAATTTGAGTAACAGTGAAATTATTCTATATTTAAAGGATCAATTTGTAAAAAAAAAAAAATCTTAAATGACTAACAAAAAAATTTAAAAAACTAATTTGTTTACCGCGAGAAATATTTGAACTTTATTTATCTACCATGAGAAAGAAATGGGTCGAACTTAAATAACTCGGCGTAGCTACATTTTGATAGGAAAATCAACCAAAATTGCATGTTGTTAATGGTTCTTTCATTCTAACAATATCAAATACACGTTTAAGTTCTCATTTCACGTACTTGATTTTATATATCTTTCATTCTCTTCATTTGTCAACGGAAAAAATCAACCGGAGTTGCATGTTGTTAATGATCATTTGAAAACACCTCTTCCCATTTTCCTCCTTACTGCTTATAAGTTGAAAATTTCATTTTTGCCTCTTCCTACAGCAACTGAATTCCATCAAAAGAACTCTAAATTGAAAGTTGATGATGTTTGGTTAAAGAATTTTGTGGTCATCCTTCATGATCACAACCACTTTGTTAAGAATGGAACCCATTTTGTGTTGGTACCAATAGTGTCATGTGACGGACTTGTCTGGGGTTGATTGACTGTGGTTTATTTTTTTGCCTAATCCTTTTCTTGTTTTGATTGGGGTTGGGTGGATTTTGATAGGAGTCTAGATGGTCTTTTGGTGTTGTTTCAGTTTTTCTCTTGTTTTATTGTGGGTGAGTTTCTTTGTCTATGTGGCTTGAGTACTTCTTGTACTCATGATATGTAATTTTTTGTACTCTAATAGAAGTTTTCTCCTTTTCATTTATTTATATATTTCTTTTTGCCATTAAAATAAATGGAATAAAATGTTGTTTTTTTTTTTGAGAGAGGAATAAAATGTTTTGTTGTGCCCCAATCTCAACAAATTTGGGGGTCAACCTTTATGATCACAAACACATATCATTTATAACGAAATGATCAGATACTATGGAAAACTAGCATATGCATGTAGAATAATACAATTAAAAAGAAAAATAAATTAGAGGATGTAGTAGTACTGATTTTTCATTTTTTTTGGTTACAAGAGAATGTAGTAGTATTGACGACATGCTTTGGTACTTCATCGATTTGATTTTTTAGATTTCTGAGTATCTTCGTAGTAACATTGTTATTGTTATCTTCCTCTAGTGTTATAAAAATCAGGATTGACCTACATATTTGATTGGTTTGATCAAATGTTGAAACATTATTAATCTTTTCAATTTCCGATCTAGAAATTTGTAAGATAAATACTAATATTGTTAAGCCAATAGTGTATATACCTATACTTCCACTACAAGAAATTTGCCATATAGCAACAGTCACTTTTAGCAACGGCAGAAAAAAGAGTTGATATAGATAAAATTTAGCAACTGATGTTTCAATACCCCGTTGCTATAGGTTAAGAAACACTCTTTCTTCAACTATTTCTCCTTCTCCTTCACTTTTTTCAAAAGA
Organism: Medicago lupulina; assembly: GCA_958299785.1. Taxonomy (NCBI): domain Eukaryota; kingdom Viridiplantae; phylum Streptophyta; class Magnoliopsida; order Fabales; family Fabaceae; genus Medicago; species Medicago lupulina. Next base: position 77,627,981 of record OY283139.1, read on the forward strand.
ATCTTCCACTCTTTCTTCTTTTTGAATATTCAGAGTCTTTTATTTTTGCCATCAGATTTGTTATTCTAATTTGCACTTAAATTTGCAACAACATTACAGTCTTATTTATATAATTTCTACTCTCACTTATATGTAGCAAAAGTTTGTTATTAAAAAAACAAACTTTAATTTTTCAGATACGACGGTTTCATTATTATAGGTAACAAATTACGTTAATCTTTTAACAATAATATAACAAATATAACATTTATTAAAAAAAATAAAATAACAAAAACAATAGAACATTCTTGCTCCCAATTATATACTGTGATAGATTATTATTATTATTATTACTATTATTATTATTATTATTATTATTATTATTATTATTATTATTATTATTATTATTATTATTATTATTATTATTATTATTATTATATAAATAACAAACACCATTTTCTCAAAAAAATATCGCCTCTCAAAAAAATATAAATAACAAAACATCACTTTCTCCCTCACATCGTTCATTATTGTTATAACAAACAGATACATAACAAAACTCAAGTTTTTCCTCATTCACCCATCAATCAGCAATCGCTCATACCAAAAATCCATTCATCGTTCATCAATTTAACTCCCAAACAGATCCCCTAATCGGTTCCTAATCTAATTTCCCCTCTCTAATTTCCAAATTCATTTGCCCTAAATCTTCACTTCATCAATCTAATTCCCAAAACCTTCACTCATCAGTTCACTTCGATTAGCTTATCGCTAATCTTACTTTGCTGCCGCAAACAGGTTCCTAAATCCGTCACTTCGCTCGGCCCGTTGCTCACTTAGCTCATCTCACTTGGCTGCTGCAAACAGGTTCAAGACTCTTTTTCTCTCCTTCTCTTGTTTTTATGTATGCACAATTTGAATGTCTATCTGTTAAGGTTTTGATTTTTCTTTCTTGGATTTTGTCAATTTGTTTGTGATTTGGGTTGTTTTTATAGATTTATATGTTTTAGTTAGTGATGATTTTTTGGCTGTCTTTTACAGTTGAATCCCCTTCTTTGTGTTCTTTGCTTCATATTGCTGTTTGTAGAGCATACAAAAGTTCTATAGTTGTGTTACTTAATTTTAGATGGAGTTCACTTTGCAATTGTGCATTGTTGATAAAAGTAGAAACATGAACTTAAGTGCCATGTTCAGTAGCTTGTGGTGTATTGCTCTAATTAGGCTTTAGAAAAACCAAACATGGCCTAAATTTGTTGTTAGGTACCAATTGATTAACCATTGTGAGTAGCAACAAACACAAATTCAGCCTTAAAAAACATCACAAGCACTAGGAGGTGTAATACATCAATTGAACTATTTACCTTTAGAATCCATTGACCGGAAAGAAGAAAACAAAACTTTTATATTGGGAAAGAGAGCTGCTACTTGGAGCTCAGCTCTCTTCCACACACCAGCTTATAGACTGTCATCTCTCTGTCATTACAACACCAAAAACTTTCACCTATGTGTATGTTTGGTGCTGTTTTTTCCGTTTGGCTTTGTGGAGCGCCTATGTGTATGCACCAGACAGTATTGTAGTCCTGTTTTCTCACCGTTTATGTTGTGCGTATACAATCAACTTGTTATATAATATGTTTTTTTTTTAATAAAAATAAAGTGATGTTTGACTAACATTACAAGAAATTTTTACCTTACCAGAGAATTTTGCGATAGGATTGATCACTTTTGCTTACAATCTCAATATGCGATAGGATTGATCATTGGTTTTCTGAAGAGGCACAAGTAAGTCAAATTTAAAAGAGATATTATCATACTATAAAAATCTTCGAACTTGGTTCCTTCTTTCGACTAACATTATGTTGTATCAATTGTAGAAAGAAAGTAAAAAGAATAGTCAGAATCTTAAAAGATATGAAGATATTCATTGCATGGGTACAAAAAGTCTCCCGAAATTGATCAATGAGAAGGTTAGTTAATATTTGAACTTGTAATAAATTGTATTTATAAAACAAATTACTTATAATTTCATTTGTTTGGTATTAGAAAGAAAAAGCCAAAGGAGTGTCGCCCACACGCAAAGAGATTTACATTGATACACTTACTCGTGAAGATGGTTCAATTGTTAATGAACATGCTGCAAGATTTATAGTAAGACTTTCTTTCGTTCATACCTTTTTTGATTCTATAACTTATACTGAAACGATATGTTAAATCAATGAAATTGGATCCCCGTCTGTTGTATAAAATTGAATGTTGTATAAAATTGAATTATGACCGTAAGAATTGAAACTGGATCAATTGTTCTGTTTTAATTGTTCCGAATTATGTTCTGATTGTGACATAAAATTGGACTTGCTTATTCAATTTTAATTGTTCTATAACAATTGTTCTGGTTCAATTGCTCTGATTGAATTCTGTTTTGAAGTTTGTTTAGCAAGTATAGTTCAGTTAGTTCCCTTTGAATGATTTTTATGATGCCATTCAGGTGGGGAATTTTGTTATTTATATTGGCCTCATTTCGAATTTTCTTGTCATGATGGTGTGTGTTTTTATTGTTGGTAAAATTGAACTAGTTGTTACAAATAACTGATATATTCGAATGAGCGGTCCCCTATTCGAATGACCATCCACGACCATTACTTTGATCCTGCTTATTCTATTTTAATTGTTCTGGTTCAGTTGTTCTAATTTAATTATGTTCTGAATTTTGTTTTAAATTAATGAACTCTGTTTTGAATTCTGTTCTGAATTATGTTCAAATGTTCTATTTTAATGAACATTTTTGTTATGATTATGACATAAAAGTGACCCTTTTCAATTGTTTTGATTGTCATATTAATGAATTCTCTTTTAAAATGTATTCTTATAATCTATATATCTTATAATTTTTCAGGAAGAACTAAACAAACATAATAATGAGACAGAAACTTCTCAATCGGTTGGGACACAAAGCCATATGCCTTGGAAGAATGACATTTATTCCCGAGTAAAAGGAGCTGAAAAGAGGGGACATATGCGTTGTATAGGCAATATTCCCAAACCTAAGAAATCAAAAACTACTTTGTCTGAAAATCAAGAATTGAGGGATGAACTTAAGAAAATGCGAGAAAGTCAAGAGAGGACAAATGTGTTTATGGCAAATATGATGTCAGTGATACAAAATCGATTATCTCAAGAAGATTTGAATGATATTATACAAGCTGCAAAACAGGTATATTATATAATTGATATTTTACTTTTCGAGTTCAGATATCGAATATTATGATAACATGAATTAAGTAGAGTTTGTAACATATTTTATTTTTATTTTTAATAGGCCACAAATGGTGCTAGTACTCTAAACCAGATAAATTCTTCAAGTCGATGCAGTGATGAAGATGGAAGAGAGAAAGATTAGAAGAAAAAAATTTATCTTGGATATGTTTAGGTTCATCTAGTGTTTTTTTTTATGTAGTATCTATTTTTGTGTTGGTTATTATATAAAATTGACATTATTTTGTTATTTTGATATGTTTGTAAGACTTACTACTTTGATCATATAATTGAAATTTTCTTTGATGTTACCTTAAATTTTGTGTAGTGCAATAAAAAGGTATAACCGAATATATTATTTTTTTGAGTCAGGAATTATTGTGAAAATTTAATTATTATTAAAAAATATTTATATTAGAGTTAATTTTATTTAAAAAAACAAGAGAACCTATAGCAACGGACATTTTGATCCTATACCAACGGATATGGAGGTTGACTAAAACTATTTAATAGGTGTAAAATGACGTTGTTATAGCTCCAAAATCTATAGCATCAAGCTAATTTTCCGTTGGTATAAGCTATTGTGACGACATTCTTGCCGTTGGTATAAGCATAGTATCTTAGACGGTAGCAGGTGGGCGTTGCTATAAGTTTTATGACCTATACCAACGGCTTTTGAGACCTTTACCAACGATTTCTGCTGTTGTTAAATGGCAAGTTTCTTGTAGTGTCCTTTGTATGGTAAGATCTATGAAGAACTTCAGGAGCCACATAATATGCACTTCCAACAATGTCATTAAGCCTTTCATCTAATTTGAAAAAATCTATAGCTTTTAGCTTAGAATGTATCGGTTGAAGTGTAGAAGAACTTCTCAGGCTTAAGATCTTGCAACACCACCACTTGAAGATAACAAAATGGAACAACATTTAGTATATGCAATATGCCATCCTTTGCACCATCTTGTGAGAATTAAAAAAAAAAATAGTGGTCACACATGATAAAACTTGTGTCATACAATCCTTCAATACTTTCAAAAAGTGATAATACTTATCTCTCGTATTATCTTGAATAAATTTACACTTTACTTCATTGACAAATTCTAAGGCACTTTTAGCTTCACATTGTTCCATGGGTAGTCCATCCACCAATGGAAACTTGATTTCGGTTCCATCTTTCAGGCACGCAATAGTTTGATCTTAATATCAAGTCTCTATGACCTACAAATACAACGAGATTCACAACTTTTTTAGTTTCTCCGTAGTCCTTATTATAGTCCACCTAGATTTTCCCAAACAAAAATTAATAAAGAAATCAATTTTCAAATGAGAGAAAATAATTAATTTGATAGAGTGCGTATTTTTTTGGTTACATTGATAGTTCAAATTAAAAATAAAATAAAAATCACCAGTAGCAAAAAGATAAAATCGAACTCTTCAAATAAATAATTAGTGTAAATCTATGAAAAACTATATCTTAATGAACAAGAAAACTATATCTATGAAAAACTATAACATAAATGATTTGTTACTAAGGAAAATCTAACATATGCATATTGAATTATATATAATAAAAATAATAATAAATTAGAGGATTTTGTATGGATGATATACCTTTGTACTTCGTCGATTTGATTTTTTAAATTTGTGAATATTTTCATAAGAACGTTGTCATCGTCATTGTCATCTTCATCTTCATCTAGTTTTATGAAAACTAGGATTGACTTATAGATCTTGTTGGTTTGATCCAAAGTTGAACACTTTGTTGATTTGTTCAAGTTCAGATCAAGAAAGCTATCAAATAGATGCTAACACTGCAGACTGATAGCATATCAAATTAAACCGCCGAACTCACTAGACATTGATACTTGGTAAGACTATTAAAAGATAGGTATACCGAAAAGTGGAAAGGAAAAAGAAAATATATACAAAGAAGAAACAATGGAAATAAAGAACTAAAACACAAGAGAAGAGAAATCAATAAGCCTTGGAGAGATGAATAAGAAGAAGAATCAATGGAAGTGAAATTCGGCGACTACTCTTTTTATATAGAATTAACAATAAAATGGACTTTAGGGTTTCATACGATGGGCTTGGCCCATGACAAATCAAATTCATAATTAAAAGAAGTTTCCTAAAAGGCCCCTTTAATTTCCCACATACCCCTCAATAGGAAAAAAATACCCGTCTTGGAACGTAACTCACGATCGGTCAAATTTGGGAGTTACGATCCGAACAACCTCTGTTACATACATGAACCCAATCAATAACCTTGATTTGAGTTTCAAACCACTTTTTCACACTCTTTTAAACTCAAACAATATGATACAAACTCAAACAACAAGTAAGTGTATAATTTCTCAAACTCTGCACATTCTTTCTCACTAGATCGTCGATCCGTGCGATGCACGGGTCATATCAACCATTACATACCAACAATATGATATCATAATAAAATATTATTCTCAAATAAGTCATGTGAGGGTGGTGGTGTGGTGGTCAATTTGATCTGTTTGGGCGAGGTTGGTGGTGTGGTGGTCGATTTGGTGTGATTGGGTAATGACACATTTCAATAAGACAGTGGGTGAGAAGGAGAGGTCGTGTGGTGGTCGATAAGGTGAAATCAACTGAGAGACAATTCAATTCGAGATGGTGTGTTTTCATCGCCAGAGCATTCCAACATTTTTGACATTTTTGTATATTTCTTCAATATATATTATGATCAAATGAAATCTAAGAGTTTATAATGAGACTACTCTTCATTATATATAGTCCCCTCAATCCCAAAATAAGTGACATATTTGCCAAACTATTTGTCACAAAATGACAAACCTTTTAAATTTTTAATACAATATTAATTTTTTCTTTCAATTATACCCCTATTTGATAAGGATAATTTAATAAAATTTATATTTTCTCTATTTTTTTTTCTTAACATATGTAAAGTGGTCCAATCAGAATACTCATTGTGGGACAGAAGGAGTATTCCATGTTTTTTGCAAATACGAACACATACTCAAATAATATTGATTTGAATGTGTTCATAAAAGACTTTTTCGTATAGTGGTTGACTTTAACAAGTCTTTAAAAATCTGGGAAGTATGATTTAAAATTGAAATCATTGTGTTTATTTTCCACTAGTCATAAGGACCGTGTGAAGATATACTTTGACAAGGTATTACAAATATTCAATGCAACAACACAAATTCTCTCTTACACACGTACCGACACCCTTGCCAAACCCCCTTTCTTCACAATAATCAAGACACATCCTTTTGTTATTTGGACATGACCTAATGGGATAGCAATACTCGCTTGGAGGTGCTAATGTTGTTGCAGAAGGAAATGTTGGAGGAGTTATTACATAGCCCGCTGCTCCTCCTACAATCAATAGAATGTTGTAAAAAATTACACGCACAAATTTAAAATTCATAAATAAATTTATATAAAATCTTTCAACTATTATTTTATATTTTTTTATTCAACATGTTTGACAATTGGATCATTCTACATATACCAGCAAATATTATATTATCATATTAGAAGAATTATTTGAACCTAATAAAAGTGATTGATGCGTACTAATGTTCATTGAATATGATTTTTTTTTTCAAAGAACTTTTTTTTGACAAATTTTTTTCAAGTATTTAATCTCTATTAATATTCATATGAGTTTTTTTTATAAATATTGTTCAATATTACGTCCTTTTTTACTGATCGTCCAATATTAATTAAAACTTTTAAACAAGTCAAACATTGTACATATTTTTATGAAAACCATTATTCTTAATATTAGAACATAATTTTAATTTCATTCTCGTTGTGTAGAGATGATTGTATTATAATTCTAAAGAAAAGTACATGAAAAAATAGATACAGAAAAAGGAAATTTGTTACCTGGACACAAAACATAAACAATGCATAGAACACAAATGAAAAAGTGCACACGGTTTATGCCGGTTGCCATGTTCTCTTAAATGATTCTTTCAAAAATAAGTGTTCTCTTGAATGATGAATGAAAAAATACATTGACAACCATAAGCTATTTATTGAGTGTTCTAAAATTTTTTATTATTAAATTAGTTTTTCTAGTCAAACATATTCATTAGTATACTAATGTTTAATTAGTATACTCATGTTTAATCACTTTAAACATATTAGTCTAATTAAAGTGATTAAACATGGGTATACTAATGTTCATTGAATATGATTATCATTTTTTTCAAGTATTTAATCTCTCTTTTTTGGTAGAAGTATTTAATCTCTATAAATATTCTATATCATTTTCTAAAATAAAATGGTATATGGTCAAAAAATCTAAAATAAAATAATATATGACCAAAATAAAATGGTATATGGCCAAAATATCTAAAATAAAATTAGCTTTTATGTAAATAATATATATAAATAACCAATTTTAAATTTATCTTTCAAGCTCTATTTTTTAAAATAGCCTAAAACTAGCTTACAAATTAATAAGTGTGTTTGGAATTTTTTTTGGTTGAAGAGGTGTTTGGCGTGCTTTTTTTTTTACCAATAGTGTCTGGCATGCTTTTGGTTAGCATTTTTTTTTATTTCATTTTTATTACAAAACATATTGAGTCAATTTTATGCAATCACTATATTACTTTTTGTATACTTTTTCAATATATATATATATATATATATATATATATATATATACATATTTTTTTTTATACATTTTTTTTTACGAAATATCTTTTTTATACATGTATCATATCAAATCATAATATTACATTATTTTATTAGTTAAATCTCTATAAATATCTATATTATGAGATATGAGTTTAATCAAATCCTTATAGATTTTGGTTAGGATCACTTTCACAACTTTTTTTAAGTAATGGGTCTATATAGAACATTCTAATTAATTATAAAACATTCTTTCAAAAAAAATTTATAAAACATAGACAATTTCGTGTACAATCTAAAATCATTTATAGATAATAGTTTAAAAATGATTAAATATTAATATATAAGAGATCTCATCTTATCATGACTAAGCATTACTATTCTTTTCATCTTATCATGACTAAGTATTAATATATAAGATAATAGATAATAGTTCTTTTTTTTTTAAAGAATAGATAATAGTTCTAAAATCATACTTTTGTAAAAATAATATTTTTCATTTTTAAACTATTCTTTTCACACATTACCGATTAAATTAAAATCCATATTTATGTAAAAATTTCTAAATGGAGACTATAGATAAGTATTTTGGGCAATCTAAAAGCATGAATCATTGACCGGTTAAAATAAGTAAAAATTTTAGTTCAAGATATTATCTTAGCATGCACCCTTTTTTTTTTTTTAGTTTTTCTATAAATCTAAACAAATAAGTTCTTGTAGGCATTGTTTGTTTAGCTCTCAAGAGAACATGGCTACTTGCATCAACAACGTGCACTTTTTCATTGCAATCCTATGCATTGCTTCTGTTTTGACTCTAGGTAACAAACTAATTACTTGTTCTATAAATTTTTAATAGAATTATTTATGTATAATATAATTAATTCTCTAATGGAATGGAACATTGTGAGTATGTTTTTGTATTTAAATTTCAATTTATAGTTGCATATCTTTGTCAAAATTCAATTGTTTATCTATTTATTTATACAACAATTTTGTTTGACATTGTACAATAATAATACATTAGTTTATGGGTATTAATGCTTGCACAATTTCTAACATTATACTAATATTGATTGATTGTTGGAGGAGCAATTGATGGAATACCTCCTTGGAATTATTGCATTAGCATAGGGCCATGTTCAAATAAAGCTTGTGGTGATTATTGTTTACAGCAACGGTTTTATCAGGGTGGCATGTGTAATGCAAATGGCGAGTGTTGTTGCAATGGATAACTGTACCTCCTTCTGAAAGTGTTGGTTTAAATGTAATTACACAAATACTCCTATGTTTTATGACCAGTGGAAAAATTAATGTACTTGATTTTAGTTTGAAATCTCACACACACACACATATATATATATATATATATATATATATATATATATATATATGGGGTTTATTAATTTAGACCAACAAAAAACACGAAGGTTCAAGTTAGCAAAAGCGCACCTTTTCATTTAGACAAAAAAACCAATATCCACTAGTGTAAACCAATATAAAGTAAGGGATAATTTAGTAAATATCCCTTAAGCTATTTGTTATAAAATAAAAGTGGGTCTAAGTTAGCAAATTGGTGCAAGTTAAGGAAATAGTTTTAATGAAAATTACTAATGTTACCCTCAAGTTATTAGTTTTAAATAATAAAGAAGAAGGTTATTTTTGTCCAATGAAAAGGTGCACTTTTGCTAACTTGGACCTTCATGTTTTTTATTGGTCTAAGTTAGCAAATTGGTGCAAGTTAAGGAATAAGTTTTAATAAAAATTACTAATGTAACCCTCAAGTTGTTAGTTTTAAATAATAAAGAAGAAGGTTATTCTTGTCCAATGAAAAGATGCACTTTTGCTAACTTGGACCTTCATGTTTTTTGTTGGTCTAAGTTAGCAAACTCATATATATATATATATATATATATATATATATTATCTATCTTTATTACACAATAGTCTAGTACAAGTGATTGATGCGTAGTGTTTGAGTGTTGTAAACCATTCAACTCCTAAACATTAATGACCATTGTATCATCGATACCATTATTATATAAAGACAACTTTAAAGTGAGCTAACCATAACTAACTTTGGTTCGAATTTTTTTGGACAAGTTTATGGCGGGAGATATTTTTGCTTGGGCACAAGCCCAAATAAATGTATTTGGGCACACACACAAAACCATAAAAAAAATAAAATGAATGAAATTAGATAATGTCAATTGATATGACTAAATAATTTTTCTTAAATTTTTTTCATTTCATGTGAAGGTGTGCCCAACAATATATATTTGTGATTGTGTCCATATAAGATTTTCTCTTTAGACGGTTCATTATTTGTACAATTGATCAATAAAAATTCTACAGTTAATTTTGAAATGCCCTTTTGTGCTCCTTCGTGTGAGCGAGGAACATTGGTTGTGTGCACGAAATAGTAGTTAATTGGTGGTTGAACATTTATCTTATGTCGCGTGTGTCAGAGTGATGCTCACATGCAATAGCTTGTTTGATTTCGAATTCTTAGGTTTTAATTGTTTCAACATCCTTTGTGAGCACAAAGAAATGTGTGTCAATATTGTTCTTCAAACCAACTTTATTCCTAAAGAGAATATGTAATTTTACATGTTTAGATCGAGAGAAAAATATTTTGGAAGATAAACTTGAATCACTATTAGAAAAATTGGTTTAGCGTCAGCTAAAAGCTCATACTAATTGGCCAACAACAGACACTAACAATGATTTTGCGTCGCCATATCATTGATGTTGTGGTTTACTATAGAAGGCTTGAATCTAATAGTAGCATCCGTTTTTTGCTTCCAATGTTAATCTTAATGTCGGTAAAGGTACCAAAAACAAAATTTGATATCAAGATCAATTATTAAATGACGCTAGCATTTGTCAGATGAAGTAACGCTAGTTAGCCTCTGCCAGGCCCACACTAATGTTGTAATAAGAAATTTTAGCATCAAAGAGACTACGCTATTGTCAAAATAAATATTTAAAAAATATGCATCACTGATATTTAGTCTACTAATGCGAAGTATCATAAGAGCATATACAACCTCAGACATGATTAAATGAAATAGGAACAAGGATCCTTTAAACAAGTTGATCTTTTAAGTTTTTTGTTTGTCATAAATTGGTCCTTTTTAAGTTAGAAAATATCTGCACCATTTTCCTATCTTCATTAACCTCAATTAAAAATTGTTTATGTGGATGTTTAATGTTAAGTTGATAAGTTCAATTTTATTGTTCTCAAATTTAGGGTTTATAGGTTTATTATTCAACTTTGATTTGATATAAAATTGATTAATTACTTGATTTATATTGTTGATAAATGTTTTTCTGTAAATTAGGCTTGAATTCAGAAATAAAAAGAATATGTGCGTAAGTAATCATGTTTAAAGTTATAAGAACTTTTAAGTCTACCACCTCAATATTAAATGGTGCATAAAACACTTTTTTACGAAGTTGGTTGAAAAAATGGGTAATAGTGAAATTATTCTATATTTAAAGGATCAATTTGTAAAAAAAATAAAATTTAAATGACCAATTTGTAACAAAAAATTTTAAAAACCAATTTGTTATAAACATTTTAAAGAACCGTGAAAGATATTTGACCTATATTTATCTACAATGAGAAAGAAAGGGGTCATTTATCTACAATGAGAAAGAAAAGGATCAAATTTAGATAACTCGCCCTAGCAACATTTTGATAGGAAAATCAACCAAAGTTGCATGTTGTTAATGGTTCTTTCATTCCAACAATGTCAAATACACATTTAAGTTCTCATTTCACGATACTTGATTTTATATATATTTCATTCTCTTCATTTGTCAATGGAAAAAATCAACCAGAGTTGCATGTGGTTAATGGTCATTTGAAAACACCTCTTCCCATTTTCGTCCATACTGCTTATAAGTTGAAAATTTCATTTTTGCCTCTTCCTAAAGCAACTGAATTCCATCAAAAGAGCTCTATATCAAAGGTTGATGATGTTTAGTTAATGAATTTTGTGGTCATCCTTCATGATCACAACCACTTTCTTAAGAATGAAACCCATTATTTGTTGATACCAATAGTGTCATGTGGCGGATTTGTCTGAGGTTGATTGACTGAGGCCGTTTTTTCCTAATCCTTTTCCTGTTTTGGTCAAGGTTTGGGTTGATTTTGATAGGAGTTTAGATGGTCTTTTGGTGTTATTTTAGTTTTTGCTCTTGTTTTATTGTAGAAGAGTTTCTTTGTCTATGTAGCTTGAGTACTTCTTGTACTCATGATATGTAATTTTTTGTGCTCTTATAAAAAATTTCTCCTTTTCATTTATTTGTATATTTATTTTTACCATTAAAAAAAAATTGGAATAAAATGTTTTGTTGTGCCCCAATCTCAACAAATTTGGGGGTCATCCTTCATGATCACAAACACATATCGTTTGTTTATAACGTAAACTAGACTTTTGATCCGTGCGACGCATGGGTATTCTCGACTATAATAGAGATTTATAAGATAAATACTAATATTGTTAAGCCAGTAGTGTATATACGCTATCACACTTCACACCTATACTCTTCCACACATCATCCTCTGTATGGTAAGATCTATGAAGAACTTCAGGAGCCACATATGCACTTCCAACAATGTCATTAAGCCTTTCATCTAATTTGAAAAAATCTATAGCTTTTAGGTTAGAATGTATCAGTTGAAGTGTAGAAGAACTTCTCAGGCTTAAGATCTTGCAGCACCACCCCTTGAAGATAACAAAATGGAACAACATTTAGTACATGCAATATGCCATCCTTTGCACCATCTTGTGAGAATTAAAAAAAAATATAGTGTCATACAATCCTTCAAGACTTTCAAAAAGTGATAATACTTATCTCTCGTATTATCTTGAATAAATCTACACTTTACTTCATTGACAAATTCTATGGCACTTTTAGCTTCACATTGTTCCATGGGTAGTCCATCCACCAATGGAAACTTGATTTCGTATCCATCTTTCAGGCACGCAATAGTTTGATCTTAATATCAAGTCTCTATGACCTACAAATACAACGAGATTCACAACTTTTTTAGTTTCTCCGTAGTCCTTATTATAGTCCACCAAGATTTACCCAAAGCAAAAAATAATAAAGAAATCAATTTTCAAATGAGAAAAAATAATTAATTTGATAGAGTGCGTATTGTTTTTTTTGTTACTATGATAGTTCAAATTAAAAATAAAATAAAAATCACCAGTAGCAAAGAGATAAAGTCGAAGTCTTCAAATAAATAATTAGTGTAAATCTATGAACAACTATAACATAGATGATTTGATACTAAGGAAAATCTACCATATGCATATTGAATTATATAATAAAAATAATAACAAATTAGAGGATCTTTGTATGGATGATTTACCTTTAGTACTTCGTCGATTTGATTTTATAGATTTGTTAATATTTTCATAAGAACGTTGTCACCGTCATTGTCATCTTCATCTTCATCTAGTGTTATGAAAACAAGGATTGACTTATAGATCTTGTTGGTTTGATCCAAAGTTGAACACTTTGCTGATCTGATCAAGTTCAGATCGAGAAAACTATCAAATAGATGCTAACACTGCCAAACTAATACTATATCACATTAAACCGTCGAACTCACTAGACGTTGATGCTTGGTAAGACTATTAAAAGATAGGTATACCGAAAAGTGGAAAGGAAAAAGAAAATATATACGAAGAAGAAACAATGGAAATAAAGATCTAAAACACAAGAGAAGAGAAATCAATAAAACTTGGTGAGATGAATAAGAAGAAGAATCAATGGAAGTGAAATGCAGCGGCTACTCTTTTTATATAGAATTAAAAATAAAGTGGACTTTAGGGTTTCATACTATGGGCTTAGCCCATGACAAATTAAAATCATAATTAAAAAGAAGTTTGCTAAATAGGCCCCTTTAATTTCTCACAGACCCCTCTAAAGGAAAAAAAAATACCCCTCTTGAAACGTAACTCCCGATCAGTCAAATTTGGGAGTTACGATCCGAACAACCTTTGTTACATACATGAACCCAACCGGTAACCTTGATTTGTGTTTCAAACCACTTTTTTACACTTTCTTAAACTCAAACAACAAGATACAAACTCAAACAATAAGTAAGTGTATTCTTTATCAAACTCTACACATTCTTTCTCAGTAGATCGTCGACCCATGCGCAGTGGTGGAGTCAGGAATTTTATAGAGCATGGGCAAAATAAAACAATGATAAGTTTTAGTGACAGCCGCAACCGTAGGTAGAGTTCCATAATATTTTTAAAATGGTTTCCTTAGAATTACCTACGGTTTTTTCTGTAGGTAAAGGTGGAAAACATGCAGTGACAACCATTTGGCAACGAGAGACGGATTTAGCTACGAAAATTTTCCCTATAGTGATGGATTTTGGCCGTCACTAAAAGTCAAATTTCTTGTAGCGATACAAAGAAAGTATCGGCAGTGACGGATCTTGATTAATTTTGTTGGGGGTGCCAAGATTGTATGTAATATATATTAAACCGTTTCAATTGTGATAAGAAGTGGTTAGTAGATGAAGTGGTTTATTTCTTTTGATTATAGTGTAGGGGAGTCGGTTCAAGTCCCTACAGGAACACTTTTTTGAATAAAATATTAAAAATACAGGAGAAATACTAAAAAAACAAAGGCGATGGACTCGAATCAAAGACATTGCAGTGAAGGAATGGTTGCCATTCCACTGCAACCGAGGGAAACATACAGTAGAAATACAAAAAAACAAAGGCGATGGGACTCGAACCAAAGACTTTACACTGAAATAATGGTTGTCATTCCACTGCAACCAAGGGAGACATATTGTTTCATATTGTTTATTTACGCCTAATATGATATATATATATATATATATATATATATATATATATATATATATCCAAAGAGATCCGCCCTTAAGTATGGGTTGAGCCCAGGCGCATGTTCGGACTAGCTGAGTGATAAATCCGCCCCTGTCCGTACGATGCACGTGTCATATCAACCATAACATGCCAACAATATGATATAATAAAATATTATTCTCAAATAAATCATGTGAAAAATATTGATCCACATTTGTCCCAAAAAAATATTGATCCACGTGAATCATAGCATGATAACCATCATTTTGTAGAATATCATACATAAATTATAAGTTATTATAAATTACAAAATACTTTTCTAAAGACCACGTTTGACCTTACATTAGTATTGTCACCGTATCTTCAACCTTTTCCTTGAAGTAATCCTTGATACAACAACATACAATTGACCATGGAAAAATACAGACGTTGTCATATACAACATGTTTTAATGATTGACCTTGATTCATATTGATAGTTGTTGCAAATGAAACAACTAAAAAAATTATCTTCGTTAAAGCTTGAAATGAATTCTTGTGTCAGAAGGTGTCAAAATTAACCCGAATGTAAACAATTTATCACCAAAATTTATGACGTTATATTTTTGGCGTAATAATTTCAAAAAATGTCTAATGATATTTAGACATATTGGAAATAGGCAAAAAGTACCGGCAAAATCAAAAGAATCGTTTTAATAAGTATCATGTTCGACCACATTGTTAACAAAGAAGAAAAAACTGATGGCACATGAAAAAAATTGTTCCTAAAAGTCTTGATATGTTACAACATGAAAAAAATTACCTTGAACTATGAAAGGATCTCCAAAACATAAAATCCAGGCATTTATCCAACCAATGCTAGCCACTCATTAACAATCAAAAGCCTCACATAAACCTCCTTTCTTAAGTGATGTGCTGATTTGCATTTTGCATCAACTCAGTTGGAAAAAGAAAATAAGGAATTAAAATGAAGAATAAAACCAAGGAGATGGAGTAATACATGAGAACAATAAATAAGATAGACATCTTCTTAGGACTTTGCTCAAAAAAAAAAAAATCTTCTTAGGAATTAACCATACAATTGATTTCAGCGTCATTGCATTGCAGTAGCTCCGTCATAAAAAATAACGATTAAATATAACAGAATGAAGAATGATGGAAAAGTAAAACATACATGACTGAATGCATCAACATTGGAAGCAGTAAATGTAAGCATGCGTCAACATTTTTAGGGACTCAATTTTCGCATGACTTTTTTCTCATATGCCTCGTAAAGTTCTTCCCCTACAACCATATATGAAAGTTTGAAAAAGAAAGTATCGATGAGTTAGTAGAAGAAAAAATAGTAACCAAATGAAGTCAATATATGTATTTTGCAATCAAGCATTAGCTCCTAATTAAGCCCAAATTTAATAAATAGTTCATTTACCTCACTGTGTATGTCAGAATGTTTCATTGGTGATTCCTCCTTTCACATTATTCAGACAAAAAAAAATCTTAAAAATGCACCAAATGTATCGTTTATAGAGAATAAGAGAAAGTGACAGTATGCACCTTTATCTAATTGTCACCGGCGCAAGCGACCAACCACTGTAAACACAACAAAAGTTCATAAGCGGAAGGATTTTCATTGAAAAGACCTCTCCCTTTAGCTTCATTGCAACTTCAGGCTCTTTAGGCTCTCTTCGACTGATATGTGACATTCAAGCAATCAATCATGCAAATAAACAAAACGAGTATTACGGTAGAAATGGACTGCACTACAAAATGAGTATTAGTGTAGAAATGGAATGCATAGAATCATATAAAGTAATAGAACATAACAACAAACGCAGTGGAGACCAAAGAGATATGTGGTAAATTGAGAGAAGACAAAAGTAGAATTTATTTACTTGGATATTGAACAAAAACAATTGTATGTGAACTCATTCACTTTTTATTCTGTTGTGAATTCAGACAATATCACATCAATGAAACAAAGATGTGTGGATCAAAGGAAGTAGTAATCAATGGATAAAAGTAGTCTCAAGCAGCAGCGGCAGCAACAACAACAACAACAAATAGACCTAGTCTTAGTGTAAAAGCAACACCTAATGTTTCCTAACACTCAAGTGAACCTCATTACAATGGCACTCAACCCTAAAGTCACCTCCTTTGTATTCCCAAGTTTCTCTCTCTAAGCCACACCCAAAAACTTGAAGAATAAAGCCTTAAATACTGTTCAAGAATACGCAACATTGTGCCACGTTACCTCCCATCGTGCCACGATGGAGCAGGTAATAGTATAATATTACACCTTATCTGTCTTAATTGTGCCATGTTCCTCCTGCATCGTGCCACAATTTTTCCAATGTCAACCCAGACCTGAACCATCAAATCCTGCCACGTTTCCCTACAAACGTGCCAAAAGTTTTCCAGTACTTCAACATCCACTTCTTGAGTCAATTTTCAACATTTCTCCACCTTGACTCTAAATTGTAGGTGATGTGAATTTAACCATCAACCACTTTGCTTCTGTCTCCAATGGGGAATTACTCTTCAAAAACTTGATCAAGTCCAAGCAATGCTTGAACATTGATTAAGGTAATGACTTGGTAAACACATCTACCAGATTCTCTTCTGATGCAACTTTCTCCACCACAATATCTTTCCATTTAATCATATCTCTTTCAAAGTGCAAACAAATATTAATGTGTTTTGTCCTCTCATTATACACTTGATGATTCGCCAAGTGGATGACACTTTGGCTATCACAATGTATCTTCTCACATGCTTGAGTAATTCCTAACTCACCAATCATACCTTTCAACCATATGGCTCTCTCGCCCCTTCAACAAGGAAAATATACTCCGCTTAAGTTGTAGATAATGCCACCACAGATTGTTGATTTGCCTTCCAACTAATAGCCGTGCCATAAAGAGTAAACATAAAACCCGGTAAGGATTTTCTTGTACCTGCATAGTACACATCTACATACCCCTCCAAAGCGTCTTTCTCTTAAGCTGCTCTTGTGTACTTCAAACCGACCTTCCAAGACCCATTTAAGTACCTCAACACCCACTTCAAAGCTTGCAATGCCGAATACCCAAATTTGCCGTAAACTGACTCACAATACTAACAACATAAGCTAAGTCTGGTCTACTACAAACCATTCCATACTTGATGCTTCCAACCCCACTTGAACAGGGAGTACTTTCCATCGCTTGCTTCTCATCCTCGGATTGAGGACATTGTTTTATGGACAACTTTGTGTGGTGACCCAAGGGAGTGCTCACGGTTTTAGAGTTTGACATTCTAAAATGCTCCACCACTTTCTTTAAATAACTAAGTTGAGATAAGAAAAGTTTGCCTTTGTCACGATTCCTAAAGATATCAATACAAATGACTCTCTTTGCCAGACCAAGATCTTTCATCTCAAATTCACCATTTAACTTTTCTTTGAGCTTCACAATCTCATCCTTGCTAGAGCTTGCCATCAAGATATCATCCACATGTAGAAGAAGTTAGAGAATGACTTTCTCACCATTCTTTAAGATGTACACACAAGAATCATACCCGCTTCTCACAAAACCGGTCTTCAAAAGGAACTCATCAAACCGATGATACCATTGCATAAGGCTTTGCTTCAACCCATTCAAAGACTTCTTCAAAAGATTTCTTCAAGGTCACTGATGACAGTCAATTATTCGTTATTTTTAGTACCATTTTCATCACATTTTGGAGTTCACAAGGCAACTTAAGCAGCAAGAAAGCAGGAAAACTAAATAAAATGCAAAGATTCAAAACGTGTCACGATTTGTTAAAAACGTGCCACGATTCCACAAAACAGAATGCATTGTTTCCACATTGAGGAAGTGGTCAACATAGATTACAATAATCAACTTCAAAATATTTTAGATGATTTCTTGGTGTCAAATCAAGTTTCATTTAAGAAGTTTGATCTTCAGTGTGGTGATCTTGTTGAGAAAGAACATGAGTCTCAGAGGAAGTTGGTTCAGATGGAGACTGATTGTCACAAGGTTGTGGTGGAAGAAAATCCCAATGTAAGGAGTGTTGATATGTTCCCGAACGGGGGTTAAGGAAATCACTTGTGTGCAGATAGATGCATGTCCTTCTCTAAGGTGGGGGAGTTCAAATTCTAAAGGTTTAACAGTGGGTGCAGGGGAGTATCTGATTCTTTGTGCCAAATTCATGGAATTCCTACCAAACAAGAGGAAGAAGAAGGATGATATATTATTTCTACCATATTTTCCACTCTAACAGTGGTTGAAGCGTCAAGCTCAATGACGTAAAAGAAAGCGCTTGGTGGGAGGCAACCCATCCTTTTTATTATTTCTTTATTTTCATTACTTTATTTCTATTGTTGAGTCAAACAATTTTTCTTTAATTTGGTTTAACTCAGTTGTATCCCCCTGTTATGTGATTGAATCTGTACTTGTTTATTATTGATGAATTTGCTTGTTTATTGAATTTTTCCAGTTTAGTAACAATTTTTTGTTAAAGTGGTATTCCAAAAGTTCATAAGGAGGAGTGACTTGGTATTTCAAAGGCGAAGTGTACGACATGTGTGATAGGTAGTCACAACTCCCAGAAATCTAACACTGTAAGGTTCATAGCCAAATTTTATTTTTCAATTTACTTATATAGAGTGTTCCATGCAACTAAATTTCTAGAACTTGCATTGTTTCTTTACTGTTGATTAATCTTTTTTTTATATATACACTGAGGCAAAAGTGCTTGGCCCTGTGAGCCTTTTGAAGCCTACCCTCGTTTTAATTAAATTTATCCTTTTTGAAAGCAAATTTGAGCTGGTAGGTTTAGATCTTTTTGTTCGGTGACAAACTACATTACAAGCCTAGAGACTTTTAGGATGTGACCCAAAAATGTTATAATTGAGTTAGGCTAAGTAGGATGTTGCTAAACAATAAGTTTGGGGTTGCTATTGGAATTTGCAACCAACTAAGTTTTGGGATGGGGGTACTAGAGAACAAAGAACATTATCATGAAAAATACACACAAATATCACTAACAAAGAATATTATCATGGTGTATCAAAGAAAGAAAGAAAAGAATGAAAAAGGGACAAACAATGAAAACTCCGAGTAACTTTATACTCGATTGTCCCAATAAGTTACAAATGTTCTTTAGTACCTTTACAAATTGTTGTTCCATAGGTGAAAGATGGATTGAATTTGTGCTTTAATTTCCGTAGGAGTGCCTAACTCAAATTTTGTGTAGCCTACTTATCCAAATATTATCCCACCTTCACCTAAGCCCCGTTATAACCCTGAAAGACCTCAAAGTGTGTAATGACATTGATTTTGATTGACGTTTAGGAAATTTTCAAGCGTATGGTAATATGTAGTCTTGCATGTGATTGAGTGTGAACCTTATCATATTGTTGCGTGGAGTTGTGAAATTGGTGGATGCAGTCAATTCAAACTAGCTCACTTTTAGCTAGTAGGGAGATGAACTTTTGGGTACTATAGCTTGATCATGTAATTGTTATTTTCCTGTAGATTGTCAATATTGCAAGTAGATTCCTTGAGGACAAGGAATTGTTCAAGTTTGGGGATGTGATGACAGTCAATTATTCGCTACTTTTAGTGTCATTTTCATCACATTTTGGAGTTCACAAGGCAACTTAAGCAGGAAGAAAGCAGGAAAACTAAAGAAAATGCAAAGATTCAAAACGTGTCACGATTTGTTAAAAACGTGCCACGATTCCACAAAACAGAATGCATTGTTTCGACATTGAGGAAAACGTGTCACGATGGCTAAAACGTGACACGATTTGGTGAAACCCTAATTCAGTTTCTTGCTACACAAGGTAAAAACGTGTCACGATTTACTTAAAACGTGACACGATTTAGGAGAATTTCTGTGCCTATTTAAGCTTAAGACTATTCTGAAAACAAGGGTTACGATCTGAGAAGAGAAAAGTGCGATTTTGACATCCAGAGACATCTAGGAGGGCGATTTCTTCATCCTTTTACCAGTCATGTATGTTTTAATTCCAATATTGATTATGCTATTTGTAAGTCTGATTATGTAGCTAAATCTCTTAGAGATTAGGTCTGAGATGATTTTATGTAACCCTAATTGAATCATGTTGTTGTGATGAAACTCTATTTATTGTGAATGATTATTTAGTTCTTATTCAATTCAATTGTTCTTAATTCTTTTATATCTTTATCACATATAAACTCGTGAGGATGAATGACTACTGACCCTAGCGTTCAACTTAGACCCATTGAATTGTTCTAATAAACATGGTTAGTCTAGGAATGGATAATCGTTTGTTAATGATATTAGGTTAACGTGCTTAAACCTTCAAGGATTATTAGACCACCTAAGGAATTTGGGGCTGCAGTTTAAGAGGAGGGTCTTAACTTAAGGGATTTATTAGGGCTAATTTGTTAACTATCGTGGAACTAAAGAACCATTCACAAGAATAGAGTATAGTGACCAATTAGGGGAACATAGATGATTCGAAAGACCTGATCTCATCTCTCTCTTATTTCTTAACAACTTTTACTTTCTGTTAATTGATTTCTTAAAATGAAACCAAATCAACTGCCTAGTGGCAAAACAATAATAACTTTTACACATCCTAGTGCTTAACGAAATTGAATTATTGAGGTTAAAAACAGTCTTTGTGGGATCGATATTTTACTACTTCGATAGGTTTTGGTACACTTGCCAAATTTCTATCAGTCACCATGTAAGAAAGAAGTCTTTACATCCATTTGTTTCAACTTGAGGTTGAATTGATTCACAATAGCCATAAGTATCCTTATGGAAAAATGTTTCACTACCGGTGAGAAGATCTCATTGTAGTCAATCCCCTCAGCTCCAGTGAAACCCTGGGCCACAAGTCTTGCTTTGTACCTAGGACCTTCAACTCCCAAAATACCTTCATTTTTCTTGAAGATCCACTTGCATCCAACTACCTTTTGGTGTTTAGGTAGTTTTACAAGTTTGGTTTTTCTCCAATGAATCCATCTCTTCATTCACAGCCTTTAACCAATACTTGCTTTCTTTGCTTTCGAATGCCTCCTTGAAGTTTCTAGGCTCTATGTCTTGCAAATCTTCAGCCGCATTTAGAGCATAACACACCAAGTCCGCATAACCATATCTTATAGGTGTCGTAATGGTCCTCCTCTCTCTCTCTCTCTCTCTCTTGCCAATAGGTAATCAGGAACGACTACCAGTTAAGTTCCACTTGTATTCAATGTGGAAGCTTCATCCTCCATATCATATTTCTCTTCATTTGGAAGCTCCACCTCAAACTGAGTTTCCTACACACTTGTTTCCGGTATTAAAGTCTCTAGGTCTTTACACTTCATCCCCATATGGGTCTCATCAAATGTAACATCCCTACTAATCAAGACTCTTAATCCTCCACCAAATTCCAATTTCCACAACTTGTAACCCTTCACACCTTTCAGATAACCAATGAAGAGACATTTCACAGCTCTAGCCTCAAGCTTGTCTTGCTTGATCTGCGCATATGCCAAAGCTCCGAAAACCTTCAAAGATGAGTAGTCTGTTGGTTTCCCACTCCATACTTCCATAGGTTCCTTGAAGTCTATTCCCGTTGATGGACATTTGTTGATCAAATAAGCCGCAGTTGTCACTGCTTCACCCCAGAAACTCTTTGGTAACCCATCTCCTAGAAGCACACACCTCACCTGCTTCGAAAAGGTCATATTCATATGTTCAACAAGACCATTTTGTTGTGGTGTTCTTGGTACCGTCTTGTGCCTTTTAACTCCTTCCAACCTGCAAAACTCATTAAATTGCTCTGAAACAAACTCCAGGCCATTGTCAGTTCTCAGACCCTTCAGTTTAGTTCCCATTTTATTTTCTATGAGTGTGCCATTCCTTAAACTTCTCAGTTCTCAAACCCTTCAGTTTAGTTCCCTATTGATTTTCTATAAGAGTGTGCCATTCCTTAAACTTCTCAAAGGTGTCACTTTTGTTTTTCAAAACAAAGACCCACACTCTCCTAGAATAATCATCAATGATGGAAAGAAAATAGGAACCTCCCCCATAAGTAGGTGTCTTAGAAGGACCCCAAAGATCCGAGTGCACATACTCAAAAGATCTACTATAATGAAGCATACAACTACCAAACTTTACTCTATGTTGCCTGCCTAGGGTGTAACTCCCCAGTGACCAATGTTTTTCCAAATCGATTTCAACTTTTCTTTTGGTGCTACCACAGTTAAATGACTAGATCCTTTGGCCAAACTATTCTAGCATGAAGGTTGTTCTTACAAGCATCTGACCCTAACAAGTATTTACTCTAAAGAAATGGTGATTGAAATTTGACCCCCCTTTCATGGTAGGCACTAATGGTTGGCTTGATGGGATATCACAAACATTATTGTGCGCATTCGCGAAAGATTTTTGGGATTTGGGTATGGTAAAACCCTAAATTTTCTATTTTTAATTAATTCAATGATGTTTAATATGTGGGGTTTTGATTAATATTATTGTTGATGCTACTTGTGCGTGAGTATTATTTTGTTGTTGAGAAAATAGAAATAATGATGTGGAGTGG
This sequence comes from Medicago lupulina, assembly GCA_958299785.1. Classification (NCBI taxonomy): domain Eukaryota; kingdom Viridiplantae; phylum Streptophyta; class Magnoliopsida; order Fabales; family Fabaceae; genus Medicago; species Medicago lupulina. Next base: position 77,651,299 of record OY283139.1, read on the forward strand.
GAAGTGTTTTGAGAAAATTAAAAGGAACGACGATAAGAGTCCTAACAAAATAAATAAAGATAGTGGTTGTAGAAAGTAAATTTTTAATAAGTAGGGGAGGGAAGAAGTAAAAGAGTAGTGCGTAGGAAAGGAATATTGAGCCTGAATATAAATAGGAATATTAGGGATTAGAAATCCGTTTGGATGATAAGAGAAAAGGGAGAAGAAAAGCAATGGGATAGAAACGGAACCCTAGTGCAGCGACATCGAGCCAAACCGAATGCTTATACAGATTCTAGGTCAGAGGGAGAATATCTTCATCTCTAGGATTTAATTTTTGTTTTGGGGCTATAGGAATGATAGAGAAGGAGAGCTACTGAAAATATTGAATGAAGGTTATTTTTGTAGTTGAAAGATTAAAATTCAAAAACCAACGTTAGGATACTTAATTTAAAGCCTTTAATCATATGAAGAGTGATGCAATTAGGTAAAGGATGTGAGAAAGTAGTGTTTGGATGACAAGGTAATCCTAGTTAATGTTTCATATCAGTTTGGGATCATAACGGCTCTGAAAGTAGATTAGGGCAACTTAGAACCATTCTCGTAGCTGAAAAACGCAGAATTTAGAAACATCACAGCGTTGTGCTACAGTAAGGGCACCTAGCGCCCACAACCCGAGAGTTGGCGCCTCAGGTGTCTATTCCTAGCGCTGATGTGGTATCGAAAGTAAGTATTTTTGTGTATTGTCTCCACAGGGACTAACGGGATATTCAAACCGTTCAACAATCGATATCGTTCTAAACTTATAGTTCAAATGATTGATTGATTAAAAACTAATCTAAATTGGAATATAGCAATAAAATTGAGACGAGGTAGGGCAATTCACACATGGGGTTAGAGTCGTTGACCAAGCATTAAATAGGGCATTCTAATGATCACTTAAACAGATTCTAACTTTACTCGATATTATCACATATCGCTCAACAACACCATTCATGTCCAAATGATGTCGTAATTTCTAAGGGATCATTTAAATGTCGATTTCCCAAACTATTAAACAATCACATAGTCGATTGCATCGTTGTATTGACGATTTCCCAAACTATTAAACGATACAAAACCTAAATTCCATGTCTAAAATTAAAGTTTTCATAGATTATTATTCTAACCCTAGATTCAAAAGCATCTTTCAACATCATTTCAAATCATAAATATAACATGAAACACAAAAATAAAATCAACATCAAGTAAAATATTGCTGGAATCATATATTTAAGTATCAAAAAGAGTACATATTAACTTGATCAAGTATCTCTAACCCCAAAGGATAGATTTAGCTACTTACTTTCATAGTAGCCTTGCAAAAATGGAAGAAAAGATGAAGATTCATGATTTCTCTACAAATCTTTGGAAGAATCCACTTCTAACACTCTTGCTTCATGTTTCTCTCTCTAGAAATGCCCTCTCTCTCTCTCTAAAAATCGGAAAAATATCAAAAGCAATGAATGGGTTCCTCAAAAAATGAGAGAAGAGATATTTAAATGGTTGAATCTGTGCTCGTTCGCTTAAGCGAGCGGAGGTTGCTTCAAGCGAACGGCTGGAAAATATTCTGTTGGCCATTGAGAAGCTGCCACGTAACCTTATCCTATTGCGCTCGGTTAAGCGAGCTGACCTTGTGCTTTCTGGAACTTGTTCGTTTAAGCGAGCCGACCTTGTGCTCTCTAGAACTTGCTCACTTAAGCGAGCTGTGGTCGCTGGAAGCGAGCTGACTTTGCATTTTGGTTGATTTCTTGGTCGTTACTTGTATTTTCCTGCACATAAAGCATAAATGACATATTTGCATAAAATTGGAGCTTTTCCATAGCTAATCTTGCGAAACAAATCACTAAAATGCCTAAACTAACACATGAAATATATCACTTTTGAGCACTTATCAAACTCTCCCCAAATTAGTTCTTTGTTTGTCCTCAAACAAAAGATTCAAAAAGGAAAATTTACAAACCTTCGGACAATTTTTTTTAGTACAGTGCAAAATAGATCAAAGTTTATAAACTTCTTAGATGCATGATTCAAATGTAAATGCGCGGGCAAGCTTGAGGTCTTCCACTAATCTAAGCACAAACTATGAATGTGAACAAGTACTAAGCACATAATTTACATCACAAAGTTCAAAACACAAACATGATTATCTATGAACCACACCTAACACACTTCTTTGCAAGTAGATGAGACAAAGCAATAACAATGAGTGAGGGTAATCAACACACATCCAACAATCAAGCTAACATCTTGATTAAGATACGAGTCCATCCAAATATCATCTCAAAAAGCACAGAAAACATTAATCAAAAGGTCTTTCTAGGGTTATAACTTGGCTTGGCTACAAAATAAATGTCATATGTGGGATAATCGAATTCAAAAGGCCAAACATAGAGGAGCATTTTTTCTATTTACAACCAATTTCTCCCAATTTCATACCAAACCCTTGGTGACAATCAATCAACACCCTAGTTTTGACAACTTATTATATTTTTGATTTTTCTTTCTTTTTCTTCTTTTTCTTTTCTTTTTCAAATGTACACATTTGTGTTCTTTTTCTACACAATTTCTTGTTGTCAAATTACTATAAAACTCACCATGATACTTGACACAATAATTTAACCTTCCTTTCTCCCCAACTTAAACACCACATCACCCTAATTGAATGTTCCCCTATACTTAGGCAAGGGACAAAGTACAAGAAGTTTAAGGGTACAACAATGTAAAAATATCAAAGTCTTATAGTGAATAAAAAATGAATTGGGTTTTGAAAAATTTCGGGCAAATTTATTAAGCATTGTGCTTATGAATATTGAAAGTTCATAATTGAGGACTTTGATTCATTAAGCTCATATGGGGTTAACATATGCTTACTCTTCTCACGGGGTAGGCTTTATGTGGTCAAGTGTTTCGACTCGATTTCAAAAAAAAAAGCCTTGATCCTTTCCATGCTTTCATACAATTCAAAACAATTATTGGATTTAACATAAAACAACCGAGTTAAAAAATGATTATTGGTCTCCAGCATATAATATAAAAGTTCGAAGCTTCCTCCCTTTTAGGCTAAGTTCTAAATAGTTCATGAATAAGAATGCTTGTTATAAGAACTATATGAAATAAGTTTTGTGTAAAGTACTTGGTTCAAATTCTAGTAAAGACCTAAAAAAACAAGAAACCAATATCTTGGCTTTGCGCTTTATCACAACTCATATCATACTCACGCACTTGATACATTGCTCACTCTTTGGTTCTTTGAAGAACTTTACAAGTTGAGGTTCATGAGCACTTTCTTTTTCAAACACAAGCAAGAGTGAAACAAAAAATTTAACTTCCAAAACACTCAAAAGCTTTGATCAAGTCTTTAAACAACGGTACTTAAAACACATTAACTAAATTCATAAATAAAACATAAAAACTTATAAAATTGGGTTGCCTCCAAACAAGCGCTTTTTTAACGTCGTTAGCTCGACGCCTGTTTTGTTAGGGTGGCCAAAATGACACGGACAACACATCACCCTTTGTATTCCTTCGCATTGGGAGGAATTCCATGAACTTCAAGTATAGTTGATGTGGATTCCATACCCTCCCTAGCTCTAGTTTTTTGAGCAAGGCACATATTTCATCTATTACACGGTGAATTTCTGCCTTGCTCACCTTCTTCCCCTTTTGTTCACATAATTCTTCCATGCTAAGTAATCGTTCATGTTTCTCTGCCATGATTTGGTTTATATGGAGAATTTGAAATGAATACAACTAACAAGAAGCTTTTCTTTGTATATCAAAGAAGGGTAATTGTAAACAACTTATACAATTTCAAAGCAAAATATTTACAGCTTATATACAGAAGCTCAAAACAATACAAATTGTCGCGATGCTTAAAATATCTAAACGCCAGTCCCCGGCACCGACGCCATTTTGATGCGGTATCAAAAGTAAGTATTTTTGTGTATCGTCTCCATAGGGACTAGCGCGATATTCAAACCGGTCAACAATCGATATCGTTCTAAACTTATAGTTCAAATGATTGATTCATTAGAAACTAATCTAAATTGGAATATAACAATAAAATTGAGATCAGGTAGGGCAATTCACACATGGGGTTAGAGTCGTTGACCAAGCATTAAATAGGGCATTCTAATGATTGCTTAAACGGATTCTAGCTTTACTCGATATTATCACATATCGCTCAACAACATCATTCGTGTCCAAATGATATCGTGATTTCCAAGGGATCATATAAATGTTGATTTCCCAAACTATTAAACAATCACATAGTCGATTGCATCGTTGTATTATCGATTTCCCGAACTATTAAACGATACAAAATCGTTGAGTTCCAACATTCAAAGTGATTATCAACACCTAAATTCCATGTCTAGAATTAAAGTTTTGCTAAATTATTATTCTAACCCTAGATTCAAAAGCATCTTTCAACATCATTTCAAATCATAAATATAACATTAAACACAAGAATAAAATCAACATCAAGTAAAATATTGCTAGAATCATAAATTTAATTATCAAAAAGAGTACATATTAACTTGATCAAGTACCTCTAACCCCAAAGAAAAGATGAAGACTCATGACAAGATTCATGATTTCTCTACAAATCTTGGGAAATATCCACTTCTAACACTCTTGCTTCATGTTTCACTCTCTAGAAATGCCCTCTCTCTCTAAAAATCGGAAAATATCAAAAACAATGAATGGGTTCCTCAAAAAATGAGAGAAAAACTATTTATATGGCTCAATCTGTGCTCGTTCGCTTAAGCGAGCGGAGGTCGCTGCAAGCGAAGGGCTGAAAAATCTTTCGTTGGCCATTGAGAAGCTGCCATGTAACCTTATCTTGTTGTGCTCGCTTAAGCGATCTGTAAGCGAGTTGACCTTGTGTTTTCTGGAACTTGCTCGCTTAAGCGAGCTGTGGTCGCTTGAAGCGAGCTGACGTTGCATTTTGGTTGATTTCTTGGTCCTTACTTGTATTTTCCTGGACAAAAAGGGTATAGTAAGGCACATAAAGCATAAATGGCATATTTGCATAAAATTGGAGCTTTTCCATAGATAATCTTGCAAAACAAGTCACTAACTTGCCTAAACTAACACATCAAATATATCACTTTTGAGCACTTATCAGGCGCTTAGCGCCCACTTTTAGGTGTTTTTCACCCATTTCTTCTACGAACTAGGTCTTGGTGTAAACATGAAAATAATATGTATGGATGTTAGATTTCATGTGGCTTGGGAGTAACTCTGATAGGACTTCTAAAACTTGATTTATGATCAAAATACTACACAAAGGTCAGCACGGTCGTGCACTCTTCCTAGCTTTAGAAAACCAACCTTTCCACCCCTATCTGTACTGAATTGGATTTAGGTTCCTTTATGAAAGTTGTAAACGTTTACGGTAGAAAGGTAAACGTTTACGGTAGATGGCTTGGTAATAGGGAGGGAAACACAATGATAGGGGGAGGGGGAAAGGTAAACGTTTACGGTAGATGACTAAGGTAAATATAAGTCCCTCGAATTAGAGATGGGCCTAAAACGGTGAAGTAGTTTAAGCAGTGGGACGAGAAGTAGAAAAGTTATAGATAAGTAGTCCACGATGAGGTGGCAACGACAAGAATAAGCCCTTGGGATATTTAATAAGGTCTAATGTGGTAAATCAATTAAGAAGGTATAAAACATGAAATAGATAAAGAAGTGAAAAGGGACAGTGTTATGAGGGGGATACAAAGTAGGTGTTTTACATGTAACTGATGACGTTAAACATGATCTCTTGTAACCACGTAAGATGGGCCTATCATTATGTTGAATAGTAAAAGAGTCAAGGTAGATAAGCACGTAAGGTATAAGGTGTAAGAATGAATAAAGAGTATAGAAGTCTAAATTAAATGATTGTAAACGATGAGAGGGTCGTTAAGGTGAAATGTGAGGAAATATAAGGAGTCATATATTAAGTAATGAAATATAATAGGAAATGAATATAGCTATGAGTAAGACGAGATTCGATTAGAAGAAATCAAGATAAATGGGAAAGAGGATAAGAGATAATAGTTATAATGTTTGACGATAATCCTAATGGCCGGAATTGAGAGAATAAAACCTTGAATTATATTGAAGTCGTAGTGAGGAAATTTGATGAAGGTAATGATAAGGTGAGATAATAATTTTATATTAGAATGAAGTTAAGATTAAGAGAATGGTCGATGTATAGATGACAATGAATGTGAGAAAGAGGTAATAAGATATAAAGCCTCTTTAATGAGAAGAATAAGTATGAAAGAGTTAATGACAATGGTGAGGAAGAACCTAGTTATATAGAGGGGAGACGTTGTATGTAATGATCATGAATAAGAAATCATCTTGAGACTAAGAATGAGGAATAGGGTATGATATCAGGGATAAAGTTTATAGAGAGCCTAAAATAGATGACAGAATAGAGTATGTCCGTAAGATTAATAATAAAACAAAATCTAGGGATGTTGACATAGAAATGAGTAACACATAAGGGTTAGATTAATGAAGAGATGTGAGTGGTATAACCGGTTGATAGAGAGTAATGATGAGGAATCTTATAACTGCAACAAAGAGTGATGACGATTGATATTATGCATATGTGAATAAATAAATATGATGAGAAACAATGTTTATGCTATAATGATGAGGATAGTAATGAGGGTTAAATTATGATGATGAGAATGAAAATGTCTATATTATAAAGATGATGAGAATGACGATAACCATACTATTATGATGGGGAGATAGATGATGTTTATCTATGATGATGAGGAGAGTGGTAATGTTTTGTGTGCTTGCAATAGAGTTGTGCATTTTAAGGGGAGTCTTGCATTAGTATGTGGGTTATGTGACTATGTGTTTAAGTGTATATGTGCAATACTTGCTGAATTTATTTCCTTGTGTCCATATAGAGTCTAGAGCATGGTGTCTTGCATGATGTGGGAGAAAAGTCCAGTAACATAGCTCTGGCAACTATGTGGGCGAAAAGTCCAGTAATATAACTCTGGCAACATGGCGAGTAGGTGTGGTACCACATTCATATAGGTCGTTAGGAGAGTCCATATGCATGTATATGATGGTCTTTGTTTCTGGTGTTTAAGTGTGATAATGATGTATTTCCGTGTTATGTGAAATGAAGAGATTATATATGGTAACTGTTGAGGGTGAAGAGATAGTAGAGATTATATTCCTTGACAATTATTTAATGTGCGTGCTTTTTCCTAATAATATGTTATTGTTGGATTTCTTACCTTTTTCTTGTTGTTGTATTTATGGTGTCTGTACCCGTGTGGTACACGTACTTAGGACGAGGAGATCTAGTTGCGGAATGCCTACAAGGTTGTGACGGGAATTGTCTTCCGTCAATTTTACTTTGGTAATGATTAGACATGAAGTCAATACGAGCTCTGATATGTAACACCAGGGTTAAGATTGACGATTTAATTTTAATGTGATCAGTGAATGATTTTCTTCTTCTACATTGGATTTATTTTAAAAGAAAACATTTTGTTATTATTTTGTGATATAAAGTCGAGTTTTGTAACATCCTTATTATTTAATAAATTATTATTATTTAATATTTATCGTCGGAAAATATGGTGTTACAGGTATAGGTTTCAGTTTGTGCTTTGTTGTGTTTGATGAAGGATTGGACTTGTTCATGAACTTCAGCATGGTTCTAAAAGGATTGTTGGCCATTTTGGTGAGGTTTTGATTATGCGAGACAATTGTTATGGGTTCATCCAATGGTGGTAAAAGGGGACAGAACGTGAGTGGTCTTTTGGAGTGATTTGGGGAAGCGAGTTAAGAATAGGATTACCGATTTGGTGTGTGTAGGGTGAGGGCGGTGGTGTGGTGGTCGGTTTGATGTGTTTGGGTGAGGGCGGTGGTGTGGTGGTCGATTTGGTGTCATTGGGTGAGGGCACGTTTCAATCGGATAGTGGGTGAGAAGGACAGGTCGTGTGGTGGTCGATAAGGTGCGATGAAGTGAGAGGCAATTCAATTGGAGATGGTGATGAACAGTGTTTTCATCGCCAAAGCATTTCAGTGTTTTTGTATATCTCTTTAATACATGTTATGATCAAATGAAAAAGTTTATAATGAGACTTTTCTGCATATTATATACTCCCTCCATCCCAAATAACTGACCTATTTTCCAAAACTTCTTGTCTCAAAATGACAGATCTTCTTACTTTTTATTACAATATTAATTACTTTTTTTCTTCCAATTATACCCCTATTTGATAAGAATAATTTAATAAATGTTATATTTTATCTCTTTCATTTATATATTTTTTTTCTTAGCATATGTAAAATGGTCCAATTAGAGTACTCATTGTGGGAGGGAAGGAGTATCTCATATGTTTTATGCAAATACGAACATATTATCTCATATATTTTCATAAATATAAACACATAAAAATATTTCAATCACCAATTGAGAATTCACAGATAAAATACATATAGACACTTTATTTTTGTATTGAAACTATTAGTATTCAAATTGTGGTGTATTCGTGTGTGTATGTGTGTGCGTGCACACTCCATCCATTTTTAAATATATGTTGCAGTTTTACCATGTGTGTTATTCGCATAATTTATTTTGACCATATTTATTTAATTAATATAAAAACATAAATGTTTTTTTTTCAAGATAAAAATACAAATGTTAGCATATAAGATATTTGATTTGTCTTAATAAGTATTTTCAAAATAAAAAATTTATAATTTTTTTTATTATAGATAATTAAACATATTAATAATTAAAATTATTTGGGGACCTCATCCGAAACCAACAAAATTAAACAAAAGTAATTTAGTTACATCAATTGACATCATAAAGTTTTATTCTCTTTTATTATTTTTTTGAAGGACTCTTTTAATTTTGTTGATTTCCTGTGAATGTACCCAAATACTCCCTCTATTTTAAAATGAGTGTCATTTTTTAAAAAAAAAAAATGTTTCAAAATGAACGTCACTTTCAATTTTCAATGCAATAATAACTTTTTCTTTTCAATTGTACCTTCAATTAATATTATATACACCATTTCCAAAGTATTATTTTTTCTTTAATGAAAAGAAAACCAATAGTTGATTAGGACAATTTGATAATATAACATCTGTTTTTTTTAATTAATGCATTTCTTAATATGTGTATAAAAACATTAAACGACATTCATTTTGAAACGGAGGGAGTAATATTGATTTGGATATGTGTCTATAAAAGACATTTTGGTAAAGTAGTTGACTGTAACAAATATTTAAGAACTTAGGGAGTAAACTTTATCATCTTTTAAAGGATTAGATTATATCTGAGTCTAAAATTGTTTTTCAGATCAAAGCGATAAGTAATTTATTAGTAAACATATGATTTAAAACTAAAATCATTGTATTTATTTTCCACCTGTCAGAAAGACTGTGTGACGATATACTTTGACAAGGTACTACAATTACTTGATGCAACAACATAAATCCTCTCTTACACATTTACCGGTACCAGTGGAGAAGCCCCTTTCTTCACAATAATCAAGACACATCTGTACGTTATTTGGACATGAATCTCTGGGATAGCAATATACGCTTGGAGGAGGTATTATATACCCTGTTGTTCCTCCTACAATCAATAGAATGTTGTAAAAAATTACAAGCACATATTTAAAATTTATAAATTTATAGTCTAACAATTATTATTATTTTATTTTTTTGTATAAAACAAGTTTGACTATGGATCATTCTACATATACCAACAAATATTATTTTTTTTGAGAAAATATACCAACAAATATTATATTAAAAAATCATAAGAAGAATGATTTGAACCTAATAAAAGAGATTAATGCATACTAATGTTCATTGCAACTATAGATCCAACTTTACGAAAGGAAATGGATTTTATGCAAGATTGGTTGAATAAAGCTGGTGAGACTGATGTACCTTTTCCCCTAGTGATTTCTAAGTCCCAAAAGAAAAAATTGAATGAGAATAAGGACGGTTATCAAACCCGTTCTCAGGTTCCTCTTCTATCGTCTAAATGAAGATTCTTTGGTTATTATTGCTGAGCCTATGGGTGTTTATGATTCAATCCCAAGTTGGTCTTGGAATTATTCAAGTTGCTAATTATTGTACTTGGTTCCAAACTATGCCAGTTTCACTGTCGGTTGATTTTATTAGAGACAGAAATGAGCTTCATAATTACAGATTCCCGTAGCCATTTCTAGTCCTTTTATTTTCTATTTTGTTTTTCCGTTTCCTTTTTTGAGGGTATTGGCCTAGTCCCCCCCCCCCTCTCGTTTGTACATATTTTTCCTTTCTTTAATAATATTATTACGTATTAGGGAGGCGGCAGAGGATGGGAGATGTTGTTGATTTTCTTTTCAAGTACCTTTTGTTTGACAATTTTTTTTCAAGTATTTAATCTCTAATAATATTCATGAGTTTTTTTATACATATTATTCAATATTACGTCTTTTTTTACTGATCGTCCAATACTAATTAAAACTTTTAAACATGTCAAACATTATACATATTTTTATGAAAAACACTATTCTCAATGTTAGAACATAATTTTAATTTCATTTTCGTTGAGTCGAGATGATTGTATTATAACTCTAAAGAAAACACATGAAAAAATAGATATAGAAAAAGGAAATTTGTTACCTGGACACAAAACATAAACAATGCATAGAACATAAATGAAAAACTGCACACGGTTTATGCCGGTTGCCATGTTCTCTTGAATGATGAATGAAAAAATACTTTGACAACAATAAGCTATTTATAGTGTTTTTCTAGTCAAACATATTATTAAATTAGTTTTTCTAGTCAAACATATATTTTTATCTAGTCAAACATACTAATTAGAATTTTTTTTTGTAAAACAACTCATAATATCTCATTTCCACACAATATTAATTGTATTTCTTAATATGTGTGAAAGGTACAAAACGTCATACAATTTGAGACGGAGGAAGTATTGATTTGAGTATGTGTTCATAAAAGACTTTCTCATATAGTGGTTGACTTTCACAAGTATTTAAGAAACTAAGGAAGTATATGATATAAAACTGAAATCATTCTATTTATTTTCCACTAGTCAAAAGGACTATGTGAAGATATACTTTGACAAGGGTATTACAATTACTCAATGCAACAACACAAATTTTCTCTTACACATGTACGACACCCTTGCCAAACCCCCTTTCTGCTCAATAATCAAGACACATCCATGTGTTATTTGGACATGACCTAATGGGATAGCAATACTCGCTTGGAGGTGCTAATGTTGTTGTAGGAGGTAATGTTGGAGGAGGTATTACATTGTCTACTGCTCCTCCTGCAATTAATAGAATGTTGTCAAAAATTACACGCACAAATTTAAAATTCATAGATAAATTTATATAAAATCTAACAATTGTTATTTTATATTTTTTTATTCAACAAGTTTGATTATGGATCATTCCGCGTACACCAACAAATATTATATTAACATATTTGAAGAAGAAATATTTTAGTCTAATTAAAGTGATTAAACACGGGAATACTAATGTTCATTGAATATGATTATTTATTTTTTAAAATATTTTTAATATCTATTCTTTTGGTAGTAGTATTTAATCTCTATTAATATTCTATATCATTTTCTAAAATAAAATGATATATGACCAAAAAATATAAAATAAAATTATATATGACAAAAAAAATGATTTATAAAACATATAAGGAAAAAATTAAACGACAATATTAAAAAAATAAATATGGTTGACCTAAAATGCAATATTACACACACACACACACACACACATATATATATATATATATATATTCAACGGTAGAAAAAATCACAAATTTTGGAATCTAAAAAAAGAAAACTGAAATTTAAAAAACATAAATATAAAATTGCTAAAAAAAATAAATTAACATGGATTGAGTAATATTTTTATTACGTTATATCAGTTTATATTATGATTATGCATTGTTCATACCAACTGAGCTAAGCTCACAGGGACATACGTTATATCAATTTACAAGAAAGGAACTAGTTTGCATTTTGTATTCAATATTAATTTGAAAACCTCAACAAAAAAAATTCTAATAAATATGTTTTTATTATTCTTAAAAAAAAATGTTTTTATTATATTTTTCTGATAAAACATTTCCTAAAAGAGAATTATCTCCAAGATTTACATGTTATATGAACTTTATATAAATATTGTTTAATATTACATCCTTTTTAACTGATCGTCTAATATTAATTAAAAACTTTTAAACATGTCAAACATTGTATATATTAATTTTTATGAAAAACATTATTTTCAATGTTAGGGCATAATTTTCATTTCATTCTCGTTGTGTAGAAATGATTGTTTTATAACTCTAAGGAAAAGTACATGAATAATTAGATTTTTTTTTTTTGAAGGAATGAATAATTAGATATAGAAAAGAGAAATTTGTTACATGGACACAAAATATAAACAATGCATAGAACTGAAATGAAAAAGTGCACACGGTTTATGCCGGTTGTCATGTTCTCTTGAATGATTCTTAAAAAAAAAAAAATGTTCTCTTGATTAGTATATTTCATATTTGTATTAAGTTATGTGTTTTTGTAATAATTTTGAAATAAATATTATTAAAATTAACAAGTGTTCTAGACAGATAAATATTTTGGCTGTTCTTTAGTCATAGCGTAAATAAATATTTCTTCATATAAATAAATAAATAAATATCTTTTTAGGGAAAATGAATAAATAATTTTTTTTTTTGAGATAAGAATAAATAAATGTTATTGAGTGTTCTAGGTAAATAAATATTTTGAAGTTAAATTTTTCTATTTATATTAAATTATATTAGTTTTTTTTTTTGAGGGAATATTAAATTATATTAGTGTGTATACCCATTGACCACAGAGAAAAATAATTTTTAATTAAATTAAAAATAAAATATTTAATGCTTCATATGTCAAATTATATTAAATTTGATGTAAAAAAAGAGCACTAGAAAATAAGAGAACTATTAAGCTTTTTTTTTTTTTTGGAAATAAAAGATGCTTATAGCATTTCATTAATAATGATATCGTTAATACATTGAAGGATATTAAAATAAGAGGTGTGCTAACAACACTCATTCTAACACACACTCTCTTTGATTGGTTAAAATTCATGAGTCCCACCAAATCATGTGGGTCTCATATAAATTTGGTGAGTCTCATATGAATTTTAACCAATCATAAAGAGTGTGTTGAAAAGTGTGTCTTAGAATGTGTGTTGCTAGCATTTCACTTAAAATAAATAGTGAGACTAAGCTGATAATGCGGCTTCTCCTGCTAGAGCATGAGCCACCTCATTTATTTGTCGTCTGTTGAACTTCACCCCGAGAGTTTGTAAATTGGGAAGTGAAAAGTCTTTCGCACTCTGTTATAATATAACCAAATTTTGAAACATCAGTCCTATTGGAGTGAAAAGCATCATTGGTTGTTTTGGAATCCACCACAAAATTGACGTTATCCATCTGCATGTCACTTAACTATTCTAAAACATAAAATAAACTTGACGCTTCGCGTACAGAGACGGGACATAAAGGAGAAAAACTCACAGTTTTTGCTAGAACAAAAGCTCAATCATCATCACGTACACACATGTCAATACATGTACGATTCCAATCCTGCGAAAAGGAAGCATCTATGTTTCATTTTAATCTACCTTGTTGCGGGTGCTACCAACGCACATCAGAAGCCACGCATGAGGAAGAACTCGACGGCACCATACTTCTAGTGTGCAAAACCAGAGGATCTTGCTGATGGTTGTTTGCATTTTTGAGAATATTAGCAGACTGCCAGTCTTATATAGGTTGACGTGCTCTATCAACAACTTTTGCACATAACTCATTGTCATTCTTCCAAAGTTTAAGGTTTCAATGCTTCCAAAGACTCCAAAGAATAAATGTCATACACAGAATTTTGCAACAACAAAAATATAGCATCTATAGCCGAATTTGTGATGAGTACCGCATGATTTACCTCATTCCAAAGCACGGGCATTTGCCAAACATGCACCACAAAAAGAAAATCAAATGCAATATGTGTAAGATCTTCATGGTTAGAATTACAACTAACACAATTTGTTGAACATTCAACCCCTTTGTCTTGATGTCGTGCTCGAGTTGGCAAACAGTCCTTGCACATCCGCCATACAAGATTCTTCACCTTTGGAGGAACTTTCAACCTCCAGATACCCGACCAAAATCCTGGACGCCACAAATGAAAGGTGTCAACTAAATCATCAACACGCAACCTGTACGCGCTATGGACAAAATACAGACCTTTTTCTCTGCTTTCTAAATCAAATTATCATTAGGGACTTGATTAATCAAATGGGTTTGAAGAATAATATACATTATTTCCTCACTAAACACTTGTCTCAGCAAATCAACATTCCAACTCTTGGAATTATTATCAATTAAGCTATCCACATTAAAGTTACAGAAAACAATGCGCTCTTGTTATATTATCATCAATATTCACCGTTCAACAACCAATGCACTCATGTTAAATCCTTATTAAATTGCCATGTTGAAATTGAAACAATCCCTATGGAGACAAACTTATAAATTTTATTAATTCGATGTATTTTTAATACACTTAGCTGCTCAAACCATAACCTCTTGAAGAGACTGCTAAAGCAAGGTTATCATGATCCAAAATCTGATTAAGTCGAATCCATCCAACGTCCGCCTATCATGGGCAAATTATAGGAAATCATTAGAGAAAAAATCTAACCACCTCTCCCTTAACCTCTTCCACATCCTGCACCCACCTCTCATCCACACGGAGAGTCAAGATTGAATTCCTTATCCTCCTAGCTTTAACATATGCATGGGAAAAATTCAGTGTTCATGTTCCCTTGTTTTAACCATTAAGATCGAGATTTTGAAAGGTTATCCACAACTCCGCCAACAACTTATTACGTTCCCTTAGCTCAACCTGTTAAAGGTCATAACCTTCAGCCAACACATCAAAACTTTTAACCTCCTCCACAACACATCGATCTAAAAATTGATGTTATCAAACACTACTTGTTTTAGGCTTTAAACTTCGCTTTCAACACTTTGAACTCTTCTATAAGGATATGAGCCATCCACCTGACTTGGGGGATTAAGACCCAACTCTGATTCACCACTTCCTCAAGATCCTTGTGTTTCAGCTAATAATTATTAAATCTAAAAGGATTCAACCTCCACGATTGAGAAGATTATCAAAGAACTAAAAGGCAATGCTCAGAGACATCACGAGGGAGGGTTCACTAGTTCGCCTCATTCCACGAGAACACGATCAAGACGACTCATAACACCACCTAGAGGTGGAAACCAGGTTACACGCCTACCCAAAATAGAGAGATCCAATAGGTCCATATGTGCTACAAAATTATGAAACACCTGTATCACCACCTCTCCTCCAAACTTGTGCGCCTTTCCCAAATGCCCATGACATAATTGAAATCCCAAAAGACACATCATATCTCTCATCCCCTAAGCTTTTTTGAGCCTAACCAGCTCAATCCACTTCTCTCTTTTTTCTTAACTTATACCTCAAGGGCGCACAAGTTAACATTTTCCTTAAATATATTAAGAATTTTTATATAAATATGTTATCAAAGTCAAAACACCTTTTTGAAATTAGCTTTTATGTAATATATATAACCAATTTTAAATTTATCTTTCAAGCTCTATTTTTTAAAATAACCTAAAAGTAGCTTACAAATTAAAAAATGTGTTTGGAATTTTTTTTTGGTTGAAGTGGTGTTTTGCGTGGTTTTAGTTAGCATGTTTTGTGGTGGTCGGGATTTGAATCCGAATCTTGCATATATTATGTATTGTCTATACCAACTGACCTAAGCTCATGAGGACTTTGGTTAGCATGTTTTGTTTCATTTTTATTTCATTTTTAGTACATAACATATTGAGTCAATTTTTATGCAATCTATATAACTTTTTTATACTTTGTCAATATATATATATATATATATATATATATATATATATATATATATTGTGCTCGTGATTTTCGGGTATCAATCCATTTATTGGCTTTGAACCGTCAATCTTTGAACTCTCAATTTTTATCCGCGGGAAGGGAAAAAACGAGTAAAAAACCCTTAAAGAGATTAAGGTCCGGGGGTTGGTTTCGATTAGGGAAGGTGTTAAGCACCCTAAACGACTTCGGTACTCCGAAGGAGCCTCTTACCTAATTTATCTTATGCTAATCATTTGCTTAATTATTTGTAAAAATATATGCCTAAAATCTAAGTGAAAAAAAGGAGGGAGAAGATGCATGTTTTTGGTTGTTTTTATTGATTTGGAAGGATAAAACCTTTGCCTACATACCCTTAAAAAAGGGATCAAAATCATGTAGTTCACCTCAAAAATTTCTTTTGGTGAGTTGGGTTATTTTTAACAATTTTGAAAAAAAAGGTTTTAAGAAGGAGATTAGAGGCCTCAAGGCATAAGAAGAAAGCAAAAGAATGTGAGGTTGATTCAATTTTAATTATGAAAATAAAGTCTAAGATGAGAATTAAATTCATTAAGTATTTGACTAAGAAAATAAAAGGAAAAAGATCACTTGGTTTGTTTCCAAGGTTTGTTAAGAAAATATTTTTGGTGTTTTGATTATTTGATTTTTTTGGAAATTGATTTTTACTAACGGTAAAAACTAAGCGTAAAGCGTAACGAAAAGCGTAAAAAGTAAATAAAGCTCAAACCTAAAAATTTACTAGTTGTTCATTTTTAAGGTAATTATAGTCAGGTTTTAATCCTAATTTGTCACTAGTTCATTTTCCGCCTCGGTCACGGTTATGACATAAAACGATAAATAAAGTGTGTGATTGTGTCGGTGCATGTGTCGGTGCATTTTTATTATTTTTGATATTTACATGAGGCCTAAATACATTCTATAGTCTTGCATAAAAAATAAATGACGAGAAATAAAATGCGGAAAATTAAATTACATTGAAACCTAAATACATACTAAAAGATGATAAAAAATAAAAATGACAAGAAATAAAATAATGCATGAGATGAGGATGATAATTAAACAATATGGCAAAAATAACAACTAAATAAATAAGCAATGATGATGAAATAAATAAAAACGAGTAACGAGAAGTAAAAATATTTTTATGATTTTTAGAGGTAAATGAGAAGGAAACTTGAGTAAAAATACAATGCATAAGTGGTAAAAAAAAATGGTGTGAAGATAGTAAAAATATAATGAAAGAAAACTAGTAATAAAATAAAAAGCCTAAAAACAACAAAGTAACATGGCTCACAATTTCTGGTATAATCTGAGCCACCTGATTGATCCAGGGGCTCAGATTTGATCTCAGAAGCTAAGATCACAGCCATCAGAATTAAATAATAAAAAAACAATAAAGCCAGTAAAACAGGGACCGTCAGATCATAGATCTGACGGTTAGAAACGCGCAGGAACAAAATAAAAAAAAAGACAAAACACATCAAAGAACAAAGGAGCTGAGGACGCACAGTAGCCGTTAGATCTGAGATCTAACGGCTGTGATGAGAGCTGCGGTTTAGAAGAGGAGATTCGGTTTTTTAAAAAATAAACCGGTCCGGTTCACTCCCTATATAAGGGGGAAGGGACCGGTTTTTTTTATTATTTCATCCCCTTTCTCTCTCTAAAACACCAACCCTCTCCCTTCTCTCTACTTTCTCAAATCGTTTTCTGAAAAAAAATAAGAACACGCCGCCACCTTCATCTTCTCCGGCGAGCACAAACCTTCCGGCGCGGTGGCCGGTGGTGGCACCACCGTGCCGGAATTCAAAACTTCGCCGTTTGAAAAACAAATTACATTTTCTAAATTCCTTTTTCCTCTTCTTTTCAAATATCAAATTATTTTTCGGAGAAAACTCGATAATAGTCCTAGATCTAACTTTCAAGTTTTCGGATTTTTTTGAAAAAAAAGGAAAGACTAACAACACGAACAGAAGTAATACCTCTATGGATCCGTTAAGGTTTGTGATTTTTTCTTCGGAAAACTTCGAGGGAAACTTCGATTCTTCTTCCCCTTCTTGTATTAGGTCCGGATTAATTGTGTTTGGTGTTGTTAGAGGCAAAAAACGCGAACTGTTGTTGTGTTGTTACTTGAATCCGAACGGGGAAAACGAAAAGGGATGGTTTGGTTGTGTTGTTGTTTGAATCCGAATGGAAAAAGGGTGTTTGTGGTTCGGATTTGTGTTTGTGGTTAGTGTTCTTGTGTTTTTGATTTTTTTGTGGTGTTTGATTCTGTGAATTTGAGTTTTTAGTGAAATTAGGGTTTCTGGAAAATTGCTGCTGCTGCCAATCATTGTTGACTCTGACATATGAACAGTGTTTAAATAGTAGAATATCTCTGATACATAGCAAAGACAAAAATACCCCTGCAGAAACTTGGAGAAAAAGTTGTACAAAGGACCAATAGAGTAGTGACACATGGACAAAGAGATAAGAACAAACTTTTAACTCTAAAAATGATATAAAAATAAACATTAAACAATAAATACTAAAAAAATAAACATAACAATAAATAAATAATAATTAAAAACGAAAATTAATAAATAAATGAAAAGAAAACTTAAAAACTAATTAAAAATAAAAGTATAAAATAAAATTGTCCCTTCGGAACCAAAATGAGGTATTTTAAAATACCTCTCTGCCGAAATTTCGTCTGAGACTACGAAATTACTCGGCGAATAAAATTTCAAAAGCGAATAAAATGAGAAATAAAAAAATGTGAGCGCAAAGAGTTTTAAAATGCAAATTAAATTAAAAATAAATTACGAACGTGACAAGCGTTAAAGCACAGTTAAAATGCAGGTAAAGATGTGAATAAAAGGATTAACGACGAAGGAAACGAGTTTTAAAACGCACAGAAATGAAAATCAAACGGAGGACACTGGTCAAAATTTGGAGTATGACAGATGCCCCTATTTAAGTTTCTTCGTCGCGGAGATTGAAAAAAAATAAGATTTTTTTTTGAATCAACGGGTCGAAGAGACTTAAATATCGAATACGCCAAATTTGACCAGTTTGAAAAGGCAAGCTAAAAGACAACACCGGGGAGGAAGGCGTTACCTATTACCCTTGAATTGCCACAATATCAACCTGTTGCAAGAAATAAAGCATTTGCGGAAAATAAAGCACGTTGCAAGAGAATAAAGCATGTCACAAGAAAGTAAAGCATTTGCAGAAAATAAAGCATGTTGCAAGAGATGAAGTATTTGCCGGAAATAAAGTGCGTTACGAGAAATAAAGCAATTTACAAGAAATAAAGCACGTTGCAGGAAATAAAGCAATTGCAGAAGATAGAGCATATGTAGAACATAAAGCATGTTGCGTGAAAGTAAAGCATTTTACAGGGAGTAAAGCATTTTACAGGAAATAAAGCATGTTGTTGGAAATAAAGCATTTGCAGAAAATAAAGCATGTTGCAAGAAATAAAGCAATTTACAGGAAATAAAGCATGTTACAAAAAATAAAGCAATTTACAGGAAATAAAGCATGTTACAAGAAATAAAGCAATTTACAGGAAATAAAGCATGTTACAAGAAATAAAGCAATTTGCAGGGAATAAAGCATGTTGCGAGAAATAGAGCAATTTCGCATAAAGTAAAGCAAATTTGTGAAAATAAAGCCTTTTGCAGGAAATAATGCAATTTAACAGAAATTAAAGCACTTTTGCAGAAATTAAAGCATCTTGCAGGAATTACAATATTTTTTTGCGAAAATAAGGTAATTTTTGCATGAAGTAAAACAATTGCGAAAAAATAAAGCATCTTTTGCAGAAGATAAAGCATTTTGCAAGAAATAAAGCATTTTACGGGAAATAAAGCATTTAGCAAGAAAAATAAAGCAATTGTGAAAAAGTAAAGCATTTTTGTAGAAAGTAAATCATTTTTGGCAGAAAGTAAAGCATTTTTGCAGAAGGTAAAGCATTTTTGCGGAAAGTAAAGCAGTTTTGCAGAAAGTAAGGTTTTTGCAGAAAGTAAAGCATTTTGCAGAAGATAAAGCATTTTTGCAGAAAATAAAGCATGTCAATTACTGACGAATGTGGTGTTATGAATGCCAGATGATGACGACCTGACTGGGGACAAAAAGTTCACTGGGGAACAGAAGCTTAAAAATGGTAAAGGTAAATGCAATGTTGGTGAGGTAAAACTTGAGAAGACACTGGAGAAAATGAAAATGTGTATTTGTAGGCTGATGATTTGTGGAAACTGACACTTGAAGTGTCTACTTGGTGATATCTTCGGGTTAGACACACTAGGGATGCTGAAAAAGTATTGACAAAATGATTGATTGACACAAAGGCATTTGTGGGCTAATAACCTGATTCAAAGACATTTGCAGGGTATTAACCTGACTCAAAAGACATTTGCAGGGTCTTAACCTGACTCAAAAGGCATTTAGAGGTTTTTTGCAAGCTATTCGCTTGACACTGACGTAACAAAAGAAGTTTGCAAGCTACTCGCTTGACATACAAGTAACGAAAAAGACTGCAAGCTACTCGCTTGACGCACAGGTAACAAAAGATAGTTTGCAAGCTATTCACTTGACGCACATGTAAGTGAGGTTCGAACAGAAAGGATACGACCAAACAAGACTATTGGTGACATCTCTGGATCATACACGTTGAGGATGACGCTTTTGTGAGATACAAATGAAATAAGACAACAGGTGGTCGATGCATTCATGTATAAATGATGATTGTATGCAGTTATATGTGCAAGAATATCTATATGCATGAATATGTGTATGAATAAATGTATGGATGCATGAATATATGAATGCATGGTTTGGATGACTTTATATAACAAATGAAACTGACAAGACCGAACAAGTAATATGGGAGGTGGACTGATGACGTCGCAGTACAAACACTCGACAATCTTCATTGTGGGATGATGTTATATTGGAGATGAATCATATCACTGTTGGGGTAAAGCCCGCTATCAAACCACTGATGAGCGGAAGCTCAAACATCAAAACATTGAAGGGGTAAAGCCCATTTATCAAAAACTTGGCAGAAATCGTCTTCACTTAAACCACATGCAAGAGACGCCATTAATCAAACCATAGGCAGACGTCACTATAAATCAAACCACAGGCAGAAGTTACCATAAATCAAACCACAGGCAGCAGTCGCCATTTCTCGGGATTAAACCCATCAATCAATCAATACTGACAGAAATCGCCATTAATCAAACCACAGGCAGCATTCGCCATTTGTAGATCAGCACAATGTGTATTCTTCTGTTTGGCCCACTTGAAGTGTGATGCCTCTGTCTTTTTTATTTATTTTTTATCATTTTTTTACAAATCCCTAACTTTTGCCTGGACCGCCCTTTCGGGTTTTCAATCCACCGGGAATTTATTTTTTGTATGCCCCTAATTTTTGCCTGGACCGCCCTTTCTTGGGTTTTCAGTCCACCGGGACGCTCATTTTTTGCTTAAGCCGCCCTTTCGGGTTTTCGACTTAGCGAGCTCTCTTTTTTATATTTTTTTTTTGTATTTCTTTTCTTTTTTTTTTGACAGAGGTCATCTCACGACCTTTGGTCATACTCATCTTGCAGTGTTTAACTGTCCTTGAGACTAATGTTAACGTATATTTCTTCTACTCATGAGTTCAAAGAAAATGTACCTGTTGTTTATGCATTTCAAAAGACATGAAAAAGTTTTTAAAAGAATTTTTTTTTGCTTTAAGTATTAACATCAAAAATAGGAAAGAAGAATGCAACCAGAATAAAATGAGAGTTTCAAATAAGTGGGCACAGGCTCAAGTTAATGTAAATGGAGTGGTGGCCTGCCAAAGGCGTGACTCCACAGATTTTTAAAAGTTTGGAAAATGGTAATTATACGGGAAAGGTACATTGAACACAATAACCGCTATTCTCCTTGACAACTTTGAATTCCACAGTTCCGAGTCTTTGATTTGCAGACGCTTCAGATCGGAAATCCTTTAACAACTAAGATGCCCCCGATGAATCATATCCGATTTGATGCAATTACCTTGCCATGAGTCGGAGGTCTTTTGGCGGCTGAAATGCCCCAAGTATGTCATATCCGACCAAATGCAGTTACTTTGTCATAATCCTTAACTTTTGCATAGGTCGCCCTTGTGGGTTTCAACCTATCAGGATGATCATTTTCATTTTTTTCATTTTTTTTTTTTTTTGTCTCTAACTTTTGCATGGACCGCCCTTTCGGGTTTTCAGTCCATCGAGACGCTCTTTTTTGCCTAAGCCGCCTTTTTAAGTTTGCGACTTATCGAGCTTTTTCATTTTAACAAAGTATTTCTTGACTGCATTGGTATTCACAGGACATACAAGTTCGTCATCCTTTTATAATTTGGCACCCATTGCCCCTGGAACCTGGTTAAATCAGATAGTATAACTTTGAGCACAAGACCCGTTTCTTGACATTCATGGGGATAAGCCTTCTTAGTTGAAAACCTGCTTCATCCTTTTGATATAACTATCCACACCATACAACAGTAATGCCTTTAAATTCAATCAAGCTTAGCTTTCATTGGAACTTCGATTGACGGGACTTTGACCTCCATGTGAAGCACTGCCTTTATGTTTTATACTGAGGGATGGTGGGGGGGTTGTCCCTGTTAAAGTGTGCACTTGAAGTACAATATTCCTGCAAGGCAAATGGTAGCATCTCATGCCAGTCTTTGTAAATGAATGCCTTCTTTTGGACAATCTTCTTGATGTCTTTGTTTGTAGCTTTGACGGCTAAGATGCCCCAGTAGACAAGAAATCTCATCGGGAATCCCTTCGTTTTCCTATCCTTTAGCCTCAGATGCAAGGAACTCAAAGTTGGGAGAGAGCACAGAGTTAAAGTGTTCAACGGGTTTATTAATGCATGATTTTGTCAAGTAAATAAATATTATGATTATGCAGACATTGAAAAAAAGAAAATATATATTTTTTGGTTTTTTGTATTACCATTTTCTAGAATAAGCACAAAATAAAATATAACAAGGTCGGGATCGAGACGACCTTTTTATTAATGATGAAAATACGTAAAGCAAAAGCCCTAAACAAGTTCACTTCCGTCTCGGGTGGGACGAGAGGATTTTTTTTGAAAAACAAAAAACAACAAACAAACATATTAAATGAACAAATAAGTAGTAGAAAGAAACATCAACAAACGACCCAAATGCAGCTAAACATTCCACGTGGCAACAAAAGGTACCAAGATTCGATAGCGGATTAACCTGCATATTCAAATTCAAACTCTTCGAAAGGTATGAGATTCTTTTGGACCAACTTCTGAACTACCTTCTGAAATGCAAAACAGTGCTCAATATCATGACCCGGTGCCCCTTGATGGAAAGCACAAAAGAGATCGGGCCTGTACCGAGATGTCAATTTTGTTGGCATTGGAGGCGGTGCCTTGGTGTAGATCAAATTCCTCTTAAGTAACCTTGGAAACAAATCTGCATAACTCCTAGAAATAGGATGAATCTGAGTTCTTGGAGCCTGTTGTTGAGGCTGAACCTGTACCCCACTCATTTCCTGATCTTCGTACTCGGAATCATCATCAGGAACACTTTCTTCGGCCGAACGTCTCTTTTGGACCCATTCTTCAATACGCATGCCTAGGGTCACCATCTTTGCAAAGCCGTTGAATGCACTTGCAAGCATATGCTCATAATAAGGCTGATCCAAAGTCTCCAGGAAAATCTCGGTAAACTCTCTCTCCTCTAGAGGTGGACGGACCTGTGCGGCGAAATCTCTCCAACGTTGGGCATAAGCTTTGAAAGATTCATTATCATCCTGGGTCATGGCCTGCAGTTCCCTTCTATTTGGGGCCAAGTGCAAGTTGTAGTTGTATCGCTGAACAAAAGCCTCGCACAAATCCTTGAAATTTTTGATATCAACCTTGTTCAGACCCACGTACCATATCAGTGCGGCACACGTCAAACTATCTTGGAAACAATGGATGAGAAGTTCATCATTACCTACCTGACCAGACATCTTTCTCACGTACATCGCTAGATGAGTCTCAGGGCAAGTGTTCCCTTTGTATTTTTCAAAGTCGGGGACCTTGAACTTGGGCGGTATCACAACATTGGGAACCAAGCAAAGATCATAAACACTTTTCCCAAACAAGTCCTTCCCGCGGAGAGCTTTCAATTCCAACTGCATTTTGTCAAGCTTTTGGTCAAACTTTTCTTCCAGTTCATCTTTTCGGTCATATGCTTCCACACCTTTCGAGTGGTAGTTGGGTCCATGGTTTTGCTGAGTAGTGCGAATCAAAGGCGATGAGTAAGTCATAACAGTTTGAGGGAACAATGGGCCCGGTTGAGGAATAGACAATGTTTGTTGCACAAAAGGAGCTTGAACCTTAGAGACACCAGGACGAAGTATTTCACCCGAACTTAAAGGTGTGCTCCAGAGATAACCTTCCAACATAACATGTAGAGGAGTACTAGCAAACACTGTTGAAATCGGAGTAGTGGAGGCAACCGTCTCGGCTTGAGTGCTGACAAAAGGAAGAGATAATGATTGACCCTGTGCAACCGTCATCAAAGATACTAAATTCCTCAAAATCTCATTTTCGGCCCGGAGGTTCGTCACCTCTTCGCGAAGCTTGTGGTTCTCTTGTTCAAGATGATGATCCATTCTGCTTTGCGCGAGTGTTGTAGATGCGAGTCGACTGATGGATTGACCTTTTATGGAGAAGACACAATATGAGACACGGACTAGAAACTATGAATGCAAATGATGCATGATCTAATTATGCAAAAAGAGATTTTTTTTTTTTTTGAAGGACTTATCAAAGTTTTTTGTAAACATTCTAGAGGAACATGGTTTCATTTGAAAAATGTAAAGATATTGCAATCGGTTCCTTTTTCAAAAGGTAAGAACGAAACCAAGGAAGAAGTTCTTAAGCCCCCTTTTTTTTTTTTTATATTTTTGGATTTCTTGGCGTTCTTTCTTACAATGTCCGTTCTTTTGATGTTTAGAAAAAACTTGGCTAAGTCCTTCAATTTTTTAATGAGAAAAATGTTTTTCATGAATGGATGCATGTATGCATGATTTATGCTATGAAACATAGAAAACACGGTGAGATTAAGTCCAACATGATGGAGTCAAGGGTAACAACGCCATTTGGTAAGGACTATGGTTTCAATTGCACTTGTAACACGGGTTCTACCAAGGTTCCCAAATTACAACCACCCTTGTGAACGTATCGGTGCTCAGGACTGCTCCTAGTCAAATAGCATTCACAAGGAGGTCTAGTTTGAGTGTAGTATTGTGTATGAACTAAATTCAAGACCGCTCTTGGTTTAGTCACCACGCTACATCCTAAAAAGGCCAAGATGGGTTAAGGGTGATCTAAAGGTTCTCAACGTTTGACGGATTTTGAAAATAATAGAGCCAATCACGACTGCTCATGACGACGTCATATTACTTTAAGAATCCTCCGTTGAGTGGAGTTACATTACATGCACACATAGCACAGGACCGCTCCTGGTATGGCACTATAATCGTACCCCGTCCTATCTTATATTTCACTCAAGCCCGGGTGTAGGACTTATCTCACCACTCACGTTCAAAGAAGAAAAAAAAAGGCACATAATTACAAGGTATAAGCAAATAATAAGCACAAGAAAAGAAAGGTAAGATAGGCTTAACCCACTTAGGAAAATTTTTTCCCCAGTGAAGTCGCCATTTCTGTGCTCGTGATTTTCGGGTATCAATCCATTTATTGGCTTTGAACCGTCAATCTTTGAACTCTCAATTTTTATCCGCGGGAAGGGAAAAAACGAGTAAAAAACCCTTAAAGAGATTAAGGTCCGGGGGTTGGTTTCGATTAGGGAAGGTGTTAAGCACCCTAAACGACTTCGGTACTCCGAAGGAGCCTCTTACCTAATTTATCTTATGCTAATCATTTGCTTAATTATTTGTAAAAATATATGCCTAAAATCTAAGTGAAAAAAAGGAGGGAGAAGATGCATGTTTTTGGTTGTTTTTATTGATTTGGAAGGATAAAACCTTTGCCTACATACCCTTAAAAAAGGGATCAAAATCATGTAGTTCACCTCAAAAATTTCTTTTGGTGAGTTGGGTTATTTTTAACAATTTTGAAAAAAAAGGTTTTAAGAAGGAGATTAGAGGCCTCAAGGCATAAGAAGAAAGCAAAAGAATGTGAGGTTGATTCAATTTTAATTATGAAAATAAAGTCTAAGATGAGAATTAAATTCATTAAGTATTTGACTAAGAAAATAAAAGGAAAAAGATCACTTGGTTTGTTTCCAAGGTTTGTTAAGAAAATATTTTTGGTGTTTTGATTATTTGATTTTTTTGGAAATTGATTTTTACTAACGGTAAAAACTAAGCGTAAAGCGTAACGAAAAGCGTAAAAAGTAAATAAAGCTCAAACCTAAAAATTTACTAGTTGTTCATTTTTAAGGTAATTATAGTCAGGTTTTAATCCTAATTTGTCACTAGTTCATTTTCCGCCTCGGTCACGGTTATGACATAAAACGATAAATAAAGTGTGTGATTGTGTCGGTGCATGTGTCGGTGCATTTTTATTATTTTTGATATTTACATGAGGCCTAAATACATTCTATAGTCTTGCATAAAAAATAAATGACGAGAAATAAAATGCGGAAAATTAAATTACATTGAAACCTAAATACATACTAAAAGATGATAAAAAATAAAAATGACAAGAAATAAAATAATGCATGAGATGAGGATGATAATTAAACAATATGGCAAAAATAACAACTAAATAAATAAGCAATGATGATGAAATAAATAAAAACGAGTAACGAGAAGTAAAAATATTTTTATGATTTTTAGAGGTAAATGAGAAGGAAACTTGAGTAAAAATACAATGCATAAGTGGTAAAAAAAAATGGTGTGAAGATAGTAAAAATATAATGAAAGAAAACTAGTAATAAAATAAAAAGCCTAAAAACAACAAAGTAACATGGCTCACAATTTCTGGTATAATCTGAGCCACCTGATTGATCCAGGGGCTCAGATTTGATCTCAGAAGCTAAGATCACAGCCATCAGAATTAAATAATAAAAAAACAATAAAGCCAGTAAAACAGGGACCGTCAGATCATAGATCTGACGGTTAGAAACGCGCAGGAACAAAATAAAAAAAAAGACAAAACACATCAAAGAACAAAGGAGCTGAGGACGCACAGTAGCCGTTAGATCTGAGATCTAACGGCTGTGATGAGAGCTGCGGTTTAGAAGAGGAGATTCGGTTTTTTAAAAAATAAACCGGTCTGGTTCACTCCCTATATAAGGGGGAAGGGACCGGTTTTTTTTATTATTTCATCCCCTTTCTCTCTCTAAAACACCAACCCTCTCCCTTCTCTCTACTTTCTCAAATCGTTTTCTGAAAAAAAATAAGAACACGCCGCCACCTTCATCTTCTCCGGCGAGCACAAACCTTCCGGCGCGGTGGCCGGTGGTGGCACCACCGTGCCGGAATTCAAAACTTCGCCGTTTGAAAAACAAATTACATTTTCTAAATTCCTTTTTCCTCTTCTTTTCAAATATCAAATTATTTTTCGGAGAAAACTCGATAATAGTCCTAGATCTAACTTTCAAGTTTTCGGATTTTTTTGAAAAAAAAGGAAAGACTAACAACACGAACAGAAGTAATACCTCTATGGATCCGTTAAGGTTTGTGATTTTTTCTTCGGAAAACTTCGAGGGAAACTTCGATTCTTCTTCCCCTTCTTGTATTAGGTCCGGATTAATTGTGTTTGGTGTTGTTAGAGGCAAAAAACGCGAACTGTTGTTGTGTTGTTACTTGAATCCGAACGGGGAAAACGAAAAGGGATGGTTTGGTTGTGTTGTTGTTTGAATCCGAATGGAAAAAGGGTGTTTGTGGTTCGGATTTGTGTTTGTGGTTAGTGTTCTTGTGTTTTTGATTTTTTTGTGGTGTTTGATTCTGTGAATTTGAGTTTTTAGTGAAATTAGGGTTTCTGGAAAATTGCTGCTGCTGCCAATCATTGCTGACTCTGACACATGAACAGTGTTTAAATAGTAGAATATCTCTGATACATAGCAAAGACAAAAATACCCCTGCAAAAACTTGGAGAAAAAGTTGTACAAAGGACCAATAGAGTAGTGACACATGGACAAAGAGATAAGAACAAACTTTTAACTCTAAAAATGATATAAAAATAAACATTAAACAATAAATACTAAAAAAATAAACATAACAATAAATAAATAATAATTAAAAACGAAAATTAATAAATAAATGAAAAGAAAACTTAAAAACTAATTAAAAATAAAAGTATAAAATAAAATTGTCCCTTCGGAACCAAAATGAGGTATTTTAAAATACCTCTCTGCCGAAATTTCGTCTGAGACTACGAAATTACTCGGCGAATAAAATTTCAAAAGCGAATAAAATGAGAAATAAAAAAATGTGAGCGCAAAGAGTTTTAAAATGCAAATTAAATTAAAAATAAATTACGAACGTGACAAGCGTTAAAGCACAGTTAAAATGCAGGTAAAGATGTGAATAAAAGGATTAACGACGAAGGAAACGAGTTTTAAAACGCACAGAAATGAAAATCAAACGGAGGACACTGGTCAAAATTTGGAGTATGACATATATATATATATATATTATACATGTATCATATCAAATAATAATATTACATTATTTTATTAGTTAATATCTACATTATGAGATATGGGTTTAATCAAATCGTTATAGATTTTGGTTAGGATCACTTTCACAGATTTTATTTTATTTTTTAATTAATGTATATATAGAACAATCTAATTAATTATAAAACATAGACAAATATCGTGTACAATCTAAAATCATTTATAGCTGATACACAAATATATAAGAGATCTCATCTTATCATGTTAATAATTTTTCGTTAATTTTTCTTCTCAACATGTTATGTTTCTTTTGAAAAAGATATTTTTCATTTTTAACATATTCTTTTCACACATTGCTGATTTAATTAAAATCCATATATTTATGTAAAAACTCCTAAATATAGACTATAGATAAGTATTTTGTGCAAATCTTAAGGCATGAAATCATTAACCGGTTAAAATAAGTAAAATTATTAGTACAAGATATTGTCTTAGCCTGCACCTATTTTTAGTTTTTCTATAAATCTAAACAAATAAGTTCTTGTAGGCATTGTTTGTTCATCTCTGAAGAGAACATGGCTACCAACATCAACAGCGTGCACTTTTTCATTGCATTCCTTTGCATTGCTTTTGTATTGACTCTAGGTGACAAACTAATTACTTGTTCTATAAATTTTTAATAGAATTATTTATGTATAATATAATAAAATTAATTCTCTCAAATGAGATTGAAATAAAAATTATGTTCCAACAATGAGTAGGGGACCCTGTCGGGTTTCTTGAATTTCTTTGTATATACTATAGTATGTAGGGGGAAGGGAATGGAACATTATGAGTATGTTTTTGTATTTAAATTTCAATTGATAGTCGCTTATCTTTGCCAAAATTGAATTGTTTATCTATTTATTTATACAATAATTTTGTTTGAGATCGAGGAGTTGATTTGTACAATAATAATACATTAGTTTATGGGTATTAATGCGTGCAGAATTTCTAACATTATACTGCTATTATTGATTGTAGGAGGAGCAATTGATGGAATACCTCCTTGGAATTATTGCATTAGCATAGGGCCATGTTCAAATAAAGCTTGTGGTGATTATTGTTTAAAAGAGCAGTTTTATCTGGGTGGCAGGTGTAATGCAAATGGCGAGTGTTGTTGCAATGGATAATTGTATAAATGTATCTAGATAAATACTTCTGTTTTATGACTAGTGAAAAAATAAATGTACTTGATTTCAGTTTGAAGTCACATATTTTAATAATTTATTCTTCATATTTTATTTGTTACATTATAGTCTAGTACAAGTGATTGATGTTGTAGTGTTCAGCGGTTTTTTTGACACATAATTGCCAAGGTTTGAATTGTAATTGGCCAATTGCAACCAAAATTGTCCACAGAAAAACCTAAGATGAACCCATAAAGGTTCAGAACTATACAACACATAAAAGAAACTTAAAAGAAACATCTGTTTAAAAAAAAAAGAAAAAAAAAAGAAACTTGAATTTATAAAACCCTAAATCTTTGATCCATCAAATCCATAACCCTAAGCACGCTCACGACGGATACGGCAAGCGAGCTAAATATCCTTTGGCATAATCGTCCTCCTCTTAGCACGAATAGCACACAATTTGGTATATATCCTCAAACAACCACATGACCAAATAAGCCTCAGTTGCTTCCAGAAGTGCAATCAAGGCTCTGGAATCTCATATCCGTTTTAAAATCTTGCGAATCAAAAGTTCAGTACTCTTCTGATACTTATGGGTTTCATAAAGAGCAACGGTTCCAGGACAATAATGATGAGGCTTCTTCACTTCACCGGTTGTAGGAGCATATTTACTAGCAGCTTTGGTGGTGAGTTGCTTCCTTGGTGCTTTGCCACCGGTGGATTTGCGAGCTGTTTACTCCAAATGAGCCATTGAATAGGAAAAGGTTTGCAAAGAAGAAGAGAAAAAGCGAAGAAGATTGATTAGGTTTTCGAAGCGAAGAAACTGTGATCAGTGTGTTCTGAGTGTAGTAAATCTTACAACATTGAATTTGATTCCAAATCATCAAAACAGGACCATTGTTGTTTTTATTTTTTCTGGTCAAAATTACCATTGTTATCTATCCCATTATACATACTAGTAACTACTAATTTTGGCCGGATTCTATCTTGAACGAGTTTACCTTTACCTACCCCATTCTTTTAAAATCTTAAATTTACACAAACTAACTATCAATTTGTTTGCATACCATGTATCATCTATACCATTATATGAAGACAACTTTAAAGCTAGCTAACCCTAACTACTTATTTTGGTTGTACATTTTTCTTGGAAAAATTTATGGCTGTTCATTACATGTACAATTGATCAATACAAATTCCGAAGGTGCATAAGGGTACGCGAAGCAACCGTTAATTTTGAAATGCCCTTTTGTGTTGCTTCGCGTGTGCGAGGAACATTGGTCGTGTGCGCGAAATAGTAGTTAACAGGCAGTTGAACATTCATCTTATGTCACGTGTGTGAGAGTGATGCTCGCATGCACTAGCTTACTTGATTTCAAATTCTTAGGTTTTAATTGTTTCACCATCCTTTGCATGCACAAAACAATGTGAATCAATATTGTTCTTCAAACCAACTTTATTCCTAAAGATAATATGTAATTTTGACATGTTTAGATCGAGAAAAAGATATTTTGGAGGATAAACTTGAATCACAATTAAAAAAAAAATTGTTTAGCGTTAGCCAAAAGCTCACACTATTAGGTCAACCGCAAATGCTAATAGTGATTTAGCATCGGCGTGGCATCGATGTTGTGGTTGACTCTAGAAGGCTTGAATCTAAGAGCATATAAAACCTGAGACATGAACAATTTGAAGACAAATCAATTTCAATCACTTTGAAATAAAAGCATGGTTTAAACTAGAAACAACAAGTCCTAGACAAGGAGAATTTATTTCAACCAAAATGGAAAAGAGAGCTGCATGTCAAGAGGCTATTGAATATTGTACTCATCAACGAAATTTTAATGATGCCTAAAAAACATCGTGCTACTTTTGAAAACCTTAAATAAGACAAAGGATCCTTAAAATTTGTGTGCCATAATAATCTCAGACACCATAAGATCTTGACTTAAAAGTGTCAAATTTCCCTATAGTTTTTAAGTGTAATTCTTTAACCACTATTGCATTCATGTCTTCATATTGCAAGTAATCAACGCTAACAACCTTCCCAATAGTTTTTCAGTGTAGTAGACTTAACAAATCTCAAAAGAGGGATATTATCAACATAATCACAATTAGAACATTATTAACACCATAATGTGATACAACTCTATCAATAGTTGGATTATTTATAACAATAACATCAGCATTTTCACCGACATCATGGTTTACTCTCAACAACAAAAAAAAGTTGATAGATTTATGATTTTTTTAGCAAAGATCAACGGTGTTATTATACATATGTTGTGTAAAATTTATGAATAATGCAGCGCAATTTAAAAACAACGATTGATAATCAATTATTTATTTTTTCACTGGTCATAAAGACTTGTACCAACATTTTGAGAAGGCTCTTTAAAAATAACATTTAGAAGATACAATTAATTTCTCGAATTTACTTTTCTCATCCTATCCGTTTCCTCTGCAACAACAAAGACCGGTCCAACCACAATAGCCATCCTTATACCCCAAAGAAGCACAAACAACACTACATTCTGCATCGTGATTTGGACATGGCCCTTTGTCAAAGCAATAATTAAACCAACCAGCCTCTCCTGCAATCAATTTATAATGTTAGAAGCATACATGTCTAATAATCTAAATTACATATTTAAACTGTTATGTTTTGAAGTACTTGTTCTCTATTAAAATTTATTCTATATTATTTTGTAAAATAGATTAAAAACATTTGTACAAAGATCCTCTAAAATGATACAAGGATTGAATTGAATAACTATTACATTTATCTAAAAAAAATTAGAATTCTTGACCAAAAACAAAATTTAAATTTATCAGTAAACTAATGCGGCAAAATTTAGAATTATCTAAATATTTATGAAGACGTTATTATCAGTTTATACCAAACAAAAGAACCTAGGTGGTTTTTGTTGGCATTCTCAATTTGACATGATTATTTATAAGATAAATTATTCTACGAAAACTACATAAAATTAGGTGTAGTATAAAAAAAAATTGTTGCCTGGAGTCAAAACTGAAGCAATGCAGATAATTGCAATGAAAAAGTACAAGCGGTTGATGCCTGCCATGTTCTTTTGAAAGATGAGTAAACAATAGCCACAAGAAAGAATTTATAGAGATGCTTAGGGCAATTACTATAATAATTTTTTTATTGTAATAAATTAAAAATTGGGGACATAATGAAATCTTGCATAAATAATTTTAAAAAGGTAAATCTTTAAAAACTTTTACAAAAAGAATAGAAAAAAATAAATAAAAACTAATTCGGTAGTCAAAAAATTCATTGATTTACGATTCTCCATTTAGCATTCGATGAGTTTTTTAGGTAAGCATATCAGGACTTTAATGGAGATAAATTCTCTTTTTGAAATATTTTTACTACAATATAATTAATTAACTATAGCTAGTTGAAAGGTTAATTAGAGTTAGAAGCTTAGTTGAGAGTTAGCTATGTTAAGAGATTAATACATAACTGCCTTGTAAAAAAGTTAGTTAGATTTTGTTTCAAAGTTTGTTAGTTCATTAGATAGTTTGTTGTACAAGTAAGTATTATTTTTGTCTATAAAAGACTTTGTATTGTGTAACTTCAATCCTTAATGAGATTTTACAATTCATAGCAATCTCTCTATTCTCTTCTCTTTCAGTTTTATAGTTTTACTTGTTATTGTCATCTTGCTTCGAAACAACTTATTTGAATAAGCACTTAGTTGTGTTTAAGATCATAGTTTTTGATCTAACAAATGGTAAAGAGAGTCTGGATTAAATCCAAGGGAAATACGAGTGATGTGTGAGGGAAATCATTCTAGGGAAACACTGAGTGAGGTGTCAGCATTGATTTTTTTAATAAGCAAGATGAATAACAATGGTTTTTGATCAAATATTCTGGTTCTTGATGGCAAAAACTAGGAACGAAGGAGTGCCTTGATTAGATCTCTATTTGGAACACAAGATGTGAGTGATCTAGTGCAAAATGGCTATGATTAATTTTGGCCAGATTCTATCTTGAACGAGTTTACCTACCTACCCCATTCTTTTAAAAACTTAAATTTACACAAACTAAAAAACTAACTATTAATTTTTTTGCATACCTTGTATCATCTATACCATTATATGAAGATAACTATAAAGCTAGCAAACCCTAACTGCTAATTTTGATTGTACATTTATTTTGGAAAAATTTATTGCGATTCACAACATCTACAATTGATCAATACAAATTCCATGAAGGTGCATAAGGGTCCGTGAAACAGCGGTTAATTTTGAAATGCCCTTTTGTGTTCCTTCGTGTGTGCGAGGAACATTGGCCGCGTGTACGAAATAGTAGTTAATAGGCAGTTGAACATTCATCTTATGTTGCGGGTGTGAGAGTGATGCTTGCATGCACTAGCTTACTTGATTTCAAATTCTTAGGTTTTAATTGTTTCACCATCCTTTGCACGCATAAACAATGTAAGTCAATATTGTTCTTCAAACCAACTTTATTCCTAAAGAGAATATGTAATTTTGACATGTTTAGATCAACAGAAAGATATTTTGCAGGATAAACTTGAATCACAATTAAAAAAAATCTGTTTAGCGTCAGCCTAAAGCTCACACTGTAATGCCCACACTAAACGTACCTAGAAAGTTTAGCATGTGCATTATCTTTAGTACTGGATACATTAAAATTTACAACATGATTACATTCGAATGAATATTTTATACAACAATACGCGTTCGTACATCAATAATACAACACTTCTCATCTAAACATGGTAAATGCATCTGTATAATCCATGACATCCTGCAGCGAGTACGAAGGAGCACTTGCTGGAATATCCATCCAGCTACCAGCTTGCAATACCATCCTGTTTATCTGAAACAAATAAGGATTGGGATGATACATAATGTCTTAGTGAGTTCTACCTAATCCTAGGCTATATGTAACCTCAGGGGAAACCTACGGTCACCACGTGTCTACAATACAACCAGACGGTTGATTATACGTGTGTGGTCATTCTTACTTAGACGGTCGTAGGTTCATCTTAACTTGTCATAGGTCTTGCTTACATCATACGTATCATGGCGGTCAAGGGATCCTAGGACCGCTAACTCAAGATACGCTAAATGCATCAAGAAATAACATAACATAACATATTCATGACACGGTCCTAAACCGGACGATTAGGGAAACCTAAGATCGTCATCGGTATAACATTCATAACTTGCTCTATTGCATAACCTGTACATGTTTAGCATCATATCATATCGTATCATACATAGTCATATTCATTCATTCATTAGGTTAGCGTCAAACATTCATGGATATCTTGATTCATTTTATGGAGTGTACCGGGTGGAGTAACCCCGAACACAAACCCTTGCATGACCGATGAAACCTAGCTAGGGTACATCGGACTCCCTCAGTGTCGTGCGGGCCTACCTTGCAGAGCGTGTTCCACCCCCCTGGCGTGGATAACAAGAGACACGACACCTACATCTTGCTTACTCATTTACCACGGATCCGTGATCGATCTGATTAGCGGTTAACTACCTCATACATTATAGTCTTGGTCTTATACATTCATGAAGGTTTTAACCTATACATACTTTCTCATTTACCTCGGGTCCTTGATCGACCCGGTTAGTGGTAAACTACTTACTTGTTCATACTTATCATATGTGAAGAGATTAACTTATCAATTCACGGAGTAACATGCTTGCCTAGTTGTTCTTGTTCATGTGCGAAGAGTATACACTAAACACTTTGCGTCTTAACATACATAAGTTCATGCTTAACATTCTAGTTCTCGACAAGCTATGTCGAGGCTTTACATTCATTCCCTTTCTTAGTTCATTGCTACCCCATCATGTTCGTATAAAACTCTCACAAGCCGTCCTTGCCATATAAGCTAAGATTGCCATGATTTTCGTTTCATGAATCGTTTGATGTTATGTGCATTGCTTAGTTGTTGTTTAGGGGTTATAAAGTTGTAAATCATTGGAAGAAAGGCTTCGGAATGCACTACAGGCCCCAAGATGAGCCAACAAGCCAATGAGAAGTTGGCAAGGTAGAACCAACTCGCTATAAGCCAAATATTGGCGAGTTTCATCTGGGGAAACTCGCTATAAGTCAAATATTTCGCTTATGGTGAGTTTCTTCGGGTCTGTAGTGCAGATTTTGCATTTTGATCCAAAACTCGTCAAGTTCGATCCTGCAATGCACCATACACATCCAGCAACATATAATGACTTTAATAAACATATTACATGGAAATTTTATCGTATAATCAACAAGGATTGCTTTGGGGTGCTAAAGTTTCATCAAAACTAAACTAACATAAATCATATTTTCTTCATAAGATTGTACAAACCCATAGGTAGGTAATCTATCTATAGAACTCACCTCATAATAATCTTGTCATTCCTTCAAGCTTCAAGCTTCCCAATATCAAACCCTAACTATTGATTTCTTACTCATGAGGATTGAGATAAATTCCAAGCTTAATTCAAACCTCTACTTGTCTAGTAATCATGGAGGAACCAAAACACAAGCTTAATCACCAAAAGGAGAGAGTTTGGAAGGTCATGAGAAGAGAGGGAGGGCGTGAGGTTAGAGAGAAGGGAGAGCAATTTCCATTCTTGAACCCTAGAGAGAGAAAGAGTTGTAAAAATGAAGGAAAAATGGCCATTGTGGCCTTAAATAGCCCTTGCGGCTTTTTACCATTTTACCCTTCGCCTTAATCATGTTAAGCCTGACATTGATACCTAAACCCATGCTTGACTGTTATCGTTTGATAAACATTCTCTGTCATACTCGCTTCCCATGAACATTGGTCCTCTGACACGTTTGACTGGTAATATCCCAATACCGACGAGCGCCACATTACACTCTACCCCCCTTAAAGAAATTTCGTCCTCGAAATTTAGAGATCACTTAACAATTACCAAGTTCAAATCATAACATCTTGAAGTAATCCTTGTATTGTCGGAATTGATTCTCTCAGAGTCTAGGTTTAGCTTAAAACATCATGGTCATAACTTATCCGTGTTGCGTGTCGGATTTGTCACTTCGGATCCATATCTTATCCGCCTAGAATTAACCATTCTTATAAGTAACTTATCATTAACTAGAACACTCACGATTTGCGTTACACACAGTCCATACGTAATCTTCTTTACGGTACCTTGAGGCTCATGCCTCTTACTTACGTTGGTTATCCAACGATTTTGCAATCCTCTTGTTTCTTCTCAGAGTCTTAGGAAACCTTCCGATTTATCCCACTTGCACCTGAATACTCTTAGCGGAAAACGGTACGATCCTTCGGCGAACATTTTTGTTCACTTCGTCTAACCTTAACTTTCGTAGTGTTTTACATACTTTCAAATGCCGCATCTTGTTAGATAATAACGATACTTGTTCTAACATTTTGCTTCAAGAAATTTTCTAAACATTGGTATACGAGTTCTTGGAACAAATGGATGCATGACTTTTAAAAGGACATTGTGAAACCGAGCCCATAACGGTACTGCAGAACCACAGGACGAGTCACTATATTTTGAAAAAGTTTACAATTCGCCCCAAGCTCGTCAATGACGAGTCAGTCCTGAAGTCTGCACGTCTTAAGTGAGCTTACTCGCTTACAACGTGTGTCATCAGTTACAGCAATGTAAAAATATCATGTTTTTGAGACAAACTATGTTTCCAAGTCTCCTAATACATATCTTAACTTTAGGAATTATAAAATCGTGGTTTAACATTATTATAACTAGTATCGTCATCACTTAACAACATGGCACATGGGGGTATGAATCTTATCATATAAAACGTGATGGTCGTGTCTTCCTTCATAGCAACACTCTTATTGTGTTATTCTTTGTTACACGAAGTTCATGTGTTCCTTGCATTATCCTTCTAAATTTTGGGTTTAGAGTTACACATCGCATTCTTAAGGATTGAGGATTTTCTTTGAATTATATATGATTGCATAGATGATCATGAGTGACGGCACAAGGCCTCAGAACAAGAAAGCAGAAAACAAATGAAAGGCCTGCACTAATTTTTCTTTCGCTATTAGTGAAACTAACCTGATGCCATCACCTGAATTTTTGCTATTGGCGAACTACTGCTGGAAATTCTGTAACATTTCGCCATCAGCGAACTTCATCAGATCATAATGTAGAACTTTCATTTTTAAACTTTTAGACCTTAAACCTAAGCTTACATATGAACCCTAATCACCCAAGATAAATAAGAAAACCAAAGGAATTATAGTGCATGAAACTTTAAATATAATTATTACCACTCTTCTAGCTTCACTGCATCTTTGGTCATAATCCTCTTGGGCCTTACATATACTTCTCTTGATTCACTTAAGAGAGAACATATTCACCATATTTTTTTCCACGTCTTTCATTAACTATCCGAGTTTTTCTACCTTGCATCTGATGCTTCAAACTTCCTACTCTTCTCGTAGTAATTCTTATTTCAGTATCCAAGACCTTGTGGACTTAATTAAATTTCTTACCGGCCAAACTTCGGTTGCGCTACTCTAATTTCTCATTCCACTTTAGCCATAAACGTTAACCCGTCGAGACGAGTGAAACTTCACATTCTTCTTACCACATGGTTATTAATCCTGTGTATCATCTATACGAATTCCCGTGATAGACTCATCACATACTCGTACATGCCTTCCTTGAACATCCAACATTGCATCTTTGTATTCTCGCATGCCATGCTTTGCTTAATCATACCAATGCTTGTTCGTTGATTTCCTTCTTAAAGAAAACTGCATAATATTAGCACACGGGTCATTGGCGTTGATGATTCTTCATCATATACATATAGTGAATATGGGTCCTAAACGTCACCGTAAAATCACGGAACGAGTTGACAACACAACTGTGCCATCAAATCTTGCTCCAAGTGAGTTAAGTACGCTCTGCGCGAGTCGTGACGGATCGGGACCTGCGGAATTCTATTTTAGTTCAAGAACGCCAACTCCAATCACCCATATGCATGTATCCATTTTCAAACCTTGTGAACATTAAAATTCATCATTGTAACGAGCCTTAGCAAGGTAATTAAGCAAGACATAGACTCAAGGATTACCCATAACTTCACAAAATTCGGGAATCTTGTGATCTCACATAACTCTTCACCATTTAACTTCTTATCTCATGTCTTCACGTCCGCAACGTCCATTCCATATGACGGAACCTCAAAACTCTTGGTCCACGCTCCTTCTTAACTCTTGACATATTAATTCCCGCCTTCACCTTGAACTAGATTGATTCCTTTAGTGTTTGTTCATGTCTTTTCTTTTGAAAACTTTAAGATGAAATACGTATTACATACTTGACATTTGAGGGGTTTCAATATTAGAAAAAGTCTGCAAAAAGTTGCCTTGGAAAATACTACAGGGCCTTTGAAACAAACCAAGAACTCCCAAGAGGTTGTGGAACTCGCCACAAACTCGCCTATGGCGAGTTGCCTCTGGAAAATCTTTGCTACAAGCGAATTATTTCGCTTATAGCGAGTTCCTTAAGGTCCTGCACTTCAAAATTCATATATTTGGCTTAAAGACCTCAAATTCAAGTTCTTAATGACCTCAATACACTTAAAACACATAGGAACATTATAAGGTCATTGCATGGAAAACACTAATATCAAATCAATATAATTCACGGCACAATGAAACTAATTCCATATTCATTGTAACACTTTAACATAAAATTGTCTCGTTAGACCTTGTCTTCATCTACTTCCAACGACTTTACTTGTTTCTCTGTCGATCCACTTAACACTCCAAACGTTAGAACCTTGTCCACTATAGGCATTCAAATCTTTGGCTTCATTCACATATCTCTATCCCTGAGAGCTTACTAATTTC
This sequence comes from Medicago lupulina, assembly GCA_958299785.1. NCBI lineage: Eukaryota > Viridiplantae > Streptophyta > Magnoliopsida > Fabales > Fabaceae > Medicago > Medicago lupulina. The sequence goes on from OY283139.1 coordinate 77,691,058, forward strand.
GTTAATACTCAACAATGTCGGAGCACTACATCTTACTCTTAACATTGCTTTGTGCTCCTGGAGGAGCCAAACTTCGAATGCTTAGTTCACCGGCCACATTCTGGCACGATTAGATTCCTACCTTCGCTTGCTCCGAGTTCATACTTCCCAGTTCATCCCCATCACATACTCTGTTCCTTCTGCGTCCTATTCAGCTCTCAGGCATCCGTCCTAATCATCGAATGTTAAATTGAGTTGATCCATCCCCATCACATTTACCCGGAACCCAATGGTCCCACTACCTTAGTTGAAATTTAATGACCTATGGCACGATCTGAATCGACCTGCTCTGATACCAAATGTAACGCCCACATTAAACGTATCTAGAAAGTTTAGCATGTGCATTATCTTTAGTACTGATATATTAAAATTTACAACTTGATTACATTCGAATGAATATTTTTTACAACAATACGCGTTCGTACATCAATAATACAACACTACACGTCTAAACATGGTAAATGCATCCGTATAATCCATGACATCCTGCAGCGGGTACGAACGAGCACTTGCTGAAATATCCATTTGGTTACCAGCTTGCAATACCATCATGTTTATCTGAAACAAATAAGGATTGGGATGAGACATAATGTCTCGGTGAGTTCTACCTAATCCTAGGCTATATGTAACCTCGGGGGAAACCTACGGTCACCACGTGTCTACTGTAACGCCCTATTTTTATTATTCGCTATTTTGTTTGATTTAGTGTCTTTGGTGCATTTTATTTGATTAATTATAATATATATATATATATATATATATATATATATATATTATGATGCTATGAGTTATTACGTATTTTATAGTGTATTATTATTATTATTATTATTATTATTATTATTATTATTATTATTATTATTATTATTATTATTATTATTATTTAAAGTGGTGGAGGGATATATTAAAGTAGAAATAAATAATGATTTATAAGGAGGATTAAATTAGAGCTATTTTGGAGTTCAGGGGAATTAATTAGAATTATGGTAATTAAGGGAGTTAAAAGAAAATAGAAAGGGGGTTATGTTTTGCTGAGAAAGGGAATAGAAGGTCAGAAACGTTTTCACGTAGAAACTAAGCTTTCGAGGAGAAAAACCTAGAGCAAGAGAGAAGGGGCAAGAAGAGAGAAGAACGCGGCTTTGATTTCAGGAAAACAATCTAAGGTGAGGGTGGGCTAGCAATTCAATTAACAATATATATACATGATTTCTGAAATTGGATTGGAATGGTTGTTTTTGGTTTAGGTTTTGAAAGTTATAAGAATTGCCAAATGTTGTTGATTTCAGTTGTTGATTGTGTTTTTCTGAGTTGTTTTTGATGTTATGTTGTATTTAGAACCTGTAAACATCGTAGTAATCCATTTTGGGTGATTGGGGGATCAAAATTGGGTTTTTGGATGAAATAGGGTTTGAGAGTTCGTGAGTTTTTGAACTGCCAGATGAAGCTTCGCTTAAGCGAACGTACCCTTCGCTCAAGCGAACTACCTTGTAGGCTACCCAGAATCTGTTAAGTGCCAGTTCGCTCAAGCGAACGCTAAGCAAACCGTAAGCGAACTTCCCCAGACTTTCGTCATTTGAGTTCGCTCAAGCGAACTCCTAAGCGAACCGTAAGCGAACTTCCCCAGACTTTCGTCATTTGAGTTCGCTCTAGCGAACAGACCTTCGCTCAAGCGAACTGGGTCCTGTACGACCATTTTCTGAATTTTGCTTCGAGCTTTAGGACTTAAATCTAAGCTTCCTAATATGTTTATTGGATTTATTAAACATTGTTTAAGTGGTAAAAATTATATATGAAGATGAATATGGTGAAATTAAGTATGTTTATATGAAAATAAATATCCATGCTATGTTTGAATTGTCGTTGATGTTGCTGAGTGGTGTTTTCCAGTTGGGGAGTGTGTCATAAATATTAGACACAGTTGTGGATGTCCTAAGTTGTTGTTGTCTGGTTGTATGCTGATATACACCATTTAGTTGTTGTCGGGTTGTATGCTGATATACACCATTGAGTTCATTCATACTCATATGCATTTGTTGGGGGCTCATGCCCTGGAATGTTTATCATTCAACCGTTGAGGGCTCATGCCCTGGAATGCTAGTCATTCACCTGTTGAGGGCTTATGCCCTGGGATGCTTTAACCATCCAACTGTTGAGGGCTCATGCCCTGGAATGCTTGTCATTCAACGCGCGTAAAATGGTACCACATGCATATTGCATTTGTAGTTGATGTCGTTGCATAGTTGATGTTGGTGTGAGTTGTCGTTGTGTAGTCATTGATGTCGAAGTTGTTGTTGGTGAGATGTCGCCAAAGGTGTTGTTGTTGTTGTTGTAATTTGATTATAAAACGAAGTGATTATTGTTGATGAATGTTGATGCCATATATGTATGGACTTGATATACTTGTTGATGTTTTTAATTCATGTCGATGAATTATTTATATATATTATTTTTGATTGTGAACTCACGCCTTCTGTTGGAATTGTCGCCTTGTGGACAAGTGCAGATTTCCAAGGCTAGTAGGTTGATGACTCAAGTGTCTAGGGCTCTGATACATAACGGGATGGGAATATTGTTGTTTAATTCTTTCATTCCTTATGTATCATTTGTTGAACCATGATGTTGGAGATTTATTATCACTGAATAATATTTAAATTGTTGAGGCCTTTGTGCCAAGGATTTGTTGAAGTTGAATGATGATGGTTTTTAAATAATATTTCCGCTGCAGAATTTATAAGAATGATTATGTTCGTATTTTAAATAGTTTTATATTCTATTTAATAATTTTGAAAAGCAGTGTGACATGCCCGTTATTGTTGAACTCTGATTGTTTTAATATTATTATGTTGTTTTGGGAAACGGGGTGTTACATCTACAATACAACCTGACGGTTGATTATACGTGTGTGGTCATGCTTACCTAGATGGTCGTGTATACTAGCTCTGTCGTAGGTTCATCTTAACTTGTCATAGGTCTTGCTTACATCATACGTATCATGGCGGTCAAGGGATCCTAGGACCTCTAACTCAAGATACGCTAAACGCATCAAGACATAACATAACATATTCATGACACGATCCTAAACCGGATGATTAGGAAAACCTATGATCGTCATCGGTATAACATTCATAACTTGCTCTATTGCATAACTTGTACATGTCTAACATCATATCATATCGTATCATACATAGTCATATTCATTCATTCATTCATTCATTAGGTCAGCGTCAAACATTCATGGATATCTTGATTCATTTTATGGAGTGTACCGGGTGGAGTAACCCTGAATGCAAACCCTTGCATGACCGATGAAACCTAGCTAGGGTACATTGGACTCCCTCAGTGTCGTGCGGGCCTAACTTACGGAGCGTGTCCTGTCCCCCTGACGTGAACCTCTTGCATCCCCCTGGCGTGGATAACAAGAGACACGACACATACATCTTGCTTACTCATTTACCACAGATCTGCGATCGATCCGATTAGCGGTAAACTACATCATACATTATAGTCTTGGTCTTATACATTCATGAAGGTTTTAACCTATACATACTTACTCATTTACCTCGGGTCCTTGATCGACCCGGTTAGTGATAAACTACTTACTTGTTCATACTTATCATAAGTGAAGAGATTAACTTATCAATTCACGGAGTAACATGCTTGCCTAGTTGTTCTTGTTCATGTGCGAATACCATTCAGAGTTCACCCTATAACCTTTAAGTCTAATTCTTTAACCATTATTGCATTCATGTCTTCATATTGCAACCTTCCCAATAGTTTTTCAGTGTAGTAGACTTAACAAATCTCAAAAGAGGGATATTATCAACATAATCACAATTAGAACATTATTAACACCATAATGTGATACAACTCTATCAATAGTTGGATTATTTAAAACAATAACATCAGCATTATCACCGACATCATGGTTTACTCTCAACAAAAAAAAAGTTGATAGATTTATGATTTTTTTAGGAAAGATCAACGGTGTTATTATACATATGTTGTGTAAAATTTATGAATAATGCAGCGCAATTTAAAAACAACGATTGATAATCAACTATTTATTTTCTCACTGGTCATAAAGACTTGTACCAACATTTTGAGAAGGCTCTTTAAAAATAACATTTAGAAGACACAATTAATTTCTCGAATTAACTTTTCTCATCCTATCCATTTCCTCTGCAACAACAAAGACCGGTCCAACCACAATAGCCATCCTTATACCCCATAGAAGCACAAACAACACTACATTCTGCATCGTGATTTGGACATGGCCCTTTGTCAAAGCAATAATTAAACCAACCAGCCTCTCTTGCAATCAATTTATAATGTTAGAAGCATACATGTCTAATAATCTAAATTACATATTTAAACTGTTATGTTTTGAGGTACTTGTTCTATATTAAAATTTATTCTATATTATTTTGTAAAATAGATTAAAAACATTTGTACAAAGATCCTCTAAAATGATACAAGGATTGAATTGAATAACTATTACATTTATCTAAAAAAAATTAGAATTCTTGACCAAAAACAAAATTTAAATTTATCAGTAAACTAATGCGGCAAAATTTAGAATTATCTAAATATTTATGAAGACGTTATTATCAGTTTATACCAAACAAAAGAACCTAGGTGGTTTTTGTTGGCAATCACAATTTGACATGATTATTTATAAGATAAATTATTCTACGAAACTACATAAAATTAGGTGTAGTATAAAAAAAAATTGTTGCCTGGAGTCAAAACTGAAGCAATGCAGATAATTGCAATGAAAAAGTACAAGCGGTTGATGCCTGCCATGTTCTTTTGAAAGATGAGTAAACAATAGCCACAAGAAAGAATTTATAGAGATGCTTAGGGCAATTACTATAATAATTTTTTTATTGTAATAAATTTAAAATCGGGGACATAATGAAATCTTGCATAAATAATTTTAAAAAGGTAAATCTTTAAAAACTTTTACAAAAAGAATAGAAAAAAATAAATAAAAACTAATTCGGTAGTCAAAAAATTCATTGATTTACGATTCTCCATTTAGCATTCGATGAGTTTTTTAGGTAAGCATATCAGGACTTTAATGGAGATAAATTCTCTTTTTGAAATATTTTTACTACAATATAATTAATTAACTATAGCTAGTTGAAAGGTTAATTAGAGTTAGAAGCTTAGTTGAGAGTTAGCTATGTTAAGAGATTAATACATAACCGCCTTGTAAAAAAGTTAGTTAGATTTTGTTTCAAAGTTTGTTAGTTCATTAGATAGTTTGTTATACAAGTAAGTACTATTTTTGTCTATAAAAGACTTTGTATTGTGTAACTTCAATCCTTAATGAGATTTTACAATTCATAGCAATCTCTCTATTCTCTTCTCTTTCAGTTTTATAGTTTTACTTGTTATTGTCATCTTGCTTCGAAACAACTTATTTGAATAAGCACTTAGTTGTGTTTAAGATCATAGTTTTTTATCTAACAAATGGTAAAGAGAGTCTGGATTAAATCCAAGGGAAATACGAGTGAAGTGTGAGGGAAATCATTCTAGGGAAACACTGAGTGAGGTGTCAGCATTGATTTTTTTAATAAGCAAGATGAATAACAATGGTTTTTGATCAAATATTCTGGTTCTTGATGGCAAAAACTAGGAACGAAGGAGTGCCTTGATTAGATCTCTATTTAGAACACAAGATGTGAGTGATCTAGTGCAAAATGGCTATGAATAATTTTGGCCGGATTCTATCTTGAACGAGTTTACCTACCTACCCCATTCTTTTAAAAACTTAAATTTACACAAACTAAAAAACTAACTATTAATTTTTTTGGATACCTTGTATCATCTATACCATTATATGAAGATAAATATAAAGCTAGCAAACCCTAACTGCTAATTTTGATTGTACATTTATTTTGGAAAAATTTATTGCGATTCACAACATCTACAATTGATCAATACAAATTCCATGAAGGTGCATAAGGGTCCGTGAAGCAGCGGTTAATTTTGAAATGCCCTTTTGTGTTCCTTCGTGTGTGCGAGGAACATTGGCCGCGTGTACGAAATAGTAGTTAATAGGCAGTTGAACATTCATCTTATGTTGCGGGTGTGAGAGTGATGCTTGCATGCACTAGCTTACTTGATTTCAAATTCTTAGGTTTTAATTGTTTCACCATCCTTTGCACGCATAAACAATGTAAGTCAATATTGTTCTTCAAACCAACTTTATTCCTAAAGAGAATATGTAATTTTGACATGTTTAGATCAACGGAAAGATATTTTCCAGGATAAACTTGAATCACAATTAAAAAAATTCTGTTTAGCGTCAGCCTAAAGCTCACACTGTAATGCCCACACTAAACTTATCTAGAAAGTTTAGCATGTGCATTATCTTTAGTACTGGATACATTAAAATTTACAACATGATTACATTCGAATGAATATTTTATACAACAATATGCGTTCGTACATCAATAATACAACACTTCTCATCTAAACATGGTAAAGGCATCTGTATAATCCATGACATCCTACAGCGGGTACGAAGGAGCACTTGTTGGAATATCCATTCAGCTACCAGCTTGCAATACCATCCTGTTTATCTGAAACAAATAAGGATTGGGATGATACATAATGTCTTAGTGAGTTCTACCTAATCCTAGGCTATAGGTAACCTCAGGGGAAACCTACGGTCACCACGTGTCTACAATACAACCAGACGGTTGATTATACGTGTGTGGTCATTCTTACTTAGACGGTCGTAGGTTCATCTTAACTTGTCATAGGTCTTGCTTACATCATACGTATCATGGCGGTCAAGGGATCCTAGGACCGCTAACTCAAGATACGCTAAATACATCAAGAAATAACATAACATAACATAACATATTCATGACACGGTCCTAAACCGGACGATTAGGGAAACCTAAGATCGTCATCGGTATAACATTCATAACTTGCTCTATTGCATAACATGTACATGTTTAGCATCATATCATATTGTATCATACATAGTCATATTCATTCATTCATTAGGTTAGCGTCAAACATTCATGGATATCTTGATTCATTTTATGGAGTATACCGGGTGGAGTAACCCCGAATACAAACCCTTGCATGACCGATGAAACCTAGCTAGGGTACATCAGACTCCCTCAGTGTCGTGCGGGCCTACCTTGCAGAGCGTGTCCCACCCCCTGGCGTGGATAACAAGAGACACGACACCTACATCTTGCTTACTCATTTACCACGGATCCGTGATCGATCTGATTAGTGGTAAACTACCTCATACATTATAGTCTTGGTTTTATACAGTCATGAAGGTTTTAACCTATACATACTTTCTCATTTACCTCGGGTTCTTGATCGACCCGGTTAGTGGTAAACTACTTACTTGTTCATACTTATCATATGTGAAGAGATTAACTTATCAATTCACGGAGTAACATGCTTGCCTAGTTGTTCCTGTTCATGTGCGAAGAGTATACACTAAACACTTTGCATCTTAACATACATAAGTTCATGCTTAACATTCTAGTTCTCGACAAGCTATGTCGAGGCTTTACATTCATTCCCTTTCTTAGTTCATTGCTACCCCATCATGTTCGTTTAAAACTCTCACAAGCCGTCCTTGCCATATAAGCTAAGATATCCATGATTTTCGTTTCATGAATCGTTTGATGTTATGTGCATTGCTTAGTTGTTGTTTAGGGGTTATAAAGTTGTAAATCATTGAAAGAAAGGCTTCAGAATGCACTACAGGCCCCAAGATGAGCCAACAAGCCAATGAGAAGTTGGCAAGGCAGAACCAACTCGCTATAAGCCAAATATTGGCGAGTTTCATCTGGGGAAACTCGCTATAAGTTGAAGGTGGGAAAAACACAAGAAGGGGGGGTTGAATTGTGTTTTCAAAAACGTTTCTTTCTTACGAAAAATAGCACTGTTCTCAGGATACAGAGTCTGATGGAGTTCAGACTCTGATCAGAGTTCAGAGTCTTAGCAGCGGAATAAAGAACAAATGCAAGAAAGAAGGAAGACACAAGCAATTTTATACAGGTTCCTTCCACAAACCGGAAGTAGTCCTATCCCCCTTGCACTTCCAAGGAGAGTTTCACTAAAATGTAATATCAAATTACAAGTTGCTCAAACACACAAGTATGAGACTTCCTTTGCTCAATCACACAAGAAAGAGACTTCATATGCTCAAGCACACAAGCAAGAGACTTTAAAACAATTACAGAGAATTGAAAAGAGTTTTGAATACTTGATATACAATCAGAGGTATTCACAATACAAATCAAAACAGAACAGACTCTGTTTTTCTTAGACACTTAGAAATTCTAAAATGTAAGCTTTTGTAAGAATTATCTAAGTTGTTGATGAGCAGTGTTTGCGACTTGGAATATGAGAGGAGAACTCAATTCGCGTGTGTATATTATGTCTCATGTGTTTCTTCAAATCTTCATCTCTATTTATAGAGAGTTTGAGAGACGTTAGAAACTGCCAGCTCATCACTTTTTCTTTACCGAAGCTGATTTGACACCTTTGATCTTTTGCTTGATTTGAGGCTTGTACAATGAAATCAAATTCAAATCCATTCCATCATATATGGAAAAGTTTCTGCTTTAGTTACTGTTATTCTTGTCGTGTATAGAAGACACTGTGCAGAGTTGGTGGTTGCAGGAACAGGCGTAGGCATAGTGGTTGTACTTTTCGTACATTGTACTTTGACAACGCTTTCCATTGTCTGAAGAATCTTTGCTTCTGATGAATCTGCTTCTGGAGACTATTTGCTTCTGATGAGTCTACCTCTGATGAACTTGCTTCTGATGACGTCATCTTCAGAAGCTCTTTCTTCAGACGCATTCTGACTCTGATTTTCCAGGAGCGCTTTCATTCAGATGTTCTTCAAGCTTCAGTCTAAAATTTCTTTGCTCTTTAATTCATTCAATCAGAACCTCTTGTAAATAAATCTTTGATAATGGTCCTGTACACTTGAATAAATATTTAGCATATCCAATTGATAATTTTTAATACCTTGTTATCATCAAAACTTAAGTGGTATAATTGTGAAACACCCTTTGTTCCAACAATCTCCCCCTTTTTGATGATGACAAACATAAGTATTTAAAAGGATCAATTGTTCTTAACTTAATTAACAAGTTGACTCTTTAAGGATTCTGAGTTTTGTAAGCTCAGACTCCCCCTGAGTCTGATATTCTTTAAGGTGAGGTTTGTAAGCTCCCCCTAAGTCCTATCCAGGTTAATTAAGTTCATTTTTAAGCTTAATAAAAATATCATAAAATGCAGATGAGATAAAATTGGGTTCTCAAATAAAATTTGTTAAGATAAATTTTATTTCATTCTTGGGCTCAGCTTCTGTTAAATACTTTCTATTACTCCCCCTTTCTAAAATCACGGAACGAGTTGACAACACAACTGTGCCATCAAATCTTGCTCCAAGTGAGTTTAGTACGCTCTGCGCGAGTCGTGACGGATCGGGACCTACGGAATTCTTTTTTAGTTCAAGAATGCCAACTCCAATCACCCATATGCATGTATCCATTTTCAAACCTTGTGAACATTAAAATTCATCATTGTAACGAGCCTTAGCAAGGTAATTAAGCAAGACATAGACTCGAGGATTACCCATAACTTCACAAAATTCGGGAATCTTGTGATCTCACATAACTCTTTACCATTTAACTTCTTATCTCATGTCTTCACGTCCGCAACGTCCATTCCATATGACGGAACCTCAAAACTCTTGGTCCACGCTCCTTCTTAACTCTTGACATATTAATTCCCGCCTTCTCCTTGAACTAGATTGATTCCTTTAGTGTTTGTTCATGTCTTTTCTTTTGAAAACTTTAAGATGAAATACGTATTACATACTTGACATTTGAGGGGTTTCAATATTAGAAAAAGTCTGCAAAAAGTTGCCTTGGAAAATACTACAGGGCCTTTGAAACAAACCAAGAACTCCCAAGAGGTTGTGGAACTCGCCACAAACTCGCCTATGGCGAGTTGCCTCTGGAAAATCTTTGCTACAAGCGAATTATTTCGCTTATAGCGAGTTCCTTAAGGTCCTGCACTTCAAAATTCATATATTTGGCTTAAAGACCTCAAATTCAAGTTCTTAATGACCTCAATACACTTAAAACACATAGGAACATTATAAGGTCATTGCATGGAAAACACTAACATCAAATCAATATAATTCACGGCACAATGAAACTAATTCCATATTCATTGTAACACTTTAACATAAAATTGTCTCGTTAGACCTTGTCTTCATCTACTTCCAACGACTTTACTTGTTTCTCTGTCGATCCACTTAATACTCCAAACGTTAGAACCTTGTCCACTTTGGGCATTCAAATCTTTGGCTTCATTCACATATCTCTATCCTTGAGAGCTTACTAATTTCGTTAATACTCAACAATGTCGGAGCACTACATCTTACTCTTAACATTTCTTTGTGTTCCTGGAGGAGCCAAACTTCGAATGCTTAGTTCACCGGCCACATTCTGGCACGATTAGATTCCTACCTTCGCTTTCTCCGAGTTCATACTTCCCAGTTCATCCCCATCACATACTCTGTTCCTTCTGCGTCCTATTCAGCTCTCAGGCATCCGTCCTAATCATCGAATGTTAAATTGAGTTGATCCATCCCCATCACATTTACCCGAAACCCAATGGTCCCACTACCTTAGTTGAAATTTAATGACCTATGGCACGATCTGAATCAACCTGCTCTGATACCAAATGTAACGCCCACATTAAACGTATCTAGAAAGTTTAGCATGTGCATTATCTTTAGTACAGGATATATTAAAATTTACAACTTGATTACATTCGAATGAATATTTTTTACAACAATACGCGTTTGTACATCAATAATACTCCCTCCGTCCCATAATATAAGCAAAAAAAACTCATTTTCTTTGTCCCAAAATATAAGCAAAAAAGACAATCTTTTATCCTATTTAGTCTTGTTTTTTTGAAAAATCTCTTTTTCAAAAAAAACTTTTGTTTATTCTCATAAAATTAAATGCAAATTGCATTCAATTTTCTCTCTCTTTCAATTTTTCCATAACCAATAGCCAATGAAAATTGTTTTTACATCTTCCTATGAAACTTTTTCCAAAGAAAATACAAAAAACTATATTCCAAATTCTTATGTTTTAGTTTTCTTAATAAGTGTGATTTTTTTTTTTTTTGCTTATAATTTAGGACGGAGGGAGTACAACACTACTCGTCTAAACATGGTAAATGCATCCGTATAATCCATGACATCCTGCAGCGGGTACGAACGAGCACTTGCTGAAATATCCATCTGGTTACCAGCTTGCAATACCATCATATTTATCTGAAACAAATAAGGATTGGGATGAGACATAATGTCTCGGTGAGTTCTACCTAATCTTAGGCTATATGTAACCTCGGGGGAAACCTACGGTCACCACGTGTCTACAATACAACCTGACGGTTGATTATACGTGTGTGGTCATGCTTACCTAGACGGTCGTGTATACTAGCTCCGTCGTAGGTTCATCTTAACTTGTCATAGGTATTGCTTACATCATACGTATCATGGCGGTCAAGGGATCCTACGACCTCTAACTCAAGATACGCTAAACGCATCAAGACATAACATAACATATTCATGACACGATCCTAAACCGGATGATTAGGGAAACCTAAGATCGTCATCGGTATAACATTCATAACTTGCTCTATTGCATAACTTGTACATGTCTAACATCATATCATATCGTATCATACATAGTCATATTCATTCATTCATTCATTCATTAGGTCAGCGTCAAACATTCATGGATATCTTGATTCATTTTATGGAGTGTACCGGGTGGAGTAACCCTGAATGCAAACCCTTGCATGACCAATGAAACCTAGCTAGGGTACATTGGACTCCCTCAGTGTCGTGCGGGCCTATCTCACGGAGCGTGTCCTGTCCCCCTGACGTGAACCTCTTGCATCCCCCTGGCGTGGATAACAAGAGACACGACACATACATCTTGCTTACTCATTTACCACAGATCCGCGATCGATCCGATTAGCGGTAAACTACATCATACATTATAGTCTTGGTCTTATACATTCATGAAGGTTTTAACCTATACATACTTACTCATTTACATCGGGTCCTTGATCGACCCGGTTAGTGATAAACTACTTACTTGTTCATACTTATCATATGTGAAGAGATTAACTTATCAATTCACGGAGTAACATGCTTGCCTAGTTGTTCTTGTTCATGTGCGAATAACATTCAGAGTTCACCCTATAACCTTTAAGTCTAATTCTTTAACCATTATTGCATTCATGTCTTCATATTGCAAGTAATCAACGCTAACAACCTTCCCAATAGTTTTTCAGTGTAGTAGACTTAACAAATCTCAAAAGAGGGATATTATCAACATAATCACAATTAGAACATTATTAACACCATAATGTGATACAACTCTAACCTTAATGTCGGCTAAGGTGTCAATAATTTGATATCAATTAAACCGACGCTAACATTTGTGTCGGATTAACTGACGCTAGTTAGCCTCAGCCAGGCCTACACTAATGTTATAGTAAGAAATTTTAGTATCAAAGAGCCTACGCCATTGTCAAAATAAATATATTTAAAACATTTGAATCACAGATATTTAGTTTAGTCTACTGATGTGGAGTATCATAAGAGCATATAAAACCTAAGACATGAAAGACTTGTAGACATATTTACTCAAGTCCTAGACAAGGAGTCCCTTCGGAGACATCCGATAAAATTGAAACGATAGAGAGAAGTCTTAGACAAGGAGAATTTATTTCAACCAAAATGAAAAAAAGCTCGATGTCAAGAGGTTATTGAATATTGTCCTCATTCAATGGAATTCCAATGATACCTAAAAAACATCGTGCTACTTTTGAATTTCTTAAATAAGAACAAGGATCCTTAAGATTTGTTAAAAAAAGGATCCTTAAAATTTGTATCATAATAATCTCAGACATCATAAGATCTTGACTTAAAAGTGTCAAATTTTCCCACATGTCAACAGTCACCACTAGTATTTCGTTTGAATAAAATTACTACAACTTGTTTTTCCAACATTCAATTATATAAAACTCAAAATAAAATCATGCAGTAGAGTTCACGAATAACATTCAGAGTTCACCCTATAGCCTTTAAGTGTAATTCTTTAACAACTATTGCATTCATGTCGTCATATTGCAAGTAATCAACGCTAACAACCTTCCCAATAGTTTTTCAGTGTAGTAGACTTAACAAATCTCAAAAGAAGGACATTATCAACATAATCACAATTAGAACATTATTAACACCATAATGTGATACAACTCTATCAATAGTTGGATTATTTATAACAATAACATCAGCATTATCACCGAGATCATGGTTTACTCTCAACAAAAAAAAAGTTGACAGATTTATGGTTTTTTTAGCAAAGATCAACGGTGTTATTATACATATGTGGTGTAAAAATTATGAATAATGCAACGCAATTTAAAAACAACGATTGATAATCAATTATTTATTTTTTCACTGGTCATAAAGACTTGTACCAACATTTTGAGAAGGCTCTTTAAAAATAACATTTAGAAGATACAATTAATTTCTCGAATTTACTTTTCTCATCCTATCCGTTTCCTCTGCAACAACAAAGACCGGTCCAACCACAATAGCCATCCTTATACCCCATAGAAGCACAAACAACACTACATTCTGCATCGTGATTTGGACATGGCCCTTTGTCAAAGCAATAATTAAACCAACCAGCCTCTCCTGCAATCAATTTATAATGTTAGAAGCATACATGTCTAATAATCTAAATTACATATTTAAACTGTTATGTTTTGAGGTACTTGTTCTTTATTAAAATTTATTCTATATTATTTTGTAAAATAGATTAAAAACATTTGTACAAAGATCCTCTAAAATGATACAAGGATTGAATTGAATAACTATTACATTTATCTAAAAAAAGATAATTAGAATTCTTGACTAAAAACAAAATTTAGAATTATCAGTAAACTAATGCGGCAAAATTTATAACTATCTAAAAATTTCTGAAGACTTTATTATCAGTTTACACCAAACAAAAGAACCTAGGTGGTTTTTGTTGGCAATCTCAATTTGAAATGATTATTTATAAGATAAATTATTCTCTGAAAACTACATAAAATTAGGTGTAGTATAAAAAAAAAATTGTTGCCTGGAGTCAAAACTGAAGCAATGCAGATAATTGCAATGAAAAAGTACAAGCGGTTGATGTCTGCCATGTTCTTTTGAAAGATGAGTAAACAATAGCCACAAGAAAGAATTTATAGAGATGCTTAGGGCAATTACTATAATAATTTTTTTATTGTAATAAAGTAAAAATCGGGGACATAATGAAATCTCGCATGAATAATTTTAAAAAGGGAAATCTTTAAAATCTTACTGAAAATATGTCCAACAAGCGTCAAAATTTCAAATTTTTCACATATTTTAGTATATTAGTTTCCATGAAGAACATTCTAAATATATAAACTATAGATTTTAATTTGACCACTCTAACACTTTTTGGAAAACTAATAATACCCGTGTGCAATGTTTTCATAATAAAATATTTTTAAATATTTTTGTACCAAAAAAAAAATATTTTTAAATATTTTGCGCAACACAAAAGCCTTTTTCATTTTTCATAAAGACAGCATTTTCATTATTATTTTGAAACGAAACGGAAAAAATGGTTTTTAGATCGAAACTCAAACACATAACTGTGAGTTTCTGGATTTAAATATGAGTGAAAGTGTCTAACCTAATAATACCGATGTTGTTGGTTGAACTAGACCTTACTGAATAAACGAAAAATATATCTTAGCACATTTTATTTCTTTTTTTAAAATATATTTTCCTTTTTAACATATTTAAGTTATGATCACTTTAATTTCAAACATCATTTTACTAAACTTTTTTTTTTTGTGTTAACCCTCTCTGATTCCTATGGTAAAAAGAACCTGGTAATTCAATGTTCGGGCGAGAGATAAGTAAATTCAAACCAAGAATTATACAATTTGGAAATCAAACTAATATTCTTCTGGACAAGTCGGCATTTGGTGAAGCTTATTAGCCAATTGATTCTAATTACTTTGTTTTCACATATTCTTTATAAAATTAGTTTTTTCCATGTGAATAAGTAAAATTATTAATACCATATTTCATTTTAACATATCTTTATTTTTATTTTATTTTTTGGTCAAGATATTAACATGTCTTTTTTTTTTTTTAGTTAATACAATAAAAAACAATTATTATATATTTTCTTAGTCAAGATTTTGACATGTCTTTTACTTTTTTATTTGATACAATAAAAAAATTATCATATCAATTGCCCTAAAAAACTTAATAAATAGCCTCTTGTATGCAGGCATTTGATTGTTCATCTTTTAAAACAACATGGCAACCAGCAGCATCAACCGTGTGCACGTTTTTATTGCAATTCTATGCATTGCTTTTGTTTTGACTCCAGGTAACAAATTTAATTATTCTATGTCAAATTTTTCATTTTTTCAGAGGTGATTCTTCATATCTATTTAATAAATCATTTGTATAAATCCATTCGTATATTGAGAATGATCAATAATCGTACTTTTTGTACATCAAAAACATAATGTTACATTTTTTTTTTTTAATTATGAATTAAAAATTTGATGAGTGCAGAATTTGACAATATTTTTTATTGATTGTAGGAGAAGCAGGCCATGGATTACCCCCGGGTAAAGATTGTGTTCCAAGAGATCCCTGTAGCGAACAACAATGTGCTGATGATTGTTTAAAAATGGGGTATCCCCCGGGTAAAAGCACATGTTCACAAACGAATCTGTGTTGTTGCGATTGATAAATGTATCTTTTCAAAATATATTTACAAAGTCTTTAAGACTAGTGGAAAAATAAATACATCTGTTTTCAATTTTAGTTCTATGTTTTAATAAATTTTGATAATCACTTCAGTTTTTTATTTTTTAATGACGTGTATAGAGAGAATGTATAAGGTGCTGAAAACCAGCAACCAAGAGCAACCCCAAACCCTAAAAAAATAAAACAACAACACCAAACGGAAACTAAAAAACACCAACAAAAGAGAAAATAGAAAAAACAGAATTAGCACCCGAAACCACACCAAGCACCACGGGACAATAAAACTTAGCCTATTCCACTAGGGTTATAAGACACAAAAGACCGAAAAGGCGTCCAAATACGGCCTCCACACAGGATCTATCGGCTCCGATAGAGGATCGGTTCCACCAGCACTCATAGTGAAAATAAGTTAGGCTAAGAAGTCCCCCAAAAAAACCAATACCAACTCCTCCACATCCAAAGGCTTACCTGAAAATATAATATCAATTTGAAGAGCAACTTGAGGCTCGAACCTAATCCTCTAAAGGATGCTAAAGATGATAAATTTTTGGTGCTTTAATATAAATGTTTAACACGATAAAAAACGTCGTAATTGATCAAACATCGATAATCAGAAGTGGTAATTCAAAAATGAAGTGTCTATCCCTTGCATTATCAATTTGTGATTGATAGGTTTTGTGTGTGTTTGTATTTGTGGATGAGGGATTCTAGCTCAAGTCACTTTACACTATATTAAACACTTTATAGACATTAATTTGTAAGATGAATTTCTTTATACCAACCATATTTACCTTGAAAAAAAATATATAAGCACCATCAAATCAGGGTGTATCTCGATGCTAATTTTGTATAAACGAAACTTCTAGTTTAATACCAGAAAATGTTCAAATGAAAACAAGAAAATCAAATGAGAACAAGGAATTACCAACACCAATATCAATCAGAAAGTAAGCAATTCGTATAGAACCACCTGTCAATAATCCTTGTTTATTAATTTTATTAGGTCTGTAGCATTAGGTTAGCAACAATTTAACCTAACAAATTCCATCTAAAATGCAGCGCACCAATTTAACCTAACAAATTCCCTCTCCTAACTGATGAGTTTTTCATTCATATCCTCTTGTGTCATCGTTTGTATACATCTATTGTTTTTGTAGACTTTTTTCCTGATTTATTAATTTTATTAGGTCTGCAGCAACTTAACCTAATAATTTTCCTCTAAAATGCTGCATTACGTTAGCAACAATTTAACCTAACAAATTTCATCTAAAATGCAGCGCACCAATTTATCCTAACAAATTCCCTCTAAAATGCAGCAATCCCTAATACTTCTCACTGATGAGCTTTTCATTCATATCATGTTGTGTCATCGTTTATATATATATATCTATTGTTTTTGTAGACTTTTTTTTTACAAGTTGTTGTACACTTATTTAATACGTTTACAAACATAATACCCTAATTTCCATGCAAACTCAGCTACCCTAATTTCCATGCAAACTCGACTTTCTATAGCAAACCCTAAATTGTGCGTCTCTCAAAAAAAAAACCTAAATCGTGGTAAATTACATAGACAAAAGAAGAATCATATATTTTGATATTTTGATTTTTGCAAATGGAAGGACGTGACCTTACAACCTTCCTCTCATACCACTGCTTAACTGGTATTCTAATTTAACATGCATTTTATCGATATGCATATTTTTTTGAGAATTGGAATATCCTTTTTGCGTTTTTTGTTTTTATTTTGAGATGTTTACACCAATTTTGACAGTCTTCCTATTTAGTTTTGTCGCAATTTCAATTGGTCTACTATCTAAGGATTCATAGTGTGTCGTGTAATGTCATGTTTTTTGAGACTATTCTTTTTTTCACCGTTACCAATTATATATTGCGTTTTATTGTTCGTATTTCAATCGCTTAATAATAAACCCGTGTGACGCACTGATCAACAATCTAGTTAATTTTATTAGGTCTGCAGCAACTTAACCTAATAATTTCCCTCTGAAATGCTGCATTAGATTAGCAGCAATTTAACCTAGCAAATTCTATCTTAAATGCAGCGCACCAATTTAACCTAACAAATTCCCTCTAAAATGCAGCAATCCCTAATATTTCTCCTCCTTAATATTTTCAGATTTTATACATTTTATGAAGTGTTTTATTATAGATACTATGGATTATCACCTATTCTTTTTTTCACCGTTACCAATTATATATTGCATTTTATTATTCATATGTCAATCCCGTAACAATAAACCCGTGCGACACACGGAGCAACAATCTAGTCAAGATATAATTTGAGATTCCGATCTTCGATGGCATAGTGTTTATTTATTCTTGTTCACATGAATTTAAAAATTTACAAGTATGCATAATTGTGATGGAGTAACATAGTCAACAATTATGACCTTTTAAGAATAGCAATGCTATGCCCATACACCTGATAGGAATAGTTAAATAAGAAACAACAATGAGAAATCATGTTAAATAATACAAATTTAAGAAAGTTTGGTGAAATGGAAATGTTGCAACGCGTTAAATGAGTGGAAATTGAAAGAGTAAACACAGTCTCACTACAGGCTCTTTTACGACCTCTCTCAATCCCGCTCTTCTTTCTTCTCGGAGCTCAATTTGTGTTTGCCAAGTAATTTTGTGTCAAGTAAAATGGTCCTGCCTACAATTTCTTTGCTATTTTTCAACCATTGATTAATGATTGCACAATGTTTCAAGGAAACATCCATTGATTAACATTCAAAGTTAAATCTCTCCTTGGTTAATGGTCTTTCTTTCAACAAATGAACGGACTTTTGATATAAAATATCATATCTATCCTTATTGAAACAAATATATTCATTCATTTTTCTTTTACTATGCAAACTTCTAATTTGATTTTGTGCATCAATGAATGTATGCAGAGATATCCATTATACTCAAACAAGCGACATAGTCAAGAAATTTTCTCTTTTGATGCATCACAATTTATAGCAAATTCTTCATTGTTCTAAAAGTCAAATATTATAAACCAAGTGAGATGACTATCTCTCTTCCTTTGCATAAGATGACATCAAGATAATCCCATATCTTTAACTTGGATTTTTTTTTAATACTTCATGTGTATAAATCATTGAGATTTTTTTCTTAAAAGGTGACGAAGTCCTAAGAACAAGTTGCTTGCATCATGTATTAAAATCAGCTTGCATTTCTTCTTCTTATCTATCAGAGTCATGAAGGTGAATCTTATCCTTTTTAAAATGATTTCGGGGTTAAAAATTAATTTTCATAAGAGTCTTCAGGTTCATGTGAACGTTCCAGAGTCTTGGTTGACGGAAGCAGTTATTGCGCTTAATTGTAAAATCAGGAGAGTTCATTTTACTTATTTGAGTTTTCTAATTGGTGAAAATCCTTGTCGTCTTTCTTTTTGGGTGTCTTTGGTAGGAAGCGTTCGGAATAAATTATCTGGGTGGACAAGTAAACATTTTTTCTTGGGAGGTCCACTTGTTAAGTTTAAATATGTCTTGTCTTTGCTGTTAGTTTTTGTTTATTTCCTTATTCAAATCTCCGAGAAGTGTTATTTATTCTTTTGAATCCCTTTTTAAAAAAATTCTCTAAGGTGGGAGTGAGGAATCTAGAAAAATACATTGTAATTGGGATATGCCATTTCCATAAATACATTTTAGCAAACATTCAACATCATAGTATTTAGGCATCTGCCATTTCCGTAAATAGCTACAGCAGTTGCATATATCTTCTCAAGGATCTTGTTTCCAAAAGCAGCTTGATCAATTGCATTACAAATCATATTAAGTGGATAACTTGGAGGAGCATTGTATTGAGTTGCAGAATCATACATGCTTTCCAGGTAGCTTTTCAACTCAGATGATTGGGTCAAGAGACTGCAAGAAATGGAACACATCAATACATTTAATTTTATATGTTATATTGAATAAGTTAAAAAAAATAAAAAATAAAAACTGTTTATACATATGCAGGTGTTGAATCTTTGACTGAGATTGAAAAGACCGTTTGGTTGAGAAGCTACTTTCTCGATTTCAAACCAAGACTTCAATATTGTTTGGTAGCAGTTCTCACTTACTTCCTGAAAAAGAATTAATTGGTTATTCGTAAAGCAATATCCTAATTATTCTTTTTATAAAAAAAAAAATGGACAAAGCACATATTAAACACAAAATAAACTATAGTGAATTACTTTGAAATCCCTTGAAACAACATCCATATATGCATTTGGTTGGACAAGGTCATCGATATAGTGGATCGGAGCAGATGAGGCCAAAGCACCAATGGCCAAGTGAGGATATTTTAATCGAAACCATGAAGCAAGCACTACATAAGAAAAAGTAATTACAACAACAAAATTTTAACAGCCCCGACAGTTAGCAAAATCATTCTTTGGGCACTGACAGGAAGAAACAATGGTAAAATTAAAAGAATGATCGGAAAGATGACTGTATTGATTAAACTAATAAAATAAATTAAAAAAATTGGTAAATTATTAATGGAAAATAGAAGAGATTGTAAAAACCTGTGCAGCCTCCAATAACATAGGGATTGCCGGTGTAACCTTGAGAGCAGCGACATCGACTACCTGTGATTTTCGTTACTTAAAGATGTAACATTAGACTCGTAACAATTTGGAGGAAGTTGAAATGTCGAATTGTTCAACATATCAGTCAAAATCTCCCACTCAAGCATTGCAGAAGCATATTCCATACTCTTCAACTCATTAAATAGCGCAACTTAACAGTTATGTGCATACCCACCAAAATTTCTCATATATAAACCATCAAAAGATATCCAACCTTTACTTACAATCAACGCATAGCTACACTCAACACTACTGTTTTTCAAGTGCCTGTGCCGAGCTGAAATCCCAATAGTGCTTGCATTCTTTTACGCTTCCTCCCTTGATCCAAATGGTACTGATTTCCCATAGTATCGATGCTGATCATAAATTATTAAGAATATAGCAAATGTTAAACTTAAATAAAACATTCGAAGGAGAAATTGATAATATAAATAAAATCCATTAACAGTACAAAACAGATGGAGCTAGATATCTTTTTTCACTTGCTTACCAAGCCTCTCACACCTCTCGGGTTAGTATGTTTTTAATAGTTATAGTTAAACAATTTGTGGTAGATCTTTCTTGATATTAAAGCACCAGCAACAAACTCAAGCATAAATTCACACACAAACCATACAATTAAACACAAAACCACAACACGCCACGACAAGAACAGACAGACAAAATATTAAAAGAAATAAATACCTCTAGGTATACAAGAAGGGCTTTAAAGGTGGCTGAGTTTTCATTCATGAATCCTATATAATCAGGATAGCCATCTAGGGGTGCTTCTGCACTAAAGTACACAAATATCGGAGCATTAGATTTTACACCGCCCCAATTTTTGAAATTGATCATGTATCTTTGATCAAATGTGGTCAACAAATTGCATGCTATCAAACCAAAATTGCAATAAAATTAGGGTTTTTTCATTTTGAAATGTCCTTTCTTTGGTCCCTTATTTTCTGATATCTCCTTCTACCAAGTGGAAGATCCGAGAGAAAAATTATATACTACATCAAGGACTAAAATATATGTAACTGTCCTTTATTTTTTTTATTTTCTAAACTTGGTATCTGACCCAAGCACCGATTAATCCTAGGGTCCAGTCTTCATATGAATTCTCTCCATTAAGTTTCAGTTTAGTGTTAGTCAGCAAAATGCTGAAACAACATTTCACCTAAAGTATTAATTAAGGAGGAGGTGAAAACTGAAAATTTATCAAGGAAAAGATAGGGTGACAAAATGTATGCAATAAAGGGAAGAAAAAAACATATAGCAAGTTAAGAAGAGAAAGCAAGAGCAAGTGATGAACGAAATATTGCAGAGATAGATTCACTACCTGTTTACCGATTCCACCCGTGCCCAAGGTTGCAGCCTTGATGGTCATTGCACACCTTGCCTCCAACTGTGATGTGTTCTCCTTGTCGTGAGGCTCCTCCATACTTGAGAAAAAAGGTTGAAGCAAAATAATTTGAACATGTGATGAGTCCCTCTCATCACATTGTGGCATATATCACATGCGTATATATTTGTAAGATTGGTGAGCGGGAGAGTTAAGTGATAGATGAAGTTGAATATGATAGAGTTGAAAGAGATGGATGAGAAATAATTGACAAAAAGAAATGAAGAAAAAACAATTTAAGGTTTTGTTTGTGAGTAAGGGAATGAGTGGAAGAGAAGTGAGTGGGAGGTTACAAGTTTAAGTAGAATATACAAGTGAAGTGGATGGGTTGTGTTTAAATAACATTGAATGTCACCACCAAACAAAACAACATTGAATGAATAAAATTAAGAAGAGTTAAAGGATGCACTACTTACCAACAAATGATTGGTCCAAATGGTAAGAGACTTCGACCTTTTAAATATGTGATTAAGGTCGATTCACGTATAAAAATAATTGATGAAAAGAGATGATATACTTTGTGCGCCACACATGTTTTTTAACGGAGATTAGTCATTATTAAATGAGACAGAAACTTTGTACTAATATTATGCGCAAATAAAAAAAATATTATGCGCAAAAAAAATGCACTACTTTATGCAAGAAATGTGACAACAAATGCCCCTCGAAAAATAAAAATACACCATGTATGCGCAAAAAAAAATGCACTACTTTATGCAAGAAATTGTGATCACAAGGATTTATATACGTGTATACATTTAAATGTTGAGCTCAAAGGATCAATTGCCAACAACTTCAAATGAGTAACATGTATGTGAAAGACTTTATGAGTTGGAACGCATGAATTATCTCAATGATAATAATAAAACTAGCAAATTTTCTATGAAAAAAACTAATGATGATAATGATAAATAAAAAAAAACAATAATAATAATTTTAATGATGCTATTACATTACCTTAAAAAAAATTAAGAAATCATAATTATAAGGAACGAAAATTCATGATTAATTTCTCTGTCATTTAAAAACTCTAAAATTTTATTGTGGAGATTTTATAATGTTATTCAGAATGCTATAAAATTTGGCACATCATTTCAATATATTTAAATCGATGGATAGGAATGCTAAAATTTGGCACATCATTTCTACACTTTTATGAAGGAAAGAATCAAATGAGTTTCATAATTTGCTCGTTCGATCGGTTGTTTTCAATTGTTGTACCACCCCCGACCACCTGTTCAATAATTAAAAACACAGAGAATGGAGCCTACAAGTATTCACAAAGGACAACTTTAAAAAAGTGGAAAGAATCTCTATGTTTTCCATTTCTAGGATATAATTAGCCCATACTGCTTTATCTTTGTTTCTTTGCATATTTGCTCTTTCAAAATCATACAGCTTACAAACGACCTCTCATAATTACAATAAAATGTTTGTATACACCTAAAAAGATTAAGAGATAAGAGAGAATGATGTGATAAATGTTATAGATAAGTTATATGGTAGGAAGGAAAAGACTGAGATAAAATAAGATGTTGAATATGTATAGAGAATTATAAAGTGTTTGAATATAATGGTGGTATCCAAAGGAACTTAAATAACCTATAGTGAGAGGAGAAAGAAAAAGATAGAACAAAGAAATCAAACACAGATTAAAAAAAGAAACAAAGCTTCATTAATTTCTGGCCAAAAATTTGAGTGGTGGATGAACGCGTGACAAACGTATAAAAAACGGCCAATAAAGCAAATTTAATGTACATATTACTCCGGTCTCAAATATAACCAAAAAAAATATTGACCAAAGTTAATGTATTGCATTAAAAAATTTAACCAAATATATCTATTTTGTTTAACATTGTTTTGTTTATACTTAAAATCAGAATGGAGTATAGTTTAGCATGGATTTGGATTTCAAAATGAGGTCATTAGTGAGTACTTATTTCCATGTATCCTAAAAATAGCTAAGCATTAATGTCTGCAACGGAAAGGTTGTGTGTGTTCTTAGGAATCCAGGGACAATAATGCAACCAAGCATATACTCTCCGATTATTATCGAATTTATACTCTCTCTTTTTCTTTTAGTATATGACACTTCTACAAATATTGAGAAATGAAATTAATTTTGTATGAGAAAGAGAAATGAAATATTGAGAAATCAAAATCCAAATTAATAATCAAATATAACATAAAGTAAATATTTAAATTAAGGTAGAGACAAATTTCTTCAGTTATTGACGTGTCAAAACTGATTTTTTTTAAACATACATCAGCTAAAACACCCGACATAGGATCAAAACAGATAACACTAAACCACACACACACTCAAAACAACTAAATCAAGCAAAAGAGAAAACAATTATTCTGTTATACTCTATTTAATTTATCTCTATAGACTATATTATGTGAAATATTTATCTCTAATTTTTGTTTAAGAATTTATTAGATGTATCATATGGTTTCTTCTCTTTTATTAGATGTATCAGATTTTTTAAACAAAGGGAATTGCAATGAAAAAGATAGATACAAAACATGTTGCTAATGCACATGAATACTTTAAGAGTTGAACCCAAAACTAGATGTTTTACTTTTAGACATTTGGTCCCCTTTTACTAAGACCAACACATGCAACTTGCAAGTGATTAATTAAGGAGGTTGTGAAAACTAAAATTTATCAAGGAAAAGAGAGGGTGAAAAAAATCAATGCAATAAAGGTTCACCAAGGTTGCAGCCTTGATGGTCACCACCAAACCAAATAACATTGAATGCATAAAATTAAAAAGAGTTAAAGGATGCATTGGTTATCAACAAGGATTTGTGTGTAAGAGATTTGGACCAATTAAATATGTGATCAATGTTTGATTCATAGGTTATGCGTATGAATTTTTTTTATGAGAATGGAGAACCGACCTTATGCGTCCTACATGTTTTTCAATGAAAATTAATCATTACTAAACAACAGTGGAAACCAAAAAAAAAAAATGCATTGTTTTATGCAAAGGACAACATCAAACGAAACAACACATGCCCCTCAAAAAATCTAACAACACCATAACTCCAAAGGACATGACATTTGCAATAGACCACATTCCATGATTACAAATTATATCCACATGAAATCTCCACTCTCGATCACATCCATCCAACGCCCACAAGCTTGCTCGAATCACAAAACAACGTGAGGCAATACAAATGCTTAAGATCTATAACAACTACAAAATGGCAATGTTAGTTATACTAAAATTTCTAAATAACTTGAATTTATTCCATCTTAATTTATTCTAAAACCAAATCCAATGTGTTACTTTAAAAAAAAAAAAACTAATAATCCTTAAGTTTAATGCATCAATACTCTTTATTTTAAGTATACTATCACATTTTGTAAAAAAAAAAAAAAAGTATCCTATCACATGACTCAAATCAAAATAAATAAACCAATCAAGAAAGAGTCGTAGTCTCCACCTCCTTTCAGTTTCAATTAGCCCTATTGGAAAATTAATCAAGTCTGGTACTAAAAAGAAAGAATGATATGTGTGACTTTTTCAGTATAAGCCGTTCTATGGCTACTAGTACAACTTTGCCTTCTTTTTAATTTTCAATAAAGCATGATATTGTCAAAGCAGGCACAAATTAAAAAAGTCCACATGCCTCTTGTATTTAGAACTAATATTTTCTTGAATCTCAAATATAAACAAAAGGTTAAAAGGTTAAATATGTTTTAGGTCTCTATAAATATACCAACTTTTTTTTTAGTCCTTCTAAAATTTTTTTTCAACTTTTAGTCCCTAAAAAAATTTCCATCTTCATTTTTGGTCCCTCTTTTAAAGTAAAGTCATATGTGGAATTCATATTTTTGAATAAAATTTTGTAGAAAAATTCATAATATTATAAGAATCTCTTCAAAAAATATTAGATTTTTTTAACAAAACATGAATTTAATATGAATTTTTATATCTTTACGGTTAAAAATTCATATTTAATTTATGTTTTGTTAAAAAATTCTAATTTTTTAGGGGATTTTTTTTTAGAAAATTCTACAGATTTATGCACAATTTCAATAAAAAAATACAAAAATTAACTTAAAAATAGAGACCAAAAGTAGTGATTGAAAATTTTATAGAGACTAAAAGTTGAAGGTAAATTTTAGAGGGACTAAAACGAAAAGTTTGTATATTTATAAGGACCAAAAACATATTTAACCCTAAACAAAATGATCAAACCAATTTAATGTATTTGACTCAAATTTTTAATCAAATATTTACAACTAGTATTCTCTTCTATCTTAAATATAAACAAAAGAATAAAACAAATTTGATGTATTTGACTAAAAAAATTATCTGATACATCAATTTTATTTGATTTTTTTTTCTAATATTTAAGACCAAATAGTGCATTGCTAAAATTTATTAGCAAAATTTTGATCACAAGGATATATACGTCAAATGAGTAATATTTGAATTATATCATTCTTTAAAAGTGAACAATTTTACGCATCCTCAAAAAATATTCATGAATCATATTTATAGAACCTAGAAGGAATCACTAAATAGTAATTCCAGAATGACACAACAAATAATTGTATGAAAGTGTTATGATATATTGTTCGAATTAGTAGAGAAAGTGATTTGATATATAGTTTTTTTTTTTACAAAAATAAAACGATATTCATCGTAAGGGGTGATTCTGCGAACAAACTCACAGCACCCAAGTTAATAGCGTACATCGGCAAAATGCCTACAAATAATATGATAAAACCTAAGTTACCGAAATATACATGCTTTCGGATCTGCAACGTTGACGCCCAAATCATTGGTTGAATTTGTAATTGACTGATGTAGATTTTTCAATAGGAAATAAACGAACACCGCGATAAGACGCGAAATCAAACGTTGCACAAGACGACGAACAACACAACGCCGCACTTAGACGACAAAATCACAAAAAACAAAAGGAAAAACTTATATGTGTGAAAACCACTTATTTAGATTGAAAGAAAAGAGGGAAAAAGATGTAGAGGGGGTGATTCTAGGTCAAAAATGACCTAAAATCACCTCTCCTCGATGAACGGATGAGAAAGAAAGTTTAGAGAAAAGTTAGAGTTTCTCTCACTAGAAAACTAGGGCCGGCTGAGTTCTAATTCAAAATGTTTTATTTTTGTCTTTTTGACTTAGTGGATGTGTACTAAAGCATATTGATATATAGTTTCCTTAGTCAGCTGATTCTAAGGCTAATTAATCCGTAAATATTTGAGATTGATTCCTTCAACTCTGTACATAACTATTGATCAAATCATTCATTTAGATTTAAGTCCAATCAAGCAATATTTTCCAAAAGTTTACACAGATAGGATTCTTAATTACTGGATGGATTTGGCAGTACAACACGATAAGCCTTTTTCCCAACAAACACAAATATACTTTTTTTTTTACAGACTAAAATGAAATATATTAAAAATGCAGCTGAAACACCCTGCACAAGACGTGCAGAAAGCAAGTCACTGTCAAAAGTTTACAAACACCAAAGTGCCATACAAAGGGGAGCACTATCAGAAAACAGAGAATAAAAATTATTGATGCACACCCATACACATGAGAGGATGTGTCCACCAATCATAATAACAATAAATAAAAGATGCATTCCTAGCTTTCATTCACAAAAAAGATACACTTTACTTTCTCCAAGAGAACGAGCACGTGTGTTGCCTCATTTTAGAAAATATGCTTGTTCCTGTCTTTCCATATCTCCCAAACAGTTGCAAACCATATACCTGTAAAAAAAGACTGTGTACACCGGAGTAAACCCGCCATAAAACAAACACAAATATACTAATCAATACTTGCAGAATATTAATCATTTCTTCCTACTGAAATACAGACAAACAAAGTTTATTATTGGAGTATCACATACTACCGACCAATAAAGGTAATCATCAAAGGTGTTGAATGTATATTATATTAAACTAATAGGTAATAATCAAAGGTAAATAACAAAAAAGGAAACAATGAACAAGAGCAAATGATATGACATTTGATAAATTAATTATCTTACAATTGATTTGACATTTTTTTTCCTATACAAATTAATAATGAAATTTAAAAGATATAGAAAATAATTTGAAGAATAAGTAGAATCTTGGCCTCCATTGTATGTCGAAATCCAACGGGAACGTGATGAAACATCACACTCTTCTTCGCATTTTTCGACATCGCTAGTTAAATTGAAAGAGTCGGGTTGAAACATGATATCTTTTCCTTTGCTGTAGGCCATCGCCATTTCAGAATCAGATGATGTCTGTGCATGTCTGTATTGTACAAAAGAAACATAGTATTCTTAAGCAATAGATATTATTTTTGAGGGGCAAAGAGATAATAATATTAAAAGTAACAAAAATTCATTTTCATGTTATATTTTTTTGTTTGACTAAGTTTGTTGTGAGCTGGGCTTAGCTTTGTATCTCTAATAATCTTGTTAAAATGCAAAATCGATGATACAAAAAATCGATGGTACGTATCTACTTATTAATAACAAACTGCTGATAATCAGTCTTCATATCCCAAACTAGATCTACACGTACAGATCTAAAATAAAAACTCTTGATTTGATCAATGACCATGGATTTCATATCAAGATGATAGTTAGTACATTTCTACTCTCACTGAAATTGGGGTTTAGTTGTGCCAACAATCAAAGAAGATTATAACAAATTTACACGAATCATTTTTCAATTATTTTAGAATAATGGATGTCTAAAAAACGTGGGACACTTTGCTACAATATAAGCTGTAAATGTTGCAAAGCTTTACGGTAACTGATATATATTTGCTCAATAATGGAAGCTTTGATGTGAAATTAAATAGTGATTAAAAATTGATAATAGAAAATGCATGCAGAGATAGATTGACTACCTGTTTACCGATTTCACCCATGCCCAAAGTTGCAGCATTATACACCATACTTGAGAAGGATCGAGATTTTTGTTAGAGTGAGAAAATGAAATGAGAAGGGCTTTGAATGGTATTAATAAAACCGGTACGGATTCAAAGTTGTGTGAAATAAAACCAAAATTTCTAACATGTGCACTCTTGCCTTCTTTATGAACTACTTCTTTATGGAGTACAACTTTGGCTTCTTTTTAACTTTCAATAAAGCAGACACAATAACTAAAAAGAGCTCATGTCATGCCTCCTATATTTAGAACTAATATTCCCTCCCATCTCAAATTTAAACAAAAAAAAAAATTAACGAAGTAGATACATTTTGCTCAAATTTTTAACCATACTCATCAATATTTCGCTCAGAATTTAATGAAAGCCCTAAACCACGAAAGTGGATTTCTACGTCACGAAGGTAAATTTTCTCCATCTAAAACAATACTAAGCAACATTCTCAATATTATCAAATGCTACACATAATAATACTACTTTTAGCCATTCCAAATAAAACCAGTTGCTTTCTTTACTAGGGCTACTCAATAAGCACAGTGTTGTATTTCACAAAAGAAAAGGGTTTCAAAGGGACATAAATAATAATAGTAAAAATAATAATGATATTAAAAATAATAGTAATACTTGTAATAGAAAAAAATGATACATAGATTTTATGAAAAGAAAAATGGTGAGATTTAGCTGGATGACACACGCAATTTATACAGCTAGATTTTTTTTTTAAAGAATACAGCTAGATTGTTAGCAGTTATAGTTTCAAAACTTTTTCATTAGTAATTAGCATTTTTTTTTCCACTTGAACTGATCTATTGTTTGTCTCGTGATTTTTTTTAAAATGTATTAATTATAAAAAAATCACACAAACATTGCAAAAAAAAAACTTTTAAAAATAAAAAGTGGAGGTTCTGAAGTCCTAAAAAGGAGGTGCCAATTTTGAACGTTTTAACTACACAAGCAAGTTGTTTCTTTTTTCTAATTTGAATGAGACTCCGAAGTTTTATCTCATTCATTTGTTAAAGTCAAAGAAACCAATGGTTAAAAATCAAAATGTGAGCAAGTCTTTCTCATTCCAAATACAACAAACTCCATAAATAGTTAATTACCACACACAAACGATTGGACCAAGATTCTTGCATGCTCCTATATAAGACTTGGTAGTATCACATTGTTTTTCATCACAAGGGGAAACAAAAAGCAGAACAGTAAATCATCATCAACAAACAACAATAACAAATAAATAAAATGGCAAGGTCAATTGCTGTCGTTGCTCTCATTGTTTCTGCTTTTTGCTTCTCATCTGTCTTGGCTGCTCGTGTTACACCAAATGATGCAACAACAACTAATGCAGTAGCAAATAAAGATGATTTTTTCGTTGTTGTTGGCCAAATCTACTGTGATCCTTGCGGCTTCCAATTTGAGTCAAGGCTTAGCAAACCCCTAGAAGGTGAATAACAACAATATTTTCACACTCCTTGTACCGAGAAAAGTGAAGTTGTTTGTGTAATATAATTTCATTTTGTCTTTGAATTTCTTCGTTATTTCAACTTTTTCTAGCTCACATTATGATTTTAGTAAATAAAAAACTCGGATTCTTGATTGTCTAATCTTGATCAAATGACGTGCAGGTGTTAAAGTGACTTTAGAGTGCACAAAGGGAGACAACAATGTAACATTCGTGAAGGAGAGTACCACCGACAAAGATGGTGTCTACAACATCGAATGTAAAGGTGATCACGAGGAAGAGGTTTGCAAGGTGAAAGCCGAAAATGGAAAGGGTACATGTACAAAGATTATGGACAACGAATCCGACAGGATTGTCCTCACCAAGAACATGGGTGTCCCTTCCTTGGTTCGTTTTGTTAATGCCCTTGGATTCATGACCGAGACAGTTGATCCTCAATGTGGAAAGGTTATCACTGAGTTGGGTTTGGACAAGCTTGATGATTGATTAAACAATCATTCAACTTTTTCATTACTCCTAATCGGGAGATGAAATAAAAGCCACTTAATGTTGTGAAATTTATATTGGCACAATTGACCTTGTATATGTTTAAATTATTATTTCTCTGCAAAAATGTGTTGTTGGTTATGTGTAACTATACAAACTCATGTTCATTGAGTATTGAATAAGAATTTGGAGAGATTTGGTATTTTATATCTTTGAGCATTATTTTATTATTATTCTAAAGAATTCTTCTATAATTCATTACCGACAATTGTGAACATTTACCAAATAACAAAAATTAATTACTTCCTCAAGTCGCATATCAAAAAATACATAAAATTTCTTTCGGTCATATTTATTACTTATAAGAGTATCTTTGCTGACAAGTTTATAAGGAATTCAAACTTGGTTTTATAACTATTTTTAGGTACAGGAAAGTACTTAGGGGTACCATCAATGGTGGGAAGAAGCAAAACATCTACCTTTAAATATATAAAGGACCGGATTTGGAACAAGATCAACTCCTGGAGCAGTCGATGCTTATCACAAGCAGGGAGGGAGATTTTAATTAAATCAGTACTGCAATCTATTCCCTCTTATTTGATGAGCATGTTTTTGCTACCAAATTCTTTGATTAAGGATATCGAAAAAAATGCTAAATTCTTTTTGGTGGGGACATGGTAACGGCAACAGGAAATGTATTCATTGGATGTCTTGGGAGCGACTAACAGTTCCAAAAAAAATTCGGTGGCATGGGATTTAAAGACCTGAAAGCTTTCAACACAGCAATGGTGGGGAAACAGGCGTGGAAGTTACTCACTCATCCTTCATCTTTGATCACTAGGTTACTTAAAGCTAGATATTTCCTTACTAGTGATTATTTTGCCGCAAGTGTAGGTCATAATCCGAACTTTGTCTGGAGAAGTTTATGGGGTGTAAAGTCAGTTGTCCAGCAGGGCTTCAAGTGGAGTATCGGTACAGGAACTGACATATCAGTGTGGGATTCTGCTTGGATTCGCAACAATTACTCTATTCCTTTGCCACCTGACATGCAACCTGCTATGGCAAACCTTAAAGTCTCTGATCTGTTAATTTCGAATTCAAAACAATGGCATTTTGAAAATATCCATATTCTCTTTGACAGTACCAGCGCATATGAAATCTGTAAAACCCCTCTCTTTGCCTCGGTACAACAGGATAAACCGGTGTGGAAATTCGAGAAAAATGGAGTTTACTCCGTCTGTAGTGCATACAGAAGCGTCATAGAAAGAGGTGCAATTGTACAACAGCACCGAACTGACGGGAACTGGGGACAAATTTGGCGAGCTGCTGGAGGTTGCCTCCCAACTCGGGTTCGCTTACAGACGCGAGGTGTGAACTGTCCAGCACATTGTCCATTATGTGACGAGCAAGAGAACAGCATGCATGCGTTATTCACCTGCTCTAAGAGCACTCAATGTTGGCAGAAGATGGGACTATGGAATGTAATTTCAATTGTGGTTCTCAATCCTGGTAATGTTTCTTCAACCATTTTTGAAATTCTCCATCGGCTACATCACAACCAACATCCAATTTTTGGCACGCTCATGTGGAGCATATGGAAGAACAGAAATAACAAGGTTTGGAACGACACTTCTGATGCATGCCAGTCAATTTGCGACAAAGCAACGTCACTGCTGTCGAGTTGGAATAACGCACAAGAGCTAAAGCGGATAACAGGTACGAGTACTGCTGTCAGGGAGACTGTTAAATGGTCAAAACCATCTCCAGGTAGATACAAATGTAATGTTGATGCGTCCTTTTGTGAAGATCTGGATAGAGTGGGTATAGGTATTTGTATCAGAGATGCTGACGGAGTGTTTGTTCTGGCCCGAACTGAGTGGTTGTCCCCTCTACTTGAAGTTCACATAGGGGAGGCGCTTGCGTTGTTGCATGCTTTGGAATGGGTAAGGGATTTACCACTATGGAATATGGACTTCGAAGTGGATTCCAAGATAGTTGTAGACAGCATATATGGAAAGCAGATTGGTGTATCAGAATTAAGTGACATAATTAGAAATTGTGCATATCTGCTTTGTACTGATCTTATGAACTCTGATGTTAAGTTCATTGGGAGACAAGCAAACGAAGCTGCTCATAGTCTAGCTAAAGCGACTACGTCGGAAGCTAGTTTTCGTATACATTATAACATTCCAACATGTATTGAATCTATTATCATTAATGAAATGAGTTAAGCTTGTTCCTCTAAAAAAAACTATTTTTAAGTGACTTCCATAATGCAACATCACACTTATGCAATTGAAGTATATATATTGATCCAATAATAAAAAATAAAAAAAATTCAACAACTATTCTGAAACTCACACTTTTAATGATTTTTTTATTCAAGTCTGAATTTAAAAAATAAACCAACTTTTAGGCTTTGTTTGTGAGTTTGGAGGGAAAGGGAATTGAGAGTTTTGGAAAAAGGAAGGAGTAAGTGGAAGAAATAGAGGACATTGGGAGATGAGGACTTTGGAGGAGGGTTAATTTTTCTTCATGATACAAAACCCTTCTCATTTGGTAGAACTAAAAAGTTGTATTGGAAAAGGATTTAAGAGAGTTTATATGAATTTTTCTAAATATATTCTACGTTGTTTTAGTATTATTAAAATTAAAAATATATAATCATAAGCATTAGTTTATCACTCTTTAAAAAAATGTGACCTCCCTCCAGTCTTTTCTTTCCTTCCCCTCCAAACTTGTAAACAAAGCCTTAGTTTGATGTTACGGTAGCTTATTTAAGCCACTTCAACCTTCTTCTTTTTTGTTACCCACGGTGTCACAACGTGGATTCTCCCAAAGGCGATTCTAAGGCTCGGCGACCCCGGGCACTCGTCCGGGCTCTTGGCCAATTTTTTTGCAATTTCTTATGTAAATCTCTATGAATTTCTTATATAAACCCCTATAAATTTGGCAATTTATTTAGATTTTTTTATTATTTGCTTGCAATTTCTTATGTAAACCACTATAAATGTGTTGCAAAATTTGTTTGCCCAGGCTTTACAATAATCTCGGCTCTGCCACTGAATTCTCCTAACCAATGAGGAAGAAAAAAAATAAAAAACGGTTATGCTATCTCTATTTCTTAATATAAGACTTCTTTGTAATAAAGAAAAGTATAAGAATTCTTTTCCACCAAAAGAAAAAAAGTATAAGACTTCTTTATCAAATTCATCCATATTAAAGAAAATATAGTTATATTATATTAGTAGATAAAATAATGACTTTTTAAAATTTGTATTAATTTCCCAAAGTCACCTATAAATCTGGACTTTTATTCGGATCTTGGTGCATCTTCTTTTACTTGGGTTTCTCATCTCCTGTGTTTGTTGCTCGGTTCCTTAACGATGCTAGCTAGAAGACCGTCGTGGTTTCATTCATATGGTTATGTTGCAAGACGATCACAGTTCACTGCTCTGGTGTTGCTTGGTTGTTGCTTCCGTCTGAACGCCAGCGTACGGTGGTTGATCATTTCATCATGAGTTTAGATCTTTCGATTGAAGAATTTGTGGATGGTTGTAAATTCGTTTCAATTCTTCATGATTGAATTTGGATAGAGTGACTAGAAAGAGGGGTGTTCAAAACCAAACCAACCCAATAGGAATAGAAATGACATTTATTTTGATGTGTGGGAATTGTTGGTGTTTGGACTTGTTACCGTGTTGGCGATCGAGTTCAATCACCATTATCAAAGATCCGACTTCGTCGTCGGCTCACATATCTTTGTTCTTTTTTTTCAATTTGATTTTGGCCTCATACGCAGATTCGCTGAATTGTAGAAGCTATATGTAGTTGATTACTATAGATTAGGGTTTGCGTCTACTTTATACTATAGAGTTTTTCTATATCACACTTTTGAGTTGTTGTTTGTTTCAATTGCATTGGGTTATGTTTTACGTCCTCCAATATTTGTATTTTTTATTTTTGATGTAGCTCCTTCTACCCCCATTTTCAACGACATTTTAACAATGGGTCAATATATATCTATATATAGACGCACAAAGGTATTTTTTTTTACAAACAAAGGTGATTTCTTTTTACACACGAAGGTGATGAAATAAACTAAGAGCAGTGTTATATATCGCGAAGCACATGCCTCGCAAATTTCACGAATTGGTATTTTTTTGGATATTTAATTTACTTTCTAAAACAACTTTGATAAAGCTTTAGTTTTTATTAAAATAATAACAAAGGTATTAGCTAAATAACAACCGTTTGCCACCAATGGCTAAACATGCAACCCAAAAAAACTAGTCCATATACTCCGATTCCATATGTTAATTCAATTTGTAAGCATAAGTTCTCTTCGATCAAAGGTTACTTCTGTTGGAAAATCAACTGTTGGATCTCGGCGGTGCCGCGACAAGGGGGTTCAACTTCAAATTGAGCGGGTAGTGTTATTGTTGGTGAAATGTAGAGTGGTGGTGAGAGATTTGTGTAGCCTACAAGGTCTTGTTTGATGGGAGAGTTGACGATGGAAACTGATGTAAATGTTGGTGAAGAGTAAAACTAATGATGGAAACTATGATGTAAAATGATGCATAAAAAAGGGGGTGAACAGATACGTAAAAAAATAAGCGTGTTGAAAGTTTTCAAGTCAGACATGTAATTCGCTGTATTTCACGAAAATAAATTCGCTATAATAAGCATTTTCGATAAACTATAATGCTAATTCCATGCAAGGGCTAAATTTTTGGGGACACTTGATTCAATTAGAGGTCAATAAGGAACCGGGCAAGTCTTTCTCATTCCAAATATAGCAAACTCCAAACGATTGGATCAAGGCTCTTGCATGCTCCTATATAATAAAGACTTGGTAGTATTCCATTGTTTTTCATCACAAGGGGAAATAAAAAAAAAAGCAGAACAACAAATCACCATCAACAAAAACAATAAATAAATAAAATGACAAGGTCATTTTCTGTCGTTGCTCTCATTATCTCTACTTTTTGCTTCTCATCTGTCTTGGCTGCTCGTGTTGCACCAAATGCTGCACCAAATGTTGCACCAAATGTTGCAGCAAATGGTGATGATTTTTTCATTGTTGTTGGCCAGATCTACTGTGATCCTTGCGGCTTCCAATTTCAGTCAAGGCTGAGCAAACCCCTAGAAGGTAAATAACAACAATATATTTTCTAACCTATAAAATTTATCATCATATATATGTATATAATATTAATATATCATTAATGCTAGAAAATTGTTGAAATGAATAATGAAATTGGAGATGGAAAAGATAAAATTGATCACCAAAATTAGCATCTCTAACATTTAGCGACGAAATTTGAGATGAGAAATAATATTTTTTGTCTCTGAATTTTCGTCGTTATTTCAACTTTCTCCGGATCACATTATGATTTTAGTAAATAAAAAACTCGGATTCTTGTCGGTCTAATCTTGATCAAATGATATGCAGGTGTTAAAGTGACTTTAGAGTGCAAAAAGGGAGACAAAAACGTGACATTCGTGAAGGAGAGTACCACGGACAAAAGTGGTGTCTACAACATTGAATGCAAAGGTGATCACGAGGAAGAGGTTTGCAAGGTGAAAGCAAAAAATGGAAAGGATACATGTACAAAGATTATGGACAACGAATCTGACAGCATTGTCCTCACCAAGAACATGGGTATCTCTTCCTTGATTCGTTTTGTTAATCCCCTTGGGTTCATGACTCAGACAATTGATGCCGAATGTGGAAAGGTTATATCTGAGTTGGGTTTGGACAAGCTTGATGATTAAACAATCATTCATCTTATTCATTAATCTTGATTGAAAAATAAAATAAAAGCCACTTAATATTGGCTCAAGTGACCTGTATCTCTTTAAACCATTATTTCTCTGCAAAATTGTGTAGCTATGCAAACTCATGTTCATTAAGTATTGAATGAGAATTTAAAGAGATTTGGTATTTTATATTTTTGAGCATTATTTTATTATTATTATTATTATTATTATTATTATTATTATTATTATTATTATTATTATTATTATTATTATTATTATTATTTACTAAAGAATTCTTCTATTATTCATTATTGACAATTGTGAGCATTGACCAAATAACTAATTAATTACTTCCTCAAGTCGCATATCGAAGAATAAAGGCAAAAGTAGTATGAGGTCATTTATCATATTTAGTTGTGACATCCTTTATCTTTTTTTTTTTTTTTAATTGGTCATTTATCTTATTTATTTGCAACACTTGATTTTTTTTTCATTTTATATTAAAAAACTAATGAGAGGATAATATTTTTTTATATGAGAAAAATGATAAAACTGAGAAATAATAATAAACACATTCATCTTTATTTTCTTCATCTTCTTCCGAAAACAAATATAATCCATCCAAACTCACTTTTCAAAATTGCATGAATCTTTGTGTTTTATTTGCTTCCATCTTCATCTAAACTCTAAAATCAAAACACAATTTGGCCGCAACAAAATACACACAAAACATAATCATGAATCTTTCAATCATGTTCTTCGATATTCTTCTTCATCTTTAAAAAAAACACACAAAACACAACAAAAATGACACACTCCTACTTTTGTTTTCAACAAAGACCCACCTGATTAATCAATATCCAACAAAACCCACCTGAAAATCATTTCATTCAAATCTCAACCAACCCAATGATCAAAATGGTAAAACCCCATTTCCGGATCTAACAAATTCAACAAAAATTTCTAATTTTGAAACCAAACCCATTTAAAAATGCTAATTAAAAATACCCCATTTCATTAATAAGCCATAAAGTATCTTCTTTTAGGTATTTTAGTGAAGATTTATGATTACATGACCATATTCACCCAAAAATCATTTTGGGTATGTACCGTTTCCAGGTCTACATTCTCCCAAAAAAAATCTATAGTTCATTTTGAGTATGAGATGATGAAAAATTTCTACTTTTGAGTAGACATATTTTTTTATTTGTTTAAGAAAGAACGCGATGAAAAGGATGCTTGTTAATATATATATATATATATATATATATATATATATATATATATATATATGATGAAAATTATGAAGAAGTTGATAGATTGCTAACTAAGAAGAATATCAATATGCTAATTGCTAACTAACCATTCATTCAGTTACAATTCCAACCAACTCAGTAACTTGACAAACAAGTCTTCTCTTTTTCCCGCTTCGTCTTCATCAAGAAAATGAGGAGATTCTTCATCTTCAACCCATGGATCATAGTTGCATTCATTGTAGTCCTTCCCGCTCTTCTCTCTCTCAGAAACCCAAGAGGAGAACCTGAACCAGAAAACACCATAACACAAACAACAACTTCATCTTCTTTCTCTTCAGTCATCTTAGCCAATACTTTTCCATTTGATTTCAATCAAAGAATCAGAGATGGTTCCAATCTTCAATATAATTTCTATAATGATTTTTTTCCCTCAAGCTGAAGATATTGTTGGTTCGCTGTTACCGATATCTACTTTGATCATAGAGACCTTGCACCTTCTCTTCTTCGTCTCTTCTTTCACGATTGCTTCATCCAGGTATAAAGTTAATCTTCTTTCATTGTTCTTTAATTCTTTATTTTCTGTGAAAATGGGGTATTTTTGTTAAGCATTTTCTGTCAATATTTGTTAAGCATTTTCTGTTATTTCCTAATTTTACAGGCTCTATAAAATAGTGAATAATAGATATCCTAAATTGTGTTCCTTATGTTATATTTACTGGATAGATCTTTGTTTCATAATGGTCTACTTTACTTTAATTGAAGAAATAAAAAAAGTGAAACTCTTATATATGCTATCTATGTTTACTAAAGCATTTTCTTGCTTTCATAATGGTTTTGATTTGCTGTTCTAACTACTTGTGGTGTTGCAAAATCAGGTATGTGATGCTTCCTTGCTATTGGAAGACAATGGTGCTAGAAACGGCTCCTACGAGAAGCAGGCCATTCCAAATCAAACATTGAAAGGTTTTGATAAAGTTGACTTGATTAAGGAGGAGGTGGAACAAGCATGTCCCGTCGTTGTGTCTTGTGCTGACATACTTGCTCTTGCCGCAAGAGATTCCATTCTTTTGGTTTGTTCCTAACACCTATAATTTTGTAACATATTTCTTCTGTTAAAAGCTTTTAATTCTGATGCTTTTTCGCTTTAAATGCTATTTCGTCACTACTTTGATATGGTTTATGCCTGGAATTTCTAGCCAGCAGATTAAGGGTGTGCTTACTTAAAAAACGTTTTCAGTTTTCATTTTCTAAACTTTGTATTTGTTTCAGGTTGCTAACATTGAAATGCAATACTTGTGTAGTGATTAATTGTGATAGAGAAAAGATAAAAAGATAGTTAGGGAGAATGCATTTTTAGAAAAAATGAAAACATTGTTTTGAATTTCCAAAATTTCTTAAAATGTTGAAGCTGTTACTTGTCTGATATCTGACTCATTTTGTTTCAATCAACTGTCTATCTCTTTGATGATACATGATGCAAGTACACTTTCCATGTTCTTAATTCTTGCATGGATATCCTGATTTAGGGGTAACAATGTTCTTAATTCTTTCAATGTTTTTGCACCTATGATTTATTAATGTACATGGCCATTGCAGGGTGGTGGGCCTTTCTATCCAGTTTTAACAGGCAGACGAGATAGCCTGCAATCGATTTTCCAGGAGGCAACTGATCAAATTCCACTTATGCATTTATGAATATAATATGATAATGTATATTTCGTGACTGCATTACGAACTATTGAGCCTGATGCAGCCTCAACTGTGGTCATAAAGACATCAAAAACCCTGATGTGGTAGCTGAGATTGCGTTCTAACACATTTTTTAAAACCTTGAATATGACTAATGATATCTGTTGGTTTCTTGATAATCTAAAGGAGGACACAAGTTTCTTGATAATCTAAAGGAGGACACAACATTGGAAAAATCGATTGCGATTTCATTCAGCAAAGGATGTACGACTTTCAAGGAACAGGCCAACCAGATCCGAGTATACCTCTCGATTTTCTCAGTCAGATGAGGCTAAACTGTCCTGACAACAATAAGAAAAATATCAGCAGCAACGGCACGTTTTCGACGTTTACAGTTTCAAAGCCAATGAATGTTCATCACTCTAGTAGTGACAAAGGGATGTCACACATGCAAGCATTGTCATCTGCAGTTCCACCTGGAGCATCTTTTGACACTCACTACTATCAGAGTTTGTTGAGAGGAAGAGGGTTATTGTTTGCTCATCAACAGCTGATGGCTCAAGAGAAGACTGCCAGATTGGTTTCAGCTTATGCTTCAGATGACGGATCAACCTTTTGGATGTATTTTGCAAGGGTTATGTTGAAATTGTCTAACCTTGATGTTTTGACTGGAAATCAATGTCAGGTTCGTCTGAATTGCTCCGGTCTCGTAAGCTCTTAAGTGAGTTGGTTCGTATATTTCATTCTGGTTTAGCGAATTCGTTCTCTTCCTTTGTAAGTTTCTCGCACATTTAGGGTATTTTTGGCAATGTAAAGTGACAACTGTTACAGAATTTATAGATTTTGGTGGCACTGTGTTAAATATTTACTCTATTGTTGCAAGGCTGCAATAAATACGAACAAATCAAAGTGTTCTGTTATGCCTTATTAAAACTTGGATTCCAAGGTAAAGTATATTTTTGTATTAGCTCCCTATTCAACTCATACAATTAGAGATCAAGGGATGATTCTTAGATATGATATTAGGTGCACAATGCTTGATGATGGCATAGTATAATTTGCTAACAATTAGTATCATCATCACCTGTGTAACCAAGGATTCCCTTCAAATCTCTCTCAGATGCTTGCCTATGAAAAATGTGTAGAGAGAAAATTAGCATTCACTATAGTAACTAAATTATAGGAAAAAAATAAACATAAATATCCTTGTCCCTTAAAAGCAAAAGTTTTTTATTCTAATTAATTGCATCTTTAATTTCATCATAACTAGCTCCCTTTTCAAGTCTAACAGTAAGGTCAACCTATTGTTCAATGATGATGGAAGGACCTTACCAACAGCCTGCAAATTATGATAAAAAAATATA
Source organism: Medicago lupulina (assembly GCA_958299785.1). Lineage (NCBI taxonomy): Eukaryota > Viridiplantae > Streptophyta > Magnoliopsida > Fabales > Fabaceae > Medicago > Medicago lupulina. Next base: position 77,731,964 of record OY283139.1, read on the forward strand.
TAATTAATTATGAAAATGTTAGTATAAAAGAACATAACATGGTAAATGTAACAAATGAAAAATTCAGAACCTCTATAGGTAAAGTTTCCATTCATTTCATTGGCTTAGTTGACATTACTAATTTTCAAAGTTATTAACATGTTTTACAAATAGTTGTGTTTGAAGTTTGTGGCAATAAATTACTACTACTTCTTAATTAAAAATGATAATCAAAGGATCTATTAGGCATTGTGAGTGTTAGAATAGCAAATCCAGTTTTAAAATAAATAAAATAGAAAACAACGATCAATCACAGAATTCAGCCAATTGTACTTATATCTCTTACGCTTAAGCGACTGATGTGGTTTTCTATTATGTGATAGATAGAATTACAGAGCGCTCTAGATTACAACAATACATGTATGAGTCCCAAAACATATGAGACTAGAAAAGAAAGAACATCGCTTATTGAACTTATATGATTCTTAGATATCATATTAGTCACAACTGCGTCTGTGATGGTTCCTCTCCTATCCATGTAATGTAACCATAATGTTTAATGAATACATACTAGACACAGTTGCGCGGATATAAGGAATCAACTTTCACCTTGAAATTAATGTCAAATGTAGATTTAAATTTAAATTATATATGAAAATAAGAAAACTTGACACAAGTAATCAATATGATAGAAAGAATAGATATACTTTAGCACCTAAATTAATAATTGGCTATAGGTTGATCTCCTCTCACATTGGTATTGTGATGAGTATGAATTCCTACATCGGATTTGTTCCAAGTGTGGTGTGGTACTCAAAGAACTAAGAGATGTTTGAATATACACTCTACTCTTTCCATTTTCATCCATCTTACTTGTAATAGCAGATTGGAATTGAGCAAGTATTTGGAGAATATAAAACAACTTTTCAGATTGGGATCCTTTGTAACGACTGTTATTAGCCTTGATGAGTGAACTATGAGCAAAGAGGAAGAATGAGACTAGAAGTTGGCATTGTATTATTTCTCTTTTTACAACTGTTTTCATTTTTTGAAAGTTTTCCTTTTACAGTTCTAACACAAAGCAGATACTATTATAACCCCTCGAGGAATGAGCTTAACAGATAACAACTTTCTTTATGTCTGTAGTTGTACTTCTGCACAATGGAGATTATCTCCGGAAGCACACACCCAGAGCAAGATGAAGGTGCATGTTCCACACATTTCATGGGCCATAAAGAATCTATGAGCTCCTTCCCTCGTTCCTTCGACACATATAGTTCGACATAATCTTTATGGTTCATGTTTAGCTTTCTTATAAGATCATGAAGGATAGTAGACCATAATTCAACACCCTTTCCTAGTAGTGCAACAATAACACGAAATTCACAATTAATGTCTCCAACAACGTCAACAATATTTTCAACATATAGATGCTTAAATATAGACATTTAATCAATATACTTTAAGCTATGAGGTGTTGCATTGGATAAAGGGTTAAAAAGACGGGCACTGGTTCTATCTAGGCGCGATGTAGGCAAAGAAAGCCACCTGCTGTCATGTAATGAGTCAATATACTCAACAACAACAACAAAAAAAAAAAACACTTTGTCGAGAGTTCAAACTGCACTCCTGGACTTTGTAAAGGGTAACTTGCAGAGTTTATAGATTTTGGAAGCATTGTGTTAAATGTTTAGTCTATGGCTGCAATAAATATTAGTTTTGTATAGAACTCTTTATGAATAGAGTCACTGCACAACATCAACAAATCAAAGTATTCGGTTCTGCCTTGTTAAACTAGGATTCCGAGATACTTGGTCAGACCCTCCCATCAAGCTCCGGATTATTAGGGGTCCTTTTCCCGAGAACCAGACGGTTAACACCAAAAAAAACTAGGATTCCAACCTATTGAAGTATAGTTTCTTATCATCTCTCTATTCAACGCTCACAATTACAAGTACAGGAATGATTCTTTGATAAGATGTCACAACCACTCTACAAAGCTAACATCATCTGGCGTGATAGTTATATTTTTCTAATGATGAAGTACTGACAAAGGCAAAGACAAAACACGACTTCAATATGAAGTGTTTTGTGCTACGTAGATTATTTATCCATAGTTTCATTTCTTAAATCGCGCAGCTGTGTTGTAATTTGACAGATTTGAGCGATATAGCGTGCGAATTGACAATATCTGTGGTGCATGAAAAAACCTTCTTCAAGCCCAAACTCTCTTCCACCCACAAGTCTGGGAATGTCCAGAAGGACTTCTTTTCCACAAAAATTTGCTATAGTATATTATGTTATACCAGGCAAATAAAGTTGAAACATCAAATGCTCTATATCAATGTGTAACATATTTAATGGTCTTATTGTAAAATCAAGTTTAAAGAATGTATCATGTATTCATGTTCGATTTCAAAAAGATTTATACATGCAAATTGCAAATAAAGCTGAAGCATACCAAATGCAAAATAGAACTTTAAATAGCTTAACATGTCATAACAATGTTTAAAAAAAAGGTTAGACTAAAAAAAAAGCTTATACCAAGTAATAGGCTAGCCTTGGATCTTGAATATTTTGAACAAGTCACACATATTGACATAAAACCTAACAGGGTTTAGCGTATTCTCACCCTTATTGATAAACTCCTCTTGAGTTCGAGCCAGCTGAGATGCTTCATACTAGGAGTGTACGCAATTTAGGTTGGATAGATTTTGGCCAAACTCATTATTTGATCAATTCTGGTTGAGTTAAAAAGCTTGTAAATTTTCTACCAAATCAATCCAACCTGGTGATAAGCTAGTTTCTTTGGCTTAGTCATTGGAGCATAAAGCATAAGATACTCTTACAATTAAAAAAAATAATTAAAAGACATTCTCTTTTAAAATTTTAACGGTTGGACTAAAGTTACCATGTAGAAATATCTAATCTAAACATACTTTTTTAACATATTTTGTTAAGGCTGACAAAATGAAAACAACCATTAAAAACTCACACACAAATGAGTTGGGGTTCGAATCTTAATCACAACATCCAGCCTAAAAATTGAGTTAGGTTTGTGGAACTTTTTAACATATATTTTATTCATCTCACATAACTCCCTCTCCAACAAGCCGGCCGTAGTTTTCTCTCTCTAAGTTTGTTCTTCTAGATTTTTCATTAAGGGGGTTGTTTTGGGTCAATTCTTGACCTGAAATCACTCATCTTCATCTTTTTCTCTCCATTTCAATCTAAATAAGTGATTTTTCACATAGATCTAGGTTTTTTCTTTGTGATTTCATCACCTAAGTGTGGTGGTTGTTTTTCGTCGTCTTGTGCGGCGTTGTTTGATTTCCCGTCTTCCTGGGTGTTCATTTGATTCATATTGAAAGATCGATTATTCAATAAAAGATTTGGGCGTTAACGTTGCAGATCTGGAGGCCATAGATATTCCGGTGACTTTAATTTTATCATATATTTTTGTAGACATTATGCTGCTATTAACTTGGATATTGTGAGTTTGTTCGCAGATTCATCCTTTACGTTTTTAGCAGAGTTGAATAATGTATTCTCTCGATTTGAATGAATGAATATCATTTTGTTTTTGTCAAAAAAAACATATATTTTGTTCATCAAATATCTACCGACTAAAGATATATATATCTTCATTGTCAAACCACATCCTAAAGAACTAGGAATATATTCTTTTTGAACGAATTATGAATATTTGCTGATTAAAAAAAATTCTTTTTTAACACAATATTAACGGCAGATCTTCTCATGGGCATGCGTGGGGCATGGTCTACCCAACCAAAAAAAAATCATTTTTAACAGGTATATACACATATTGCAGTTTAATGTTTTATTATTATATATTATATTATGTTGTGCGTAATAGCAATACTTTTGAAGCGATGAAATTATGAAGAAATCTAAGAAATCCAAATTCAGCTATTTAGCCATGATTTGTCCATGACTAAACTTGAGTTGAGTCTTGCATAAAGAGCATTAAACCATGGTAACATCAACGTGAACTTAGCCGCACAAATGCCGCTTGACTAAAGAAAATACACGTCTCACTATCACGTCAGCGTCCGTTCACTCCATCTAAATGTAGAAAACAAATTTAGCGATAAAAAGTATTTTGAAGTTAAAACTTGATAATAAATTTTTTTAAAAGGACTTAAAATGAAATTTCGAAATAAAAACCATTTAGTAATTAAATTCATAATTTGAAATAAAAACCATTTAGTTAATTAAATTCATAAAAAAAATCATAAAATAATTCTCTAGGAAAAAGCAAAAGTTGTATAAATAAAAAAAACTTATTGAAAAAGAAAAAAAAGTTGTATAAATGACAGAAAAGAAGCGAGAGAAGCGTATTTTCATTTCCCTTTGTTAAATTCTAGTGAGAGAAACCTTCTTTTTCTCTCTCTTCTCTCATCAACCCTCAAACCCCTATTGCGTACTTTGCAATCGACCCAATAATGGCTAACAGTAACCTTCCTCGAAGAATCATCAAGGTTCGTTTCAATTTTCTTGTTAAGATCCCTTTTTCAATTTCTCTGATCGATTCGTTTTATCGATTTCTAAACCTAATTACTCTAAATCGTGTGTTTATTTTAACTTTTTCTTTCGATTATTGATTATCACGTTGATTATTAGCTTGATTGAACCTTTTTTTTCATTTAACTAGCTTAATTAATTAGTTTAATTTCAGTGATGATTACAAAATTAAGAAAATTAAAGTGTTAGATGTTCAATCGGTGATTCGACTTTTTCTTTTTCTTTTTCTTTTTGTGATTTGATCTTTGTTGATTTTGAATTATAGTTATTCGTTCTGTATTTGAATTTGATCTTTGTGAAATTTTTGCTAACTTTTGTTTTTTTGATCTCTTCAGGAAACGCAACGTTTGCTCAGTGAGCCAGGTAGTCTTTTATCCTCGTCGTTTTGTAGTGTAGAAGATTTCTCTTATGTTAATTGGACAGTTTTTGTTGTGTGATTCTTAATGTTGTGGTTTGTTATAGTGCTTTCTATGATACCTTTGGCGTAATTTAATCCATGTAGCCGACCTCACTTAGTGGGATAAGGCTTGGTTGTTTTTGTTTTCTAAGATACCTTGAATTTTACCTATGAAGCACAGACACGGAGACGACACAGACACAGATAACAATTTGAGAAAATGACATCATTTGTTGTAATCATATCATGTGACGGTTCGTGTCAGACACAATAGGTTTCCGACACCGGGACATGCCTAATCCGAGGAGTATTTGTGCTTCTTAGATTTTACCTTTGTGTGTATGATTTATGTTAAATTAGTGTTGTTAAATAGTGGCGCTATAGAGCTATATCACAGTGGAAATTGAATAAATCCCTATTTTCATGTTATATGGTAGTTAGTACAAAATGTTGTCAAATAGTGGCTATAGCGCTGCTGTTCCATTGTTGCATAGTGGAATTTCCCACGATCCTCATTGAACAAACCGTTATTTCCCGTGATCCGCAGTTGACAACACTGCAAAATATTTTCTTGTTTTGTTTTGCTTTGTTGATTTATAATATTTGATCCGATGATGCAGCGCCTGGAATTAGTGCATCCCCTTCAGAAGACAATATGCGGTATTTCAATGTGATGATCCTTGGCCCAACTCAGTCTCCTTATGAAGGTAGTGATGACCCTAAGGGCTTGGTTTTACACCTTGAAATGTTTATTTTGTGTTTATCTTTGCTAGAAATGGGAAATGTTCTATTTTGGGGCTTTTGAGTAAGTGTATTGTTGTTTCCTATAATTAATTTTTCTCTGATATGCAGACTTGTTTTGGGAATGATTCTGAAAGGAAACTGCTTTTATTTTTTGCCATGATATTTCCAATTCACTGCTTTTTTTATCTCAAGTTGAACATAAACTCTTCGACACTACGAACAGTCTATTAGTTATATGAAATGTTCTCCTGTTAATAATCTTGTGAGGCAAACAATTTGAGTAATGAGGTGGGCATAAGAATATTTGGATCTCATCATTATAGTCGTCAATGATTAAAGAATATCTGCTTCTCACAGATGCCTTGTCTTCTTATCATGTGTATAACTTTAACCCCTGTATACATCTACTCAAACTATTTTCTTTGAAGTCCGTTATCTTGGTCCACATTGTTATCCCTTATATTTATCCTTGAGCTGGAAATTATTTATTTTACTGTTGGCATTATATTTCTAGCTTTCGCCACATATATGGAAGATAGTCAGTAGCTAATTACTATATGTTATCATTCTTGTGCTTATAGAAAGTGCTTTATGCTTCATGAAAAGCTGCTTGCGCGTAGGTTGGCTCTGTTCGATAAAATGTGGTAGCGTTTTTTTTACAAAATATTTTTTGATGACCAAACTAAATTAAATTTCTTATGAGCAGTGCTTTTGATTTGACCTATAAAGTATAAAGTACAAACCACTAACTCTTCAAATGGGTACTCTTCAAAATGGTTACTACAATAGAGTCAAGTCACAAACTGTTTTGGATTATAAAATACCATGGATGCTTATACCCTACATCTTTCAATAGTTTTTGAATTTTTCCACCAATACAAATGGGATATCTAACGATTTGATATATTATAGTATCTTATTGTGTACAATGCCTAATACTGAGTTGGTTAAGTTGGAGACTTTGATGTCTTTGTTCCAAATTAGGTTTGTTGTGCTTTGTTGTTCATAGTCGTGTCCCATGTGCTTTGTTGTTCATAGTTGGAGACTTTGATATATATATACATGTCACAGTCGTGTCCCATGTGTGTATACTTCTATGATCATTTCTAGTGGATTATTTGACGAGCTTATTTCTTGTATGTAACTACTCTTTTGGTGCACCAAAAAGACTGGGTCGAACACTAGAATTTAAAATAGAAGAGCTAATAAGTTACTGGGTCAAATAAATGGATATTTACATACTCTAATCATTGTTATTGTGGGTCATCTTTTATACTCTTTCTCCTCCTGTTTGAAAGTCTTAATGTATTATAAATTTGTATGGAAGTTGATGCATGAGTTATGGCACTTGGTTGGAGTGGGATAAACAAGACAAGATTATACTCGCATCACCACTTTTACTTTTCAAGAAGTTGATGTCTTATAAATTTGGACTTGCTGAAGGGTTCACTTCATAGAGTGTATAGTGCACCCTGCAGTTCAAATATAATGCTAAGTCTGTCTCATTTTAGCTTGGGTGAGACTTGGAAATACATTTGTATGGGGAGGAACTATGTGTTATATGTGAACACTACGCGTATGTCTCATGTGTGCTTCTCTGATCATATTTTAGGGTTTGGAAAGGAATAGATTACTGAATAACAACTAGCTTGACTATACTGGATTTTTTTTATTCTCTCCTACCTCTCCTCATAAAAGAAAGAAATCTCAAGTTTACTGACGTGCAAGTGTTTTTTTTTGCATTACTAGGGGGAGTTTTCAAGCTAGAACTATTTTTGCCTGAAGAATATCCAATGGCTGCTCCAAAGGTACTTAATTTAATCGTTTTCATTTGATTTTCATCTGTGTTGTGATACTATTTTGGTGTTAACTGTTAAGTTTCTACTGTGTTATTGTCTACCAAAAAGAAATGACAACATAATTATTAATTATTTTCACCTGTAAACTTTTTTGAGAGTTTTAGAAAAAGGATGTTCCTCTTTATTTGTCCTTTTCAAAGTTCAATGCAACACCTTAACTATTCAAGGTGGAGTAAGTCAATAAATAGTTAAGGGTATCATAGAAAAAGACCACTAATTCCATCAAAAGTAACAATTTACTGGTCCTCTTGGCATGTGTAAATAACCTTAAAACGACGGCTAAAAAGAAACAGATATATTTTTCATGTCTTTGTATCTGATGATCGATGCCAAACTTATGAAGGCCATGGGACAAGATATTCCGTAAATTTGAAATTAATTACACAGATGCACAGTCTTGTATACACATTCACCTTGCCCTTCATATCTCCCCCTTTGAAACTGATGCAGCGAGAAATGGTAAACATATTTCTCCCTTTAACTGATGCAGCGAGAAATGTAAACATATTTGATTAACTGTCTTAACATAGTTTTCAAAATTTTAAGATGTTAAATAACGTGAGATAAGTTGATGAATTAAAATTGTGCGTGAAAATTCAATCAGCTAACTTTTTACTTCTAAGCTTTCAGCTAAAAAAATAGCTTCTCCTGTTAGGAACCCAAGAATTCTAATCTTCAAGATTAGAGAAACGGGTAAAACAAACTCAAAATTGATAAAGATATAGATTGCACATGGCTGAAGAATTTTTTATTTGTGTAGTGAGATTGAAAGTGAAGATACAACAGGTATACAATGAAGATGATAACCTTACCCACCAAAGGAACACTCTCATTTCACACCAGATAATTCTCTAGTCACAATTTAAGTATTAAAGCTATCTTTCTCCTCTACCAATTGATGGCTCTCTATCTTTCCTCTCTACCAATTGATGGCTCTCTATCTTTCCTCTCTACCAATTGATGGCTATTTAAAGAGTTCTATGATTAACCAAAATAGCAACTCTTAACAACCACCTAACAAACTTATCAAATTACTAACTTGTACTAACTAACTCTAATATTCTATATTCTAACACTCCACCATTTGTTAGATTAACCAAATAGAGTCACAGTATGTGTTTCTTTTAAAATGAAATTGAAAGATTTTCTTGATAAATTTGGATTGAATATAATAATGCTCAATTTCTATGTGGTCTGGGATAGTGTTATGTATATTGAGGCCATTACTACTTCCAGGGTTTAGGAAACGACTGTCACAGCTATCGTGTATCTGATAGGGGTTTACATTTACGAAAGAGGACTTGTAGGAGGTTCTTTTTATTTTTTTGAAGGATAATTTAATCATTCCTCCACTCAGAATTGTGTGATTGTTTATTATTTTTCTCATTCTTTTCTGGCTTTGATTCTTGTGATGATAAAATACGATATGATAGATTTGAAGTGTGTAACTTTTCTAAAATTTTGTAATAATTCTTATTCCTAATTCAACCATGCCTTGCTTCTTCCAGGTTAGGTTCTTGACAAAAATATATCATCCAAACATTGACAAGGTATGCTTTGCTTTGATTCCCTTGCTTTTCTTTTCTTCTTTGATGATAACCTTTTATACAAGAGTTGAAGTTCGATGCAGCTTGGCAGGATATGTCTTGATATTCTGAAAGATAAGTGGAGTCCCGCCCTTCAGATTCGCACTGTACTTTTGAGGTATATTTAATTTTCACCTTTTACTCTAGTGGATTAACTTTTTGCTGGACCAATTCATTTCCTGAAAAACTGTAATTAATAGATCATATGTGAAATAATTTTTTTATGTATCTTAAATTATTTTTAAAACTGTAGTTAACTCAATGGATTTGCATGCCTGCAAATTGAACTTTTTTTAAATAAATGTTTTCTGTATCTTAAGTCATTTTGTTAAAAGAATTTTTCATTTTGGTCAAGTTTTATGTGAAAACAGATGGTTAAATTAACTTGTCAAATAGACATTTTTTAAACCATAAGTTTTCTGTTTGAATGCATAAAAGAGGGGTGGGGGGAGCGAAAAGAAACACAAATTGATTGATTGTGGTGATTTGCTCAATTTGTATGTGAAGGTCCAGCTGGGTCTTACTTTTGATTTCTGAGTTACTCTTGCATATACATAACATTGTGGAAAGTCAGGTTAAAAATGAAAAATTGACCTGCCATGTATTGGAAATAATGTTTTATTGATAATAATGTAAATTTTGTGGGTCCTATTTTAGTATTCAAGCTCTTTTGAGTGCACCAAACCCAGATGATCCTCTTTCTGAGAACATTGCCAAGCATTGGAAATCTAACGAGGCTGAGGCTGTTGAGACAGGTATGATCTCTTCTGGTAGCATGATTACATCAAAGTTTGTTAATTTTTAACGACAGCATCAGATGTGCTATGTGTATATTCTCTTATGAAAATGGTGGTTATTTTTTAAATCTGCAGCCAAGGAGTGGACCAGATTATATGCCAGTGGTGCTTGACAATTTGGTGGATACTTTTGGTCTCAAATAACAATAGTGGAAGTGTATGCTATTAACTATCAAATTGAAATGGAAAAATTTAGAGGAATTGTCTAAACTATGTGGAGTCCATTTTCCTCTTAGCTTCCGGTTACATGTTTATTGCTTTCTATTTTCCGGAAGACTTCTATTGGAACTTGTATGAATATATGGATGTTTTATGTGTCAAATTTAAAACATGGCCCATCTTCAACTGCTAAATGTAATTTTGGATTCTCAACTCAAACGTTTTGAATAAGCTTTTCTTTTGGTTTGTCCAAATTATCATGGATTTGGCTTGTCTTGAGTGAAGAGTACCCTTTAAATGGGTAGTGTGGAATTATAACTGAAAAATCTAACAGTGGTATTCAATAATATTCTCAACGGTGGAATTTTTCAATTATCAGTTATAACTTGCATTTTTATCTTTTATATCAATTTTAATAATCCCACTTTCCTCAGAGAAGTCAAATCCATTATACTACGTGAATCCATGTTTGATGTTTGGTTGTGAAATAAAGAAACTAACTTAAAGCAAGACGTTTGTATCCAATCGGTAAAGGATGGTTGTGTTTTGTTTAGAGACTAAGACAAAAGAGTTCTAATCAAACTTACGTTTCTTTCCTCGTTTGGATCTTGGGGAAAGACTTGTTTGAGGCCTTAAGTGTCTATTCCAATGTCAAGTCGATAATTGGCCTATTTGAGACTTTTTGTTTTTAATTTGAATTGATGGAATTGATTAAGCTCTGCTTGGAATTAGTGTTTAATATGAAGTTTGGAGTTTACTGTTAACTGTGTGATGTCGTTATTGTGGCCAAAACGTGCATGGACGGTGATCATCAGCAATTACATGACTGTCATGATATTGACATCTATAATACACTTAACTGCCTACAAATGTTCTCGTCCATGAAACCACATATTAAATATGGAGGGCCATACGATACAATCTTGCTGGCTAAGGTCAAACTTAGGAAGTTCATTTTCATAGGTTTTGGCGTTGAGCATATTGTTTCATTCAATGTACGTGGAAGCCTAAAGTCAATTTCAAACAGATAAGTCTGAATCGTTTTTTAATGTATGTAACATGCTAAACAAATCAAACAATCCATGATTACTCACCTGATGAAAAGAGAAGCTAAACGATGATGAGCTCTAGAATAATTAGGATCCAACCTAACAGCCTCTTCACATTCCTTAACAGCCTCAGCTAGTCTTTCTAAACCGGTCAACGCCGCGTCGCGGTTGCTCCGATAAGAAGCACTCCCCGGCGACATCGAAATTGCACGGTCATAAAGACTCAATGCATCTGAAAAATGACCCTTTTTGTAATGCTCATTCCCAACTTTCTTCAACTCTTCTGGATCCACACTCTGCACCCCCCTTTTTCCTAAATCACCCTCAATGCCACTTCTCATACTGTTACTCTCCACCTTCCCGGTAACAACTCCAACACCACCACCACGCATTATACTACCATGACCATAGTTCCCAGTTCCAGAACCAAGAACATCACTTCTCGAACTCTGATTCGCCGTCGTCATGCCCGTTTTCAAGATCCTCCCGGAAGGACAGATGTCAAGTTGTAAGAAGTTGTCTAAGATGTCAAGTTGTAAGAAGTTGTCTAAGATGTCAAGTTGTAAGTGTTGTCTAAGATGATGAAGTTATAAGATGTTGTCTAAGTTGTTGAGTTGCATTGGTTGATGAGTCAATGCATAGTCATTAAAGCTGAGAGTTGATGGCCCTGAGAGCTTTGCTCTAAATGATGAGGGCTTAAGCCTTGAGAGTTATTACTCTAACTGTTGAGGGCTTATGCCCTGGGAGCTTATTCCAAATGATGAGGGCTGATGGCCCTAAGAGCTTTGCTCTAAATGATGAGGGCTTATGCCCTGAGAGTTATTACTCTAACACGTTGAGGGATTATGCCCTGATTGGTACCACATGCATATTGAAGTCGTTGTCGTTGCATTTGTCAAGTGTTGTGTCGTCGTTGATGCATTGTCGTCGTCGTCGAGTTGTCAATGAATTAATAAGAGGTTAATGAAGAATTATGTGAAGTATTAACATTGTTAATTGTTGTTGTTTATGTTGTTAAATTCTTTTAATGAATTATATGCTTATTATTATTGAATGTGAATCTCACCCCTTCTGCTTGGAAATTGTTGCTTTTGCATGGGTAACTTGCAGGTGATCAAGAATAGTTGTAGTCATGAGTGGATTCTCTCATGTGTGTCTTAGGCGCTCTGATACGTAAGGGGATGAGAATTTTGTTGCTTTCTATTCCTTACGTATTATTTTTTGAATTTTCATGAACATGTTGTTGGAATAATTTTTATGAGATTTTACGTTGAGGCATTTGTGCCATAGTTGTTTAAAAGTTGAATGATTTCCGCTGCGATGTAATTTGAAATTTTGATATGACATGTTTTAAATAAATAGTAATTCTATTCTATTTATGATTTTATGAAAAGAAGTGTGACATTATGTATATGTTGAAATACTCTGATTTTATGTATTATTTTACATTGTTGGGAATACGGGGTGTTACAGATGACTATGGTGATGAAGAAGAGAGAGAAAAAGATTGCGAAATATGAAAGGAGAAAAGAGAGAACTATGATAAATAAGTGTCAACTGAAAGACTGAGACTCTAACTGTGTGAGTGAAATGATTTAGAGTTTGAGTTACTATTTATAAAAAAAAGGGTAATAAATTGATTTTCATCATTTGAGATGGGTTTGAGTATGAGTTCGGCGTGGGTACCTATATCCACATTACCCGTCTCGTACCCGTGTTTTGAAATCAGGGTAAACCCAAAGCCAATTAAAGCGGGAAAAACCCATCAAATTGGGTTTGGTTCGGTCGATTACCCGCAGATATGTGTTTTGTTGCCATGCCTAATAAAGACCCTCAATCTTCAACAATTAACAATTTCTAGGATTAAAATAGAAAAGGAAACAAATAAAAGTTAGTTTCACTATCTCAAATTCATGTGATTTTTCCTCTATTCAATTTCCTATTGTTTATTTTTTAAATACGCATGTTAAAGTACATATTAGTGATACCTATTTAAGGACTCTTTAATCTATTATCATACGAGACATTGATTCCTGAATATATATTCTAATTTAAAAAATATATATTAAATAATGTGTACATGTTAGACCTATTTAAAAACTTTTATTAGTTTATTATCTTTGTAGATGCTCTAACCTCCCTTCTTCTTCATCATCTATTGAAGAGTGGTCATTTTAAAATTTTCTTTTGTTCTAGATTCTAATAGTTTTATGTTTAATCTTACAAATTGTATCATGGTTATTCATTTATGTTTAATCTTAATTAAACATTATTATTATTATTAATGGAACATTAGTGTGACTTAATTGTAAGACTCTTTATTTCAAGAACAGTATTCTTAAAGATAGAGTAAGTAGTCAATTACCCCCCTGAAATTGTAAGTTTCGTCAATTACCCCCTCGAAATTAACAAAACTTCAATTATCCCCCTGAAATTGCACAACGTTAATCAATTTACCCCCTCCATCAAATTTTTCTGTTAGTCAACATCACGTTTTGCAAATACCCCCCTGAAGTTTTGCACTTATGTTCAAAATGTCCCCTAAACTTAAAAATTTATATTTTTTTCTTATCTTTAAAAGGTACTAAAACACAATTGTACCAAAGCATCAAAGGAGGAGGTGGTAAATTGCTAAGAATATACAAAACCCCCTAATGCATAGCTCAACGGGATAAATTTTTCTGTTACCCCTAAAATTTTGCATTTATAAATTTTGAACTATTGTACTGAATCAAGAGTTTAATTGAACGTTTATTCAATAAACTATTCTAGACAGCTTAATTAAATATTTATCCATGTTTTAATTTACTTTTTAAGTTTATTTAAATCTTAACACTAGAGCATATGTTATGATATGAGTTTAAATCAATTTTAAATAAGCTTTTCTAAACCTTCTCTAAACCGAACAACGTTAGAGCTATGCATTAGGGGGGTTTTGTATATTCTTAGCAATTTACCCCCTCCTCCTTTGATGCTTTGGTATAACTGTGCTTTGGTACCTTGTAAGGATAAGAAAAAAATATAAATTTTTAAGTTTTGTGTCTTATGCAATACGGATGAAGAATCAACGCGTCATTTATTTTTACATTGTGAGGTGGCGAGGTTGGTTTGGTTGAGATTGATGGTGTGGATGAATTGTTCATTTATAATTCCTCCGAATTTATTTGTTCATTGGGATTGTTGGTGTGGGGAAAGTGGAAACAAAAAGGTGATCAACGGGTTGCGACTAGTTTGGCATACCGCGGTTTGGTTGTTGTGGAAAGCAAGGAATGACATAATTTTTAACAATTCTACTTGTGAGGTAGATGACTTGGTGGAGAAAATTAAAGTTTTGTCGTGGAGATGGATGTTGTACAGGACTAAAATTCAGGCTTGTCTTTTTTATGAATGGTGTTGGAACCCTCATTTATGTTCAACGTTAGAGCTATGCATTAGGGGGGTTTTGTATATTCTTAGCAATTTACCACCTCCTCCTTTGATGGTTTGGTACAATTGTGTTTTGGTATTGACGGAGGGGGTAAATTGATTAACGTTGTGCAATTTCAGGGGGTAATTGAAGTTTTGTTAATTTCGAAGGAGTAATTAACGAAACTTACAATTTTAAAGGGGTAATTGACTATTTACTCCTTAAAGATAACTAGTCAAGTTTTACTGGGAAATGAGATAACAATAATGCATAGAAATTATTATGAGTAAACTGATGGTCATATCTCTTTTGTCGAAGATATGTGATATCAAGTTTTCACATAATAAATCTACCATGAAAATACTACATAGTAAGTTATGTAAAGTGTAATGAGATATTCATATTGATAGTGATGTACGTCGCAATTCGATCTCAAACCACTCTGATCCCAAAAACTTCATGCTAAATATCCGTGTACGGTTTTTCAGAGTTAATTTAAAAAGGTTAGTTATTCAAAGAAAGCCACCTGCTGTCATGTAATAAGTCAATATACTCAACAAATAAAAAACACTTTGTCGAGAGTTCAAACTGCACTCCTGGCCTTTGTAAAGGGTAACTTGCAGAGTTTATAGATTTTGGAAGCATTGTGTTAAATGTTTAGTCTATGGCTGCAATCAAAGTATTCGGCTAATTCTAGTGAGAGAAACCTTCTTTTTCTCTCTCTTCTCTCATCAACCCTCAAACCCCTATTGCGTACTTTGCAATCGACCCAATAATGGCTAACAGTAACCTTCCTCGAAGAATCATCAAGGTTCGTTTCAATTTTCTTGTTAAGATCCCTTTTTCAATTTCTCTGATCGATTCGTTTTATCGATTTCTAAACCTAATTACTCTAAATCGTGTGTTTATTTTAACTTTTTCTTTCGATTATTGATTATCACGTTGATTATTAGCTTGATTGAACCTTTTTTTTTTCATTTAACTACCTTAATTAATTAGTTTAATTTCAGTGATGATTACAAAATTAAGAAAATTAAAGTGTTAGATGTTCAATCGGTGATTCGACTTTTTCTTTTTCTTTTTCTTTTTGTGATTTGATCTTTGTTGATTTTGAATTATAGTTATTCGTTCTGTATTTGAATTTGATCTTTGTGAAATTTTTGCTAACTTTTGTTTTTTTGATCTCTTCAGGAAACGCAGCGTTTGCTCAGTGAGCCAGGTAGTCTTTTATCCTCGTCGTTTTGTAGTGTAGAAGATTTCTCTTATGTTAATTGGACAGTTTTTGTTGTGTGATTCTTAATGTTGTGGTTTGTTATAGTGCTTTCTATGATACCTTTGGCGTAATTTAATCCATGTAGCCGACCTCACTTAGTGGGATAAGGCTTGGTTGTTTTTGTTTTCTAAGATACCTTGAATTTTACCTATGAAGCACAGACACGGAGACGACACAGACACAGATAACAATTTGAGAAAATGACATCATTTGTTGTAATCATATCATGTGACGGTTCGTGTCAGACACAATAGGTTTCCGACACCGGGACATGCCTAATCCGAGGAGTATTTGTGCTTCTTAGATTTTACCTTTGTGTGTATGATTTATGTTAAATTAGTGTTGTTAAATAGTGGCGCTATAGAGCTATATCACAGTGGAAATTGAATAAATCCCTATTTTCATGTTATATGGTAGTTAGTACAAAATGTTGTCAAATAGCGGCTATAGCGCTGCTGTTCCATTGTTGCATAGTGGAATTTCCCACGATCCTCATTGAACAAACCGTTATTTCCCGTGATCCGCAGTTGGCAACACTGCAAAATATTTTCTTGTTTTGTTTTGCTTTGTTGATTTATAATATTTGATCTGATGATGCAGTGCCTGGAATTAGTGCATCCCCTTCAGAAGACAATATGCGGTATTTCAATGTGATGATCCTTGGCCCAACTCAGTCTCCTTATGAAGGTAGTGATGACCCTAAGGGCTTGGTTTTACACCTTGAAATGTTTATTTTGTGTTTATCTTTGCTAGAAATGGGAAATGTTCTATTTTGGGGCTTTTGAGTAAGTGTATTATTGTTTCCTATAAATAATTTTTCTCTGATATGCAGACTTGTTTTGGGAATGATTCTGAAAGGAAACTGCTTTTATTTTTTGCCATGATATTTCAATTTCACTGCTTTTTTTATCTCAAGTTGAACATAAACTGTTAGACACTACGAACAGTCTATTAGTTATATGAAATGTTCTCCTGTTAATAATCTTGTGAGGCAAACAATTTGAGTAATGAGGTGGGCATAAGAATATTTGGATCTCATCATTATAGTCGTCAGTGATTAAAGAATATCTGCTTCTCACAGATGCCTTGTCTTCTTATCATGTGTATAACTTTAACCGCTGTATACATCTACTCAAACTATTTTCTTTGAAGTCCGTTATCTTGGTCCACATTGTTATCCCTTATATTTATCCTTGAGCTGGAAATTATTTATATTTCTAGCTTTCGCTACATATATGGAAAATAGTCAGTAGCTAATTACTATATGTTATCATTCTTGTGCATATAGAAAGTGCTTTATGCTTCATGAAAAGCTGCTTGCGCGTAGGTTGGCTCTGTTCGATAAAATGTGGTAGCGTTTTTTTTAGAAAATATTTTTTGATGACCAAACTAAATTAAATTTCTTATGAGCAGTGCTTTTGATTTGACCTATAAAGTACAAACCACTAACTCTTAAAATGGGTACTCTTCAAAATGGTTACTACATTAGAGTCAAGTCACAAACTGTTTTGGATTATAAGATACTATGGATGCTTATACCCTACATCTTTCAATAGTTTTTGAATTTTTCCACCAATACAAATGGGATATCTAACGATTTGATATATTACAGTATCTTATTGTGTAAAATGCCTAATACTGAGTTTGGTTAAGTTGGAGACTTTGATGTCTTTGTTCCAAATTAGGTTTGTTGTGCTTTGTTGTTCATAGTTGGAGACTTTGATATATATACATGTCACAGTCGTGTCCCATGTGTGTAAACTTCTATGATCATTTCTAGTGGATTATTTGACGAGCTTATTTCTTGTATGTAACTACTCTTTTGGTGCACCAAAAAAACTGGGTCGAACACTAGAATTTAAAATAGAAGAGCTAATAAGTTACTGGGTCAAATAAATGGATATTTACATACTCTAATCATTGTTATTGTGGGTCATCTTTTATACTCTTTTTCTCCTCCTGTTTGAAAGTCATAATGTATTATAAATTTGTATGGAAGTTGATGCATGAGTTATGGCACTTGGTTGGAGTGGGATAAACAAGACAAGATTATACTCGCATCACCACTTTTCCTTTTCAAGAAGTTGATGTCTTATAAATTTGGACTTGTTGAAGGGTTCACTTCATAGAGTGTATAGTGCACCCTGCAGTTCAAATATAATGCTAAGTCTGTCTCATTTTAGCTTGGGTGAGACTTGGAAATACATTTGTATGGGGAGGAACTATGAGTTATATGTGAACACTACGCGTATGTCTCATGTGTGCTTCTCTGATCATATTTTAGGGTTTGGAAAGGAGTAGATTACTGAATAAAAACTAGCTTGACTATACTGGAATTTTTTTATTCTCTCCTACCTCTCATAAAAGAAAGAAATCTCAAGTTTACTGACGTGCAAGTGTTTTTTTTTTTGCATTACTAGGGGGAGTTTTCAAGCTAGAACTATTTTTGCCTGAAGAATATCCAATGGCTGCTCCAAAGGTACTTAATTTAATCGTTTTCATTTGATTTTCATCTGTGTTGTGATATTATTTTGGTGTTAACTGTTAAGTTTCTAGTGTGTTATTGTCTACCAAGAAGAAATGACAACATAATTATAAATTATTTTCACCTGTAAACTTTTTTGAGAGTTTTAGAAAAAGGCTGTTCCTCTTTATTTGTCGTTCTCAAAGTTCAGTGCAACACCTTAACTATTCAAGGTGGAATAAGTCAATAAATAGTTGAGGGTATCATAGAAAAAGACCACTAATTCCATCAAAAGTAACAATTTACTGGTCCTCTTGGCATGTGTAAATAACCTTAAAACGACGGCTAAAAAGAAACACATATATTTTTCATGTCTTTGTATCTGATGATCGATGCCAAACTTATGAAGGCCATGGGACAAGATATTCTGTAAATTTGAAATTAATTACACAGATGCACAGTCTTGTGTACACATTCACCTTGCCCTTCATATCTCCCCCTTTGAAACTGATGCAGCGAGAAATGGTAAACATATTTCCCCCTTTAACTGATGCAGCGAGAAATGTAAACATATTTGATTAACTGTCTTAACATAGTTTTCATAATTTTAAGATGTTAAATAATGTGAGATAAGTTGATGAATTAAAATTGTGCGTGAAAATTCAATCAGCTAACTTTTTACTAAGCTTTCAGCTAAAAAAATAGCTTCTCCTGTTAGGAACCCAAGAATTCTAATCTTCAAGATTAGAGAAACGGGTAAAACAAACTCAAAATTGATAAAGATAAAGATTGCACATGGCTGAAGAATTTCTTATTTGTGTAGTGAGATTGAAAGTGAAGATACAACAGGTATACAATGAAGATGATAACCTTACACACCAAAGGAACACTCTCATTTCACACCAGATAATTCTCTAGTCACAATTTAAGTATTAAAGCTATCTTTCCCCTCTACCAATTGATGGCTATCTATCTTTCCTCTCTACCAATTGATGGCTATTTAAAAGTTAACCAAAATAGCAACTCTTAACAACCACCTAACAAACTTATCAAATTACTAACTTGTACTAACTAACTCTAATATTCTATATTCTAACACTCCGCCATTTGTTAGATTAACCAAATAGAGTCACAGTATGTGTTTCTTTTAAAATGAAATTGAAAGATTTTCTTGATAAATTTGGATTGAATATAATAATGCTCAATTTCTATGTGGTCTGGGATAGTGTTATGTATATTGAGGCCATTACTACTTCCAGGGTTTAGGAAACGACTGTCACAGCTATCGTGTATCTGATAGGGGTTTACATTTACGAAAGAGGACTTGTAGGAGGTTCTTTTTATTTTTTTGAAGGATAATTTAATCATTCCTCCACTCAGAATTGGGTGATTGTTTATTATTTTTCTCATTCTTTTCTGGTTTTGATTCTTGTGATGATAAAATACGATATGATAGATTTGAAGTGTGTAACTTTTCTAAAATTTTGTAATAATTCTTATTCCTAATTCAACCATGCCTTGCTTCTTCCAGGTTAGGTTCTTGACAAAAATATATCATCCAAACATTGACAAGGTATGCTTTGCTTTGATTCCCTTGCTTTTCTTTTCTTCTTTGATGATAACCTTTTATACAAGAGTTGAAGTTCGATGCAGCTTGGCAGGATATGTCTTGATATTCTGAAAGATAAGTGGAGTCCCGCCCTTCGGATTGGCACTGTACTTTTGAGGTATATTTAATTTTCACCTTTTACTCTAGTGGATTAACTTTTTGCTGGACCAATTCATTTCCTGAAAAACTGTAGTTAATAGATCATATGTGAAATAATATTTTTATGTATCTTAAATCATTTTTCAAACTGTAGTTAACTCAAATGGATTTGCAAGCCTGCAAATTGAACTTTTTTTAAATAAATGTTTTATGCATCTTAAGTCATTTTGTTAAAAGAAATTTTCATTTTGGTCAAGTTTTATGTGAAAACAGATGGTTAAATTAACTTGTCAAATAGACATTTTTTAAACCATAAGTTTTCTGTTTGAATGCATAAAAGAGTGGTGGGGGGAGCGAAAAGAAACACAAATTGATTGATTGTGGTGATTTGCTCAATTTGTATGTGAAGGTCCAGCTGGGTCTTACTTTTGATTTCTGAGTTACTCTTGCATATACATAACATTGTGGAAAGTCAGGTTAAAAATGAAAAATTAACCTGCCATGTATTGGAAATAATGTTTTATTGATAATAATGTAAATTTTGTGGGTCCTATTTTAGTATTCAAGCTCTTTTGAGTGCACCAAACCCAGATGATCCTCTTTCTGAGAACATTGCCAAGCATTGGAAATCTAACGAGGCTGAGGCTGTTGAGACAGGTATGATCTCTTCTGGTAGCATGATTACATCAAAGTTTGTTAATTTTTAATGACAGCATCAGATGTGCTATGTGTATATTCTCTTATGAAAATGGTGGTTATTTTTTAAATCTGCAGCCAAGGAGTGGACCAGATTATATGCCAGTGGTGCTTGACAATTTGGTGGATACTTTTGGTCTCAAATAACAATAGTGGAAGTGTATGCTATTAACTATCAAATTGAAATGGAAAAATTTAGAGGAATTGTCTAAACTATGTGGAGTCCATTTTCCTCTTAGCTTCCGGTTACATGTTTATTGCTTTCTATTTTCCGGAAGACTTCTATTGGAACTTGTATGAATATATGGATGTTTTATGTGTCAAATTTAAAACATGGCCCATCTTCAACTGCTAAATGTAATTTTGGATTCTCAACTCAAACGTTTTGAATAAGCTTTTCTTTTGGTTTGTCCAAATTATCATGGATTTGGCTTGTCTTGAGTGAAGAGTACCCTTTAAACGGGTAGTGTGGAACCATAACTGAAAAATCTAACAGTGGATTCAATAATATTCTCAACTGTGGAATTTTTCAATTATCAGTTATAACTTGCATTTTTATCTTTTATATCAATTTTAATAATCCCACTTTCCTCAGAGAAGTCAAATCCATTATACTACGTGAATCCATGTTTGATGTTTGGTTGTGAAATAAAGAAACTAACTTAAAGCAAGACGTTTGTATCCAATCGGTAAAGGATGGTTGTGTTTTGTTTAGAGACTAAGACAAAAGAGTTCTAATCAAACTTATGTTTCTTTCCTCGTTTGGATCTTGTGAAAAAACTTGTTTGAGGCCTTAAGTGTCTATTCCTATGTCAAGTCGATAATTGGCCTATTTGAGACTTTTTGTTTTTAATTTGAATTGATGGAATTGATTAAGCTCTGCTTGGAATTAGTGTTTAATATGAAGTTTGGAGTTTAATGTTAACTGTGTGATTGTGTGATGTCGTTACGTATATATTGTGGCCAAAACGTGCATGGACGGTGATCCTCAGCAATTACATGACTGTCATGATATTGACATCTATAATACACTTAACTGCCTACAAATGTTTTCGTCCATGAAATCACATATTAAACATGGAGGGCCATACGATACAATCTTGCTGGCTAAGGTCAAACTTAGGAAGTTCATTTTCATAGTTTTTGGCGTTGAGCATATTGTTTCGTTCAATGTACGTGGAAGCCTAAAGTCAATTTTAAAAAGATAAGTCTGAACCGTTTTTTAATGTTTGTAACATGCTAAACTATTAAGTTTAGGACATCTTTTAGTACATTTTCTCTCAATTATGGGTCCTTCTTTAGTGAGGCTTAAAACAAGTGTTTTAGTTATTCTTCAAGAGTCATTTAAGCTTGGACCCATAGAGGAATGACGGATAATTTTTTTCATCGTAATACGCTTGTTCATCTTCGTGATCGTCTTCACTCTGCACTGAAATATGTTTTTCTCGTCGTCATTGAAAATTGCTTTTCCACTTCATCTATGACTAATTGTTTTCCATTTTACTCCTCATTAATTATCATTCTTTTGAAGTTGAATCTTCTAAATGATTTTTATTTTTAAGTTTGTTGAGGACGAAGCTGATTAGTTCTCATACTTATCATTTTGAGTTTGCGTTATATGTATGAGTCATTCTAATGAGGATAAGCACAAACCTATGCAAGATTCTCCGCTTTAGACTTTCTCATTTTGGGTTGACATCAATGTCTATCATCTATCAACTTTTGTTGGTGTTTCAAAACAAGAGACATAAATTTGATTTGGTTGTTGGATGTTTTCGTATACATGTTAATTTAGTGGTAGCTTCCAGCAAGGTGGATTTAGTAGTAGCTGCCAGCAAGGTGGACGGAGCGGTGGGGGTGGTGTTTCCGTTAAAGGAGCAGAAGGACGAATAACGTGCATCAGCTATTACAACGAGATTGGGAGGAATGGTGGGGGAGTGTATCGTAGGTGAATTTGGGTGGTGCTTGGTGGTGATAAATTTAAATGATGTGAACGAAGATTTCAGTGATAAAGTTCATGGTTCACCAATCTTTTCCTGGTCCATTTTATATATAATGGAGCCATTGTTGAAAGCTATATATAATTTTCTTTTTACAGCTATAATTGATCCTAGATTATTAGGTGCATGAATAATAGCACCACGAAAGAATAGGAAATGGGAGTTAATGTGATTCATTCACTTCAAGTACATAAAAATGACATGTAACAAAGGTTATGTCACAATGAAAAATTTTGAAGTACAAAAGGTCCAACCAGCTACGACAAACTAACATCATGGATGACATACACAATAGTAGCACGATATTGAACCCTTCATACAATAATACATTGCAAGTCATCATTGGTATTATGGAAGAGAAGAAACCAGCAGAGAAAACGACCTTCAAAACTAAACTAAACTAAACGACACTCTTTTCTCTTCTCATCGTTCTCTTTCTTCTTAAAGTCTATATCTTGTTGCTACAACAGCTATATTTCCTGTTTCAGCTTCATAAGCTCTTTTAATTATGTTGTCGTACATCGTACGTATGCTACAGTAACATACATAAATAATTTTATTTAATATAATTCAAATACTAGCTTATTTATAGAATTTATTATTATTTTTATTTATAGGGTTCCATTTTTGTGTGTTGGGGCACAAGACATTAGGCATAGGCATGGCAAGTCACTTTCTTCTGTTTGCTGTGTCCTTTTATGAATTTCACTTTACAGCGCACGTGTGGCCCACGTGATGCACCATTCCTTGTTGGTTTTAACGGTTGGATTAAACACGCCGACATATTACATTACATATGCTTCTTAACTTGAGATATACAAGATTCCACGACATTGAATTGATCAAAACACATCTAAAATTTCAACATGGTTAATTTTCTCATTCCACCTTCTCGAAATTTTCTCCTTCTTTGTTTATTAATTTATGATCAAATGAAACGGCAAGGATCAAAGAGTACTCTAAAAAACTAATTATAAATTACTATCGGTTAACAAATTCTAATATCAACAGTTAAATTTTAATTTATTTTTTTTACAAAACGTTAAAGTTAAACTTACATCTTGTAAAGTACTCCCTCCGTCTCTTAATATAGCCACCTATTGTTTTTTTCACATTTCTTAAGAAATGTTGTTGGTGTAGTTAATGTGTCTGTTTTATAGTACAATTTTACAAAATCACCCTCATTCTATTATTACTAATCTCTCTTCCCGGTGTTGTTTAAACAGATAATGTGAAAAGTCAATTTATTGTAATTTTAAAATTAGTAGTAGTATTAAATAAGGGTATATATGGAAAAAAATAATTAATGTATGTTGTAATTTGAAAAGAGGGTTATATTTAGGGACAAAAAAAAACAAAAGGGGGGTTATATTAAGGGACGAAGGGAGTACGAATTTATCAACCGAGTCAAACATAGATTGACTTTATGCTTCCTTTGAATTAAACATGGTCACCGAACCTTTAATTTTAAAATTATTATACTCCTGCATTTGGCAAGTCCTTGTTATAGTCCTATTTGCCACATTAACACAAAATTCAACCTTGAAAATGGAGCTAAGGTAGGTGAAAAGCATAATACCTTTAGAACAAGTTAATTCTGATCATTGGTCACATAATAAGGGCTACTACAATTAAAACTCATATGGCCAAAGACCTTTCTACAGGTCCACAAAGAATGGCAATTAGCTATATAAGGTCCCACCAATGAAGGTAAGTTGCCTTAGAGAGGTGCCTTAAAAATACAGTTCACATACAGAGCAGCAAATAGCGGCACATCAAAGACCGACCATCACCACCTTTTGGAGTCTTTAGGGTAGGTGGTGAGATGAAAGTGCCCTCATTTGAAAGATAACAACTTCTTAAATGCTCACAACCCCCACATCATGTCTCACACAATTTTATAATCTATCATTTGCTTTTGCAGATTTTTTAGCTAATTAAACAAGATTTTTTTGTCTCACAAGCCCCACAAAAAGATCTATTACTATTTCTTTTTTACTTTAGGTTCTTTTGTAGATAAATATAATGACAAAAATCATTGAAAACCCTTCGCACATACAAGTGAAAAAACCGGTGTTCGAACCCCAATTACGACAATGGACTTAATAATTTCGTCATTTTTGTCATTTGAGCTATGATGTAAGGACTTTAGGCAAATAAGTATTTGAAATATTCAAGATATAACTAATTCTTACCCTAAAATCTGGCCAAAAAAAGTCTTCACCAGCAAGTATATTAAGATAATTTAATATTGAGATTGGTTATACTTAGTTTTTACTTGAAAAGTTTAGTCGAGTGTTCACATCATTTGCATTGACAAATATTTTTTTAAGACAATTAGTATTAAAACTAAAGATATTAACCATACAAATACATAAGTGATTTTTTAAATGCAGCTAGCATATTTTAAAAGTAGAGAAACATAAATCTGAAATTAGCAACATAATTAGGCTTATACACCCAACACCTTGATACGAAATTTTTAATTACATTTGAGAAATAAAGAAGGCATGCCGGTTATTAATTAGTAAGTACAAAATTTTCTTTTGGTGTGTAATTATAAGTACATGATTTAGTGGTCCACCGCCCAATCCAATTATTATTTATTTTTATATTAAAAAGGACAGTGTAAAAAGATGTAGTTATGAATTGTATCAACCACTACCAAGCCACTCCCCTTCAATATTAAACACAACCAACCTTCATTTAAAAACACATGTACCTTGCTTTTAGATGTCAAACATAACCATAAAAATGCCATCAACTTAAATGCTATAACCAACTATTTCCAATCCCAAGACCCAGTCACAGCTCTTTCAACCTCTGCCCAATGTACAAATGACAATTCCTTCTCAACACTCCATCACTTATTTATTCATTTTTGGAGTATATCACTATGTGTATGTGTTCAGAATCGCGCTGAATTTGACAAAATCAGCGTGGTACCGTGATTTTGTTGAAACTCTAAAGTGTAATTTTACAAAATCAAGGTGGCTTGGTGTGATTCCGCCATACTCACTCGAAATCCAAACGTGTAATGTAAGGTTTCAGTTTTATACAGTAAATAAAAACAAATAAAATTTTAAAAAATAGGAACTGAACTTTTATTGATTAAATGGCCAAGACAGAAAGGGGTAAAGAAAAAGAAAGAAAAAAAAATACCCCACCCACCACTTAACCTATCTCCCCCCTCAAAGGCTTCCATTGTCTAGTGTATATATCATCACATATATACATGTACAGAATTACAGACCCCCCTCTATAACTAGCACAACACCTTCCACTCCCTTTTGTCTATATCTCTATATTTTTCTATCTTAAAAAGCAATTTAAAATCTCATATGAAATCAATTGTACAGACATAACACATTCTTTTTACCTTAAAGAAAGAAACTGGGGATACAAGAAAATTGATCAAGGGAGTTGGGAAGAAACATTGGAACATATATGGAACCATAGAGCAATGAGGAATGAATGAATAAAATAAAAACTCCAAAAGGAACTTGACTACTACCTCTAAGGTTCCAACGGCATTCAATGATGCTAACGAGATTATTGTCTGGTTTTTTTACTATGTCACAGGTATCGGGTGGTGATAGTTTCATGGTGGGATCAAAAGACTGGAAGAACTGTGGGGACTAGTAGAGAGTTTAAGTAGCAGTTTGGGGACCGTGAGAAGGAAAAATGCAGATAGATGACAAGAGAGAAGTATTACAAATGGTGATGAATTCTAAATGCTGTAATGCCTCACTGAGTGTTCCAACATGTCGCGACTAGGGCATATGATTTCCTTCACTCTGCTCCCGTTTTTGTATATCTTGAAAGTTGGTACGACTCTAACGTTCTCAGCAGTTGCAACTGTCGGGTTTTCTTGAATATCCACCTTTGATCAAAGGAAAAAATGCACACATTAGGCAAGTTCCATTTCAACATCACTCATTTATAGCCAAAAAGAACACGTGCATGTTTGGAATCACGGTGAGTTTGAAGAAATCAGGGTGACACCGTGATTGTGTTGAAACTTTCAAAAGTAAAATTTGTTAAAATCACGGTGACACACAGTCAATCCAAACATGCACTTAGTGAAGTCAAAAACACTACCTTGAGGAAGTTAATAGATGGATATCGACCACATAGTGTATCCAAAAATGGTGATATTTGCTTACATTGTGAGTTAGAAGCAACTTCAAAATGAACAACAGAAACACCTGCAAAATTAAGAAATAATAATATCATGAGCACTGAAAGTTAACAACTGACTAAACTGAGTTGCAGAACACTGCTCTTTAAACAACATTTAATTACCTGGTAAAGATATTGCAGATCTAAACTGCTCAAGACCCGATACTTGTTCCACTTCACCACCAAATTTTAAATTATATACTTCTTCTCCACGAGATTTCTTTAGCGCAACTTGTGCATGAAAAAGAGCTTCAGCAACTTCATTGTCATTTGGAAGTTCTTTTCGTAAGACTTCGTAATCTTTTACTGCTTCTTCCCACCTCTCCAGCTGCATTTGAAAAAAAAGAGACGATTATATAATCAATAAACTTCATCACAAGTCACAACAATACGGTATCATAAAGACCGGCTAAAGACAATTTACCTTGCTGTGTGATGTAGCCCTTCGAAGAAGAGCTTTTGTATAATTTGGCTGGATACGCAAAGCTTGATTAGAGTCTTCGATTGATTTTTCCCATTGACCAAGCTTAAACCAACACGCTGCTCTATTGCAATATAGAACAGAATTTGAAGGGTCTAATCTCAAACCTTCCCCGTATGCCGAGCAAGCTTCAGTGAACCGTTCAGATTTAAAAAGATCATTGCCACGAGCCCGAGCTCTTGCCACCATCCTTACATTGTTAACCAAAACAGCAACTTCAAGATTTCGGGAGTCAATCTGGCTCGCCTTCTCAGCAGCTGTGACTGCATTCTGAAACCTGCAATACATCAATCATTGGTTTTCACTCTCCAATCAAAACATTTGCCAACTTAGGATTTCGCAATGAAGGCTACTAATGCTAATACGGTCTAAACTCACCTTCCCAATGCCATCTCAATTTGAGCTTTGACAAAGTAGGAATAAGCTTCGGAAATCATCCCAAAAAATCTTGCTTGAGAAGATGTATTATTACTATTAGCACGTGGCTCCAATTTCGGAACATGTAACAAAACTGATTCTGCATCATCAATTTGATGTAGTTTCAAGAGGGCTTCTGCTCTACACATAAAGAGCTGTACATTCAATTTCCAACAAAGTTCAGACATTTCATTTCATATACACATTTCCATTATAACATATTCAACTCAAATATATCACCTCAAAACAACTATAAAAACAAAATCATCGATATTACCTGAGGAGAAGAATCAGCTCCAGCAGAAACAGAAGCATCAAGTTCCCTTAGAACACTTTTCCAATCTCCTACTCGCCTAACATCGGCACATTTATTAATATGCTTTTCCACCATTTTCAACTTCTGCATCTCAGTCGGATCCGGCGTTAATCCCGGATGACAAAGGTGCTTCCTAGCATTCTCAACTTGTCCTAACCTGTCACAACATCACTTCTATCATCAAAACCATTCAATAAAAGGATCAAAGAATGCAAATCCAACTAATCTACCACATCTTCATAAACCTTTACAATGTCAATCAACATAACAAATAACAGATTCAGATTTAAATTCCAAGAACACTAAACCTTAAATTAAATCAAGACTAGAGATTTAACAACAAAATTAAACACTAATAACATAATTCAACAAAATGGGCTAGATCCAACCAATGCAAAAAACACACTTAACAAATCAAACAATCCATGATTACTCACCTGATGAAAAGAGAAGCTAAACGATGATGAGCTCTAGAATAATTAGGATCCAACCTAACAGCCTCTTCACATTCCTTAACAGCCTCAGCTAGTCTTCCTAAACCGGTCAGCGCCGCGGCGCGGTTGCTCCGGTAAGAAGCACTCCCCGGCGACATCGAAATTGCACGGTCATAAAGACTCAATGCATCTGAAAAATGACCCTTTTTGTAATGCTCATTCCCAGCTTTCTTCAACTCTTCTGGATCCACACTCTGCACCCCCCTTTTTCCTAAATCACCCCCAATGCCACTTCTCATACTGTTACTCTCCACCTTCCCGGTAACAACTCCAACACCACCACCACGCATTATACTACCATGACCATAGTTCCCAGTTCCAGAACCAAGAACATCACTTCTCGAACTTCGATTCGCCGTCGTCATGCCCGTTTTCAGGATCCTCCCGGAAGGACAAATGTTTCCGGTAGGAAGAACATTCAACGGCGGAGAGTTTACCGATTGACCCGAATGTAAAATACCGGATCCTGAATTGGATCTCGTATGACCCGGTTTCGTACCTCTGACATTCCCAGTAGATCTATCCGCAGTCGGAGAGTTCTCACTCGAACCAGAAAGTTCACCGGAGTTACTATTATCTTTATTCGGAGCTGAATCGGATCTTTTGGAAACTGGGTTAGACCCGATTCTACCACCGGAGAAAGATCCAGAAGAACCTGAACTACTACTTACCGACGGTCCGCCACGTGTCCTCAATGGGGAAACAGGTGAACCCAGATCGAGTTCACGGAAATCCGGTTTATTTGCTTCTAAAGTCACCGTTTGACGAAACCGATCGGAAAATTGGTCTAACTCCGGTTCAGGCTTTTCTGGTTCGGGTTTATCTGGTGAATGTGACATTTTTGTTGATTTTCCGAAATGGGTTTTGTTGAAAGATTGAATCTTTAATAATTCTTTCTCTCTCTAAGAAAAAGAGAAGACAGTGTTAGCAATGTGTGTAGTAAGTAGTGAAAAATGGGTTTGTTGAAGACATGAAGAGAAGAGAAGAGGAGAGAGAAAGGGATGGGGATCTCGTGAGTGTTGTTTTAGAGAGAGAAAGTTGTGGTTTTAGTTTTAGAGAGAGAAAGAGAGAGAGAAAGAAGAAGGAAGAAGAAGAATGGAGAGAAAGAGTGAGCTTTTATTTTCTCTCCTTTCCTTCTCTTCTTCACCTGCTGCTTCACGAGACAGATTTCACTTCCTTCTATCTTCATTTCATTTCACTTTTTTCTTTTTTTTTTATTTTCTTTTCTTTTTTTTATTTTATAATTTAATTTTCATGCACCATAACGCTTAATTAACACTAACCTAACATCGACTAAAGAGATTTTTAGATAAAAGAAGTTGACGTCGTGTCTTTATATGCTTAGGAGTTAACTTATAATCAATCGAGATAACCTTCATCGACATCGACTGTATAAATTTTGTTAAAACCAACCATCTTAGCCATAATGTGTAGTACTATGATATGACTTTAAATGTGATTTTTATACAAGTCAAATGTTTATATTGATTTCATCATAATTACGAGTTAAAAAGTTTCGAAATTGTTGGAGTAAACATCTTAAGTAGATTTCAAACTCAGTTGATTATATTTATATACGTGAGTTTTAGATAGTATTTGTTGCTTTATTTTTGGAGACAAAAAATGTGTGAAAAAAATTGTTAAGTTATGTGTATTAAATGTAAATATTTTTTTTAGGAGATGTATTAAATCTAAATAAATATATTCCTTGATTTATCATGATTTAATTTTTAATAATTTGTTTTGTTTTTTCTTGTAATGTATTGTGAACAGTATTGTCTTCTTTTTGTGTTTTCTATTTTCTATTCTACTACCTCTAAAATAATTTGGTATTTTTATATTGTTTTTTTGTTGAACCAAGTGTCATCCACATTCTCTACTCATCCTTGTGGCCAAAGCCAATTTTCTCATTCCCTGTCATTTCTTCATTTCCTTGGCCACTTGTCCTTCTTCTTAATTAACAAACTAGATAAGCTCTTCTCTTTTTTCATTTTCGTTTTTTTTTTTTTTTGGTAATAATAATTGGTGTAATTTCTATGCAGCGAATTTTATTTCCTTGTGCCCCCCACAATTAAAACCCATTTATTGTATTTCACCTTAAAAAGATACTACTCATTAATTTCCTAACTCATAAAAATAATGAAGATTCATTGCTTCTAATTCCTCGTAAATCACAAAAAATTTAAATTAGATTTTAAAATCCTTGTACTAGTAATTTACAACATTGATTGTTATGATACAAAAAAATAAATGAAAACATTTTTTTTTTCTTTTTCTTCCTTTTTTTTGGCAGTACAATTTATTTTCAATTTTGACATTGTTGTGACAAAAAACGGTCCAAATTAAATACCATGCTTTTTTTTCTTTGAGGCAATTAAATACCATGCTTGTCAACTAGTTAATGTATATACGGTGAAAAGGAAAGTCACACGGTCACACAAGAATCTTTTGACAAAAGAATGGTGATTACTGCTAATCAATGTGTTAATCCATGAGTTCATAAGCAGAGCAATTAAGGTCTCTAAAGTCACAAATTAACGCCAAATAAAACATTTAATACCTCCGCATGGTTACATTTTATTAAGGTCACTAAGAATCCTTTGCTAAATTTCTAAATGGGTTTAACATAAATATAGGGTGATTCTTGTAGAAGAGCTAAATGGATTTCCCCATAGTTAAAATGTGACATTAAACAAATCTTGCTCACTAATTGGAATTAATTTGTTAGATTTACAGCTAACATGTCAAACATCTTAAGTAATTTGGTCCCAAAAAAAATTAAGTAGTCTGAATATGATCTCAATCTCTTACATGTGGAGAAAACTCGATTTTTTTTATTTACAAAAAAAATTATGTTAAACACATTCTTTGATGAAGATTAACCATGTATAATGGGATTAACGTAAATTGGGTGATTCATGGTTGTAGAAGAGCTACATGAATTTAATCCATAGTGAAAATGTGACATTGAGCAAATCTTAATCATAAACTAAATCATGTCAAACATCTTAAACAAAGAAAATACTAACAAAATTAGTAACTTTAACTATGTAAATTATATAGTTACGACTTATAAATATGTTTCACTTGTATTTTTAAGATAAAATTTCATGTTTTAAGTTCCTTAAACAATGCTCTTAACACTTGTTGTTAACAAAGTCCCTTAAATAAATAGTCAAAATTTGATTTCAATATCTTACGGAAAGAGAAAACTCAATTAAACATCATATCTAAACAACGTTTCACATTTCATACTTATACCTTTTTCGTATAAACATATGAAAATGACCAAAAACATTTCAACGGTAGTTAACTACCGCTACAATACCACTGACTTATAACTAAAAAATCGACATGCCATGGGGGTGTACTTATAAAATTGTCATTAAAAATTTGACAAATTTACAATGTGCATGCCTTGGTGTTTGATGTCAAAATTAAAGAACCTCCTACTAATTAATAACATGCTGATGTTGCCAATGGCATTGCATTGCCACCAGAGTCCAGAATGAGAGAAAGAAAAGAAGACTCACTCATCCATCCCCAAACAAACAAGCTCCACACCACGTGGCAACTGGATGTGGGACCCTCACTAGCATCAAAATCAACCCTAACATTAGTAGCAGAAACCAGCTAAGACCAACCAACAATCCAACTCTCAATCACACTCTCACACCCCTTCACCAAAGCAACTAGGATTCATTGTTCCTTAGTTCTTCTAATCCATTGAGGGTGCACCGAATATATAATGTAGCATTAACAAACAATCCTCCAAAAAAACTTCTTCATCATGATGAAATTTAGAAATTCCATTCATTATCACAAAATTCCCTTTTTACCTTTAACTTATACCTTACATTCTTACCAAGAGAATTGAGACCACTAGGGACCACACTCTCAAAATGGAGCCCAACTATATCTCATTCTATGCCTAAACTAAACGTATAATCCTGCAAACAAACAAAATTGGTTTGGGGTAAGATCACTAAAACTCTAGTTTTAAGTCTAAGGATAAGACCGCTTTAACTAAATTTATGAGAGAAACAAGTCTCTTGTACAAACAAATAGGGTTTTGTATATCAAAACTTGTTTTAAATCTCTTTTATTTTTAAAGATTATTGGACCGGCTTTGCAACAAACGCATCGCACTTCTCTTATTCACTTTTTTTTCTCTCTTTTACTGTGATTTATTTATACACAAAAATAAATAAAAACACTAACCATTTTATATGTATTTGTCAATTATTTTGTATCTGTATTGTTCTAGATATACTTGATTTTCACAATCTCAGTGTCAACATTGTTTGTGTACATCCAAGATTCCTAAAGTCTCTAGTTTTTTCACTTTCTCACGCAAACAAGAAGCAACTATAGCCTCACTTAGTCAAAGCTTTTATTGTAATGTCCTGGTGTTATTACCATCATACCCTATATAGTTTTGAGATCTAGGACACGAGTAATCGTAATAGTTGTGACTAAATTGACTATCTATAAGTACAACAAATACTTTAAAAATCAAAATCTTAATAAAATTCAATTACAAAAATGGAATTAAAGAAATTTATAGGATCAAGAAAGACTTTATAGTCATATTAGTAAACATATGTGTTTTATCGTTTTATACTATTAACTTGTAGGTTTATTTGTATATATTTTTTTTTATTGTTTTTAAGAAATTTGTATTGTATTGATATATGTTATCAATTTAAATGAATGACTATAGTTAAATAAAAATAAACTACAAGACAATGAAATAGCTTAATGGACAAATTAGTAATGAGTTTTTCTTTTTCAATTTTACTGTTTAAATAATGATAAAAACGTCTTCTCTATGATCATCTCTAAAGATGAGTTATTTACCTAATAGGAATTTCATCCTATTAAAGACTCACATTGAAGAAAGAAAAAAATTGATACCTATTACTTACCATCGCCTATATAAAGACTAGGCATGGCAATGGGGCAAGGTGGAGACGGGTTTTACCTTCCCCGTCTTCATACCCTACTCCAATTACTTACATGTTACCTTATCCATATTTAGCGGGAATGAGAAATTAAATTTCATCTTTGTCCCCGACGGGTTCGGGTATTCCCGCCTCATTCTCATCCCCGTAGTGGATATATTTTTTTAAAATAAAAATAAAAGTATTTTTCAGCCCTCGAGCGCAATGTTGTAAAACATTATCCAGCAAAGAGACGACGACAATCGATGACTATGGTGATGGAGAAGAGAGAGACAGTGATTGTGAAATATGAAAGGAGAAAAGAGAGAACAATGATAAATAAGTGTTAACTGAAAGACTGAGACTCTAACTGTGTGAGTGAAATGATTTAGAGTTTGAGTTACTATTTATAAAAAAAGGGTAATAAATTGATTTTCATCATTTGAGATGGGTTTGATTATGAGTTCGGGGTGGGTACCTATATCCACATTACCCGTCTCGTACCCGTGTTTTGGAAATTGGAGAAAACTCAAAGCCAATTAAAGCGGAAAAAACCCATCAAATTGGGTTTGGTTCGGACGGTTACCCGCGGATATGGGTTTTGTTGTCATGCCTAATAAAGACCCTCGATCTTCAACAATTAACAATTTCTAGGATTAAAATAGAAAAGGAAACATATAAAAGTTAGTTTCACTATCTCAAATTCATGTGATTTTTCTTCTATTCAATTTCCTATTGTTTATTTTTTAAATATGCATGTTAAAGTACATACTAGTGATACCTATTTAAAGACTCTTTTTAATCTACTATCATACGAGTCATTGATTCCTTAATATATATTCTAATTTATAAAAAATAAAAAAAATAATGTGTACATGTTAGACCTATTTAAAAACTTTTATTAGTTTATTATCTTTGTAGATGCTCTAACCTCTCTTCTTCTTCATCATCTATTGAAGAGGGGTGATTTTAAGAATTTTTTTTTGTTCTAGAGGCTAATAGTTTTATGTTTAATCTTACAAATTGTATCATGGTTATTTATTTATGTTTAATCTTAATTAAACATTATTATTATTAATGGAACATTAGTGTGACTTAATTGTAAGACCCTTTATTTCAAGAACAATATTCTTAAAGATAACTAGTCAAGTTTTACTGTGAAATGAGATAACAATAATGCATAGAGATTATTATATGAGTAGAATGATGGTCATGTGTCGTTTGTCGTAGATATGTGATATCAAGTTTTCATATAATAAATCTACCATGAGAATACTACGTAGTAAGTTATGTAAAGTGTAATGAGATATTCATATTGATAGTGATGTATGTCGCAATTCGACCTCAAACCACTTTGATCCCAAAAACTTCATGCTAAATATCCGTGTACGGTTTTTCAGAGTTAATTTAAAAAGGTTAGTTATTCAAATTGACCATGTAATATACACGACGTCTGAAAAATGACCGTGTAAAATAAAAAATAAAAAACACATATTTTAACCCTGTAATTTGATATTCTTTTTTTTTTTTGACCCTATAATATATGCGTAGTCCAAAATAGTGTCCTAGAGGTTGATATTCTTGTTATCATAATAATTATAGTGAGCAATCATAGATGAATTGATAATGATGAGAGTTGTTGTTGTTGAGAGATTAAGATTGAGAAATATAAATTAGGGTAATTGAATTGAGAATTTAACCATGAAAATAGTGTATAATTTGGATAAGTTAAGAGTAAATTAAGGTCCAAATAGTAGGTTAACCTTAGGATGATGTTGGGGGACGAAATTTGTAAGTTTAGGGTCAGAAACATAGTTAGGATTAAATTTGGTTACTGCACACTGCCAGAAACGCACGACCGTGCGCCTAAAACGCACGGCCCGTGCATTTGTTCCTGGATTTTCCTCCTCATGTGCGTTATAAAAACGCACGATCGTGCACTCTAAAGTGCAGTGCATGACCGTGCACTTTGTCCAGCCTTAAAAAAACGAATTTTTCTTCCCCAAATGAGTTCCTAAAGTGAAAGTTAGGGTCCCAAACCAATGTACCTAAATTAGGAAGGTTGTTTAGGGTATTTAGATGTGATTCCTCAAATTAACAACAAATCTAAAACATGAAATAGTTAAAGGAGTATAAGAGGATGTTAAGAGAAAATATAGAGAGATGGTATATGATAGTTAACAAAGTCAAAGGTAAATTTTTAGAGTAAGAGTCTAAGTTAGAAATTAATTAGGAAAGTATAAGACTAAAATAACCAAGACTCTAAGGTGTTAGTGGTTTATGATAATGGATGATATTAAAGATGGTTGATAATAGGAAGATATGACTTCAAAATGTAATGAAGTTTTAGTTGTAGGAATGAGAGGCGTTATAAGTAATGATAATGGTGTGGTAAAACCTTAACCTAAAAATGAAGAATAGGATATTGTCGTTAAAATAAGGATGTAGTAAATACGAGAATGACGATAATGATATGTTAATGTGTGTGATTACTATTTTAAAGTTATCCATGTGCTTAATGTGTGTGATTACTATTTTAAAGTTATCCATGTGCTTAAATTATACTCAGGACGACAAGTTCTGGATGTGGGACGATTAGAAGGTGTTACATGAAACCTGAGAACAGGTGACCCAATGGATCTTAACAAATGTTCTGATACCATCTTAGAAATCGTAGTTAAGTCTAACACAATTCTACAAAATCGACTTATGCGGTGAGGATTTTCCCCATTTATAAACACACGTTCATGTCATCTTTTGTTTGACGTGGGACTCTTTAACAATTTTTAATAAAAAAAAAAACATGATCTTATGTGAATTCATCCAATGGATAGCTTTTAAATGTGTGACATTACTCAAACAAAATAATCCAACCTCCAAGCTAAACTTTTTAACGGCATCAAGATTCAAGAAAAAAATTAATAAATTCAAGAAGAAAAAACATGAGTCGAGCCAATATAAATACGAGCAATGCTATATCTCTAGAAAAATAACATCATGAATTCTTCAGGAATAAAGAGCAGTCAATGACAATGCACTATTTGCCACAATTCAAGGAGGTGTGACTGAAAAATAGGAAATGAACAAATAAATCATACAATTAAAACTTGTCAGCTGTGTCTTGAAAAACTCTTTATGTTTATTTTTCTAGAGAAATAACATTTTCCTAAAAATATTTAGTCAAAGTCATTCAAGGAGTTGAGACATCATGGTTATATGATATATCCAATTCATTATATAGCACAGAAATATGGGAAACAAAGTGAATCTTATACACATTTGCACCACTGTAGCTTAGAAAAATGAGGGCAAGCACAAAATTAATATCAAAATCTACATATTTTAATAATCCATATAAGCAAAAAAAAAAAAAGTAAGAAAAAAAACACCCCTGAAGATAATAAAGCTCTTTATGAATAGATAAAATGATAAGACATGGGAAGAAGTGGAAAAAAAGGGAAATTGGGTAAAATTATAAATAATTTTTTTGTTTTACAAATAAAATTATAAATAAATAGAACACAAAATAAATAACATGATATTAGTGTGGTGTATTATATTTTATTTCATTGTGTTGGTTTTCTTCGTTGTTCTGTTTTTTTGTCTTTAACTTAAAGTACTGCTGCAACTATTTTTCTTTGTTGTCATTGTTGATTGTTTAATTTTTTTGTGTGTAATATATGTACATTTGTCAAGTTGTGATTACCATTAAAATTATATGAATTTTTCTCATTTGAATTTCAACATATTTCAATGGCGATCTTGAGCCAAAAACTTCCATCCTTTAGAGAGGTCACCAAAAAATTAATTATATTTTCAAACTTGAGGAGTTCAAGTAGGGAAAACAATTTATTCAAAAAAAAAGAGTAGGGAAAACAATAATTAAGCATTTGATAAATATATAGAATATATAAACTAATCGAGATTGAAAAAAATATTGGATGTAAATTTGTTAAAAAGTATAAAATTCATAGAAGAAACATGCACGAAAATATTTTGGAATGTACGCAACTAAACATTAAGTACGTATAGATGTCTTTTATGATTTATTATTTTTATATATCGAAAATCAATAATTTGGTTTGCAAAATAGAAGACAAAGTACTTAACCAAAAAAAAATTACAAAAAGATTATTCATGATAAATTATACTTTTCGAATATCTACCCCAAAAACTTCGCACATAAACATCCATTAAAACCGATCCATGTTTTTATCTCATGCACAATCCATATCACCAATGATTTATGAAGAATTTCAAACATTCATGATTCAACCATGCCTTGTCATAATTTTATTAATTTTTTTCTCCTAAACCACATAGCATAAATAGGTTGATTATGTCTTTTAGCTTTGGCATGAACGCAAATTATTGATTTTAAATGAATAGGAATGATTGGTGTGACGATGTATTTAGATGTGTGAAAGACAAATTTAAACAACATTCATTGCCATTAATGCATTTTAGTTTGTTGAAGTACACGTACGTGCACAAAAAATGTATAGGGTCAATGAACTCTTGCACTATATTTTTAATTAGTGTGTTAACCCGTGCAATGTCCGGGTGATAGACCATTGTTTTTCAATTTTAAATTGTTTTATTTATTGATGAAAATTATTTATCCCGTGAATTTTAAAATATGTTAGTATTTTTTTCGCTACAATAAATGAAAAATATATGTCCCGTGTTTTTATGTATATATGAAAAATATATTTATGGGTTTCAGATCTTCTTCGATAAAGCACCGCCGTGTATGTCCTTTTCATCGCTTTGGTGTTTGTTGATTTTGTAGTGGTCACTCGTTTCGTTCAACGTCGACGTTGTCTTGTAGATCTTTGACGTCAACGCGATTATTTGTTAGTCTTGATCTGGTTTTTTCGTTTTTGTTTATTTGTGTTTGTTTTAATTTTTTTTTTCTATGGAGATGAAGATGAGTGATGGTTTTGTTTCAGCTCTGTGATTCGGTATGAAAATATTGAATCTAGTTTTTTGGATTGAACATATGTGTTCTTTAGTTATGGCGTTGTTATGTTGGATGCATATCTCAAACATGACTGGTTTTATCATGATGTTTCTCGAAAGGGTTAGGTGTGTAGATGCTCCGTGTAGACGGTAGTGGCCGTTCTTGCATCGTTGGTGGACAATGATAAATTTATGTCGTTTGTTCATCCCTCGATCTGGGCTGCGACTGAAGTTTCAAGACCATTGCAACTCTGTGAATCGGTCAGTAATTGGTTGCTTTGACTCGAAAGGACATTTATGGCATGTTGATACTTTCAAGACCATTTGACTTTTTTTTTTTTTTCATTTTTGCAATTCGGTTTCGCGTCTTTACGTGGGTTTGCTGGATTGTCCGTGGTACTGGTTATTTAGGTTTGTTCTCTTTTATTATCACTTTTGTACTAAATTGTTGGGTTCTGCTTTTGTGGTTTACTAGGTCTGGTCCTTCCCCACAGTCTTGTACTTCCCTTTCTTTTTAATTTATTTATTTTTTTGGTACATTTTTTAATTTAATTTTTTTCGATTAAAAAAATATTTTTCTATTATTTTTTAGATTTATCAATGATTTTTTTTGCCTTTTTTTATGTATCAAATTCAATCACAAATTTGTCCTTTTTTTAGATTTATCGATGACAAATATTTCTCCCATATTTTTTTATGTATTAATGACTTATATTTTAACAATGTTTTCTTTTATCAGTGAAAAATATTTTACTCGTAATTTTTTATGTATCAATAATAAATATTTGTCCTTCTCTCAAAAAAATAAATAATAAATATTTGTCCTATGTCTTTTTTTTATATTTATAATGAAAAATACATGTTATGTATATATTATTGATTAATATATGTCCCATTTTTTTTATATATTTATCAGTGAAAAAACTTCATAAAAAATTGTGATAAAACTTGTGTCTTACTTTTTTATGTATGAATTATAAATATTTTTCCGTGTTTTTTAATGTTTGTCTAGTGTTTTTTTAATATTTACCAACTCATTCATAAAGAAAGAAACACATGCGCATATATGTTAGCTAATATTGGTTTAGCCCTTCTTTTCCTTATTTTCGTTTTAGATTGCTACGTGGATTGACTATTTAGACTATGTTAAACCGTATGTATATAGGAGATAGGAGGTTCTAATTTTATTTATTTTTTTAAATTATGTCATTTTATATAATTCTTTAGAGTGAATTTCACTCACCTTGTAATAATAAAATTTAATGAATTAAGATTTTATTTGATTATTGGTTACATTTTCTTACTTTAATATGTCATAAATGATGTAATTAAAAAAAAAAAGTTTTTCATAAATGATGATTATGATTGTTTCAACCTTGTATTACCATATGTAACATTTTCTTTGTATTGAATTTTAATATGTCATGTGTATTATCTCATTTTATTTATCGTGAAATGTATGTATAGAGGATGAACTCATAACCCTCGTCTATAAATATGCCAATCTAATATAGTCACACAATAACATTGAATAGTACACAACCCTTGATAGTAGAAAACTCTTGATAGTGCAAACTTAGTTTAACACTTAAAATCTCATCTTCTGTTTTCAATGTGTATGGAACCGTGACAATCCAACCTCTCATGGTCGATGGTCCACATTCCTGTGTGGACAAAATATTGTCACTACTATTCTCCTTCTCATAACTAACTTCAAGGTAGTTACCCTACAACATGTGATAACTCACTTAAAAGTCATACATTATAATAATAATTATTCTTACATATTTTGGGGTCAACTATGAAAATTATGAACTTTTTATATTATATAAATTTTAACAATAATGCTATTTCTCACGAAATAGTTTATCCTAAGAACCTTACGACTGAAGTGTTATGTGTTAAGTTGTTACTGTAGCATGTTCACATCTTTTTATCCAACCATCCTATGATTTCCGCTAAAGTAAATTCAATGGTGGCAAGAAATTTGAGATAGGTTCGTGATCATTTATGTCGCTACAAATAGCAGGCTCAAATTTTAAATGCCATTTAATAATTTTTGAAATAAATAAAATTATATTACCCTTCCACATAGTTTATCATGTGCATCACATGGATACATGCCCTAATAGATTATTGGAATTTAGAAAGCATGCCATACCAATATGGATGCATCAATAAGCATAGT
This sequence comes from Medicago lupulina, assembly GCA_958299785.1. NCBI lineage: Eukaryota > Viridiplantae > Streptophyta > Magnoliopsida > Fabales > Fabaceae > Medicago > Medicago lupulina. The sequence continues at coordinate 77,772,609 of OY283139.1, forward strand.
TTCTTATACTCTCTCCAGCATCCTTTGTTCCATTCGATTACCCGTTCCGTCCACGGCGGAGCTGTTAATTTTTTTTTCCTTTCTCTTAATTTCCAAAATCAATTTTTTGCTTTTTAAAAAATTACATTTACACATATACCAAACATTAAATGAAGACATGTCATCAAAATTAGACACATCATCACTAAATCACATGGGGGTCTTGAAACCAGAAAGGGGAAAAAACATAAGGTGCAAAATAGCGCAATTAAAAACATGAGGTGCAAAATCACACTTTTGACCAAAGATAGGAAGTAAAAGTACAATTAAGCCTAATTTTTATTACATTATACTTATTCATATTATATCGTTTGAATATTATATTTATTTGCGTGCATATTATAGAATTTAAAAAAAAATGTGATTTATTTGTTCCTCCTCTTATCTCTATTATACTATCAATATATTTTATTCTCTAATTGCTAATGCTATTTTTTTTTTGTTGCTTTATTATTCTTCTACCATGAGCCACAAAAGATTAAATTCATAAAGTCGCAAAGAATTAAATTCATTTTTCATATTTATTTAAAAAAATTGTGGTATTGCACTCTTAAGTATTATGTCTAGTTGGCTACGTGCCTGAATTATTATGTTATTTTATTATATTCTCTTAAATGTTCTTAATGAAAGTGAAGAAATAATATTTTATTTTATGCTATTTGCCTGAAATAAAATATAAACAAAAAAGTACATGAATTAGTTGGTTTCTTAATAATGTATATGCAAATACATTAATTCTTGTTGCAATCAATGCAGGTGAACAATGTCACTAGTAATTGTGAAGAAGGTAGTGTTTCCTGTGGTTTTGGTGTTGCTTCTTATTTATTTATGGAGACTTTCGGCTAATGGGATGACTGACTCCCCTTTTGATCCTTTTATACATTTTGTTTTTTTTATTTGTTATTGAAATATTGTTATCGTCTAGAAGACCATCCTAAGTGATGGATTATATAAGTCTACACAATAGTAAACAAATATTGATATGTGAATTATAAAGAAAAAAGTAGTAACAAAATTATTGCAAGACTGATTTCGTGCTTTGTATTTTAGTACTGATTCCAATCTTTGTTTGTCGTAGTCAGGAGATAAAGAGGATTTAAGGAACAAGGTTCTTAGAACTCTTTTCCCAGCAGGGCCGTACCTATATAATTGGAGGCTCGGCTCTCATTTAAAAATAGTTTCCTAATAAAATAAAAAAGTAATTTTTTTAAAAGAGCAATTATCGATTTAAATTGAAATAGGATCCATAAAGATAAAAAAATGTCATTATTGTAACTAAAAAAGAAAAGATAAATATTATAATCAATAATATAAAAGGAAAATAAAAATTAATTAAGAAAAACATAAGTCCTGGGTTAATTACGAAGAAAAAAGGAAAAGAAAAATTCATTAAAGAAGAAAAAAGGAAAAGGAAAAATAAATCAAGAGAGCTGGGTGTTGAGAGACCCAGGCAATAGCATATGCAACTCGTACCACACGGCCAATTGCAACATGTTTGATATTTTTTTCACGCCACTTGTATATATTATTTCTTTACGTGCAGTATATTAAAAAAAAATTGAGCCCCCAAATTTTGGAGGCCCAGCTCAATAGAGCTATTTGCACCTCTTAAGGTCCGGTCCTGTTTCCCACACATGACCTCGCTACTCTTTCTATAGAACAATAGTGTCAGTCGGAGGAGGTGAAAAACAACTTCAACGGTGGTTTATGGTTGTTTACGGTTGTCTTTCACCAATGTAGGGGGTGTACATTTTGATGCTCAAGTTAATGATATGTGTTGTTTTTGGATTTCCAAACTGTTGTATTTGGATTTTCAAATTCTATTATCTACCGTAGCTGTTACTAGGTTGAGTCACGACAAGGTCACTCTCTTTAAGACGTTTCGTGACATTGCCCAAAATTGTGCAAGACAGACTATCAACCACGCCGCCTCCAGGATAAAACAAGCTCAGCTACAACTGTGCGGTTAACTACTGTACGGTAGAAAACCGTTCGAGATATACACCCTCAAATATGGTACTAAGACCACTCTTTAATACTGAAACCAGTTTAATATGGTATTGTTACCATTCTATTATGGTGCTAAGACCACTCAAATATGGTGTTTCCACCATTCTAAACTTTAAGTTCTCCAAACTATCAATATGGTACTACGACCACTCAAATATGGTGTTACCACCATTTCTCCTCAAATAGAAGAAATGTTGATATAATATTTATTTACCGTTAAGATCATTCTTGATTCCGACGGGACATTGTTATTCCAAATAGGGACTATGATCTTAAAAGTACTCTTTATTCCGAAGGGACTATGTTTTTAAGACCTTTCTTAGTTCTGAGGGGACATTATACCGAATAGGGACTAAAGTCTTAAGAACACTCTTAATTCCGAAGGGACAGAAAAAAGGAGATGAGGAGAAGAATAACTCGTTAATACAATCTAGAGGGAGAAGAGAGGAAGAGTTCCCGACAACTCAATGAAACTCTTTGGTGTGTTTTTTGAACTGAGTGGAGTCCTCTATTTATATAGAGATTTTGTAACTATTTTAGCAAAAATTGCGGCAACAGTTACTCTAATGGATAAGACTAAAAGTGAACCTATCCATTAATCAGTTCAACAACACTTGTGGATAAGATCAAAATGAAATAAATCCACAAAAGTGGAGGAAACAAACTATTGGATTTGAATGAAGGAAATATAAGAAATTCAATTAAATTCTTATTCTTATCACAACCAACATAAGCTAAATTTATGGAAAGTGATATTAACGAATAAAAATAATAATTACTATTATTTTTATCAGTATCAAGTATTTAAAATTAAATACCGCAATTTAAACACTACTAATGTGTGTGTTCTATTTTATGTGGGACCCTCATACTCAATTTTTTCAATTCACACAACATTAGATCAAAGTATAATTACTTAGTGTTTAATCTTCCAATTTTTCTTCCAACATAACACTATCCAACAATCCCCCACTTGAATTTAAAAAATGGTTTCAATAATAACGTCAAAACGTTTACATAAGGTTGCTAATAAACAAAGGTTGTTATAGATGGGAGGCAACTTGTTATTAATCTTGTCGAGGAATGGGGTTGTAATTTAGGCGAGGACGCTTTTATGTCGGAAGGTGAAGTTGATTCAACACAGGAGGAGGTGCCACAAATCAATAATATTGCAGGGATGGACGAGGTACAAGGAGAATGGGAATTGGATGATCTTGTTACGGATTTGCAAAATGAGTGGTGCCAACATAAGAAAAAACGTGATGCTCCCCTTAAACCCACTGTTTCGTCCAATAGTGGAGCAAATGAGCTTGGCAATGAATTTTTTACGGTTACATTATCCTCTATTCTACAACCTGTTCAGCCATCAGCAGCTGCTACGTGTGTTTCCTTGGACAAAAAATAGCAGACTCATGAAACAGTTGTGAAAACTCATGCCAAACAGCGACCTTGGAGCATAGATTGGATTGAAAGTCAGAAAACAATTACAGAAGGTGGTGTCGTTTTTTCCTCAAAACGCAAGCCAGTAACTCGAGACAATAACAACTCAACTTCAAAATCTTGTCCGAGTACAGCACCATCTAAGTCATAAGCAATCAAAAAGGGTGGCGTGGTGCTCCAGTCTGTTGGATTCATGCAGAAAATAGCATGCTTGCCGGTCAACAATCGAAAACAGATTATTCGGTTACTGAAGACGCAAAGCAACAAATCTCAAAATCAACAGACGCTTCAACTACCAATTCTTCTAAGAATTCAACATCCTCAGGTACTGTATCGGGTGTTAATGATTGGGAACATTGGTTGCATCTTCATGGTAAAGCAGACAAGGTGAATGAGGATATTAGGGATTTGGGAAAGGTAGTGGGGTTGAAGTTTAACTGTGATACGTCAAACAAATTTAACTCGCTATCGAGGGATGGGGGGAGAGAGTGGAGGGCAGCAGGTGGTTGTGAGGTGTTAAGTGGTGCGGCGGTGGGGATTGAGGGTGTGGCGGAAGTGATTTGAGGGTGTCGGTGGAGGGGGGTTGGGTGAGGGAGTTTTTAAATGAAGATTATTACTTATAATGTGGGGGGGGGGGGGGGGGTGGGGTGGGGTTAGGCGGTGGTGTGAAGAGGGTGGAGGTGAGAAGGTTGGTTATTGAAAAAAATCCTTTGGTGTTGTGCATACAAGAGACTAAAATGGAGTTGGTGAATGAACAGTTGGTTAAAGCTTTATGGGGTGGTAGCGTGCATAATTATTCTTATCAACCTTCTGTTGGGGCTTCTGGTGGGCTGGTTATGGTTTGGGATGCATCCAAAATCGACGTGTGGTCTTCCTTTAGTTTCGAACATGTTTTGGCTATCAAGGGTAATGACTTACTTACTGGTGAAGATTTTATCATTTTCAATGTTTATGCACCGTGTGACTTGGTGGGGAAAAAGTTGTTATGGGAGAATTTGTCTTTGCATATTCATAATAATAGCGATGCAGGCATTTGTGTCCGCGGGAACTTTTACTCTGTTAGAGGTATAGATGAAAGAAAGGGTAGAGCCGTGGTTTACAAGCAGACAGATGTGGAGGTGTTTAACAAATTTATTCATGACAGTCTGTTACTTGATTTGCCTATTTGTGGAAGGTTGTTTACTTGGTATAAAGGTGATGGAATTTCTATGAGTAGATTGGACCGTTTTTTACTGTCAAATAAATGGTGTGAAATATGGCCCCATTGCATTCAGGTGGCCTACCAACGGGGTCTATCTGATCACGTCCCGTTGGTGTTACATAATGACGACACTAATTGGGGACCTCGCCCGTTAAGAATGCTTAAATGTTGGTCTGATCTTCCTGGTTATGTTGATTTTGTTCAAGCAAAGTGGAAAACGTTCAGCTGTCAAGGGTGTGGCAACAGAAACTGAAAATGATTAAGGCAAGCTTAAAGGTGTGGCATTCTAAACATGTTCAGAACTTGGATAGTAGGATGAGGGAGGTAAAAGAGAAAATGTATGTTTTAGATACCAAAGCAGAAGTTGTCGATCTCCAAGAAGCGGAAGTCATCGAGCTTCGAGAATTATCTGTAGCGTTACAATCGTTGGCTCGTAAGCATAATAATGTCCAATGGCAGAAATCACGTGTGAATTGGCTGAATGAGGGGGATGCAAATTCAAAAAAATTTCACAACTACATGTCCAATCGTCGGCGTCATAATGCTATTAATGTGGTGTCTGTTGATGGCAGAGCGGTTGAAGGGGTGCATGGTATTAGAGCGACTGTTTTCAATTATTTCTCAAATCACTTTAAGTCAAGGGGGCAGCGTGGCCAGGTGTTGATGAACTTAATTTTCGCAAACTCTCGTTCGTTGAGGCCGGAATGTTAGTTAAGTCGTTTTCGATGGAGGAAGTGAAACAAGTTGTCTGGGACTGCGACAGTTACAAGAGCCCGGGTCCTGATGGTGTTAGCTTTGGTTTTATCAAGGAATTTTGGAATTTGTTAAAGGATGATTTGATTCAGTTTATGGTGGAGTTTCATCGTAATGGTAAGCTGACAAAAGGTTTAAACTCTACTTTTATTGCTCTCATTTCGAAGGTGGATAACCCGCAACAGTTGAATGATTTTCGACCTATCTCTTTGGTCGGAAGTTTGTATAAGATTCTTGCTAAGGTTCTTGCAAATAGACTCTGGTATGTTATCGGTGATGTGGTGTCTGAATCCCAGTCCGCTTTTGTTAAAGGGAAACAGATATTGGATGGTATTTTAATTGCTAATGAAGTTGTCGATGAAGCGACGCATTTGAAAAACGAGTTATTATTGTTTAAGGTAGACTTTGAAAAGGCTTACCACTCCGTCGATTTAAATTACTTGGACTCTGTAATGGCTAATATGAACTTCCCGACACTTTGAAGGAAATGGATTTTTGAATGTGTTGGAACGACTTCCGCGTCTGTTTTAGTGAATGGAAGTCCGACGAATGAGTTTCCTTTAGAGCGGGGACTTCGTTAGGGCGACCCTTTATCGCCATTTTTATTTTTGATAGCTGCTGAGGGTCTTAACGTGCTAATGAATGCCGCTAAGGGGGCACGTCTTTTTACCGAATACGGAATTGGTGATGAAGTTGAGGTTCGACTGACACATCTACAGTTTGCGGATGATACTCTAATCATCGGTGAAAAAAGCTGGTTGAATGTTCGTACAATGAGGTCAGTGTTTCTTTTATTTGAGGAGCTTTCGGGTCTCAAAGTAAATTTTCACAAGAGTATGTTGACTGGTGTGAATATACTCGTTTCTTGGTTGTCAGAGGCGGCCATGATGCTGAATTGTCGAAAAGGTACCATTCCTTTTGTTTATTTGGGGCTGCCTATCAGAGGTGATTCTAGGAAACTCTCTTTTTGGAAACCTGTTGTTGATCGCATTGTTTCTCGCCTGTCGTCGTGGAACCACAACTTTGTTTCTTTTAGTGGTCGTTTGGTACTTTTGAAATCAGTCCGGTTTACTTTTTGGAAACTCTCTTCCGGTTTACTTTCTTTCCTTTTTCAAAGTCCCTGCAGGTATAATTTCTTCTATTGAATCTGTTTTTAAAAAAAAAAAATGGGGGGGGGGGGTGGTGAGTATCTTAGGGAAATTGCTTGGATAAATTAGGAGTCTATTTGTACTCCAAAGGAGTAAGGAGGTTTGGGGGTTAAGAGGATGGGTGCTTTTAATTTATCTTTAATGGGTAAATGGTGTGGCAGATGGTTGTTGATAAAGAGGGACTGTGGTACCGTGTTTTGAAAGCTCGGTACGGAGAGGAGGGGGGTAGGTTGAAAGAGGGTGGCAGCCATTGTTCAGCTTGGTGGCGGTCCTTAAATAGGATTCGTGAAGGGGTGGGCGAGGGAGTTGGTAACTAGTTTGATAGTAATATGAGAAGGGTAGTTGGTAATGGAAGGGGTACCTATTTCTGGCATTATATTTGGGTTGGGGAAATTCCTTTGAAACTAAAATTTCCCAGCCTATTTGACTTGTCTGTTGTTAAGGAGTGTTCGGTGGAGGAGATGAGGAGATGTTTAGGGGCGGTTGATGGGAGGGAGAGGTTGTGGCGTCGTCGGTTGTTGGCGTGGGCAGAGGAGAGTGTGGGGGAGTGTCTTGTTTTACTTCTTAATCTTGTTTTACAAGAAAATGTCGAAGATACTTGGAGATGGCTGTTAGATCCTATTCATGGATATTCGGTGAGGAGGGCTTATCACTTTCTTACTACCTCGACGGACTCGGTGAATGGACCCCAAGTTGTCGACGTTTGGCATCAGTATATCCCTTCCAAGGTGTCTGTGTTCGTGTGGCGCCTTCTCCGCAACAGACTTCCAACAAAGGATAATTTGGTGCGGCGGAGGATTCTCTCTCAGGAAGACGCGATATGTGTGTTTGGATGTGGGAGTCAGGAAACGGTAACGCATTTATTTTTGGGATGTGACGTTTTCGGGTCCCTTTGGTCTTTGGTTTGGCATTGGCTGTGCATATCTTCGGTTTCATTGGTGAACTTTTTCAACATTTCACTCAATTTACTAATATGTCTGGCTTGCCTAGACGTACCCACATGTTTTTCAGGATCATTTGGTTTACCGCTGTTTGGGTTATTTGGAAGGAAAGGAATGACCGAGTGTTTAAAAACTTGGCATCAACACCCTCCAGACTCATTGAAAAGGTCAAACTGACATCTTTTTCTTGGTTGAGATCAAAACAGACAAATTTTACTTACAACTAGCATGACTAGTGGCGGCAACCGCTCCTATGTATGGGCGTCCACTAGTAATTTTTGTTTTTCTGTTGCTTTGGTGCTGCTATGCTTTAAGTAGCACTTTGATATTGTAAATACTTTGTTGTGGTTTTCCTTTTGCACGTCTTTTGCGGGGAAACTACATGTGTTATATATACCATTTTTGCTTGTTAAAAAAAACAAATAATAAAAAAATACAAGAGTAACAATTTTTTATTAGTATTTTGATATAATAATATTTAATTATTTATGATTGTGTCTAAATTCAAAATATACGTGTTTCCGACCATAGAAGTGTTGCTCTTGTTTGGTTTCTTTTTTGTGATCTTCCTCTATAATATGCTTTAGTTATCTTGTACTATTGTTGTTAATTAAACGAGGATATGTAAATATCATCATGATCATGAAGTCTCCATTACCAATGGCCAAAAATGATCTTAAAAAGAGAAAGAAAAGAATAATCTTTCTTAAGCAGCACACATACCATATATGATATTAGTTCTAGGGAAAGTTCAATGTACTAGACCCTAAGAAAGCATCTACGTGGGGTATTGTATATCATATTATAATGTAATTATACTCCCTTGCTTTCACCCAAAATAAACAACTCCCGTCATTTCTTGGTTCATTAAACAAAGCTAGAGAACAAGGCAACTTTTTGTCCACGGTATTATCTCAATGATATTATTAATATACATGGTTTAGCCAAAGAGTTGGATGGTCATAGCAAGTATATTTAGTTTTTTTTTTTTTGTTGATTTAGTATATTGAAGTGTGTTCTTCCTTAAGATTTTAGGTTTATCCATTATTATTGAATCATTTGAACAAAAACATCTTAAAATAAATGTCCATTTCAATCTCTTGAATATTATTAATTACTTATTCTTATTTGTTATCTCTAATTAATACTACTTACATTATTCGTTATCACTAATTAATACTATTGTATGTAGTAGAGAAGGTTGGGCAGTATTTGGAACAATTTATTTGTGACATTTGGCGCCACTATAAGAATTGGACAACTTTATTTGAGCCACAAATTAAAGGTTCCTTAATCTGAAATTTATATAATCAGCAAAAGCACTAATGTACAATATATAAAATCCAAAATCATAAAAGATTGTTTTGTCAAATGGTTCCTCCCCCAAATTATAAGGCTAGCCCTCCTCTTATCCTGGCAGTTGAGTTAGTTAGGTAGGAGTGATTTGTCATGCTGAACAGTGACTGACAATTAGTGTATCTTCTTATAACAACTGTTATTTATTTTTAATTAATGTTTGTGTTGTATATACGCTCACAATTGTGATGACTAATATCTCATGAAGAATATAATCAAATAAGTGACGGTGCTCTCTTTAAAGAGTTTTAATTTTTATAGCAACAACAATTTTAATTGATATTGTGTTGGATATCTGATACATGTTTGTGTTTAACAATGACAAAAAAAAAACATTCGATTACATTCAATTATATTATTTTTTCAAGTTATCAATGTCATATATAGAATCTGTATATGTGGTAGTATATTGTAGATTACACTCAAATATATAATAGATCAATGATGTCAAACTTAAAATTATGACATTGTGAATTTTTTACCACATATTTGTATAATAAATTCAACCATTGGATTGAAGTCTATTATAACATAAATTATATCTATAAAGTTTGACCCTCTCAAAAGAAGATCTATAAAGTTAGAAGTTAATCTAAAATCATAAGACATATTTATGAGATACTTTAAAATTAATTCGTTTGATAAAATGATTTTAGAGTAATATTATTTTTTATAGACATGATAGGTTACAATAGCTTTCAATCCGATAATAAAATTTGTAATACTATTTTAATATATATATATATATATATATATATATAAGTCTTGCTAACTTGTGTCCTAAGGGCACAAGATAAGAAACTAAATGTAGAAACTTAATCTTGAAAATTATGTATTCATAATTTTAAAAACTAACTTTTATTTTGATGTAATATTTATTTTTAAATTCTATTTTAAGATCCATATCTTATGTCTTATGGAAATATAAATATATATATCGAGAAATGTGGAAACAATGAAAGGCATATCTGTTGGAACAAAGGGTGTTTCACAAGTATACCACTTAAGTTTTGATGATAACAAAGTATTAAAAATTATCAATTGGATTTGCTAAACATTTATTCAAGTGTGCAGGACCATTAAACAAAGATTTATTTACAAGAGGTTCTGTTTGAATAAATTAAAGAGCAAAGGAAATCTTAAACTGAAGCTTGAAGAATATCTGACTGAAAGAGCTCCTGGAAAATCAGAGTCAGAATGCGTCTGAAGAAAGAGCTTCTGAAGATGACGTCATCAGAAGCAAGTTCATCAGAGGCAGACTCATCAGAAGCAAATGGTATCCAGAGCAAAGATTCTTCAGACACCAAGAAGCGTTGACAAAGGCAATGTACGAAAAGTACAACCACTATGCCTACGTGTGTCCCTGCAACCACCAACTCTGCACAGTGTCTTCAATACACGACAAGAATAACAGTAACTGTAGCAGAAACTTTTCCTTATTTGATGGAATGGATTTGAATTTGATTTCATTGTACAAACCTCAAATCAAGCAAAGGATCAATGGTGTCAAATCAGCTTCAGTAAAGAAAAAGTGATGAGCTGGCATTTTCCCAACGTCTCTCAAAACCTCTATAAATAGAGCTGAAGACTTGAAGAAAAAAAAAGGAGACAAGTATTAGAACGAGATACACGCGAACTGAATTCTTATCTCATATTCTAAGTCGCAAAATCTGCTCATCAACAACTTAGATAATTCTTACAAAAGATCACATTTTAGAATTTCTAAGTCTCTAAGAAAACAGAGTCTGTTCTGTTTCGTTTTGATTTGTGAATACCTCTGATAGTATATCAAGTATTCAAAACTCTTTTCAATTCTCTGTAATTGTCTTAAAGTCTCTTGCTTGTGTGCTTGAGCATCTGAAGTCTCATTCTTGTGTGATTGAGCAAAGGAAGTCTCTTACTTGTGTGTTTGAGCAACTTGTAATTTGATATTACATTTTAGTGAAACTCTCCTTGGAAGTGCAAGGGGGACAGGACTACTTCCGGTTTGTGGAAGGAACCTGTATAAAATTGTTTGTGTCTTCTTTCTTTCTTGCATTTGTTTTTATTCCGCTGCTGAGACTCTGAACTCTGATTAGAGTCTGAACTCCTTCAGACTCTGAATCCTGAGAACAGTGCTATTTTTTTCGTAAGAAAGAAACGTTTTTGAAAACACAATTCAACCCCCCCCTTCTTGTGTTTTTCCCACCTTCAGTTGGTATCAGAGCATCGGCTCTGTAGTTAGCACTTAACCGTGTTACAGTAAACGATCGGTGAAAAACATGTCTGGGGATGAAGCTTCTGCATCTGCATCTGGTTCTGGTTTTGGTTCTGGAGCTGCTGTGCAGTATGACTACATCAATATCAACAAAAGTGAAAGATCTTCAAATCACAACAAACCTCCTATGTTTAATGGTGATCCTGAAATGTTTTCTTGGTGGAAAACCAAGATGTATAGTCACATCATGGGAATGGATGAAGAGTTGTGGGATGTTCTTGAAGATGGTGTTGGTGATCTGAGGCTAGATGAAGAAGGAGCTGCTCTTGATAGGAAAGCTCACACTCCTGAGCAGAAAAAGCTTTATAAGAAACATCATACGATCAGAGGCATTCTTGTGGCTGCCTTGCCTCATAAAGAGTACTTAAAGATGAGTGACAAATCAACAGCAAAGGCTATGTTCACCTCATTGTGCTCACTTTATGAGGGTAACAAGAAAGTCAGAGAAGCCAAGGCTACTATGCTTGTTCATCAGTATGAGTTGTTCAGAATGAAGGAGGATGAAAACATTGAGACCATGTACTCAAGGTTTCAGACTCTTGTTTCTGGACTTCAGATTCTGAAGAAAAGCTACGTAACGTCTGATCATGTGAACAAGATTCTGAGAAGTTTACCTGCAAAGTGGAGACCAAAAGTGACAGCCATTGAGGAAGCTAAAGATTTAAACACCTTGAGTGTTGAGGATCTCATAAGCTCCTTGAAATGTCATGAAATAGGTCTTAATGAGCAAGAACCTGTCAAGAAGTCCAAGTCCATCGCACTAAAGTCCAGAGGCAAGTCAAGTAAGGCTCTGAAGGCTTTGGAGTCTGAAGAAGAATCTACATCTGAAGATTCTGATGAAGACTCTGAAATTGTACAAGAAATGGCTATGCTCACAAACAGATTACAATACCTTGCTAAGAAGAACAAGAAGTTTATGAACAAAGGCAGTAATCACAAAAGTTCAAGAAAGGAAGATCAGAAAGGTTGCTTCAACTGTAAAAAGGTTGGACACTTCATTGCTGAATGTCCAGACTTGCAGAAAGAGAAATCCAAAGAAAAATCTAAGAAAGCGTTCTTCAAATCTAACAAATTCAAGAAGCAATTCAAGAAGAGCTTGATGGCAACTTGGGAGGATCTGGATAATGAGTCTGAGTCTGACAAAGATGATGCTGAAGATGAAGCTAAAATAGCTCTGGCTTTGGTAGCTACTGCTGATAACAAAGAAGAATCATCTGATGCTGAGTCAAGTACAGATTCTGAAACTGAAACTGAGATATGTCTAAAAGGAAATACAAAGCAGAAGTCCTGGTATCTGGACAGTGGCTGCTCGCGACATATGACGGGAGAAAGGTCTATGTTCCTAACCCTGACCATGAAAGAGGGAGGAACTGTGGGATTTGGAGGAAACCAAACTGGCAAAATCATTGGTACTGGAACAATTGGTAATTCCTCAGTCTCAATCAATAATGTGTGGTTTGTAGATGGACTAAGGCATAACCTACTTAGCATAAGTCAATTTTGTGATAATGGTTATGACGTCTTGTTTAATAAGAACAACTGCACAGTAATCAACACTGATGACCAATCTGTAGTGTTTAAGGGAAAGAGAAAGAACAATGTCTATAAGATAAATTTTTCAGAACTGACTGATCAGAAGGTATTTTGCCTTCTGTCAGTGAGTGATAAGAAATGGCTGTGGCACAGAAGGTTGGGACATGCTAATTGGAGATTAATCTCCAAGCTTAGCAAGTTACAACTTGTGAAAGGGCTACCAGACATTGATTATCATTCAGATGCACTTTGTGGTGCATGTCAGAAGGGAAAAATTGTTAAAACTTCTTTCAAATCTAAAGACATTGTTTCTACCTCCAGACCCTTAGAACTACTCCATATTGATTTATTTGGACCAGTCAGTACTGCATCCATATATGGAAGTAAATATGGATTGGTGATTGTTGATGATTACAGTAGATGGAGTTGGGTTAAGTTTCTCAAATCTAAAGATGATTCATATGATGTGTTCACAAAATTCTGTATTCAAGTCCAATCTGAAAAAGAACTTAAAATTCTAAAAGTCAGAAGTGATCATGGGGGAGAATTTGAAAATGAGCCATTTGAAATATTTTGTGAAAAATTTGGAATTGTCCATGAATTCTCTTCTCCTAGAACTCCACAACAAAATGGAGTTGTAGAGAGAAAGAATAGGACTCTTCAAGAAATGGCAAGAACCATGATTCATGAAAACAATCTGGCAAAACATTTTTGGGCAGAAGCAGTAAACACAGCATGTTATGTTCAGAACCGGATCTACATCAGACCCATTCTGAACAAAACAGCATATGAACTCTTTAAAGGTAGGAAACCCAACATTTCTTATTTCCATCAGTTTGGATGTACTTGTTACATTTTGAACAATAAAGTCTATCTGAAGAAATTTGATGCAAAAGCTCAAAAGGGAATCTTTCTAGGTTACTCTGAGAGATCTAAGGCATACAGACTGTATAACTTGGAAACACTCTGTGTTGAAGAGTCTATACATGTCAAGTTTGATGACAAAGAGCCTGGAAGTCAAATTCCAGAGCAAAGTGAAAATAATGCAGGTTCAGAAGAGTCTGATGATTGTTCAGAACCTGATCAAACTCCAGAGGCACATGAACCTTCAGAAGCTGTGACTGCTCCTGATGTCCCTATTACTGAAGCTTCTGAAGAAAATCAAGAGGATTCACAGCAAGTTATCCAATCCAAAAATTCATTCAAATACAAGTCTTCACATCCTGAGGATCAGATCATTGGTAGCAAAGAAAGCCCCAGAAGAACTAGATCACATTTCAGACCTGAAGAGTCTGCCCTGGGTCTGCTATCCATGATGGAACCTACTACAGTTGATGAAGCACTAGCTGATGATGGATGGATCTTAGCAATGCAAGATGAGCTCAATCAATTTAAAAGAAATGACGTATGGGATCTTGTATCTAAGCCTGAACACAAAAACATTATTGGAACCAAATGGGTGTTTAGGAACAAGCTGGATGAACAGGGAGAAGTAATCAGAAACAAAGCCAGACTTGTTGCTCAAGGATACAGTCAACAAGAAGGCATTGATTACACTGAAACGTTTGCTCCAGTTGCAAGATTGGAAGCAATCAGGTTACTTCTTTCCTACGCAGTAAATCACAACATAATCTTGTATCAAATGGATGTTAAAAGCGCATTTCTCAATGGAGTCATATCTGAAGAAGTGTTTGTAAAACAACCACCTGGTTTTGAGGATTTAAAACATCCTGACTACGTTTATAAGCTAAAGAAATCTCTCTATGGTCTGAAACAAGCTCCCAGAGCTTGGTATGACAGACTGAGTAGTTTCTTGCTTAAAAATGATTTTAAAAGAGGTCAGGTTGATACAACACTCTTCAAGAAGACACTTGAGAAAGACATTCTGATTGTACAAATTTATGTTGATGATATTATTTTTGGTTCAACTAATAGATCTCTTTGCAAGGAATTTTCTAAGATGATGCAGGAAGAATTTGAAATGAGCATGATGGGAGAACTGAAGTTCTTTCTAGGAATTCAGATCAATCAGTGCAAAGAAGGAGTGTATGTTCATCAGTCCAAGTATACCAGGGAGCTTCTAAAAAAATTTAAACTTGAAGACTGCAAGGAAATGAACACTCCAATGCATCCTACCTGCACTCTGAACAAAGAAGATCAAGGAACCAAAGTTGATCAAAAGCTGTATCGAGGTATGATTGGTTCTCTGTTGTATCTCACTGCATCTAGACCTGATATTTTGTTCAGTGTCTGTCTGTGTGCAAGATTTCAATCAGATCCTAGAGAATCACATTTAACTGCGGTTAAAAGAATCTTTAGATATCTGAAAGGAACAACTAATCTTGGACTTCTTTACAAGAAATCTTCAGATTATAAGCTAGTTGGATTCTGTGATGCTGACTATGCTGGTGACAGGATTGAAAGAAAATCAACCAGTGGAAACTGTCAGTTTCTTGGTGAGAATCTGATATCCTGGGCCAGTAAGAGACAAGCAACTATTGCTTTGTCAACAGCAGAAGCAGAATACATCTCAGCTGCTAGTTGTTGCACACAACTGCTTTGGATGAAACATCAGTTAGAAGACTACCAAATAACTGAAAACTGTATCCCAATTTATTGTGACAATACTGCTGCTATTTGTCTATCTAAAAATCCTATTCTTCATTCAAGAGCCAAACACATTGAAATCAAACATCACTTTATCAGAGACTATGTTCAAAAGGGGATATTAGATATTCAATTTATTGATACTGATCATCAGTGGGCTGATATCTTTACAAAACCTTTAACCGTTGAAAGATTTGATTTTATAAGGAAAAATTTGAACATGCATTTTGTCTCTGAGTAATGTTTGACTCTGAATGAAAAATCAGACTCTGAAAATTATCAGACGTTGAATAAGTTTCAGACTCTCCTAGGAGAATCTGAAAAGACTCAGCCTCTGAGAAAATTATCAGACCCTGAAAAGGAATCTTTTTGTGACTCTGAAAGTACTGGGAAGTGGAAAGGTTAAAGTTCTTTGTGTAGGCTTCTGACACGTCTATCTGCATTGGGAAACAACGCTTTTTAAGGGCAATGATGGTTTTTTTCTTTCTCAATATTTTTCGCGCCCCTCAAGTCATTAATACGCATGTTTGGCTATTACTTCTGAAATGTGAAGAGTTAATTTATTTTTCAAATCACTATAAATACCAAACACACACTACTCACTCACTTTCCTACACTTTTAAGTCTTAAGCAGTTTCAATCGAAAATCAATTTCTCTCTTCTCTCAAACTTAGAAACCCAAAACCCCCAAACTTCATCTTCTCCAAATGGCTTCGTCAGCAAGCGGTTCAAGTTCTAAATCAAACATCTCCATTAAACCTGTAACCGTTCCTCTTCCAATGGATTCGTTGGTTGTTCAAATCGAATCACCGGTGGATTTCGCTTCTTTGGAAAGAAACAAGGTTAATATGGAAGCGTTTATCTCTGCTCAGAAGATGGATGGGTATTTTCAGATGTTGAATGGTCCAACTTATGTAAATCTGGTAAAGGAATTCTGGGTTAGAGCTGAAGTTTTTGATGTTGAGTCAGCCAAGGCTCAAGAAAAGGAAGCTGTGTCCAGAAACCCTTCTCTGAGAGGAAAGACAAGAAAAGAAATGGGTCTTGAACCTTTTCATGGTCTGGAAATCAAGTCTGTAGTGATGGGTATCCCTGTATCTATCACTGAAGAAGTGATTGCTCAGGCATGCAGGATGCCTATGGAAGGAAGGTTTCAGTGGAACATCAGCAGCAAAGACGCCATGCTGGGCAGCTTTACAAAACTGCTGCTGAAAGGAAACCCTGCAACCAGGTTGGTTGAAATGAACACTGAGCACAGGGTGCTTCTGAAGATTTTGAATGAGTGCTTCTTCCAGAAGGGAGGAGGTGCTGATCAACCTAACTCTGATCATAAATTAGTGCTGTATTTCTTGGCTGCATGTCAACCAATAAATCTTCCAAAATATATCATGCATCATTTATGCTGGGCTGTCAAGGAAGCCTATAAAGGAAAGAGGAAACAAATCCCTTGTGGAAGACTCCTCTCTGAAATCTTCTACCAAGGAGGTGTTCTGAGAACTCTGGAGACGTTCAATCTGGCGTCAGACAGAGTGCTGGGTGTCTCTACTGGAAGGATGATAAATGGCACATCCCTCTACAACATGAAGGCCATTACATCAATCCTGACTGACCCAAAGGACTTGAAGGAGTCTGAAGCCCCTCTTCCTCTCATCAGAAATTTTCCTTCTGTTCTTAAAGAGAACAATCCTGAAGCATTATCTGCTTACTTAGCAGCTTTTGCTAAGGAATCTGGAGAAGCCCAGAGGAAATCTGAAGTTGCTGTGGCCAGAAAGCAGAAGGCTGCTAATACTCAAGCAACTACCTTTGGAACTGTGACTACTCCAAAGAGGAAAAGAGGAAAGGCTGATTCAAACATTGAGGAAAGATTTCAACGAGCCCAGGAAGAAAAAGCAGCTGGCTTTGTTGAGACTGGAAGACCACTCAAAAGGCTAGCAACTGGGGAGATTGTGATGCCTATGTTTGAACCCACTCCTGAACAAAAGAAGAGGACTGAAGAGCATTATCAGAACCTTAAAAATGAGAAGAAAAGGTTAAAAGCCCAATACCGGATTGATAGAGACAAGACTCTGGAAGCTATGGGCATTGATCATGATGAAGATCAACATCTCATTGAGAAGGTTATTGAGGCTCAGAATTTGGCCAAGAAGCTGGAAGAGAGTGCTGTGAAGGGAGCTCAGCAGGTTCTGCAAAAGACTTCTGAAGCTGTTACCTCAGATGCTGTTCCTCAAGAGAGTGCTTCAGTAGCTGCTGGGTCTTCACCAGTAATCCGGACAAGTGTTTCTCTCCCGGACAAATCAGTCACTGGGATTCCATCAGAAGCTGCTGCTTCAGAGGCTGCTGCCTCAGACGTTCCCAAGACATCTAAGGTAACTCAGAATCCAATTCCCCCACTTTCTTCTTCCAACTCATCTTCTACAGACACTGACTTAGACAATGCACCTCTAAGTCAGAAATTCAAAATCTCCATACCTATACCCAAGGCCAAAAGAACCCTCAAAACCAAAACTACCACTACAAAATCTAAACCTTCTTCTAAACCCACTCCCTACAAAGAAGTGTCAGATGATGTTTATAAGACAATAGGTGAGTTAGGTGAAAGGAGGATAGGCATCTGTAATAAACTACCGGCCAATCATCCCTTCCAACCACCTGTTATCCAACCTTTAAATATGCTTGCTCCTGATACTTCTATTCCACCCTCTTCAACCACAAACCCAGCCAGTCCACAAGTTGTTGATTTAACAGCTGCTGCTGAAGAACAAGTGGTAACTGACAATCCATCAACAAACAAACAACAACAACCACCCTCTTCCCCACAAAACAAACCCTCAGAACAGGATGACCTCTCCAATCTTGAAAAACATTATTCAGGAGAACTTCCTGAATACCAACAACAACAACCAACAACTGTAAACCAACTTCCAAATGAAACCATTCCAGAATCTGAAATGGAAACTGTGGCTACAGAGTCTGTCCCAGTGGCAGAATCTGAACCCACTGTGTCTGCTTCACATTCTGAACCACCACCAAACCACATGTCTTCACCCTCTAACTCTGACCAATCTTCACCCTCCTCTCCAATCCATATGTCTGACCAACCCCCCATCAACATTTTGGATTCTGAATACCTGGATGAACGTCTGGTGGCTCTGAATGATGAAATGCAGAGTTTGGTGCTTCTTCGAAACACTCCATTTCTACCATTCATCTATCAAGAAAGCTGGTGTAATCTTACGAATAGGGCATTGAACTTCTTTGATGGTGTTGCCCAGAAGTGTTGTGATATTCAAGCTCGCGCCATGGAACGACGCTTGCGAGAATCCCACTCCTCTTCTCAACTCCAGACCAAGCCTCTGTTTTTGGCTAATGCCCCGTTCTATGCTGAATCTGACTACGTAACAAGAGACACCAAGGTCTTCAAGATGCTGAAGCAAAAGGTGCTGAAGCAGCAAGAAGAAGCTAAGGCTAGGGAAGATCAACTTCTTCAGAGACAACTGGCTCTGGAAGAAACTGTTAGGAAGCAGTCTGAAGACATCCAGCGTCTGATGGCTCTTGTTCAACAGCAACAGCAACAGCATCAACCCCAACCAAACCCTTAGTTGCACACCTTGCTTTGTTTTCTTGTTATGTGTTCTAATTGCTTGGTTTCAATACTCTGTATTTTTTTTCTGAATATCTATATATAACAATTTCTAATTCTTCACTTTTGTTTCCTATTTCTTACTGTCTTTGATCTTTTTAATAGATGACAAAAGGGGGAGTAATAGAAAAGTATTTAACAGAAGCTGAGCCCAAGAATGAAATAAAATTTATCTTAACAAATTTTATTTGAGAACCCAATTTTATCTCATCTACATTCTATGATATTGGTATTAAGCGTAAAAATGAACTTAATTAACCTGGATAGGACTTAGGGGGAGCTTACAAACCTCACCGTAAAGAATATCAGACTCAGGGGGAGACTGAGCTTACAAAACTCAGAATCCTTAAGAGTCAACTTGTTAATTAAGTTAACAACAATTGATCTTTTTAAATACTTATGTTTGTCATCATCAAAAAGGGGGAGATTGTTGGAACAAAGGGTGTTTCACAAGTATACCACTTAAGTTTTGATGATAACAAAGTATTAAAAATTATCAATTGGATTTGCTAAACATTTATTCAAGTGTGCAGGACCATTAAACAAAGATTTATTTACAAGAGGTTCTGTTTGAATAAATTAAAGAGCAAAGGAAATCTTAAACTGAAGCTTGAAGAATATCTGACTGAAAGAGCTCCTGGAAAATCAGAGTCAGAATGCGTCTGAAGAAAGAGCTTCTGAAGATGACGTCATCAGAAGCAAGTTCATCAGAGGCAGACTCATCAGAAGCAAATGGTATCCAGAGCAAAGATTCTTCAGACACCAAGAAGCGTTGACAAAGGCAATGTACGAAAAGTACAACCACTATGCCTACGTGTGTCCCTGCAACCACCAACTCTGCACAGTGTCTTCAATACACGACAAGAATAACAGTAACTGTAGCAGAAACTTTTCCTTATTTGATGGAATGGATTTGAATTTGATTTCATTGTACAAACCTCAAATCAAGCAAAGGATCAATGGTGTCAAATCAGCTTCAGTAAAGAAAAAGTGATGAGCTGGCATTTTCCCAACGTCTCTCAAAACCTCTATAAATAGAGCTGAAGACTTGAAGAAAAAAAAAGGAGACAAGTATTAGAACGAGATACACGCGAACTGAATTCTTATCTCATATTCTAAGTCGCAAAATCTGCTCATCAACAACTTAGATAATTCTTACAAAAGATCACATTTTAGAATTTCTAAGTCTCTAAGAAAACAGAGTCTGTTCTGTTTCGTTTTGATTTGTGAATACCTCTGATAGTATATCAAGTATTCAAAACTCTTTTCAATTCTCTGTAATTGTCTTAAAGTCTCTTGCTTGTGTGCTTGAGCATCTGAAGTCTCATTCTTGTGTGATTGAGCAAAGGAAGTCTCTTACTTGTGTGTTTGAGCAACTTGTAATTTGATATTACATTTTAGTGAAACTCTCCTTGGAAGTGCAAGGGGGACAGGACTACTTCCGGTTTGTGGAAGGAACCTGTATAAAATTGTTTGTGTCTTCTTTCTTTCTTGCATTTGTTTTTATTCCGCTGCTGAGACTCTGAACTCTGATTAGAGTCTGAACTCCTTCAGACTCTGAATCCTGAGAACAGTGCTATTTTTTTCGTAAGAAAGAAACGTTTTTGAAAACACAATTCAACCCCCCCCTTCTTGTGTTTTTCCCACCTTCAATATCGTATATTCTGGACAAAATGACAATACAGTTGATTGAATTTTGTATTCAGGTGAAAATAATGGTTATGATGATTCAATATGCATGAGATTGACTAGAGAATCAAAGCCTTATATGAATGATAGCTTTTCAACTTGTTAGCTATTAAATTAATTGCAAATTCTATTGTACATCCAATAAATATGGGTGTATTAGTATATCAAGTAGTTAAATCAATAATAAATGAGTTGTTTTTTTAAGAAAAATTATTATTTTATATCATTGACAACTATAATAATTTAATTTAATTTACCAAAACCTTCGACGAAATAAAGTTGAATTTTTAAGAATTTTTATTACTCATAATAATGAATATTGATTATTTTTTATGACAAAATGTAAAAATTTTAATATGATCCTTATAAACAATGAAATGATTTTTTTTTTTTATGAAATGATGTTTTCTAAAATATAAACATTGACAAATAGCTTTTTATTTCATAAAAATTATTGTTAATTTATAAATTTTGTAAAACAAGAGTACCACTACACTCAAATTTATGAGTGTAATGTAAAAGTTCCCTAAATTAATACCTAAAAGTATGAAACCTATATTCCAGGTAATCTGCTTGACTTTTCGTAACCATGTCACTATTCGAAATAATTTCATTTACTGAAATTTAAATAAACTGTTACCGGCAATTTATATGGTAGCAAATGATAAATATCGCTCCATCACACTCAATGCGCAGATTATTTTGCCAAGTTAGGAGCAAGTGTCGATGCTAGCCTGCTTGACTTTGTTCCTGAGATCCTAGTTTCTTTTGTTCTTTTTGTTTCTTTTGTTAGCTTTGTAAACAAAAAAAAAATGATAAATACTTCTCTGTAAAGCCATTGATCACAGTCATATAACAGCTAGTTTTACGTTCCATTTGATTTGATTATCATACAAGATTTAGTTAATGATCTCGATGTGCACTTTTTTATATATTTTTTTTACACAATTAGGCACTCTTTTAGAATTGATCTTTTATCTTCTTTTTTTCTTTCTAAATTAGTATGTGTTACATTATGTTTGGTCCTCAATCATTTGTTTCATTTTCAACAACGATCATTGTAATTAGAAACATTAGAATATTAGGGTCAATCCTTAAGAAAATATACATGGAAGCCTTATAATTGATCGATATATCTTAAAATTCTCTTCACCCGTCAAGACACACGTACAACCTCTAAAAAATTGGTAATAAATGTTTATCCATATAACTAATATCATTAAACTACTCCACTTGCAAAGTTGCTTGAACAATAAACTTAATTGTGTTCTTCGGATTAGATCTTGATAGTTCGTGACAGTATTTTGTAAAAACCTTAAAGGATGACATAAATAATTTAACATAATTTAAAGGTGAGAGTAAAATTGAGTGTCCAAATTTTTTTGAGAGCTTCGTCAATATACACCTCACACTTTGGTGCAAGTTATTCAATTCTAGCAAGTATGAAAACGCCATCTCATCTCGATTACAAATTCTAATTCCAACACATTATCATCCGATGGAAAGTGACATCCGTAATATTGGTTCATAAAATTAGATGTAGAGGGTTTTAAACATTTGAAACAAAGAAAGTAAATATATCAAAGAGTATTTTGAAAAGAAAAAAAAAAACTTACATATAGAATTGTAGAGTAAAGAATAGGTATTAGAATAGTATTAGACTATGAAGATAGTATATCATAAAAGTTTGATTATTTTCTATCCACCGTTACACCATGCACGTGATAGAAATGAAATGGGAGAGGTTACTACAAATTTAGAATGTCTAGAAGTTAGAAACCTAAGTTTGTAAGGTACGGTATTTTTGAGGATTATACTGCAGACGACCCAACAATCATGGGTGTCAGATCCAGCTCGTCCATCACATGAGAAAAAGGACACATTTTGGGCTTTGGACAAAGGAAGAGGTGCTGAAATTTCATCATGTCTTTGCTGTTCATTCAATTCTTGTCCCCAAATGTGCATAAGTCAAGGGCTAAGAGGTGTGCATATTTTTATCATTCCTTTTCTAGCTTTCTTTCTTACTTCACAAAATGCTATGCATATGCAAGGTGTGACTATGCGTATGTTTGCTTCCACCAGCCTAAAAACTCATAAAGTTTTGTAACTTTACCTTGTGAATCGTGATCATAAATTAAGGCCACTAAAATTAGTATTTATGATTTTATTTTTTTAACATTGACGACATCAAAGTCTTCATTAGATCTATTAGATCGAAACTGATCTAACAATTTAAATAGATTGAACACAGTAACAAGGCGGAAAAGATAAACAACATCGTACAAAGATGACGAACAAAACAACGTCACACTAAGATGACAAAAACTAAAAAAAAATTAAATATATGTAAAAATCAATTATTTAAATAGAATAGAATGACAAAAACGATTTAGATGGTGATGAGAAAAACGAATTTGATGTAGCTTAGCCAATAATTTTAAATTAATTTTTTTTTAAATTCAATATTCAGTCGAATAACCAATTCAAATGAAAGACAAATTTTGTCATAAACTAAGGAAAGTTCAATTAAAGTTATAACAAAACTATATATGGACTTGTCCACATATATTAGTATCCAAAGGATTCGACTCAAAGACATTAAGAAATATTTTCCAACATTGCAAACATGTATAATTTTTCACACTGAGATTACGTCAAGATTAAACTCTTATATTATTATTTTGGGTTAATAGTGTTTTTCACTCCTGTAATATATGTCATTTTTGGTTTTTAATTTTGTAAAATTTTCGGTTTGATTTACACCCTTGTAAAAAAAAAGTCCGGCATACCCCCATCTCTCATCCAACTCACCAAACTCGCCGATGTGACGCTGACTTGGCTTTTAATTTTTTTTTGGTTGGCCACATCAAAAATGTAATTATTAAAATATTTGAAAATTTAATTTTTAAAAATCCAAAAATAATATAAATTCATTTATATAATTTTAAAATAAAAAATTATTTTAAAATTTGAAAATTATTTTTTTAAAATAAAAAAATTGTTAAAATTAAAGAAATTTTTTATTTTACTCCAATTAAAATTTTTTGTACAAAAATTAATTTCTGGAAATAAAATCATTTGCGAAAATTCATATTTTTTTTCCAAAATTTTTATAAAATCTTTTTCAAAATAAAAGTATTGGAAAAAAATCATATTTTTTTACAAAAAAAATTGGTAATAAAAAAATTTCCATAATTTTTTTCTAATTTTTACGAATTTTTTTATTTTCAAAAATTAATTTTAGAAATTTTTAAATTAATATAAATGAATTTAAATTATTTTTTAGAATTTTCAAATTTTAAAAAAATAATTTTCTGATGTGGCCAACCAAAAAAAATTAAATTAAAAAAAAAAAGCCAAGTCAACGCCACATAAGCGAATTTGGTGAGTTGGATGGGGGAGGGGGTATTTCGGGAAAAAATTACAAGGGTGCAAATCAAACCGAAAATTTTACAAAGATGAAAACCAAAAATGACATATATTACAGAGGTGAAAAACAATATTAACCCTATTATTTTTCTTCCAATGCTTAATACAAATGATACTATCACATCAATTTGTTGTAGGAACTGATTTTCATGTTCAAGTCTCATTCTCAACATGTAATGGATAAGAATAAGAATGTTTTTGTCATGGAGCTAGAATAACACGTGATAGGCCATGTGGTAATGGAAGAGAAAATGATCATAGAAACTTTAGGTGGAATTTGGCAGTGTAAAATCCTTTTCTTAAGCTTTTGTATCTGTTCAAAGAGGGCACCAATACTTCCTTATCCTTCTCCTCCATCCTTATCCCTGAAAACACATGTTGATTCTTCTATCTTCATCTTCCTTCATGACTAGCCAACATAGTCTTGATTACATTAACTTAGCTATTTCCCCTAGTTTAATAGTTTAGTACTTCATCAATTTCAAAGCTAGAAAAGGAAGTAAAAAAATTGAAGAGGTGTAATCTTTGATGATAGGGAAGGACTAATTAAAGCCACAAAAGATAAGAAACCAAACCACCGATGGCATTAAAAAATTTAAGGCATTTTGATTAGTATTCATATTTGATAATTTCCAAGAGGATAAAATGTCATGTGAGTAACTTGCTTGAGATTGTGGTGGAACATAAGATGTTGTAAATAACATAAACCACCAATTTTGTCTCTAGGCTTGCATTTTCTTCTTCTTCTCCTAGTTCGTTTCTCAAGTATTCGGGTCATAAACTTATAAATAAATAAATATAATACAATTTCCACAAATATAAAAACAATGTAGTTTATAGCGATTAACATGGATGTTGTGAGTTTGTTCGCAGATTTTTCCTTTTTGTTTTTAGCGATTTTGGATTTGTATTGTATCGATGTACCCTATCAATTTGAATATATGAATATCGCTTGTTTGTGTCAAAAAAAAAAACAATGTGGTTGAAATGAGATCGACGAAATTTTGGTAAGTCACTATTTGACGTTACATTTTAAAATTTTAAGTATAGATTGAATTTGAATAATTTATTTAAGGATTTTATATTGGAGATAACTCGTTCAGATTAAACTTGTAAAACGAGGATCGTCATTTTTTAGAAACTCATCTTAAACCTTATCTCTATTCTTTGTGGAACTCTTGGATTTTTTTCTAATACACCCCTTCACGCTCAACACTATAAACATTCATGTGTGAATTTAAATAGTGGATGACCCGACCAATATTATGATACAACATGAGAATTTTATGTTGAGTATAACTCATCTTTACAAAATCAACTTTAAAGGTGAGAGGTATAGTTTTTATAAACTTATTTCAGATCTTATCTATATATATACGGGACTTTAATATTTTTCTAATAAAACCCTTCCAAATCATCCTCCTCCGATATAGTTTTAGATTTTCTTATTTACGAGGATTTTGTATTATAAAAATAAACTCTCACATTCAAGTAATTTGATGACTAACTTTTCTTCCATTTCTCTTTCCTCTTTTATTTTACCTAAAATCTTTTCGTCCCCTCTAAACTCCCAAACAATTTTAGATCTCCCTATTTTGAGTGTTTTTGTAAATAATTATAAAACAATATTTTTTTTTACTAATATTTTTTATTTATTTTGAGAGTATTATAAAAACATCAATTGGATTTGAAGAATTTACTAAAGTTTATCAATTTTTTATATTATATTTAACTGATTGTCACAAAACTGACATGTAAGATGAGAATTTTCATTTTTAATAAATTTATTTTAAACCTTGTTTTTATTCTACGTAAAACTTTGACTTTTCCCTAATACAACCCTTTATGCTCAGCATTATTAGGTTTGGCGCATGAATATAAATAGTGGATTTCTATCGAAACACTCTGATACCATATAAGATTTTTATTTTAAGTTTAACTCATGTTTATAAAATCAATTATTTAAAGGTGAGTTGTAGTTTTTACTTTGAGTTTTTTCTAACAAAAAAGTTACATGATAATTTTTTTTTGGTGAAACTAGGACGTTTAGATAAATAGTACTCAATGTAGGTCACATTGATTATTTATTTTCATAGAAAATGTTAAAACGTGCCCTTAAGACATTGAATAAGAGAATACAAATAGAAATTTTGTGTTGGAAAGTGATAAAAAGTGGTCAAGTCAACTTATAAAAAATTTATAAATTATTGTTTCTAATGTAAATCTACTAATTTTGGTTACCTTAACTAGTGTCTTAAAGACACTTGTTAACAAAACCTTATTTGACAAAAAAAAATGATCTATATGCATTAGGGACAAGTTTAAAATCCAAATCATATATTTATTTATTTATTTGAAAGGAAAAATCCAAATTATATTAGTAGCACGGATTATTTAATTGAATGACATTTTTGGACAAAATAATCATGGGTGTCAGGAACATTGGTGGATTGCTATAGTTCGATCAATAGGCATAGACTACCTATATCTTTAGCCTTTCATGTCTTGTTTCTTCATCAAAAGAAGTGAACTACATAACAATGACATGCCTTTCCTTTATTCTCATGTCTCTTGGCCCTTAATATGAATAATCAATCATCCATCGTAATCACTATAATTCTTAATAAAAAAGCCAAGTCTTATATCAGGTGTATAAGTTTATTTTTACCATTGAATCAAAATGTTTCATAGTAGCTCATTTAATCCAATTACGAGACATGTTGATTAAATGGTAAAAATAAGTTTGTGTATAACTATTTTAGATATAAAAATCCTCAATATATATATTTGAGAATATTTAAAATAAACAATACACATGACACATCAAAATGAATCGAATACAAATAAAAAGTTATATGTGACAATGTAAGGTTGAATCATATAAATCATAGTCTAATCACATTTATGACAAACCTTTTTCTTAATGACATCATTTATGACATACTAAAATAGTAACAAAGTATAACAAAAAATTAACTAAAAATCTTCAACAACAAAATTTTGAAAAATGGCAAAAATGTACTAATACACAATACATAAATTATTTATCCATTAAAATGACATAATTTCAAAATTAGAAAAATAGAATTATAATTTATTAAATTTGCAAAAAAAATATTATTTTTTTATAAATTGTGATATAATATCTATTTATTTATATAATATATTTTGCATTGATTAAAAAATCATAATATCAAATAATTACATTACTTCTTCCATATGAATTTTTTTTTGTCAAAAAAAAACAAACTAAAATTGAAATGGTCTTACGAACAAAACGTTAAAAAAGACAAATAAAGAAATCTCCTATACATACATTTGAGAACAAACAATATGAAAAGTACATGTGACATTATATAATATTAATTATTCACATATATCACACACTACCACATTGTCATATTGATCCATAGTCATGAAAAGGATTATTGAAAAACAAATATATTTACCATATTAAATGATAATAACGAGGTTAAAAATGAAAAACATAACATTGATTACATTTTCCCAATTCATATTAACAAATAAGGATATTTTGACTTATAATATTTTTTTTTTAGATACATTGACTTGATTTGAAGAAAAATAGCATGAATTGCTGAATTTCAATTTCTTCCACCACTTATACAAAATTCAAATACAAATTCAAAGCAAGTGATAATAAGTTGAATTGAATCTTTCTTCTTCTTATTTTGAAAAAAAGTTGAACTGAATCTACGAGTACTCTATTTAATAATTTATTATAAACCATTAATTTGACTTATACACTATACATAAAAATAATTCCGAAACACGTATATCATTGATAAATAAATTTTAAAAAAACATGACAAACATTTTTCGCTGATATATAAAAACACGACAAATATTATATATATATATATATATATATATATATATATATAT
Organism: Medicago lupulina; assembly: GCA_958299785.1. Classification (NCBI taxonomy): domain Eukaryota; kingdom Viridiplantae; phylum Streptophyta; class Magnoliopsida; order Fabales; family Fabaceae; genus Medicago; species Medicago lupulina. The sequence goes on from OY283139.1 coordinate 77,800,555, forward strand.
ATATATATATATATATATATATATATATATATATACACAAACGGGACATTCAGTTGTCCCTAATAAGTATGAAGGAAAAAAACACAAGGCTAATATTTATTCCTCATTCATAAAAAAATATGAATTAAAATTTTCTTTGAAAAAATATTTTTTTTAAAAAAAGCACATCACAACAATTTGTTATTGAAAAATATTAAATAAAGCAGTCAAACACAAATATTCATCATTGGTACTAAAACACATGACAAATAATTTTCATTGACAAATAAAAAAACACGGGATACATATTTATCATTGATACATAAAAAAAATACAAGACAAATTTTGTCACTGATAAATATAAAAAAAAACATTGAGGAAAAACATTTTTTATTGATAAATAAAAAAAATAAGGCACATATTTATCACAAATAAATATGAAAAAAGGAAAATATCATGTGATAAAATATTTGTCGGTGATGCATAAAAAACATGAGATAAATATTTGTCGTTGATAAATAGAAAAAGCACGAGAGAAATGTTTGTCATTGATACATAAAAAATACAAGATTAATATTTTGTCCTGATACATAAAAAAACCAAATAATTTGTTTTGAACATATGTTTTAAAAAAAAAGGCACAAGACAAAAGTTTGTCATGAAAGAAGCACATCACATATATTTATCATTGATACAAAAATCACTGGAGAAATAGTTATAATCATTGATGACTGAAAAAACACGTGACAAATAGTTGTCATACCTAAAATAGACAATACTAATATAGAATACATCCCTCAACAAAAAAATACTAATATAGAATACATGTTTGTCATTGCGGTATAAGAAAACAGGCAAATTTGATAATAAAAAACACAATAAATAATTTTCTTTGATATATATATATATATATATATATATATATATATATATATATTTCCAGAAATTAAAAAATTGTAGCTTGTCACCGGTGCATTACACGGGTTAACACACTAGTATTATACAACTGATCTTTTAGATTTAGATCTTCTACCTTTTTGGCAGGAAATAGAGATTGACTTTAGATAAAATTTAGGTTAAGATAGAACAAATTATGATATTAAAAATGGAAGAAAAAAGATATAAAAAGAAAGCAAATTAAGAGAGATAAAAAATAAAAGTTAGTTAAATGAAAGTTAGTGAATCCTTATCACGGTATTTATGTGTTTATTCATCTCAAAATCTCGTAAAGTTTTTAACTAATGTACTTTTTTTAATCACAATTATAAACAACAGAATTATTTTTTAATTCATTGAATTACTAATGTTTTGGTCTATATTGTAGATCAAATAAATCAATTATTTAATGAATCTAATAAGTCATTTGTTTCTTACAATAGCAATCGAATAATAAGATTACAATTATAATATAAGATAAAATTGTTTAAAAATTATCTCGAAAATGTGGTATGAATATCATGTCTTTGATAAATATAATATAAATGATGAGTGATCTTTAAAGACTCTAGTATCATTGTATATTTTTTATAATCTAATTCATTATTTTAAAACGACATGTAAGGTGAAAATGTCAATCTTTACAACTATATTTCAGACTTATCTCTATAGTTGTTTATTAATTCCTTTTTTCATGTAAGGTTGATTAAACTCACAAAAATCCATCTTAGGCATTGCACTGAAACAAGAACACACAAGATGTTTAAAAGTTTGTTTGATTTAGAATTAATAGGTCAGAATCATGGTAATCTACCATAATACCAAACACAAACTAAATTGATATGTGAGCATTGATTTTGTGTCAAAGAAATAAGTATAGGCCACATTCCTTAAAAAAAAAGTATAGGCCACATGGCAATTATAAATGTTTTGTTTTATTTATATGGATGGAAGCATGCAACTATAAATGCTGATTTGATGACCTTTTATTGTCTGCTTAAAAATGGGGTTATTCTACATTGGATTCTTGAACTGCCAACAATGAAACCGATTAGTTTTGTTCAAGGAAGGTCTCTGTTGTTCTGTCCCATTCTGTGTTCAGTCATTGTATTTATCCTAAACTAATTTATTTTTTCCGTTTACTTACTTTGGATCCATATTGCTGTTATTGTTATCTTAAAGATGCTATCCACTATATTATTAGTTTGTGGTTAAAATAAGAAGGTATAATAAATAGTACAATCAAGTAAAAGGTTGCATATCAATGAGGAAAGTGTGTCAGGGCACAGCTATCATTGATATTTCTTAATGAAATTGAAATTGTTCTTTTCTCTCTCCCAATCTCTATGACTTGACTATTTCCTCATGTTCAATTTTTTTTCACTCTTCTCTTTTTTTAGAAAGAAAATGCTAACAAGTATTTTCATGTATTTATTAAGAAATGATATAATAACATTGTCTTATAAAATGTTCTCGTGAGCATACTTCAGTTGAGAAATATATGCATTATTATATATAGGGGTTAAGGTTCAAATCTAAATACCACATTTATTCATTTTAAATAAAGTTGAATTCTAGTCATTGAACGATAAAAAAAATATGTAACTGATGCTTTGAAAGTTTAAAAAAAAATGTTCTTAGAACAACTTTCTTTTATTAAGAAATTTGTTAGCATGACTTTTATATCGTTATGATTAAAAATCAAACATAAATGTGATGTTTATCATTAATATTTTTTATTAAGAATATCAATTAAAAGAGATGAGATATTCTCATAGTGTTTAAAATGTTTCCAATAAGATAAGATAAGAATTTATAAGAAGAAGAAAAAAAATGCGGGAATTGAGGAACTGCAATGGCACGTGATGGCCATTAGGAATGAAGGGAAATGATCATAGTACTGGTAAATACAGCAAAGACCATAGGGAAAAATGAATAAATAAATAATGAAAATGACATTTTGTGACTAGAATTATTCCACCAAGCAAGCACCTTTGAAAGAAGAAATTTGTTGTACATATTCAAAGTGGTCTGAGCTAAGTTCTGAAGATTCTTTCCCCAATGGCTATTTCATTGAATCTTATGATGTCATTTGTTATTTTGATTATACCATCTTTTATGATGTCATTATTGTTCACCGAATGGTAAATCACCTGGGTATGAACATGCATAATTATTAGCCTAGGATCCCATTCGGAAGTGTTGTGAACTTTTTGTTTTTTGAAGTCAATTTAGAATGTAACAATATTTTCAAGATCGTTTGCCACAAAATTCACCAAAAAAAGTTTTAATAATTTCTGTTTTTGTTTTAAGGTGTGTTTGTTTTAAGATTATCGAAATAAAATCGTTTTAGGATCTTAGGTCAACCGACAAAAAAGATATCGAAATTGTTAGATCGGACGTCATGATTAGGTTTAAATCCCGACACCTCTACTTTGTATGTGTGAGTTTATGATAGTTTTGTCATTTTTTCTATCCTAAAAATCGGTTTAGGATATTATATTTATATATTTACAAGTTTATAAAAATTGTATTCATGAGTTATTTGTGTCTGAAAATAAAATTTACGCATAATTTTACACAACTATCCATTTTTATGAGATTATCAAGAATTTACCTTATATGTTTGTGGAAATAATCCCTCAAAAAAAAATGTTTGTGGAAATAATATTTTCGTGATTAAGATTTATAGCAAAGTTAATCCCAAAAATAAATTTTGAAACATAAGATAAAGGTACCCTTACCCTTTTTTTTTTCAAAGATGTATCCTTAACGCTAACATGTATCAAACATGAAAATATTATATTTGTCATATCGTTGATATAAACACCCTCTAAGCTAACATGTCATCATCAATGATCAACAACCACTATTCGATCAACACCCGCCATCACTTTAACCATCACCGATTACCATTCTGACTATTGTCAACCACCACTTTGACCACTATCAACCATATTATGACCACCTCTAATCACCACTATAACCACCTCTACTATCTTTATCTTTGTTTTACGCTTTGATCGTGGTTTTTTTATACAATTTTTTATAAACACAAAAATTAATCATTTTGAAGTAATTGAGATTCATTTAAAGGGTTGAACTCTCCCAACAAATGTTTTTCATATACGAACTGAACAAGAATTATATGGTGGATCAAAATGTTAAAGAGCTCAAATATCTACCATTTTTGTCACATTATGTTGGTCGGTTTTATTATACACTTATGTTGCTAAATTAGTTTTTGGTTGAATATTTTGTTTGGTTGTTAGGTGTCATTATTATTTACTCTGCATTATCTTCTTAGAACTGCATAAGGGTTTCAATTCACAATAATTATTTAATACAAATAAAAAATTAACACTATATTAAAAAGATAAAAATTACTTTTATTTTAGAATATATATTTTTCCTTTGAAACTACCATGACATTTATCTTTATTGAGATCAGACGGAGTAACTTTAGGATGCCGACAATTACAATGCTACGTGACGACTTTGTACTTGTACTTTCCATTTATCACATTCTGCAGTTTTTCTGATGGCAGACATATATTAAAAAACCTTATATGATACATAAAAGTGAATAGAAAATAATTTCAACTATATTTTTATATAACCATCTGATATATTAGTGTTTTCCACAAAATATCTTGTTTATAAAAACATAATTGAATAGTTTTTATTGATACAAATAAAGTACATAATTCATTGGTAAAAATTTAATAAAATAATATATCTTATCACCGGCCAATTAATATCAACTTAGAAAATAGACCTGACAATTTTTAGAGTCCTCCAATCCAACATCAATGAAGCTCCAGCCTCAGGTGTCTCTGCATTGTAGGGACAAGCAATGTATCATTATATTTTAAAAAATAAATAAATGTTCTCATGCATAATACTACTACTTGCCAGCATAATTGTATGGAATTATTGATCTTCATGACTCTCCTTATTTTCAAACCTAACACATATTATATCATAATGATTAATTGTTCCTTCTTTGTGACAATTCCCATTTATTCAAAGATTAGGCAGCTGCTAATCAATCCATATTATGAGTGCACAACAATTAACCACTATAAATGGTTTGAATTAACACCCAAATCACTGTACTAATGATTAACATAATTATGCTTTATTTATGGGTTTTGTTAACTGGTGCCCTTGAGACACTGGTTAAGCATATCATAACAGAGATTTATTACCATAAAAGATAGTTGTTTTTGACATTATTATCAATTAATTACACAATTTCAATCATAGTTTTAAAAACCGGCTCGGACCGGCCGGTCGAACCGGTCCGACCGGGAACCGGTGGTTGTACTGGGTCGAGCCGCATATTGGATCGGTTATGCAATTAGACCGGTGAAAACCGGTGCGACTCGGTGAAAACCGGACAGAACCGGTGACTCGGTCGGTTTTCGAATCAAACCGGTTTTTACTGAAAATTCAAGAATTTGAATTTTTTTTTGCATTATGTGGGAATCAAACCATGTACTTCATGGTTCTTTACAAGCAATTTTACCACTGCGCCTTCTTGCCCGATGGTATCAACTTGTGAATGAAACTACATATATTATACATCCGCATTTTTTCCTTTACATTATCATATAATTTTTTTTGTTTCAAAAAGACCAGATCAATTTTTAAAAAACAAAATAAGAGCACATCATTATTAAATATAATATTTATCTTGTAATATAAATTTTGTCAAAATAGTAATATATATATATATATATATATATATATATATATATTATTTGTTTTAGAAAATACACATTAATATTAACATATATATGCAAAACAAAAGTTAGTTCTCTTAACAAAATATAACTACAAATATTAAAATTTATATTTCATGTCATTTTTAAGTTGTCGAGTCATCAGTTCAATACGATTTAATATAGTTGAATACTTATATAAATTTAACCTTAAGACCGAGTGATATAACCGAGTTATCCGGTTTAATCCGATTCAGCCATGCGGTTCAACCAGTGACCCAGTGGTTCGACCATTGACTCAGTGACCCAGTACACCTGCCGAGTTGATGACCGAACCGAGTTTTAAAACTATGATTTCAATGCATTAAGTACTATATAAATTCCTTTTTTATATCCTTAACTAGTGTCATCGGAGTATTGGTTTAGCATTTCCCTTTATTTATTTATCTTTTTTGTTCTTCCTCTTAATTTTCAAAGGTAATAGTTAAACATTAGTACTAAATGTATTTCAAACTCTGTTTCAAAAGCAGACAAAGGTGCAGTTGTATTGTCCTATAGGAGTACTACTATTAATGATATTGTTCCATTTGTAGCTTTAATTTGGACACACTAACAACACCACTTTCATTCTTCCTCTATCTGTATTTGTGCTTGTGTACAAAAATTGAGAACATAAACAATTCATTATTTATTTGTGTCAAATCAAAATTAGACTTGTGGGTTTGCTTAAATTGATCAAGTAGTCATCATCTAAAAAAAAAAAATTGATCAAGTAGTCACATAATGTTAAGCTTGTCGGTCCATATATTAAATTTGTAAGACCACCCACAACATAGTACGTTAAATTGGGTGTTTAAATGGGTCGTTTATGTCCATATCTCTCATTTTACAGTAATACTTAATAAACATTAATTTTCTCCAATTCAACACCTCAAAAGAAATCATCAAATAGGTCACATAAATAATTCTATGTCTCTAATACATTTCAACAAAATTTATTTATTTTATTAAGATTTATTAAATCGGACCCGCCAAAGATAAAGAGAGATGATGTTTTCATAGTCATTCTTCTTCATAGACACTCATATATTATACTCCATAATAGGGTGTCTAATGCCTATTTCATGTGATGTTAAATAGGTAAAACATCCACAATTATGGATGGTCTAAGGGTATTCTACAGAGCTATTGGAACATCAAAAACTATTTTTTTTACACAATCAATAATTATAAATATAGGTGGCGTTTTAATTTTATACAAACTATCATGTGGATTTTTTTTCTTTTTTTCTTTTATCAAAGTAAATAAATACTTATCTTAGGTTGCCCATAGGCAAGACGTTTAAGGGAAGAAAAGTGGCAAATGTGTTAGCTAGCTCCAATCACAAAGAGGCATGTTCACTATTTATTTGTTTTTACCTATATTGGAACATAAAAAGTCGAATTTCATGGGACATATAGGTCCCTCTGTGCCTTGATTCGTTGAAAAGATTTCCAGAAATAGGATAGTGGCCCATAATGATTAACTTTTGATGGGCCAATAATGGGTCCATCATTAGAGGCCCATATTGCCACTACTAATTACGATTCTTAGGAACTACATAGAAAACACGATCAAATTCTTTTCATTTGATGACAAAGAATGATACCCGATGCTTTTAACATTAAAAATTAATAATTCTTCAAAAAAAGCATTAAAAAATAATATTAAGAAGCTTGACATGAAAGACTTGAAAGAAAGGTGACACCCACTTTCCATTGTGAAAAAGAATATGATAAATTAGTTTTCAAGTTTAGGTCTCCACCATTGCACACACTAACATGTAATGGGGTCCAATTCCTTTTTCTTTAGGTACAACCATTTTTTTCTGTCAATAATATTCATTCATCAATGTTATTTGACTTTGTCAAAAAATTTCAATGTTATTTGACACTTCTCTTTTTTCTTTTCTTTATTGAGTCTTTGACACTTCATATTTGATTGCTAACCTTTTCAAACTTGTAGGAGCTAATACCATTGGCAAACCGAATAAATAGAAGATAACTTCCCATCATCTTTGATATTGGCTCCAATTTACACTAAACAAAAATTATTGTTGAGATTTTTATTTGTTGATTGATGGGAATTTATGTCAACTAGTTTACCAAACAAAATTATTAATGCAAATTAATTGAATGGAAAAGAATGGTGTTGGTTGTATAATTTTATTATAATATATAAGCAAAAATTTGGAATGAGAAATTGTTTATATACAAGAGAAAATTGAGGATATTTTTTTGTTGAGAAAGTGACATGTGATGTAACTTGGTATACGAAATAATGGAATAGCATATACGTTGAAGATCCTCATCAAATGTTTTATCATGATAACATAAACTGATTTGCTTCAGAATGGGGAGAATGGTTTGAGAATCAATTAAAGCAAATATAGATACGAATAAGCTAAGGGTATACAACTATTTTTGGTGTTTATGTTGCACCATACCTCTTGTGATGCGAGAATAAATTCCAAAATAATTGAAGTTTAAATCATGTGATGCGTTACAACAACAAAAATGTTCAGTGTTGCTATGAAAATATTTTATAATACATCAAATAATTGGATCTAATAACTTTAATGAATATGATAAATGTGTTTTTTTTTAAGGAATGATAAATGTGTTTTTAAATTCATTTCCCTTCTGTATTATTGACTTCCAAATTTGATGATGAGGCCATTGATAGGTTTAGTGTATGACAGGACCATCCAGCCAGGTGGAATGAGACATTTAGAAGCCAATTTACACATTGGTGAATCAAAATCACAAATTGAATAATATAAGGGTTTAATTCTACAATTAAACCAAAAGTATACTAGATGATGTCTAAAGATTTTTGCTTTAGAAATACATAGCATATATAACAAAGATTTGAAAAGAAGTTATTGTTTATCTATGATAAAATGTTAAATCACCACTAATTCTATTATGCACAAGTAAAATATGTATTGTATCATGTACAACTTTATTCCACCATTGCATCAATAAATTTTATTATTAGTTGAAGTGAGAGATATAGTGAAACTTATTGATTCACAATTTTTATGGGTAGTACAACACAATTTTTCTTGTGCATAATATAATTAGCCTTAAAGGTTTGTTTGTCATAGATTTTAAAAAAGTGATTTTTGTTTTATATTTGTAGAAATTATTTTTATGAGAACTGATTTAAAATTAGTAAATCTATTTTGAATTCATCATTTGTTATAAATTGTAAGTGTAATAGTAATTTCGACTTCCACTAACTTAGATATTCATTATTAGAGATTTAACATGATAAAAATTACATATTATTTCAAAAATATATTATATGAGAAATTACTTGAAATAACTTCTCATTTTAAAAAAAAATTACTATCCAAAAAAGTCTTGCCAAAATAATAAATTACTTAAAATGACTTTTTTATGAGAAGCTATTTAAATTAATTTATCTTTTGAAGCTTTTTTATGTCGTAACAAAAAGATTCTAACACTATAGAAATCATTTATATGAAAAGAAGAAGAAAAAAAACTATAACAATACCACTCCAATTAGTGGTTTCATGAATGTTGTTTTCATCAATCTTAACTGTTGAAGAGTTCCCATTTCTGGTTCGAAGTGTTTCTAATAAAATATTTGACAAACTTACTGTATTAATTTTATGCTCAATAACTCGTGAAAAGATTATATACGCTTATTCCATCCATAACAAGAAAAAGATCCGATTGATTTTAATTTTTTTTAGAAGCCAAGCACAAGTTATTACCTAGGAATCAAAACAAGTCTCACATTACAAGAAAATCAAAAGGCGAAAAAGAAAGAAGCCAACAAGCGGCATTACCCGATAGAATAACCAATACAGAGAGATGGATTACTCCACCATGTAAGGAAATCAAGAGCTAAACTAGGTTTGTACACCTTAAACCACAACCAAAAATGTTGTTTCGCCTTTTCAACAATCTCATCGAAACCATGAAAGGCTAATGGAGCGTTTTCTTCAAAAGAATGACATGAGATAGAAGCAGAAAACAAGTATAGTTCAATGATCCTTTCCAAAAAGGAAAAGAAGTATAATTAAATGATGTTATCATCCCTTAGTATATCTATTTTCTCATCCTTTACATATAAAGCCGGCCTGAAGAAGGTAAAGGGAAAAAATTACATCACAAGAAGAAAAAAAAAACAGAAAAAGACTAAGAAAAAAAAAGTGTCTTCTGAATTCTGATCACTTGAAAGGTATATGAATTACAAAGATAAAGATTAATGTATACACAAGGAGTTCCTGAACTAAATATAAGGATAAATACAAATACTATTCATCAGATTCCATTGTTGGACTCTGAATGCAGCTGTCCATTTGATGGAGTTCCAACATTCTCTTTTCTGGATTACAGAGACCTGTAGGTAAACACCATCCATATCATCATTCAGAAAAAAGATTTTGCTTTGATTTGCATTTTACACTACATGTATATATGTCTGACCAAAAATCATTAAATGCTCATTGAATAATATAAGCATATACAATAATGAATAAAATAACACTGCAACAAACCAATTCCTATTTTATTATCAAATCTTAAACATGTGAAGGGTATCATCATTAAATCTAATGTATCAATAACCTGCATGTGGCAAGCATGTGATCGAAGGACCCAATCCTCTCCAAGGATTTTGCTTAAAAATAACCCATCCGGGGCACAATGTGCACGGGTGACTTGTATAATGTGCCATAGCGGGGCAACTTGGACATTTTTCTATCAATTGAGTGAGATGAAGGAAAGATCCAACTCACCGAGTAGGAAAAAAATTCTGGTTCGAATGAATTGTGTAAACATCTGAAATGATGCTCAAAACCAATAGGAAGATAGAAAAGAAATCGAAGTTGTTCAAAGAAACAGAACTAGAAAAGTATGTGGACAAATGAGTTTACAACTAGGATAACCAGCATAAACCTCGATGAAAAAAAACATTCCATGAGTGTGAGGGAAGATGTCCTCAGGGTAGAAAACCAAAAACACGTGCGAAATGATAAGCGCAAACATGCTGATATTCACCACAATAGCAAAATATGAAGTTCAAAGCTAAGAGAGGGAGATGGAGAAACAATTTAAGTTGTCCAATACAATAGAATTGGAGAATTACATAGGCAAATCGGTTTGAGAGATGCCAAGAAGGTGCCTCAACAAATGTTAAGCTGGAAACTGTATCGATGTTGTTTAAGAGTTCGTATGATGTCGTTGGGTATAGACTATAGACGAATAGGTGAAGATTATCAATTTATGGATCTCTAACTAAAATTTTCTTTTTGACGAATCGTGGCGAAGTGATGATTAATGAATATATGATTATAATTTCTTTGATCTTGAAATGTTCAGCATCTAACTCTTAAGTTTGAAATTCATTTTCAGCCCCCTTAAAGTGCATTTCAGGGGTTCGGGTTCTTTATCCACATATGTTTTTGTTTTTCTACCTTAATGAATCCAATCTCCAAGCATTGCTTAGTCGAGTTCATTCTTCGGTCGCTACTTCATCCACTCTGTCGCACATAAATCAAGAAACCTTGTGCGGTGGAGGGAAGATTGAAATCCTCAAGGTAGATATTCAAAAACATGTGCGAAATGAAAAGCGAAAGCATGCTTACATTCACCAAGATAGCAAAATAAGTTAAAAGCTGAGAGATGGAGAAATAATTGAAGTTGTTCATTGCAATAGAACTGGAGAATTACATAGGTGGATTGGTTTAAAAGATGCCAAGAAGGTGCACCGGTAAATAATTGAAAGAGTTACATAGGCAAATCGGTCTGGATTTATCATGACTAGTTGATTAATAAAGAAGCTTAGAGTTGGAGGAGGTGGGGACAAGGGAGGGTGGCCAGGGAAGAGGCAATTGAAATACAACGCTGAATTTTTTGGTCTAAAGGTATGGATCGTAAAAAAATGCCTTGGATCTTTACAGAACAATTGAAAGATGCTGAAGGAACAATCAGTGGTTGATGAGGTGTGGAATATTGTTCGGTGCACAATCAGATAATTAACTAAGACTATTAGATTAAAACAAAATAGATGGTAGTGATTTGACGTAAGTCTATAGACTTACTCTTGGAGTCAATATATCCATCCTCTATATATATTTTTAACATTTTGCTGAACGGAAATACAAACCTGAACACTTTGGAATATCCCAAACAGCGATTGATGTCGATGTACATTCTGAAGAACAAAGTTCATGAATATTCTCATGGTTGACATTCATTGCAAGCATCCAAGCTCCAATGGTAACATCCTCATTGCTGAACATCCGAAAACTGCGTTTAAAAAAAATAAAAGGATGCAAACTTTACATTCACAATTATAGGAATATGGAAGGGAGGGGACTGAACAAGGCCCAAATCATCATGTTTATGCATTGTGAATTTTTTTTTTTGCTAATACTATGCATTGTGATCTCTAAAAACACCTCATAACTAATCTTTAAGGTATAAAGTATGATATTTTGTTAATTGGATGCAGAAAAAGAAATCTGCTCAGTGCATGGCCACCAACTCCCGAAGAAATTAAATGATTCATTTGCAGAAATTATTAAGAAACATTCACAACTTGCTCACTGCTCGATATGGAAAAAACTTATGATTATAAAGAATCAATGAACTAAGGAAGCATAAAGGGCATGGAGTACAAATGTACAGCTTATACAAGATTGACCATCAACCTCAGGAATGCAATACATTAATGTCTCGACTAACTTAACAGCCATACACTATGAACCCAAGGATCAGATGACATGAACATCTCTGTTAATTCTCAGTTTCTTTTTACATCAAAGAACAACTATATAAACCAAAGCAGATGGTCTACAAACCAGCAACCAAACACAATTCTGAGAAAGATGTGGAACAGATGGTATCTGACTCTAGCATGTGAATTGATAAGCAAAATCCAAGAAGTGAGATAATGCAAAAGCATATATGTGGTATGCAAATAAGGCTGTATCAATACAACAAATCTAATAAAAGTGAAGAAGCAAGTTGTAGACAAAGAAAAGGGTACCTGTTATTCCTAAGAGAGACCAGGCTTGATACAACATCAGCAGAAAGTGCATATATAGGACCATAAGCATGAAGAAAATACTCCTTTCCAAGCATATTGGATAATGGCTCATACCTACAAGATTTGCCGGTAAAATTACCCCAAAAGCCAAAGAAGCCAGTATGCTGGCTATAAAATGAAAACAGAAAACCTTTCATTGTTGCTATAGTGAGGCTAGATAGCACACTACATAACGCCCCCCCCCCCCCCCCCCCCAAAAAAAAAAAGGAGGAAAATAACAATTTAGAACTCCACAAATATTGGAAGTTACATGGTTTGATCCCTAGTTTATGTTAAGATGTTTGGAGGAAAATGGGAGAAAAAAAATGAGATTAAGCAATGATTTTCGTTCCCTTTGAGGCTGATGCAGTTTAACTAAAATTTATTATCAAATATTTGATCTCCCGAATTAAAGATTCATAAATCAGGATAGAACTAATATTTGTCATATGCAATGATAGAAACAATTTAATATTTGAATATTTTATGGCCATCATAAAGTGAAATTGGTGAAAATTGAAAAGTTCAGGAAATTAAGCCAGGAAGGGCACAATTAAAGATATATAAACTAACCATTTGAGTTTCGGATCAGTGAAAACAGGGCCCTTTTTCATGCATCCTATGTACGTCTGGGAATGAGATCTCTCTTTTGCAAGCAGTAATGAAAGACGATCTGACAAGAAAGATTGCAAAAATCCTGATTATTTGGCTCTTTTAAGAAAATGTAATAACATTATAACTAGGTTAAACCCTGAAAGAAATTGCACCTGGCCTTAAATATATGTCATCATCAGCTTTGACATAAAATTCAGCTTCAAAAAGAGCGTAAGCAGCTTTAAAGAAAGCCAACCTGTAATAAATGACCATATTTTTAGCTTAGAAACACATTACAGATATAAAGCTCATCAGTTTACTAATTCTCAGAACACACGTTTTGTATGGGAGCTTACTGTACTCCTCTTCAATATCCAATTGAATGAAATCGTCGTATTCGGCTATTTCCCTCTTAAGCGCAGACATCTTCGATCTATCATTCGTTCTACCAATAACAAACCTAAAAGCCAATCCAGTAGCTTCTTCCAAGCTGCAAGCAATAGCGATAAATCAATATGAGGATAATTAAATTACATCATTTTCAGACCCCAAATTGCATCAGTAACAAAGTACATCAAGAGACAATAGTCCAATAGTTAGATTCAGACGGATGCCAAGTAAAATCATAAGTAAAACCATTGAAAAGGATTTGCATTTAGCCTGTCATTAAAGAATATCACATGAATCATGATAGAGAATATTATGATATAATGAAGAGGAAAAAAACTTTGGTTATGTTTTGCATTTTCAAACCCAAAAGCAATCAAAACCCACTAACACAAGGCACAATGCAGTTTGAGCACTTAATTTACACTTGTAGCTACTACAGTTAGGTAATGAATGGAATCCAAGAACAAGACTACAGAGGGGAAACTTCCAATTCTTGTAATACACAACACAACTTAGGCCCTGTTTGGATTGACTTATTTGAGCTTACCTACTAGCATAAGCATTTGTGAAATTGTTTGGGAGAACTTATGAAACCAGCTTATGACATGTTCATGAGTTGTTTTCAGCTTATTTTCATAAGCTCTCTAATATAGCTTACGTAAACAGCTCAAACCAAAACAATTTCATGTTATTTTATCTTTAGTTATAAAAATAGCTTATACATAAGCACTTATCATAATAAGTGCTCATTCTATAACCTACAAAATAAGTCAATTATCCAAAGAGGGACTTAATCAAACAGGAGACTTCAAATCAAACCTCAAATGCTACAATATAAACAATCACATCACATTATCCTAAAACCACAACATCGACATTAACAACATCAACAACCAAGCCTTTGTCCACTAAGTGGAGTCAGCTACATGGATCAAATTACGTTGATTGAATTAAAGACGATAACATGATACAATTTTTGATCTCCTAAAGAAAAAGAGATTAGTATTTAGTACCGTTGAAGTCCATTAGGATCGGAAGGAAACCAAGTGTTCCTCAAAGATTGACGCCTCCCAACGGAACTAAACCCGGTCTGAATTCCGACAAATGCCATAACCTTATGTCTATCAATGATGGTGGTGGCGGTGCCGTGTTCCCAAACAACGCGAACGGATCTAGGAAGGTTAGTGTTGAGGCAGCGATTGTTTTGAAACGGTTTGAGAAAAACGATAAGGAGTAATAGAAGGAGGAAGGTGATGAAGAGGATTAGGAATGAGGATCTGCGAAGGGGAATGTTGTGACGTGAATTGAAGAATGGTTTGGAAGAAAATGAAGGCATTGTGATTTGTGAGTGAGTTTTAGACCGGAACTGTAAGAAGTTCCGGTTGTGGTTGAAGAATTGAATAATGGAGCATGTGATTATCAAATCATTGTTGAGAGAGACAGTGGAACTGATGAGGAGAAAGGTGGCTACGGAGGGAGTTATGTATCCTTGCTTGCTTAGACAATACGCATGTACCCACCCTATGCTACGACAGCTACAGCGCCGGCAACACCTTCTTCATTCTTTAATTTTTCAACAAAAATCACATTAATGCATTCAAGTTGGAACACACAAAGTCGAACAAAATTTATTTAAAAATATGATTTATTTTTTTTAGGGAATTTAAAAATATGATGAGTTTATTTAAAAAGTAAAAAGTGAAGATTGAAAAACTAAAGCTGAAGAAAAATAAATTTTAGATAAATTAAAACGAAAAGTTTGTGTGTTTATAAATTTGAGCTTTAGAATTTATACTTTTTGAGACTTCTTCAGATTTTTATTTCATGTCTCTTAATATTGTTGATCTTATTTTTATGAAATTATTTTGTTGTTTTTACTCAATACATTTAGTTCTTTTAAAAAAATAATCACGTATACCCAAACAAAAATCACGTATGTCTCTTTTAATTAGAAATGCTTTACATTTTTTTAAGATAATAAAATATGCATAAATAAATAAAAGTTTTGTGATATCTTATACAAAATAAATTATTTAGACATACTAGAGGGACATAGTGTTTGAATCTACACTTATGCTATGATAGTTTGCTTAATTTTATATTGAGCATCCTTTTTACTTTGGTGAATCTACAAGTACATATGATATGCTAAACCAATCATTTATCAACTATATCCATCAATTTTCACCGTTTCCCACAAATTCACACTACACTTTATTTTTCTTTTCCTTTTTAATTTGCATTGCCAACAATGCTTTCTCTTTGTGACAGACGAAATTTATGTAGATTAAGAGATGGTGTAGGCTGTAGCAGGAGAGAAGAAATTATAGTGAATCAGTGACTGGTTAATGACAAAGAAACATGGAGGTGAGCAACTGCATAAAAGGGTTGCTAGTCATACCTAAAACATTTTAAATTCATTTCCTTTCTCAAAATTGAGAGAGGAGATTTTAGTCCCTCTCTACTTTATCATTTTGAGAAGAAAATTCATTCACCAAATTAGAACAGATTTCATTTCACGCCAACTAATGTTTAGGCCTAATTATATCACCCTTTTACTTCCAATGTATTTTTCTTTTTTTACTTGGGTCCTATTGAAACCCAAAAAGAAAAAATGACCAATAACATGTATATTAAGAGCATCACACCATTTCTCTAATTTGCAGAGTTTGCTAGTGTACCAAAAATAGCTGTTTCATCATACATACCCGAGCATTCAAAATTAGATACTGTGTCAAAATTGTTGCCTGAAAATGTCTTGCGCAACACATTTGAAACATGTTCATGCAAATCACTTTCCTCAACTTCACCTATTTTGATATTCTTGTCCTCAAAAACTCTTGCACCAGATTCAGAGCCATCTTTGTTGGCACTTGTTCTTGGTTCCTCCACATTGTTTCCTTCAAAAGGGGTGATTTTCTCTTCATCGAAAGACCTACTTGTCTCTGTTGATTCTTTGTCTCCTAATGCAATTTCAATAGCTAGAATATTATCATCTTTGCTGATTTCACTGTCGGCCCTATTTTCTGGTTGATTTTTGCAGTCCACAGGTTCACACTCTGACTTAGCACCAACTTCGTTGGTAGCTACGTTCCCAACATCTAGCGGCAATGATTCGGCTATGTCCATTCCTTCAGAACAGATACCTACTTTGAACAATTCATCTGTTGCTAAAGTTGATTGATCACACAATCCTGTTTCAGCAAACAAAACAATGACTTTTATTTACTGGTTTATGATATGGATTTAATCGATATGCAATGACTATTTCAACTAATCACAATCATTAAAAAATTTAAAATATTTTACTTTAATTATATTTACCATAAAAGTCATACGAAAGGATGATTTTTGATTGGTTCCAAAAAAAAATTTTGGGGTGGGCCACAAATATAGATACACAAAATTAAATTTTTAATAAACATTAAGCACAAAATTAACTATAAAAAAATTAAATTGAATACCTTGAAAATTCAAAATTAATATTTACACACTTTAATTGACTTGAAAATGTGATGATAAAATATATTAAGATGGAGAAGAGGGTGGGCCGCAATGTAATTTTATTTAAAAATCAACAATATTCAACAATATTTTAATAATATTCTCTAAAAAAAATTGATTTTTTTTGGTGGGGTGGACCATGGCCCACCTTAGCCCTAATGGGCCTCCGCCACTGGGTTGACAGTATAAAAGATTGTTACACTGCCAGTATATTGAAACTAATCTCTTACAATAATAGTAAACTAACCAAATACACCAAATGAAAATACCTTCATCTTTCTTCTTGCCATACAAGGATTTTTCAAGTAACACTGTTCCAGGAAAAACCATTAAGTTGTTTTTCTTTAACCTTCGTTTTTCAATGTCGTCTACAGGTACGAATCCAAAGCCCTTGGTCCAAGTCTCCACCAAATCCGGAATGGCTGATACCACAAGCTTTTCTACCTTGACAGATATTAACATCTGCTAATGAAAGAAATAGATTTAGAAACATGGAAGGCCATGAGAGAAAGCCAAAAGAAGCAAATGCAGGAATATTCCAAACTCATAGCTGTTTATACACAGCGCAATAACTAGCAATATGTTCTCTGCTAACACGCTCTTATCAGCAACAAAAATTTTATCATCAAGTGAAATTTACGTGGGTATCACTACATCATGTGAACCATCCCTCCCTGTTTAATGAGACCCGCGCAATTTTGCCCAGTAACAGAAAGTGCACTGCTATATTACTCATATAAAAAGAAAGTCACCAAGTGCAAATCCATATCAAATTTCAAAGAATAATTATTCTTATGAACAAGGCAGTGTTAATCCGACTGGGGTCAAACTGAAACAATATTTTATATCTGTTTTGTTTGAATAAATTTTGGATACACATGAAATTACAGCCAGATTTACCTCTTCGATTGAGCTCATGAGGCGTCGGCACATTCCTTGGCGACGATACCGACTGCAAGTTGCAATTAGAGGCATCTCTGCAACGGTAGTCCCATGCACTCTGCAAATAAGTAAAAGGCTTGAGAACAACCCAATAAAACAGAGATGCTATTTCGAATAAAATAAAATGTGACTATAACTCAATTCATTCATAAATCTACTGGAAGGGTAAGCTAGAGCATAACTGAAAAGCATTTAGATAATTGTCTTTACATAAAAAAAAGTAGCTGAAATAGAGCCATTTTCATAAATGTCAGAAGAATTTAAGTATATTGAATTCTATCATCAACAGAACATGTATATGTGTGTGTTTTGTTTTCACCTGATAGATGCTACAGATATCAACACATCCTGTTTTTCCAACACCACTGTGTAAAACCCTTGAAAATTCAGACGAGCAAAATCAGACCTGAAAACCACATGGAAGTTAAAGCCTTACAAATCAAGACAAGACAAAATTTGATGAAGCACAAATAAGAGGTGGAAAAATTGTCATGGGAAGAACCACTAACCCCCAATTGAATAAAACTTGGGGTATCATGTGGATGCCTGTTCTTAGATCTAACATTGACACGAAACACTCCTCCATGATGGTAAGGGCAACAGCTAATTTTGTATTGCATACTGCCTTTAGGGCAAACCACTGAGCAGAATGAACCTTTTGGTCATCATGTATGCATCTAAGAAGCGTCCAGGCGAAGCCATCAGCAACTTGATTAACTAGCCCAACCTGAGACTGGAGAGTACAGTATACCTGCACATACCAGAAAGTCAAGTCCTTGATTAAATAACAGCAATGCTACGATGTTAGGATAATAAAATAACATTTTATTATGTTATTAGTTTGTCTCGAAGTTAGTACGCTACGGCTGATAGCTGTAGTACTAGCACCTGATCTAGTTATTAACCGCATTCTAGGTTAGGTTTACTTCAACGCATTCTCATATCAATATTATAATATAAGCCATCTGTTGTCCCTCAGTTTCTCTTTCCCTAACTGTAAACTTGTAACTCCTAACAAGCCTTACGGTGAAATAAAAAACCCACGCTGTTTAATAATATATTCTAATAAAACAGAAGGAAAAAATTGGAAGAAAGGGAATAATGCTACCCATCAAACTGATAAGTATCCAAGGACTTGGGGAATCCTCCCTTAAAAGCTAGCAATCAAGAGAGAACAACCAAGCCACTTAAATACTCCAACGATTATCTCATACAACTTGATGTGGACTTGGGCTCACCATAATAACCAAGTTCCTATCATAGCACTGCCTCTGAGAGCCTACGTCTCAGCAGCTGCACTCTACAACACTTTACTGGGCCTTTCCGGTCAGCCCTTACCTAGTTAACCCTTTTCAAGCCACCAGTGACTAGCTTTGATACCAAGTTCCTCTTAACCGAAGTGCTACATCAAGTAACCATAATTATTCACAGGTAAATCTATTTATCTGCTCCTTATTCAACCAAGAGAATACCTCTTAAAGGTGTGAATGCATGGACAAATATTTTAAGACAAGCATAAACACCAGCGGTATGTAACGAAAGCAACTATGCCAAAAGATAGAGATAAAAGCTACTGTGACAAGTAATAGACTCTTCCATCCTTATATTAAACCATTTATGATCTTACACATAACAGCTCAAACAACATGATATTAGAGGTTCTATGGCAGAGTAATTGAAAATTTGATCCTTGCCATGCCCCCATTCTAATAAAAAAAGTGACTTTCAGCACACAGTAGAAGAGTAGAGTGGGCCAGTGCATTTGTCCACACTTCAAGCCAAAAGAGCTATCGTGTGAGGGTCGTTGATACCCACTGCCTAAGCTTTGGGGACAATCAATTTATGATACGTCTAGAAATAATTACAATCATTAAAAATAACGAGAATAATCAAAATTTATCCTTTTACGTGTCAGTAAAAAGGTTTTGACTTCTCTCACTTTAAAAGGAAGCATGTAATAGTTAGAATAAAATACGGCAATTAAAACTTGCCAAAGTCGTTCTACTCACGATATATGGCTATTTTAGTTACCTATTGTTACCACACACTTTAGTTGAAAAAATAAAAATATGAATGATATAACTAGAAAATCATACTCACGATATTCATATCAAAGACAATATTCTAAATTTTCCATTTTAAACTTGTTTATCTAAAAAGCAACCTTTTGGAGCTATACTTGCTACATTAAAAGAACTTTGATCAAAATATCAACATTTGACATGCCAGAAACCTACAAGTACTTTCAAAACATAAACCAAACATAACCTTCAAAAAGTATTGAATACGATCTGCAATTTATATATAGTTAAATTACTAACTCATAACAAGCCACTACACTGTCATACAATATGTCACAGACAATAAGTCATCATTTTCCATATTCCATATTCAAGAAACTCAATACAAATGTTAGTGTGGAAATTTGAGAAATTGTAGTATAGTACCTCCCGACAACTTTGACTACAAAACCAAGTGTCTGAAACAGCTCCTTCTTGTTTATCTCTTTCTCCGAGGCATTTCTTGTGATCTATTAATTACAAATCCATCATAATCAAATGGTATCATTCTTGAAGCATCAGAAAGTCAAAACAGTGCATGAACTTTCAAATAAATAAAATAAAATAATTATTATCCATAGTCAAATTAAGTGATCATTTATTATAATAAATTGTAATGAGTCTAGCTAAGCACACGAAGCACCAACAATTGTAGAGTTTCAGGAGAGTCAAACATATGCAACCTTTATGCAGAAACATCAAACAATAGCAGCAGCAGCACCAACAATATTTGAACCGTTTTGTTTATTCTAAAAAAAAAAAAGACAACAACTGAACCAACAAATTGTTCAGCCATTCGCATTATAATAATTCTAAATAAGAACCCACTTGGGTTGGCCTAGTTGTATTGGCTTGGGACCTGGGAGTGTGCTCCTCCTCAATGTCTCAGGTTCGATTCTCTCTGGTGCCAATTTGAGGGGGTTAGTTTAGCTTCTTCAAAAAAAAAAAAAATTCTAAATAAGATCAAACACAAAAGACAAATCTATATGGTATAACTCAACTTGATATCAATCTACAAGCTCTATGAAGATATTTAAAGTTTAAACCATGCAATCTATTATGCAACGTGAACATGAAGGTCAAACTTACATTTATGTTCGCATTGTGAACATTGCAATGAATCATGTGCATCCGAAGCCTCTTTGTCAATGGCCAAATTTCCACAAATCCGACAAGTGCAGTTTGTGCAGTACCAGTTGCCATCGGGGATCTCCTGATGTACAGAGACAAAACTTGTGTCATTCTTCTGAGGCAGGGTAAGAGAAACCCAACAATAGTCACATCCATAAGAATACAAACAATACAAAATAGACTTAAATGATATTTGAATGCATGGAATAAAAAGAAGTAGGCGTATTAGAGCGACGTAGATAGAGATGTGGTGTTGGTAATACATAGCAATTCATTCATGCCAGCAAATCTATATCAAGAGAGCGAATATACTTGTGGAACCTACTCATCAAATCACAGCCAACATAGCATAATGTTTGACAGATCGTTTGTATTGGCTCGTAAAAAGCAAGCAAAATATAGTATGTTGTAAAGAGAAACTTTACCCTTGATAATAATTCATTCATGTTCTTACAAGCGATATGGCCCTTGATGGAAAATTTTAATTGCAACAATATTTGCTAGCAATCAGCAAAGTCAAAATAAACACTCCCAATTACAAAGCAGAAAAATTAAACTATCTCCAGGGTTTCGCACAGGAAGGGACAGAACTACAAGTGTTTTGCTATTGTAAAGGTGTGTATGTGTGAGAATGGTACAGGAGAATGTTAAACCAACCACTCAATAGCAGGTTTGAATTCCCAAAATAAATAAATAAAACAGTTTATCAGCAATGACAAGGCATGAAAAGAAGAAAAATATTAGAAAAAAAGAAAAAAGATAAACTGAGTGCAACGGACCTGAGCGGACAAACAAGCCAGGTGAAAAGTAGAGGGACAGTTATCACAACATATCAGCTCACCTCCCTCACCACACAACCCGCACGAATCATCATTTCTGTCATTATCAACAACGTTCCCAGCTTGATTTTGACTTTTCCTGGCTTTGTATTCAGCTGACCAAGCTTGAAGGAGGCAAAGTGTAAAGGGCTCGCCAGACTTCATGAAAAGATTCAAGCAAGGGCGACTCAGTGTAAAGCCAGCATGAATCTTGAACTCTGATAATGTAAGCACCTTACTGCAACACTTACAAACAATACCGCCTTTGGTGATCTTGCCATCCTTAGAGACAGAATTATCTTTAGGGTTTCGGTATTGAATGATATCATTTAAACATATGACCTCATTCTCAATCAACCAGGACAAGAGAGTCCTTTCCCCAAGATAATACTTCTTCCCATCCATATTGTGCTTCCCTCCATTACAAGCATTCCTTGGCAGCAACCTGCAACGGCCTTTATGGCTTTTAAGCTTTCTCAAACCCCTTGATTTGCCGGATTTAGCTCTAGATTTACCTCGGATTACCTTTGGGTTGAAGTCCTTATTCTTGAGTATTGCTGACACTAATAGATCGTCATCTTCAATATGGCATCTATTGGACTTATTTGTTTTAGTAATAGAGTTTGTTTTCCTAATATGTCGCTGGTTTGCACTGCCTGATAACTTCTTGTGGTTCCTTTTTTTTCCCACGCTGTCAACTACATAATCTTGAACTTCTTCCAACCCAGTCTGAGTGCCACATACATCACCATTCAATGACTGCACCTGGTCAGTAATGGTTGATCCCAGTATGTCACTGTGGTATAACATACTCGGTTTGATTTGGGATATCCTTTTGCACTTCTTCCGCATTTTCTTTTTAAGAATACCATTAGAGGAAGACCACGTAATATCTTTCCCAAAAACAGAAGACGTTGAGATTTTCCTCCCCTCTTCATCACTGCATTCGGACCGATTTTCTGATGCGTGCTTATCAAAGCTTTTGGAATTTCTAAGTTTAGCTTGATGAACAGCATTCACTTTAGATTCCAAGTCCAAATTTCCAGAGCTTGTAAGAACATCAAATGAGGAAGCACTTGATTGGGTAACAGTGCTACCCAATGCACAAGCAGGTAAAGAGGCTAGATCCATACTACTTTTGCTCACTGACATTTCCATGCATTGGTTTTCTATGATGTTTGGTTTATGTTCTCCGACATACATATCTTCTTGGTTACCGTCAGAGGTCTGATTACAAGCATGACTGTTTATTATAAAAGCAGATATTTCTGTAGTTCTGGTGGCTGTTGAAGAGTCGCACAAAATGGCTTGGTCATACTTTTGTTCAGAAAGAGTGCAAGACGTATTCTCCAAGGCTGAATCAACTGGAGCATATGCCATTTTACCCTTACTAGAAACTAAACTACAACTTGCTTTTATAACCACCTCTCCCCTTTTCAGAGCACCGACCTTTCTATCAAAATGTATAACTACTACAAAAGGATCCAAAATCCACCATTGATAAGCCAACATAGCAGCGGTCTCTGGCTGGTTTTTTAATTTTTCAACATTTTTCAGTGCACTCGATAGATCTGACCAAAAATCGCTAATATTGGTCCATTCCTTACGGCCTCCGTATGTTACATTGCACTTTTCAACAGACAAAAGTTGGCCACATAATCTCCAAACTTTTGTAAATTCCCGCATAATTTTTCCCTTTGGTGTCTTGTAGAATGACTCCATCCACCGCCTAGAAGGCCGTTGATGCTTCCCAATGGACCATCCTGACATCGTAAGCAACTGCACGATATGAAACTGCAGTAAGGGACGGGGATCCTCTTGGTCTAGCTGGGACAATGAATTTGAGATATCCATATTACAAGACTGAAACCCTTCAGGCATTTCCTCAGTTCTTAAAGGAGACTCGGACTTCTTCACAACAGTGATTGATGGACTCGTTACTACTAGCCTGTTTGCCGAGCTCTCCTGGGATACAGGAGAAGCAACTGCCTTACCTACAGACACCTCCTTTGGGATGTTCCCATCTTCTGTTTTAGATTTACAATTTGTAACATCTGCATCATCATTAGAAGCATGTATTTTCTGTACCAAGTTATGCTTCAATAGATAGCAACTAGATATCACACCGTGTTTAGATGATTCAACTGTACGAAATGCAATCGAGTCACTATCACAGTCTGTAGCAGCACAAGTCAGGTTGGAAATTACTACTTTTGGAATTCCAGATGAACCCAAAACATCTACTGAATTAGATCTACTACAAGGAAGTTCGTGCAGAGAAAATTTCATACGTTTGACATTCACATTCTCATCATTCTGATTTTCACAGGTTAAACTCTCTGGCAAACACCCCAAGGCAGTCTCATTGGAATGCTGAATTGCATTAATGTCCTCCTCAGGATGGGTAAATCTTGAAGACGAGGGACGCCATATGACCAAGTTTTCATTACTAGAGCCAAATGATTTAAATGTGTTTTTGGTGGATTCATGTTCAAGGTTGATGGCTCCAGAAACAACACACCTCTGACTAGACTGAAAAGTGTCATCACCAAAAAAGACCTCTGTAAAAATCTGTCTTTCTTCATTAGATCCTTCAAAGTTATCATCGCATAAATGTTCCATTTTGTTGCTGACTAGTGCAGTTTCACTTCACAGCTTCTATTACTGGTCTACATGTTGCCACCCCACCATTATAAATAGCTAACTCCCGCATACTATAAATAAATTCATGAAGTAACATGTTTCTTCAGCCATAATGCCCTGGTTGACAAACTTCATTTCTGCAAACCCAAGTAAACACAAATAAAATCACGTCGTAAGGACCTGAGAATCTACATAAGAATATAATTTCTTAATTTCACAATTTATGCATTTAAACAACTAAATAAGGAAATTGTTCGTTTCAGAATAAGATAAATGCAGACTTATAGAACTATCGCCATTAATGCATTCATTGAACTAAAAGTCCATGCAAAGCAATATCATCATACACTGCCCACAATTAACACGTTCTTTCCAAAAATAGTTTAGAGAGAGGAGATCAGAGATATATTATTTTCATGAAATGGTGTTTTTCTATATAGAAATATTCGCATTTATCCCAATGCAGTCTAGAATCTATGATAAGTGCCACTTTGCATACTCTTCTTCAGAGAGGTTGGCTCTCTCTAAGAATTGATATTATCTTCTATTACCAATTTCCATTCATGTTTTTCATCATGTAAGGAGCATTGCTCCATCTATTTCTTTAAGTTTTCATTTATGTATTTGCCGGTTTACCTGTAACTGTAGAGAAGCATGAATAACTAACTAAACTAACAAACTTTAACTAATTTGTAATTAATACTAACCTAACTAACTTGTAACTACATTTAACAAACTCTAACTATATTTAACAGTAACAACCTCTAGTTGTAGGAGTAATCTCCCTTAATTCACTTCATATTTCAATAAACAACAAAGACTAAATAACATTTTCTGGACAAATTTACAAGCCAACATTGATAAATCTTCATGCATTCATTTACCAATAAGCAACAAAAATCATATAACATGCAAAATTTAGCTTGAATCAGAACACAGATGCAACAAACAGAAATCATAATTCAAAAAAAGTTACCATCAAACTTCACAAGCTAAAAATTGAAGAACATTGATTAAACAAACACACCAAAACTTCAAATTAAACAAATACAACTTAAAAGAACATGATAGAACACAAACACATACCAGTTTCTCCAAGCACTTCAAAGAAAAAAAGAGAACCCAGAATTCTAAATCCACATGCATGAATGAAGAAAAACCAGCAGCTCTAGAAATTAACGAAAAAATCACTTTTTTCACAGATCCAATCCTACCCTACCCAACTCAGAATCTCAAGAAATCTAAATCCACAAAACACTTCACCCACCAAAATTAGGGTTTCCCAAAATTTCCCAAAATCTGAACATAGAAGAAACAAATTGCAAATTTTGCAACAACCCCGCCTCAAAAGATAGCTTTTTGAAATCACCCAACAATGCTACAACGAATTCCAAAGAAGAAAACGAACAAACTTTTTTCTCTCTCTAGAAAACCCTTTTTCACAGTTTCTCTCTCTATAACCATATCCTTTCTTCCCATGTGACTAGCATTTGGATTTGTCTATTTGTGGCACTTTTTTTTAGAACCCTTTTAGATGAAGCAACTATACAAACACTCATTGAGATTGTGTAATGCTATGAAAACGGACAAGTGGGTCCCACCGATTAATTAAACTATTATGTTTTCTACTTTCTTCTTTGTAGTAAGTCTACTTCCTTGTATGAAGTGAAGAGAAGAGATACATAATAATTTTGCGGCAAATGTTTCGATTAGGCTTAAATATGTAGTATGCACTTCTATCATATTTTGGTATTAATCCTGTATTTTTTTTTTTACATCGGTCATGTACTTTGTACAAATTTGCAATTAGTATTTTTGTTAAGTTTTGTAAAAAAAAAAAAATTAATTGTATGTCAGGTGGATCAATTATTACACGTTAGGTGATTCGCCTTCGACTAACAAATAGATCAATTTTCATCTCATTTGATATAAAGAGGTCCATATGAAAGTTTGTCTCTTTGTGTGGAACCTTCTCCGTAATCATATTCCAACAAATGGCAACTTAGTACGGTGAGGTGTGCTCACGGTTGTTAATCAGCTTTGTGTAGGAGGGTGTGGTAACTTAGAGGACGCATATCATCTTTTTCTTCAGTGTGGTTACTTCCGTCAAACTTGAAACGCTATTTATAATTGGTTCGGCTTCATCATGGTCAACCTGTCTCATATCTCCTATCACTTAATTCAATTTGTTGCATTTGGAGGGTTTCCCAAAAAAGTTATGTGCGGTTCTTCATTTGATTTGGTTCTCAACGGTTTGAGTCATTTAGCGAGAAACAAATGCTCGTATTTTTCAGCAAAAGGAGGATGTTCTTCATCACCTACTTGACAAAATTATATTACAATCTTTTTGGTGGTTGAAGACGAATCGTGTTAATTTCTCTTTTAATTAAAATATGTGGTGGTTAAATCCTCTCTTGTGGTTTGCCTGGGAAGAGTTTTGTAATTCCAATCTCTTGGTTTTTTTTGGGTTTTTTTACACCTTAACTTGATGTAACTGTTACTTTCTTTTCTTTACTCTTCTCTAAACTCCTTGGAAAATTGATGTTGACACATCTTGTTAGGCTGAGAAACACGAGTAAAATACCAAAATACCCTTCGGTAGTTAACTGCCGAGGAAATACGAAACCCGACTGCAGTTAACTACCGAGGTTTTCCTCGGCAGTCAACTACCGAGGTTTTCTGAAGCAGAGGCAATAGCTTCATTTCCTAAACCTGTAATGTGTTTCAAAGACAAAACACAACACATGTACCTGTTTTTTTTTACGTATAATGGTTCAAATCAGAAAACAAATATTGGCGCAAATGCACAACTTAATTAAACCAACATTTTTACCATGAAACAAAGTAAAATATCTCAATGAAATGAAAACTAATGTCATCAAAATACGAATATACAAACCAATGTCATCAAAATACCAAAACTAAAAAACAAGTCCTAAAAAACGAACTACTGTTGGTCCTGGTCCTGCTGATGCCTCTTCCTCGGCCTCTGGCCTCGTCTCCTGGCCAATATTGGCGCGAACTGCTCTCTAACATGGCACATGGCCTGAAACCATTGTTGAGGGCTCATGACCTCCTCCTGGCCCATCTGTGCATCAGCGTAGGTAACAACGCCGCTAACCATGTCATAGGTATCAGGCGAGCTTCTCGCCTCGTACCGCTCCCACTGCTCTGCAATGATATGCTCCTCATTTGGAGGCCTCGGAATATCTCCCGGAAGAAGTGGCAAAATCTGAGGGTGAGACACAACGGTGTACCATCATACATAGCCATCTGCCATACGCCATGTGTCCTCTCCTGCATGCTCACCCCAATCGGCCGCCTTAAGCGTGTGAGTGCGGAAGTCGACGAAAGCCGGTGACAGCTCTACAACATCCGTCAGAGGTCTAGGGACGGACTGTAACACCCCGATTTCCCAACATAATTAAATATACGTAAAATCAGAGTTTTCATCGCAAAACGGAATGTTACACTACTTTTCAAAAATTCATAAATAGAAAATATACTATTTATTCAACAACATAAATTAATCTCGTAAATAATTGCAGCGGAAAAATTCTTTCAACATAATAAATCTTCTTCAACAAAATCTTGGCACAAAGGCCTCAACAATAAAATGATATCCAACATAATTAAGGTTCAACAACATTATTTAAAATTTCGATACATAAAGGAATGAAAGAATCAAGACAACGTTTCCCATCCCGTTACGTATCAGAGCCCTAGGACACTTGAGCCGACATCCTACAAGTCTCCATTACCTGCACTTGCCCACAAGGCGGCAATTCCAACAGAAGGGGTGAGATTCACAAACAACAATAATATATATATAATTCATCAATTTGAATTAAAACAACAACAGCTCAACAAATGGCATCTGTAGCACAGTTTTATATCACATGGCACCAACAATTGTAACAACATTCTACATCAATTCATAATTGGAATACAACAACATCATTGACTACAACACCAACAACTCAACTAACAACCTCTACGACTCCGACGACTCACCAACAACGACTCTGACAATGCACTGACGACAACAACTAATGCAATATGCATGTGGTACCATTTGAATGACAAAGCATTCCAGGGCATGAGCCCTCAACGATTGGATGGTTAAAGCATCCCAGGGCATGTGCCCTCAACAGTTGAACGATAAAGCGTTCCAGGGCATAAGCCCTCAACATTTGAATGATTAACATTCCAGGGCATGAGCCCCCAACGATGCATGAGTATGAAAGACTCGTGGTGTATATCAGCATACAACTCAACAACAACAACAACAACAACAACAACGACATCTGTGATGGAAGACTCATGGTGTATATCAGCATACAACCCAACAACAACGACGACGACGACAACGACAACAACAACTGTGCCTAATATATTTATGACACACTCCCCAACTTAGACAACACGACTCAACGGCATCAACAACGGAAATCAACGACATAGCATATATAATCATATTTATTTATATATACATGCGTTCACATAGCTTCACTTTCATTTATAATATTTGCTTCATAAACAAGGTTAAATAAATCAAGAAAACATTTTTCAAAAGGAAATCAAATTTGATTAAACAAGTCATAAGTTAAATACTCATAAAACACTTCAATTTAACCTCTCATACTTAAGTTTGAAGTTTGGGAACTAACCATAGGTTTTGGACTAACTTGGAA
Source organism: Medicago lupulina (assembly GCA_958299785.1). Taxonomy (NCBI): domain Eukaryota; kingdom Viridiplantae; phylum Streptophyta; class Magnoliopsida; order Fabales; family Fabaceae; genus Medicago; species Medicago lupulina. The sequence goes on from OY283139.1 coordinate 77,830,081, forward strand.
TAAGTTATGCTAAGTTTTCTTAAAGTTTTCTGAAGACCTACTTGGACTATTTTTATCATAACTCGAGATTTACAAAACATTTTCGAGTCAAACCAGTGCCATTAGAAAGCTAACTCAATTATCTACAACTTTCATGTTTACACCTAAGACCAATTATGTACCAATCAATACCAGTTTTCATTTCAAATTCGGACAAAGTTGTGCTGAAATTCATAAAAATTCACTGTGACCTACGTTCAGTAATTTGACCATAACTCAAGTTCTATAAATCATTTTGACGTTAGACCAACGACATTAGAAAGCTAACATTCATACCTACAATTTTCGTGTTTACACCGAAATCTAGTTCGAAACAGAAACTGATGCAAAAGACGCAACAACATGAACCAAGGTATGCTGTCAAAGGTAGCTCTCGGGAAAACTCTATTTTTCACTCAAAAACCCAAATTTCATTTACCCAAATCACAAATTTGATAGAGAACAATGTTTACAGGTTCTATATACAACATAACAATCAAAACAACACAGAAACATGCATTAAACAACACAATTCATCACATCATATCAATTATCATAAACTTTCTAAACCCTAAACCTAGAACACAATTTCATCAACAATCAAAATTATATATACATATTATTGAAGGAATCCCACCCTTACCTTAGATTATGATTCCTGAATTAAGCTGCGTTCTTCTCTCTTCTTCTAGCCTCTTCTCTTGGTTCTAGGTTTTCTCCTCTTCTTCTCTCAAAAACTCACTTTCTCTTTTTTTTTTCAATTGTACGTAAAACTCTTTCTGACTCTCCTTTTCTTTTTTATTGTAAACTATAACCCCCTCTTATTTCCTTAACTCTCACTTATTCCTCATAATTATACTTAATTCCCTTTAAACCAAATAATACTATTTTCTACCTTTTTATTAAATAAATAAAATAATCAAACAACATTTATTTAAATAAAACACAACACCATAAATCATATAATCAATTATCATCACACCAAATATCACACAATTCATACCAAGTCATATATTTCACATAAAATCATATCTAAATCATATATGTCAAATATAGTCATATAAAATCATATAAAAATACTCAAACATCAACTAAAAATAATTAAATAAAAATGAGGCGTTACAGTCTAGACGTATCCGTACTGCCTCAAAACCCTCTCGGGCAAGTGACAGTACACCCTACGATCACCGCACATAATTCAGCCTGAATACCAGAATACCTCCTCGAAAGCCTGGAAGTCCTTGTGCTCTTCGTACGACCTCTAGCATACGTCATCAAACGTAATACGATCAAGCAATGACCGATACGTGACCCCCTCTCCATGACCCTTCTGAAGCTTCCACCTTGCCGCAACCGGTAAGTTTTCAACATAGTCGGGGTTTGGATCAACAACATAAAACTTAGGAAAGTGCGCCAAAAACCATGCCTGCACAAACCAAACAAATCACATTTATAAATTATTACGCACAGAAAATATAACAAAAAAATAAAAGTTAACAAAAAAATAAAATATAAATTTTCTTACAGTGAGCAGTGTCACGCTTCCCCCAAAAGCTATGTCTCCAGGCAAACATGCCTCAGCTAACTCGCTGTATAGGTATGCCAGTGTCATCCCTCCCTAGGAATAATTACGCATCCCCGCGTAGCCGTCCTCCATGGCCGTCAGATAGACCAACTCGATGCATTTGTTGCTTCTATCCCCAAACAACAAGCATCCAACCAAGTAGAGAATGTAACACTGCACACAATAAGTCTTAACCCTCTCCAACTCCTCCAGCTCCTCTGGATCCTCTGTATCCGCCAAAATGTTAGCCCTACCAAGACTAGTCGTATATAATTCCCTCAACTTTGGATAACTAATGTACCCACCATACTCTTTATTGCAAATTCTCTCTGTCTCCTTCTTCGACACACCCAAGTGCTCCACCAGCAGTGCCTCTCCCTCATGTCTCAACATCTTCTTTCGGTGGCCCAACATCCGCCCTTCAATCTGAACATGCATAAGACATGCGGCATCCTCCAAAGTCACGGTCATCTCCCCATGGGCATGTGAAAAGTGCTCGTCTCGGGATGCCACCTCTCGCATAGAGTCATCAGCAAAGCATGAGGCACATTAGCGTAGCCCAAGAAAACCAAATCATGTAACCCACTCTCCCTAAGCGGATCGCAAAACCATCTCTGATTGTTGTTTGGACGTCTGAGACTCAAAATCTTCGTGCCATGATTAATCAGTTTTACACAACGACTCTTTCGGCACTGAAATAATAGAAAAATAAACATAGTTTAAACAATGTAAACATTTAACTAATGAAAAAATGAAAATCACAAATTTAATTTGCCGCACATATTTTTAATTTAAGACATAACACATGTAAAACTTAAAAAACACATAACAAAAATTACAGTTACGTTATCTGAATTATACCAAAGTGGCAATGCCACATGCCTGGCATAAGAGTGCAGCAGAGATAGGGTTTTCGGTCCTCCAGGAAAGGGAGGGTCCACAGGTAACACCTTCGGGGCAACTGCTGCAGCAATGTCATAATCGTTTGGTATATGTTGTTGCTCTGGCATATACTGCTCGTCGTACCCACCATCAGTGACATCATGGACATCCTGATAATTCAGGTACTCGTGGGTTGGGTTAACCACCTGCGACTCTTCAGGCTGTGTAGGTCGAGAAGCCTCAGAAGCTTGAGAAGTCCCTGAACCATCTGCCCTCCCTTTACCTCTTCCCCTCTTTGGGATGTGCGCGTTTTGCTTCTCCCGCCGGTAGCTGTGTGTCATCGCACGACTACCACCTATCATTTTAAATGGTTTTAGTTAATGCATTTTTACTAGGTTGTTACTAACAAAATTTATACATCAATTGTTTTGTTTGAAGGTTGCTCCCTAATCATTCTGTTTGTTGCACAAAAAATAGAAATAAATAAATAAATTCAGAATGCTTGCTTTACTAACTATCATCCTACCCTAAAGGAGATTGCATATTATGTATGTATTATTTTTTGTCTTGAAGTTCTATTAAATTCCGAAAAAAGAAATTAAAATTAATTCAATAGTAAAGACCTCTAACTAATATGGGGCTCCGATATTTATATCTATAATATTACATGGTGAGAAAATAAAATGATAATAAATTTCAACAATAAAAATAACATATCACAAAAATGAGTCTAGAAAATAAAATGATTGTAAAGTTCAAAAAAATTGGAAATAACCTTTGATTTTGTCTTTGGTAGGAATCTTATATAGAATAATCGAAAGCAATGGTTTTCTAAAAAAAAAAAATCGAAAGCAAAAGTGAGGATCATCACATCCTCCACTTGACCATTTGCCACTCATTTGTTGCCGCACTTTGATGGTTCAACTATCCATCGTCCGACTAAACAACGCCTATGTATCATGATCTGAAGCATGTTAAAACAAACAAAAAAAAGTTAAAGTTAACAACAACAAAAGAAGAAAAATTGCAAATAGAAATTGTAGAAAAAATAGTCTCATGGTGAGCATTGAGAAACAAAAATGAAACAAGGCTCACGGAAAAGGAATCCAAAAGCACAAGACATCCTTTCATATGGTCATTATTTAATCTACACTACATCAACATGCATCCAACGATAACCACTAATCTACTTGCATTGAAACTATAAAATTTTAATATTAGACCATCCGCAATGGTGGGTGTTTCACCTATTTAGCACCACATTAAATAAGCACCCCCATTGTGGAGTGTAATATATGAGTGCCTATGGAGAAGGGTGGCTATGGAAGCACCCTCTCTCTCTCTCTTCATTTTTTGAGAGGCTCATTTAATAAGTCTTAATAAAATAAATAAATTTTGTTGAAATGTAATGATATAGAATTATTTGTCGTCCTTATTTAATAATTTATTTTAAGGTGCTAGGTTGAATAAAACTGGTGTTTATTAAGTATTACCGTAAAATAAATGATGTGAACATAAAGGGCCCATTTAAGCACCCAATTCGGGGTGCACTGTTGTGGATGGTCTTAATAACTCTTAACCTATTCATCTATCTCAATGTGTATACTTTTACTATTGGGAATTGAAAGTTATTGAAAAGTCTGAAAATCAACATTACATCTTTTTCTTTGGTATAATTTTTAGTGCTACGTATTCTTTAAAAGTCTGAAATTATGTAAAATTTGGGTAACTAAACAATAAAAATATTTTATTAATATGAGAAAAATTGACTAAAATTTAAATAACAAAATTACAAAACTAATAATAATTTATTCTTACTACTAATAATTTAATAGAAAGTTTATATCATCTAACATGTTTTATTGAATGATAAATGTCACACTTGCCAAACAAACAACCCACTTTTATTTTTTAGAGGAAATAAAAAAACAAGTAGATTTTTTTTCTTTAATGCCTTTTTTCTTAAAAAAACACCACCACCATTTATTTATAGAAAAGGAAAAAAAAACTATCATATAATAGTGTGGCAGATAAATAGACATGAAACCATCTTGAACAATGCAAAATTGATTTAGGCATTCTTTAAGCCGTGTGCGAAGACAATTATAGAGTTAGACAATTAATGTGGCATCAATTATAGAGTTAGACAATTAATGTGGCATTTTTTGAGTCGTGAAGTAATTAAATGTTGTAATTGTCATTAATGTGATGATTTGAAATTCAAAACCGTGTTGTGAAATGTGCAAAGTACATGAAAGTTAAGTGCAATAAACCTAATAAGTTTTGGCACCCAAATAAGTAGTGTTAGGGTTTTCCATCTACGACTGGAATCCTTTATATCTAATCCTAGCAAACATGCAAACCCTGATTCTAAAACCATAAACCTAAAAAAATGGCTCCAAAATTTTGAAATCTGAATCCTATTTTCAGCATTGGAAAACCATGACAATTATTATGCACACTACTCGAAACATGACTTAAAGGCTAGGATTAAATCTTACGCAAAAGGCTGAATAACAAAACACAACACACACGTTTCCTCTTTCCCAAAACAAACTCACGCATTTCTTCTTCTTCCTCTTATCATCATCACCACCGCCAACCCTCTCCCTCATCCATCTGCTTTCTATATCATTTTCGCGCTTCTCTCTCAATTGTTGCTCTTTTCCTCTCTCAATCCCTGATTTCGCTACTTTTATTCATCATCATCGCCTCCAATTCCGGCCCCCTCTCCGGAAACAACCGCTGTCAACCTCGATGTTGTCTCTCCATTATTTACCTCTATGAAATGTGAGGTTCAACTTATGTTAGATTCGAAATTACTGTTGTGCTTTTTCTTTTATGATTTTTTTTCTCTCCTGATTGTTTCTTTTGATTCCAATAATATAGTTTTAATCTCATGATTTTTTTTCTCAAGAATGTAATATAAGTCATGAAACTAGAGAACCCAGTTGAAAAAGAACAGAAGGATGAAGTTCTTTCGCCGAGATTCGTGCCGAAAGTGTCAAATGTTCTTCAATCCTAGGGATTTCTGCAAATCGCGCTCTGACCCCATGTATTTTCTGTAGAGATTAGATGAATTCGTATATGTTAGTGTTTCTGTTAGTTCTTCATGTTGGTTGATTGAAAACCAAATCACGGTGTTTTTGAAAAAGTTTCATGTAATCATGTTTCATATGTGATAATGATAGATTTCAGTTTAACTATCAATTTAGCTTTTTGTCATGCCGATTGTTTATTTTGACTGATTTGTCCAGTTTATTTGGAAATAGGAACTAATAAAAAAAAATTAGTGACACTGAAATAATAGTGAAAAAAATTTGTCCAATAAAATTAAAGATTATGTTTATTCATGGTTTTACATGGATAATCAAAAGTGACTTCTCTATAACCACCTCAATTGTTCTCTTGTCTCATTAACCACTTATTACTTTTTTTGTTTATTGTTAACTCTTTTTTCTTTATTTTTTGTCAATGATAGGCTATTTCATAACAACTTGGTATAAAAAGCTCGTGCGATTCTCTTTTCCTTCCATTTATTTGTTGATTGGTGTGAAACTCTGCATATTCTAAGCTAGAGGAACATGAGTTTTCAATTGAATTGAACTTGGAAGAAACTGTATTTATAGGTATGGAGCTTTCATTGACATGTATGCCTACCTCCGTATTTTTGGTGCGCCGTGACAATATTAAGTTTACAAATGTGTTTTCAATTGCAAATATTGTTCATATTTTACTCATTTTCAATAAAAAGTAAAAGTGTTTTGGAATTCCAACATGTTATTGGAACTAAAAGTGTTACTTTGTGTGACTTTGCACTTATATTTTCTACAAGTGATTTGGCAAAATAGTCTAAAACATATTACTCTTTTTTAACTTGACATAAGTTTAACATGCACAAATATTTTAACTTTGGTATGATTTCTAATTATTTATATGTATTTAAGAAAACAATATATATATAATGCATGTGTAGCATAAGACAAATCTAAGCTTATGAAGATTGTTAAGGTACAGTTATGTAACTCAGTCCAATAAATGTTCTTCATATATGATTCAACAGTCGTAATTAATAATTTGTGCAAGGACAAACCATTGCAAACCACTGCTAAGATAATTAGTCTTCCAACTGATTGTGGAGAAATTTTATCAGTTTTGTAATAGTTAGGAGTTAGCATGGGTTTGCTCATCATGGGTCAATTTTGTCCATAAAATTTTAATTATAGTTTTATTTAAAATTATGACATTAAAATTATAAGTTGGGATGTACTATAAATTTTGCTTTTGTCTACTACTTTTACGATGTATATGCTTATTTCTACCTCTATTTCCATTCAAATTTCAACGTAGGCAATTCCCTATCTTTGTGTCAAGGGCAGTCGTTGAAGCAAGTTGGGATATACCTACCTCAACCAGTTTTTTTTCCATGGACAACTTTATGTTGTGGTTTCTAGAGTTACATCGAGAAAAGGATTGAAAATTCTATTGGCAGATGAAGATGGCATGTGTGTGAATACTACATCAAATGTTGTGTATAAGGAAGTGTTCCGCAATCTGTAGTTAATCATGTTGTCTGATTGTGATGCTACTTTGTCACTGGGATAGGTAATTGTCAAGAATCGATGCAACTGCCTCTTTTGACATTTTTAATGTTTTTTTTTATCAATCCTACATATAATAACTTTAACATCTGATATGTTTGTGAAGGTCAAGTTCAATATGTAGTAGAAGGCTATTGGCTATTTGTGCGTCATTCATGATCAGTTATGTCAGGTACCTTATGCTAAGTCCAATAGTGTATATTGTGTGTCATATTACTTATTGTTGGTTTCAAGCATAACAGTCAGAGTGCATACAATAGGATTTTACTGTCGATGGTTAAGTATGTTTATGCAGTCTGAATTGCCTCTAATTGGGTTTTCTTTTTGTTGTTGTTGTATTGCAGATGAATTGGAAACTTATTTACATGACTTTAATTTGATCATCATTGTTAGAAGTGGAAGAACATGTATTATGAAATTGGAATATGTGGAATGGCAGTGAAAAGCAAACGTGCGTAAGCATTGGATGATGGAAATGCATGTTTCCTCTGTTAAAACAGTCATGTCTGTTTGTGGATCTCATTATTTGGTCTTTTGGTAAACATGTTAGCTTAATTAGCAATTTTTGAAGAATTGCTTCGTGACATTATTGATGCATTGCGATATGTATGCAATATTTAGTATAGTTAATTAACTTATGTGCTATTAATGCACTACTTGACACTATTATTGGGACCTAAGTCACCGTATTTTCATGTCATTGCTTATATGGACGAAATAGGTCCATATTTTAAGTATTTTCTCATGATAAATTGTGTTTGGCATCTGTTCACCATTATTAATCGCCGTATTTAGTTATTGAATTCTTAACTTGCAATATTGACAAGTCACAGTGTATCCAATTCCGTGGCTTAACCTACGTACCGTTATTGAATGTACGTTAAATATACCATGTTAGCTTCTCAATAAATTTATACGGTTACATTACGTATATCATCTTAGCTTCACAATAAACATATATGGTTATTGTTTATTTTATGTGATCTCTATACCGCTTCAAATAACAGATGATTATTTATTTCTTCAAGTAATAGTGGTCTCAACTATGTATGACCCGTGCAGCAGCACGGGTGAAAAGACTAGTGTTAAGTAGGATTAGAAATAAGTATGATCACCCATCAACCCTTGTAATCTTAATTGGCTTAGAATAAACATTTATGAGTTTATCCACACCATGAAAACACATTTCATTTCGCTCTTCCATATAACTCCTAACTTCATTTTTTTACCATCTTTTGTATAATTGCCATAAATTCACCACCCAAATTCAACGCTCAAATACTAGCTTCTTAAGAAATTTTGGCCACTTTCGCTGCCACTGAAGCCGCTGCCACCAGTTTCGGCTTCGATGTTCTTTCCACATGAATGCATGCATCTTCCGCCAAACTCATCTCTACTTCCTCCACTACCTTGATCCATTAATGTTGATTCAGTAGTAATTTCTTTGATAGACAATATGTATGTACATTCAATAAGGAATTAATTTAATAAATACTTAATACTTTTTTTTTTCTTTCAAAAAATAACTACTTTTTTTCTTTTAAAATTTAAGAGCCCAACTCATAAACCTTTTCTAGCAAAGTAAATACTCTTTAATAAGTTATTTAAAAAAAATATTTTTAGTAAGTTATACTTAATATCATATATGAAAGTCATTTTATTTGTGAACAAATTAAAAAATTAGGAAAATCTATTTGTTTTATCAAATATATTTTTAATTGTTTCTTTTAGGAGGGAAGTGAGGATGTTAGGAAAATCTCTTGGATAAATTGGGATATCATATACTCTAATAAGGAGAAATGGGGTTAGGCGGTTAAAGAAATTTAACATAACTTTGTTAGGTAAATGATGGTGGAGGTTTAAGGAGGAGCGTGACAACTTGTGGTTTAGAGTGTTGGTAACTAGGTTTGTAGAGGCTGACCGAGTTCTACATGCAAATGGGAAGAGTGAATTTTAGTGCGGTGAAGCAATTTAGTCAATATTGGGCATGGGGTGGGTACAATTGTAAGAAATTGGATATATGATAATTTTGTGTTAAGTTAGAAGATTATAATTCTATTTTGTTTTAGCGGGATCCTTGAATGAAAGGTGTAGCATTGAAAGATAAGTTCAACCTCCTTTTTGAGATTTCTCATAATAAGACGACTACGGTGGTTAAAATGGAGTATCTAATTGATATTGACAGTGAGTAAACAAAATCTAAAGTTTTTAACTATATATATACACACCAAACCACTTTAATCCGATCAAACTTTGTATGTGCTAATTGGTTGAGTAAAAAAATCTAATTATTTTTAAACTTACTTTTTTATTGTCCAACTCATACTAAAATATTAGACCAATAATCTACCTCATTAGACTTGAATCAATCTAACTTTAATCTCACCTAAGCAATTAAAGATAAATTGCACCATTGAATATAGTATGTATTTGATAACAAGCTAGAGAGAGAAAAGAAAAACATACATATTTCTAAAAAAAATAATCTAAAAAAAAAGAAGTAATGATGTATGGGTAATAAGAGGAGGTTACAAATAGTAATCCCTTTTCCAACCTAACAGAATTAGTTTAATAACTGGGCCGTACCGGGTCAATTATTCAACCCGCATTTCATCCTTGATGCATAAACCTTGTTCAAACTACATAACACAAAAAACCAGTGCAGCTTGCTGCTGCCCCGTTACCCTTTTTGTATAAGTTGCTATCAGTCGCACTGAGCTTGGATCGCCGTAACACAGTCAAAAACTCGTTCAGGTTTTCATCTTTTCTTTCTGTCAAATTTTCATTCTGTTATCGCTAGATGCGAATCCAGCGCGATTTGCGGATGCTGGCTTTTGTTTTGTTTCTTTAAATCTTGTTTTAGATTTTTCAACTATATCGTCAATGAAAAGCATATTTAGTTGGATAAAGTTTGGTTGTTTCATTTCTAACCTGGAATTATATGTTTTGATAGGTTGACACAAAGTAAAAATGGTGCAATACAATTTCAAGAAAATCACTGTGGTACCAAATGGAAAAGATTTCGTTGACATCATTCTCTCACGTACACAACGTCAAACACCAACTGTTGTCCACAAAGGGTATGCAATTTCACGACTCCGACAGTTCTACATGCGAAAAGTCAAGTACACCCAGACTAATTTTCATGAAAAGCTTTCAACCATAATCGATGAGTTTCCTCGTCTTGGGGACATTCATCCTTTTTATGGTGATCTGCTTCATGTGCTGTATAACAAGGATCATTACAAGCTTGCACTTGGTCAGATTAATACTGCTAGGAATCTTATTGGTAAGATTGCTAAAGATTATGTTAAGTTGCTTAAGTATGGTGATTCGTTGTATCGGTGTAAGTGCTTGAAGGTTGCTGCTCTTGGGAGGATGTGTACTGTGCTTAAGAGGATTGGGCCGAGTTTGGCGTATTTGGAACAGGTTAGGCAGCATATGGCTAGGCTTCCTTCAATTGATCCAAATACCAGGACTATTTTGATTTGTGGGTATCCCAATGTCGGGAAGAGTTCTTTTATCAACAAGATTACTAGGGCTGATGTTGAAGTTCAGCCGTATGCTTTTACCACTAAGTCGCTGTTTGTGGGTCATACGGATTACAAGTATTTGAGGTATCAGGTCATTGATACACCTGGTATTTTGGATAGGCCTTTTGAGGATCGGAATATTATTGAGATGTGCAGTATTACTGCTCTTGCGCATTTGAGAGCGGCAATATTGTTCTTCTTGGATATATCGGGGTCTTGTGGGTATACTATTGCTCAGCAGGCGGCTTTGTTTCAGAGTATTAAGTCTTTGTTCTTGAACAAGCCTTTGATTGTTGTGTGCAACAAGACTGATTTGCAGCCGTTGGATGGGTTATCTGAGGAGGATATGAAGTTAGTGAATGAGATGAAAGCTGAAGCGTTGAAGACTTCAATTGGTCATGGAGGCGAGGGGACAGATGCTGATGTGTTGTTGACCATGAGTGCGTTGACCGAAGAAGGTGTGATTGCGGTGAAAAATGCTGCCTGTGAGAGATTGCTGAACCAGAGGGTTGAGATTAAGATGAAGTCTAAGAAAATCAACGACTGTCTGAACAGGTTTCATGTTGCAGTTCCGAAACCACGTGACCAGAAGGAAAGACCTCTGTGTATTCCCCCGGCAGTTTTGGAAGCTAAAGCTAAGCAAGCAGCTGCCGAGGAGAAGAGAAAAACTGAGAAGGATCTGGAGGAAGAAAATGGAGGTGCTGGTGTATACTCCATGAATTTGAGAAAGCATTATATTCTGGCTGATGATGAATGGAAAGAAGATAATCTGCCGGAGATTTTGGATGGTCACAATGTGTATGATTTCATTGACCCTGACATTCTACATAGGGTAGAAGAGTTGGAAAGAGAGGAAGGGTTAAGGCAGGCAGAGGCTGACGATGATAATTTTGAGATAGATGGAACTGAATTGACACCGGAACAGCAAGAGGCTTTAGCTGAGATTAGGAGGAAGAAAAGTATTCTAATCCAACAACATCGGATTAAAAAGAGCACTGCTGAGAGCCGACCAACCGTTTCAAGGAAATTCGACAAGGACAGGCAGTTTACAACAGAAAGAATGGGAAGGCAGCTGTCGTCTCTTGGGCTTGATCCTTCTATGGCTATTAACAGAATGCGTAGCAGATCTGCATCTAGGAAAGGTCGGAAGAGGGAGAGATCACCAGAAGGAAGAAACGATGGGATGGATATTGATGACGACACACCTAGCAAGAAACAGCGTCTCAGTAGATCACTGTCTCGTTCCAGGTCGGTCTCCCGCCCACCACATGAAGTTGTTCCTGGAGAAGGCCTTAGGGATTCTGCTCAAAAGATCAAAGCAATTAAACTTGCGAAGGGATCTTCCAAAAAGAGAAACAAGAATGCCAAGCGCGGAGAAGCTGACCGAGTCATCGTTAACCTTAAACCGAAGCACTTGTATACCGGAAAGCGCTCCAACGGGAAGACAGACCGGCGCTAAAATAGGTAATAAACTTTGTCTATGCAACTTTGATTATTTATCATGTAGCAAGTAAGGACACTCCAAAATTTTCATTAGTTTTCTTGAACTTAGAAATACACACATTTTCATTATGTTTTGTGGTACTTGCCTGATTTATTATATTTTTCTGTCTCAACCATGAATATTATATGGTAGTTGTGGCAAAGAATAATTGGTCACCCAATTGTAAATCAATTTTTGCTTTTAATTTTTTCTTTAGTTATGTTGAAAATTTTCTCCATTTCACGAACTTTTATAAATACACTATTTTTTGTTTTATGTTCTGCAGTACTTGCCGGATAATTACATTTGACGTCTCAACCTTGAATATTACAGGGTGGCCGTGGAAAAGAATTGGCTAGATTTAATAAATATTTGCATATAATGTTTTTCCTACTAGTTTCTTTATGTTAGAAATTTACACGATTTCATTAAAACATTATAACGATTTCTTTTTCCATCTCTCACTGTTAAAATGGATTGAAGGAAATGTGGGGCTGTTATATCCAAGCAAGTCGTTTTTCATTTTATTAAGTGGGGTGATTGGCAAATCTTGTTGCATCAAGTTCAATTTCTGCATATGCCATTCTAGTTATGAATTTTCTAACTGCACTCCAATATCTGACTGAGTTTCCATTTTTCTTGAATCATGCATGTCGTAAGTCTTAATTTTGTTTGTTCCCCTGCAGCACTTTGCAAGCCTTGGTCTTGATGATATCATTTATTTAATTAGTGTTTTTGTAGACCACTGAATGAATATCTGATTTTGGATCCTTGTCACGGTTTAAGGTTCCATAATTTTATATACTTGCCGAGCCCCAATTCTCTTTGTCTTTCAAACAAGGATGTGGATTTCTCTCCCTAACCCTCTCCCTCCTCCCAAAAGCCCTCCCTTCTCTAAATTCCAATCAAAGTCTTGAGTTTCGTCTAATTAGATAATATGTTGTGTTCTCGGACAATTCTTTTTTGTAACAGCCCACCAGTGTCACTAAAATAATTATTTTCTTTGCAGGCAATGATGATGGCTTTGTGGGTGTCAAGAATTTTGTTCTATCATATTATTTATGTTCTCCTGGAGTTAAATGCATGGTGCTTACTGCAGAGAAGTTTTTGTTATACACTTGTGCCTTCTATATTATTATTTATTAATGTTTCTTTAGTTCAATTTTGGATGCACTTTATGAATTATGGGAGCTTCTGTTTGAATTTTGAGTTGTTTATGTACGCTCAAATATTTGAGTATTTGTTTCACATTTTGCAACTGTACTTGTGGTTATTTGAAGTTTGTTGTTTTGTTTCAACTGTGATGACCTGTCCTTGGACCCAAATGGGTAAATTGGAGGACGTTTCATGTTAGATAATTTGCATTTGTTTCTTGTTTCTGTTCTCATTTTGATCTGAACAGGCATAAAAAAATTTGATGTAATATTTCTTATTCTGAAGTTGAACCCACTTTTCAAAGTGAACAGAATACGAGTTTAGGTGAAGCAAATCAATTAGTATACTCTTCCATATAAACAAACCTACATGTAACTACTAGGTCCTAACAACAAACCACCCAGGTTATCAAAAATAGATTATATGAATGTATGTGATTACGTTGTCCTCTACATGCTCATTTTGATGAGCTTATGCCATTCCAGCTTAGGAAGAAGCAGAAGCAGTAATCCTAACACAAACATAATTTTGTGTTAGGATTATATGAATGTATGTGATTACCTTGCCCTCTACATACTCATTTTGATGAGCTTATGCCATTCAAGCTTAGGTAGAAGCAGAAGCAGTAATCCTAACACAAACATAATTTTGTGCAATAGCGAGTCTTGGTGGACAAGGCATGAATTGGTTGGGTTGTTGTGCAGCATAACTGATATAAGGATATGGGGTGTTAAACTTGAAAACAAGTGTTTAGTCCTCTCTAAGGAAGTCCTAGTTGGCTTGCATCCTATTCCCAAATTAGTATCTACATTGGTAAAATGCAAGAAAATAATGAAGCTACCCAAATTTTTTATTTGAAAAGTAGTACTATAAGGCAACATTTATAGTCTTTTCGACTAAATGGTCGACTCAAAGTAATGTTATTAACACATGAAGAAAAAACGTTAGTGAAGGACAAGATTTGACATAAATTGTGGTCTGAATAAACTCACACCAAACAAAAAAGATTCGAGTGTTGCATACCATTTTATATTCCCTTCTCATATTAGGTGACCTAGTTGATCCCGACACACATACCAATGCATTTGTTTTATCTTTGATATCTTTAATTCTCTATTAAAAAAATTATGAAAATTTAATATTTTAAAAATATTCATCGAAACGAATCCAACAACATCTTACATGATATTATTTATCTTTGTGAATTAGTAGAAAAATATGGTCAAAGTATGTCAAATCAATAATGTATATTATCAACCAAGTCATCTATAGAGGAACGGAGGGAGTAGTTTTGTGGTATGAATAAACCTCGCCAAACAAGAAAGATTAGAGTGTTGCATACCATTCTATAGTTTCATAGCAGAGCGTGGAAGTAATGTCACCGCGTCTTATTGGAAACACCTGTTATACAATTTCCATTTCCATTGTGACAAAGTGGATTGGCATATCAAGACCTGATGCTATAGAGAATGAAGGAAGAAATTGCACTATTGGAGATGAAATTTCATTTCTTACAAGTTGAAGTGAAAAAAAACCAAGCTTATGCAAGTTAAACTCGCATGGGTAATACAAATTTTTAACCAAGCTTATGCGCGTAGGTCATACTAAATTGTACCCCAAAACATAAGTTAAAGAGTTAAAAAAAAGGAAATAAAAGAAAAGTTTCTTGTACCCAAAACATAAGTTAAAGAGTTAAAAAAAGGAAATAAAAGAAAAGTTTCATATTGAAAATACAATTTTTTAAACTTTTAAGATATTAAATACTAAACTTTGAAAATTATATTGTTATATTTGATTTTGTTCAAGAACACAAATTAACATTTTCTTAGATTTGTACTTCCAATAGCTATTATAAACAAAATTTCACTTTTAGATTCATTGAATACCTCATGTGAATGATTCATATTATATATGAATTTAGATAGTGACTTTGCTTATGAGTGACTGGAGAGACTATTTAAGATGATTTATTTCTTTATTTTTTTTCATACAAAGAAGCTAAATTTAACTTGTTTTAGGGGAATTCTAACTTCAAATATTATTTATTACTTTTAATTGAATTATTCAAAAAAAAATATTTTATATTTATGAAACGAAGTGATTGAACTCAAATAGTTAATAAACGTTTTCTTAGATGAGTTGTTTGAGTCAAACAATTTTTTTAATTACTCGTAACTAAACTCTAAATTACATAGTTTTCTTTTCTTAAAAAAAAAATTACATAGTTTTATTTCTTAAAAGTTAAGGGTTAATGACACAAACAAAATATATCGAGGAGTGTTAGAAGAAACACTCTTTATGTAACAAAAAAAGAAAATAAAAAGAAACATTCTCTTTAAATTAATCTTATATAAAATGGTGAGACTATGTATTTCATCCGATAAATTAATATATATATATATATATATATATATATATATATTTTAAAGGGTAATAACTCAAATATATTTATCTTACAAATTTGTCTTAATGCATGAGATGTGGTGGTGGTGCAGTCACGTGAGACACACATGCACAACTTACGGACACATTTCCAACACAGTGTGGAGAATTCATCAACCAAAAAAAAAAAAAAAGCAGAAATGGCATTGTCTCACTCTCACATAAGATTCTTCCCACACACACTTCCTTCTACAAACTTCACTCCAAAACTCAACCATAACCGTTTTTTCTTCTCTCCTTCACACTCTTCTTCTTCTTCTTCCACTCTCACTACCATGGCTTCGAACGCTCGTAAAGTCTTGGTTCCGATCGCTGATGGCACTGAGCCTATGGAAGCAGTCATCACCATCGACGTTCTCCGTCGATCCGGAGCTGACGTCACCGTTGCATCCGCCGCGAACCATCTTTCCGTTCAAGCTCTACACGGTGTTAAGATCATTGCTGATGCTTCTGTTTCCGATGTCGTTAACACCGCTTTCGACCTCGTCGCTCTCCCTGTATATATACCTCTCTTTATCGTTGTACTTGAAATTGTTTATGAATTGTGATTTTAATAGTGTTTATTATGTTGTTAATTATCAAATTAACCAAGTTTTCCAATTCACAGTTTTATTTTAAGTGATTGATTTCTTATCACGGCTTATCCTTGGAATATCTTAAATTGATTCAGTGGTTAAGGTTCTGTGAAATTTTTATTTTCCTTTTTTAAAAATGTATATAAAAGAAGGAGTTTAACTACTATACACCAACACCGACAGTATAAATTTATTTTACACATGCAACACATATGTCTTGTCACGTCCACTAATGAATATGGCTAGTCATGTGTTTTCATACCCATTAATTAACACGTCAATTCATTATTGGATGCATGTGTAACAATGCATACTAGTTAAATTCTAAAAAAAAAAAAGGTTGTATTAGAAAAAAATGAAGTTACTAGATGGAATTCATTGTAAAGAACCAACACAAAAATAAATTAAGTGTAGCAGAGATGAGGATGTTGCGTGTGCTAAAATTAGATGAGACACTATAGGAATAGAAATGTCAACGTTAGAGAGAGAGAGAGAGTTGGGATAACACCTATAGTCGGAAAAAGATCTAGAGATTAATGAGTTGGATAGAAATAAGGTATATGATAGAACATTATGGTTTCATTTGAGCCATGTAGCCAATCCCGCTTAGTGGGGTAAGACTTGGCTGTTGTTTTACTAGATAGAATTCACAAGTATGTATGACAGAAGACACTTTTGGTAGAAGATGTATCTGGTGTTCAAATGGCATTGGCACATGAAATGAAACTACATTTTATAATTTATATTTTCTTAAGTTATCACCGGTGTCTATGTGTTAGCATCATATTCAATATTCAATGTTGATGCTTCATAAATTCACTTGTTTATTGGATTTTTGGGGGAAATTGTGTGTAGGGAGGAGTTCCAGGTGTGGACAATCTTAGAGACTCTGCAGTGTTGGAAGGGTTGGTAAAGAAGCATGTTGAGGATGGAAAGCTTTATGCTGCAGTGTGTGCTGCTCCTGCAGTGGTACTTGGGCCATGGGGTTTGCTGAAAGGATTGAAGGTATAGTTAGCTTCCTGTGTTCTTTCTCGTTTCGCAATGTACTTTTGTGTAGCTGGTGGTGATGGTTGTGTAAATCTATGGTTGTTGGGCAGGCAACTGGTCATCCTTCATTCATGGAAAAATTGGCGTCTTACACCACTTCTGTTGAGTCAAGGGTGCAGCTGGATGGCAGAGTTGTGACCAGTCGTGCACCTGGTACCACCATGGAGTTTGGCGTTGCTCTAGTTGAGCAATTATTGGGAAAGGAAAAAGCTGACGAAGTTGCAGGTCCACTGGTAAGGAGTAAGAAATCCATTGTTGAAAAATTTGTTTGTTTTAGGAGCCAAGAAATGTGGATTTCATGTGTGTTTGAATTAGCTTGTTTTGGAGAAATAATCATTTTTGGTTGA
This sequence comes from Medicago lupulina, assembly GCA_958299785.1. NCBI lineage: Eukaryota > Viridiplantae > Streptophyta > Magnoliopsida > Fabales > Fabaceae > Medicago > Medicago lupulina. Next base: position 77,847,728 of record OY283139.1, read on the forward strand.
CAACTTAGTTAGAGAACTTTTGAGGAAAAATATATTTATTCATTAATAATCTCAATCCAACTGGCATTATGTTACATCAACGTTATACATAAATGAAGCTAGATGTTTTTTGCTTTGTCCTACCAATTTCAACATGAAGTTTTGTCCTCTTAGAAAAGGGGGAAGGGGAACTAGGGTGATTGACACTTCTCAAAAAGCTTCGAGTTTCTTGCAATGCATGTTCATGCTTCATAATTGATGTCTAAAAATTGAGTTATTAGTTGTTTTTACGTAGTTATGGGGTGCCCATTTCTGCTTTACACCCTTACTAATTGTGTCACCCTCCCCTCTCTTCCTTTGTCTTGGAATCAAATGAAAAAAAGAGAATTTATCTTAATTCATACTTCTTACAATTGAGTGATTGAGCTTATTGGTAATGCATATGCAAACTGGTGCATGTTCATGTATTGAGCTTTCCGATGTAGCATTTTTGACATAAGTTATATGAAGATATTTTTTATGATTGACGATATCAGATTCCCTTTATGATACTTACCACTCTCCATTTCTCATTGGATTCTCTTCTAATTCAATATTCAGGTTATGCGTTCTAATCATACCGATGAATATACGTTTTTGGAGCTAAACCCAGTGCAATGGACATTTGACAATCCACCCAAGGTGGGGTTTGGGCCTGAACTTTATCTCAGTAATTTTTCTTTATTTACAAGAACATTTGAGAAAGGGGGCAGAATATTATGATTCTTTGACTTGTGTGAATATAGTTTAAATTTCATTGATAATCACAACTATTTTCAGATTCTTGTACCAATTGCAAATGGCACGGAAGAAATGGAAGCTGTGATTATCATTGATATTCTGCGACGAGCAAAGGCAAATGTCGTGGTTGCTTCTGTTGAGGACAAACTAGAGATCGAGGCATCACGTAAAGTTAAACTGGAGGCAGACGTGCTCCTTGCTGAAGCAGCTAAAACATCATATGACCTGATTGTGTTGCCAGTAAGGGGACTTTTTACTTTCTTTGTAGTTATTAATCAGTGATAATACTAGTGATAATACTACGTTAGTTGGTGTAAAATATTTCAATTGTCTACAGGGTGGAATTGGTGGTGCCCAAGCTTTTGCGAACTCAGAAACCTTGGTGAATTTGTTGAAAAAGCAAAGAGAATCAAACAGATATTATGGAGCAATTTGTGCATCCCCAGCTTTAGCTTTGGAGCCCCATGGCTTGCTAAAGGTATCTGTTTTCTGGATCAATCTATTATCAGTATAAAGCAAACTTTCAGTAAAATCGCAATCATATATACCCATTTCTTTGCATAACTATGTTAAAACCCATGTGGTTTTGTTTCTTTGTTATCAACTAGCATACATGGTCTGCAATTCAACAAAATTCAGAAAAACATGAATGTCAAGTTGTGCAGTAGTGTTAAAGTTCATTTTTACTGCAAACACTTCCTATGAGGCAAAATCCTCTTTGAACTATTCATTTTAATTATTTTATGGGAAATGCCAAAGAGTGCCCTTAGGGCATTGATTAAGAGAACAAAAATACAAATATTGTGTTGCAAAATGATGAATTCTACTTTCAAAACGTTTAAAAATTGTTGTTTCCAATGCAAAACTACTACTTTTGGTTTCCTTAACAAGTGTCATTAGCACTTGTTAATTTGTTAGCATGGCCCTTGTTTCAAGCACTAAATCCTCTTTGGACTCTTTTATGTTGCTCTAAAACGAAGCATTGTATATTTTAGTGTTAATTTGAGACACGGTTATGTTTTCTTCGATACAGGGTAAAAAGGCCACAGCTTTTCCTGCCCTGTGCAGCAAGTTATCAGATCAGAGTGAAGTAGAAAACAGGGTTGTCGTTGATGGTAACCTTATTACCAGCAGAGGCCCAGGGACCTCCATTGAGTTTGCATTAGTTATTGTGGAGAAGCTGTTTGGACGCAAGTTAGCTCTAGAAATTGCAAATGCAACAGTGTTCGCAAGTCCGTAATGTATTTAAAGGAGCAACAGTTTGTTCTATGTATCAGACATTTGTGTATGAATAACCAAGTACTGTACTTGAATGAGTTGTAAAAAACGAGAGTGCTCCTCCAGAATTTTGCCACGAGTATAGTGCTTGTAAGATAAGGTAAATTTTGGCTTATTTTTAATTGTCCAGCCGATAGGATTTTACTCCATCAACTATATGTTTGCAACAGCTCAAAAAAAAAAAAAAGTTTGCAACAGCTCAAAAAAAAAAAAACTATTTCTTCTGATTTTAACTGCTCTCCCTGATTATAAGTCTCTTTGAAACTTTGAAAAAGTCTAAGACTGTGTTTGGATGGAGGGTTTAGGAGGGAAAGGGAGGGGAGAGTTCACTTTTCATTTTTAAATTACAGGCACTATAAAATGTTTTTTAAAAAGTTAACATATTTACATGATAAACGATCATAAAATACTTCAATCACACTTAATTTATTTTAGAAAAACATGTTATATAGTCCGTAATTTAAAAAAGAAAACTGAACCCTTCACTCCTAAACTCTCAATCCAAACACACCTTAAAACATACTTCTAATAAGCGTTAAAATAGAAAAGTCAAATTAAACACACATACAAACAATGGACAATTTAGTAGTAAAATTTACATACAAACTAGATACATTAACTACACTACTAATTTTTCTTAACAAGTGAAATTAACCAATGGAAATATAATAAAAGACAGAGAGAGTATTTAATAATTATAATAAGAAAAATAGTTTTTTCCCTTTAATTTCTAAAACTCTCAAAGGAAATAGTGATATATTTAAAAAAAGATTATATTATTTCATTTTTCTCTCACTCAAATGGCTATTTTTTTAGACAAATCAAAGTTAGATCATTTCAATCAAAATACAGTGTACATAAGGATATCATAAAAGCTAGGGGGATAACATATGAAATAGGGCAAGTACACAGTTTTAACTAATATTTCCTACTAAAATAACGTTTAAAAAAAATGGTTTTAACTCTAAACTATTGTTTTACCAAAGAAAAAATGTTTTAACTAATTAACAAATTTTTACCTTTTTGTATACGAAGTGATAAACATTATTGAAACTCTTCTCTCACACACATCTACAAAATTCTGAGTTTGAATCCATATGACGGCGTCAAAACTAACAATTTCGACACTTATTTGTTGAGCTATGTTTTGCGGACGACCTTTGCAATAGGGAATGCATGAAGTCTTAGATATAGTGACTGCAGTTAACCTTTTGTTATAAAAAGGATAGGAAGGAAGTATGAATTTTGTTTCGCGTTTCCTCATCGGTTTGTTGAAATTACAGTTGCATTGTAATGTTGTTGAAATTCTGAAGTATAACTTTTGTAAAATCGCTATGTCTCATTCTGACTTGTATTGCAAACATAGCAAATATAAAAATGGACCACATCCACCATGCACCAATACTTGAAAAATGTTTAAAACACCAACGACGATGGTGACTTTAAGATATTGATTCCATAACACATAAAAAAAAAGGAATATTGATTCGATAAAAATAACGAAAAACAAATATCTATCTCTATTGAATCGACACCACTTAGGTTGCCACCTTATCGATACAAAATAGGAGGGTCATGAGCTATTTTTCTTGAGGAGTATCGTCAACCGTTTTAAAATTTTCTGATAATTTTTAAGTATCGGTCCATGGTTGACCACTTATTAAGGTGGCCCATATCACAACTAACTAACCTTGAAAACATATGCCCCTTCTAATCTCAAATATAAATAAAAATTAATTTTTTCAATTTTATTCAATAATTGACACAGAGACACAGACACACGATTTGTAATATAGACAAGTAGAAATGACAATTGGACCCAAACTCAATTGACACCTGCAAAAAATAATGCAATGTACGGGTAAATATCCACATTGTTTGGTCTGAGCTTAGGTAATTACCCGCAAATATGAACGGGTATGGGCACAAACACTTTAGTGTTATTATTTTTATAACAAGAATATATTAATTTTTGTTGTCCCTTTTATAACAAGAGTAGGAGGGAGTATTATTTTCCCTAAAATAAAAATAAAAATAAAAATAGATACTGCAAAATTTACTAGACGAAATTGACCTTATTTTTGTGACTCACCAAAGTTGACTAAAACGTTGAAATTTAGTTTGTCCAAACTTCCAAAGTTGTATTCATTTTTCTTTTCTAACTCACTTGTTTTCTTGAACTTTCCATTAAACTCAAGCAATGGCTGAACAAATCCCATACAGTATTATCGTAAGCATCATAAACAAATTAACTTCTTCAACCTTCCACGAATTTGCACGAATTTACGGTGTCAAAAACGACCTCCAAAATCTCAACAAAACCATAGAATCCATCAAAATCATGCTTTCAGATGCTGAACACAAACAACACAATGATCCCACTATTCATCACTGGATCACAAGGTTCAAACAAGTTCTTCATGATGCCGATGATTTCCTCGATTACTTAACAATTCGAGATTCAATGCTTAAAGCCAGTAACAATCATGGAAACGTGTTGAATAAGGTACAAAACTTGTTTTCATTGGAGAAAAATCCACTTGCTTTTCGCGTTAAATTAGTTCGTGAAATTGATAGTGTTAGAAAGAAATTTGATAGTGTTGCAGAAGATATGTTGAAGTTGAAACTGAATCCTAGTATGGTAGTAGTTTTGAAAGAAAATGAGGGTTTTTGTTCTTGGAGAGAAACTAGTTCTTTTGTTTTGGAATCGGGGATAGTTGGTAGGGAAGGAAACAAAAATGAGATTATTGAAATGTTGAAAGGAGGAAACAATGGTGTTTCTTTTATTGCTGTTGTTGGTATGGGAGGTTTGGGAAAAACAGCGCTTGCGCAATTGGTTTATAATGATGATGAAGTGGAGAAGATTTTCGAGAAGCGGATTTGGGTTTGTGTTTCTCAAGAGTTTGATGTGAAGTCGATATTGAGTAAAATGTTGAAATCGTTGAAGAATGGTGAAGTTGGTGATTTGGAATTGGATATTTTACAAAGGAGGGTTCGGGAAGAGTTGAACGGGAGAAGGTATTTGCTTGTGCTTGATGATTTGTGGAATGAGGATCAGTTAAAGTGGGATGAGTTGAGAACTTATCTGATGTGTGGAGGTCAAGGTAGTAAGGTATTAGTGACCACTCGCAGTAGATTGGTGTCGCATATTATGGGTGTGAACATGCCGTATGTTTTGAAAGGTTTGAACAAAGAGCAATCGTGGAATTTGCTAAAGAAGTTGACATTTGGTGAAGTTGACAATGGGATGAGCCCAAATCTTGAATCCATTGGTCAGAAAATTGCAGAAAAGTGTGGCGGAGTTCCTCTCGCGATCAGAACAGTGGGTGGTTTCTTACAAACTATAAATGAAAAAGAAGATCAATGGTTGAATGTTTTGAATGGTGATGTTTGGAGGTTGTGTGAAGAAAGACAAAGTATTATGCCAGTGCTGAAATTGAGTTATCAAAACTTGCCATTGGGGTTAAGACAATGTTTTGCCTATTGTTGTTTATACCCTAAAAATTGGGAAATTCAGAAGAATGAATTGATTCAGTTATGGATGGCTCAAGGCTACCTTGAAAGTTCAATTGAAACACAGTCCATGGAAGATGTGGGAAATCAATATGTAAGGATTTTGTTGTTGAGGTCATTCTTCCAAGATGCATCGTTGAGCAAACACAATGACATAGTTTCCTTCAAAATGCATGATTTGATGCATGATCTTGCAAAGTCAGTAGCTGGAGATGATTGCTGCTTGCATGTTGAAGGGAAAGGATTTATTGGAAGACCAATGCATGTCTCATTTATTTCTAGTACCGCTTGTTCATTGGATCTTTTAGATGCAAATAAGCCGCGTACCATTCTTTGGGCCAAAACCAAAGCAGGAAGTGTTTCGGATGCCAAATTATCTATCACCAAGAACTTGAAATATCTGCGAGCTTTTGATTTGTCATACTCTCTGATAACTGAGCTGCCACAATTGATTGATAAATGCAGGCATTTGAGGTATTTGGACTTGTCTAATTGCAAAGAACTAATTAGTTTGCCCAAGTCAATTGGCAATCTTGTTAGTTTGCAATCTTTGAAATTGAGTGGGTGCCGGCAACTTGTATTTTGTACTGAAGTTATCACAAAGTTGATTAATCTGAGACACCTTGAAATTGAAGGTTGTAAAGCCTTCGCAGACAAGATGCCTACTGGATTAGGACAATTGACTTCATTGCAGTCCTTATCAAGTTTTGTAGTGGGGGACGATGAGACGAAAAACTGTGGCAAACTAAATGAATTGAAGGAGCTAAATAACCTAAAGGGTCATTTGAGAATCAGTAATCTGGGCTCAGTAAAAGATGTGGCTTTAGAGTCACAAGAAGCAAATCTGCAAATAAAGAAGTACATCCAAGTCCTGGAGCTGAATTGGGGGAAAAGCCGATATGATTTGATAGAAGAAGGAAAAAACAGTGAGTTCAGCTTGCAGTTATTGGATAATCTTTGTCCTAATCAGAATTTGAGAAAATTGCAAGTGAGTGGGTATCCAGGAGCAAGCTTTTCAAGTTGGCTTCCTTCCCTGACTAATATTGTTCAAATCAACCTCTACCATCTTTCCAATTGTCAACATTTCCAACCATTGGAAGGACTTCCACGGGTGAAGAGGATTCACATTAGTGAAATGAATGAACTAAAGTACATTCATTATGATGATATCTCTCATGTGTTCTTCCCATCTTTGGAGAAACTCATCCTCTTTGGCTGCAAAAACCTGGAAGGATGGAAAAGGTTGGGAAATAATTTTGAAAAGCATTATTCACTCCCCCCTTTTCCTTGTCTTTCATATTTGGACATTTGGGATTGTCCGAAACTGACTTGCATGCCTACATATCCTTACCTCACCGAGTTGAAGTTAATTTCTTGTAACGTGAAGCCAATGATTGAAACATGTTCGGTTCAGCTTCAATCTTCCTCCTTCAACCCTCTTTTTGGCCTCAAGCACTTGTATCTCACAGAAATAGACCTAGAAGCAATGCCAGAGCAGTGGATGAAAAATCTCAAATCTCTTGAGCGTCTCTCTCTTTCGGGATTTCTTGTTATTGAGCCTATGATACGACACTTGCAACACCTTTCTGCTGAACTTCGGGAACTGAGAATTTGTCAAGTCGACAAGCTTGATTTATGGAAAGATGAGGGTAATGCTAACTCCGAGTGCCAAGTCCCTCACGGCCTCAGATCTCTGCAGAAAATATCCGTAGAATTCTGTGACAACTTGAAGGCCTTTCCGGAGCAAATTCTTGACATCCAATCACTTAGGCATATTAAGATTCTTCATTGTGATGATTTAGAGTCACTGCCTGAAGGCTTGCGTTGCCTTACAAATTTGCAGACTCTTCATATTATCCACTGTCCTCTTATACGTAAGAGATGTCAAATTAAAGTTGGAGAAGATTGGCCAAACATTGCTCACATCCCAGACATAATTGTTAATTGATTCTGTTTAAAGGTAATAAATGCCAAAACTACACCGTGTTTCTCCAATTTTAACATTAGGACTCATATTTAAACAATAGCAGGGAATTCTCAGTTATTTATTTATTTATATTTGTTGACATATAAAATGGGAATAATCTATCTTTTGTCTCTTCAAATATCCTGATCACATCAATCCTTATTGAAAATTGAAAATTGAAAATTTAAGAATTGTCAAAATCTTTACAAATTTCGAATTCTCATACGTCATTGATTCATGTATTTTTGGTTTCTTGTATCCTGGTTTGTTATTGAGTTCCCATGTACTTGAGTGTAAATGGATAGCTGGAACAATAGAAAGTTGGCCATCATCATCAAAACTTCAGCTTGTATTTTCTTTTAGCACTAGTTTAATCGTTCTAAATCCCAATGTTACTCAGGCTTAATATGCATTACCAAATTATTGTTAATATTTTCTGTCATCTATTTATGTTATCTCGGTGTCATTGCAGACGATTAGGAATGCTACAAATTGAAGACAATATAGTTTATGCAGAATTGGGGCACATAGATGATTGAAAAAGCGATAATAACAGAAACACATAAATGAAGAAATCGTCGCCTCTAGGAGCCTGCTGCAAGAACTGGGCTGCTCTTAGACCGGTCAATTTTCAGTGCATCTGTAATTTGTTGGTAAGTGAACTGGTTTCTATGATGTAAAAGGGAAAGGTTCTTTCATTGAATAATCCTTTTCCAGTTTCTCCCATCATCGTTCTCGAGTTAATATTAAACTAGATATATATCATAGATATTTACACTTCACACAATTTTCTTGGAATAAAAGGCGCAGAAAGCATTAGATGTTAGTACTTATATAGGATAAAGCTATGTTAAAGGAGACCGTGGCAGTTACAAATAGGAGGAATGATAAGAACAATATCAATATCTTTTTTGTATAAATTAATAACGATATTATTTCTCTGCATGTAAACATGAATTGTGCATCATCAAAGATGAAAAAATAAACAAAAATAAGTAGAAAGATTGTAAAGTATTCGATACTGTTGTAAGTAAACCTGATTTATTTTCTGCTTCTATAACATCTAGACCAAAGAATTATAAAGTTAAGCACTCTATACCCTATTATAAAGCTTAACATTACAGCCAAATTTGTCCATTTGTGTGACTCTTTGAGACCCTGTTGTTTTAAGAACTCAACTCCATATAAAATGCATTCCCCATTATTAACTTCTATGCATCTCGTTTTCCCTTGCTCACCTCCATACTCATTTATCATAAGGCACTCGAATGGATACTTGAATAGGCTTATATAGTGCATAAAAATCCAGTAACTAGGTATTTTCTCCTTTGATATGAAATACCCTGAGAATAGAAAGAAAGACCCCATTAGACCAGCAATCACCGAGCTTCCGAGGATGAAATTTGGAACTAGGGCACTGAAACAAGCCACAAGAGAATTTGACATTAATAGGACCAACCAAACCACTAAAGAGAAGTAAAGGAAACCGTCGATGTCTTTCCTTAATCCTACCAGCCAATAAACTGGAGTAGTATACAGAAGACCAACCATTAGAAGAAAAGGAAGAAACACAAATGTATTTGCTAAAACATAGGAAGAAACTCTATAAGCTCCTCTTGCGGTCTCTCTCATAAAAGTTCTTCTCTCCTCCAAGAAAATAGGTAGCCCTTCTGTTGTTGATGATAACAGAAAGGTAAGGCTGAAAGCAAAGAAGCCGCTTCGCGTTTGTAACGCTACCTTACTTTGTTTGTTCCCAACATTCAAGAATATGGTCCCCAATATAAATCCAGCTACTAAGGCCTGTATGACCCTTGTGACAAAGAGTTGCTTGGTTCTGAATATGTTTCTGCAAAATCTTTGTCCTAGGATTAATATCTCCTCCATTGGAGAATTTGAGTACAACATTGCCTTTTCTTTGACAATCATAGAGCACTGCATCATCATCTTGTGATCTTGGTGCTCTTTGTCATCATTGAGAAGAAATTGATTGTTCCCAGGTTCTGAAGTATGTATAACCAAGCTCTGCATAACATCAAGAGCAAATTCTAGGACATTGACATGGTTGGGAATGCGATGACTGGATAAAGTGAGCCTTGCCTCAAGAAGATTCAACGAACCATTATGCATGACAAATCCATCAGATAGCAAAATGAGGCTATCAAGTAGCTCTAGGATCCGGAAACCGGGTTGGTGGATTGTTAAAACAACCGTCTTACCTTGATTGAATGCCATTAGTCTAAGCAATGAGATTACATTAAGAGCTGATGCTGAATCCAAACCTGAAGTTGGTTCGTCAATCAAAATAATTGCAGGGTCATGAACCAAGTCAACACCAATGGAAACTCTACGCCTTTCCCCGCCTGATATACCATGGTCTGATCCATTGCCAATTCTTGAATGTGCAATAGAATCCAACCCGAGCTCCTTCATCAACTCTGCAACTCTCATAGCAGCCACTTTTCGCCCCCCGGGAAGCCTCAACAAAGCACTATACATGAGTGTCTCTCTAACCGTAAGCGATGGAAACAATGCATCTTCTTGTGTTATGTGCCCGGAGTCTCTTCTGAATCTGTTCACATCCATCGGCTTCTGATTGACAAGTACTTGTCCAGAAACTTTACAAGAGGGTATTCTCCCAGCAAGAATTTCAAGCAGTGTTGTTTTTCCAGCTCCACTAGGACCAGCAATAGCGGTAACCTCCCCTGGCCTTGCCTCACAATTTACATCCTTCAAAATGAACTTTGAACCTCTCCTAGGATTCGAACCGAAACAAAGAGTTTTAAGTTCATCAAGTTGGCTGCATAATTTGTATGATACATTTTTGGTTTCTAACCTATAAAGGGGTTTTCTGTTGCATGAGATGGGATTGAATGATGATTCCATTGTTGTGTTTGTTTCATGCAAAGTGAGAGAAGAGAGGCATGTACTGCCTAAGTTATGTGAAGAATACATAAATCAAGAGAGGCAAGATGAGCTAACACACCAAACTGTGAGCTAGTTATAAGCTAAGAAACCAAATTTAGACTACGTAATATGTAATTAATGGACCTTGACATTTTGTATAAGTTATTTGACTTCATCTACTTTTATATTTTCTATTGAAGTGTAGTACTTGAAAAGTGTTTAGCTAGTTCAAATTCTTTAAGAAAATCAAAGAAAGAACATAAGAATGTTTAGATAGGAAACTTTTCTGGTGAGCTGAATATTGACTGTGCAATGTTGGTGTTTGGTTGCCCCACTATCTTCCCCATACATCATAGGCAGAGATAGCTCAAAGTTTGGTTGGTGGAAAAATATAAAGTATAAAATACTCAAATAGAGTTTTACAAGTTAACTTGGATCACCCCTTTTCAACTTTCGCTTAAAATAAAAACAGCAAAACTTTTCTTGATATAACGGATTGATATTTCTATATAAAGTCAAAAATAAATAAATGGGTAAACCACTGAAGAAATTTGTTTAATCAGTGACCCAAATTTTTTTTATTGTTATTATAAATATCAATGACAAAAATAAATGGACCTATAATCTTTAATGAGTCTTGTTAACGAGTGTCTTCGGAGAATTCTTTAAGCATTTTAAATTAAGTAATTATTCTATAGAAATGTCGAAGTTTTCAATTTTTAATGCATTTTATTACACAAACTTCCACAAAATATTACCATTTAAAGTTCTTAACTAGTGTCCCAGAGGCAATAGTTAACATTTCTCATCTTTAATAAAAGTCCATACTTATTAGTTTAGTAGTTAAGAGCTAATTTGTTACCATATGTTTTTTAAATTACCAGAAAACACATATCTTGTATGCCAATCTCCGGTTGTTTATGATATTTTTAGGTCAATTGTATTATTTAGACACACAAAAATGCATCTGACCACAGTATAAAATACAACTTTAACGTGGGACTAATATAAATTAAACTTTATAACAAATAGCGTATATTATTAAGTTATTTTAGTATTGAAGGAACGCATGTTGTATTTTAACGTGACTTAAGTCACGTTGAATATAACACCCACGTGATTTAAGTCACGTGAAAGGTATTTTGGGAAGTTCGGTTGGGAGTGAACAATTTTGTATGGGAGAAGAACAATTTTCTTGTTTAGACTAGAATTAGAATGAGAATAAATGCTGATCAGTCCGACCCGTCAACTTAAAAGAGCAAATTTAAACATTCATTTTTCAATTATAATTAAGCAATAATAGAATTAGCCATTAACGGCACAAATAAAAAAGTACCAACAATATCAACAACCAGAAATTTAGAGGTTCTTCCACTCCAACAAGCCGGCCATAGTTTTCTCTCTCTAGGTTTTTTCTTCGAGATTTTTCATGTGGTTTTGGGTCAATTCATAACCTGAAATCTCCCCTCTTTATCTTTTTCTCTCCATTTCAATCTAGATAAGTGATTTTTCACATAGATCTAGGTTTTTTCTTTGTGATTTCATCACCTAAGTGTGGTGGTTTGTTGTTCGTCGTCTTGTACGGCGTTGTTTGATTTCTCGTCTTTCTACGGTGTTCATTTGATTTATATTGAAAGATCGATTATTCAATCAAAGATTTGGGCGTCAAAGTTGCAGATCCGGAGGTCATGGATATTCCGATGACTTTAATTTTATCGTATATTTTTGTAGGCATTATGCCGTTATATGCTATTAACTTGGATGCTGTGAGGTTGTTCGCAGATTCATCTTTTACGATTTTAGCGATGCTGAATGATGTAATTTCTGGATTTTAAATGAATGAATATCATTTTATTTTTGTCAAAAAAATAATAATTTAGGAGACTATGACCTACACGTTCAACAAGTCACACCATCCAATCTAGGCATATGATAGAACACACGGGCACAGTTATATAACTCTTATCTCTTTTAGTATTCTACAAAGACTTTGTTGAGCACCAATTCTTTTTCTATCATGATTAGTTAAAAGATTGATATTGAAAAATTATTTTTGATAGAAAATATTCAATAATATAAAAATGTCTTAGGATTGTAAACTACAATCCCAGTTCTTCTTACATGTCATGAAAAACAATTTTTAAAGATTTTAAATCAATGTAAGCAATGTAGCCTTTGATAAATGTAAAAATGTTTCTCAAACCAACAAAACATCCTATTTTCATGGTGGAATTGTTGACAAAACTCATTAAGATCAATCATCATATAGTGGGAGGGACGACCGCCCGGGGCACCATTTTTTTAGAGACACCAAAATTGGTATTTTAACTTAATAGTTAGTACGATATAGATATATTTCTTTTTAACTCGTTTTGATTAATTTTATTAAAAATTATAGTTTTAGAGAACCTTGATTATGAATGTATCTCTTGCAACAAATAATCCACGAAGAAAGACATTTAACATCACCATTATTGATTTGTCCAAGGCACAAAAACCTTAGGATTGATCCTGCTCCCAAGAGAATCTAGATTATTTTCATATTTTAAATCACTTGTTTAATCTTATATGTCCAATATCAACATTCACATTTCACTCCATCAATTGATATTTAAGACTGTGTAACTATATTATTGAAAAATAAAGATTGTGTAGCTATAGTCATATGATTACCCAATCCTAGTTATTGATATCAAGGTTCACCTTTCAGTACATCGGTCGATATCTAAGATTAAATGACTATATTTCTATGACTACACATACGAAGAACAATAAGATTGAATTAAAAGGTTTTGAATCCCACAACAAAAAATATAATGGAGATTATATGGACAATGTATCATCGGATTTCTTCCACAACTCCAAGACTAAGGAGTTTACTTGCTCATGATAATAGATATAATAAAAAATATAAGAACATTGAACAATAGAAAAAATTAATGAAAACTTAAATTTTATTGAAATAATAAAGTGGAAGAACATAAACAAAATGCAACTAAAAGAGTCAGAGTTTTAGAAACCTTAACACCTTGGGTTGTCTTGCTTTACAACGACTTCACTCTTCACATCTTACGGTCTAAACACGTACAACACAACTTCCTTAATTCTAGGTGTTGTGAATTTGAACCTTTGCCAAAACCAACGAGAACAAAGATGCGAGGTAAATAACAATGACAAATAATGACCAAATAGTCCAAGCAACAACTAGCAACCTATGCGTATTGAAAATCCCCAATCAAACCAAAGAATAAAAATAAGAGAGTAGAGAAATAAATATACAAATATTGTTTATTCATTTTAACCTAAATTGACATGCATATAAGGGAGAAAGAAGCCATAAAAAAACTATAATTACATCTTTATAAGAGATACACATAAATTACAATAAATTAGCTTCAAGAACTCTCTGAGTGCAAACCTTAATTTCTACCACTTTTTAAGTCTCCAACTCACAAAAAGATCTCTGGAGATCAAATCAAGAGAGAAATATCCGATTACCCCTCCAATGAGGGTGCCGTTTAGTATGGGAATGAAGACTTCTTTCCCACCATGGGAAAGTGCTTTTTTAACCATTTGATTAAGTAGTACCACCATTGTTATTATAGTCCATCTATATTATATATTTTAACACATCATCTTTAAGCTTAACAACTCAGTTTGTTTATCATGTCACGATGGAAGTTACATCTTCAGCTCTCAATTTATTTTTCTTTCAAAAATATTCTTGAAATAAAATAGTGAAATGGAGATAAAGGAATTTAATTTGAAACAAACTATTCATCTTCATTAATACATTCATTCATTTGTGTTCTTCAAACAAATCATTCATCTTCACCAATCTTTTCTTTCTCAAAGTTGTAAGCTCGTAGTGAAAAACCATTATCAAATATGACTTTTTTTGTCATACAAACTTATAAACTATCCGCTATAAGCTATAAAATCGTTCTTACAAGTTCACCTTTTTTACGTCTCTCAAGATTACACAACAAATGAAAGAAAAAAAATGTTTCACGTACAGTCCAAGTTGTCGTGCCTTCTGTACCATTCCACATCATGTCGCATCATTGCATTGGTGAGAGTTTAAGACACACAAAACACTAATGTCAATTAAGTACATTTACAAAACACAAAACACTAAGAACTACATTTACAATTAAGTACCAAGGTCAACCTGTTCAAAAAGTACTAATGTCAAAGGTTCAAGCTTTACCCAAGGAAGATAATAGAAACAAGGCACACTTGCCCTTAAACACATAGTCAAAGATCCTAATCTCCCATTCGACACATTACAAGGTGAAGTCTTATAGACCAACACAAGTAGCTTAGTAAGAATCATAACTAGGAAGATAATTATAACTTTAGGATAAAAAGGAAGGTTCCTTACATAGGTGGTGACATGGTGAAAGCACAAAGTACTCAGAGCTATATCAAGGACATACTTTTAGGCCAACACAAAAACAAGAATCAATATCAAAGAGAAAGAGGTGAAGTTTATTCTTGATGTACGCGAGCTAAAATAAGTATGGAGGTGAGAGTTCTTGGGCTGTAGCGGTGATCTCATGACCAAGAAACCGATAAAGGTGGATGGATTCATGGTGGTTTTCTATAAGTCAAAGTTAAAGATTCATGTGAAGATTGTAAATTAAAGTGACGAGAAGTTTAAAAAATTTCAGTTATCTTTTTGTAAATCAAAGCTAAGATCAATGTCAAAGAGTCGACATCTTTTTTTTGACTAAAAAGAGTTGATATCTTTCAATAAGTATTTTTTCATACTCGTTAGATATATATTAAACCCTATATTAAATTGGACTTGAGCATCTACCATTTATACCACACCATATTTTTTAATTAATGGTCAAATAAAAATTATGAAAACATAATTCAATGAGTGTATAATATCAAATATTTTAAGAGAACTTTTTTTATCTATTAAGATGAATTTTTCTTTTGCAACAAAACTCTAGAACTAGCAAATACCACCTGCCATGCAGCAGTAGAGGAAATCGGCGAGTGCGAGGTTAAAGTGCAACGTAGTTGTTTCTTTCTTATCTTCCCGAAATATATTGAGTATTGATGTATATTTGAGATAACCATTGTGTTGAGTGGAAGTAGGTGAAGCTTTGGGGCTTTGCCATTCTATTAAGTGGATCTATGATTTGTAATTAGTGAATATTAATTTCGAAGTTGATTAGGAGAAAGTTGCTGATTATTTTGCGAGAAGTAGCGACGATATCACATAATTTGGTGCCATTATGTATGCTTGTAATTTATTTTTCACAAATTTTCATGTCAAATTTATTCGTAGACAAACAAATAAGGTTAATCATGCCTTACCAAGCTCGTCATATTTTGAGTTAGTATCCAAACTTATATTGATGCACCGTCTTGTTATAACGAATACTTGAGATGATATAAACATGTTCCTATCAAAATAAATCTTGTTACATTTTCCTATAATATCGACAAATTCTCTTTTTGTTACTAATATTGACTAATTCAAATCAACTCGTAAATTTTCATTTTCTCTTATTCCATTTTCATGTAATAATAATAAAAATAATATAATAGAGGTCATGTTAACAAATATTTTAAAGGTATTTGGTATTCCTTAAAAATTCAAAAGAGAAAATAATTTATTAAATTTTTGTAGAAAAATTCATTTTTAAAGTTTTAATGTATTAAATATACTATTTAAGATAAATTTTCTTCTTTTAACTTTTTAACATTTAGACACTACTTTACAGAGAGAGTGAGTTCTATTAGAAAAAAACACAAAATAGAGAATATATTTCTTGCAAATTGCTTGGTAGCTTACAATAAATAAAACTTTTTATATTTGACCCCTAGTAAAAATGTTGTCAGATGTTGTAGTGGCATTTCCGGTATAAGAAAATGATGAAGCCAATGCAATAGTAGTATTCATCAAAACAATATACTAATATCTTAAAAAAAGGAAAATAAAAAGGAGAAATATCACCCAAAAAAATAAAATAAAATAAAAGGTAGATATTTTACACATTGTTGTGTTAATTCTAGAAGCCTCACCTTATAAGAAACCTCAAAACCCCAAAACCCTAATTTCCATATCATTCCCAAATCTCACTCTCTTCACACACAACACAGCGATGGCGAACCAAATCTTCTCTCGCGTTCTCCCCAAAACCCTAACCCTAACCACCTCCCTCTCTCGCTCCTTCTTCACCACAACCACCACTCCTTCCTCCTCCGCTCTCTCCTTCCTTCGCCGTCTTCGTCCTCTCTCCGCCGCCGCCATCACTTCCCGTCACATCCTCCTCCCTTCCATCCGCGCTTTCTCCACACGCCCTACCACCTCTTCCCTCAACGATCCTAACCCTAACTGGTCTAATCGTCCACCAAAGGAAACGATTTTGCTCGATGGATGCGATTTTGAACACTGGCTTGTCGTTATGGAGAAGCCTGATGGTGATCCTACCAGAGATGAAATTATTGATAGTTACATCAAAACCTTTGCTGAGGTTATCGGAAGGTAGTAATCACTATACTTTATCTCAATTTTCTATATGATTCCAAAATTAAATTTTATGTATTTATTCGATTTTATGTATTTTTAGGTTTATATTGTTATTTGCAATAGTAATTTTTTCATAAAAGTTGTTTTTTATTTTGAAAAGGTAATATTTTTTAGGGTTTTCTGCTGGGTTTGTAGTAGATTGTATAAAAAAATGATTTTGGAAAATGGGTGAAGTAATTTTTTTGAAACAATGTGCTTTTTTGAATGAAATGCTAATATGTGAGAATGAATGGATGATTTTAGAAAAAATACTGCTTACTTCTTCCATTTTATTCAATTTGATGTGGTTTTAGGTTTATATTGTTGGTTTTGATAGAATTTAGAGCAGGTTCGTATTAGTATTTTTTCAAATAGTCATTTTTTAACTAGTTTTTGGGGTTTTCTGTTAGGGAGAATGTTTGGATGGTAAATGGGTCAGTAATATCTTTATAACTTTGTAGTAGATTATGAAAAAAATGATTGTGGAAAATGGGTTAGCAATATCTTTGATAACTTGTGTTTTGTTGTATAATAAAATCACTTTTTTTTAGTAGACTATTATGTGAGAATGAATGGATGGTTTTGAAAAAGAATACTATTATGTGAGAATGGATGGTTGAAATAAGATTGTGACAGATTATAAAAAAAAATGATTATGGCCCTGTTTGGATAAGCATCTTATTTACAGCGTATAGCCCAAGTGTTATCATCATGATACGTGTCTATGTATAAGCTATTTCTATAGCAAAGATAAACTATAAGCTGTTGTCTAATCTATCTTGGAAAACTTATGAAAATAAGTTGAAAACAGCTTATGGGCAATGTCATAAGCTGGTTTTCATGATATGTTCTCCCAACAAGTCCCTCCATTTAGGCTTTATATCTATTTTGTTTTGTTGTATTAAAAGATAGTATCTATTGAGAATATTACTCTGAAGGCTGTGTGGTCTAGTACTCTGATTATTTATTGTGGTTGTTTTGTACGTTGACAGTGAAGAAGAAGCTAGGAAGAACATATATTCTGTTTCAACAAGACACTACTTTGCTTTTGGAGCTCTTTGTTCCGAAGAACTTTCCTACAAACTGAAAGGTAAATAATACATGGTTCTCTAACATCTGAAACTCTTGTTACTCATGTGGTTCTTTAACATCCTAAACTCTTGTTTTCTTCTATATCATTAACAGTTTAAATTTTCTGTTTGTCAAATTGCAGAACTACCCAAGGTTCGATGGGTTCTTCCTGATTCTTATTTGAATGTGAGGGAGAAAGATTATGGAGGTAAGTTCTGCTGTCCTGTCACCTGGCCTCTAATTATATTCATCCTGTATATGGTTTATGAATATCTTCAATTGTGTCTACTGTGTATATACACATAAGGAATGTCATTCACAAGACTCCTATAATTAATTATAATAAAACTAGAAAGATATAATCCATTAAAAAATAATGCTATTTTGGCAAGGGTATTGTAGCATACATGTTCACTTGAAGTGTTGCATAGAGGGAGGTGAATCTATGTTTTATAGCCTTTGTATTATACCGATCTTTTGTACCTGTGGTATTTTAAGGGTTGAAGTTTACCCGGGGGCTAGTCATTTTACCAATTGTCATCTGTTACTATACTTTGGTTTTTTTTTTTGTGATTAACTTAGCTATGAATTATAGTATTAGTAGGTGGTGCATAAGCATAATGTTGAGTTTTAGTATATCATATTTTTTGATGTAGAATGGCCATTATTTGATATATTTTTTTGTTCCCTTTTCACTAGGCGAGCCCTTCATCAATGGGCAAGCAGTTCCATATGATCCCAAGTATCATGAAGAGTGGGTTAGGAACAATGCTCGTGCTAATGAAAGGAACAGGCGCAATGATAGGCCTCGTAATAACGACAGGTCAAGAAATTTTGAAAGGAGAAGGGAAAATGTGGTGAACAGAGACATGCAGAGTAGGCCTCCAGTGCAGAATTCTGGTCCACCTCCAAACAATGCATACCCTCCCAATGCTGGTGGATACCCTCCCAACAATGCTGGTGGATACCCTCCCAACAACCAAGCTGGATATGCCCCTCCAAATCAAGCTGGTTATGCCCCTCCAAACCAAGCTGGATATGCCCCTCCAAATCAAGCTGGTTACGCTCCTCCAAACCAAGCTGGATACGCCCCTCCAAATCAAGGCGGATACGCCCCTCCAAATGCAGGTGGCGGATACCCTCCCCCTCCTCCTCCCAACAGTGGATATGGTGCTCCTCAAAATAACTATCCTGGGCAACAAAACCAGAATATGGCAGGGATGCCTCCAAATGCTGGATGGTCAAATAATCAGTAGACTCACCAAATAAATGCTATGATGTCTTGGACTTGATTCGTTATTATTTACATTGGCCACAAGAATTTCCCATGATCAAATTTCACTCAGCATGTGTTCAGGAGAGTTGCTCCTCTTGCACCTTCTCGCAGAATGGCCAACACTCCATACTGTGAGCTATTATTAGCTAAGAAGCCAAAATAGTTTATGTAAATACGTAATGAATGGTCCTTGACATTTTGTACAAGCGACTTGACTTGACTATCCTTTTTGCTATTTTCTATTTAATTGTGTGGTACTTTGAAAGTGTTTGGCTAGCCCGAATTCTTTAATTAAGAATGCATATAAGAAAAGCTTTTCTTTTGAGCTGAATTTGACTGTGCAGTGTTGGTGTCTGGATGCCCCAATATCTTCCTCTTTAGTAATGTTGCCTTTCTATAACTAATGTTGCCTATTTATGTTTTAATCAACAAATGCCACTTCTCGGTTCTCGCTGATATACCAACCTTGATATATTTTTTTTCATACACGAGAACATCTCATAACATGGATCCTACATTTCTATCCATTAATTACTACGAGGCCATGAACTGCCAAGTTCTTACTTCTTTCAACAGAAACTTTGCTAATATTTAGCAAATTAAAGAGTAAATCAAGACAATCAACAATTATCATATCAATTTCAGCATGGTTTAAAATCACACAAGAGAGCACTTTATCTTTTCCCTTGTGACCACAACAAGTGAAGCTATTTTCAAATCAACCAGCATCAATGTTGATTTTGGAAGCACCCCGGAAGCCTGAAGCTTGCAGGACACCTTGATAAATAGCCACTTCATTCTTTCAAAAGCATTTGCCATATCCAATTTGGTAGCCATCATTCCTTTCTTGCTTTTCGTTTTCTTTTTCATTCAGTGGAAGCACCCCATTGCAAATAGTGTGTTATCGGTAATTAGTCTACCTCTGACCAATGCTCTTTGCTCTTCATTAATCACCTCAGAAAGAAAGTTTTTGATTTGGTTGACTTACGTTGTGAAGGCTTCTGAGAGGAAACTGTTTTGGCGATGACAGATTCTTGTACTTAAGGATGAGGGCTATGAAACTCTTATTGATGCAATGGGAGGGTGCTTTAATGTTCCTCACAATAGTTTGCCAAATTTTTTATATAACAACGTTGTGAGCACATCCAGGCTAGAGGCCTTCAAAGGGTGCATCCGATCCACATAATCTTTCTGTTCCAAGAGATTTTATATTGGATTACCTCACAAAATTGATACATATTTGTCGGAGTTGAAGAAGAGAGCGAATTCGAGAAGTAGTGTGGGAAAGCTTTCTCAACATTTCTTGACTGCTCCACCACGATCCTTCTTCACCTTTAAATTTCTTGATCTGACTGACCTTCTTCCTGTTGTTTTCTTTCCCATGAATTTTTTTGATATTCTTGTCTCCATTTTTCAACCAAATAGCTCGGCTTCTTTGTCGCCACATGATCTCTTCTTTTTTTGAGAAGGTGCACGCATGTAGCTTCTTTTGGTCTTTGAATTTGTATAAACCCTTATCATCCCATGACCAAAGGGAATCATCTTTTAGAAGAATTTATGTTTTCGCTATCTCCTTTCGGATCTCATTTGTCCTAAACTTGGCAAATTTATTGTCCATGATCTGGATTTGAAATAGTCAAAGTGCTTATCAGTTCTCAAGTATTTTTTTTTCACAAGCCTCTTCTAGGAATCCATAAATCCCAATGATAAACCATGAAGGCCTCCCATTTTCCCCTTAAACTTTACCGATCATTCTATAACATTGCACTAACCCATTTTTCCCTCACTAGTACAACCAACCACCAAGCTCAAATTAAAACCAGACCGAACTTTGATTCTATCCATCTCAACTTTACAAAGCTTAGCCTTCGTTAAGAATACTAATTTGAGATTTTCAATACATATGAGCCTTAACAAGGCTATAGAACTTACGGATATGCATGACAATGGAGTGGGATGGGGACAAGTTTTACATTCCCCGTTACCATACCAGATTCTCATATACTTACCCATTACTCTACACATGTCTGACGAGATGAGAAATTGAAACCCATCCCCGCATTGAATAATTTTTTTTAATAAAAAATAGAAGCTTTTTTGTAAACCCTAGAAATTTTTTGTAATGATTTATCCAGCAATATGCTCACTTTAACATTTGTTAGACCGATTGATTTAGTTGCTCCTTTAAATATCAATGATAATTTCTATAACACAGTAATTATCAAACAAAATAACATGACATATCAACATAAAGTAATTTTCTGCATTCGAGACGGGTTTGGGTATGAGTGATGACACTAGGTCATATAACACTTTTGTTATAGTTTTTATGTAACTTTAGTGGAGTTATGGTGATTATGCATGAGTTAGAAGCTACAAAAGACATATTTCTTGTGTGCAAGCAAAGTAGAAATCGTACTACGATTTCTGGGTGGCGTGCTACAATTTTGAGCATTTTGGAGAACTTTTGTCATTGTAAAAATTGTACTACGATCTACAAGCATCGTAGTACGATTTAGTAGAGCGTCTGAAGGAGATATGCAATTAATGAGGCATCATACTACGATTTTAAGCATCGTAGTACAATTTTTGCGAATCAGAATTTTTCTTATAAAAGCCAAGCTGCACTCTGAGCCAGGGGTTCGAAATTTTGGAGAAAGAAACTGACTTTTGGAGCAGGAGATCTGGAGAGAAAGTGGGAGACCATCAAAACTCATGTCCGGTTACCAATTTCATGTAATGAATCCTTCTTTCATATTAGTTATTTGTGCTTTAGCCATGAGTAGCTAGATCCTTTGTGATTAGGTCAAGAGATGAATCTGTTCTAGCTCATTTTTTATGTAACCTGTAACTCTTAATATTTATGAATGTCATTCTAATTTATTCAGTATAAATCGTTCTTAATGCTTTTATGATTCTAACCCAATATAACCGATTCAAGAGTTTATATGACTATTGACACTAGTGTGTAACTCGGAAATATCTATACTGTTCAATCTAACGGACAATCTAAGGATGGGGCGTTGTTAGGTTGTGGTAATTGAATTAACGGACTTAAAACCTTTGATGATTATAGGTTCACCTAAGGGATTAGGGAAGTATAATAAGAAAAGAGGGCTTAGGATAAAGGGATTGACCTAAGCTATTTTGTTAATTTGTCGTAAACATTATAACATTCGTAAACTTAAGAAACAGGTTGCTAATGCGCGATGAACAGATGAATCGATTGACCTAGTCATCTCTCCATATTATTTCATCGAACCAAGTTTACTTTAAGCATTTTATTTTAACTTGCAAATCAAACCAATTGCCTCATTGCACCCTTCCATTTTACGCACATCCTTAATAATAATGACATTACCGAGTAGAAGTTTGAAACGGTCCCTGTGGATACGGATCTTATAAATTTTATTACTTCGATATAAGTTAGTACACTTGGTAATTTTGTATCAAGTTTTTGTCGCCGTTGCCTAGGACTGTTGATTAATTTCAGCTTGAAAATATCGTTATTGTTTAGGATTTATGTCTTTTAAATTTTTTTTTCTATATATTGAAAAAAATAATTATGAATTATGCTCTTCATGTCTATTTCATTGTTCTTTGCTACTAAAAAAGTTTATTTGAGTTTTGTAGCAATGATAGACATGATCTCCCTAGGTGATACAGAAGAGGTTATTGCCCTGTTGTATGAAAAATACTTGCTTTCCCGTAAGATAAAACATTGGGATGACAAAATCTCAAGATCAAAGGTGATAAGTGATTTTTATGGGGCAGATCATCAGAGAAGAAATTGGGAAGGTCAGAAAGACCTAATCAACATTGATTACAACACTGAACTTCAGAATATTTTAGATGAATTCTTGAGATCAAATCAAGTTTCATTTGAGAAATTTGAGGTTCAGTGTGGTGATCTTGTTGGGAAAGCGAATGAATGTGAGAAGCAGCTGGTTGAGATGGAGACTGAGTGTCATGTTGCGGTGGAAGAAAATCAACAAGTGAGGAGTGTTAGTCTCTACCTGAAGTCTCAACCAACGGGGTTTAAAGAAACCACTCATGTGCAAATATATACAAGTCCTTCTCTAAGGTGGGAGAGTTTAAATTCCAAAGATTTAATGGTAAGTGCATGGGAGCATTTGCTGCTTTGTATATGAAGTTCATGGAATTTCTACCAAACAAGAGGAAGAAGAAGGGTGACATATTCTTTCTGTCATATTTGCTACCCTAACAGTGATTGAAGCGTCAAACTCAATGACGTAAAAGAAAGCGCTGGATGGGAGGCAACCCATCATATTTTCTAATTTTGTTTATTTGGCTGGTATTTCTTTTTTTTTTTTTTTTAAAAAGAAAAAAAATGTGTGTGACTGCTGCTAGTGTTATGAATTCTGTATTCCCCATGTTTTGTAATTGCATATGCACTTGTTTATTATTAACGAATTTGCTTTGTCTTGAATTTTACCAGTCTAGTAGCATTTTTTCATCAATGGTGTATGAAAAGTTCAAGAAGGTAGAGCTTGCATGAGGTTCCGTTGGTGAAGTGTACGACAGTGTGAATGTTTAGGTAACCGCAACTTCTATAAACCTCAGCTAGTAAGTTCCAAAGCCAAATCTTTGTTTTACAATTTTCACAAATATGAGTGTTCCATGCTGATACTATTTCTGGGACTTGCGAATTTTCTTTATGTCAATTGGTTACATTACTTACACACTAAGGCAAAGTGTTTGTACTTTGAGCCTTTGAAGCCTACCTGTTGCATTAATTTTTTTTCCATTTTTAAGCTAATTTTGAGTCAATAGGTTAGACCCCATTGTTTCGGTGACAAACCATATTTTAAGCCTAGAGACCTTAGGAATTTATCCCAATTTATTTTGGAGTTAGGCAATTGTGATGTGTTTGTAAAATTTTAAGTTTGGGGTTGCTCATGGGATAACAACATTTTAAGTTTGGGGTGAGGGATATAGCAAACATGAGTAAATAGATCACATTGTCTCAATTCAAAAATGAAAAAAAATATATATAAAGAAAAAAAATTCAATCAAGTTGATAAAAAAAAAATCAATCAACTGAAAAAAAAAAGTGTGTGTATAGTAATATAATAAATTGAGACAAAGATTTGTAAATTTAGTGATCCGGAATCTTCTGTTGTGTTCTCTAGTTCTCAAATTTGAGCAAATTATTCCAGGTTGTGGTGTACCAATTGCCAAAGTAAGTAGGAAATGCTTAACTCTAATTTGTTATATTAAGCCTACTTCCCAAAATAATCCCACCTGTGACCTTAGCCCCGTTATACCCTGAAAGTCCTTAAAAGTGTGTATTGTGATGTAACTTTGATTGATGTTTAGAAGCTTTTCAAGTTTTGGTAATATAGTGATTAGTATGTCGACTTGTGTACCCTTTTATCCATGATATTGCGTGAAGTTGTGGAATAGATGTTTTGGCAAGCAAGTTAGTCCTCTAATGCTAACTAGAAGATGAACTTTTGATACCACCATTGATGCGGTAAATGCTATTTTACTGTTAATTTTCATTTTAAAGTAAGTTCCTTGAGGACAAGTAACGATGCAAGTTTGGGGTTGTGATGACATTAGGTCATATAACACTTTTGTTATAGTTTTTATGTAATTTTAGTGGAGTTCAGGTGATTATGCATGAGTTAGAAGCTACAGAAGACATATTTCTTGTGTGCAAGCAAAGTAGAAATCGTACTACGATTTCTGGGTGGCGTGCTACAATTTTGAGCATTCTGGAGAACTTTTGTCACTGTAAAAATTGTACTACGATCTACAAGCATCGTAGTACGATTTAGTGGAGCTTCTGAAGGAGATCTGCAATTAATGAGGCATCGTAGTACGATTTTAAGCATCGTAGTACGATTTTTGTGAATCAGAATTTTTCTTATAAAAGCCAAGCTGCACTCTGAGCCAGGGGTTCGAAATTTTGGAGAAAGAAACTGACTTTTGGAGCAGGAGATCTGGAGAGAAGGTGGGAGACCATCAAAACTCATGTCCGGTTACCAATTTCATGTAATGAATCCTTCTTTCATATTAGTTATTTGTGCTTTAGCCATGAGTAGCTAGATCCTTTGTGATTAGGTCAAGAGATGAATATGTTCTAGCTCATTTTTTATGTAACCTGTAACTCTTAATATTTATGAATGTCATTCTAATTTATTCAGTATAAATCGTTCTTAATGCTTTTATGATTCTGACCCAATATAACCGATTCAAGAGTTTATATGACTATTGACACTAGTGTGTAACTCGAAAATATCTATACTGTTCAATCTAACGGACAATCTAGGGATGGGGCGTTGTTAGGTTGTGGTAATTGAATTAACGGACTTAAAACCTTTGATGATTATAGGTTCACCTAAGGGATTAGGGAAGTATAATAAGAAAAGAGGGCTTAGGATAAAGGGATTGACCTAAGCTATTTTGTTAATTTGTCGTAAACATTATAGCATTCGTAAACTTAAGAAACAGGTTGCTAATGCGCGATGAACAGATGAATCGATTGACCTAGTCATCTCTCCATATTATTTCATCGAACCAAGTTTACTTTAAGCATTTTATTTTAACTTGCAAATCAAACCAATTGCCTCATTGCACCCTTCCATTTTACACACATCCTTAATAATAATGACATTACCGAGTAGAAGTTTGAAACGGTCCCTGTAGATACGAATCTTATAAATTTTATTACTTTGATATAAGTTAGTACGCTTGTTAATTTTGTATCAATGAGTTTAGGGTGGGTACCTATATACCTGTTACCCATCCCATACCAGTGTTTTGAAATCGGGGAAAACCCAAACCCATACCCAAACCTTGTCAAAACGGAGAAAACCCGTCAAATTGAGTTTAGTTTGGACGGGTAACCACGAGTATGAGTTTTGTTGATATGCCTGCTTACCGATAGTTTTTCAACCCCTTGTAGTTATTATTTTCACCGGGGTAGGAGGTGTTGGTCATCCAACATCGTCTTTGGAGATTGCAAAAATCATTGTTTTGATTTGAGAATGAAAAACTTGTAGTGCTATTTTATAAAATAATCTTAGAACATCTGCGATGAAAACCTTATTTTTTTAATATTAAAGTAGATCCCACTTGTTGACAACACTCACTTATATTTTTTAAGGACCCAAATTATCTCCTGTAACTACTCGACACAGTTTCACATAGTAGATGAATCTAACTGTTCCGATTTATATAATGCAGTTTCAATTTCAACCATTTATTTTTGATCAGACGATCCATATCAATCACTGCATTAAAGCATAACTGAGTGGAATCCACTTCGTGAACAACAAGGCAAATTCTTTGCTGATATTTCACACTCTATGTTGTTTTGATTCCATTAAAAAAAAGGCTTAAGTGCAGTTTCAACCCGTTAACTTTTACAAAGTTGCGATTTTGACCCCTAAGAAAAAACTACAAAACGGCCCCCTAAGTTTTGCATCTGTGGTAGTTTTGGCCCCCAATGCCAATTTTGACTCGGTCTACGCTGACGTGGCACCCTAAGTGAGGTGCCACGCGTAATTTTTTTTATTTCTTTTTTGCCTTGGGGTGCCAAAACTGCTACAGATGCAAAATTTAGGGGACCGTTTTGTAGTTTTTATCTTAGGGGGCCAAAATCGTAATCTTGTAAAAGTTAGGTGGTTAAAATTATAAGAGTAAATTACACTCCCCTCCCCTCAAAGATACTTGAATTACACTCCCCTCCCCTCTTATGTTAAAATATACACTCCCCTCCCCTCTTATTCAAAATATATTAGAAAATATTTCATTCCCCTCCCCTAAGAGAAGCTTGAATTACATTCCCCTCCCCTCTTATGTTAAAATCTACACTTTAATCCCTCAATATTTTTTTTATTTCTAATAATCTAGGAAAAAAATAATAATCTAACACACTTTGGAAGAAAAAAAAAGTATTGCGGGTCTATTTTAATATAATCAAAATTTGAATACATATTTTTCTTTATTTTTTATTCACAATTTCATTATCATATAGTTTTAAACCCTAACACAAAATATGAAACAACCCAAAATAAAATAAAAATATATGAAAAATTACTAAATACAATAAAGCATGGTTATTTAAAACTCAGTTTTATACTATAAAATATGAAATTAATAGCAAAATATTTAAATTATAAAGAAATGAATTTATTTTTCTTAAATGGTGGTTCAAAATTACTATATATCATAAAAATATTTATTTAAGTTATAATAGATTAAAGTGTAGTGCATATTTAATTATTAAGGGAGATGATTGTAATTCAAGCATCTTATAGGGGAGGGGAGTATACATTTTTCTTTTCAAGGGAGGGGAGTGTATATTTAAACATAAAAGGGGAGGGGAGTGTAATTCAAGCATCTTTGAGGGGAGGGGAGTGTAATTTACTCTTAAAATTAATATATATCATAAAAATATTTATTTATGTTAAAATAGATTAAAGTGTAATGTATATTTAATTATCAAGGGAGGGGGTTGTAATTCAAGCATCTTATAAGGGAGGGGAGTGTAAATTTTATTTTTCAAGGGAGGAAATTGTATATTTTAACATAAGAGGGGAGGGGAGTGTATTTCAAGCATCTTTGAGGGGAGGGGAGTGTAATTTACTCAAATTATAATTAAACAAATATATTAATGACGGAAGCACCAATAGCACTTTTGATTCTTCACTTGAACCGCATTGAACTATTGTTATTACGTTTTTGTTACAGTCAGTTCTACTGTTCTAATTTGGATATGAAACAAATAATGAAGTTTCATTTTCATTTGATAATTACTTTTTTGATTCTTTAGAGGACCAAGTCAGTAGACTCCTAGATAAGAACGTTGGATCGTGGTCTGCACCTTCTCGCAGAATGGCCAACACTCCATACTGTGAGCTATTATTAGCTAAGAATCCAAAATAGTTTATGTAAATACGTAATGAATGGTCCTTGACATTTTGTACAAGCGACTTGACTTGACTATCCTTTTTGCTATTTTCTATTTAATTGTGTGGTACTTTGAATGTGTTTGGCTAGCTCAAATTCTTTAATTAATTGTTTGCATATAAGAAGTTTTTCACGCATCATTTTTACCATTAATTCAACCGGTATCTTTGTAACTGTGATGAAGAAATCTCTGCATGTTTTTGTAGAGTGCAATAATCATGTGAAAGCTCGCAAACAAGTGGTGGAACCCGGGTTTTATTCAGTTGTAATTCACATTATTGCAAGTTTCTTAACTGTACAAGCAACTGTCAAACGATATTTCTGTAAAAGCGTAAAAAATAAATCACAAATGTGTAAACTACCGAAGAAGGTGACTCAGAATTTGTTTGTTTTGATGAGCATAATAGGAAAATAGGAAATTGATACATTTCTTAATAGAGGATAGTAATTAGTTTAGAATTAAAACTTCCCCTAAAAATAGTAAGTTAGAGTTAACACTTAGAACGTGCCAATTTTTTTTAAGGAAAGATGCTTAACAATTTATTAATAATAAGAGTGTTAATACAATTGGGTACTTGAGAGTTTGTGAAAAGAGTCTTGCAAACTGTGATAACATGACCAAATTATGAGACATCAATTCGAGCAGTATAGAAATCATCCAACATTTTTTTGGAATATGTCACAAAATCAACATTGACAAACTGAATGTCGCTAATTCATTGCAAGACATGAAAGAGACCCAAAGCCTCTCCCACCAAGACAGAGCACGAAGGGGACAAACTCAACGTTTTTGTCAAAACAAAAACTTCATTGTCATCTCTTAAACACATTTCGATCCTAATCCAGTTCAGCTAGGTCGAAATATATATATATATATATATATATATATATATATATATATATATATATATATATATATTTTACACGTGAACAACATCTCATAATATGGATCCTACATTTCTAGCCATTACTACAGGGCCATGAACAGCCAAGTTCTTACTTCTTTCAACAGAAACTAAGCTAATATTTAGCAAACTAAAAAGTAAATCAAGACAATCAACAATTATCATATCAATTTCAGCATGGTTTAAAATCACAAGAGCGCACTTTATCTTTCGCCACCAGAGTCAATGTTAATCTTTGTGGCGGCAACAAGTGAAGCTCTTTTAAAATCAACCAACATCAATGTTAATCTTTCTCATCTCATGCATCGAAGTTTAGAAGTATCAAATTTATTATCAAATATTTAAATCACTTTTACTATTAAGTCAATCAGTATCCTTCTCAATTGTTATAAAAAAATCTCTGCGCGTTTTTTAGAGCGATAATAATCACTTGAAAGCTCACACAAACATGTGGTGGAATCAGGTTTTTAACTTGGATCATGGTGTCTCGCAACTGATATATTTAATGTTAACTTTCATATTTCAAAATTCATTGATAGTGTAGATTTCTTATTAATGAGATCATACCTTCTCTCCCATTGGTCCAGGTGAAAGGGTAGCATACGAATCCCAAGTCACTGAGACCACAATCTACCTCTACATCCCTTCCAATCTTCAAATGATCATAGCTTTTTGGTGTTCCACCTATTTTTTCATCCCATGGCAGCGTCAGGACCGGTCCAATAATCTTAAAAAATAAGTGAGGCTTAAAGCAAATTTTAATATATAGGGCCTATTTTGTCTGCATAGGAGGCTTTTCTTATAAAATTTAACGATTTTTTTTTGATGGGCCTAAAGCGAGGGTTTTGGTGGCCTTACCCTTGGACCGGCCCTGGGCAACATGTCATTTAAGTCACCAAAGCACACCAATAAATCTGAGTTTGAAATAAGTACTTATCGATTCTCAAGTATTTTTTTCCCAAGACTGGACTCCATAAATCCCAATAATAAACCATCAGGGCCTCCTATTTTCCCCTTACACTTTACCATGGATATAGTTTAAGGGGTAAGACAAAACTAAAATGTTTTACCGATCATTCTACATCCATGCAGTACCACCAACCCATTTTCCCTCACCAGAACAAACCAACCACCAAGCTCAAATTAAAACCAGAACGAACTTTGATTCTATCCATCTCAACTTCATAAAGCTTAGCCTCTATTAAGAACAATAATTTGAGATTTTCAATACTGATGAGCCTTAACAAGGCTCAAACTTACCTAGAGTTTTGCAACCCCTTGCGGTTTCCACTTATCATTTTCACCGAGGTAATAGGTGTTGGTCATCCAACATCACCTTTTGAGATTGCAAAATTGTTGTTTTGATTTGACAATATAAAACATTTTAAATATTAATATATGTGCAATGAAATGTAAAAACATTTTTACACATGTAACCAACCAAATCATGTCAAATAGATATTTGAATAGCTATTTTAGGAAATAACCTTTGAACATCTACAAAGGAAAACCATATTTTTAAATATTAAAGCGAAACCCACGTCTAGACAACACTCATTTATTTTTTTAAGGACCGGAATCATATGTTGTAACCGCTCCACGCAGTTTCATGTGGTAGGCGATTCAAGCCACATAAAAGCAATCTAACAGTTACGATCTATGCAGTGCATTTTCAGTCAATTATTTTTGATCAGACGGTCCTTATGATTACTGTATCAAAGCATAACCGTGTGGAATCCATTTCTTGATGAACAAGGCAAATCCTTTACTGATTTCACAGTACTTTATGTTGTTTTGATTTCGTGAAAGAAAACAAAAAACTAAAACCCTAAACCCTACTTATTCTCTATTTCAACTTCTTTTATTTCGTTTCTTCACTCACCCCTCACACAAACAAACTATGGCGAACAAAATCATCACTCGTGTCATTTCCAAAACCCTAACTCCCTTCTTCTCTCGCCCCCTCTTCACCACAACCACTCCCTCTTCCTCCGCCATCTCCTTCCTTCGCCGTCTGCATCCTCTTGCCGCCGCTGCCGTAACCTCCCGCCACATCCTCCTCCCTTCTTTCCGCGTTCTCTCAACAAGCCCTACCACCTCTTCCCTCAACGATCAAAACCCTAACTGGTCTAACCGTCCACCTAAAGAAACCATCTTGCTTGATGGATGTGATTTTGAACACTGGCTTGTCATTATGGAGAAGCCTGATGATGCTGATCCCACCAGAGATGAAATTATCGATGGTTATATTAAAACTTTGGCTTAATTGCACTTTTGGACCCCTATCTTTCCAAAAGTTGCGGTTATGGACCCCTAACTAATTTAAATACAAAACAGCCCCCTATGTTTTGATTCTTTGGCAGTTTTGGACCCCCAGTCCATTGTTGACTCGGTCAACGCTGACGTGGCACCCTAAGTGAGGTGCCACGTGTCTATTTTTTTATTTTTTTTTTGTCTTGGGGGTCCAAAACTGCTAAAGAATCAAAACATAGGGGGCTGTTTTGTATTTAAATTAGTTAAGGGTCCATAACCGCAACTTTTGGAAAGATAAGGGTCCAAAAGTGCAATTAAGCCTAAAACTTTCGCGGAGGTTATCGGAAAGTAATCATCATAATATATTTCTATACATCATTCTAATGATTTATTCTTTTCTTTATATGGGTTTTATCTCTATAACACCGAAACGTGCGATTACATTCATACTTCATTTTTTAAAATGTTTACATGATTACCCGGGTTCATTTCCGGGGTTGACGTGTGGGTGTGTTTTGTCTTGTGTTCATGTCGGTGCTGCACATGGTTTTATTCGGTTTGATGTTGTTTTAGGTTTTGAGTTTCTATTATTAGTCTCAATTTATAATTTGTGTTTGGTTGTATGTATAAAAATAAAATATAGTTATCTACAAGTATATGATTATTGATCTATGAAGCGCTGATACATACACGAACACCATACACTACACTGACACTAGATATGAGAACCGCACTAGTAATAGTTTTAGAAAATAAATGATTTGAAAATAATCACATGTGAAACCGACACGCATTCCATTAGAAATATTGGTGCTATTGATTCTAAATAATGTGTGTGGATGGATGGTTGGTTGGTTGTGTTTTGGTTTAATCTTTTAGTGTGTTTGGTTTGTTTTTGTTTATAGTGAAGAACTAGCTAGGAAGAATATATATTCTGTTTCAACTAGACACTACTTTGCTTTTGGAGCTCTTTGTTCTGAAGAACTTTCCTACAAACTCAAAGGTACATACATGGTTCCAAATTTTTTTCTTTAAACTTTGTTTGTCTTTTATATACTATACCATATACCACAAAGGGTTCTAAATTCTAATTTCCTGTTTTTCAAATTTGCAGAACTTCCCAAAGTTCGGTGGGTTCTTCCTGATTCTTATTTGAATGTGAAGGAGAAAGATTATGGAGGTAATTTCTCTTGTTCCATCACCTAGCTTTTAATTATAATCACTAAGTGTAAGTGGTGTGAATAACTTAAACTGTGTGTTTAGGTATAGCATGTTCAACTTGTATTTATCTATTAAATCACCTTTTAACATGTCCTCCTTGGTAATGATTTGTTGATTATAGAGGGGGATGAAGGGACATGGGAAAACACAAGATTGGATTTCTGTGGTGGCCAGCTATATTGTTAAAAAGATTCATCCAATTTATGATATTTAGATAATACGAATATTTATATCAACTAAGTACCAAATTGTTTTATAGACAAATGTTAGTGGTTAATTTGTTAGGTGAGCGGAAAATGTTAGTAGCAGGGATCAAAACACAAAATGTTTCTCTTGCATATCACGTAAATCATCTATAATCGAACTTACTACACTAATATTTTTAGCGATTCTCCTTTTAATGTAGGCTAACAAACAATCAATGAAAAATTCATCATTCATCTTTTTGTAAAGGGCAGTCTTGAATAGCAAGTGAGAAAGCTTTTATTAAAAACAGATATTCAAAACCACTATTATTTTATTGCTCAAAGGTTACGTATTTATAAAAAAAATTAAGAAGTTACGAGCTCTCCAAATAAATGAGTTCACATCAATTGAAAAGTGAAAACTAGCAGCAAGTAGACATGCACAGTACATGATTACGATGTAGTTGGACTGATATACGGTGTGGCAAATCGACTTGTATTATGCCATTTCACATATCTATATCGTATGTATAAAGTTTAATAGAAAAGCAGTTGGGGCCTTGGCCCTGGCTCCTGTAGAACACAACGTCCATCGGCCCACCCTGTGAATCGATGTTTTGTAACCTTTGTAGTACATTAAGTGTTGAAGTTCACCAGAGACTAGTCATTTTACCAATCATTTGTTATTAACCTTTTGTTTGCTTTTTAATCTATTGATTTATTTTATTTTATTATGATTAGCATATGAGCTGTTGCATAACGGAGTTATAGTATTATTAGGTGGTACAATAAGCATAATGTGAAGTCTTTCCATAGCATATACTATTTCTTGTTGTAGAAGGTACATAACATAATGCTTGGTGGACTTTTTTGTTTCCCTCTCACCAGGTGAGCCGTTTATAAATGGGCAAGCAGTTCCATATGATCCCAAGTATCATGAGGAGTGGGTTAGGAACAACGCTCGTGCTAATGAAAGGAACAGGCGCAATGATAGGCCTCGTAATAACGACAGGTCAAGAAATTTTGAAAGGAGAAGGGAAAATGTGGTGAACAGAGACATGCAGAGTAGGCCTCCAGTGCAGAATTCTGGTCCACCTCCAAACAATGCATACCCTCCCAATGCTGGTGGATACCCTCCCAACAATGCTGGCAGATACCCTCCCAACAATCAAGCTGGATACGCCCCTCCAAATCAAGGCAGATACGCTCCTCCAAATGCAGGTGGCGGATACCCTCCCCCCAACATGAGCAGACCTCCTCCTCCCAACAGTGGATATGGTGCTCCTCAAAATAACTACCCTGGCAACATGGGAGGAGGGCAACAAAACCAGAACATGGCAGGGATGCCTTCAAATGCTGGATGGTCAAATAATCAGTAAGATTCCCGACCTGTTTGGAACACATGCTGCATGAAATTATGATCCAGGGAAATACTTTTGGCTAATGTAGATAAGATAATGAATTACGTCCGAGACATGCAGGATTTATATTATGTTTATCAAGTAATGAGATTTTATTGATCTTATGTCTAGTTTCTCTTCTTCCTAACGAATTTGCGTTTCAGGAATTGAAGTTTAGAATTTTTTAAGTTCATTATTTTGATGGTTTATTCGAAAGTTAAGTGTCATAGTTTATTAAAACAAAATTGTCTGATACACTTCATTTAAGCATCATAGTTTATTATATAAAAAATATATTTATCTGATACACTTCAGTCGAATAGTCGTGAGAAATTTATAATCATCATCTTTGTGATTTGTCTTACTGAATGTGATTCAACAAAATGTATTAATGACTGAAGCACATAGCACCTTCAGTTCTTCACTCAAACCACATTGAACTATTGTTATTATCATCCGGTTGAGAGTTGTTCACGAGCTGGAAAAAATGTGAAGAAATGAATCATTTGAACGTAATTACGTGTATTGGTGTCGGTGTCTGTCCCTTGATCAGAGATTTCGGTACTATAGAGTTCATATAATGTAGGAATACAAACAAGAATATGGAGGCTAAAAAAAGGAGTTACTACTATATGGAACAAGGATAGTGTTTGTTGTAGTTCTACTGTTCTAATTTGGATATGGAACAAATAATGAATGAAGTGTCATGTTCATTTGATAATAATTTTTTGATTCTTTAGCAAGTCAGAAGACTCCTAGATAATAACGTTGGATCGTGGAGGTCTTATATGCAAATCAAAGTAGCTGTCCTTCCTTGGCAGCTCTGGGCGGCAAGAAACGAGCTGGTTTGGAATGATGAATACCATACTTCAAGGTGTATTGGGACAAAATCTTTGGAAGGGTGGCAAATATGGAATGAAGTCTATAAGTTTCCAAGGAAGCAGCAGCATACAGTGATCCCTAACAGTGATCCTAACATAGTTCTGTCGCAATTGGGTGTTGTGTCCGCGATTCAAATGGTCATTTTTTCATGGCGCAGACACGATGGAAGTAGATGCATATGTTAACCCTCAAAGGTGAAGCATGAGCACTGCTTGATGCTATTCGTCTGACTGTTAAGGTTGAGAAAACATGGTCTTTGAGTCGGATTCACATACTTTGGTTCAAGCTATAGGTCCCCACGGCAAGGGGTTTCAAAGTTTTATGCTATTATGTCTTTTTATTAATAATGAGTTTATTAGACGACAAACAAACATGATTGCACATAGTCTAGCTCGGGTCGGGTGGTCTGTTCTTGGGCTATTATGTCTTTTGATTAATGATATCAATTAAGTTTTCATTATAATACCTCTAGACATTAGCATATTTTTTTATATAAAATTTTCATACATTGTCAACCTAAAACATTTTATATAACTTTTAATTTAAAAAATTAATTAATTATTTCCAATTATGTTACTTACTTGTCTCAACAAAACTCAATAAAAAACGTCCTATCTAATATCCGAAGGGATAACAGGAACTGAGCATAAACCAAAAGCGGCAGGAACCACGAACGAAGTGCAGTAATATTATGAAATTTTGAAATTTACAACCAAAGATGATCAACAACGGAGTATACAGTCTCCGCACGTGCCTCCGCCTCCCGGAACATCCTTTTTTCCGAGCAACTCCGCTCTCCTACAATCTCCGGCGCCGGTTTTTCGTCACCGCATCATTAACGGAGAAGAAGAAGAAGAAAGAGAAGGTTATAGTTATTTCTGGACCCACCGGTTCCGGTAAGAGCCGTCTCGCAATGGAACTCGCTAAACACCTCAATGGTGAAATCGTTAGTGCCGATTCTGTTCAGGTATCGAAATATAAAAACAGAATTTGAACAATGTTCGTTCAATCTACGATCTTTGAAACATTTCTACGGCTATGCTTATGAATGAATTTAAATTTATATAAGTATTTAAAGCGTGTCTTTGAGAAAATGACATATTTCAGTGTAGTCATAGGTGTCCTGTCGGTGTCGGACACCGGGACTTTCCTAATCTGAGAAGTGTCTGTGCTTCATAGGTTATACATTACAATGGAACTAGTTTTGATGTTTTCTTTATTCATTCAATACGGCTTTCGTGGTTTTTATTACAGGTGTATAAGGGTCTTGATATTGGATCTGCAAAGCCTTCATTGAATGATAGAAAGGTGTGTATAGTTGTGCAATGATATGTATTTGCTATACATTTGTCTTTGTTAGAAATGTATAAATTTTGTTCTTTGCCATTGTGACTTGGATTGTCTGCTGTAACTTTCTCAATTTGTTATTTAGTTGTAACATAGAAATGGGTTTTGAATTTTAGTGTGAAGTTTTTCAATTTTGTTTTGTTTTGTTTTCTGATTAGGAAGTGCCGCATCATCTGGTTGACATACTTCACCCATCTGAAGGTCTGTTTTCTTAAATACTAAGCTATATTTGTTTCAGCAAGGATTCATATACTAATATCCTCATATTCATTTCTCTGTCGTTGGAATTTCAGAGGTATTTTATTTTGTCCAATTGAAATTTGAAACTAATTGTTATTTATCAGATTATTCTGTTGGGCAGTTTTTTGAGGATGCAAGGAAAGTGACAAGATCTATTCTTGACAACGGCCGTGTTCCGATTGTTGTTGGGGGCACTGGACTGTATTTAAGATGGTATGCCTTTTTCAGTCACCTACTTTGTTAACTGCAAATATAAAGCTATATAGAGGTTGTGTCACATATTTATAACATGCTAAAAGAGAGCATAAAGAGTAAATGGAATCCACTTTTCTTATTTTCGCAAGTTACTGATGAAGTCATTCATTTCATTAGCAATCTCTCATACATTTATATAGTTGCACTTGCATGATTATACAATAGTATAGTATCAGGAAAAAAGTAATGTAGACTTGGTTCTGGCTTCTAAGTTTTGCATAACTTACGTAATTGAAGGATGTGTATATGCTTTGTAGGTATACTATGGTAATTTAGTAGTCCTAATTAATGTTCAGTTAATTACACGATCTGAAGCTAGAGGTCCAATTGGTTTGTCTTCTGTACACTATAAACGAACTTTAGTCAATGGGAAGTGGGTCCTGCCAGATTGTTTAGTATTAAAGGATGCTCTCTTGGCCCAACAAATTGCTAACATTTCTCTGCCTATGATTCCCACACCAGACACACTTAACTGGACCAGTTCTATTGATGGCTCTCTTTCTAATAAATTGGCATGACTTCTTCAAAGGCTCAAGTCCGAAGCTCTCTCGGTGCAACTTGATTTGGAACAAATACGTTCCACCTACTAGATCGTTTATTCTCTGGCGATTAGTTCATAATAGGCTTCCTACAGATGAAAATCTGCGTAAAAGAGGTTGTGTGATTGTCTTATGTGTAGTTTCTGTAAAGTGCAGATGGAATCTTCAGATCATATTTTCTTCTCTTGCCCTGCAACTGTCCGAATCTGGCATTGGTTGAAAGATGTTGTTCCTCACCTGGATGCTTCTAGTTGTCTGAATCTCATTCATAGCTGCGTTAGTGCTGGCTGCAAGTTCATGCACCAAGTTCTGATTTCTGCCATCACTTATTCCATTTGGCGCATCTGGATTGAACGTAATAACAGGTACTTCGAGGATAAGGAAGCTCATTTTTCCAATCTGATTTATCACATCGTTGCTGAGGTGAAAATGAGCTCTTCTTTGATGGTTGGAGCAAATCATTCTTCTTCCCTAGATGTCAAAGTTTCTTCCTTGTTTCAACTTTCTTTGCGTCCTAGCAGGCAGATTTTTTATTCTAATGTTTATTGGATCCCTCCGCGCCAAGGCTGCATAAAAATTAATTTTGATGGTGCATCGTTTGGCTCACCTCCTTGTGGAGCCACTGGAGTGGTTTTTAGAGACAATGCAGCCTCTTTCTTGGGCGGTTTTGTGCATAATATAGGCCATGCTTCTGCACTTGTGACTGAGTTAAGTGCTGCAATGCACGCTATAGAGAAAGCCGTGGCGATGCAATGGAGAGAGATATGGATGGAAACAGATTCCTTGATGGTGGTGAAGGCATTTTCTCAACAGATGGAGGTCCCCTGGACTTTGCGTACTAGATGGCTGAACTGTCTAACATTAGTTAAATCTTTTTCTTGCACTTTTACACACATTCATAGGGAGGGTAACACAGTAGCAGATGCTCTAGCCAAAAATGGCCTTAGCTTACCTAGCCTTCATTCTCAATGGTGGACAGACCCACCATTTTTTGTTTTACCTTTGTTACAAAGAGATAGGACAGGTTTACCTTATCAAAGGATATCATACATGTAACTTGTATATTGGTTCCGGCCTCTCCGAGTTTTTAGTTTTATTTACTTGATAAAAAAAAAAAAAGAACTTTAGTCAAATGCTACTGTATGAACATCCACTGTTTTAGTGAATTATCACTCTTTTATTTCACTTCATTATTGTGTTTCTTTTGTGTAAGTACTTATAGAGCAGTTTATGTGGAGTATATACCTATGAGTTCGGTTCTTTGATCTTTAAAATACAAGGTTCATATATGGAAAGCCAGATGTGCCTAAAGCTTCTGCAGAGATAACATCTCAAGCTTGTATGGAGTTAGCGGAATTACAGAGAAATGACGACTGGGAAGCTGCTGTGCATTTGGTGGTAAAAGCAGGTGATCCAAAGGTCCAACATATAGCAGTGAATGATTGGTACCGATTACGGCGTAGTCTAGAGATTATTAAGGCAAGTTTGCAATTTATAAAGTTATTCATAAATATTAAATACCTCTAAGTTCTTGACTGGATACTAACCTTTACCAAAAGATTGGATCAAACTTTCAATGTTTACATTTTAATATCCTTTCTTGCCCGTCTTTCTCTTTTTCATTTGCAACACATGGGTGCAATTGTGTAAATATGATAACACACTCAATTACATTGCCAGGCATTTATTTACTCAATGTGGTGCTCTTATCTCTTTCAAACGCGCTTATTTGTAACTGACTGCTTACTTCTTAGTGAATTATGTGTTTATACTTGTATTTTTCTGTGTATGTATATGTGGAATGTATGGTTTCTTTGACTATGGAATTTTCTGAAATATATCATCAATTCACCATATATTTATATCTTTTGAAATGGCAGTCTAGTGGATCACCTCCTTCTGCTTTTCGGGTACCATATGATTCTTTCAGGGAACAGGGTGATTATAGAGTTGCTGATGGTTCTGATTCATCTGATATGAACACTAATTATGATGCAATGAAAGAAACCGATTCAGCAAAGTTAGACTACGATTTTATGTGTTTTTTCCTTTCCAGCGACAGACTTGACCTCTACAAATCAATTGATTATCGGTGTGAAGATATGATATTGGGTAATTAACTGGAAACACAATTTTATTCAGTATACATTTTATAGAATATTTTCCTGTACATGTATGCGCTTGCAAATCAATTTATGTTTACTGTTATAACAATGCATACGATGCTTTTTGTTTACATCACGTGAATATCTAATAGCAATAAATCTCTTGGCTCTCTTTGATTGCAGGAGGGGATGGCCTTTTGTCCGAGGCTCAATGGCTTATTGATATCGGTCTTCATCCAAACTCCAACTCTCCAACAAAAGCAATTGGTTACAGACAAGTATATTGTTTTTCACTTATCTGTTTTATATTTAGATTTCATTATCATTATCTACAAAACTCAAATAAGGAAAAAGAGTTTTCTTGAAAGTAAATACAGACAAGAACCAGACATGCTTTAAGAAATATCATTGGTTTAACATTCTCCCAATTTTTAGGCCCTGTTTATTTAAGCTTTTGGAAAATGTGATTTTAAGATTGTGTAAAACACTGATATATATCTTAGATATTTTATGTAATGCAGAAGTTATTTATTTATTTTGTTCCATTTCGTGGAATTATAAAATCACTTTTATTTTAAAAAGTAATTATCATCACCGTTATTTTCAGAAGCTACTCTCAACAATTACAAGTCTGATTTTTTTTCCTTCAAACAAAAGTGATTTTTTTTTTTACTTAACAAATAAGCCCATTTTCATGTATAACTTTAAATTATGGTTGCAATTCGGATCATTATCGTAATTCGGATAATAATGTTAGCAATCTAATATTGTTGTTAGCCCAATCTACATGTTGTATTTTTACATATACCTATATGATAATTGCATTTTTCGATATAAATAGTGAAAATGGTTTGACTTACATTTTTCTTGTGATTCACCAATTTCAGGCCATGGATTATTTAATAGGATGCAGAGAACAAGGGGGTCAGAGTTCAGCTGGAGAATTTTACAGATTCTTGTCTGAATTTCAAAAAGCTTCAAGGTAATGCCTTTTGTTTTACTTAAGATAACGGTATCCTTGACATTGACTAAATTATGTACAACCTAAAGTATGCTACATGAGAAAAGATAATTATGATCCATGAACATTAAAAAAAAAAACTATCCTATTATTCTGACAACATTTGTTGGGCAAGTTGATTGGTTACGGATATAGATAAATATCTATACTTACATGTCATATTTTAAATACTGTGTATTCTGAACAAGCTATTGGTTAAAAAAGCTTTTCATGCTCAACATTAATATGTATTAATTCAAGGATTGCAGCTTGTGCTTCACTATCTTGTTTGTAGGACATTGGTCTAGTTGTTCTGCCACTTTCTCAACTCAGTTAAGTTGGATTTTTACCATTGTTGTAATTAAAAATGCATGCTGGGATGTTAAACATTTCTTTTTAAAGAAAAAGCTGGAGTGTCTGAAATGCTATCCCAACTATGCATCAGGACGTTAGATGCTTCCCATGTTTTGCTGGTTGTGAACAGTAGTTTAGCTGATTGGGTTATTTGGCAATGCTCTTGCTTGATTTGGTTTTTGCAGGAATTTCGCGAAACGTCAGTTGACTTGGTTTCGTAATGAACGTATATACCATTGGCTTGATGCTTCTAAACCTCTGGTATAACGATGGAATCTTTTGCCACTAGAGTACTACATCTTCATATATGACTTCATCTAATTTCTTATGTATACTGGTACTGTTATATATGACTTCATCTAATTTCGCGAAACGTCAGTTGACTTGGTTTCGTAATGAACGTATATACCATTGGCTTGATGCTTCTAAACCTCTGGTATAACGATGGAATCTTTTGCCACTAGAGTACTACATCTTCATATATGACTTCATCTAATTTCTTATGTATACTGGTACTGTTATAACTTATAATAATGCAAAGAACTATCGCTGTCTCACCCAATTTTAGAAATAATAGTGAAACGGCAGTAAAATCATATCCCTAGATACTAATAACTCTACCTGCCTTTTTACTTAAAAGAATTTTTAGAACTATTTTAATGGATTTTTGCTCAACTGCCACACTTGCATTTGGGATGTCATAGTATTTACTATTTTAACGAGCTTTAACATACTTTATGGAAGTCCTTTTGTGGAACCTAAGTAGTGGTTATCTTATGCATGTATGTGTATATGTCAATGCACATGTAATTGGAGGAAGATGTTTGCTGTTCTGTTACTCAATCCGTAATTTTTTTAAAGCTTATGCTGATTATGATGAACAACTTATTCCAGGAAACCGTTCTAAACTTCATTCATGATGCATACCACAATCAGAATGGAAATCTTTTTGTGCCGGAACACCTTAGAATGTCGAGAGATATTACTAATCCTCGAATAGCTGCTAAACTAAAGGCTTATCGCACCAGAAATAGGTATTTTGTTTTTTTTAGTATCTGGCATATATTTATGACAATGTTGATGATATTCGTTGCTGCAAATATTAATAAATTGTTTCAATATGAAGGCATTTTGTGAATGGGGAAGATTGTTATCCTATTTTGGAATGGATACAGAAGACTCAGAAGTGAAGATTTTTCGTTTTTGCATTCGCTTGAATTAGCTGCAATTTGGAATTATAGAGGAGTACTGCAGGTTACATAGGAAGTTTTGTTTTTGTTTCCTTGCTTGTTAACATCCTTTTGTCGACTTTTATGTAGAATATTATTGATAGAAGAACACTGTAATGACAACTGAATTTGTAAGTTAAATTTATTCTTTGAGCAAAATTTGTAAGTTAATTTCTTTTCCTCCTTTTACGCAAACCAGGATCCTTGATGTCTTCATAATGTTCATAGAATTCTTAAGCATTTGTTGGACTCAATTAATATTAAGAATTGTTTTTTTATATTTATCTTTATATCCTTTACCTTCCCACCATATCTGTATATTCTTGCTTCCTCTCATCGGGTAGCATAGACCCGCCTGCATATGAAAGTGATCAAATATCAGAAAAAACAATATAATTTGGTTTTAACTTCATTTTTTCTTTCATTGTCTTTCTCAAAGTTTAGTTATTTTGTGTCCCTCGCCAGCATGTTGCGCCATCACTGTCTGGTTGC
Organism: Medicago lupulina; assembly: GCA_958299785.1. NCBI lineage: Eukaryota > Viridiplantae > Streptophyta > Magnoliopsida > Fabales > Fabaceae > Medicago > Medicago lupulina. The sequence goes on from OY283139.1 coordinate 77,890,377, forward strand.
CTGCCATCACTGCATGTGGTGGCTCTTAGCTTATCAATAACTGAGAGTGGTTCTGGAGATAAAAGGTTAGACAAATAGAGTAAAGGGCACTGGAATTAACTGATTTCTTGAGTGTGGTTCTGGAGAAGTGGAAATAAAATAGAGATATGAGATAGAGGGGGAGGCATAGGATTAAGGTTGAAAGAGACCCAAACATTCATTCTTAAACTCAAACGAAACACCACTGTAGAGATGGCATTTGCTGGAGGGAGCAAGGGCCTCGTAGAGGTTTGACACTTAGTGTAACCACATAATCTCCCGGAAAATGTGTGGTAGGGAAGTCGTTGTTGCAATGGCAGGAGCGTGTAGAGGCACACTTACGTTGGGGAAGTAGTTGCTTGCAGCAGAGGAGACTAGAATGGTGAGCCGGTTTGCATGAAGCAAAAGGCATGTAGGTTTGCTGTGTGGTGGCGATTCTGCACAACAGGAGCACACATTTGCGAGGAATGATGGTCGAAAACTATTGTTCGGGATGATGACTATATCTCAGACAGCTGTCTAGGGATGGGAGGTGGAGATGCTGCTACTGCAGTTGCAAAAGCGTGTGGAGGAGGCCATGGCCGATCCATGACAAGGTCATACATATACTTGCTTTAGGTCCCCGTCCACCCACTCAAACTCAATTCCCTTCATAGCACTAATTTTTAGGTCTCACCTTTATTTTAAGACCTAATATATTATGCATGTGATGGCCTCTAATTTGTTCACTCAAAAACCTCACCAAACCTGAGGCCTTACTTTAGCAATTTAACACCAATACACTACTTACATAACTCAATCTTTGAATTTAAAATACATTTTAACACTAATGCACTAGTTACATAACTCTATCTTTAAATTTAAAATACATTATAACAGAAAATGGAATTTTAGTTGGGATTTCTAACCAAAATAAAATAAGGGTGAACACCCACCCAAACAAAGAAAACCAGTGGTACCCTGTCACCCTGAAGTAAAAGAGTGCCGGTGGCAAACACGCCGGCCTTGAGGTAATCACTACTTGCTACTCCCTGATAATGAGTGAATCACCATTGTCGACGTCTTTGGCATTGTCTGCATCTGTTAGGGTGGGAGTGGAAAGAAAGCTGGAGGAATGGCATGAGATGAAAGATCACGTTTTGGTCGACGTTTTTTCTTACCATTTTTTCTATTTTCCTAAGTGCCCTTGCATGTGAGGTATTTGGTTTTTGTAATAGTTTTCTGATGCCCTAAAAAAACATTGCCACTTTGCAATCATACGAGGCAATTGTATATTTAAAAACTGATTTTGTTGCTCACACATCTTAATCAGGATTGAATTATATGATTAGCGTTTTTTTTTTTTGTCAGGCAGCCTAGTGGCTGGAATTCACACATTATAAATATGGAGAAGTGGGGTGTCAGGGGTTCAAACCCCTGCCCCTGTATAAATTATGCAATGTCCCTGCATGAATTATATGATTAGTTTTATCAAGAGACAAACATATTTTGTTGCTCACAATTTCAAAATTTAATGTCAATAACCATATCTTTAATTTCATCCATCTTGAATTGAAGACCATATTTATTTTGAATTGACATGAATTAGATTAAAGTAAATATTGAGATAAAATAGCCAAAACATTGTCATTGAAGCAACTTTTTGTGTGTGCTCACAGGGTTTATTTTACATGAAAAAACATACATAGATGAAGAAAAAAAATGTAGAGATTAATAATAACTTCAACCAAAGTTTCCTCCACTCAGCCAACAATACTGATTAACACTAGTGATGCTGAGAATCCGGACCAGCAGGTGCAACTCTCTCCAATTGTCCACCAAGCATTGACCTCTTGTGAATATACTCACTATTAATTCTTACAACATTTTTGATCATGTCACGTAAAAGTACTTCACTACTAACCTTTTTAGAACTCATCATGGATGAAAATTTAGGAGAAGTTCTAGCCTCAGAACTCATAAATAATGGAACAATAATTAAAATGAGAATCAATGTTCTTGACATAATTGTAGTAGCCATAAGATTACAAACTCAATTGGCAATACAATTACAAATGGCTAGAATGTTATATGCTGTGTGTGTTTGTGAAGTAGCTTAGAAGATAGCAAAGGTAACCTCTTTATATATACATACGAGGTTGTCTAATCAGATAACTAAATAATTAAAATATAAACACTAATATGTCTTATCTCTCTTTTGGATTCCTCTTCATATCTATTGTGTTTAATTTGTTTTGTATAAGTGACAAATGCATATTGTTTTAATATAATTTGATTAAGCTAGTTTTGGTTGGTTTTTGTTCTCATTAAACATGAATTGATACCGACCAAACCCATTCATAAATTGTCCTTTACACGATAGACCTTAAATTTAGATAAAGAAAAAAGTAAAGACATATTATCCTCTAGCCCACCTGAAATTTGCATCAATTTACATGGCATGATGAAAGTGTTTGGGTTCTAATCACATGACAACAACTATTTCCCATCTTGTCAAAAAAAAAAAAAAAAATCCAAAAAGAAAACAAAGAAGAAAATCACATGGCATTGCTATAAATGGCTCCAACTAACATGGTGTTTGTTCGGCTATACTCCAAATGTCCTTCTTATAGAATTTGTCAAGGAAACTATATTTTTTTTGGATAAATTTGAAGTTTGGAAAATGCTTAAAAGCATCTTTAAAGCATTTGTTAAGGAACCAAATTTATAAATTTTATCTTGAAAAGTGGTGTTATTTAATTTAACTCAACTTTTTAAATGTCTCAACTTTGTTAAATAAATAAATTTTATTTGTTGTTTAGAAATACACTTTTAAAATAAATGTCTCAACTTTGTTACTTTTGATGTAAGATTTTCGTTTTATACCTTTTTAACTCGTATTACCTCCTTTTTTTTTTCTTCATAAAACTAGTTTATAATAAAAATCACGGTATTAAGAAAAATTGTTGAAGTAGTAAATTTGTCACAAATATATATGTTTTATCAAAGTGTCTTAGTTATAGGTACAAGCAATCTATTTATAGAGATTGTTAGTTAGTTAGTTTTTTGGTTGCATTTGCTGGTTAGTTAGTTACGATTGCTATGATCAATTAGAGATTGTTACAACCCTAAGTTAGGAGGAGGAAAGGTGCACCGCAAGCTCTCTTTGAGCTCTGTAGGTTATTCCTTTGGTACATAATAATTCGAAGTTACTTTAGTAACTAATTTGATAGAGATCCAAAAATGCTCATGTGATGAGATAAACTTTTATTAAGGTTATTTAGGATTTTGGTCCCTAATATTTTAACGAATTTTGATTTTGGACATGGTAAAAAAAAAATTAGATTTTGTCCTGAATATTGCAGATTTCTTTTATCTTAGTCCTCTAATAGCGCAGCCAAACACAAAGTTTTAATGTGGAAGGAATTTCCCCACGTGGATTTTCTGGATGATGTGGTATTTTTGGTGTTATTTTTTTATTTATTTTGTGTTGGTCCCAGGTTAACACAAACATTCTCTATTGGCTAAGCATATTGTCCTCAAGAACAACGGTCTCTTGTAGACCAACATATTGTCCTCCAAAACATCGTAATGTAACGGTGAGGACAATATGAATGGCCACCAAAGAATAATTACAGTTAATATCGCAACTCACCAACCAAAAAGCTCTTCCTATGATCAATAGACGTCAACATATAGGATACATGGTAAACTAATAGAAAAGATAGATTACAACATAGAAAACATGAGTATTCGTAGAAACACTAGCACACATCAATCAAAACAAAAAGGGAGAAATGCTAGTCGAAGATCATAAATGAGAAAAACGATATAATGTTTCTGTCAAAAACATCATGGCATGTGAAATGCTTGAGATTTGTAGCAGGGATATGGTTCAGATGGACCATTATCTTGTGTCTCTTCTTAGGATGATTTCATTGCTTTTAACGCTTCTTGATAGAAACATTTTATAATGCTTCTCGATAGAAACATTTTTATGCGTTTTCACCATTTACGAGTCTGAACGAAGTTGTTCTTCTTTTGTTACAATGGATTCTCGCTAACTCCTTTATAAAAAAAATCACGTCTTATATGCTTGTGATTCATCATTCCTTTGTGGTTCTTCCTAAGTGTTAGTGCATGTTAGGATTTTTGGGCTGTGATATTTGCTATGATTATCCTTTGTTGACCATTCATATTGCCTTATCACTGCTTTGTAGTAGTTTAGAGGACAATATGTTAGCCAACAAGAGACCTTCATACCTATAGTCTTGAGGACAATATGAATGACTAAAAGAGGGTGTTTGTTGTTGTGAGGCTATCGTCAATTGAAGCCTGCCCCTCCTATGTAATGATCCTTGATGATCTGCGTGGATGTTTGAGTTCGATCTTGTATTCCTGATTAGTTCGTATGATTTTTTTTTAATCAGCAAATTGTATTAAAAACTAGATCCTTGCTTAAGACGAACAGAGACCGATGAAACAGATAATACAAACGAAATGCGTTGTATATAGACAGAACATCAGAAAAATAAACACCATAAAAAACCCCTACACACAAAACACCTAGTCAACCTAACAACACCCACCAAAATAAACATCACCACCTAAAAACAGACCCTTTCACGAAACCACCCCAAAAAAACAAAATCCATAACCACCCATCGCCACTACTCAACCCAAAATAACCCCCTCTAAATGAAACACTCCAGCCGCATCGCATAAGTTGAGCCACTATTCTATAGATCAATCCGCTTCCACCACCTGACAACCTCCGGACCACTGAAAGAACACCATAAAAACCCAAAACCAAACTTGAGCTAAAAAACTGACTCCCGATCTCGAATCAAAAACGATCGCTCTACCAGACTTCAGGACCCAACCAGACGGACACCCCTTACCCCAGGTCCACCAGAGATTGACAGCCAAACAAAAATGCAGCTAGACGCCAACTCCCGATCTCGAAGCAAAAGTAACATATAATTGTTACGCTCTATGTTATCCATCTATAATTATGATATTTATGCAAGAGAATTTGTACGTACGTTGTTTGCTGTTGAATGGTAATAACTTTTAATTTAGAATTGAAGACGGATGAATATTGAATGGAAGTAAAGAAGATGGATAAATATTGAGTTGAAGAAATGAAAAATACAAATTAAATTAATTAAAATAATGTTGTTTATGATTTTTGCCCATAACATTGGAGAGAACTTTGATTTCAGTCCCTTAGTTAATGCTACTAAATTAATTAAAATAATGTTGTTTATGATTTTCGTCCATAACATTGGAGAGAACTTTGATATATTAATGCTACTGAAGTAAATGTTGACATAAAATAGCCGGAACTTTGTCATTGGAGTAACTTTGTGTGTGCTCACAGGGTTCATTTTACATGAAAAAACATAAAATATAGGATAAAGAAAAAAAAATGTAGAGATCAATCATTTCAATCAAAAGTTTCCTCCAGTCAGCCAGCAATACTGATTAGTGATGGTGAGCATCTGGCCCAGAAGGTGCCACTCTCTCCAATTGGTTACCAAGCATTGACCTCTTGTTGTGGATATACTCACTATTATTTCTTCCAATATATTTGATCATGTCACGTAAAAGTACTTCACTACTAACCTTTTTAGTACTCATCATCATGGATGAGAACTTAGGGTAAACTCTAGCCTCTGAACTCATAGATAATGGAACAATAATTAAGAAAATAATCAATGCTCTTGGCATCATAGCAGTGGCCATGAACTTAGAAATTAACTAAAATGCTATATGTTGTGTATCTTTGTGAAGTTGCTTAGAATAGCAAGGATAACATCTTTATATATATAGACAAGTGTTGTCTAATATGTCTTATCTCTCTTTTGGTTTTGGATTCCTCTTTATATCTATTGTGTTTAATTTGTTTTGTATAAGTGACAAATGCATATTGTTTTAATATAATTGGATTATAAGCTAGTTTTGGTTGGCTTTTGCTCTCATTAAACATGAATTGATACCGACCAAACCCATTCAGAAATTGTGCTTTCCACGATTAAATTTAGATAGAGTAAAGAAAAAAGTAAAGACATATTATCCACTAGCCAACCTGAAATTTGAATCAATTTATATAGCATGATGAAAGTGTTTGGGTTCTAATCACATGTCAACAACTATTTCCAATCTTGTCAACAAAAAAAAAAGTATTTCCCAAAAGAAAACAAAGAAGAAAATCACATGCTCATGCTATAATTGGCTCCAAACCAACATGCAGTTTGTTCGGTTATATATTCCTTACCGGAATCCAAATGTCGTTCTTATATTTTTACAAAAATAAAATAAAACGGTATTTATTCATTCAAATTGATAGAGTATATCATTTAACATCGTTTAAAATGTAAACGATGAATCTGCAAACAAACTTACATCATCCAAGTTAATAGTATATAAAGGTAAAATGCCTACAAATAATATGATAAAATTAAAGTGGCTGAAATACTCATGTATCTGGATCTGTAACGTTGACGCCCAAATCATTAATTAAATAACTGATATTTCAATAAGAATGAAATGAACATTGCAACAAACGGGAAATAAAAAAACACCGTACAAGACGACGAACAATGCAACGTTGTTCTTATAAAATTTAGTAGGGAGAAATTTTTTTAATACTTTTTTTTGGCATACAACTAAATTTTATGATTTTTTGAAAGTACTTTTTTAAAAAATGTAAATAAATTTTATTTTTTGTTTAGAAATACACTTTTAAAATGGATTTGAATTCAGGTCTTGAAACACAATAATGATAAAAAAAAAATTAGGGAGGATTTTTTTTTATCCATTATGGTTTTATTCAATTCAAGAGATTACTCTCTGCAATTACATGTAGAGATAATCTGTTAACATTAAAAAAAATACAATTTCAAACAAATTAGGTGTTTTAAAAAAATAGAAGTCCTAATAGTTTGTCCTTTTTTTGGTGAGTGGTCTAGTAAAAAGAAATTTACGTTTAAGGTGAATAAATAAAGAATTCAGAGTTCGAACTCTGATGCCCTACATATATAATACAATGTCCTTATCAAATAAACTAAAATCGATAGGATAATAGTTAACCCTTTGTCTAAGGTGTTTATTTCTCCATGCTTGCCACTAAAAAAATATGTATTTTTTTTAAGTGAGAGCATCTAAGCAACAAAAAATTGTCAAAAACTAAATCTAAGCCGTGCAAATTGATAGAAATCATCATACATTACAGTTATGTGATTTTTTTCAAATGCTTACTTCTCAACTGATTTTGAGACGGATAAAATAGTCTTCTTTATTTAAGACATCAATCCATGATTTGATGTATAAAAGCATAGTCCTTATTTTATTTTTCTTATGTTACTTACTATTGGTTCGTGGCTATTCATGCCTTGAGTTTGATAGTAAGAAGAGGACAATGGTATGCGTCAGCTTTCAACAAAGACAATCACAATCAGTTACACGATTATTCCTTGTATTCCTGTTCTTGTCTTTTGACGTGTGAATTAAAAAGAAAACTGACATGTTCTTTGATTCAGTTATTATTCTATCCTTATCCATCATATTTAACTTCCATCTTGTCGGGTGTTTCTTGTATCATGTTTATTATTTCTAATGATGTTTTTCTAAACTCGGTTAAGTTGGTAAACAAAGAAGAAAATCACATGGCCACGCCAGAAATGACTCCAACTAACATGTTGTTTGGTCTGCTATGCCTTATGGCTTGTTTGGGATCAAGAGGGAAGAGGGAAAGATATAAAAATCCTTAACTCTTTATGGAGAGTTTTTCTTTTAAGAGGTGCGATGAAAATCGGGTAAAGACGTCGTAATTTTCTCACGGTTCAATTCGGTCATTAACAAAACATAATAGTCAAATTAATTCTAACATTTTCATACAGGGTGACAAATTAGTCTCTCTATTTACTTTGATTATTATAACAGAGAGACGGCTTTGTACTCTATATAAAAATGTTAAGGAAGAATTTCATATTATTTTTTATGAGAGTCTGAGTTGGACTGCAAGAAAATTGTGAGAGACCAAATTGAATTTTTAGTCATGAAAATGTTTGAGTAATATTTTTTTATTTTAAATATTTTATATGGAGAAGTAATAAAAAAATTTGAGAGGAAGAAGTAATAAATTTAAAACTTGTTTTGAAACCCTTTAAAACCCTTCCCCAATGCATTTATCTACAAAGTGAATGAATGTTTTGTTGTTTGCTTTTTTCGCTGTACTTGACAATCATCATCGAGTAACCGAAGGTTGCAATTAGTTTGAAACAAAATTGATCGCACAATTGATATATATTTAAAATTTAAAAGAAACCTCAAAGAGGTGTCGATGGTAGGATGGGAATGAAGAAGTTCATTGACAGTGGGGTGGATGGGAAGGAAGTTTATCATAACAGTTTTCACTTTTCAGAGTTGAGAGTTTAATAACCTCCTAAGCCGGTTTTCAGTTAAGTTATTGTTAAAAAGTGGTGACTTGGACCAATGGTTGGGGGAGTGTTTACTAGAGTTTGTTAAGAGAGTTTGTTCTTAACATTCCTCTAAAACAAATAATGTGGCATAGTGTTGGAGTGTGCCTAATGTCGATCGATGATGCCTATTGCAAATACTAATGTCGATCGATGATGCCTATTGTACATATTATGCAAGTAATGTTGGTTGCTTCTGGTTTTGTGTGTCTATGAATTATGAGTTTTTAATTTTTAGGGTTAAATATGTTTTTGCTCCCTATAAATATTTTTGTTTTATTTCTCCTAAAAAAGTTATTTGAATTTTAGTCCCCAAAAGTATTCAGTTACCACTTTTGGTCTCTACTTTTAAGTCAACTTATATGTAACATTCATATTTTTTAATGAAAATTTTCAGGAATGTTTAGAATATCATAAGAATTTATCCCAAAAAATAGGATTTTTTTTAACAAAACATAAATTAAATATGTATTTTATAGCACAAAAAAAATAGAAAAAATTCATATATAATTCATGTTTTGTTAAAAAATTATAATTTTTTTGGAAGAAATTCTTATCATATTCTAAACATTCTTGAAAATTTTGATTAAAAATATGAAGACTACACTAGAGTTGACTTAAAAGTATGGATCAAAAGTGGTGATGAAATTATATTTGGGGACTGAAAATCGAAGAAATTTTCTAAGAGGAGAAAACGAAAAAAATTGATATATTTATAGGGAACAAAAATATTTTTAACCCTAATTTTTATTATGAGAGACTAATGATTAGCATTTAATTTAAGGAAATAGTAGAGGTATGAGATTGTGGTTAAGAGGGATATGATATTATGATTAAGAGTGACTCAATTTCTGAGTTTATTAAGAAGGAAAAAAATTTGGGCTTATTTTTATCGGTTTCAATTTTCTAGTTTTGAAGTTTTTTGGTTTCAATTTTTAGGTTTCATCTTCTTCCCGTCCATCCATGGACTTATATATACTAGTTTAGAGCCCCGGCGTTGCTCGGAATAGATATTAAATAAGTTTGTATGTACGAATACACGTGTAAGTATATTTATTTAAATTTACAATTATAATAATATCTTAAAAATAAATATAAATCGTGAGATGAATGTCTAGTGCAAAAATAAAAAGTGTAACAAAATCAATAATGAATTAGTCTAAGTGGGAAGAGTTTTTGGTCCCTTTAAACATGTGATCATGAGTTTGTTTCGTGACTCATACGTATGAATAAAAAAAATCGATTGAAAAGGAAGAACCCACCTTTTGTGTCCCACCGATTCCTGACGGAGATTAGTCATCTCTAACGATGGTGGAATTTGTGAACCTATATCATGGTAACCCAAACATTTACATAAGTGATAATTGCCAAACCTGAAGAATGAATGAGAAAGGTTGATTTGAAAGGTGTAATTCTACTTGTGCTAAAATTATGTGAGTAGTTGTTTAACAAAAATCCCTTGATTTTATAGTACTAAAAATATGTGAATAGTTAAAATTTGAATTGGCATATAATGCTAAAAGGTAAAGAAATAACAAATAATTTAAGCAATTTAAAAAATTAGGTTTTAAAGATAAAATATAACAAAAACCTTTAAAAGAAAGAAAAAGATATAATATATGTAGTTTGTTGAGACAAATATGTTACATACATAACAAATAATTAATAATTTATACTAAAAATTTGAAAAATAATATAAAATAATAAATTTATTAAAATAAACTATGATAAAGTAAAATAAAACAACATTAAAAAAATGGAAATAAAACAAAAGAAACCTAGATTTATAGTTAAAGTTTGAGTTGGAATATGATGCTAAAAGATAAACAAAAGAAGTAAAAGATAATTTAAGCAATTATAAAATTGGGTTTTAAAAGATAAGATATAACAAAAACAAAACAAAAATATATAACATCTTTAGTTTGTTGAGATATTTATGCTACATAAAAAGTAATGAATAAAATATTTATAAAATTCAAAAAATAATAAATTTATTTAAATAAAAAGACATAATATTATGAAAACATTAAAAAAATCTACACCGGTATATTTATATCAAAATAAAATAAATAATCAAAAAATATTCAAAACAAATGTGAATGCAATAAAAATATTGAATATGAAAAAAATAAATAAGTAAAAAATAAACTATTGAAATAAATTATGACTTAATCAGATAATGAAGTAACATATTTATTGGAAAATATCAATGTAATATACATAGTTTGTTGAGAGACATATATGCTAAATAGAAAGAAGAAAATATTTTTGATAAAAATAAAGAATTTGTTGAGATATTTATGCAAAATTAAATTTTCAAGTAGAAATAGAAGATTAATAAAAAAATTGAGAATAAATGTATAGTCGAAACGTGACATAAAATATCTTACTGTATTTATATACTATTGATTGATTGACGTCATCAATGGAGTTAAATTTTGTAGCCATAATTTTTGGAAAAGAAAAATAAAAAGTAGATTGATGAAATTTATGATTTGGTTAGTTGTGAATCAAAATTGACTCAAGGTGTTGTAAGTGTGTGTGTGTGTAAACATCAGGAGAAGTGTTTAAGATGTTTGAAAAGTTGTCTTCAAAAATCAAAAAAATCAAAAATAACAAAAAGGTGAAAACATGTTATATTAAAAAGTAGCATTAGAAAGTGGTTGAAATATATATATATATATATATATATATATATATATATATATATATATATATATATATATATATATATATATATATAAGAGAAATAATAGAATTGATGTTTGGCAAACCTGAGGTAAGAAAAAAGTTAGATGAAAAGAAGGTTTAGGGTTTCCGTTTGTACTTAACATATGTGAATATGTGATTAACAAAACTTCCTTTATTTATAGTTAACATTTGCATAACTAATCGAAATATTTTTTTTCCTCAAAAAGAAAAACTAATTCAATGATATGGTGCTAAATGATTACTTAGTAACTAATTGAAGCTTCTTTTTCAAAAGAAAAAAAGAATCAATTGGAGGCTTTTAATTATAAAATAAGATCATATATGTGAATTTTGTTGTAAATATTATATGTAGTTTGTTGAGATATTTCTGCTACATAAAATATTAGAAATTCAATAAAAATTTAAATAAAATATTAAGTGGATAAGATCAAAAATTTGTTGATATATTTATGCCAAATAAAATATTAGTTTTAAAAATAGAAAAAATAATAAAATATTAAGAATGAACGTGAAAGTGACATGTGACATAAAAAAACCTGACTTTATATATATATACACTATTGATAACATTTTTACAAGCAAAATTATTTAAGAGTCTATTTGAAAGCGAAAGATGCACCACAAAATCATGTATCCGCTTTATATATATAGCTATAAAATAGATTAAAAAAATGCAATTTTTTTACTTGAATTTGCCACTTCAACTTCAAAAAACGGTCAGCTAAGCAATCTTTAACAACGTTAAAAAGAAAAAGTCATTGATTTTATCAAAAAATTAACCTTCAATTTTTTATTTTAAGTAGCCTTCAACTTATAATGTCCATAAAGATTGCTTTTTTCAATAATACTTTTAGCCCCCTCATGGGAAAAAAAACACTTTCTTCTGCCCTCAACGCATAATGAATAACAGTTTTCTTTTTTACTTAACATAATAGATGATAACCATTGAAGTTTTCTTCTGCCCATAATGAATGTTTAAGTATTCTTTTAGGCATACTTCATTTTCTATAAATTTCCTTCATAGAAGAATTCGTATTCCATTTTTGTCGTAGTCTAAATAAAGGTACAGCCTTGAACCCTAACTCCGTTGGTGACGTATATTTCTTGAGTAAGGATTCATTTTAGTTATTTACAATTTTCTTTCCGATCAATTTAGTCACAAAAATTAACTTTAGAAAGTCTTTTAACATTTTTATACCGAAAAACAATTAATATAGATATTCTTCAATAAAAAGTATAACAGATAGAAACTAATTAGTTGTGGTCCTCGTCAGCATAACTCAGTTGGTATATGGATAATGCATAAAATATGCAAGGTCCGAGGTTCGAACCCCGGCCACCACAAAAAAAAAAAACTAAGTTGTGCTCAATATGAAAACGTCAGATGACTACTTTAAATTTATTTTTATTAAGGATTATATGACTCGCACAAAAATTGTGAAGTACAAAAATGACTCTTTGTGCTCAATATGAAAACGTCCTATGACTACTTTAAATTTATTTTTATTAAGGATTATATGACTCGCACGAAAATTGTGAAGTACAAAAATGACTCTTTACTCAACTTTTTTTAATCGAACGAGTTTATTTTTACCAATTTAATCCAATGAATTATCAATATTATATTTTTTTTTTTATATAAGCCAAGAGCAAAATGACATAGAAAAGGATAATGTCCAACTAAGTTGGTACCCTACTCTAATGTATTGTCGATTGCTCATATATATTATTAAAAAAAAGGAAAAATTACAAAATAAAATTGAGGGACATAAAACCTGACCCAGTCAACAACCCTAATGGGAAAAACAAAACAAAAAAATAAAAAATAAATATCCACAAAGTGGATTCAACCCTAAACAGTTAAAACAATTAAGCACGGATCTAAGGTTTGGCGAGTGAATCGATCGCCAACACGAAATCGAATCACTTACCATCAACTCCCTGCAACAACTACATCAAGCATTGATGACTCTTTCGAGTCCAAACCGTCCCATGTGAAAAATGCTTGAAAGTGGAAGGTGAGTTCGACTGCCAACACGGTAATTAGCGAATCCACACGCATCAACTAAATAGCAGATTAATAGCAAATAAACTATCGCGCACCAGTGCCTAGGTTTGTGAAGTTTGCAAGCACGAAACTTAGATTTTGAGGGTGGTGAGGTAACCTGACCGCCAACACGGATAACAAATTTACTCACCAGCAACCCACTACAACAAAAAACAGCGAGCATTCATGGCTATTTCGAGCCTAACAATAACGACAGTTTTTCAAACCAAAACCACATGCACTAGCTGCAGAACAGTGACCGCAATTCAAATAGAAACAAAACCACAAGCACTGCAGAACGGTGACCGCAGTTCAAATAGAAACAGCAGACTACCAGAAACGTAAACATTGCTATCTGTTTTAAAACAGATCTGGAACGGAGCAGCACTGACCTGGAATAACTCTGAATCCGGCAGTGAAACACGGACATGCCAAGAAAAGAACCAACAACCACCGCTGGAGAAGGCGGCGCCGGACTTCCGAGGTTTAAAACGGTGGAGCAGTAACCGAAACTACATAGTCCTTAACCTCCGACAAGGAACCAATGTACGACGACGGTAATACGACGAACTGGAAAGACAGAGGGAACGCTGGAGGAAAAAGGGTGCAACGGTGATGCAGAGAAAAGCTCTCCTCACATCACCATCTTCCAGATCTACATCGTGGTGGTTGAGTGGCAGAGCGGCAGCTGTGGTACAAAAGGGATCAGCAAGAGAAAGGAGCGGCGGCTATGGTACAGAAGGGTTGCTAAAAATAAAATAAAATTGAAGCGACAATTAAACACAATAGAAAAAACACAGATTTTGTCTTTTGTATATTATCTTTATCATTTTTTTTGTCAAGTAACTTAGTTGTTAGAATTCATTTTTTTTAAGATGAATAAGTGGAATGTCCGGAGTTTGAACCCCAACCCTACATATAACAATATATGTCCTACCAACTGAACTATGCTCACGAGATTCGTTATCTTTATCGTTCTATAATAAGTTATAGTACTCCGACCAACGTTCATTTGGAACACTCTTTATAGGAGTTTTATTCCTTCAATTAATCTTACATAAAAGTGCCATTCACGTGGTAACAGAAAGTTTTCTTATAACCGACCCACAACTGTGCCACTTATCCCTTACAAAATAATCTGAACTTTGAAAATTAATAGTAGCTCACATTGTCATCATTATCAAGACTTTAAAATATTAGTTGAAAAACAAAAAACACAAAAGAAGTATTAGTAAAATATCACTTTTTTGACGAAAGTAAAATAGCACATTAATTAAAAATATAAAAACATATTTAGTACTGAACTCTAAATATTTATAAGCATTTAGGTACATAGTGTCTATTAATTAAATATTTCTTAAACTATAAAGTTTAAAGCACCCATATTAGTAACTGATCATCAATATTATCCTTGTCTGCACTTATCAACCTCCCATATAGTTGTTATTGTAAAAAGGTTGCGGCACTTCAAAGATGAATGTCAAAATAAACAAAGATAAGGAATTAAGGATTAAGAAAGAGGTTGCCTTTCTCAAATGTCATATACTATACTAGTTTTCTATAGCCCAATTAACCCCCCATCTAAAATGAATGAATATAAAAACATGTTGACCTTCGGAAGAATTAATGATGACTTTTGACAAGTTGGCTAGAAAGATGATCCAGATTACCAATTAAATAGGAGATCAATGTAAAAGGACAATCAATTAACTAAATAAACAACTTCAACCAGAAATCCAAAGCTTCTAATACCCCACGAAGCACTCACTAACACAAATGTATAAAAGAAAGTTAGTAAATGCTAACATGACCATAAGAATATTAATTCACTAAAAGAAAATTGGCTTTTAGTGTTAATCAAATTCGTTGGTGAAAGTCAAAATAAAGTGTACATAGCCAAAATTCAATGTTGACTACAACTTATGTTACCATCAATATAGAATTTGTAGTTATTTCAAAAAAAAAAAAAATCAATATAGAATTTGTAGTAGGCAGCTACTTATTTATTGAAGGAATAACTTTTAGAGAGATGTTAGCACATTTTGTTTTAGCAAAAATGTTAGCACATGTTAGTATACCATAAAAAGAAAATATATACCGAAAATTATGTCAATTTGGTTTTTTATTAAATTGAAAAATTATTATTTTGCAATAAATATTTTGAATTTTTAACATGTATCCTAAATGCACCCGTTAACATGACCTTAATTTTTATAGTGTCTTGAGCAACGTTCATTTCAAACAATATTTATAGGAGTTTTATCCCTTCCATACCTAATAAACATCTGATTCCATTAATCTAACATCTAAAATTTACTAAATAGATCTCGTCAATAATAGTACATCATTAAATTTTAACAAAACTCATTTTATCACTATATATTAAATGAGAGCGATAGTCCATCTATGGACACCATTCTCTATAAACATTAACAAATGTCTACGGAAGTTGTTATTGAGTTGAGTCACGATCATGTCACTCTCTTTAAGACGTTTCGTAGCACTGTTCAAAATTATGTAAGACAAATTATCAATCACGCCGCCTCCAAGATAAAACAAACTCAGCCACAACTGTGCGGTTAACTACTGCAATGTAGAAAATCGTTCGAGTTTTACACTTAAATATGGTGTTACTACCATTTTAACGTCTAACTTCTCCAAGAATTGAAGAAAAATATATTTTCAAGATCATTCTTATTATACCGAAAAATGGACTATGATATTAAAATATTATTTATTCTGAAAAGACATAAATAATTGAAGGGACTATGTTCTTAAGATCATTCTTAATTTCGAATGGACAATATACCGAAAAGGGACTGTGGTCTTAAGAACACTCTTAATTCCGAAGGGACAGAAAAAAGGAGACGATGAAAAGAATAGCTCGTTAACACAAGTTGGAGGGAGAAGAGAGAAAGAGTTCTCAACAACTCAATATAATTCTTTGATGTATATAATGTACTACGTGAGCCCTCTATTTATAGAGAAAATTTACAACTAAGAAGTGAGAAACTTTGAGAACAAGTAATACATTACTTTGACATTAAATAATTGCTTTAGTAACAATTATGGAAGTTTTTGTGTGAATCATGTGACCTATAAAATGACATAGAAGGTCTTCAAAGAGCGATGTTGATTTTGGAAGAAGCACTTGGACTTATGGCTTGTTCTTGAGTGGGTAATCTTCAGCCGGTTAATGTGAATTTTGAAATGAACTCTAAGTTGGTGGTAGATAGTGTTTATGGTTGTACTATCGACGTCTCAAATTTTGCGTCAATTATTAATGATTGTATGATTGTAGACATAGATTTTCATCGGATTTAACAACTTCTCATGTAAAATTTATTAAGAGACAAGTCAATAAAGTTAGTCATAGTTTAGTTAGGGTAACTCGAATTTAATCATGTATCTCTACTCTTATTTTAAATGAAGTGCACTAAATTTTCTCATATAAAAAAAATGTCTTGAAAGAGAATGGTAATTAGCACACAAGACTACTCTATATATTAAGATAGAATCATTTTATTCATGAAACTACTCATTTAAACTAAAATTTACTCTCTCTAGTTACATTTATAAGTAACTTTTGCACAATATATCCAATTAAACCGTGGTCAATTGAAACACAAAATAAATTTTCCGTTCTTTTTATCGCGGTAACGTTTGAAAATTATGAACGGTATTTTTTTTTTATGAAATTTTAGTTTTGATTAAAAGTAAAAATATAAATGTTTGTTGCTTTTTTTAATGACATAACAACAATCTTTATTATAGAAAAAGTTGTTTAAGGGTATAATTGAGATAATGAAAAAGTAAGTATAAATATACTCATCTAGTTTGTTATATTTTTTAAATGATAAAGGAAAAAAAACAGATATACATGTATTCATATTGTGTTTGTTACATTTGTTATAATATTTAAATTTATTTTTATCTATTTGTTACATGTGTTACTTGTATTTAAAATTAAGGGTATTTTTGGAAAGAAAATTTCAACCCAAAAGTGTGCTGAAAGGGGTAGTTTTCTTTATATATATAGTATTGATACGATAACTCAATGTATATGATCCATCTGTTTCTAATTTGGTATCTTTAATTTATTTTTTTCCTAAAACTTTGGTTGTTATAAGAAACCAAACTATAATTCACCGAAAAAAAACTAACTATAATTGAAATATTTATTTTTCTTCTTTTGCACTCTTACAAAAGCATATATTTATAAAATTTTATTTTTATTAAATTAATTAATGATAAATGAATTCATATTTGAATAAATTTATTGTTTCTTAATACATTACATGCACAAATATTTAAGAATAAAAATAAGAAACAAAGGGAGTAGTGCGTAGATTTTTTTTGACAAAATATCCATCAAGTCATTTCATTAATCATCAATTTTTCAATTCATGTTCATTCAAAAAATAAAATTTCAATACATGTTGGAACTTCGATAAAAATGTAGAAACTAGTTTTTCATACAAACTCAACATGATAGTTTCTAAAATGATTTGAGAACATATGTTTAGCCTTATCGATTATTGCACCAAAATTTCTGAGGCATCATCTTTATGAAGACGGAACCTATTCACCACCTGCTTTGAGTCTAACTTGAAATTCACATTTTGTTTATTGCCGATTATGAACCCATCACAAAAATCCGTTATCTTCATCTTCGCCTATTGAGCACACAGAGGAGAACCACTCCGTTTGGCGAGTACAAAACCGACAAACTCATCTTTGTACACTTCTCCAAACCGACTCTATTGCGTTGACGAGAAAACGAGGCATCCACATTGCATTTATACCGATAAAAGTAGGTAAATGAAACTACATTTTCATGTAGTTGATACAATTTTTGTAGGTCCATTTCAAAATTGGTGTTACCCACAAAAAAATTATTTAAAGAAGGGAGTGTTGAAAAAACAGTCTATTAGAACAAGTGTTACTAGCACTCATAAATTGATAATATTTCATGACTTATTCAAATAAATTGCCATATATTTTAAAGTGAAAGGAAAAGTTTTAAACAAAAACCCAAAATTAACTCATGAATTGCATATTGATGCAATTTTTATTAATGAAATTAGTTTAGTTTGTTTTTCTAATATATATATATATATATATATATATATATATATATATATATATATATATATATATATATATATATATAAAGGACATAGCAACCGAAAGAGAAAAGTAACACTAGTTAAGGAATTTCCATAAATAGTTATAACTCGTTACCCACTTTACCCCCACTAGCTAATCAAATATTATTGGATAATAAACACCCATACTTTTCTCTTTTTTTACAGTAATATACTCGTACTTCTATTTCTACGTACATGAAAATAAGTGGTGTATAATGTATTATTAGCTTTCCTTTTTCATATGCCTCAAAAAAGAAACTGTACTTTTCCTTATCTTGACTAACCGCCCACACACATGAAAATTTGAAAATAGGATCACTCAAAATGCTATTGTTATGGTTCATCTAATATATAATATCACCACTTGCATTAAAAATGGTACATGCATCAATAACAAAAATAAATTCGGATTTTTGTGGGGTATTATTGATCCTAATCTTATTACAAAGGAATGACCAACTATCTAAAGCATAGGTAGTATTCCTCCGATCACTATTATAAGTAAAACTTCATTTTCTAGGTATATTGAATAATCAATGTATCTAGTCTTTATTATAGACTAGATACATTAATTATTCAATGTATTTAAAAAGTGAAATTTTGCTTATAATAGTGATCGGATGAAGTATAACCTATGAATTTCAATGATCGATATGAATTCAAATTGTCTATAGTCAACATATCTTACAATAATATCATTTAGAGATCTCAACGGTTGGATTAAGATTAGATAAATCATATTTCAAATGTTTTAATTTGCAATAAAAACAATCCAATCTTAATCCATCAGTTGAGATGTGACTGTATGATATTTTGACCGCATCTAATCGAGAGTGGGAGATTAGTGATGGTGAGGATCGGGTCCACTTGGACTAAGTCGATTGGTCGAATATTGTGTTCCCAACAATTGCTTCCTTTTCATGATTTCCTTCACCACTTGCTTGACACTTTCTACAAATGCAGGGCTTCCATTGCTACTTGACAGAGAGGAAGGAAGAGGACGAGCATCATGGCAGATCAAAATTGATGTGAAGAGAAACACAAAGCATAACATTCTCCAACTTGCCATAGGAATTAGTTGCTTTCAAGTTATATATCAAAAACAGCCAAAATGGTGAGGAGACTCCGCATGGTTGATGGTTCAATATATATAGAGGCACAAAAAATTTGTCCTCATGCTTCAATTGACACGTGTATGAAATAATGTTTAGGTCAAATATTATTCATTGTGATTGGAAGAAATTGCGCTCTATGTCATGAAGTTGGTATTCTTAATTAAACATTGCAAGTTGCAAAGTCAATCACTAATGAGTGCTTATTTTTTTTTAATAATATTCAGTGTCCTAAGTCTTAAAACTAAATTTCTTATCACAAGTAAAACAAAAAAAATTGTCCTAATAAAAATCATTGTAGATTTGTTCAGATGGTAATGATTCACCTTAAATCGTTTAAAGATTTGAATTTAAATCATGTTATTGATGAAGATTATATTGATGTATAGTATATAAGTATTTCTACTAACAATCTCGAATTTTGATGTTACAAAGCCAAACTCATCCTTTTTATATAAATAAATAAGGAGAATGTTTTTTTTTAACAAATAAATAAGGATAATGTTAATGAGTGTCAATGAGACATTGTTTAAAATGTTAAAATTGATAAGTTTGTATCTAAAAGTGATGTAATTATTGTCACGATTAAAGTAAAAATTTATATTTTAAATACAAATTTTTTATTAATAGATTCTTTAAGTAAAGTATTTAGGACATTATTTAGCAAAACTCAATAAATAAAATAAGAAATTTGCCATCTTTATGGAATATTGGTCAAGTTTTTCTGCAGCCATTATTTGACTTAAAGAGTAATGTCTCACCGGCCATTCATTTTATCCGATAAGTAAGAGATCCCTTGATTGCGAAGGAAAAAAAAAACTTGGTAATTAGAAGGGATAGGGTTGCTTTAGAGAACAAAAAGGATGGGTTGAGTAATGATTAGAAAAATAAATAACAGTTGAGACTATGATAAAATAGATAAGTGTATCAAATTTGTTTATTATACATAGATTAACGAAAGAAATAAAATAACAATTTCTATCAAGTTATTTTTTTTGTCAAAGTTTCTATATCAAGCTATGATGTTCAAATACTCAATTCCGTCTTTATGGTATAAGAAAAATAATCAAAAAAACATCAAAGCTAAGACAATCATCGATGGTTGCAACTTTTTCGATGTTTTATAAATATACCTTCATAAAAATTTGTGAAGTATTAAATTTAATATTAAAAAGAAAAAAATATATTAAATGAGAGATAAAAAAATCTTTTCAGCAATAAATACACCTAAAAAATTATGTCTTTTTCTTATAAACAAAACAAGATTTTTTTTTATCAAAAAAAAAGAAGATATTTTTGTCTCCGTAAGCTTAACTCAAATGGGTCAGGATTCAAACCTCATACACCCCACTTATTCACTTTTAAAAAGTGAATTTCTATCCATTAAATTTTTTTTTGTCAGGTAGCCTAGTGCTAGAATTCACCTTATAAAGTGAATAAGTGGGGTGTCTGGGGTTCGAACCCCGGTCCCTGCATATAATAATGCATTGTCCTATCAACTGAGCTATACTCACGGGACTCTAGCCACTAATTTACTTGACAAAAAAAAAACAATATTTTTTTGAAAATTTTCTTATATTAAGGATTTGAGAAGCTTTTTCTTATAATAATGACTAATATTTAAGGTATTTTTTCTTTATAAATGTGACCGGAAGAAGCATTGATATTTACCATTGCCTACATAATAATAAATAAATACGGTTGAAAAAATTGATATTACATTGAAAATTAAATATGACAATTATTTTCTTATAATATTTTTTTTTATAAATGTGTCACTTATTTTAAAACAGAGAATATATTTTTTTGAAGAAGCCAAAATAGAATATATATTAAACTGAGAACAACACTCTCCCCAGCACAAAATGTACCGAGAAAGAAGCCAAAAGAGTTACATCAGAGTTTAAACAAACACAAAAACGAAAGAAAATAAAAGTCATCCTATGCCATACAAAATAAAGGGCTAAGCCATCACATGTGGGAATGAAAAGCAATATTATTTAAGTGAGCTTTTAACCACCAAAATCAAAAAACCTTAACATTATCAATAAGAAAAAGATGAAAACATTAAATTTCAACTTTAGAAGATGATTCCATGTGCCTACCTAATATTAACTTTTACATTTTTTGATGTTTGAGACATGTCATAATAGATGTTGTGGTCTTGCTTACCTCTCTTGTAGACTTCCACCCCACACCCTTCATCTCCCAAAGGATCAACACAAACATCAACTCATTACTACATAGTATTAGGTCTCACTAATTTCTACATATCTACAACTCTTATTCAGCTATATACCCCGACATAAGGTGATGTGTTCCCCATAGATATGCATAATGTATTTTTTTTCCTTGAGCATAACATAATTCCTCACTCTCTTTCGGTGCATAATTTATGCATATCATGTTCTACCTTACTTCCCACTACCACCACTACGAGAGAAGTTCTTTCCTCTCCACAAATGTGCTGCCAGAATGAATGCTTTTAATGTTTTGAATATATAGAAGAAGTTCATTGGTTCCATAAAAATGGTTATTGCTTCTTTAATTAAAATGGTTCCACCAAAGCAGATAATTAGGGCAGGGCAACAATTTCCTTAGCAGGTTGTATATCTGCATTTTCTAACTCTAGTTTTTCTAGATCACTCCAGCCAGGTAGACCGTAAAAAATAGGCCGGATCATTAGCGTGTGCTTTTGGACGGGCTAGGTCTCAAAAAAGCTAGCTAAAATGCAACCGAACATTTTTGCAATTAAGTTCAATTCAGCCTAAAAAATGAGTCCATCGGGTCACAACCCATTGGGCCTGGAGCAAAATTTATCCGGGAGTCAGAGTCGAATCTTTGAACGTATTGAAATCTATTTAAGAGAGCGATTTCACTCGTCAAATGATTTTTTTTTACCAACAACTCGACAAATATTATACCATATATATCGAGTATGAGATCAAACCTCTAACTCTATCCTTAAGAGATATGATCATCTGCAAAGTGTCACCACGTTGGTTCCGTCTCTTGTTTGGAACAAGCTCAAAACAATATTAAAGAGGGAGCTAAAATCTTGTTTTTTTTTTTTTTTTTTATGTGAACTGGTGATCCAACTTCCAGTTTTGATCCCACATTCTTGCTTGATAAAGAGATTCAAAGGAAGGTTGCAAGTAACAACCTTGTTTAAGGTTTCAACGTATCATCCACCCATAATTCCAAAACCAGAAATACACAACTTTTCCCTTTTGACATTTTACAATAGGAAATAAAAAATTAGTAACACTAATGAACATAGAGTTAGGTGTGTGGCTACCAATAAATTTTGTGTTAATATTTTTTCCTTTTCGTTAGATTATCAATCATGATTGGTTTGGTTGATAAAAAATGCACAAGAAGACACTAACGAAAATTTTATACAACACCAACAATTTTCAATGCATCAGCAGTGACAATGCTATAAGAAAATTTTAGAATGGAAAGGACATAATAAAGTTATGTATACATTTTATAAAAGATGGTATGCTATCTTTAATGTTGAAAATCTATTAAACAATTTGTCCTCATCACACAATACAAATTGTCAAACTTAAGCACATTAGGAAAACAAATTAAATACAATAAAATAGTAGCATTGCCATAAGACCACAAGTTTATGTCCCTTTCTATCCTAGTTTTTATTTTTTCTTGTGTTGCCTTGCTGGCTTCAAATTATAAAGCTATATTAGCATGCTACTCTTGTTTGTATTTTTCTTATTGTAAATTTTGAATTTAGTCAGCTGAATCTTCATGAGATTGAGAACATCATAGCACAAGGGCATTTTCAACCATTAAAGACAATGGTTTTAAAAATATTTTTTTTGGTTAGAAAAGAGAAAAAAAGTAATTAAATGCTGCCAAGCTTAGGTAAGCAATCTTTTAACATTCTTAAGTGATGCATGTGTAAGGTGTTGCGGATAAAGAAAATAATGTCAAGAGATAGTGTTTTTCCCTTTCTTAAATTGCCATCCATGAAAGACAAATATAAGTGAAAATTCTACACTTCATATTCTTTTTCTGACTTATAAAGTTATCAAACTCAAAAAATCAACAATGATCGAGGAGATAATTCAATCTATTTACGAAAATAACAAAAACTAGTACTGCTAAACAAAAGTTATCAAATACATTATTGATGTAAATGTTGTTTACATTATCGATCAATCGTAAACTAAACATCAAATCATTGAAAACATTAGATTTTAACTATAACTATACTTATAAAGTCATACATATGAGTGATTATAATTATTTATTGGTAACTCGTCAAAACTAATCTCTACTACTATTGAAGTATATCCCTTGCATTATTCTTGAACTAAGAACTTATTTAATAATAAATTTGAAGAAGCCAATTATTTAATAATAATAATAATAATAATAATAATAATAATAATAATAATAATAATTTTTCAATATTCTTTGAAAAGATTTGAACTCACTGTCTTAAAATTTCAAAGTCAAACTCTTATTATTGAATTAAGAACGTAGCAAACATCTTAATCTAATGAATTTTAACTTAATTTGTTGAGACACATATCACCTGCAGGTGATTTAGTTTTTCATTAATTTTTTTTAAAACACCTTGAAGTAAAAATTTTAAGGGTGACTTTAGTATAAGATGCTGCTACATAGTACGTGTTGTTCTTGTACATTTCTGAATGCCGTATTCAATTTCTATTAAAAAAGGCTGACGAGTTTTGTAACGCTAACTTTTAACCTAAATAAAGACATTAAGATGTTGGAAGGTATTTAACGTGGGCTAAAATAAACTAAAAATAATTCCTACTAAAAAAATGCTAGCAGTCTTGGACCAAAGACATATATTTTTCTTTTTCTTTTTACCTCTTTCGTTTCCTTATTTTGTGTCCATTTCAATATGCCACCCCCCACTTGAAAGTTGTAAAAGTTTTAAAAAAACACTTTATACCCTCTATTTCCCACCACAAGAGAGCTTTTGTGAGTGCATGGCTGACTTGTTATTTGGGATGGCAAGTCAGCAAAGGCAAAGGATATCTCACATGTCTTCCTCCAGCTGGATCAGCAGCACACAATAACGTTACTTTTTGTCTTGTTCCTATATAGTCACACTTTATAATTTTATTTTCTTATGAGCTATATAGTCACACTTTATATTGGTAGACAATAGTGTAGACTTTATTTTGTTAAAGTTTTTATTTTTAGATATAAACAAAATTGAAAGTTGGAATACCTTTTTAGAATGTCGACTTTCATCGAGGGAGTATGGAGGAAAGGAAAAAAAAAAAGAGTAAATAATGCTTTTTTAATTCATGTAATATGATTGAAATTTGATTTTAGTCTTGAAAAACTTATATCATGTTTTTTAAACTTTGGATTCCTTCACTTTTTATCAGGACATCATCTTTTCATTCGAAAGAGATGACATAATAAATAGAGAGTATGTGGTTATATGACATGTGCATATGAGAGATGTTAATACCACATGGTGCTGAGTGGCTAATACATTTTTTCTTTAGTATAAACCGGTATCTTCGTACTTAAGTATAGAGATTAATCTTTTGAGCTTTGTGAGATTTAAATTGACAACAAATTATCGATAAGAGTTTTTACAAAAATACATTTTTTTAGAGGAATTAAATATTTTTAGTTTTTACAAAAAAAAAAAAAACTTTTGAGTTTTTACAAAATTTTAAAATTTAATTTTCATCTTTGACAATGTATGATTTTGTTGGAGAGGTAATTATCTCCTTCTCCAACAAAGATCTACCACTGTGCATGTAGAAGATAAGATGTATTTTTAATATTTTGAGATATATAGTTCTTAATTTTCAATACCCTCAAATATCCAATAAAAACAAAATTTGAATACTTTGCCCTTTTTTATCTTAGATAATAATGTTCCAATATCTCGATGTATTAGTCTTTTTACTTCTCGTCGAGATATGCATGCACATCACACCATTGAAAAATTTGTAAACTCCTTAAAATCCTTATCAATTATGAATCCCATATGTACTTATATATAGTACTATTTTGTTTATGGTCAACTATGTATATAACTAGACAAAGTGGGTTGTATCACTAGGCCACATGAAATGTCTTCGCACTTTATGTTAGTGGGATCAATGAGTTTTGATCTCTATTTGTTGCAAGTCAGTCGGCATACCACTGCATGTATTATTTAATTCGTTTCTTTATCTAAACTATATCACGATGATGTGTATTATTTGAACAATCATTTGTATAATAATTTATGAGACAACTTTTGCTCAAAAAAACTTATGAGACAATCATAAATTTATAAAAAAAATACAAGTATTAACACAAAAACCAAAACAATAGAGAGATAAAGTAAAGCAAAAAAATAATATACGTATGAGAAAGAAAATTATCACAAAAATTGTCACAAAATTGTTTTACAAATATCATTTCTTTATACCGATAGATTCTCCTAAAAAAACTACATAATGATAGACCAAATAAAAAATACACTCATTCTTCAATTTTGAATATCTAAACTATACTATAATGATTTCCTCAAAAAAAAAAAAAACTATACTATAATGAGAAACGAAATAAAATGACATACTCCATTCAATAAACATAATTAATATTTAGTGGTCTTAATTCAATTACCATCTTCAACAACAACACAATAACAACAAAGAATTTAAAACATTAGAATGGTCTTGGTAGTGATTTTAAAGAGGAAGGTGCTTCGGTGGCAAGGAGCTCCTTTTAAGGATGTACATCGGCAATATCCGATTCGATTTTTAGGGGAAATAATGTTTAATCAATGCGCATTTCTCTACGCATGAGTTAGATTAGTCACCCACATTTGGTAGGTTGAAAACCAATGCGAAAGAAAGAAAAAAAGAATTTAAAACATTGATAAAAAATGTGGCTAAAACTAGAAAGAGACAACGGATTTTTGGAAACGATTTCACAATGACTTACAAAGAATGGTCTTGGTAGTGATTACCTATTCCAATTGGCCATGATTTTCTTGATGTACCCACAAAATTTTATGAAAAAGACTACGACTTTTTGGGTCACTCACAACTATTCTTGTCTTTATCTGTAAAAAAATATATATGTATATTCTTGTCTATACATTAGCCCACCGTGGTTCTTAAGCTGTTTGGTGAGTCCAGAAACAAAATTGTATATGCTGCTATAGGGCACATGGAAACTCTTTGTTATTGTCTAAGTCAAGAAGATTGTAAATATTGCTCTACGGTTGGATTGTATAGAAAACTAGGAAAATAAAGACTATCTCTTAAAACAACTAAACCACTCTTTATATTTCCTAGACATTGAAAAAAAATGAATTGGAGTTGATTCTCTTCAAAAATGAATTGGAGTTGATATTACTCAAGTCTTAATTACACCCTTTTAATTAAAAAAATCTTAATTACATTATGTGTGTCGTGCCCTAGTTTTTCCCGACCAATTCAGATGAAAAAATCAATGTTGTTGTATAAAAGTCTGCTTCGAATTAATAATCAAACAATCAAATATGTATTCAAATACTATTAACTTATTCATGTATTTGTTACATGTATGGGATGAAAGGTGCACAAGCTCAATGAAGTGCTGATTTTGCAGTTTGTTTTTTTGGCTTTAAAAGGACGAATCCCTTTTGATCCTAGTGGGAGTTGATGATTAACAAATAGCAGTTTTAGTTAGTTTGAAATATAGTTTAGTTTAAATCATGTTATAGGGTTTTTAATCACATTTGAGAATTCAGCATTACATATAATTTTCAATTTATGCATTGCCCAACTTTATATATTAGGTTGGAAGGCTTTGAATAATGTACTTACTTTTAAGTCAGGGACCAAAAAACTGCATTAGTTTTACGGTTTTTTACAAAGATTTTGTTGCTATGTCTTGTACGATTTATTCATGACATGGTTTTACGTACTGCTAGAAACGTACGTAATGTTTGGTCATTGTTCAATTAAACCAACCACGGTGGAACTTGTTCAATTAGTTTAACTAGACTACATTAAAACCTGAATCAAAACCGACTTGCAAATTGACCTGCTCAAACTGCTTTTTAAAACACTGTGCTAATTGAACTAGCTAGATTAAATTACTACAAAAACTTAGATGAAAAATATAAAAAAATGTCTCTAATTTGGTCACTAAATTTAGTGTGGTACTAATGTTGAAATTGCAATTCTCTATGATCTTTATTATGGGAGAGATATGCTTGCTTGATGGTGCCCATATTTAGGAGTGTAGGTAGGGCACGTAGCTGCAAACAATTTTGAAAAGAATTTAATTACCAAGCAAATATGGAATGAAAGACGTTGAATTGAATGCAGTAATGTATTTGTTCTTTGAGAAGTCGTGCATTTCCAATATAAGTTATGTGCACATACTGGGCTAAACAAAAATAATAATAATTGATTAAAAGGGGAAATTTGACAATGACTTATAATACAAAAAAAAAATTAGATGTTGAATGTATGAAATCCAAAGAAAGCATCTTTGATTGTTGGCTCGTTCATTGTAATTTGAGATGAGCCGTGTGTCTTCATTTTGGGTGAAAGCCGCACATGGATTAGAAAGTAACAACCTCACGTGACTACTTGGAGTCTTTTAGAGTTGAGAGTAGAGGAGTTTCTATGTGGTGGAAAGACATTTGCAACATTGATTTTGGGGGAGTGGGGAACCATAATGTGTATTCAGTTAAAGAGATGTATAAGGGGTTAATGTCTAATTTGTCAAGTTCTTCGGATCCTATATGGTCGAAAGACTTGGCAAAAATCAGTTCCGTTAAAAGTTTTTTGTTTAGTTTGTAGATTATTCCAAAATAGTATAGCAACAAGGGATAATCTTTCCAAAAGAGGAGTTTTCGATCAGATATCTATTCAGTGTGTGGGAGAATGCGGAAGTGATGAATCGATATCACATTTGTTTTTTAAGTGTCCTTTGTTTTCAGGTGTGTGGTTTAGGTTGTGTCACTGGTTTGGGATATCGACGGTATTTCAAAAGGAAGGTCATCTTCACCTTAAACAATTTGGAGGTTTGATAAGTAACGGGAGGGTTTTTTCTTTGCGTGTTAGTGTGATTTGGTTTGCGTGTGTTTGGTGTATTTGGAAATTGGAAAGCTAGAAATGAGAAATGTTTCCGGAATAAAGAAATTATCATTGAAAAAGTGGCAGAGGATGTGCAGGTGTTATCTTGGAAGTGGTTGCGATTTAAATCAAAATGCTTAGAGTTCAACTTGACCGATTGGTGTGTGAACCCGATGGCGTGTTTGGGAGATACGGGGAATTGAATTTTCATCGCAATTTTGTTTAGTGGTGTTATTTGTATACTTGTATTTATGTTGTTTTATCTGTCTTGGAGGGCTCCTTTTAGTTCTTGGGAATTTAGCTTTGGATTTCATTCAATTGCTTATTTTGGTTAGTCTAGAAGTAGCTTAATAAGAGTACAGAAGGTGCGTTTCTCAGCAAGCAAATGGCATTAAGGAATTGAAATTGAAGTGACAACATTCTTCTCTTGTAGAACATTTTTAGTTTTGGTGCATTTATTGGAATGGTTGGTCCAGGGAGCCAGTACATGGGGTTGGCTTTGGTATGGGTCTATTTTATCTCTTTGTTAATTTTGTTTGTTAATTCACGCTGGTTTTTTTCTTCTAATTTTCTGTATAAACACGCATTAAAATCCCAATTTTAGCAAACTTTTCAAATGCTGCAACAATTATAGTGGCTTCTTCTTATTGGTTCCTTAGCAAATTTTGTCTTCCACTTTTCCACGTGCAACATTTATATATGTCCAATAAAACGTGGCTTGATTTGTCCAAGTCTTTTTGTTCTTGTACTCATGATAGTACAAAGTTTTTGTTTGACTTCCTTGATCACCCAAATGTATTTTTAAAGAAAATCTGAAAAGCGTTTTTTGCACTACTTGAGTGGTTCACTGTTATGTTTCGGTGATTAATTATCCTATGCATGATTTCACTCTAGTAATGCTTATCCAACTGTATATATATTTCCTTGCAGTACGACCATGATAAATGGTATGAGTTTGATGATAGCAGTGTTGCCATTTTGAAGGCGTGAGTTAACTTATGCAGGGGTATTTTTGAAATTTCACTTAAAAATGAGCCAAACCATTTAAGTAAAGGGCAGAATTCTTAGGAAAAATCATCACATCAAAGCCTTTGTGAAACTCTTTCTAAAGATGAATTGTTTAGCCTCGTCCTACCAAAGATTTGGAATCCGTTGATAGGTCTTCCAATTCAGAAGCAAACGAAATTTGTCTGGAAATGGTTTGATTTTTGTAGATAGGAGGGGTTGGTTTTGTTTTTTTTGTCAGGTAGTCAGTTTGGCTAGAAATTCATATTTTTTAAAGAGAATAAGTGGGACGTCTAGGTCCTACATATAATAATGCATGTCCCTGCCAATTGAGCTATGCTCACGGGACGGAGGGGTTGGCTTTTACTATTATTGAGTGTATTTTGATTTTATTATAATGCGATCCATTTGTGGGTGAAGTAGTAATACTAATATATATAGCTTTTTTTTTTAGAGAAGTAGTAATAGCATTTTTTTTGAGAGACTAATAGCGGCATTTAAATTGAGATTAAAGTTTTTATTTTTGACAAAAAATTGAGATTAAAGTAGATTCTAGAAATTTTTTTTGAAGTTGATCGTCAATTTACATGATCCACCTAAAATCATGCAAATGTAAGTTATCAACCTATACATTTTTCGTTTAGACAAAGATACTCACTCTTGCTTTTCGCATACCATTTAAAAATAATGGATATATCTATAGTTTTATTGCATAATTTTGGGTGATAAGATTATTATTTTTTTTAGGGGATTTTGGGTGATAAGATGTAATTTAGTTTATTTTTTTGATTGAAATGCATGTTTTTTTAAAGAATTAAAATCAGGGTCGGACCCTGAGGAGTGCAAGCTGTTCAACCGAATCGAGCCTCCAAATTTCATGGGCCTCAAAAAATAAATTTAAGTTTAATGCCCACACCCTACTTAAATAAAAAAAATATGTTACTTCATTTTCTTTCTTCAGTACACGTTTGAGATTTTTCTAGACTCTAATTGTCCTTTCTGGACATAAATTTGGTGTTATCAAACCATCCCCCAATTTATATAATCACCTAAATCATTTCTTTTTTGCATAAATCATTCATTTTCTCCTTTCCCACAACGGATGAGTGACAAATCCAAACGACACTATTAGATAAATTTCACATCTCTTTCACTTAATTATTTTATTTCCTTTCATGTTTAGAATTTCTTCAGATTCAGATTTTTTAAAGAAGCTTAGCTACAAAAAAAAATTGCATTTTACTTTTACCGAGGGCCTATTTAAAATAGGGAACCGAGCCACCTATTTCTTAGGAACGACTCTCCCTTAAAAAAAAGAATATTTGCAAAATAAAATCGGACATTTTCATGTCATCTAAAAGAGTTAACTAGATTACACTTAAGTTAATTGTTACTTTCCCTTGGACAAATACAATTTTTCCACGTTTTAAAATGTTGAAGAATTTAAGAAATAAAAGAAGTTAGGTATAAAAAAAAAAGAAGAAAAGAAGTTTGCCAAGATAACATGTTTCCACCTTTTCAAGAAGTTTTGTACATTCAGCTTGTAGTTTATTATATATACATGATATATAGATGATGAAGAAGAAATACGTAAAAGAAGTAAACAAAAAGCATTGGAAATGACAAATTATAAAAAATATCCACTAATTTAATTTGCACAAAACATTGAAAATAAAAAATCACTCCACTATTCATCATTTCTAAACCTTTTATAACAATATATAAAGGGATAAATCATTTTAGATTGAATTTCATTCCATTTTTACCATTTATTTTGTTCTGGACCGGTCAAAGACCTAGGCTTAACCACTTAGATTTATAAGCAAACCAATCTCAAATGATGTATTTGGCGACTAGTTCAAACCCCTTCCCCGCGAGGGGGGGTGCTCGGAGCAAAAGAGAATAGTTCAAACGTTCTGCAACATTCGACAACGTCTCTTTACCTATGTTTCCGCGAACATCTCACCGACGGTTACACTTCTTACGATTTCGTAACCGTCGGTCATACGCGTGCCTTACAACGGCTCTGCATTCACCCACTTCTAAAAATAGGAGGCTCCTCGCAACCTCCAAGGTATAATCTCTTTCACACTCTCACCCCCACTCTAAACTTTACTGACTTGAGCGTCAGAGTGTCTGCAGGTACACACCTCCATTCAGGTCAACATTCACCACCGTAAACCACCACTTTCAACCAAGCACCGACATCCACCTTCTGATCAGGTACGATCACATTTAAACTATTTTATCAATTTTATAATATTAATTTATAAATTATTTAATCACATTAAAATAAGACAATCCACATCAACACAAGGATAATCTACAACAATAAAAATAAAACTTATTTTGATCTTTTTGTTCCATACTTGACGTTGTCGTCTGTCAAACTATCGCTTTAATGTACTATATAAGTTAATCAAAATGTTTTGTTATATCAAGCTATACTCTTTACATATCATGTCAAAATTTAAAATAAAACTTAATCCCAATATGATGATGAAAAAGATCAACATTGATAAAATAATAAAAAATTCCTTTTTTTGAAGGGTGTAAAAAAATTTCTTAAAAACTTCATTTAAAATTATATTAAATCATATATTTTAGACCAATTTTTTGATGGAGGGATTAAAACTATTAAATTTAAAAATAAAAGGACCAACTTTTTAATTTATATTAAATTAATAGATTTTCTCGTTCCGTTTGTTTTTTTCGTTTCTGAAGGTTCTCTTTGTTAACTTTTGTCACAATTCCTCCACCATTTGGTTCACGTCCTTGAACTCTCAGACCCGGATCTACCAATCTACGGTATCATCTGGTCCGAATCTCACGATTCCGTTGTCGCCGCTACCGTCGTATAAAGCGGCTCCGATCAAACTCTACGACCTCGCTCTTCCACCCACTTCGGACCTCATCTGCTCTTCTTTCCACCGATTACAACCCCATCGCCGTGTTCCTTCCTAATGTTGACTGTACGTTGGATTGGTTACATCGTATTCTTCCATTTCATAAAATAAAAAATGAAAAACCATGATTACTTCGAACAAGCACACAATTATCTTTCTTTTGATTAATCAAGTTGGGAACGTGAAAGAGAGGTGGAGAACAGTGATAGAAAAAAAATTACACGAACAAGAAGTGAAGATAGACCCAAGAAGACGGTCAAAATCTAGGAAAATTAAATTAAAATAAAAAACATTTAAATGCAAATTACAATATCGTCCTTTAGTTTTTGACTGTTCCACAAAAGATGCAGGTTGTTAAAATAGACCTTCATAAAAGAAAGTATATTTATTTTGTATATATATATATATCAATGAAATGAATGTGTGCTTTAACCTTAATCTTTTTTACCGGAGAATATTTTAGAATGCATAGTGCAAAACTAATCAAAGAAAACCTTGAAGCATGTTAAATTCCCTTTAATTTTACTGGAACAAAAAAAAAAAATTCCCTTTAATTTGAAAAGGTTAGGTTTTTGGCAAATCCCTTTAACCAACAACATGTCACTCTCGGAACTTCAAATGTGATTTGAATAAAAAAAATATATTAAATTTCTTATTAAGCTAAGGACATATTTGATGTCCTTGTAAGCCAAAATTGGTCTATTCTCCTTGTATGTTTGTTTCCGTCAAACACAGTGAAGAAAGGATTTGTTTGTGGGTCCCATCTGAAATTTTGTTTTCTCTCTTCACTTTTCACGGTTCCACTAAGTTTTTTCCCTCTTTAATATTTCCACAAAACCAAACAGAAATTTAATCTTTTTTCCTTTGTTCCCTTTAATGGAAAGAGAACTCTGTCATCACAACTTTTCGTTTTTTTTCTTCCGATTTTTGAAAGCCTTCGCCGGACCACCGTAAGTTTCGCCGTGATATGGACCATTTCCGGCCACCGCATCCTCTTTGCTTCATTGGGTCAGTTTCTTCTTTCATTTCTTTACTCATTTTTAATTTCAAAATAAAAAATCCCCAATTTTATTTTATCTTGAAACCCTAATTTTATTGCAATTTTGGTTTGATAGCATGCAATTTGTTGACCACATTCATCATTCTACATAATGTTTTTATTTTGATTTTGATGATTCACTTATAACTTTATGCTATATATCATGAATGAATATGGTTGATCAGAACTAAATTTGTTATTATTAGGATTAAGAAATTATTACTAGGCTGCTTATACTGGAAATTGTTAACAATGCCAAGGTTAGGTAGATAGTGCCTTCTTAGTTTCTTACTAGGATGATTATAATAAAAATTGGCTGTTTTACATGTAGCCGAAACGTATTTATATTCGTTCCAGGCAATTTTTGTTAGCTCATAACTAAACTTACTAGCTTCCTTATACTGGAAATTGGAGCATATGAAGCACGGAACAGGACACCAGACACGCCTAATAATTTGCGAAAATCACATAATTCAATGTAATTATAGGTGTCGGTGTCGGATACGACATGTGTCTGACACCGGGACGTGCCTAATCCGAAGAGTGTCGGTGCTTCATAGGAGCATACTGACTTGCCCATTTGCATTGCTTTGTATAGATATGTTATTCCATTTTATGTTTTCAACCTTTTATTCTCTATTCATTTTCATACATGTCATTCAGTTACTTATTAAGAAACAATGATTGAGCATCGTACTTTGACCTCTTTTTGCCAAAATAAGCATATCAATATTGAAATTTGTAAACACAACAAAGCTACTTATTACAAATCTTAAAGAAACTTCTTCATAATTAAACTTACTTTAAGAAACAAATAAATCAAACTACTTAGTATGGTAAGTTTAGCACACAAATCAATTTTACTTCCTACCCTCTACTTTCCACATCCTTATACCTTTATTGAATTGGTTTCCAAGAGTGGTAGTAGTATAATGAAAAAAATGCTGTTTTAGCATGTTTTGTCATGTATGGATGGCATTTTAATAACATTTTTCATAACTATATACTCTTCACACTCAGCACATAATCCCATAGATTAACTAATTTTACTAAGTTGTTCCATAAGCCTCCAAATTCTCCCCAGTGAGTCTGCAAAGCCTCCATTCCTGCAATATCTTAGCACCCATATCCTTATAAAACCTAATAGCATTAACATTCCAATCAAGCACAACCCATTCCACTCTTCCATACTCCATTTTCACAGCCTGTTTCACAACAGCAGTTAGCATATCCCAACAGAACTTCCACCCTCTATTCTCCTTCTTCACACTGCCATCTCTATTCTCCTTCTCATAATGAAACATCAATTCATGTTTTTCGTATGGCTTCCACTCATCCTTTTCATACACTCCATTAATTTCACGCCATCACACACATTAGAGATTCCAAGGTTATTTCCATTCCCTCAACATACCTTGGTATCTAAAGACACTCAACATATCAAGACTTTTTACTACAAGCAAGTGTTAGATCATTTTAACTATAGACCAGAAAGCTACACCACATTTGATCAAAGATACATGATCAATTTCAAACATTGGGGCGGTGCAAAATCTAATGCTCCCATATTTGTGTACTTTGGTGCAGAAGCACCACTAGATGGCTATCCTGATTATATAGGATTCATGAATGAAAACTCAGCCACCTTTAAAGCCCTTCTTGTATACATCGAGGTATTATTTCTTTTAATATTTTGTCTGTCTGTTCTTGTCCTGGTGTGTTGTGGTTTTGTGTTTAATTGTATGGTTTGTGTGTGAATTTATGCTTGAGTTTGGTGCTTTAGTATCAAGAAAGATCTACCACAAATTATTTTACTATTAAAAATATACTAATTATTTACTGTTAATGAACTGCAAGAATCTGATAGGTGAAAGAAGCTTGGTAAGCAAGTCAGCATGATACCATAATAGAGTTTGATAAACTCATGATATGGTGATGAAGATCAGAGAGATAGAGAAGAGAAGAGAGGGAAAGTTTGTTATTCAGAATTGCAATCTTCAATACATGAAAAGTTAGTTACAATCTGATAGGGAACTAGTTTATACACGAGTGCACTTGATGCTGACTCAACATCAAGTTAGTTACAGTTCTTAGGCCTTGTTTGGCAACTAGATAATAGCAAGTACACCT
This sequence comes from Medicago lupulina, assembly GCA_958299785.1. Classification (NCBI taxonomy): domain Eukaryota; kingdom Viridiplantae; phylum Streptophyta; class Magnoliopsida; order Fabales; family Fabaceae; genus Medicago; species Medicago lupulina. The sequence goes on from OY283139.1 coordinate 77,926,050, forward strand.
GTTAATGAGCTGTTATACCGTACAATCAAAACTATGCTATGTTCAATTGTATCTCTAATAATTTTTTGTACTATTTTTGATTTTGTATAGGAAATATCACTTTTGAGATAAATAATCACAAATTTAAGGCTAAAAATCTGAGTTGTGACAAAATTTGTAACAAATATAATATTTAAAGGATTAAAAAGTTCGATTTTGCCAAAATAGGGGGCCTGTTTTTTTGAGCATGATAAATAGAGGAATAAAAGAAAATATCAAAATGTATATATATTTAACATTTTTTAGAATCTAAATATCTGTTATTTTTTTACTATGGATTTTATTTATATCATCAACTTCTCATTCGAATGTTTTATTTAAGTTTAACATTTGCTATATTCTTAATAATTTCTCATCAGCATCGATACTATGGGAAATCAGTACCATTTGGATCAAGGGAGGAAGCGTTCAAGAATGCAAGCACTATTGGGTATTTCAGCTCGGCACAGGCACTTGAAGATTACGCGGAAGTGCTTATACATATTAAGAAAACATTACATGCCGAAAACTCCCCAATAGTTGTGATTGGAGCATCATATGGTGGAAGTAAGTATCTCATTACATATCCAAATTAGAATGAATTTTCAATTATCTCTAAAAACACAATTAACGGCTGTATTATTTTGCTTACTGTCTGGTCTGTTAAAATTGTGTTGTTTATTACTTTTTCTTATGCAGTGCTTGCTTCATGGTTTCGATTGAAAAATCCTCACTTGGCCATTGGTGCTTTGGCCTCATCTGCTCCAATCCTATATCTTGATGACCTTATCCAACCAAATGCATATATGGATGTCGTTTCAAAGGATTTCAAGGTAATTCACTATAATTTATTTTGTGTTTAATATGTGCTTTTTTCCAAAAAAATTTTATAAAAAATAATAATTAGGATATTGCCTTATGAATAACCTGTTAATTCTTTTTCAGGAAGCAAGTGTGAAGTGCTATCAAACGATATTGAAATCTTGGTTTGAAATCGAGAAAGTAGCTTCTCAACCAAACGGTCTTTTCAATCTCAGTCAGAGATTCAACACATGCATGTATAAACATTTTTTAACTAATTAGATGTAGCATATAAAATTAAATGTATTAATGAATGTGTTTCATTTTTTGCAGTCCCTTGACCCAATTATCTGAGTTGAAAAGCTACCTGGAAAACATGTATTCTTTTGCAGCTCAATACAATGCTCCCTCAAGTGATTCAATTAATCTGATTTGTAATGGGATTGATCAAGCTGCTTTTGGAAACATCCTTGATAAGATATATGCAGGTGTTGTGGCTTTCTATGGAAATGGTACATGCCTAAATACTAACCCATATGTATCTGATATAGAAGAGGAGGTACAAGAGGGTTGGAGATGGCAGGTAGAATATATAATCTCTTGTACAAGTTAAATAGATATATCTTATTGAAGCATTAAACTTGATAGATTACTTTTTGTCAATTTATTAGTTATCTTTTGTTGTTTGGTATAATTAAATATATTCTGGTACTTTTAATATTATCTCTTAAAAATAATATGATTCTTTTGTACACTTTAGACATGCAGTGAAATGGTGATGCCCTACGGCAAAGGGAAATATAGCATGTTTCAACCAGACCCTTTCAACTTAACCAGCTATATCGAAACGTGCAAGAAAGAATACGGTGTTTCGCCCCGTCCCCATTGGATTTCGACATATTATGGAGGCCAGGTTTGTACATTTATTCAAATTATTTTCTATATTTTTTAATTTATGTCGGAGAAATAGGAAATTAGTATGCCTTTAAATATTATTAATTATATGACAAAAAAAAGTATCATTTCAATTGTAAGATAGTTAAATTATCATTAAGAAACTAACTTTATTGTGGTGTGACTAATGACAGAAAATAAAGCTGGTTCTTAAAAAGTTCGGTAGCAACATAATTTTTTCGAATGGACTAAAAGACCCGTATAGTAGTGGAGGGTGAGCACCATAATATCTAAAATTAAATTGATCGTTAATTATTTTCGAGTAAACTTTATAAAATTAAATATTGTGTTTTTATATTTTGCAGGGTTTTAAACGATCTATCTGAGAGTCTTGTTGCTGTCCATACCATCAATGGTATGTCTAAAATTATCCGTGTGTGTGTTTTGTGGGTGACTAAATTGAAAAGAGAATGATTGGCGATTAAATTAATTAATTATTTATTTATTTTATGTTTACAAACATTGATTTTTCAGGATCTCATTGCTTGGATCTTCATCGTTCACAAGAAAGTGATCCAGATTGGTTGGTTGATCAACGAAAGAAAGAAGTGATGATTATTCAAGGATGGATCACTGATTATTCCACTGATCTTGGTGTGCCCGTTGGACAGGGACAAGTCCACCGCCCCTCCCTCCCCCACACAATAATTTTTGTTTTTATTTTGAATGTCTTATTATATTATTGTAATAATTAATTTATGACTGATTTGTGATATATTAAATATTATATGTTAACTATAACAATCGTGACAAAGATTCATATCGTATATGTTTTATATAATAAATTATAATTAGTATATTATAATTAGTCTCATCAGTAGATTTCACAGGGTTGCTTAATAATTAGCAATTGATTTTGTCATCCAGGAGTAATTTGGACTGAATTATAAAGATGGTGCTTAGATTGTTATGATGTTGTTCTGTGAATTTGGTGTTCGTTCTTTTTTGCAGGGTTAATTACTACGAAAGGCATGTCGAACATCTATAATCTTACAAGCTGAAGTTTTTTGATTTATTGGTCATTGGGCAAGATTGTTTTTTTTTGGTGTGCTTGGGCAAGATTTAAGTTTCATTTTTTCAAGTTATTATATGCAGGTCAGTTCTATGTTGAAAGGCTAGAATTGAAAAGAGTGTGGTTTAGAGGCTATGTTTGAATTTTATATGTATGTTGTGCCACTCGAGAAACCCCTTTATGTCACTTCCATTCGTGTGGTTTAATTTTTATGTATTTAGTGATTTGTTGCTGGAATCTGCGGCGATGTCATGGTTTCTTTTGGCATTTAAAGGTATGGGTTATAATTTGCTATTTTGTCTTCATTCATTAGTCACTCTTCCTATCTAATATCTAACATGTCAATCACAAAGCTCTAAATTTGCTCTGTAATCTTTTATTATCCCGCCCAAAAGATTACACTGTTAGTTAATCTTCCTCTTGGTTCCAAAAAAATCTGAAAATTCGGAATCTTCATTCAATTTTATTGCAATAAGGATAGCCCCAGCTTTTGATAGTGTCAGCAATATCAAAGCGAAAAGGGAAGCTTGGGATTGAAGGTTAGGTTTGTGACTTGTTCGTGTCTGGAGTGTTCCTTCCTTTCTCAATCATGAGCAACTGAATTCTCTTGGGATGATTTTGATCGATGAAAAGGTGTGCTTTTTTGCATAGTTTGTTGTTTATTGTTTGTTGTTTATGTTTTTATTACTGAAATTAAATTTTAATTAATAAATAATTGGGAGTTCCCTTTATTTTTTTGTACAGGGACAAAAAATTCAAATAACTTTTAGGAACCAATTGCTTTGTTTGTTTCAGGGGAAAATTGTTGAAGGGGGAAGTTTACAAAATGTAATTTTTTTCTGATGCACCTAACACTGGTGGACATAGAACTACTGGTCATCTATGCAAGCTTGTTTTTCTCAAGAAGAAGACTAAGATTCATAATTGTGAAATCAGTTTGGCTTCTAATATTTCTAAGCATGGTTTTTCGTTTGTTAATGCTGCTGCATTTAAAACTCATAGTCAAGATTTGGATGTTTAGCTTGATTTGTTTAGTTTTATATTGTGGAAATTGTCATTGTTGATTGATTTGGTATCTTTAATTTAGTGACAGTTTTTTTAGCCGTTTATTTTAAATGTTATTGGTTTGCTAACTGGCATGTCATTTGAAAGGGAATACCTTAGGGATGGTAAGATAACAAAGGTGGTTGTTATTGAGATAATTGATTCTGTCAAAAAAAAAAATATTTGAGATAACTGATGACAAGTGGGATTTATAGATAAATTTTAATTTTTTCTGATTTAATTTGTTTGAATTATCAAAACGTAATGTTATGTATTTTAATTAAATTTACTTTCGTTTACAGTGGAAAAGTTGAGGTGGCTCTATTTGGAGATTATGTTCATCAGATTCAAAGGTTAATGGTTGATGGTTGTTCTGCTTAGCCCATTGTTGTTGTGCAACTTGTGAAGCTGAAAATATTTAGGTAATTTTGAATGGATTTTTTATTTTAATATTTATTGACGATTTTTTATTTTTATACGTTATGATTTTGGTTTTGATATATTTTGTTGTTATTTTTATAAATTTTGTAGACATTCTTGGATTGCAAAATGTAATGAGCACTACTATAATAATGTTGAATCCCAATATTCCTGAGTCCGTTGAGATTAAGAATTAGTGAGTTTACTGAGTTATCTGTTTTTAATACCTGTGCATCGTTGTTGTTGTTTTAGTTTTGTTGAGAATTTTAATTTTTGTCAGCTTGGTTGTGCTAGGGGTTGAGACCAAGATTCTATTGAGTTGATGAGACCAAAGGCATTTAAAGAAGAAGAGGTTGGCTGAATTGAACGATTTAGGGGACGATGGAACTTTTGTTGTTGCTGCGGCCTGTGGCAACCGTGGATGGCTTTGTTGAAGCCTGAAGGTGAGCAGTGGCGGTATCCTGCTTGCAGGTGCCACCGAAGTGTTACTCCAGATTCTCGTGCTTATTACTGCCATGGTTGTGTGAAGCATGTCTTTCACATAGTCCCAAGGTAGGAATACTTTCCTCTTGTTTTGTGTAGTCAGTTTATATATCAAATTGGTATTTTAAAAGTGATTGAGGATATAATTTGAATTGTTTAGGTATAGTATCAAGGTCAATGTCAATGATGGAAGCAATTATGCTGGGTTTGGCTTGTTTGATGCTGATGTTAGTTATCCAGTGTTCTGAATTGGTTGCTAATGATGTCATGTATAATTTTTCCATTTAACTTTTTTATATGGTTGTCTTTTATTGTTAGAATGTAGATGTTGGACTTGAATTGTTTTGTTTTCTTGCTCGTGCTACCAATCTGTTTTTGAAATCTTTATTGTGTCTTACTGTTTGAATATGTGTAGTCCGGAAGTGATGGTTTTTTTCCTATTGAGATACAGGTAACGAAGGGGAGGAAGATGCTTTTCAAGGGGGAGAAGAAGTCTGTTACTACTTATTATCATGGAGTCTTTTCATTGTGGTGGAGTTTATGTCACTCCTGCTAAGGTTGTTTTTTGTTGTATACAAGCTGAAATGTTAATTTTATCTTGACGAATGTAGTATTATAATAAAAAATAAAAAAAATTAAATTTTGTTGGCTGTTTGGTTTATGCAGTCATGTTCCCAGGTTGATCATCTTGAAGGTAATATTGAAACTGTTAATCTCGGTGATGAGGCTGTCCATCCATCTTGGGTGTTTGTTGAAACTGTTTTGGTTAATCCCCTGCATGATGGAAGGTGTGTTTCAAAAGGAGAAGAATGTGTTGGCTCTGTGAAGAGAAATTTGAGCAAGGCTTCCAATGAAGTGAATGATGCTGCTGCAAGCTGTTATGAAGTGAAGACTTGGTGGCTATGTCTTTTGTGGAGTCTTGTTTGTAGCCAAATTTTTGAATAGCCAAATGATGTTATGGAATGCCAAATTTGGCATTCAATATGGTAAAATTGTGTATTTTGATTTAATTGTGTAATATATGATATGGTGTTATGGATGTGTTACTGATTTCACCGATTTGAAGAATAGATATAATGTAATAAGCCTTTGTTGGCCAAAAGGTACTTCGTTGATGGAAATATCGTGTCTCTGAAAAATTATAAATATACAGAGGTCTTGCACAAAGTATATGGTTATTAATAAAAATTATGGATATTTTTAGGCTCTTTTCCTTATTTTAAGGATATGATTCATGATATTTTAAGGATATGATTCATGATATATTTTGATTTTACAATTTTGATTATATGCAGAGCGATAAATAAAAGTTTAGAATGAGTTTTATCCTCATAATGTGTTATATAGATTCCACAAATTCAAACATTGTATCTCATATATTTCTACAAATACAAACACAGAAAACCTATTTTAATCACGAATTGAGAATACAACTTATGAAATAAGAAAATAAATTTATTTTTGAATTGCCACTTGTGCGTTTTTAAATTATGATATTTTTCTTCATGTAAAACATGTATAAACACAATAAACTTGTCATTATAGCATCCTATAGATTTGAGTCTCGAGTTTATCTTTTAAATGGAAGTGATTACTGATTACCAAAATTGATTAGAATAATAATGAATGTTTTTATTTTCCACTAATGTTAAAGAGTGTGACTAAATCTATATTATATAAAGTTGAGAGTTTTTCTTAAAGATATATATGCAGTTTTCTTTCATTTGATATGTGGCATCTTGAGGAAAGATATTTATGACAGTTTTTTTTCTCATTTGACATGTAACATCTCGAGACAAACCAAAGAACCTCATGAGTTTGACATTAATGAGATACAAATTTGTTTTGTTTTTTATTTTCATAATAGTAGTGTGAGGCAATCTTCAATATTTTTGTTTTTAATGCTTGCCAAGCAAATATGGAATTTGCTAAAGAAACATATCAAATAATATCAGACAATTTAATGATATACTTTAACAAAAAAAAAAAAACATTTCAAAATTTCAATTTGCTAAAAAAGGTATCATTATGTATTATTTGTGAAGTCAAATAATATCTGTTAATTTAATGATACACTTTAACAAAAAAAAAAATTAATATATATTGTTTAATAGCTAAGATATAAACTCAAATATGATTGGTCAAATTAAATGTTGTTATTATACGAAATTATCCTGTAAAATATACCATAAATTAGACCTATTGGCTAGCAGTTTCTTCACATCACAACTCCAATTCACATTTGTCTTTCTTTCTATTTCATTTCTTTTTCTATACGTCTTCTTTGTATCTCTATTTACAATCCAAATGGCTCGAAAAATCGATTTCATTTGTGATATATCTCCTTCGAAAGAAAATTGGAATATCAGGTTCTGGGGCATTCGACTTTGGTTGATGAGAGATATGAACAAGAACAAATTGTCTCACTCATTGGAAATAGTTATAATAGATAATAAGGTTGTTTGACACCATTTTTGTTATTTTTCTGTGTCCATTTTTATATTAGATAATTTGTTTTATTGTTCATCTATTTGATTGTTTTCATAATTTTTTTTTCAATCGAATATGATATCGTTGAGTTCGTTCCTGATGTCTCCCATTCGCATAAATAAACTTTGAGTATCAATGGTCGAATCATCTATATCTATATTATGTATTTTATATCTATCTATCTATATATATATATTCTATATTTTATATTTTTATATACTATACATTTCAGGGTTTTCCTCATATGTATATATAGAAATAAATTTCTCACCAAGCATTCTAATGACATGTGGTTTCATGGACTAAACTAAAGCTTCTCATACATTTTCCCATTAATGCTAACCTAAATTGGCATTGAAATTGTTTTTATAACAAAAAATTCATAAAAAAATAATATCAATGTGTCATACCCCATTTTTTGACCAAAGACTTTCTTTTTACTCGTCTTTTGAACCCATTTTACCCAGTTATTTTCTCAAGTTTCTACATTTTATTTCACAGTATTTTACAATTTATTTCCCGGCATTTTACTGCGTATTTTTCAGCATCTTATTGTGTTTATATTTCAACATTGTATCTGTTCATTTTGCAAACACTCTGTTCGTTTATTTCTCAATTTTTATCCATTTAAATCGCATTTTTTTTACCAAACATTTTATCTGTTTGTTTTACAACGTTTCACTTTTATTTTCCCGTTTTACTCGCCTTTAAAGACTGAGAAGTCTCGTCATTTTAGACGAAATTTCGGCAGAGAGGTTACTTTGAAGTACCTCATTTGGTTAGGGACAGTTTTAAGTTTTTTTATTTACTTATTTATTTCTCTTTTATCCTTTTTCAGTTTTTATTTATTCTATTTTATTATTTATCATTCTTATTTTATTATTTACTTCTTTTTTACTTTAATTTTCGTTTTTTATTTATTTAATATTTTGGTCCAAATTTTGGTCTTTGTCCACGTGTCAGTCCGTAATTGGTCCATGTCTTTTTGTTGTCATTTTTTGTATCAGAGACCCACCAGGGGTATTTTAGTCTTTACAATGTACCAGAGAACCCTAGAGGTGACAGCCTATAAATAGACTGTCATTTTTTCACGTTTTCCAACACACAACAACTGTAGCAGCCGCCATTTTCTTGGGAACAGATCCTTTTTTCATTCTCAAAATTTTTTAGATCAAACACACTAAAAAAAACTCAAAAATTCAAGAACATCAAGAACAACAGAACTTTTCCAGCAACATAACAACAGATCCGAACATCACAACAACATATCCAGCAACTAAATCACAACAACAGATCCGAATCTCACAACAACACAAAACCGAACCCATTCCAAGCATAAACAAGGCCGGATCCAACACTTCAAGAACAAACGAAGCCGAACTGGAGCAAAGGGAGGAGAGGAAACCAACACCGAACTCGAAAAAAGATAAGAGAAGAGGTAAAAAATTTCGAAACTTTACTTGTAGATCTAGTGCAAACCGTTTTGTTACTAAAAAAACTAAGGCCGGATTTGAACTCTACGCGAAAAAGGATTTCTAAATATGTAAAAAAAATTGAAAAAAGTGGAGTTTTGAACTCCGGCGCGGTGGTGCCACCACCGGCCACCGCGCCGGAAATTTCCTTCTCGCCGGAGAAGATGACCGGAGCTAGGAGAGAAGTCAGAGCTTCTCTCTCTAGCTTTGTTTTAGAGAGAGGGGATGAGGAAGGAAATGAGTAATTCTGGGCAGAAAACAACTTTTATACCCCAGGCCCACGAATTGCTCTTCCCAATCAGCCCAGTCTCATCTTTCTTTTTCTCTACAGATTTGCTGTTCTTACACCCCTGCATGCTCACTGCACCTCCCTATTTCTTTGAATTTAATTTCTTCTCACATGCTAATTTTAACTACTTTCATGCATTTTGTTCAAGTTAATTTTGCACGTCATATTTGTTCTATCACATAGTTTAATTGTTGATATCAATTTTCATCATATGCATTCTAATTCAATTAATCTTTCATACCATATATTTTTATCTAGCTTATTCAATGTTTTTTAATATCTCATGCATTTTAAGCCTTTCAAGAACCATTATATGCATATTTGGTTTATTTAGCACATGTGCTTATTTTATGTGTTTGCATTTCATTTTGTTGTTGCATTATCATTTTCATTTTTTAGTTTCTTGATTTTTAGTGTGTATTTAGGTTTTGGTGTAATTTTAATTTCCCGCATATTATTTCTCGTCCTTTATTTTTAGGCAAGACTTTAGAATGTATTTAGGAACCTATGTAAATATCCAAGTCATGAGAATATGCACCGACACACACACCGACACTCTCACACACTTTATTTATTCATTTTACCGCTTTATGCCGTTACCGCGATCAAGGACCAAAAATGAATTAGGGACAAAATTAGGTTAATAAATGGACTCTAATTATTTTCTTAAAATCAAACTATTAGTAATTTTAGGTTCATTTTAAACTTGAGGATTTGCTTAGGATCCAACGTCCTTTGTAAATTTCTCGCTTTTTTTTATTACCTTACGCCGTTACGTATAGTTTTTTTTAGTTTACGCTTAACTTAGAGAAATCAAATTTCCAAAAAAAAATCAAATAATCAAAACTCCAAAAATATTTTCTTAACAAACCTTGGAAACAAACCAAGTGATCTTTTTTCCTTTTATTTCCTTAATCAAATGCTTAATGAATTTAATTCTCATTTTAGACTTTATTTTCATAATTAAAATTGAACCAACCTCACATTATTTTTCTTTCTTATGCCTTGAGGCCTCTAATCTCCTTCTTAAAACCTTTTTTTTCAAAACTGTTAAAAATAACCCAACTCACCAAAAGAAATTTTTGAGGTGAACTACATGATTTTGATCCCTTTTTCTTTAAGGGTATGTAGGCAAAGGATTTATCCTTCCAAATCAATAAAAATAACAAAAACATACATCTTCTCTCTCCATTCTTACACTTAGATTTTAGGCAACATTTTTTTACAAATAATTAAGCGAATAATTAGCACAAGTTTAATTTAGGTGAGAGGCTCCTTCGGAGTACCGAAGTCGATTAGGGTGCTTAACACCTTCCCTAGTCGAAACCAACCCCCGGACCTTAATCTCTAAAAAAGGGTTTTTTACTCGTTTTTTCCCTTCCCGCGGATAAAAATTGAGAGTTCAAAGATTGACGGTTCAAAGCCAATTAATGGATTGATACCCGAAAATCACGAGCACAGAAATGGCGACTTCACTGGGGACATTAATTTCCTAAGTGGGTTAAGCCCACCTTACCTTTCTTTACTTGTGCTTTATTTTTTGCTTATACACTTTGTACATACATACTTGTTTATTTTCAAACGTGAGTGGTGAGATAAGTCCTACACCCGGGCTTGAGTGAAATGTAAGATAGGACGGGGTACGATTATAGTGCCATACCAGGAGCGGTCCTGCGCTATGTGTACATGTAATATAACCCCACTCAACGGAGGATTTTTTAAGTAATATGACGTCGTCATGAGCAGTCGTGATTGGCTCTATTATTTTCAAAATCCGTTGAATGTTGAGGACCTTTAGATTACCCTTAACCCATCCTGGCCTTTTTTAGGATGTAGTGTGGTGACTAAACCAAGAGCGGTCTTGAATTTAGTTCATACACAATGCTACACTCAAACTAGACCTCCTTGTGAAGAAGTATTTGACTAGGAGCAGTCCTGAGCACCGATACATTCACAAGGGTGGTTGTAAGTTGGGAACCTTGGTAGAACCCGTAATACAGGTACATGTGAAACCATAGTCCTTACCAAATGACATTGTTACCCTTGAGCTCCAACATTGTGGAACTTACCCTCACCATGTTTTCTATATTCTTTAGCATGCATACATGCATCCATTCATAAATACTTTGTTTCCATCAAAAGATAGAAGGGCTTCGCCAAGTTTTTTCTAAACATCAAAGGAATGGACCTTGTAAGAAAGAACACCAAGAAATACAACTTCAAAAATCTTAACTAAGTTTTAGCTTGTGTTATGAACCTTTTCCTTGGTTTCGTTCTTACCTTTTGAAAAAGGACCTTATTTCAATATCTATACAATTTTCAAATGAAACCACGTTTCCTCTACAATGTTTACAATTCACTTTGCTAAGTCCTTCAAAAAAAAAAAAATTCACATTTTTGCATAAACATATCATGCATCATTTTGCATTCATAGTTTCTAACCCGTGTCTCACATTGTGTCTTCTCAATAAAAGGTCAATCCGTCAGTCGACTCGCATCTACAACACTCGAGCAAGTCAGGAAAAAGAAAATGGAACATCTTGAGCAAGAGAACAAGGAACTTCGTGGGAAATTGGCATCCATGCAAGTTGAGATGGAGAAGCTAATTGCCACGGTGGCTATTCTAATGACCGCTCAGAGTCAGATATCGGTCTCTCAGCCTATTAGCACCACTTGGGAGCCAGTGGTGTCTGCTATTCCCTTTTCGACTGTGTTTACCAGTGCTCCTCAACGCACCATGCCAGGAGCTTACCCATGGGGCATGCCGTATATGCTGGGTAAAGGTCGTCACCCCGTTGTCACCGAAGTTCCAACTCCTTTTGTGTCGCATCCTCAGCCAGATGCACCTACTCCTCAAGCTGTTATGACTTATTCAACACCGTTTGTTCATACAGTTCGGCAAGGCTATGAGCCCATTTTTCATTCTGATAGTGTTAAAGCATCTGACAGAGTAGAGGCTTTGCAGGACACAATTAATGAAATGAAGCGAGAGATGAAAGCACTTCGTGGAAAGGACGCATTTGGACAAAATGTGTATGAACTCTGTTTGGTTCCTAATGTGGTGGTGCCACCCAAATTTAAGGTCCCAGATTTCGATAAGTACAAGGGGAATACTTGTCCCAGGGTTCATTTGACAATGTACGTGAGGAAGATGTCTACCCAGGCGTACAATGATAAGATGCTTGTCCATTTCTTCCAGGACAGTTTGGCAGGGGCCGCTCAAAAATGGTACATGAGCTTGAATAGCTCCAGAATCCGTACTTTCCATGACTTGGCAAATGCTTTTATTCATCAGTACAGCTACAATTCAGATGTGGTTCCAGATAGAGAGCAGCTTAGGGCAATGACTCAAGGGGATAAGGAAACTTTCTTGGAATATGCCCAAAGATGGAGAGGGTTTGCCGCTCAGATCATTCCACCACTACAGGACAAGGAATTGACGAGGATCTTTCTCAAAACCCTTAGTCCATTCTTCTATAAGAAGATGATCGCCAGTGCACCGGGTAACTTTGCCGAGATGGTAGGTATGGGTACTCGTCTTGAAGAAGGGGTCCAAGAAGGACGACTAGTCAATGAAAGTGTTTCCACTGATGATTCTGAAGAAGAAGATCAGGAAGTGAGTATGGTGAAAGGTTGGCCTCAACAACAGTATCCGACTTGTCACCATGTTGCCGTTAGTTTGTCCGACGTCAATGCTGTTCCAAATTTGGGTTATCAACCCCAACTTCTACAATATCAACAACAGTATCAACAACTTACCGATTGGGTATTGATCTGATCTCTCTTGTGCCTTCCATCAAGGGGCACCCGACCATGACATCGAGCACTGTTGCGCTTTGAAAGCCGAAGTCCAGAAGCTGATTGAAGCCAGTATCTTGCTTTTCTAAGATTAAATTCTGACATACAAGTTAATCCGCTACCGGATCATGGTACCTAATGTCAACACATGGAATGTGTTAGCTGCACTTGGGTCGCTGCTGACGTTTCTTTCTACTACTCTTTTGTTCGAATAATATGTCTGTTTGTTATTTTCTGTTTTTCAAAAAAAATCCTTTCGTTCCACCCGAGACGGAAGTGAACTTGGTTAGGGCTTTTTGCTTTACGTATTTTCATCATTAATAAAGAGGTCGTCTCGATCCCGACTTCGTTATATTTTATTTTGTGTTTTTTCTGGAAAATTGGTAATACAAAAAACCAAAAAATATAATTTTCTTTTTTTAATGTCTGCATAATCATAACATTTATTTATTTGTCAAAATCAACAAAATCATCCATTAATAAACCCGTTGAACACTTTAACCCTGTGCTCTCTCCCAACTTTGAGTTCCTTGCATATGAGGCTGAAGGAGAGGAAAATGAAAGTATTCCCGATGAGAGTTCTTGTCTACTGGGCATCTTAGCCGTCAAAGGCACAAACAAAGACATCAAGAAGATTGTCTAAGATAAGGGCATTCACTTACAAGGACTGACATGAGATGCTAACATCTGCTTTGCACGAAGTGTCATACATCAAGTGCATATCAACAGGGGCAACCCCCCCTCCGTCCCTCAATGACAACACATGGATACCGTACTTCAGTACGCACTTCAAGAGGGGCAACCCCCCCTCCATCCCTCAACATGCAATATGAAGACCGCGTCCACCACAGAGGTCAAGGTCCCATCAATGAAAGGTTCTCCCGGACAGTCATATCAAAAAATGAAACAAAGCTTCCAACAAGAAGGTTCGTCCCTGCGGACTTCAAGGAGACCTTATGCTCAAAAAGTCATTATCTTTCAATCAGAATCCAGGGGCAAAGAAATGCCTAATCAAAAAGGATGGTGACGAACTCCCTCTTCCTGCGAACACTGATGCAGTCAAGAAATACTTTGTCAAAAAAAAGGGCTCGATAAGTCGCAAACCTGAAAAGGCGGCTTAGGCAAAAATGAGCGTCTCGGTGGACTGAAAACCCGAAAGGGCAGTCCAGGCAAAAGTTAGAGACATACAAAAAATGATGAAAATAATTACCCTGATAGATTGAAAACCCACAAGGGCGATCTATGCAAAAGTTAAGGGTTGTGACAAAGTAACTGCATCAGACTGGACATGACTCATTTGGGGCACTTCAATTGTCAAAAGGGCCTACATTAAGTCAGATATGACTCACTTGGGGTATTTCAGTAGTCAGAAGACATCCATTTTGAAGTTGCTGCAAATCAAAGACTCGAAACAGTGGAATTCAAAGTTGTCAGGGAGAATAGCGGTTATTGTGTTCAATGTACCTTTCCCATATGATTACCATTTTCCAAACTTTTTTAAAGATCCGTGGAGCCACGCCTTTGGCGGGTCACCACTCTTTCAAATTACTTTGAGCTTGTGCCCTTTATTTCAAATCCTCATTTATTTCTACTTGCATAATTTCTTCTATTTTTGATGTTAATACTTAAAGCAAAATTATTTCAGAATTCTTTTTCTAACTTCTTCATGTCTTTTGAAAAAAAAACTTTAAACAACAAACACACTTTCTTTGAACTCTTGAGTAGGTGAAACGCGCGTCAACATTCGCCTCGAGAACAGTTAACCTCTGCAGGATGAACATAGTCATTGCTTGAAAAAAAACAAAAAAAAGAAGAGCTCGCTAAGTCGAAAACCTGAAAAGGCGACTTAGGTAAAAATGAGTGTCCCGGTGGATTGAAAACCTGAAAGGGCGATCCAGGCAAAAATTAGGGATTCAAAAAAAAAAAAAAAGCAAAAAAAAAAAAAAAACAATGCAAAAGAAAAGCATGACTAGTGAAGTGTACCCACGAGAAAGCACTTCGGAGCGGTTTACAAATGGCGACTTCTGCCAGACTTTTGATTAACGGACTTTATCCTCAAGGTGTGTTTACTTCATCGTCAACTATTACTTCATACTGGGCTTCACCCTGGCGGTGACTTGATCTCTCTCCAGTGTTACTATCTTCAAGGAAGTTTGTCGACTCTCCAGTGTTACTATCTTCAAAGAAGTTTGCTGAGTGTTTGTGTTTGCGACTTGGGTTCGGCTCTCACCCCAACCGTCTGGTCTTGTCTCATCCAGTTATTTACATACATACATGCATACATGCATACGTACATACATTTTTAGACATACATACATACATTTATACACCTACATCCACACATTCATACAAATCATATATACATACATGTATACATACATACATACATTTATGCACATGCGTGGACATATTCATGCATATACACTTTCATGCACATACATACAGAGGTCATTTATACACCATGGCATCGACCACTTCGAGCCTTGATCCAACAGAATCCAAAAACAAAACAAAACAACAAAATGTCGTCCCCAGTGTGGCTAATCCAAAGATAACCCTCAGTATACAGGTCAGGTGTGACAGGTTCCACAAACCGTCAGTGTACAAATACAACTTTCATTTTTCCCCAATATTTTCTCAAGTCTTACCTTTTCAAACTTTACATTTACTACTTTTCCTGTGTCTTGCTCTCCAACAATGACAGCAAACACAACCCTACATTTACTGCTTTTTACCCGTGTCTTGCTCTCCAACAATGACAGCAAACACAACACTACATTTACTGCTTTTCTTGTGTCTTGCTCTCCAACAATGACAGCAAACACAACCCTACATTTACTGCTTTTTATCCGTGTCTTGCTCTCCAACAATGACAGCAAACACAACCCTACATTTACCGCTTTTCCTGTGTCTTGCTCTCCAACAATGACAGCAAACACAACCCTACATTTACTGCTTTTTATCCGTGTCTTGCTCTCCAACAATGACAGCAAACACAACCCTACATTTACCGCTTTTCCTGTGTCTTGCTCTCCAACAATGACAGCAAACACAACCCTACATTTACTGCTTTTTATCCGTGTCTTGCTCTCCAACAATGACAGCAAACACAACCCTACATTTACTGCTTTTCCTGTGTCTTGCTCTCCAACAATGACAGCAAACACAACACTGCATTTACCGCTTTTCTTGTGTCTTGCTCTCCAACAATGACAGCAAACACAACCCTACATTTACTGCTTTTTATCCGTGTCTTGCTCTCCAACAATGACAGCAAACACAACCCTACATTTACCGCTTTTCCTGTGTCTTGCTCTCCAACAATGACAGCAAACACAACCCTACATTTACTGCTTTTTATCCGTGTCTTGCTCTCCAACAATGACAGCAAACACAACACTGCATTTACCGCTTTTCCTGTGTCTTGCTCTCCAACAATGACAGCAAACACAACCCTACATTTACCGCTTTTCCTGTGTCTTGCTCTCCAACAATGACAGCAAACACAACCCTACATTTATTGCTTTTTATCCGTGTCTTGCTCTCCAACAATGACAGCAAACACAACACTACATTTACTGCTTTTCCCTATGTCCTGCTCTCCAACAATGACAGCAAACACAACACTACATTTACTGCTTTTCCCTGTGTCTTGCTCTCCAACAATGATAGCAAACACCAACATTGCATTTACCTTTACCATTTTCAAGCTTTTCTTCCCCAGAGAACTTTTGTCCCCAGTCAGGTCATTTTAACATCTTGCATTCACAACACTGCACTTAACATTACATTCACAACATCGCGCTCACAACATTGCATTCATAACATTCTGTAGTTAATACGGATCAAAAATGGCGTACTCTAATATTTAAGTCTCCTCGACCCATCAATTTGAAACTTTCATTTTCAAACTTCTGTGGCGAAGAAACTTAAATAGGGGCATCTGTCATACCCCATTTTTTGACCAAAGACTTTCTTTTTACTCGTCTTTTGAACCCATTTTACCCAGTTATTTTCTCAAGTTTCTACATTTTATTTCACAGTATTTTACAATTTATTTCCCGGCATTTTACTGCGTATTTTTCAGCATCTTATTGTGTTTATATTTCAACATTGTATCTGTTCATTTTGCAAACACTCTGTTCGTTTATTTCTCAATTTTTATCCATTTAAATCGCATTTTTTTTACCAAACATTTTATCTGTTTGTTTTACAACGTTTCACTTTTATTTTCCCGTTTTACTCGCCTTTAAAGACTGAGAAGTCTCGTCATTTTAGACGAAATTTCGGCAGAGAGGTTACTTTGAAGTACCTCATTTGGTTAGGGACAGTTTTAAGTTTTTTTATTTACTTATTTATTTCTCTTTTATCCTTTTTCAGTTTTTATTTATTCTATTTTATTATTTATCATTCTTATTTTATTATTTACTTCTTTTTTACTTTAATTTTCGTTTTTTATTTATTTAATATTTTGGTCCAAATTTTGGTCTTTGTCCACGTGTCAGTCCGTAATTGGTCCATGTCTTTTTGTTGTCATTTTTTGTATCAGAGACCCACCAGGGGTATTTTAGTCTTTACAATGTACCAGAGAACCCTAGAGGTGACAGCCTATAAATAGACTGTCATTTTTTCACGTTTTCCAACACACAACAACTGTAGCAGCCGCCATTTTCTTGGGAACAGATCCTTTTTTCATTCTCAAAATTTTTTAGATCAAACACACTAAAAAAAACTCAAAAATTCAAGAACATCAAGAACAACAGAACTTTTCCAGCAACATAACAACAGATCCGAACATCACAACAACATATCCAGCAACTAAATCACAACAACAGATCCGAATCTCACAACAACACAAAACCGAACCCATTCCAAGCATAAACAAGGCCGGATCCAACACTTCAAGAACAAACGAAGCCGAACTGGAGCAAAGGGAGGAGAGGAAACCAACACCGAACTCGAAAAAAGATAAGAGAAGAGGTAAAAAATTTCGAAACTTTACTTGTAGATCTAGTGCAAACCGTTTTGTTACTAAAAAAACTAAGGCCGGATTTGAACTCTACGCGAAAAAGGATTTCTAAATATGTAAAAAAAATTGAAAAAAGTGGAGTTTTGAACTCCGGCGCGGTGGTGCCACCACCGGCCACCGCGCCGGAAATTTCCTTCTCGCCGGAGAAGATGACCGGAGCTAGGAGAGAAGTCAGAGCTTCTCTCTCTAGCTTTGTTTTAGAGAGAGGGGATGAGGAAGGAAATGAGTAATTCTGGGCAGAAAACAACTTTTATACCCCAGGCCCACGAATTGCTCTTCCCAATCAGCCCAGTCTCATCTTTCTTTTTCTCTACAGATTTGCTGTTCTTACACCCCTGCATGCTCACTGCACCTCCCTATTTCTTTGAATTTAATTTCTTCTCACATGCTAATTTTAACTACTTTCATGCATTTTGTTCAAGTTAATTTTGCACGTCATATTTGTTCTATCACATAGTTTAATTGTTGATATCAATTTTCATCATATGCATTCTAATTCAATTAATCTTTCATACCATATATTTTTATCTAGCTTATTCAATGTTTTTTAATATCTCATGCATTTTAAGCCTTTCAAGAACCATTATATGCATATTTGGTTTATTTAGCACATGTGCTTATTTTATGTGTTTGCATTTCATTTTGTTGTTGCATTATCATTTTCATTTTTTAGTTTCTTGATTTTTAGTGTGTATTTAGGTTTTGGTGTAATTTTAATTTCCCGCATATTATTTCTCGTCCTTTATTTTTAGGCAAGACTTTAGAATGTATTTAGGAACCTATGTAAATATCCAAGTCATGAGAATATGCACCGACACACACACCGACACTCTCACACACTTTATTTATTCATTTTACCGCTTTATGCCGTTACCGCGATCAAGGACCAAAAATGAATTAGGGACAAAATTAGGTTAATAAATGGACTCTAATTATTTTCTTAAAATCAAACTATTAGTAATTTTAGGTTCATTTTAAACTTGAGGATTTGCTTAGGATCCAACGTCCTTTGTAAATTTCTCGCTTTTTTTTATTACCTTACGCCGTTACGTATAGTTTTTTTTAGTTTACGCTTAACTTAGAGAAATCAAATTTCCAAAAAAAATCAAATAATCAAAACTCCAAAAATATTTTCTTAACAAACCTTGGAAACAAACCAAGTGATCTTTTTTCCTTTTATTTCCTTAATCAAATGCTTAATGAATTTAATTCTCATTTTAGACTTTATTTTCATAATTAAAATTGAACCAACCTCACATTATTTTTCTTTCTTATGCCTTGAGGCCTCTAATCTCCTTCTTAAAACCTTTTTTTTCAAAACTGTTAAAAATAACCCAACTCACCAAAAGAAATTTTTGAGGTGAACTACATGATTTTGATCCCTTTTTCTTTAAGGGTATGTAGGCAAAGGATTTATCCTTCCAAATCAATAAAAATAACAAAAACATACATCTTCTCTCTCCATTCTTACACTTAGATTTTAGGCAACATTTTTTTACAAATAATTAAGCGAATAATTAGCACAAGTTTAATTTAGGTGAGAGGCTCCTTCGGAGTACCGAAGTCGATTAGGGTGCTTAACACCTTCCCTAGTCGAAACCAACCCCCGGACCTTAATCTCTAAAAAAGGGTTTTTTACTCGTTTTTTCCCTTCCCGCGGATAAAAATTGAGAGTTCAAAGATTGACGGTTCAAAGCCAATTAATGGATTGATACCCGAAAATCACGAGCACACAATGTAACTGAAATTTAGCATTGAAACTGCTTTATGGCCAAATAATTTTGTAACAAAAAACTTCTTCCAAAATAAAGTGTAAACAAACAACAACATAAATTGTATAAAAAATAAGATATTTTTAGGTGAACTCTTGTCTAACAAGTCATCGTAAGAATTTCTCATAAAAAATTACATAACCGAAATTTGGCATTGATATTGCTTTATAGTCGATAATCATTAAGAATAATAAATGACAAATTTTATCAATTTTTTTTTATAAAAAACAAAAATAACTAAAGCATACACATATTTAATTTATTTTCAATTTTATGAAAAGTCAATTTATAATTGAAAATATATTACTCTATTTAAAATGATCAATCTATTTAAAATGCAATCAAACTGTAATTCATTTGTTCCGTCGTACTAAACAAGTCAATTTAAAATACAGATCAAATTGTACTTGCGTTATGAACCATATTTTATACACCAACATCCTATTTTGTTGCTCTATATAAAGGCTTGATGTTTTGGTGTAATTCATCATCTGAATGTCAAGTTGATATACGTTCAAAGCATATTGTTGACCTTGATTTTTAATTTGAATAAGAACAATTACTGGTTTTGTTTTCGATGTGTACTTACTTATGATTCACTTCTATTCTTGCTTCTTTGGTTTTCAGAGATTCCCATATAAATTAATTTGAGGAGAGAAAGTTAGGATTCATGGAACAAAATATATGCAAATTTTATGCTATTGTTTGGTGTCATTATTCATGAAACATTGAAAAGTCCAGTTCGTTGTCCAATACTGCTTGATCAGTAAGGTGCAGAAGTTACCTTGCACATCCATCCTCTACGCCAATTATCGAGAATGATTCACATCTACCACTGCTCATAATGAATTTTTTTATTTTTTTTAGAAATATTCATAATGAACTTGTGGACAATTGTCATGTGTAGACATTCAAGGATTTATTAGTAAATTATATGTATATTGGCTACAATAATATGGTGTATACCACTTTCTTATTGTCTTGTGTTGGTGTAAATATTTATTATTTGGAAAAGCATTTTAAGAATTTCAAGTTCTATCTGGTCTTCGTTGTTAATCATCAAACAATAAAGATTTGTTTTCAAACTGATGAAGAAATAAAAATATTCAAAAGGACCATAAATAAAACAAATGATATGAATGTAATAAAAAAATTCTAAATGATTAATCACATTTTAAAATTTTAAATGAATGTTATTTTTAATGAAGATATTCTCCTTAATGAGAGGGTTGTGTTGCAATATAGCGCGCGCACGCACACACAGACATATATATATATATATATATATATATATATATAGAGAGAGAGAGAGAGAGAGAGAGAGAGAGAGAGAGAGAGAGAGAGAGAGAGAGAGAGAGAGAGAGAGAGAGAGAGAGAGAGAGAGAGAGAGAGAGAGAGAGAGAGAGAGAGAGAGAGAGAGAGAGAGAGAGAGAGAGAGAGAGAGAGAGAGAGAGAGTCCGTTGACACCAGGTGTCAACGAATTCGTTGACACCAAATCTCAACCATCAATTTTATTTAATCTAAAGGTTCTCATTAACTCACTTAAACTGTGCATCATCTTCCCTTTGTTCCTTTTCGCACCATCTTCTCTTTTGCATCAATGTGCGCTAAACTTGCTTTCATCGTCTATGAAAAATTGTTTTAACTCAAGGGCACAATTTCCATTCAATAATTGTTCACGAGAACACATCCTTGGAGTCACACTAACATCTATGAGTTATTTCCCTATCAAGTGTATCCACCAACAACAATTCATATTATTTTGTAGACAGAACTAATTGAACAATCCGTTGATGAAAAATTATGATATGACATGGGATTCCACTATTTTGATTCAATGAATTAATTTATTCAAGGTTTATCGGTGACGATGAGAACATATCATGGACAAAAATGGAACAAAATAACGTATGGAATTGATTTGTAATTGCAAAAGGGAATTGGGTTAGGCATATTTCTACTTTAATCTTTAGTTAAATTCATCTACGCCACTAATCGAATAGTGGGCTTTTAATTTCTGAGAGCATCACATTAGATTGATGAAAGAGATGATAGTGCAGGTATACACAATGTAGAAAGAGGTGATATTGTGCAGATAAAACGATAGAATGAAGAGGGTGAGGGTTCACATGCACAATTTAATTTACTTCTAGGTATAACGATAATGTGAGCCTTTAGATTAAAATAATGTTTGTATAAAATTTGTTTAAAATTATATATATATATATATATATATATATATATATATATATATATATATTTAAAACTTTTTTATATATGTTTAAAATTATGTTTGTATAAAATTTGTTAGAGTAAATTACACCCCCTCCCCTGAGAGATTATGATATTACACTCACCTCCCTTCTTAAGATTAAGAGTAAATTACACTCCCCTCCCCTCAAAGATGCTTGAAATACACTCCCCTCCCCTCTTATGTTAAAATATACAATTTCCTCCCTTGAAAAATAAAATTTACACTCCCCTCCCTTATAAGATGCTTGAATTACAACCCCTTCCCTTGATAATTAAATATACATTACACTTTAATCTATTTTAACATAAATAAATATTTTTATGATATATATTAATTTTAAACCACCCTTTAAGAAAAATTAATTCATTTCTTTATAATTTAAATGTTAATGATAATTAAATTTAAATATTTTGCTATTGATTTTATAATTTAGAGTTTAAAATTAACTTTTAAATAACCATGGTTTATTGTCGTTAGTAATTTTTCACATATTTTAATTTTATTTTAGCTTGTTTCATATTTTATAATAGGGTTTAAAACTACATGTTAATGAAATTGTGAATAAAAAATAGCAAAAAAATATGTATTCAATTTTTTATTATGTTAAAATAGACCTGCAATACTGTTATTTTCGAAGTGTATTAGATTATTTTTTTTTTGCTAGATTATTAAAAATAAAAAAATATATATTGAGGGAGTAAAATGTAGATTTTAACATAAGAGGGGAGGGGAATGTAATTCAAGCTTTTCTTAGGGGAGGGAAATGTATTTTTCTCTAATATGTTTTGAATAAGAGGGGAGGGGAATGTATATTTTAACATAAGAGGGGAGGGGAGTGTAATTCAAGCATCTTTGAGGGGAGGGGAGTGTAATTTACTCTAAGATTAAATATACAACTTAGTCCATTTAACTTGACACCATTAAAGAAGTTTTTTTTTTTTTTTTTTTAAATATCATTTAATAAGTTTAAATTACAATAATATCCTTTCTATAAGTTTAATATTTTACGCTTCATTTCATTACCTTCTTCAACCTATGGCAAGCCCTAACCTTTATTTTCTTACTCTGTAATCTGGCGGCTGGTGCATAAAGGTTGAAACTTCTGCACAAGTGTTATTTTTTTATGCCCATTTTCTTCCTTCTTTGACTTTGCCTTTTCCTTTTTGTCCTTTCTCTTTTTATTACTCGACTGAATCTATTAATTCTTAGGATCACATTTTATAAATCTATAAATCTTGTTTTTGGTAGCATGATAAAGATCGATGCATCAAGCATTTCATTCATGATATTATATGTCCTTGTATTTACATACACATATGTTAAAAAATAGATTAATATTTAAAGGATCAGATTATTAGGTTAAGGAAAATGAATAAAGTTCTAAATAAGTTGTTATAGTCAACTACAAAATAGTGATGAACAAAATAGAAACAGTGATAAGTTTCCTCCTTAAGACTTCTCTCAATTGAATACGAGACTTCCTCCTCCACTTTTATTTCCTGCACAAATGTAAGAGAAATAAATTAATCAGATTTAATTTTGTTTACATACATTTGAAATTACATAAATGAGTTATTTGTACTGCGTTTCTTATGTATGATACATAATATGATTTATAGCTGCAGTCAATACATGAAAACATGGCAACAATGTGTTGGGTCAAGGATTGTGGCAGTCTTAAATAAGACTTTAGACGATGCAAGATATTGTAAAGTCAACAAATCTGCTAGTGAATTATTTGAAGTCTATGATGGTTTCACAAGATTTCCTGTCAACTTGAATTCACACACATGTGACTGCAAAGCATGACAAATAAGTGGGCTACCTTGTAAACATAGTGCAGCAACCATTATGTACATTTTTGTATAATTTTCGTTGAATAAAATAGTTCACAATTTGGCACCATGAAGAAGATATCAAATTTCATATTCATATGCGGAACACCGATATAGATCTAAGAATAGAAAGACGGTAGCTTATTTATTTGCATAAACTAATTTTTCATATGCTAAAATATGAGCCAATACAAACAGGCTCTTATTAGAGTCTATTTAAGATTTGTTGAGACATCCATTATCGGACCAACTAATATCAAAGCATACTTACTAAGTACCAACTAATATAATTTGTGTAAAAAAAATAAAATTAAAAGAACCAAGGTCTACTAGATGCAGGTCACTATTGTACAAAAATTAGTGAGTAATAAAAATAGAACTGAATACAATCCTAATAGAAGAAAAATTCACTTAAAGAAAAAGAAAATAAACGAAGTAGAGTTTTGTCTGGTAGAGTTTGTCAATAGTGCTAATTCACACATATTCAATTTTAAGGTGCTAATTCACACATATTCAATAGTGCCAAGACATTAAATTCACACATATTCACAACCAAAGCATAAAAAATATTATAGATCAAACAAATTAAGATCAACTCATGCAATAAATATTTTCCAAGAAACCAAGTGAAGGAGACTTACTGGACAGAGAACGGCTAGAAAACAGATGGAGTGATGGTGGACGGCGAATGGAGGTGACATCGAGAGAGAGGGCTAACAGGGCGACGAAGAAAGCGAAGAAGAATGGGAAGTGGTGGTTGGGCACCGAAGGGTGTTTGGGAAAGGAGAAGGAGGAATATAGAAGGGGGAATGAAGAACATAAACTAGTCTTGTAATAACGAAGGAAAGAGAAAAAGCAATGACAGAAAGTTGTTAATAAAGGTTATTTTAGTAATACTAAATTTATTTATCGGTGGTTAACATCTAGTTAACGGAAGAATAAAAAAATGGATCAAAATGTATCAAAAAGCATCTTTTAAGGGAGGATAATGTGTGTTTTAAATTAGGAGGGGAGGGGAGTGTAAAAGTAGCATCTCTCAGGGGAGGGGGATGTAATTTACTCAATTTGTTAAGCACCCATACCAACTTCTTAAGGAAGTCAAATATCTCAAAAGATCAAAATTGATTCAAATGACATTAATGCATTTAAATCATATATTTATATCTATTCAGACAATTTTTTTTTTTGTTTGACAAAAGCAAAACAATATTCATTCATTTAAATTGATAGAGTACATCAGATACAAACGTCGCTGAAAACACAAAGTGTGTGTGTGTGTGTGTGTGTGTGTATATATATATATATATATATATTGTGCTCATGATTTTCGGGTATCAATCCATTAATTGGTTTTGAACCTTCAATCTTTGAACTCTCAATTTTTATTCGTGGGAAGGGAAAAAATGAGTAAAAACCCTTAAGAGATCAAGGTCCGGGGGTTGGTTTCGAATAGGGAAGGTGTTAAGCACCCTAAACGACTTCGGTACTCCGAAGGAGCCTCTTACCTAAATTATCTTGTGCTAATTATTTGCTTACTTATTTTGTAAAATATTGCCTACAGTCTAAGTGAAAGAATGAGGGAGAAGAAGTATGTTTTTTGTTGTTTTTTTATTGATTTGGAAAGACATAAGTCTTTTGCCTACATACCCAAAAGTGGGATCAAAATCATGTAGTTCACCTTGAAAATTTATTTGGTGAGTTATAGATTAATTTTAAAGCTTTGGAAAATATTTTGAGAGGATAAGAGGCCGAACGGCTTAGAAGAAATAAAATGTGAGGTTGTTTGATTTTATTTGCAAAAATATAAGTTTAAGTGTAAATTAAAGTTGTTTGAAAATTTAATTAAGAAAATAAAAGACAAATCTCTTGGGTTAAAATCCAAGGTTTCTTAAGAAAATATTTTTGGTGTTTTTGATTATTTGATTTTTTTGGAAAATGATTTTTTTAACTAACGGTAAAAACTAAGCGTAAAGCGTAACGGAAAGTGTGAAAATTAAAAAGCAGGGATATTGGATCCCAAAGTAAAATCTCAAACCTAAAATTACTAGTTGTTCAATTTTAAGGCAATTACTAGTTGTAAAATCTCAAGTTTTTAGTCCTAGTTTGTCACTAATTCATTTTCGCCTTTGGTCGCGGTTACGGTATGATGCGGTAAATTAAGTGTAGTGTCGGTGCATATTCTCATTATTATGATATTTACATAATTCCCTGAGTACATTCTAAGGTCTTGCATAAAATAAATGATAAGAAATAAAAACATAGAAAAATAAATTACATCAAATTCTAAATACACACTAAAAAAGATAACAAATAAAAAATGACGAGAAATATAAAAAACATGAGATGAATAGAGAGAAATAAAGCAAGGAAGTAAAACAAAATAAACAACTAAATGATGAAAGAAAATAAATAGACTAATAACATGTAGTAAAATATTTTTTGTGAATTTTAGAGATAAAGTTTGAGTAAAAAAGATGCACAAATGGTAAAAAAAAATGGTATAAATAGTGAAAGGATAATAAAAAAACATAGAAACCCAAACTGGATAAATCTGAGCCATCTGATAGATCAGATGGTTCAGATCTGATCACAACAGATTCCATCATAGCCACACAATTTTAATCAAACGGTTTAGAAAAGAAAATAAGCATAGGAGCCAAAATCAAATGCTCAGGAACCGTTATTAATTATTTAAGTGGCTTTATTTAATTATTTAGTAGAATATGTCTAAAATAGAATAATTAGACTTGAGGGGCTGAAATAGAATTTAGAGGAGTTGAGTGGACTTAAGTGGAATTAAGAGAGTTGATTAGGATATAAAAATAGAAAACCTAGAGTCAGAATAGTTTTCACGTAAAACAAGTTTCTGGTAGAAAAGGGAGAAAAGTGAGAAGACAAAGAAGAAGTGCTAGGTCTGCGATTTCATCATCTAAGGTAAGGGTGGGACTAACTTTCTCTAATAATGGGTTATATGATTCTGAAATTTAGTTTAACATGTTGTAGGTTGTGAATTAGAGAATTTGGGAATTAGGTTAAATTTCATAAAAACAATGTAGAAAGTGTATAATTGCATGAATTAATGTAAGGAAGTGATGTCTAGGTCGTAGATTACCTGTAGGTATTGATTCCTATCAATTTTGGGGTTTAGAAGGTTTAATTTTGAGTTTTGGAGTGAGAACAGAGGTCTGTTCGCAGACATGTCTGTCATCGCTCGCCTCAGCGAGTGATTATCCTCGCCTAGCGAGTTGATGTAGTAGCTCGCCTAGCGAGCAAGTTTACCCGCCCGGCGAGTAGTCCCAACTCGCCACAACGAGTGTTTTTCCTCGCCTAGCGAGCTGTTCAGTAGAAAATGGTGATTTTTGGGAAAAAGATGTTTTGGGTGAAGTTTATATGATTTTTGAGTGCCTTTTTGTGTTTAAAAATTATGAGACTATTTACAGAATCACATTTGGGCATTGGGGAGTCAAAAATGGGATTTTTGGTGAAAAGGGTCACAAAGCCGTAGCTACCCAGTTTTGCTCGCCTCAAGCGAGTAACCTTCCTCGCCTCACGAGTTTCTCTTGTTGTGAGCTCGCCACCGCGAGTAGATGTCCTTGCCTCGTGAGCTGTGTAGTTTCAGACTGCCTGTTTTGTATTCTTGTGTCGTTTTCAGTTATTTCTGTTTTGATTTGAACTTTGTTATAAACATATAAATTGTCGATAATTGACTTACCTTTCCAGTAGCTTTGATTTGATATGCAAATCTCCTATGACTGATTTTATATGAATTTATGATGAAGTTGTCAAAGTTGTAAGTTGTTGTCCAAGATGATGAAGTTATAAGTTGTTGTCTAAGTTGTTGAAGTTGCATTGGTTGATGAGTCCATGCATAATCATTAAAGTTGAGGGCTTATGCCCTGAGAGCTTTGCTCTAAATGATGAGGGCTTATGCCCTGAGAGTTATTACTCTAACTGTTGAGGGCTTATGCCCTGAGAGCTTTGCTCTAAATGATGAGGGCTTATGCCCTGAGAGTTATTACTCTAAACGTTGAGGTCTTATGCCCTGATTGGTACGACATGCATATTGAAGTCGTTGTCGTTGCATTTGTCAAGTGTTGGTGTCGTCGTTGATGCATTGTCGTCGTCGTCGAGTTGTCAATGAGTTAATAAGTGGTGAATCAAGAATTATATGAAGTATTAACATAGTTAATTGCTGTATTTATGTTGTTAAATTCTGTTGATGAATTATATGCTTATTATTATTGAATGTGAATCTCACCTCTTCTGCTTGGAAATTGTTGCCTTTGCATTGGTAACTTGCAGGTGACCAAGAATAGTTGCAGTCGTGAGTGGGTTCTCTCACGTGTGTCTTAGGTGCTTTGATACGTAACGGGATGAGAATTTTGTTGTTGCTTTCTATTCCATACGTATTACTCTATGAACTTTCATGAAAATGTTAATGGAATAAATTTTATGAAATTTTACGTTGAGGCCTATGTGCCAAAGTTGTTTAAAAGTTGAATAATTTTCGCTGCGATGTAATAAATGATATGTTTTTGAAGTTGAATAACAAATAGTAATTTTATTCTATTTATGAATCTATGAAAAGGAGTGTGACATTCCGTATATGTTAAATACTCTGATTTTATGTATTATTTTACATTGTTGGGAATACGGGGTGTTACAATCTCTGCCTATGTTTTGATTGATGGCGACTCCTGCTTGTGTTTTGATGGATGACATTCTGCTAGAATGGTTGATTGATGGGTTTTATCCCGAGAAATGGTAACATATGTCAGACTTCTAATAGGTGGGATTCATCCCCAAGGAATATTTACTTCACCATCAGCCGAGATTTTATAATGGGTTGTTACCTCTTTAGTGGATTGTCACCCCTTCAGTGGCGTTGATTAGTGCGTTTTGTCCCTTCAGTGGCCTGATTTGTAAGATTTTCCCCTTCAGCAGGGAAATTTGCCCCTTCAGTGGCTTTATTAAGGAGCTTTTACATCTTCAGTGGCCTGATTAAGGAGCTTTTACCTCTTCAGTGGCTTTATTAAGGAGTTTTTACCTCTTCAATGCCCCGATTAAGGAAGTTTTTACATCATTAAAGGTTTGATTATTGGGTCTTATCCCCATCAGGTTTGATTGTTGGGTCTTATCCCTACAGTGTTTTAGCTCATCTCCAATAATGTTATCCCCTTTGAGGCTTGCCGAGTGTTTGTGTTACGATGCCGGGCCACTTTCTCCTCGACCTGCCCAATTCTGTCCCAACAGTTTACGGTTGTTTTGTCATACAAACCTCATATATATATTCATGCATTTGTAGCTCGCATACCATTCATACATGTTTGCATCTTTACCCTGTGTCTCATTTCATTTGTACCAAATAAAAGGGTTATCCTCAATGTGTCTGACATAAAAGTGTTAACCAATCAAGTTGTTTTTAAGTGGCAGGTCCCACCCAGTAATCATTTTACCAAATATTTTCCCGATTTCCCCAATGTCTTTTCAAACCGTATCTTGTTTGTCTTTTGTTAAAGTCTATCATTTCCGTCTTTACCCGTTTAAAGGTAATAGGAAGGTCTCTTCTCGCATATTTATTTTCAGCATTTTCGTCGATTACTATTTCAAAAGTAATCGGCATGATCTTTTTTCTGCATATTCGTCGGTTACTATTTCAAAAGTAATTGGCAGGATTTATTTTCATGCACATTCGTCGATTACTATTTCAAAGGTAATCGGCAAGATTTATTTTCTTCACATTCATCGGTTACTATTTTAAAGGTAATCGGCAGGATTTATTTTTTTCAGCATATTCGTCGGTTACTATTTCAAAGGTAATCGGCATGATTTATTTTCAGCACATTTGTCGGTTACTATTTCAAAGGTAATCAGCAGGATTTATTTTCATTCATATTCGTCGGTTACTATTTCAAAGGTAATCGGCAAGATTTATTTTCAGCATATTCGTCAGTTACTATTTCAAAAGTAATTGGCAGGATTTATTTTCAACATATTCGTCAATTACTATTTCAAAAGTAATTGGCAAGATTTATTTATTTTCAAGCATATTCGTCAATTACTATTTCAAAAGTAATGGGCAAGATTTATTTTCAAGCATATTCGTCAATTACTATTTCAAAATTAATTGGCAGGATTTATTTTAAATCATATTCGTCAATTACTATTTCAAAAGTAATTGGCAGGATTTATTTTCAGCATATTCGTCGGTTACTATTTCAAAAGTAATCGGCATGATCTTTTTTCTGCGTATTCGTCGGTTACTATTTCAAAAGTAATCGGCAGAATTTATTTTCAAGCATATTCGTTGGTTACTATTTCAAAAGTAATCGGCAAGATTTATTTTCTGTATATTCGTCAATTACTTTTTCAAAAGTAATCGGCAGGATTTATTTTTTCAGCACATTCGTCGGTTACTATTTCAAAGGTAATCGACAAGATTTATTTTCAGCACATTCTTCTTTTACCATTTTAAAGGTAATAGGCAGTCTTTCCTCCCCAGTGATACTTATCAATTTGTTCCCTACTCATCATTTCAATTGGTCAAAATTGGTGTACTCGATATTTAAGTCTCTTCGACCCGTTGATTTAAGAAATCTCATCTTTTTAAATCCCCGTGACGAAGAAACTTAAATAGGGGCATCTGTCATACCCCAAATTTTGACCAGGGTTGTAACACCCATACTAAACGTATCTAGAAAGTTTAGCATGTGCATTATCTTTAGCACTGGATACATTAAAATTTACAACTTAATTTACTTCGAATGAATATTGTATACAACAATACGCGTTCGTACATCAGATTTACCATACAACTATCCAATAATAAATAAATACATCCTTAAGTCCATGTGAAAATCCTGCAGCGGGTACGAACGAGTCTTTGCCTAATATCCATCCGGCGATAAGCTTGCTCAACTGCTCTGCTAATCTGAAACAAATAAGGATTGGGATGAGGCATAATTGCCGCGTCATTTTTCGGGAGACCAAGACTGTTTGATTAGCTTTGACTCACTAATTTTATTCACGACTGAACTTTTAAATTTTTCAAGAAAAGGGAAAAAAAAAGTTCAAATTACCCATTTTGAAAGAGATTAGGGTTCGTGGGTTAGTTATATCTAGGGAAGGTATTAGCACCCTAAATATTCGTAGTACTCTACGAGAACCTTTTGACTTTATTTTACTTTTTGTGCTATAACTCGCTTAATTTTATTTAAAAGAAGGAATTCGAGAATAGTGATAAAAAGATAAAGAAACCTATTATCTACATTTTTTATTGATTTGGAAGGACAAGGTCATTTGCCTACGTACCCGTGAGGGATCAAAACCTCGTAGTTCGGGGTAAAAATTACCATTTGATTGGTTGTGTATTTTTTATGTTTTTTTGAAA
This sequence comes from Medicago lupulina, assembly GCA_958299785.1. Taxonomy (NCBI): domain Eukaryota; kingdom Viridiplantae; phylum Streptophyta; class Magnoliopsida; order Fabales; family Fabaceae; genus Medicago; species Medicago lupulina. The sequence goes on from OY283139.1 coordinate 77,957,111, forward strand.
AGGGTTTAAAGTGAAAAGCCAAATGGCAAAATAAGCTTGTTTGTGTTTTTAATTATTGAAGATAATTACTCGAAATATGATTAAATTGATTTAGAATTTGATTAAAGAAATACAGTAAAAAAGGATCACTTGGTTGTCAAACCAAGGTTTATTATGAAAGAATATTTTTGTGATTTTGACTATTTGCATGTTTTTGTTGTTTTTTTTATTGTGCTTGACAAGAGTTTCATCTTCCTCCTACGTATCTCCAGGTGCGATGGAGAAATCAAAGCTACGTAGTTCTGGGCAAGAAAATGTTTTTGTGTTGATTGATTTTATTTATGAAAATGATTTGGTCGCGCTTGGCGAAAAGTTTGCTTAAAAAAGGGGCGGATTCGCACTTGGGCGATGGCATCCGTTTGAGAAAAAATTAAACGCGCATGGCGTGGAAAAAGAAGATTTGATTAAAAAAAAGGGGGACGAACTCGCATTTGAGCGATGTCATCCGTTTGAGGAAAAATTAAACGCGCATGGCGCGAAAAGAAGATTTGCTTAAAAAAAAAGGGGGCGGACTCGCATTTGAGCGATGGCATCCGTTTGAGGAAAAATTAAACGCGCATGGCGTGAAAAGAAGATTTGCTTAAAAAAAAAGGGACGGACTCGCATTTGAGCGATGGCATCCGTTTGAGAAAAAAAGATTAAACGTGCATGGACATGAAAAAAAAAAGATTTTTTTTGTTAATGTTAGTTCAATAAAATAAATGGTATTATATATATATATATATATATATATATATATATATATATATATATATATATATATATATATATATATATATATATATATATATATATATATATATATATATATATAGGACCAGAATATTCTGGAGGATGATTATATAAGCAAAATGAGAAAAATGATGTTAAGATGAATTATGATGTTATTTTATCATGGACCAGAATATTCTGGAGAAATATAAAAATAAAAAAAGTAGAACAATATCACTGATAAATTTTGGACCAGAGAACTTTGGATTAATTTAATTATTAATTAGGACCAGATTATTCTAGAGAGTTATTTAACTTAATTGCAAGATAATATTAAGATTTGGTTAGGACCAGAACACTCTAGATTAATTTAACTAATAAGGACCAGATTGTTCTGGAGAATAATTAAATTAAACAACAATATAATATTTAAAAGTTAGTTTAGGACCAGAGCACTCTGGATTAAGATGTATGTATTTAGTGTAAAATAAATGGAAAGGTAGAGAGAGAGGAAATAGGAAAGGAAGAAGAGAAAAGGAGAAGAAGAAAGAGGAAAGAGGAAAAGGAAAAATGATATACCTTTGTGGGGAGAATAGGAGAAAAAAGAAAGAAAATGAGGGTTGTTTTGTTTTTGGTAGTGATAGTATTTTTTTTTTTTGTTGATTTATGGTGGTTTTATGTTGATTTGTAGTGATGATTGTGTGATTTTTTTTTGGTTTTAATGGTGGTTTATGTGGTTTTTTGTGGTTTTAATGGTGGTTTTGTTGTTGATGGTGAAGAAAAGAAAGATGCTAAGACTAAAAAGATGTGTAGTGGTGTGTTGCTATTTTTTGTTCTCCCAAAAATTTTCCTCTCTTTTTTGTGGTAAAACTTCCTTTATTTATAGATGTTTGGATACTTGATGATCAAGATAAAATGGAAGCTTAAAGATTAAGTTTTGAGCTATTGGAAGCAAGTTGTTATGTGATGTCATCTTGGTGATGTCACCTTGATGATGTCACTTCATTTCATTTGTAGTATGACTAGAACATTCTCCAGAACGTTCTGGTATATGCTCCAGATCATTCTTGATAAAGCAAATCTCATTTTATGTTTCTTTTATTTTCCTCTTTTTTGAGGGAAATTAATAACGATGAAAAACAATAAAATTAAACAAATTAAAACCTATTTTTTGTGATTTTTGAAATTTGTCCTTGAATGAAAGAAGAAAGAAAAAAATGAGGTATTTTAAAATACCTCTGCCAAATTTTTTCCTAAAAAGACAAAAATATTCAGGGCAAAAAGACAAAAATAAAAATAAAAATTGGGGTCTTAGGTCAAAAATTGGGGTATGACAGATGCCCTTATTTAAGTTTCTTCGTGCGGAGACTTGAAGATGAAAACTTTGATTTGACGGGCCGAAGAGACTTAAATACAGAGTACACCATTTTTGACCTAAGATGTTATGAAATGCTGGTGAAATGTTTGTGATGCAATCATGAATGCAGGACGACAAAGGTGACTTGACTGGAATGAGAAACAACGGGATACCCAAGTTCGTTTGAGAAAAAGGGATCCGACTCCGCTTGGGGATAGTATAGTTTCAATGGGGAAAATGAATGTTTAATATCATATTGATAGCTGTATGAAGACAAAGACTTTTTAGTGGCACCTCTTGACCATACACTCTGGGATTACACTTTTGGAATTGACTAGATCGTGCCATCACTCGAACAGCTACGCTGGGGATGATACTTTTGAAATTGACTTGATTAGCGACATCACTTGAACAGCTACGCTTGGGATGACACCATTGAAATTGAAATTAATTTGATTAGCGGCATCACTTGAACAGCTACGCTGGGGATGACACCATTTAAATTGAATTTGATTAGTGGCATAACTTGAACAGCTAAGTTGGGGATGACAATTTTGAAATTGAAATTGATTAGTGACATCACTTGAACAGCTATGTTGGGGATGACACTTTTGAAATTGAAATTGATTAGTGACATCACTTGAACAGCTAAGCTGGAGATGACACGATTTAAAATTGAAATTGATTTGATTAGTGACATCACTTGAACAGCTATGCTGGGGATGACACGATTTAAAATTGAAATTGATTTGATTAGTGGCATCACTTGAACAGCTACGCTGGGCCATTGAAATTGAAATTGATTAGTGACATCACTTGAACAGCTATGCTGGGGATGACACGATTTAAAATTGAAATTGATTTGATTAGTGGCATCACTTGAACAGCTACGCTGGAGATGACACCATTGAAATTTAAATTGATTAGTGACATCACTTGAACAGCTAAGCTGGGGATGACACTTTTGAAATTGAAATTGATTAGTGACATCACTTGAACAGCTAAGCTGGGAATGACACTTTTGAAATTGATTAGTGACATCACTTGAACAACTATGTTGGGGACGCCACTTTTGGAATAAAAGACAATTGCCGACTGTTCATTTACAGAACTTGCCGCTTGGCACAATGATAAGTGAGGACCGGACTTGAAGGGACAAAACAAAGTTCTGGATGACAAATGCACCCATGCATGAATGATGTTCTGTATATGCTGTATATGAATGGAAGTATGAATATGTGAAAGTATTAATGTATGAATGAATGTATGAGTGTATAGACTGGATTATGAAAGGTGAAAAATGAGACAAGACAGGTAAGATGATAGTGGAGTGGTTTCGCAGTACAACAATCGGCAATCTTCATTGGAGATGACAACCTTGGGGATAGTTTGAGCCATTTGATACGGTAACCCTGGTGCAAGGTAGCAACTGGTGTCCCTTGGGGATAAGGCCCATTGTTGACCAAAAGTCCGGAGGAAGTTGCCATTTGTAAGCCGGCATCGAGTGTTCTTCCCTCGGCATGCTTCAGCAGTCATTTTTTTTTTTTGAAAATCCCTGATTTTTGCCTGGACCGCCCTTTCGGGTTTTCAGTCCATCGGGAATGTATTCCTTTTATGTGCCCCTAATTTTTGCCTGGACCGCCCTTTCGAGTTTTCAGTCCACCGGGACGTTCTCTATTGCCTAAGCCGCCTTTTCAGGTTTTCAGCTTAGCAAACTCTTTTTTTTATTTTTTTTTATTTTTGGATTGTGACTGCATCTTGCTTGAAGCGGAGGTCCTCTCCACAGTCCTTAGTCATGTTTCTATTCCGGGATGTAACCGTTCTCGAGGCGGATGCTGATGTACGCTTCACCTACTCACGAATTCAAAGAGAGTGTGTGTTGTTCACGCTTTTCAAAAGATGTAAAAACGTTTTGTATTTTGAAAAATTTTGCTTTAGGTATTGCCATCAAAAATAGAAGAAATTTTTCGAATAGAATAAATGAGAGTTCCAAATAAATGGGCACAGGCTCAAATTTGATGAATTGAGTGGTGGCCTGCCAAGGGCATGGCTCCACAGATTTTTTTGAAAAATTTGGAAAATGGTAAATATATGGGGAGGTACATTGAACAAAATAACCGATATTTTCCCTGACAACTTTGAATTGCCCCAGTTCCGGGTCTTTGATTTGCAAATGTTTCGAATCGGAGGTCTTTTGATGACTAGATTCCCCAAATGGATTGTATCTGACTGATGCAGTTACTTTTTCGTTATCCTTAACTTTTGCATAGGTCGCCGTTTCGGGTTTTCAACCTATCAGGATAAACATTTTTGTTTATGTCTCTAATTTTTGCCTGGACCGCCCTTTCGGGTTTTCAATCCACCGAGACGCTCATTTTTGCCTAAGCCGCCTTTTCAGGTTTGCGACTTATCGAGCTGTTTGATGATTTTTTTTTGATTTGATTGATTTTTGTATATTTTGACAAAGTATCTCTTGATTGCACCGACACGCGGGTTCGTCAACATCTGTAGTCACAAGTGTTATTGCACATGGGCCTTCATGGTTAGGCGTCCACTTGCCCCTAGAGTCTGGTTGGAAAGATATTGTCTTTTTGAGCACAAGGTCTCTTTCTTGAAATTCCTGGAAATTTGTTTCAACCTCTTTTGACGTAGTTGTACAAGGCCGTCATGCATTTAAGTTCAATCAAGGTGGGATTCCAGCAGAATTGCTATTGACGAGACTTCGAATTCCACGGGAGGCATGACCTCCATGTTGTATACTTGAGGGAAGGAGGAGGGGTTTGCCCCTGTTGAAATGTGTAATGAAGCTGGATACCCATGTAAGGCAACGGTAACATCTTATACCGGTCTTTGTAAGTGATTGCCATCTTCTGGACAGTCTTCTTTGATTTTTGTTTGCAGCTTTGACGGCTAAGATGCCCCAGTAGGCGAGTAATCTTATTGAGAAACTTTTCATCCTCCTCTTCTTCAGCCTCAAATACAGGGAACTCAAAGTTGGAAGAGAGTACATGGTTAATGTGTTCAACGGGTTTATCAATGCATGATTTGATTATTGATTTTGACAAGTAAATAAAATTATGAATATGAAGTTATTTGAAAATGATTATATATTTTTTGGTTTTTTGTATTACCATTTTTCCAGAAAAAGCACAAAATAAAACAAAGCAAAGTCGGGATCAAGACGACTTTTGATTAATGATGTAAACGCCTAAAGCAAAAAAGCCCTATACAAGTTCGCTTTCGTCTTGGGCGGGACGAAAGGATTTTTTTTTGAAAAACAGCAAACAAAACACATTTATTTGAATAAGTGAACAGCGGAAGGAACACCAACAACGACCCAATGATGGTTAAACAATCCACATGTCAGCATTAGGTATCTTTTTAGCTTGGATTAACCTTTGAACTGCAGTCCTCAAACCATAGAACTGTTCAATATCATGACCTGGGGCCCCTTGGTGGAAAGCACAAAACTGGTCAGCCCTATACCCTGTCGGCAATCTTTCTGGTACTGGAGGAGGAGCCCTGGTTTGAACCAAATTCTTGTTAAGCAGAGTTGGGAGCAACTCCGCATACTTCATAGGAATTGGACCAAATTGTGGTGCTCTTGGGTTGCGACCCTGTGAGTTGTATTGTTGAGAGTCCTGTTGTCGAGGTTGTTGTATGCACAATGGCTGACATTGTTGTTGGGGGCTTTGCTGCACTTGTGGATGATCTTGTGTAACCGCCAGTAAAGACTCCAGGTTAGTTAACTTCTCCACCTTGGCCCGGAGGGTTGTCACCTCTTCACGAAGCTGGTGAACTTCTTGTTCAAGCTGATGCATTTTTCTTTAGTGTTTTCCCGAGTGTTGTAAATGCGAGTTGGTTTCGGACGAGGATGTCAGGACATTTTTAAGATGGACTGACCCTTTTATTGAAGGAAAACAATGTGTGAGACTCTGACTTGAAACTATGAATGCAAAATGATGCATGATGCTTATGAAAAAATGGATATTATTTTTTTGAAGGACTTGTCAAAGTAATTTGTAACCATTGCAGAGAAACATGGTTTTATTTGAAAATTGTGAAGATATTGCAATTGGTTCCCTTTTCAAAAGTAAGAACGGGACCAAGGAAAAAGTTCTTAACAAAAGCTAAAGCTTAGTTAAGATTTTTGAAGTTATATTTCTTGGTATTCTTTCTTACAAGGTTCGTTCATCTATGATCTTTGCAAAAAACTTTTCTAAATCCTTCGCTATTTGATGAAAAAAAGTTGTTTATGAATGCATGTATGCATGATTATGCTAAAAAACATAGAATACATGGTGAGGTTTAAGTCCACAGTGTTGGAGTTAAGGGTAAACATGCCATTTGGTAAGGATTATGGTTTCAAATTGCACTTGTAACAAAGGTTCTACCAAGTTCCCAAATTCCAACCCCCTTTTGAATATATCGGTGTATAGGAATGCTCCTAGTCCAATAAAATTCACAAGGAAGTCTAGTTTGAGTGTAGTATCGCGTGACAACTAAAGTCAACAATGCTCTTGGTTTAGCCACCGCACTACGTCCTAAAAAGGCCAAGATGGGTTAAGGGTAACTAAGGTCCACGATTTTGCAGGACACTCACATTGAAAGTAATAACGTTGCCACGAATGCTCATGACAACAAGAGTACTACCTTCCATGAGGCCTCCACCGAGTGGGGTTATATCACATGTAAACACCACTCAAGAATGCTCTTGTTATGTCACTATGATTGTGCCCCGTCCTATCTTATGTTTCTTTCTCCTTTCTCACCACTCACGTTTAAGAAAGGAGAAAGAAGAAGGAGAACATATATACACGTATTTCCATCTTTTATTTTTGTTTTTGTTTTAAGCAAGTTATAGCATAAAAGTTTAAATAAAGCCAAGTTAGGCTCAACCCTCGAACAATCCCCAATGAAGTTGCCATTTCTGTCGCGTCATTTTTTGGGAGACCAAGGCTGTTTGATTAGCTTTGACTCACTAATTTTATTCACGACTGAACTTTTAAATTTTTCAAGAAAAGGGAAAAAAATTTCAAATTACCCATTTTGAAAGAGATTAGGGTTCGGGGGTTAGTTATATCTAGGGAAGGTATTAGCACCCTAAATATTCGTAGTACTCTACGAGAACCTTTTGACTTTATTTTACTTTTTGTGCTATAACTTGCTTAATTTTATTTAAAAGAAGGAATTCGAGAATAGTGATAGAAAGATAAAGAAACCTATTATCTACATTTTTTATTGATTTGGAAAGACAAGGTCCTTTGCCTACGTACCCGTGAGGGATCAAAACCTCGTAGTTCGGGGTAAAAATTACCGTTTGATTGGTTGTGTATTTTTTATGTTTTTTTGAAAAGGGTTTAAAGTGAAAAGCCAAATGGCAAAATAAGCTTGTTTGTGTTTTTAGTTATTGAAGATAATTACTCGAAATATGATTAAATTGATTTAGAATTTGATTAAAGAAATACAGTAAAAAAGGATCACTTGGTTGTCAAACCAAGGTTTATTATGAAAGAATATTTTTGTGATTTTGACTATTTGCATGTTTTTGTTGTTTTTTTTTATTGTGCTTGACAAGAGTTTCATCTTGCTCCTACGTATCTCCAGGTGCGATGGAGAAATCAAAGCTACGTAGTTCTAGGCAAGAAAATGTTTTTGTGTTGATTGATTTTATTTATGAAAATGATTTAGTCGCGCTTGGCGAAAAGTTTTCTTAAAAAAGGGGTGGATTCGCACTTGGGCGATGGCATCCGTTTGAGAAAAAATTAAACGCGCATGGCGTGAAAAAAGAAGATTTGATTAAAAAAAAGGGGGACGAACTCACATTTGAGCGATGGCATCCGTTTGAGGAAAAATTAAACGCACATGGCGCGAAAAGAAGATTTGCTTAAAAAAAGGGGACGGACTCGCATTTGAGCGATGGCATCCGTTTGAGGAAAAATTAAACATGCATGGCGTGAAAAGAAGATTTGCTTAAAAAAAAAGGGATGGACTCGCATTTGAGCGATGGCATCAGTATTTTATATATATAGGACCAGAACATTCTGGAGGATGATTATATAAGCAGAATGAGAAAAATGATGTTAAGATGAATTATGATGTTATTTTATCACGGACCAGAATATTCTGGAGAAATATAAAAATAAAAAAGTAGAACAATATCACTGATAAATTTTGGAACAGAGAACTCTGGATTAATTTAATTATTAATTAGGACCAGATTATTATGGAGAGTGATTTAACTTAATTGCACGATAATATTAAGATTTGGTTAGGACTAGAGCACTTTGGATTAATTTAATTAATAAGGACCAGATTGTTCTGGAGAATAATTAAATTAAACAACAATATAATATTTAAAAGTTAGTTTAGGACCAGAGCACTATGTATTAAGATGTATGTATTTAGTGTAAAATAAATGGAAAGGTAGAGAGAGAGGAAATAGGAAAGGAAGAAGAGAAAAGGAGAAGAAGAAAGAGGAAAGAGGAAAAGGAAAAATGATATACCTTTGTGGGGGAGAATAGGAGAAAAAAGAAAGAAAATGAGGGTTGTTTTGTTTTTGGTAGTGATAGTATGTTTTTTTTTTTTTGTGTTGATTTATGGTGGTTTTATGTTGATTTGTAGTGATGATTGTGTGATTTTTTTTTGTTGGTTTTAATGGTGGTTTATGTGGTTTTAATGGTGGTTTTGTGTTGATGGTGAAGCAAAGAAACATGCTAAGACTAAAAAGATGTGTAGTGGTGTGTTGCTATTTTTTGTTCTCCCAAAATTTTTCCTCTCTTTTTGTGGTAAAACTTCCTTTATTTATAGATGTTTGGATACTTGATGATCAAGCTAAAATGGAAGCTTAAAGATTAAGTTTTGAGCTATTAGAAGCAAGTTGTCATGTGATGTCATCTTGGTGATGTCACCTTGATGATGTCACTTCATTTCATTTGTAGTATGACAAGAACATTCTCCAGAACGTTATGGTATATGCTCCAGATCATTCTTGATAAAACAAATCTCATTTTATGTTTCTTTTATTTTCCTCTTTTTTGAGGGAAATTAAAAACGATGAAAAACAATAAAGAAAAATATCTTAAAATTTGAAATTTGTCCTTGAATGAAAGAAGAAAGAAAAAAATGAGGTATTTTAAAATACCTCTGCCAAAATTTTTCCTAAAAAAGACAAAAAAAATATTCAGGGCAAAAAGACAAAAAAAAAATGGGGTCTTAGGTCAAAATTTGGGGTATGACAATAATGTCTCAGTGAATTCTCTTAATACTAGGCTATAGGTGACCTCGGGGAAACCTATGGTCACCACGTGTCTAAAACGCAACCTGACGGTTGAGTATCGTGCGTGAGGCTTACATAGACGGTCGTGTACTGCTAGATCCGTCATAGGGTCATCTTATTTGTTCCCTTCGTGTCATGGCGGTCAAGGGATCCTTGGACCGCTAACTCAAGATGCACTAAACGCATCAAGACATAACCTAACATGTTCATGACACGGTACTAAACCGGACGATTAGGGAAACCTAAGATCATCGTTGGTAAACATACATAACTTGTTCTATTGCTAAGCTATACATATCTAACCTCATAGCGTAAACATAATCGTACCATATCGTACATCTTCATATTCATATATTAGGTTAGATGTTAGCGTCATAACATAATTATCTTGGTTGATTTTACGGGTTATAGTCGAGTGGAGTAACCCCGAGTATATGCCTAAACATGACCGATGAACCTAGCTAGGGAACATCGGACTCCCTCAGTGTCGTGCGGGTCCCTTGCGGCTTAAACCGTTCCCCTAATGTGAACCTCTTGTATCCCCCTAGCGTGGATAGTAAGAGACACGACACCTACATCTTAATTACTCAGTGACATGCGACCCCCTTGCGGAGCTTATCCCGTTCCCATGAAGAGAACCCCTTGAATCCCACCTAGCGTGGATTGCAAGAGACATGCACCTACATTATTCATTAAAGTCTTGTCGTAACATACATAAGGTCATAAACATAACTTGATTGACTGTTCACCACGAGTCCGTAACCTACTCGCTTAAGCGGTGAAACAATTCACATAATCTTGGTCATACGTAACTTAAGCCCAAAGAGCTTAATTCTAAGATTGCATACTTATTCTCGACTACCTAAGTCGAGGCTCTAGGGTTTCACCCATTCTTATACTTGTATTCCTACCCGCAACATAATTGTGATCCCTATCTTAAACTCATAAACTATCCTCCGCCGGTTGCGATTATTGCCATGATTCTAAATACGATAAAACGTATGTTGCATGCACCGTTATGGCTTATTATCATGTGTTTCTGCTCTCTTTCAAGGTCATATACGTTAAAGGTTTATAAAGAATGTCTCGGACGATACTGATGCACAAAAAAATGGTTTTTCGGGCAAGCTGCCCTGGCACAGTTCGCTTAAGCGAAGTTCCAAGTGAACTGGTTTGCTGAGGAGTTTGCTTAAGCGAACTTGTGAGCGAACAAGAGTGCAATTCTGTAATGCAGTTCGCTTAAGCGAACAGAGCTTCGCTTAAGCGAAGTTCATCAGTATCAGACCTGCAGAATTCACAATTTTGAGCAGAAACACTAGAAATCAAGCCTCTAACACATGCATTACACCCAGAAGACATAGAAAACATCATGGCATTTATTCATGGCAACAATTAACACAATCTAGCAGATTCTAGCAAAAAGGGGTACAAATTTCATATTCAAAACCTAATATAGGATTTAGCTAAAACATGCTCTCTTGCATAAAATCTATACTACCAAGGTGAGAATTCTATCTAAGAACTCACTTGATGCTCTCATGCTTGATTCACCAGTAATTAATGTTGTGAAGGATTGATGGAGTTTAGAGAGGGTTAGGGTTCGAAAATGTAGAGATAAGGAGGAGAAATATATGTTTTTCAAACTTAGTGAGAGAAGTTCATGAGGAAAATGAAGTTTCCCACTCTAAACCTCCTTTTATACCTCTTGCATGTAATTACCAAAATGTCCTTGGTCTTGATCGTTCTTCCTCTGGCACTGATAATTCAACCCGCGTTTACACTGACACTGATACTTAACCCGTGCTTGCCTGCCAAAACGTAATAAACACTTCCATCATACTTATTTTCCTTAAACATTTCGCCCTCAGACGCGTCGATTAGTATTAATCCATTAGCTGACGAGTGGGATATTACAAGGGTTCTCCGTTTAGCCATCTTTTCATGTATTTTTTTTTTAAACTTAGTTCATTTGTAACGCCCTATTTTATTTATTTAATTATTTGATTGAGTTTAGAGTCTTTTTGAATAATTTATTTGATTTATGGTGATGTGTGTTATTTTTGTGTTATATGTTGGTGTTTTAGTAGCATATTATATTATAATATATATGTTATTTGGTGTATTATTTTTATTAAGTGGGGGAGATATATATTTAGTTTAGAAATAAATAAGATTATGAGGAAAAGAGTAGTTTTGGAGTATAAGAGTAATTAGGGTTAATATAAGAGGTAGAGAATAGAAAAGTTAGAAAACATAACACGTTCAATTTTTGGAGAAAAGTGGAGAAAGAGGAGAACTCAGAGAGAACCCTAGGAAAGAAGAACGCTGCTGTTGATTTCAGAAACCAATCTAAGGTAAGGGTGAGACTAACCTTCATTAATATCAAGTTGTAATTCATAGAAATTAATCGTTGTTGTAGTTTTTAAGAATTTGGGAAATTAGGTTAAAATCAATAAAGATGGTAGAAAGTGTATGAATTTCATGAATTAACGTAGAGAAGTGATGTCTAAGCTGTAGAATAGTCATAGGTAGAGTTTTCTATCAATTTGGGGATTTGGGTTGATGAAATTAGGGTTTTTGGGGTGAAAACTGGTCTATTCCCGTAGAGTTGTCTGTCGCAACTCGCCACAGCGAGTAAACCTACTCGCCTCGCGAGCTGCACAGTTACAGCATCGTCTATTTTGCGTTCTTGCGTCTTTTTCACCCATTTCTGTTTCGATTTGGCTTTTGGTGTAAACATAAAAGTTGTAGATAATTGAGTTAGCTTTCTAATGGCTTTGGAGTGACTTGAAAATGTTTTGTGAATCTTGAGTTATGATAAAAACACTCCAAGTGTGTTTTGGGAAAACCATTCTCTGTTTTGCATTCTTGTGTCATTTTCACCCGTTTCTATTTTGAACTGGCTTCTGGGGTAAACATGGAAGTTGTAGATAATTGAGTTAGATTTCCAGTGGCTTTGGTTTGACTTGAAAATGATTCTTAGTTTTTGAGTTATGATGAAAATACTCTAGGGAGGTCTTAGTGAAATTTTATGGAAATTAACCCAAAACTTATGGATTGTCTCTAAACTTCAAGCTTGTGTACTAGGAGTTTAATTAAGGTTTTTATGAGTATTTAACCTATGTTTTAATGAATCTAACTTGGTTTTGTGTGAGTATATTTGATTGATGAATATGATGCTATATGGTGTTGTTCGTGATTTAATATTGAATTATGAAGTTGATGTTGCTGTTTTAAGATGGTGTCGTTGCATTTGAGTCGTGTCGTTGCATTGAGTCGTGTTGTTGCATAACATAGTCAGCGATGGGGGCTTAATGCCTGACAGATCCTTTTATGACATTAGCGATGGGGGCTTAATGCCTGACAGGTCCTTTTTGACCTTAGCGATGGGGGCTTAATGCCTGACAGATCCTATTTGACCTTTAGCGACGGGGGCTTATGCCCTGATGGTACCACATGCATATTGCATTGTCGAGTCGATGTGATGTTAAGATGAGTTGTTGTTGTCGTTGCATTGTAGAGTCGTCATTGCATAATATAATTGATGATCATTTGAGAAGTTGTTGCTGTTGTTTATTATGATGTTGTTGTTGTTGTTGACGATGTTGTTGTTGTTGTTGATGATGTTGTTGTTGATTATGATGTTGTTGTTGTTGTTGTTGAAGATGTTGTTGTTGTCAAATGATGTTATGTGATGTTTATTCTATGCTGGATATATGGTTGTTGATTATCTTTTATGAATTGTTGCTTGCTATTAATGAATGTGAAATCTCACCCCTTCTGCTTGAAAATGTTGCTCTTCGTATGAGTAACTTGCAGGTAACGAAGAATAGTGCAGTTGTGAGTAATCTCCGCCGTGTCGTCTAGGATGATCTGATACGTTACGGGATGGGGATTGTCTATTGCATGTTTTCCTTGTTACGTATTTCCTTTTTAATGATGTTGAACTATTTTCATGAGAACTATTTAAGATACTGATGTTGTGGCCTCTAAGAGCCAAAGATTGTTATAAGATTGATAACATGCAAAATACAACACTATTTCAGCTCGTTTTGTGTGTAGTTCAGGCTTAGATTCTCTTGTTTTTGCCTATGTTATGCTGGTTGTTTGGTTATGTTTCAGGTACACAACAATAGAGGCCTCCATGCGCAGAAACGGCGAAATTCGGCAAGAGAAACGAAGAAATAAGCAAGTCCTGAAATTCCAGCTTCAGGGTGACGGCCGTCACACTCTGTGACGGGTTGACCGTCACCCTTCAACACAACCGACCCGTCACCAGCATCTCAGGCCGTCAACAACCCGTGACGCGCAGACCGTCACACCCTGTGACGCCCGTCACGGGTCCGGGAGAATCAGTCTCCCCCACGATTCAGAGCAGTTCTGCAGTTTTCTTCCCACTTTCTCCATCTTCAGTGCACGACCAGACCACGTTTTGAGGGCGGATTTGGCTTATAAATAGGTCCAAAGAAGAGTGAAAGAGGGTTGGAAAAGTTTAGAAAGCATTAGACTTACAGATAGTTTTTTTTTTCCTTTGTAATTTGCATAACTTTTTAATTTACAATTTCTGGATTCAAACTTGTTCCTGTTGCTTGCTGCGGTTGCTGTAGTATTCAATTCCATCTCCAAGTTTGTTCAATTGTTTTTAGCAAGTGGGATTATACTCAATTAAAGTGTTCATTTAATTACAGGTTCAGTTTACTTTGTTTCTAAATTATTCACTCTGTTTCTTTTGTTATCCTGTTTCAATAACCATATGCTGAACATGAATCGTTGTTTATTTACCATTTACACCATGTCTGAGTAATTATATAAAGTGTCCGGAATGTAGAAACAGTCGTACCAATGATATTCAGCTGAAAAGTATGATTGAATTTTATAGCAGGATTTATTTTTATGTCTGATTATTCTGATTTTAAACGATAAATTTTATGGTATCTGTTTCGTATCGAAAGAACGGGACTCATAACTGTCTGTAGAATAATCAGGAATTATTTTAGTAATTTAGCGATAGCATTTTCTTAAAGTAATTTTGACATTCTTAATTTTCAAAAACGCAATTTTAAACGCTAAGTCATACACGCGAAAGCTGATGACTGTGAGTTTAAAATACGGATTTAGTATTGCGAAAGCATACTGATTTCTTTAAATTAAAATTATTCTAAAAATAACTTTTCAAACAAAACTGGATTATTTTGAAATAAAAGGAATTTTGACGTTATAAGGCGAACACGCGAAAGCGGTCGAATAGATTATAAAGTTAGGATTTTTATGTCGCGATCGTGAAAGCGAAGCGACTTCTTTTTAATTTAATCCTTTTACGTGCGAAAATATTTTCCTACTATAAAACTAAATACTACTCAGCTGATATCAACGGTCGACGTAAACTATGTTCCGGGCACTCGTTTATTAATTAGTTAATCAAACCTATTTAATTTCTCAGTTTTTCACCCACATAATTTAGAATCGCCTTAGATAAACAACGTAACAATTAATTACGGTAGTTGACATTGGTCTCTGTGGATTCGACAACCTTTTATACTAAAACAGATATTTCCGTACACTTGCGGTCCTATCAAGTTTTTGGCGCCGTTGCCGGGGACCATTTTGGCAATATCGTAACACCATTGTTACACCGTATAGACTAAGGCATTTATTTTCTTTTTATCGCTTTTCGTCGATTATATGCCCAGTACTCGCACCTCCGAGGACGACCTAGTAGAACCAGTCGACGAAATCGAACGTTTTTTACGTATTAGACGCCAAATTGAACGAATACACGCTCAAATGGCGCAAGCTCATAACGCGAACCGTCCTCTTAAGGACTTTGCCGTCCCATCCCAGGACGAGCCTCACTCGAGTATTGTTAACCCGACGATTCAGGCTAACAACTTTGAGTTGAAACCCTCTCTGCTGCAAATCGTGCAGCAAAACCAGTTTTCCGGTAATTCCACGGAAGACCCGAATTTGCACCTCTCCGTGTTTGTGCAATTCGCTGATACGCTTAAGTGCAATGGCGTTGATCCCGAAGCCATTCGCCTGCGTTTATTTCCTTTCTCCCTCAGAGATAGAGCCAGAGCTTGGCTACAATCTCTGCCGTCAAATTCCATTACGACATGGAATGAGTTGAAAAAGGCGTTCCTAGCAAGATATTTCCCTCCTAGTAAAACCGCCCAGCTCAGGAACCAAATTACCTGCTTTAGGCAGACAGACGGCGAGTCGCTTTTTGAAGCATGGGAGAGATACAAGGAATTAATGAGAGCTTGTCCCCATCATGGATTAGAACAATGGCTCATAATTCACACGTTTTATAATGGCGTGCTCTACAATACAAGAATGACCATTGATGCCGCAGCTAGCGGAGCCCTAATGGACAAACCCTTCCAGGAGGTATATGAGCTTATTGAGAATATGGCGCAAAACCATTATCAATGGGGAAGCGAACGCACTCCTGTCGAGAAATCTCAACCTAAGGGAGGTATGCACGAAGTCAGCAACTTTGACCACATGAACGCTAAAGTGGATGCTTTGTTTCACAAGTTGGATAACTTGAAACTCGCTCCACCAGCTACAGTAGCTGCCGTGACTCCCAACTGTGAAATATGCGGAACCCCCGGGCATGTTGCTGCCGAATGTCAGTTGTTAGCTGAAGCTGATCAAGTGAATTACGCGCAAGGAAATCCGTACGCTAACACGTATAATCCAGGATTGAGAAACCACCAAAATTTCTCCTACAAAAAAAACAATCCTACCTTTGCGCCAAGTCCCGCACCTGCAGCACCCCCTGGTTTCCAAAATCAAAGAGGAGCCCCTGTTGCTCCGAAAAAGTCTAACCTGGAGCTCATGATGGAAAACTTCATTTTAGCTCAAACTCAGCAAAACAAGGAGTTTATGAACCAAAACGTTCATACGAATGAATTGATTAAGCAGTTGGCACATAAAGTTGACTCCATGGCTACTCATAATAAAATGCTTGAGACGCAGATATCCTAAGTGGCCCAACAACAAGCAGCTACAGCTGCCCCAACTGGAACATTTCCGGGCCAACCGCAACCAAATCCTAAGGGACATGTTAACGCGGTAACGCTACGAAGCGGAACTGAGTTAGATAACAATCCCACTGCTGTGAGAGTTAAGAGCCGTGATGAAGAAAAGGGTAAAGACCCTGTGAGTAAACCAAATGACGTTGGAGAGACATCTAAATCTCAGGAGGTAAAAGAAAAAGAGAAAGAAAACCCTTATGTACCTCCTCCACCTTATAAACCTTCAATCCCTTACCCTCAAAGACTCATGAAGTCTAAAACTGAGGGCCAGATTAAGAAGTTTGTAGAACTTCTAAAATCTCTTCATCTCAGTATTCCTTTTTCGGAGGCGATTACTCAAATGCCTTCGTATGCAAAATTCTTAAAGGAAATTCTGACTAACAAAAGGAAGATTGATGTTGATGAGACTGTAGCACTTACTGAGGAGTGCAGCGCTATAATTCAAAATAAGATGCCACCCAAGTTAAAAGATCCAGGGAGTTTTTCAATTCCTTGCGTTATAGGCAGTCACATCATTGATAAAGCCTTGTGTGATTTAGGAGCTAGTGTGAGCTTGATACCTCTGTCCATCTGTAAAAAGCTAAACCTAGGAGAGTTGAAACCAACCAGAATGTCTTTGCAATTAGCTGACCGTTCGATTAAACATCCAGTGGGGATAATCGAAGATGTCCCTCTTAGAATCGGTCAACTATACATCCCCACTGACTTTGTAGTCATGGATATTAGTGAAGACTCTATAACTCCTATCCTTTTAGGAAGACCTTTCCTAGCCATCGCAGGTGCCATCATTGATGTCAAGAAAGGAAAACTCACATTTGAGGTTGGAGATGAGAAGATTGAGTTCATTTTGTCTCAATTTATGAAAAGCCCCTCCATAAATGATACATGTTGTTTTGTTGACATAATAGATGCATGTGTCAAGGAGTTTTCAACTGAAGCTGAACCATCTGAGGAAATAATTGAAGATACAATAGAGGAAGTAAAAGAGATGGAAGAAGTCAGTGACGAGGAGGCCGAAATTTCTCGCATTCTTGAATGCCTCGACCAAACTTCTGATCCATTCGCCGAGCCAGATCACCCCAAGATCGAGCTAAAGGAACTTCCTAAGAACCTCAGGTATGAGTTCCTAGATAAGGAGCATAATTGCCCCGTGATAGTTAGCGCAGAGTTAGGGAAAGAAGAGACGGGTAAACTCCTTGCTGTTTTAAGAAGATATCCTAAAGCAATAGGCTACACAATTAATGATCTCACGGGAATCAGTCCCTCTGTATGTATGCACAGAATTATGCTGGAAGAGGACTCTAAAACCTCTAGAGAACATCAGCGGAGGCTGAACCCCAATATGAGCGAAGTTGTCAAAAAGGAAGTTATGAAACTCCTAGATGTTGGGATCATATATCCTATATCCGATAGCAAGTGGGTTAGTCCAGTGCACGTAGTGCCAAAGAAAGGAGGGATGACTGTAGTTCAAAACGAGAAGGGCAAATCAGTCGCCAAGCGGACGGTAACGGGATGGAGGATGTGCATCGACTACAGAAAGTTGAACACAGCCACTAGAAAAGATCACTTTCCTCTCCCGTTTATTGATCAAATGCTC
Organism: Medicago lupulina; assembly: GCA_958299785.1. Classification (NCBI taxonomy): domain Eukaryota; kingdom Viridiplantae; phylum Streptophyta; class Magnoliopsida; order Fabales; family Fabaceae; genus Medicago; species Medicago lupulina. The sequence continues at coordinate 77,975,134 of OY283139.1, forward strand.
GAGCGTCTTGCAAGGCACTCATATTTCTGCTACCTTGATGGTTATTCAGGATTCTTTCAAATCCCTATCCACCCGGACGACCAAGAAAAGACCACATTTACATGTCCCTATGGAACATTTGCTTATCGGCGAATGCCATTCGGACTGTGCAATGCACCCACCACGTTCCAAAGATGCATGATGGCAATCTTCGCCGACTTCCTAGAAGATATTCTGGAAGTTTTCATGGATGATTTCTCCGTATGTGGGTCTAATTTTGAAGACTGTCTTGGTAATCTTGAGAAAGTTCTGGAGAGGTGTGTGAAAGTCAATCTAGTACTTAACTGGGAAAAATGCCACTTTATGGTCAAAGAAGGCATAGTCCTTGGCCACGTGGTGTCCAATAGAGGAATTGAGGTTGACAAAGCAAAAATCGAAGTTATTGAGAATTTGCAACCTCCCACAACTGTAAGAGAAGTCCGGAGTTTTCTGGGACACGCTGGTTTCTACACGCGGTTCATCAAAGACTTCTCAAAAATCACTAAGCCTTTAACCGGCCTTCTGATGAAAGACGCTGAGTTCATCTTTGATGAACAATGCCTTGAGTCTTTCCAACTGCTGAAACGTGCATTGATCTCTGCCCCTATAATGCAACCTCCAGATTGGAGCCAACCATTTGAGATCATGTGCGACGCTAGTGATTATGCAGTAGGTGCAGTTTTAGGACAGCGCAAAGATAAGAAATTGCATGCAATCTATTACGCTAGTAGGACACTTGACGAAGCTCAGATTAACTATGCCACAACTGAAAAGGAGCTTCTAGCCATTGTCTTCGCAATTGATAAATTTCGTTCTTACCTAGTGGGATCAAAGATTATCATTTACACAGACCATGCAGCTATCAGGTACCTACTAAGCAAGAAAGATGCAAAGCCAAGACTTATTCGGTGGATACTACTACTTCAAGAGTTTGACATGGAGATCCGAGATAAAAAGGGAACAGAGAATGTAGTCGCGGATCACCTGTCAAGAATTCAAGATGGTCAGCTGGAGGAGGTGCCCATAAATGATTGCTTTCCCTACGAAAGACTGGTGTCTTTTGTGAAAGCGGAGGCACCTAGATATGGTCACCTCGTAGATTTTCTGGAAGAAGGGAGTTCCGGCATTAAAAAGATACCAGAAGAGGCAAGTGTTTTAAGTAATACCGCTACCCCATGGTACGCTGACATCATAAACTATCTGGTTGCTGGAATCCTACCTCCCGACTTGACCTATCAGCAAAAGAAGAAATTCTTCCACGACCTTAAGCAATACTACTGGGATGATCCCCTCTTATTCAAAAGAGGTGTGGACGGCATTTTCCGTCGGTGTATCCCGGAAGAGGAAATAGAGAGCGTCATCACGCATTGTCATTCCTATCCCGTTGGAGGACACATGAGTAGATCAAAAACTGCAGCGAAAATTCTTCAAGCTGGCCTCTATTGGCCCACCATCTTTCGAGATGTTCATGTTTTCGTTTCAGAATGTGACCGGTGCCAGCGATCAGGAAATATCTCTAGCAGGAATGAAATGCCACAAAAGTTTATCCTAGAGGTGGAAGTTTTAGATGTCTGGGGAATTGACTTTATGGGTCCTTTCCTACATCTATGGGAAATAAATATATACTCATTGCTGTGGATTACATGTCAAAATGGATCGAGGCCATTGCCTCTCCTACTTGTGATACAAAAGTAGCGGTAAAAATGTTTAAAAACATTATATTCCCAAGATTTGGTGTCCCAAGACTAGTCATCAGTGACGGGGGTTCTCATTTTATTTCGAAAATATTTAAGAACCTCCTAACAAAGTACGGGGTACGTCATAGAGCAGTTACTCCCTATCATCCCCAAACCAATGGGCAGGCAGTGATCTCTAATCGAGAAATTAAGCAAATCCTAGAGAAAACTGTCTCTGTCTCAAGAAAAGACTGGTCCTTGAAACTGAACGATGCCTTATGGGCTTATCAGACCGCCTATAAAACACCCATTGGTACCACTCCTTTCAAGCTCGTTTATGGAAAATCGTGCCATCTTCCGGTTGAGCTCGAGCACAAAGCTTATTGGGCCATAAAAGCCCTAAACATGAATCATAGCGAAGCTGGGGAAAAAAGGATGTTGGATCTTCATGAGTTAGAGGAGTTGCGGCTCGATGCGTATGAAAATGCCTTGATTTATAAGGAAAGAACTAAGAAATGGCATGACATACGCATTATAAGACGTGAATTTAATGAGGGTGAGTTAGTGTTGCTGTTTAATTCTAGGTTAAGGCTTTTTCCTGGAAAGCTTCGCTCTCGATGGAGTGGACCATTCGAAGTTACTAAAGTAAATCAATCTGGTGCCATTGAGGTCTGGAGCGAATCCACTGGTAAATTCCTAGTGAATGGCCAAAGATTAAAGCACTACCACCCAGCAGAGAAAGTAGGACATGTCGCTACTCTTGTTATGTGTCCCCCTTGATTGTGTCACTCTGTAATGTCGAGCTCCCGACGTAAAACGAAGCGCTGAATGGGAGGCAACCCATTAATCTCATTTTTCTTTTAGCAAAGTTTTCGAGTAGGATGTTTTCTCAATAAGTGTCAATCGCTCAAAGGAGTTTTCCAATAAGTCAACGACGGGTAGACCGTCATGCCTTGTGACGACCGTCATCCTTCCCGACGGTCCTCCCTCGTGACGCCCGTCATTGTGCTGACGCCTGTACCGTCATCCTTGGTGACGCCCGTCACCGTGCTCAGAAATTCAATTCTGACTCTTGAAATTTGAACAGACGTGGGTCCCACACGTCAAACCCCAACCTTTCACTTAAAACACGTTTCTCTTTTTCCTTCACTTGCATCCGTTTTTCTTCTTCTTCTTCTTCGTAACACCCTTTCCATAACTACCAAACCTCCATTTTCAATCTCAAACACTAACCCCATTCCCAAATTCATTCACCATTCATCACATTCACATCACAAAACCCATTTCTTTCCCTTTCCCGTTTTCGCAAACCCATTTTTTCCCCTTTCCCGTTTTCGCGTGACACAATACAGTGGGGTTCAGATTTTATGTTGTTTAACAAGGTATGGCCGCTCGAAACAGACGCGTGGACTACATGGGAATCGAGTTTAAGGATGATGCGCAGCGGACACGGTTCGAAAAGCTATCCAAACGCATGATCACGGCGACGAGGTATGCCGACGAAACTTGTCTCCGAACCTTAGGATTATTTGATAGCGTAGACTGGATGTTTAACCAGATCGGGTGGGGTCATTTCTTGACTCTGCGGCACCCGACGTACGAGCGCATTACCTTAGAATTTCTTAGTTCCCTCACGTACACGTATGCTCAGAGAGTCCGTCACGGTTTCGAAGGCACTAGTTTTAGACTGTTTGGCCAGGATTTTTTGCTTAGCCATAATGAAATAGGAAATCTGCTTCAGTTCCAGACCTCCCATCAATCCGTTGACGGAGTCCCGTCTCAGGGACCTTGGACTACTGAGTTTGGTCTGTTTTGGAAGAAACTGACGGGCACGTTAGCAACTTCTACGGACGGTAATAAATCGTCCCGCATTCATAACCCCGCCATTCGCTATTTTCATAGAGTCCTCGCGCACACTATTTTTGGTAGAGGAGAGAGCATGGGGGTAGTTAATCTAAGAGAGCTTTACATTATTCATTGTGTTTTTGCTGACAAGCAGGTTAATTCAGCGGCTTTTATGCTCGCTCATATGTTTAAAATGGCCACCTCCGGTAATGGACACATTGCTTTCGGTGGCCTCATCACCTCGATCGCATACGCGTTAGGTTTCCGTGAGCATATCTTACAATTAGCCCCTGTGCAGGGCAACATGCTGATTGACTTGAGCTCGTGCCTATCACAAAAGCTCGTCAAGAGAGAGGGTGAGTTGTTTTGCTTGATGATCCGTAATGAGGTCAAGAGTCGTATTAAGCTTCCAAACCCCTCCATCACTGATGTTAGGGATGAGGAAAATTGGTTTTATGTCGACCCTGACGAGGAAGGAGAGGATACCGATGCGGAGATCGAGCGTCAGACTAGGCTCTCTCCCCCGCGCCCGCATGCACCTCCTCTTCACACACACACTCACTCTGACCCACCCCCTTCCCGCCCTCGAGATTTTGATTTTTCTGCAGGTACTTCTACTTCCGAGAGCCAGATGGTGTATGAGCTTAACGCTCTCAGACATGAGGTAGCAGACCTACGCGCAGCCCAGGAGGAACGGAACGACCGGGATGCAGAGCGGGATCATCTTATGCGCGTCAACAGCCACATGATACGCCAAATGTTTACGTGGATGACACGGCAGGGTATGCCTCCGGCCAACTCCGATGACGATTGAGCAGGTTCTGTTTTCTTTTTCACTCTATTATCAGATCATTGGGGACAATGTCTAGTTTTAGTGTGGGGGAGGAAACTCACTTTTCCTTCTTTAGTTATTTCAGTTAATTTACCTATTTTCTTTATTTATTTCAGTTAGTTTATTTGCTTTCTAGTTCTAGGTGATAAGAATGTTAACTGCATGCACTGTCGAGTTTTTTTTTATGCTGTTGTTTTTGTTTTGTTATTTAATTCTCCAATTCCTTGAACCACTTTAAGGCTGAGTTTGATGATGATTTTGTGCATAAACACCTTTTCCTTTTTAAGTTTCACTAAACTCATATCATATTTCAATGTGAAAATTCTCTTTTTGAGAAAAGCACAAAGTTGCAGTCTTTGAGTAATTGTGTAGGTAAGTATTTTAAGGAGCACGTTCTAACTTCAATGGTAAATCAACCCTTAAAAGTTTTCAGAGTAAAAGTAGTATAAGTTAGTGTGGGGGAATAAAAATCAAATCAAGAGGGGCGGAAGCAAATATATTTATAAGGGAACATCATTGAATCTGGGGGGTCGGGAGTAGGCCTCACTTGCTTCCCACGTGAAGATGGTGTCTCTGAATATCAAAAATAGCTTCCGTAAATTCCTTCTTATAACTGTGAAAAAAGGGGTCAGAACAAATACATATATATAGGGGGCATCATTGACTCTAGGGGGTCGGGAGTAGGCCTCACTTGCTTCCCACGTGAAGATGGTGTCTCTGAATATCAATAAAAATTCTGCAGTTCCCCAAAGTGTATAAATGTTAAATGATCAAAGTGATTCCCATCTCTCTCATATGAAATGAAGAAGGAACTTTTCTCGGTTTATTTATTGTTGAAGTTAGAACCTGTTTTCCTCATAATACCTCTTACACAGGCGCAATAAAAAGGCCGGACTTCACACACACACTCACTTGAAATATTGTTGTAGGGTTGATGTGATCCTTGATAAGTGTATAGGTTGTGATAAGTGCACCTGAGAACAAAGCCTTGAAAAATAAAAATGCAATTGATTACTAGTTGATTATATTTTTCTGCATTATGTTGCTATTGTCCCCTGTCTCTTGCTTGAGGACAAGCAATGGTTCAAGTGTAGGGGAGTTTGATAACATGCAAAATACAACACTATTTCAGCTCGTTTTGTGTGTAGTTCAGGCTTAGATTCTCTTGTTTTTGCCTATGTTATGCTGGTTGTTTGGTTATGTTTCAGGTACACAACAATAGAGGCCTCCATGCGCAGAAACGGCGAAATTCGGCAAGAGAAACGAAGAAATAAGCAAGTCCTGAAATTCCAGCTTCAGGGTGACGGCCGTCACACTCTGTGACGGGTTGACCGTCACCCTTCAACACAACCGACCCGTCACCAGCATCTCAGGCCGTCAACAACCCGTGACGCGCAGACCGTCACACCCTGTGACGCCCGTCACGGGTCCGGGAGAATCAGTCTCCCCCACGATTCAGAGCAGTTCTGCAGTTTTCTTCCCACTTTCTCCATCTTCAGTGCACGACCAGACCACGTTTTGAGGGCGGATTTGGCTTATAAATAGGTCCAAAGAAGAGTGAAAGAGGGTTGGAAAAGTTTAGAAAGCATTAGACTTACATATAGTTTTTTTTTTTCCTTTGTAATTTGCATAACTTTTTAATTTACAATTTCTGGATTCAAACTTGTTCCTGTTGCTTGCTGCGGTTGCTGTAGTATTCAATTCCATCTCCAAGTTTGTTCAATTGTTTTTAGCAAGTGGGATTATACTCAATTAAAGTGTTCATTTAATTACAGGTTCAGTTTACTTTGTTTCTAAATTATTCACTCTGTTTCTTTTGTTATCCTGTTTCAATAACCATATGCTGAACATGAATCGTTGTTTATTTACCATTTACACCATGTCTGAGTAATTATATAAAGTGTCCGGAATGTAGAAACAGTCGTACCAATGATATTCAGCTGAAAAGTATGATTGAATTTTATAGCAGGATTTATTTTTATGTCTGATTATTCTGATTTTAAACGATAAATTTTATGGTATCTGTTTCGTATCGAAAGAACGGGACTCATAACTGTCTGTAGAATAATCAGGAATTATTTTAGTAATTTAGCGATAGCATTTTCTTAAAGTAATTTTGACATTCTTAATTTTCAAAAACGCAATTTTAAACGCTAAGTCATACACGCGAAAGCTGATGACTGTGAGTTTAAAATACGGATTTAGTATTGCGAAAGCATACTGATTTCTTTAAATTAAAATTATTCTAAAAATAACTTTTCAAACAAAACTGGATTATTTTGAAATAAAAGGATTTTGACGTTATAAGGCGAACACGCGAAAGCGGTCGAATAGATTATAAAGTTAGGATTTTTATGTCGCGATCGTGAAAGCGAAGCGACTGCTTTTTAATTTAATCCTTTTACGTGCGAAAATATTTTCCTACTATAAAACTAAATACTACTCAACTGATATCAACAGTCGACGTAAACTATGTTCCGGGCACTCGTTTATTAATTAGTTAATCAAACCTATTTAATTTCTCAGTTTTTCACCCACATAATTTAGAATCGCCTTAGATAAACAACGTAACAATTAATTACGGTAGTTGACATTGGTCTCTGTGGATTCGACAACCTTTTATACTAAAACAGATATTTCCGTACACTTGCGGTCCTATCAAAGATGTTAAAAACTATTCCGCTGCATGATTATTGGATTTTTATAAAGACAGATTGTTTTAATAAATAGTACTTTTTATTCTATTTATATAGTGGAATTTTTGTAAGTTGAATGTAATGCTCCGCTTTTGATGAAAAACTCTGATATTCTTTATAACTATTTATGTTGGGAAAACGGGGTGTTACATCATTCGTCTTCAATCCCCATTTTATTCGTATTTTTATATGTATTTTAACCATACTTTAACGCTCGTCGCGTTCGTACTTTAATTCTCAATTTAATTTGCTTTTAAAAAAAATAAAAACTCTTCACACTTGAATTTTATTTCTCGTTTTTAATTACTTTTGAAAATTTTATTCGCCGAGAAGTGTCGTCGTTTCAAACGAAATTTCGGCTGAGAGGTATTTTAAAATACCTCATTTTTGTGGTTCCGAAGGGACAATTTTAAGAGTTTTATTATTCCATTTTATTATTTTTAATCATTTTCATTGTCTCATTTCCATCTTTACCCGTTTAAAGGTAATAGACAGGTCTCTTCTCGCATATTTATTTTCAGCATATTCGTCGATTACTATTTCAAAAGTAATCGGCAAGATCTTTTTTCTGCATGTTCGTCGGTTACTATTTCAAAAGTAATCGGAAAGATTTATTTTCAAGCATATTCGTTGGTTACTATTTCAAGGGTAATCGGCAGGATTTATTTTCATGCACAGTCGTCGATTACTATTTCAAAGGTAACTGGCATGATTTATTTTCTGCACATTCGTCGGTTACCATTTCAAAGGTAATTGGCAGGATTTTTTTTTTTTAGCATATTCGTCGGTTACTATTTCAAAGGTAATCGGCATGATTTATTTTCTGAACATTCGTCAATTACTATTTCAAAAGTAATTGGCAAGATTTATTTATTTTCAAGTATATTCGTCAATTACTATTTCAAAAGTAATTGGCAGGATTTATTTTCAAGCATATTCGTCAATTACTATTTCAAAAATAATTCACAGGATTTATTTTCAGCATATTCGTCGGTTACTATTTCAAAAGTAATCGGCATGATCTGTTTTCTGCATATTCGTCGGTTACTATTTCAAAAGTAATCGGCATGATCTTTTTTCAGCATATTCGTCGGTTACTATTTCAAAAGTAATCGGGAGTATTTATTTTCAAGCATATTCGTCAATTACTATTTCAAAAATAATTCACAGGATTTATTTTCAGCATATTCGTCGGTTACTATTTCAAAAGTAATCGGCATGATATGTTTTCTGCATATTCGTCGGTTACTATTTCAAAAGTAATCGGCATGATCTATTTTCTGCACATTCGTCGGTTACTATTTCAAAAGTAATCGGGAGTATTTATTTTCAAGCATATTCGTCGGTTACTATTTCAAAAGTAATCGGCAAGATTTATTTTCTGTATATTCATCGATTACTATTTCAAAAGTAATCGGCAGGATTTATTTTTTCAGCACATTTGTCGGTTACTATTTCAAAGGTAATCGACAGGATTTATTTTTTTCAGCATATTCGTCGGTTACAATGTCAAAAGGTAATCGGCAGGATTTATTTTCAGCACATTCGTCCGTTACTATTTCAAAGGTAATCAGCAGGATTTATTTTCATGCATATTCGTCGGTTACTATTTCAAAGGTAATCGGCAAGATTTATTTTCAGCACATTTGTCAATTACTATTTCAAAAGTAATCGGCATGATATATTATCTGAACATTCGTCGATTACTATTTCAAAGGTAATCGACAAGATTTATTTTCAGCACATTCGTCTTTTACCATTTTAAAGGTAATAGGCAGTCTTTCCTCCCCAGTGATACTTATCAATTTGTTCTCTACTCATCATTTCAATTGGTCAAAATTGATGTACTCGATATTTAAGTCTCTTCGACCCGTTGATTTAAGAAATCTCATCTTTTTAAATCCCCGTGACGAAGAAACTTAAATAGGGGCATCTGTCATACCCCAAATTTTGACCAGGGTTCTCCGTTTAACCATCTTTTCATGTGTTTTTTTTAAACTTATTTCATTCGTCTTCAATCCCCATTTTATTCGCATTTTTATCTGTATTTTAACCATACTTTAACGCTCGTCGCGTTCGTACTTTAATTCTCAATTTAATTTTCGTTTTTAAAAAAAAAAACTCTTCGCACTTGCATTTTATTTCTCGTTTTTATTTGCTTTTGAAAATTTTATTCGCCGAGAAGTGTCGTCGTTTCAGACGAAATTTCGGCAGAGGTATTTTAAAATACCCCATTTTTTTGGTTCCGAAGGGACAATTTTAAGAGTTTTATTATTCCATTTTATTATTTTTAATCATTTTCATTGTCTCATTTCCGTCTTTACCCATTTAAAGGTAATAGACAAGTCTCTTCTCGCATATTTATTTTCAGCATATTCGTCGATTACTATTTCAAAAGTAATCGGCATGATCTTTTTTCTGCATGTTCGTCGGTTACTATTTCAAAAGTAATCGGCAAGATTTATTTTCAAGCATATTCGTCGGTTACTATTTCAAAGGTAATCGGCAAGATTTATTTTCATGCACATTCGTCGATTACTATTTCAAAGGTAATCGGCATGATTTATTTTCTACACATTCGTCGGTTACTATTTCAAAGGTAATCGGAAGGATTTATTTTTTTCAGTATATTCGTCGGTTACTATTTCAAAGGTAATCGGCATGATTTATTTTCTGAACATTCGTCAATTACTATTTCAAAAGTAATTTGCAAGATTTATTTATTTTCAAGCATATTCGTCAATTACTATTTCAAAAGTAATTGGCATGATTTATTTTCAAGCATATTCGTCAATTACTATTTCAAAAGTAATTGGCAGGATTTATTTTCTATAGTATCCCGCTCATCAGCTAATGGATTAATACTGACCAACGTGTCAGATGGCGAAATGTTCAAGGAAATAAGTATGTTGGAAATGTTTATTACGAATTGGCGGGCAAGCACAAGTTATGTATCAGATCCCATGTAAACTCGAGTAAGACTGAGGGTATATTTGTATTTACGCGAAAGATGTATTTAAGGATGTTAGAGTTGGAAACTTCATTTTACTCATGTCTTTCTCTCTCTAGTTGAAGCATAAGAGTTTTCTCCTCCTTCTCTCTAACTCCTCCATCGCCTCTCTTCCTCTCCAATTCATCTATCTCTCCAAGTTTTATGCAATTGGTGATCAAGCATGGATTAAGTTGCTCTAACAAGCAAGGAAACAACAACATTGCAATGGTATAACTTTGGAACATGGGGATCAAAGTAAGCAAGAGGCTAGGGTTTGAGGTAATGTAGAATTGAAGATTGAAGTTGTGTTGGTGCTGTAACAATTAGAGGTGAGTTCTTAGATAGGTTTTCCCTTGGGTTATGTGTGATGATATAAGGTTATTGAGAAACTTAGGGATTTATGTAATTAGGTTTTCTTAATGCCCCTTTTATGAAATCTGTGGAAATGTGTTGTTTATTGCCATAAATCGTAACTACTATGTTTTACATGTTCTCTGGTTGATATGCATGCGTTAATAGCTTGAATTCAAGTTATTTCTGCTTAAAAATGCAATTTCTACAGGTCTGTCACGATTAGTGTTCGCTTAAGCGTGCAAGACCTCGCTCAAGCGAGCATGCCCAGGATGAACATGTTGAATGCTCGCTCAAGCGAGATTTCCCAGGCCAGGCTCATGAATGCTAGATACCATAATTCATGCTTGATTGACCAGTAATTAATGTTGTGAAGGATTGATGGAGTTTAGAGAGGGTTAGGGTTCGAAAATGTAGAGAGACGGAGGAGAAATATATGTTGTTCACACTTAGTGAGAGAAGTTCATGAGGAAAATGAAGTTTCCCACTCTAAACCTCCTTTTATACCTCTTGCGTGCAATTACCAAAATGTCCTTGGTCTTGATCGTTCTTCCTCTGGCACTGATATTTCAACCAGCGTTTACACTGATACTTAACTCGTGCTTGCCTGCAAAAACGTAATAAACACTTCCATCATACTTATTTTCCTCAAACATTTCGCCCTCAGACGCGTCGATTAGTATTAATCCATTAGCTGACGAGTGGGATATTACAAGGGTTCTATGTTTAACCATCTTTTCATGTCTTTTTTTTTTTAAAACTTATTTCATTCGTCTTCAATCTCCATTTTATTCGCATTTTTATCTGTATTTTAACCATACTTTAACGCTCGTCGCGTTCGTACTTTAATTCTCAATTTAATTTGCTTTTTTAAAAAAAAACTCTTCGCACTTGCATTTTATTTCTCGTTTTTATTTGCTTTTGAAAATTTTATTCGCCGAGAAGTGTCGTCGTTTCAAATGAAATTTCGGCAGAGAGGTATTTTAAAATACTTCATTTTTTTGGTTCCGAAGAGACAATTTTAAGAGTTTTATTATTCCATTTTATTATTTTTAATCATTTTCATTGTCTCATTTCCGTCTTTACCCGTTTAAAGGTAATAGACAGGTCTCTTCTCGCATATTTATTTTCAGCATATTTTTGTCAGGCCAGGCTCATGAATGCTCGCTCAAGCGAGCTAAACCTCGCTCAAGCGAATTTTTGTCAATAGCCAACCTTGAGGATCTCGCTTAAGCGAGATAAGGCTCGCTTAAGCGACTTGTTACAGGACAGCACGTCCGGAAAACCTTTTTCTAGCATTCTCGTGTCATCCGAACTTTCCTAGCAAACCTTTAACTTCTCTGATTTTTTAAAAGAAAGCAGAATCGCATGATAGCAAGCCATAAAAATGCATACATCGTATGTTTTTCCGAAATTAGAACCATGGCAATAATCACATTCCGACGGAGGATAGTTACGAGTTATGATATTTTAAGGTTCACAATTAGGTTATGGGTAGAAATGCAAGTCTAAGGATGGGTGAACCCTAGAGCCTCGACTTAGGTAGTCGAGAATTAGTAAGCAATTCTAAGAATTAAGCTCTTTAGGTATAAGTTACGTAAGAACAAGATTATGCGAATCGTTTCACCGCTAAAGCGGGTAGTTTACGGACTCGTGGTGAACATTCGATCTAGTTATGTTTAGGCTCCCTTTACGTCACGATATGTAAGTAGCGCTTCACCGCTAAATGAGTAGGCTACGGACTCGTGGTGATCTCTCACGTTATGTTTATGACTCATGTAGACAAGACTTTATGAATAATGTAGGTGCCATGTCTCTTGCAATCCACGCTAGGTTGGATTCAAGGGGTTCTCTTCATGGGAACGGGGTAAGCTCCGCAAGGGGGCGGCATGTCACTGTATAATCAAGATGTAGGTGTCGTGTCTCTTACTATCCACGCTAGGGGGATACAAGAGGTTCACGTTAGGGGAACGGTTTAAGCCGCAAGGGACCCGCACGACACTGAGGGAGTCTGATGTTCCCTAGCTAGGTTCATCGGTTATGTTTGGGAATATACTCGGGGTTACTCCACTCGACTATATCCCGTAAAATCAACCAAGATAATTATGTTATGACGCTAACATCTAACCTAATAATTGAATATGAATATGTACGATACGTTACGATGATGTTTACACTATGAGGTTAGATATGTATAGCTTAGACAATAGAACAAGTTATGTATCTTTACCAACGACGATCTTAGGTTCCCTAATCGTCCAGGTTTAGTACCGTGTCATGAACATGTTAGGTTATGTCTTGATGCGTGTAGTGCATCTTGAGTTAGTGGTCCTAGGATCCCTTGACCGCCATGACACGAAGGAAACAAATAAGATGACCCTATGATGGACCTAGCAGTGCACGACCGTCTATGTAAGCCTCACGCACGATACTCAACCGTCAGGTTGCGTTTTAGACACGTGGTGACCATAGGTTTCCCCGAGGTCACCTATAGCCTAGGATTAGGAGAACTCACTGAGACATTATGTCTCATCCCAATCGTTATTTGTTTCAGATTAGCAGAGCAGTTGAGCAAGCTTATCGTCGGATGGATATTCAGCAAGGACCCGTTCGTACCTGCTGCAGGATGTTCGCATAGAATCAAGCATGTATTTTTATATTATTTGGATAGTTGTATGGTATCTCTGATGTACGAAAGTGTATTGTTGTATACAATATTCATTCGAAGTAATTTAAGTTGTAAATTTTTAATGCCTCCAGTACTAAAGATAATGCACATGCTAAACTTTCTAGATACGTTTAGTACGGGTGTTACATTTGGTATCAGAGCAGGTCGATTCAGATCGTGCCATGGGTCATTAAGTTTCAACTAAGGTAGTGGGACCATTGGGTTCCGCGTAAACGTTCTAATTGTCGTTGTTAGTTGAGCCTGTTCAACTCAATTTAGCACTCGACGGTTAGAACAGATACTTGAGAGCTGAATAGGACCTAGGAGGAACGAAGTATGCAACGAAGATGAACTGGGAAGTATGGACTCAGAACAAGTAGAAGTAAGAATCATCTTGTGCCGGAAGGTGGCCGAGGAATTATACAGCTGAAGTTAGTTTCCTTCGGGAACGCTAGTTCGAGTTTATCAGTTAAAGAAGATTTCGGAATGGAGAAGCCGGCATACATTGACGAAATCAGTATGTGCTCAGGAATAGTATTATGTGTAAGGTTCTAACGTTTGGAACGTCGAGAGAATCGGCAGAGTACCAAGACAAGTTATTGTAGCGGAAGAAGTTATGGTTTTATGTTAAGCGACGAAGGCATAAATTTCTAATGTACCGCGAATTGTGTCGATTGACGTTAATGCTTGTCATGCAAATGTTATTAATTAATTTCTTATTAATGCTAGAGATGAACGATGTGCATTGGGCTACTTGCGAAACAAGATTTTTATGTAAGAAATGTTTTTAGAAACGCAGAATTGAAGGAACTCATTAATAGCCAACCTGGGGACGAAATTTAAGTTCTCTCAAAAGCCGTCGGTTCGTCGCTAGGGTCCACTATGGCTATTGGGGGTTGTCTTCACAATCTTTTAAGCGATGAAAACCTTTTATGACATCAAGTATCGAATGCACATCACATCCTAAGATTTCCAATAGAAAAAGGCATAGACAGCCATTAACGGGATCGATTCGGTTCAAGGTGACGTTATAAGTTAACGTGCTAAGAGTTAAGGAGAAACTTGGATTTAGAGTTTCGAGATTCGGACATGCGTAGTAGTTGTATCGGAGGAGAGTACTTGAGGCAAGAGGTTAAGGTGGTGAAGTTTTATACAAGACCACATGATTTTCGGATCATAAGAAGCTGTGACTATTCCTCAAATCTATGTTTGTTTGAATAACCTGCTAAGACTCGCTACAATGATGGATTTTAATTACGAAGTTTGAAAATAGATACGAGCATACGAGTAATTGGAGTTGACACTCTTTGACTAAATGATTCTGCAGGTCCCGGTCCGGCACGACTCGCACAGAGCGTGCTGAACTCACTAGGAGCGACACTTGATGGCACAGATGTGTTATCGACTCGTTCCGTGGTTCTATGATGACGCCGGGGGCCCAGATTCATTATGTGATAGAGTCGTTAACGCCAATGACCCGTGTGCTAGTACTATGGAGACTTCTTGAGAAAGAAATCGACGAGCAAGCAATGGTATAATTAAGCAAGACATAGAATGCGAGAATACGAGGATGCGATGTTGAATGTTCAAGGGAAGCATGTACGAGTACATGATGAGAAACACGTAGTGGGAGGAATGCTAAGATCCACTCGTTTCGATGGGTGAACAATTATGGTTGAATTAGAATGAGGAATCAGAGTAGCGTAGCAGAATATGGTAAAAGTTTGACTGAATTGATGTTGTGCGATTTGTGATGTGTGAACTCACTTGTGTATGTTATGTTTTGGAATCCTAGTACCCTATTGCCAATTATCGTTAGAAATATGTAGTTTGTTGTCATGCATTGATTCAAAACTGTTTTTCAAGTACTGGAAATGTATTGTACATATTAGGACTTGATATTTGAGGTTTTTATGTTAAAATCATGATTTTCTACATTCTGGACTGATGAACTTCGCTTAAGCGAGATCCTATTCGCTTAAGCGAATTCTTGACAGAATCAACAGGTCCGTACACTTAGAAGTTCTCTTAAGCGAACTCATGAGCGAGCTATGCGCTTAGAGGCTCGCTTGAGCGAACGACGTCTGGAAACACATCTTGAAAACCTTCTTTGTGGCCCAGAATGCCGTCCAGCGTGATTCTTTGTAACTTTTATAACGTCGATGAACCCTCAAGGTCAAGAAACTAATGTACAATACATGATAAGACTTTATATGTAAGAAGCATGAATGACAATGACGTATTTCTAACGGTGAGCGGCATAAGAGAGTCGGGTAAGTTGTACCCGGATTGGCGACGAATACCTAGGTATGGGAATGACTACAAGCAAGACTCAGATATCAGATTTTACAAGATGTGGTTCATACGCCTTATGCCATGTTTGATGAGTAATAACGATACTTGCTATAGTTATGTAAACCATGAGTTTTTATGACTACTAGAGTTGAAATGTATCAAGGGACTTGGAAACGAAGTTTATTTTAAAAAATATGACGTTTTTAACATTTTTAAAACCAATGACGCACGTCGTAAGCGAGTAAGCTCACTTGAGATGTGCAAACTTCGAAACCAACTCTTCATTGGCGAGCTTGGGGCGAGTTGTACGACTTTTCTTTCAATAACAATGTAGTGACTCATCCTGAGGTTCTGAAGTACAATCATTGGATTCGGATTGAAATACTCTTTTGAGGTTTTGTATTACTTCATTCCAAGGACCCGAATTTTTATATTTAAAAATTTCTAAAACGAAACATCAAGACAAGTATCGTCATTATCTATCAGGATACGGCGCTAGAGGGGTATGTGAACCAAGACTGGCCAACGACTGTCAAGTGTATCGGCGTATTCGACTTCGTCTCTCATATTAGATTTTATGGGTTACCGTGAGTTCGGTGGTTTTGGATTTGAAGCAAGAATGAGAAGTTTTCTGAGATTTTGAAAGAAGACAAGAGTTTCGGGTAGACGTCCGATAAGCAATACCAACAGGAAGCAGACGCCTTAGATGTCCAGTAAGAATTTTGAAGAATGTCGGTTATATGGATGCCTGCTAGACCCTTTTGTATGAAATGTTACTTGAATGATGTTCCTACGACCATGCACGTTATTTTCTTTAAGTTACATGTTTTTTGGATGATCCTGATGCCTTAAGTTAATGGAGATTGAGGAAAAATATGAAAATTTTATTTCTTCATTTTCGGTACGAAGAAATTTCGCTAATAGCTAGATGATTTCGTTATCAGCGAAATTCCCCAGAGTCAGTTAGCTAATAACAAAACTGTGGTGGCAAAGACAGAGCCATTTCGCTATCGATGAAATTTTGGCGAAAATGGCACACCAAGTTTCATTATTGTCTAGCTTTTGGGCCTGACGTACCACTTGAAACCACTTGTTTTAACACGGATTAAAAACCCTCGATCTCTAATAACATAAGGGGATATCACAACTAAGCTTTTCAAGTTAAATGCATGGGACGTACGAACATCTTTCATTAACAACAACACTTAAGAGAATTGGGTACATGTTATGTCAACCTCTTCAGATGCTTCAGCAAGTCGTCTCACCGGTCTATCAATTGGAAGTATACGGATATAGTGGAAATGCTTGAGTATGTATAAGGGTGAAAGGTATCTCATACACAATCGAGCACTGCAGGGAAAACCTGGATTCCGGTCAATTACTATTTCAAAAGTAATTGGCATGATTTATTTTCAAGCATATTCGTCAATTACTATTTCAAAAGTAATTGGCAGGATTTATTTTCAGCATATTCGTCGGTTACTATTTCAAAAGTAATCAGCATGATCTTTTTCTGCATATTCGTCGGTTACTCTTTCAAAAGTAATCGGCATGATCTTTTTTCAGCATTTTCTTCGCTTACTATTTCAAAAGTAATCGGCATGATCTATTTTCTGCACATTCGTTGGTTACTATTTCAAAAGTAATCGGCAGGATTTATTTTCAAGCATATTCGTCGGTTACTATTTCAAAAGTAATCGGCAAGATTTATTTTCTGTATATTCGTCGATTACTATTTCAAAAGTAATCGGCAGGACTTATTTTTTCAGCACATTCGTCGGTTACTATTTCAAAGGTAATCGACATGATTTATTTTTTTCAGCATATTAGTCGATTACTATTTCAAAGGTAATCGGCAGGATTTATTTTAAGCACATTCGTCGGTTACTATTTCAAAGGTAATCGGCAGGATTTATTTTCATGTGTATTCATCGGTGACTATTTCAAAGGCAATCGGCAAGATTTATTTTCAGCACATTCGTCAATTACTATTTTAAAAGTAATCGGCATGATTTATTTTCTGAACATTCGTCGATTACTATTTCAAAGGTAATCGACAGGATTTATTTTCAGCACATTCGTCTTTTACCATTTTAAAGGTAATAGGCAGTCTTTCCTTCCCAGTGATACTTATCAATTTGTTCCCTACTCATCATTTCAATTGGTCAAAATTGGTGTACTCGATATTTAAGTCACTTCGACCCGTTGATTTAAGAAATCTCATCTTTTTAAATCCCCGTGACGTAGAAACTTAAATAGGGGCATATGTCATACCCCAAATTTTGACCAGGGTTATTCGCATTTTTATCTGTATTTTAACCATACTTTAATGCTCGTCGCGTTCGTACTTTAATTCTCAATTTAATTTGCTTTTTTTAAAAAAAAAACTCTTCACACTTTCATTTTATTTCTCGTTTTTATTTGCTTTTGAAAATTTTATTCGCCGAGAAGTGTCGTCGTTTCAGAAGAAATTTCGGCAGAGAGGTATTTTAAAATACCTCATTATTTTGGTTCTGAAGGGACAATTTTAAGAGTTTTATTATTTTTAATCATTTTCATTGTCTCATTTCCGTCATTACCCGTTTAAAGGTAATAGACAGGTCTCTTCTCGCATATTTATTTTCAGCATATTCGTCAATTATTATTTCAAAAGTAATCGGCATGATCTTTTTTCTGCATATTCGTCGGTTACTATTTCAAAAGTAATCGGCAGGATTTATTTTCAAGCATATTCGACGGTTACTATTTCAAAGGTAATCGACAGGATTTATTTTCATGCACATTCGTCGATTACTATTTCTAAGGTAATCAACATGATTTATTTTCTGCACATTCGTCGGTTACTATTTCAAAGGTAATCGGCAGGATTTATTTTTTTCAGCATATTCGTCGGTTACTATTTCAAAAGAATATATTCCCGATGGATTGAAAACCCGAAAGGGCGATCCAGGCAAAAACTAGGGGCATACAAAAAAAAATATTCCCGGTGGATTGAAAACCCGAGAGGGCGGTCCATGCAAAAATTAGGGATTCAAAAAATAATTCAAAAAAAAAGAGAAGAAAAAATGAAATAAAAACCAAGACAGAGGCATAACTGTTCAAGTGGCCCAAATGGAAGAATGAACCTTATGATGGTTTACAAATGACAACTTCTGCCATATTCATTGATTGATGGTTTGTATCTCCAAAAGAATGACGATTTTTGGCAGATTGATGACTTATGGGTTGTTCCCAAGGAATGGCGACTTCTGCCAGATTCATTGATTGATGGGTTGTATCCCCAAAAGAATGGCGACTTCTCCTAGATTGATGACTTATGTGTTGTTCCCAAAGAATGGCGACTTCTGCCAGAATGATTGATTGATGGGTTTCATCCTGAGTAATGACAACCTCTGTCTGTGGTTTGATTGATGGCGACTTTTGCCAGAATGGTTGAATGATGGGTGTTATCTCAAGAAATGGAGACTTCTGCCTATGTTTTGATGGATGGCGACTACTGCCAATGGTTGATTAACGGTTTTTGTCCTGAGAAATGGCGATCTCTGCCTATGTTTTGATTGATGGCGACTCCTGCTTGTGTTTTGATGGATGACATTCTGCTAGAATGGTTGTTTGATGGGTTTTATCCCGAGAAATTGTAACATATGTCAGACTTCTAATAGGTGGGCTTCATCCCCAAGGAATATTTACTTCACCATCAGCCGAGATTTTATAATGAGTTGTTACCTCTTCAGTGGATTGTCACCCCTTTAGTGACAATTATTAGTGCGTTTTGTCCCTTCAGTGGCCTGATTTGTAATATTTGCCCCTTCAGCAGGGAAATTTTCCCCTTCAGTGGCTTTATTAAGAAGCTTTTACCTCTTCAGTGGCCTGATTAAGGAGCTTTTACCTCTTCAGTGGCTTTATTAAGGAGTTTTTACCTCTTCAATGCCCTGATTAAGGAGTTTTTACATCATTAGTGGTTTGATTATTGGGTCTTATCCCCATCAGGTTTGATTGTTGGGTCTTATCCCTACAGTGTTTTAGCTCATCTCCAGTAATGTTATCCCCTTTGAGGCTTTCCGAGTGTTTGTGTTACGACGTCGGGCCACTTTCTCCTTGAGCTGCCCAATTATGTCCCAACAGTTTACAGTTGTTTTGTCATACAAACCATATATATATATATATATATATATATATATATATATATATATATATATATATATATATATATATATATATATATTCATGCATTTGTAGCTCGCATACCATTCATACATGTTTGCATTTTTACCATGTGTCTCATTTCATTTGTACCAAATACAATAGTTATCCTCAATGTGTCTAACATAAAAGTGCTAACCAATCAAGTTGTTTTTAAGTGGCAGGTCCCACCCAGTAATCATTTTACCAAATATTTTCCCGATTTCCCCAATGTCTTTTCAAACTGTATCTTGTTTGTCTTTTGTTAAAGTCTGTCATTTTCGTCTTTACCCGTTTAAAGGTAATAGAAAGGTCTCTTCTTGCATATTTATTTTCAGCATATTTGTCGATTACTATTTCAAAAGTAATCGGCATGATCTTTTTTCTGCATATTCGTCGGTTACTATTTCAAAAGTAATAGGCAAGATTTATTTTCAAGCATATTCGTCGGTTACTATTTCAAAGGTAATCGGTAGGATTTATTTTCATGCACATTCATCGATTACTATTTCAAAGGTAATCGGGAGGATTTATTTTCTGCACATTCGTCGGTTACTATTTCAAAGGTAATCGGAAGGATTTATTTTTTCAGCATATTCGTCGGTTACTATTTCAAAGGTAATCGACGGGATTTATTTTCAGCATATTCGTCGGTTACTATTTCAAAGGTAATCGGGAGGATTTATTTTAATGCATATTCGTTGATTACTATTTCAAAGGTAATCAGCAAGATTTATTTTCAGCATATTCGTCAATTACTATTTCAAAAGTAATTGGCAGGATTTATTTTCAGCATATTCGTCAATTACTATTTCAAAAGTATTTGGCAAGATTTATTTATTTTCAAGCATATTCGTCAATTACTATTTCAAAAGTAATTTGCCGGATTTATTTTCAAGCATATTCGTCAATTACTATTTCAAAAGTAATTGGCAGGATTTATTTCAAAATTAAATTGAGAATTAAAGTACAAACGCGACGAGCGTTAAAATATGGTTAAAATGCAGATAAAAATACGAATCAAATGGGGATTGAAGACGAATGAAATAAGTTTAAAAAAAACACATAAAAAGATGGTTAAACGAAGAACCCTAGTCAAAATTTAGGGTATGACACTTTGGATATACTTTGTAAATGAAAAAAAAGGGTTTTATTAATTTTATAATTACGTATAGAGACACATTACAATTTATATAGATATTAAAATTTGGTTTATATATACATTATTATATGGTTGCTTATGCGTTCACGATGACTCCTAATCAACAAATTTGATAGTTTATTTAAAAATAGTTAGTATATACCATTGTTACCCTAAAAACAATATTTACTTTAGACCACTGATTTTGTAAAAAAAAACAACATTTTTTTTAAGGTAATATACACACCGATTAAAAATCTAACAATTGTAGTTGTTCAATAGGTATCTACGTCAAAATTTAACTAATTTATAATAAAATACAAATATTTTAGTTTTTATAATTAATATAATACATTTATGTCGCAAATAACAATATACAACAGGTCGACGTAATTTTGTTGTTATATTGAACATATTATTTTTAGCATTGAGTACATTTTATACTACAATTATACTATATAATTTCAAATTAAAATACTTTAATCCTTATATACAATATACATATATTTCAAATGCTAAACAACATTAAGATGATAATTATTTTATTTTGAATTTAGTTTATAATCATACTTATAAATTTAAGATAACATAATATTAAATCAAATTATTTAATTAAAAATTATTTTATTTCCCTGCGCAGTGCACAGGTCTTACACAAGTATTATTTGAAATGGAAAAATTATCAATTGCAACAACATATACGCTTTCCAAGACATCTGGCACCACCCTTAGGAAACCCTAGCTTTAAGCATTTATCAATACATTTTTCTATAATACATGATGGTACTCCGTCGCAAGCCTCCGATGGAGGTAATTGATTGATTGCTCTACCTACGATCAATAGAATATGTTGTCAAATATTCCATCAAAATCAAAAATTGAAGAGCTGTGCTATTAAGCACGACAAAACAACTGACGACAAATACACAACCTCTTAAATTAGTGGATGAACCACAATATATGACGAGAGAAAATAAAAGCAGCATAGGTTCAAATTGCATCCAAAGGTTGTAATGTGTCGTGCAGCTTTCATGCTTGTTTGGTGTCGTGCCAGCAAGCAATATCCAATTTTGAATTCATAAAAATATAAAATAAAATGACTATTATCTTAATTTTTTTAAATTGTCGGTAAACTAAAATGCAAAAAAAAATTCTTTTGAAAAAAAAAACCCAAAATTTGGAATCTAAAGAAGATGAAAAAAAAAACAAACATAAACACATACACCTTAGTGGTGTAATTGCTAACTAAGGTTCAAGAATATAATTTAAGATGTTATTATCTATTCACATGAAACCAAAACAAAACCTTAGTGGGGTTTTGTAGGAAATTTTAATTAGAAAATATAATACAAAAAAATATTAAAAAAAAATTCAATTATATTTTCAGATAAAACGTGTTTTAAAAGAGATTATGTCTCTCTAAGATTCCCATTGTGATAGAAATTTTCTTTAAAACATTATTCAAATATTGAAATAAGGGTTTGTTTAATACATGTCAAACGCATTGTACATAATTTTTAGGAAACATATATTTTCAATGTTTTTTTAAGCAAATATATTCTCAATATTAGTACATAATTTTCATTTAAATCTCCTTTTGTACAAATAATTAAATTATAAATCGATCTATAAAAATAAATAGAAAAATGGCATAGAATATACGTGTTACCTGTAGACAACACAAAAGCAATGCATAGAATTGCAATGAAAAATTGCACGCGGTTGATACCAATTGCCATGTTATGTTCAATTCTTTTTTATCAAATGTTATGTTAAAATTTGTTACCTGAATAAACAAACAATCCCTACAAGAAGCTATATTTATTAAGTTTTCTAAGTAAATAAATGACTATAATAATTTTGTTTGACTGCAATAAATTGAAATTACGTTACCTGAATTACTGTATCAGTTTTGTTTGGCCGTAATAATAGTATTTGTTTGACTAGTTTTATTCTCATGAAATAAATTAATCTTGTAAATAAGCTTGAAGTAAATGATCATATCATTTTTGTTTTACCGTTACAAATATTAAATATTTTGTGTTTGTCTGACTTTATTTACCATTTTCAACAAACTCAAAATTACTAAGATTTAATTCATCCTAAGGATCATCGATTTTTATACCAAAACTCTAAGATCATAATCATACATATCATAAAATATTTAATAATAATAACTCTCAATTATTATCATTACAATTATATTAATATCAATATAAGTCAAATATCAAAATATTATGTGATTTTGATTTCCCAAATCAAACTAATATAACGTAATAACGAATTTTAATTTATTTTCAAATTCAATTATAATAGTAATAACAAATTTTAATTTATTATCAAATTCAATTAAAATAATAATATGTTTTGTCTATGTGAGCTTAATTCAGTTGATATGACAATTCATAATATATGCAAGGGCTGAGATGGGGACGAGTTTTACCTTCTTCGTCCTCATATCCTACTCCCCTATGCTTACTCATTACCCTGACCAAAACCAAGGGGAATGAGAAATCGAATCTCATCCCCGTCCCCGATGGGTTCGGGTATACCCGTCCCCTACCCATCCCCCGCAGTAGATTTTTTGAAATAAAAAATTAAAGTATTTTTCATCCTCTAGTGCAATGTTGTAATTCATTATCCAGGAAAGAGATGATGACGATCGATGGCTATGTTGATGGTGAAGAAAGAGAGGTCTGACTATGGTGATGGAGAAGAGAGAGGCCGAGAGTGTGAGATATGTAAGGAGATAGGAGAGAACTATGATAAGTGAGTCTCATATGAAAAACTCAGACTCTGATTGTGTGAGTGAAATGATTTAGGGTTGCAGTTTCTATTTATATAAAAGGGTAATAAATTAATTTTATATATTCGGGACGGGTTTGGGTATAGGTTCCAGGGTCGTTCCTACGAATCCGGAGGCTCGACTCTGTAAGTGAAAAGAGACCCGTAATAAAATAAAAATGAATTTTTTTTAAAAGAACAATGTTCTATTTAAATTTTTTAAAAGATAAATACAAGGTGCCGTATATATGCGGTACATCCAAAGGTGAAAATTACTATCGTATACATGAGGAACCTCAAACCACCCTCCCAAAAAAACATCCACCTAACACCAAAAGCAAGAGGACCCAATTCTAATAGGCCTTATTATTTTTTTGAGGCCCAACTCCATTGAGCTGTTTATACACCCCAAGGTCCGACCCTGATGGGTTCGGGGTGGATACCTATATTCCCGTTACATGTCCCGTACCCGTGTTTTTAAATCGGCGAAAATCAAAACTCATACCCAAACCCAGTCAAAACGGGGAAAACCCGTCAAAATGGGATTGGTTCAGGCCTAAATTCTAATAGGCCTAAATTTCTTTTTGAGGCCCAACTCCATTGACCTCTTTGCACACCCAAAGGTCCGGCCCTGATAGGTTCGGGGTGGGTACCTATATCCCAGTTACCCGTCTCGTACCCGTGTTTTGAAATCAGGGAAAACTCAAACTCATACACAAACCCAGTCAAAATATGGAAAACCCGTCAAAATGGGATTGGTTTGGGCGGGCGTTGTATCAGTTTTGTTGTCATGCCTACTTATAAGGTAGTATTCTAGTCACTATAATAGTTGACAAAAAAAAAACATGTTCCAAAACTTGTCGTCACACACACACACACACACAGAGATATATATATATATATATATATATATATATATATATATATATATATGTATATATGTATGTATGTATGTATGGGTCATATCACATGAGAATGACTTTTATATATGAGAATGATGAGAATGAATTTGCAGCCATCAAATTAAAAAACAAGGGTTAGGATTAAAATAATCTTAGTGAGTCATGTTGTAACGCCCATTTTGATTATTTAATTATTTGATTTATTTGAGAAGTTGTTATATATTTATTAATATATTATGCGATGTTAAGTAAAGATTTAATATGATTTTATGTGACGTGGTGACTTATTTTATTGTTAAATAAAATAAGATTTGAAAATAAAATAAAATATTTAGTTGTGGGTTAGTTTTGGATTTTAGAGAGTTATGTGGGAGAAAGAGTAAATAAGATAAGATTTGTTGGCAGTATATAAAGGGAAACCTAGGTTAGAAACACGTACGCGTATCAGAATTTGGAAAAAGGTGCAAACGGCTGTGTGAAGGAGAAGAGCTTTAGAGCTGCGATTTTCTGCTTATAACCAGGTAAGGGTGAGCCTAGAATTTGATTATATTATTCTGTAACCCATCTAATCAAGATTAAACAATCATAGGGCTGTTTTGAGAGAATTGAAATTAGGTTAAAAAGTGAGAATAATGATGAAGTAGGCCATAAAGCTGTAGAATTGATGTTTAGATTGAGCACAGAACGTAGATTAGCCATTATGATGATGATTCTGAGAGTTTAGATGTTTAAGATGATGAATTTGGGACTTTTTGGGTGAATTTTCGTAGAACCCGTAGCAGCCTGTTCATCGCTCGCCTGAGGCGAGCCATGCAACTCGTCGTGGCGAGTAGACCTAGTTTACTCGCGAGGCGAGCAACTCAGCTCGCCATAGCGAGCATTACCCTAGAGCTCGCGAGGCGAGCAATCCAACTCGCCATAGCGAGCAGGACCTTAGTACTCGCGAGGCGAGCTATCCCACTCCCCATAGCGAGTTAAGTCAGAACCCAGAACTGTGTACTGTTTGCGAACTGTTTCGCATAGAACCTCGAGAGATGACCTTTGGGTAGTTTCTGGGACTTTTAATAATGTCTATTATAATCTGTAATGATGAAACATGATGATTGAGAGTGTTTATGATGATTTTATGAAGCTTATGTGTGATAATATGAATTGAATAAGTGATGAATGCTTGAATTACATGCGATGTTTGCCATATTAATGTTATACTTTATGAAGTACTTGCTGCCATGTTGCTGTCTATGTGTGTATAGTTGCTGCATGTGTCAGTCCTTTGATGAATAAGATGTTTTGCGACGTTTAAGATGTTAACTTGTTTAAGTTAAAGTGTTGAGTCTCATGCATACTCATTCTATGATGGGGGCTCATGCCCTGGAGTTTTTACTCACCAGCGACGAGGGCTTATGCCCTGGAGCTTTGCTCACCAGCGACGAAGGCTTATGCCTTGGAGTATATTTATGCTCATAGCGACGAGGGCTCATGCCCTGGATTGGTACCACATGCATATAAGACGTAGGGTTGCATAGTCAAGTGTTGATGTCGATTCGAGTCGTCTAAGATGTTTAATAAGATGTATATGATGATGATTATGATGATGCTAAATGATGTGTTATTTATGATGATGTTCTAAATGCTAGATGTTTACCTGTGATGAGTTGAATTATGTTGGTTGTTTGAATTGTGATTATTTGATTACATGTTTAATATAATTATTTGTGAATCTCACCCCTTCTGCTGGAATTGCCGCCTCGTGGGCAAGTGCAGGTAACCAAGATTAGGTGCAGACGTGTGAGGATTTCTGCAGTCGAGTCTAGGTGCTCTGATACGTAACGGGATAGGGGATCTTCTTTATTTTCTCTGTTCCTTGCGTATTATGTTATGATATGATTATGTTCTTCTGAGGATTTTATTAAGACGTTGTTGAGGCCTGTGTGCCAAAGATTTTGAGATGCTTTTCCTTATGATTATTCCGCTGCGACAATGATTAATAATTTATGAAGATTTAATGTTTATTTAATCATTAACATGAGATGTTTTAAGATATGTGATGCCCTGTTTACGTGTTTACTCTGATGCATGCTATTCTTTCCAAAGAAATTTTTATGTTGGGAAAACGGGGTGTTACACATGTGCCATGTGATTATTCTCTCAGTCACTTCCATCATTCACATTTCAGTCTCTTCTTCTTCTTCCCTTCACCAATAAGAATCTTTTCCGGCGACTCCAACCCTCCCCGGCTCCGACGACCACAACCCTCCCCGGTGCAAAATTCACCGCCTTCTCAGAATCCGACCACCATGTAAACGCTGTTATTAATCCCCAAAATCAATTTGAAGTGGGCGAGATCTGGTTTCGCCGCC
This sequence comes from Medicago lupulina, assembly GCA_958299785.1. Classification (NCBI taxonomy): domain Eukaryota; kingdom Viridiplantae; phylum Streptophyta; class Magnoliopsida; order Fabales; family Fabaceae; genus Medicago; species Medicago lupulina. The sequence goes on from OY283139.1 coordinate 78,001,876, forward strand.
TCTCCCAGCCTGGCCGAGATCGAAGAATATCACCTCAACTGGCGCCATCATTGCCTTCTACGATGTTGTTGTTTCCTTGTCGTTGCCCAATCTCGAATTAGAAGAGAGATGTGATAGTGAAAGAGACAACCAGGGAGATAGTGATGCGAGATCGAGAGAGACCGCGAGTTACGAATGAATATTCTCATTACCAAATAAGGACAATGGTAAGTTAATTTGTTGAAAGTGTGTACCATGTTCATAGTAGCAATCATAGATTTGGTAGGGTTGGAGAAGATGATTGGGTTCTTGAGAATCAATTGAGTATGGTGAGGTACATGTGTTGTTTCAAATGGAGTTTTTAATCACATCCGTTTATTTTGATACAGAGGTTGATATTTGTTCTTATCATTCTCAGATATAAAAGTCTTATTCTGACTAGATATGTCCCCTATATGGGGCCATATCACATGAGAATGAATTGCAACCATCAAATTAAAAAAACAGGGGTTGGGATTAAAATAGTCTTAGTGAGTCATGTTCCATGTGATTATTCACTCAGTCACTTCCATCGTTCACGTTTCAGTCTCTTCTTCTTCCCCTCACCAATAACAATCTTTTTTGGCGACTCCAACCCTCCCTAGCTCCGGCGACCACAACTCTTCCCGGTGCAAAACTCACTGCCTTCTCAGAATCCGACCACCATGTAAACGCTGTTATTAATCCCCAAAATCAATTTCAAGTGGCCGAGATCTGGTTTCGCCGCCTCTCCCAGCCTGGCCGATATTGAAGAATATCACCTCAACCGGCGTTGTCGTTGCCTTCTACGATGTCGTCGTTGCCTTGTTGTCGCCCGATCTCGAATTAGAAGAGAGATGTGATAATGAGAGAGACAACGAGGGAGATAGTGATGCGAGAACGAGAGAGACGGTGAGTTACGAATGAATATTCCCTTTTTGGTTTGCTGGTCATCATCATCAAATAAGGACAATGGTAAGTTAATTTGTTGAAAGTGTGTACCATGTTCACTGTAGTAATCGTAGATTTGGTAAGGTTGGAGAAAATGATTGGGTTCCTGAGAATCAAATAAGTATGGTGAGGTATGTTGGAACAAAATGTGTTTAACAATAAACCTTAAAGAGTTTTGATGATAACAAGGTATTAAAAATTTTCAATTGGAATTTCTAATATTTGTTCAAGTGTACAGTACCATAGACAAAATTTACATCGTTACAAAGGTTTTGGATGAACAAAAGAGAGCAAAGAAATCAACAAAAGGAAGCTTAAAGCATCTGAAGAGTTGTGCTCCTGAAGTCCAGTGCTCCTAAAGACAAAGTGCTCCTGGAGTGATGACGTCATCAGAAGTTGCCTCATCAGAAGCTACATTTCACCAGAAGCTCAAGTTCATCAGAAGTCACAGAATTTGAAGCTTCAAGAGTTGTTTCATGGATCGAAGTTCATCTAAGATTGACAGAAGACTAGTGGAATAATGCAACGGTCATTTCAAAAGGATTTGAAGTCATTTGGGTGGTAAAATACAAAGAGCGTTGACATTGTACTTTGTACGAACTGTACAACCACCTTATCCATTACTCTGATTTGTGTCTCTGCTATAAGACAAGATAACAGCTCTGAAATACAACCACGCCTGCAACAATGTTCCTTCACAACTGGAATGGATTTGAAATTGATCCTTCATAGGACAATACCTTAATCAGGCAAGGAATCATTGGTGAAAGATCAAGCTTCAACAACGACTCTTATTGGATGTGCTGGCACTTACAACGTTCAAATTCACACCTCTATATAAAGGAGTGAATACCAGAAAAACAACAAGACTCTACAACATTTTTGAAAGCGCCAAAACTCTGTCAAATTGTTCAGCATTCAAAAGTTCACTTAGAATTTCAGTTTTCAAGTTCATATATTAGAAATTCTAAAGTCTTAAGAGTCTGTATCTGATTTGTATTGTGAACACCACTGATTGTATATCAAGTGTTCAACCTCAAACATTTTCTTTGTAATTTTGTTTGATAGAAAGTCTCTTGCTTGTGTGCTTGAGCATTAGAAGTCTCTTGATTGTGTTCTTGAACATTTGAAGTCTCTTGCTTGTGTGCTTGAGCATTTGTAATCAGATATTACATTTAGTGAACTCTCCTTGGAAGTGCAAGGGGGACAGGACTACTTCCGGTTTGTGGAAGGAACCTATATAAATTGCTTGTGTCTTTCTTCTTCTCTTTCTCTCTGTTTTATCCGCTGCTTACGCTCCTGATCACTTATATCAGAAGACGTTCATATTGCTTCTGGTCAGTGTTCAAGTTGTTAGAGAAAACTCAAAAAGAAAAAGACCAACGCAATTCAACCCCCCCTTCTTGTGTTTTTCTCCCCTTCAATTGGTATCTAGAGCCTTGGTTTTGTTGATAACACCTAATAGTGTAACAATCTAAGATCTGAGAAAAACATGTCTGCTGAATCATCTGTTTCTGGTTCTGGTGGTAATCATAATGATGTACCCTATGATTACAATGAAAAGAAAACTGACTCAGGGAAAGTTCCAAAGTTCAATGGAGATCCTGAAGAGTTTTCTTGGTGGAAAACCAACTTCTACAGTTATATCATGGGCTTAGATGAAGAACTATGGGATATTCTGGAAGATGGAGTTGGTGACTTAGTCCTTGATGAAGAAGGAGTTGTTGTTGATAGAAAGATACATACTCCTGCTCAGAAGAAGATGTATAAGAAACATTACAAGATCAGAGGTTCTTTGGTTTCTGCTATACCACGTGCAGAGTACATGAAGATGAGTGATAAATCTACTGCAAAGGCTATGTTTGCATCTTTATGTGCTAACTATGAAGAAAGCAAGAAAGTTAGAGAAGCCAAAGCACTGATGCTAACTATGAGCTGTTCAAGATGAAGGATGATGAAAGTATTGAGGAGATGTACTCAAGATTTCAAACCCTAGTCTTTGAACTTCAAATACTGAAGAAAAGCTATGTTGCTTCTGATCATGTGAGCAAGATACTCAGAAGTTTGCCTTCTAGATGGAGACCAAAGGTGACTGCCATTGAGGAAGCTAAAGATTTAAACACTTTAAGTGTTGAAGATCTTGTTAGTTCTCTCAAAGTTCATGAGTTAAGTCTTAATGAACATTTGTCTACTAAGAAGAGTAAATCAATAGCTCTTCCATCCAAAGGCAAGTCATCAAAAGCTCTTAAAGTGGTTGAGTCTGAAGAAGAAAATTCACCTGATGGAGATTCTGATGAAGAGGTTGTTGAGGTGATGGCTATGCTCCCCAACAAACTTCAGTATCTAGCCAAGAAGATCAAGAAGTTTCTGACCAGAAGAGGTAGCTTCAGAAGCTCAAAGAAGGAAGATCATAAGGGTTGCTTCAACTGCAAGAAGCCTGGACATTTCATTGTTGATTGCCCTGATCTTTAGAAGGAAAAATCAAAGGACAAGTCAAAGAAGTCAACATTCAAGTCAAGCAAGTTCAAGAAACAGATCAAACAGAGTTTGATGGCCACATGGGATGATTTGGATAGTGAATCTGAGTCTGACAAAGATGATAATGATGAAGCTGCAAAGATAGTTGTTGGGTTAGTAGCTACAGCAACTTCAGAAGCTGAAACTGAATCAGATTTAGAAGACGAAAATGAGGTATATTCCAAAATTCCTAGAGAAGAACTTATAGAGTCACTTAAAGAACTCCTCACGCATTTTGAACTGAGAACCAATGAGTTGAAAAATTTAAAAGAAAAATATGTTGTTTTGATGAAGCAACAAGAATCAACTCTATTGGATCTGAAAGCTTCTGAAGAAGGACTTAGAGGTTTTGACTTCATTTGTAAAACTTATGAAGACAAGCTCAAATTCTTATGCCAGAAGCTACAAGAAAAATGTGATGGAAAGTCTTAAAGTAACCATGTGATTGCTCTTGAAGATTTCATTATTTCTGGTATTGACAGAAGCAGAGTTGCTTCTATGATTTATAGCATTTACAAGAACAATGGCAAAGGGATTGGATTCTCAGAAACAAAATCTAATGAAACAATCTCAAAGCATATTGTGAATGCATTAAGAAAGGATTGAAAACCTTCTTTGTACCTGAAGGTGTCAAAATGGAAACTGATGTTCCATCAGAACCTGAAGCTTCCAGTTCTAAGGCTAAGATTACCTCAAAGCCAAAGAACTTCAAGCCTACAGTTGTGATAAATTCTAAATCTGAGACCTCAAAGATTAAGATTCTGAAAAGATCAGAACCTGTTCTTCAGAGTCTGATGAAGTCAGAATCTGATGTCCTAAAGTCTAAGGTTCAGAAGGACAAAACAGTTGCTGCTTCTGAAGTATCAAAACCAACAGGTGTTAAACCTAAGTTAATGATTAATCAGAAGCTACCTAAAGCACACCTCAAGGTACATGAAATGGTGAGTAAAACTTCCACCACTAACCCCAAAGGACCCATAAAACAATGGGTACCTAAATCTGAAACTGTCAATGCTGCAGATATGTCTAAGAGCAAAGCAAAAGCAAAAGTCATGGTACCTGGACAACGGTTGCTCAAGACACATGACTGGAGAGAAGTCAATGTTCCTCTCCCTCACAATGAAAGAAGGAGGAAATGTAAAGTTTGGAGGCAACCAGTCTGGGAAGATCATTGGTACGGGAACTATTGGTAATTCCTCTATCTCAATTAATAATGTGTGGTTGGTAGATGGTCTTGAACATAACCTTTTGAGTATCAGTCAGTTTTGTGACAATGGTTATGATGTATTGTTTGAAAAAGCCAACTGCACAGTAATCAACAAGGATGATAAGTCCATAATGTTCAAAGGAAAGAGAGTAGAAAGTGTCTATAAAATCAATTTCTATGAACTGGTTGATCAGAAGGTAATTTGCCTTCTGTCAATGAATGATAAAAAATGGATGTGGCACAGAAGGTTGGGACATGCTAACTGGAGATTAATCTCTAAGCTTAGTAAGTTACAACTTGTCAAAGGCCTTCCTGACATTGATTATCATTCAGATGCACTCTGTGGTGCGTGCCAGAGAGGAAAAATTGTGAAATCTTCTTTTAAAGTTAAAGACATTGTTTCTACATCCAGACCTTTAGAATGACTCCATATTGATTTATTTGGTCAAGTAAGCACTGCATCTTTATATGGAAGTAAATATGGACTAGTTATTGTTGATGATTACAGTAGATGGACTTGGGGTAAAGTTCCTGAGAAGTAAGGATCATGCATATGATGTATTCAGTAACTTCTGCACCCAAATACAATCTGAAAAAGAAACAAAGATTTTGAAAATCAGAAGTGATCATGGTGGTGAGTTTGAAAATGATCCATTTGAAGCTTTTTGTGAAAAACATGGAATTATCCATGAACTCTCTTCTCCTAGAACTCCACAACAAAATGGGGTTGTAGAGAGAAAGAATAGAACTTTACAAGAAATGGCCAGAACCATGATTCATGAAAACAATTTATCAAAACATTTGTGGGCAGAAGCAGTGAATACAACATGTTATGTCCAGAATACGATCTATATCAGACCTATCTTGGAGAAAACAACATATGAACTCTTTAAAGGAAGAAAACCCAATATCTCTTACTTTCATCAATTTGGATGTACATGTTACATTCTGAATAACAAGCTCTACCTAAAGAAATTTGATGCCAAGGCCCAAAGAGGAATCTTCTTAGGTTACTCTGAAAGGTCAAAGGCATACAAAGTGTATAATTCATAAACACTCTGTGTTGAAGAATCTATGCACGTAAAATTTGATGACAAAGAGGCTGGAAGTGAAACTCCAGAGCAAGATGAAAGTTTTGCAGAGATACAGGTTCCTAAAGATACTCCAAAACCTGATCACATAGTTGAATCTGAAGACAATCCAGAAGCTGAACTCACCTCAGAAGCACAAGATGAAGTTGCTTCTAATGAAGCTCAAGATGGCTCTCAGCAAGCAGATCAATTCAAAAACACTTTTAAGTACAAGTCTTCACATCCTGAGGATCAAATCATTAGAAACAAAGAAAGTTCCAGAATAACAAGATCATACTTCACACAAGAAGATTCAATGATAGGATTGATATCAATGATTGAACCTACAACAGTTGATGAAGCACTTTCAGGTGATGGATGGATCTTAGCTATGCAAGAAGAGCTGAATCAATTCTAAAGGAATGATGTGTGGGATCTGGTACCCAAACATTCTCAGAAGAACATTATTGGAACAAAATGGGTATTCAGAAACAAACTGAATGAACAAGGTGAAGTAACCAGAAACAAAGCTAGACTTGTTGCATAAGAATACAGTCAACAAGAAGGCATTGATTACACTGAAACATTTGCTCCAGTTGCAAGATTGGAAGCAATCAGGTTACTTCTATGAAATTAATTAGCGCTTTTTATGGTTCATGATTTCTTCACCGGGTTGATCTCGGAGATGTTATATATTAGACGATCTCGAAGTCATTGCGACACTTCCTTTTGTTAATACCAACAACAACAATATGTGAAAAAGAAAGAAAAATGCAGATGAAAAGATCAAATGTAGGACATTTTATAGGCAATAACTAATAAATTAATTATTATGTGAAACAACTAAAAGAATAAACAAAAAATAAAACGTATGTTGCAATCCGATTGGCCACCAAAGTAAAATCGACACTTGTCCTACAACAATTGGATCGGCCAACAAAATAATATGTCAATAATATAAAAAACGAATGGACATGTATACTTAATACGTTAATGTAGCATTTGATTGCAAATTAACTATTAGTTAACTATTTCCTTTTATACTTTGTACTACAACCTCATATTAATTAACTATTTCCAGTCAAGAATACGGGTTTCTTTTATACATGGTACTACAACCTCTCTCTCAAAAAAAAACTCGCCTCTTGTAACACCCCAATTTTATGTTTTTAATAAATTTTAATAGGTAAAGTGTTGGTTAATATTATTATTGATGTTGTTTTAACTTGAATGTTATTTTGTTGTTAAGAAGATAGAATATTGATGAGGATTGATAAGTAGTATGAGAATTTAAATTAAATAAAGTGAGGAATCAAAACAAAATAAAATTGTGTCGGAGGTGTAGAATATAAGTTTCAAATAAGTGGGGGAGGGGAGGAGTAAAAGAATAGTAAACAAAAGAGAAGAAAATTATAACAAGTAATTGACCCAATTATAAATAGAAACATTAGGAGTTAGAAGGGTCACTTTTGCTGAACGTGGAAAATAGAGAAGAGGGGAGGAGAAAAGGAGAAACCCTAACTGCGACGGAATCAAGCCAAAGTTGGAATTTTCGAAGAAATCGAGGTAAGGGGGAGAATCTTTGCACTTTAGGGTATCTTAATATATGACGGGGTAGTTTAATTCTTAATATGATGTTTTTGTTATTATGTGAGATTGTGATGAGAGATTTATGATGAACGAATTAAAAGATGAAGTTGAAAGGTGAGAATTAAGGAAAACTAGTTTAGGTTTTGAATTGAGTTTCTAGTCTTAAAAAGAGTGGATAATACAGTAGGTTAATGAATAATTAATGTTTTAATCATAGGGTAATCATAGGGTGATGATTAAAGTCAAGTTTTGAGAGTATTGGATCGAAAACTGAGTCGAAAAGGTTTCCCCAAGGCGAAATCGCAGCTGAACTGCGATTTTGCTGTCACTGTGCAAAACGCTTTACTTGTTGTCTCATTTTGACAAGTTTAAGTTCCGAACTGGGTTTAGGTGTCTTCATGAAAGTTGTAGATACGGATGTTAGCTTTCACTAGCCTTTGGTGGGACTCGATTTAAGAACCTAGAACTCAAGATATGATCAAAATACTACACAGAGGTCAACATGGTCGTGCTCTTTTCGATTTCTGTAACCGAAAATAAAAATACAAACTGGGACTTTTATGTTCATAATTAGGATTTGGTGTCTTCATGAAAGTTGTAGATATGAATGTTAGCTTTAATTTGGCGTTGGTATGAACTCATTCCAAAATCTAGAACTCAAGATATGATCAAAATACTAGACATGGGTCAACATGGCCGTGCTCTTTTCTGAGGCGTGGGAAAACCAATTTTCGACTATTTTATGTTCTGAACTAGATTTTTATGTAAATATAAAAGTTGTAAATATGGATGTCAGTTTTCAAGTAGCTTTGGAGTGACTCCAATAGGACGTCAAAAACTTGAGTTATGATCAAAATACTAGACAGAGGTCAGCACGGTCGTACACTCTGCTTAAGTTTAGGAAAACCAACCATTGCACCCCCTCTCTGTGTCGAATTGGATTTAGATTCCTTCATAAAAGTTGTAGATATGGGTGTTACCTTTCTTTTAGCTTTGTTTTGACCTCATTCATACATTCCTAAGTTGAGTTATGATTAAAATGTCACACGTGGGTCATGTTGTGTTTTCCATGAAGTTTAAGCACCGCTGTTCTAGTGGACTCTAAACCATCCAGGATAGTATTAGTGATTGTAAGAAATCCGTTAGAGCATAGAATAACGGTGAGGGTCCTTAAACTTTACATATAAATGAGGAAGTGTGATCATGCATAAATAGAAGCGATTACCTGAGGATAATAGCAAGTCTAAAAGATAAATCGATGATAGTGGTCTAAGTGAATTTAATGATGTTAAAAGATGACTTGACAATAGGACATGAAAAATAATGAGCTTAAGAGTATTGATAATTGGAGATTGAGAAAGTCAAGGTAATTAAAGAACTTAAGGTGAATGTTATATAGGAACGTACGAAGTGTAAAAACGAATAAATAATATAGTGTAGTCGAATTAGGGGATTGTAGACGAAATGTAAGGAAGAATAGAGAGTTGTCAATTGAGTAATGAAAGATAATAGGAATGATTATAGAGATGATTAAGATGAGAATCGAATAGAAGAGAGAAATTAAGATGAATATGAAAGCAGATAAGAGGTAATAGTTATAATGTTTAACGATAATAATAATGACCGGTATCGAGAGAATAAAACCTTGAATCATAATGAAGTCTTGGTGAGGGAAGTTTATGAAGTCGAAAGTAATGACGAGGTGCGATAATAAACTTAGATTAGAACGGGGTTCAGATTTCAAGAATGATTGACGTATAAATGACTATGAATGTGAGGACGAAGTAATAAGATGTAAAGTCGCGTTAATGAGAAAAATAAGTACGAAGGAGTTAATGGTGATGGTGACGTAGAACCTAGTTGTAAAGAGAGGAGACATTATGATAACGAACAAGTAAACAACTTAAGACTAAGAATGAGGAATATTGTATGATATCATAATAAAGTACATATAGACCCTAGAATAGATGAGAAAATAGAGTATGTCAGTGAGGTAGATAATAAAATAAAATAGAGGGATAGTGTCGTGGAAATGTTTCGTGCGTAGGGGTTGGATTAATGAAGGGATAATGTGGTGATATAAATGTCTTGAGAGGAACAAAATGGTGAGGAGTCTTAGGATTGTAATGAAGAGTGATGATGAGTAATGTTATGTAAACTTATAAATACGTGCAATGAAAGTTGACGAGGTGTTTATCATAAAGAATGCTGAGAGTGATGATGTCTATATTACGATATGAGAACTGATGATGTTTATATTATAATGTTGACGAGAATGGTGAAATTTATTTCTAATAAAAGATTGGAGTGAGAGAGTTACAAATCATAGAAATAAGAATAGGTGTTGTTTGTTTATATGGGTGATGAACTTGGAGATATTTAAGGAGTATAAGGACGATAATGGTGACGTGTTAATTTATTTGATGAAGAAAATAAAGAGGTTTAAAATAATTATTGCGGTGATGTTGTTGATGTTTAATAATATTTAGTGATGTAAGCGGTGATGGTTATATATGGTGATGTTTAAATAGTATGGTGATGAAATGGTGAGAATATTACAATTGATGATGAAAATGGTGATGTTTAATTATGGTGATGTTCTTGTTTATGTTGTGGTGTTTTGCATATTAGGGAGAGTCGTGCATTAATGAATGATGTGTTGATGCATATTTACTTGACGAGTCGGTTCCCATGCATGCATACTAGAATTGAGTCTAGGAAAAATGGTGATGAATTGGTGATGAAAAGTCCAGTAATATATCTCTGGCAATTTGGTGATGAAAAGTCCAGTAACATATCTCTGGCAACTCGGTGATGATAGGTGTGGTACCACATTCATATAGGTCTTAAGATGAGTCCATATGCATTTAAATGACTTACTTGTTCTTGATATTTTTAAACGTGAAGTATAATGTGATGGTGTGATATACGACATGTTCAGAAAGAATAATAGATGTTGATGATCTTGTAATGGTGGAATATTATTCTTATGATATTTAAATATTGTGAATGTTTCCTTATAATTTGTTATGGCTGGATTTCTCACCCTTTTTTTGTTGTTGTATTTATGGTGTTTGTACCTGTGGGGTACATATACTTAGGACGAGGAGATCTAGTTGCGGGACGCTTAGAAGGTTGTGACGGAACTTATCTTCCGTCAATTTTATTTTAGTGATGATTAGACATGTAGTCGAATATGAGCTTTGATATGTAACACCAAGGTTAGGGTTAACGATGAATTTATTTATCTTTGAGTTTAAATCTTGAGAACCATAGTTATTTCTATTTCGATGTTGAATGACAAGAGAAATTTTTATTAATGAGATTAGAGAATTGTTTTATGTTGTTGAAATTATCATTTAAAAGAAAAACTTATGTTATTATGTGATATGATGTGAAGTTTTGTAACATCCGAATTATTAAATTTATTATTATTATTTAGTAATTATCGTCGGGAAGTAGGGTGTTACACCTCTTATTCAAAATATATTAGAGTAAATTATACTCCCCTCCCCTCAAAGATGCTTGAAATACACTCCCCTCGCCTCTTATGTTAAAATATACAATTTTCTCCCTTGAAAAGTAAAATTTACACTCCCCTCCCTTATAAGATGCTTGAATTACAACCCCTCCCTTGATAATTAAATATGCACTACACTTTAATCTATTTTAACATAAATAAATATTTTTATGATATATATTAATTTTAAAACACCCTTTAAGAAAAATTTATTTATTTCTTTATAATTTAAATGTTAATGATAATTAAATTTAAATATTTTGCTATTAATTTTATAATTTAGAGTTTAAAATTAACTTTTAAATAACCATGGTTTATTGTCTTTAGTAATTTTTCACATATTTTAATTTTATTTTAGCTTGTTTCATATTTTATAATAGGGTTTAAAACTACATGTTAATGAAATTGTGAATAAAAAATAGCAAAAAAATATGTATTCAATTTTTTATTATGTTAAGATAGACCTGCAATACTATTTTTTTCGAAGTGTATTACATTATTATTTTTTTGCTAGATTATTAGAATTAAAAAAAAATATTGAGGGAGTAAAGTGTAGATTTTAACATAAGAGGGGAGGGGAATGTAATTAAAGCTTTTCTTAGGGGAGGGGAATGAAATTTTTTCTAATATGTTTTGAATAAGAGGGGAGGGAAATGTATATTTTAACATAAGAGGGGAGGAGAGTGTAATTTACTCTATTTTTTATTCACAATTTAATTATCATATAGTTTTAAACCCTAATACAAAATATGAAACAACCCAAAATAAAATAAAAATATATGAAAAATTACTAAATACAATAAAGCATGGTTATTTAAAAGTTAGTTTTATACTATAAAATATGATATTAATAGCAAAATATTTAAATTTAACTATCATTGATATTTAAATTATAAAGAAATGAATTTATTTTTCTTAAATGGTGGTTCAAAATTACTATATATCATAAAAATATTTATTTAAGTTATAATAGATTAAAGTGTAGTGCATATTTAATTATTAAGGGAGAGGATTGTAATTCAAGCATCTTATAGGGGAGGGGAGTATACATTTTTCTTTTTAAAGGAGGGGAGTGTATATTTAAACATAAGAGGAGAGGGGAGTGTAATTCAAACATCTTTGAGGGGAGGGAGTGTAATTTACTCAAAAAATAATGGCACTACAACTTCATATTACAAACCATAGAAAAGAAGATACTATTTCCAAGGTAGGAATACTTTCCTCTTGTTTTGTGTAGTCAGTTTTATATATCAGATTGATATTTTAAATTTATCTTCGAATTGCCCCTTGTGCGTTTTCAAATTATGATATTTATTTCTTCATGTAGAACATGTATAAACATCATAAACTTGGCATAATTTTTTTTTTTAGCAACAAACTTAAAATAACATCCTATAGATTTGAGTCTCAAGTTTATCTTTAGAGTGAAGTGATTACTAATTACCAAAATTGATTAAAATAATAATCAAGGTTTTTATTTTTCACTAGTGGTAAAGAGTGTGAGTAAATATAATTTGAAATGGGAAAATTATCAATTGCAACAACATATACGCTTTGCAAGACATCTGCCACCATCCTTAGGAAACCTCATTTTTAAGCATTTATCAATACACTTTTCTAAGATACATGATGGTACATCGTCGCAAAACTTAAATGGAGGTAATTGATTGATTGCTCTTCCTACAATCAATAGAATGTTGTTAAAAATTCCGTGCACATCAAATTTTGAATTCATAAAAGTATGAAATAAAATAGGCTTAATACATGCTTCGGTCCCTTAACTTATTTTCGGATTTCACTTTGGTCCCTTAACTATAAAGTGTCTCAATTTGGTCCCTTATGTCTTTTGCCGTTACCTCTTTTGGTCCTATCCGTTACATTTTAACTGTTTGATCTATTTTTCAAATAGAAACCGTTGGATCATGTAGGTTCATTGTAGCCTACAGTGAATGATTAACACCTGATTTTTTTTTAAGCCAAAAATATAAAAAATTCATATTTTTTATAAAATATGAAGAAAAAAATATTCCAGATTTTTTATAAAATCATTTTCAAAATTAAAAAATTGAAAAAATTTATTTTTTTTAAAAAGGTCAGATTTTTTTTTTCGAAAAAAAAGTTTTTTTAAAATTTTTTCTTACAAAATTCTGGAAAATATTTTAATTTTTAAAAATCTGGAAAAATAAATATATAAAAAAAATCATATTTTAAAATTAGAAAAAAAAACTATATTCCAGAATTTTTATAAAATCTTTTCCAAGATTTAAAAACTTTAATTTTTTTTTATTACGAAATTTCAAAAAAATATTGACCTTTTTTTAAAAAATTTCGTAAAAAAATTATTTTTTTTCAAATTTTGAAAAAGATTTTATAAAATTCAGGAATATTTTTTTTTTCATATTTTCTAAAAATCTGAATTTTTTTATATATTTTTCAAAATTAAAATATTTTCCAGAATTTTGTAGAAAAAATTAAAAACAACCTTTTTTTTCGAAAAAAAATATGACCTTTTTTAAATTTAGAATTCTGGATTATTTAAATTAAAATATTTTCCAGAATTTTGTAGAAAAAAATTAAAAAAACATTTTTTTTGGGAAAAAAAACTGACCTTTTTTTGAAATTTCGTAAAAAAGAAATTCAAATTTTTAAATCTTGGAAAAGATTTTATAAAAATTCTGGAAAATATTTTTTTTTCTAATTTTAAAAATAAAAATATTTTCCAGAATTTTGTAAGAAAATATTTAAAAAAACTTTTTTTTTTCGAAAAAAAAATATGACCTTTTTGAAAAAAATAATTTTTTTCAATTTTTTAATTTTGAAAATGATTTTATAAAAAATCTGGAATATTTTTTTCTTCATATTTTATAAAAAATATGAATTTTTTATATTTTTGGCTTAAAAAAAATCAGGTGTTAATCATTCACCGTAGGCTACAATGAACCTACCTGATCCAACGGTTTCTATTTGAAAAATAGATCAAACAGTTAAAATGTAACGGATAGGACCAAAAGAGATAACGGCAAAAGACATAAGGGACCAAATTGAGACACTTTATAGTTAAGGGACCAAAGTGAAATCCGAAAATAAGTTAAGGGACCGAAGCATGTATTAAGCCAATAAAATAACTAAAATGCAACATTTTTTCTTCAATGGTAGAACAAAAACCCAAAATTTGGAATCTAAAGAAAGAAAAAACAAACATAAACACTTAGTAATTGCTAAAACCTTTAACTAAGTTTCAACAATATATTTTAAGATGTTATTTTTTTTTTAAGGAAAGATGTTATTATCTATTCACATGAAACCAAAACAAAACCTTAGTGGCGTTTTGCAGGTAATCTCAATTTGAAAATATAAAACAAAAAATTATTCAGATAAATATTTTTCAATTATATTTTCTGATAAAACATTTTTGAAAAGAGATTATGTCTCTAAGATTCCCATTGTGATAGAAGTTTTCTTTAAAACATTATCCAATATTGCTTCTTTTGTTTTTTTATTGTGGTGGTCGGGGTTTGAACCCGACCTTCCATATATTATGAAGGTCCTTACCAATCGAGTTAAGCTCACGAGGACATCCACTATTGCTTCTTTTATTATGAAACATATATTCTCAAAATTTGTACATGTCAAACGCATTTTACATATTTTTTTATGAAACATATATTCTCAATGTTTTTTTACGCAAATGTATTCTCAATATTGAAACATAATTTTCAGTTCAATCCCCTTTTGTACAAATAATTACATTATAAAGTAATCTATAAAAATACATGAGAAAATAGGCATAGAATAAAAGTGTTACCTGTACACAACTCAAAAGCAATGCATATAATTGCAATGAAAATTTGCACGCGGTTGATACCAATTGCCATGTTCAGTTCAATTCTTTTTGATCAAATGTTATGTTAAAATTTGTTACCTGAATGAACAAACCAATGCCTACAAGAAGCTATTTATTAAGTTTTCTAAGTAAATGACTATAATAATTTTGTTTGACTGCAATAAATTAAAATTAGGTTACCTGAATTACTGTATCAATATTGTTTGGCCATAATAATAGTATTTGTTTGACTAATTTTATTCTCATGAAATTAATTAATCTTCGTATGGTTAGACTTGCTTATACAATAAACAATAATAAAATATCATTAATTACAATTAACTCACATTCTGTTACATACCATTATTGGTAACCTATTTTTTTTAAATTAAAAAACTTTTTAGAAAAAAATGAAGAAAAAAATCACCTTAAATTATGTATGATTAAATAAATACAATTAGAACAATTTTCTTTTACATTCCTATATTAGATAATAACCGAATTGAAAAATGCTAAATAGCACGACAAGATTTTTCGTGTGACACACGAATGTGCTATTTTTACTTGGTTTGTCCTATCAAACATGTTTCTCTCTTTTTTTTTATCAAGAAGAAATGATAAAAACAAAACCAAAACTACAATCTTAAGCGAGCAACTCCAAGAGCATCATCCAGAAGGGAATGATGAAGTTGAGGAGGGCATAAAAATCCAAGAGTTTAGAGCATCCGAAAAAGAAGCACCATGCTTAGCAAGCCACTCCGCACACTCGTTGCCTTGACGGAGGGTATGATGAAAATTAACAATTCAATCTCAATGTTGCATGAGGATGATGAGATTAGACATCCGACATGATTAAATCAAGAATCTGATTCAAGAATAAGGTTCATGTGTCCCGCATCATACGCAATACGAAGGCCATGAAAAATGGCATACAATTCGGCCACCAAGCAAGAAGTAATACCACAAAATCCATAAAAACCCAACAACCAATCACCATTATTGTTTATGAATAAGACCTCCAAAACCTTATCTTCCAGGATTAGAAAGAGAACTATTGTCAACATTAACTTTGATGATATTATCCAAAAGAGGAATCCATTTAACTTGTCTTATGGGTTTCTGAGTTGCATCATTAGAAAGGTGCACCACCACATCTGAATGTAGAGAATAAATATGGCTAAGACAAACCCAATTTACCCAATCATTTCCATTAATTAACCTTATGATTTCGTGCCTTCCATAAGACCCAACATGTAATAAGGAAGATATTAACATTAGGAGCAAGGGAATAATGTTTGAACCACCAATTGAAATCCTAAGAATTCAAATTTGTATCTTTGTTGAACAACAAGGCATCCCAGATCACCAATGAGAGATGGAAATCTCTAAAGGTGTGAAGAAAATAGGAATACATTGTTGGATTAAAATGAAGATATAATATGAAGAAAATGTGCAAAAATACACTTAAAAAGGAACGAAAAGAGTATAAAGGAGAAATATTCAAAGTATTTACCTCAAGTGCAATAACTTTGATTTGACCAATGTAGCGGACCCCATGTCCTATGCCAATTTGAAGGTCAAAGAGTAATTCAAAAACAAATGTCTAACTTTGTTATTTGATGTATGTGATATTTAATAGTCGACCCTTTATATAAGAGAATAAAATAATATAAATGAATGATTTATCTGATGTAGGATATCAAGAAATTAGAAAAATCTTTCAAATA
This sequence comes from Medicago lupulina, assembly GCA_958299785.1. NCBI lineage: Eukaryota > Viridiplantae > Streptophyta > Magnoliopsida > Fabales > Fabaceae > Medicago > Medicago lupulina. The sequence continues at coordinate 78,018,278 of OY283139.1, forward strand.
TTAAAGTATATTTCACAATTAAATACTCAATTTCTAACAACAATACAACATTAAAAATAATATTATTTAGATATCACGTCTTCATAGAAGGTTTTTTTTTTTGAAAGAACTTCTTCATAGAAGTTGTAAGCATTGATTTAACTCATAGATGAGATTACTCTCATCCAAAAATGATATACAACTTAAAAAATAGTTCAAAGTTTGAATATTGCTCAACATTTTATTTTGACTTTTGGTTACTTAGGGGCTAAGTTTGGTTCACCAAACGATAGAATTGGGTCATGAACTCTACATACCATTTGTAAACGTTGATATTATATTTTCAAGGACGGTAGTCTCATCTCAAAATAACATCAATAAATCTATATGTAAATCAATACATATACACAGTTGAACATGGTATGACAATATCTCTATCTCTATTTTTACAATGAGCGGAAAAGTCAGGCAAATTCTCATAATATAGTTCCACAAAAAAAAAAAAAAAATTCCCTTCCTTTTCACAAAAACGTAATATCTCGGAGTCTTAGTTACATCCATATCAACTAAAACTCTCACAAATTGACCAAAGGTTCTATCCACCATATGATTTATTGAAGCAGAGTCAGTGCATATTGGGGTCCCTATGCTACTAGTAATGGCAAATACTAATATCTTAGGACACCAATATTTTTGGGAAAGCCTGTAGATTTTAACCCAAACTTGTGTTGTAGTACTGTTTTGCAAAGTAGGGTTAAAATCCTTAGTCCAAGCAAATAATTTCATGATACCATGATTTAAATTCCATGAAGGGATGGATCTCACCCTTTAAAATTTCTTCTAAGAAAGAAAATGAAAATTTATAATAACCTTTTCCCAAAGAAATTGTACCCCACTTACCTAGATTCTTCCACAGAGTTGATAGTTTGTTTCGCAAGGCAAAACACTATGATGAGAGTTGCACCCTTTGGCCATATTATCCTTGCATGTAAATTTTTCTTGCATACTTCAATTCTATTAAGGCAATCCTCCTCTGGAATTGTTATTTCTAGCTTGTCACCTTTGAGAATGGGTTGAGATAGTTGTGATGATTGGATATCGCAAAGGTTGGTAACAACCTGAGCAAAGGTTTTGGCTTGTTTTAGGTCAGTCTGAGGTGGTTGTTTTTGTTGAATCTAAGTTGTTTGTCGTGTCTTGTATGAAAATCCATGGTATAACTGGCAGATTTTTGTTGGTTATGGGTTTAGGGTTAGTTTTTACTGGGTTTGCTTGATCTTGGTTCTTTTGTGGATCTGTTTGAGGATTTGAGTCTTGAAGGCAAAGTCAAATGCATGGTGATTTGGCAATGAAAAACTAAGGTTGGTTATCTCTTTATCAAATTTGTAGAACTTTATATAAGGTTATCAAAAAGAGAAAAATCATTAAAAAAATTAGGGGAATTGAAACGAAAAATTGATATATTTATAAGGACCAAAAACATGTTTAACTCTTTAAATTCTCTAAAAGAATTGTTCGGAAGAACATTATCCAAAAGTATGCTTATAATTTATGTTTGTATTTTTTTTAGGGAAGTATGTTTATTATACGTAAAAAAAAAAAAAAAAAGTAACTCCTCTTAGCCCAAAGTGAATTAACAAAAGTTTAGTCACGTAAATCCATAATAAGATACATACATATCCTTAATTATCTGTGGCTCGTCATTTAAAGAAAAGTAGCTGCCATCCTTCATCTTCTTGTCTCTAGTTCATTTCTAGTTTTCTACTCCTTCTTCCACCTCTTCTTCCAACTTGTGAACTGCCAATTGAACTTCACTTTTTTTCTTCGTGTTTTAGTTTATTTTTGTGAGAGAAATAGTGAGCTAATGTAAAAAGAAATTTTTAAGGTGTGCAAAGTACAATAAATACAAAGTTATATGCGCAAATTTTGAAATTTCAGGGCTCACCTATTATATAGGTCCTCCCCAGGAAGAAACTAGGGTTTCTATATGTATACTTATAGACATGATATTAATCAGAGGACGGAACTGAACAAAATTGAAGTTCACACAACTCATTTACCAATCTGGTGTGACATTCATAATAAGACAAAGAGAAACTATATAGAAGTTCTGTGTAAATTATTGAAGTACACGGGGACTGATTGATGTTGATCAAATAACTCTCAAAGACATGAATGCATGTGGAATATATATAATATATGTAGTCCAAAGCACAAAACAATATATACGACCAAGCATTCAAGCAAGCACCTTTGGTACGAACCCCTCACGCATGCTATTTATGTTATAATCAGGTCCTTGTACCTTGTCCTAACGAAAGTTTGTGTCTGAAAGCATGCAATACCATTCCACAAACCCAAACTCCTTGGGTCCTAATCTGAATCAAAGTGGGACCCACATTTGGTTTAATAGCTTCCACACCAAACATAATCAACTTGATATTGATACCTTCAAAATAGCATCACCACAACTTGATGTTGATCTCACGTATTCAATGTCCAATTAACGGTTCTTCAATCATTGTGATAAAGAAAGTTTGTACCGTCAATTCACACGCAAATTCTTCTCCTGGCTCATTGGTGAAATTGAGTATAAAGCTACTAGCTAATGATTTAGAAATTAGAGAGTATGTATGTACCCAAACATTGAAACAAATTAGAGAGTATGTTGCCGACCAGTAATATTCGCATTGTGTATTTTATTTTAGGATTAAATAAGTTTTTGGTTCCTATAAATATATCAATTTTTTGTTTCAGTCTTTCTAAAATTTTCCTTCAACTTTTAGTCTCTATAAAATTCTCAATCACTACTTTTAGTCCCTATTTTTAAGTTAATTTTAGTATGTTTTTAATGAAATTTAGCAGAAATGTGTAGAATATTGGGAAAAAATTTCCCAAAAAAATATATTTTTTTTTAACAAAACATAAATTTAATATGAATTTTTAACCATTAAAAATATAAAAATTCATATTAAATTCATGTTTTTGTTAAAAAATTCTAAATTTTTTTATGAATTTTTCTGTAAAATTTTATTCAAAAATATGAATTCTACATATGAGTTTACTTTAAAAGAGGGACCAAGAGTGAAGATGGAAAATTTTTAGGGGACTAAAAGTTTAAGGAAAATTTTAGAGGGACTAAAACAAAAAGTTGATATATTTATAGGGACCAAAAACATATTTAACCCTTTATTTTATTTTATGGGCATTGTACTAGCCTTGTATTTTTAATATTATTCACTATTAAATCGTCTTATTATTATTATTACTAGTGAAAAGACAGGCATTCAAGTACCTGTATTTCCACTCTTTTTATTGTGCTAACGCGTGTAAATTATTTGAACGGTATTTTATATGAAATTTTGATTTTGATTAAAATTATAAGTACAAATATTTGTGATTTTCAAATTGTAACAAACTCAAATACCATGTTTATTTTTTCAATGAAAGGAAATTGTCATTCTTTTTCTTTTGAATAAAAAGGAAATTGTCATTCACTTGTAGAAAAAACTAATAAATAATAGAGGTTTATCTCTGAACCTTAATCTAAAGTGTTTAGCTACTCATGATAGCTAAATACATAATAAAAAGAAAATAATAACATACACTAGAACAAATCAAAGGGGGTTGAAAAATACTTCTCGTTGATGCTCCAGTCGCACTTCTTTGTATCTAAACTGTTAGGTTTTTGAATGAATATTTTTTAATCAAAACACACTTTAAATAAGCAAAACTCCGCACATAGCATCTATAAGATGCAAGGAACCATACACAAAGTAAATGGCCAAAAAATAATAATTTTTTTTTTTTTATGTTCACAACGGGGGGCGCATGAGGCAGAAGAGCAAAAGTGCTCTCTGAGAGTCCGAAGGCATGGGGCGCCTAGGTATGTGCTTGGGGTCCATGGATCCTTGGCATTTTTCTTAGTTTTTATTTTCCCATTCTTCATGTCTTTTTCATCCTTAATATGTGTTTGGAACTTGAGACACAATTTCTCCAAGTTATTTTGTCTTCAAACTTTCATTACACTTGATTCTTTAGTTTCCATAACTTGCATGAGGTATCTTAATTTGCCGAATTACATTATTTGTACCATAAAAGACTCAAAACACATATGGAGTTTTTTGGTTGGAAAAGAAATAAAATTATATTGACTCAAATCAAAACATTACAAAATATTTCCCAAACCATAAATTAATCACTCTAAAATGTCTTCAAATGCATAGAAAACGACTCCAAAACATAATTAAAAACATCATATGATGAAACATCATCAGTATATATCATCGACCACTTTATTCTCCTCGACAAAAGCAAGATTAATAAGCATTGAGAAAGGAATCAATTTCAAGAGTTGAATTTATATTTGTATCACTATCATGTGGTACTCTTCCTTGTAAATTTACTGACCACATTTTGCTTAAAGGATCATTGACATAAAACACACGTAATGTCTGATTTTGAATGATGAAAGGTTCATTCTTATAACTTATCTTGTCAAGATTCACCAATATAAATCATAATTCATTTATTTCTACATCACTTATAATATTTTTTTTAAGAAGTCAAACTAGCCCATCGAAATTGACATTGAGGAGAATCGAATCTGAGACATTAAGAGAAACACACTCCAAGATTCTAAGTCAACATCATCAAACCAACACGTAGATTACATCACGACTAATGTTAATCCATCCGCATTTAAAAATAGGCACTTCAAATTTATTGTAATCAAGTTCTCAAATCTTCTTAATGACTTCAAAGTAAGATGTCAATGCCATAATGATATTTTTACCTTTCGAACTACATGGTAGAAGAAACAACCATAACCCCAAAGTTTTTCATTGTACTATTGTCACCCTGTGACTTTGTATGAAATGATAATTTCTTGATATCATATACATGCCAGCAAATGGCGTCATGATTAGAGACTTAGAGTTGTATATTAGCCATTTTAATGTATCATCTTCACTTTTTGTATTATGTTCTTTCAACAACCATACTTCGTTCATTCGAGGATGTTTTTTTTCTCTTCAATGTCCATCATGCCTTTGATCAAAATCGAAATGATGTTTGGCTTGAAATTAAATCCTCGACAACTAAGTGTATTTCATTACTCATGGTGGATTATTCTTTGTTGCCACCCTCGTGGGCTCCTGAGTGTTCATTCGAATCGGTGGAATAGCACACTTACGACGACCCTCACTCCTATTTGTCAAGATCCTTTAAGACCCTCACAATATATAAAACATTTCAGGTAACCAAGTAGGTATATAAATAGAAATAAATTTAAAGATATAATATAAATTGAAAGAAAGCAAAATATGAACTCACTAATTTCTAAACAAGTACAACAACTCACTAACAATATTGATATATTGCTAGATGCTTATTATTTGTAATATATATGATGTAATATTATTACCAATCTGTCGGAAACTTAGAGTCATACGGATATGGCAGATAGATGAGGGAAAATAAATAAATAAATAAGACTTATTTCACTACAAGAAAATATGTGATTTGCTATGCCCATTTTCGCAGCTAATTAGCAGCTAATTCCTAGCAAACGAGTTTAACTAGAGATATGCTACAGAATATCTATTGATTCGGCCGTAGCCTGGATTGAGAGGCAAATTTGCAAGGGAAATATTTCTTAGTAAATCCGTAGTTAAAAGAAACCAATACCTAGCAAATATTTAGTTAATCCATAGCAAATAAGAATTGAAAATGTATTTTCCATAGCAACATAACTATGATATATCGTAGTAATTTCACAACAAATCCGTAGCAACATAACTAAGAATTGTCATAGCAAAATAGCATCAAATCCATAGCAACATCACTAAAACTAATCTTTGCAATTCCTCAACAAATTTATAGCTATAACTAAACTAATTTGCGACTGGGTCATAGCCATTTGGAAGTTTTCGGCCAAATATTTTTTTTTTTTAATTCTTTTGCAGTTTTTTTTTTTTTAAAAATACTAATGGTATAATTTATTGCTATATTAATTTAAGAAACTTATTACTAAATAATCATGTATGAGAATCTACAAGATATTCTTAATATTATAGAACAATAATTGAGCTTATACAATATTCTTCAAAATAGAACCATAATCCCGTTTGTGATGAAACTCAATTGTTCAAGTAATATTATACTTTAGGCTTATACAATAATTGAGCTTAATATTATAACTTTTACTTGTTGCATAACAATCAAAGACAACAATTTAAGCCGAAATACTTAAAACATAAAAATATTTTATTCTAACAGAAACTATATATGAAAACACGAGATATACAACTTGAGATATAGAGTATAGACACGGCCCATATATGACAAACAGTACTTCATTCCATAATTCAGCATAATCAATATTGAATGAGTCTAAGTGTAACCTCTGATATGGCTTAGTTCTAATAGTATCACTTGCATGGCAATATGTCATTATCCACAGTTCACAACTCTAGGGACCTACTTTTGAATAACATAGAATAATATATAATTTTCCTACCTCAAATACCATCAGATACTCCACCTTGCATTTGTGCTTGCTGCATGGATCTAAGAATTGATAGGAATGGCTCCAACATTGGCACCAATTGTGTTTGGACTAAAGAAGTCATTGCTTTATCTACCGCTTTCTAGATAGCTTCTTCTGTCGTAGCCGGGATGCCGAAAGGACCAATGCCATCTGTAAATGAAGTAGATCCACTGATGTCCAAGCCGCGGCCCCCTAAAATCAGTCTCTTCTTATTGGGACCTGATGCCTCTTCCCACACTTCTGAATCAACCTTCAGATGAGTTGAAGAATCCTCTCCATATTTTTCCAGCATTGCGGTGTCATATGACTCCTACAAAATGGTTACAAGAGAATTGAATTGATATTATCCATAAATCCAAATTTAAAGTAACTTACAATAAATTTTTTTGAGCGGCGAGAGATATACTCTCCATCTTTGTTCTTATGAATACGATCATACACATCTCTATAAGAAACTTCATGCTTCACCTCATTCTCCTATAATTGACATTTATTAGAATATACTAACTTGAAAAAATGTAATTTTAAAAACACCCAAAACAGGAAAGTAAAATGTATTATAATATAAAGCTAATAACTAACCATCCTCTTTTTATGTTCAATGAAGCTTACAGAGCCTCCAGTGTGCAATACTGCATCAGGTAAGGAAGCTCTGTTACATCTATTAGCATCTGACTTCTTCCTCCAGTCTGGTTTCAACCAAATGTCGACCAATCCATCCCATACTTATGCCTTTATTCCTTTGGGCCCATGGCCCTTGGTGTCGGCCAAATTTGTTGAGTTCACTTGTCGTAAGGCAGAGTTTCATGCATTTTTTAAATGATCAGGATATCGGTCCAAACATGTTCTTTCCCACACAGTTCTTGCCATATTATGATCATAGTCTGATGGAAACTTATATTTACCCTACATCGTTATATAGTATATCATATAAGTATAATATAAATATAAAAAAATTATCTATAAATTAAAATATAAGACTAGAGGAACATATATAGTTACCATAAATTCCTTAAATAACTTCTCCTTCATCTCAGCAGGGTAATCTTTCCACTTCTCACCAATTTTATGTCTATAAGATAACTGGAATAGCTTTAGAAACAACTTATAATTAACTTAAAATGAAAATTGTTTCATTATATTTAACTCTATTAATTAAATTAAAAAAATCCATCAATTACTGATCCATAGCAAATTTAAAGTATGAACTAAATGATGGCTTAGTCTAACGTACGCAAGTAAAACATATCGCGTACAGTGCATTAACAACTTTTTAATAGAGCCTACACTACATTTGGTTCAATAATTTTAGGCAATTTATTCATTGGTCACTCACCTGAGTTTAATAGCTATTGGTCCCTAGATAGCTATATAGTATAGTACATGTACATAATTCATATATTGAAGATATATAGATATTGGTCCCTAGATAGCTATATAGTATAATACATGTACATAATTCATAGCAGGTTTCAGTATAAATGCCTAGGGATATATGCTTATAACTAGCTAGTTATTGACTATGATCACTAAACAAGTACACTGGTAAAAGAATTATGGCAGCAATCCTTGATACAAGTAGTAACTGATATCTCACTCCGTGTTGAACTGAATCTTCAGAAATCAATGATGAGTACCACAAACATGTGTAATGAAGAAATTCAAAATTTCAAGGAAAGACTTAAATCAGAATTTAATGTAACAATTTACTCTCTGTTCACTATAAATGTGATTATAGCAGTGTTGTACAAACTAATATAAGCTATAATCTAATGCTTGTGTATAAGCCATAAGCTGCTATCATGAGCTATAATCTAATGCTTATGTATAAACTATTTCTATGACAGATTATGCACTTATCTGATACTTATATAATCATTATAACATATCATATTTACACAAAAAACACAGATTATGCACAAAAATCCTACAAATCAATTATGTATTCTTTTATATCAACACAAAAATCAATAATTGCTGAATAGAAAAACAAAATTGAAGTTAATGAATACCTTGAGTTGATAGTGTAGATCAAAGAAAATCGCGAAGATTGAAGAAAATGCAGCGAAGTTGCGATGAAAAAACGAATAACCGATTCGCCGATTCAGATTGAGAACTTCGAAAGCTTCAGAATGAGATTCAGAACACCGATTCAAGCTGATAAAATCAAAAATCAAAACCTGAAAAATTGACTTAAAATTAAGAAAAATAGACACACATGATACAATAGAAATGTGAGATTTAGAGCGTTTAGATTCAAAATTGAAGGCACGAATACGAAATCGACAAATAATTTGGATCGGCGAAAGATGCAGAATCGATTTGGATCAGGAATGGAATGAAGAAACATTTATGAAACAAAGAAGAAATCATACCTGAAGCATGCGCCATGGATGATGAGAAGGATCAGATGAAGCAGAGACGAAATCAATCGATCTGAGATTTGGATCAGGAATGGAGTTTCCGGCGGGTGCAAATCGGATGCAAACTATTCAAATTGGAGTTCAAGTACCATGAATTGCATATAATTATTGTACAAAAGTATATACAAGAATGAGTTGAAATGGGAAAGAGGAGCAGGAGGTGGTCTATAAGTATCAGGACTCGAAGTATCTAGATTAGCATCAACCAAGAGCCTTCCACCAGAGGGAGCACCCGGTTGAGAAGATAGTGGAACATGCTCCTCTGATGCTCTTGGGTATTGCTGAGAAAATGCGGCAAATGAAATTATATTATCACATGCTGATTACACACAACTATCAGAGAATAAACAAAAAGTAATCATAAACTCATACATACAAGTAGATAAAATCAATCCTCATTGTGACATCAATTTCTTTCATTTAGATACGTTGATTCTCATATGCTGACCAAGGTCAAGACAGATCTCACGGCTCACAGAGCACTTAAAAGAAGCTTACAAATTATTCATCACTAAGGTTCTCACATCAAACGGATTCAAACTCATAATATAGGAAGAGTTGTATCCTTACTGGATGGACCAATCTTTGTTCGCTTACATCAATTTCTTTAAACAAAAAGGGTATATAGGAGGATAAGATCTAATATATTATAAGTTATTTGGTGACTTAACTATAGTTAGTTTGTGGTGGTTAATAATGTGCAGTCCTATATATCCTGTCAACTAGACTTAGTTGATAGTTATTTTTTTCCTTATTGTACATATAACCATTGGACCTTCAGTTGAATCAAATGAAATCATTCCTTCATCATCAATAATTCCATTATCAAGTACCAAAGATTCCAACAAATGTGGACCATAAACTCAACCAGATGAAAAATAAACTCAACTCTTTCAAACTCTTTCAAACTATAGCTTTTATCGTCACACAAATTTCATAGAGAATATTCTTAAACCTTCCCTCGGTAGAAGGCACAGACAACCTAACCAAAGTTAAACCATCTTCGGTGCCTATATCTAATTATCTATCTATTGAAAGCTATGAACGTGTGAATTATGTAGCACCGACACTTCTAAATGAAGATATGGGCAGTGTCCGACACGAATCCGTGTCCTAGGACACCACACCGACATATATGACACCATAGAGCTTATACCTATAAATACTAGTTCACTCCTTCTCAATTGTAACGATTCACAAATAAATAACTGAATTGAAAAAACCTAGAATTCAATTCCTAAAAAAAAAACCTAGAATTGAAAAGGAAAAAAAATCAAATAACAGGCCAATTCAAACAGAAAATCAAAGAACATGACCATTCAAACAGAAAATTGAAAAGGATCAGTATGAAACTCACAAAATATTAAGAGAGTACTTTTATCGAACACCTTCGCTGCAATTCAAAGAAAAAGTGAAAAACAGAAGAAAAAAAAATCATCATGAATGGCAACAAATACAATGGAGTTTAACCTAGAAATATGAATTCATATATAACCTAGCATTCAAATACTACGGAAGAAGAAAATATTAGAAATTACCTGAGAAAAGAGGTAAAAATGAGAGATCGGTGATTGCAGAATCAATGAAGATCGAAGACACGGGTTGATGAGAAACTGTTCGGATCGGAGAGAGAGGTATGGTTCAGATCAGAGGAATGCGTCAATCGATCGGAAACTCGAAAGGATGTGATTGATCGATACGGTGGCTGGTGATCTGAGACGATGACTGGTGATCGGAGACGGTGACTGGTGAACGAAGATCGTGATCGGAGACGGAGATGGTGAACGGAGAAATTGAGATCGATGGTTTCTTTTCGGACTTGGTGATATTTTTTGTTTGGGAATATGTGAGTTTTTTTTTTATCAAAAGTAATATAGGCTAAAAAAATAAAAAATTTGTAATAACAAGTATTTGTGGTATTTCAGTGGTATTTTTAATTCAGACTTGCTAGCAGTAGTAAAATAATGGTAGCAAATTCTATATTTTCTTGTAGTGTTTATAAATTAATAAGTATAGACCTATTTGTAATTAAGTTAATAAATAGGATTTATTAATCAAATAACAAAACTCAACACACCGTAAGGTACAATGCATGAATTTTAAGTGGAACGTAGTACATCATAGGCTATGGTGTGCATAATTGAGTCTATAGATAGAACTAACTTGTGCTGAAACTAGCAACCACTTTACAAAATCCTAAACTGCAAACTTTATTTTTCTTTGAACCTCTAATTGCTTGGCTAACACCAAGAAGCAGAGGAGATATGTTTGTGTGGACTTGCAGAGGCACTGCTACGTTACTTTGTTGTGATCGAAATTGTTTTTGCACTTCAAGAAGTAACAACACTTTCATTGACTCATCAAATTCATAATGATCTTAAAAAATCAAAATTTTAAATTTCATTACTTTTGTAATCATGATTTCTTCAAAAATATCAATCAAAATTTAATAAATATTAAACTGAAAAACTCATTAATTTTGAAGGGACTTAAATATTTAACCTTAAAAATATATAATTAAACCCGTTGTAGAGGAAACCAAAAAGTTTATTTTCAATTTTGAAGTTTTGCATGGTGTATGAATAATTTTTTATTATTACACAACAACTTGCTTATAAATTTATAATGTATGTAGTTTACGGATACTTGGTGCAGTCATTACACTAATGGACGGTTTTGTGGGGTACTTTTATTTAAATTATTAAGTCATTTCTATAATTAAGGGAGTTAACAATTCAAAATTTAATATATAGTACCACTAAAAAAAGGACGCAAAATTGAAAATATGAATAGTATATGAGAATATATAAGAATATTCTAGTTGTCTTTACAACTAGAAAATTAGTCTAATAAATAACTTTGGCATAGGCTTTGGCTCATTATATCATCTAAAAAACAAAATCCAGATAATGATAACAGGTACTTTGCTAAAATATTAGCTTTGAATATGAACTATAAGGTACAATAAACTTGTATCATTGGCTTCTAAGGCAAAAAAACAAAAAAAAAATTATAATATATTATCTTTCTCGTGCAGTTATATTTTCTGTCTATTTGGTAATACATATATTGAACTCTCATATGTATCAAATAAAAAAAATAAAAAAAAACAGCAATCATGGTAAGTTGTAGGTCATCTAGAAAACAAAACTAAGGCGATGTATCCGGGACAGATTTGAATAAGGCATGGTGCAGGATGTGCCACATCAGACTAGATCCAATTTATTTATTTAATTTTATATTTTTATCAGTTCATTTATATTATGTGTTTTTTTATGTAGTTTAATGACTAGAGCTCACACATTTTAAATGTGGAGAAATGAGTTGTTTGAGATTCGAACATTGGCCCTTACATATAATATACAATAGTCTTACCAACTGAGTTAAACTCACGAAATATTTTTACTCATTTATTAATACAAACATCTAATTTTATTTTATGTTTATACATGTTGTATCTATATTTTTACTCATATATTAATACAGGACCTATTTTTTTAATATATAAACAGGTGTTTGTATTTTTCTCTATATGCATTGATTACGTGGCAATATACCTACATTTTATTTATATATCTTTTAGTTGTCTCATAAATTGTTTTAAAATTTGTTTTTTATAATAGAGGAGTATTATTTGAACAACTATTTGGTTGACAACTTATAAGATAACTATAATTTACAACAAAAAAAATATATTTACACAAAAACCAAAACAAAAAAGAGATAAAGTAAAAAATAATATGAGTCTGAATAAAAAAGTTGTCACAAAATATATGTTCAACTATCATTTCTCTTTGAAATAACATATAATTTCAATGCAAATATACTTAATTTTGATGTTAAAACAATGTTCGTATACTTTTGAGGTCAAAACAATATGGCGATTATATAATAATGATCGCGTATAGAGAATCAGATTTGATGTTCTGAAATTTATAAAATATTACATTCTTTTTAGAGGATTATAAATAAAATATTACATGTGTAGTACCTTTTCTCTTTGGATATTCTTTGAATATATAGTACAACTTTTTTGCGAGTATAGTAGTACAGTTTTTTGACTCACGCAGCAAAAGTTTATGAAGAAACGACATTAACCGCTAATCAACATCCCTAAATATAAATTAATGGCTTATGCATGGTGAGAACATAAAACAATTCAGGGTGTCTAAGAAACCTTGACCATGGAAATTAAAAATAAGCGGTACAAAATCAAATCTTTTTTCTTTTTTTAAAAAATTGTTGAGGCCTTTAACACTATTTTTTTTTTCTTGAGATTCAAACTTTAAACCTTACATATATTATCAACTGAACTAAACTCACGAGAACTCTTAACACTCAAATTGACCACACTTTGATAATATACGCCAATTAATTTAAATTCAATTTTATGAATGTTAAACAAATTCTTAAATGAAAATCATGTTATAATTTTTTTTTTTTTTTGTTTGTAAAACTCAAACAAAATTGATCTACAGATCAGACATTTTTTGCCTACTTGTGATTGCATTCATACCATCACATATGAGCAGGTTATAAAAATATGTAGTCGCCCATGCAGCCGCAAATCAACTTTTGTGTTAAACATTTGTGGCTGCTAAGACCATCACAAAGGCCTCCAAATGAAAAATAAAATCAGGCAGCCACAAATGAGATAATCAAAAGATTAAAAAATAATAATTAAAAATAAATTTATTTAATGAGCAAATAAAAATGAGATAATATATATATATATATATATATATATATATATATATATAAAGAAAGAAAGAAAACTATCTCTTTCAACACTTTTGGGCTGACTTTTTCTCTTTCAAAAAATGTTCTTAATTTTCAATACAAATAACATATGTAATAAATAGATAAAAATAAATTTAAATATTAAAAAGAAGTAACAAACAACTTTTTTATTATCCCAATTATATTATTAAACAACTTTTTCTTCTATAATAAAGATTGTTGTCGGTGTTATTGAAAAGATAATCATGTTTAATTTGGTTTGTTATAACTAGAAAGCAGCAATCAAATAGCCGACCCTAGTTTTATAGTGAGAGAAACTCTAACTTATCTCTAAACTTTCTTTTTCATTCGTTTATCAAAGTGGGGTGATTTTAGGTCATTTTTGACCTAGAATCACCCCTCTACCTCTTTTTCCCTTTTACTTTCAATCTAAATAAGTAGTTTTCACACATAAGTTTTTCCTTTTGTGATTTTGTCGTCTAAGTGTGGCGCTGTGTTGATCGTCGTCTTGTGCGGCATTTGATTTCGCGTCTTGTCGCAGTGTTCGTTTAGTTGTTATTGAAAGATCAACATCAGTCAAATACAAATTCAATCAATGATTTGGGCGTCAACGTTGCATATCCGAAAGCATGGATATTTCGGTGACTTAAATTTTATCATATTATATGTAGGCATTTTGCCGTTGTATGCTATTAACTTGGGTGTTGTGAGTTTGTTCGCATATTCACCCTTTACGTTTTTAGTGACGTTTGTATCCGATGTATCAATTTGAATAAATGAATATCGTTTTGTTTTTGTCAAAAAACTAGAAAGCAGCAAACATTTATATTTTTAGTTTTAATCGAAATCAAAATTTCATAAAAAACACATAGTTCATAATTTTCAAATTTTAGCGCAGTAAACACTCCTTCACCAACCCCTCCTCCCACGTAAACAATTTCCTTCTTCACTTCCGTGCCTCACCATAAACTTCCCAATCCAAAAGAACATCTCTGCAACAGGGACACATTTATTAACAGTAAGATCAAACAATCTAGCATATCTAACATCTAAAGACACACATCCAACCAAGGGTCTTTCCAAAACAACGAAGAAACCCCATCCCCCACCTGTCTAGAAATATTATCCAACAACCATTGATCATCTAACAAACCGCCCCCTCCTAATATGGTTTATGTTTTGCCATCACACGAAACCTCCTCCTCCACCAACACATAACCGCCTCCCTCCTCACCATACTTCGCACACATTATACCATAAACTTCCCCTTTCCTCCAACATTTTTGACACCCATTTACCAAGAGAAAAATTAAACTCCTTCAACCAATCTACTTCTAATACGCTCAACCAAAGGGTTTCAGAACTGAAACTTTCTCGAATTACCACCAATCGGGAACCCCAAATACAAAATATCTATTATCTATGGCTATAACTTTAATTAAAATTAAAATAAATTTAATTGAAATTTCATAAATTTTTTTACATAATTTATACGCATCAATGCAATAAAAAGACAGAACGGTCAGACACAAAGTTCCGGTCTAAAGGCTAGTAAATTTATAACGTTAGACAAGCAAGACGTTACATAACATTTCTCTTTCTCAAAGTAATACCGAGTGTAAAACAGAAAATAAATATTTTTAGAGTGTCGACAACCATGAAAAAACACAAACAAACAATGTTGTGCCTAAAGAGAAGAAAAGGCAGCCCCTTTGATATGCATGTACAGTAAAGTTACTGCCAAGGGAAAAGGAAAAGTGGGTTAGATTAGATGAAGTAAATTTAGCCATCCATGACCTGTTGTTTCTTTTAAGCGAAGCAGCAAAGATAGATAGAAAAAGCTGTTAGGGGGGCTGTCCCTTTGGAAAGGTACGGTGGTACTGGTTGCCATCTAAAAATATCAGTTTCTCAAAGCATAATCCCTAGAGATATAATCAAGTTTAGTCATTTTTACTATACATAAAAAGATATTAAGTTTTAGTTTAGTCGTTTTTATTCTAATTTTAATACTTAGTTGATTGTTTGATCTCAGGTTTCTTTTCATCCGTCAAATAACTAACTTTTGATTTAGTCTATTTACACCCTTATTTATGTTAGAAAATAACAAAGTTAAATAAGAAAAATAAGCACAATCACAACACAAGAATATAGCGTAGAAACTTTAAAACAGGAGAAAAAACCACGATCGTTGCCACAATTCACAGCAGTGATGGAATCGAAGACGACAAGATTGCGGTGACAAAAGTGACGGTGATGAAAGTGGCTACAACATCACGATTTTCTTTCACTATGCAGCAAGCACTTGTGGTTGGGAAAAAACTAAAATTAATTGAGATGGTAAGAAGATGAGTGAAGAATCGACAGTGATTCACTTGGAGTATTGTATTGTGAAGAATCGACATCGGTTCACTTGGAGTAACTGTTTTGAGTAAACCATTAGTTTTGTTTATGTCTTTGTAAGTCATTCTCAAATTAGTCCATGACTTTATTAATATTTTAAAATAGTCTCTATTTTTGTCAAATGTTTCTCAATTAGATCATTGTCTCTATGTTTTTGTCACATGACGAGACATTTAAATGAATTTTTTTTGACAAGGACAAAGACTATTTTGAAATATTATCAAAAGTTTCTCAATTAAATATTTGTCTCTATGTTTTTGTCTTATGACGAGAGACTTAATCAAAAACCTTTTAACAAATACAATGACGATTTTGAAATATTAATAAAGTCAGAAATTAATTTAAGAATGACTTACAAATACATAGATTAATTTAATGGTTTACTGACTCTAACTGTTTCTATTTTCTTATGCAACTCATGCAAATTCAAGAGGTGGAAGAATTATGACACAAGATGAATTAACTAACTAAGTTTGCAAGGATTTTTAATATTACTCCAACGTTTAACTAAGTTTGCATTTATTTTTGTGAACTCGTTTTATATATGTATTCGTGAGCTTAATTTATGTACATCCCTACAACTTCAAAATAAAATAAAATAAAAAATGAAACGTCAATTGACAATAAGATAGGGATATCTTGTCATAAAAGAGAAGATAGAGATATTTTTGTCTATCTATGTTGTAACTAGAAAAAGTCTCAACTTTTTTTAAATCGTATAAATTTTAATATATTCTTTGCAGGAAAATATGTTGTTATCTTCTTTAGTTATTATAAATTTGTGTAACCAAAAAATATTATAAATTGGTTTAAATATGTAAATTGTCAATGTAGTTTGGCATGCTTTTGCTTTTCTTATTATTATTTTTTTTTTAAAGAAAACCGTCCATGTAAGTTGTTAACTTTATGCTTTACGTCCCTCCGTTAGCTTCTGCTACAAAAAGCGTACACGTGACTAACGGAGGTTGATGTGGCGGTGACTGACATGGCAAAGTGGATGATGAGCCACAAGGTGGGGCCAAAACCAAAAAACAAAATTCATTGAGGGACCAAAACCAAAAAACGAGAAGTCGAAAAATTCAAATTTAAAAATAACAATTCTACCATCTTCATGTCTTTCTTCCACCATTTTCATCTTAGCCGCTCATATTCACCATTTCTACATATATCCTTCCTTTATGCTAAAAATTCACATTCAATTATGATTAAAGTCAATGTCTTCTTCACAAAATAGGCCATTAAATCATGCAAGACTATTGAATCTGATAGTGAATCACCTAACATATAATTTTGCTTTCCTTTTCTTCTTCTTCTTTATATGAACTCCAAATCATAGTCATGGACAACAATAAAAAAAAATCCAGAAAAATAAAATAACATAACCCAGAAGAAAAAAAATTCAACACATCACCACCACAACCCACATAAAAATGCAGCACCACCAACAACACAAATCAGAAGAAAAAAAATACAACATTTTCATCACCACAATCATCATCAACATTATCACTCACCACAATTATCGCCAACACACACCATTTCATTTCATAAAAAAAAATAGAAACTGTATCAATGGCAAGTTTAACAAATTATATCCATTAGCCAAAGAATGAAGGGAGATTAAAAGGGTGAGGAAGTGGAAGTGAGTACCTGAAAAAATGTAGTGAATCATATCCAAAAGATCCATAAACAACAAACCATAATTAACAAATGACTAAAAATCAATTATTTCTGGTTAACCCAAAAAATCCAGCAATTACAAAAAACGAACTAATGATTTTGTTTTGTAATTTAATTTTGAAGTTTTTTTTAATGATTTTGGGTTTTAATTGTTATGGGCAAGATTATGAAAATGAGGATGAAGATGGAGAATATGAGGAGGGAAAAAGAATAGGTCATAGGTTTTGATAAGTGCCAGAAAGTTGTATTTTAAAGGAATAATTAGGGCACATTTGTTTCTTGTTTTACAAGTTATTGAGGGAAAAGCCGAGAGATAAGTGTTAAATACCCTATTACGCTTTATTTGTCTTACTTTACCCATTTGTGCAGGAATTGAACCCAAGACATGAAGCAAAGAAGAAAAACAAAGAAGAAGTACAAAGGTTAACTCGCCATGGCGAGTAAAAGATGGCCAAAGGAGAGTCAGAGGCGAGCAAGTTACAGAGAGTACAGAAATCACTCGCACTCAACTCGCCAAAGGCGAACCGAAGGCGAGCAACTCGCCACGGCGAGCTCCAAAGGCGAGCAAGTTCAGAGAGCACCAGAAATCACTCGCCCTCAACTTGCCCAAGGCGAACCAAAGGCGAGCGACTCGCAATGGCGAATGAATTTGCTCGCGAGGCGAGTTAGGGCGGCTTAACCCCTCAGAGGTGGCGTGGCACAAACCCACTGGTGAAGTAACCTCAACTTGCCGTGGCGAATGAATGTACTCACGAGGCGAGTTGATGCAGATCAGAAAAGTCTATATAAGCCCACTTGATCCATTCATTGAAGATCTTAGTTTTTGATATTTTAAACTTCTGTAATAGCTTAAAGAGAGAAATAGGGTTGGTTCTTCATAGAGTAAGAGTGATAGAAGGTGGATTCTTCATCCTTTGTTGAGAAATCACAAGTTGTAATGAATCCTTCTCTTTCATTTCATTCTTGCAAAGCTTCCATGACAATGAGTAGCTAAATCTTCATTGATGGGATTAGAGGTACTTGATCTTGCTAAACATGTAATCTTTTGATCTTTAAATATATGGTTCTAGCATTTGATTTGATATTGAGATTACTCTTGCATTTTATTGTTTATGTTTGATTTAATAGTGATTGAAAAATACTTTTGAATCTAGGTTTAGGATAATCATCTATCCAAACATGAATTCTAGACATGGAATTAATGTTTAGATAATCACTTTTTGTATCTAAACTTAAAGCTTTCTTATCATTTAATAGATTGAGAAATCATCAATTAGATGATAAAACCAACTATTGGATCGTTTAATAGTTTGAGACATCGACGATTGAACGATACAATTGATTTCACAATATTATTTGGACACAAATAATATTGTCGAGGGATACGTGATAATATCAAAGGAAAGCTAGAATCCGTATACGATCATTAGGTTATATGTGATGCTTGATTAAGGAACTCTAACCCTAACAAGTTTCACGCCTTACTAATCTCAACTTTTACTTTTGCCAAATAGTTTCCGTAGTTACAAACAAACAAACCAATCTTTTAACTTAAAATGATATTTGGTGTCGAATGGTCCGTGATATCGCACTAGTCCCTGAGGAGACGATACATATAATACTTACTTTTGATTGATAGAAAAATACTACATTAGGTTTCATGAAGATTTTTTTTCTCGGTTATATGTGCAATTTAGCATATGATTCATATGTGAATTTTTAGCATGAATGAAGGATATAGGTGGAAGAAATGGTGAATATGCGTGGCTAAGATGAAAATGGTGGAAGAAAGACACGAAAAAGATGATAGAATTGTTATTTTCTAATTTGATTATTTAATACGTCAAATTACAGAGACAATTTACATATTTAAACCATATAAATTTTATTATTTAATACTTCAAATTTGGAAGAGAAACATGATCTCGCGCATAGGGGTGGCAAAATGGACTCAAGCCGCTAGACCGGCTCGTTTAGCCTGCTATTTTTTGTGGGCTGAGTCAAAGTTTTGAACTCTCTTCCTATAGTTGGCTCACCGCACTTATCTCGTTGAAAAAACAGGGTGGGCTTATGGCGGGGCAGACCGGCATGCTTAACTCGTTTTTCTTTTAGACTTATTTTATCCTGTTGGATTTATCTTGCTTGTTGTATTTGTTTTATATTGGCAAATTTTCATTATTTTGCTATTAGGTATGTTGAATTCGACAATTTATTAATTATCTTGTTTTTACCACAAATTTATTCGTTGCATATTCTTTTATATTTTTTTATGATAAAATTATCTTGTTTTTATTATCATATACCCATTTTGATTTATTATGGGTATACCCATTTTGATGTATACCCATTTTATTATCATATATCACAATTTATTAATTATCTTGTTTTTTTTTTTATCATATACCCTTTTTTTTTTTTTTAAATATCACTAAATATGTGAAATCTATAGCAAAATTTATTTTGGATTTTAATAAAGGATTTTCTATCATGTGCAAACTTGCATAGTATAAAAGTATCGGTAATGCCCATTTTAATGGGTATTACCGATACTTTTATAGTATGCAAGTTTGCACATGATAAAAAACCCTTTATTAAAATTCAAAATAGATTTTTACTATAGATTCCACATATTTAGTGATATTTAGAAGAAATTTGGTCAACAAAAGATGAACCGTGTTATAAACATTCACTTTAATGTTTTGTTTTCAACATCCACCCTCTTATTAAATGTAATTATATGTGTTTCATCACTTAATATGAGACTTATTTTCGACTCATGTTAAAAAGAGTGCGTTAAAAAAGAGTGTGTTAAAAAGTATATTCAAATTTTAACTACTCAATTGAAAAAGAAAAAAAAAAAGTGTTATAAAGTAGTTGTTAGCATTATTGGAAATTCTATACACTTAAAAGAGAAAAGTGAAGACCAAATTGAGACAGGGAAGGGTGAATAATAAGTGAAACTAGAAAGAGAGAGTTTAACATGAGTTTTGGTGATTGAATGAATTATAGATGAGTTGGTATAGTACCATTATGTATGAGTAACATCCAGCTTACACATAGCAGTACAATACAAGAACAGCAGTGATGAAAAAAATAAAAATCACACAGAAACTTTAACCCTCTAACCAAACACCACTGCCACCTCTCATAATGATTTCCTCATCCCTATACACCTTTCTCTTTACCCTGACCTAATTGTACTTCAAACTTTTCCATTTTATCATGGAACTTGCAAAATTGAATGCCAATAACTTTATTGAAAACAAGAAAAAAGAATAATCAACAACAACACTAGAGTCTGGATCCTCTAAGCAACAACCACCACCACCATCACCAACACCCTCATCAAAACGATGTCGTATTACTAAACCAAAAACATGTAGTTAATTTAACTGAAGGAAACGTTCTTCCGTTAACACAAACCAAAAAACGGTGTCGTTCTAGTTCTAGTGGTTTGGATTATGGAGGAGCAATGAACAGTGGAGAAATAGTGGAAGTTGACGGAGGTCACATTATAAGGTCAAGAGGTCGAAAAGATCGTCATAGTAAAGTTTGCACGGCGAAAGGGCCGAGAGACAGACGCGTCCGTCTCTCGGCCCATACCGCTATTGAATTTTACGATGTTCAAGATCGACTGGGCTTTGATAGGCCCAGTAAAGCAATTGATTGGCTCATTAATAAAGCTAAGCCCGCCATCGATCAACTCGCTCATCTTCCTCCCTGGAAACCTACTCTTTTCAAACAGCAACAGCAAAAGCAAAACGATGACGTTTTAGAGAAACAGAATCAAAACGAAAACGAGTTTTGTTTTGTTCAGAATTTTGGTAATAATAGTAACAGCAACAGTTTCATTCCGTTTCAAAATGAATTACCTGAAACGACGTCGTTTAGTAATGATTTGAAGCTTTCACTTCAACAGAATCAGAATCAGAATCAGCACGTGCTTTTCGCCGGGAATTTTGATGGAATGGTGACGTGGAATTCCGGTGGCGGTGGTGCTGCTACTATTGATACTGGTGGTAGCGGTGGTGGTGGTGGTGGTGATAGTAATGATGATGTTTCCGGTGGAGGTTTTGTGTTTCATGGTTCTTTGCCGTCGCCGGTGGTTTTTCCGGCAGTGATGTATGGTCAGAATCAGTATCTTTCACAGAGGGGACCCCTTCAGTCCAGTTACAATCCTTCAGTTCGTGCTTGGATAGATGCTCCGGCGACGTTTGTTGCGGCTGATTATCGACGTCAAGCGGGTGGTTCGGGTGCCGGATTTGCTTCTGGTGGCTTTTCTGGTTTCCGTGTGCCGGCACGAATTGGAGGTGATGATAATGAGGTGCATGGCGGTTTATCTGACAGGCCGTCTTCTGCTTCCTCCGATTCTCGCCGTTGAATTTGGTAGCCTGAATTTCCTTATCCTCATAGCTCTTGCCTTGGAAACCCTAATTTGGTATGTGAACTTGATGAATCAAGGTGTGGAGTTGAATTTGGATTTGGAACGGTTCGGTTCGGTTCAATGGTATATGCTTAAGGAATGAAGAAAATTTGGAGTTGAATTTTCAGGTTTTCCATTCCTCAAGTTTGTTATGTTAATTTTCATGTTAGTGTACTATGTTTGGTTATCTTTGTTGTATTGATATGTTTGTTTGTATGTTTGGTTATCTTTGTTGTATTGCTATGTTGATGTTGTTTAAACTTTGTTACAATTTGTAGTGACTATATATCTATTGTGTAATTTGTTATCAAGTTTTAGTTTTGGTATGAAAATATGCATCAAAGCTATAGTTTGCTTGATTTATCTTTATATACTTTCCATGTTTGTGAAGAGCTAGATGAAGTTGTGAGCTTTCTCTCTGTTACAAAACAGGGAAAATTCTCAAATAAGCCAATATATGAACTCGTAGTGTATCCTCAAGGTTTAGTTTGGTTGTTATGTCATGTTTCGGATGAGGGTTGTTTTTAGTGAGAAATTATTGTTTTCTTACTTTTTATTACTGTTTTTATTGTGACCTTTCATCATTCTTCTATTGCTTCTTCATACTGTTAAAAGGGAATTGAAAGATCAATCTAGTTCTGTAGTTTTAGTATGTGTATGATCTATCTCTTTCGTGCTTGAGTTTTGGAAGCATTTAGATGAGAAGTCATTGTCTATGAACAGTGGAAGCTGTTTTACTAAAGAAACTAGTTGCGTAAGAGTTGATTCTGAGCTTTGTTATAAGGAAAAATTTCCTAGATTTGGTGTGGTTTTCTTCTTTTCCTTAGCCTTGTCATATACGTAGTTCCTCTTTAGCATGTGATGGTTCATGATTGTGACTGAGGAGTTTATTAGGGGTCATAGCTATAGCTTATAGGCTATGGTAGAAGAGGGAAAAAAAGGAAGGGAAGTGATCCAAGTTATCTTGATGAATGGTAGCTTACCTACTTACTCAGCTGATTTGGAGACCTAGATTCTCTGCTGTAACAAATTCACAGTCATTGCAGTTAGGTAATTATAACCGTTGGATGAAGATCACACGACTCACGTTTCAAATACAGTTGATTCAAACATGAGGTTGGAAAATTGGTCTTCTGATCTTTATCTAATGGCTGTGATTTTCACCTTACTTACACTGACAGATTTTACTGTAATCTGAATATGAACCCAGTATAGTCCCCCCAAAGGAAACTTCAACTTCGGGTTATGATAAGTGGATTTTATCATTGGGTTTGGAACCTCATCTTCCCTCTGGGAACCAAAAGATTAGATGCATGTTTGGATTCATGGTGAGTTTGGTAGAATCACAGTGTGCCAGTGTGAGTGTGCCAGTGTGATTTTGGCTAAAACTATACTTTAGAACTTCAACAGAATCATGGTGTCATCGTGATTTTGTCAAACTCAATGCAATTCCAAAAACGCACCAGGCACACCTTTTTATTCAAGTTTCTCAACCTTGCTTGAGTCAGATGAGGTTTTAAGTAGTGGGGCATCTGCAGGTCGCAGTATATATACTCAATATGCAATGAATTGGGTAAATTAATTCCAGTAGGTAGAACAAGTGGGGAAAGTGGAAGACATCTGCAGGGGATGAGCACATTGAAGTTCAATTATGGAAGAATTTCACAAACATATAGGTGCTATGAAAGTATGGTTCTTTTTTATTTGTCTATGGTCCCCTACCCCCTGAGATTTCAGTGCCTAAAAATATATTTTGGCCAGCTGGAAATGCTCTTGCAAAAAGGGGAAATTAAATAAAAGGAAAATTAAAATACTGGCTTCTACGGAGATCTTAGTAATTGTTTTTTGGGTTGTTTGTTGGTTCTTGTAGTCAGTTGATAAATATCATTACTTCAAAAGGTTGAATTGGTCATTATACAGAACACAATTCTGGATTGCCATATTTGAAGAATAAGGCTATAATTAATGAGGATGTTTCCATAAAGAAGCCTATCATGCCCTGTCTTTATCTGTCCGAAACTATGCAATAACTAGAGGATAGATTACAAAAGAAACTAAATTATAAACCTTCGCCACAAATTTTGTCATAGGAAGGGAAGGCATTATCTTTATTGTTTCAATGTTTCTTAAAAACAATTGGAGGATTGTAGGTAAGAAAAATATGACCAGTGTGTTTTATTTGCTCTTGGCAGTTGTAACCAATGTAGCATTGACTTTTCAGATTTAAGCGTGTCGGGTGTTTAACATGTGTTGGTGTTGGACACCAACACGACACCGACACATGCGTTCACATTCAATAACTTTCATTTTCTCATATTATTGTTGATGTCGTAGTATCTGTGTCGTGTTCAATGTTTGTATTAGTGCTTCATAGATTGTAAAAAAACTATTTGAACTCTGATGCTTAATACATTAGAATAAAAGTATCCGGTGAAGAATCACTGCTCCTGAAATGAAGGGAATAATAGTAGACCATTATCATGTTTCAACCAAAACTAGCAAATTCATGATAATACAAAAGCAAATATCAAGTTAAAATCTTCTAGTGATACACACTTTACACCCGATGGTAGATTCTCACAAGCCAAATATGTAAAATAAACTCCAAAAGAAGATGAAGAAACCAATCAATCTTTCTGCTTCAGCATTTTTTGGCAGACCTCATGTTTTGTTTTTCTTTCCTTTCTCAGTCTCCTTCGCATTTGACATGGAAGCTTTAGCCAATGGTGATTTTAATGGTGATTTTGTTTCATTCTCCTTCCCATTTGACATGGCAGCTTTAGTCAATGGTGATTTTGTTTCATTGTGGTTCATCTTATCTAATTTGGTCTTCTGCTGCTGGCCATTGAGTTTCTTTGTTTTGGGAGACTGAATTTGAACCCGAACTTCCCAAGGACGCGCTGCAACCCAACGCTCCATCCAGCTCCAACCCCAGCTTTCTTTACCAAGGCTATAAGAAGCCTGACCAAAATACTGGTTACAGTTTGGCCTCCACTGCAATATTACCTTTACATTAGTGGTCAAATTTTGATTTTAAGAAAGGATAAATCAAGTGGAACAAGTTATGCACCTGATGAGAGAAAGCATATGCCATAGCTCGCTCTCGTTTGATTGCTGCTTCTTCTCGCTGATGTATCCTGGATAGTATCTCTTCCATTGTTTCAGAACCGCTGCACCATTCCACCTGGGATGCATTTACAAAACGTCATGCTTTATTGAAAGTGACCAATATAATAGCGATAACAATTTAAAAAGCTAACTATCACAGATAGATTATGGTAACACTACCTCGAGCTCATTAATCTTAGCCTCAATTTTTAACTGGCTTTCCAATCTCTTTTGTTTAATCCTGGCTGCTGTTATCATACACATTCTACGAGCTCTAATTTGATCTTGTATTCTGCTCCATGAATGTATGTAGTTAAGTGTTGTTGCTGTTTGGTCTCTGGCCATGTGGTCTTGAATTAAAGCTTCAAAGTTCTCTGCTCCCCTTAGATGTTGAAATGTTCTTCTTGCCTACAGGGAGTAAGTTTCATCATGTCATTAAGCTTATGTGAAAATTGCTAAATTTTGTAGACCAGCTTCAAATCAACAATTCTAAAGATAGGGGCATGTATAAAATTATCTAACACATTATGGGATATTTAAAACTAAAAAATTAATCGTTAAAAACATTACTTTGTTGTCAAGAAGGCAAGTATATAGAAAAACAGATGAGGGAAATAATTGCTTTCCAACAGTTATAAAAGAGGGTGATAACTGCATAACAGAGAATATCATCATAACCCAGGGGACTGAATTCCCCTTCCAAAATCAGAGAGCTGTGCATGAACTTCATTGCTTTAAGTTTAATTCTTTCCAGTAGTAATAAAAAAAATTGAAGACACTAGTGGTCCATGTTCTAAAGTCATTATCAAAGTAAATGTTACCTTGTGGAAATACATAATATTCAGCGTCATTTATTCCATTTAAATTCGATTTAATGTAAAAACTAGACTATCTATATAACTTTATTTTCTTTTAATGAATCAAAATATAACCTCGTGTCACTTTGTTAAGTTGACAAAAAGAATAATGAATTGTTGACAGTTGCAGCCATGTCTATGATTGCAAGGAAAGTTAGA
Source organism: Medicago lupulina (assembly GCA_958299785.1). Taxonomy (NCBI): domain Eukaryota; kingdom Viridiplantae; phylum Streptophyta; class Magnoliopsida; order Fabales; family Fabaceae; genus Medicago; species Medicago lupulina. Next base: position 78,044,594 of record OY283139.1, read on the forward strand.
AGGTACCGCTTATAGGAAATAGAACTTTTGCTTCAGTAGAGCAAGGTGAACATGTGTAAAGCAAACTTAGTATCTTCATAAAGGTTAAGTATAGGTTGGATTATAAGAATCACAAAAGTCTAAATGCACGAACTAGATTCCATGTAGTTAAGGAATCATGGATTTGATGCAATCACACGGTCTAGACCGTTGGATCAAGTTTACACCGACCATTTTTTATTTTTGTATACTAGTTCAAAAAACGAAAGTTGGGATATGAGATTTTTAATCTTGGTCTTACAGTTAAGATTATTGACTGCATGATTGCGTGATTAAAAATCTAAAAATCGCGAAATGCATAAGGCGCATTATGAATTTCTGACATTTTGTTCTCAGCTTCAAGCACAAATACCGTGAAAATTGTAGTAAAAATGCAATAAAAAGAGTTTGGCATCACAAAGATATTGTACCATAAATGAACGAAATGCATTTTGAATCCGAGTAGCAGCAATATTGTGAATCAACCTTGAAGGAACTGTCCTCTCCATCATCAAACCCTCATTGGGATTGCTACTTGATTCTTCATGAGGGCTATGGTTCCCATTGGAAGGTTCATTTGATACTTCAGCAGTAGATTGCACCTATTCAAAGAGTGCTAAGAGAACAAGAAACAACACTGGATGTTCCAAAGCAAGGTAAAAATGTCTTGCTCATAATGAAATGAGTTAAATATGTTTTTGATCCCTATAAATATACCAATTTTTTGTTTTAGTCCTTCAAAAGTTTTCTATCGCTGCTTATGTCCATACTTTTTAGTCAAATCACGTCTATTCTTCATATATTTTTTTAATGAAATTTTCCAGAGATGTGTAAAATATTATGACAATTTCTCCTAAAAAAAATATAAATTAAATATAAATTTTTAAACACCAAAAACATATTTAACCATAATGGGACTAAAACAGAAAAATGAACTATACAAACCCAAATCCTCTTTAGTCAACTAATTCTCTCCAAACTCTCATCGTGTTTGCAAATTTTAATTAAAGTTCAAGGACTGAAAAGAGAGAGAAAGGTAAAAACCTTTTCTTGGTTGGATTTATCTTCTTTCCGTTTCTTCCTTCTAATTATTATTTTAAACCATTTCTTTGGACCCATTCTTGTGGAGAAACAGCTAAAACAAGCCTGCATATCAATATTCAAACAATTTGCAGTAATACTCTTGCATAAACAGCTATAATACTAGAAGAAAGGTGTCTAGAAAATCATAAACTCCATCAAGAGTTCATCTATTAAAATGGAAAGACTAATTTATTTATTTTTTTGTAACAAGATCAACCTAATTTCAAATATATATATATATATATATATATATATATATATATATATATAGCAACCTTTCAAAGTTATAATATAAAAGTCTACCATACCATCATGAGCACCTTCTAATAGCAAGAACATCAAACAGCTATGTTATTTCAAGGCCAAAACTATCTGAAAATCAATCCTAAACCAAGTTAATGCAGTGTAATTCTATTTGAGGAGAAAAAGAAACACGTATATACCCAATTAACTATGCACATATACATTTTTTTTTTGACAATATACACACATACATCATTATATATTTATATTTACACTAAAAAATAGCATAGCAAGATAATCACATTTTTTTTAAAGAAGCAAGATAATCACAATTAATAAATGGCAAGAAAAAATTGCATCGAAATCCAAGGAGTTCCAATACCTAAACTGAAACAAAGATGCAAGTGAAATGAAATGAAATGATAATTAGGATATACAAGAGACTTACAATTGTAGAGGATGATTAATGATGGATAGTAATGGTAAGACGTGGTACATTGTAATACAACACATAAAAAGAAAGAGCTAGAGAGAGTTCCATAATAGTGTTGAGTGACAACCTAACCATAGTGAAGTAGATGTTTGATCTCTTGTAGGTTTAGGAGTCTATGACAAAGGTGAGGGAAGGTAGTAGTGGTATTCAATATTCATGTCTAAGTGTGTTTCTGAAAATGATTTTTATTTTGATTTCTGAAAAAAAAATTAAATGAAACACGTACCATTAATAAACAAAGCTCCAACTTAAGAAAAAATAATAAGATGGTATGAAAAATCAAAGGGATTAGTAAACTTACATTTTTTCTTCCACATTATTTCTGTTTTAATTTCTTGTCATATTTGTACCATACATCTTGTAGCAAACAACAATTAATTAGTCAACTATTAAATCATCTAATGATTAGCTGTATAATTTAAGGGAGATATGTGTAAGAAAGTATGATTATTTGAAAGCCAAAAAATATTAATCGTTTGATTGGGGGATCATTTTTATCCTTCCATGTTTTCTTTTCTGTTTTGTAACCCTCTAATTGAAATGAGATTCTAATGATTTAAAGTTCGGTCATGATGTAAGTAAAACTCTTTCGAAGGATTTGTCCTTATTGATATGACAAGTGTGAGTTCTCATAATTGAAGAATTGTTGTCTACAAGTTTAGGATAAGATGTGGTATCCAATCTCACTTGTGTAGTTACTCAAAACCCAACTTTAGACTCATCTCTAAGGTATTTCACCTCTCAATCATATATTTTTTTATCCATCTACAAGGCTCGAACCATAGACTCTTCTTAATGAATCTGAGTTTGTTGTGAATTTAAACCCCCTGTGCAAAACTAACAAGACAATATGCGGAACAAATAACAATGGACCATAACAACAAAAACATCAAATATATAAACCTATGTGTATAGAAAGTCCATAATCAAAACAAAGAACAAAGATAAAGAAAATAGAGTAGCAAACGCACCAAATTATTTACCCAATTTGACTTAAAGTGACCTTTGCATAGGGGTGAGAGCATATCGCCAATCTATTATCAATGGATCTTTATAAGGGGTACAAAGAATTTTCAAGAAATAAGCTTTTACAATAAACCCTAATTTTCACCTCTTTGTGTTTCATTAAAAAAACACGTATAATAATATAGTATAATTGTTACATCCTTTAGCTAATATGTAATAGATACATTATAAAAACTTAAGAAAAAACAAAGCTCCAACTTAAGAAAAAAAATAATAAGATTGTATAATTGTTACATTGTTTAGCTAATATGTAATAGATACATTATAAAAACTTTGTTCTTGCATTGTAAGCATCCAAGCTTATTATTTTAACAATTTTTATATCTTTAACTTTCTTCTTTTATTTATGTATTTGTTAGTGTAGCTTAAACCCAAAAATAGCCATACCTAATGCTCTACAAAAGATGTTAAGGAACACACAACTAAGAGATATAGTTTTTACATCAACGTTAATCGGTTGAAGTAACGGAAATCAAAATTGTGGAAACTCATCCAACTTTGGCTGATTTCAGCTTCCATCAACAAGTGAATATTAAGATATCCATTTACATATATCAATGAGTATCAAGTTTTTCTTATATAAAAAACATTATTATCAACATGTGTGTGCGTTTAGATAGATAGATAGATAATCAGATAGATTGCTTTGATCTTTTTTATTTATATATATTTTTGTTTTACTTTTATGATATTATTCTTTATTAAAGAAAATTAAGCAAATTAGAAGTTGAATTTTATCAAGTGATACATTAACATCCCAATTATGTTAGCACTCTAATGTACTATCAACATCACCTCCAAAAGTATTATACAAAATGAAAAATAAACAAGGGTGGAGACATAAGCCAAACCTACCAAAACAAAGTTAACCAAAACGATAATTAGACAAGTCAAATTTATCTCTAGAAAGGCCTTCTCTAAAGCAATAAGGAAGGGTATCCCATCTAACTAAGTCATCTATAAAGAAACCATCATTAGAAATTCTATCACCACAAACATTCGTTTTCCTATAAATGTGAGAAATTCGAAATGTTAAGTTTCAAAAAGTTGCAAACAGTTCTTCCACTTGTTTGCAACTTTCTGAACAGTTCATATAGAATCACATTCAAATCATATTGGTTTCAAACTCTAAATTGAATAATTTCAATGGAACATATAACAACTATTACTTTAGTGTGAAGAGAATTAGCAATATCAATATTAGCAAAGAAGCACTAACAAAAGTTCTAAGATGGCTTCTTAAAAATACCCACACAAGTAGAACACCCAGAGATCCTCTAGATTCACCATCAATGTTGCATTTTATCCAATAAATTGGTGACATAATCCAACATACCTGTTTAATTAAAGGAAGATTTAGATGAGCATGACATTGAAATACATCAGGATAACAAACTCTTAAATAGATGAGTAAATGTTACCTTTGAATTATTTTTGATTTGAACCAAATCTTGTTCAAACATGGGAGGGATTTTTTGAAATCTCAAGTTATTTCTTCATTTCCAAACCATCCATAGAATATAAGTGATGACAACATTCTTTATTCAAATTCAAACTATTAACCTGTTTCTCAATTTTCAACTTCATTAAATTTAATTTAGCTAGGTTTTGTCAAATTTAATATAATTCATGTTTTAAATGATAAAATTAATAGAGAAAATTTTAGTTGATTATTTAATTAAATTATTTTGTAATCAACTTTATATACTTATACTTTTGAGGAAGAGGACAATAATCTTATATCTAACTCGGACAACTATGGAGAAATACACATTTTTTTAAGACACATGAGAAATACCCTATTTTACATAAAACAAACACACACATACGTCATCACATTTTATTTTATTTTTAAGTAAGATCACATATCTAATTCTAATAAGGTGCAATATATGGTAGGTGCAAAATCCAACCAAACATAGAGCATGAATGTGAAAATTCAGGTAACGAATCTTATCAAAGAAACCTTGATGAAAGCCTTATATATTGTGTATCTAACAAAATCTTAAGCTCCTTACATAGCAAACAAAATTTTAATGTCACACTTTACTCATATATATGGTCCCAATCTCCACTTTCCTCATATTTGGGTCTCCATGACTGTGGTTTGTGTCTCTTTTTGTTGATGACAAAATCTCTTGTTCAATCTTGCATCGGTTATAACTTATAGGTAATATGAATTTTGTTTATTTGACTTTTCAACTTTGGACCCTCTTATTTGTGGGGTCCTTAGAAAAAAAAGGTAGAGATAACTTTCCTAATCAGCATATGACATAGAGATATAGGCAGATTTTAATTAAAGCTACCATATGGTATATATATACACATATTTATAATGACATCTCAACTTGTTTTCTGCACACAAAGATAACTTTCGCTTTCTTTCCTGTGTATGATATCTAAAGTTTTCTTTTTTTTGGTGAAAGTTTTCTAAAATTAAGAAAATGTGACAATTGATTGATTACCCTTATCTAATCTAATGTACACATTGAGAGACACCCATTTGAATGATCCAAGTAATACATACACTCTAAAATTTAATCATCATTGGATTGAGATTGGACGGTCCATATTTAAAAATTTAATATTTTAGTTTTTTTTAAAATCGAAACATATTGAAATCTAAACGATTTAATTCCAATCAAACTACCATGACACCCTTTTTTTTTTGAAACGGACAATTTTACTAATTAATTGTTAGATTAATATTATTTTTTTTACCATGTTTAAACTCTAGTTTTCCAATTTCTTTAACTTAGTTTAAATCAGTTTAGATATCCAACCACAAGATCAAAACACCCAAACTGCATGAAGACATGGATACTTTTTCCCCATTGGGATTGAATTATGTTGCTAAAAAAAACAGGATTTATGAAAGGCTTTGTGTCATGGTCAAAGAGCACTTAAATATGTAAATACAAATCACACCCTATCGATGTGTTCACATCACATTGAACTCCTATGTGAAGTACAAGTCAAGCACTTGTTTGTGGACTTTGAATCCCTTGCTGACATAACTTATTTTTTCTTTCTTTCTTATATGAGCATAGCTTCTTTTCCTTATATAAATAAATGATTGTATTGTAAAAAAAATTAATGTCAATTATCTAGCAATATTTTGTACCATGCTCTTTAATGATTCAAACATAATAATAATTAAAAATCAATTATTGAAATAGCCTTCGTAGAAAAAATATAGATTATAACTTTATAATTTTTTGTCAAAAAAAAAAAACATTATAATTTGAAATTATTTCTATTTTGGTTTTATTGCAGATCATTCACACATGAGATGTTGATGTGGTAGAAAATCATGCCACACATATTTTTTGGATGAAATGGTTGAAAAAAAATTGTATATTTTTTTTTCTATCACTAATAAAGGAATTGAAATAAAGAGAGATTAAAATAAAATCTTAGGGATTAAAATCAAAGTTCTCTCAAATGTTAGGGAGAAAAAATAATAACATTGACGCGATGATTAAGAAGGATGCTTTCATTATATTTAACGTCTTTTAACTAAGGACGACAAAACAGATTGTATTTGTCGGGTTGTCCCGTTTAACCCGTCTTTTTAACGGGGCGGTTGAGATTTTGACCTCTCCACTAGTAGGTTGCCCGCCCCACCTAACCCACTAAAAAATGGGGTGGTGACAGGGTGGAGTAGGTTGGGTTGAGTTGAATTAAAAAAAAAAAAAAAAACTCTTTTTTCACTTTTTTTATTTGTAAGTTAAGATCAATTTTGTAATTTTCCCATCCTAAGAGTAGAGATAAAAAAAATTCATTTAATTTAATCACTTTTGGGCGTCAATATTGGAGATCCAATGACATGAGTATTCTTATCATTTTAACTTTATCATATTATTTGTAATCATTTTTTCGTTGTATGCTATTAATTTTGATGTTGTGAATTTGTTTGCAGATTCATCATTTACGTTTGTAGCGATGTTGAATGATGTACTCCATCAATTTGAATGAATAAATATCATTTTGTTTTTGTCAAAAAAAATAATTAGACAATATGCAACTCGTGAGGTTTAATTTTGGATATATTGTTGATTTATTATAGATTTTTAAAAGATGCAATTTATATGTTTAAATTATAATTTTTATATTGTTAGTGTAGTCATTAGTTATATATTTAGATTTCCTTAAATTGGCTTTACATTTATATTTTTTTTATACTTTTTCCATTGTTTTCGTGAAAATTTTAATTAATAATAAAAAAACATTGACTAATCGATGCGTCAACCCATCGGTCCGCCATAAAATGGGATGGGGGAAATTTTTTAACCCTATATCTCTATTTAACCCATCTCGTTCTGCCACTTTTAGACGGGTTGTTGACGGGTGGGAGACACATTTTGACATCCATACTTTTAACCACCAGTCAAGTTGTTTTCATTCTTTTTAATGTCTTACATTACTATTGATGTGCTATACTATTTCTGTAAATATTCATGCTTTCTATGTTGTAATCTATCCCTTATGTTACCATGTATCATATATATTGAGATTTATTGATCCTGCGAAGAGCTTGCGATATTGGCCACGATTATTCTTTGTTGACAACTCATGTTATCTTCACCACTCATATTCTTCATTGATGGTTTGCAGTAGTTTAAATGTTGAATTTTCTTTGAATGTTGTACAAGCATGGGCGGATGCAATACATGGTTAGGTGTGACTATAGCCACACCAAAATTCTCTCCCAATTTTTTTACGTATAAAGAATGTCTATAAAAATGAAGTGTTATAAGAAGTTGATGGTTGTTTTGTCCTAATTAACAATTGTTAGGGTTATAAATAGACATGGACTATTAAAATTTGCCCAAACAAAACTAGTAAAATTTTCATTTTGAATGAAATAGTATAGTCTTTAATTTTATTGAGCAATTTGTTTTGGACATTATTGTTTTAGCCACACTAAAAAATTAATCCTTGATCTGCCTCACGTTTTGATTTCAATAATACTCTATTTTACTTTATTACCGGGGTGAGCAGCCGTCATTTTTGCTCAAAATTTATTTTCATTTTGCTTTGCGTTTTGATCTTTGTTGAATATTTGTAACTTTCGATCTTTAACTATGTATTTTTTGGTTTGCTTTTCGTTCCGATCTTTATTGAATATTTGTCCATAAAGTTATTGGGGGTAATGGTGGAAGCATTGAAATAAATAGATCGTGAAGGAAAAGAGCCTCTACTGAAGTTCTAGAATTTTAGGTTGAAGATCGACGAATATTATTATTTATTTTTTTTGGTTACAAAGATCGATGGATATTAAATTTTGTATTAAATGGTATATATAAAAAATGCTAAAAAGTGCATTCATTTTCGGTCTAAACTTTCTACTTTTTATTGTTTTAATTATTGTCTTTAGAACATTTGTTAGTAAGACTGGCTGAAAACTTCAATTTATGAGAGACAAACATGAGATGTTTCACTTAGTCAATCATTTAACTGATCTTCTTCTCTTAATCAATCATTTTCTTCTATCAAAATAATTTATTTTAATAATTCATCTATTAAATACAATAAAATCATCAAAATCGTCAAAATTTAAATTTACCAAAGTATTTTTCCATGACACATGCCTTGCGTGTGTTTCACCAAGAATCCATTTGATCTCATTTGTCAATAAAATGTGAATGGCACATACTTATGACCCCTCTAAATTAATGCTTTTTGACTTCTGAAAATTTGCTTCTAAAATTGCACATTGAGTGCAATATTGTTAATTTGCTTCAAAATTGTTAATTGTCTATCATGAAATCAGCAATTTAGGGATTTTTCCTAAAGCGTTTGGTAGTTTTCTTTTTTGACAAATAAAGTTTTTGAGAGTTGGGTGTAAAATAAAAGATTTAATCCGTATTTAAACTTTAAAGATTGTTGATGGCCTTGCTAATATAGGATTGTCCTTAGATCATCTAACCTGCTGGGACTCAGTCCCTACATTCATCCAGCCGCCTTATGTTCAAAACAAGATAGGTTGGCTTATGTTTAGATTTGTCCCTTCTTAGAGGAGGTAGTAGCTTTTCACTGCTCCACTTTTGGTTTTTTTAATAAATAAAAAAATTTAAGATTTTTTCCAAAGTTGGTTTCTACCAATAGTGATAATCCTATTCAAAGCATTGAGGGACTCTATATGTAAGTGTTGTGAAAGTTTAATTTATTTTACTAAACTCAACTTTGTTGGAAAGAATTTTTTAAAAATTGTCGTTAATATTTATTATGTTCCACCATCTAAGTATGTTATACTATGTTTTGAGGTATTGTCTGCTTTGGATCGTTGAATGAGCCCTTATTATTTAATCCTTTAAAAAGATATTACTTTATCTTTTGACAAAAAGATATCTATATTTTCTTCTATAACATTATATAAAAGAAACACATCAATTTGGGATGTATTTCTTTTTTCGTTTTTACCTTTCATTAAATCTATTTACTACTTTATCCTTTTTATGATAATATTTAAGTTATTATTAATTAAAAAAACAGTTAAGTCCCGTTAAAAAAGGGACAACTCTTCTACAATATTTGATAAATAAATACTCTATTACAATATGAACAATATTTTTTTAATATTAATTGTAAAAAATATTTGATCATAGTATATGTCGAAATTGAAATATACTTCTATATATATTTAAACATAGTAGAAAAGCAGATGGTACCGATAATGTTCATAGATATAACTTGGGTTTATCTTTTTGTATTCGCACAATTGTAAATCTTGGTCATTATATGAAAATTAAATAATTTCTATTTTGATATAAATTATATAGATTCAATAAAATTAGAATATGAACAATATAATCCTCATTCACCACCGAGAATTCTCAACAACAAACTTTTTCCAACTATGGATGATAGGGAAGCGGTGTAGTTCAACTTTTCTCCCTTTTCTTCTGGTGGAATTAATTGAAAAGAAACTATTTTTTTTGTTGGTTTCGCGGAATATCATATGATCTAAGGTGGATCAGGCTCGGTATAAAACGTCACCCATACATAACTCTAAAGACTAACCATTTTGAAGAGCAGAAGCACATTTAAGGGCTACTTCTCTCAAATAATATTTTTTTATATATCTCTCAATAATTTCTAATATTAAAAGAGTCGTTGATAAAATATGAAACCATCTACATAAGTAATCCTCACTTTTATTTTCTAGATGAAGTACTTAAAAGAGTCATCTACCTGTCTGAAATTTAAACCAAACCAAGTCAGTTTAGTTAAACGAAAGCAATAAGTCATATGCAATATGCATATCAGTGTGGTGGGTCATTATCATTTTTTGTTGTTGACAAAAACGAGATTATAGCATTTCATGTAATTATTTTTTCCGATATTTTATAATCTTATTAGAGATTAATTCGGTAAGATAATTATATCATGGTTCAACTATAGTAATTTTAATGACAAATAAATACTTTATAAAAAAATTAAATACAGTTTTGGTCTTCTAAATTTCACAATAGTATAATTCTGACTCCTAAATTTCAACTACTAGGTTTTGTCCCACAAAGTTTAACAATTGTTTAAATTTGATCTCTCAAGTTTATCATTTTTGCATTTGTTATCCTCTGTTGATATTCTGACTTAAAAAAACAATATTTCAGTAAAATGATAATAATTATAAAAACGAAAGAGTATTGGTCAAATTCATGATGTGACAACTTTTTCTACAATAAAACTTTTTTTGACAAATTTATAATAAAATTTACTCCATGTTTAACATACATGAAAGCAATGTGCATTGATTATACATCACTAATATATAATTATATAATTATAAAGCTCGCAATTTAATAAACTAAAATAAAAAATATAACCTGCGGAGTTTTCGTGGAAATCATAATCTAATTTCATTCCTATGGTATGGTAGCATATTAATGAAAGTATCACTAAAAGAACTTAAAATTAGTTTTGTCTAGTGTTGACCGATTCAATCTCCTCTATAATTACATTCATCCACATAAATCATAATTTTTAAGTATGACTCATTAAGAGACAATTTAACTGATTCAAATCTTAAATTGACTGACATACATTTTTATTAAATCTTTACAATATTGTCTCATTTTTTTTTTTTACCCTTCGTATGTTATATGATTGATATTAGTGAAGTATCTTATAAGTATTCACATGTATTCATCAAATATCCTATAAGTATTTGATAAAATAAAGTTAGACAAAAAAATCCAAAAGATCAAGATCTACCAATATTCTAGCAAAATATATAAGTTTTTTTTCCCTGCTAGGGGCTTATGATTAAAGGAATTACAATATCCCTTGCAACAGTAAAATAATTTCAGGCCTCCAATATTCAAGAGGACGACCATGAATCCTAATCCAACATTGAACATTTAGTGTACCACGTCGTATCCGAGTTGGCATACAAGTCACCCAACAACAAGAAACCCACATAAACCTTCAATAGATGAAAAAATGAAAATAAAACCCCCTTACCAAAAGGTGTGAGAGATCATTTTCCAAACACTTTGCAAAGATTGTTTGGATTATATCATTTTCCAAACACTTTCCAAAAATTGTTTAGATTGTTATACAAGTCATCCAAAGTGAGAGGGATATCCCTTTTCTTAAACATCAATCTTCCGTGAAGAAAAGTCTGGCAAGATCAATCTACCTGATTGTTCATTAATACTTGCTTAATGATTTTGCTTTGAAGATATGATACACCGATAACAACCTTATCATCATTCTCCTTGGTTAAACCACTTGCCGCAAAACCTCTCTTAATCACCATCACAACACTGCTAATCACTATTGCAATAGAGCATGCATTAGTGTTCGCATCTATCACAATGTGTTAAGTGATTTTATTGACACATGAGCATTCTCGTTAATTAAATATCGTGCAACACAACGCAAAAAAAAGGTTTGATGAGTTTGACTAAAAAGTTTGAGTGGGTACTTAAAGAAAATTGATTATATATTTTATTACTGTTATAAATTATGAAATTGTTTGTTTTATAGCACAACTATTAATTAGACGAAGTTGACCCAACAATATAAGGGAGATTTGAAACACCCACAAACTAAAAGGTCTATATACCTCCTATAACCGGCCAAGTATAAGTATGGCAACCTATAATTTTAATTTTTTTAATTTTTTCAAGTGGGCCACGAAACCATTTTATGGAATTTGGATTTGGCAAAAACTAAAATCGTTCCAAAATTATTTAAAATCCTGCAAAATAGACCTATAATTGTTAATTTTTAATTTTTCCATGTGGGCGTAAAGGACTCTGCCCCTGTCCACGAGTATGAAACTAGAATAATTCAATGAGCATCTTTTAGTTAGTTTATTTTCTTGCTTTTTTTCCTCTTGTTATGTTTTTCTTTTTATTTTCTCTGCTCTAGGCTTGTCTTACACCCCTTTGTTATGTGTTTCTATTTTCTTTGCTTTGTATTTTCTCTTTCCTTTTGTTCTTTTGTTCCTTTTATTTATATATATGTATTGCAGTTGGTTTACCATCTGCATCCCATTTGTCTAAACAAACCTTATTTAATTAATAAAATAACCAAAGTTTGCAATTATAAATAATTTTATGTTAAAAGATACAAAGTTTTTGTGTAACACTCTTTCTTTTATATTATATTATCTATAAAGGGGATATAAATTTTGGTTTGGCTTTTTAAATTTCTATTTTACCCTTTATATAAACTGTTTTTTACAATTTAATCTTTATTTATTTAGTTAAATAATCAAAATTTTCAAATATATATATATATATATATACACACACACACTTCCGTACGAAAAGATACTTTTTTTAAGAATAAAAAATGGTATATATTAACAAAACCAAAGGCATCTCCTTAGCACAAGGTGTACTAAGAAGATCCCTCAAACGTACAATCTGTCAATCAAATAACTACAAAACATTGGTCAACCGATACCCAAACAATATAACGGCTCTGATCATCATGTATGACAATCATACAAAAATGTGGCTTTATTAGCCTTCAACCACCGGTATGAATGAAACTTAACTTTATCCATAAGCTCAGGTATGGATGCATGAGAATTATTAAAAAAACCTGTTATTTCTTTCATTCCAAACTAACCAAACGCACAAAAGCTAAAGAAGCTGGAGGAAGGATCAGCGAGCTTTTAAAACACCTAAGTAATGAGTGAACTGTAGGAAATGAGCACGAAGACTGTGAGGATCAACTCATGTAACACCTAACCAAGACCGGACCAGCTGCCACAAAGAACCAAAAGTGGCGCAATGCAGGAAAAATGTGATGCCATTTTGGCCTGGCCGCAAGCCGTCGTACATAATGCAGCCTCAGAAGATATAATATCGCGATTAAACAAATTATATTTAGTTGGTATCCTGTCGCGGAGCAATTGCAAACCAAGAATAGACACCTTCAAGGGCACCTGATTATGCCAAATAAGTTCATTTGTACTATCCGCATAAATGGAATCCTGTGAAGCTTTTGTGTAATATTTTTTCTTTCGCTTAACCTTTTTCTATTACTATTTTATCTTTCCTTACAAACTTAATTTTTTTTAAATAATTGGTTTACAACTTCTATTATTTTGATAAAAAAAACAAAAAAACATATTAGTGTCCATCATGATGTTATAGTAATAATGACGTTAGATGTAACTCAGTTTAGCTTTTTCTATTCGCACAATCATAAATCTTGGTCATTATATGAAAATTATGTAATTACTATTTTGAGATAATTTTAAAGTAGATTCACATTATTACAATATGAACAATATAATCCTAATTAAACTACCAAGGTTTCTTGACCAAAAAAAAAACTACCAAGATTCCTCAACTGCAAACTTTTTCCAATTGCAGATGACAGGGAAGCGGTGTAGTTCATTTTTTTCTCCCTTTTCTTCCAGTAAAATTAAATGAAAAGCAACATTTTTTTTGTTCGTATCAAGGAATATCATCTTATCTAAGGTGGACGGGGTTCGGACCAAAACGTCATATGTACATAACTCTAAAGAGTAACCCTTTCAAAGAGCATCTTCCGGTAAAATTAAATGAAAAGCAACATTTTTTGTTGTTGTTTCTGCTGAATATCATATAATCTGAGATGAATCTCGGTCTAAAACGTCATCCGTACATAACTTTAAAGACTAACCCTTTCGAAAAACATAAGCGCATTTAAGGGTTACTTCTCTCAAATAATAAATTTTTTCTATATATATATCCCAATAATTTATAGCCTACGTAAGTAATCCATATTTCTTTTCCTGATGAAGTGCTTAAAAGAATCTTTTACTTATCTGAAAATCAAACCGAACCAAACCAAGTCAATTTAGTTAAATGAAAGCAACAAGTCATAAGTCAATTTATTATACTCTTTCAAGTTTATTTTGTTTAAACAATGTTTTATTGTTGTTGTGTGTATATTTAAACTTTCGTGAAACTAAACCATGTTCCCTATAGTTATAGTTTATTGTATTCGCACAATCGTAAACCTTGGTCATTATATGAAAATATAAAAATAAAAATAAAATATTTTGGTATAAATTTTAAAGTAGATTCAATATAATTAGAATATGAACAATATAATCCTCATTCAACTATCGAGACTCCTCAACTGCAAACTTTTTCCAACTGCGGATGAGAGGGAAGCGGTGTAGTTCATTTTTCTCTCCCTTTTCTTCCGGTAAAATTAATTGAAACGCAACATTTTTTTTGTTGGTTTCGCATAATATCATCTAATCTGAGGTGGTTCAGGCTCGGTCTAAAACGTCATATGTACATAACTCTAAAGACTAACCCTTTTGAAGAGCAAAGCGCATTTAAGGGCTACTTTTCTCAAATAATATTTTTTATATATCACCCAATAATTTCTAATAATCAAAGAATCATTGACAAAACATGCAACCACCTACATAAGTAATCATGTTTATCCTTTTCTAGATGGAGTACTTAAAAGAATCCTTTATTTGTCTGAAATTCAAACTAAACCAAGTAAGTTCAGTTAAATGAAAAAAATAAATCATATGTAATATGCATGTGAGTGTGGTGAAAGTTGTAAAACCAACTTGTTTACCCTTCAATTAAGTGGTGGAGCCAGAAATTTTATAGAGCCTGGACATTTTTCTGGTTTTTGTTGTGTTGTGCGTGCGTAATGGAAAAATATTAGAGTTTGCCCTTTTTCTTTTAAGTGGGTTAATGGGCTATTGTGGTTGGCCTGGTATTAAGAAAAGATCCATTGAACCCCGACGAGTGTCCGGGGCTGCTGGATGGTGTCTCCGCCAGTGCCCTTTATCTTTTATATGATTGATATCAGTGAAGTATCTTATAAATATCTACGTGCATCCGTGAAGTATCCTATATGTATATGATAGAATATTTTGATTTAGAAATACATAGGAAACTTGTGCTGATAAAATATTTTGATTTTCCTTTGTTCCTAATATGTGGGTATCAGTATTTGATTCGTATCTAATACGAATACATCACCATGTTTGGAGTATTCAGACTTCATATGATACATTGTATTAATAGTGGTTACATATAGTAAACTTGTGTCAATATAGCCCTATGAAGCCTGGATGCCTGATACTGGTACAAGTACGATACGATACGGGTACGCAGATATGCGAAAATTTTAAAATTTAGGATACGATATAGGTAAGATACGTTAACAAAATTTTATACTAAAACTTATAAGAATGTAAAATACTTGAAGAAAACCAACACCAATTGCTCTTCATAATTATATTATTATAAAAGTCACAATTTTTTTTAAAATAATACATGTGATCAAAATAAAAAAATGTAAAGTTTTCTCAAAACCATATTATATTTTCATTTATATGTTGAGATATCAACATAAGCATTATTAAAAAAACTCAACACAAATTTTGTTTAATGTTGATTAATTGAATCCTCTCACTCGTTACCTTCATCCACGAAAAGTATAATTTTAAGTGGTTCTTCGAGAAATAATTCTATTTATGCATATATAAATTGAATCATATATATTTCCATTGAATTTTCTTAACATTGTCTTACTTTTCTACCCCTCATATGTTTTAGGATACGTATCTTATAAGTATTATTGTGTATCTGTGGAGTATCGATATCTTATATATATCTGATACGGGTACGTCTTCGTTTTAGAATACTTGGGCTTCATATTATAGCCTTTATAACATATTTAACTATAATAATGAAAAAATAATAATTAAAAATAATAAAATAATATAGTATCACTTTCCAAAAAGAACTAAATAAAATATAGTATCACTTTCCCTTAAAAAAATAATAAAGTATCACAAAAAGTGGAACCCACAGTTGGGCCCCAATAGCCAACCAAGGTCCACTCCCGAAATGAAACAAACAACCTAAGATGACACTTTCTAGTACTACCAAAACCGTCTCTTAGCTACTTTTAGTACTAAGAAAAATGATTTAGAGAGAGAAATGTGATCTACACAAAAGACTTGAACTACATCTTAGGATTTTGAGTGTGACAGAAAGAAAGTTAATATGAGAGTAACTCTAGGAACAAAATAAGGAGAGTGGAGCGAGAACTTTGGCGAAAAATGAGTGAATATTACTCTCATTCATAGTTACTTTAGATTTGCTTCCATGGTTTGAATTTTCAAAATATATAGTGCTTTTAATTTATTTTTATATATCACATACTATGTTGTCATCTCAGACAAGCAACATATTTCAGATAAATCTTATAGATTTTTCAGTCTTCAGCTACACACTTTTTTCTGCTTAATTGTTGCCTTGCTTTTTGGATTATTAGGTAATTTTTAAAATAACCCTTTTAGATTTTAGTCTCAGATACTGTTCCGAATTTTAGGCTTTTTAGATATCAAAATTAAATAAAAAAAATTTACTCTCTAATCTTTCTCTATAAATACTCAAAGGGTTTCTGAATTTTGCTTAAAGATTCCATCTTGATTCATTTGTCATTGCAAACAATTAGGCTATAGTTGTTGTATCTTTTGTTTTTGTTTTTTCTTTCTTGAAAACTTTCTTGATGGAAGATGAATCAAAAATGTCTCAAGAACAAGAAGATCAATCAAGAAACAATTGTATCAATGGTAGATCTATTACTAGGAGGCCAAGACAAAGGAAGGTTCCTCAAAGAGGTCTTGGTGTAGCACAGCTTGAAAAAATTCTTGAAGAGCAACACATGAAAGATGGTGTTGTAATTTCACCATCACAAAATTCTACAACATCATCACAAAATTCTATATCAGCTTTTTTGCCTCCTCCAATTAAAAATTATAATCTCTCAAACCAAATGAAAGATGGTACTATAATTTTACCATCACCAAATTCTGCATCATCATCTACATCACCATCATCCATATCAAACTATTTACCTCTTCCAATTACCAATTTTAATCTCGTGAATCAAAATTCTTCTACAAAGCCTTTACCTTTACCATCATTAGGTGAGTTTAGATCTTCAATTTCAATGCAACATTTTGATGGTAAAGCTCCTAGTACTGTTCCATTGCCAAATAGTGGTATGTTTGGAAATGTACCTAAGTTATGGAACTCTCATGAGTTAGATTTTGAGAAGGAAAATTTTGCTGTTCAACATAGATTACCCTTTCTACCAAGTTTTCCTTTTGAATCAAATCAAATTTGGCCTATGCCTAATTGGGTCCAGAGACCACCACAGTTTCATCATCAACCTTCTTCACAAGTGGTAACATACATTTTCTTTAATTTATGGTTTTTATTTGTTAATTTTTATGATTTGGTTTATATTTGGTATCATTTTGTGAATTTTGTACTTATGAAAGATTTGATTTTTGATACATGTAGGTGAGTAACAGCATATCAGGAACTTCATCAACACATGTGCCTCAATTGCCAATTGAGCCCCCTTCAAACCAAAACTGTAGTAGCAACGGTATGCCGATGAGGCCGGGGGAGAAGGTATTTCTTTTACTTGCAAGATTTTCTCTTAACCTAATTCACAGTCCATCTGCATAGTTCTGTTTGATCTGTATTTTAGTATATGTCAGAGGTTTTAGATCAATGTCATGTCACAGTCCTTGATTTTGCTTAAAATTGTGGTCAAGCACGGCTGATGCAGCCATAATTGTGTTTACATTATGGCCGAAGAGACATCAAACACATTGACGTCACGGCCAA
The DNA here is from genome assembly GCA_958299785.1 of Medicago lupulina. Classification (NCBI taxonomy): domain Eukaryota; kingdom Viridiplantae; phylum Streptophyta; class Magnoliopsida; order Fabales; family Fabaceae; genus Medicago; species Medicago lupulina. Next base: position 78,062,600 of record OY283139.1, read on the forward strand.
ACTCGCGATTGCGTACCACATTTAAAATCCTTGATGTGCATATCACTTTTTTGTTATTTAATTAGAAGGTAGTTTTTAATTGGATTTGGTGCGGTCACTAATTACCGCAGTAAACACATCAGTGTAGAAAACGAGTAGATTTTGTATTTTTTTCTTTCTAAATTCTAAAATACCGAGCTTGAAATTCGGACTGTTGATCTTAATCGGTTGATCCAACAGCCACTGTGTGCTGACTGCATGCGATGAATTTGTGACTGCGGCAAATCCTATTGAATAACCGTGTTATTAATTTCCTCATTTATTATCTATATGACTATAAATTTTTGCTCGTTCGGTTAAAATGTTCACATCTTATTTTAATCACTCATGTTTTCAATGAATTCAGTGAAATCTTGATGTCATATATTTTGATAGGAAATATTTTTCTCATGAATTTGCTTTTTATTAGTTTATGAAATTTAGTAAAGGTGTTTTGAACTTTATGCAGACGATGACTGGCATGAAAAGGCCATACCCTTTCTCCATGGATTTTTCACAAGCCCCTGCATTGAATTATAGAATGCCTCACTCTGGTGAAATAAGTACAAATGCAAGAACTTCATATGATAGGGGAAGTGGATTTCATTTTGATGCTGGCAGTTCAACTTCCAGGTTATTTTCAGTTATAATAATTTAAGCCCTTTTGCGTCTTAATAATATAATAACTACTCCTCCCGATTTTAGACTATATAAATTTTACCGTTTGGATCATTTTTGCTTATATTTCATTATTCCCGAGGGAGTATACGTCTCACACCATGTGTTTCTGATTATATGCAGAGAATCCCCATCCTGTTCAGCATCAAACTCTGATCCAAACTCAAAGAGAAGAGATAAAGGGATTAAGGATTTTGATGCTAGTTTTCTCACTTTGGCTCCACCTACTCCTACTTCATCTCAACCTTCAAAACCCCTAGCATTGAACAACAAAGAATCCCCTGAGGTTTGTGCAACACTCATTAGCTAAAATAGTTTTTTTTTTTTTTTTCCATTTCTTTACCATGCTTTTAGGGGTGCACAAAACTTAAATGCAATGCTATAGGTAACAGTATATAGTAGGAACAGTTATATTATATTGGTGAGAGTTATATTATATGTTCTTGGATAAAAAAACATGCTTTCAAAATTATTGGTGACAGTTATATTTTTATATTTTTAGTAGGAACAGTTCTATAATGTGTGCCTTGGAGGGGAAGCAATTAAGGGAAATGAGAGAATGCTAATGAGTAATTTGATTGAGTCGGATAGCGAATTGGTCCGACCCAAATTGATGTAATTTGATTGAGTCGGATAACGGGTCAGACCAATTTTGCTAATATCATTATAACACATTCTTAACTTCTATTTTATATGCTACAGGAAAATATGGAAGATCAATTCCATGCTCCACCAGGGTACAGATTAGTCAGACAACAAAGGCAACCTATGTACAACTTCATCCCACCAGCAGAGACACAAAATGGACAGACATCCAGAACTCAGAATGGTCATGAAGTGGGAGATTCTCTTGATCTCAATTTGAAGCTATGAAACTTGAATATTCATCTTTAATTTTTTATTTTATAAGTGATATATATTCCTAAATCTTCACATGTAGAGTTCTTGGTATGAAAAGGACTATAAATCCTTGTCATGTGTGAAATAGGAGAACATGTGTTGATTTGTTTGTTTATTTTTGTTTCTTAATATTAATAACTATGTACTTTGATGAGACCAAACTCTAAATCGTGTGCCATCGGGGCATGTATCGCGTCGCGCAGTTTAAAATCTCTACCTTCTGATTTAAATCAACGATAATAATGGTTTAAAATTGATTTTATTATTGTATAATTTGAGCCGTTCGATCTTAAATTTACGATAGCGCTATAAAATCTGGATCCATGAATTTTCCTCATTCTTGGATTTTGCAATCTGTGGTCTGTGTGCCAGGAACTGGAGTTGTAACAAACTTTTGCATGTGGGCTGTGGAGGAATCTGATTGTTCTATGTTTATGTTCTATCTTTGTTTCTGTGGGTCCCAGAATCTGATATCCATTTTTATGGCTCTAAAATAATTGACAGAAACTGTCATAATAAATTGACAGAAACTGTCAAAAAAATTGACAGGAAGAGTGGTAGGGTCCCTTAATATCCAATAGCACGTGTGTCAATAATGACCTGTTGTCCTGGTACTGGACTCACTCATTCATGACCCTATAGATCGCCTGATCCCCAAGGATCTCACCAAAAACTTAATACTCCATCCGAAATAAAACTGTTGAAGTAATAAATTTATCCGAAATGTATGTGGTTATTATTAAATAATCTTTTATATATAAATTTATACTTATATTGATTGATAAGCGTTGTACGATGTTGGAAATCCTGCCTTGAGCGTGACAGGGTGTGTTGGTAATCTCACCTTAATTGTGATCGGTCTCTAGTTGCATCGTGTTTGCTTGCCTTGTGAGGGTGGATTTAGTCCTACATCGGTAAGATTTGACATCTCACCTTAAAAGTCGATTTTGTAAGAATGAGTTAGACCCCAAATTTCAACATATAGTTTTTTTTAGAATACTTAGTGATCTTCTAACTTAATAAAAATAATATATATTTTAAATTCCTAAATTACATTTGTTAGTTTTGTAGACATGTGTTGGCTACATTTTGTTAAAACAATAGGTCTAGCAAGATGTCAGAAGAGATGTCTTAACATGTTGGTACGACATCATAGCGTGTCTTTTCGCTTTCTTGAAGATCAATCTAAAACGTGAAGATTCCTGAATATTCTCTAAAGATTTATTTCGCGTTAAGAGTTGACCAAAAAGCGTGTTTCTAGAAGCAGAGTCAGGCGGTTTGCACTTAGTGTGTTCCTTAGAATGTTGTTGCAACATTTAAGAAAACGTCTGATCTGCTTCAGAAGATTTGTGCTAAAATCTCGTGATTCAGCTGGATGTCTGGCCCGATTTGTGCATCAAGCCCATTATGCAATCAGGTTATATAAAGGAAGACTCAAGACCTAATTGACTACTGAAGTCGTCATTTGCAAAAGTGTCTATTAGGGTTTTAGTCTGTTATTTGTGAGCTACTCTCGTATCTCTTGATATTGGAGTTGGACTTTGTAGTTGAGTTGTAAGACTTAGAAATCACTCAAAACTTGTAAGCACGAGTTGATTCTTAGTTTAGGAGAGTGTCTCCATTTTTGTTATTATTACAAGGACGATCACTGGGACTGTGATTAAGAGGAAGTGAACGGGGGTTCTCATATCTAGGACTAGGAGAGTCATAGGTAGAAATTGCACGGGTAGTGATTAAGTGAGAAGCTAGTAGACCGAGAGTTTTTATGTATGCTTTGAATTGATACTACTTTAGTGAATTTCCTTCTTGGCTCGGTAGCCCCCAGACATAGGTGAAGTTGCATCGAACGGAGTTAGCAAACATCTTGTGTTGCTTTATTTCTTGTTCATTTCTATTGTTTGTTACTTGTGCTATGACGAAGTCTTGACATCACACTTGTTTTGACATCGTGAATAACATCTTTACTACGTGCCAGAATTTCAATATTTATAATATGAGTCAGTTTGATATAAGTTGGTCATACTTTGCAAAAGACAAACTAAATCAATCAAACTTGGTATGCCACTTGTTGTAACTTTTAAGCACAAACATACTTCTTTTTTTTAATAAGCAATGTTAATATTTTGTTTAGTTTTTTTTTATTGGTTTAGGTTTGGATCTAAGATCTCTAACTTTATATCTCTTAATTTAAATCAATTTAGAGATAAATATTTTTTATCTCAACATGAACCAACTCAAACTGACGATGAATGAGATTGGTTAAGGTTTGATCATTTTACCATAAAACAAAAATATTTTTTAGAATCAAAATTAAAAAATGACATTATTTTCTACAAAATTTTAAACAATTAGACTAAATTTCATAATTTCAAATTTCAACATTTGAACAAAACTAAAACACTTATAGATTTAACACATTAAAAAGTTCAACGACATCCACCCGTATCCGTGAACACTCCTACTCTTGCATAGCTAGAAAGAAGCCCCTATGCTTGTGGATCATGAAAGGGAGAATCTAATAACAAAAACATAAGTTAGCAGATTTGTAAGATCCTAATAGAATGGAAATGTCTTGGAATGTGGCATGTGCCACTTTTCCAAGTTAGTCAGTGACCCAACTGGACATAATCTCATAAAAAATAATGATATTTTATACTTGAAATATCCCTTTGTCAGTTTGAATGAGAGTATCTACTTAATTATTAGCTTAGCTTAATGTTTTATAGTACAGAACCAAACATGGCCTATATATTTTCTCTATCTAGTTCATCTTTTTCTTTGACATTTTCTTCATTCTTCTTAGTCTCTTCCCTGATCATTTTCTTGGCTTGGAGGAATTTGATAAGGTCTTGTAGGCATTCCGTAGAATCAACATCCTTTGTTAACTCTTCTGCAATTTCAGCTGGAGTAACTTGAACTTCCCCTAGAAGCACTTCAATCTTTTCAAAGAGTTCATGTTGAGTAATGCAAAGGTAGTTAACAACCAATTGCTTAAAAGCAGAAAAGTTGCAATATGACAAATGAATTTGCTTGTCCATTCTACCAGGTCTTAACAGAGCAGGATCAAGCCTGTCTTTGTGATTTGTTGTGAATACAATAATGTGTTCTTCGCAACAGCATGACCAAAGACCATCTACCGCATTCAATAGTCCTGAAAATGTCATCTGTTGAAAAATTATTTATCATCGAACATTAGTTTAAAATTATGCCATCATTATAACTTGTTTCTAATAAATTTGACAGGAACAAATGAATATAATGTGATTTCGTTCAAGTCATCCCTCATCTTATTTAAAAACCTGACATAAGTTCTTTACTATTTTCATAAATAGAAATAGTTTAAGTTAGTTGGATCTCAAGGGTTCACCATGGCATAGTAGGTCGTAAAGCTCAGCTAGCACCGACAAAGGTACTTGAAGATTACTATTAGCAAGATTCTTACGTCGGTAGCAGAAATATTCCTTTATACACAAAACTTTAGGTGAATTGGATTCCAGAGGCTCGCTATGATTAGGTCATACCTCATGGATACGGGTAAATATTCTGCACATATGCCCTCATGGAATGAGTCTTACCTTAGCAGCTAGATTCACGCATGCCATATTCATCTAAACCTTTTCTAATGTTATGCATCCCTATGGAATTTCAGTATTAATGAAACTTTGAATGATATATTTAACGAGAAATACATACTTATTGTATCCATTGTCAAGCACTTCTTCATTTTCATATTCTTCTCGGTTATGCAGGTTAATAGTGCAATCAATGTCCTCTATCACAAGTATAGAACGGTTGGACATGCCAAGAATAAGTTGCCTCGAGCTCTTACTATTTCCTACACAGGTGAGATCCAAAGGGAAAAGCATCTTGAAATTCTTCAACAACTATGGTGAATCGCGCTGAGAATAAGCGACAAAGATGGTGAAGTCCCGATAGAACAAAGTTTAGGAGCTCATGGGGGATGAGTTCATTCGTGATAGTTCACATTAGTACAATTGAGGCCACTGCAGATAAAATTGGCTTGATGCTATCAAACATTGTTGAGATCATTGCCGTTGATGAAGATCAGACTATTGAAATTCGATCTAGTTGCTTAGATCAGCTGACTGCTATGGACCGGAAAAGTTATTTAACGCCGTCAAATCGAATCCTATAGAAAGATATGAAAGAAAAGTATTCAAAAATATAATTTTGTTGAGATCTTGCATGAGATCATGATTTCAAGATGCTTTTCTTTCTACTGTAGTGAACAGCAAATTAGAGTTGAAACAAGACCATGATGACGTGCATAGCAAGCTTACTGACCTTTTTAATGGTTGATTTTATAATTTCAATGACACTGGTCTCATCTCAAAATAACAACTATAACTTTATATATATATATATTCTTTCAAAAAAAAACTTTATATATATATATATGAATTAATGCTTTTACGTTACTGAACATGTAATGACATCTCTTTCTTTTACTCAAAGTTTGTTTTGACTAAGTTGATATCAAATTTTAACTCTTCATCTCTATCAAATTTGTAGATCTTTCTCCAAAATATTATCAAAAAGGTTAAAATCATTCTAATGTCATCTCTACAATGTTTTTTTTTAGGGAATCTCTACAATGTTAATTATGCCTAAAATATGGGGTTGTCGTAGGAAGATTAATTCTACTCAGAAAATGCAATTGATTCTTCTTCTTTTTCTTGTGCATTTGATTTTAAAAGCATGATAATAGGTTTTTATTTTATTTTAAGGAAGCGTGATAAAAGGATTTACATACACATATATAAAACTATCAATCATTGTTTGATTTATTTCAAAGAGTCCAACGTAATTGAAAGGTGTTGCGGTTTGGATCCTACAATTAAGAATATTTACTTGATTTAAATATCAATTGCATAGATATATATAGAGAGAAACTCGGTGTTGTAATTCATTTATATATACAAGGCTCAAGGATGATAATATAAACTTGATGTGTGATGGAAGCGTAAGCAGACATAAAAATGGATTTTATTAAATTGTAAATGTGATGTAGAGTATTTTTAAAGATTATACCTTTTCTTAGAAATACGTGGATATATTGTGGATTTCTTCGGTTAGGAAGAAAATCAATATATTTTTTTTAAGAATAATTTTGTATCAGTTTATTTTACTAGTTTTCTTATATATATATATTTTCTATTATTGATATGTTTTCATTTCTTTAGTTGCTTGAGTTTCTCATTCATTTTCTTCTTCTTGTTCTTCCACTCCTCACACTAAACCCTACTTATCTGTTTTTAATAAATTTTGCAGTAGAAGACCTACCCCTCCTCTATTTTTTGGGTTCAAAATTATACTACTAAAAAACTAGCTTAGGTCTTCCTTCCAAAAAAATTAGCTTAGGTCTCTTTTTTTATTGGTGATCAGTTAGGTCATTTTTTTTTGTTGAGGGAAGTTAGGTCATTTTCTATTTCCTAACTAATCTTAACATTTGCATCACATTATTTGCGTGGCACTTTTGAATAGAGGCAATACCGAGGAAAGGGTTCTTATTAACACGCCTCTTAATTTGTTTTTTTCCTTTAGTAATAAAGTGTTTTTATATAGTAAAATTTTCCTTAATAATAAATGTTTTTGTTATTTATAAAAAAATTCCCTTAGTATGAAGTTTTTTGTTATTTATAAAATTTTCCCTTAGCATGATGTTTTTTGTTATTTATAAATTTTTTCCTTAGTAATAAAGTTTTTTCCCTTAATTATAAAAGTTTTTTTTACTCTTTAAATATGCTTTAACAGTATTGTTTGTTCATCTTCCAAGAAAACATGGCTACATGCATTGATCGTGTACTTCTTTTAATTGCAATCTTATGCATTGCTTCGATTTTGACTCCAGGTAACAAATTTACTAGTTTGATATAGATCATTTTAGTTTTATGTTTAGTAGAACTATAATGTAATTGTATCTGTAAGAACACTTGAAAATCCACTTTTGATGTGAAAAGTATACTTTTAAAATAATTTAATTTATAAGAACACTATTTCGTTTCAAGATCTTGAAATCGGGACTTTAATTGTTAAAACATAAAAGAATGTTTTAACAATTCCATTTTTAAAAAGTGATCAAATTTTGGATGGGTTATATCATATTCAAAACTATGTATTTTCTTACGCATATTCAAAACTATATATGATGTATCCAAAATTTCTTATAACCCTCTCTAATCTATTGATTGTAGGTGGAGCAACAAATGAAGACAAATTCATTCCTGGTCTCACTCCCAAGCTTGTGCATTGTTTTGGTGGCACGACATGTCCAACTGGTTGCATACTGAAGTGTGCAGGTCTAGGTCTTGGTCAACCAGGCCATTGTCGAGGAGACCAATGTTGCTGTACAATATAACACTATAGTTTTATGTACACACTATTTTTATGGCTTCCATCAATAAAAGTTAGAAATAAATACTAATGGAAAACCGTATCATTATTTTTATGTTCTATTATGTATGAACAATCATGTATGAATTAATATATCACTGCTATACTTTGAGAAATCTACATGGGTGATTGTGTTTGTCGTATGCTAAGTGTTTATAATTCGACGTTATCATCACATAGGTAGAACAATTATTTTATAAATTATGAATATGGTAGGAACGGATCTAAGAATTTTGATTAATGGAGATGAAATTATATACTATAAATGTTTTTGTATAAAAGATACATACATGTTATAATTAATATTGTTAAGTGGCAAATAGACAACTCAATTGAGGAGTTGAGTGACAATGAAATGAAAGAGTTCTAACTAGAATATTTTAGACTCAAACCTTGAAGACAAACACAATCTACTAAGTTGTTGAATATATTATCAGTAAAAAAACGTCTTTAAACTAAAATTTAGAGATTACAAAAACTATATATAAGGCATATTAAGTGAGAATGCATTATATATTATATATTATGTATATGTGAGAATGATAAGAATAATTGTCAGCCTTTGGATTAAATATAGATGGAGGAGATTAAAAACTCCAATTTAATCATAACCCGCCTTGTATTATTTCGGGTTACAATTCCGTGACTTTGAGTTCGATGATTTTGGTGACTTTATCTCTATCTCTCTCCTAACGAAAAATTCTCTTTCATCAAAATAATTTATTTTAATCATTCATCTATCATTCTCTCTCATCTAAAATACACTAAAGTCACCAAATTCACCCAACCTCAAATTCCTTACATAACTTTGAGGTTTGGTGACTTTAGTGACTTTAGTGTATTTTAGATGAGAAAGAATGATAAATGAATGATTAAAATAAATTATTTAGATGAAAGATAATTATTTGTTAAGTGAGAGATAGAGACAAAGTCACCGAACTCGAAGTCACCTTAACCCATTTTTATTTGTTCAGAAAAAAAATTGTTGTCTTCTCTCGCTGCCTCCACCATGGCTATCTATGTCAAGCTCGCACCTCGCCGTCATTACTGTCGCATCAGTGGCTCCTTCGTTGTCTCTCGCACATTCAAGATCTAACAACCGGAATAAGAACAACGACGATGTTCTCCGATCTCGTTTTATTTGGTTTGAAAGTGCGACAGCCAGAACAAAGAAGGTGAGGTGGTCGGCGATGTTCCTCCTCTTTGATTTGTTTTTGTTCAGTTACAATTTTTTATTTTCCCTGAATTTCGAAAAAGAAAAAAGCAATCAATAAAATTGATGAAAATTGCAGACAATCTTTAATATTCAAATTATAATTGCTCTGCGTGTCTTTATATTTTGAATTTGTTTTATGAAATTTTTCTTCATTTTTTAGCACTACAAAAGATTCTCCATATATGATCAAACAATCATTTAACTATTTATCTCACATATTTCATTAGCAAAATTGCAACTAACTTCAAAAGTAAGTATTAAGTATATCATTGAATACTCAACATGCATGTGTTTTCCGTTTTCACCGATATTTTTTAAAGATCTTTAAAATAGTGGAGGCAATACTTAATTATTAATGGAGGGAAAAACTAATTTCTTCAACAACTACTACTAAAAAAGAGTTTGTGTGTGGGGGTAGCTTCCTCCAATGTACACCACTTGAATCCGTCCCTATGAATATGGTTATGTGTCTAGAGTTAGAGGTCACTTGATTGAGAGTTTTTCTCTTTGACTTTGAGGAACTTAGTTAAAGACTTGCACACCGAGACTCATGAAGGGGTCTATAAACATGACTCGTAGACTCAACTTATAAGAATGTATAAAAATAAAAAGGAATGACTTTAAAAAAAAGAATGTATAAAAATAAAAATGAATGACTTTAAAAAATCTTGTAAATGAAACATATACATAATAGAACACCAATCCACAATAAAAATAAGTTAAGTAGCAAAGTATGTGATTAAGGTGACGCTATAAGAATAACCATACCTCACTCATCGTTAGGAGAAAAGAATAACCATACCTCATTTATTTTTGATTTATTTCTAAGAGTCTAACATATTTGAAAGGTGTGGCGGCTTCGAACATGTGTTTCAATATATTAAATATATTTTTTTTAAATAACATATTAAATATATTCTTAAAATCTTCTTAGTAACACCTATCAATCATCAACATTAATAGTATAATATTCTTATTTACTTGATTTAACTATCAATTGCATAGAGAGAAAACAAAACTTGGTGTTGTATTCATTGATATATGCAAGGTTCAAGGGTGACATATAGGAATGTAAAATAAAAATAAAAATTGCAAGAGAAGGAAGTGTTGGTAGAATATGTTACCATCGATCAAATTTTGTTGATGTGTTTTGATTTCTTTAGTTGCTTATCTTTTTCTTATCTTTTTCTTCTTCCACTCCTCACACTAAAACCTAATATTTTGAACTAGAAAACCTACCACTTCTTTGTTTTTTGGTTCAAATTTATACTAAATTTTTTTGCTTAGGTCTTTTTTTTTTAACTGGTGATCAGTTAGGTCATTTTCTATTTCCTAACTAATCTTCTGAACATTTGCATCACATTTTTAGCGTGGCTCTTTTGATTGACATATTGGATCCTTATGGAATATGAACTATATCCAATGTAATATTGGATCCATAATTCGCAAAATAAAGTTTAAGCACCAGATTTTGATTGACATCTAAAAGTGTTAAAAATCAATTAATGGAATCCACAAGATGCAATCACACAAGTTTCTCAATGATGAGATTCAAAACACAGAATCACATACATCATGAACCATCACAATAATTATTTTGCATAATTACCCTCACAATGTGTAAAATGATTCAAAACTGTACCCACACAACCGTTCTCAATCTCCAATACACCCTCAAGAAGGAAAAGAGACATACAAAACATTAGATAAAACAACATCATTTGATCTATGACCAACCAAATTGATAATCAAGAACATAGACCAATGCCAGGGAGAAAGGATAAAGTAGGATAGCCGTTATAGATGTCCATAGAGGGAAAACTGTGCGGAAACTGGCAAAGGCGCCCATGACAATGCAAACGATGAGAATAACCAGAACTTCTGAAGAGAAGTCCCATGTTAATCCCCTCACGTATACCAGCGCCAAGAAGACCGATAGACATAGCACATTGTTCATTGTTACTGCACCATATATCTGCATACAAAAACAAAACAAAACAAAAAACATCATTATTTGTTAAATACTTTACTAAAACTAAGTAGGAAAAAAATAGCAACGATAGGATAACACAGGAGAAAATGAAATAGAAGTATCTTAAGGAACAAAAATAAGAAAATCAGCACTATGATTAACCTAAAGCAGCTACATTACACTATGTTAATCCTTGCTCTAAAATAACTAATTTTATTCCTAATCCCTTTCTTAATATGTCTGCTCTTCAGTGCCACCTAAGAACGCGACCCATCCAGCATCGTATCTATGCAAATACCAAAAGAATTTAATTTGGTTTACTCGTTAATAGTTGTGTTATTTGAAAAACCACATCAAAATAAATTTAATGTAAACCGAATACATTAACTGTAAATATCATCCTGAATAAGTACTGCTCTTGTACTGCAACGTCACAATTCAATAGATCAAAGCTTTGAGCGAGAGATGATTTCCAAATTGCTCATTTATGTAAGTAAAAGTGAACAAGTTATTAGTTCTTTAATTTTTAGTTTTTTTTTATCAATTTGATCTATTTTTTCATCTAACTTTGTTAAAAAAGTGCTTCATGTGACTATTTAGCATTGAGGTTGAAGATTTAAAAAGCGTTTATGATACCAAACATGAGCAATAACTTTCGTCTTATTGCTTCCCAATTCAAACATAATTTTATAGATATACATATCATCAACAACATTATAGTTAAACAGTCAGTCGATTTTGTCTTAAACTAAGACTGAATAATACACCTATGAACAATAATTTTGACAGCGATGAATTTCGACCTACCTATTTAGCAATAAATGTTCACATAAACGTTTTTTTAACCGAGTTTAATTAAAAGAGGGTAATATTGCAAATATTTTATGACGTAAAGGATTAGATGAACCTTTTTACAAACATAAAAAGACAATTTAAAATTAAAAGACTAAAATGACTAATCCAATACACGTTAAATTGTTTAAAGAGATACAAACGTTAAATTTAAAAAGGACCATGGGATGCATTTGATTGATTTTATCAACTCTATCTGAGAATATAATAAGGAAAAAGAAGAACTTTCTTACGATAATTAAAAAAATTAGTTAATTAATTTTCTAGATTCTATATAAAATGTATAAATCAATTTACTGAAATGTTATTTTCTAGATTTTGTTCTATAAAACTCAAATTAAACTGAATAATTTTATTTTTTAAATGCTTATAACTCATAAAATAAAAGGAATTTTTTCTATTATCTTTTATAACTTACACATAAAAGTCAAGCTAAATGACATTATTATTTTTTAAAGTAAGTTAAATGACATTAATTGATATTAAAAATTTAATTTTTATTATTGTTATATAACCGACCCGTGCGTTGCACGGGAGTTGGGGCTAGTAGTTATACGTGACACTAAGTTCATGTCTATTAATGACAAAAAGAGACAATTAAACAAGAAAACAAACCTCGGAAAATGTTAATGACGCAGTTTGCCTCTTATCACGACTAGCAAAAATTATTGCTGATACTGCTTCACTTGAATTGGTTGCTAGAGGTAGAAAAATGAAGGAAATGAAGAAAGCTGGAATACTTGTAGCATCAGAAAAGTTATCAACGACATCAACCAGAGGATCAGCAAATGCAGCAGCGATAAGAGAACCAAGTAACAGGAACAGTCCTGCTTTGATGGAAATCCATCTAGCATTCTCCACACCTTCAGCACCTTCATCACTCTGACCCCCCACATCCAGAAGATCATGTTCCCTCTTTGTTTCCTGTGCAACAAAATTACTATCAGACTTGTGTACCAAAATGGACGAGTTTATACCACAGAAGTCTAGCAAAGTGGTTGGTGTGTAGAGTGCGTGAGTTATGTAAACCCCAAAGTACTGAGCTTCGATTCCTACTTATGAAAAAAAGGACAAGCTTATGAAGCTGAGGAAAGCACAGCTTACCGTGTGAAAATCGCTTAAAAACTTCACAGTGTGTGGACCAGCATCGCCAGATGCAACCCGGGAACGCTGGGCCGCTAGAAGCCATCTACAGACTCCATTAACAAACTCTTCTTCATCAATATGTTGATTACGAGAAGTATCAAAATCTGCCATTATTTTTGTCACGGCGTCATCATGATCAAGGTCAATCTCCTCAAATTGAATTCCAACAACCAGTGCTGTCATTTCACCATGAGTAAGGTGTCCATCTTTATTTTCATCAATTGTTGCAAACAACCTGTATATGCAATTAAGAAGTCAGGGGCAACCAAAAGCATGGGAATAAAAAAAGCAACAAACTTCTTTCATCAATTGTTGTAAACAAGGTGTATATGCGATTAAGAAGTCAGCGGCCACTAAAGGCATGGGAGTACGAAAAGCAACAAACTTTTTTAAAACTAACACGTCTTAATTCTTAAGTCAAAGCACAAAGGAGAGAAAGCCTTACTTTCTAATAATATCTTTATCGGGTTGGCCATCATCTTTCAGTAGCCTTCCCAATGAACGCATCTTCAAATGTCTCAAAAGTCCCACAATAACATGTTTGTGTTTAATATAATCCAATTTTCTTCTTTGTATCCAGGGCTGGAAAATCTGCACCATTTTTTCATTTTACTCAGTTTCTAAATGTTTAAAATAACAGCAGACAACTTGTTGAAAAATATAATAATAACAGTAGACAAATATCCATCCAGTGACCAGTATCAAGTTATTGAGAGTGCCAACTATAGAGTAAAATAAACTATGTATACCATCAGTGTTAAATAAAATGGCACATGAAACACAAGTATACCACAAAAAAGATAATTACCTGGTAAAGGCAATAAGAGATCAATAAACAGACGGAGACAACAAAACCAATCAAAACAGCCAAGTGCCTTCCAGAATTTGAATGGAGTATTTGTGGTAATTGGACAATCAAAAATGGAATTACAGATATAATCATAATCCTTGCAGCGTAGCTTGTCCAAATATCAGTACTAACACCAGAACCTGCACAAGGAGATTTTAGTAGAATTACGGATCAAAATGAATCGAACACTCCAGGCATGTACAGAACGGCAGACATCATAGTTTAAAACAAATTATAAACTAACAAGAAAAATACAAATCACAGTATAGCGTCAACCAGCACTCTTTAGAGACTTTCAATCCTTTATATTGCAAAAAAAATGCAGTCATATACGTCTTATCAACTGCAACCACAATCGCGGAGACATAGAAAACCATGTCGAAGAGTGATTTTAAAACCTTGCTCGCAGTTGTTAATAAGTTAAATACGTCCAAATATCACTTCTTCTAAGAGATGTTATTAAAAAAAAACACTTAATTTGCTTTTACAACAAATGGCTTTTAAGCTTTTGGGACAGTTGGTTCATAACATGATAGCAGTCTCACAAATAAATAGCCTAGAACAAAGTTGATTGCTTGGATGATCACAAGAGGAGAAAAGAAAACACTGTAATCTAAAGGCTAGGGCAGAAATAAGTTTGTTGCAGTAACTCTCAAAAAATTTAAAATTGAGTGAATGAACAATATGAAATGACATACGAGTTAAATGGAATCCCCTAGTGTCTGTTGAATCTAGTGCAATTGAATCCTCAATGTCACACTTGCCAACAATCACACAAGTTCCCCATATTATAGTCAGAAGCAGCACTGTTGATCCAGCTAGCAGTCCCATTCCAACAGATACCTGACTTTGAGCAACTTCTGTACTTCCTGAAAGCCCAGACACTAGACACAACAAGAAACACAGATTAGGTATAAAAAAGAAACAAAAAAACACACAAAAGCACTAAATGAGCACAAATCCTCATAGATGAGATGAGAGCTACATAGCACAGGCACTTCAGATTAAAAACATGTCAAATATCAGACACGCATCGGTCTATAGCACGACATGGACACATGTGGTTACATTAAATAACTTTTATTCTTTCAAATTATTATTGGTGTTTATTGTTAGTGTTGTATCGGGTATTTGTGTTTGTGTCGGTGTTTCATAGGATGAGAGACTAAAAAAAATTAGACAGAAAAATAAATTCAAAGAAATATTATGTACACATGATTAGAGAAAAAAAGAAGAAAATGCAGCATCGACAATTGAAGGTGTGTCTGGTGTCTGACATGAACCAAAAACAGTGTCTACATGTCAGTGCACTTCATAGAGGTGATTTTAATTCCATCTTGTGGAGTTCATGGATCTCTCATGTTTCACGAAAGTGAAGCAAGAAAGGAAATTGAAAACGAAGGCCATAAAGAAAGGGAGAAAAAAGGAAGAAATTTGAAACAAAGCAACATAGGAAGCAAACTGGGCCAGCACAACACAGAATCCAACTGAGTTAATCAAAAGAAATATTCTCTTTACTGAGTCATATAACAAGTCAGAAATATCTCCACAAAACACCTTAAAAGAGAATATACAAAGAAACAAAACACAAAAAGTAACATATTTGACATGAACAACAGAAGATTCCTGTTAATCCAACTGACCGTGACCCAAAGTCACATTCAAGATAACATAACGAATCACTTTAACTAACAAATCAAGTGATTAAGATAGAGAGAATCAGAACAACCAACAATAACAATCAATTTTTATCTTATTAAGTGGGGTCGGCTACATGAATTAAACTATCCCATAGTGTTAATAAGAAAAACCAAAATAACTGGAATTTGAAACCATGTTAAAAATGAAAAATTCCTAATATTTTATGTTACAATAATAGATTCTAACTTCAACATCCAATTTCGAGGTTTCACTTCAAAACCTCTACTGAGTGCGTGTATGTTTATGCGGGACAAAAACTGATTTTGAATAAATTGATTTTAGTCAAAAGTAAGTAACATGTGGAAAATTTGTTAGTTTGGATTGATTCAGAAAGCTAAATCAATTCTACATGACAACATACAAACATATCAAATCAATTCTAAAAGCAAAATCAATCATATCAAACAACACGAAACATGTCAAATCAACTGTACACACTTCCAAAAGTGAAACCAAACATTCAACAACTCTGAACGAAAATCAATTTTACAAAATCAATTTTCATGGCGAACAATCAAATCAAAGAGAGAGTGTCACTTTAACAAGTGAATTATGGTTAGTTAGTTACCAAGAATGAGCATGGCATCAGGAAGAGCACCAAGGATAGGAAGAAACAATCCACCAACAATGCCAGGACCTAAGATCTCAAGCAAAAGCTCACTCCCATTCGACAAAAACGTAGCAGCAGTGTACATAAGAAATCCATACACTAAGATAAGAAACAAATTTCCAAGAACAGTGGTGGTGCACGGTAAGAAACCATAGGTCTGCTCGCAGGTGGAATCAGCTTCCGTTGGAAGACGAAGAACGTTGGAACCATCGGAGATAAGATCGCGTGTAGAAAAGCGAGCGTGGGCGTGACTGCAGAGGATTGCTACCACGCCGAGGAAGAGGAAGAAGAACGGTGGTGTGTGGTTCCGGCGGGAGCGGGAACGGGAACGAGGGCGGTAAGAGAAAGAGAGAGACATGATTGATTGTGTTGTGTGTACAACGTTGGTTGGTCAGTGGAGGAGACACATATGTGACTGTTGATAATTTTTTTTAGGACGGTTGATATTATGAAGATTGAGATATGGACAGATATAAATCAAGATTGGGTTGAATTTAATGTGAGATTTCTATAGTTTTCTACAAATGCTTTATTGCATTGATTATGCAATTAATTGATGAAATTTTAAAGTTTGCCTTAAATTATTTAATTCTCTCCAAAAAATCAAATATATTACTGAAACTTTTTTTACATAAACAAAACTTCAACGTTGTTAAAATCTTAAAACATTAATTTGCATGCAAACTTACAACATCTAAGTTAATTGTATACAACGATAAAATACCTACAAATAATATGATAAAATTAAGATCGTTGGAATATCTATGTTTTCACATCTACAACGTCAACAACCAAATTATTAATTGAATATTCGTTTTTTCAATATAAATCAAATGAACAACATTAAAACTGAAAATCAAATAATGTTATATAAGATGACAAATAACACAGAGTCGCACTTAATTGCACTTAAACGACAAAATCACAACTTTTAACAAACAAAATATGAGAGAACCTAAAAAACCTAAAGTGAGATTGTTGGAGGGCGAATAACACTGAAACATGAAACTATTATATTTAATTTAAAAAACGGTTGAATATGAGAGTAATATCACTACTCTAGTGCTCTTAATTAAACTTGAATAAGATACTGCAAAGTTTGTACTTATTTCTTACTTCCGGAGGGAGTGGTGGACATGACATATGTTTGGTAGATGGGGTCATGGATGAAAGAACTCAAAGAAGGTAAAGGTGGAAGTGACATGACAGATGAAGTAGGTCCGGTGCTGTGTGTTAATGTATTTGTACAGTAGTACTTTACAAGGGCTTGGAATCTTTGGATCTGGGTTCCACCATGCCAAATAGTTAATATGTATGGCAATGCGGTGAGGTTGGGACAAATTTCACCTACTTTGTCTCTATACTTTACTTTCATATACTTGTGTGTCACACCTTTTTTTTTAATTTTTTTTTTACTAGTTCACTATAAAATGTTGTTCATATATTAATATAAACTTAATTTTTGATGTTTATACATGTGTTTATGTTTTAACTTATATATTAATTCGAAGTCATATTTTTTTTAATTTATACACGTATTTATATTTTTATTCATATATTAATAAAATGACTTATTTTTAAATTTTTACACGTGACAATATTTTAACTTATACATTAACATGGGGACCGAATTTTTTTTAATTTATACACATGTCTATATTTTTACTCATATTTTTGTACATATGCCTATATTTTTATTTATATATCAATACAAAGATCTATTTTTGTTATAAAATTTCTACGCAATTGTGACTTGTTTTTAAAAAAAGAGCGCAATACGCTCACCCGTCCGTATGCATGGGTATCATGCTAGAACATTTGATTCATCTCTTGTAACCTATATATATAGAAAGAGATGTTGTTAGAACAATTAGTAATGATATAATTTTAGTTCATTTTCAACAAAAGGAAAATATGTTATTTTCTTTGTAATTTTTGTTGCTACAACTATTTTTAATATAACTTCTTATTAAATTTAGTATTATTTAACAAAAAAAAATAAAAAATTATCCCACTGGTAGGTATTTTGAGTTCAGATCCGCCCCTGGAGAGGTCGAGGGTGTGAGGTATGGAAGGAGAAAAAAAGAGAACTATCTTAAGTTAATGTCATCTGAAAGACCGAGACTCTGACTGCGTGAGTGAATTGATTTATGGTTTGAATTTATATTTATATAAAAGGGGTAGTAAATTGATTTTCTACATTCAGAACGAGTTTGAGTATGGGTTTGAGGGGGGTACCTATATCCTCATTACCTGTCCTATACCCGTGATTTGAAATTGAGGAAAACCCAAACTCAGTCAAAGCGGGAAAAACCATTAAATTGAGTTTGATTCGGGTGGGTACCCGCGAATATGAGTATTATTGCCATGCCTAATAGTTAATACATAATTTGGAGCAATAGTCGCTTGTATCATTAAATGTATAATGAGTAATCACAATAATTTTTAATGTTGACAATAACTCTTTTTTATATGGATTGATATGACAGTAAACAAGTAGTTATCAGAATTGACATGACATGAAGTAAATATATTGAGAGACTGATATGATAGTATTACTGATGCATTTTACCATCAGAAACTATTTTGACTAACGAAATATATAATCCATGACTATTTTAAAATTTTAATACATTAAAAGGTTGTTATGACTAGTAGTTGCATATTCATAGACGAAAATAACTATTAGCATACAAAATTTATAAGTCAAATATTTTTGTTTTTCTAGGGGAAGTAAAATACTTATCAATATCAGAATTATATTATTTTTTATGAAAAAATTATTGATTTTGATTTTTTTTTTAATAATGTTCTAATGATATTTGTCAACATTTTTTCTTAAAGATTGTTTTGTTTTATTTAAACATACAAATTCAAATATTTCTACCAAAAAAAAATACAAACTCAAATATCATATATACTTACTCTTTTTTTTTTTGTGTGTGGTAATCCTCCGCTTTTTAGAGGAAATGGGTCATAGTCATTTGAAGTTTGACAGAAAGATAAGTAAAGTCTGGTTAAGAATCGTTTTCCTAAAAACTAAACTCAAGTTCTCTTAAATGAGTCTTTTTTTTACAGATAGACGAAATGACATTGATTATTAAATTCACATGTAATTGGAGGAGTTGTGATTCGAACTTTGGCCACAACGTCTTCATTAGAAATCTAAGCATTGCTATCAATTAAGTTAAGACTTATGTAAACTGTTGTGTTTGTGTGTATATATTGTTCTTTTATCTTTATTTTTTGTTATCTTTTTTAATTTGTATGCATTTCAAAAATACAGATAAAAATTAAAGAATATCATCTTTAAAATTGAAATTTTGACCCCTTTTAAAAAAATTGAAATTTTGATATCAATGTATCTTTCTTATAACTACACTTTCTTCTATGGTAAAAAAAACTACCATTTTTTCTCAAATTCTAAGGTAGATGACCACCATCTCAAAAAACTACAATTACGTTTTTTGTCTTGTAATAACGCTCTCTCTCACACACACAATATTATGTCCATTCAACTCTTCCTCATCCACAAGAGATACTAGTTGGTTTTCAGACATTTTCTAACACAAATCACCCCTCTACATTATATTTTTCTCTTAAATTAAAGGGTTAATATCTCTTTTGGTCCTTGTAATATGAGCGAATTTCGGTTTTAGTCCCTGTAAAAAAAACATTTAGATTATGTCCCTATCATTTTAGATTCTTCCACTTTTAGTCTCTCACTTAAACTTGTCAACAGAGTCTGTCTACGTGGCATGATGAGTGTGTAATTTTAATATTTCTTTAATCAACCTAAAATTTATAATTATTTTCATTCTTTAAAATTAAAAAACATAAATTAAAAAAACAGATTAAAAAATAAAAACGTTTTTTAATCTCTCATTTCTATAATCTCTCTCTCCCTCTCTCTTGATCTTCATCTTCTCCCTCTCTTTCTCTCTGATCTTCATCTTCTCCCTCTGGTTTTCTTCACCTCCTCCTTTAGCCAAAACTCCTTGAAGCCCACTTAGTGGCACAGGAGGTTCCAACCAGAACCGACCTCACCGTCGTCGTACCATCCACAAACCACCGTCAAACACCAACACACCATCGAATAAAACACTCAACAACCAAATTTTTTTACTCACAACCCAGATTCGAATGAAGAAGGAGAAAAATTCAAAACCCTAAAATTGCAAATGGATATTCATACACGCACAATCCATATATGTGTTTAGGTTTCTGGAAAATTAAGAAGAATGGTGAATATGTTTATGAAGAAAAGTGTTTTTAACTTTTGTCCAGGAGATGAGAATGACAATTTGTGTTTCCTTAAAAAAAAATTCCTTTCAACTTTAAATCGAATTTGTTGATTTGTTTTTCAGAAACTTCATATCTTAATCTTTAAATTGGAGTTTCAATTGATTGGAGAGTTTCAATTTAATTTGGGGTTTTATATTGAAGAAGAATAAGAAAGAGAGGGTTTGAGATGGGTTGGGTTGGAACAAGAACATATGAAACAAAGATAGAGATGAAGAGGGAGATGAACAAGGGTTAATTTCCCGTAAAAGATGAAGAGGGTTTGTTGTTTTGTGTTTTTTTTTTCAATTTTTTTCTAATTTAATAATGTTTTTTAATAAATAAAATCATAGAAAAGCCACTTGAAAATAAATTTGATGATAAAAGTAAAAAATATTTACAGTCAGTGTGCCACGTAGACAAATTCTGCTGACAAGTTTAAGTGAGTGACTAAAAGTGGAAGAATCTGAAATGATAGGGACATAATCTAAATGTTTTTTTTTACAGGGACTAAAACCGGAATTCGCTCATATTACAGGGACCAAAAGAGGGATTAACCCTAAATTAAATAAGAGTTTTCTACATAGATATGTTTTTTCTTTTGTATGTTTCCGTAATACATCATCTGAATGTAATATTATTTTGTTTAACGTCTAGGCGCAGAGTTGTTTGTTTTTCATCTTATTACGGTGTTTGTTTAATTTAAATTAGGCTTAATTACACTTTTGGTCCTCGCATTTTGACCAGCTCATGAAAATGGTCATGCCTCTTTCAAATTGAACAAAATCGTCCTAAACAATCATGTTTTTTGCAGTTTTAGTCCTACCTCCTATTTTTAACTCCAGAAACGTAGAGAAAAAGCAGTTTTAGGCAGTTTTATACCAACCCCCTATGCTCACCCATGAAATAAACAAGGAATAAAGCATGTGGGTACAATGAATCTACTCTATTTAGCACACTAACAAAAAATAACCCTAATTTGAAACATATCTTAGAAATTAGGGTCTTTTGGTTAGTGTGTTGAATAAAGTGGATTCTTTTTTCCCATATGTTTTATTCCTTGTTTATTTCGTGGTTGAGCATAAGGGATGGGTCTAAAACTGTCATTTCTCTGCGTTTCTAGAGTTGAAAATAGGAGGTAGGACTAAAACTGCAAAAAAAATATAGTTTATGGACAGTTTTGTTCGATTTAAAAGAGGCATGACTATCTTCGTGAGATGGTCAAAATGCGATAACTAAAAGTGTAATTTCAAATTATAGTGGTTGACATTGTTTTCCTTGATTCATATTGTTTGGTGTCTAGTGCTTCAGTCAATCAAAAGAAATTTGAAATGTCATATTTTCGAACAAGAACGTCAAAAATAAAATTCTACAACTAACTTTTTTAGTTTTTGTTTGCAAGCAAATCTTGTTTCTCACTTCACCTTATGTAAAGTCAACATCCACATTGAGAGAACCTTTGCAACCATTCACGTCTCATCGACCGAAGAAAATATTATCATTCTCTGGCATTCTCATATGTCGGCAAAAATATTATCATTCAAAAGAAAAAATTGGACTAAATTCATAAAAAAAAAAATTGGACAAAAATTCCAAAACGAAAATCTATATGCTGAATACTTCTAAGTTCTAGATTTTGTTGGTCAGTAACCATATAACACGAAATAACATTTCAAAGTCTAGACCATGATATGAAACTATAGAGCTAATGGTTGTCCCGTTCAAAAAGTAGTGAAAACTAGCGAGAAAAAATGTTTAACCAATTATATTGCGAAGCTTCAATACTCTAAAAATGACGAAGTATCGATGTTCAACACGTATTCAACAATGATATGTATTGATACATCCCGATATGTATTAGGATACACAACTAAAGTATTGACTGAAATGTTTTTGATGTGGTTGGTTTGTACTTCAAATATAACTGACTAGTGAGATACGTTCTGTAATACATGATTTTTCCTTTCTTTTCCACACCTTTCTTAATTTCTTTCCTTCTAAAAAAATAAGGAAAAAAAAAGAATGAAAAATATATAAAGAATCTCACAAGGCGGTGTTCAAAAAACAAATGAAACTCAAAACCTAGAATTTATCACTAGTCATTGGATGTTTTGAACAAATGAAACTCAAAACCTAGAATTTCTCACTAGTCACCGAATATGATTCCCTCCTCTCACCATCACCGTTAAATGACCTCCATCTTAATATCAACAACATTGATTGCCTCCACCAAAACCTCCGATAATATTAGAATATGATGTTCTTTTTCTATAACCAATTATGTCTTGTTAAAATTAATACAAACATGAATTTGTCCCTCTATCATTTTTTTTTCTATTGTGCTTAATTATGTACGTATTTTGTTGAATTGTTGATTAGTTATTTTTACACATAGTCGAAGATAAAATGGTAAGGGTGGCACAGAATAAGACACCACTAGAAAAATGCATAATATGTATTTTTTTTCTTTCAAATTTTACACTTGTCACTTGCTCAAAGTCCTTATCTACTCGTAGAAATAAGTACCCTTCAGCTTTGTGGGTCAATACTTGAAGAGTTGAATTAAGTTTGAAAATAGGTTCATGTGACGGTGTAGATTTTGGTGAGTTTGAGAGTTGAATTAAGTTTGAAAAAGATAGCATAGCGTCAAAGATGGGCCAAAAGAATGTATAAATGGTAGAGATATCATATGCTCAAAAGGCAGAAAAACATCTTCAACCTTAAACCATTTTTTATAGCAATTTTATTTTCTCATATATAGTTGTCTCCAATGAGGACAATTTTGTTGCTTCCTTTGCTACCCTTTTGCCTCATAAACCTCATCATCAATATTGTTTTTGTGACGAGTCATTGCATTGGTCATCAACAATCTTTGTTGCTCCAATTGAAGAACAACCTCACATTCAACTCAACCATCTCAAAAAAACTTGTTCATTGGAATACAAGCAAACCTTGTTGTGAATGGAATGGAGTAACATGCAACAACAAAGGATATGTTATAGCTCTTGACTTAAGTCAAGAATTCATCAATGGACAAGTTCCAATTGAGATCTTCCAAATACCCTCACTACAAGTGCTTGATGTTTCTTATAACCTTGGTCTTCTTGGCTCTCTACCAAACTTTCCACATCAAGGATCTTTGCACAACTTGAATCTTAGCCATACAAATTTTTCAGGACCAATTCCAGATTCTATTCACAATTTGAGGCAATTGTCTACATTAGATCTATCAAATTGTCAATTTAATGGTACACTTCCTAATTCAATGTCTCATCTTACAAATCTTGTTCATCTAGATTTGTCATTCAACAATTTCATTGGTCCTCTTCCATCTTTTAATAGGTCTAAGTCCCTCAAATTTTTATCCCTCAATCATAATGATTTCAATGGTATAATTCCATCAACTCATTTTGAAGGACTTGTAAACCTCATGAGCATTGATTTAGGTGATAATTCATTTGAAGGAAGAGTCCCTTCATCATTGTTTAGACTTCAATCTCTTCAACAACTCATGCTTTATTACAACAAATTTGAAGGTGTATTAGAAGAATTTCATAATGCTTCTATGTCATTATTAGAGATGCTTGATTTAAGTGGAAACAATTTTGAAGGGTCTATTCCTATGTCTACCTTCAAACTCAAAAGACTTCGTTTGCTTCAACTTACCAAAAACAAGTTCAATGGTACTATACAACTTGATGTCTTTGGTAAGCTTCAAAATTTAACCGTACTTGATCTTGGACATAACAACTTGTTTGTTGATACAAATATAAAGGATGGAAGTGAAGCATCATCATTTCCTAATTTGAAAACTCTCTGGTTACCTTCATGCAATTTGAGAGCATTCCCTAACTTTTTGAAATATAAATCCTCAATGCTCTACCTAGACTTAGCCAACAACCAAATTTCAGGAAAAGTTCCTAATTGGATTTGGAGATTTGATTCTATGGTTATTCTAAATATTTCCTATAACTCACTAACAGATTTTGAAGGGCCTTTACATAATCTTAGTTCAAATTTGTTTAAACTTGACCTTCATTCCAACCAATTCCAAGGTCTTGCTCCAACTTTTTTGAAAAATGCAATCTATTTGGACTACTCAAGCAATAGATTCAACTCTATTAACTTGAGAGACATTGAGAGCCACATGCCTTTCCTATATTATCTCTCTCTTTCAAACAATAGTTTCCATGGAACAATCCATGAATCCTTTTGTAACATTTCAGCTCTCAAAGCACTGGATCTTTCTTATAATAGCTTCAATGGAAACATTCCAATGTGTTTGACAAGAAGAAGTAGCACTCTTAGGCTACTAAATCTAGGTGGCAATAAACTCAATGGTCCTATTTCAGATACATTTTCAAAATCATGTGATCTAAGGTTGCTTGATCTTAGTGGAAATCTTTTGAAGGGAACCTTACCAAGATCTTTGGCTAATTGCAAACACCTTCAAGTACTAAACCTTGGGAAAAATCAATTGATTGATGAATTCCCTTGCTTCTTGAAGAAAATTTCCTCACTAAGAGTCATGATTTTAAGGACAAACAAATTGCATGACAATATTGAATGTCCTAATACCAATGGAAATTGGGAGACACTTCAGATTGTTGATCTAGCAAACAACAATTTTAGTGGTAAATTACCACCATCATTGTTACAAAGTTGGAAAGCATTGATGATTGATGAAGATAAAGGTGGCAAGTTTGGTCATTTATTTTTTAATCTCTATGATAACTTCAATCCTACAAATTTTCAAAATTCTATAGTAGATCTCAATATTGAACTTCAAATGAAGTTAGCTAAAGTTATAGCAGCAGAACCACCTTATTTGATTGACCACATAGTCTCTCATGTTTTTGAGGAAGGTGTTGGTCTTAGAACTTACGAGGATTCGGTTACAATTGTTAACAAAGGTAGAACAATGAATTTTGTTAAAATCCTCATTGCTTTCACTTCACTGGATTTCTCATCCAACAACTTTGAAGGACCAATACCAAAAGAACTTATGAATCTTACAGCACTTCATGCTCTTAACTTGTCACAAAATGCTTTTTTGGGTAAGATACCTTCTTCTTTAAGCAATCTACAAAATCTTGAGTCCTTAGATTTGTCCATGAATTCCTTGAGTGGAGAGATTCCTACAGAGCTTGCAAGTTTATCATTTCTTGCAGTCATGAACCTTTCATATAATCACTTGGTGGGAAGAATACCAACTGGGACACAAATTCAATCATTTCAAGCAGATTCATTTATTGGCAATGAAGGGCTATTTGGACCTCCATTGACTCCAATTTCCAATGGTCAAAAAGGATACTCACCACCACCACAAGCATCTGAAATACATGATGAGAGTTCAAATATTGATTGGAATTTCTTGAGTGCTGAGTTGGGATTCACTTTTGGTTTTGGAATTTTGATACTACCCCTTATTCTTTGGAAGAGATGGAGGATGTGGTACTCCAAGAAGGTTGATCACATGCTTTATAGGATCATTCCTCAGCTTGATTTTGTACTTGAACATCATGGAGGAAAAAAGTACAGAACTTTGAGGTGGAAACCATACTGAATATTCTTCTAATTTGTACTCTTGCCTTTTTTTTATTAGTGTGAAAACAAAACAAAATAAAATAAAATAAAACAAAAACTATGTACATTCATATCTTGATCTTGAACCTAATAGGCAGAACATGCATTAACTTTTGATGCTAGTTATAGAGTTATCAATTTGATGAGCAGCTAGACATGTATGTGTAACTACGGAAAGTTCATGATTGCAATCAATTTTAAAGTGTTAAATATGTTTTTCTTTTCCACACCAAATTCATATGGTTTGTTTAGGAGTTTGCGAGGGAAATAGAGGACTTCAAAGAGGGAAGGAAGAAAAAATGAGAATGTGGAAGGAATAGAGGTTTTTGGGAGGAGAGAGCTTTGAGGAGTTCATTTTCTTCACAATGTAAAATTCCCTAATAATGAGGGAATTCAAAACGTTATAATATTTTCATAATTAAAAACATATTAATCATAAGTATTTATTTATCATTCCCAAAAAATTTGCTCAAAAAAAAAATCATTCTAAAAAATAATACTCTTTTAAAGGTGTCTCATCATCAAACTCCCAAACTGAGCTTAAAATTTATGTATGGCAAAATTACTCCACAAGTCTTTTATCTTATTTATTTGTAACACGTAGGTCCTTTATCTTTTTATTTTCCCACTTAGGTCCTTTATGTTTTAAAAAGAACACAAAATTATCCTTTTTTCCATTTTCATGTTTAAAAATGCGTATGTGTCGATGCAATGGCAGTAATGTCATCAATATATTTGATACTTACTGATGAAAAATATTAGGGTAAGGTTCAATCCCGTCTTAAGAAAAACATAATATCCTCTTCTTTTTTTTAAGAAAAGAAAAACATAATATCTAAATATGTATAAAAACGTATATCAATTTAATTCTAAATACTGTGGGTTAAATGCGTTAACCATGTAAAAAGTTGTCAAATTCAGGTGTCTCAAATTGATGTTAAAATTAAATTTCTATTTATAAAAGTGTACACATCACTGGACCAATCTTCTCCTATGGTAAATCAAAACATCGGACACACATTTACAACCATTGTTGCGATTTTAAAATAAAAGAAATTATAAATTCCTGTACGCTGGCTTCATTTGGGCTCCCGTGAATTAGTCGGTCCTTGGACAGGATACCGAATTTCCAAAAATAAATAAATAGTCGGTTCGCATAATATAGAGCTGCAGACTTTACACCACATTGTCACATCTTATGTCCACAAATATGAATACTATGCACAACAAGATCACATATTCCAAAAGAATAAAGACTAACTCAATGTTTCATCAAGTGCTCGTCTTATTTCCCTGCTCACGAGCAATGGAAGCAGAAAGAATTCCAAGACTGCGATTTAAGTCAGTCAATGCAGATTCACATTCAGAGATTATTTTTGTGACAGAAGAAGGCCCTTCGGAAGTTTCAGAAGATCCAAAAGCAAGAGCTGCGTGTGAATCTCTAAGATTTCGTAGGTTCCCTAAAAACTGTTGCAAACAAACAGATTAATATACAAAGAATCTATCGAAATCAACAGGATTGTTATTCAAAACATGGTTACTTTTAATTGCTTGTTTCTCGCTTGACAAGAAATAACAGCAGAAAAAATTGAGCAATGTTTGATAGAAAGGTTAAAAAACATTGCTCAAATTCTGGAAGGAATCTTTAAACATTTAAGATGTGAGCCAAGCATGGAAAGGTTACCTTCAAAAGCATTTTGTAAGCTTCCAATAGCCGATTGGCAGCTGGTCCAAATCCATGAAGTTGTGGAACCTCCATCATGTGCGTCCATGGCCGGATTTCCTACACAAAAGCAATTGTTTATAATATTCCCCGAATCTTATGTGCATGTGTTAGGGGCACGGTGGGCATATCAAATGAGAAATTTGTCTTAAGGATAAAATTAAAAGCAATATTGACCATGCAATCTCACATGACTAGTCAAGATTGAAAATTATTTAAAGATCAAGTAATCACACAAAAAAGTAGTGTTTTGCACTGTTTAAGGACTCTCCTTCAATAGTTATTTATGGCAAAGCATAACTTCTAGTATTACATGTATACATGAAAGACACGCTATAAATTAGCTTCATGCATCGTTCAAAAATAGTCCTTTGCTACATAGATATGTCCTAGCATCAGGGGCTCTTCCTCTTCTTTAGCACAATTTATGGTTGACTCTGTTGAAACAACTTTGAATATGCTAATATTAATGGAGGAAGGAATTCCAAATGGTGCTGGTCAGGGTGGAAGTGAGTTTGGTTGAGCAAAGCTAGGCCTAACTCAAGCTCAACTCGATAAGAAATCAAGCCAATTTTTTGGCCCAAGCTCGACTCACCTAAAGTTACGGTGCTTCTCAAATATAATGGAACTGATAATTGGGAGATAAAGATTCCTTACTGAGTTGGCAATCTCAAACCAAGAAAGTACTTCACATTTCCAAGGTATTTCTTCTCAGTTTGAGCTGCTAATTTTCTTTCAAGATATGTTTATCAACATCGAGGGGTAACCTTGGCGCAACTGGTAAAGTTGTTGTCATGTGACTGAAAGGTCATGGGTTCAAGTCCTAGAAACAGCCTCTTGTGTAAAACAGGGTAAGGCTGCATACAATACACCAAATGGTGGGACCCCTTCCCGGACCCTGCATATGCAGGAGCTCTAGTGCACCGGGTTGCCCTTTTTTTTTTTTTTTTTTTATGTTTATCAACATCATTGTCACTAAATATGATTATATAATCCTCATCACTGCCATGGCTCTGTCTAAATTTCCAACGACATCACTCTGTTGGTGAAAAACCAAGCAAGAGAGGATTGCTTCAGTCGGTATAGTGCTTTTTCTAACCAGCACACTTGGTACCTATTATTTGAGTCATATTCAAGTGGAATCTCCATGAATACTTCATTTCCCATGTCTACAAGTGAAAAAGATGTTTTAACATCAAAAAAAAATAAATAAATAAATAAATATATATATATATATATATATATATATATATATATATATATATATATATATATTATAAGTAGTTTCCATCCAAAGTAAGCTGCATGAGCAGAATATTATCAGTACTTAGGGATGTCAATTTTCATCCGTGCATGGTCCCTATAGGAACTTCCCTGTTTGGGACCCCACAGCGGGCATTTTTCTCTACGATGACAGGGAAGAAAAAGTTTAAGCCAAGTGCTTCTAGCCTGAAACCTGTGGGCCGGGTGAGAAAGAAGGTCACCTGCTTCCGTTGTGGTCAGACCGGACATTGGAAAAGGAACTGTGAGAGGTATCTAGAACTAGAAGCGTGCAAGAAGAGGAAAGTAAGTGATGCTTCTATTAAAGTATATTTATTTCAGAAGCCAATTTATCTACTTCTGCGCTGTGATTATTAGAAACCATACTACATATGGATCTCACATTTGTTCAAATGTCTAGTATCTAAAAAGTAGTAGGGCGTTGTATAAAGGCGAAGTTGACTTGCGACTTTGAAATGGTGCAGAAGTTGTTGTATTAGTTGCCATCCCCCAGTCCCAATTTTTAGGTTGGCTCCTCTGCAATCTGGGACTGACAGCATAGAATAGTTGTAGGGATTTATTTTGACTTTCGTAGAGAAAAATGCCCGCTGTCGGGTCCCAGACAGGGAAGTTCCTATAGGGACCATGCACGGGTGAAAATTGACATCCCTAAGTACTGATAATATTCTGCTCATGCAGCTTACTTTGGATGGAAACTACTTTTCGAAAATATATATATATATATATATATATATATATATATATATTTGATGTTAAAACATCTTTTTCACTTGTAGACTTGGGAAATGAAGTATTCATGGAGATTCCACTTGACAGGGTTGATGTTTTAAAACCTCAAGGTTTTAACCCCAAATGTTAAAACCTCAAGATTCTCTACGATGACATGGAAGCAATTGGCATTTTTCAACCGTTCATGTCTTGCTTCCTCTTGAAAGAGCATCTTGAGGTTTACGATCATATCGTAAGCCTCCATGTTCTCGTGTTGCTTTTGCAACTCTGAGTTCATGGTAGCAAGCATGAAACAACCAATCTCTAGTGCATCATCAGTATGCTTCTTGTAAGCATCTTTGTCAGCCTTAGGGGCAGTAGCAGCAGGTGCTTCAGGAAGTCGATGCTCAAGCACATACAATTTTTTCTCGTGCATGAGGACAATCCTCAAGTAACTGTACCATTCCGGAAAGTTTTGTATAGATAATTTGTCCTTTTTAAGGATAGATTGCAGTGATAAGTTTCCTGATGTCCTTTTCAGGCTAGAAGCACTTGGCTTAAACTTCTTCCCCTTGTCCTTCTGCTCCTTTACATTTTGGACCATCAAAATGGTCTTCCCTTTTCCTTTTTCGAGAATCTGCTCGGCAGTTCTCAACATGCTAGCAAGCACTGGCAGACTCTTGTCCATATTGTTCATGATGTAGTTCATGACAAATTGACTATAACTATCCAGCAACGATTGCAGGATCAAGTTAGTGGCCAATGCAAGGCCCAAAGGGTAACCCAAACTCTCTAGGTTCTCAATGTACCCAATCATCTGGAGCACATGAGGACCAACTGGGTTTCCTTCTGCCAATTTGCATTGGAAAAGAGCTCTGGAAATCCTAATCCTTTCATGTCTTGCTTCCTCTTGAAAGAGCATCTTGAGGTTTACGATCATATCGTAAGCCTCCATGTTCTCGTGTTGCTTTTGCAACCTTGAGTTCATGGTAGCAAGCATGAAACAACCAATCTCTGGTGCATCATCGTTATGCTTCTTGTAAGCATCTTTGTCAGCCTTAGGGGCAGTAGCAGCAGGTGCTTCAGGAAGTCGATGCTCAAGTACATACAATTTTTTCTCGTGCTTGAGGACAGTCCTCAAGTAACTATACCATTCCGGAAAGTTTTGTACAGATAATTTGTCCTCTTCAAGGATAGATTGCAGTGATAAGTTTCCTGATGTATTGATTGCCATGGCAATCTAAAAACAGAAACATGCGAAGTATAAGTATCATGCAATAAACATCATTAATATGGTCTTTTATTAAATATCCACAATTTTAGTCGAATCAATGACCTTAAAAATGATTCAGATTCCAGTTAAACCCGTCACAGTTTTTCTAGTGGGTCAAGATTCATATTTCGCCTAGTTTTGAATCAACTTTGCTTGAACACTCAATTTGGCTAGTTAGGTGGAAAATACTTTACAATTATATCGCATACAACTCTTGTACAGTTGCTAATGACACCTATCTAAATAATCTTACTCCCTCCGTCCCACAGTAAGTGACCCATTTGTAAAAAACAATTGTCCCAAAATGAATGACCTATTTCACTTTTCAATGCAATATTAATTACCTTTTTCCAATTATACAGTCTAATTAATATTAATTTCATCACTCCCAATTCAATGTCTTCCATTTTGCATTTATGATTTATGTATGATGATGGTGAATGCTCCAACACTTGACAAGGGTACTTAAAACCATTTTTCTCTCTTTCACTTATACACTTTTCTTAATATGTGTGAAATGAACAAATGGCTCACTCATTGTGGAATGGAGGGAGTATAAGTTAATAGCTAACTCTGAGCTCTTCAACCCTGTTGAAAATTTTAAATTAGCCTAATCATACTCAATGGTTCACATTCGGATATTACAAATACCCTAATGTGTCATATTAGTATAGATAATGGCATCCTACTTTGGTAGACCTACACGGAATCAGTCCTAGTCTTGAAAAGTGCCATGCATTGGAAGACATTTATGAGACTTAATATTAACTTCGGAGAGATTTTTAATTAAATTTATCTCACCAAATATGCATCATTTGTAACTCCCTAAACAAACCACCTAAAAGCATGCATCATAAATGTTTGGTGGCTGGTAGCCAAACTGGCAGTTAGTAGTAACTATATGCGGAATAAGGGAGAGGAAAGAGGTAGGCAAATTTGTGGAGCATGGATCCCCTTTAATCACCATCCTCCTTGCTTTATCTTCAATAAACTCCTTGAAACTAACCTTTATCTCTTCCAATTTCTATCAATGCTCCAGCCCCAAAACGATGTCTACCTCTACCCCATCTAGTGCAAATAGGTAAAAGTCCTGCTGATTTTCCTATTCCTGAACCTGTACCTTTAACCCCTTACATTCTTACTGTTAAAGTTAAGAATCTTTAGATATCCCTTTAATTGTACAACTTCTTAGATTGATTGTATAACTCCTAGAGTATTCAACTTCCTAGGCTAGTGCTTACTAATTAAGCATTCAATGCACTTATTGTAAAACCATTATAAATACAAGGTGTGTGATCTCATTATACAGAGAGTTTACACAGAGTTTTACATATTTTACACTTACATTATACATGTCTCCCATTTTTACCAAATATGGTGCTGTTTCCTATACAGGCAGGCCAAAGTTGGCTAAATAGTAAATACATTGGGTTAAGTATTCCAAATAGAAATTTATAGTTCATCAAATGCAATGCATAAAAAAGCACAAAACCAGTAGTCTTTTATCAAAAGAAAAACGCAAAAACAAAATAAAAACTAATTTAAAAAAAATGCAGTTATAGTCATAGTCATAAACATTCTTCTATGTCCATCCTTTATTTCCTGGCAAAGATTTTAGTGCCTTTCAAAGTTTCAAAGACTCATTCAGACACAAATACAAACCAACCTTTATGATAGCATGAGGCTTACTAGAAAACTATTAAAGGCGAAGCTATCCAACTTTTATAAAGGAAAGAAAACAACAAGTTTAAGCCCTGGCAGGACAGTGACCACGCGACTGTTGACCAAGATGAACCAGCTATTCTGGCTTAGGCACTCAAACAATGAGATGTTTAGAAGTATGTAATTACTAATCCCAGACGAAATTGAAACCAAAACTTCACAAATAATGATTGTGATGATTTCACCATTGCATGATGATTTCCTCACTAATAATAAATAATCTTCATTTGACTTTACTGGGTTTGAATAAATCAAAAATAGGGTTTGCAAAATACATTAGAGTAAAGCCTGATCAAACCTTGGTGTAAATAAAGTTGAATGTTCTAGCAGTTTGTAGGAATGATTCCAAATATGTCCGCAATTGGGATTCCACCTCAGCATACTCCTCATCTGGATTGTAAGCATGCTACAAACATGATAAAAAAAAAAAAGCAACTATATCAAAATTATCAGTACAGCAACAATAACATTATGAAATCCAAGTATCTTCTTTCAAAAAAATAAAATTGAAAAGAGATTAAGAAACAGCGAAAAAAATAAAACAATGTTGAGAAACTGATCCAACAAATCTCTAACTGGTATGATAGAAACCAAAACCAGAATGGAATAAAACAAAGAAAAATGTATTGACAACTCTCTTAACAGAGGCTGGTTCCTCTTTACATGATAATACTGCAACCCAGAAATAATTAAAATGGTAACGCAATGCAGCTATGCCCCTGGCAAGATGATCAATAACAAAACAGAAAAGGATAAACCCAATCTTGAAAGAGAACTAACCCCATCCCATTACTAATACTATACCCAAATAATACTCATTCTCCCCCCACTGCATTCAGGATTCCTGCATCTCTTTCCTACTCTCCCACATTGCCACCTGGCAATTGTGTTATTCCCTTCCCCGTTACCTCTCTCTGACTCCTTGCTTGCCACCTATTCCTTTCTCCTCTCATACACCCTTAATCTTGGTTTGGACCCAATTCCCAGACAACCCACATCCTTGTCCCCTTTTTATCCTCTCCTTCTTATGGGGCCTATCATTGTGAATACCAAATTGTTCCCTGTGGATGGGAAGATGGGATTTAATACATACTTGAAGGTTCTTTTCTTGTCCATTATTTCCTTAGTTGTGAAAATTTGGCCCAGCTTCCTTTGCACTTCCCTGTCACCCAATTTCCTATCAGTGGAAATATGAGCTTGGCCCATCAGACCATAAATTATCCTCCCTTCCCTATTACTGAATCCATGGAAAATAGGGCCTAGTCCATTACGGCAAGGGCCTCGGACCAAAATAGGCTTATTGTAATGATATCAATATCATGTAAAGTACAAAACATCAATAAGGTGAAAAATATATGGCTACTGAGAAAAAATGAGAAAATTTAAAGTTTCAGGTTAATTTCCAGTGGCGCATAAAGATGTTGTATATATGACTATTCGAAAACAAAAATTGGATTTCAGATGTTTAGAAAACCTTGGACGCCAAGTCATCAACTTTTTGTTGAAGATTCAACAAAATCTTTGATTGTTCGGAAAGCTTTGACTCTAGCTCAGAAACATCTGGCCTGAAAAGAGTTTAATTAAAGAAACGAAATGTTACTACAACTAATGAGATAGAAAGTTCTTTTCCATGTAAAAGATAAATCTTTCCAACTTCCAATTATAAATCAGTTTATGTGTATCGAACAAATAAATTCAACAGTCAAACCCAAAGTGTGAGCAGGATTTTTTATGAACTACTTAAGACAAGGAAACAGATAAACTAGAAACCAAATAAATCTTACAAACAATGGCATCATTCCTTAATTCTCAGATTTTAATGTGAGTGCATATGAAGGTTATCTATTTGTCACTTATTAAAGAAAGCAAACAAGTGTCAGTTTCTACCAAGCTGAGTTCCCATGTGATAAAAAGATGTTCTATTAACAAAAATAGTGAATATTCAATTAAGAAAGAATAAAATATTCTCCAGGACATAAAGAGGTGAAAAAGAATGTTAAATGGCTTTCATCGGTTTATATTCTCATAATGCTCATATTCATGGAGAACAAAATTACCAGACAGCAGTTTCCTGTGCATAAATCACAGTCTGAAATGTCGTTATCATGTAGTTTGAATATTTGTCTCTATTTAACTCAGAAACATTTGACATGAACTATACACTATCCCAATCCAGTTCAAAAGTAACATTTGACATGAAATATACACTATGCAAATCCAGTTCAAAATATGCACTAATGTGATACACGTGTTAAACACTATATCAGATGTTACAGTAATAAGCTACTTCAGATACAAATGCAAGCCCGTCATAATGAAATGAAGATATGTTCCTCTACTAGAAATCACAAATTGAAAAAGTAAAAATTCATGGTAATAAAAAGAAGCAAGAAACTTTTACAATGGATATATGGACTGAATCTGAACATCTGCAGGAAACAATTTATAGTCTTCCGAAAATATTTGTGCCTGTTTCTCTGCAATGGAATCTATCAATTGGATGTCCTTGGCTACCTGCTCGTCAACACTACAGAAATAAGAATGCAAAACAAACTTATGTCAACACCAACTATGCAAAACCTGAAAGAAAGAAAAACTCGTCATTTTGAAATATATAAGACCAAGGACAACCTCCATTCTGGATTATCAGCATAGATAGTTGCCTCCACTAGATCTACAATAAGACGAAGCATTTCGGTGCGCTCTTCATAGCTTCCATGTCCCTGTTACATATATGCATACTATCAAGGTCAAATATAAACAAAATGTGTATGTATTCCTCTATAATGCATGGCACATCACATTCCAACAAAAACTTCAAATCTTTATTTTTAACTATAATAATAAAGATGGTAGACTACTGAATTTTAATTAAAAAAATATCGAATCTCATAGCTAGCCTATCAACAACCCCCTTTATTTTCTGACATGTAAGAACCCTTTGTCTTCTTATTATTAAACATAAAGATTTTCTAAGCTTTGCTGGGAAAACACTCGATGGTTTAGCTATAAATCATGAGTGGCACATGTGAGTTAGAAACAAATTAAGACAGAACCGGCCCAATTAATTTCCGTGGTTTAGCACACATCAACTGGTTTTTCCAAATCTGCCTGATTGTCCATGGCATCCACTCTTTCTTCCATGAGCCCTTATCTTAGAACAACTATCTCTCTCTAAAAACCAAGACAGGGGCCATCTCTTAAGACATAATCCAGGAAGCCACAAGCATTAAGGTTCACAACGATGCTACATAAATGGCTTCCTAAAAACAATTGTTGACATGTATCACTCTGAACAGTTAAGAGTATAATTCAGATATAAACTCAGTAAGCCATTTTTTCCAACAATAATGTCAGAATCAAACTACACTAACAACCCATACCACATTGAGATCAGATGTTGCATTTTCATGTGAACAAACAAAGAGTTAAAATAAGGGTCATGCTAACTTGTGCCCTTAGGGCACAAGTTAAAAAGTTAAAAATGAAATTAAAAATAATCTTTGTATTGGAAAGATAAAAGTTTGAACTTTCAAAATAAAGAATATACAATTTCAAAGATTTTATTTCTTCTTTTGGTTTCTTAACCTGTGCGTTGGGGCACAAATTAGATTTCCTTTAAAATAAATACTAACTGAACAGGAGACACCAACAAATAAACTATTCAAAAGCTATGCACGAATAGAGACAATAGGATAGTGGAAAGCAATGTTGTCAAGATCAATATCTTGCCAAGGATCAGGAGAGGGTAGCAAGATCCTACAACGTAATATCATAACAAGGATTGTAAGATCCTGCAAAAATAATTACTTAGGATCACAGGGGGTTGCAAGATCTTAAAACTTAAGATTGTAACATTTTTTGAGGTTTTCTGCAATTTCACTATGATCACCAGGCTCAGGTATAATCGTGAAATCGCACGACCTTGCAATTTAAGTCACGATTATAACAACCTTGGTGGAAAGAAAAGTAAAGAATAGAGCAATAAGTATATTGTTGATAGTAAGAGCAAGACCATATTTCCAACTGTTTTTATACGAAATTAAAATGAAAATAGGTGCATAAAATATCAGAAGCATTCAGAAATGCGAAGGCTTCATATAACAGAATAATATCAAGGAGTTTACACTTGTCTGTAAACATGTATCCAGTTGCTAGCCACATAGGCTTCTTAAAGAAACGGATTTGGTAAGAAAAAAATAATATAAGTAATCAAATGACTAACTTGAATGGCTTCTGTATCTACAGTTGTCGTAATGCCCAAGAACTTAGCAATTTCAGCCAAATCTGCACATTTAAGCCATAAGAAATAATGTTACTGAAAGTAAGCTACAGTCAAAAGATGCATGAGAGAGGCAATGTTGTTTTAAAACAACAAGCCACTAAGCATTTTTGTAATGATATAGGACAAAAGTAAAGTTGACACTTGACAAAGCAATGACGACCGGAAGAAACTCGCAAGTGAATAGTCAGTCCAACACAGCTACTTAAAGAGAGGCGGGAAACTGATTAGTTTGCCAGAGTTTACAGGAAAAAATGATTACAAGAAAAACCAACAAAATATCAATAATCGTGGAATAAAAGAGCTCCTATTTTGTACTCTGTATAAAAGACATAAGCCACTTTGCAGGGTACGAATAGAATAGTACAAGAATATTGCAGCATTCAATGATAGTTGATTTCGAGCAGGTTGATATAAGAAACTGAATAGCTTTTTTCTATTGCTATGTACAGATACAGAATTGGGAACAAAGCACAAAATTTGTTACAATGAAAGCTTATATGCTGGGGTATCAACAAGGCCATTTTGAAATTTCTTTAAAAACAGGGAATGAAAACTCGTACACTGAATTCGAGCAGTTTCCTCATCACGATCAAGTGCATCCCCTTGTATGTTTTGTTGGGAAAAGGGTGACTTATCACCTAATAGCCTGGTGCAAGTACAAGAGTTCAGGTCATTTCGTCTTAACAAGGACAGGAATACATCACAGAAGTGTTGACAGTACTG
Source organism: Medicago lupulina (assembly GCA_958299785.1). NCBI lineage: Eukaryota > Viridiplantae > Streptophyta > Magnoliopsida > Fabales > Fabaceae > Medicago > Medicago lupulina. The sequence continues at coordinate 78,100,539 of OY283139.1, forward strand.
TTGCAATTGCAAACAGGCTGGAACAAGGTGATTTCAAACATTATGAAATGCGACCACTGCTAAGGCCATGCAAAAATTCAAAGAGTAGTTCCTTTTTTATAGAATCACTTTCAAATTTTCAACTGAATTAATTATACCTTTATCAATACCTTTGATTACTTTACATCCTTTTTGTAACCTATAACTATAAGTAAAGATAAATACTACAACATATAATTTGAAAAAACAATATTGATTGTAAACAAATTAAAGGCTGCAAACTATTTCAAATCTCTTGATTTAATCAACATGATTGTCTATTTAAGAATGGAAGTAATAAAATGGAGTGCATGACAACTTGGATTGCAAATCCAATATCACCTACATGATATTGATGCGGAACAAAAAAATTGGGGGGAGAGGGGAGGGTACTTACTAAACCAAGAAAGTGCAAAATAAATTATATTCCAAATTTTCAATTGCCCATTTTTCCACCCTCCTATTTTTAGGTCTGGATGGCCCATTTTTCCACCCTCCTATGCGGAACAAAAATGTGCATCAAGCCCACGAGAAGCACAATAAATCCCGACCATCAAGATGGTTGTACAAAAAACAACTACTCAAATCTAAGATCTAAGAATTCCAGTTTCCATTAACTTGTTTTCAAAAATTCCTTCACAACTCAAAATGAGAATCGTGATTAACAGTCAAAGAAAAGAAGATACCGAAAGAAGAGCCATTCCAAAAGGGCATAGCGCTCCATGCCAGCGAATAGGAGAGACTGTGCAGGGGCATTCGCTCGTGAGTAATTTAGTATTGCCAATTTCTTCTGAATCGCTTCCATTTGCCTTGTTGCCATCTTCTGTGTGAACTTATTTAGTTTTCTTTTTTCACTTCCTCATTAGTGTTTACTGGGTTCGTGACATTCTATCCGAGAAAGTTTCAAAACAAGCACTTAAAATGTTAGATGTATTATATAGGTTTCTAATTTGTACATGCATTTTCTTTAATAATGTTAGTAATACCGAGAAAAGAAAGAAAAAAACTTTATAATAGAGGTGTCCAAAATAATCCTACCGTAACAATCTGAGTTCTTTTATTTAACAACTATAATAATGATCTCTTGATGAGTTTGTAACCAAAGAGAACGCCTATTTCAATTAATCAACATTTCCAGGAGTTCAAGAACTTTCATTCAGCACACAATTAAACTAGTCATGATTCAAGGATTCATCAAAATAAGGGTATGATTAAAAGTCTTATAGACTTCACTATGCACAATACTATTTATATATCCAGCCAAAAGTAATTAACATATCAAATTGCGGCTATATTGGCAATGCCAAACAGCGGTGTTGTCAAAAGTCTTCCATCATAAGTGTTAGTGCTACATAGCTCAAATAAGCTAAAAAAAATTCAATAATTCATAAGCAAGTTATTAAGTAACCAAACTAAACTATAAAATATACATACAAAGAGTGGTTCAGTTTATAACTTTAGAAATTACATAAAATGGTTAACCACATTATCAAATTCTAAGGCAAAATCGGTTATAACAAGTGTAAATTAAATTAACAGTTAAAGAAAGATTGTATCCATACATGTGAAATTCAAATGAAAACTAAAATTGCGATACCATCCTGAAATATCGGAAAACGGAAATCGTTGATGGAAAGAAATGTTACCGTAAGAGCAGAAGAGACTTGCAATGGAAAAGTGGGTTTCAAGAAAACTCGTCCTCGCCTTTAATATTTTATTTATTTTTTTTTTGTGAAAAAGGACTTTGTTAATGTCCGGAGATGATTAAAATCTGATTAAAAATCGTTTTATAATTGAATGAATTTATCTCTTTTTTTTAACTAGCGGAAAGATAGGCGCGATAACGCATGTTATTATTTTATTATGTTTGTTTGTATAATTTTGATTAAAAAATTTACCTTTTGCAGGTGATACTGTATATATTCTCACAATAACTTAACACATAACAAAATGTTAATATTTGATATATTCTACAAAAGCATTCGAGTTACCGTATTCCGGTTCATAATATGTTGGTTCATCATATTCTGATTTATTATCACGAGTTTCTTGAAAAGTTGATGCATTATTAAGATCCGGTAGTTAAAATAAATATAAATATATAAGAATATTTATGACATAAAAAAGAAAGCATTACAATATAATAATAATTGTTAAATAGTTGTAAAAGTATATAATTTTGTTTTCATCACTGACAACGTGTTGGGTCATTAATATGTATGGTACTTGATTCTGCTTCATTGTCATGAGTTTCTTGAAAGTGTGTATTTGAAAAATTCATAGCTGTGAAATTTGATTGGGTGCGTTTGGCTCAACGATATCATTAGTGCATGATATTTCAACCTCATTTCTTTTTTCTTTTCGTCGTTTATAATTCTCTCGTCTTTGAAGCAGTCGTTGTTGTGTTTGCTCATTGTCCATTCTCTCTTTTCTTTTCCTTTCATATTTTGTCTTCCTTACTTCCTAGTGATCCTCCCTCGACAGTTGACTTTTGCTATTTCCCATTTTTCTAATAAGAACCGTCAAAAGTAAAAGATTAATAAATAATAATGAAAGAGATTTTTGTTTTTTGTTTTAAAGGGGTAATAATGAAAGAGTTAGTAAAAGTACCATGCATATATTTAATTTATTTAACAAAAGAAGACATGAATTTTTAATATTTTTTTTATCAATGTACCAGGATTGCAGAGAAACGGGTCGTACAACTCGTATTCAATCCAGTTCGATCTATATGCGACAATTTTAACTGGGTTTTGACTTTTGATCATATTGATTCGTTAAACCAAAAAGCTTTGTAAATTTTGAGAATCAATAAACAACTCATGAGAAATGGCAGATCAAATTAACTGGGGCTTTATTTTTGAAACAGACGAATTTTTTTACCTTGAATCCTATTTTGTTTTTATAGAATTTCATAAATTTACAACAATGGATTCATATGACATATAACCCCTCATGGAATCATATCCAAATAATTTGATTCACATGTTTGAGATTTAAGAGAACAATAGAATGAAAGAAAGAAAAAAAAAATGCACCAGTGTATATAATGGCAATAGCACAACAAAAACAATTGGAATTAAGGCACGCATTGAAATAAACTATGATTCATATTATTCGATTACCGTGCCAAATACTTTAGCAATACTCACGATTTATTTCAAACGTCATTAATATTCTCGGGTTCTCTTTATATAAAAAAAATAAAATACACACTATCATAGTTTGTATAAGCAATTATATACCAGCAAAGACAAATAATTCTTAAAATTAATCGTAAATAATTTGAATCATAATCACTTCTAAACCAGCAAAGTCAAATAATCCATAAAATTAATCGAATTTGATTAGTTGTAACATGAAAGAAGAAAAAAAGAGAAAAAAACCTACAGGTTAATTCAGAATTCTGATGCAAAGGGCTGAGAGACGTTGAGAAAAACTAAACAATGCGGGGAACAGACTATGAACTGTGAGAATCCTACTTACTAATATTTTTAATATGGTGCTAACAAATCTTTTTCTATAAGGTTCTGAATCCTAATATTTTGCTCATGTTTGTTATTAATATTTTTATCAGAAGATTTAAATTTTAAAGTCTAATTTTTTACATTATTTTTTGCTCATGTTTGTTACTAATTTTTTTTGCCAACGTTTGTTACGAATCTTCTTTTATTAGAGGATTTAAAGTCTAATATTTAACATTATTTTTTGCTCACGTTTATTACTAATCTTTTATTAGAGGATTTAAAGTTCAATCTTTAACATTATTTTTTGCTCACGTTTGTTACTAATCTTTTATTAGAGGATTTAAAGTTCAATCATTAACATTATATTTTGCTTACGTTTGTTACTAATCTTTTTTTTAGAGGATTTATAGTCCAATCCTCATCGGCAATTATTTTTGTTTAAAAAAAATTAAAAAAACTCATAGACTCGTGAGAAATAAAGGAAAAAACATAAACTTTGGATTTATTTTTTTTGCATAAGTGATTATTGTTCACCTTTGATTTTCTCAAATTCTGATTCATTCATTCTTCTAACAACAAAAAAAAGTAAAAACAAAGCTTGAATTGTAATGTTGGCGGAAAGTAAATTGCTCGAAGGATAAAACAGAATGATATTCAATTCATGAAATGGACCTTAAATATATTCCATTCATTGGTGCTTCAGAAGTATTAATCAAGTTCTTGAGCCTTGGAACTTTTTAATTTTTTAGAGGTGATGGGATGTGATCAGAGGGTACTATGATGAATTCTGGATCAATTTGAATTCATGAGAAGAGACATAAAGAATGCAAATATAATTTTTAAACTTTTTGTGAGTTTGGTCTGTGGTTAATGGTGGTAAAAGAGGGTTAACGGTGACAATTAGTGACATTGATTATTAATTCACGTATTATTTTAAAATCAAGGGTATTTTTAGAAAGAAAATTCAAACCCAAAAGTGTGTTGAAAGGGGTAGTTTCTTTTGATAGTATAGATAATTCGTTTTTGGTGAACGTCATTGTAAATTTGATTGGTCCATCCTATCCTTTTATTATATATGAAAAAAATTCACATTATTCTCGCCTTCCAAAATTTTGCCAAGAATATTGATATCTTGAGTAACGGTATGATCCAAAATTTTAGCATCTCCCGTTCGGAAACAATATGTTCATGATTATTAAGTACTACTACAGACTCTATAAAATCAGCTAATTTTTGTTTTAAAGAGGAGAGTTCTTCATCTATAGCAAAATGTAGCAAGTCTTTATATTCAACACCGACGTAGAAAGTAAAGCCCTCTCGTTCCACTATAATTTCATCAAGCAATTTTCATGTGACATCAATGTCAACAAAGTATCTTGAAAAAGGTCCTAAAAAGACCTTTCATGGCTGTATCTAAAGCAATCTATTACAAGCAATCTCAAACAAAAGCTTCGGTTTCAAATATTTGAGTGACAATTCGACTAACCAAATCCAACATTGACATCAAACGTAACATAACTGTAGCAAAGGAATATGCCTCATTTCCACTTATTAGTTGGTTGGAAAATATTCTTTTTTATATATATGAAAAGAAACTTTTATTTTATGATTAACCAAAATAGACATTTTTACTAGGCTTTTTTTACCTTTTTTACATCACTAACAGCAATTTCTACCACATAAACAGCAACAAACACATCTCTAAATATGAAGTTTGGTTCTTAAATTTGATATACTTTGCATTAAATAAAACTCCACAACAAAACAGACACTTCTGTTTAAACAGACATAAGAGCATTCATGTCAAATTATACTGGAATGTGCACATGGATAATTCCTGACACTGTAGGAATGCTATGCTAAACTTACATTCTAGCAGATACAACTAGGTGAAAAATGTAACAAAATTGAAAGGGATCAAAAGCTAAATCATATGCAGACTCAATTTTGCTCTTGGGTTGAGGCATCGTTTGTCGCATCCGCGTTATCAGCTTCACCTTCAGCCCCCTTCTTACCTGCATAAAAACCAAGCATTTGTTATCCAACCATTCAACAATTAAGCATTTGTAGTGATCAGCTTCTGCTTTATAAATGATCTTTAACAACTTCCAAATTATATTTTTTAAAGTTTAAACAGACCCTGAGGATTCGACCATTACCTTTCTTCTTCTTTCCACCACCCTTCTTCTTTGTCTTTACTCCCAATGCTAGCCAGGCCTTAATTTCAGGATCATCTACTGTTTTAGTTGGCTGAATTTCCTGGAGTGGATGAGTTGTGATACGATCCGATCCATTTGGCATTAGCAAGACCGTGAATTTGATGTGTGCAACATAATCACCTGAAAAATAAGCAACCATGTAAAGGCATGTTAACAGTGCTCAAACAAACATGACAATCAGTATCAGAGGTATCAGCAGCATAAATAATATTACCAGGCTTTTCATGTAGAACAGGATATGGCTGCAGAAGCTCATGATTCATGCATTCCACTAAACCCAGACGAGCTCTTTTTTCTTCCAAAGCCCTAGTATAATAAAGGAACGAACAACCATTTGAAGGTCAACAAAAAGAGAATCAAAACCGAAACCATTAGACAAATGCTGTTAGGAATGGCTTATTTGAATTTATCTACTAGCATAAACATTGTGACACTATTTGGAAGGGTTTATAGAATCCACGTTTAACATGTCCATAAGTTGTTTTCAACTTTTTTCAAATAAGGATACAGCTTATGAAAATAGACTATGGCTTATGTAAAAACAGTTCGACTGTTTTATCTCTTGTTATATAAAAAGTTAATACATGGCACCTATATTGCAAGTGTTTATGTATAAACGCTTACAAACAGGGCCAAAGTAAATAAGATCTAACAGGTGATGAAGTTACCTTGCAGAGAATGGCATGATGGGAAAATTTTGGCTTATTTCACTGTAAATAAATCTTGATGCTTTCATCTTCAAGTTATAACTTCTGTCAACAGCCCTCTTATAAATAGTTGTCTGCTTCTCGTCCAACAGCTTAGGCTGCAAAGAAAATAAACTTCACTACATTACTATTGAGAAACTGTGTAATATTCGTATACATATATAAATATAGTTCAATTCATCTACCTTGCCTTCTCCAGTACTGGCTACAATATCAATAGCATAAACTTCATTCTCTTCGAATTCTGCATCATCAACCCTTGTATCCGGATTAGATACACTTAGCACAACCTTATTTGCATCAATCACAAACTGCTTCATTTGGTGGCTAAGAACACCCTCAACAATTCTACAACCATAGGCAGCAGCAACCTTCTGAATTGCATCAGTTACATCTTGGTTCTGTCAGGAAAAAAAAACATTTATTACCACCTACTTATAAACAAAATTAAAACTTAGCTTTCCAACATTCAATTACAAATTTTATCTAACATTTTTAAGGAAAATATCACCAACATTGTCCAAAATAGAACTTTTTTAAACATGATAAAAAAACACAGCATGCACTTGAACTATTTAGCAATAGCAACTAAGCAGCAAAGAAAGAACAACAAGGTCGTTTATGAGTAATAATTAATTTGAACAATATGGCATGTCACTACGCTGCCTACAATAGACAAAATGACAACATAAAAATCGGCATAGATCAAACTAATTTCTGGCCAATTCCAATACCGTCGTTAGAGCCTTAACAAGTGCAATGTATAAGATAAAAATTAATAAAAAAAACAATTTTCTTCTCCATATGTAAATTAACCCAACTATGAAGCAGACAAAGTAGGAAAACAATACAGAATAGATGACCTCAGGCAAAGTAGTCATTCTACAAATTTTATACACAATTCCAAATATTGATTAGATTGTTGTATTATGTTGGCTGCAATAGACAAGTGTCCTGACTATAAAATCAACACAACAATAAACTTATTATTCAGTCGTTTTGAGTTTAGGCAACAGGGAAAAGAGGAAACCAAAACAAAATCGATAACCTCGGCAAAGTTGCCATTTCTACAATTTTATCACCCATACATCTACAACCATAGATAGGAATATATATTGTATAATGTTGGCTGCAACAGACAAGTGTTCTGACTATAAAATCAGCACAACATTTAACTACTAAAGCCAATACAAATATTTAGACAAGAGGAAAACAAATACAAACTTGATTGCCTCGGCAAAGTTGTCACTAACAACTTTGTACATAAAAATGATTATGAGATTCCAAATATAATTAATATAACTCAAACGTTGTGAAGACATTGGACACATGCAACCTACTATGAAGTCCTATACTATCTTTAATGAATTCGCAGATTGATTAGAATAATATTTTATTTCGGCTGCAATAGAGAAGTGTACTGACTAAAAAATCAGCACAATTTAACTACTAGAGCCAATACACTTTAGACAACAGGGAAAAGAGGAAAACCAATACAAACTTGATTGCCTCGGCAAAGTTGTCATTAACAGTATTTTTACATAAAAATGATTATTAGATTCCAAATATAATTAATATAACTCAAATTGTGAATCCCTAGGACACATGCAACCTACTATGAAGTCCCAATATTATCTCATTTAATGAATTCACAAATTGATAAGAATAATATATTATTTTGGCTGCGATAGACAAGTGTACTGACTATAAAATCAGCACAGCATTTAACTACCAAAGCCAATACAATTTAGACAACAGGGAAAAGAGGAAAACCAATACAAACTTGATTGCCTCGGCAAAGTTGTCATTATCAGCTTTTTTCATCTAAAAATTATTAGATTCCAAACATAACTATATTATAATTCAAAAGTCGTGAATCCCTAAGATACATACAACCTACTAAGAAGTCTTTATATTATCCCGTTCAATAAATTCACAGATTGATTAGAATAATGTATAATTTCGGCTGCAATAGATAAGTGTACAGACTATAAAATCAGCACAATAGTTAACTGCTACAGCCAATACAGATTTAGACAACAGGGAAAAGAGGAAAACCAATACAGACTTGATTGCCTCGGCAAAGTTGTCATTAAAAGCTTTTTACATATAGGATTATTAGATTCCAAATATAACTATTATAACTACAATGAAGTCCTATATTATCCCATTTAATTTAATAAATCCATGGATTGATTAGAATAATGTATTATTTCGGCTGCAATAGACAAGTGCACTGACTATAAAATCAGCACAACAATTAACTACTAAAGCCAATACAAATTTAGACAACAGGGAAAAGAGGGAAACCAATACAAACTTGCCTGCCTCGGCAAAGTTGTCATTAACAAATTTTTACATACAAAAATTATTAGATTCAAGATATAATTAATATAACTCGAAAAGTTGTACAGCCTAGGATACATGCAAGTGATCAACCTACTACACAGTCCTATATTGTCCCAGTTTATAATTTACAAATTGAAAAAAAATTTAAACTAGTAATTGATAGTGTAAGTTTCTTGTTATCAAAAGATTTTCCAATCTCCAAGCAGAAGTATTTCTACAACATGCCATAGACTGATAAAAATTCAAGATAAAAAGTAAAAACAATTGCAATGGTTTTATTCAAAAAAGAACAGGGAGTATATAAAATAACCAAAAGCAGAAGTATTTCTATAACATGCCACAGACTGATACAAACTCAAGATAAAAAGTAAAAACAATTGCAATCGTTTTACAAAAAACAGGGAGTAATATAAAATAACCAATGTGACAACTTAAATCAATTTTTCGGAGGAAAATAAAAGACGATGAGACAATTTCATGAAGTTCTTGTAAAAAATAGCAATCAAACTATATATTTCATTTTGCAATATAAACGTCCTATCAGAGTAACTATGACATAAAGCTTCATTTGGACAACTGTCCATAGCTATTAGAAGGTGTTTCTAATAGGGTTACCAATCTGTGCCTGCCAGATATCATAGCACAACTTTTCATGTTCGCTGTATTTGGAACAAAAAGGCAAATGACAATAAAAAATAAAAAAAATTGAGTGCAGCTTTAAGATAAGCAAAATCAGTATTTTAGTACAACAAACTTGGTGTGTGTGTAGAAAACTCCAAGCAACCAACTGGCTACTGAGTGTGAACAAGATAGCTGTTGTTGAAATTTACAAAAAAAAAAATCTCTAGAATCCCATGAAAATTTTGAATTCCACTGGAGCAAGCACCTCTATGAGAGAAATTAACACAGTATAATGGCGTCACATCAAGACTGACCAAATTGATTGTGTTTATTTCCCACATGGTATACTTCCCATACCCGTTATGCAACAAGTGTTTAGATAAAAAATAAATGACTCCATCAGTGTAACTATGACAAAAAAAAGGCTTCATCGGTGTTCATCCATAGCCTATAAAAATTTTCATCATACGGAGACCAGTTCATCAAAATTTGAAAATAGAATGTGTACACCATAGTATTTTTCAAAACTTAGCCATAAGTGAAAGAAATGTAATGGTAAAAGACCATGCATAAAACCATTCATTGTGCATGAGTAAAAGCACTCAATTATCTTGAACAAACAACCAAGTAAAAGCTATGAAACTGAAAATGAATAGGCCTACGAAGAAACATAAAACAACAGAAAAACTCGGTATAACCGCAAAAGGGAAAAAAGATCTCTATCAGTGTAACTATGACTATAAAGCTTCACCGGACTTTATCCATCGCTCATGATAATTTACATCATTTAGAGATCAAAAAGAACAAGGACAAAAATGATGTGGTCACCAATATGGTGTGGGATATTTTTGACAAAAAACCTTTTGATGGCCATGGCATGGAAACTTTCACATGGCAGCACAGTTTCAATGACCGGTACAAGTTATGGCATATATAACAGTCAACTAAATTAAAAACCTAATGACCCATCAAATTAAACTCAATTCAAACTATAGGCAAACAAATATCAAGTCGTAAATTCAAAATAGTCTCATAAGTAACCAGTGCATCTATTAGAAGAAAACATTTGCTTATTATACCTTCTTTCCTGGCTTAACAAGCCTCAAGGCCACTTCAGCAGCAGTGTTTGCCGCTGCAATTACATCAGCAGCACGTCCCGTAATCGGTCCCTCCTGAAGAACATGAGTGTGAGCCACAGCAGCAATGAATCCATCTATATGACACGCCAAATCACTGTAAACAACACAAGACACCGCTATTTTATCATTTACAAAATCCATCAATTCATTATTTGTTACGCAAGAAAAATGCTTAAAATCAAAACAGACTTACATTTTCAATATGTCACCTACTTCCAACACTGTTTGGTCGCTGGCAAGAGGAGAGAAATGGCAGACAGTGTTGTTTACAGATATGCATGTTGGGAAAGCAACGCCTCTTTCAATCTTCTTCTTCACATTCTTGTACAATTTACCAGTTTGCCTTTACAAAACACACCACACCCCATAAGCTAAAACCACAACAAAAAAACACAGAAAAATCATACATACAAACCCATAACAAAAACGATAAATCACTAGTAATCCTAGCAAAAGAATAATAACACAATAATGAATTACAACTAGCATAATTAAACAAAAATCTTACTCTCTAATAAATGAATCCCCTTTCTCACAAATGTCAACAATCTTAACATTTGGTTTGCATTCTGAAATAACCAACTGCAAAGCCTCTGTTCAATTAAAACAAATAAAAAACGCATCAAATTAAGAAAATGGTTGTGGATTTAACATAAAGCCAGACAAAATTATGAACCAAATATAACCAAAATCAACAACAAAAATAACTTGAAAAAAAAAATTATAAGGGTGGAACATACTGTTAACGATTTCTGCTGCACTCTTGTACTTGGTTACAACATCAGGAGAAGTGAGATCCAACTCCTTCTCATCCCTCTCATCATCTGACATGGTGAATTGGCTATGAAAATCTCCTGTAACAACCCAGAAGAAACAAATACCAAAAATCAAAACTTAATCCAAATGGGTCATAGAATATAGCATTAAAAATCAAAGCTTCATCCAAATGGGTAACGGAATATAGAATCAAAGACCAAAAATTCATCCAAACGGGTCACAGAATATAGCATAAAAACAAAAAAATTCGTCCAAACGGGTCGCGTAATATAGCATCAAAAATCAAAACTTAATCCAAATGGGTCATGGAACATAGTATAAAAAAATCAAAACTTCATTCAAATGGGTAACGTAATATAGCATCAAAAACAAAAAATTCGTCCAAAAGGGTCACGGGATATAGCATCAAAAACCAAAAATTCATCCAAATGGGTCACGGAATATAGCATCAAAAATCAAAACTTTATGCAAATGGGTCACAGAATACGGCATCAAAAATTGAGAAATAGATGAAGCTTTGTTGAGCTGCATATGATAGCAGTGTAACTCACCTTGAAGGGTTTTGATTGATTGTTGAAGAATCAGTGAAATAATCGGCGGAAGAAGGAAAGGGTTGAGACGAAAGTTGAGAGTGGCTAAGTAGCTGTGAGTGAAGGTGTAAGAAATTAGGGTTAGCGGTTTATATATATATAGAGAGAGGATTGTTGCTGCTGTCTTTACACGAATGGAGGGCGTAGGTAGGGTTTTAGATTTCTTATTTTACCCTCTCTCGATACCGAAATGATAAATATCACGTAAAACTTACTAAAACAACTTTAAGATTTTTGATTCCAACATAAATGAAGATGTTAAGATTTCAGATTCGAACATAAATGAAGATGTTCAGTCTAAAATTGTCGACAATGTTAGTAGGTCTCACAGACAAACATATTTTTATTGTTATAGTTACGATTAGGAAGCGAGCAGACAAGCTAATGAATTAGGTCAACAAGCATGTTGGAGTCAGGGTAATGGAAATGTTAATTCAGACTAACGATGGCAAGAGCTAACATTCACTCGATGATCATACTAGTTTTGGTCCTTGGATAACTGTCAAATGAGATTATGGGCGCGAAACATGGACTAGATGAGATTATGGGCGTGAAACAAGGATTGGTTGTGGGAAGGAGGCTATTGGAGTACAATCAATTCTTAATCATGAGGGGCTAGTTGCGAGAAAAAAGGAAGGAAATAATGTGACTATCAATGTTCATGATGACGTGTGTCAAGAGAAGACCTCGACCCAGGGCTGGCCCTAGGCATAGGCCGCGAGTGCGACGGCCTAGGAATAAAAAAATTTATAGGGGGGTGTATATAGCAAAACGAAGGAAAAAGTGGGGTGCGTATAGTAATTCGTACCAGCAGGAATAAAACAAAAAGAAATAAAACGTGGAAAGGCCCAATAAAGAGGAAAATAATGGAAAGGGCCCAACTAACACACAAACAAAAACTTCTTTTGAGCAATTAGAAAGACAGATGAAAAAAGAAACCTAAAAAGAAAAACCAAAAGGTTCTAAAATCAGTCATTCTCTCCAGGTGAATTCTTTTAGGTTTATGTTTTTTTTTATTCCAATTCTATTTGATAATATTGTTTCAATTCTCTAATTGCTTCAAGTGTTGAATTCTAATTATGCTTTTTTCTCATTCCAATTCTCTTTGATAATCATTGTTTCAATTATCTAATTGCTTCAAGTGTTGAATTTTAAAATTCTAATTGAATGATTTATGTTTTTTCCAATTGAATTCTTGATTTTTTCATATAGCATGATTTGTACACCAAAAAGCATATAGCATGATTTATTAAAGAATCAAGAGTTCACGTACTGTACATAAAACACAGTATGTAACGCCCACTTTCGTTTTATTGTTTATTTAAATCGAGTTTAGGTGATTATATTATATTTATATAATATATATGTGTTTTGATATGTTTTGATGGTTGTGATATGTTATAATTTTATGGATTAGATTAAGGGACTTATTTTATTGTTAAATAAAATAAGATTTGAAAAGAAAATAAAATATTTAGTTGTGGGTTAGTTTTGGATTTTAGAGAGTTATGTGGGAGAAAGAGTAAATAAGATAAGATTTGTTAGGAGTATAAATAAGGAAAATTAGGTTAGAGTCAGTAACGCTTTCAGACCTTTTGGGAAAAGAAAGAAAACGCACGCGTGAAGAGAAAGGAGGAAGGGTGTGCTGCGATTTGCTTCTAAACCAGGTAAGGGTGAGACTAATAATTCTGTAATATTGATTAGCATGATTCTGATGATTAATTAGCATGAATTAGGGTTGGATTGGAAAGTGAGAAAACTAGGTCAAATCCTTAGAAAGTGATGATTTAACGGTTGGAATGGGTTTAAGTGATGTAGTAAGTGTTCCTAGACCTTAGATTATGTTTAGGATGAACCTAGGAATCAGTGTTAGGCTTGGAACCATGAAATTTGTGAGTTTTTAGAGGGTTTAGCAAGTCTGCCCGCGGCGACATTCATCCCTCGCCACGGCGAGCAGTGATCCTCGTCTCGCGAGTGATGAGCTTCATCGCTCGCCACGGCGAGTACTTATCCCCGCCTCGCGAGTTGCTTCTGGCAGCTCGCCATAGCGAGTTAGGTCTGTTGGTGCGTAGGTTGTTCAGCTTTGACCTTTAGTAATCCCTGAATGTCCTTGAGATACCTGATCATGATTGATACCTTTAGGGTTTGGTTGTGAACCATGAATTGAGCCCATAATAGCTTAGTTAGGAGCTGGTCTACTCGCCATAGCGAGCAGACATACTCGCCTCGCGGGCACTACCAGGTTGGAGTTTGTGAGAGTTAGTGTGACCTGTTTCGTGTGATTGATTGAGAGATGATCCCTGAGTGTTGAATAGACCTAGTGGTAATGTTGAGAGTAATGTGTAGAGCTGTTAAGGTGTGGTTGGGGTTGAGTGAGCAAGAATTTAAGCATTAAACCTTATGCAATTATGATAAAGTTTATATTGCTTTGAATAGTAATTGATATGATGATATCATTCGGTTTTGATGTTAAATTATGCTGCTGATGTTATTAAACTGAATCTCTATGATATATGTATGTATTATATATACCATGATAAGTTATTGTTTAGCTCCAACTTTTTGGATGCACGTTGATAAGGTGTTTAAGGATATTGTTGATTGAATTGAGTCCATGCATTAGCATACATTGAGCTTAGTCCTCACCATGTTAGGAGCCTTGTCCTCCGCACGTTTATTAGGAGCTTTGTCCTCCGCACGTTTTAAAAGTATATTAATACTTATGATGAAGTTTGGTACCACATGCATATAAGGAGTCTAAGAGCATTGTTGCATTGTTGTGTCTAAATGATGCATTATTGATGAAGGTTGATTATGTGACTACGTGCTAATTGTTGTTTAATTATGCAAAGAATGTTTAGAATGTTTGGTGTTAATTATTATTCTAAATTATGTTGATTAATATTATTTTGTTATGAAATCTCACCCCTTCTGCTGGAATTGCCGCCTTGTGGGCAAGTGCAGGTGATCGTGCTTAGTGTTCAGGTGGTTCGTGAGTGGCCTTACCTCACTGTGTCGTCTAGGTCGCTCTGATACGTAACGGGATGGGGTTGTCTGATTATGCATGCTTCATTCCTTTACGCGAATATTATGTTATTTCTGTTTTATGCAACTAACTCTTTTGAGATAATTTTATGGGGCCTGCGTGCCAAACGTTACGAATTTTAAGTATTATTTCCGCTGCAAAGTTTTGAAGTGAATTGGTTAAATTAATATTTAACTATGTGGATTATGTTTTATGTGATATCCCGTTGTATGATTGACTCTGATAAATGTTTTATTTTTAAGAAATTTTTATGTTGGGAAAACGGGGTGTTACACAGTACACGTTGAATATCAATTTTTGATATTTTTTTAATTAATTGTTTGTACCCATAGACTACAGTAGTACAGTACACGTGATTTTTGTTTCGCTTTTTGTATTTATTTTTTTCAATTCAATTCTTGATTTTTGGTGTTGATATATTTCTATTTTTTGTTGCACGAATGTTGTGCTAATTGTTTGAACGAATGTTGTGTTAAATTTCACTCAACTTTTTCTCATGGCGATTTATCAGATGTTGATGTTAACGATATTTTCTCAGAATTAAAAGTGTTACAATGCACTTTGCCAAATGAAACAATGAATGTCTTGGATATTTTTAAATTTGTCAAACTTGCAGATTGTTATCCAAATGTAGCAATTGCTTACAGAGTTTTATTGACGGTGCCCGTGACTGTAGCATCCGCAGAGAGAAGTTTTTCAAAATTGAAGTTGATTAAAACCTACTTGAGGTCATCAATGTCACAAGATAGATTGAACGGTTTGGCTACTTTGTCAATTGAGAAGGAAATGTTGAAGAATATTGATGTTGATGTCATTATAAATGATTTTGCATCACAAAAAGCTCGAAAAAACAACTTTTAACTTCACGAGTAAAAGAGAAGTTTTTTGGATATTTTGTGCAACTATTGTATATTCTCAATGATGGTCTATATCTATATGTCATAGTTTTATTAGAGTTATTTTCTCTAGAGATAGGTTGGTATCCATACCTATAATTTTACTTAACTTTGTTGGGTAAGGTTCGGCCCCCCAACTTTTTTGTTTTGTTTTTCCTTTTTATTAATAATATATAGGATGGGGTGTATTTGAAACACGATATTTTGGGGCGCCAGCATAGCTGGGATGTCAAAATATAGTATTATAGTGACTTGGGGTGCCAGCATAGTTGGGATGTCAACCACTATAACTAATACATGTCTCATTCATCATTTATCAGAAGAAAAAAATTTTATGATGTAATACAAAGGGCCCTTTTTTCATACTATGCCTAAAGCCCATAAAACTCTAGGAACGGCCCTGCCTCGACCACAAATTAAGTCTTTTCCACGTAAAAAATGAAGGATCCTAAAGTGGATCGGGTTCTAGAAGAATGGGAGCATGTTGTGGGTAAGTTGGGCCAAACAGAAATATTGGTTAAATCCACAAGGGTGAGAAAAGTTATTAAGGTAACATGTCAGATTCTATTAAGGATGATTTTTGTCATAATATATTTGGTTTAACTTTATATAGATTTTGTTGATGTTGGTTTCAACTATTATAAACTCCGCACTATTTCTCCTTTCATTAAGGTTTTATCCCATAGATTTTCATTGGTGATATTTTTAATGAGGCAATGTGGTTTTAACACCTTATGTGTTCTCTTAAAAAGTGGCATAAGTTCTTCACTTTTTATTTTCTTTACTAATACAAATGTAGAATTTCGACAAAGGATAAAGTTTGTTATCGGGTGCCAACCTAGAGTGCATAAACATCAAGTGTAAGTTACGACATCTTGATGACGGAACATCATGTGATGTTTTAGCTTGTGTTTTTAGTTATTTTATTTTCATTTGAAGACAATAAATATGAAGAATGAAGATCAATGGTTCTTGAAAGGTTTTTGAAGATAATACAAGTTGAAGAAAATTCATTCTAAGTTTCAAGACATTTCAAGACGGAAGAACACTAAAAAAATGACGAAAAAATTGTAGAATTCACACTCTGGCTACTGCATCATGCGCCCATGTGCATTTGTGCAGGTAAAATGCACTCTCAGCTTGTTTTACAAGCTAGATCAAAGGAAAGGCCAAGTTCTCATCTCTTAACCTCCAAGTAATGATGCATACAAATAGAGACTTTTACACACACTTATATTCATTTAGAAAGTTGGCGTAACAAGGCAAGGGTCAAACATCGGAGTTTTAAGGCATAGAATTTTCTCCTCCTCTTGTTCTCTTTAGGGTGTGTATTTTATTGTTTTGTAATGATGTTAGTTATCATGAGTAATTAAACCTCTTTTGATTAGGGTTCCACGATGAACCACTATTCATTTGTTGGATTCAATTAATAAAATTTTCTATTTAGTTTATGATTCAATTGCATTATTTAATTTTTATATGTTCAATTTTCAATGTTTTTCAACTAGCGATTGAACTGATCTATAGGCCGAGGTATAAGACTCACTATCATGTCAGTGTCCAATCAAGAACATTAGTAAATTGCTTATTTTCTAAATTAATCTCTTTTAATTGAATATGGGTATGATTGTTAGGGTTACGATTGGTCTTTAGGGGGAGTTGCAAGTTTAACCCTTGTCGAGGCACAAATACTCAAACTTCCCACTGTTACATCGTCGGGTCATATCAAAGCTTTTGTTCATCAAGGCAAAGTTATGACTAGTAGTAAACTGAGTAAATTTAAACAAAAAATGTAGAGGGGATTCAAGGATACCCTAATCACCGTTAATCATATGAATCAAACAAACATAGTCTCATATTGTACAAGACAATCCAAAACTTGCAAAACAAAACCATAATAAACTCTTTCATTTGCTTTTATAAACAAACAAATTTGGTTAATTGCTAAGTTGAACGACAATTTTTGTAAAGACGATAACTTACTGTTTTTTTACTTGTTTCGAAGGGTTATGTCCCGAGGGACTAAAATTTGGTAGAGTGGAGAAACATATATGCAACCTTCGCCGTCTAACTAGAGTGAGAAAAAATATAATGTTTTTTACGAGTATGCATTAGAAAAACTTGTAACTTTCCCTTGAATCCTACGAAATATGCATATATGTATGATACAAATACAAATTCATATATATGCCTTTGATTAACGATGGAAGTTTTAACGGTTTGATAGATGTATCATAACGGTTTGATAGATGTATGGTACAAATTTTTTTCATTGATTTTTTAATTATTTATTATAAATGTTTTAAATTTTCCCTCTGACGTATAAGCCATTTGCTTTAGAGGTTGCAAATTCAAATCTTATTAGAATTCAATCGCACAACCAGAAGACATAAAAGAACGATAGGAAACGTAAGTTCAAGAAATTCTAGACAAATTTTCTTAGTTCTTGAAGTGTTCCTTCCCACTATGATTCATTTTTTTCTTGGTTCATCATACATATGATGAGACTTTTTTCTACCATTGCATGATTACTATGTGCGTGTTTTGTACGATTACAAGGAAAGTTATGAGTTTACAAAATGTATACTCATAAAAAACATTATATTTTATCTCACTATAGTTAGACGCTAGAGGTTGCATAAATGCATTTTAGACTGAAGACTTTGTTGCTCCACTCTATCGATAACTTCCAAAACCTCTAGGATGTATATATCGGCATACATATTTAGGGCAAAGCAGTCTTCCGGGAGATAACTCCCAAACTCTACGGGATGTATCTACCAAACGAATATATTAAGAGTAAAGATAGAATTTTGGGTTTTTTCTTTTCAAGCAATGTTTTTGTTATTATTTGTGTTTGTTTCCATTTGTACTATCCAGCTACATGTTCTCTTGTATTATGCTGCTTATAAAATTTGAATGTGTAAAACCAATATCTTATTATCAAAGTGAATATTAATCGGTGCAGAAAGGGAGAGAAAACATCAGTATATTATATAGAACAAATAAACTATACTCTAAGTGCAACATGCAGCTTCTACATTGCTACATTCAAAATCACATACGTTATGAATTTCTCATAAAGCCCACACTAAAAACATAATGTTAATTTTCTATAACAATGCTATAGTTAATGACACCTTCGTTTTAAGAGAGGGGGACAGAGACTTTAGTTCTACAATCAGTCAATCACCTCCTATACGACCCCATCCACCTATCTTTGGCTAAAAATTGATAAATGTGAGTGTGTAATAACACTAACGAGAGAGACCATGTTAGAGAGCGCAACTAGACTCAAATAAATAATTTAGCTATTTAGTTTAGAAGTATAATTATATTAGTCTTTAGACCAATTAGAGTTGTTACCCATTATCCTTCCTATATATAGTGTATTTATCTTACTTAGTTTTATCATAGTTTGTTAGTGATAGCTTTTGCTTCCTAATAATTGGTCTTCTCAATGAAAACACCAATTGTTAGGAAGCCAGAACAACTTTGCTGGAAATTAAAGAAACAAAGTAATAAAAAGTAAATAACAAGTATAATTAAATACAAATAAACAAATATATTACATTAAATCAATATATATATATATATATATATATATACACACACACACTTAGAGAAAGGAATAGGAAAGATCGGCGTACATGGATCTATGATCTAGCCTACATCAAGTGAGGTTAGATCAACTTATTTCTTAAACATTTCAGATCAAGACTTTTTTTAAAAACCTATTTAGATAAAATGGTTAGGTCTCATGCCATAGAAAAAGCATTATAGACCTATTAGACTGACATATTTAAGTAAATATAAATAGCATATTTATACTATTATTATATTAAATATTGTACTTTAGATAAAATTATAAAATCGTTTAACTTTTTCAATAATTCAAACGTATCAGTCTACATTAATTTGGGAGGTGCAACCCGTCCTTTGCTGGCAGCGGTAGGGGGTGTTGGTGGTTGTTTGCTTGGTGCTGTTGGGGGTGTTGGGTGGGGGTTCGCAGCCTCTACCTTTCCGTCTTGACTCCCTAGGCTACTCTTTGTGGTTCTTGTCCCTGCTAGTGCTAGTTGGTGCGGTGTTTCTCGGTGGTCTTTTTTTTGGTGTTTACTGCTGTCTGTTTTTGTTGTTTTTGGTGTTTCCTTGGAGCGTTCTCTTCCCCGTGTGTGGGGTGGAGGCTCGTCGTGGTGTTGTTTGACGTCTTTCGACGTCCCTTTGGTGTCATTTGTACTTGTTACGTTGTATCTCTTATATATATATATATATATATATATATATATATATTGCCATTCAAAAAAAAAAGTCTACATTAATTTTTCAATTATTTAAAAATATTATTACAAACTAGAATTTAACGATATATAACAGCATAAGTGCAAAATATCATGAATTGAAAAAACAAAAATTCAAATTATGATATCATATATAATCAAATTATATAATATATTTAGACATGTATTAAATCACTAAATTAAATACGTTCACATGGTTACCCACAGTTTTCATTTGAGTCATTAGATTAGATTACAACATTGTGAAGTCTTGTGGCCTAAATTCATCCAACAACTGGAATTAAAACTGTGGGAAAAGTAACTGCAGCAAATCCTAATTTATTCATGAGTAAATTACACTCCCCTCCCCTCAAAGATGCTTGAAATACACTCCCCTCCCCTCTTATGTTAAAATATACAATTTTCTCCCTTGAAAAGTAAAATTTACACTCCCCTCCCTTATAAGATGCTTGAATTACAACCCCCTCCCTTGATAATTAAATATGCACTACACTTTAATCTATTTTAACATAAATAAATATTTTTATGATATATATTAATTTTAAACCACCTTTTAAGAAAAATTAATTCATTTCTTTATAATTTAAATGTTAATGATAATTAAATTTAAATATATTTGCTATTGATTTTATAATTTAGAGTTTAAAATTAACTTTTAAATAACCATGGTTTATTGTCGTTAGTAATTTTTCACATATTTTAATTTTATTTTGACTTGTTTCATATTTTATAATAGGGTTTAAAACTACATGTTAATGAAATTGTGAATAAAAAATAGCAAAAAAATATGTATTCAACTTTTTATTATGTTAAAATAGACCTGCAATACTGTTTTTTTTCGAAGTGTATTAGATTATTATTTTTTTGCTAGATTATTAAAAATAAAAAAATATATATTGAGGGAGTAAAGTGTAGATTTTAACATAAGAGGGGAGGGGAATGTAATTCAAGCTTTTCTTAGGGGAGGGGAATGAAATTTTTTCTAATATGTTTTGAATAAGAGGGGAGGGGAATGTATATTTTAACATAAGAGGGGAGGAGATTGTAATTCAAGCATTTTTAAGGAGAGGGGAGGGTAATTTACTCTTTATTCATCACACTGACATGTACAACAAAACAACATTTCCTCTTTCAACATAAGTTTCAAGACTTTGGAACAACAAAAACTCTTCATCCTGTCTAGTACAAGTTTTTTTTAATCAATTTTACAACATTAATGCCACCCAACAGTATTTCGCTAACCACAACCCAAAACATGGATTAATCCTTGGCTTTATGAATTATGAATCAAAACCTCAAATCACACCTAAACCATGAAACTTCAACATTTTCACCTCTTCAAATTTTTGTTTTTTTTATTGAGGCTAAAAATTTGCAATTGAGAGAGGATTTTGGGGGAAGATTCTTGAAATTTGGTAAAGGAAGCTCCAATTTTATTTTATTTTTGAATTGTTCAATGTTATTTTTTGTATTCATTTTAATCTAAATGCTTGCTTATAAATTGATTGTTTTTGGGTTGTAGTAGCCACACCGCAAATACATTTGCAATCATTTTGCATCATTTTGCTTCTCTCTTTCCAATTCTTCTTATCCCATTTTTATCTTCAAAACCCTTTGTAAAAAGGGTAAACACTATTAAAACTAGACCATTGACCCGGTCATTTTAAGAAGTTAATATTCACCGTTAGAAATAAAACAATATAATTCGCTTGAATATTAAAATTGTCGTAACTCAAATTATAATGTTAATTACCATAGACGTTGGTATTGTTCCATAATTCTAGTACATCGTTCCTGTTACTTTAACAAAGGTGTAATACGTGTGAGCAGAGTTTGATGGTTAAAATAAGAAGTATTGCTTATAACGATAATTCCAAAACTGATGCACTTGAAGTGGAATAAAATTAGGAAATGCCCAACATTTTAGGATAAAGATTAATACAGAAAATATGAAATTATTATTTTGTTGGGGCACTTGGTTTGACTTTATAATTGGCGTGTAAATAGGGAGGGGGCGCAGAATTAATGACTTCCAAAGTCTGACTTAATATTTGAATAAAATAAAGTGGTAATGACAAAAACAATCTTGAAGAGGTGTACATCACCTACAACTAATTAGGCAAGAAATGTGGATGAAATCCACTACTTGATTAAATCATAGAGATTAGGTTTTGGATTTTTTGTTGTCATAAATAGAGGAAGCGGAGCACATTGTCTGCAACAACAAAAAATTAGATGAGGATGAAATCTCTTAGTTGATTGAATCAGAGTAATTACGATTTTTGTTTATAATTACCATAAAAACAAGAAGGACTTGAAGTGAGCATGAAATAATTATGGTTGTTTAAGATATTCTAAATTATTTACGTCGTGGATTATTCGATATTATAAAAAATTTGATATATAATTGGTTAAACAATAGGTCTAAAAAGTTAAACATATTGCCAAATGTTTCATAAATTAATTGCTAGCAAGTGACCAATATTGAATTTCATGATATATAAGAGAAAAAGAAAATTGATGCGAAGGGAATAAGACAATTAATTTGTTGAGAATCTACTATTTGATTCATGTTACTAAAAGCCATGGTTTGTTACTAAAAGCAAATAATTGTTACTAATAATGTTACTAAAAGTCTATAATTGTAACTAAAAGGTGGAAAATGTGTTTTGAATATTGTTGTCCCCATAGAAATAATATTATGGTTCTGATAAGGGAGGAAAGATGAGGGAAACGTGAATCAGTACAAGATTAAGGAGAATATCCCTGGAAGTAAATCGTTTCCATAAAAGCAGGCAAATAAGTTTAACTTAATCGCAGAAAAATCAGTTGACCACGTGAGAAAAAATTATGGGAATTAAATAGGATAGTTAATCGCTTCCAAAGAAGTAGGGAAATCAATTGACTACAGAGCAAGGAAAAATTATGTCAAGAAAAATTTATGCGAATTAAATAGGATTTAATATATGTGATTAATAGCATCCAATGCATTAATTTAGGAAATCACGGTTAGGTTTAGGAGGAGGGAAATTTGGCAAAATTTTTAGGTTAAAATTAGGGCAACGGGGTTAGGTTTATGAATAAGTAGGATTTAATATATGTGATTAATAGCATCCAATGCATTAATTTAAGAAATCACGGTTATGTTTAGGAGGAGGAAAATTTGGCAAAAATTTTAGGTTAAAATTAGGGCAACATGGTTAGGTTTATGAATAAGAGATAAGAGATGCATTAATTTAGGAAATCACGGTTAGGTTTAGGAGGAGGGAAATTTTGCAAAATTTTTAGGTTAAAATTAGGGCAACAGAGTTAGGTTTATGAATAAGAGATTAGGGCAACATGGATAGGTTTATGAATAAGAGATAAGAGATGCATTAATTTAGGAAATCACGGTTCTGTTTAGGAGGAGGGAAATTTGACAAAATTTTTAGGTTAAAATTAGGGCAACAGAGTTAGGTTTATGAATAAGAGTTTGGCAAAATTTTTAGGTTAAAATTAGGGCAACAGGGTTAGGTTTATGAATAAGTAGGATTTAATATATGTGATTAATAGCATCCAATGCATTAATTTAAGAAATCACGGTTATGTTTAGGAGGAGGAAAATTTGGCAAAATTTTTAGGTTAAAATTAGGGCAACATGGTTAGGTTTATGAATAAGAGATAAGAGATGCATTAATTTAGGAAATCACGGTTAGGTTTAGGAGGAGGGAAATTTTGCAAAATTTTTAGGTTAAAATTAGGGCAACATTAATTTAAGAAATCACGGTTATGTTTAGGAGGAGGAAAATTTGGCAAAATTTTTAGGTTAAAATTAGGGCAACATGGTTAGGTTTATGAATAAGAGATAAGAGATGCATTAATTTAGGAAATCACGGTTAGGTTTAGGAGGAGGGAAATTTTGCAAAATTTTTAGGTTAAAATTAGGGCAACAGAGTTAGGTTTATGAATAAGAGATTAGGGCAACATGGATAGGTTTATGAATAAGAGATAAGAGATGCATCAATTTAGGAAATCACGGTTCTGTTTAGGAGGAGGGAAATTTGACAAAATTTTTAGGTTAAAATTAGGGCAACAGAGTTAGGTTTATGAATAAGAGATTGTTTCCAAAATTTTTGATATAAAATACTTTGATTACTCTCTCCTTATTAAGTTTCGCTCCCACCCAAATAAGTTGACCAAAATATCCCTGCGCTAGTTAACTAACGCAAGTGTAAAAAACGTAAGTTAATTTTTTACACATGCGTGACTTAAGTCACGCCGCATGAGTTAACTCACGATGTGTTATACTCCACGTGTGGAACTCACGCTAGTTTATATTCCAAATTCAAGTGAATTGCTGGCAGCCAAGCAAGGCACATGAGAGTGAATTACGTGTACCATAAATAATTGACTTTCTCGTTTACTTTCTTCGCCTTTTTGTTTCCATTTTCGCAATTACATACTTTCCGGTCTTTCGCCGTAATAGTTTTGATATATATTTTCTAATTACAATCACTGTTTTTTATTTTGTTGAGCCATCGGTGAAGTAGGTTTTTCAGTTACTACTTTGGTAGAGAAACAGTGGAATAATGTTTCACAAGTGCAAGAAAAATTGGCATTACAAAAATGAATGTTGGGAGTGGAAAAATTAAATGAAACCTAGAGAATTCAATGAAGAAAAAGTGTTGCTTTTAATGGCACATGGCGATAATTAAAAGTTGGAAAAGAGAGATGCATGATTTGTGGATGCAATTCTTAGTGCCTTGCTTGGCTCCTAGCAATTCACTTGAATTTGGAATATAAACTAGCGTGAGTTAACTCACGTAGGGTATAACACTTGCGCGAGTTAACTCATACGGTATGATTTAAGTTACACATGTGTAAAAAACTAAGTTACGTTTTTTACACTTGCGTTAGTTAACTAACGCAATGGTATTTTGGTCAGTTTGGTTGGATGAGAGCGAAACTTGTTGGGCGGAGAGCAGTAATCAAATACTTTTGACTTTGTAAGTTTTATTAGTAAGGACATCGTCTCCTCTAAAGCCCAACATGTTTTGGTGAGTGTAGTTTTTTAGTAAAGTGTTCAAAACATGGAAGTAAAGTTTGTTGGATATTTGTGTATTGACTTCATTATTGCTAAAACAAATATCCATGTACGATGTTGGATATGATGTTCAAACATCTTAGCACGGTTCAGTGTGCCCTGTTTATGTGCCTTGACATATGCGCACTTTATCTTATTAAGGAATCCACGCCTTATTTTTTATTGGCCAATTAGCGTGCTTTTCATCCAGAATCAATTGTTTGTTTATTTCTTAAAGGAGTGCATTTATCTTAAGAAACTTTGGATGTGTTTTGTTTGTTCCTAAAGATGTTCCTACATTTTAGGAGTTGTTATTTTTTTTACTTGTAAAGTGGATCAGCTCAAGGATCTGTTGTGTTTGTTTCTGAAGCCCAACAAGACTATTTAGCCTGTATTGCTTTTGTATATATTGAGGATTGTAAGACCTAATTATTCATTCAACCCGTCATTGAAGAAATAGAGTTTTTAGGGTTTTGAGTCATTGTTATTTGTGAGCCTTTTCTTGTATCGCTTTGATACATGATAAGGACTGAGTTTGAGTGTTTGTTAATTGTGAGTCTTTCTTGTATCACCTTGATGCAAGTATATGACTGTTTTATTGAGTTATAAGTTGTTGCTACTCCTAAGTTTTGAAACACGGAGGTAGTTTGTATTTGAAGGTAACTTCATCTTATTAAGTTGTAATCTGCTAATCACATGGGCTGTGATTGATTGAGGGAAGTGAGATCAGATATCAGATCTAGGAGTTCCTAGGTTGAAGTCGATACAGGTAGGTCCTAGGTCTAGAGTTGTAAACGAGGAGTTTGCTGAGAACTTATAATAAGGACTACACTAGTGGGTTTCCTTCCTGGCTTGGTAGCCCCCATAGTAGGTGTGTTTGTCACCGAACTAGGTTAACAATTCTCATGTGCCTTTCATTTTCTTGTCTTTTATTTCTACATATTTTGTTTTGGTTAGCACAATGTTTAAACATTAAACTCAACATTCGTATTTGTGTGTATGATGTTGGAACATCGCATAGAACATCTTAAAGCTAACGTGCTAAAATTTCAAAGTTTGACATGACCAAAGGACGGAAAGTAGTTTTTAGGTGTTTGCAAGCAACACATACTTAAAATTTTCTTATAGTTATTCCTATTGACATGTTAGGCTAGCATATAGCACCATCAAAGTACAATATTATCCTTAGGTATCACCTCGTGATTCCATTATTTTCTATTGATAAAGATTACTCTCTTTGCCGTAAAACGTATTTTGATACCTTTAGGGAACACATAGTTCAATGTAGGGAGTTTCCAGGCTTGAAATACATGCATTGCTTAGTTATGGGTGTTCTTAACGATATATTTAGGAAAACACGAGTATCTATGAAGAATGATGCTTCTTAGTTATGGGTGTTCTTAACGATATATTTAGGTAAACACGAGTATCTATGAAGAATGATGCTTCTGTAAACTTCTTGAACGATCCACAAGAGGGAAGATTGAAACTTAAGTCAGAGATGTTTTGGTGATGGGTGGGCAAGAGGAAACATACATGTGCAGACTCGACCGAGGTTTAGTTACTATGAGTAACTAAACCTCTGAGATTAGAGTTCTAAGATGAACCTCTTTTTATTTGTTGGATTACATTAATTTATTTATTCATTATTGGTTTGAGTTATATTTGTTTTTCATATGTTTCACCGTTTAAATCCTTTTGAAACTAGGTTATGGTTCATAAACTAATTCTTGTACTTTAACCGATTCTTTACATAACTTTTTCTGAAGAGTCTTTAATTTATTAGGGACCCTTAGGGAACAAGTGTTAGAGATCTTCATGGAGTGTAATTCCTTTAGATGATAATTTATGAGGCACACGAGATGTTGACGTCCTAGGATATGTCCTTGGCTTTCATAACTTAGTTATGAAGCAATTTGACATCTGCAGGGATAGTTTTCTTATGAATAGACCATTGTTTATATAATCCTTAGGTCATAGGTACTTTGAATTAATCCAACAAAACTTAATCTGAATTCAAGGAAACCCTAATTGACACTACTTATTTGAATCAACTAAACTTAATCTTGCATTGAGCAGATAATTAAAACCATGCAAACCACTTCATCTCTTTCTAAATTCTTTTTATTTCTAATAAATTCCACTAATTACCAAGTTGAACTACAATCTATGTGGAGGCGATAACCTACTACTTTATTAATTGCATATGATTTTGTGCACTTGCCAATTCCGTCATCATCAATCCTAATATTCTCCATCTAAGACGTGGTATAGAAACAAACATATACAAATTAAATCAGACACTTGAATCATAAATTGAATAAATATTTTTATAAATTAAATCTAACAAATAGGAAGGTGTTCATCTTAGAACCCTAATCATATAGGTTTAATTGCACATGACAACCAACGTCATTACAAAACAATAGAAAAATATACCCTGGAGAGAACAAGAGGAGCATGGAGATCCTCTACCTTGAAGTTCTGATATTTGATGCCTTGTACCGCTAGCTTTCTGAATGAATAAAAGAGTGTGCAAAAGTCTATATTTATAATGCATCATTACTTAGTGGTTAAGAGAAGAAAATTGTGATATTTCCACAGATCCAACTTGAAAAACAACCAAACAACACTTTTTAGCCAAGGCTGCCTCCTGCGCAGGGGCGCACAAGCCAGCAACTCATGTGTGAATTTTGCAGTTTTCGTCCTATTTTTTTAGCGTTTTTCCGTCTTGAAATGTCTTGGAACTTCAAATGAATTTTCTTCAACATGTATTGTCTTTAAAGACCTTCTAAGAACTATTGATCTTCAATCTGCGTATCATCGATCCTTCACATGATGTCTTATTTTGCCGATTTACATGATTTCTCACTTAAAAGACTAAAAATATCTCTAGAGTTGCATGATTTAGGATAAAACTAAATTACAAAGACTCAAATGAAAACAATACAAATTGTTCTTCAAACCATTGACAACTCCTCTAAATGACCTCTTATTTGCCTTCAAATGCGAAAAAAGAAAAAAACATAGCCAACAATATCATAGGATGTTCCATCATTAGTTTCCATACTTATGGAAGTAAGGATTGAAATTTTAATATGGGACAAACAACTCTCAAAGTCGCTTCAAGCAAAATGTTCAAAATGAGAAATTGTGTTATGACAATCATCAACATGTTTTTACGCTATTTGTGGGTTTGACACTTTTAACTTCCTAGCATCAGAGGCGAGGCTGTAGATCCTTTACAAAGAGTTCAAAGAGTTGTACATAGCCTTTTTGTGTCTCTTTGGTGTATGTATGTAGCTTTTAAGAGGAATTATTTTGCCATCAAAAAAGAGTTAGCGATGCAGCTTGTTGCTCCATTGCCTTTTAGCCCTCTGTAATTTTTTGTATATATTTGAAATGAAATGGAAATAGAAGTAATAAAAAAGTAAATTAAAAGACATCACTTTTAAATGTTGTTTTAGACCTTAACTTACGTTCTTCGGTCCTGCGTATAATATCCTTAGAAACATTGAGGGAAAGATGGTGTATAAATCAAATTACTCTTAAGCAGTATAACAAGAATACACGTAGGCACTTAATTTTACAACTATACTACATTTTCTATTTCGGGTTAATCAAGTAAACAACTCCTATAACATTTTCTTCGTTTTGTTTTAAGTAAATTACACTCCCCTCCCCTCTTATGTTAAAATATACATTTCCCTCCCTCTTAATCAAAACATATTAGAAAAAAATTCATTCCCCTCCCCTAAGAAAAGCTTGAATTACATTCCCCTCCCCTCTTATGTTAAAATCTACACTTTACTCCCTCAATATATGTTTTTTTATTTTTAATAATCTAGCAAAAAAATAATAATCTAATACACTTCGAAAAAAACAGTATTGCAGGTCTATTTTAACATAATAAAAAATTAAATACATATTTTTTTGCTATTTTTTATTCACAATTTCATTAACATGTAGTTTTAATCCCTATTATAAAATATGAAACAAGCTCAAATAAAATTAAAATATGTGAAAAATTACTAACGACAATAAACCATGGTTATTTAAAAGTTAATTTTAAACTCTAAATTATTAAATCAATAGCAAAATATTTAAATTTAATTATCATTAACATTTAAATTATAAAGAGATGAATTAATTTTTCTTAAAGGGTGGTTTAAAGTTAATATATATTATAAAAATATTTATTTATGTTAAAATAGATTAAAGTGTAGTGCATATTTGATTATCAAGGGAGGGGGTTGTAATTCAAGCATCTTATAAGGGAGGGGAGTGTAAATTTTATTTTTCAAGGAAGGAAATTGTATATTTTAACATAAGAGAGAAGGGGAGTGTATTTCAAGCATCTTTGAGGAGAGGGGAGTGTAATTTACTCTTTTGTTTTTAATTCCTTTAAAATATCACACTTTTTAGTCCTTAAATTTTGTTCGTCAACACTCCTAGTCCCCACTTTTAAGTAGGAAAACAAAGGGTGATATGACAGTGCCATATGTATATTCTTTGGGCAAATTGCAGTGATGAGAGATTCATAACTCATCGCGGCAGTGCGGATGAAGCAGCAGTGACTTGGAATGATTTGCATGCGTGAGACGCTTCCACCAAAATAAGGACAAATATGAATATTGGCAGTTAAGTTATCATGGGAGAAAAGGTTAAGGGAGGGAGGTGCATTTTTTCGCAAATGTAGAGGGGTTTAAGGGATGTCAGAGGATGTTTATGTGTAGTTTGTTGGTGAATTTTAAAGGGTTTCAATTTGTTTTTGTTGGGTTTTGGGTGTCAAGGGAAGAAGATTAAGAACACGACGGATCGAATTTTTTTTACCATTTAATTCGCTTCACAAAAATCTTAGAACTTGTATATGAGATTGGCAATCGAAGGTTGGAGACGGGTTGTCCATGCTTCTTGCTTTGACGATATACTTAATTAACCTTTATATTTAAGGTCTTGTTAACCAATGCCTTTAGGGCACTAGTTAAAGATTCAAAATAGAAGTAATTTATAAGATTTATGTGGATAAAATTACTTTTTAAACTTTTAATGTGTTGAATGCATCATTCCCAATATAAAGTTTTCTCTTTAACGTTTCCCTTATATTTATTGTGTGAGATAATTTACCTAATTTCAAACTCATTTCAAAAGTCCAATCAATTAGAAAGAAAAAAAGTCTAATCAATTCAAAGTAGAAAAAATACGAAGACAAAGATGTACTTTATTATTAGCAAGTCGACATTGTCATGCATTTTGGGTATAAGACCTTGTTCTCCTTTTAGTTGTTTCAACCTTTGACCTCTCAAAAACTATTGGATCAATGGGGATTTGGTGTATAAAAAAACAACGAGAACCAATTTGAATGCATGTAATTTCAAGTATTTCTTGTAATAAAAATGTTGCACTTCGTTGTACAAATTGGAAAATGTCCTAGAAAAACTTGGAAATTCATGTTTAAGACGAAACTTCTCACTACTCATAAAGAAATACACAAAGAAAAGCAAACACATCACTCATCACTGCATACATCAAACAAGTTAACAAAAAACTCATTTATCAGGAGGAAGTTACAAGAACTATATATTGTCACGATTTATTTAGTCAAGAGTGATTAGTTTTGTTGCTATTGGTGCTTTTTTTTGGTGTTATGTCATTGTTTGTTAGAAATGCTTTGGTTCTATTAATTTATCTCTTGTTATTGCTGCTTTGATTATATATATTTTTTGTGCTCTGGCAAGGCATTTGGTTGATTTTTGCTTTGGGACTATTCTGTTACAATACATATAGCCATGTTTATCAAACTCTATTTGGCTACCAATTTGATTTTCTTCCTTTGTTTGACTCTTAGTAGTAAGGTATCATAATTTGGATTAATTAAACATTGTAACTTGTTTCGTGTGTCCGATCTGAAGTTGATAGTAAAAATTGTTTAGTGATGATTTTGTGAAGGTACAGTGACGTGAGCCTGTTGGTCAAAAATCAACGGGTGAGATCGACTAATGTGTGTAAGTGTGTGTTTTTTCAACTGAGGTTGACCCAAATTTCTCAATCTTGTAGCCTAAAAATGACTTAGTTTTGCATGTAACATGAAATGTTGAGGAAGTTTGTGGGAGCGACAAAGCGACAATAGGGTAAGCGTCTTGGACTGCATGAGATTTTGATGCCACATCTTTGTCGATGTGAAACTAATAACCCACACTTGAATTCCAACAATCTCTTCCTCAATTATGAGTCACTCATATCACTAGCTTTGATTCCACACTAAGATTTCACTCAGACCCCCCCATCAAGTTTAACTTGAGTTCTGATACCATTTGTTGGAGAATCCAAAACCATACATGCCAGCGACAATGAACTAAACGTTGAGACCCATAAGACACTTTTACATCATGTTTCTACTAAAAACCTTAAGACATTATTTATCTGAATCAACTCTATTATACATCCAATATTTCATTTCTAAAATGTGAGCCTAAATACTCACATTTGAATTCCGTAAGTCTTGGAGCAAAGTAGGAAAAGGCAATCCGACAGTGTAGTATTTATTATTAATTGACCAACAAAAAGACATGGGAGCTAAGCTATGTCAATGGAAACGTTTTTTCATGGAGTCAACAATATATATATATATATATATATATATATATATATATATATATATATATATATATATATATATATATATATATATATATATATAAGCACTTCATGGATTTCTTTAAGAATATATTAATGCACGTGATTTATTCTATGATAGCTTTCATTTTAAGATAACTGTGGACCATTGACTCTATGGTAAACTTAATAAATTGTAGAAAATGTTGGTTTCAAATTCAAAAGTACAATAAAGTCAAGTGAAAATAATAACTTACGTAACGTCCGGGCCATTGAGATATTTATTCTTCAATTGTAGTAATCTGTAGTATAACACGTGGTAGCTATGGAAAGTGTACTATTGAATCTTAATCACTTATGACCTTTTATGCATGGCAATATGTGGCATGGTGTGGCATGGAATTAAAGCAATTCTACCCACATATATATTTCGAACTTCTTCCAACAAGACCAAGTACCTAATTGAATTGAGTTGAATTGAATTCATCCTTATTCTGAACCAAACAAGTTTCTTTTTTTTTGGTTACGAACCAAACAAGTTTCAACACAAGTTCGAATGGTATATATTGCTTCATGCATTATTTTTTATCCATAGATGA
The DNA here is from genome assembly GCA_958299785.1 of Medicago lupulina. Classification (NCBI taxonomy): domain Eukaryota; kingdom Viridiplantae; phylum Streptophyta; class Magnoliopsida; order Fabales; family Fabaceae; genus Medicago; species Medicago lupulina. The sequence goes on from OY283139.1 coordinate 78,132,942, forward strand.
ATGTGCTTTGTGTTAAAGCAAATATCCATTTGCCTCTACGTACGTTAATTAATATTGATCATGTGTTTGTGCATGAATAATATTATTATTAACCTTAGTCTCCTCGTGCCTGAAATACAACATTTTAATAGTCGATATGCATATGTATTTTTAAGCGAAGTTTCTGATAAAATCTTCAAAACTTTAACGAACAAGAAAACGTGTCACAAACCAATTCTTTTTCCATTTATAGTTCTTATTATTTCTCACTTGAAATATTAATAAAAGTGTCTCATAATTATATATCAGTAGTATAAATAATTATATATATATATATATATATATATATATATATATATATATATATATATATATATATATATATTCTCTACAAATATGTATTCAGTCATATATATACCACCATTTTAATGATACCAGTCACACAAAACAAGTTTTTTTTTTTAGCAAACAAAACAAAACAAGTTTTTAAAGCAAATATTATGAAATATTAAAACTAATTTTAAAATAAAATCTATACATGTAAATTTAAAACATATTTATCTTGTTGCCAAAAAAAAATTAGCATACACAGATCTGTTTGAATTTCCTACCTATTTTTATTTAGAATACTTTTGCAAAAGTTTATTTACTAATAATATAAGAACTTGTATAAAATTTTGAAAACAAATTATACGAATATCTTATAATACAACTACATATTATTATTTATTTTTTTGCATAGCTTACAAAAATATGTGATACCTCTAGTCATTTTTAAAAAATTAGAGATTCATATTAAATGGACCCTAGTAAAATAGTGAATTTTGCAAATAAAAAAATATAAATAGCGTAAAATTTATTCAAAAACGTTTTAACCACATTTCTTAGGAAATACAAGAATAATTATACCTAAACATTTGTCCAATAAACACTTCAATAAGCATTTGATTTAATTTTTTTTGTGAACACATGCACTTATAAAAGTCCAATAAACACTTCAATAAGCATTTGATTTAATTCTTTTGTGAACACATGCACTTATACAAATATTGTGGGAGATGTCTAAAAATTATCTTTATAAACTGTATAAATACTGTAAAAATATCTTTAACCACATTTCCTTTGATTAAACTATTCATCCAAACCACCACAAAAAAATTATTTATCCAAAGACACTTCAAATTATTGAAATTGATGAGTCACAATCGCAATTGCAACACAATTTTCAAATGTTCAATTAGCTCCAACATATGAAAGGTGTGCTGTGGTGGACCATATATATACAAATATACAAACAATAACACTAAAATATACCAAAAAATACAAAAAATAAGAGGTTAGCATATTCGGTGTGGTGAGCAAATCAAAAAGCAAACTTTAAATTTAATTAAGTAAACTGATAGCAATTAGTACCATTTTTCACTTAAAATATTCAAGGTTTGATGTTATCTCAAGCATTAATACTTAGACTAATCTTTCTGAACAGAAAAAGGAAACACATAAATGGTTTAACATAAATCTAGAACAAATACATACACAATATGCCTGAGACTTGATGTCAAAATAAACATAAATAAAAACATTGCATCCGATCCGGGGAAAGTTGTTGTACAACACACAATAGCTACCACATAGGCACCACCAAAAGTTGCATTTCTGTATCATGGTCCTCTCTTTCGCCGCTTCGGCTCCACCTGCAATATTCAAGCATTGTTCATAATCAATGAAAAACATGTTTGCAACTATAGTATATAGTCAATCAAAATAATTAAAAACTTCACACATACCATTGATTAAAAGAGATTATGTCCAAAAAGGAATAAAACTAAAATGAACACTGCTTAATGGCTTTTACAAGAAAATAAAGGCAACAATTTCAACAAACACATACAATATGTTGTATGCACAGACAGCCCTTATTTTATCAGATCACCAATCCAAAGCTTCAAATTGTTAGAATTCAACTACATTGAAAGAAAAACCACTACAAAAAGATCATTTAGGGTCTGTTTGGATAAACAACTTATTTGCAGCTTATAGCACAAGCACTTATCATTATAAGCGCTTATTTATAAGCTTGCATAAACTATTTTTATAGAAAAAAGATAAAATAATGTTAAAATTGTTTTGTATATGCTATAAGTTGTTTTTGTAAGCAACATTAAAGAACTTATGAAAATAAATTGAAAAAAGCTTATGAAAATTGTCATAAGCTATTTTCATAAGTTCTCCCAAACAGTCTCCCAAAACTTATGCCATTAATTAAGCTCAAATATGCCAATCCAAACGGGCCCTTAGTTATTAACTACTGGTCACAAGTCACAACTTAAAGATCTCATGTTTACTTTGTTTTTCAAGTGCTTCTAGAAGCTAGTCCAACAACTCAAACATGTTATCAATAGTCGGCATGATAAAATCAAATTTAGGAAAATTTACGGGCTTATTAAATCTTAAGAAAATAAAGTACACAAATTTAGTGAAATATCACTTGAACAAGGAGGATAAGTTCATTAAGCAAAATAATTACCAAGGTAAAACAGAAAACCATTTGAGTTTACAACAAAAGGGTCCATAGCTCAGTGGTAGAGCATTTGACTGCAGATCAAGAGGTCACCAGTTCGAACCCGGTTGGGCCCTTGTATGTTTTTTTTTTTTCAATTCACTTTTAATCTCTGAAAATTATCTGTCCACAAAAATTAAAACGATAATGCGAAAAAAATTCCATTCAAATTCTATGCCTCAATAATTTCTGATGTCAATACATTTTCATAAGTTTTTTTAAAAAGGGAATATTGAGGCTGGGAGACAAGAGATAACACAAACAACACCATAGATATAAAAATCAGATTCAAAATTTCTAAAGGGTATTTGTAAGCCATAAAATGTACAATTCGCTTTTAGGCATATTGCAGCCTTAGGTCTTTAACTAATTACACTTTGCAGCATATTTCAGTTTAAAAACTGTATAAAAGCTTTCTTAGTAAAAATAAAAAACCACACAGGAACACACAATTCAACTAAATTGTAACTAGAATATATGAAACAGCTCAAAACTCGAGCTTTCATTTTCTACACAAGAAGCAACTTTCTCTGCTAGCACGTATCAAAGGGCCAAAGCAAAAGCATGTCTCACAATATTTAGGACTAGATGCATGTAGTTATCTGATTTATCTCACCTTGCTATCAGATCCTGGCGATACAGGAAATGCCGCCTGTGGTTTCTTCAAATCATCGTCAGATGAACATTCAGCACAAACAAAATGGTCCAATTTCTTTGCTTCTTCAATAGTCATGCCCACACAAGCAGGATGGTACCTACAAGAAACCTACAAAATGAAGCGTGTACCTTTCATAAAATATAGAGGGAAATACATACGCCTAAAAAGCCAATATAGCATATGACTTCTCAGATATTCCAAAAATTCAATAATCTTTTGCAATGAGGTCAGCGAGAGTTGATGAAAGCACAACAAAAATAAACCCTTGCATAATTCAATTTATGACCTATAGATTGGAAAAAAATAAACAATAAAGGTCAAAGTTGAGATCTTTTAGGTCAACAAACAGAAGATATAAAGACACCAGCAGTTTCGTTTTGACCAATGAAAAACGATCTGAGGTTGATTGTTATTTATAATTTTAGCTCTTGTATTAACCGAAAAACTTTGCATGTACATGTTCTTTATTTCCCGCATTAATCTCAACTGTTTTTACTTTAACTGAACAAGCAAAAGGCTTTGTCCTAGGCCAGGACAGAGTTCCAATAACAGAGAATGTATTACAACAATTGAACTTAATCAAATATCTCCCTAGGGCTAAGTCTTTGTTCAATCTTTATCGTTCTTCTAGGAGCTGGAATATCCACATATATTCATTCATCAAAACAATCAATACATGCAAATGCTAAAATTAGCTATCTGAAAAAACTAAAAAATCACTCAAAAGTAAACAAACACCGAATAAACTGATTTTACCAATCCTTGCACCCTTCACACTGCACCATTAGGTCATCCGGGTTATAAGGCATCTCACATTTGCAGTATCTACAAAACACAAAAACCAAATCAGCAAATAATTCAAAAAACAAACCTCATGAAATCAAATACTCAAAATTCAATTTGGAAAATAAAGCACCAAAAACAAAAGCTAAAGCAAAAAACTCACACAGCAACACGGTCAGGAGTGAAAGCACCAGTAGCAGCTTTATACTCAAACCTACAATAGTAATCCTCAGAACCTACATTCTCAAGCTTAGTATAGTTCTTGAAAGAGTGAACAATGCATTTCCCTTCAATAGTGTGAGCACTTTGAACATCAAAATGGTCAGATAAAAACAGTTCCTTAGCTCCATGAAACTGTCTCCTTCCACCAATAGATTCTTCAGGTCTATAATACCATCTCACACGAACCCTCACATTGTTCCTATTATCTTGCTCGATCTTCTCCACACGTGCCACATAGGGTGGCTTACTCGTGTCAGAAGGACGCATCAAAACACAATCACCAGCTACAACAACAGCAACAAAACACAAAACCTTAAAAAACACAAAATTTAAAAACCAAAACTTTACTGAATCTAAACAAAACCCACATAGTTTTTCACATTTCTCTACACATTTTTCCATAAAAGAAACGATTTTGAAGATGTTTCCTCAAGTGGGTCGGTACAAAAACAAAAGGGTTTCAAGGGTTTGTAAATTTATTACCTTTAACAACCTTGTTTGTTCCTCTGATTGTGTATGAGTCCATGTCCTTTTTTCCTGGTCTTGTCTTCGCCATGTGTGTGTTTGAGTTTCTCTAAGCACTTTTTTCGCAAAAGGGTTGTTGAAATGCTAAGGTTTGAGCTTTGAAAATGGTAAAAAAGGTTGAATTTTTATGAACCCTAAAATTTTGGTTTTGGGTTAAGAAGAACAGAGGAACCCTAAGGTTTCATTCACTCTTTTGAGTGTGAGCGTGACGATTCATTTGCCTCTGAGATTTATTACAGTGAAAATTATTTATTTATATTTTTATGTTATGGTTAGTTTAACGTTAAAAAGTGTTTAGTTTCAATGTTTAAATTAACTGTATCTTGTACCCAAAAAAAAAAAAAAAAAATTTAACTGTATGTAGTTCAGTGTTTAACTGTGGGTGGTAAGAAAGCGTTAGTTGTAAAATTGGTGTTGTGCATTTTGTTTACCTACCTATTCCCACTGTCATGCATTTCAATTTTCACATTTTCATCTAAAGACTTTGACTTGACCCTTTTTATCTTTATTTTATAATAATGTTTGCGGGAAGAAAAAAAAAAGAAGGTGATATTGAATTAAGTTTAGATACTTGTTATAATGCGGCACAATGCGGAAGAATTTTAAAATTTAAGATAGGATATGATCATAATATTTTAATGAAAAATTAAATTTGAATTAGAAATTAACATTGTAAATATAAATTATGGACTAAACTTTAAAGGAAAAAAAAGGCGCAAAATCTAGACTAAATAAGTCATAGAACAACCATAAGACATGCCAATAAAATTGTCTTCAATGACAATCAACAATAGCAGCGTTTTGGAAACAAAACAAAAAAAGACAAAATAGATAGTGGATAACAACAAAAGTATAAATATAAGTAATATTGATAATAAAGAAGATGATAATTAATCAATTATATATATGATTATCATAAAAAAAAATTGTCATTACTTAGTTAATTACATATATCCCAAAAATAATAGAAATATCATGTATCTCTCGCGTATCGATTTTTCATCGTCGATCCCTCATGTATCCTCTATATATCTGAAAAGTTTCAGACAATTATTATTTTTTTAAATAAAATTTAATTTTCGGATACTCTCTCGATACATATTAAGGTGTACCAAATATGTATCGATGCAGGATACCCGGGCTAGTCCTTTGAATTTGGATGTCTTGACCGAATCATGAGATTGTGACCCTATAAAAAATTAACAAAAAATACACAAGGATAAAAGAAATAAATTGGAAAGATTATTGCACATTTTTATTTGACATTGTGCAAAAAAAACACGAATATGATTCTTTGAAATGTGAACCAGCTGGCTCTAAACTAGGATTCATGCCCCAAAGTCTACACTCGACACTTGAGAATTTATTAACCGGAGAGCGTGTTTTACACAATAACACACATGGATCATAATTCAATGTTTATATTCATAAAGCACTATAAAGATACTTCTTCTTCTTCCTCCTCCTCCTTCTCCACTAAATTATTTGATTTTTTACTATTATATTTATAAAATAAAATAAAATTGTATGACTGTTGAATAGATAAGTGAATCGTCTGGTACCTACTCTTAAGAGACTATACTATATTTATAGGACATTGACACTATGCTTTTGGTTGTTGTCAAATGTCAATGACTTATGTTAACAAAATTGAGATGGAGAGATTAGAGATTGAGAATTAAAAAGAAAGGATTTACATAAACTCAGGTAAAATAATACTCCATCCGTCCTAAATTGTATGTCGTTTTAGGGGAAAAAAAATTGTCTCAAATTATATGTCGCTTTACAATATCAATGCAACATTAATGTTACTTTTCCTATTATAACCTTGACTATTTATTACTCTATCTTCTTTCAATTCTTTCATTTATCTTTCCCATATTATTTATGAAGGACAATTTTGTAAAACAACTCATAATATTTATTTTCCATACATATTAATTGCATTTCTTAATATGTGTAAAATGTCCAAAACGTCATACAATTTGGAACGGAAGGAGTATGACTTTTGAGTGTTAATATATAAGAGCTAAAAATTTGACTCTTAAGATGTGTGTATGCGTAGGTAAAAATTAAAATATTGGTATCCTTGAAAATACGATGTCCTAGGCTACCGCCTCCTCGGCCCATGCTCAGGACCACCCCTGCACAATATGTATCGAATACGAGGATGTCGTCCATTTTGAAATAAATGGACTTCAGATGTGAATTTTGAAATATATGGACTTCAGTTGTGATATTGTTTTGTCCTATGGCAATGCTTTCACATAAAAAATAAAAAAAAACCCTAGTGTTTTTAAGGGAGAAAAACATAGGATATATTTTTATGTGAAAATTGGTTCTTTAATATTTAAAAATAATATTGCATTTGGTCTCAATAAATACAATTTTTTTTTAGTTTATCGAATAAATAACACACGTAATCAATATAGATCACATATGTTGGGTCAATGAGGGGAGTCAGGGGACCGTCCACATCGAGGTTAGAACAACCGCACAAGCAAGAGAGACACCACACTCTTACCCAAAACATCTTAAGCAACATCAAAAATATCATCACTAAACATCTTAAACATCATCAAAGAATCGTCATCACAAAAAATCTTAATCATCATCACAAAGCATCTTAGACATCATCAAAGAACATCACAAAACATCTTAAACATCTTAAACATCATCAAATACACTTAACAACTCATAGATATCATCATGTAATCATCATCACTGATAAATTTAAAACAACTCAATGTAATCATCATCTCACTATAATAATCAACATCGTAAACAACATTATAACATTATAATTAGTATCATATACAACATCATAACAACATAACAATATCATAATCAATATCTTAAACAACATAGCAACATAACAATATTATAATCAATATAGCAACATCTTAGCCAACGTCATATAATTCACATCATAAACATCGTATAATCTTCATAGGTACTTTTTTAACAACACATGGGTAGAAAACAACTCGACAACTCATAGAGGATAATTCATCAACAACTTAACAACTCATGGATGATAATTCATCAACAACGACTTTGACTCGACAAATGCGACAATGCAACTTAGACACTTATATGCATGTGGTACCAATCGTCATCATAAGTATTAATATACTTTAATCGTGCGGAGGACAAAGCTCCTAATAATCGTGCGGAGAACAAAGCTCCTAATAATCGTGCGGAGGACAAAGCTCCTATCATGGTGAGGACAAAGCTCAATGAATGCTAATGCATGGACTCTATCAACAAGACACCTTAATCAACTTATCACTTATACATCCAATAATTTGGAGTTCATCATCAACTTATTCATACTCATGCAACTTAGTTAAATAACAATTGCAGCATAATCAAATCGCATCAAGCTTAATAACAATTCATTTCAACAACATCTTGATCATTCAATAATATTTCCAGTAATGCATTTAATCATTAAATCACATTACAAACAACTTAGCAGTTCATAACAGCAACAGAAACAACACAAGCAATTCACAATCATTATCAACAACATCAAATCATCACATTAACTTTATAAGTATAGCACATTATGCACTCATCATTCATAATTCATAAGCAATAACATTCTTCAAAATTAATCAAGTATGATTAAATAAGACATAAGCCAAATACTCATAAAACACCTCAACTAAATCCCTAATACCTAAGTTTGAAGTTTGGAAACCAACTCTAAGTCTTTGGACTAGCTTGGGATTAGTTATGCTAAGTTTTCTTAAAGTTTTCTCAAGACCTATTTGGACTATTTTCATCACAACTCAAAATCTACAAATAATTTTCTAGTCACTCTAGAGCCATTAGAAAGCTAACTCAATTACCTACAACTTTCGTGTTTACACCAAGACCCATTTCGGAACAGAAATGTATGAAAAAGACATAAGAACGTGAAACAGAAAATGCTGTTTTTTTCCAAGACCTACTTGGAGTGTTTTTATCATAACTCAAGATTCACAAAACATTTTTGAGTCACTCTGAAGCCATTTAAAAGCTAACTCAATTATCTACAACTTTCGTGAAGACATCAAAAGCTAATTATGAACAGAAAAGTCCCAGTTTTTATTTTAGTTTTTCGGTTACAGAAAATCGAAAAGAGAACGAGCCTGTTGACCCCTTTGTAGTATTTTAATCATATCTAGAGTTCTAAAAGCTTAAATTGAGTCACTCCAAAGGCCAGTGAAATATAACATCTATATCTACAACTTTCATGAAGACACCTAAACCCAGTTCGGAACTTAAACTTGTCCAACTGAGACAACAAGCAACGTGTTTTGCACAGCGACAGCAAAATCGCAGTTCAGTTGCGGTTTCGCCTTGGGGAAACCTTTTCTACTCCGTTTTCGATCCAATACCCTCAAAATATGACCTTAAACATCACTCTATGATTATCCTATCATTAGAACATTAATTATTCATTAACCTACTAGATTATCCACTCTTTTTAAGACTAGAAACTCAATTCGAAACCTAAACTAGTTTTCATTAATTCTCACATTTCAACTTCATCTTTTAATTCATTCACCTTAACCTAGTTCTTAATTCTCTCAAAAACTCATCCATCTCTTGTTAATCATAATTGAATTGAATTACAGTTTAATATAATGAAAGCTAGGCTCACCCTTACCTTAATTTGGTCTCCTGAATCAAGTTGCGTTCTTCTTAGGTTTTTCTTCTCTCGTTCGCGCCTCCTCTCTTTTTCTCTAGGTTTCTCCAAAAGTTATATCACGTACTAAATAATTCTAACCCTAATTCTCTTATTTATATTCTCTTACTCATCTTATCTTATTTCTACTCCTTCCCTCAAATTCTCTAAAATTATGTAACAACCCATATTTAATTAAATATATTATATTATAAATCAAATAAGATAATACTAAAAATACATAAAAGCACACATCATCAAAATATATATTATATTATATCATCATATCTTATTATTTCTAAAACAAATATATTTCTACACTAGATTATATATATATATATATAGACACACACACACACACACACACAAATAACACATGTATTTTCAAACCAAATAACGAATATATTTCTATAACAAATATATCTCTACATAACAAACATATTTCTATAACAAATAACACTATATATTTTTACACAAAATAACATATATATTTCAACACCAAATAACACATATATTTTTATAACAAATAACATAGTATTTCTACACCACATAACAAATATATTTTTACACCAAATAACATAATATCTCTACACCAAATAACATATATATTATAATATAATATGCTACTAAAACACCAACATATAACACAAAAATAACACACATCACCATAAATCAAATAAATTATTTAAAAAGACTCTAAACTCAATCAAATAATTAAATAAATAAAAATAGTTCAAAACGGGCGTTACAACTCTACACCCCTTAAGAGAATTTCGTCCTCGAAATTCAAAGCACAAAAGAAAATGAATTCAATTATTGCTTAAATATCTTAAATTATATATAACAAAGTAGTAACTTCAAACATTACACAAAAATCACATTAAAGTTAGTCAGTCAAACATGATCACATAATAAAACATAACCATTAATTAAAAAACAAAACGACAATATTCAATCATCACACGACACAACGACTCATCTACTTGGCCGGACGGACCAACCTGCTCTGATACCAATTGTAACACCCCGTTTTCCCAACGTAAAAATTTCGTAAATTAAATCAGAGTTTTCACATAAACGGAGTATCACTTTCTTAAAACATCTCAAAGGAATTGAATAACAATTCATTCATCATAAAAATAGTTATTAAACTTCTCAAAACATTACAGCGGAATCTTAAAAGTCTTGGCACGCAGGCCTCTTCATAACATTTCAAAGTTCATCTAAAATTAGTTTTATAAAATTATAATTGACATGCAAGGAACAAAAAAGCATTTGACAAGATTCCTCATCCCGTTACATATCAGAGCACCTAAGACACAGTGAGGAATGTCTCACACGACTGCACCTAATCTTGGTTTGCCCACAAGGCGGCAATTCCAACAGAAGGGGTGAGATTCACAAACAATATAATAAACAGATAATTCAACAATTAAGTTTAACAACAATTAACATATAAGCACGTCTCAAATATTCATCTCATAACATCTTAGCAACATCAAGAATATCATCACTAAACATCTTAAACATCATCAAAGAATCGTCATCACAAAAAATCTTAATCATCATCAAAGAACATCATCACAAAGCATCTTAGACATCATCAAAGAACATCATCACAAAACATCTTAAACATCATCAAATACACTCAATCCTAAGAATATAATAATTTTAAACTTTTGTAGGGAGAATATTATCATCTATCACAACCCAACTCAAATGATTAGGCTGCAATTACGGCCTAAGCTTAAAGGATATCAAGTTAAAAAAATTGAAGTGCTGACGGTTGGCATAGATTTTCTAACTAAATTTGTTTACTTAACTAAACTTTGTTTAATTCCTAATAGAACTAGCCTACGATTAACCCCTTAGTAATAAAAATAAAAAATTCCTACACAATTTCATCATGCTTTCAAGTTTTTATTTGGAAAACACTATGTTTCCAAGTTTAGTTTGTAAAACAATGGAGCTAGCTAAGAATGCCATCTCGAAAACGTAGATAATTGTCAACTCATTTAGTCCATAAACGGTTTCTTGAAATTAGTCATAGTTGGTAAAAAGCAGCATAAATGGATAAACCCAATGTAATGCTGCAGATTGGATGCGGGTAAGTGTCATTTAGATTGAAAAAGCACTGCTCCCTTCGGGTTATATTATGTGAGTCATTTGATTCTGTCGTAAATGTTGATGTATAATTTTAAACTTAAATTTCTTTAATAATTTATTAAAAAAATTATGAAAATTTGATATTTTGAAAATATTTATCGATACGAATTCAACAACATTTTATGTGCAATATTTTGTCTTTATATATTAGTAAAAAAAAAAAGGTCAAACATGTTATATGAAGAGTACACATTTTTAAATTAGATCATTTAAAATGAGAAAGAGGGAGTATATGACAGAATAATTATGGTTATTAAATTAATTTCATGGGTTAAAATTTTCCTTGTTTACTTCTTAGTTAATTTACAAAATTCTTTATCTATCGCCATAAAACCGGAGAGATGCCATTGGAATATCCGATCAAATTGGAACAATATAAGAAAACCGCAGGGATTTTATGTATTCTCCATACTAACGGGGCCGTAACTAAAGCAAGGGTTTTAGACCCCTAAATATTTTGGGTTTTGATTACGTCTCATTTTTTTTGGTTTTGAATATATTTTCGTACATCAAATTTTGTAAACATTCTTACCCGAAGCTCAAACAATATTTAAATGAAGAGTTATAATTCATGTTGCAAGTTTGATTCTAATACTAAATATTTTATTTATTATTGGTACCTTAAATTATTTTTCCTTCATGTTTCTATCATTCTAATTTGATGTTAGTTGTTAGAAATATATTAAGACAAATAATATAATCAAAATTTGTAAAAGTAAAAAAATTAATTTATATTTTTATCAGTTCAATATTATTTTGTTATTTTAAGGTCTAACAATAAATAATTTTGAAAAAAATCTTAATCTTATATATGAGATAACTAGAATTACTTTCAATTCTGGCAACTTTTTAAAAAAATCTTAATTTATGTATTATTCTCTCTAAACATATTTAAATTTTACTTTAAACTTAGAATTACATTGGGCCGACCCTGTACAATGAGATAAGATCCGAGCTTAGGTTTGGAACATTTTGTTCCTCCAAGGCAGTAGCAATGAGAAAAGCAGAGCACCTAAAAGATGATCATGTGTTTTTTCTTTTTTCGAAAGAAAGATCAAGAGGTGTTATCGTGATATATTAAACATCTACGTACAGTTTGGTGCTGAATGCCCACACTTCTGTTCAATGATTGAAGTAAAAGACAAATATTTGGTGTTATGTTTTTGGGTGATTTTAGTTTGAACCACTTAAAGTTTGGTTTTAAGTTGAACCAATTTTTTGTATCATTAGATCAAATCAGTCCATCAAATTTTATCATGGTCTTTTCACATCAAATCCTTCTATCTTTGTCTCATCTCATTGTCTCTTTCTTTTTCTTTCTCAAAGAATCATGTCGTAAAAACTTGTTATTTCAATAACTTTTATAATGGGTTATTTGTTTTTTTTGTGAAATAAGAAATTAATGTAATTTGGTTAAATATGTTTTTGGTCCTTATAAAATTGCGACCTTCTAAGTTTAGTTCTTACTTAATTTTAATAGCTTTTTTAATCCCTACAAAAAAATTCTGCACTCAATATTAGTCCTTACTCAATCCAAATTTGTTTAATTTATACTTAAACTCTTAAGTTTTTCAACAATTTTTTACAGGCGTGTTAAGAACGTTATTAAAAGTTTCTCCGAAAAAAATATCGCAAAAATTTGATTTCTACGTCCATATTTTTGTTACTTATATCTTAAACTTTTGTCGTTTTAAAAAAAAAATTCATATTTAATTTATTTCATGTTAAAAAAATTCTAGATTTTAGTAAATAAACATTTCATAGTGTTCTAAACTTGTATAAAAAGAATCGTTAAAAAATTTAAGAGTTTAAGGATAATTAAACAAAATTTGTTTTAGCAGGGACTAAAATTATAAGTACATTTTTTTGTAGGGATTAAAAAAGCTATTAAAATTAAGTAAGGACTAAACTTAGAAGGTCGCAATTTTATAAGGACCAAAAACATATTTAACCCAATGTAATTTATTTAAAACATTAATGTGAAAAAACTGAACGGGTGAAAAGAGTTTGAAAGAAAAAAAGAACTTTTATTAATTTTTATCAAGTTTGTTAGTTCAATTAGGATTTAACTAACTTAATTAATCTTGATTTTAACCTAGGTTTTGATTAACAGGAAGGAAAAAAAATGAAGATAGCACTATCAATTATCATTACCCTTGTGTTTGACAAAGAAGTGATTAGTGTTTGTTCAATAGTTATTTTTTAAAAAAACAAAAGAAGAAATTAGTAACACTAACCCAAGCAGAAGCAAGAAGGCATACACAAATTAGATCAAAACAAATTTACATTAAAACGCTCTTTCATAGTACAAGCAGGTAATACAAAAAACAAAACCACACTTTAGCTGGTGTAATAAAATTTTCGGTGACTAGTGTAAGTAGTTTACTGTTATGGTGAAAGATGAGTTTTTGAACAAAGTTGAATGTGGTGTGGACGGTGACACAAATTCAACAAATCTTCATTCAGTAAAAAAAAAAAAATGTGTTGATGATTTTCTACTTTCTCTCACTTCTATTTCTAAGTTCTGATAGAGACAAGAATGAGAGAGGGGAAAAATTTGGTGTGGATAAACTACCATTAAATTTGATGAGATGATTTAATGTATGATACAAAAAACTGGTCCAACTTAGACTCAAACTTCAAGTGGTCCAAACTAAATGCACCCTATATTTTCTGAGTGCTCACAAGGATAACGTCATTATGTACCTCTTAACAATGTTCCACTCTCTCTGAAGTACTTAGTTAGAAGGGTGACAGTACTTGTTGCTCATATAGTTGTCGTTCTCTAAGCTGTAACTGCTAACTCTTATTTTTTTATATATCATTTTTATTTTACAACCATACTCATGAATTAGGTTGTTTCTTGGGTATGAGACCAGTGAGCTTCATTACAATCTTTTGTGTTGAATACTTAACATCTAGAACGTATTCACCATGGAACTGACTTTTGTTTTTTTTAACAAAATTTGTGGTGACTTTGTTTTGATTTAAGCGCACTAAAGTGGGAAAACAAGAACAAGCGTGGAGTAGAGGAAAGGGAGCACAGCGAGGAGGATGTACTCCTTCAAGAGTCTGAACATTGTGTTAATCTTTTTAACGTAATTTGTTTTTTTTGTTTTTTGAAAGATTTTAACGTAATTTGTTGTTGATTTTGTTTGCAATGAATTTTATATATATATATATATATTAACAACACGATGGTAATCCCTCGAGCATAAGGTGTGTCAGGGAGACTACTAAAAGTTTACAACATTACAAGCAAGACAACGACGGCATCAACCAATGTTGGAACAAAATGTGTTTAACATTATCCTTAAGAGTTTTGATGATAACAAGGTATTAAAAAATTGTCAATTGAATATGCTAATATTTGTTCAAGTGTACAGGACCATAGACAAAAATTTTGAGATCATTAATAGGTTCTGGAAGAACAAAAGAGAGCAAATAATTAAACAAAAAGGAAGCTTAAAAGCATCTGAAGAGAACTGCTCCTGAAGTCAAAGTGCTCGTGAAGACAAAGTGCTCCTGAAGTGATGACGTGTCATCAGAAGCTGAAAATCACCAGAAACTACAGTTCATCAGGAGATGCAAACTTAAAGCTTCAAAGACTGTTTAAAGGATTTAAAGTTGTCTAAGCATTGCAGAAGAGTGGAAAAGAAGAGCAACGAATAATTCAAAAGGATTCAAAGGCATTGGATGCTTGTTATTTTGTAGAGCGTTGACAAAGTACAATTGTACGAAGTGTACAACCACTACCTCTGTAACACCCTAGTTGCTATTTATTTATTTTAGTTGAATTTTGTGTATTTTATGTGCTTTGAGATTATCTATGTTGATTTATGTGAATTATTGGTGTTTGCTATTTTATTATATTTTATTATATGAGAATTAGTAATGATTTTTATTATTTAAGTGAAGTAGAAGAAATAATATTTATGTGGTTGAAAAAGGGATTTATTAGAGTTAAGAGAATTAAGGAGAAATTAATAGAATTTAGTGGGGGGAGTAAAGAGAAAAAGAGGTTATGTTTTGGTAAGGATAGAATTAGTCAGTAAGGAAAGAAAAGAAACATTTCACGTATCAGAGAAAAGCAAAAATAAGAACATAGCTTTTTGAGAGAAACCAAGGGAGAAGCTGCCATTTTTTTGCTGTAGAATTTGCTTAATCAGGTAAGGGTGGGCTAGCATTTCAATTGTTAATGTATATATGTATGATTTCATGAAATTGGATGAAAAATGGTTGTTTTTGGAATTAGGTTTAAGAAAATGAAAAATGGATCATTGTTGATGAAATTGTGTTATTGATGATGTTTCTGTGAATTGTTTCTGAGTTGTTTTGGTTGTTGTGTTGCAAATAAAACTTGTAAACATTGTTGTAATTCAATTTGGGGTTTGGGTGATTGAAAATTGGGTTTTTTGGGTGAAAACTGGTCTGTTTCCGTAGGTCTGTTCGCATTCCATCATAGTACGATGCTGGGAAATCATAGTACGATTTTTCCAGTAGCAAAAATGACTTTTTCAGCACATTCCATCGTAGTACGATGCCTTGAAATCGTAGTACGATTTTAAGTGAAACAACATTCCCTGTTTCGCGTTCTTGCGTCTTTTTCACCCATTTCTGTTTCGAACTGGATTTTTGTGTAAACATGAAAGTTGTAGATAATCGGGTTAGCTTTCTAATGGATTTGGTTTGACATGAAAATGATGTTTAGATTTTGAGTTATGATGGAAATAGTCCAGGTGGGTATTGAGAAACTTTAAGAAAACTTAGCATAACTAATTCTGAGTTGATCCAAAAACTTATGGTTGGTTTCCCAACTTCAAACTTAAGTGTTAGGAATTTAGTTGAGGTGTTTTATGAGTATTTGACTTAGGTCTTATTGATCAAACTTGATTTGCTTGTGAAGAATGTTTTGGACTACGATATGAATGCAATTGGTTAATGTTGTTGTCATCCATTCTAAGTTTGAGTTGCCATTGATGTTGCTGAGTTGTATTGTCCAGTTGGGGAGGGTGTCATAAGTGTTAGACACAGTTGTTGATGTCCTAAGTTGTTGTTGTTGTGGGTTGCATGCTGATATGCTCCATTAGATGTTGGGTTGTATGCAGATATACACCATAGAGTCATTCATACTCATATGCATTTGTTGGGGGCTTATTGCCCTGGAATGTTTATCATTCACCTGTTGGGGGCTTATTGCCTTGGAACGCTTCATCGTTCAACTGTTGGGGGCTTATTGCCCTGGGATGCTTTAACCATCCAACTGTTGGGGGCTTATTGCCTTGGAATGCTTAGCATTCAACGCGCGTAGTTGGTACCACATATGCATAATGCATTAGTAGTTGATGGAGTCATGCATTAGTTGTTGTAGGTGTGAGTTGTTTTGTAGAGATGTTGTTGGTGAGGTGTCGCCACAAGTGATGTTGTCGTTGATGTTGTTAACCGAAGATGAATCTAAATAATATTGATGATGTTGTTGCTAATATTGATGATGTTGTTGCTTATATTGATGATGTTGCTGCCTATGCTGATGATGGTTGTTATTATTTGTTGTTGTTTTTCAATGCAATTTGATGATTCATATATTTATATATTACCTTTGTGTTGTGAACTCACCCCTTCTGCTGGAATTGCCGCCTCGTGGGCAAGTGCAGGTAGCGAAGGATAGATAGGAGTTGGCTCTTGTGTCGTAGGCTCTGATACGTAACGGGATGGGGATTTTGATGTTTAATTCTTTCATTCCTTTATGTATCATTTTATTTGAAGGACATGTTGTTGGAGATTTTATTATTATGAAATAAATTGTAGTATGATGAGGCCTTTGTGCCAAGGATGTTGAATTTTGTTGTTGGTTAATTATCAAATGAATATTCCGCTGCAGATAATTTATAAAGATGATATTATTGAGGATATTTAAATAGTTTTATCTTTCTATTTAAATAATTTTTGAAATGTGTATGTAATGCTCCGTTGTATGATGATTAACTCTGATGTTTAGATATTATTATATCATTTTGGGGAAAACGGGGTGTTACAATTGGTATCAGAGCAGGTCGGTCCGTCAGACCATTAGTAGAGTCGTGTCGAGCCTAGTAGTGTTGTGTGACAGTTTTACACTGTCTTTTGTTGTTCTGATTTGTTGTTCTGTTTTGTTGTTCTGATTGTTGGTTGCGATGAAGAACTTTGAGATGGCTGGAAGGAATGATGTTGCACTTGCTGCTGCTCTGCAAGCGATGGCTCAAGTTGTGGGTCAACAGAATAATGCTGGTGGTGCTAATGAGGGAGTGATGATGCTGGAGACATTCTTGAGGAATCATCCACCAACCTTCAAGGGAAGGTACGACCCCGATGGAGCGCAGACTTGGCTGAAGGAGGTCGAAAGAATCTTCCGGGTGATGCAGTGCACCGATGCTCAGATGGTGCGCTTTGGCACGCACATGTTGGCCGAGGACGCTGATGACTGGTGGGTAAGTGTGCAACCCGTTTTGGAAATTGGAGGTACTGCGATAACTTGGGCTGTTTTTAGGAGGGAATTCTTGAATAGGTACTTCCCGGAAGATGTTCGTGGGAAGAAGGAAATTGAATTCCTAGAACTGAAGCAAGGTGATATGTCAGTAACTGAATATGCGGCTAAGTTTGTTGAATTGGCAAAGTTTTATCCGCACTATACTGCTGAGACTGCTGAGTTCTCCAAGTGCATCAAGTTTGAGAATGGTCTGCGTGCTGAGATTAAGCGGGCCATTGGTTATCAAAAGATCCGTAACTTTTCTGAATTGGTGAGTAGCTGCAGGATTTATGAGGAGGATACCAAAGCTCATTATAAGATTATGAAGGAGAGGAAAGGTAAGCAATAGGATCGTGGAAAGCCTTATAGTGCTCCAACCGATAAGAGTAAAAAGGAAGTGAATGATGAGAGGAGGCCCAGGGAGAGTGATGCTCCTGCTGGAGTTGTTTGCTACAAGTGTGGTGAGAAGGGCCACAAGAGTAATGTTTGCAACCGTGATGAGAAAAAGTGTTTCCGATGCGGGAAGAAAGGCCATACTATAGTTGAGTGCAAGCGTGGGGACATTGTTTGCTTCAACTGTAATGAGGAAGGTCACATTGGCTCTCAGTGTACGCAACCTAAGAAGGCTCAGGCGAGTGGTAGAGTGTTTGCTTTGACTGGTACTCAAACGTGAATGAGGATCGTCCGATCAGAGGTACATTTTCGAGGACGAAAATTTTCTAAGTTGGGGAGAGTTGTAACGCCCTAGTTGCTATTTATTTATTTTAGTTGAATTTTGTGTATTTTATGTGCTTTGAGATTATCTATGTTGATTTATGTGAATTATTGGTGTTTGCTATTTTATTATATTTTATTATATGAGAATTAGTAATGATTTTTATTATTTAAGTGAAGTAGAAGAAATAATATTTATGTGGTTGAAAAAGGGATTTATTAGAGTTAAGAGAATTAAGGAGAAATTAATAGAATTTAGTGGGGGGAGTAAAGAGAAAAAGAGGTTATGTTTTGGTAAGGATAAAATTAGTCAGTAAGGAAAGAAAAGAAACATTTCACGTATCAGAGAAAAGCAAAAAGAAGAACATAGCTTTTTGAGAGAAACCAAGGGAGAAGCTGCCATTTTTTGCTGTAGAATTTGCTTAATCAGGTAAGGGTGGGCTAACATTTCAATTGTTAATGTATATATGTATGATTTCATGAAATTGGATGAAAAATGGTTGTTTTTGGAATTAGGTTTAAGAACATGAAAAATGGATCACTGTTGATGAAATTGTGTTATTGATGATGTTTCTGTGAATTGTTTCTGAGTTGTTTTGGTTGTTGTGTTGCAAATAAAACTTGTAAACATTGTTGTAATTCAATTTGGGGTTTGGGTGATTGATAATTGGGTTTTTTGGGTGAAAACTGGTCTGTTTCCGTAGGTCTGTTCGCATTCCATCGTAGTACGATGCTGGGAAATCGTAGTACGATTTTTCCAGTAGCAAAAATGACTTTTTCAGCACATTCCATCGTAGTACGATGCCTTGAAATCGTAGTACGATTTTCAGTGAAACAACATTCCCTGTTTCGCGTTCTTGCGTCTTTTTCACCCATTTCTGTTCCGAACTGGCTTTTTGTGTAAACATGAAAGTTGTAGATAATCGGGTTAGCTTTCTAATGGCTTTGGTTTGACATGAAAATGATGTTTAGATTTTGAGTTATGATGGAAATAGTCCAGGTGGGTATTGAGAAACTTTAAGAAAACTTAGCATAACTAATTCCGAGTTGATCCAAAAACTTATGGTTGGTTTCCCAACTTCAAACTTAAGTGTTAGTAATTTAGTTGAGGTGTTTTATGAGTATTTGGCTTAGGTCTTATTGATCAAACTTGATTTGCTTGTGAAGAATGTTTTGGACTACGATATGAATGTAATTGGTTAATGTTGCTGTCATCCATTCTAAGTTTGAGTTGCCATTGATGTTGCTGAGTTGTATTGTCCAGTTGGGGAGGGTGTCATAAGTGTTAGACACGGTTGTTGATGTCCTAAGTTGTTGTTGTTGTGGGTTGCATGCTGATATGCTCCATTAGATGTTGGGTTGTATGCAGATATACACCATAGAGTCATTCATACTCATATGCATTTGTTGGGGGCTTATTGCCCTGGAATGTTTATCATTCACCTGTTGGGGGCTTATTGCCCTGGAATGCTTCATCGTCCAACTGTTGGGGGCTTATTGCCCTGGAATGCTTAGCATTCAACGCGCGTAGTTGGTACCACATATGCATAATGCATTAGTAGTTGATGGAGTCTTGCATTAGTTGTTGTAGGTGTGAGTTGTTTTGTAGAGATGTTGTTGGTGAGGTGTCGCCACAAGTGATGTTGTCGTTGATGTTGTTAACCGAAGATGAATATAAATAATATTGATGATGTTGTTGCTTATATTGATGATGTTGCTGCCTATGCTGATGATGGTTGTTATTATTTGTTGTTGTTTTTCAATGCAATTTGATGATTCATATATTTATATATTACCTTTGTGTTGTGAACTCACCCCTTCTGCTGGAATTGCCGCCTCGTGGGCAAGTGCAGGTAGCGAAGGATAGATAGGAGTTGGCTCTTGTGTCGTAGGCTCTGATACGTAACGGGATGGGGATTTTGATGTTTAATTCTTTCATTCCTTTATGTATCATTTTATTTGAAGGACATGTTGTTGGAGATTTTATTATTATGAAATAAATTGTAGTATGATGAGGCCTTTGTGCCAAGGATGTTGAATTTTGTTGTTGGTTAATTATCAAATGAATATTCCGCTGCAGATAATTTATAAAGATGATATTATTGAGGATATTTAAATAGTTTTATCTTTCTATTTAAATAATTTTTGAAATGTGTATGTAATGCTCCGTTGTATGATGATTAACTCTGATGTTTAGATATTATTATATCATTTTGGGGAAAACGGGGTGTTACAATTGGTATCAGAGCAGGTCGGTCCGTCAGACCATTAGTAGAGTCGTGTCGAGCCTAGTAGTGTTGTGTGACAGTTTTACACTGTCTTTTGTTGTTCTGATTTGTTGTTCTGTTTTGTTGTTCTGATTGTTGGTTGCGATGAAGAACTTTGAGATGGCTGGAAGGAATGATGTTGCACTTGCTGCTGCTCTGCAAGCGATGGCTCAAGTTGTGGGTCAACAGAATAATGCTGGTGGTGCTAATGAGGGAGTGATGATGCTGGAGACATTCTTGAGGAATCATCCACCAACCTTCAAGGGAAGGTACGACCCCGATGGAGCGCAGACTTGGCTGAAGGAGGTCGAAAGAATCTTCCGGGTGATGCAGTGCACCGATGCTCAGATGGTGCGCTTTGGCACGCACATGTTGGCCGAGGACGCTGATGACTGGTGGGTAAGTGTGCAACCCGTTTTGGAAATTGGAGGTACTGCGATAACTTGGGCTGTTTTTAGGAGGGAATTCTTGAATAGGTACTTCCCGGAAGATGTTCGTGGGAAGAAGGAAATTGAATTCCTAGAACTGAAGCAAGGTGATATGTCAGTAACTGAATATGCGGCTAAGTTTGTTGAATTGGCAAAGTTTTATCCGCACTATACTGCTGAGACTGCTGAGTTCTCCAAGTGCATCAAGTTTGAGAATGGTCTGCGTGCTGAGATTAAGCGGGCCATTGGTTATCAAAAGATCCGTAACTTTTCTGAATTGGTGAGTAGCTGCAGGATTTATGAGGAGGATACCAAAGCTCATTATAAGATTATGAAGGAGAGGAAAGGTAAGCAATAGGATCGTGGAAAGCCTTATAGTGCTCCAACCGATAAGAGTAAAAAGGAAGTGAATGATGAGAGGAGGCCCAGGGAGAGTGATGCTCCTGCTGGAGTTGTTTGCTACAAGTGTGGTGAGAAGGGCCACAAGAGTAATGTTTGCAACCGTGATGAGAAAAAGTGTTTCCGATGCGGGAAGAAAGGCCATACTATAGTTGAGTGCAAGCGTGGGGACATTGTTTGCTTCAACTGTAATGAGGAAGGTCACATTGGCTCTCAGTGTACGCAACCTAAGAAGGCTCAGGCGAGTGGTAGAGTGTTTGCTTTGACTGGTACTCAAACGTGAATGAGGATCGTCCGATCAGAGGTACATTTTCGAGGACGAAAATTTTCTAAGTTGGGGAGAGTTGTAACGCCCTAGTTGCTATTTATTTATTTTAGTTGAATTTTGTGTATTTTATGTGCTTTGAGATTATCTATGTTGATTTATGTGAATTATTGGTGTTTGCTATTTTATTATATTTTATTATATGAGAATTAGTAATGATTTTTATTATTTAAGTGAAGTAGAAGAAATAATATTTATGTGGTTGAAAAAGGGATTTATTAGAGTTAAGAGAATTAAGGAGAAATTAATAGAATTTAGTGGGGGGAGTAAAGAGAAAAAGAGGTTATGTTTTGGTAAGGATAAAATTAGTCAGTAAGGAAAGAAAAGAAACATTTCACGTATCAGAGAAAAGCAAAAAGAAGAACATAGCTTTTTGAGAGAAACCAAGGGAGAAGCTGCCATTTTTTGCTGTAGAATTTGCTTAATCAGGTAAGGGTGGGCTAACATTTCAATTGTTAATGTATATATGTATGATTTCATGAAATTGGATGAAAAATGGTTGTTTTTGGAATTAGGTTTAAGAACATGAAAAATGGATCACTGTTGATGAAATTGTGTTATTGATGATGTTTCTGTGAATTGTTTCTGAGTTGTTTTGGTTGTTGTGTTGCAAATAAAACTTGTAAACATTGTTGTAATTCAATTTGGGGTTTGGGTGATTGATAATTGGGTTTTTTGGGTGAAAACTGGTCTGTTTCCGTAGGTCTGTTCGCATTCCATCGTAGTACGATGCTGGGAAATCGTAGTACGATTTTTCCAGTAGCAAAAATGA
Source organism: Medicago lupulina (assembly GCA_958299785.1). Classification (NCBI taxonomy): domain Eukaryota; kingdom Viridiplantae; phylum Streptophyta; class Magnoliopsida; order Fabales; family Fabaceae; genus Medicago; species Medicago lupulina. Next base: position 78,155,923 of record OY283139.1, read on the forward strand.
CTTTTTCAGCACATTCCATCGTAGTACGATGCCTTGAAATCGTAGTACGATTTTCAGTGAAACAACATTCCCTGTTTCGCGTTCTTGCGTCTTTTTCACCCATTTCTGTTCCGAACTGGCTTTTTGTGTAAACATGAAAGTTGTAGATAATCGGGTTAGCTTTCTAATGGCTTTGGTTTGACATGAAAATGATGTTTAGATTTTGAGTTATGATGGAAATAGTCCAGGTGGGTATTGAGAAACTTTAAGAAAACTTAGCATAACTAATTCCGAGTTGATCCAAAAACTTATGGTTGGTTTCCCAACTTCAAACTTAAGTGTTAGTAATTTAGTTGAGGTGTTTTATGAGTATTTGGCTTAGGTCTTATTGATCAAACTTGATTTGCTTGTGAAGAATGTTTTGGACTACGATATGAATGTAATTGGTTAATGTTGCTGTCATCCATTCTAAGTTTGAGTTGCCATTGATGTTGCTGAGTTGTATTGTCCAGTTGGGGAGGGTGTCATAAGTGTTAGACACGGTTGTTGATGTCCTAAGTTGTTGTTGTTGTGGGTTGCATGCTGATATGCTCCATTAGATGTTGGGTTGTATGCAGATATACACCATAGAGTCATTCATACTCATATGCATTTGTTGGGGGCTTATTGCCCTGGAATGTTTATCATTCACCTGTTGGGGGCTTATTGCCCTGGAATGCTTCATCGTCCAACTGTTGGGGGCTTATTGCCCTGGAATGCTTAGCATTCAACGCGCGTAGTTGGTACCACATATGCATAATGCATTAGTAGTTGATGGAGTCTTGCATTAGTTGTTGTAGGTGTGAGTTGTTTTGTAGAGATGTTGTTGGTGAGGTGTCGCCACAAGTGATGTTGTCGTTGATGTTGTTAACCGAAGATGAATATAAATAATATTGATGATGTTGTTGCTTATATTGATGATGTTGCTGCCTATGCTGATGATGGTTGTTATTATTTGTTGTTGTTTTTCAATGCAATTTGATGATTCATATATTTATATATTACCTTTGTGTTGTGAACTCACCCCTTCTGCTGGAATTGCCGCCTCGTGGGCAAGTGCAGGTAGCGAAGGATAGATAGGAGTTGGCTCTTGTGTCGTAGGCTCTGATACGTAACGGGATGGGGATTTTGATGTTTAATTCTTTCATTCCTTTATGTATCATTTTATTTGAAGGACATGTTGTTGGAGATTTTATTATTATGAAATAAATTGTAGTATGATGAGCCCTTTGTGTCAAGGATGTTGAATTTTGTTGTTGGTTAATTATCAAATGAATATTCCGCTGCAGATAATTTATAAAGATGATATTATTGAGGATATTTAAATAGTTTTATCTTTCTATTTAAATAATTTTTGAAATGTGTATGTAATGCTCCGTTGTATGATGATTAACTCTGATGTTTAGATATTATTATATCATTTTGGGGAAAACGGGGTGTTACAACCTCCACTACACATTGTTTGTCTCTGCTACAAGATAAGGATAACAGCTCTGCCTGCAACAATGTTCTTACATACATGGAATGCATTTGAAATTGATCCTTCATAGGACAACAACCATATCAGGCAATGAATCATTGATGATTGATCAAAGCTTCAAACGACTCTTTTTGGATGTGTTGGCAATTCACAACGTTCATCTCACACCTCTATATAAAGGAGTGAAGACTTGAAGAACAAATAAGACATAACAACAATTTGAAAGCGCCAAAACTCTGTCAAAATTGTTCAACATCCAAAAGTTTACTTAGAATTTCTTTTCAAAGCTCATATCTTAGAAATTCTGGAGTCTTAAAGAGTCTGTATCTGATTTGTATTGTGAGCACCTCTGATTGTATATCAAGTGTTCAGTGTCAAACATTTTTCTTTGTGATTCTGTTTGATTAGAAGTCTCTTACTTGTGTGCTTGAGCATAGAAGTCTCTTGATTTTGTTCAGAAGCATTTGAAGTCTCTTGCAGTTGTGCTTGAGCATTTGAAGTCTCTTGCTAAGTTTAGCAGTGAACATTTGTAATCAGATATTACATTTTAGTGAACTCTCCTTGGAAGTACAAGGGGGACATGACTACTTCCGGTTTGTGGAAAGAACCTGTATAATTGCTTTGTGTATTTCTTCCTTCTCTCTCTCTCTCTCTCTCTCTCTCTCTCTCTCTCTCTCTCTGTTTTTATCCGCTGCAACCTAGTTCTGAACATCACTTCAGAAGTTGTTCTTGAACTGCTTCTGATCAATGTCTTTCAGCTTAAGAGAAAACGAAGAAAAAGTTAACACAATTCAACCCCCATTCTTGTGTTTTTTCTCACCTTCAACCAATACATAAACAAACTTACGGGTTTACCCACTACATATGATAGCCAAAAGAAAAGTTAGCATATTTTGCATTCAACCACTAAAAAGAGATCAGTTTTACTTTATCTAACAACTGTGTAATAGACATTTCTTTAAATTTAAAAAACCTATTATTTCTGTTTGTCCACAAAACCCACACTGATGCAAACCAAAGTAACTGTAAAAAAAAATTACGGTGGGCACATGAACCTCTTGTGAAATGAGAGAACTGATTAAAATGATCCATAATATACTAAGGATATGCTGAGTAAATATACCAATCCAAAGACCACACTTGCAACCAAAGGAAAATGAAGAAATCGCAATGAAGGAACAAGTGTTGAGCTAATTCAACTTAACCGCATCCACTCACAAAAAAATGATTTTCTGGAGAAATAATGTCGTGTCTGACCAAGTTGTCCTTTGTCGGTAATATGTTGCACAAAAGGTGTTAGGCACAAATAGACACTTTCAACGGAATTTGTTTATGCCAAACACTCTCCAAAACCGCATTCAAGGTATGATCTTCCTGATGAATGAGTAACTGGTAAACACCACCTTAAAATTTTTCTTCAACTTTTGGTCTTTAATATGTTAAAAATTGATATATTTATAGACGAAAAACATATTTACCTCTCTTAGGATTACATAAGTTGTTTCACATTTTTCACCATAGCATGTTCTTTATGGATTGCATATAATAGTCAGATTGAATACACCCCCAAATAAGGAGTAAAACATAATTTAACTTTCGTGAATGTGTTCGCAAATATATATGTAGAATAATCTATGTCTCATATCACTTCAACCTGAATAATTCGTCACCTAAAGGATGCACAACAAATATAGTCGGCATTTGCGTATTTTACAGGTGTTTTTCAACCCTCTTAATTGTGTGAACAACAAATTTCAATATGAAAAGTCAATGTTTTTTTACCAATGTTTGATTTAGTCATGTTAGTAGGGATGACAATTTAGAGGCCCACAATTTTATTTTTTCATTTTGTATAAAAAAATTAAATCGTCATGGGTTTTTCTTTTCAATTAGTTCTTGAGTTTTTGTTAACTAATTATCCAACGAGGAGATAGAGGTAACAGTGGAGAGATGGAGATAAATTGATGTTGAATCTTGGTTTTATTTGTTGGTTAAATGTTGATTTTTTTTTTTTGGAATTGTTTCGCTATATTGTATGAATGTGTATGAATTTTGTATAAATATGAAGAAGTGGTGGAAGAAAGAAGATTAAGAAAGGATTTTTTTTTTTTTTTTTTTTTTTTTTTGTGTTGGTAGTTCATTGTTGTATACAATAGACATGCGTTAAAATCATATCAAAACTATTAGATATTAAAAAAGGCTTAATACATCTCTCAGTCCCTTAACTTATTTTAATTTTTCAGTTTGGTCCCTTAACTATAAAGTGTTTCAATTTAGTTTTATAAATCTTCTGCCGTCTACTATTTTGATTCTTTCCGTTAATTTTTTAATGTCTATTATTCTTGATATCATTTTAACAACTTGATTGCAGGTCTATACTATTTAACAGTCAACCATTTTTTTTTGAGGGATTAATAGTGAACCATCAACACTTGATTTTTACAATTTTCTTCATTTTCTCAAAAAATCATCATCATCATCTCATCTCATCTCATCACTGCACCTTCAATTTCTTAAAAAAAAATTAAATTAAATTATGCAACTAAGACTTTCCTTCACATTACTGTTTTCGAAAAGATCCATGTGGAGCTGCAATTGAAGCTTTTCTAAATTCTTGTGGTTCAAATGAGAAAGCAATTGTCTCTCTTCAATTTAAGCATGTGTTTGCAATGACAACAATTGTCTCTCTTCAACTTCAAAGCTTCAATTCTCGCTTCAAACTCTACTTCCGTTATTCGTTTGTTAACTTATAAACAACCTAGGAAGAGCAATCGATAATATTGTGAAATTGAAGGATGACGATGATGATAGTGATAATGTTGTGAAATCAATTCCTGTTGCAATATTGTTCTGCTGCGTTTTTCTTCTTGAAAAATTAATTCCAATCCAATTTTGCTGCACTGTTGTTCCTTTAATTCAATTCTAGTTTTTTTTTTTTTTTTAATATTAATAATGGGTTTCAATTAATTCGAGACTTTGGTGAAGGATTTAATTAATTTTTATCAGTTTATAAGAACATAGTATTTAAGATGATGAAGATCATGAGAAAGAAAAGAGAAGGAGAAGGAGAATGAGAATGTTTTTTTTTTTAAGAATGATTCAGATAGTAATTTTTTTTTTTTTTTAAGAATGTTAAGGAAAATGAAATGAAGATGATCATGATACTGATAGTATTTTATTTTTTGAGAGTTTTATTTGGGGATGATTTAGGGAAGAAGATGGAGGAAAAAATTAGGTGTTTGTGGTTTATTATAAGCTACAATAGATCTCTTATTGATCCAACAGTCTCCATTTTAAAAAAGATCAAATGGTTAAAAATAAAAGATTTAATAAGGTCTATGGTGGACCACCTATAAAGTTGGTTCACCTTAGACATTTAAGGTTAAAAACTAACGGAAATGACCAAAATAGTAAACGGAAGAAGATTTATGAGACCAAATTGAGACACTTTATAGTTAAGTGATCAAACTAAGAAAATAAAATAAGTTAAGGGAGCGGAGGATGTATTAAGCCTATTAAAAAACTAACGGAGATGACCAAAAAAGGTAACAGAAGAAGATATAAAGGACCAATTTGAGACGTTTTTTTAGTTAGGGGACCATTCTAAAAAAAAGAATTAAGTTAAGGGACCAAATGATGTATTAAGCTTTTTTTTTTTTTTTTTTTATGTTTTGTTAAAAAATTCTACTTTTTTTGGGAAATAGTTTTACAATATTTTACACATTTATGCACAATTCATTAAAAAAAATACAAAAATTAACTTAAAAATAGGGATCAAAAGTAGTGATTGAAAATTTTATAAGGACTAAAAGTTGAAGAATTTTTTTAGAGGGATTAAAACGAAAAGTTCATATATTTATTGTGACCAAAAACATATTTAACCTTACTTTTTACATGGTCCTTTTTTTGGTTTAAAAATAAAATGTGTCCATAACTCTATTTTTTTGGCTAAATTGCGTTTTTGGTCCTTCACTATTTAATTAGTATCGCTTTGGTCCTATGATAACAATTTGATTTATTCATGGTATCTTAACTTTCTATCTGTAACACATTTTTGTCCTTTCTGGTAGTTTTAATTCAAAAACGTTAGGATTCATTCATCTTTTTCACCTCTTCTTCATCTTCATATCATCCCCATCAACCTTCAACAAAAAAATCCTAAAAAATTTCCAAAAAAAAAAACAATAAACTGAGCATTAAAACTCTCCAATCAAACCATAATCAAAATACTCATCTTCAAAATCGCAATTACAACAATCTAAATTTCATCTCTCCCACCACCATTACCCAAATCAAAACCTAATAACTCATTCCCACTTCTCAATTATTTTACCTATAACCATTCTACTTCTTCCCCACGGGTGTGACAAGCAGCAAAGCAACAACATCACAGTAATTAAAATAAAAATTGTAGAATTTGAGAGTAAAATAAGGATTATCTTCCTTCTTGTTGTTGTGGGTTTTTGTTGGTTTTGCCAATTATTCATTTGATGATTATGTGTTTTTTCTTTAATCTTTTTTACTGTTGTTTGTTGTTGTTGTTATTGGATTTTATTGCTATTTTTTATGTTGGATTTTGTTGTGTTGTCCTTCATACTTTTTCAGAAAAATGATGAAGGTGATGAAGGATTTAGATTTTTTTTTAGAATTTTTCTGATTTTTTTTGTTGTCGAAGGTTAATGGAGATGATATGAAGATGAAAAAGAAGGGAAGAAGATGAAGAAACCCTAGCAATTTTGAATTAAAACTAACAGAAATGACCAAAATATGTAACGGAGAGAAAGTTAAGATACCAAAATAAATCAAATTTTAATTAAGGGACCAAAGCGATACTAATTAAATAGTTAAGGGACCAAAAACACAATTTAACCATATTTTTTTTGAATTAAATGAGAGAGACAAAGCTTGGAAGCTTTCATGTGATTTCCGAAGAACCTTAGATCTCTATTAATAGTGTTGAAAACAATAAGTCCTCGTGAACTTAACTCTGATAGGGACAATGCACAATATATGCTACGTCTAGGATTTAAATCCCGGCCACAAAAAAAAAAAATAGTGTTGAAAACAATAACAATAAAAGACAAGATGACTCATATTGCGCAAACGTTAGAAAATGGAAGGTCGAAAGCACAATGATGTTAGCAAAATATGTGACGGATTTGACATGGGTTGAAACCAAAATTTTGTCAAATCCAGTCGAGCGTGTCATATGCCGTTCATAAAAATGGGCATCCCTTGTGTCACACCTCAAGTATCATACCTCCACCTTATAAACATTAATATTGTGTGAGCCCTATGAAGAAATTCTAGAATTTTTTAATTCACACACACTTGTATATTCTTGTGTACACATAATTTCTTATTAGGCTTGAACTATTTTTATCCCTAAATTATAAATAGGATTCGAAAATGCTTTCATGTGGTTCCAGATTGATTTGTAAGTTGCTTTGGAGGTTAAGATAAATATTCTTCTTCCTCTTTCTCTGAGATTTTGATATACAACTACATCTTTAACCTTATGAAAAAGTTGCATCGTCCCTTATATCATGCAAGTCACCATAGTTGACCTCCAACTACATGACTACTACTTTTGACTTGCATTTTCATTACTTTTTAGCATTTCTAGTTTACTTACAATTGTTATAAAAATTGAGTGTTCTATTTTGTGAGTCCGATAGTGGATTCTCTCTAGGCCTCTGAGCCATTTTGGCATCAGATCAAGACTCCAAATCCAAAGTTGAGCTTAAGTGAGAGAATCAATGGAAACTTTGAGTTTTCTTGAGGTGTTTTTAGTCCAAGTGAGCTGTCACCCTTGAAAATCTACTTTGAGATCATTTTTTCACAAAAATAACGCCACAATTGAGTTCAAAAGGTAAACATATCTACAACTGGAGATTATGGTCACAAATAGAGTATTCACACACCATTGCTGAAGTATGAATGTTGAAGACGAACACTTCAACTGTTACATCATCACCACGTGTATTTTTCAATCAATTTATTTGTGCCTTGTGTCGAAGGGAACAAAATTACCAAAAGTTTTAGAAGTTGTAATTGCAATTCATTTGTGGAAGGTAACCCACACTTTTTGTTTGCTAATAAAATTGTTACGTAGTTTTTGAAGTTCATATGAAAGTGAAAATCACAAGCACCATTGAAGAAAGGAGGCCAATATACCAAAACCCAACTTGATGAAAGTCAATCATATGGTGTTTTTATCGTGTTTATGACTCATTTTAGAATCACTCTAGCAAGACCATGAACCATGTCAAATGATCAAAATTAAACAACTATGTATTTGTGCTATGTTTCAAGTGATTTTTTTGGGTATAGTCACCTATAAATAGAGAGATCCTGCTTCATTGGAATAACATGTTGAGGCGATCAAAAACAGGTGAAATTGCGATTTGGGCAAGGTTATCAATGACCGGAAGCATTCGGAGGCGAGCATTCATTCATCATACCGCGGTCCTTAACATCCTTATGTATGGCAAGAAAGGGATAACGAAATTATCACGACGGTGTATATCACATGACATGGAAAAGGTGAGGCCTACTTTACCCTCTCTTGTTTAGGGGGTAATTACTCTCTCATGATATCAACCAATCAAAATATCATATACATAGTCAACATTAAATCTCAAATAAATGAGTCAATTTTTTTCTAAAAATAAAAGAGTTAATCTTAATCATAAGTAACTTTTAATTTTTATTTAATTATATTAAGATGTTCAATATTAATTAATTTACACCACAAGACTTATAACAAATAAAATTTCACATTAAATTTCTTTCATCTAGATGTCCTTAAATTCATCACTTACATTAATAAAATTTCTTGCATTCCAGAACCCTGAACGTGAGAACAAAACATCTCCATCATTCAAATTTCTTCTTCTTTATTCTTCTCTATTGATCAATTCTTGTTTCTTTTTCATTCTTCTTCCCATTTTGATTGTTCAATTTTATCGTTCCAAACTACCACAGTTTCCAATTATAGTGAGAATTGTTGTTGTTTCTAGAACTGTGCCAGGTATCGTGACTTGATTTTTTTTATTTAAGCAGCCAACCTAATAAAATATGCTAAGGCTCTGTTTGGTAAGGCCAGAAAACGAGCTTATAGCTTATAGCGGATAACTTATAAGCTCGTCCGACAAAAAAAGCTCTGTTTGGTAACAGTTTTTTTACAACGAGCTTATAGCTTATTTCACGAGCTTATAAGCTATTTTTCAGACGCTATTCCAAGTAGCATTTGAGCTTATAGCTTATAGCTTATCATATTTTTTTCCATCTTTACCCTTATTAATTTATCTAAAATCCATTTATACCCCTTTATAATTTATTTAATGTTACATTTATATATTTTGTTTTGACTTCCCTCAAAAAATATTTTTTTTTTTTTACTAACATCTTTACCCTTAGCACATTGCAGTGACATATATATACCTCCCCGCTGTGTGTGTTGTTTTGAATGATAATCTTTTTTTTCCTTTTTTTGAACTGTATAATTTTTGTTTTTAACCGTATATAATTGTTTTCCTAGTTTTGAAGCGTATAAAATTGTTTTAAGTCTTTTGTGAAAAAAAAAATGATTTTATGTCTATTTATACCTTCCTTGATTGATAATGCATGTAATAATTCAGTAAATAAATTTCATGAAGGTCCGGTAAAAAAAAATCAAAAAGATATTATTCATTATATCTATCAATTATTGTTAATAATACATTATGATAACTGTCAATTTTTTTAAAAGAATTATGATAAACTTCAATTGTTGGGTAAAGTATAAGCACTCAAATAAAAGTAAATATCAAATAAAATTTTAGTGAATATAATTTGATTTATAATATAGAAGATATATTAAATAGGCATTGCACCTAAGTATTTTCCTAAATTTATAAATTTAAATTATTTTTTTAAAAAAAGAGTTAAACTGAAAATTGCTTAATACTTTAATATCAATTTTTATTTTAGAGTTACATATCAATTTATATAAACTTGATTATGAATTAATAATATCCTTTTATATTACATTTATCAGCTAGTTGAACCGCTCATTTTATGAAACACTTCAATTAGCTTATAAGCTATGAGTCATCAGCTATAAGCTATCAGTCATCAGCTATAAGCTATCAACTAGCTTATTAGATATCCGCTATTTTTACCAAACAAAGCCTAACACACATAGACCTGCCTCACTAATATCAGCCAAAGCCTTTACGTCAAAAAAAGAAGAACAAAAGCCTCTTGACATAACCATTTCAGCAGCAACCGAAAAAAATGCTAGCAAATTCCCACAACATCACAACGACAACACCTGCTAGCAGTCCTCAAAGTACAACGGATGACTTACTTAATTGTTATAATTAACTACCTCACAACCAAGAAAAATCAAATCAAAAAGAAAAATCAAGTCACCATACCTGACGTGGTTCTGGAAATAAATGCAATTATCACAATATTTGGAATCAAACGAACGACGATGATTCTCACGAAAATTGAAAACTGCGGCAGTTTAAAACGACAAAATTAAACAATCAAAATGGGAAGAAGAAATTTTATGAACGTAACTGATAAATTTAAGGACATTCAAATGAAAGAAATTTGATGTGAAATTTTAATTGTTCTAAGCCAGTTTTGTAGTGTAAATTAATTAAGATTGAACACCCAAATATAATCAAGGCAAGATTACATTAGGGTCCTTTATCTTATTTATTTGTAACACTTTGGTCATTTATCTTTATTTTTTCCCGTTTAGGTCTTTTATCTCTCTTAAAAGCAAATATACATCTTTTTTCTCATTTTTTATATATTAAAAAATACATTATTTTATTTTTAAAAATATATTTTTATTAAAAATGAAAAAAAATCAAGAAATATGATGAAGCTGTTCATCATCTTCTTCTTCTTCCTTTGAATCTTCATCATCTTCTTTAAATCAACAAAAATTCTACTAAAACATATCTTCAGATATCGTGAATTAATGTTATATTCACATCAAATCTTCTTTTAAACACAAAAAACAAAACCTTAATTTCACAAATGTTGCAAGCGCAGATGGTGGAGGCTTAGTCACTAGCGGAAGGGTTAGGCTTTATGAAAGTTAAGATTTTTTTTAAGAAGCAAAAAGGGTATATTCACATAAAACACAATGCCTCTTTAGCACAAGGCGTGCCAAAGAAACAGTCAAGATACAACAAGTCTGTCAAAGTAATAAAGAAAAGTAAAAGCAGGCATTAATCGATACCCAGACAAACTAACGGGTTCGATCGTCACTGCTGACAACCAAATACAAAAGCGGCATTATTAGCACGCAACCACCAATAAGAATGGAACTTTACCTTTTCCACTAGGTCTCAATGGGGTGATAATATTGTTAAAAATTCTATTATTACGTTCTTTCCAGATGAGCCAAACACACAACAACCAAATGAGTTGGAGAAAAGAACGCCTTAGCTTCAAACCACCTAAGTAGTTCGTAAAATGAACAAAATGAGGGCCAATACTTTGATAGTCTACACCTGAAAAAACTAGCCATAACCGCACTTGATGCCATAACGCAACAAAAACATCGTAATGCAGTAACAAATGGTCTGCGGATTCATCATGACCGCACCCTGTCACACAAGAGATGTCTGTATTAGGAATAATGCCCCGTCTGTGAAGATTAACCTTAGTAGGCAACCTATCCTGAAGCAAACGCCAAGCCATAATAGACACCTTCAAAGGCACCTTCGGATGCCAAATAAGGTTTTGAGCAGCATCCAACACCTGATGATCCTGAGTGGTAAGAATCTCATAGCCTGAACGCACCGAATAACCCTTTGCAAGGTCAGGGTGCCACTGCCAAATATCTGTAACATTAGGCTGCAAGAAAACATTAGATAAAATAATCCTACACTCCGCTAACAGCTCCTCCTCCCACGCCTACAACCTCCTCCTCCACTGCCACGCTCTACCCCCTCCTCCCAACCTAGAGAAAACATAGAGGCAACAGTAGCCATCTTATTTTTCGTTAAGATAAAAAGACGACTGTAACGCCGGCAAAGAGGAACATCATCAACCCACCGATCAAACCAAAAAGATGTAGACAGCCCATCTCCCAACTTCCGCGACACCATCCCGGCAAACCAACCTTCACCCACCTCACATATCCCATCCCTAATGTTCGACACCTCTATCCACCAACAAGACACACTCCGGCCCCCAACCGCCAACCTCCCTGCCTCCTCACCATACCTAGCAGCCAACACCCTATACCAAAGACCTCCTCTATCTACCAACAACCTCCAACACCACTTCTCTAACAAAGATAAATTAAACTCCTGTAACTGCCTAACCCCCAAGCCTCCATTCTCCTTACTAAGACAGATAATATGCCAATCAATCCAATTAATTTTACTGAGAACCTCACTCCCACCCCAAAAAAAAATTTCTAAATAAAGATTCAATGGAAGAAATTATACCTGACGGAGCTTTGAAGACAGAAAAGCGTAGACAGGTAACGAGGTCAGAACGAATTTTAGGAGAGTCAGACGACCCCAAAAAGAAAGAAAACGACTTTTCCATGCCGACAGTCTAAGCTTTATGGTATTCAACACAGGGTCCCAGAACGCTAACCTACACAGATCACCCCTAATAGAGAGGCCCAAGTACATGAATGGCACCTTTCCTACTTTACAATTCAACAAGGTCGCTGCCTCAACCAACCAGGACTCGGAGATATTAACACCAACCAACATACTTTTATTAAAGTTAACCTTCAGGATAGACATAGTCTCAAACAACAGAAGAATAGCACGCAAGGCTCTAATATTTCCCCAACTTTTAACACCCAACAGAAGAGTGTCATCGACAAACTGAAGATTACAAACCGCCAAAGCATTGTGCGTCCCAACATATAACCCTCAAACAAGTTTGTATTCACCAACCCTGACATCATAACATTCAGTCCCTCTGCCGCCAAAAGGAATAAAAAAGGAGAAAAAAGATCACCTTGAAATTAACATACGCATTGATGTCATGTCATATTAAATTTAAATAACTTTTTTTTTCTTTTCTAAAGTGTTATTTATCTATCTATTATTATTAATTTTACAAAGTGTATAAAATTTATATTTCCCAAAAAAAAAAATCCAGATTGAATTATGGGGAACCCTATAAAAATCCCCAATTTCACCGTGCATCCCACTTTCTTCCCAAAACATCATGCTTGTGATGGAGAGGTGCTTGAGATCCTTGAGACACCATTCTTTGAAATTGTGGAGTGGTTTGAAGAGCAACAACTTTTACAAGATTTTGAGTAGCAACAACTTGAAAAGAAAAGGTCATACCTCATAACAATTGTGTCATCATGTTTCGTCCATAACTATGGGAAAGTGCTACTTTTTAGGACAGGTGACAGTGGGCAACCTGTTTAGGGAAAAAACAAATCAAAATGAAATTAGTTTTTTAATACATTACCACTGCACCTCCCCTTTTTACATCTACTAAGGTTCAATCATCTTGGCCATTCTGGTGAGTTTGCACACTACAATTGATAGGTTGAATAGTTTGCACAGTACAATCTTTACCTCAGTTGTCTCTTGTTTATTGCTATTTCCACCACCTTTCCTATGTGAAAGTCTAGTTCTCATGGTTGTTCTCTGTCACTCTGGTTCTATTCTTAAGACGATGCTCCCATGTACTTTCATGGTGGTTGAAGAAGTATAAATTTTAGGAACAAAACTATAAGGGGAGTAATTTTCTCTTTTTAAGTTTAATTTGATTAAATATAGCAAGAAAGTATAAAATAGAAGATGAAACTGATAAAAAAAATTGATGCATAGTTCTTAAGTTTAATTGTTTTTTTATCATTTTAATTATATCTTCACCTCTTTTAATTATTTTGTTTGTGTTTTGAGTTTGAGTTTTTAAAAACTCAGTGGAGTATGAGATGGTAAGTGAAAAACAACAACATTGTGACTCTGTGAGGTACGTTCGGGGAGAGAGAGGAGAAAGAATGAGGTGGGGTCCATGTTTTATTACAAAAAAAAAAAGAATAAATCAAACAAATGTAAAATTGATATTTAATTATTTGGTGGGGTCAATTTTTTTGTTACACAATAACCATGAAAAAGTATCAACAATTACCAAGTAATTGATCTTGGCCATCCAAATAAAAAACTATTTTATCAATAGCTGAAAGTGTAACTTTCCCATCATGAAAAAAAACTACCCATTCCCATACTAAACCCCACCTATGAATGAATCTCTTTAGTTTTTAGTTTTTTTTGAAAATCACATTGCAAACTCCGCGATTTATACTTACTTAATCAGATTTTAATTGGAATTTTCAATCAATTATTGAATATAAAGTTGTCATTTAAAATTGTGCCGCATCAATGTCAATTGAAATCTTGAATTAAATTTTAAAAATTAGGAAAATTTGAGACCAAAATTGCAGATTTAAAAATGGGGACCAAAGTTCAAAATTTGAACAAAAGGAATGACCAAAATTGCAATTAAGTCAACTTTTTTATTAAGAGTTTCTCTAACCTATGCAACATTGCATAGGATAAGGGGCAATAAATATACTCTTTTTTCAACATAAACCATCATATTAATTACTTTGTTCTTTTTTTTGAGAGAAGGAAATTTATATCATTTCATTGAAAATTAAATTCGTAATACATGTTGGAATGTCATCAAAATCATGGAAGCTAGTACTAGATGTGGCTGCCTTAGCTAAAGTATGTGCAACCTCATTTGCTTGCCTCCTGATAAACTCGGCATGAGAGTTTGTTAAATAAGTGCTACATAATTGAATGCTGCTATCCATAATAGAACCAAATTCGGTGACATCTCCACGGCCTTTGTTGAAATAATCAGCTACTCTTTTTCAGTCAACCTCGAAATCAACATTCATAATTTGAAGTTCACGTATCCACCGAATTGCATGATGCAAACCCAGAGCCTCCCCGACATCAATAGAACAAACCGGAGTAAACCACATCATTTTAGAGCGAACATGGTTTCCATCAGAGTCTCGGACACACATCCCAAAACCTACCTTGTTGCTGGTGTTCGAGAAAGAGGCATCAACGTTGCACTTAAATCTTCCTCTCCTGGGTTTCCTCCATCTAACATTACCATCCCTTTCCTGATGAGAGGTACTTGGATTGTCGGAAGTAATATCATGCCTAACGAGATTCTGTCTATGAGTAGCAGTTCTCCACCCTTGTAACAGGTGTTTGGCTCGTTCAAGGATTGTAATATTCGAATCTGATACCTGCTGCCACAATTTAAGGTTTCTAGCCTTCCAAATGCTCCAAATAATGGTCACAATGAGTTCAATTTGAGCTGCAGACAATCTCTGTAATAAAGAATTACTTTGTTCTTAAAAATGATTCTTTTTCTCTATCATATTAATCATTCTATTTTTATTTTTTTTTATAATTTCATACTACAACAAATGCAAGGAAAATTATTCATAGGGTGTCATCATTATTAAAATAAAAAAATCCCACTTTTTTTATATATCCCTTACTATCTTCTTCCAACGACACAACAAGATGAACCAATTCATCTTTCTCCACCACAGTCATATATTGAGCCAAATGCCCAAAAAAAACGTAACCAGACGACAATGTATTTTAGAAGCTGCATTCTTATTTTATTCTTCAACATTAGATAATTTTCCTTGCATATGTTACTAGAAATAATCTTGATTGTGTTTTATAATTGATTTTCTGGGTTGTTGCTTATAAGGCTGTCATTAAAGAAGGCTAAAACACTTTATTCGATGTCTTATTTGTTAGGTTACGTTTTTTTTTTTAATCAATGTTGTTGTATTTGGCTCAGAAAATTGCCCAGAAAATCAATGTCACCCTTATAAGCAATGTTGTTGTATTTTCCATACTCCCAAAAAATCAATGCTTAGCCATAACACTTATTTTTTTATCATTAGGAAAATTGCCCAGAAAATTGGTGACACCCTTATCTAAAATAACGTTGTATTTGATCAATGGATAATTTTCCTTGAATTTGTTATTATGTAATCTTTATTGTTGTAGTACATGAAGTTATAAAAGATAGAATGATTAATATGATAGAGAAAAAGAATCATTTTTCAAGAACAAAATAAATAATTATGATAGTTTATGTTGAAAAAAGAGGTACATTTATTGCACCTTATCCTATGCAATGTTGCATAGATTAGAAAGATCCTTTTATTAATTCATCTAAACAAAAACATTTAAAAAGAAAAAGACAATTCAATTAAATCATTTAAATTATCTAAATTTTAAAAAATATAAAATATTCAACTACATTCAAACTAGACATGGCAACAAAATTCATATCCGTGGTTACCCGCCTAAACAAAATCAAACTTGACGAATTTTCCCCATTTTGACTAGGTTTGGGTATGAGTTTGAGTTTTCCCTGATTTTAAAACACATGTATGGGAAATGGTAACGGGTATATAGGTACCCACCCCGAACCCATACTCAAACATGTCCCGAATGCAGAAAACTACCATTGATATTTAAAGGAACAACTAAATCAATATGTCTAACAAATGTTAAAGTGAGCATGTTGTTGAATAATGTATTATAACATTTCTCTAGAGGTTAAAAAAACATTTATATTTTTGATTAAAAAAAATACTCAATGCGAGGACGGGGATACCCGAACCCGTCAAAAATAGAGATGTGGTTCAATTTCTCATGTTGAATATGAGGATGAGGATACCTGAACTCGTTCCTACTCCGTTTCATTGTCATGCCTAATTCAAACACGTTCTTAATTTTTTTTTGTTTTGAGAACGTTCTTAAATTTTTTGTTAACTTAACTGAAAATTTTAATAAAGCAATAAAAATAAATAAATGAGAGAGGGTGTTGGTGGGGTCGAAAGATTTGACGTGAGTCATGTAGAATTTATAAATAATTTTGTCTATGTTTTTGATCTTGTCTTCTTTGAACTGTAGATTAGAAGAGGACAAAACTATGGAAAATGACTAGATTCTTTGGCCCAACAAATGTGATTTTGTCAATACTTTAACCATTGAATTAAATTTTTAATTATAAAAATTGAATGTATAACAAGTGTACTCAAACCAATCATTTTGGAATTTATTAATGTATTTTCGTAAAAATGTTTTTGTTATTCAAATTCAATCGTTTCTTTCAAGTTTTGAGTTTATATTATGCTTTTCAAATTATTCAAAATCCAAACGAAACTGATGGTGCAGGTAGAGTACGACAAATACGTGAATACGACTACATCTCTATGGGGAACTGATCTTAGATAGGGTAGGGTATATTTTTCAAATGAGAGGTTCAAAGTTTACGGGAGGATTACACTCTAAAATGTATATTTATACTTATATTTAGGGCTTCAAGGACATTTTTTAAAGAATCAAAAATAATACATATGTATTGAAAATAACAATTTTTAAACTTTTTAAAAGTTAAAATTACTATTTCTCAACACAGTAATATTTTTTTTTGGTTCTTTTAACTAATGTCCTAAGAATTCTTTTTGTCATTTCCCTATGAGACTTAATATTTAAGTACTCTTTGTAGGTAGATGTGTTGCTTTTGTCTAAAGTCGAAATCAGATTCTTTGTAATCATAAAGTTCTAATTTCAACGGTTAAACAAATCTGAGCTAAAGAAAACGAATATAACATCCCTTATTTAAAATAAGATTTTGATATCTGAACCAGTTAGATTCTTTTAATGGATAAAATAATGCCAGAACCCATTTCCATCTAAAACATGGAGAAACCAATGTTTTGGATATGTACTAGGTAGCTTAGTTTAATTATTTTCAAATCTTTACTTTTTTTTTTTGAGAATTATGCTTACAACAAACTATTCAAAACATTTCTTTAAAAAAAGTAAACACACTATTCAATACATTATTATGTAGCTGGCACCTGTCTTTCTCTCAATTATCAATTATGTATCATTATGTATCATTGTCATGAAGTAATTTCCGTTTTAAAAGATGCCGGTCAAATCTTTCTTTCAAAAAAAATATGCCTGTCAATTTTTATTTCTTCTAAAATATGAATGTTTTAATCATAAGTAGTTTTAGATTTAATAATTAGTATATAGAGTCATTATTTGCATTTAAGTTTTGACTTAATTGCATTTTTACCCCTCAAGTTTTTCAATCGTGCGATTTTGGCTCCTTTATGCGATTTTGTCCCTCGAAGTTCACCCCCGGTCACCACCAAATAAAAAAAATCATGCCTCGTAACTTTTGTATCGAAATCAAAAGTATTAAAAGCTCGTCCTGGTTATGATGATTTCCCATACGGAAGTTTACTTCAAATGATTTTTGATGTATCAAATCGGCTTACCATGCTTTGGAAGAAGATGTTCCTCTCTATTCTCTTTCTAATAATTTGAAGGTGTTTTGGAAGGGGAAAAGTCCTCCTATAGTACAAAGCGTTTCTTTGAAAACTTTCTAATGGATAACACCTCACTAATGTTGAACGGTAACATCTGGTATGTCTAATTTTGATATTTGTGCAAGATGTTTCTGAGCTCCTGGGACTATTATGCATATTTTGAGGGATTATGATTATGATGTTGCAAATGAGTTATGTGATTTTTTTTACCATGGAGAATGTTCGATAAAGTTCTTTCTTTAGTCTTGGTTTATTGCAATGGATGAGCTCAATCTCAAAGTTACTTATATTTGACCCATCCATTGGAATTGGTGTATTCTTTTCGGTATCATGACTAACATGTTGTATATTAAAAACCAACTTGTTTTATCAGTAATGTCTCTTGACCCTAAGCAATTTTTTCTATAAATTACAGAGGTATCTTCACTCTGTCAACCATCATCTTTTTCTTCCATCCTCCTTCTTTATTTGACGAACCAAATCATGCGATTATTATGACTACATGTTTTTCCTGCTTGTGATGGTCTCATTCAAGGATCCATAGACAAATTTCTACGAGGTTTTTCTTGCATTCTTTGTCAATCCACGTCAATTATGGTCAAACTCTGGAGCTTAGTTTGTGGCTTGCACTTGACATCTAGTTTAGGTTAAGTTGTTCTCCTTGTTTAGATGGACACAATTACACTCATCAATATGATTAAGTCAAGAAAGACCCTTAATCTTCATCTACTTCCCATTCTCCAAGAAGTGTTGTTCGTTTTGGATCATTTAGATTGAAATTGCGAGATGTCTATCATGCGGCAGACAAGTGTGTTGATCTCCTTGCAAAGTTAGGTCATAATGAGAATATGGATTTGCTTGATTTGTTGGGTCCTCCGTCTTTGTTACCTTACCGTTGTCGCATCCTGATCATTGTAGAGTGACCTATTTTCCTCCTCCTATTCCTTAGCTTGCATTTTTAAAAAAAAGATAAATCAGCCTATCCAAATTGACACCTAAAAGAATCGAACAATAACTTGCATTGTTATTTCCTCGTTATAAAAAAATTTGTTTATAAAAATAACGAAGAGAGCAATTAAATAGTTTAGACAATACTCAATACTACTATATTACTTCTCCAATCTCATGTCAGTTTTAATAATATGTATTTATGCATAGATAGATGGATTGGTATGGTTCTTAATTTTAGGGTAAATTGAAATAAATAAGCCACGTGATTCGTATGTACTATTAGATATTCATTTCACATATGGCCATGAAGGCTTAATGAATAGTCTCTTGAGTTTTTCTTTAGGTATTTATTTCTACAACCACCACCTCTCAAAAAACATATATTATACAACTACTATTTCTCTTTTCTCAATTCATCATAGATAGATAAAACAAAATGAGAAACATTACAAAAATAGCATGCTTCAATATTCTCTTTCTTTCTATAATAGCACTTCATGTTCAATGCCGTTTTCTTCCAAATAAATTGATTTCCAATGGAGTTGATGATGTTCAATCAGAAGAAGATTCATACCTACTTCTTAAACATGATAATGAGAAAGGGGTTATTATTGAATCTTCTTCTAATTCAGAGGAGTATTGTAAGCAAATGTATGGGTTTTTGCCATGTTCTAATAACATTCTTGGTCATTTATTTCTGATTTTGGTTTATGAGTACTTGTTGTTCCATGGAGAATCATATTTGGCTGCTGGAGGTGAACAAATCTTCAAGATTCTTGGTCCAGGTGTTTTTGGTGCTAGTGCTTTTGATATTCTTGGTGCCCTTCCTGAATCCTTAATTCTTCTTGGTATTGCTTCTTACTCTCAAAATATAAATCTCTTTAGTTGCATCCTAGCTCCTCAATTTCAAAGCATTTTTTGAACATTCTAAGCACTTTGCTTGAGGTATATAGTTATCTTGATTATCTTCATAGTTTTTTTTTTTTTATACTTTCAAAGCATTTTTCTTAAACTCTCAGCAGACTTGGTAAGATGGGAGCAAATGTTTGAGATAAGCTTTGTTTCTTTTTCTTCCATTTATTTATTTATTTTTAAAAATCCATTGTAAATTCAATCCTTTTTAAAAATCCGTTATAAAAATATAACTGGTTTCTAACCGGTTCACAAAATTATAAACCGAATTTAAAAATGGTTTTTCTCTTGTGGTTTTGTTTGGATATGTATGTACTATTTAGATATCTTTGTCGACATGAACAAAGTCACACTTTCATACATACAAATATGCCTCCTCGTAATTTTTGTAATGAACATATGCCTCTGTAATTTTAGTCTCTATTTTTTTTTTCTTCATTTGAGTCATTGATAAATAAAGAAATGCTACTAGATCTCATTATTTTGTTCTAGTTCTTATAATACAACAATCATGTTGAATTAGTACTAAAATAAAGGTGATGCCATATTTTACTGGCTAAATGTCTGATAGAGGACAAACTAGAATAGATTTTTTATAAGTGTCTCTTATTTTTGAGGCCATCAAATATTAAATCAAAGAATACCTCTTTTTTTTAAGGGAATCAAATAATACCTCTTATGTACCAAATATATAAATAAAAAATACAGAAAAATTACACGAGTACAAAATTGGAGGTGCCATGAATATGACATGACATAGCCCTGTCCCTATTTCCTCTTAACTGTATATATCATACACATACCCACAATATTTTTTTTTTTTGGAGGTACACATACACAAATTATTTAGATTCAAATATATTTGTAGACGTTAATATCTCACTATATACATATAGACACACACATCAACTTCCATTGTTTGTATGTTTGTTATATGTCAGTTACTGGACTTTCAAGTGATAAGGAAAGTGCGCAAGAGTATGCTTCCACTGGCGTTGGATTGTTAGCTGGATCATCTATCCTGCTTCTCACTGTTGTGTGGGGGACCTGTGTTATTGTTGGCAAGCAAAGCTTTAAAAACGACTCTCATTCTTCTGATACCTCATATTCATCAACTCGAAGAATAAAACAAGCTTTGACCGGTTCGCTCTTAATTCTATCTCTGTATTTAAATCTCTTAATACATGTCTTACTATGTAAGTATGTCATAACATTATTTTCTAGAGTTTAATTTTTATACACTACAAATGTAGAATTTTATATCATCAACCAATCACAACCAATCGTGTATTTGACTTTAGAATTAGTTATGATTAAAGTCAAATATTTCCATAATATATGATTGATTAAAAGTACAAAAAATATTTACATTGACAATGTACATGAACTAAATCTTATTTCTAACATTCACACAAATATGTGCAAAACAATTTTACATGCATTCTTGAAAGAAACCTATTTATTTCATACATGAAGTTTCAAATTCTTCGATTAGGATTACCTTAACTCCTTTATAGTTCTTTCATTTGAATTCTTAATGTGTAGTTTTTTTTTTTTTTTTTTTTTTTTAATTTATGATAGGTTATGGCATTACTATGGATATAGACACTAGAAAGATGGCAAGAATCATGGTTTTCTCTGTTATTCCACTCCTCATCATGCAGATTCCCACTTTGTTCTATTTCTCTACAACATTACGCAATGTGACCTTGATAGTTTCTCTCACCATTGCTGTCACTTTTCTCATCTCATACTTCATTTACCAGGTGCCCCATTCAGTTACTCCTATTTGCATTTAAGTTAATCTTTCAAATAACTATTCTCTCCGTCCCAAAATATAAGCAAAAATTGGTCAACAAAAGTTAATGTATTTTGTTCAAAATTTGTGTAAGATGCATTAACTTATTGTAGGAAATCGCAGTTAAATACAACTTATGCAATCTCAATCTCGGTTGCAACTCAAATTTTATATGATAATAATCTTGATGTCACAACTCAAATTACAGTCACATACTATTTTATAAAATCTAGTATCCAACTATACAATATAGTAATTTGGAATTTGGACATATAAATTAATTACTCAATTTGCAATAGACTAGTTTGACTCAGTTTTTGATATTTTTCAATGTCAAATTGTCTTCTTATTTTTATCCAATGAAATATGCAGCTCTTTAAACCTCAGATAGAGAAAACAAGATTAGAATACATAAAGCATGATGATTTAATTTTAAGAATTTTTCAACGTGTTGAAAAGCAAACTCTACAAAAGATCCTAGCTGAGGATGGAACTCCTAATGTAGCTGCCATAAATGGGTGAGTCAGATTTCATCGAACATTTCTCAACTGATTAAAGGCTGTTTGAATTAGTTTATTTGAACTTATCTACTAGCATAAGCACTTGTGATGCAGTTTAAAATAACTTATAAAAATAAATTATCACATAAACTCTCCTCCAGGATAGTTTATGGCAATAGTTATCACTTCTTTCAGGAGGAATTGTTATTAATTAAACGACACTAACTACCATTTTCAACTGGCTCATTCAAGGAAATTGAACTTCTTCTCTTGAGGTTACAAGATCAAACTCTTACGTGTTAGCTGACACCTCATGGAGAAATTGATTTTATTTTACCTTAATTGAAAACAGTTTGATTTTAGTTTATTTTTTGTTATAGAAATCACCTATATATAATCACTTATATGATAAGCACCACATGAAAACAATTTCCCTTAGTTTTCTACGTACATAACCCTAACCCTAATCGTGTATTTCATCATGCAGACTATACCATGAATTCAGTCAACATGGAAAACACTTATCAACTTCTGAAGTAAAAGAGTTGTTGCTTGGGAATAATTTAACCAACACAAATATTAGAGAGGACCAAATAGCAGACATGTTAAAAGCTTTTGACAAAAATGGCGACCAAATTATAACCAAAGAAGAATTTGTTAGTGGCTTAACAGAATACATTAACCAAACAAAGCATGCTTTGGATAGAAAGTACCTCCCTAAAGAATCTATGAGCAAAATGTATCTGGTAAGTAATGCAATTCAAAGCCTGTCATGATTGTTATATATTATAATGATATTTTTCTTGCACAATCTACTATTACATGATATAACGCGCTTCTAGCATAAGCGCTTATGTATAAGCTATTGCTGTAACAAATGATAAAATAAAGTCAAATATTTTCATAAATTCTGTAAGTTTTATCTTAGAGGGTTTATGGAAATAAGTTGAAAACAACTTATGGACATGTTCTCTATTTCTATAAGCTCTCACTAACAGTCTCACAAATGCTTATGTCAGCTGATAAGTTCAAATAATTCAATACAATCTTATTGTATTCTAAACAGACTTTTATCAAGCCATGGATTGAACACGTGAGAAAAGAACGCGAATTGAAGGGACATCTTATTTCCGGAGTCTTAAGTCATGCTCAAAATGATATGGTTGGTAGGATGCTCAATGATGATGGTACAGCTGATAAAGATGCTATCAAAAGGTCTGCATATTTATATCTTTGATTACACGTACTGAAAGTATATACAAATATGTTTTTTTTATGCATGTTCTCTTGCTCCATGTGATGCAATAGGTTATTTGAGCAAGTTGATGGCGATGGCGATAACCATGTTTCAAGATCCGAGTTAGAGAAAGTAGTGAGGGAGACTCAGTTTGGTAAGGCTGTAGATGCAGAGGAAGCAGTCTCAAAACTCCTTCAAGATCTTGATGCCAACAAAGACAATGAAATTAGTGAGAATGAATTTGTTGATGGCTTCACCAAATGGATAAACTCAAAGTCTAGTAAAGCAGGAAGCTCAAAATCTTCTTCTCATGAAACTCATCAAGTATTTCCTTTATTCCTTTACTCAATAACTTGACATATTCACTAAAATCTTTTTTTTTTTTTTTGAACAAGTTCACTAAAATCTTCTTCTCATGAATTTTAGGTTTATTTGTCTTGATGAACTATGTTGAATATTGAGATGACAAGTTTCGAGATGATGTGGGAATGCATCTTTGTTGGGAAATGTGATTTATTTTTTAGGTTTTATTTTTGAAAACAATACTTTAATGATATGAAGAATTAATTAAGTGGTGGAGAAAATTTCTCAAAATTTTAAAATTTAGTACGTTCTCAAATTTAGAAACATGGATACTAAATTAACTAAAATTGCATTTAAACCAATTCTTCCTTTTTTTTTTCTACACTTGATCAATGACAAATTTGTTTACAAATGGTATATTAATGATTGTGTATTAGACATGGGAAGATGTTGAGAAGGTAATGGAGGAGAATCAAACCAAAGGGGTGACTGCATGGTTAGAAGCTATAGCATATGTGGTGTTGGGAATTACTATGTTGTCAATTCTTGCGGAGCCTCTAATAGCAAGTGTTCAAAAATTCTCTGAAGCTGCAGGAATTTCATCATTTTTCATCTCTTTCATTTTAGTCCCTTTGGCTACAAATTTTAGAGAAGCAACCTCAGCAATCAAAGAAGCTAGCCACAAAAAAAGTAGTAATACTTCTCACACAATGTATGAGGTTAGTCATGTTCCTTTGTCAGTCTAACTTCTTCAATATTTTATCCTTGGTTTACATGCTATGAGATTCCTAAATTATTTGAAGATTTTTAAATAGGTCATATAACTCTAAAAAAATTAAGTTCTTAAAATTATCAATAATTTATAAATAGGTCTTAAGCTAAAGATGTTTTTAATTGGATCCTTGAATTTTTAAATAATTTATAACTAAGTCTCTAAAATTTTAAGTAATTTATATTTGTATCCTTAAACTCTAACTTTATTACAAATTATTTGAAAGTTGATACCCAATTAAAAAAATTAATTCAAGGACCTAATTACGTTTTTTTAGTATAGACACCTATTTATAAATTCTCAAATAATCAGAAGATGTCAAGGGCGGATACACATAAGGGCAATGTGTGGCTAAAGCCCCACATGCCTTTGCCCTATTTTTTATTTTTTATAATAGATATAACACGATGCTAGTTCTTCGGATAATCAAGAACCATCGAATACTCGACATCCAAGTGAGTCACAACATGAAGTTATACCCAACTCAACCAATGAGGGCATTAAAGTTGTTGATTACGAATTGTTGGAAACGGATCCGGGACTTATAACTTATATACAAAGAGACGTTCTTTTAACAATTAGCAATGATGTTATTTTAACTCATTTTTAACAAATGGATAGGAGACGATTATCATTGTAATGTATTGTATCAAACAATGTTATTTCTTATTTTTAATATAGTTTGCATTATTGTTTCTTTGAAAATTTAGCCCCACATATACCAAAAGTTTGGATCCGTCCCTGGAAGATGTCTATAAGAGTTAAACATTTAGTCTATGAATAAAATACTTATGTAAGATTTGAATCAATGCAGATTTATGGCGCAGTGTTCATGAACAACATTCTTGGCTTTGTGGTGATATCTATTCTTATATATATGAGAGATATCACTTGGGAATTTTCAGCTGATGTATTGGTGGTGGCAATTGTTTGTATTGTGATGGGTCTCACCACTAGTTTTCGTTCCACTTTTCCTCTGTGGACATCCTTCCCAACATACCTCTTGTATCTAATATCTTTGGTTATGGTTTTTGTTCTCAAAGATGTTCTCAATTACATGTAATGTCCTTAATTTTGATATCAAGCTAAGGTGAAATGTTTTTGTTCTCAAAGATGTTCTCAATTATATGTAGTGTCCTTAATTTTGATATCAAGACAAGGTGAAATAAAACATCTAGATATGGTTCATTGGAAAATATTGTGTGATAGTCAGAATGTATGATATGAATTCTAACCTTGTTGATGCCTTGATGGAAATTCAATTGAGATAAATACTAAAACGAATTCAGCTCAAATTATATTCCATGAGGTTTGAGCCCTTGTGTCAATATTAGTGGATAATAATATATAAGTATACTGCATCAATTTTTACGAAGAAAAACATGAAAGAGCAGAGAGAGAGAGAGGCGGTCAACCTAGGGCAACCGCGTCGGAGCTTTTCTCCGACGGTGAGACAAACTGGGGGGGTGAGGGGTCTAGCCTGGGTGGTAGAAAATGGGGGGGATAGGGGAGATTGGACTACGGTTCGGTCTCGAAAGAGGAAAGTGACGCAACCGGAAGCACGAAGATGGGACATATCAGTGGTATCGGAACCACGCGGAGGAACGGCTCAGGTTAGGGTTAGGGATCAGCGAGCAACTGAGGATTATGAAAGACGATCAAGGCATCATTCTAGGTCACGTCAATATGGCTTTTGTCCAAGGGGTAGGGTTTCCAATGAACAAGGCGTACGTGTTTCTGAAGCAGACAACACATGCAACAATGTCTCTTTCTATTTCACCAGCTTTCCAGAGTTCATGTCGGTGTATCAATTACGACATTTCTTCGAGGTATGTGGCATTCTTTCAGACGTTTACATTGCACGCAAAAGGAATTTTTGAGGCTCAGGTATGTCGGCTTAAGTTCTTTCAGACACGGTCGTGCACCCTGTCCAGGCTTAGAAAAACCACTTTTTTGACCACTTTCTTCTCCAAATCAAGCTTAGATGTCTTCATGAAAGTTGTAGGTATGGATTTTAGCTTTCCATTTTCTTTGGTTTTACCTCATTTCAACATCCACAACGTGAGTTATGATCAAAATACCACACATGGGTCAGCACAATCGTGCATCTCTCCCTGCCTTAAGAAAATAAACTTTTCCACCACTTTCTATTCAGAATTGGATATAGGTGTATTCATGAAAGTTGTAGATATAGATGTTAGATTTAATTTTCCATTGGTATGAATCCATTAGCACCTCTAGAACTTGAGTTATGATTTAAACACCACGCCTGGGTCATGTTGCGTTGTTATTGAAATTTCAGCACAATCCTTCTAGTGGACTCTACAACATCTATAGAAGCAATAATGATTTTAAGAAATACATTAGTGTGTAAAGTAAAAGTAAGGATCCCTTAACTACATATCTATATGAGTGAGTGTGTTCGAGAATAAGTAGAAACGGTTGTCTCTAGATAAAAACATGTCTAAATATGAATCGAAGATAGTAACCTATGAGAACCTAATGATGCTAAAGATTGCATGGAAAAAGGGAGTGAAATATAATGATAGGAGGGGGGAACAAGTGAGACATTTAAGGTAGATGACTAAGGTAAATATAGGTCGCTCGAATTATAGATGATGCCTAAAATGGTGAAGTAGTTTAAGTAGTAGAAGGAGAAGTGGAAGAGATATAGATATGGTAGTTCACGACGGAGTGGTAACGACGAGAGTAAACTTTGGGATATTATAAAAAGTCTAATGTGGTAAGTCGATTAAGAGGGTATAAAATATGAAAGGAATAACGAAGTGAAAAAGGACGATGATAAGGGGAAACATGAAGTAGGGGTTTTTTTCGAGAAACTGACGAAGTTAAACATAATTTCCGCAAACCAATAATGAGCTTAGGAGTGTTGCTAATTGGAGAGTGAGAGGGTCAAGGTAATTAAAGAACTTAAGCCGAATGTTATATAGGAACGCATAAAGTATAAAAACGAATAAAGAATATAGTGTAGTCGAATTAGATGATCGTAGACGAAATGTAAAGAAAGATAGAGAGTTGTGAATTAAGTAATAAAAGATAATAGGAATGATAATAGTGACGAATAAGACAAGAATCAATTAGAAGAGAGAAAGATCAATAGGAAAGTGGATAAGCGGTAATAATTATAATGTTTGACAATAATAATAATAATAATAATAATGACTGGTATCGAGAGAATAAAACCTTGAAAGTCTTAGTGAGGAAAGTTGTTGAAGTCGAAAGTAATGATAAGGTGAGACAATAACTTTAGATTAGAATCAAGTTAAGATTAGGAGAATGGTCGGTGTATAGATGACGACTAATGCGAGAACGAGGTTATAAGATATAAAGTCGCTTTGATGAGGAGAATAAGTATGAAAGGGTTAGTGACGATGGTGAGGAAGAACCTAGATGTATATAGAGGAGACGTTATATGTAACGATAATGAATATAAAAAAAAAACATCTTGAGACTAAGAATGAGGAATAAGGTAGGATATTAGAAAATAAAGTATATAGAGAGCCTAGAAATGATGGGAGGATATAGTATGTCTATAAGATGAATAATAAAATAAAATAAAGGGATGTTGACATAGAAATGAGCTACGCGTAAGGGTTGGATCAATGAAGAGATAAGATGGTGATATAAACGCTTGATAGAGAGTAATGATGAGGGATCTTATAACTGTGACAAGAGTGACGACGGTTGATATTATATATATGTAAAAAAAATATGATGGGAAATGATGATGTATATTATAATAATGAAGAGAACGACGATGTCTATCATTATTATGATGATGAGAGTGATGATGGTTATATTATGATGATGATGATGAGAGTGGTGGTGATTTGTGTGCTTGCCTTAGAGTCGTACATTTTAAGTCTTGCATTAATATGTGGATTATGTGACTATGTGTATACGTGTATTACTTGCCAAATTTAATTATTTGTATTCATATAGAGTCTAGAGCATGGTGTCGTGCATTGATGGCGAGAAAAGTCCAGTAACATACCTCTGGCAAACTATGACGAGAAAAGTCCAGTAACATACCTTTGACAAACTTTGACGAGAAAAGTCCAATAACATAACTCTGAAAAATTGGAGAGTATGAGTGGTACCACATTCATATAGGTCATTAGGAGAGTCCATATGCATGTATATGATGATGTTTGTTCTTGGCATTTAAGTGTGAAAATGAGGTGTTGTTGTGAAATGAAGAGATTATGCATAATAATTGTTGAAAGTGACGAGATAGTGGAGATTATATTTCTTTTGATATTGATTTAATGTGTGTGTGTTTTCCCTATTATTATGTTATGACCAAAATTCTCACCACTTTATTTGTTGTGTTGT
Organism: Medicago lupulina; assembly: GCA_958299785.1. NCBI lineage: Eukaryota > Viridiplantae > Streptophyta > Magnoliopsida > Fabales > Fabaceae > Medicago > Medicago lupulina. The sequence continues at coordinate 78,184,652 of OY283139.1, forward strand.
TTTCCTTTGTGGTGGTTGTACTTTGAGTACAAACACACAAGTTGTACTTTGTGTTGTATTGATTTAAGCTCGTGATGAAATAACATTTACGAAACGATATTGTTTTTGTCATACGAGCTCATATTCTGCTGTAAACTATAAGGTATAAGCTATCCTATATGTCTTACCAAACAAAGCCTTGAACTATGAGTTTCCACACTTAAGAACATTAACTAATCAAGTATTGTGCCACACTCTAATTGGGCGTGCCATAAATAATCTAGCAATTTAAACAACATTCAATACTATATTACTTCTTAACCAAGTTGTTTGGACTCTAATGACAAAAAGCTCTTTCCATGGACGTACCTGGGGAATACCAGGTTCGATTCCTAGGAGGAAAAGTGCACATGCTTCTACGCATAAGCCGGATTAGTCACCCACCTTTGGTGGGTCGGAAACCGACGTGAAAGAAAAAAAATACTATATTACTTCTCTAATCTCATGCCAGATTTAATAACTTTAATAACATGTATTTATATTCTGATGGATTTGTATGGTCCTTAATTTTAGGGTCAATTTAAATAATTTATTAAGCCACGTGCTTTTTATTTTATCATTTTATGAAATATACTATTAGATGTCATTTCACGTCTGCCATGTTGGCCTAACGAAGCCTTGAGTTTTGCTTGAGGCATTTATTTCAACAATCGTTAAAAAAATAGAGTGTACAAGTTGTCAAACGACCTAGACTCGATAAGGATATCTTTGATGATATGTTCTCTATTATGCCACACTTGGGCATCTGCCATAATCCAACTGTTAAGTCAATAGTCAATACTATATTACTTCTCTAATGTGAATATGGATTTGTATGGTCAAGTTAAATAAATCATCATGCGACGTGCTTTTTATTTTATCATTTTTACGTAAAAATATTAAGATATCCATTTCACATCTAGCCATGTTGACCTGATGAAGTTTCTTGAGTTTTTCTTTAGGTATTTATTTCTACAACCACCACCTCTCAAAAAACATATATTATACAACTACTATTTCTCTTTTCTCAATTCATCATAGATAGATAGAACAAAATGAGAAACATTACAAAAGCATCATGCTTCATTCTCTTCTTTTCTTTAGTATCACTTCATGTTCAATGCCGTTTTCTTCCAAATAAATTGATTTCCAATGGAGTTGATGATGTTCAATCAGAAGAAGATTCATACCTACTTCTTAAACATGATAATGAGAAAGGGGTTATTATTGAATCTTCTTCTAATTCAGAGGAGTATTGTAAGCAAATGTATGGGTTTTTGCCATGTTCCAATAACATTCTTGGTCATTTATTTCTGATTTTGGTTTATGAGTACTTGTTGTTCCATGGAGAATCATATTTGGCTGCTGGAGGTGAACAAATCTTCAAGATTCTTGGTCCAGGTGTTTTTGGTGCTAGTGCTTTTGATATTCTTGGTGCCCTTCCTGAATCCTTAATTCTTCTTGGTATGCTAGCAGTGCTATACTTCTTTTTTTCTTTTTCTTTTTTAACTAAATCTCTTTAGTTGCTTCCTACTTTCAATATGGTTGGTTTTTTTGTGTTCGGAATTTGAACTAAGACCTTAGTATACATTGTCTTTACTAACTGAGCTAAGCTCACCGAAACTACGTATGGTTGGTTTATATATGATATATGTATGCATTATATATATATATATATATAAACACTCATTTCAATAAAAAAATTATTTCAAAAAAAAAATTCTTATTCCATATACAAATATGCCACGTCGTAAACTTTTTTTATTAAGATATGCCTCTTTGTATAATTAGTTTTTTTTTTTTTGACAAATCTTTGTAATATTAGTTAGTCCCTATACTTTTTTTCATTCATTCGAGTCCTTGAAAAACAAAGAAAAGCTTTTAGACCTCATTATTTTATTCTGGTTCGTATGATATATGAATCATGTTGAATTCGCGCTAAAAATATGTCATATTTTACATGCTAAACATTACTATCTAAATAAAAATGATTATGTTTATCGCGTGAGCTTAATTCACTTCGTAAATGATAATACATAATATATAAAGGAGTTAGAGTTTGAACCTCGAATACCCCATTTATTCAAAATGATTATGTTTAGATGCATTTATGTAATGTAGGCATGGCAACAAAACCCAACCCGCAGTTACCTGCCCGAACCAAACCTAATTTGACGGATTTTCCCCGTTTTGACTGGGTTTGGGTATGGGTATGGGTTTTCCTCGATTTCAAAATATGGGGGTATGGGACGGGTAACGGGTATATAGGTACCCACCCCGAACCCATACCCATACCTGTCCCAAATTTAAAAATTACTTTATCTTGATATGTCATGTTATTTTGTTTGATAATTGTCATGTTAATAAAAACCACCATCAACTAAAAAATGTTAAAGTGAGCGTATTGTTGGATAATGTATTACAACGTTGTCTTGGGGATGCAAAAATACTTCTATTTTTTATTAAAAAAATTATACAATGCGAGGACGGGGATGGGGCGGAGATACCTGAACCCGTCAGGGACGGAGATGAGATTTAATTTTTCATCCCCGTTGAATATGGGTAGGGTAACGAGTAAGTATATGAGAATAGGGTATGGGGACGGGGAAGGTAAAACCCGTCCCCACCTCGCCCCATTGCCATGCCTAATGTAATGTGGATTAAACAGTAGATTTAATTTAAGGCTAAATTTAATTGGAGAAGTAAAAAAACTACAAATTTTAACTTCAACTAAAATCAAGTCTACAAATAAAATTAATTATCCTTTAAATCATTCAAACATAGTAAAATCAATTCTACAACCTCTAAAACCATTTTTTACCCTCCAAAATTAAAATTATCTCTCGTAAATCAAAGAATACCTCATATGTACCAAACAATAAAATAAATGTACACACAAGAAATATTACACGAGTACCAAATTGGAGAGAGTCTTCACAATGACATGACATAGCCCTCTGCTTATTCCATCTCCTATGTGGAGGTGGTCACATCTAAACCAATTAAAAATAAAATCGCAAACTGAACAAAAAAAATAATCAAAAAACACACAACTAAAATTTATTAGATGTTTTTAGATGACTAAGAAACTAACACTAATTTCATGTTTGGCGTTATTCTAGTGATATGCAAAGCCTCACTTAGAATTTACCAAAACTATAAGATAAGTTTTATTAGGAGACAAGCAAATAATGTTGCTCATTTGTTAGCTAGAGCATCAATATCTTAGGTTAGTTCTCAAATTCATGATCATATGTCATTTTGTATTGAGAAAGTTATTATTAATGAAATAAGTTGATTTTGTTTGTGTAAAAACAAAATGCTTAGTTCAGATCATATTTTAGATTTATTTTTCAAAACAGAACCAAACCGCACCGAACTGCATTCATAAATATTAGTACTTATTTATTTCATCATGGTATAATATATTGCATTAATATATTATTTTATGGTTATTAATTCTTTAATAATACTTATTAGTTAAATTTAATCTATATTTTATTGTTTTATATGTTTTAAACATAATCGACTATTTTCATTCATAAATGTTAATATTAGTAAGTTATATTTTGCATCAAACTTATGATTTTACTATGTCTTATAATATTAATTTTAATAGATATTTTCAAAAAATTGTAATTTGGATGTCCAATAACATATCCAAATTAAATCGCATAAAATTGGATCGGATCGGAAGTTCTTTTAATGATAAATTTTTATTATGTTAATTGTTAGTTATTTTACCCATTATAAGAATTTGAACCCTGAACCTTAAATTCTTTATAATCTCTTAGCTCAATCAAGTGAGTCACATATCGCCCCTAAATATATCTTACACACACACACACCAACTTAATTATTTGTATGTTTGTTATATGTCAGTTACTGGACTTTCAAGTGATAAGGAAAGTGCACAAGAGTCTGCTTCCACTGGAGTTGGTTTGTTAGCTGGATCATCCATCTTGCTTCTCACAGTTGTGTGGGGGACTTGTGTTATTGTTGGCAAGCAAAGCTTACGAAATGACTCTCATTCTTTAGATACCTCAAATTCATCAACAAGAAGAATAAAACAAGCTTTGACTGGTTTGCTCTTGATTCTATCTCTCTGTTTAAATCCCGTAATAATTAAACAATCACATGTTTATATTTATACATTAATTATATCTTACTATGTAAATATGTCATAACATTATTTTCTAGAGTTCAATTTTGATATACTCAAACGTAAAATTTTACGTTATCAACAAATCACATATTTGACTTTAGAAGTAGTTACGATTAAAGTCAAATGTTATAATATATGACATCTATGATTGATTTAATGTGTGAAAAATCTTTATATTGATGATGTATATGAACTAAATCACATTTCGAACATGATGTATGTGTAAAGCAATATTACATGCATTCTCGAAACAAACCTAAGCATTGCATACCTAAAGTTTCGAATTCTTCAATTAGGATTAACTAGACTCCTTTTCAGTTGTTTGATGTGAATCATTAATGTGTACTTTTTTTTATTGGATTTATCATAGGTTATGGAATTACTATGGATGTCGACACTAGAAAGATGGCAAGAATTATGCTTTTCTCTGTTATACCACTCCTCATAATGCAGATTCCTACATTGTTCCAATTCTCTACAACATTACACAATGTGACCTTGATGATTTCTCTCATCATTGCTGTCACTTTTCTCGTCTCATACTTTATTTATCAGGTTCGTCATCCACTTACGCCTATTTGCATATAAGTTGATCCTTAAATTGACTTTGTCTAGTTGTTAAATACCATTACAATAGTCCATAAGTGTTTGCTCCATTGGTAAAAATAGTGAAACCGCTAGGTCGTACAGCGTAACTGAGGTTTAAACTTCAGCTCCTTGTATGAGTTTCCAATGGCTACTGTCATTTCTTCTATCTACCAAATATATATAGACACACACACACACACACAATTACAATATACAAATAGGTTGTAATCTAAGTTGTGTTTTAAACCTTAATATTGTAAGAATCACATTTAAATGCAACTAATACAATCTCAATCGCAGTGGTAGACACATTATACGATACCAATCTTGATGTCATAGCAAATTGCAGTTGTATACTATTTTATAAAAACTAGTATCCAATTATACAATACATTAATTTGGAATTGAAGATGAAACATATCTCTCTCAATTAATTATCCAATTTGGAATAGACTAGTTTGATTCTCTTATTGATATTTCTCAATGTCAAATTGTCTTCTTATATAAATCTAATGATATGTGCAGATCTTTAAACCTCAGATAGAGAAAACAAGATTAGAATACATAAAGCATGATGAATTGATTTTAAGAATCTTTGAACGTGTTGAAAAGCAAACTCTACAAACGATCCTAACTGAGGATGGAACTCCTGATGTAGATGCCATAAATCGGTGAGTCAGATTTCAGGGAACATTTCTCAATAGATTAAAGGTTGCTCGGATTAGTTTATTTGATTTATCTTCTAGCATAACCACCTGTGAATTATGATATAGTTTGAGAGAACTAAAAAAAACTGTGACATGTTATATGTTGTTTTCAATTTATTTCCATAAACTCATTCTCTTGAGGTTACAGGTTCATACTCTTACATGTGAGCTAACATCTCATGGACAAATTGATTTTATTTTATTTTATTTTATATGAAAACAATTTGATTTTAGTTTATCTTTTGCTATAGAAATAACTCATATATAACCAATTATATGATAAACGCTATTGGAAAACAATTTCCCTTAGTTTTTACATACATAACCAAAATAGTGTACTTCATCGTGCAGGCTATACCATGAATTCAATCAACATGGGAGAGAACACTTGTCACCTTCTGATGTAAGAGAGTTGTTGTTTGGGAACAATTTAACCAGCACAAATATTAGAGATGAGCAAATAACAGACATGTTAAAAGTTTTTGACCAAAATGGTGACCAAATTATAACCAAGGAAGAATTTGTTAATGGCGTAACAGAATACTTTAACCAAACAAAACATGCTTTGGATAAACAATACCTTCCCAAAGAAAATATGAGCAGAATGTATCAGGTATTTATTGTAATTCACAGTGTGACATAATTGTTATACATTATGAATCATATTTTCCTTGAAAAATCTACTAAAATTTGAAATAACACAGGATTTTAATCCTTTCCTAAGTAAGCAGATACTTAGACCTTGTTTGGATAAACAACTTAGTTAAATGCTTATACCATAAGTGTTTATCACCTAAGTGTCTATGTATAAAATATTTCTATGAGAAAAGATAAAATAAAATCAATTTTTTTATATAAATTATAAGTTGTTTTCATAAGCTATCTCAAAAAGCTTATGGAAATAAGCTGAAAACAGCTTGTTGATGTCATAAGATGTTTTCAATAAGATATCCTAAATAGTATCACATGTGGTTATGTCAGTAGATAAACTCAAATAACACAATATAAACTTATTGTTTTATGAACAGAGTTTTATCAAACCATGGATTGAACACACAAGAAAAGAGCGTGAATTGAAAGAACATCTTATTTCTGGACTCTTAAGTCATGCTCAGAGTGATAGGGTTGGTAGGCTGCTCAAAGATGATGGTACACCTGATAAAGATGCTATCAAAAGGTCTACATGTTTATATTTTTACACTAACAGTATATATGAATTAAATTAAATAATTCATGATCTAGTAATGACAAAACATAAATTTTAAATGTTTTTTATGCATGTTCTCTTGGCAACTATGATGCAATAGGTTATTTGAGGAAATTGATAGCAATGACGATAGAAGTGTTTCGAGATCTGAGTTAGAAAATGTAGTGAAGAAGATTAAGTTTGGTAAGACTGCAGAGGAAGCAGTCACAAAATTCCTTCAAGTTCTTGATGTCAATGGAGACAATGAAATTAGTGAGACTGAATTTGTTGATGGTATAACTGAATTGATAAAGACATATTTTGGAGAAGGTGCTAGCTCGCAATCTCCTCATCATGAAACTCATCAAGTATTTCCCTTATTCGTTTACTCAAATATCTTGTCATACTCAATTTTCACAAACGGCGTTTTGACACGTCAATTTGACAACAAATTGGATAGTTAACGCAATTTGTTAATGCAATTTACATATGTGGTTAATTATGTTGAGTGAATGGTTAATGACTATAAAAGGTACCAAAAATTATTAATCATCCACTAAACGCCATTAATTACGACATTGAACATCATTAACCACAATTTTCTAGTGTTTATGTAAACGCGATATTCATTAACTATTCAAATTGTGTTTAAATATACATGATTTCCATGTGCTCAAATATAAACAACATTCATTAGTCACGATTTGTGTTATAACCTAAAAAACATGGTTGATGACGTTCAAAATCATGGCTAATTAAGCTCAAGTGATGGTTAATGAGTTACGACATTTTGGTATATCAATTATCCATCCATTGAAAGCAATTAACCATGCATTTGAAATACATTAACCATGCAAATTGTTGTAAAAATAACACAACTCTTCAATTTTTCTACAATTTTTACAAAAGATTAATTAAATGATTGTGTGTTAGACATGGGAAGATGTTGAGAAGGTAATGGAAGAGAATCAAACCAAAGGGGTGACTGCATGGTTAGAAGCTATAGCATATGTGGTGTTGGGAATTACTATGCTGTCCCTTCTTGCAGAACCTCTAATAGCAAGTGTTCAAAAATTCTCTGAAGCTGCAGGAATTTCATCATTTTTCATCTCTTTCATTTTAGTCCCTTTGGCTACAAATTTTAGAGAAGCAACCTCGGCGATCAAAGAAGCTAGCCACAAAAAAAGTGGTAACACTTCTCACACAATGTATGAGGTTAGTCATGTTTCTCTCTCGGTCCACTACAACATATATGACATTTAGTAATATTTGAAAAATGTTACTAAGTATAAAAAAAAAAAAAAATGTTACTATTTAAAATTAGTAATATTTGAAAGTGTTAGGTAAAGCCTATGTTATGTTGCTAAATGGCTTAAGGATCTGTCCTCGTGAGCTTAACTCAGTTGGTATGGACAAATGCATAATATATGCAACCTCTGGGGTTTAAACTCCGGCCACCACAAAAAAAAAATGGTTCAAGGACCTGATTATGATTTTTTTAGTTTAGTGACTTATTTATAAATCCTCAAATAATTTGAAGGTTTCTATAGTTATTAAACATTTTAGTTATGAATAAATACTTATCTAAAGATTTGGGTCAATGCAGATTTACGGAGCAGTGTTTATGAACAACATTCTTGGCTTTGTGGTGATATCTATTCTTATATATATGAGAGATATCACTTGGGAATTTTCAGCTGATGTATTGGTGGTGGCAATTATTTGTATTGTGATGGGTCTCATCACTAGTTTTCGTTCCACTTTTCCTCTGTGGACATCCTTCCCAACATACTTCTTGTATCTGATATCATTGGTTATGGTTTTTGTTCTTAAAGATGTTCTCAATTACATGTAATGTACTTAATTTTGATTTCAAGACAAAATGAAATAAAAAGCCCTAGATGTGGTTTATTGGATAATATTGTGTGATCCTTCATAGTCAGAATACTTGATATGAATTCTAACCTTGTTGTTGATTCCTTCATTCAAAATTAATTGAGATAAATAATTGAGATTGAGACAATGTAAGTTAGTTAAATTTGTAAGAATTCAGCTTAAATTCCAAAGAACTTGTGTGAGTAATATACAAGTACCTCTCAATTAAGAATCAAAGCATTGAGACTTCTCTGACCTTGATGAGCTTTGGGGTCCATTTCACCTAGACTTTTCATATAAAAAAATATAACGAAGAGAATGAAAAATTAGTAGATTTTTTCAAACAATAATAGAAATAGACATTAGACCCCTTAGTTGTGTAGTCCATACTTGTACTATAGGTTGATCGAAATACTCAATTCATATCTTCATAACCTTTATGAAATTCACTTTCCCAAAAATGGGAATGTCTCCCACTAACAAGGTGTGACACTCATGCGATTTACTAGTATTTTGAAAAACAAGCGAAACACCTTAATGAAAGTTGATGAACAAAGCTTGGTAATAAATTCCAATCCAAGGTCGGACCTTGAGGTGTGTAAAGAGTTCATTGAAACTGGGCCTCTCTGAGGTATGGGCTTCAAAAAAAACTTATAGCCTAGTACTACCCCACTATTTTTTTTTAGGGTGGTTTGAAGTTCCTCATATATACGGTAGTGATTTTTATCTTGGGTGTACCACACACACACACAAATATATATATATATATATATATATATATATATATATATATATATATATATACGGCACCTTGTATTTATCTTTTAAAAAATTTAAATAGAACATTGTTCTTTTAAAAAAAATACATTTTATTTTATTTCGGGCCTCTTTTCACTCTCAAAGTTGAGCCTCTGAATTCGTAGGAACGGTCCTGTTCCAATCTAATGCACTTTTCAAGAATATTTTCGAGATACTTTTAGAGTAACTGGGTTATAATATGAAGCATTGACATAATATGATACTGTTCTATTTTATGTAGATTGGAGAAAAATAATGTAAATAAGCAGGGGGAAAATTCTGACGATTTTTGTGCAAAGCACGGCTTTGCATCGTCCTAAGGCCAGCCCAAGGGTAAGGTCATTAAAGCCCTTGTTTTAGGCCTGTCAACAAAAAACAAATTCATCAAATTTTATAAACAAAAAGACCTCATATGTAGACGAAAAAGGCCTCATATTATTAAAATTTGCTTTAGGTCTCACATACTTTTGAAGATTATTGAACCGCCCTGCATAATCCACACTCAGGCCGTGGGTTTGTGTTTTTCCTGTAAATATAGTCATTTCCACGCATTCTATTGCAAGCCTTGTGAGTTGTGAATTTTGCGCAACAAATTTTTGGCGTCGTATGAATATGATGGAGAGAGTTTATGTGTGGATAAAACTGATCCCCAATGCAACGGATCATTGTAGTCAATAACTATATTTCTTGAAAGGGACACCAATATCATGATTTTTACCTTAGATTTTGCCAAAAAGTTTGCTCAGAGTACCCCTTTGGAATTTAACAATGAGCCTGGGGAATTTCCAGCCTATGCCTATGATGCTGCATGGTCTGACTCTATCCAAGAGCAGCAAAATCAACAGACAAGGATGTCAAGTTTTGTTAGATAAGATTGTGATTAATGATTTTACACACTTTTCAGGTTGCCATGGCACATATAATTGGTCAAGCAAGTTCTTTTAAAGGTAAGAATTATTAATATTTAGTGTTCTAGACTTTTGGTCTGACTCAAGCTCAATATTATACCATTCTCAAACTATTTAAGTCTCACATCATCACCTATCAATATAGACTGTTTTTTTTTTCCATTCTATGAGATTCTGGAGAATCTCATAGGATAAAAAAAGCAATGACCATCGATATATCCCTCAATCAAATTGTATTTATACTTCTCACCCAAATTGTTTGAATTTCCTATACTCTTGCTTGTTAGCATGAACCAAGCTTTTTATTGTTGTCTAATAACACTTGTTTCAACTTAAATTAAAAGCAGATCATAGAACATGATTATTCATGAGGCCTTTTACAAATACCATGTGGATTATAATAGCGGTCATGATGATAATGTTTTACAAATATTTGTAGGTCCCAATATGATTACCTTTGCTGAATGAATTTTGGGAGATGCAAAAGCTCTAACACAACTACTACTTTAACTTCTGTCCTTCAAGTTAAAATTTACATAAAAGCATTACAACTATTCTATCTATTCAGTTGGAATTATCCAAATACATGAAAAAGTTGCATGATTTTCTTCTTCAACCACCACTTTGTAATGTGACAGCTTGATGTCATAATCAAATAAATTCCATAATCATCAAAACTTGAAGGAAATTGTATTTGACTAGAAAAGTAGACTGCTGTTAATTAATTTTGTTTGCTTATAAAGCAGCACATGATTATTGAGATTCAGAAATTTGATGACACAAAATTTTGTACGTGTAATATTAAGTTTCATATGTAAAAGACAGAATTATGTTAGAGTGCACTTAATATTTTGTACAATTTTTCCAATATTGAAATGAACAACAAGAAATATGAATAATAGACAATTAGTCCCAAGTGAAGAAAAATACAAGAAAATTACATCAATCAAACACCACCTTCCTCCACAAAAAATAGGAGAAAATAAATCTCTAATAGTTTCCATTTCCATACATATATATCCCAATACAAACCCACTATATTTTGTCCCCTCTTATTCCACCCCAAAAAGAAAAAAAAATCATTGAGAATAATTTTGTTAAAAAAACAAAAACAAAAAAGTGTAATCATAAGAAATTATATCTTATAATTCCAAACCAATCCCAAATAATCACCTTAAAAAGGAAAATTGAAAGAAAAAAAAAGAAAAGAAATCATCAATCTATATTAAACCAATCCACATGTCAACTTCCTACCCTCCAATTACTCATAACTGTTTGTCATGGGCCCCACATCAACTTTGATAAGGAACACATCACATGTTAGGACCAAGGAACATAATACATAATCCACTTTTTTCTATATTTTTTTCTTTTCTTTTTCTCTTTCCCTTAACTGAGGATTTGCTCCTTGTGGGGATGGAAAGATTGTTGCTGTGACTGTGATGTTGGTGTTGGAGATTGAAGAGAATGGCCATTGTTAATGTTATTATTGACTGAATTTCCCATCTTTTGTATGTTTTGTTGGTGATAGATTTGCCTCAACCTTTCTATTTCCTTCTTTAATGCTTCTTGATGTGCTGATAAATGCAAAAGTATATATCAATATTATAAAAAACGGATAGATTATTGAATCACTGAGACATCTGAGTCATAATTTAACTGGTTCAATTAATCCACGACTACAATATAATTAAGATCAAATCAATCGCCGAATTAATCAGTTTCAATTTACTTGATTGAACTGATCGGTTCGGCCTAATTTTTGAAAATAAAATGTACACCAATTATCTCAATACGATCATTATTTAAAGTTCCTAAAGTAACTTTTTTTTTTAACATTAAAATATATATTTATATATTAAAAGTACAACCCCAATCATAAAACGATATTTAGGGACAATACAAACAAAACTCCACCTAGCCTGAAGAATTAGTTCCTAAAGTGACTAATTCACAAAGGATCGAATAAAAGAATTTTAATCTCATAATTTCAAAAATGTGCTTTTGTAGGGACATTTTCCATATGAAAAAATTCCAAATCTAACTAAGTGATTATCAACATCAAAATTATCCATGAAGATCAACAAACAATTCTAGGATATGACTTCATTATTTCACTAAAAATTTGAATTAGTCTTTAATATTTACCTTTCTAATTAGTGATAATTAGATCTTGTGTATAGATGTTATAAATTAATCAAGCTTTTATATATATATATATATATATATATATATATATATATATATATATATATATAAGAAATTAGGCATTGTACCATCTTTGAAAAGCTTGTCCTGGGCCAATGCTGCAATCCGTTGCTTTATGGCACTGTTGTCGACAGTAAGAATCATACGTTGATGGTCCAAGAATGCAACTCGTGGTGACAATGCTGAAACCTCCGTCTTCATTTTCACATTTTTCACAATTAATTCATTTGCATAAATCCAATTCATTTTCACATTTTTCACAAGTAACTAATTTGTATAGATCCAATTTTACATACAATATGAAAATATAAATTTAATCAAACTATTTATTCACCTGCAAAGATGTTACGCTCCTTTCAAGCTCAGAAATGTATTGTAGCTTTCTCACCCTTGACCTCTGAGCTGATTGCCTATTAGCCAAAATTCTGGTATATATACAAATGATAATAAGCAATTAGATTTGGCATCTACACACTTTCATTTTATACGTATATACTATATAATATAATATTTGAGTTTAGTTTTTCTGCAATGTCAAATGTTTACTATGTCTATGGTATTATAGTTGTGATTGATTAAATCCATAATTTTCATTCCAATGTTGTTGAGAAAACTTAATACGTACTAGTCTCATATAAGAATCATTTACTTATATTCCACATGGTTGCTTAAAACTTAAAAGTTAGTCTGGAACAACAAAACGCGTTAAGAGATAACAACTCCTAAAAAAAGTGATATAACTTACAAGTGTTTTCACTTAGTTTTCAAAGATAAGGATCTCTAATGTTAAAATTATTTACATTCAATGAATTTTAAACAAATTAATATCCAATTATTTTAAATAATTATAAAAACCATTTTATGATTATTTTTTTTTTTACTATAACAATTTAGTGTATAAATTGCTTATTATACCATGCATATCAATACAACAATTTTATATCCATCCAGCAAAAACTTTCTCAGTTTGATAATAATTTATTAATTTATCATTGAAAAATGTAACATACAGCAAGCCACGTACCATCAATTAACAGGGATTTTTTTTTCTCTTCAAGAAAAAACAATGGACATTTTTTTAATTTAAAATTTAACGTGTAAGACTGGGCCATCCATGCAAGAATTTTGTGGTAACTAAATTCTATGAACGAACTTATTTTAATATGAAATATCATAAATAGAACGTGCATGGGTGGTGGTGATTGGTGAAACCATTTACTATATCATATCATAGATAAAAATAATATTTGTTAAGATTATACTAAGATTACCTTTTGACCCTCTTGGGATCTACAACGGTTTCAGTGCAGGTGATGTTTCCGGAGGAAGATGGCGCCGCCGCCGCCTCATTTTTACACGAGCCGTCATCATCAACGGCTTCATCCTTAGGCTTCACCTCATGATGAAGATAATGCTCTTGAGGTTGTGCATCCAACACCATTGCCATTGGTTTCTCTTCATTATTGTTACTATTTTGGTCGGAGGATGGTGATGATGCGTTGGACGTCGATGACAACGGCAAAGGCGGGAAAGATACGCCGGCAACATTGTCAGAGAACATGGAAATTAATTGGTCATCATCCAGTCTATCAAATCCTCCACCACCGTCACCACCACTCCTGCAGTCTTCCTCGAGAAATGATGTCTCGAGGAAGGCAATAGAGTCACTGGCAGACCGCCTGTGAGCCCCTCGCCTTACCGAGGAGAAGTCGAGGAATTCGTCTATCCATGATGGTAATTGTTGTGATGGTGGTGATTGTTGATGGTCAGAAGTATTATTCTGGGTCGTGGCCGTGGCCGTGGTCGTGGTGGTGGTGATGTTTGACGTTGTGGATGATGATGATGATACCCTTTGGTGAGGAAAATATGGCCAATTTTGTGGTATGGTACTTGGTATTTTAGGAGGTAACTGTGCCATTAATCCCAATGAGTATGTGTGACCCCAAATATAGAGGAAGTTTAACCGAAATTTTTGGTCTTGTGTTATGTATCTTATAAGTGTTTGTGTTTTTGAGAAAAAATAGATAAGAAAAGAGAGAGAAATCTCAACAACCTAACCAACACACAAACAACCGCAAATCTTTACTTCAAAATCTTGTTTTCGGGCTTCTAAAAGTAGTGGGAGACAAGAGAGAGGAGTATATTAAAGAGATATGATGAGAGGCAATAACACCTGCACCATATTGTGTCATGTACAATACACAATTATGATGATATGTTTTTCTCTACCCTCTATATTTTTTTCTTAGATTATGGTATATGTGTGTAATGTAATATGTAATTGATTGTATGTATTGTTTTTCTAACAAGGTCCTAAGGTTTTGGAGAGAGAGTGGAAAGAAGGGTCACATGGGGAGGGATATTAGAGACAGCTAGCAACAGCTAGGTGGTGAAAGACTCAACGGTTTTAGTGGGAAAATGGCAGTGTAGTTTAATAACTAGAGGAATCGGCAACCACGTGCAGATGTGACCTCTTCATTTGGCATCCATTATCTCATCTCATCATAATATTATTGTATTATACATCATATATAAATAAGCATTCATCCCCCAACTTTGTCATGGAATGGAGAGAAATTATATTTTGGCATAAAACTTCAAGGTCAAGTCTATAATACACAAGAAATGTAAGTCTTTTAAGTTCAATCATGTGTAAAGTTATTAAAAGTTGATAACATTTTAAATGGCTAACGCAGTTTAAATATATCGTTAATTATATATTTAAAGGATAATGTTATTTATAGCGAGAACTTGTATCACAACCGTATAGCGAATGACGTGTACTTCTCTTTTGCCATTGATTTACTTTAATATAGGATAATGCTACTTATAGCGAGAACTTGTATCACGACCGTATAGCGAATGACGTGTACTTTTCTTTTGCCACCAAAGATAGTCAATGTATATAATAATGTCTTAATTTAATCATCAATTTCCATAATATATTTAATAAGTACGATAATTTTTAAGATTATATTTGAATATAAATTGTGATTAATAGATATCATGTATAATTAAAATATGAAATGAATTTTTTTTCAAATATTATATCTTCTAGAGAAATTCAATTTAAAATGAATAAATAGAGTGTCTGGAGTTTAAATCTTCACCCCTATATATATATATATATATATATATATATATATTATGCATTATATCTTATCAAATGAGATAAGCTCACGGGGATAATCATACATTGAACACAATTCGAACGGTTATAATAGGTATCATGTATATTTGGACATCTAAAATTGTATTTATTTTTGGTATAAGAGAGGGAAAATTGTATTTATTTGTGTCAAGTGGCCGAAAAATGAACTACGGCACTATATTATATTCGTTAATCATTAACTAAACATAATTAATGTAACCATTTCTTTGGTGGGAAGCTTGTATGAGGTTGGGAAAATTATTAGCAAATATATTGAGGAATGTTTTTGGTAGTGTAATCTCATATACTGAATCTGATTTTGTGAAAGGAAGATAAATTCTTGATGGCATTTTGGTTGCAAATGAGGTGGTAGATGAGGCTAAAAAATTGAAAAAAGAACTATTATTGTTTAAAGTTGATTTTAAAAAGGCATATGATTTTGTGGATTGGAATTATTTGGATGACGTTATGGGTAAAATGTTGTTTCCTACTCTTTGGAGGAAATGGATGAAAGAATGTGTTACCACGGCTACATCAGCGGTCCTTGTTACTGGTAGCCCCACAGAGGAATTTCCTTTGGCTCGAGGTCTGCGCCAAAGGGATCCCCTCTCTCCCTTTATGTTTCTTTTGGCGGCAGAGGGTTTACATGTTATGATGGATTTGATGGTGACCAGTAATATTTTTCTGGTTACAAGGCTGGTCGGAAGCGAACTCTATTTCTCATCTTCAATTTGTAGTTGATACGCTCATTTTTTTTTTTTATAGAAGTTGGGCTAATGTTCGGGTGATGTACGTCGTTCTTTATCCTTTTGAGGTTATGTCTGGTTTGAAGGTTAATTTTCACAAGAGTGAGTTGGTGGGTGTAAATGTTAGCCGGTCTTGGTTACTCGAGGTGGCAGCAATTTTGAATTGTAAGGTTGCTACTTTGCCTATCTTGTATTTGGGCCTTCCTGTTAGTGGAGATTCTCGTCGGTTGACTCTTTGGGATCATGTTGCTAGTCGTATTAAATCTCACCTATCTAGCTGGAAAAGCATACATTTGTCTTTTGGTGGTCGTCTTGTTCTTCTTAAGTTTGTCCTGACCTCGCTACATGTCTATGGTCTTTCCTTCTTCAAAGCTCCCTCGGGTATCATCTCCTCTATAGAATCTCTTTTAATTCGTTTTTTTTTTGTGTGTGGGTGTGAGGATAATAGGAAAATTTCTTGGATTGATTGGGAGTTCATCTGTTTGGATAAAGAGGTTGGCGGTTTGGGGGTAAGGTGAATTAGGGAGTTTGACTTGGCATTGTTGGATAAGTGATGTTGGAGGTTGTTGGTGGATAGAGAATGTATGTGGTTTAGACTTTTCACAGCTAGATATGGCCTAGTCATGGGGCGGCTACAGGTTGGTGGTCAGGAGGGGTCGGTGTGGTGGAGGGAGATGGCTAGCATCCGTACATGGTGTTGGTTCAGTGATGGGTAGTTGTTTTTCCGATAATGCTTGCATTTTTGTCGGTAATGGTGTTAGTACTTTATTTTGGTTAGATAGGTGGTGTGGTGATGTTCCTCTTCGGGATAGGTTTTTCCGCTTGTATGATTTATCTGAGAATAAATTGTCCATTGTGGCGCCGATGTCTACTAGGGTTGAGGTGAGGGAGGGGAGGCTTGGAAGTAGAGAAGGAGATTATGGGCGTGGGAGGAGGAAATGGTAGTGGAGTGTAGGAATTTATTGATGATCGTTGTCCTGCAGATTGATTTTGACGATTTTGGAAGTGGGTCCCTGATCCAGCTGTTGGGTATACAATCAGTGGGGCTTACTGCAGTCTTACAGAAAGGATGTACCCTCATGATTTCGTCCTCGCGACTCTCTTATGGAGGAAGGATATCCCCTTGAAGGTCTTGGTGTTTGCTTGACGGCTTTTTCGGAAGAGATTGCCAACTAAGGCAAATTTATTTCGAAGAGGGATTATTCCTCATGTCTCTCAAATGTGTGTTGTTGGTTGTGGTCTACAGGAATCAGAGCATCATTTATTTTTGACTTGTAGTCTCTTTGGTCAGATTTGGCAGATTGTTAGGAATTGACTTTGCGTTCATTCAGCGAATCCATCTAACATTCTTGATCATTTTCATCAGTTTGGCACTTCTTCAAGTTATGCTAAATCAAGGTGTTCTTTTATGCATATGATTTAGTTGTCTAGCTCTTGGGTGATTTGGAAGGAAATAAATGATATGTTTTTTCGTGGTAAAGACAATTCTCCTATTCAGCTTTTGGAGAGTATTATATTTCTTTTCTTTTGGTGGTATAAAGCCAAATACGGTGCTTTTCATTATAGTTTTTATAATTGATGCCAAAACCCTTTTATATGTTTAGGTATTTGCTAACTTGTGTTTTATACCGTTGAACTTGTGTTGTTTTCTTTTTTTTCTTCTTTGGCACATCTTGTGTTGGGGGAAGATAGTCAGCTAGTAATAATATATCTCATTTTAACCTCTTAAAAAAAATATTAATGTAACCAAAAAAATTAAACATAGTTAATCATATGTTTGAATTATACCAACAATCAAATTTACTATCGAAATTTGACACAGATTTGTGTCAAAATGACACCGCTCTCGTATTCTTTTAACCTATAGCTAAATAACAATAGAAAATTGGTATAGTTAACTATGGCATGGACGGATGGCACTTTGGTGTCTTTGGCTTTGGTGCATTTGGGTGCCATTAGTTCATTTTAAATGAGAGAGAATGTTGGATGAATGATTAAAATAAATTATTTAGATGAGAGAGAATGAATGATTTAGAGAGAGATAGAAACAAAGGCACCAAAGACACCGAAGCTAAAGGCACCGAAGTGCTACCGAGCATGGACATCTTGTGTCTTGTTCAAGTACTTAAAAGTGGGATAGTGGCACCTTTCAATGTTAGTCGAGGCCCTCTTGCTTTCACATGCTCATTGCATCATTGGAACCATTCATTACTCTTTATAACCATCATATGCAGCAATATTCTACAAATCGCATCTAAACTCATAAACTCGAGTTTACATTTTTAGAGATCAAATTAAAATTAAATATGAAATAACAATATCTTTTTGGTAAAATTGGATTTACGGCTGAGTTTAAGCGAGTTAAAATGAGTAAAATCGTGTAAATTCATCTAAGATTACAAGAATACTCTGCTTTTACCTTTTCAGAAAAGAAAAAAAAACTTTCAAGGCTAATTTTATTTTTTAACCATTTTTTTTAGCCCACACTTTTCTCAAATATAACATTTCTACTTCTCCTTCCATTCTCAAAGCTTCCATCTGACACCCTAAGTCCCTAATGGACGGGTTCCGACGCCAGTAAGAGGATTCTGACACAAGAAAGGTGATTTTGATGCCGACAAAGTTAGTGTTTTCTTATTTCACATTCAAAACAAAAATGTCATCGTTAGCGCTTTCAACAACAAAGATTGAACTTCAATATTATATTGGCATATATATGTCATGTATACAATAATTTTTATATAGCTTAAGATTTAGGTAAAACCCATACGAATTTATGAGTCAATTTTACTTAAGTAAAACAAGTTGAGGTTAACTCTCGAGTTGAAAAACCTTGCTATGAAGGGAAGAAAACTAGTTTTCTAATTGGCATGCATGTTAGACCATCCCAATGGAGAGGTTTGACTTCATAAACATTGGTATCTCATGTGTATTTCTATTAAGAAGAAGATTAAATATTGTAGAGTTTAATGAATATAGGGCTCTGGAGGGGAGAAATTTGGAGTGCTGAGTCTATATTTTGATACATGATTGTTATTTAAACAAATTAAAAAAATGACGATATTATATGTTTATGTATCATGTTGTTCTTAAAAAAAGTATTAAATATATTAAAATATAGACTCAACTTTCCAAAGTATTCTCCTCCAATATACAACTCAGTTTGCAAGTTTAATTTAGAAGGATTTATAAAGAAATACTTTGAAGGGGTAAATCTATATTTAATATATATTTGATATTTAAAAAATTGAAAGAATAACATGATACATACATGAGCATACAATATCATGTTGTTCTTTTAATTTTTTCAAAATCATCAAATATATATCAAAATATAGATTTAACTCTCCAAATATATTCCATCCAAAGTCCTTAAAAAATCAACTCGCTAACACACCCTAAAAGACGGGAGTCAAATTCACTCATATAAGTGCAATGTTCGTAAGAGAATAAAAATTAAAACACATAGGTTTATTCTATATATTTCTCATTGCAAATCCTACCAATTTTACATTATTAATATTTTAGATTTAATTGTATGTTTGATCCTTTATGTTTATTTTAACTTTTAAATTGATCTCTTACGTTTTAAAAGTTTTAAGTTAGTCCAAAATATTACTAATGTTGCAATAAGTTACATTTCAGTCACTTGGTTGGCTAACTCTGTTTGAAATTCGCACATGACTAACAGAATACATATGTGGTTACACACTTGTATAATTAAGTTTTTCTTTTTCAAAATGCCACATAAGACAGAATTTTGATTTTGTCTCATACACGATGCGCAACGCCGTTTGTTATTTTTGTGCTAGGCGTGTTACAAGGGTTTTGGACCTCCATTTAAGCTTCTCTCACTTTTTTTGTGTAATCGATGAAATCAAAGGAGTAAACTTTTAAGAATCCTAAAGGTCAAAGATAGAGGGTATATAGATGAGATTCTTGAGTTAGAAAACATTGTAAACGTATTGGATTGGTGAAAATCTTCGACTTTCCTAAATTGTTGGAGAAGATGATGATGCTGGAAAGATATTGTGAATATCTTCTTACAAGATATGATTTACAATTATTTTTCCTATATTTGTTTTGTTTTATTTATCTGAATATTAGGTGGAATTTTGAAGAAAAATAATAATAATTATACAAGTGTGAGTCCACCTGGGGATTATGTTAGCCATGTGTGAATTTCAAATGGAGTTAGTCAACCAAGTGACGGAAAAGACTAACTTATTGCAACATGAGTAACAGTAAGATTAACTTGAAGCTTTTAAAATATAAAAGTTCAACTTGAAATCTAAAATGAACATAGGGAGCAAAAATGAAATTAAACCAATATTTTATTATTGCTACATTATTTCTCAAAGGGTTATATATATTTGAGGAGGAATAAAATTATACCAATATAATATTACACTGCTCAATATCGTTTTACTTGATACATATTTTTTAAATTCGAACTTGATATATATAAAATGATATTGAGAAGTGTAACATATTTATTGCTACGTTATATCTTCAATCTCTCTCGTTCACTCATTCTCTCTTAACATTTTTGAAGGAACATTTTCTCTTAACATAAATGTTTTCTGTTATTAATTATAGTCTTTGCTTGTTAATGGAAATCCATGTTTCAAGTGTTAAATGAATTTTTCTTATGAGCTGACATTATTGAGATCTTAAATTAGTTGAATTGTTAATTTAACTATTTA
This sequence comes from Medicago lupulina, assembly GCA_958299785.1. Lineage (NCBI taxonomy): Eukaryota > Viridiplantae > Streptophyta > Magnoliopsida > Fabales > Fabaceae > Medicago > Medicago lupulina. The sequence continues at coordinate 78,205,708 of OY283139.1, forward strand.
ATTTTAATTTTAATTTGAGGTTATAAATTAGTTGATAAAGATTTGACATTAATTAAAGACTAAAAATTTAAATTATTAAATAAAAAATGTTTGAATGTATTAACAATGACACGTCATTAAAATAAAGTTGTTGCACTTGCCATATGGACTTCCTTTAAAAAGCGAGGACTAAAATTGGTGTCCAAATTTTTTGGGGTTGACGGAGGGTAAAGGTGCGGTTTAGATCTAGATTTTTTTGGTTTTTGGCGTCATTGTTGTTGCCGGTTTCTGGGTTCAACTATGGTGGCGGTGACGGAAAGTGGAGGTGTTGGTGGATAACACTGGTGGCCGAAAGATAGAGAGAAAGACGCTAGTTGGTGCTGGATGAGGTGAGAAAGGGACAAAGATAGCAGGTGGTGGCCAGTGGCCGGCGGAGGCATGACAGAGAAAGAGGAGAGGAAAAGAGAGTGGCTGAAAGTGAGAGAGACGGTTGTTTTTTTTTTCTTCTTTTTTTGAGAAAAGAGGGGAGTGTTGTATTGGTTTTTGTTGTATTAATAAAATAAATAAATAAATAAAATGTCACATAGAGGTGGTATATGAGAGGTATGGAAAAAAGGGTGTCAACCAGGGGTGGATGCATTTGTAGACTATGTGGGGTTAAAGCTCCACATGAAATTTTCCTGTTTTTTATAATAAATAAAACACGTGTTAAAAATAAGATCTTTTGAATGTTTTGTCAATTCAGAAATGACATTCTAGATTTTGATATATGAGATGTTAATCAAAAGTTCAAAATTAATGATATCGAAAAATAATTACAAGAAATGTGGAATGAGGGATGAGAAGAACTTATATTTAAAGTTATTAAAATTTGCAATAAGCATAATATTGATGTGCATGATACGGATGCACCGTATGCGCAAAGAAAGAAACCTAGACAATATTCTTCAACTTCTAGTGTTTCTAACTTGCTCTAGTGTTTCTAACTTGCATCATTATAAGAATGATTGTTTGTTTAGTATTTTAGATTTGCAGTTGTAAGAGCTCAATGTTAGGCTTGTTTATAAGGGTTTGTTTAACATGTGCAATATTGCATAAGGTAAGGCCTCTAAAAGTAGTAACTTTTCATTGTCAATTATTTATTAAAAAGTTATATATTTAATATAAAATACACAAGTTACATGACAAACTTACCATTTTAAATTTCTTAACATGTGAAAAATTGTCATGATAGAAAAAACTCTTCTTATTTTTAATATAGCTTGCATTATTGTTTCTTCAAATTTTAGCCTCACATATCCTAAATGTTTGGATCCGCCCATGGTGTCAACCAAACATAACCCAAAAAATAACGATTTCCTATTACATTGACACAAGTGTCACGAGCTCAATTTCCCAAATCTCCCATAACCTTCGTTTGATACTCCCTCTGTACCTAATTATATGCATTTTTTGAGAATTTTTTGTCCCTAGATATAAGCCCTTATATAAGTTACTAGATGCATTTATTGTTTTTTTTTAAAACATACTTGTAATTAATACTACTAACTTCTTTTGAAATATGAAAAGTCAAATTTAATACATATAAAAACAAATAATATTCACACATAAAATAGACACATTAATTATACAAACAACTTTTCTTAAAAAATATGAAGAAAGGAAATGAAACTTAATATAGAGACGGGGAAGTATTTTGCGATTAGAAAAAGTTTAGGAGGTTGAAGGTAGAGCCTCCCCTCTAACCACACATCATGTCAAAAGGAAGCCAACTCCCCCTTCCCGAGATCTTCAACAACGTCCTCTAAAAACCAATTAGGCAATGACCTAAGACTAAGCCCCAATAAGGAGATATCCCTTCATCAATAACAACATGCTCATGACACGTAATTAGGGGGAAGGGCATTGGTGTTTGCGGTGCGATTTGTTTCGATTTTGAGGCTAAATGTCATCTGTATTAGAAGATAAAAGAGCATGCAGTTTAGTTTGGTTTTGTTCGGTTGGGTTTTAAAATATAAACCAAACTAAACAAATGTAGTTTGGGTTGGTTCGGTTGATGCAATTTTTTGCGAGACAATTTTTTTTTTGTTTCCAACATTAAAATCAAAATAAAAAAGTTAAAAACAACTTATTTCCAACAATGTTTCAAATTTGATCCAATATACAATTTCATTTTTATCTAACAATGTGTAGTGAGTGTGAGTTAGAAGTCTCACATCGTTTAGAAAAGTGGAGATTGAACACTTTATGAGTGAGATGACCTATAAACCCATCTCCTTCAGGTTTTAGGTTAAAATGGGGTGTCTCTCTCCCTTGTGTGGTTACTTTTGCCTAATGCGGATGGTCCACCGGCCTCCCCTTGTGATCACAACAATGGTATCAGAGTTGAGGTTCGATGAAATGTTCAACCGACTCCTTGTATCGAAAGTCTTCCTAACTGAGTGCTCAGGCGAAAAATTTCGTTTAGTGCGTAGACATCAATGGTGGTGCAAGTACAAATGTATGCGGATGAAATAGATTTCTCTTGAGGGGTGAACATGATGAATTGATGGACTCACACTCAATGTGGAGATTGTTGTGTAGCAAATGTGAGTTAGAAGTCCCGATTAAAAAAGTGGAGGTTGAGCTCTTTATAACCGAAAAGTCCCACATCGATTAGAAAAGTAAAGGTTGAGCTCTTTATAACCAAGACGATCAATATAATCTCATTATCTTAAAACTTTTAGTTAAATTTTGGTGTTTCTCTCGAAGACTCTGTCTTCTTTATTAAATCAGAAATCACTTAACCCTTCTACCATGAGCAAAATTTAATTTTATAGAATCAAAAATAATTTATGTAGATTAATATCCAAAGGTGATTGATATAAGATTAAAGAGAAATGCTAACAACACACCTTCCAACACACTCTTTTTGATTGATTAAAATTCACATGAGACCCACCAAATATAAATGGGACCCACATGATTTGGTGAGACTCATGTGGATTTTTACCAATCAAAGAGTGTGTTAGAAAATGTGTGTTGCTAGCCTTCCTCAAGATTAAAAGATATTTTATAAAAGTCCTTAAAAAGTATCTGAGAAGCATTTGTTACCATTTATTATACAAACAAAAAGTACTTTATAGATTTTTATTAACTTTCATCATAAATTAACTTTCATTTTTGCCTCTTCTTCATCTGTCATTAATAATTGACAATGTTGCCTTGGATCAGTATTAATCTAGAATGATGGCATACAATCTCTGTCCTGTGGTTTGGATCAGATATGGCCTCCTAATTTATTACTAAATTAATAAAAGAGTATGCAAATGGGTTTTGATCATTCAATTGAGTATTTGGCAAGTTTGTGATGACTTGTATAATATAATATGTAAAAACAAGAATAAGGCATGCAGTGTGGGATCATTTAATTTTTCCCTTGTTTCTGCTTCACGGAATAGAAGATCTATAAGGGACAGAAATTAATTAATAGATAGTGGTATATTTTGAGGATAGAGGACTTTGGTTTATGGATGAGCTGTGAATAGAAAAGCTCTGTAAGAATCATGTACCCTCACTCTCCCATGTGAAATAGCCCAGCTTTATTTGCTTTGTCCCCAATCAGACTCACATGGGGGTATTTGTGTTCCTCCCTCCTTTCCCTCTCTGAAATTCTGGATACCTCCATCATTTCATGCTGGCACATATGTTCTATATATATTTTTTACAATAGTGGAGAAAGTACATAATTAGGACATGCTAATAATGATTAGAGGAAAAGGGGGGAATGCATGTTAAACTGTCTATCTATTGTTTTATAGTTTGTTTGTCTTTATATTTATTATTACTTGTACTATAGTAGTACTTTTGTGCAATAACGCGTTCCCCACTTTTAGAAATGTTTTTTCACAAGGTTTTGTTTGTTGATTTTTTTTTTGAAGGAAAATTGCTTAAAGTATTTTATTAAAAATAACCCTACTAATACAACGAGGGGTATTAAAATATATAACAGGACTAATTGATAAAAAGGTTTTTCCTACAAGTGCATGAGCAACCACATTTATTTGTTACCTAATAAACTCAACCCAAAAGTTTGTGAATTGATTGGCGAAGAGAGATTGACAAGCTGAAATAATTTGACCAAATTCAAAAACGTCAGCCTTATTTGCACGGATTGAATCTATGTAATTTTTATTTCAGAAATTTGTGACTAATATCTCGAAAAAATATTGAGATATATTGAAACAATTTGCTTTATTTCAAGAGTTAAACATTGATAATGTAAAATTATTTTAAACATGTATTCAATGATTTTTTAGGGATGTATTCAATAATGTTTTGGCACATCAATTAATGAATATGACAATTCATATGTTTTTATATTTATTAATTGGAGTGACAACATATCATTGAATGCATGTGTAAAATAATTATTTTTTTGACAAAAACAAAATGATATTCATTCATTTAAATCGAGAGATTACATCATTCAACACTGTTAAAAACGTAAATGATGAATTTGCGAACAAACTCACAACATCCAAGTTAATAGCATATAACGGCATAATGCATACAAAAATATATGATAAAATTAAAGTCACCGGAATATCCATGGCCTCCGGATCTGCAACGTTGACGTCCAAATCTTTGATTGAATAATCGATCTTTCAATATGAATCAAATGAACACCGCAAGAAGACGAGAAATCAAACAACGCCGCACAAGACGACGAACAACAAACCACCACACTTAGGTGATGAAATCACAAAGAAAAAAACTTAGATCTATGTGAAAAATCACTTATTTAGATTGAAATGGAGAGAAAAAGATGAAGAGAGGTGATTTCAGGTCAAGAATTGACCCAAAACCACCCCCTCAATGAAAAATTTGGAAGATAGAGAGAGAAAACTAGGGTCGGCTTGTTGGAGAGGGAGAGTTAGTTTTTCAGTTCTTAGATTATTATTATCTTTTCCTTTATGCATGTGTAAAATAATTGTTCATTGAGAGTCGCATACTAATTAAATTCTTAATCGAATAAATGTTTTTTCATACAAATGGGGTACATGTGTTTTTTTTTAATCATCCGATTATTAGGGGAATGGAACCCTAATAATCCGACCTAAATGAATATTTGACCACATGTTTAATGAACATTGTTATTTTGTCAATTGTACCACACTATATTCATAGACTTTTAGAGTGTGTTTGGATGAGAAAATATATTTATTTTTAGTGAATTCATATTCTTTTATGTAAATTCATTGTTTGGACTTTGGATAATTAATTTGAAGAATTTTTAAAATGATGTGAATTTAAGAAGTGTTATGTCTAAACGAAATTTAGAAAATTTCAAATGATACCTAAATTCTAGAAATTTGACATTCTTCCTTCCCTATGTTAATAAAATTCAGAATTGGCTTCTATAAATTTTTATATTTCAAATTGATCCCTACAAATTTTCAAAAACTGCAAATAATTCTTTAAATTTTTAAAATATGCGAATTGGTCCCTATTTTTTAAAGTTCGAATTTGACCAAACATTTTAAAAATTTATAAAAGTCGACCAACAATTAAACAAAAAAAATATTACTTTTTTTATGCACTCTTTTTATTACTCCATCCAAACAAAAATATTTATAAATTGAGAAAATTCAATTGAATTATTTAAATCGTTTAGAATTTTAAATTCTCTAAAAAAAAATTGAACAAATGAAAATGAGATATATTGCCAAACAAAAGGAGAAACCACCAGCACAAGGTGTGCAGAGGAGATTTCCCTCCAAATATTTACAGAGTCAAGGTGCCACCATTAAAGCACCAACCAAAAGCGAGGAATTACAAAAGAACACCCATGCAAAGGATGGGGTGTCGCCACCAATCATGGTAACTATAAGCTAGAGCCACCTGATGTGATTTCAACCATAAGAAAGAATGAAGCTTTACTTTTTCGATAAGAGTGAAAGGAGTGGAAACCATTTGTTGAAAAATCTTGTTGTTCCTCTCCTTCCAAATCAGTCAAACAGTTGCAAACCAAATAATCAGAAAGAATAAATGAGAAAATAACGACATACCCATCATCTTAGTAAACTGAGTAAAATGTTGTCGAAGCTCACCAGCATACAACATTCTTAGAGATTAGGGATGTTCTCAAAGTTTTTTTTGGAACATTTCTTTACAAGTTAACTAATAATAAATAAATTATATTCCTTACGCAATTATGAAATCAAATCTGCAGAAATCATCGTGAGAATTATTAATTAATATACATTCCTTCAAGGTACCAACTAGAGCTGTAAACTAAACTCAATCCTACAAAGGTTCAATTAAGTTGTTAGTTATCCTCTCCGATCGATGGTCAATGAAAACAATTCCACTCCATGTTCTATGCATAGATTAAACGTTAAAAAATAGCCTAGTTAAATTAATCAAAAAATCATTGAAACAGAAAATATATGCCTTTTTTTTCTTTCTTGACAGGCTTTTATTTTATAGATAAATGGCACAGTTACTAATAATGTAAGTAAACTGCTAGCCGGTTAGAAAACAATTATAAAAAAATAACTAGATTATTCGCATGGGTGTATTGTTAAGGAATTGACATACGAATAATAAAATACAATATATAATTGATAACAGTGAAAAAAAGAACAGTCTCAAAAAACTAAACGACACAGTCTGAATCTTTACATAATAGACCAAGAAATTGCGACAAAACTAAATAGAAAGACTACCAAAATTGGTGTAAACATTTCAAACTTAAAACAAAAAACGCAAAAAGGATATTCCAATTCTCGAAAAAATATGCATATCGATAAAATGCATGTTAAATTAGAATACCAGTTAAACAGTGGTATGAGAGGAAAGTTGTAAGGTCACGTCCTTCCATTTGCAAATATCAAAATATATGATTCTTCTGCTGTCTGTGTAATTTACCACGGTTTAGGTTTTTTTGTTGTTGAGAGAAACACGATTTTGGGTTTGCTATACATAGCCGAGTTTGCATGAAAATTAGGGTATTCTGTTTGTAAACATATTAAATAAGTGTACAACAACTTGTCCAAAAAAAATCTACAGAAACAATAGGTTAAGTTGTTGCAGACATAATAAAATTAATAAATAATAAGGATAAAGATTAAGATATCTATTAAATTTTTACTTTGAAAAATATTCACGGTTATTAAAGAGAGAAATAAAAAACATATATGATGCAAATTTAGAGCCAAAATTTTAGGATAGAGTTGTTGCAAACCTAACAAGGGATTATTTGAGGGAAAAGAAGATTAGGTTAAGTTGCTGCAGACTTAACAAAATTAATATTAACTTGATTGTTGAGTCATGCGTCGCACGGGTTTATTGTTAAGGGATTGACATACGAATAATAAAATGCAATGTATAATTGATAACGGAGAAAAAAATAAAAGTTTCAAAAAACATGACATTACACGACACAGTCTGAATCCTTAGATAATATACCAAGAAATTGCGACAAAACTAATTAGGAAGACTGCCAAAATTGGTGTAAACATTTCAAACTTAAAACAAAAAACGCAAAAAGGATATTCCAATTCTAAAAAGAATATGCATATCGATAAAATGCATGTTAAATTAGAATATCAGTTATGCAGTGGTATGAGAGGAAGGTTGTAAGGTCACGTCCTTCCATTTGCAAATATCAAAATATATGATTCTTCTGTTGTCTGTGTAATTTACCAAAGTTTATAGTTTTTTTTAGAGAATCACGGTTTAGGGTTTGTTATAGATAGCCGAGTTTGCATAGAAATTATGGTATTATGTTTGTATAGGTATTAAATAAATGTACAACAACTTGTCAAAAAAGAAGTCTATAAAAATAATAGATATATACAAACGATGACACAACAGGATATGAATGAAAAACTCATCAGTGAGGAGAAATATTAGGGATTGCTGCATTTTATATGGAATTTGTTAGGTTAAATTATTACTAACCTAATACAGAAAATTGGAAGGAAATTATTAGGTTAAAATGTTGCACACTTAACAAAATTAATAAATAAGGATAAGTGTGTACAAAATATTGTCAAAAAAAGGCAACAAGATATGAATGAAATTGGTGCGATGCATTTTTTTAGTATCAAATAAGTGTACAAAATATTGTCAAAAAAACATTTTTTTAGTATTAAAAAAGTGTACAAAATATTGTAAAAAAAAAAGGCAACAGGATGGGAATGAAATTGGTGCAATGCATTTTTTTTAGATGGAATTTGTTAGGTTAAATTACTGCTAACCTGATACAGCAAATTGGAGGAGAAATTATTAGGTTAAAATGTTGCAGACTTAACAAAATTAATAAATTAGGAAGAAAAAGAAAAAGACAACAGGATAGGAATGAAATTGGTGCGATGCATTTTTTTAGTATTAAATAAGTGTACAAAATATTGTCAAAAAAAAGGCAACGTGATAGGAATGAAATTGGTGCGATGCATTTTTTTGTATTAAATAAGTGTGCAAAATATTGTCGAAAAAGAAGGCAATAGGATAGAAATGAAATTGGTGCGATGCATTTTTTTTAGATGGAATTTGTTAGGTTAAATTACTGTTAACCTAATACAGCAAATTGGAGGGAAATTATTAGGTTAAAATGCTGGAGACTTAACAAAATTAATAAATTAGGATAAATAAAAATTAATAAACAAGGACAAGAATGTAAAATATTGTAAAAAAAAAAAATAGGCAACAAGATAGGAATGAAATTGGTGCGATGCATTTTTTTAGTATTAAATAAGTGTACATAATATTGTCAAAAAAAAAGGCAACATGATAGGAATGAAATTCGTGCGATGCATTTTTTTTAGTATTAAATAAGTCTACAAAATATTGTCAAAAAAAAAGGCAACATGATAGGATTGAAATTGGTGCGATACATTTTTTTAGATGAAATTTGTTAGGTTAAATTAGTGCTAACCTAATACAGCAAATTGGAGAAAATTATTAGGTTAAAATGTTGTAGACTTAATAAAACTAGATTGTTGACATGTCTGCCGCACGGGTCAAATAGACTGTAATATATAAAAGTAAAGTATAAGAGATGAAATAATTGGTATCATGTGGTATAAATATTACTTTTGTTTCTTTAAATTTGTTCCAATCAAAATAATTTTTCTTTATTATAGCCTATCTTTATGCTTGTGAGGACTAAAAAGAACAACAAAAATAACAAATGTAATAAACATTAATGTTTGGATATATTCAATTTCTTTTATTTGAATGTTATAAGATCTGTTCATGAATGTAAGAAAAGTATTGAATATGAAGTCAGAATAGAGATTTATGGTTTATGTAAAAAAAAAAAAAAGAAGAGATTTATGCTACTTGGAAAAATTGAATTGTTTTTCTAGGCAAGCAAACTTATCATTTCATTAAGAATAAAATCATGAATACAACTTGTACCAAAAAAAAAATCATGAATACAACTTGGTATAGTGTCATAAACTTGCCTCCTAGTAAGCTCTACCATTATTATTATTATTACCCCAAATTTTGCATCGCAAGAAACAACGCCCCTATAAAAAGCAAAGATCAAGGTTATTTTATAGTAAGAAATAGGCTCACTTGATGTTAAGTACTCAATGCAGAAAATTTCCCTTTTATTATTAAAATTGTAATAAAACTGCATATCACATAAATAAGAAAAAAAATTATCAAGCTGTTAACTGGTACTCTTGCTACAACTTTTTTTTCTTAAGCCACTTGATCAAAATGTCATTACCAGCTTTATCATTGTCATTCTTATTGCATCCTTCAATATATGTAGTATTTGTTATTAGGGTTTTTGTTGAGGTAGCATGGATCATCACAAACTATTGATGCAAATTTAGAGCCAAAATTTTAGGGTTGATGATTAGCATTTAATGATGCAAATTTAGAGCCAATATTTTAGGATGGAGTTGTTGCAAACCTAATAAGGGATTAGTGGAGGAAAAAATTAGGTTAAGTTGTTGTAAACTTAACAAAATTAACAAGGATAAAGATTAGCATTTAATGATGCAAATTTAGAGCCAAAATTTTATGATTGAGTTGTTTTAAACCTAATAAGAGATAAATGAAAGAAAATATTAGCTTAAATTGCTGCAAACTTAACAAAATTAATAACTAAAGATTAATAAATAAGAATTAAACCTAAGAGAAGAAGCTAAGCTTACAAACTAAGTTTGAAGTTTACTCCCAAAAAAAATTGAGAATAAGGTCAGAGATGTCAAGCGCACATTAAAATAAAATGTCATGTTTTTAAACTTTATTTGCATTCAATTAAATGAAAAAAAAAATCATTTTCTACATCATCAAGTTCCATAATTCAATTCTCAAAATACTTAATACTGAAAAATAAGGATGTTCATATCCAAATCAGTCTAGAAAGATATTTGGGCGGGTCGGTTCAAACATAAATAGACCTTTAAAATAATTCATTCTCCCTCCCCTCTCATTAACCAAACACACACGTGCAAAGTGACTCATAAAGTTAATTTCGTCTATTCAAGTATTAGCTCCTTAAAAAAAAAGTATTGGCTAATCTCAAAAACAAAAAAAAAAGTTGAATATATCATAAAGGAGGATTCGGTTAATTTTTTTGCTACCCTCTTCATTCACCCATGACTGGCTTTATAGAGCTGGGAAATGTCACACAATGGAATTATCCCTTAAATTAAAGCTGAAATGCCTAACACATAGTCAAATAGTCAAATAGCGACTGCTTTCTGGAATTGTTTGGGCCCAGTTTCAATAGGCTCTAACCAAGTCTCCTTTTCTAGATAGCAACTCTTTTCACTTTTGTATTTGCTCTTCACACACTGCAAAAATATCAAAATACTTTCGGTGACAGTAAACTGCCGCTCGTTGTACACCAGATTTTTTGAGCGGCAATTAACTTTCGTGGAGGAATTTTGATATTTTCGCGATGTTTGGAAACAAAAATGAAAGTAAGAAGAGCAATTTCTCTTTTTATAAGCCGTAAGCCCATGGGTCATAACTCTGATGTGTGACTTTTTATTTCTCTCGAAAGGATGTGTAATATTGGAGAGTTAGTAGGAAAAAGAGATGGAATATTTTAGAAGAAAGTATAGAAGTTTACGTATAAAATGAGCTCAAAGTTTGATTTATAAGTTACTTTATTTTTTGGTAAAAAAAAGAAGTTACTTTTTTTTTAGAGTAAATTACGCTCCCCTCCCCTCAAAGATGCTTGAATTACACTCCCCTCCCCTCTTATGATAAAATATACACTCCCCTCCCTTGAAAATTAAAATTTATACTCCTCTCCCCTATAAGATGCTTGAATTACATCCCCCTCCCTTAATAAATAAATATGCACTACAATTTAATCTATTTTAACATAAATAAATATTTGTATGATATATACTAATTTTGAACCACCATTTAAAAAAAATAAGTTCATTTCTTTATAATTTAAATGTCAATGATAATTAAATTTAAATATTTTGATATTAATTTTATAATTTAGATATTAATTTTAAATAACCATAATTTATTGTCTTTAATAATTTTTCACATATTTTAATTTTATTATGGGTTGTTTCATATTTTATAATTGAGGTTAAACTATACGTTAATGAAATTTTGAATAAAAAATAGCAAAAAATATGTATTCAGATTTTGATTATATGAAAATAGACCCGCAATATTATTATTTTTTGAAGTGTGTTATATTATTATTATTATTTTGCTAAATTATTAAAAATAAAAAAATATAATGAGGGAGTAAAGTGTAGATTTTAAGATAAGAGGGGGGGGGGAATGTAATTCATGTTACTCTTAGGGGTGGAGAGTGAAATATTTTCTAATATGTTTTGAATAAGAGGGGAGGGGAGTATATATTTTAATATAAGAGAGGAGGGGAGTGTAATTCAAGCATCTTTGAAGGGAGGGGAGTGTAATTCACTCTTTTTTTTTTATCAAAAAAAGTTACTTTCATGATTTTGTTTATTTAGCTTAACTCTTTTAACAATTCAATTATGGTTTATCCGTTGTTAAATAAATTTAAATTTTATGGGTTGATGTTTGTGATTTTTTTTAGCAAGTTAGATATATAAATTAAAAAAGGTAGTATAAATAGTTGGGAGATATAAACTAACTCAACAACCACAAGTCAACCATAAAAGGTAATACAACAAATATTAACAAAAATTGGAATAAAATAGCCAACTTGACATAAATCCAATGATAACCCAAAGAATTCTGCTCTCCATCCTGCACAATTTGCTCGCGCCCTGCAGCTCTTCCATTTTGCCCTTGCGCACCTTAAGTAACGTCACACAACTTAAGTGACGTTGCGCACCTTAACTAGCGCGATGCAAGTTAAGTAACGCAGTGTTACTGTTTTCGTACAAAACCCATCAGTCCAAACTCCAAGCACCATTTTCTTTCCCTCCACCTTCAAAAACCCAAAAAGTGCGATATTTTGGGTCAAAATCCTCATCCCAAATCATTGCAAATCGTCAGGAAGCAAGTTTCTACGCTCATCAAACACCAAATATCAGGTATTGTATCATCAAAGCTCATCTCATTTTGCTGGTTTTCGTGGTAGGTTCGTTTGGTTTTCGTAGGCATTAGGGCTAGGCGCGCAAGTTAAGTTGCGCAAGTGGTAAGGGTGCGCAAGTTAAGTGGTGCAAAGGTTAATGTGTTGCGTCACTTAAGTGACGCCCCGGTGCACAGTCCTGTTTTTCGAATTTTTTGCCACTTTTGTTCTTGGTTAGCTTGTTCCAAAAGTAATTTATTTTTTCTTCCTTTGTTTTTTATTTTATTCAATAGATATATAGGGAGATGGTTGACAATGTCGCGGATGATGACGTTGAACCGAAACCGGCCAAAAATGAAGGTTCCGGTGAAGGTTCCGGCGATGTCAAACCAACTGTTAATTTGAAACCGTTTAAAGTCCAAATTCCAATGCAAGCTCGAATTGGTAAAATTGTAGAACCTAAACCGGTACCTATCGGTGTTATTTGTAAAGCTCGCGACACCACCTCATTTTTTACAACAAATGCAAGATGGAGAGAGCGAGAAGAGTTACTTACTTGGGTTCGTGGACAAGGGGTAAAGGCCGGATTTGGTGTTTGTATAGATAAATCCGTTTTAAAAAGGTCGTACTTGACGATGCAATGTGAAAGGAGTGGGATATACAAGCCACCTAAGACAAGGAAGAAACCGAACCTTGAAAGCATCGGCTCAAGGAAATGTAATTGTCCGTTTAGGTTGAAAGGTTTCTTTGATAAAGATACAAATGATTGGTGGCTTGGAATGCTTTGTGGAATGCACAACCATGACTTGGAGGAGGAGGAGGGAAAGTTACAAGGACACCTAATTGCGGGTAGACTTAGTGCGGAGGAGAAGAAAAAATTTATTGAAATGACAAAGAGCTTGGCGGTGCCTCGGAATATTCTCACCAATTTGAAGGAAAATAACAACGAAAGTGTGACAACAATCAAGCAAGTGTACAATGTGCGAACAAGATGGCGCAAGGGGGAAAGAGGTGACATGACGGAGTTGCAATTCTTGATTTCGAAGTTGGTGGAGCATAAATACGTCTATTACACAAGATGCAATAATGAGGAAACCACTCTTGAAGACATCTTTTTTGCTCATCCGGATTCAATTAGATTGCCCAACACCTTTCCAACCATTTTGGTCATGGACTCCACATACAAAACCAACAACCACTGAATGCCGTTGTTTGAGATAGTTGGTTGCACCTCTACAAAAATGATGTATTCCGTTGGTTTCGATTTTCTTCACTTTGAACTAGAGGATAACTTTGCTTGGGCACTCACTATGTTGAAAGGTCTCTTGTCCTCAAAAGACAACATGCCTAAGGTGATTGTCACCGATAGGGATGGTGCTTTGATGAAGTTCGTTGAGAAAGTTGTGATCGCCTGAAGAGAGTTGGTCGAATCTCCTACGGAGGAATCATATGCAAGTAATTTATTGAAATTCAAAGAGGTATGCATGCCATTTCCAGAATTCATTAAATATGTCGAAGAAACGGTTTTGAACCTTAAGGAAAAATTTGTGAGAGCATGGACGAATAAAGTCTTGCATCTAGGGTGTAGAACCACCAACATTGTTGAATCGGCTCATGGAGTTTTGAAAAAATATTTGAGGAGTAGCGTGGGTGATTTGGCATCATGTTGGGATGAAATTCACAAGATGTTGGTCGTGCAATTTGGTGAGATACAAGGAAGTTTTGGGAGGAACAAAACGGTCTTTGAACACAAATACGCAAAAATCAAGATGATGAAAGAGTTGGAGGGTTATGTTTCTAGAAAAGCATTGAGATTTATCTATGATGAATTGAAACGCTCCAAGACATTCGGCTTTCGTGAGGAAGATTGTGGTTGTGTGCAAAAGACTTCGTACGAGCTACCTTGTGCGTGTATTATTGCCATGAAGATCAAGCAAAAATTGCCTCTTGTCTTGGATGATATATACCCTCATTGGAAAAGGTTGTGTGTACAAGGAGAAAAGATTGATGATGATTTTTCCGTGGTGGAGGAGTGGAATGACATTCAAGAACTTCTCAAGAAAAGCCCTTACACTATAAAACTCCGCATCAAAGAGATGATGCGTCAAATAGCATTTCTGGAAACCACAATTTTGTCTCCGCCTTCGACAAAGGCGGTAACCAAGGGAGCACCTAAAAGGAAAAGGACTACACCCAAAGTGTCATCATCGGGACGAATCCCCTCTAGGTGGGAGACCATTGATTCTCAAAATCCGGATAGTCAACCTTCACAACCAAAGAGGTCACTTCCAAAGAGGAAAGATGCACGCCTTGGCACTTACTCCCACTCACAAGCTTCATCGTCTACTTCAAAACCGCTTCGGAATATCCCATACATTTCACAAATTCCAAACTTCATGAGACCTTTTGTTGAAGACATTGTGAATGTTAAAGGGGATGGTCATTGTGGATTCCGGGTGATAGCTAGGCACTTGGGAAAGGATGAGGAAGATCATGTTTTGGTTCGGTATGCACTTATTAACGAGTTGAAGAATCACAAGAGTGACTACATGTCGATATACGACACAGAGGAGCGTTATAACAAAATCTTGAATGGTTTATACCTTTCAAAACGTACAATTGGTGTTGCGCCGGTAGATAAGTGGATGACCACTCCGGATATGGGTCACATTGTTGCTTCTTGCTACAAAAGACCCGTTGTTCTATTGACTTTACCCGAAACGGGTGGTGTATGTGAGACATATTTCCCAATCCGAAGTGCTCCTCCACTTAATCCACATTCCACCATCATGTGTCTTTGCTTAATTCCCGACCACTATATTCATGTCATTTTGAAGGAAGGTTGTCTGTTACCACCGAGTTGTAAGGAGTGGATGAACAACAAGATTGGTGAGGCGGAGAATTGGCATTTTGCGTTTTTGGATAGACAAGACGCTTGCAATGAACTCATGTCCAAGGAGACGAAGCCGCCAAAGAAACCAACAAATGAGCACAATCCAATTGTTTGTGATGATACTCCCACCCTGCAAAAAAAGGAACAAGAAGTTGAATGGACGGAAGACATGGAAGAAGACGATAATTTAGGAATGTCACTAGACCTCTTAGATAGGTTATTATAGGTTAGGACAATTATAGGTCGGTCGGTGTTCGTGCTATTTTTTGGTGGTATTACACCCCGACGTATTTTTTGGTGGCCGGTTATGTAATTTGGATATTTGTGGCCAATATGTAACTAATATTATATATATATATTAAATGAAATGAAATATTTTTTTGGTGGCCGGTTATGTCACACCAATTATTGCTCGCATTACTTACTTTGTCAATAATTATTCAACTACTTATTTTATATCATTTCTCTCATATTTGTTTTTCATTATATTTTTGTGAAGTTTGTGAGGTGAAACATGTCTGAAGATGCACAAACTTTGGTTAAACTTGAAATCCGTTATGTAGATGTGAAAAAGAGGGTTTGGTTCACTGTAAACCCCACCGACAAGTTGGATGAGTTGAAGACAAAGCTTGACGACTTCTTTATCTATATTGGTTCAAATCATAGAACACGTGATGTGATAGTAAATGTGTCAGGCCTGGACTTGGGGGAGGATAAGGAAGAGGACTTCTGGAAGACCGTGTATCATCCACAACTCCTCAAAGACGATAGCGACGTTGATTTTATGTTTAGCGTAATGGTTGATAATAATACTTTGTATCTTTTTGTCCGATCCGTTGAAGTGTAATCCTTATTTAAGTGTAATAGTGTAATGTTTGACCGTTTATGTGAGATTGTGTAATTTTATAAATTTATGGATAAATTTGTGTTATTTGGACCGTTTACGTGACTTTAAGTGTGTTTAAATGATTACGGGCCATTACCGGCGAATTCGTGTAGTTTACACCGTTTCGATTGTTATGTGATTGTGAAAAAAAAACGATGTTTTAGTGTAATTTTGATCGATCGTGTCGTATTATCCAATAATATTGTTAAACTGGCGTAAGTAGGTTCAATTACGGGCATCTTGAGGTTACAGGTCTTTGATGACACATAACTTGCATTCAATGCAGCGTTCAATAATGCTTCACTTAACTTGCGCAAGTGTTAACACTATGCGTCAGTTAACGCACACAATGTTTTACACATGCGGCAGTTAGGTGGCGCAGCGTGTGTTAACTAACGCATACATTTACATGTGCGTTAGTTAACTAGCGCAAGGGTAAAATTGGCATGGCTGCAGGACGCGAGCAAACTGTGCAGGGTGGAAAGCAGAATTCTAACCCAAATGCATCGTAGAAAAATATAGACCGACACAACTCAGCAAGCCCAACATGAGATTCGAAACTAGATTGCAAAAGAAATCGATGTGTAAAAAACCACAACCATTGATCGAACCAAAACATCCAGAGACAAGTTTGACTAATAAATCGAATCGTCTTTTGAGAAATGGTTTATGAACCAACCACTAATACAAATCAGATTCACTACCAACAACCCCCGCAAGAAATCACAGTAAGCCTAACTAGCCCTTTCGAGCAAAAAGAAAAATGTTCATAAATTTGAAGGGTTACGTGAGTTGATGCGAAAACATGATATAAAATGTCTTTCTAATTTTCTTAATCATTTAAATTATATTTACATGATAATATTTATTTTAATTTGTGTTTTTATTTAAAAATATTTAAGTTATCTTAATTTATTAAACAAACCCTAAAAAAAGTTATCTTAATTTATTGAAATTTCACTTTCAATATTCAATTAATAAGTCTTAAAATTTTAATTTGAAAAAAATGTCGTTGATGAAAAATTTGTAAAAGAAAAATGTTAACTATGTTGATGAAAAATGTCAAACAACATCAACATAACTTTCAAAGATCTAACATTTTCCTAACTTTTAACCTCTCTAATAATGTGTTATCTGCAAATTGAAGATGAGAAACAGTTATACTCCCTTGAGTCCCAACACTATAACCGGAGAACAAACCTGCTTGTAGTTTTCATCAACACATTTAAACCCTTAGCGACCAATAGAAAAATAAACGGAGAGAACGTGTCTCCTTGACGTAACCCTTTTTCAAGCTTAAATTTGTTTGTTGGGCTACCATTAAAAGGAATAAATGTTGATCTCGTGGTTACACACTCTAAAATCCACTCTATCCACAGTCGGGAAATTCATCTCAATCATTACTTCTTCCAAATACTCTCCAATCCACCCAATCATAAGCCTTTTCAAAATCAACCTTAAATAATAATAACTCTTTATTTAGACACCGGTCATCATCCACCATCTCATTGGCAATAAGAATCTCATATAGAATTTGCCTACCTTTGATAAAAGATGACTGTAAATTCAAAAACAACACTTCCAACCACACCTTTTAATCTATTAGCTAGCACATTTGCCAAACTTTTATACAAACAACCCACCAATGCAATAGGTCTAAAATCTGCCACTCGTTGAGGGCTTTCCACTTTAGGGATCAAAGCTATGCAAGTGATTTTAATCTTTTAGTTAATTTTCCATTTTGATGAAAGTCGACAAAGAATCGCATCAACTCATGTTGAAGAATGTCCCAAAAAATCTTTTACAAAACCGATATTAATATCATCCAGACCTAGACTCTTAAAGATGTCACAATCCCAAACAACTTGTTTAAATTCTTCCAAAGAAAAATGTCTGATTAAATCCACACCTTCCACAACACTGATCACTTTGAAAGGCAAATTTGAGATACATGGACGCTCAACAAAAGTTGATCGAAAGTGACTTTGAAAATGTTGAAAAACTCCCCCTTGAACCTCATTCACCCCTTCCATTTGGGCAACATTGGCATTGATAGATATAATGACATTATACAACTTCATTTAAGACATTATTCCATGAAAGAATTTTGAATTTACATCACCCTCTCTCAACCAATGTAAACGAGACTTTTGTCAGTGCATACTAGAATTTAACTTTGATATGGAAAGTAAACTTGTTGATAACAAACGAAGTTCATCTAACTCTACCTATATTAGATCACGTTTCTACCCATTCAAATCTAAATCTAGCAACCGATCTTTAACCAACTTGATTTTGCCATCTAAATTTCAAGTACGAAATTAATGCCAAGTTTTTAGACTACTCTTGATCAATTTCAATTTTCCCTTAAAAGACAAAACCTCTTCACCCTTCAACTTGAAAGGAAAGCCACTGCTCCTTAACAAACTACTTAAACCATGGCAAATCAGCCAACAATTCAACAAGCGTTATGGTCGAGGTCCCCAATTTTCTTCATCAATTGTCAGCATCACCAGACAATGATTAGATATACCTCGCCGAAGAGCTATTTGAATGCAATTTGGTCAGATAATACACTATTCTTTAGATAAAAAAACGTGATCTAGGTAGCTCATAGTTACACCATCTCCACGATACCAAGTAAACTACGACAAAAAAAAAAGGTTTGCTTATAATTTTTCAAACATAAAATATAAAATTCATATGAAAACATGGGTAAAAGACAATATAATTGAATATTAAAAATTCACATGCAAATCGATTAAAAGGACAAAAATTATATATAAAAAAAGATAAATGACAAAATGGTTATCAAAAGAGTAATACCTCAAATTTGTCCTTGAATTTTTACCAATCAGCCAAATTCATCTATGAATTTTGCGAAATATCTATTTAGTCCCCGAATTTACAAAATATCAACCAAATCAGTCCCTCCGTTAAGTTGGTTTGTTAATGGAGGTGACGTGTACCGTTAACCTCTTACAAGAATTACCACATCAGATGCCACGCAAGCATGGACCAATTGATTGATTTACATAAAATTGTCAAGGACCAAATTGATTGATTTTCAAAAAATTGCCAAGGACCAAATTGATTGATTTTTAGAAAATTGCAAAATTCCCAACCACTCGTTCTCATTAACGTCTCTTTCTTCCCCAAATATATAAATTTGGAACCCTAATGTTACAATTTGTCACCTAGAGTTCAAAATCCCCAAAATTTCTTTCATGAATTGATGCAAAAGTTCTTCCCCAATTCAAAAAACTTAAAACCCTAATTTTTTTGATTCAATTCGAAATTCAAAAATCAGTGGTCATTGTTGAAGATTTGGTGTTTAGAAATGATGAGTGGTGAGCGTATGTGCAAACACAGCTACAACAGTCGGTCTTCATCTTCAAGTTCTATGTACAATGATGATGTGAGAGAGCTTTAATGTTGGTGTCCTAGAATTTGTGTTGTAAGAAAAAGCAACATTGTCAATAACCCAGGAAGGCCTTTCTATGTCTGCCCTCTGCCAAAGGTTTGTTTAACAATGATTATATGATGTGTGAATGGTTTGTTTAAATAATACTGATTTTGTCTTTTGATTGTATAGGAAGATGGTGAAAACTGTAAAAAATTTGTGTGGGTTGATGAAGCTGAAGAACTAGGTTATTTTAAAAACAATGGTGCTGGTCATAGAAGAAATGCAAGGTTGATGGAGAAGCCAAAGGATAGTGTCAGAGAAGAGGTTTGGAGGGCAAGGTTGATGGATAAAGTTAATTGTGTAGGAAGTGAGCTTAGGTTGATTAAGATATTGATAGGAGTAATTTGTTTGATTGAGTTGTTTAAAATGTTATTGTATTGTGTCAAGTTTGTGTAATGTTGTAATGAAAAGAGATTATCAATGAATGAATTCAACCCTTATGTCAAAAAAATTCAATCAAATTGGTCATTCTATTGTATGTATATCCATCGTATCGATCCCCAAATTAGTGAAAATACCATCAAATAAGTCCTTGAATTTTTACAACATAAATCACTGTGATCCTTGGTGCATACATTTGCTAAACAAAGTAAAAAATAAAAGACAGACACTTTGATTGTAAAAAGACAGACATTTGCATACCATCATAAGTCATACATTTGATGTTCATAAGTGATTACATAGCCAAAAAAATAACATTACATAACCATTAAGTCATTTGATGTTCTTAAGTCATTACATATCAAAAAAAAAAAAAATTAAACAAGTCCAAAAAGCATTAATGAAACTAGTCCAAAAACATAATTTAAACAAGCATCACTGCTTTGAAAATCCTGGAGTTGGGATAAGCTCCATGTATTGGGGTTGTGTAGAAGTGGATGACCCGTAATATGGATTTGGAACTCTAATAACTCCAGGAGCAATTTGATTTTGTGGAGTAGGACCCCTTAGTGGTGTAGAAGTGGATGACCCGTAATATGGATTTGGAACTCATGCCATATTTTCATGTACTCATTCCCTGAAATAAAATCAATCAAATCATACCTTAAATTATAATACTATCCATCAAATCAATCCTTAAATTATCACAATAAGTATCAAATCGATCCTTATCATAGAGAGGTATAATTGGAAACACGGAAAAAATAACACTAAAAAGTTAAATCTCGAATTTTTACCATTTCCATCAAATTAGTCCTTGTACACGTGGCTGTCTTGTTGACATGTGTACATGACAACAAAACATGCAAGATGACACATCATCACCACTAACGGAGCTTTTGGATGAAGGGACCATTTTGATAGACGTCTGTAAAATTCAGGGACTAAATAAATATTTCACAAAATTCAAAGACGAATTTGGCTGATTGATGAAAATTAAAGGACGAATTTGAGGTATTTCCTTATCAAAAAGTTAAGTCGTCCATAGAGCTGTCAAAACGGGCGGCCCGACCCTAAACGGGCCGGCCCTAACGGGCCTCGAGCTTTATCCGGCCGGGCCAAAAAGCCCGGTTAAAAAACGGGCTTGAAATATACTACCCGAGCCCGACCCTACACGGACCGCGGGCTAACGGGCCGGCCCGTATTAAAAATTACATTTTTTATATATAAAACAAGTATTATAAAATACTCCTATAACTGTTTTTTTATAAATAATACTTTTAATATGTTTAAATAATGTCTAGCACAAAAATAAATTGTAAATACTTTCGTACACTAGTCGTAAACTAAAACGGCGAGGAAAACAATTTTAAATAAATTAGATATGTTATGGTTATAGATATTTATATATTCGATCTTTAAAATTATAAATAACGAAATGAGTAAATATAATTTTATATTACATTTATATGTGTTAATTCATTGAATTTTCACTTTTATTTTTTACTTTGATAATCAACTAAGTAAAGAATTATTTGAAAAATTACATATAATTTATAGAATTTTTTTTGTTATGCGGGCTACCCGCGGTCCATTCGGGCTAGCCCTAACAGATACCGGACTTTTTAGGGCCGGACTAAAAAGCCCGAATTTTTCGGACTCAATATTTAAGACCCAAACCCTAAAGTTAACCCGTTTTGACAGCTCTAGTCGTCCATCATTTGATAGCAAAACACCTTAAACCCTAAACATCGAAATTCTTCTTCCACGGCATTCTCCGTTCTCTTTTCTCTAACCTTCCTTGAGAAATCACGTTTCAACAACGTAGTTTCACAGTGTGAATCTTAAGGGTAGCAATGGAAGTCGAACTATCAGACACAATACAAGCAGATACCAACAACATTACACCAACGAAACCAACCCCTCGCCGCAAGAGAAAAGACGATGCTAGCCACCAACTCTCCGCCCGGAAAAAGAAGGAGATGAGAATCCGTTTATCTCTTACAAGACCTTCTTACGTTCTTCGTCTCTGTCCTAAACCTCTCAGAACAGAGCATCGCCGGAAATTGCAGTATTTACTTCGTAGACTCGTTAATCAGCATGATTGGGTTTCAGCTAGTGGTGTTCTTAGTGTTTACTTGAAAGGAACTGTTAACGATGCTTCTCCCAACAACAACCGTTTCAAATTTTGGGTATTCATCTTTCTTGTTTCTGAATATTCCAAATTTGTTTAATTTTTGTTTTTTTATTGAATGATTATGCTGTTGTTTCAATCAATTTGTTTCACAGATTTATCAAATAAGTTTAGAGGTTAATTTCTATGCACTGACGGTGTAGAACTTTTATACATATATACATCCAATCAAATCAGACTATAGTGCCATTTTTATTGTTTAGTTTCTAAAATATCTCAACAAATGTCTACATGGAGTAATTTGAGAAAAAAGTTTTACACTGTCGGTGTATACAAATTATATTGATATGTTTAGAGGCTAATTTATATGCACAGACAATATAGGCTTGGTTGCAGTTTAACCCCCTAACTTTCACAAAGTTGCGATTTTGGCCCCCTAAGAAAAAAATACAAAACGGCCCCCTATTTGTGGTAGTTTTGGCCCCAATGCCAATTTTGATTCGATCAGCGCTGACGTGGCATTCTAAGTGAGGTGCCACGTGTTATTTTTTTTATTTTTTTTTGGCCTTGGGGGGCCAAAATTGCTACCGATACAAAACTTAGGGGGCCGTTTTGTAATTTTTTTCTTGGGGGGTCAAAATCGCAACTTTGTGAAAGTTAGGGGGTTAAAACTGCAATTAAGCCTTAAATATATCCACAAATGTCTATATTATATCACGTAATTTGATTGGATGCATGTGTAAAAAGTTTTACACTGTCTGTGTATACAAATTATATTGACATCCAATAGGAGCTCTCTCACATCATCAATTTTAAGATACATTTACAAAAGTGGAATGGCATGGTGAAACAATAGACTTCTATTGGATGTCAGTGGAAAACTGGTTTGCTCTGGCCGTGTATATCCTTTAAATTTAAAGGAGATAGAATCGATTTGGAAAAGCTTTGTAGCACTTATATGAAAAATAAATGTTTTTTATTTTTTGTTGTAAACCATGGGTTTAATCATATAGGAATAATTCATGTTTGAGGAGTCATCTAACACTAGATATTGGCACCTATTTGGACATTCGAGCTGTGGTTTGCCATGTTATGGAAGACTAGCTCCTTTTGCAATAACTGACCAGTATTTGTATAGTTAACCACATGTTAAAATCATATTGCATTGGCTACGAGTCTCCTAAATAATAACTATACGCATAGATTGAAACCAGCCTCCCTTACTTCTGTTACATTTTGCTGTAGTTTCATTCATCATTGACATCCTGATTCCAGAATGTATGCCTATGTATATGTAGGTTTTACTCGAGCTTATTAAGCATGTGAAAAATTATTTTATGAATCCAACAAGGATCACAAATCTTTATGATATTTGGTCAAAGAAGATTGGATTAATGAAGACTTGGCCAGTAGAGGTATATTTCATAAACACTCCTACCAAGTGCTTTATAACGGCTACCTTTATAATACTATTTTGATTAGGTATTTGAAAAATTCTTGCATATGCAGCTATGCTCGTCTTTTCACATACTAACATTATCTTCTACAATATTCAAGATCTTGATTGCTGAGTTCTAACCATATTCCAGCTTTAATGCTCAGTGTTCATTACCATCTATTAAGATTTTTATTCTTAACTTCTTTCTACTTTAGCATTACCTTCTCAATTTTAAGCAGACTACCTGAATTTTACATGCAGAAAATTCTTCCAGTTCACTATTGAAGCTTAAATTTCAAAGATTCCCTAAGTTTTAGATGTAATTCTTAGTAATTTTGAAAATATTTCTTATTAATTTATTGCATATGAAAGCTAAATGAGAGTAATCAGTGTTGTGTTTAATGATTAGAGCGATGCTATGGACAACCGCTCAGGCAGTCGCTGAAAAGCACTCGCCCATCTATTGAGCCACGGCATTTACGTTTTCTCGGTTACCGACTATTCAAAAGTAGTTGTTTTTTCAAACACTTGTTTATTATGTTTTAATTATTTGGCAGAGAAAAACCCATCACCTAAAATAAATCAAATACCACCACTAATTCTTCTTGTACTTCATCACCTCTATTTTAAAATGTTATCCTTGCCCAAAAAATTTGTCGTTGACATACCTCTCTTTTGGCACCCAGATTTGTCAGCAATGGGAGAGTTGTTAATGGTTATAAAAATGGGAAGAGGTGATGTGAGTTTCGTGTTGGACCGGTGAATGGTGGTGTTGGTACTGGGTAGTTTTAAGAATGGGGTATGGTTGATAATGATATTTGATAGTTTATTGGGTTCATAGTTTGTTGCTAGATGAAGGTTTGGAGTGTTGGTGCTTACTGCTTATGTTTCATGTAATTCAATGGAGATGGAAGTTCACGATGGCTTTGTTTCTTACAGTAATTGTTACAGGTTAGCCATGGTGTTTAGAAGAGTGAAGGATTGAGGAAGGGTGTGAGCGAAAGTTGTTTGACCTGTGTTTCTGAGATGCTAAAATAAAAAAATAAAAAAATTAAAAGTGTGAAAAATACTGACTTAGAGAGCTGGTAAAGTGGTATCCAATTTAAAAAAAGCAGTGAAGTGGTCCAATACAAAAGCAGTTGTTTAATAGTGACTGTTACAGAAACTGTGGATAGCATTCCCCTTTATGATTATATGTTTGTTCCCTTTTACATTATGTTGCAGCCTGCTGTTGCACAACTCTGCTATATCCAATGCAAAGAATCTCACCAAATTCTCTTCTAACTTCAGTTCTAGTTGATAAATAACTTATATTTGCAATTGGAAAATTGTTATGAATTAATTCTGGTAGGTTGATTTAGAACATTTAAATTATTGTGTATTTTTACTTGGAAAGCAGAGCAGATATGCAGTTCAATTGGAGTTCTTGTTGTTCCGTCTTATGCAAGGCGATGCTAAGGCCACAGAAACTCAGCTGTCTGTATGGTATGTTATATTAAATTTTAATGCTTAGCCCTTTACCTGTAGAGGAGCCTTGGGACAATGATTATAATTGCTATTGTGTAACTACTAGAAAGTCATAGGTTTGAGTCATTAAACCAGTGTCTTGCAAGGTGCAAGGTAAAACTGCTTACAATAAACTCAAATGGATCTGACTCTTATTGAACATCGCTGTGGAAAGAGTGGCTAGTTTCAGTAGAGAAATATGTGTTGCATCATGATGCCAAGGAGTGGATTGTTTCAAAACTTGTCATCACAAGATAATGTGGTCAATTGGTTATTTACCATTACCGTTCTATTCTTTAGCGGGCTATATATTGTTCTGTAAAACTTATATTGCTCATAATTGTTGATGAATTATTAATGATTATCGCCTTTAGTATTCTAATTCTCAAGAAAATTAGGACTAATACCGTAACTAAGAATATGTATGGTTCTCAACTATTCATTATGAAATACTGACGACTTATAACTTAACTGATAATGACTTACCTTTGATGTTGTTTTAATTGCTAACTTTCCTTGATAAAACTTTTTGTCCTTCATTAATGATGATTTTTACTTCAAAAATAAATTGCACCTTCTGAGAAATACTGTTATAAGTATGGTTGCTTAGTTGGCTCTAATTTTGTCCTGCATCTTATCCCCCTGGTCTCTTTTTTTTGGTTGTCTTTTTGTGTCTTCATTAGCGTTGAGCAAGAGAAAACTGATAATGATCCCGTTTCAAAGATGATGATGGGTTTGACATTCTACGAGCTGTGGTATTCTGGGATTCCAGAAGTATTTAAGTGGAGAGATTTAGATCAATTTGACCGTCAAGAGAACTCACATACGGAGGGAACCTCATTCAGCAACAGGGTTGGACACTGTCAAGAGAACTCACTTACGGAGGGAATCTCATTCAGCAGCAGGGTTGGACAGTCAGAATGGCATAATTCAGTTGAGTCGCACATGGCAGACTCCCAATATCAATGTGACTCAGATTCATCTGTCATGAATAGTGGGGAGATTGGCAACAATAAAGATATGATTGATTCCATGGATGTTGATGCTAACCATAGAAGAGAAAAATCACATCCAATAGATGGTTTTTCCTTGACATCTGATGAAAATCCCACACAAGATATCTTGCATCATAATCTTGGTAAGATTTTTGTTTTCTGATTAATCATTAACAGCAGATTATCTATTTTTTGTGGCTGCACACCTGTATGAGAATGTGCATGCACATATGCTTGTATATTCAATTTTTCCTATCTGAGTTTTTTTCTTCCCAGATTGAAAATATTGATTTTATCTTGCATAATAGTTCGATAAGGCTAGATTTTAATTTTCTCATGCCTGCGATTACTGTTTTAAAGCAACCACTCATTAGTCTTATTCTAAATATTGCCCTTCAATTAGCATTTATACTCTCACATCAGTCTATATTTTAGATAGCGATTGCTATTCAGCTCACCTGTAACTTTACTTTTGATTTTCTTATGCATTTATTTAGGGAAACTTGATTTGTGGTTGTTGCCCTTGCGTTTTTCGGACGGGAACGGTCTGTATGAGTTCCATTTCATGCACGGAGATCAGTTTAAAGACTACTATAACAATGCAGAAAATTATTTACATCTGGCTCTAAACTCAACATCCTTTGCATCAGCAGCATTACTTCCATTAATACAGGTATGGAGCATACTTTTCAATTTCAAATAATTTTGGAACCACTTCACTACTTTTGGTATTGGTGTTTGTAATTATTGAATAAACTGAAAAGATGGTTTAAAACTTTGAAGTTATAACAAGTTAGTAGTTACATACCCCCATACCCCAAAACAAAACAAAATTTAACTTAGATTTCACTCGTAGTGTAAAACTTTTCTGAACTATATCATTCAATAATAATATCTTGCCACATCGCAAAAAAAACATTGTTTTATGTAAATTGATATTCTTTTAAGAAGAAGCCGGGCCAAACAAGGTTTTAAAGAAGATCTAATAATAAGTAGCTTACTTTACATGAATAAAAACACAACCGGTAGCTTCAATATAAGCCATAAATAGTAACTTTAAAATGGCTTCACTTTAGCGGAGCTTTTGTGCCATAACCTTCCTTCGACTCCTACTCATCATATTTTGTATAATACATTTCATAATTTTTATTGCTGTCCGCATAGAAATGTTAAACTCTTATTTCTATTTGACATAGACAATTATAAAACCGTTGCCCCGTTCAAATTCATTGACTCTTTCACATTTCCTAACCTTCCCTTGATGACTTAAGCTTTTGGATCACATCCCTTACACTGTCTCAAACACCTTTTTTCACCAAGTGATTAGGAGCTCAATCCTTGCAATTTGCAATCCACCTCCATCATTAAATTCCAGTACTTGGATAAGAGGGTGTTTGGCAAAGCTTATTCGGGTTTTTATTATGACATAAGTATGTGTAACTGTTTGGAGACTTATCTTCATAAGCTACCTCAGATATCCTATTTTCTAAAGCTATTTTCAGTGTATGCAGAGTTTATTTTCATTTTCTCTTCGATTGTAAAAACAACTTATTCATAATCTCTTTTACTTAAGTTGTTTATCCAGACATCCTCTAAGTAGGCCGGAGCACAACCTTCAATTTTCTACATGCATTTAAGAGTGTTATTAGTGATTAAAAAAAAAAAATTGAAACCTCAACAGACCATTTTTAGTTGTTGGGATACTTGGTCCTTTATTTGGCCTTCTCTTCCATATGCATGTGTACAAGCATAATATGAAAATATAATTGGCTTGGATTATTTGAAATCAATTTTTCATTTTAACTTGCACAAAACAACTATATGTGCTCTGCTACTCTGCTGTATGTTTCCTTTCATTACGTACATGCACATGCATATTTTGTATCTGTTTGAAACAATATATATGATATTGTTTTCTCCATGGAATAATTTTGAGATATCAACAATTGCTTCACTTTATTTTCTGTTGACAGCTGCTGTTGATTAGAGGTCGAGTTAATGATGTTCTAACTTTACTTGAGAACCAATGCAATAGTTCATATTCTGTACTCCCAATCAGGTACACATCCCTTGTCTTATAGTTGAAAGAGAAAACAAGAGTGCTATATGGTTAAAGCGTGTTTGAATTATACTCAGGAGTCAATTTTATCTTGGCTCGAAGAAATAATTGCAAAAAATATTGGAGATACTATCCCTATTTACATGATATGATGTTCCTATACAATAAATACAAAGATCGTAATATTAATATGCTGAAATAGCAGCGCTACAGCGTTATTGCTTAGCTGTGAGTGCAGAAACAAATCCGAAACGTGTGCACAATATCAGATATACGCAGAAACATATTTAAAAATAGAGAGAATACTAGAGGGAGACCAGAAGCTACTGATCAAGGGACTGAATCAGACAAATATTCACTAGAAAAGACAGAGAAGTTGCTAGTGAGTTGAACTCTGGAATCGGCGTCATAATCGGACCTCTGGTAGGAGGCGTCAGTCTCACATGCCGGTGGTCTGGGTGGCAACTAGATGGTTTTGCGGCATTCACCGTGCGAGGCGGCTGACTTGGTTTTTCTAGAACAAAGAGTCAGCACTTACTGTTGCTGAAAAACCCTAACAAAATTGAGAGAAAAAAATAAACCAGAGCTTGAGATACCAATTAGAATATATTTTTTAGAATTGCTTGTGAGAAATTACTTTCAGCCTTGTTATTTACAACAAAGTATTCATAATCAAATCCCTTGATTAGAGGGATAAGAATCAACAAACCTAATCGTAGATATATGTACTCAACATGATACAATTCAAATCATATACATATCTTAACAGTTTCGTTATTATTGTTAAAATCATCCTTGGTTTTCCTATTCAATTTGGATTAGTATTCTTGTATTGTATCCCAATAAATATGGCTTGGTGCTTAATCTTTTTTGCTACATCAAATTCTCTATCTTTCGTCTGACCAAGCACCACCCAATGAAATTTGCCACCCACTCCGCGTCCTGTAACTCCAATGTGCACTTTTCAGCGTGTGATCCACATGCACCTTGTTTTTCTCATCTGCTTATGACATTGCACTTAAGACTGAAAATATGTTTATCATATCATATTATGTGGGGAAAATGTACATTCGTATGGGTAGAGTCTCCTAGTTAATCCTTAATTAATAAGGAAGATTAATCAATGCAATCAATATAATAAATAGTGAAGTTAAAACTAAATAGTTACAACTTTTCAATATCTTAGCACTCCCCCTCAAGGTGGTATGTATACGTAAGTTATCCGAGGACATCATAGAGATTTAGTAAAGATATCTGGGAGTTGATCCTTGGAATTGACAAATGAGATTCTGATGATTCCGGTGATAATCTTATCTAAGAAAGTGACAGTCAACTTCAATATGCTTTGTCCTCTCGTGAAAAACTGGATTGGAGGAGAGGTGTAAAGTTGATTGATTATCACATACAAGTTCCATTTGACCAACCTCACAAAAATGTAATTCTTGCAGTAAATGTTTCAACCACACAAGCTCACATGTAGTATGAGCCATAGCTCGATACTCGGCTTCTGTACTCGACCTGGCGACAACGATCTGCTTTTTACTCTTCCATGAGATCAGATTTCCACCCACAAAAATGCAATAACCAGAAGTAGACTGTCTATCACTTGCATCTCCTGCCCAATCGGCATCTGAATACCCAACGATATTTGTGTGGCCTCTATCAGTGAAAGCAAGTCCTTTTCCAGGTGCTCTTTTGATGTAGTTAGAATTCGAACAACTGCATTCCAATGATTGACACAAGGGGTGCGTTTGGTTTGCAAAACAGTAAGTACTGTACAAAACAGTACAAGACAAATTTGTATAGCATTGAATATTTTTTTGTTTTATACGATTTTTGGGGGACGAAATGCTATTTTGGTATTTTAGACAACTTGTACGTGGGACAAAAAGTTGTGTTGTGGTTTGGTGAGGGACAAAAATATCAGTTTTTGTCCTGTCCCTTGCCTCCAGTTTGTCCTATACCTGAAACAGTTTTACAAATCAAACTCTGGACAAATCAAACTCTGAACAACTGGAGTTGTTCTGTCCTGTCCTTAATTTTTTAGCAAATCAAACGCACCTAGGAGAGTTAAGGAACTGACCTGCGATGCTAACCGGAAAAGATATATCTGGTCTGGTCAAGGTGAGATAATTCAATTTTCCCACTGGTCTTCGGTATTTGCATGGATAAGAATAGGGCTCCCTTTGGTTAGGAAGAAGCTTTACATTAGGATACATTGAAGTATCAATTAGTTTACAATCTATAAGACCTCTTTGCTCCAAAATATCAAGGGCCACTTCCTCTTCCTCTGAGAGATAGCAATACTAGAGTTTGATTGAGCCACTTCAATCCCGAGAAAGTAACGTAGAGGAACCAAGTCGGTAGTCTGAATGTTTTGAAATAGATGTTGTTTTAATGCCTTGATACCTTCATAATCATCAGATGTAATTACAATGTCATCAACATAAACCTCAAGGTAGATATATTTATTTGATGATGAGCATTTAAGAAAAACAGAATGATCTGATTCGCAATGGGTCATCCCAAACTGTTGTAGAACTTTGCTGAATCGACCAAACCATGCCCGAGGTGATTGTTTCAAACCATACAAGGACTTTTTCAATTTGCAAACCAAACTATGCCCCCCGAGCAACAAACCCAGGAGGTTGCTCCATATAAATCTCTTCTTCCAAGTCCCCATGCAAAAAAGCATTCTTGATATCCAACTGAAAGAAGGGCCAACGTTTCATGACAACCATAGTTATAAAGAGACGGACAAATGTCATCTTCACAACTGGTGGGAAGGTATCACTATAATCTTGACCATATACCTGAGTATAACTTTTTACCCTTAACTGAGCCTTTAATCGATCAACCTATCCATTGGGTCCCACTTTGACATTGAACACCCACCTCCAACCAACAATAGATTTTCCAAGAGGTGGAACAAGCTCCCAAGTTTGTTTGATTCTGACGCAATCATCTCATCAATCATGGCTTGTTTCCACCCTGGATGAGATAATGCTTCATGAAGTGTCTTAGGAATTGAGACAGTTGAAAGAGTAGAAACAAAAGCCAAGTAGGAAGGAGACAATCAGTTGTAGCTCAAAAAATTATAAACAGGATGAGGATTAGTGGTAGACCTTTCATCTATACGAAGAGCAATATGTAAGTCAATAGGACGCTTAGGTGGAACCGTAACAGGAGAAGAGACTGGAACAGTACCTGAATCACTAGTTAGAATCAGTAGCAGGGGTCTTAGGAGTTGAATCATTGGAATCAATAGGAGTTGTTTCTGGAGCTTCAACCTGTCGACTCTCATAAGTAATACCATACCGACGGAACTCAGGGTTAACTTGTGACTGTGGAGGAGTGTGAGTAGAGACAAATGGCTCAAATAGAGGAATATACATCACCTCGGAAGTAGTATCGTCAGTTGTAGAATCAGATGTAGTGGGTGAATCAAAGAATGTTCTTTCCTCAAATAAAGTAACATCTGCTGAAACATAAAAACGATGTGCAGATGGGGAATAACAAAGATACCCCTTTTGGGCTTTAGAATAGCCCACAAACACACATTTGACAGCTCGAACAAACAATTTATCGCGGCCAGGAGAGAGATCATGTACAAAACACGTAGATCCAAACACATGAAGAGCAATAGGTAAGTCAATAGGACGCTTAGGTGGAACCGTAACAGGAGAAGAGACTGGAACAGTACCTGAATCACTAGTTAGAATCAGTAGCAGGGGTCTTAGGAGTTGAATCATTGGAATCAATAGGAGTTGTTTCTGGAGCTTAAACCTGTCGACTCTCATAAGTAATACCATACCGACGGAACTCAGGGTTAACTTGTGACCGTGGAGGAGTGTGAGTAGAGACAAATGGCTCAAATAGAGGAATATACATCACCTCGGAAGTAGTAACGTCAGTTGTAGAATCAGATGTAGTGGGTGAAGCAAAGAATGCTCTTTCCTCAAATAAAGTAACATCTGCTGAAACATAAAAACGATGTGCAGATGGGGAATAACAACGATACCCCTTTTGGGCTTTAGAATAGCCCACAAACACACATTTGACAGCTCGAACAAACAATTTATCGCGGCCAGGAGAGAGATCATGTACAAAACACGTAGATCCAAACACATGAAGAGGGACAGCGTATAGAGCCTTAGGAAACAAAAGTATGGAATTTCATTGCCCAATACTGATGATGGCATGTGGTTTATCAAATAACAGACAGCGAGAATGGCATCGCCCCAAAATCTGAAAGATGCATGAGCATTGATCAATAAAGTTCGAGCTGTGTCAACCAAATGATGATGTTTTCTTTCAGCGACACCATTTTGCTGCAGTGTGTGAGGACAACTGGACTGATTTATAATACCATGAGAAGCCATGAAGGAGTTAAACGATGTAGGAAAATATTCCTTTGCATTGTCACTCCGTAAAATTCAAAATGTTTTACCAAATTGGGTTTTTATCTCTGAACAAAACATTTGAAAGACACCAAATAATTCTGAACGATCCTTCAATAAGGTGATCCAGGTGCATCTAGAGAAATCATCAATGAAAGTGACAATATTTGTATCCCAAAGCAGACGACACATGACTAGGACCCCAAACATCGTAATGGATGATATCAAAGGGAGACATTGATCTTTTATTGGCACTACTTGGAAAAGATGCCCCGACATGTTTGCCAAGCTGACATGATTCACAATCTAGTGACTTTAAATATGAAAGATGAGGAATTAATACCTTCAACTTATCCAAACTTGGATGACCCAAACGACGATGAATGATATTTGGAGATGTAGAAACACCACAAATAGTGGATGGATGAGAATGGAGATAAAAGAAACCCTGTGATTCAGATCCTGTTCCAATTGTCTTTCCCGTACTTCGGTTTTGTATAAGGAAAGAGTCAGAAGAAAATGTTATAGAACAATTGAGAGATTGAGTAAGTTTACTGATCGAGATTAAATTAAAAGGACTTCCAGTACGAATAACACATAATTCAAGGGTAGAGATAGCAGAGGTGAAGCTTGACCAATACCAGTAACTTGTGCCTCAGAAGCATTGGCAAGAGTAATGTTGTGAGTTATCTTAGGTGGTGACAAGTTAGAGATAAGAGAGGGATTACCAACTACATGTTCAGAATAACTAAAATCTAAAATCCAACTGGTTTCCTAAGATACCGACACAGGCAATTCATCTTTCATCTTTCTTTATCCTGACTCTCTCTCTCTCTCTCCCTCTCTCTCTCTCTCTATATATATATATATATATATATGTATGTATGTATATATACATATACATGCATATATATATTAAATAAAAATATAGGGCTAGCCTTGACAGTGGCTGAACCCAAAGACAAAACTAGGATTTCAGAACCATGTTCTGTATACCAACTTAAGACTGAAAAATTTGTTAATCATATCATATTATGTGGGGGAGAATGTACATTTATATGGGTAGGAGTCTCCTAGTTGATCCCTACTTAATAAGGAAGATTAATGCATACAATATATAGTGAAGTTAAACTAAATATAGTCACAAGTTTTCAATTTCTCAACAATTGCTTTCGTTTCTGCATCTAGATTTGGTTCTGAATGAGGTTCTGTATTTTTGCCTTGGTTTCTGTTTGAGTCTTCTTTTAATTTGTTCTGGTCTGGTTTTCTGTGGTTCATGTGATTCCAATGCTGTTTGAGTTGTTTCTCGTGTCTAGTGTGCTAGTTTGGTTCATGTTTGATTGATTATGTTCCAAAGAGATTCCGTTTTTCTGGTTTGACCGTGCTGGTTCTAGGTTTGCCTATTGCACTGCTTTCGAGTGATTCTTCGGTGCTGTTTGACTGCACCACGCACCACAGTTGTATCCAGATCTCAACTGCTACTTTATCATTTCTGTTTGGTTCAAAGCTGTGATGCCAGCAACACTACAAATTTCTGTTTTGTTATGATTTCTGCTATTTTAAGCGCTTGTCCAGTATGTTTCAATTTGGTTTGAAGTTGCAACACCTTCAAATTTAGGCTTCAGGTCCTATAAGCATCGACTCAAAATCATTAGATTCAGGGAAATGATAGAATATAAGAAAAATATATAATATTAGAACTTGAGTTATTTATTATAATGATTAGTTTTCATATTTTAGAACATCTCTTATGATTAGTTTCATATTATTAGTTATTTATTATAATGATTTGTTTTTCAATTAGGATTAGAAGTCTTGTATCCTTATAAATAGGGGTTAGTACTCAATCTTTTTACATCATTGCTATTTTAATCATTATTGTTTCTTTGGTCTCTTTATCTAAAACCCACTACTTCAATACGTGCATATAGTCATTAAATGAATTTGACAAAAGCAAGTTGTGGTAATTTACTCATATTGCTTTTTTGTTATGCTTATGAAGTTACTGATGTGCGTGATTACAGATTACGAGCTATTCTCCTTGAGCATTTTGATCGAAAAAACTCTCTCTTGATTCAAAGCTGTTTTGAGGATATATTAAAGAAGGATCCAACATGTCGTTATTCTTTAGCAAAACTTATAAAGTTTCACCAAACGGGTACCTTCATTCGTAACAATTTCAAATAAATTGAATAATTTTTTATCTGTTTCACTTGCTATATTTTTCCTTTCCTTCATTAGTTGGTTTCTTCGGATATGTTGCAGGGTACTACGGTCTTGAATCTCTTCTGGAAATGATTGCTTTACATTTAGATGCTACAGATGCAGAATACAATACATGGAAGGAGCTCTCTGTATGTTTTTCTAAATTCTCTCACCTTGAAGACCACACGTCTACATGCTCCATTCAAAATGAAAAAGGGCAGGGGCAGCAACATCACTCCTTTCGCCACACCCCAAAAATATTTACAGAGGGTATATCAGCAAAATCTTGGAATCTTCGCTGTCGGTGGTGGCTTACAAAATATTTCAGCAATAGCAAGTTTGAGTCAAATATTAAAACTGGTGATTTACAGTTACTCACATATAAAGCAGCATGTGCATCGTACATGTATGGACAAGAGTTCAACTATGTTGTGAAGGCCTATTCTCATTTACAAAAAGAAAATGACAATGATTTATTGCTATTCTTGGATGAGCACAGGAGAAATTCATATAGAATTTACAACAAAAATAAAAAAAAACTACATGTATAAAATTAAAGTGATAAGATATATTTATTGCATCATGAATAGTCATTATTTGATTATGGGTATGTCTTTTTTGGTTTTAACTCCATCAAATTTGCATAAGTTTCTTGAGTTTTTAGATAAGGTTAAAGTTGTTCTTGTGTAAGATTTTTAGGGTTAGCTCTTGGGGTCACTTTGATCAAGACATGTGAAAAATCTTTGATTAAATTTGAGCATTCCTAGGCTTAACATTGATGACATAGATGATATCCATTCTTTTTTTGTTTAACCCATTTTAACATGGTAGAATTTTCCCTTTTCCCAAGAGCTTGTTCTTTTTGAAAATTGCTTTTCTGACGTAGAATTCTGAAAAGTTTCGATTTATTTTGATTTTTCGACTGAAACGCGTAAAATCATAATAAAAAGCAGCAAAGCTAGAGACAGTTAACTACCTCTGGAGGAGCCCAGCGGAAGTTAACGGCTGTTGGAGGAGCCAGCGGCAGTTAACTGTCGACGCTTAGGCTAACGGTTGTTAACTGTCGCTGGGGTAAAAACGTCGTTTACTTGTATCAATAGGAAGTATTCATTATCAGAAAAGCAATTTTCGTTCTTTTTGATGAGATATTGTTGCAAGGGACTACTAGTCCTTCCAATTTCAATTCTGTTGCAAATAAAACTCCCACTAAGGTAAGTTCATCTATGTACTTCATGTGGCACAATAGACTTGGGCACCCTCGTATAATTAAGGTAAGTTATCAAAATTTTCATAAGTATACATTTACTTTGTGCATGACCTCCATAAACTTAATAATTTTTCAATTTTCCACATGTTCCCTCTACTGAAAGCACTATCATGCACTAAAGGTGGAGTCCTAATTTTAGATTTTGATTTTGTTAAATTATAATTTAATTTTTATGCATAGACATAAAATGCTTTATACCAGTGGTTATATATGATACAAAACAAATATTTTTAATGATTTTACGATTATAATTGATAATATAAAAATTATTGACAATGTGGTAAAAGATTTGAACCCTATCCCCATGAGTTTAACTCAATTGGTAGGGATATTGCATATTATATGTAGGAGCTGGGGTTCGAACCCACTTCTCCACAATTTTTTTTTTATACAACACTTCTCCACAATTAAATCATGTGAGTTCTAGCCATTATGCTATTTGACAAAAAAAATAAAATTGAACCCTTTAAAAAAGTGGTCAAGGGTTCGTACATAACAATAACATGGTAACTTAAAATTAAAAAAATGCATGTATTATTTTTTTACCGAAATAAAAAATGCATGTTGAACATATATTTTAGTGACCACAACCACTTTCACTGTTTTATATTTTCCTTTTCAACATACTTTTTATACTTTAATTTTGATCACTTTCAAACATTTTTTATCAAATTAATTCCCACATAGAACATTTTAAAAATATTTTCCCCTCAAAGATGCTTGAAATACACTCCTCTCCTCTCTTATGTTAAAATATACAATTTCCTCCCTTGAAAAATAAAATTTACACTCCCCTCCCTTATAAGATGCTTGAATTACAACCCCCTCCCTTGATAATTAAATATGCACTACACTTTAATCTATTTTAACATAAATAAATATTTTTATGATATATACTAATTTTAAACCACCTTTTAAGAAAAATTAATTCATTTCTTTATAATTTAAATGTTAATGATGATTAAATTTAAATATTTTGCTATTGATTTTATAATTTAGAGTTTAAAATTAACTTTTAAATAACCATGGTTTATTGTCGTTAGTAATTTTTCACATATTTTAATTTTATTTTGGCTTGTTTCATATTTTATAATAGGGTTTAAAACTACATGTTAATGAAATTGTGAATAAAAAATAGCAAAAAAATATGTATTCAATTTTTTATTATGTTAAAATAGACCTGCAATACTGTTTTTTTCGAACTGTATTAGATTTTTTTTTTTGCTAGATTATTAAAAATAAAAAAATATATATTGAGGGAGTAAACCGTAGATTTTAACATAAGAGGATAGGGGAACTTAATTCAAGCTTTTCTTAGGGGAGGGAAATGATTTTTTTTCTAATATGTTTTGAATAAGAGGGGAGGGGAATGTATATTTTAACATAAGAGGGGAGGAGAGTGTAATTCAAGCAGCTTTGAGGGGAGAAGAGTGTAATTCAAGCATCTTTGAGGGGAGATGAGTGTAATTTACTCAAAAAATAAATATATATAATCCCACGCTGGCAGGAAAAAGGTGTCGAAAAGTATTTTGTCAACGGTCAAAGAAAATTATTACAAAATAATAAAAAAGATTTTATATTTCTTTTTAGCATGTCCTAATTTATTACAGTCAAAGCAAATTATTATAGTAATTACTTAGAAAACTCAATAAATAGCTGCATTGTTTGTTCATTCATATTTCAAAAGAACATGGCAACCAAAATCAACCGAGTGCACATTTTCATTGCAATTTTATGCATTTTTTCTGTTTTGACTTCAGGTCACAAATTTAATTATTCATGTTTGATCACGTTAAACTAATTCTTGTTCTAATATGTTAATACATTATCTGTAGTTATATGTACAATGATCCCTCAAACTTGTTAGAATTTTAATAAATTTATGAATTCAAAATTTGATCTGTGCGTAGTTTTTGACAACATTCAATTGATTGTAGGAGGAGCAACTAGTTCAGGACCTGGTCCATGCAAATTGACTGTAGGAGGAGCAAATACTTCAAAATCTGGATCATGCAAATTTTGCATTCCCTTATATACATGTGGAGTTAACGATCAAGATTGTATTACTTATTGTGTAGAAAGGGGGCTTCCTAAGGATGGTGCCAAATGTGAAGGTGGTTTATGTTGTTGCTATTATTAGTTGTACCTTCGCAAAATATATTTACACACACAACCTACGACTAGTGAAAAAAATAAATACATTGGTTTTTGTTTTAAATCATATGACATAGTAAATTTTTGTAATCACTTCGATTTGAAGAGAAATTTGAGCTCAAATCTAATCCTCTAAATGATGTTAAAGTTGATAATTCTATGTTGTTTTTATACATAAGATTTACATGAAAGTTGCGAATACAGCTCATTCAAAAACCACAAGTGGTAATTCAAAATTAAATTGTCTACTTGTATATTTCACTAGTTACATTCTCAAAATCTCAATCAGTGATAGAAACTACAAGAAAAACATGAGTTTCATAGAGGAAAGAGAACAATAAAAAAAGCCCCTCAGAAAACACATATTTCCGAGGGTTGCCCCAATAGAACTTTTTGAGGAGCCTTTCAAAATTACCAATGAATTTTGCAATAACTATTAGGCCGTTGGTCATCATACAATATCATATTGTAACAAGTTGAATCATGAGAAAAGTTTTGCATGTGTGTGGAGTCTCTTACGTATCCAACGTTTCCCCCATTTCTAGCCGATGTGGGACATAATTACTCTAACTTGATTTTTAATAATCTCCCCCACAAGTAAGTCACCCATATCACTAGCCTGATCTACACTAGGATCCCGCTCTCGACACTCTTCGGACTCCCCAACAAGTGGTATCTGAGCCCTCGTTAGGCTCGATGGGGGAGTGGGAGCGGGATCAAGTGTGGATCATGCTAGTGATGTGGATGACTCACACTTGTGAGGGAGATTATTGAAAATCAAGTGTGAGTAATTATGTCCCACATCGACTAGAAATGGAGGACACGTCTGATATATAAGAGAGAGGACACATATACCTGATGCCTTAAGGTTTTGGGTGAAGATATGGTGTCTAAGTCTCTTAGTGGTCCAAGACGTTTAGCTCATTGCCGCTCCCCGGACTCCCCAACAAAAATAAAACCTAACCTTGAAAAGGCCGTGCATAAAAAGAATTGAACCAAAAACAAGATAAACAAACCAAAATAATTTCTAATTGGACTGGACTTATGGGCTCAACCCATATCCCCAATTTGGACTGGACTTTTGGACTCAACTCATATCCCCAATGTTACAAAGGCCTAATAAGGAAAGCGATACTCCATATATCTTCTTCTTCTTCCACTTCAAGGTCTATGTGAGAAATCAAATAATTAGTTTGGGATGTTTTGTGAAGAATTGAAAAATTGAAACCTCGCAACAATATTTTGTAAATAATTTTTAAAAAAAAAATCTGAACTTGCATGTGTGGTTGACTGGTTTATCAATGGTGGCGGCAAATTAGCCTCTAGAATTTTGCAGTGATTGTTTTCCGTGAAAAAAATTTGATGTGCAAATAAGCCTCTAAAATTTATGAATTCCTCCTTTCCCCTCTCAACGGGACTCATAACATTTTGAATTGTCCAACTCATTTTGAATTGTCATTTTGAACCAAGTTCTCACTTCTCATGTATTATAATTTCTTTTGTTAATCTATTTTGAATTGTCAGACTCATAATATTTTATTATTTAAGGTTGCACTTTGTAAGGTTGTGTGAATGTTTACGCCCTAGCTATTTTGTGTGGATAATATTTGATGTGGTAGTTATTTTTAGTTGTTTGTTTATGCTATTGATTTTTTGTGTGTATGTGAACAAGAGTAGTTTTTTGTTGTACATTTCATCACCTAAAAAAATAAAAAATAAAAATTGAAATACAGGTCGGGCCGGTCCATTGGACCACTTAGAGCCGTCAAAACAGGTGGCCCGGCCCGATCGGGTAATGGGTTTTTTAGGGCCGGGCTAAAAAACCCAATTTAAATATGGGCTGGAATAATTAAGCCCGAGCCGGCCCTATATGGGCTTCTGGGCTAACGGGCAAGCCCAAGCCCGCACGTATCTGCTGTTTGTTTTGCTTTCCATTCTTTAAGGACAACAATGTAATAAATAGCAAGGCACGTGTATGGAAGGAGCCAGAGAATAATGTATCATGTGATGATGGGGGTGAATAACAAATTGCATAAAGAAGTTGATCTGGGATGTGAAACTTTCTTCTATATCCCTTTTATTTGTATTTGAAGTTGAGCTTTCCACTAAACAATTCCACCATAAATAACCACAAAACTATTCCCCTCTTTACTGTTCCATTCATTTATTGTACGCATTACATTGGTGCTTTTATTTGAATAGGCAATCCAATGATACAATTTGATTGAATGTGAACTTGGAGTCATTCTGGATTGGGACATAGTAGTTCAGCTGCAAAGAAAACAGAAAAAAACCCACTTGTATTTGGGTTGTCCAGCAGTAACACACAAACCACACACAAAAAACAAAAAAAAAAAAGAATTCTGCTCTCCACCCTACAAAATTTGCTCGCGCCCTGCAGCCATTCCGAAAATGCCCTTGTGCTAGTTAACTAGCGCAAGTGTTAATGTCAGCGCCACTTAACTAATGCCGCGTGAGTTAACTTGCACAGCGCTAGTTAACTGACGCGCCTTATAAGCTGTGCACAAGTTAACTTGCGCAAGGTGGTCGACGCTAAAAACTGAAGCACAAACGTTTCTTGGACGGTAGTCAATGGTCTTTACTAGTTTTTGCATGTTTTCCTTCACATTTGACCACGTTTTTGGACCTCATTAAGTGCTACATACCTTATACCACCTATAAAAACCCTCACATACTTCCTCTTTTCTTCACATTTTCTCCTCCCATTCTCTCCCCCCTTTCTCTTCTTCTTCTTCTTCTTCTTCTTCTTCTTCTTCTTCTTCTTCTTCTTCTTCTTCTTCTTC
The DNA here is from genome assembly GCA_958299785.1 of Medicago lupulina. Taxonomy (NCBI): domain Eukaryota; kingdom Viridiplantae; phylum Streptophyta; class Magnoliopsida; order Fabales; family Fabaceae; genus Medicago; species Medicago lupulina. The sequence goes on from OY283139.1 coordinate 78,246,762, forward strand.
TTCTTCTTCTTCTTCTTCTTCTTATTCTTTGTTTCTATAGTTTCTAGGGTGTTGATACCCCTTTAGGTAAATACCGGTGGCTTTTGGGGGGAAATAGTGGTCCATTAGGTTGGGGAAAAGGGCGTCATCCCTTGAGGTAAATTTTGATTTGCTTCATTTTACTCCCGAAATCTTTTTACCGTGGGTAAAAAGAATCATCATGGGGTATAAAAGACACCAAATATAAATTTACCTCAAGGGGTCTTGTTGTCGTTTTCCCCAACAGGATGGATCACTATTTTCCTCAAGAGCTATTGGCATATACCGAAGAGGGTAAAAATAAATATTAAGTAGATTAGTTAATTGGAATAAAATATATGTATTGCTTATTGATATCTTTGAATAATATTAATAAAATGAGAGTTCTATTTACTATTTGTATCTATTTTATAATTTCGAATTTATTTTTGCATTTATTTTATAATTTCGAATAAAAATGAATTAGTATAGAATTAACGTGCGCATAGGCCATGGGGCGTGACTTAAGTCGCGCACAAAATACAACTTACATAATCTCACATAAACGGTCAAACATTACACTATTACACTTAAATAAGGAATACACTTCAACGGATCGGACAAAAAGATACAAAGTATTATTCTCAACCATTACGCTAAACATGAAATCAACGTCGCTATCGTCTTTGAGGAGTTGTGGATGATACACGGTCTTCCAGAAGTCCTCTTCCTTATCCTCCCCCAAGTACAGGCCTGACACATTTACTATCACATTTACTATCACACTTTTTGGGTTTTTGAGGGTGGAGGGAAAGAAAATGGTGCTTGGAGTTTGGACTGATGGGTTTTGTACGAAGACAGTAACCCTGCGTTACTTAACTTGCGCCGCGCTAGTTAAGGTGCGCAACGTCACTTAAGTTGTGTTGCGTCACTTAAGGTGCGCTGCGCCAGTTAACTAGCGCAGGGGTAAAATTGACATGGCTACAGGGCGCGAGCAAATTTTGCAGGGTGGAGAGCAGAATTCAAAAAAAAAATGTATTTTTTGGCGGGCTGCCCGTAGCCCAAATGGGTTACGAGCTTTTTCGGGCCGGGTTAAAAAGCCTTGAAAAAATTCAGGCTACAATTATTCGGCCCAGGCCCATAAACTTAATAATTTTTCAATTTTTTACATGTTCCCTCTACTACTATCATGCACTAAAGGTGGACTCCTAATTTTTTATTTTAATTTTGTTAAATTATAATTTAATTTTTATGCATAAACTGAATAAATGCTTTATACCGTCGGCACATCACAACCAGTTACGTGTGTAACTTTAAAAGTGGTTATATTTGATAAAAAAAACAAATATTTTTAATGATTTTACGATTATAATTAATTGATAATATAAAAATTCTTAACGATGCGGTAAAAGATTTAAACCCTTTAAAAAAAGTGGTCAAGGGTTCATATTGAACAATAACATGGTAACTTTTTTTTTTTGGTCAGATAGCCTAGTGGGTAGAATTCACCTTATAAGGTGAATAAGTGGAGTGTCCGGGGTTCGAACCCCGACCCCTGCATATAATAATGCATTGTCCTACCAATTGAGCTCTGAGGTATGCTCACGTGACATAACATGGTAACTTAAAATTAAAAAAAATGCATGTCTTATTTTTTTACCGAAATAAAAAATGCATGTTGAACATATATTATAGTAACCATGACCATTTTCACTGTTTTATATTTTCCTTTTTAACATACTTTTTTTATACTTTAATTTTGATCACTTTCAAACATTATTTATTAAATTAATTCCCACATAAAACATTTTAAAAATATTTTCCCATTGTAAAAGAAAAAAAAATTATATTCCCACACTGGCAGAAAAAAGGTGTGTCGAAAAGTATTTTGCCTACGGTCAAAGAAAATTATTACAAAATAATAAAAAAGATTTTATATTTCTTTTTAGCATGTCCTAATTTATTTAATGCAGAATATTATTAAGTAGATTCTAATTAATTCTCTAGTTAATAATATTGATTGTATAGTTATTTCTAGAATCATTTATTTTAGGAGAGTCAACTGTATAGTGATTGGAGGAGAAATCTCAGCTAGGTGATTGGAAGAGCTTGTGTATATATTGATATGTCAGAAGTGAATAAAACAGACAGAAAGGTGCTATTTGATCATTGATATTTCTAAAGAACATGGCAACCAAAATCAACCGAGTGCACATTTTCATTGCAATTTTATGCATTTTTTCTGTTTTGACTTCAGGTAACAAATTTAATTATTCATGTTTGATCACGTTAAACTAATTCTTGTTCTAATATGTTAATACATTATCTGTAGCTATATATACAATGATCCCTCAAACTTGTTAGAATTTTAATAAATTTATGAAATCAAAATTTGATCTGTGCGTAGTTTTTGATAACATTCAATTGATTGTAGGAGGAGCAATTAGTTCAGGACCTGTAGGAGGTGCAAATACTTCAAAATCTGGTCCAACCAAATTTTGCATTCCCTTATATACTTGTGGAGTTCACGATCAAGATTGTACTAATTATTGTGTAGAAAGGGGGCATCCTAAGGATGGTGCCAAATGTGAAGGTGGTCTATGTTGTTGCTATTATTAGTTGCACCTTCGCAAAATATGTTTACACACATAACCATTACGACCAGTGAAAAAAAATAAATACATTGGTTTTTGTTTTAATATGTCATGGTAAATTTTTGTAATCACTTCGATTTGAACAGAAATTTAAGCTCAAATCTAATCCTCTAAATGATGTTAAAGTTGATAATTCTATAGTGAGACAGTGTCAAATAGTCTTTCAAATTTGTAGCAAAACATAGAAGATTGACTTTGTGGCCTTTTTTCTGCGGCAAATTGAAATTAAAAGTGGAAAGTAAATAAATGAATCTCATAATGCGAACACTGTCTTATGATTTCGACGAACCTTTTGTCGTAAACTTAAGCATTTTCCATAATAAAACAACATAGAATTATCAACTTTACCATCAAAATAAAAAACTATTTGACCCAAAAAAAAGTTTATTATTTAATAGTTTTTTATTTTGACCCAAAAAAGTAAAAAGAGTATTTGGGTCATGATTTCACTAGTTACATTCTCAGAAAACACATATTTTCGAGCGTTGCACCAATAAAACTTTTTGAGGAGCCTTGCAAAATTACTAATGAATTTTGCAATAATTACTCACACTTGATTTTCAATAATCTCCCCCACAAGTGAGTCACCCATATCACTAGCTTGATCTACACTAGGATCCCGCTCCTGACACTCCCCGAACTCCTCCAACAAGCGGTATCAGAGCCCTGGTTAGGCTTGGTGGGGGAGTGGGATCCTAGTGTGGATCATGCTAGTGATGTGGACGACTCACATTTGTGAGGGAGATTATTGAAAATCAAGTGTGAGTAATTATGTCCCACATCGACTAGGAATAGAGGAAACGTTGAATATATAAGAGAGGGGACACATATACCCGATGGCTTAAGGTTTTGGGTGAAGATGTGGTGTCTAAGTCTCTTAGTGGTCCAGGACGTTTAGCCTATTGCCGCTCCCCAGACTCCCCGACAAAAACAAAACCTAGCCTTGAAAAGGACGTGCATAAAAAAATTGAACTAAAATCAAGATAAACAAACGAAAATAAGTTCTAATTCGACTGGACTTTTGGGCTCGACCCATATCCCCAATTTGGACTACTCGACTTTTGGGCCCGACCCATATCCCCAATGTTACAAAGGCCTAATAAGGGAAGCGATACCCGATATATCTTCTTCTTCTTTCACTTGTGGGTCTATGTGAGAAATCAAAGAATAAGTCTGGGATGTTTTGTAAAGAATAAGTCTGGTTTATCGCTGGTTTATACCGAACTTGCATGTGTGGTTCATTGGTTTATCAATGGTGGCGACAAATTAGCCTCTAGAATTTTGTAGTGATTATTTTTTGTGAAAAAAATCTGATGTGCAAATAATCCTCTGAAATTTATGAATTCCTCCTTTCCCCTCTCAAAGGGACTCATAACATTTTGAATTGTCCGACTCATTTTGAATTATCATTTTGAGCCAAGTTCTCACTTCTCATGTATTATAATTTATTTTGTTAATCTATTTTGAATTGTCAGACTCATAATATTTTATTATTTAAGATTGCACTTTGTAAGGTTGTGTGAATATTTACACCCTAGCTATTTTGTGTGGATAATATTTGATGTGGTAGTTATTTTTAGTTGTTTGTTTGTGCTATTGATTTTTTGTGTGTATGTGAAAAAAGAGCAGTTTTTTGTTGTACATTTCATCACCTAAAAAAATAAAAAGTAAAAAATAAAAAATGAAATAAGTGTCGGGTCGGTCCATCAAGCCACATACCCATGTTAGAGCCGAACTCAAATTTTACGGCCCATATATCAGTTGGGTCGGGCTGGCCCATATATCAGTTGGGTTGGGCTGGCCCATACCAGTTATATTTATTGGCCCATTGGGTTGGGTTGGGTCGAACCATCCCATTACCTCTAATTGTATGCTATGGTTGTAGTATTTGTTTTTGGTGTGAAATTTCATTGAAAGTGCGTTCAACTTGGAACAACAATTTATCGTAGTAGTATTTGTTTTTGGTGTGAAATTTCATTGAATGTGCGTTGAACTTGGAGCAACAATTTATGGCTTCTCAATTTCTACTGCAAATTTGCTTTGGCGTAGAGAGGAACGATCTATGCAGCATGACTCATACACCCACACCAAATATAAGGCGTTGACACATTCATTGTCGAGTTTAATCAAAGGTAAAATTAATTTAGGTATGTATTTATCGATAGACATTCTCAGGCCTTTAAATTCCAATAGAAATATTCAACAATTATATTCAATGAAAATGACCATTGGTTACCAAGCATAGACCATCAAAACAAAATAATGTAGTTTCAATTTTGCTCCGATGAAAGCCTTTTATGCCTTCTAGACCGATCTACTTACGTAAATATGTATAATTTTTTTATATATCTGTTATCGGTGTAAACCTGATATCCTCCCACAACTGCGAATACTAATTCCTTGAACCTTGGGAAACCCTAATGGATGGAAAACTCTCCCTAACAGGTTTCTGTATGCCCAAGACTAGATTCAAACCTAGAACATTGGTTAAACTGGAAGAGACTTGTGTTATTTCATCTGAACGCTCTTGGATATGTATTTCTTTATATAGTTATTCTTATAATGTTTTTTTTTTTAAGGAAGTTATTCTTATAATGTTAGATTCTATTATAAACCTTTTGATTTTATAGTTTTTGATTAAGGACAATCATGTAATTTTATTAATACACATATTTTATAAATTGAGTTTTGTAATTTTGTCATAAACTAAAATTGTTCTTCACTTTTAAAAAAATAAATTATATGTCATAAAAAATAAAGCGGGAGAAAATGTGACATGAAAAATTCAACCAATCACCTCGCAAAACAAAAAAAAAAATTAAAATTCAAACCAATCAATAAATACTTCTATAATACGACAACGACAATGACTTTCAAGTCAATGTATACAACCACGATGTAGCTTGCTAGTCAATGTAATGTCAAAAGACTAGGCACAATTATTGAATGAAAAAAATTTGTTTGACGAAGGAAATTTATTTCATTTTATGTCTAAATTATACTCTTTTCGACTTTTATTATATAAAAAACCATAAAACATTAAAACCAATACAATCATTAATTATGTAATTTTTTACATATTTTTACAAATATATCTTTATAAGAAGTTGTGAAACATTAAATTTTTATAGGAGACCAATTTTAACTATCAGTCTTTGAGTGCTAGAACAAAAATATGAGCATCGCGATTTATATAGAGTTTTTTATCAAGAATTGATCAAGAAAATGTCTCAGTCAATTAAATTTGTTATTTATCAGAAATCAAAGAAGGTGGTGATATGTAATTAAGGAAAAGTGTTAATAAATACACCGTCTGAAAATTTTTTTGATACATTTTGTCACTATATCTATCATTTCCCCAACAATATTCAGCAGTAGTTTTGTGCTAACCAATATGAACTATGATGGTTGTGACTCTTTGATCATTTTTTACCGTTGTTCTGCTGGTCCTTGTCGAAAATTGATGTATACAGATCGAATACACACCAATAAAATACCAAAATACCCCTTTGGCAGTTAACTACTTTAGAAATTAACCGGATGCATTTAATTGTTGAGGAAAACTTCGACAATTAACTATCGAGGAAAACTTCGACAGTTAACTGCTGCGGAAACCTGAAATTTGACATTTATTACATTTTTAATTGATTTAATTACCGAAAATAATGAGATGATGTAGCTTTAAAGACGTTGACCACTTTTGCTTTGCTAACTAATGTTAATTTGAAATTCATCAATTTCGTATTAATTAGTGTTTTATTAATACTTAATGTGGATTTTAATACTCTCTCCATCCCAAATTGTATGTCGCTTTAGAGAAAATAATTTGTCTCAAATTTTATGTCGCTTTACATTACCAATGCAACATTAATGTTACTTTTTCTATTATAACCTTAACTATTTATTACTCTCTCTTCTTCAATTCTTTTATTTATATTTCTCATATTATTTATTAAGGACAATTTTGTAAAACAACTCATAATATCTCTTTTCCATACAATATTATTTGCATTTTCTTAATATATGTAAAATGCCCAAAACGTCATACAATTTGGGACGGAGAGAGTAACATTTTCTAAGAATCCTTCACAAAAAAATATCCTTCAAAAAGTAACTTTTTTTAAGAAATAAACGGTCATTTGCTACGTCATTACTCAATTTTATTGAAACTTACAAAAAAATCGATCATTTGCTTTTGGAGAAATTTGCATAACATCAGTAACTAAATAAAAAATAAACCTCGTGAAAAAATTATAAATTATACGCATAAATTATAGCTTTCTATTTTGTTACTAGGGACATTACGCATAAGAATTACAACGTTTTTTATTTATTTTTATTTAAGTAATGTGCAAAATAATATTTAAATGTTTAATTTTTATATACTCATTGAAATGTTTTTTTAGAGGATTTAAATGCTCTTTATTTTTTTTGGTCAAGATTTAATGCTATTCTTATTAATGTATATATGCATAAGTATAATATTGTAATTGTTTGAAATGTATCAAAATAATGATTGAAACAATCAAAGTCAATAAATATTAATAATGATACTTTCAGGTTTCCTCGGCAGTTAAATGTCAAATTTTTTCTCGGTAGTTAACTGTTGAAGTTTTCCTCGACAGTTAACTGCAACCGTGTTTTTAATTCCTTAACTACCTCAGAGGCATTTACGTCTTTTACTGATGTTTTTCAGTCTTCACGTGTGAACAGCAAATTTCGTCCTTGTCGGTTGATCACTACTAATGCTTTAGTGTTTACTCCCAGTCTATTTCCTTGCACTTTTCTTATTTTCTTGGCCTTAAACCCTTCTTTTCTAATGCTTGCTCCAATTTTAAATATAAATAAAAAATCAAAATGTATTTGGCCCTAATTTAGTCATCAGTTTTTGATAAAATATTATTGTATTTTTTTATTTGGGTTTAGGATGAGTCTACATGTATATTTCATGTGGTTAGATATTCTCCGGCCATCGATTCAAATAGATATATTAACTATTATATTGAATGAATATGACTATTGTTTGTCAAGCAAAGACTATCAAAATGGAACATTGTATTTTCTATTTGGCTATAAACATTTACATATTATTGATCACCTATGTTAAAGAGTCTTACGTTCGATAAGAGATGATGGAAAAAAGTATTTATAAAAGAAAGTAATCTACACTTTACAAGGTTTTATAAAAATGAGTTAAACTCAAATTTCAAATGAACCTACAATCAAATGATTGAAATCATATAAATAATATTATACATTAAAAAACTAATGGAGATGACCAAGTTGGTTGACGGAAATATAGTTGAGGGATCAAAATGAAACGAAAGTTATTTAAGGGACCAAAATGAAACATCAAATTGTGTCCATTTAACCAATTAAGCCTAAATGAAGTGGAAGAAATTGTGAGATGAAAAATCAAACCAATCAATGCTCCTACAATGACTTTCAAGTCAATGTACTACATGTACAACAACAGTCAACCACAGCGTTCTAGCCAAGGGAAAGGTCATTATAATGTCGTGAAAAAGACCATGAAAACTGAATATTTACACCTCAGGATTGTTCATCTTCATTCTAACTTTGGTGGCTTTCAGAGTCTTGCTCATCTTGACTTGTCTCATGATTGTTCTCACAATCATTACTTGACTGCACGAGTCATATAAAACATACACCTCGGGATACTCAGATTCTGTGACTGTGGCGACAAAAGGGACCAAAATGACACTGGTGAGTATTCCAAGAATCTTTGTAAGTATTGATTTATCAAGAAACAAATTTGAGGAACCATGGTACAACAATGAATCAGAATCAGATGGTGCAAATGTCATAGTTTTATTGTTGTAGTTATTTTCTATTTTTACTTTCTGTTTAAAACAAGCTTGATTCTGAGTGGGACAATCTTGCCACTCTTTTGAACTAGCAAGTTTGATTTTGAGTTGTAAGTTTGTACTCTGAAGAATGTGGTTTGTTTATAAGTGCATGCCACAAGATGTGTTGTATAATAAAATTCCAAAGTTTATATATATGTTTGTAGCTAGCCTAATGTATAAAATATAAGTCTCAAAAGAAAAAAAAAAAACTACATGTATTCTAAAGGTAACTGTGATATTTGCATGTCATGAATTGATATTTACATGATCAGTTAGCTAAGGAACCTTTGGTAATACAATATTAGCTGAAACTATTTATATTATCTGGATCAACAACCAATTCAAAAGTGGGATTGGAATTTTGCATCTCATGAATTGAAATTTATTTGAAAGACTGAACTAGTGGGTATAGTGAAAAATTCTGCTTGAGATGAACATTGGTGGGGGAATGTGGTACAGAGAGACAGCAATATGGAATCATGATATGCTGCTTTGTAATGTAGCATTAAGAGTAGGCATTAATAATACAAGACTAGTTTTTTTATTAACATCTGATACAAGATTAATTCCGTAGCATTAAGTGTATCTTATTATGTGATTAATGAGAAGGTGGATGCCTAGTAACACTAGGCTAGTATGGCATCCTTTGACGCCATTGTCTTGACAGGATTGATATAAGATTTTTACATGTCATTTACCTAACTATACGTGAGTACAATATGATCCTATCCACAGAGACTAGCGTATACTATATGCATTTCAACGTCATTTATCATATTAAGAGTTTGAGTTTAAAATGTTTGTTTGTGTAAACCTATAAACTATTTGACATAAAATAAATAAAGGAGAGATAGGGCGATTTTGCTTGGGGTTAGAGACACTCAACCAAGCGTAACAGCTGCAATCTCTCGATCAAATAACGGATTCTAGCTTTTTAAACGATATTATCACAATCACTCGACAATATCATTCGTGTCCAAATGATATCGTTATTTCTAAGGAATCGTTTAAATGTTCGTGTCCAAACTATTTAAACGATCACAAAGTCGATTGGATCATTTAATGGATGATTTCCCATTCTCATTAAGTGATCCAAAAGCATTAAGTTCTAGATTAAAAGTGATTATAAAAGATTAACATCTATGTCTAGAATGAAAACTTAAATAGATTATTATTCTATTTCTTGATCCAAAAGTATTTGTCAATATCATTTCAAATCTCATAAAGCTTTAAAAACAAGAATAACAACAATGTTGAATAAATAAGCTAGAACCATATATTAAAAGATCAAGAGTTACATAATAGCTTGTTTAAATGCCTCAAAACCCACAAGATAGATGTAGCTACATATGTCTATGATAACTTTGCAAAGGATGGAGAAAAGATGAAGATTCCATGCCCAGATCCATGATGTCTCATTAAATCTTGGGTTGAATCTACTCTTAACTACCTTGCTTTGTATTACTCTCTCTAGAAATGCCCTAGCTTCTCTCTCTAAAAACCAGAAATTACAATAAAACAGTAAAAGATTATGTGGAAAGAGAAGAGAAAGCTATTTATATGGGCTGAAAACGTGACATCTCGCTTAAGCGAGCTGCACTTCGCTTAAGCGAAGTGCCTGAAAATCCAAATCTGGCCATTGAAGAACTGCCACGTGGCCCTTATCCTGTTGCAAGATGAACTTCGCTTGGAGCGAACTAGAAGTGAGGCCTTCCTGATGCATTTTGTCTAAATCTCGCTTAAACGAGTTGAAGTCGCTTCAAGCGAGATGTTGTATTATCATGAGCGAAGTGAAAGCGGGATGAAAGCGAGATGCCAATGTTGCTCTCTGCCTAAATCTCGCTTAAGCGAGATAACGTTTCTCTAAAAGCGGACTGGAAGCGAACAGAAAGCGAAATCTCTTGGTGCTCTCTGCCTAAATCTCGCTTAAGCGAGATTAAGTCGCTTCAAGCGAGATTTGCTTGGCTCAGGTGAATTCTTGATCCTTGCTTGTCTATTTCCTGCACAAATTGAGGAGAATAAGGCATGTAAAGCATAAATGGCAAAATTGCAACAAATGATAGCTTTTCCTTAGCTAACTTGCAACAAGTTACTAAAATGCCTAAATTGTCACATAAAATATACTACTTTCGAGCACTTATCAAGGGTTTATGGAAGTTGTTTGACTATTTCTCCCTCTGTACTCTACATCTTGAAACTGCACATTAATGAGAAATTGTTGGAAAATAAACTTGATTTGGTCCATTGGACTAATAAAGTGTTAGACCCAATTAGCTAATAAGTGGTGTAGCTCATAGAAAATTTTAGAGTCATGTAGAACTAGATTAGTAGTATGAAGAAATATCATGTAGGTGAGAGAAGTGTGTAGAACTCTCATGTATGTAGTTGGGAGAAGTGTGTAGAACACTCTCTTGAAGTTTGTAGAAACTTATCCAAGGATGTGTCTAGAACTCTCTAGAGGATGTGTCTAGAACTCTCCCTTAGAGACTATAAAAAGGAGAGAGCTTGTCATTGGTAAATCAAGCAAGAAAACTAGAATTAAAGTATCCTCTCTAAATAATATATTGTTCTTCTCTCAAATATTTTCTCCTCCTAAATTCCTCACAAATTTCGCACTATAACCTTCTCCTTTTCCAACAAAGTGGTATCAGAGCTTAGGTTCTGAGAAGAAATTATTCCATAGTTATGGCGGTCAATGGAGCGGCATCCTTCCAAGTTCCACTTCTCAAAGGGAGTACCTATGATAATTGGTGCATCAAAATGATGGCTCTTCTTGGAGCACATGATGTTTGGGAGGTTGTTGAAAAAGGCTATAAGGAATCACAAGATGAGGATTCCTTAACTAAAGCACAAAGAGACACTTTGAAGGATTCAAGAAAGAGAGACAAAAAAGCTCTCTTCCTCATCTACCAAGCATTGGATGAAGATGAGTTCGAGAAAATCTCAAATGCAACATCCGATAAGGAGGCATGGGAGAAGCTTCAAACCTCTTGTCAAGGAGAAGAAAAAGTAAAGAAGGTACGTCTACAAACTTTAATAGGCGAGTTTGAATCCTTGCATATGAAAGAGTTAGAGTCTATTTCAGAATATTTTTCTAGAGTTATCGCGGTTTCAAATCAATTAAAAAGAAACGGCGAAAAGTTAGAAGATGTGAGAATTATGGAGAAGATACTCCGATCATTAGATCCCAAATTCGAGCATATTGTTGTGACAGTTGAGGAAACCAAAGATTTAGAGACTATGACAATAGAGCAACTTCAAGGATCTTTGCAAGCTTATGAGGAGAAGCACAAGAAGAAGAAAGAGATCACCGAGAAGCTCTTCAAGATGCAGTTAAAAGAGAAAGAAGAAAGTCAAAGAAATGAAAGAAGCCAACAAAGTCAAGGTAGAGGCCGAGGACGAGGTCACGGTAGAGGAAAATTTGGACCTGGCTACAGTGCGCGTGGTTCATTCTCACTATAACCTTCTCCTTTTCCAACAAAATTGTCTGTTATTGAGAATGTGATCAAGTGATAATATTGTCATTGGCTCTTGAATTCATCAAGATACTAGGAAGTTTTGAAAATTCAAAAACAGATGTATGTGCTGGCACGTTATCATTTAAGTATTAACAAATCTAAGAATAAAACAAATAAGAGATTCATGTTAAGGATATACCAGAGTCTGGTTAATATAAGATAACAAAGGCTAATATGTTTCTAATGTATTATTTACACACGGCAGTACATAGCTTTATAGCTGCCAAGCTTTTACAAGGTAAATCAAAAGCATTTACAATATAATCAAATACATTGAATTGAAATTAAAGTAGAGGAAAATAATTATGCAGAAATAAGGTATGTCAACTATACTAAGTAATTACAATTGATTCTAAATAATAATGGTATAGTGTCATAGGCAACGATTAAGGAGGATTTGTTCTCAGTACACCTATACGCCCCCGCAAGATGGAGGAGGGCTCCGCGACGCCAATCTTGGAGGTTAGAAAATTATGTCTCGCCGAAGAGAGTGGCTTAGTTAGGAGATCAGCTAGTTGATGGCTGGATGGTACATGTGACACGGTGAGCTGGTTCTTGCCTACAAGGTCACGAACAAAATGATAATCTATAGCAAGATGCTTCATTCGAGTATGAAAAACCGGGTTAGCACAAAGATATGTTGCACCGATGTTGTCTGAAAAAATAGTTGAAGGCTGCTGAATATTGATTCCAAGTTCTTTTAGGACCTGTTGTAACCAGAGAAGTTCAGTAGTAGTTGAGCCAATGGTGCGATATTCAGCTTCCGTCGAGGATCGAGCGACAGTGGGCTGTTTTTTGCAAGACCATGATATTGCATTTGAACCTAGGTAGATTATATATGCTCCCGTGGATTTTCTATCATTGATGTCACCACCCCAATCAGCGTCACAAAAGGCTTGCAGAGTGAGACACTTTGTTGGGACTAAATGCAATCCGTGAGATATAGTGGCTTTGAGGTAACGAAGTACTCTCTTCAGAGCTTGCATATGAGTAGCATTTGGCTTTTGCATGAACTGGGAAAGCTTATTTACCGGGTAGGCTACATCTGGGCAAGTGATAGACAAGTAGTGAAGTGAGCCAATGATGCTGCGATAGGATGAAGCATCACACGTTGAAGGATCATCTTCTGAAGCAAGTGAACACGACAAAGACATGGGTCTGCTTACAGGTTTTGCATCAAGCATATTTACCTTTTGTAACAACTCACGAATGTAATGATGTTGTGTCATGAAGATACCAGTGGATGTAGGGAGAAGCTCAACTCCAAGAAAATGACTAGGTGTTCCAAGATCTTTCAGAGAAAACTTTTTGGCAAGAGCTTGCTTGAAGTTGTGAAGAAAGGCTGAATCATTTCCTGTAAGCAAAAGATCATCAACATATACTAAAAAATATGAAATGACATTGTCCTTGTTGTAAATAAAAAGTGAAGGATCTGATTTTGAATTGTTGAACCCATATTCTACAACAAATGACTTAAGCTCATTGTACCATGCACGCGGAGCCTGTTTCAGACCATAAAGAGCTTTGTGGAGTTTACATACATGATGTGGAAAATTCTGGTGAATAAAACCTGTAGGCTGAGACATATAGACCTCCTTAGATAAAGTTCCATGCAAAAAGGCATTGTTAACATCCATTTGGCTGATTAGCCACTTCTTTGAGATAGCAATAGAAAGCACTAGTTTGATTGTCTGAGGTTTGATTACAGGACTGAACGTGTCCTTGAAATCAATACCAGGACGTTGATGAAAACCTTTGGCAACCAACTGTGCTTTGTAGCGAGCTATCGATCCATCTGGATTTCTTTTCAATCTGAAAACCCATTTGTTACCAATGATATTGAAGTGAGGTTCAGGTGGTACAAGAGACCATGTTCCATTTTTCATTAGAGCCATAAATTCATCTGACATCGCTTGCTTCCATTCAACATGCTGAAGAGCTTTAGACACACAAGTAGGTTCCACAGAAGGAGGAATTGGATACTTGCTTACTGAAAATAATTTCTTTGGCTTAAAGATACCTTTCTGTCCACGAGTGACCATGTTGTGAGTAGGAACTAGAGGAGGTTGTGCTGCTGGAATTGACTGAGATTGAGATAATGTGCACAATGTTGGAGAGTTGTGGGAGGTTTCATTGGATGGGGATGGTGTAACGCCCTCTCTAATTATTTAATTATTTTATTAGATGATATGGTATATGTTTATATATTATATGGATTTTGATGATTTTGTGACGTATTTTGTGACGTGTTGGTGACGTGTGACGTGTTATTATTTTATTGTTTAATAAAATAATATAAGTGATGTTTATATGAATATTTATTTGGTAAATATAGAGATTTGTTGGAAAAATATATTATTTTGAGAAGTGGGGTTATATTTATAATTAAGAAGAGTTGTGAGGGTTGAGATAGAATTAATTAAGTTGAGAGGGAGTATATAAGAGAAGTAGGTTAAGAGAATTAGGTTACGCGTTACAGACAATTGGGAAAAGAAGAGAAACACGGTTGAAGGGAGAAGAGAGGCTAGGCTGCAATTTCTGCACTTTTTCCAGGTAAGGGTGAGCCTAACTTCAGTAATTTTAATGTTAAATCATCTGTTATTGATTAGCTTAGAGATTGGGAAGAATTGAGAGGAGTTTTGAGAATTAGGGTTGTGATGAATTATGATGAATTGATGAGGATTGATGTTGTAAGGCTGTAGGACTTGTTACAGAACCTAGATTATCCCCTAGGATGATATTGCTGATGAATTAGAGGCTTAACATGAGAGTTTTGGGATGAATTGGTGTGAATTGGGCTGAACCCGTAGTGGTTCTGAGATCGCTCGCCTGTGGCGAGTGATCACTCGCCGTGGCGAGTAACCCTTGGTTGCTCGCGAGGCGAGCAGTATAGCTCGCCGTGGCGAGCTTGACCCTTAAACTTAGGATTTTTGCCAAACTTTAGATGGTTTTGAGTGCCATAATATTTATAGAGATGACCTGTGAAGTTGGTTTGGTCAAATTGGATTTAGAGAGCTTAAAAATGAGGATTTTTGGTGAAAAATGTCAAAAAGGCCGAGAGCACCCAGGATTTCTCGCCTGCAGCTCGCCCCCAACTCGCCTTTGGCGAGTATGCTGTTGTGAGTACTCGCCTGTGGCGAGAAGATCACTCGCCGTGGCGAGTTAGATGGTTCAGGACTGATTGTTCCGTTTTGCGATCTGTTTCGCATGGGACTTTGAGAGGAGACCTTTGGGTAGTATTGGAGAGGTTTTATATCCTTAGATGCATTCTGTAATGAAGATTGCTGATGGTTCTTTCATGTCGTGAATAATTGATGTATTGTTGATAGTAAGTGATGTTTAAATACGATGATATGTAATTATGATGATATTACGTGTTGCGATGTATATGATTAATGAGATGATGTTCTGCCATGTAACTATTATACCTGCATGTGTCAGTTTTGCATTATGAATGATGGTTTTGAGACGGTGTATTAAGTTGTTAAACGACGAGTCCATGCATTTGCATATTTATGAGACGGTGGAGCTTTATGCTCAAAGCGACGGTGGAGCATTTGCTCAAAGTGACGGTGAAGCATATTAATGCTATAATCATATGGTACCACATGCATGATGTTGAGACGTTAGGTGTTGCATTTAGTCGAGTCAATTGTGACATATATGAGATGATGTTTGAGGCGTTGATGTATGATGTGATGTTGTTTATGATGATGCTTATGATGATGTTATGATGTGCTACAATGTAGATGTTAAGAGTTGCATTAGTTGAGTCAATTTGTTGACACTTTATGAGACGATTGTTTTGAGACGTTGATGTGTTTGCTTAAGATGTTTATGGTGATGTTAACCTTGTATTCTACTACGTGAAGTATGTGATGAGCTATGTTGTTAATCATAACTGCTTGATTTATATATTAATATTATTGTTGTGAATCTCACCCCTTCTGCTGGAATTGCCTCCTCGTGGGCAAGTGCAGGTACCCAGTCTTAGATGCGTTGATGCGAGGAGTCTGTGTGAAGTAGGGTTGCTCTGATACGTAACGGGATGGGGTCTTTTGTAGAGTCTATTCCATTATGTATCTTGTTAGAATAAGTTTGACTTTCAGTGATGTTGAACCATTAATATTTTGAGACGTTTTTGCTGGCTTTTAAGCCAAGACTATTATGAGATGAGACTTTTAAATTCCGCTGCTTAAATGAGTATTTTTGTAAATGATAAATTATTATCTAAGCTGTTTTTAAGATGAAATGTGACACTCCTTTGTGATGTTACTCTGATATATGTTTTATTTTAATGAAATTTTTAAGACGGGAAATTGGGGTGTTACAGATGGCGTGTGATTTGGAGTAGGTGTAGAGTGTAGGTTTGAATTTGGATTTGGAGAGATATAAATGGTTGGAGGATTATTGGTATGAGTCTCGTTGGTTGAAGTCGTAGGGGATATAGATGAAGTGGAGTTTGAATTTTGTGGTGAAGTAATGGTGGGGGTATTGGTGATATGTTGCTGGTTGTTTGTGACTATAGGGGTTATTGGTGAGGTTGAGGTTGAGTTTGGAGATGGAGTAGACTCTGAAGTAGACATGGGAACGTGATTTGTGAGAGGAGTAAGTGATTGGTTAATGTTGGAAGGTAATGTGGTGGGAGAGGTTGTAGGAGTAGAGTTAAAAACATATGAGTATGGAAATTCATTTTCCAAAAACTGAACATGGCGTGAGTGGTGAATTTTGTTTGTTTTGAAATTATAGCAAATGTAAGCACTTTGAGTGAGGTTGTACCCGAGAAAGACACATGGTTGCGATTTTTGTTCCAATTTGTTATTGGTGTAAGGTTTAAGCCAAGGAAAACAAAGACAACCAAAGGTTTTTAACTTCGTGTAATTGGGTGATGTTTTGAAGAGGACATTGTATGGTGTGGTCATATGTAAGGTTTCTGTTGGCAAGCGGTTGATTAAATATGCTGCAGTTTGAAATGCAAAGGACCAAAATGTAAGTGGGAGGGAAGCACGGTGGATAAGACAGCGGGCAGTTTCAGTTAAATGGCGGTGTTTGCGTTCAGAGAGGCCGTTATGTTCAGGTGTATGAGGTGGAGTGGTAAGGTGGGTTATACCATGTTGTTGGAAAAATGATTTGAGTTTTATATATTCACCGTCGTTATCAGAGTAAAAGGTTTTAATGGTGGTATCAAATCGTTTCTCTGCTAATTTTTTAAAAATGGGAAAAAGAATGGAAACCTCATATTTGAATTTCATGGGATAAAGCCAAACATATTTAGAGAAGCGATCAATAAAAATAACATAATAACGAAAACCATCTATTGAATTGAAAGGAGCAGGTCCCCACACATCTGAGTATACAATCTCTAAAGGATAATTGCTAGAAATTGTAGACTTAGAGAATGGAAGTTTTTGACTTTTATTGGAAAAGCAATTATGACAAGCATTGAAAGAACCAGTAAAGGGAACATTATTAGTTTTGAGGGCATGAAGAAGAGGTTTTGAAGCTGGATGACCAAGGCGATGATGCCAAAGTTGAAGTGAGGTTGTGGTTTTGGCTAACGATGTCTGAGGGATGGTTGAGTTGGGGTTGAACTTGTACACATTATCTTCATTCAGTCCTCACAACAGTACTTCCCCCGTCTGCAGCTCCTTTACCTCAAAATGCCAAGGAAAAAATTCAATAGATACATTATTAGTTTGACACAATTGAGAAACAGAAACTAAATTTTGTGTAACTGCTGGAACACATAAAGTATTAGAGAGTAACAATGGAGGAGATGATTTAGATAAAATTGTGGAGCCTATATGTGTGATTGGAAGTATATTACCATTGGCAACTTGCAAGTGATCATCTCCAGTATAATCACTCTTGATTGAGAGATTGTTGAAGTCATTGGTAATGTGGTGCGATGCTCCAGAATCAAAAAGCCAATCAGGAGGAGATGAATTGGATAAGTGAGCAAGGTTGACAGTTGGATTGCGAGGCTTTTTAGGATAGCCATATATCTTGTAGCATTTTTTGGCTGAGTGACCTTGTTTTTCGCAAAACTGACAGATGACAGGATCAGCATGTGCAGATTTCTTGTTGTTGAAAAAGGGAGTCTCACTATTTGGCTGGTATGAAGGACGACCCCGTCCATTGGCATGATGACGACGCTGAACATGATTTGCAGTTACAGGCGTATTGGTGGAAAGACGCTCTTCGCGTTGTTGACACATTTCAAAATCCACCAGTTTGTCATATAACTCGTTGAAAAGAATAGGCCTGTCGCGAGTGCGAATAGAGGTGGTAAACTCTCGGAAAGTTGGTCCTAGACCATTTAAAGCATGAATGACCATTTCAAGATCATCAATGGGGTGGCCAATAAGGGCTAATTCATCAGCAATGTTTCGAATAGATTGGAGATAGGCGGAAACAGTAGAGCTTCCTTTTGATATGGAGCTGAGACGCTCTCTAAGCGACATGATTCTTGATTGAGACCTATTGGTGAAGGCTCTTTCAAGTGCAACCCAGGCCTCGCGAGAGGTGTCGGCAGAAGCCATAACTGAGCGTGCTTCAGAGTCGCAGGATCCAAGAAGCGCAAGATAGAGAAATTTATCTTGACGGATCCATTTGGAGTGTGCAGGGTTTGATACTGCAGAAGCTCCTGAGCCAGTGGTGGCAGCAGGGCAGGGTGTTGTGCCGTCGACATAGCCGACAAGGTCACGAGCTATGAGAAGAGAATTAATTTGTTTGTACCAGGCTGGGTAATTTGTGGATGTGAGTTTTATTGGAAGATGAGTTGCGGTGTTAAATTCCATGAGATCCTTTTGCTCAGAGGATATGAAAGTGGTAGCAGTGGTGGAAGATGAAGTGGTCATGGTAGGATCGAAAGGAAGAAAAGGATATGTTGTTAAGCAAATGGCTAAACTGATACCATATAAGATAACAAAGGCTAATATGTTTCTAATGTATTATTTACACACGGCAGTACATAGCTTTATAGCTGCCAAGCTTTTACAAGGTAAATCAAAAGCATTTACAATATAATCAAATACATTGAATTGAAATTAAAGTAGAGGAAAATAATTATGCAGAAATAAGGTATGTCAACTATACTAAGTAATTACAATTGATTCTAAATAATAATGGTATAGTGTCATAGGCAACAATTAAGGAGGATTTGTTCTCAGTACACCTATAGTTAATACATTTCATCAGATCCTCATAACTGTTAAACTAATAAATTTAGAACCAGCTTTCAATGTGATTATTACTGCCTATATATTTTAAGCTGGGGTAATCGGACAAGCTTTGGAGATGGGATGCTATTGGAAAGTTTACTTCATGTTAATGATGTTTGATGAATTGCGTCGTTTTTTGAATTATGATGCATGATACTTTGTCTCTAAGATAAATATACTTGTTTTTGCTAGAAATGATGACAAGCCTTTTGTTTGCTCTTGAAAGTTGTTTTATATTCTTAATGAAACAATGTAAACTAAAATGTTGTCTAAGATTACATTGTTTGAGTAGAGAAATGAGAAATCTATTGGAAATAAAACTTGGATAGGTTCATTCCATAGCCAAATTCTATTTACTTATTGTTATGATCTTTGTTTCATATAACGGTATCAGTCTCACAGTAAAAAAAAAAAGGCATAATATATTTGCTTGATTTTTTTAAGTGGAGAGACAAGAGTGACTCAAAAAGTTTGAAGTATCTAAATGATAAATTTCAATGTAGATTAAGAAATAATTTAATTATGCATATTAATTTATAATAATTGCCAGAAAAAGAAAATTGAAGAGTTACCAAATAATAAAAAGCGAATTTTTTTGTTGTTGAATTCCATAAATAAAAAGAGTATATTAAAAAAACTAAAAACATATTTAAAGCGTAAATTTATTATATTGATTGTCATGATTAAAATATCACGACAAATGTCCCATAAGTCTAACTTCAATCGACAAAAATGCCGAAATTGTTAAGATAAATGTCATAATTGAGATTCGAACCCGGCAAATTATAGTGATCAGACACATATTCAATGTCGCATGAAAATAAGATGAAATAACGCTAAAAATAAATACGGGAATTTCAATTCAACTTGCGCATATCAAAATAAAATAAATGTATAAATAAATAAAAGTACCGATATCTTGAAGTAAATAGATCCAACACATGACAAAGTTTGCGCAAGTTGATGGATAAGAAGTTCGAGTGCCCAACAAGTGCATAATAAAAATACAATAACAAAATATGAATTATGTCCAAATTAAAATAAAATTATTCAGGAAGGAAACAAGCACGAATAAAATGATATGCATGCATGAAGAAATCATAGATTCCAAGGGATTTATTCTTCTCTCCATGAGTTAAAGCTTCTACTTTGCAAATAGGGCAAATATTTTTTACCATCAACCATTTTATTATGCAGTCAACATGATATTCATGCTTGCATTGAAGAATTCCAATCTTCTCTTGAATCTTAAATTCTTCCTATTCAAGTAACAAGGAATAATTGATTAGTAAATCAAATAAAGAACTGCCCTAAAAATTTAAATCTAAAATATCAAGTACAAAATTATTAATTAGTAGATCATACCTGGCATATCATGCAAGTATCGATTTCTTGACTGTCATATGGTGAATATAATTTTGTCTTAAGTTGATTTGCAATTGCTTTCTCTGGTAAACTAGTGCTTACAATGCCAATCCTCTCACTCAATGCAAGAAGTTCCTATAAATAATAATTTCAACCGTAAATATTTTGAAAATATTATAGAAGCTCTAACTTTCTTTATCTTATACTTCCCATATGTCTACATTGATAGGAAAATACAATTCGAATAGCAATATATGTACTTACCTCATAAGACATGTTATCAATGTCCAAGCGCATATCTTGATGTTCATCAACCAGATTTTCAACTTCATCAATTAAATCACTTTCCTACACAAATGAAGTTAAATTGATAAGTAAATCAATATGTTTTCCTTAAAATATTATGCAAATAAATTTTATTGTTTGCTAGTAGTGAGAAACATTACATCAATAAAGGTGAAGCTGGAGGGGTTAACACTTCGATTTCTGAGAGTTATCTCAGGTATGACTCCATCTGGTTGTAAAATCTGAAGGCCTGTATGTGGAGGGATCACGACACCGCGTAGAGGATTTGGTGGCGCTTCATTAGTAGCAAGTGTTGGAGGGTGGTAACTATTGTGTTGTAGGGTGGGACGAGGAGGACTAGAAACCCTAGTGTCATTTTGATTGCCAATTGTGTCATGGTGATACCTTTGCAATGAACTTCCATTAGCATTTGAAGCTGGAGAATGAGAGCAATGCAGTCAATTACAAACTTAACTCAACCAACATCAAAAACTTTGCATACACCTTTTTTCTTGAAATCAATTTTCATAAAAAATTTCACAAGTGTTTTCTACTATGATGCATAGGTACGGGTACCGGTACTTGTACATAATACGGCAAATTTTAAAAAATGAAGGTACGTAAGATTTTTCAAGTGAATTACTACACTTCTATCATCATGTTGCTTAAGAGTTTTACTTTTTTTGTGCATCCCCTCTACTATTTTCATCAAAAGCAAGCTAGAGAATTAAAATACAATAAAAAAGCAAAATAATTCTGGTTATTTTTTCACTGCCCATACATTTTTGCTACACCAACTATTACAAAACAACTAAGTAAAATTAGGTACACTTTGGAACTAAGTTACGAGTACCATATGTGTACCCGGTACGGGTGCGTACCTGGTACCGGTACTTCTCCATGTTTGGAGTACCCATGCTTCAGAGGTTTTCTAGAACTTACATATTAATTATTGTCTCACATGACATCCAAGTAATGACAACAAATAGAAAAAAGGAGAATCTCAAAATAAGAAAAGAAAATATTTACCTTGTATATAAGTTATTGGTTGAAAGGATTGCCTCATATTGTTTGCATTAATCAAATGGTTATTCCCCATAATAGATTGACCTAACCTGCTCAATATATTGTTATGTTGTCCTACTTGATTTAGTGAAGGGAAACAAAATGGCAGTGAGGTGTTATACCTCATAGCAACCCCATCAATGTGTCTTGCATTAGAGTGAGCAATATAAGAACTAGCCAAAGTACTAGAAGATTGGTGATTTCCTCTAGTCCTTGTGTGTGGACCTCTACCATCATCCATGAGAATGATCAGTGCTTCTTCTGAAATCATTTCAAACTTTAAAACAACAAATATATATTTGAGAATTCCTAATAGGACCCCTAAGATTTTATTTATTTTTTCTATTTGAATTAAGCAAAATATGTCTTATTAATCATTTCAATTATATCACCTTTGTAATTTTTGTGAAAAAATCACTAACAATTATCTCATAATTTTTTTAAAAAAAAATATAGATATTTAATGTTATAGCTGATAACCTTTTCATGTAGTAAGAAACACAATTATATCTCTAATATCATGTTTTAGATGTGTTTGAAGATTTTTGCAACATGTCATATATATACAATAATCTACCACAAAAGACTACTCAATCGTCTTAGGGTTTGGTTGTGTGAATTTAGATGGATTTTGAGGTTGGTATTTTTTTCCCTGGATTTGACATTCTTGAAAAATCATACATTCAATTTTGGTGAATAGAAGCAGATATAATAATATTGGAAGCGAGAGACAAATAAATGATACTCACAATGGTGGCAGTGGTGCCAAGACGGGGATGGTGGTGCCTAGAACGAAATAAAGAAATGAATAGTTGAAATGAAAGATTTTGACGTGATGATCTCAAATGAATAGTTGAGAGAGAAAATGAGAGGACTTCCTTTTGTTTTTAAAATAAACACATGGTTTTGCAAAATTGTGTGTGCATATTGTATATGAAATGGTATATGTGTATATTTACTTAATTATTTTATTTCTTGAATTTTTTTTATTTTAAATATATTTTTAAAGTATAACCACGAAATAAAAATACAACATTTACATTAATTTAAAAAAGAAAGTATTAAAAAGTTGATGCTCAACATTTATATATATGAAAGATATTTTTATGTTCTTGGTCAACTCCTTTTTTTATTAAGAGTAAAAGAGATATCATAAATTAGACTTGACCCTTTTGTACCCAAAAAAAAAAAACTATATATATCATAAATAGATAAATAAGACTACATAACATGTTTTAGTTAATTAGAAAATGTCGTAAAATACATTTCAAAAGTAATGATGTACATTATTTAGACAAAAGGTAATAATGCACCTTTTTTATTTTTTAAATAAGTGAGGGTTAAATAGGTTTTTGTCCCTATTAATATATTATTTTTTATTTTTAGTCTCACTAATTTTTTTTAAACAATGGTCCTGCAAATATTTGTTCGTCGTGGCATTGTATAGAGAGTAAAAATAAAAAGTAATATATTTCTATGGACCAAATATATATATTATAATAATTTTTTGACCCCTATTTTCAAAAAAAAAATAAATAAATAAATTTACCCCTATAACTATATCATATTTCGTTTTTCTTTTTTTTACCTCAATACAATGCATATTTGACTGATTTTAACAACATGAATATGATTTGCAAACAGAAAATATTTAGAGGACCATTATTTAAAAAATATTAATGGGACTAATAATTTATATTCAATATGCTTGAAATAAAAATATCATTAATTTTTAAATAGTTGTGAGTTTTTATAATTTAATAATTTTTTTAAAGTATTACCCAAGTTTTTCTTAAGAAGTCAAATAGCCAACTGAAATTGACATAGGAGAGAATCAATTACTCAAGTTATTGTTAGTTTCTTTTTAATATAAAGATATATTTAATTTTGTAATAATCACTAATAATATAATCTTTTACCGCAAAAAAAAAAAAAATTGATATTGCTAGTATAATCGTTTAATTTAACTAAATAATGTAATCAATATACTATATTATATAAATAAAGGATAATTTAGTCAATTTATTTTTTTCGAAACAAAATCATATAAAAAAAATTCTCTTGTATCCCATTAACACGTAAATCATATAAAAAAAATATTCTAAAAATTCTCTTGTATCCCATTAACACGTAAATCATATAAAAAAATTCTCTTGTATACCATTAACATTATTAATTTTGAAAAGAAATACTTTAACTTTTTTTACTAATAACTCTTTATTAACCCTTTCAAAAAAAAAAAACTCTTCATTAATAGCACGCTAACTTTTTTAACAACGCTCATGAAAGCTAACGTACAAACAATAATGACTCAAGATAAGGGGTAGAAATGATAATGATGTAATATTTGTTTCAATAACATTTGATGAAAATGATGAAGAAAGAAAATCATCCTGAGCCTGCTCAAGTGATAAAGAAAGAGTATGGATAGGTTTAGTTCAATTTTTGTGTAGAAAAACCAAATTGAAATTTGATTGGAGAGCTAATTTCCTTGGTTGAATGGTCAAATACTGGTGCGTAAGGCTTATTTTGATTCCAAAGTTTTTTTTTTGAACAAGTCAAAATGAAATTATATTACTAAACAGAGCAGCGCCCACAGCACAAGGTGTGCTATGAAAACTACTTTAGGAGTCCAGAGTTACAAAGATTACACGTCGAAACACAACACAACGACATTAGCCAATACTCAAACAAACAAGCGGGCTTGACCACCAATGTTGAGTTCCAAAAACAAAATTGGCTCTTTTAGCTTTCAGTCACCCTAAAGACATCAACTTAACAATTTCTAATAAACGGGGAATGGGAGTAGCTAAATTACTAAACAAAGGACGATTTCGTTCGTTCCACACAACCCAGGCACATATAAGCCATATGAGTTGCATAAAAGAACATTTAGCTTTACCACCACCTGTCAAATAAGTAAACTGTAAAAAATGATTAGAGATATTATCAGCTTCCACCCCATAGCACCCTATCCAGTCTCGCACCATATGCCAAATCGAACCAAAAATGTTACACAATAAGAACAGGTGTTGCGCCGATTCCGGATGACCGCAGCCAGCAACACACAAAGACATGTCAGTCGTCAGCACCTGTCTATCAATCAGATTGATCTTAGTTGGTAATCTATCCCGGAGAAGTCTCCACGCAAAAACTGACACCTTCAAGGGAACCTGGTTGTGCCACACCAACTCCAAAGCAAAATCAACGACCACCGGTTCTTGAGCGATTAACAAATCATAAGCACCCCGAACTGTGTAGCCACCTGACGGATCCGGGATCCACACCCATCTATCTGAAACATTAGGAAACAAGGAAACATCAAGAAGTAGTGCCCTACACTCTGCTAACATCTCCTCCTCCCATTGCCACAACCTGCGCCTCCACCTCCACAAATCCCCCCAACGCTCCGACTCAACAGAGAACAAGTCTGCCACAGACATGGTCTTATTCTCCGTTAACTCAAATAATCTACTATACCGCTCACAAAGAGGACCATCCCCTAACAACCTATCATACCAAAACAACGTGTCAGCCCCATCACCAACTCTGCGCACAACGTGGCTATCAAACCAGCCTCTACCACCAACGTCGCCCCTATCCCTGATACTACTCACCTCCCTCCACCAGCAAGAAACACTCCGGCCCCCAACCTCCAACCTGCCACCTAGTTCGCCATACCTGGCTACTAAAACTCTATACCACAAACCCTCTCTGTCCACAAGCATCCTCCAACACCATTTGCCTAACAAGGCGCTATTAAACTCCTTCAACCGCCTCACCCCTAAACCTCCAGACACCTTTTTAGAACACACAGTTTTCCATCGTATCCAAGTAATTTTTCTATTATCCTCACTCCCCCCCCCCCCCAAAAAAAAAGAAATTATTCAATAAAGATTCAATGGAAGAGATTGTACCTGATGGAGCTTTGAAGAAAGAAAGAGCATAGACAGGCAGAGAAGTCAGGACAGATTTTAGAAGTACCAAGCGTCCGCCAAAGGAGAAAAACCAGCTATTCCAACTCGTAAGTCTAGCTTTAATTCGATTCACAATGGGGTCCCAAAAACGAAGACGACGTGAATTACCCCCAATAGGCAAGCCTAAGTACAAAAAAGGAATCTTACCCACTTTGCACCTTAACACCGAAGCTGCTTCACAAAGCCAGGAGTCAGCAATATTAATCCCCACCAACATGCTTTTATTAAAATTAACTTTCAAACCAAACATAGCTTCAAAAATAAGAAGTGTTGTACGTAGAGTACGAACATTAGCCCAGCTCTTAACACCCAGAAGCAAAGTATCATCCGCAGATGGAAGATGAGACAAAACCACAGAATTAACCGTCCCCACCCTATAACCCTCAAACAGACGAGCCTCAACCATCGTTGTCATCAAAACATGCAGGCCTTCAGCCGCTATCAGGAACAAGAACGGAGATAAAGGATCCCCTTGATTCCAAAGTTAAACTGAAATCTTAAAAAAATAAACAATAATGATTACTTTAGAGCCCATTTATTTAAAATTGGTTTGAAGAGTAGCAAATTAATTTTTTTTGGCTTATATATGTCAATTGTCTCCGTAAGTTCGTGTATTTCTTTTCCATGTCTTTTTTTTTTCTAAAACAATCTTGTAAGTTATAAACGTTTTGTTTTTGGTCCCTGCCTTCATCATCTGTTACAAAAATGCATGTGTCTAACGGCAGCTGATGTGTGACGTGGCAAATCCAAAAAAAATATTGTAGAGAGACCACATCATCCTCTGATTGCCACATACACGTTTTTGTAACAGATGATGACGGCAGGGATCAAAAGTAAAACGTTTATAACTTACAAAGGTTATTTTATAACAAAAAAAAAAATAGGGACGAAAACCAAAAACATGTACAAGGACGATTTACATATTTAAGCTTTTTTTGTCAAAAGCAAGTGAGAGTAGGTTTTCTAACTTACTCATTCATGTTTCTTGTGGGAGTAAGTTAGAGATTGTCAATGGGTACCCATGGGTACAGATAGTATGATATCCGTCCCCACCCCGTTGGATAAATATGATACACGTGCCCACCTTATACCCTTGTGGGTACCCACTATGCGAGTTCCCACGAGTATTGAGATATCCATGGGTACTCGTTGATTTTTGAATTTATTTATTTTTTGGTACCGAGAATAACTTTTTTTAATAACCAAAAAATTTCAACTTTTAAACATCCATACATAATTCATTCAAAATTTCATAAATCATACATAGTTCATAGAAAATTCATTATTCTTACATAATGCATCTAAATTTCATATCCAAATAAACTCATAACCATATTCTTTGACGACAACCCTCTAATGTCTTAGGTGAGTATGTGTCCATTAAAAGTTTGATTGCGCACTAAAACTCTTGTCACAAAGATAGTAATATAATATGTTTAAAGTTATAACAGATTTAACAATTATCCTAGATCATGCCGCAAAATCTAAGGTTAATAGTCCTCCAACGCATACATCAATTTATGAACATTCAAGACAGATATAAAGCCTTAAGAACAAATAATAACTGAATAATACTAAAAATGCAATTGCATAAAGAAGTGCTCAGTCGGATTACATGGTTCAAATAGCTAGGAAGAAGGTCATCTATATGACCTAATCAAAGAAATCTAACTACTCATGATCAAAATGTTGGAACAAAATGTGTTTAACATTACCCTTTGAGTTTTGATGATAACAAGGTATTAAAAAATGTCAATTTGATATGCTAATATTTGTTCAAGTGTGCAGGACCATAGACAAAAAATTTAGTGTCTTTAATTCAAGCATAGGTTTTGTAGAACAAATGAAGAGCAATGGATGTTACAAAAAGGAAGCTTGTATTGCAAGAAAGCATCTGAAGACAAGAGGTTCTGAAGATCAGAAGCTGACGTCATTAGAAGCACTCTCATCAGAAGCTGATCACCAGAAGTTGTTCACCACAAGCTGACATCATCAGAGGTTATGAAGAACATCAGAAGCTAGAACACTAGAACCTTCAAGATTTAGTCAAATGTTGTTTTTAATCACGCATATCATTGCAGAAGAATAGAAGCATGAAGCAACGGCTAAATCAGAGGTTCTGGAAGGCATTGGGTGTTTATCCATTGGAGAACGTTGGAAAAGGACAATAGTACAATTGTACAACCACTATCTCCACTACTCTATTTTGTGTCTGCAATAGTACAAGAACAATAGTTGTGACTACGCTGGAAATTCCTCTATACTTGGAATGGATTTGAAATTGTTTCTTCATAGGACAATAACCAAATCAAGCAACAAATCATTGATGATTTGATCAAGCTTCAAACGACTCTTAATTGATCTGCTTGCAAGCTACAACGTCTATTTCACACCTCTATATAAAGGAGTGAATACCTGAAGTTTAAACAAGACTCAACAACATTTTACTTAGAATTTCTACACATCAAAGTTCACTTAGAATTTCTTAACAACTTTCATATCTTAGAAATTCTAGAGTCTTAAAGAGTCTATATCTATTTTGTATTGTGAACACCACTGATTGTATATCAAGTGTTCAACCTCAAACATTTTTCTTTGTAATTATGTTTGAATAGAAGTCTCTTGCATTTGTGCTTGAGCATAAGAAGTCTCTTGATTTTGTTCTTCAGCATAGGAAATCTCTTGCAGTTGTGCTTGAGTAGTTGGAAGTCTCTTGCTAGTTTTTGCAGTGAGCAGTTGTAATTAGATATTGATTTTTAGTGAACTTTCCTTGGAAGTGCAAGGGGGACAGGACTACTTCCGGTCTGTGGAAGGAACTTGTATAATTGCTTTGTGTTTTTCTTCTCTCTCTCTGTTTTTATCCGCTGCATTTAGATTTTGAACTTCACTTCAAAAGCTGAACTCTATCAGGTTCTGAACAGTGACTTCAGTTTTAGGAGGAAAAAAAGAAACACAATTCAACCCCCCCTCCTCCCCCCCCCCCCCCCCCACCACTTATGTTTTTCTCACCTTCACAAAAGAGACATGGCAACAAGATTAAGAAATTACACATGAATAGATGATGAAGAGGTTGGTGGAAATTTCTTTCCAAGTTGTTTCTCTAGCCTCAACTACATTCGAAAACGAGTTTCTTACCCTTTTCTATGCATTTTTTTACCCCACTTCAGTTCTAATTGTGCCCCTTTTATAGAATACATATATAATATATTCAACTTTTTTAGGAAATGAATTAGTGCATCGCGCACGACTAGCCTACACATTATGGGCCTTCAATCCTGCACGTTCTGTGATTTTCCTCTACCTCACGAATATTGCATTTTTCACCTTTTTGTAAGTCGAATTGGACTTTGATGTCTGCATGAAAGTTGTAGATATAGATGTGAAATTTCATATTTCACTGGTCAATCTTCATTATGAGGCCTACAACTCCATATATGATTAAAATACCTCACAAATAACATGTAGAGATCAACACGTCTCACTCGTGTTCTTTCACTCCTTTTCCTAGTTCTTTTGCCCATAACGTCCGTGATAGTTATACCCCAAAAGATAATTTGATTGATCTTGTGAAAAGAATAGCACGACTAAACTTTAGTAAAATGTTAATTCAAGCCTATTTCAAGGTCTTCTTTGCCTACTTTCAGTACAATGCTAATTCTTTGTTTCTTACTAAACTCTAGTATAACAGATCTAAAAAAGACTCAAATAACTGTAAAATGACATAAAATATAGTATGATGGATTGTCATCACCAACCACATTATTACTAACGGAAATTTTTTGCTAGTGATCCGCCATAAATATAAATTATTGCGGGATTTCGTGCATTAATGACGGAATTTTTCCGCCAATAATGTTAAATATTATTGTAGTGAAAGATATTATGCATAGGGTGGGAAGTAGTGATAAAAGTAAGTTTAATTGATAAAAAAAAAATGCTTAATGTAACTTTGAAATTTACAAATGATATATAAATATGAACATTTTGGTTCAGTTTGGTTGATTTTGAAAAAGAAATCTATGAATTGATATGATTCGAGTGGTTTTCAGAAAATAAGATACAAAAACATTCTATAATATTTGTTGTTGTATGATTTTCGTTTTCTTAATTGATTTATGCTTTTGTTTTGCATCAAAATGAGGAGATGAATATTCTAACTTCTACCAAGAACTTTATATCATGTATATATCAATAATACTCATTCATTTCAAAACTAAAATTATATAGGATCCTAAACAAGAAAGATAGGAGTTTTTAATTTAACAATCTTTTTTTTGTTTTTTATGGTGATCGGAGATTAAATCCTGGACCTTACATATTTTATGTGTTAATATCAACTGAGCTAAGTTTACGATGACAATTACAATTTTTTGAATAGGTATTAAAAATTTTGACATGACGGTAAATACACTTTTTTTTTTGTCTCAAAGATAAATACACTTATTTAGCTTAGTACTTAATAAGAGAACTACCACGCTTCCTTCAAAAAAGAGAACTACCACGCTTGCTAAAAAAAAAAAGAGAGAGAACTACCACGCCCCTAAAAGAAAAAACAGAGAGAAAACTACCACAATGTCATTCTCATATATGGATTTTCTAAATTTTAGAAGGGAAAGTTAAATATATTTTATCTATCTATCTTATCTTTAATTTTCTATATCATCCTTTCCATCCATATTTCTCTATATTTTTTACATTTTCTCTCCATTGTTAACATAAAATCACCAAAATATAGTGAATCTGGACTGTGGACTGGTATGGAGGATCATACCACGTGGACTCTCATATAGATTGACTATTCAACATGTACATCTCAGTTTGATCGTTCAGGTCACGTGAGCTCTACTTGCTTTGCTCAGCTTGATCATTCATGTCACGTGAGCTCCACCTGCTTAGCTCAGCTTGAATGTTCGGGTCACGTGAGCTCCATATGCCCAACTCAGCTACTCTTCAGCATGCCCAACTCAGCTCTACTCTTCAGCATGCCCAACTTAGCTACTCTTTAGCATGGCAGCTCAGCTCTACCATTCAGCATGCTCAGCTCAACTACTCTTCAGCATGCCCAACTCAACTCTACTCTTCAGCATGGCAGCTCAGCTCTACCATTCAGCATGGCAGCTCAGCTCTACCATTCAGCATGCTCAGATCAGCTCTACCATTCAGCATGCTCAGCTTAGCTTTACCCTTCAGCATGCCCAGCTCAACTTAACCCTTCAGCATTCCTAGCTAAACTCTACTCTTCAGGTCAACTAGAGCTCCACTTCTTCCTCACACTACTGTCCAATTGAAAGTTATGGTCCTTATAAGAAGTGTTTAATTGTGTGCCACGCGTCCTGCACAGACAAGTGACGTAAGTTGCACGTGCTCCAGCTCCACGTGTCCTGTACGGAGGAGATGCACAGAGTTGGAGTAGTCAATTCTTTTAATGGGCCTGAACATCCAAAGATAGGCCCATTAGGTCAAGAAAGTGGTGACTATAAAAGATGGCACTTAAGAAGTAGAGGGGATTTATTTTTCTAGCCTACATATTTGACTTTCACCTTAGTCATTTGAGAGTATTCTTGGAGCTCTTCATAGACAGCTCCACTGAATATCTCATCTATTGTAATTCATGTTTACATACATGAATAGAATCCAATTTTGTGATTCTCTATTTCTCTTCACCAAGTAGATCAAGAGTGAGTATATATATTTTTGTTCCTAAAAAAACTAGGAGATCAAATTTAGCCCCTAAACAGTCTATGATTGGTCAGTTTCTTTGTTAAAAGATCTGAAAACTTGCATTAGAAATTTCATCTGGTCAGGTAATGTCACTAAAAGAACATTTGTTATTATAAACCATAAGATCAAGGGGGGTTTGGTATCAGATCAATTGCTAACCTCAATGCTTCACTCGAAAGAAAGCTGGTCAACTTTCTCATTGGCAGGCAGGCCTATTAGAAATATTAAAGCAATTAACCATCATGACTTATCCTCTCAATGGTCTAGCATAGAAAATGAATACAGTGTTATTTTTGGAGAACTATGCATGGCTTTTGGGAAATGGATACAAAGATCTCATACTTCATCCTCAATTCATAATGGAATCTGCCTCAAGAATTCATCAGTAGTTTCCCACGGTTGGCCCAACTTGTGCTGCAAGAAATTATTCCCAATCAAGATAGTCAAGATCAAACATTGACTTTGAAGGAAGCTTTAAAATTCAAATCTCATCGATCGGTTAACTTTTGTTGGTTGGGCCAAAGCAATATATGGTCTAATCTCATTCCTCCATCCAAATCTCTCCTAGTTTGAAGAAAATACTCAAAGAGAGGCTGCAACATTCCCTCTATATGCAACTTTTGTGGTAATCATGAGGAATTAATGATTTTATCTTGTCTACAATATACCAATTGTGGGAGCTCCATGTTATTTTATGAATGGTGTGTAAACATGTTACACTGTATCCTTAGAAAATAAAAGTTTGTCTTCGACATTTTTTAAAAGTGTCAAATATTATTGATATTTAATTGAATATTAGAGAAGAAAAACAATATGAATGAATGATTATTGATGAAAAGGTTTTTTTTCTCAAGGTCTCAACCTAAAACTATCGTACCAACTTAAATGAGTTTGATGAAAATGTTATTTATTAGACTTTATTTGGTATAGGGACAAAATTTTCTTTTAATTCTTCAAAAAAATATCTCTTTTAACTATTGTCAATGGCATACTTGCTCATGTTATGACGAGCTTCTTCATATAAGGATTAAGTTTTTTTTTTTTTTTAGCAGGCATATAAGGATTAAGTTGAACCCAATTATTATTATTTTTGGTGATTAAAAGTTATTTTTATCCCTCTCAAAAAAAAATTATTTTTCTTATTAACTAAGTTGAATTTTACAATTTTATTCAGGGACTAAAATAAATGTTCATTCTTAAATTAGTTTAGAACTTCAACTCAAAATTCACCAATCAAAATATCAAATTTCATTAAATAAACATTCAAGCATAGCATTCTCTCTCTACGAACCCTAATCTCAAATTTCAACTTCTAAACATTTAGAAATTTATGATATCTAAAATCATATACACTCTAAAATGGAGACGTATATGCATTTGATGTTGATACTCATTGTGTACTCATGAATACGTATTTAAGAAGTATTTGGATTACTTTATTTAATTTTTTAAAAATATTTTATAGGATACTTATAAAAATATTGCATGGATACAAATGGATAGATATCTTAAAAAATATAGAATGTATAATAAAGGTTAGACAAAGTTATGAAAATTCATTGAGACATAGTACATAATTCATGAATTCAGGATGGCATTAGACTATTTGAATCAATAGAGTTGTCTTTTGATGATTTAGACTTAAAAATCGTGTTTTTTTTTTAAGAATGATGGCAATGGAAGAGGAGAAATAATAAGTTAACATTAGACAAAATTTGGTTTGAATTTTTTTAATAATGTTTTTGTTGATATTTTAACATATATAAAATATATTAACCTTTATATATATTACCGTCAAAAAAAAAAGATTTATGCAAAAATTCTACACTTTTGTATTTTGGTCATATGAACTAACCTTTATAATTGTATATTGATGAAAAATGATAAACACCTATTTCTTTCATGTATTTTTCATGCATGCATGTTTAATTATAAAAAATAAAAAAATAATAATATAACACACCATAGCCATATCACATCCTAAATTTTGAAAATGACATGTTTACTCGTATCCTATCACATTCATACTACGTAACCGGACTTCATCTAAA
This sequence comes from Medicago lupulina, assembly GCA_958299785.1. Lineage (NCBI taxonomy): Eukaryota > Viridiplantae > Streptophyta > Magnoliopsida > Fabales > Fabaceae > Medicago > Medicago lupulina. The sequence goes on from OY283139.1 coordinate 78,280,488, forward strand.
CCTATTATAAACTCCCAAATAATTAGAAAAATTTCTTAACCAATGTCCTAAGGGCACCGGTTAGCCAGACCCAAAAATAAAAGGTTTTGGTTAAAAAAATAGTTCAAGTACGAATGTATTCTTAATTTTTAGAAGTGAGTGACCAAAAAAATGGAGCAAAATCACAATCAAACTAGATGAACCATAATTCTCTATGAATCCAACATGAAAAATTCATGTACCAAATGGTTCCAAGCATTCAATACCACATGAAGGAAATATTTTTCATGTAAAACACATGGAACATTATGAGAGCTTCAACCAAAACAAATCAAAATAATAAATGAAAGAACGTACCGATATAATTACCCGAAGTAAATACATCCAACAGAACAAAGCCTGTACAAGTTTGATAGATACAAAGTTCTGGTGCCCAGATTAAATGAGTTGGGCAGGTGAGAACTGTCTATATTATGTGCAAGTACATATACAAATTACATTACATAACAAAATATGATTTCTGTCCAAAAATAAATTATCCAAAAAGGATGGATATATAGGCAAGAAGAAAAGGAATTCATTGATTCCTTTCCTATGCATCTTTGCTTCCAGGGGCCAATGCTTCTGATTTGCATATCGGACAGACGTTCTTGACAAGCAACCATTTTGTTAAGCATTCGGCGTGATATTCATGCTCACACCGAAGAATCCCTATCTTCTCTTTGTTCTTAAATTCCTCCTGTGGAATTATATACAGGTACACAATTACATCAGAGAAAGAACTACCCCAAAAAGTTGGAATGAGAAACATCAAGTACAAAATTATAGAATGGAAGTATGAAACCTGTTGTTAAAAGACCGTACCTGACATATTATGCAAGAATCAGTTTCCTGATCGTCAGAAGCTGCCTCCTCAAGATTAATACCAGTGTCTTTCGTTGAATAAACTTTAGACTTCATTTGAGTTTCAATTGTCTCCTCGGATAAACCAGTGTTTACACTGCCTATCCTCTCACCCAATGCAAGAAGATCCTGGAGTCAAATTTCAAATATAAGGCTTATTTGGATAAACAGGTTAATTGAGAGCTTATCATATAAGTGTTTATGTATAAGCTATTTCTATATATCAAAAGATAAACTACAATCAGAATATTTTAATATAAGTTATAAGTTGTTTGCATAAGCTATCCTGGATAGATTGTTGAAATAAGCTGAAAACAACATATGGACATGTCATTAGTTGTTACCTTAAGCTTTCCTAAACAATTTCACAAGTATAGATAAGTTCAAATAAACCAATCCAAACAAGTTCAAGTATTTTACTAGTTTTCTATAACCTCTAAAATTACATCATACTAGACTTCACACATGTCTGCCTTGAAAGGAAAATACAATTTAAATATCTGTGCACTTACCTCATAAGACATATCCTCTATGTCCAAGCGCATATCTCGGTGATGGTCAATCAGATTTCCCACTTCATCAATTAAAGCAACATCCTATACAAATGAAGTTTCATTGATAACAAAATCAATGTATTTATAACAAAAAAGCATTTGGAGGAAACATGTGAAGAGCCAAAGGAAATATTACATCAACTTGGAAGAAGCCCACAGGAGGTAGACTTCGATGTCCGAAAGCTGTCTCTGGCATGAGCCTATGAGGTCGGTAAATCCGGAAGCCTGTTGATGGTGCAGGGACAATATGCCTAGGACCTGCCTCAAAACCAGTCTGTGGAGGGATCACAGAACCGCGTGGAGGATTTGGTGGAACTCTAAATGAAGCTGCAGTTACCGGAGGGTGAAAGCTGATATTGTGGCCTCTTATTCCTTGCATAGGAAGTGTTGGATGATGAAAATTAGGGTGCTGTTGGTTGACAGGAGGAGGCGGAGGAGGAAACCTCAGGACATTTCGGTTACCAGCTGTGTCATGATACCTCTGCAAACCCATATTTGCACTTTCTAATGAACTTCCATTAATATTTGGTGCTGAAGAATAATACATAGATAGTCAGAATAACTAAACTCATAACCAACGTAACAAATTCAAAGAAATGTGAGTGCATTGTCTAGCATTAATTTACACCATGGAAGGCACATCACACCAAAAAACAAAAACAAAAAACATTCACACATTTATTGACAAAGACAACAAGGCGTTTCATAAATGTATTGCTTGGTTGAGACTACCACATCCAAGAAGCTGTAGTTTCCACTTTTCATTAGGATGCCTGAAAAGAGCTTCTTACATGTTGTCACAAATTACACACTTAAAGAACATCCAAGTAATGAAAACAAATCACTAAAAGCAGAAACTTAAAACAAGAAAAAAAAAATCCATCTTTACCTTGAATATAAGGCATTGGAACAGACGGATTCCAGGCTGTAGTATGGCCATCATTGCTATTGCTATTCACTTGCTGGTCCAACCATGGAGGTGCCGCTGGTGGATAGTGCTGTCCCAAATAATTTCCGTGAATCAAATGATTATGGTCATGCACCATAATAGACTCACCTGACCTACTCCACGCACCACCATGTGGTCCTACTCCAACAAGCGAAGGGACACGGAATGGCAATGGCACAGTATCCATCATAGCAACCCCATCAGCGTGTCTTGCATTTGGTGGAGCAATAGAAGAACTAGTTGAAGCATTAAAATGTTGGTGGTTTCCTCTAATCCCTTCAGCAACTTTCCTTTTGTACGGACCTCTAGCATCATCCATGAAACCATTGCTTCTTCCGAAATTATCTAAGGAAACTCCGGAAATTGCAAATGTGCTTGAACCTGGCAACTGATCGGAGGCTCTATGAGGCAAAGGGAAAACACCAGTACTTGAAGAAGGATTCATGCCAGAATAATATATGTTGCCTGCAGTTGCAACGCCCATCTCAAGATTATGTTGAGGTGGAATGCCGTTGAATTGTGTAATCCCGTACACCCTAGCATTGTCATAAGCATCTGGTAAATAGTGAGAATCAACATTAGACGTGCTCCCTGAAGCAGTCACCGCTGAGCGGATATTAGGATGTCCAACGCCGGGACCTCTCAAAACAACACACGGTTCAGAATGAAAATAGCCTTGCCGTTGTTGATCCCTATCCGAATCTGTCATCTGATCCATAATTTAGATATTTGTTGTTGCAAGTTAATCCTGATATTCAATGAAGCACCAAAAAAGCATAAAATCAGCCAAACACATAAGGAAAAAAAAAACTACAATCCAAATAGTCATAATAACAGGAAATCAATATACATCCAGCAAAAGATGAAGCATATAATCACAATCTAACTTTTCATATCAACATTAATCATCAACAGCTAACCAGTTTAATTTATGATCCATTAAATAGACATACAACATGCAGCTTCATAGAGAGACAGCAAAATTTTATCAACATGCAGCATTCCAATTCCAAACATAGAACACCAACAAAAATTTCCTTTGAAGTCAAAACTAGTCACACCTTATAAAAACCCTCCAAGCATGAACACAATGACACCTTATAAATCATCAAATTGTGTGAATTTCAAAGTAATGAATTTCATAGGCCATGATCAACAAATACATTGAACCAAAAGGTTCATCTCAAGTGATTAATGAGCTTCATTAACGTCGGTATATCGAGATACCGAAGTTCTGTACCTGGCTAAAACAATCCCTCATCATGTTTTCCTTATCTCCTGATCAAACTCCGGATTATAACCAGAAGGTTAACACCAAAAAATTCAACAATCACATAAACAAAAAATAATCTTTTTTTATTCTTCTTTAACCATTATTTTTCAGGTTTATAATCCAACAACAAAGTACAAACATAACACATATATCAAACCACCCAAAAACCATCACCGACCAAACACCAATAAAAGAACACATAACAAAACCGTACCTTGTTATCATCAAAAACAAGAGCTTGCAACTTGTGAGTATCAGAGATCAAAATAACATACGAGGAACACAATCCCAAAACCAACTCTGTTAAAAAAAATCACAAAAATTAAATTTTTAAAATTAATTAAAAAAACAAACTTTATTACTGGGGTTGAAAGAAAAATGTCAGAAATCATAATCAAACGAATGTAGTCGCAACCCAATAATGCAAGTTGTTAAATTTCATCAAAAAACACAAATGGGGGTAATTTAACCCTAAAAATTTGGAGATGAAAAATTGAAAATTTGTTATGGGAAAATTGAATTACCGGAGAGAGAAAGCAAGGGGAGAGAGAATTGATGAAGGATCGGAGAAGAAGAGGAGAAGAGAAAAGAGAGAGAAAGAGTATGTTATGAGGGAAGAAGAGAAACAATGAAAAAGATGATTATATGAATGAAAAAGAGAGGATCGTGTCTTTCATTGGAGAAAATATTTCATCAGTTATGCAATTTTTAATTTTAAGTAACAAAAAAATTATTTTTCTAATTTTTATAATTTTACTTTTTTTATTTTTTCCTATTTATAAATATTTTTATTTTGCTACGTAGACGAAGCGATAAACATCATCTAAAACTTTAAAACAAAAAACATCATCTAAAACTTACACAATTAACTGCAAGGTTTTTGGACGTATTTGTTCATTCAATCAATATTGACATCATAAAATTGATTTAGAACTTCCTACAAAAAATTGATTTAGGACTTACAATCTACAATTTTTTTATGGGTTTGGCTATCCTGTGCAATATTGCACATGTTAAGGATACCAAAGGAAGCAACTTTTTATTAGAACAATTGTTTTTAAAATAATATATATATTTAATGTAAAATACACAAGTTTTAATATACACTTACTACTTTAAACTTGTGCAAATTTGCATATGTTAGAAAAACCTTTTTTTATTTATAAGTAAGATGGAAACCAATAAACACTATTGAAGTGTATGTATGTCCTCGTGAGTTTAGTTTGGTTGGTAAGAATAATATATAATATATGCAATGTCCGAGGTTTGAATCTCGGACACCGCAAAAAAAAAATGCATGTATACAACTATGATATCTTAATTAAAGTGTCCAACTAACAATTTTAACATTATCAATTGAGTTAGGCCTTATTTTATATATATAAAAAAAATGAGTTAGGCTTTATGTATGATCTTAACGCCATTTTTAAATATTAGTTTTTAGGTAATAACTAGATTGTTGACCTTATCTCAAAAAAAAAAACTATATTGTTGACCCATGCGTCGCACGTGTTTTTTTTAGGAAAGACGGTTTAGGGTTTGCTATATATAGTCGAGTTTGCATAGAAATTAGGGTAGTCGAGTTTGCATGAAAATTAGGGTATTCTGTTTGTAAACTAATTAAATAAGTGTACAACAACTTGTCAACAAAAAAAAAATCTACAGAAACAATAAATATATACAAACGATGACACAACATGATAGGAATGAAAAACTCATCAGTGAGGAGAAATATTAGGGATTGCTGCATTTTAGAGGAAATTTGTTAGGTTGAATTGGTGTTAACCTAATGCAGCATTTTAGAGAGAAATTATTAGGTTAAGTTGTTGTAGATATAATAAAATTAATAAATAAGGAAAAAAAATATACAAAAACAATAGATATATACAAACGATTTATTCAAAAATAGATATATACAAACGATGACACAATATGATATGAATAAAAAACTCATCAGTGAGGAGAAATATTAGGGATTGTTGCATTTTAGATGTAATTTGTTAGGTTAAATTGTTGATAACCTAATGCAGCATTTTAGAGGAAAATTATTAGGTTAAGTTGCTGCAGACCTAATAAAATTAATAAATATGAAGGAAAAAAAAGTCTACAAAAATAATATATACAAACGATGACACAACAGTATATGAATGAAAAACTCATCAGCGAGGAGAAATATTAAGGATGGCTGCATTTTAGAAGGAATTTGTTAGGTTAATTGGTGCGCTGTATTTTAGATGAAATTTGTTAGGATTTTGGGATCAGTATTAGCACAACAGAGGAGAGAAAATAATTAAATTAAATTGCTGCAGTCTTAACAAAATTAATAAATAAGGATTCCTGACTTTTTTCTTCCAAAATATGGTAATAAATTTATTTGGAAAAGATTTTAGGTAGTTGTTGTATTTTACTAATTTGTTAAATTTATTATAATAACAAAAGTTATTAGTTAAGGAAAGAAGCAGAAAATCCAATTTTGAAGTTTAGAATATAAAAAAGAAAAAAAAAACGAAGTACCTTTTTGGGTTTCTGGATTTAATCTCTTCAAGAAAAAAAATTGTAGTTGGTTTCATGAATCAATGGAAAAAAATTATTTGACAAGGAAGGCAGGTTAAAGAAAATTCACAAAGAATAATGTTGACCTTGTTTCATCATTATATTATACTTTTTATTTTATTTCTTACAAGTTTTATCTTAATCGATAAAAATATTAAAATTGTTAGACTGAATGTTATGACTAAGGTTTAAACTCTGATATTTCCACTTATATGTATGAATTTTAATGATTATTTATCATTTCGTGTATTAAAAAAACAATTGCGCATATTTGATGGGAAAAGGAAAAGAAGGTGTTTTTATTTTTTTTGTTACAAAGAAGGTGTTTATTCCAAACAAGAGGAAGATTAGTAAATTGATGACAAGGAACCCTACAATTAGATAATGGAATAATGGACAATAAAGCTGGATATTCGTTTTTCACGTTTTAATGAATGAAAGGTTAATTAAATATTTGATATTAAATGGACCAATTTTTTGCTTTTATGAAGCCAAATGTTTATTTATGACATCTAATCCAATGGTGTACAGGTCATTAAGGTGTATAAAAATTCATCAAATAATTCTGGAAATTTTACTTCACATTGTGGGTTTTAAATTTTGATAGGTTTAATTTGATTTGTTAAATAACAAAAAATCTGTGGTTTTATGACATCCAATAAGCAATTAAGGTGTGTGACAATTTATCAACTAATTCTTGACATTTGACTTTTTAATGTGGGTTTTGAATTTTGATAGGTTCAATTTTGTTAAACTACTAGCAGAGTAAGTATAAAAAAATGTTACCTGACATCTCATGCGACATGTATGATTAAAAATGGGTCATAAGGTAAAGTACTGAATTTTATAATCACATGAATTGATACTTGTTTTGCTTGTTGTGTTTTGAGATGAAATTATTTTAAAAAAGAATTTCAAGGTTGTGAGAAACTGGCTTATTAGTTATTCGGGTGAGATTAGGTATCTAATCATGCGGTGTGTGGCATGGCGGTGATTAACACACACCCACTTCCTATAGTTTCGGTTTTAAAAAGCAAAAAGTTAACAAGAATACAAATAATAAAAATGGTCTTCTCCTGTTTTTTTGTTTGTTTGCATAATTTGTTTTTCTCTTCCTATAAAAAAAAAAATTGTTTTTGTTTTTTTAAGATATGTTTGATAATTAGGATATAATAATGACAAATATAATAAGAGAGTCAGATAAAGATGTCATATATAAACGTTTCTATTAGATAACAACATTTTTCTTAATTCTTAGATTTTCAAAAAAACGTCATTATAATGTTCGGTCAAAAATCAAATTTAGGTTCTAACACATGTTTAATATTTGGTTGAACTAGATAATTATTTGGGTTTAAATCAATTGGTTGTACTACTAGATAACAAATTAGTTTTTTTTACAAAATGTTTTTTCTAAAATTATAAAAACAAAATACTTTTTTTGTAGAATAAAAATAAAATACTTGAGTTCATCAGAAAACAATAATGGACCACATAAGAGGGAGGGTGTACTCAATGGATAGAGTAGAGTACATCACCACATCAAAAATAAAATATATAGAAAACAAAGGGAAGGTGAAAAGTATAGCATAATAAGTGCCAAGGTATATTCTTTGTTTATCTCTTTTTCCCTTTTTCTCCATCAAATAGCACATAGAAAGATGACACAACAATATTGAAGTAGGGTCCATCTCCTCTCAGCCGCAATTAAATGATTAACATGGGACTTCACTTTTTTCTCAAATCCTCATTCCTCAGGCCTTAGCTACTCTCACATCATCCCATGTGCACCATTCTCTCTACCAGAAGCCATTTGATATGTCTACCCATATGCACACTTCCACAGAGATAAATTAAATTCTAATGTCATGAAACAGGGTAGCACTTGGGTGACATAGAGTTGGGTGACATTAGTGACATTGGCCAATCACAATGTCACAATCCATATGAAGGAGAGAGAAAAAAGCCACATGTGACATTATGGTCGGTCAATGTCACCAATGTCACCAATTCTATGTCACCCAACCTAGCTCCCTGTAATAATAGATATATGTGTATCATCGTCTCATAAGTGTTAGTTCGATTGAAAAAAAATCAAAATTATTATTAGATCGAATAATATGATTGGGGTTCAAACTCTAACCAGGGCCGACCCAAGTTATAGGCTAATTAGGCATTTGCCTAAGGCCTCAATTTTTTTTATCTATTATACATAATACCTTGTATTTATTTATGAAGTTAGAAATTTTAAGAGAAATAATACAAATGAAAAATGATACACCAATTGATATACTTAATACTTAATTATATTAAAACCCTTTTTTATTCTACGGACGCTCACTCGTCATTTTTTTTTAATACGATTTCGAGCTCGCACGCGGGTTCGTTGGGTTGCGCTTGTTAGGAGAGTTTGTTTTGTTATGATTGATTAGGGTTGTTTCGCTTTGATGTTTTATCACGATGTATTCTTATCTGGGTCAAGTCTAATGTCCCCCAGCTTTGTACATCTTTCTTTTTATTTATTATATTTTCCCTTTTGCCTAAAAAAAAAAGAAATTATATTAGAAAACTTAATTCATTTTCAAATGTGTATATTGCTTATAGAATAATGCCAACAATTTATATAATCCTTGCGTCTTTCAAAAATAAAATTCAAAATTAAACTTAATAATATCTTATTTATGATCAACGGTCTGTCCACAAAGATTAAATGGATTTGTTTTGTTGTCGACTGAAAAATAGTTGTTAAACGAAATCAATTATAATAATTTAATGAATGATTTTGCATAAAAAAAATTTAGAAAAGCGAAATTTTGAATTAAAATATTATATGAACTAATTTAAGGGATAACATTGCAGTGTAATTTAATTGAATGTGTGTAAAAATATTGTATACTTCATTATCATTAAATCCATATGTATATGTATCGTGTAGGTAGCTTAGGTGACAAACTATGAGACATTGAGGGAGTTTGGAAGAAAAGATCCTCAATTTGATAGGAGAGAACTAGCATAATTGTTAATAGGGTTAATAATGTTTTATCCCCTGTAATATAAGTCATTTTCGGTTTTCGCTTCTGTAAAATATTTTTTTGGAATTTCGTCCTTGTAATTTAAAATTTATTTGATTTTGGACCTTCATGAAAAATTTCACCCCCTGTAATTTGTGAAAATTTCGGTTTACCCCCTGTAATTTGAGCAAATTTTGGTTTACCCCCTTGTCATATCATCGATTTTGTACAGTCAAAATTCATGAAGGTCCAAAACAAAAAAACTTCAAATTACAAGGACGAAATCTAAAAAGAAAATTTTACAAGAGGAAAACTAGAAATGACTTATATTACAGGGGATAAAACACTATTAACCCTTGCTAATATTGTTAACAATTGGCTGTAAGAAAATCCAGAGGTATATATGTGTCATGATGGGAAAGAATTGAATGATTTGAAAACTGTAATTAGCTGGATATTAATCACAGTTTTTCTAGTTTGGTGTGGCATAAGATGCAACGAATTTACTACAATTTATTATCTGGCAGAAACACCTTAATTTTGTATTGATCTTGTCTTATATTATTTTTTAATGTGAATTTTTTGTGTAGACATGTAATGTGAATCAATATTCTCATGTTCTGAATATGTGATACTATGAAAAATTTAAATGTTCATGTGTTGTGTGATTAATCAATTTCATATATTGACATGAAAATGTTTTTAATGTTAATGTTCGTATAATATTAAAAGAAATGAACAGAGCATAAAGAATAAAAAAAGGCAAATAACTATCTTGGTCTCCAAATGTGTAGGATGTTGTCACTATAGTTTATAGTTTTTAAATGTAATGAAATTGCAAACGTGTCTTTAATGTCCATTTTATTAATAATTTTATAGACTAAATTGACCAAAGAAGAACCCATTTGAGAGTTGTTGATGTAACAAGTATTTAGTCGAAGTTTTGGTTGAGTGTCTTCAATTGTGATTCTCTTTGTTTTAGGTGATTGACGATGAGAGAGGAATTATGTTCTTTTGTTGTGTGTTCCCTACTTCTCCGGTAGTTTTTAGGTATTGTACAGTTCTTTTTGGATTGTTTAAGCTACACTAATTAAATGCATAAAAATTAAGATAAAAACATAAAGATAAAAATGTAAAATAGGTTTGTTTGTTTGATTGATTTGATATGTTAATTATAGTGTATGGATTAATTATTTATAGTGAAACTATTGCCTATTAGTCAAACGATGTGGCATCTAGTGCTAAACCTTTGCTCAACTAAATTTGCAGATAATGCGAGAGTTTTCCTCGTTGGGAGGATCGTGGTGCCCCACATTTTGTTGTCAGTCTCCTTCTTCATGACATGATCTATTGGCATTGTACTTGGTGTTCAAATCCACTACGATCATGTCTCTTCTGTTATCCCTAAATGCGGCTGGTGGTGCTACAAACATGAAACATGGGTTTCTTGCGTCATTGTTCAGTCCCACTATATTTTGATTCAGTCTGAGGTGTTTGCGACACATGTATTGAGTTAGTGTCCTCGAGAAATAATCATTTCGCCTTGCTCGACTGCTTTAGGCCACGCCTAATCTTCCATTGCCTAAACTCCAATCGTATATCTGTTGTGATCGGCTAACGTGATAATTATTTGTAGGTGTAAACAAATACGTTTAAAACAGAGGACCACACATAAAATCTTGTATTGAACAGTTTCAGATTATTTTATTTGAACCCTCCCTCACCCTATAAAGAGCGAATTTAACACAGTCTTGAACCGGTACAAATTTAGGAATATATAAACCGAACATTTATGGGAGGATATATTTTAGAGTTTGGACGGTTACTTGCTCAGCAATAATAACTCATTGAACACGTTTTTTGACTCTCATTTATGAATCGTTACACTTCATGCACTTATTGTTCACAAATTTCCCTATATAAATACCCATCAATGCTTCACAATTTCTCATTTCATTGTCTCACATTCCTCCTTTCTCTTTTATTTTGCAATGTGCTTCCCATGCTGGCCTAATATTTAGTGATTGTATGAATGGTCAAAGGTGATGGTGCCTCTCTGCGAAATTGCTCCATATGCTTGGATGTAAGGTTGATTTGTTTGGGTGTTAGGTTGACCATCAAAGTCTTTTCTTTCTTCCGCCACAAATTTAGTATTAGGTGTTTAACAATTTTGTGTAATAAGCTTCAATAAATGTAATATGAAAGTATTTATATATTAATAAAATTAGAATTTGTATTATGTTTGTCTCTTTACTTTTCTGTATATTTACATTTATTTTATTTTTTGTCATTTTCAATTATGTAATCTTAATAATATACAACGTTGTTGTTCTGAAAATCTGGATAATACAAGTGTTCGGGCTATGTAATCTGAAAGTTCCTTAAACCTGGTTCAAATTATATAAGTTGGACAAAGGGTAATTTGGGGTAAAAAATAGAGTGCGTGAGAAAGCCATGGAATGGAAAAAGTAATAGTTAACAAAATAAACATGAATGATGAGCATTTTTTAGAGCAATAGGACGAATGAAATATTAAAGGAGGCTGACGGAAAATTTTGTTCCAATTAACAATTGTTAGAGTTAATAGATTTGGACCGATAAAAATAACATAAATAAAACTATTATTTTTTTGTGAAATAATACATGATCTTTAATTTTATAGGTAAAATTTTCCAACGTTATAATTTTAGCCACACCAAAAAGTTAGTGTAAGATCCACCCCTGGGACGGTAACAAATTGTTTGTTCGCCAATGCCATGCGCCTGGGGAGCTTTGGACGGTAGTCGAGGGTGAAATATGCAGTTATTTTGTTCCTTTTTCGATTATTCTTCTTCCTTGACATGCTTTGAGACTTGGGACACAATTTTCTCAATTTGTATCGTCTTCAACACCTTCTAAAACCTTCGCCAATCTTCATTCTTTAACTGTCATATCTTCCATGAGATGTCTTGCTTTTTCGAATGACATGATTTATCAGTAAACAACTCAAAACACCTACGAAATTGTCTAGTTAGGGAAAAACCAAATTACAACGACTTAAATCAAAACAATACAAAATGTTCCTCAAACCATGATCAATTCATCTAAAAACCATATGAATTATCTTCAAATGCTTATTAAAATGACTTACAAACATAGCTAAACATCATACGATGAGGTGTTACCGATCCTCTTTGTAAAATTGGTAATCATCATACTCTTCATCACCCACTTCAAGAAGTCAACCAATGCAACCATATTTTTGTATTTGACTATCTCTAGAGAAGTTGAAAATTTAAGGTCCTTTTCAATTATTGGTTATGGTTTATGATCATATAGCCTTGTATCAGCAATATATGCAGGAACATCCATTATTGCTTGATCAGTCGTGACTGACTCATCAGGGATCAACACCTCTTGTTGGGGAATACTTAGGTATTAGCTGGGAATGCCTAGTCTAAATCCTTCAACGCCTCGTGCATAAAATATCCCTCTTACCTTGGTCATGGACCTTAGCAATCAACTACAATGTTTGCTACTTCTTTAATAGGGAACACTTCCTCTATTGCCTTTGTTCATGTGTTCTGGTTAGGCCTGTCGCCTTGGGGTTTGCTTTCGTGACCTTATGATCTATCATCTCTTGAGGAGGATTTGTTTCACGGACCACCAACTCCTTATTGGCTTGAACCTTGACCTATAATAAATCCATTCCTTCTTCTACAGTGGCTTTAAATGTTACTCCCTTTGTCCCGAGATTTAACTTAGCCTTTTGCGCAATTCACACTTATTAAGAAAAATGTAATAGTGAAGGAGAGAGAGAGAAATGATTTTACGTGCTCTTGTCAATTATTGGTGCATTTACCATTATCGTAAATGTAAAGTAGAATATATTGAATTGAGAGTGATGAAAGTGATATTGAAGTTATAATTAGAAAAATAATTAATATTGCATTGAAAAGTGAAATGAGTCAGTTATTTTAGGACAATATTTTTTACAAAAGACTCGGTTATTATGGGACGAAGGGAGTATTTTCATATCCTAAGGCGAAGGGTTCTCGTTGATTATGGATAAGGACGACTTCCAATATTTAGTAGGGTTATCTGTGGTGCAATTTCGATCGTTAATGAGGCATAAAGTCGTTTGGTACAAAAATTTGAATATAATTTGTTCGGTTTTGATGACTTAAAAACCTAATTAATTTGATCCAGTTTTATGGATTTTGTTTGAATATGTTTTTGGATACCCATATTATAATCTTGTGAAGAAAAAATATATTAAACTAATATTAAAAAGACATTGTAAAGTCATAGTTTTTATGCAAAATATAACCTATAATCTACTAAAAATTAAAAATTACAAATGAAAATAATCTATTATGTTTAAAACATATGAAATATTAAAAAAAAAAAAAAAAAGAGATTAAATTTGCATGGGGGCTAAAATTGCAACAGGAAGTAAACATAGAGGCTTGAAAAGAGCTGTTTTTTTTAGGGAGCCAAAATCACAACATTTGAAAACTTAGGGGATCAAAACAATAATTAAGCCAAAAAACAAATAACAAGTTAACAAAATATACTAATAACAAATAAATAAGCATTGATATTCATGTATGCGGTTCGGTTTGGAAAAGGAGTCTAAAATCTGATACGATAAGCGGTTGTCACAAATTGGTTTATGGTTTTATTTTGGATAGGTTTGGATGTGAAAACCATAGTTGTTAGGAGCAAATGCTTGATCTTAGCCCCCAATATTAACGAGCGAACTAGAATTTTACATAGAAATGTATTGTGGCATCAAGTCCTATGTGATTTGTCTTGTCCCGACTCAAGGGAATTCCTAACTTTGAAGCAACTGAAGATTGAGATCTTTGTGGTGGTCAGTTGGTTGAACACCGATGCTTTATTAGTTTTGTCTACTCATTGTAGGGACTCGATTGATCTAAATTTAGGATGTCAAACCTGTTTGACTCTTTTCTTTCCTTTGCCAACTGCTATAAACCCTGCAGGTTCAAAGAAACCGTGACCATCTCCATGTTTTTAAAATGATCGGTCTCAATGGACATTTCAGAAACTCCCTTATCAATTAATTTGAACATGCATTCTTGTATGTCCTTTTCGATGGCTCTTTGGAAGATAATGCAGTTAGTTATAGAGTGGTTGTAAGAATTAGGCCCCTTGCAATAACATTTTCCTTTGATCTCAACTGCATGGATTTTGTGACCATCTAGTAGCTGAATATGCTTATATTTGAGTAGATAATCAAATATATGACCATTTTCTATTATGTCAAAGGTGTAATTAGGTCAATCTTTCTGATGAACTGATGTCCTTTCCTTTAGCTGACCTTAAGGAAAAACACATATAGTTTTTTCTTTTCAGGATCTCAGCTGTTAAAATATATGTCACAGGCCTTTTCAAAAAATAAAATAAAATAATCTGTCATTGGATCAACCAACATATAATCATCATAATCTTCCGTGTTTAAGATTGAATCAAGGTGTAAACCCCTTCTTCGGCTAACACACTATAGTTATCTTTCTTCAATAAATTTTTCTATGTGTGCTTTGAGGAAAACCAAATCGTTCATATTTTGGAATTGGTGACATGGTAAAACCTCTACGCATTTTTTTTTTTGTTTAAATATACTTTTAGTGAAGTTGAAAGGATGTAAATATTTAATTTACCTAACGAATAATTGGTTGATTTGGAGTTACTCTTTACTTTTTTTTTTTTACTAAAAACTTACTACTTACTATTGAAGTCAATACATCTCTTCTTATACATAAAATTTACAAAGTGAATTGAAGCATTTGGTGTAATTTTTTCTATTTCAATTTTACTCTTTATATAAACAGTTGTACTTACAATTCAATAATAAAATTTTACAAATATCTCCACTTTTAAAAAGATTCTAAGTTTTGGTATAACATTTTATTTTGCAATTTTACTTTTTGGTTTTTTTTTTCTTTTCCGGATAAGGTCCTTCATGAGAATCAAATAACTTGTTTGTGTTTTTAAAACTTTACTACTTTAATTATTCTTGGGTTAAATAAATTTTTGGTTCCTATAAAAAATTTAAGTTTAGATTTTAGTTTCTCTAAAAAAATTCTTCATTCCTTGATCCTTTAAATATTTTCAGTCATCATTTATTTTTTTAACAGACATATTTGGTACATTATACAATTTTCTCTTGAAAAAATTTAGTTTTTTTTAATAAGGAATGAATTAAATATATTTTTCTTTTTGCATTTTTTGTTCTTAAACATTCATATTTAATTTATATTTTATTGATTTTTTTTAGAAAGATTCTTACAATATTCTGAACATTCATTATAAAACTCATTTAAAAACATGAAGTGTACACAAGAATTGACTTAAAAGAAGAGACCAAAATGTGTGGAACCCTAGCCGGCCCTAGTTTTTTAGCGAGAGAAACTCCACATTCTCTCTAGGTTTTCTTTCCTTTTCACTCATTGAGGAGGGGTGATTTTAGGTCATTTTTTGACCTATAATCACCCCTCTGCATCCTTTTTCCCTTTCTTTCAATCAAATAAGTGATTTTTCCTTTTCTTGTGATTTCGTCGTCTGAGTGCGATGTTGTGTTGTTCGTCGTCTTGTGCGGTGTTGTTTGATTTCGTGTCTTGTTGCGGTGTTGTTTGATTTCGTGTCTTGTTGCGGTGTTCGTTTGTTCCTATTGAAAAATCAACTTCAGTCAATCAATTACAAAATCTATCAATGGGACATCAACGTTGCAGATCCAGAAGCATGGGTATTCTGGTGATTTAGATTTGATCATATTATTTGTAGGCATTTTGCTGTGGTATGCTATTAACTTGGATGTTGTGAGTATGTTCGTAGTTTCATCCTTTACGTTTTTAGAGATATTGATGATATTATTGTATCTGATGTATTCTATCAATTTGAATGAATGAATCTCGTTTTGCTTTTGTCAAAAAAAAAAAGAGACCGAAAGTGGTGACATAAAATATTTGGAGTGTCAAAGTTCATGAATTTATTTATAGGGGTAAACAGAGGAATTTGAAAATTTTATCGGTATTAAAAACTTATTTAACCTATTTTTTTTAATCTATAAATGTATAAAAAGATGAACACATTATTGTACAAAGATATATTTTCTTAACTAAAAGCAACACTCATCCAATCAAATTGGAAGAAATTACATCGATCGAGATAATACAAATCTCAAAGTTGTTTAGACAAAAAATGATAAAAGTGGAAACAAATTCACAACATTTTTGTAGCAAAAACAACATATGTCTTCAATGTGACAAAATAAACGTGTCTGTAATATCCATGACATGCCTTTTGACACGTAAGGTTGAAGACATCAAAATCATTTCTTAAATTTGTAATTGACATGAAACAAAGAAATCGATTGAACATCACAATATGACAGGAAATCAAAACGTTGAACAACACAACATCATTACATTGATCATATATAAAGCATAAAAGAATAACCAAATCTCTGTAAAAAAAATCATTTATTTGAATAGAAGAAGACAAAACGATATAGAGTTGTGATTTCAAATAAAAAAAATAGAGTAAATAGTCAATTACTCCCCTGAAATTGTAAGTTTCGTCAATTACCCCCCTGAAATTAACAAAACTTCAATTACTCCCCTGAAATTGCACAACGTTAATCAATTTACCTCCTCTGTCAAATTTTTCTGTTAGTCAACATGACGTTTTGCAAATACCCCCCTGAAGTTTTACACTTATGTGCAAAATGCCCCCTGAACTTGAAAATTTATATTTTTTTTCTTATCCTTAAAAGTAACTGTATTATCATTGAATTGTAGAGCATATTAGCTAAGTTTTGATGGTATACAACCATATATGTTTCTTTAAAAGATCAAACATTAACCATGTATTAGAGTCTAATGATATGAAAGTCAGCATAGTAAAGTACAACCACACTTGTCAGATGGAAAACTAATACATGTCATACATAATGAAGCACATAAATAATATATGATTTGCATAACCAAGAATTACCAAGATGTCAAAATATATGGCTTGCTATTGCTAATTTTAACCACACAAAAAATTTCCATTTCCTTTATATTGTGAGTGGTGCACACCACCAACACATTTCTCTCACTTTCAAGAAAAAATACATAAACTTGTTACTTCTCTCACTTTATAAAGGATTTTGAAGGGTAATAATATTATATTATGTATATTTCATTATTATTTTAAAGAGAAAAAAAAACATGATAACCATCATCCTTTTGATCTCTAATGGGGTGAATGACAACTTGAAAAAGAAAAAACAACATCTGATGTTGGAACAAAGAAATACTTTTATTTTTGTTTTGTAAATATTCTTGAGTTTTAAACATTATTGTAGGGTTTACCAAATATTGCCAATTTGTTCTACCATACTGCCAATATATGGTTGTATATCATCCAAACTTAGTTAATATGCTCCACAATTCAGTGATAATACAATTACTTTTAAGGATAAAAAAAATAAATATAAATTTTCAAGTTTAGGGGGCATTTTACACATAAGTGCAAAACTTTAGGGGGTATTTGCAAAACGTCATCTTGACTAACTTAAAAATTTGACGGAGGGGGTAAATTGATTAACGTTGTGCAATTTCAGGAGGTAATTGAAGTTTTGTTTAAATACTAGTGTCCTGAATCTTAGTTTATATGTTACTTCAATATTTGAGACTTGGGGGGATTGAGATTATGCTCTAGAGATTTTTAGGCGATTTAGTTACTGTTCATGACCAAACCCATATCCTAAGTAACCTCTATACCACCGTCAACCACCAACCTTTAGCCATAACAACCACCAACAAACAAACCATCATACCTTGGCCTTGTTTAATTGACCCTCCAGATCAGCCAATTGCAACAAAACCTAGCAATACGACTAACTCTAAGGGAGTCACCATGATCAAAAGCCAACAAAAGACCTTCGCACAAGCACTTAGCAATGTTTGTGATGTTCCTTTAAGCCAGTTACCTCAACCGATCAAAAAAGGAAACCGAATTGCAATTGAAATTCCGGAAGAAGAGTACACTGCTGGATTAGATGAATGCAAGCACAATTTGCATGGGAGAATAATTTGGCCAAAAGGGTCTTCACCATTCTCTTTGGATAACTTGCGAGCCAAGCTGACAGTTTTGTGGAAATCTATTGGAAAATGGGGTATTTCATCTATTGGAAGGGGATTCTATGAATTCACCTTTTCATCCATAGAAGATCTCAGGAGAGTCAGATCTGTGGGTTCTTGGGCGCTTAATCCAGGCATGTTAAAACTCTTTGCATGGACCAAAGACTTCAGCCCTAGCATGCAACAACAAACTACCGCTCAGGTATGGATTCGTATCTTTGGCCTATCTCAAGAATATTGGAGACAAAGGATTTTGTTTGCTATTGCAAGTGGAGTAGGCACTCCCATCTGTACTGATTCCATCACAAGCAAGCCTAGAATTGAAAGAGCATTTGGCCATTATGCCCGTGTTTTGGTGGATTTGAGTTTGGCCCAGGACTTGGTTCACAGAATATTAGTAGAAAGGAAGGGGTTTGCGTTCTTTGTTGATATTGAGTATGAAAATCTCCCTGATTTTTGTACTCATTGTCAATGCACTGGACACCATATAGATGTTTGCAAAAGATTGAGAGAATTGAACCAGGGAGAAACTCAGCATAGGCAGGGAAAAGGCAAAGTTCCTGAAATGATTTATGTTGCCAAGAAGCCGGAAATGGTTAATTTAGAAACATCTACAGCTAAGGTACCTGAAAAGAGTAAAGAGGATATTGCTCTGGAAGTAGAGATTAATGAAGCAATTGAGGTGCACAAGGAAGCTTTTGCATTGAATAACAAAACTCCAGTGGAATCAGTTAGCAAGGAACAATTGGTGAGTCAAGGAGAAACTGAATTTGTGGACAACACTCAAAGCCAAGCAGATTTGGAAGGTAACATGCAAAGCCCTGCTAGTGTCCATTCTAAAGCTAACATAGCACAAAAGGATATTGAGTTCTTAAACGAATCATGGGCTAATTTAGCAGACTTAGAGGTCAATGAGGAACCTCAAAGAGGATACCTTGCCCTACAAGCAACCTGTGCAGGTGAAACTGCTCATCTGTCACAGACACCAGTTCTTTGTCCAGTTATATTGGATGATGAAGGATTTCAGCAGGTGATATCAAAGCAAGCTAAAAAATCTCAGAAGGCTGCTCTGATTAAGCACACTCGCTCTACCAGATCAAAGGTTGCCCCACCTAAACCTTTGAAATGAAGTGCATGTTTTGGAATTTGAGGGGACTAGCTAACTCCCCTACTAAGTTAGCATTAAAAAAGTTACTTTTAAAGCATAAACCTGATTTATGTTTTGTTTCTGAACCTTGGATGAATATTGCAAATTTCTCTTTGAGCTGGCTTAACAAACTTGGCATGAAAATCTTTTGTGTCAATAATAGAGGTAACTTGCAACCTAACCTTTGGTGTTTTTCTTCAAAAAACCTAAACCCTATTCTTTTTGACTTGGATGATCAACAAATTTCGGTACAAGTGTCTTTGAATGGTAAAATCTTTGGTATAACTGGTGTTTATGCTTCAACTTGTCATATGAAAAGAAGAAACTTGTGGGAGAAGCTGCAAAATGTCCAAACCATCATCAATTGTCCCTGGTGCTGCCTAGGGGACTTTAATACCATCTTAGGGGCACATGAACAAAGAAGCAATTTTAGAACTCCAACTGTATCTATGCAAGACTTTTTAAGTTGGACGAATAGCAACAACTTAATTCACCTTCATACCAGGGGAGCTGCTTTCACTTGGTCCAATGGGAGGAGAGGTAGATTTAACATTCAGAGAAGACTGGATAGAGCAATTTGTAATCAAGACTGGCTCAATGCTTGCAACATGGTCTCTTGTGCTACACTCACTAAGTTAAGGTCTGATCACTTTCCTCTTCTTTTAGAATTTAAAAATGATGACATGCAGTTTGTGTCACAATTTAAATTTCTTAAGATTTGGGTCTCCCATCCAGATTGTATTAATATTGTTAAAGATAGTTGGGGACAACATTTTGTTGGTTGTCCCATGTTTGTGTTGAATCAAAAATTGAAACATTTGAAGATGGCCTTGAAAGTCTGGAATAAGAATACTTTTGGTGATATACATTTACAAGTCAAAGTTGCAACTGAGAAGCTTGATGCTATTCAGGATGAAATAGACAACCTAGGGGTCACAGATGATTTAATGGACCAAGAGAAAGCTGCCCAAATTCATCTTGAGAAGGTTCTGGATACTGAAGAAACCTTTTGGCATCAGAAATCCAAAGTGAACTGGCATAGTCAAGGTGATAGGAATACAGCTTATTTCCATAGGATAGCCAAAATTAAAAATGCAACCAACCTTATAACCTCTCTATCCACTGGTGATGATCTGTTAACTGATTCAAATGATATCTCTGAGCATATTATCAATCACTTCACTCATCTATTTAATAGCAATACAAATTTCATTGAAAATGGAATGGTGGAAGATGTGATTCCATCCTTGATTACTGAAAGAATCAACAACATTCTCATATCAGTTCCAACAGAGGATGAAATTTACCAAGCTATCTTTTCCTTAAACAAAGATAGTGCCCCAGGTCCTGATGGATTTGGAGCACTATTTTTTCAAACTTTTTGGGATGTGGTTAAAACTGATATTTCAAATGTTGTGTTACAATTTTTTAAAACTGGTTGGATTTTGCCAAACTTCAACTCAAACAATATTGTGCTTATTCCAAAAACTAACCATGCAGGTACAGTTTCTGATTACAGACCCATAGCTATAGCCAATTTCAAATTCAAGATAATTTCTAAGATTTTGGCTGATAGGCTCTCAGTGTTCATGCCATCAATTATTTATACTCAACAGAGAGGCTTCATTAAAGGGAGAAGTATCAAGGACTGTATATGTTTAACATCTGAAGCTATTAATGTTCTTAACAAGAAATCATTTGGAGGGAATCTAGCCCTGAAGATTGACATTGCTAAAGCTTTTGATACTTTAGATTGGAGATTTTTGCTTAGAGTTTTAAAGTGCTTTGGATTCTGTGATAAATTCTGCAAATGGATCAGCACTATTTTACACTCTGCTAGATTATCAGTTTCTATCAATGGTAAACTTCATGGTTTTTTCTCTTGCAATAGAGGAGTGAGGCAGGGAGACCCTCTTTCCCCTCTCCTATTCTGTCTTGCAGAGGAAGTTATCAGTAGAAGTTTAACTAAGCTTGTCAGAGAGGGTAACCTTCAGCTCATTCATGGCACCAGAGAGTTAAACATTCCTTCCCACATTTTGTATGCTGATGACATGATGGTATTTTGCAAGGGTACCAACTCCAACATCAATGTACTTAAACAGGTCTTTCTTGACTATGCAGAAGCCTCAGGACAAGTTGTGAACCCCCAAAAATCTTCAATCTTCGCAGGTTCTATTTCAAATCATAGATTAAATCATATTGCTAATCAAATTGGTTTTAACATTGGTTCTCTACCTTTTACCTATCTTGGAGTTCCAATTTTCAAAGGCAAGCCAAAGAAAGCTTATTTTCAACCTCTTGCTGATAAAATCAAATTAAAGCTCTCAGCTTGGAAAGCTTCTCTTCTCTCTATGGCTGGTAGAGTGCAGTTAATCAAGAGTGTAATACATAGTATGCTCCTTCATTGTCTTACCATCTATTCTTGGCCTACAAATCTGTTGAAAGAATTGGAGAAATGGATGAGGAATTTTATCTGGAGTGGGGATATCAACCAAAGAAAGCTGGTAACTGTATCATGGCACAAAGTTTGCAAATCTTTCAAGGAGGGAGGTCTTGGAATCAGGAATCTTGCAGATGTCAATGAAGCTGGAAATCTTAAAATATGCTGGGAAATCATGCAATCAGATTTACAATGGGCTCAACTAGTTAGAAGTAGAGTGTTGAGAAATAACAAACCCATCAGACATTATGTTTCCTCTTCAGTTTGGAATGGTGCAAAGCATAAGTTTCAGACCATTCAGGACAATGTGACTTGGAAAATTGGAAATGGTGAAAACATTAGATTTTGGATTGATACATGGTGTGGAGAACCTTTAACTTCAGCTCTTAATATACCTGATCATCTTCATCATCTTTTGCAATCTAAATTATCTTCTTATCTGTTGAATCAAAATTGGAATGTTCCGCCAGTCTTCTTAAATGCGTATCCTCAATTACATCAGAAGTTGGTTCATACTATTATCCCTCTTAGGTACAAAGAAGACAAAATTATCTGGAAAGCATCTCATGATGGGAATCTCACTTTCAAGGAGGCATACCTGTTTCAGACTTCTCAACATCCTCAAAATCTCAGTTGGGCTAAAGTTATTTGGCACTCTGCTATACCTCCATCTAAATCTTTTTTAGTGTGGAGATTGTTTCATGATAAATTGCCAACTGATGAGAACCTCATTAAGAGGGGACTTCAATTTCCTTCTGTCTGTAACCTTTGTGGCTTATCTCAGGAAACCACTAAACATTTGTTCTTAGAGTGTTCATTTGCAGTCAACATTTGGCAATGGCTCTCTTCTGTTATCAACATTAGCTGCAACTTTACTTCATTTTTGGACATTTTGAAGATTGCGGAAAGAAACTGGTCCCCTCAGTGTAGGCTGGTGATATTGGCTGCCTGCATTTTTTGCTTAAATTCTATTTGGCACTGCAGAAACCAAAAGAGGTTCAATAACAAATCTTTCTCTTCCAGATCAGCAATCAACTTGGTTATAGCTGGAACTTCTCTCTCAGGTAACATATCAAACAAGGCTGCAAGTTCCTCTATTGCTGAGTTTGTAATCCTTAAGCATTTTGATGTTAAGATTAATCCCCCTAAGTTTAATATCATAAAGGAAGTCTTATGGTCCCCTCCTATTCTTAATTGGGTGAAGTGTAACACTGATGGCGCTGCTAGTTCAGGTAAAGCTGCCTGTGGGGGTATTTATAGGAATGTTGACTCTGAATTCTTAGGTGCATTTGCCATCAATATTGGTAATACCTCAGCCTTGAATGCAGAACTAATTGGTGCAATGGTTGCTATTGAGCTGGCTCACTTGAAGCAATGGCACAATCTTTGGTTGGAAACAGACTCCATGTTAGTTTTTTTAGCTTTTAAATCCCCAAATATTGTTCCTTGGAATTTAAGAAATAGATGGGATAATTGCATTTATTTGTTGAACAGTTTTAGGTTTCAGGTTTCGCACATTTATAGAGAAGGTAACCATTGTGCAGGCCAATTAGCCAATATTGGTCTTGCAATATCTTCTCACTTTTGGTACACTGATGTTCCTCCTCAGATCGTTGCAGAATTTTCTAGGAACAAAACGGGCTTCCCTAACTTTAGGTTTTCTTAGCTCTTTTAGAGGGTTTGGTTTTATGTCCCCCCTCTCTCTTGTTTTGTAATCTTTTCCCTTTTTTTTTTTTTTTTTTGAATGAATTTTGGGGTTGTAATCTCTTTGATTACAACTCCATTTGGTTAAAAAAAAAAAAAAATACTAGTGTCCTGATAATAATTAATTTTTTTTAAATGAAATCCCCTAAAAGAAAAGTTAAATGAAATAAAAAAAAACTCTGATTAAAACGACGTCGGTTAGCACCAACATATTTTCTCTGTCTTTGTCTTCAAACTTGAAACTTTGAACAGTGGAAGCTTAGAACCCTGATTTTGAAGCTGCACGCTGTGGCGGCGAACCCATGAAGAAATCCAATCAAACCCAAATGAACCCTAATTGGGTTCAACTCAAACAAGTATATCCTCTTTTCTTCTTCCTTACACACACATTCTCATATTTCTAATACCAATTCATTTCTGTTTAACCTTTTGCAGAAGCTTAATCTTAATGGCCCTAAAGCTTCAAGGAACTTCAATGATTCTGATGATGACGCGCCAAATTCAATATTGGGTAATATAAAAATTCAATTTTTTCTTCTGGGTGGTGCTTGTTTTGTATATAAGAATCATGCAGCTTCCATTGTATTGTAGTTTGAAGTTATTTTGATTTTTTTTTTTTTACAGGGAAACGTAAAGAGAGGATTGATGATGATGATTCCGATGATTCTGAGATTAACCCTCTTGCTCCTGTGAATGATGATGCAAGGTGAATATAGTGATGTTTTATTATATTTAGGGATGTGCGTCGACTTCTGTATTTTTTCTTGTTTATTTGATGCGAGAAATTGATTGCATTTTGAGATTAGGAGTAGCATAGATGAAAATGTTGGGTTCAATGTGTGGTAAGTCTAGACAAGATATGACTAGAAATGACATGATTAGAGACAGAGAGAGAGTTGGGGTAGCACCTTTAGTAGAAAAGATGGTGGAAATTCGGCGTAGGTGGGTTGAACATGTGCAGAGAAGAGATGAATTTTGTGTAAGAGTATATCAGACAGAAGGTAGTCAAATCACTAGAGGGAGAGGAAGACCTAGAGTAGCTATAAGAGAAAGTATTAAAAAATCTCGAGATTAATGAGTTGGTTAGATATTATATGAGAGAATATTATGGCGTCTTTCTGAGCTAGTGTTTTTTTTTCCTCTCTTTGTATTGTATTCGTCTCATTTTATCTAGCCATGTTGTGTTCTTATGGAGCTTTCTAATCTGTTTTAGAGTTCATTGTACTTTAACATATTAACCATTTGGCAGTGTGACAGATGCAGTGGCCATGGATTGTGAAATGGTTGGGGTTGGTCAAGGAAACAAAAGTGCCCTTGGAAGAGTAACACTGGTAATTATCTGTTCCGTTTCATCTTGTTATTGCCTATGAATTTTTTTTAACGCAATTATATATGCATGCACATTTAGAAATTTGGTTTGTTTCCACTATTTGCCCTCAACGCTTTATGCTATTTAACGTAATGGATTTTTGCCGTTCTGCAATCCGCTATTGATAGCACTATATAAGACCAAGTAATTTTTTGACAGAATATGACTACCATAATATTAAGAACTTGTTTCTTGTACTTTATCACATTAAATAAACATATTGTTTAAGTGCTAGAGTCAGATGAGCATTATTTGGCCCTATAATGCCCTATCAACAACTAACATTGTACCTTAAACATATCCAAGCAATGGACAGAGCCCATTGTTGAAAACAATAATTTTATAATAATAATAAGATTTTTTTTTGCTACATCAGAAATAAGTTTGAAACCCTCAGTATATATAAATCTTGTATTTATGTGAAATCAAATTCAATCTTGTATTTAACATTTGATTTGTAAAACCAAAATACTAATTAATTTATTATTAATTCCTGAATTTCTTCAACATTAACATAAATACATCATCATTATTTATATTTCATCTCTCATTGCCTTGTTATGTCATATGTTTAACATTAGTTCAGTTGATGGCAGGTAAACAAGTGGGGGAATGTTATTTATGATGAGTTTGTACGGCCTATGGAGCGGGTTGTTGACTTCCGTACTAAAATTAGTGGAATAAGACCTCGAGATCTAAGAAAAGGTTCACATAATATTCCCGTCTTCATTCTAAAATTTCAAATTATAGTCGAATTGAAAGCATTCAACATAAAATTTGAACAAATATGAGGCAGTTTGACATCTAATTGTTCAAGTTGAGAAATATTATTTTGGAGTGAAATATTCTGGCTTTCAATTTCCTTGTAGAAATATGAAGCTTCATAGCTGGAAGTGAGTGGCCTTCTCATATTTTGTTTTTACTAATAATAATAACTCAAAAACATTGCCTTAAAAGAAGTTGTAATAGCTTAATACCACTATGAGAAACAGTATTTTTCCTAATCATTTGCATGATTGGCATTATGATTCGCGCACTGATAAGCAATTTTATCTTTCATTTACAGCAAAGGATTTTTGTACTGCTCAGAAGAAGGTGGCAGAGTTGATCCACGGAAGGATCCTTGTAGGTCATGCCCTGTCCAATGATCTCAAGGTCCATTTTTTAGCTGTTTTTCTCTCTCTTTTCTAAGATTTACATGTATTTTTTCTGTTATCAGTCTGTAATCTATGAACTTATCACTGTACTTTTACAGGCATTGTTATTAAGTCATCCTAAAAAGGATATACGCGATACCTCCGAATACCCGCCGTTTCTAAGGTACTGTCAACTTGTCCTTCTACTGTTTTGCTCTGTACTTTTTTATGCCAAATGTTCATGTAATATGTTTTGAGGGGTAACCTTGGCGCAACTGGTAAAGTTGTTGTCATGTGACTGAAAGGTCACGGATTCAAGTCCTGGAAACAGCGTCTTGTGTAAAAAACAGGGTAAGGCTGCGTACAATACACCAAAAATGGTGGGACCCCTTCCCGGACCCTGCGTATGCGGGAGTTTTAGTGCACCGGGTTCATGTAATATGTTTTGATAAACACGCTGTTGGGTTTAACCAGGTCAAGTGGTAGAGTAGCATTGCGGCATCTTGCTTCGGAACATCTTGGTGCTAAGATTCAAACAGGAGAGCATTGCCCGGTTAGTCTATCTAGCTCTTCTATTATTTGGTCTCTGGACAAGTATAATATAACCATTATAGCCTGTTTCAGTTGACTTATTTGAGTTTTTTCTACTGGGTAAGTACTGGTGTGACTATTTAGGAGAACTTATGGAAACAACTTATTTATGACATGTCCATAACCTCTCGATGATATCTTATGAAAACAACTTATAGTTATAGCTTATATAAAAAGAATGGCTTTATTTTATCTTTTGTTAGAGAAATAGCTTATACATAAGCACTTACATTACATGGTAAGTGTTTATTTTTATTCTATAAGCAATTTAATTATGTTGTTTATCCAAACAGGGCCCTATTATCGTAGTATTGGATAAATGACAATTGTGTTTTGAGGATAATGTTTTCACTAGCTTTAAGAAACCGAAGTTGCCATTTTGGATTTTTATCTCCCAGAACCTGCACGTTACTAGCATTGGCCATTGGGCTTGCAAGACACAGCTGAATCCGTAAATCTAACAAATCAAAGTTGTTTCAGATAGACGATGCCCGCGCCGCTATGATGCTTTACCAAAAAAATAGAAAAGAATGGGAGAAAAGCATAAAAGGTAACTTTCGGAAGCAAAAGAAACGGAAGAAGAAGAAAGTTGCAAAAGAATGAAGACATGCTTCTTATGCCAACTATGCTGGAATTGTATCATAGCATTGGCTGCCTTGTACTCAAAATCATTATTGTCAGGGACTATCTCCTTCAATGGTTATTGTATTGCTTAAATTGAATTAGAACTCAAATTACAAAGGGGAAAAAATAGTTTGAGTTACCAACCAGTTTTGTATTTGCAGGGTATCTCACAGTTGTTCTGTTTTGTACTTTTTCTCTATAATTGGCAGGAAACCCCTGCTAAAGTAGGCAGATAATGATGGATTCAATCATAAATAGATTGGATTTAACTCAGAAAAATGCGATTTAGTTGAAATGATTGATTAGAAATGAACAGTTGTGACTATATGCATGTATACGTATAAGAAATTATAAAATTAGTTGCATTCAAATCATTGATTTTTTAATAGATGGTCATAATTCTATTTTCTTGCCAAGGTTAGGAGGTTGAGCAAGATAAACCACAAGTGTACCATGCTATGAAAGGCCAGTAAGTGAAGTAATTCTGTTTTGCAAAACCTTCTCTCTCTCTCTCTCTCTCTATTGCAAAATCTTAACCAAGAGCTCGACCAAAGTAAAACTTGTTTTCATGCAATGATTATGAATCATTTCAAGTGTCAATGTACAAAAAATCATTTCAGACAATTCGACTTTTTTTTTTTTTCCATGTGAGAAATGCACTTCAAAAAATATATTATGAAAACTTTTATGTTGATATTTTTTCTTTTTAATAGAAAGTTTAAATGAGTAGGACTTCGAATACTCGTTAAGGTTGGAGAAGTTTCAATGTCAACGAATCAACTCTTTACCAACGAAGCGGAGCGAGAAAACTTTTATGTTGATATAGAATATGTAACCCCTTTTTCAAGCCACCGCGACACTCAAGTATTTCTTTCTGCGTTCCAAAACAGAGACACGTTCCCTCTTTTTCTTACACTCTTCACTCACTCACACTACATGCACACTCCTCAAATTCAACACACCAACCAAACACCTTCACCTCAAGATGCGAATTCCGATCAATCACCGACTCAGAACCCTCAGCACCCATTCTCCCTCCAAATTCCGCCATGTTTCCACCTGTAGAGCCGTGCTTCTTCCCTCTTTCGGTGGACCTCAAAACCTCGAAATCCATCCCAACGTCGAAGTTCCTCCTCTCAAACCCAACGAAGTTCTCGTTCACTCTCGCGCCGTTTCCATCAACCCTCTAGACACCCGGGTCAGTTTCTTCCATTTTTGCTTAATGGGCCATCCTAATTTTTCATATTTCCAATCAAAGTTTCATTCTTGCATAATGGGTCATTCCCAATTTTTCATTTTTATTACGAAATTTACATTATTGCATAATGGGCTATGCTAATTTTTCCATTTTTGCCATGAAAGTTTCATTCTTGCATAATGGGTCATTCTAAATTTTTCATTTTTCTATGGCAGTTTCATTTTTGCATGATGGGCAATGCTAATTTTTCGTTTTTTCTAACTATGTGTTTTGTTTTTGGTTGCAGATGCGTGTTGGTTATGGGCGTTCAGTTTTTGAGCGGCTTCTGCCGATTATTTTGGGCCGGGATGTGAGCGGTGAGGTGGCCGCGGTTGGTGCTTCGGTGAAGTCGATTAGTGTAGGGCAACAGGTTTTTGGGGCTTTGCATCCAACTGCTGTTAGGGGGACTTATACTGATTATGCAATTCTTTCTGAAGAAGAAGTTACTTCAAAACCAGATTCACTTTCTCATGTGGTATGTGTTCTCGCGTTGTTTCTAATTTTATACTTTGTTATTATTAATAGTGCTTTTAGGAAATGAAATGTTTAAATTGACATGCAATGAGTAATAGTTTTGTTATGTAACTCGTACTTAACATTTATAAATTTATAAGACTTGTTAAGAAATGTTTAAATTATCATGCAATGAGTAATACTTTTTTTAGCAACTATAGACTTGTATGACTTTTCCATAGGTTAAGAAAGAATCAGTTGAGAAGTTACTAAATTATCATGCAGTAAGTAGTAGTTTTTATAGTAATTATAGACTTGTAAGACTTTTCATAAGTTACAAATTTGTTGAGAAGTTAGCTAAGGCTTAGTTTGGATGAGATAAAGATTCCTAGCATTATTCCTAGCTTGAGAAAAATATGTTTATAGTTCTTCTTCACTTATAGAAAGTCTGGATGAGGTTGTAGTTGTTTATAGAGAAGTTAAATGATAGATTGATCTTGTGAAAATTTGAGATGCAAAAGCTAATTTTGGCTTATACCATAAGTTGTTGTTTGAAAAACCTCTAATTACTGTAACTCTGAAGATCAGGTTTCACTCACCATCGAGCAATAGTGTTGAATACATATTTGGCCTTGTTCACTTCTTTAACCAAGAAATACCCATCCATCAAAGAATTATAAATGGCAACATCTCGTTTTGCACTTTGTTTTATCATAACAGTCAAAACACTTTTAGCTCCTGCCTTCCTTGCATAAACCATCAATTATTAAATGCTTCTTATGAAGTTTTTCACAAGTGCAACATTCTTTAAACATCTGGGTTGACGTTATTCAACATCTGAGTGATATTATAAAGATTCTTTTGATATTTCCTTTTTCATAAGCGCTTCTTAAGAAGTTTATCCAAACTAGGCTTGATTCAAATTGAGTTGAAGTTGGATGTTTAGAGTTCTCTTGATTATGTATTGATGCTCTCAAATGTTTTTAAATTTTATTTGTATCTTTCTTTAAAGCATGTTAGTATACTGCATTTGTGTTTACTATTGGCTTTAGTTATGCATAGCCCTGTTGTAACTGAATCTATATTTTAGTAAGTTTTGGTTTCTGTCACAGAAAGTTATAATAGAATTTGTTTACCGTTGTGACCAACAGCTCTATAAGTACTTGTATTCACACCTGAAGACTAAGCATAATAATAACATTCAATCCTTTTTTCTTTCCTTCTGTTACACTTTGTATTATTTTATCGCCTTTAATATGTATCAAGTATCTTAGGCTTTGTTTGCGAGTTTGGAGGGGAGGGCATTGGGGGTGGGATATATAGGGGGAAATGGAGAAATCTTTCACATTTTTTGAAAATGTATTTTTTTTAGAGAATGATAAATTAATGTTTATGATTGATATATTTTTTAATTTTAATAATATTATAACAACATAGATTAAATTTGAAGAATTCATATAAACCCTCCAAAACCCCCCCAAAACCCTTCTCCAATACAATTTTTGAGTTTCCTAAAACAAGGGGGATTTTGTATTATGAAGAAAAATGAACCCACAAAGCCCTCCGCTCCCAATGTCCTCCATTTCTTCCACTTTGCTCCCTCATTTTTTACAAAGCCCTCCCCTCCCTTCCCCTCCAAACTCTCAAACAAAGCCTTAGGAAGGTTGTGATTTCATGCACTGTCATTGAAAAACATTAGGTCTGTTTCTGTTTTGATCTCCAAGAGCATTTCCATTTTAACCTTCTTTTGTATTAAGTTATACCGAAGTAAGGGGGTTCTGAAAGTTGAAGTGTGGAGCTTACTTATACCAACATTTAGATGGAAAATTGTCCATTAAGATGATGATGGAATATACGCCACTACCATCTACCTACATCATGCCCCATATTCCTTTCATATCCATTCCCCATATTCCTTTCAAGAGATCAGTAGTTAGTGTGAGTAACAACAATGAATTGATCAAAATCTACTCCCTTCACTACACTTTGGTCATATCACGAAAGTGAAGCGCTGGTATTAGAGGAACCACGTCTCTTTCTCTCATTCCTATTTTTCTTACCTATTGTATATATTACCTTCATGTGCAGTTACCTAGGGGGTTTGGTAGACTGAATTCTGAGAGAATGAAATTCTCATTGGTCAAAGAAAAAGAACCGATGATTGGTAAACAAGTCGGAATATGTTGGATAACAGAGCTGTAATAGTTTTGTGCACTGAGAAAGAGCTGGTTGTTATATGTCCTGTAGTAAAACGATTTCGATTTATGTGTGTTCTGGAATTTCTTTCAATT
This sequence comes from Medicago lupulina, assembly GCA_958299785.1. Taxonomy (NCBI): domain Eukaryota; kingdom Viridiplantae; phylum Streptophyta; class Magnoliopsida; order Fabales; family Fabaceae; genus Medicago; species Medicago lupulina. The sequence continues at coordinate 78,311,833 of OY283139.1, forward strand.
GCATACTGTCCAATTTGTGCTTATTTCTTGTTCAATCCTTTAACTCTTAAAAACAACAATCGTTGTCTAGTTATGCCCAATTCATTGGTTTCGCCATCACTCTCGATAATTACTCGTTACAGTATTATTAGTGCTTTCTAATTGAACAATTGACCATCAGTTTTCCCTCCTTATTTACTTTGGGACATTGAAGGCATGTTTTTTCTTGATTTTTTATCTTGTAGGAAGCAAGTGCCATTCCTTTTGCTGCACTGACAGCTTGGCGTGCTCTAAGTGGTACTGCTAGAATAACTGAGGGGTATGTTTATAATGCTGAGATAAGATTTCCATCCGTGAAAATAATTTTTTTCTCTTACATGTCATCATTTTACATTAGAGTTTTCATTTTCACTCATAACTTTTAGCCCTTGTCCAACAGGCAAAGGATATTAGTAGTGGGAGGTGGAGGGGCTGTAGGGTTTTCTGCTATTCAGCTTGCGGTGGCTGCTGGCTGCACTGTCACAACTACTTGTGGAAGTCAAAGCGTTGAACGAATGTTAGCAGCCGGTGCTGAGCAAGCTGTTGATTATCTTTCTGAGGTTGTTCTGAATTTTCTTTTGTATAATATTTCCAAACATTTGTTTAGGTATTACAATAATCACAGACAATGTTATTATATTTTGTTTTTTGAAATAAAATGAACATTTTCTTTTTGTGACATGTTAGGCTGCTTGCCAACTGAATGTCTGATTCACTATTCCAAAACACCATTGTTGACTCCATTGGTATTTCAATTCACTATAACGCAGTAAAGGAAAACACTTGAACTAACTAGACCACACTAGTAATTAATTTAACTGATTCTAAAACCAATCTAACCAATTATAAACTGAATGTTTTCTTCATGGTAGTGCATCTTGCATTAGACTTCTATCACTTACTTCATTCTTGATTGGCAGAATTATGAATTGGCTATAAAGGGAAAGTTTGATGCTGTTTTGGACACAATTGGTGTGCCAGATACAGAACGTATGGGCATTAGTTTTCTGAGAAGAGGTGGACATTATATGACACTTCAGGTAGAACATTTAGGTTTATTGCTTTTTTTCGTTTTCACCATACTTGTTAGGTCACTTTTTTAGATTTTTTTTAGTAAGCGACATATGTGCTTTAATCTATCTTTTTCTCTTATCTTGAAGGGTGAAGCAGCATCTTTGGCTGATAGGCTTGGTCTGACTCTTGGTCTTCCCGCAGCTACAGCTTTTCTATTGAGAAAACAGATTCAATACCGACTCTCTAACGGAATAGGTAAAATTTCTCAGTCTGTTGTGAATTCTTTTTCTTTTTAGAAATGTGAAGCCTAATCCTCAAAAATCCTTGTGATGCAGAATACTCATGGGTATTCATGAGGTCTGACATAGAAGGCTTAATTGAGATTCGAAAGCTATGTGAAGCAGGGAAGATGAAGATACCTGTTGATAAAACGTTTCCCATAACACAAGTAAAAGAAGCTCATGAGGCAAAAGACAAGAGAATCATTCAAGGTAAAGTGGTGCTAGAATTTGATTGAAGGCCTCAAGCTCATAATAGGGAGTTGCTTAGTCTAGATTTTTCAGCCTATTTTGGGTCTCCTCTTTAATGGATTGTTCCACAATTAATTGAGAGAAATAGACAGTGTTTTTTTCTTCTGGGTTTTTACTGTATGATAGAAAGTGAAACTTTTTTTGTAAATTTAGATTCATAATATCCAATAACAAAAACCTGTAAATTTGTTGAGAATTTTGTGTGATGCTTGAGCTGTATACAACTGTTCTGTTTGTAGTCATGTCCACTTGTGAAAGGTGTGGGAATGACTTTATGCCTCAATAAAACCAATGTGTCAGTTGCACTTATTTTCTGTAGCCTAATCTTGTTCTCTTTACTTGTAACGTTGAAAGTGAATACGGTTCAATTATTAGCAGAAAGTTTGGAGAATGCATTACCCAATATGTATTGCTAGAGAGTGAGAGGCAAGCATCATGAATTTTGCTCTTTACCCAACAATTTTTGCTCGTTCCCAACTGAATTTCTGAAAATACCCCTGTGCGAGTTAACTCAAGTTAATGTAAAATCTGCATGACTTAAAACACACTGTGAGTTAAGTCACGTTAGTGTTAATCTCTGCGTGACTTAACTCACGTTGATTACAGGTCTGCGTGAGTTAATTCATGCAGCTTTTGTGCTCACTACCAAAAGAGGCAGAAGTGTCTTATTCTCTAATTTTCTTCGTTCCTTCATTCATACATACATCCATTCCTTTCAAAAATGTACCTTTTCATCATTCATTCAACCATTCATTAAATCATGCATTCATAATTTAGATACGCAAAATTAACGAAAATTAACTAAAATGTCATCAAAAAACGCAAACGTGCAAATGTAAATATATTACAACCAAACTGTCATAAAATAACTACAAAGGTACAAAAGTCATAAAAAAAGACCCTACTGCTGCTCTCGTTGACCCCTACTCCTCCGCAGACCCTACTTGTGTGAGTTAACTCACGTGGGTAACGAACGTGAATTAAGTCACATTGGATTTAACACCTGTGTGAGTTAACTTACGCGGTAGATATTTTGGTCAGTTTACACGGGAGTGAGGTTCTTTTGTTAGGAGAAGAGCAATTTTCATAATATTGGGTCTGGTAGGCCACGACCCAACATGGGCTGTATGGACACTTGGATGAGACCTGCCAGCGGTCAGCAAATCAGCAGGGTTGGATGAATGGACAACTTGATTATTTTGTACATATTGCAACATTTAAATTAGGGGTGCCACACTTTTATTTTCCCTCATGTATTTGGTTGCGTTTGTTTCAGCTGTAAAAAAAAATAGATTTTGAGTTAAAAGAATCTAGAGTTTTTTTTAGAGATTTAAAAAAAAAAATCCAAAGCTATTTCTGTTTGTTTACTATCATAAAAATCATTTTTTTATTATTTGAAACTCTTACATTTGAGTTCCTTGTATTTAAAAAAAAATAGATTTTAGAAAAGCTACTTAAAATAGCTTTTCATTTTGAGCTTAAAAAATCTAAAACAAACACTACAAAAATAAAAATAAAAAGATTTTTTAATTAAAAAAATAGATTTTTTTTTTATAAAAAATCCAAAACAAACGGACCCTTTTATCGTTTCCAATAATCATCTAAGTAGCTGTCACCTTTTTGAAAGTATTATTTACATTGAAAAGCATCACATGCCACTTTTTGGTGTTGGCTTTACCTCAAAGCCGGGTCTCATGCAGAAAACCCCAAAATTTATATTACTATCTATTCTATATTGCATAACGCTTAAGAATGTGACACACTCTTTAAAAAATAATTAAAAAAACCAACAAAGTTAGGTCAGGCAAAACTCTCACAATATACAAACCAAATTTGATCGAAAGATATCTTCATATTTAATGTTTGACTGTATACCAAATAAAACTATCTTTATTGGAAAAACCTATAGAACATTAAAAAAGTTATGATTAATAATAGATTTATGCCATGTCTCTTGGTATTATTTATTGATAAAACCCCGCAATGAAAAAGAAAAGTTATTGAGTTACGGAAAATGTTAACTAATGCTTTTGGGACATTGTTTAAATAATCAATAGTAATAATTTTTACATAAAAATTTATGCGATTATCACTTTTTCATATGTTTGATTTATATTTTCAAAAGAATATTTTTATTTATAGTTTTTTAAAACAATACCTTTAGGACACTTGTTAATAAGACCCTGAATTATTTGTTGGAGTAGTGTTTATACAATCTGCTTTCCAGAGACGTTGTTTCCATAATGCACATTTAGTAGTAGCAGTTTTGTCAAGTAGTGGTTAATGCATGGTCAAGACCCTTCTTTTGAAGTAACCTTGACCCACTTATTATTTTGGTTATCATTCAACTTTGGAGTTAGGATCATAGGATAGGATAGGATATGTTATGTGTTGTGTCCTGCTTCTTTCTTTCTATTGAATTGAGTTAGCTCTTCATGAAGCTGCAGGACCACACCATGTTTAACCTATATTAGTATTCAATGCATTTTCTTTGTGCATGTGACTTAAAATGAGATGGTTATATGTAGGGTTGTTTACCAATATATGTGGCTATATGGTCACCATCACTTAATTAACGGTCTTGTTAACAAGTATTAATGATTTTGTAAAAAAAACAAGTACTAATGATTCTTTTACTAAACAAGTACTAATGATTAAAAATGTTGAATGCATATTTCACTATGATTTTGAGTCTTTGAATGGTTGATCATTTTTTTGCAAAACAAGTTTTTTTCATTGCACGCGCCACGTGTGCGCATATTTCTATGATGTACGCACAATTCTAAGCAAAAAGGAACGTTAAGCCTATTATAAAATCTTATGACTACTCTCCTTTTCATGCGCGTGCATACACTTCATGTTTACTGTATTTTTTTCTTGGTCCCTTATTAGTTCTTCTACTTTTCCTTTTCATTGTTAGCAAATTCGTCAAGACATGGACATTATTCTAATTGAAACATTGTGATGCCAAACATTTGTCTCCTTTCCTCACATGATTTATTAAGAAAATTACTTCTAATTTTAGTCCTTACTACAACAAAATTTGTTTAATTATATTTAAACTTTTAAATTTTAGAACGATTTTTTTAGACAAGTTTAGAACACTACGAAATGTTTATTTACTAAAACTTAAATTTTTTTAACACAAAACAAATTAAATATGAATTTTTTAAACGGCAAAAGTTAAAGATAAAAGTAACAAAATCTGGACATAGCAATCAAACTTTGCGACAATTTTTGGTGAGAAACTTTTAGTAATGTTCTTAACACGTCTGCAAAATATTGTTCAAAAACTCAAGAGTTTAAACATAAATTAAACAAATTTGAATTGAGTAGGGACTAATATTGAGTACAATTTTTTTTAAGGACTAAAAGAACTATTAAAATTAATTAAGAACTAAACTTAAAAAGTCCCAATTTTATAGAGACCAAAAACATATTTAACCCTAAAATATATATACCCTTACATATTTACGTGCGTAAGCATTTTTTCGTTATGTCTATAAAGTGACAAAAATATTACTTGAAACTTACACGATTGTGAAGTATCAGATTGAAGTGAATGCGTTTAGTATAACAATATCAATATTGTTAGTTGAACTGGATCACAAAATTTGCGTAAGTTTAATCTAATCGGTAAGTAAATGAGCATATATAGACAGTAACATAACATGAAGATGAAAAGAATAATACTCTAATATGAAAACCTTGTTATATGCATGATTTGATTAGGGAGTAAGAGTAACACGATGATTGGAGGCATGAATTTGCAAAGCTTTTGAAGTGTGGTCACGTGCGATGCACCTTCCTCGTTGTTTGTTTTTTCACCTTGTCCCTATCATATTAATCTCTACCTCTTTCTAATTCCCATGTGGCATGGCATCCTTTCCAAACCACACTTATTTTCTCATTTTTATTTCCTAAATGCCACTTTTTCTTTCTTAAAAAATTAAGTTTATGAGCAAAATAAATAAATTAAGTTTAAATACAATTTAAAATAATAATAATAATAATAATAATCAAATATTAGTTGTGGGATTTGGATCCTTTGATTAACAACGAACTTAACACAATCACAATAGATCAGTACAATTTTAATAGAAGCTGCATTTTAAAGTTTTAAACTTCTCAACCCTACTAGCAGTTAAGAAAACAACAAGTAAGAATAATTATAGCTTCTTGTGAGAAGGACTGTGAAAATTTAAAATTGAGAAACAGAAAAAGCTAGAGTTAGAGACAGACACTGTAGTGCATAGTACACTGTTCATTATTTTAGTATTTTTATTGAAACATAAAATATTAATGTCTGTACTTGTCATGAATTTTGTTAAAGAATACGATATTCCCAAGGCCAAATTATAATTTGTCCACCATTGATTTCTCCTTCGTCTGCTTCTGCATCCTTCTTCAATGATCTGGCCACGTTCCTTTTCTCAGCTACATATAAATATTTGTTGAAAGATAACACATCTCAAATGGGATCACATACTCCTATACTAGCATGTCTTGTGTGTGTATATTCAATACGGTGCTCTCCTTGATTCCAATTTCCAACCATTTCCCATGATTAGAAGTTGAATAGAGTGTGAATTATTAATTGTAAAATACTTTGGGTGAGTCAAAAAAGTGCTGATGAATGAAGTAAGAAAATTGATGTGGTATATATGAAAATATATTGCATTCTTTTTTTAAAATTATATTGTATTTTTGGTGTTAATCCTTCAATTGGAGATAAGAAAAGGATGTGACTAATTCATAGTTCAGCTAAAAGTAATCAAAGTCTTATAAGAAAAAGAGAAATGTTAACTTGTGTCTTTCGGTTATAAGTTAAGAAATTAAATATAATTTTTTTTTTGGAATTTGTATATTTAATGTCTCAAAAGTTACAAAAGTTATACTTTTAATATAAAATTTATTTTTAATTTATATTTTAATCTTCTTAACTTATGTCTTAAAGACACAAGTTAACGTAACCCTATAAAAAGTAGTTTTAACCAAAACTCAAATGAGTAAGGATATGAGAGAAACCAAAAAGAAAGAATACATGTAGCAAGCAAAATTTTCTCAAATTGGATTCTAGGTGTAACCAACAAAATTGGATTCGAGACTGATTTTGACCCTTGAAAAGAGACTTTGCCAATTTTCTACAATTAGGTAGGATTTCTGTTTTAAAAACGTTTTTATAAGTTAAAATTTTGCACTTTTGGTTTGGTATTGTTGATCAAAAACTATAGTTTTATAGTATCAATTGTTAAAAAATCACATCATATTAAGAAAAAATATTTAAGACATTATTTATCTCAAATCATATTGATTTTGATGAATATATATAATAGTAATTCCCCAAAATGACCCTTTTCTCTATCTTTTTGTAGTTGTAAATGCCTATTTTTTATCTCATATTGGTTCTCCAACTCAAAATTTCTTTTCCACTCATAAGCTTTTCCTTTTCTATTCTTTTTCATCTTTTTCCACTACTTTCTGTCATTACCAAAGTTGTTGATCCGTCAAAAGACTCGTGCACGCATATCATTTTCCCCTTTTCTGCTGAACAAAAAGAAGAACCTTGAGACTTGAGTACTTCACAAACAAGCATTCAAAACCCAACTCCATCCCCTTTGATCATAGGATTCATCATTTGAATGAATCATATCACATTATCTCAAACATCTAATAATAACATAAGATTCATCGGCACTAAGAAATTTAGTGAATGTATATGAACACAAAATTACGATAGCATTATGATTTTGTTAAAACTTGTATAATTTTAAGACTTTCTTGTTATATAAAGATTTCAATTGAGTTGTGCCTCGGAGAGACCTTTTCTAAATGTCATAGTTCAATCAATTGAGTAGTAGTTAGCTAGAGTTTAAATTCTTAGTATATGTTTGAAATAGTGTTCGGTCTTCAAATATTACATAACGAAGTAGTTTCTACCGTGGTTTTTAAAAGCTACAAAAGGTAGCTTCACATAAAACGCACGTTTGAATAATTTTCACCGCTAAAACATACAGACCATTAATCTCCTAAACTCTTCTAGATGTCATAGTTCAACCAATTGAGTTGTGCTTTGGGGAAAACTCATCTTATATGAAGAAAATTTAATTGAAAGGGAAAAAAATCTTATATTTTCAAGTTAAAGAAACTATTATTGTCAACAAAAAAAAGTTATGTCATTTCAATATTAAAATACAAATATTACATTTTTATCGAACTTTAGTTATCTCTACACCAAACTTCATATTATCGAAATCCATTTTTTTTAAGAACCGAAAAATTAAAAAAAATAAAAAAATTTATAGGGACCAAAAACATATTTAACCCTTTTATCTTTTACCATGTATATTCATCTTAAAATATCTATTAACATAAAGAATTTGCACATGAAATGAAGGGCATTTTTGTCATATAAACAAAAACAGCAATTGACAACAAGACCCTACATCCACTAGGTTACATTTTGCTAAAGACAAACAAGCATTTCGTCACCTTCCATATACATTAAACCACTTTTTCTCCTTTCTTTATCTCTCACTCTATTTCACTCACATGCTCTACTCACCTTTGCAATCTCTCCACACATCGTAGACCACCCCACCATACAAACCAATCAAAGATCCTTCATTTCTAACACCCTTTTAAAAAAAATCATAATTTTCTCACACAATAGTAGTAGCCATGTTTAATTGGCAAATCTTATTTTGAAAAAAAAAAATATAATGGAAACAGACAAACATCATCGTACAACAAGTAACAATAGTAGCACAAGTGAACTCTTTGTTTGTTTCACTTCACGTTTATCTTCTTCATCAATGAAGCTTTCATCAAAATCTATCTTAAGCCCTAGCCGTAGCAGAGACCAACCCCAGATATCACTCTCATCTTCCTTGAGTAGAAGGTTAAAGAGCAACGGTAGCATGAAAGGTGGTCAAGCTTCACCAATGTTTCCAACAGGTGGAAAGAAAAGAGGGTGTGGTTTTGAAAATCCTGAGCCATCATCACCTAAAGTTACTTGCATTGGACAAGTTAGAGTGAAGACAAAGAAACAAGGGAAGAAAATGAGGTCAAGGTCAAAGAGAAGAGGTGAAGCTAGTTTTAGAAGAGGTGGTGGTGAAGGAACAAATCCAGATCTAACTAGACAGAATAGTCAAAGTTTGTATCAGAATCATCAAAGTTTGCAACAAGAGTGTTTGAAACATAGGAATCAAAGATGGGTTCATTTGCCTTTGACAATATGTGAAGCTTTGAGAGAGTTTAGTTGCTTTTTTCCTTGTAGGTCTTCTTGTATGTCAAATGAAAGAGACAAAGAGGAAAAGGGTAGCTTTGAAGGAAGAGGAGGAGTAAGATCTAGTGGTGAACATAGTAGAGAAGGTTCATGTGGAGCTGCATTTGCAAGATGGTTGGTGGCTTATCAAGATGGAGATGGAAAAGGGAGAGAGATTGAAGTAATGATGGAGCATCATGATGAGATGGAGATGGTAATGGATGATGAGGAAGATGGTGGAAGAGAGAAAGGTGGTGAGAGGAGTTATAGTCAAAGGAGACATATTTTTGAAGATCTTGATATTGATTTGGTTGATGAAAAGATACAAGAAGAGTTTGGTGGTGAAGTAGAAGAAGATGAAGAGAAAGGTAGAGTTAGTATTTGTGTTCCACCAAAGAATGCTCTTTTGTTGATGAGGTGTAGATCTGATCCTGTTAAAATGGCTGCTTTGGCTAACCGTTTTTGGGAATCACCTATTCACAAAGAACAAGACCAAATTGAAGTAGAAGAACATCATCAAATTGAAGATGTTGAACAAACACAAGAGGAGGATAGTGGAGATGAAAATGTTGAACATGAAGAGGAACAAGTAGAAGAACAAGGTTACAACAATGAACAAAGCATTGATATGGAGCAAGTTGAAGTTGAAGAACCAAAACAAGTAGTGGAAGTTGAAAGAGTATCACAAGAAGATAGCATCTTTGAAAGTGAAATACAAGCTAGTGAGGAAAACAATGAAATTGAAAGTAAAATAAACCAAGAAGTTGATGAAGTAGCCAATGAAGAGGTAGAAAAAGATGAAGAGGAAGATGAAGTTGGTAATGGAAATGCCAATGATGATAACAATGATAAAATTGAAACCTTTCCATGTGTTTTAGTTGATTCACTTCATGCAGATCTTGAAAAACCAGAAACAGAAGAAACCCATCAAAGAGAAGATGAAGAAAAACAAGAAAGTTCAGAACTTTCTTCTTCATCTTCCTCTTCTTCACCTGAAACTTTCATAGCTTCTTCAGAACAAGAAAACTATGAAGCAGAAGTAGAATCAGCAACAGAAGATAAAGTTTCAACAGAGGAAGAAGAACCAACCCATCAAGAATCCGACCCGGAAAAGAGTCTTACCGGGTCAGTGGAGCGAGAAAATGGGTCAAAGAAAGATGAGAAGAGAGAAAGAGAAACATTGCCAGAATGCTTGTTATTGATGATGTGTGAACCAAAACTTTCAATGGAAGTATCAAAGGAAACATGGGTATGCAGCACTGATTTCATACGGTGGTTACCGGAGAGACCCACCGGAAAACCCGCCGGAGTGGAGAAAAAGGTCGCAGTGGAATCATCTTCATCAACAAAGCCGAAAGTTAAGGTGAAGTCTGCTCATCCGCCGTTGATGCAGCCGCCGAGATCTTCATGTTGTTTGCCGGTGACCGGCGCCGGAATGTCAATGGCGACGATGATTGAACAGAAGTTGGTGGGTTGTTCAAAATCTCGTAATGGGTATGAGCCGTTTGTTCTCACGCGCTGTAAGTCGGAGCCGATGAGGTCCGCGACGAAGCTTGCACCGGAGGCTTCATGTTTCTGGAATAACCGGAAACTTGAGCCTCATCCTCCTCCGGGGACGCTTGGAGTTGGAGCTCCGGCTGGTGTTGGGTTTTAGGGTTTAGTTTTTAATTTTTAAATCTCTTATTTTTTTTCTTTTTAATTGACAGAATAATTAATGTTGTTATTGTATGTAGATGTAGATTATTATTGTTATTGCTAAACTTTGGTATGCTTTGGGGATTGATTGGTTATAGTCATTTTACTATTGCTTTGTATAAATAGTTTTAGTTATGCAATTTGTGTTTTGCTTTTTTAATTTCATGATTTATTTGGCTACTAATTGCATGTTTGGAACCATAGTGGATATCTTGTATCACGATGAGTAAGGAATTTGGTAAAGGCTAAAAAATGTAACTGTGAGAAATCACGGTTGCTCATGGTAGGTCGAACAAATCGACAAATCTACGATGATACCAAACATACACACGAGTTGGATAGAATCACAATGAACAACCATAAGGTTAGGAAAAACTTACATTTTTTTTATGTCAATTATGGTGTCACTGTTTTGTAAAATTAATTGATGGAAAGTATCTACATTAGTGAGATCATAAATTCAGAATTATTGATCTATAGCTTGAAATAACGGACAAGATAATGGAAGTAGGTACCATTATGATCAATGGGAATATGAACAAACATATAGTTGCCAATTGGGTTTAATTGGTAGTATTTGGAGCTTGAAGTGTGAATGTAGGTAAGGTAAAAAATAAAGTTGGTAGGGTTGGGGGCATTTGGTTATGGTGGTTATGTGCTTGGTTGTTTGTATTGTTCCAGTAATGTGTCGTGGTCAAATGGTCGTTTATCCGTCTTTAGCATGTGATGTCATCGTCAACATTAAGTCTTTATGTGTCATTACAGATTGGCTAGAATTTTGGAAGATAATGGAGAGTTGAAATACAGGTGAGAGAATGGTCAAAACACAATGGAATTCCAGTCTATGACTATTGACTAGCAGTACTTTGTTTGCTTTTAATGAAATTACTAACCAAAATGGAATTTAACCATATCCTTTGTGCTTAATTTGAAGGGGTCTAATTTTTCATATTTGTGGTCCCTGACCCTTACTATAAATCTTTCTTCAGACTTTTACACGTATCAGTGACTTCTTTACTTTTACATGTATTAGTGACTTCTTTACAATAAATACCCCTATTAAATTCGCAATTGGGAAACACAATTTTGTTCTCTGGCTCCTATTATATTATCATTAAATATACGAGTAATTAGAAAAAATAAGATTTTTTTGACGAATTTACTGCTACAAATGCATGAATCTGAAACAAACTCATACATTTTTAGAGAATATTTACAGAATACATTTTAATAATATAAAACAGTAAATTATATAAGCTTACAAATATGTCTATATCCAACCTCTCAATTATAAAATAACTATATTCAATTGTCTGAAATATTTATGTCTTTGGATAACATTGACGACGTCAAGAGTTATTGATTGAACATGTATTAGATTTGTTTTTACTATGAACATGTAATAGATGAAAATTAATCTTTCAGCATGAATCAAATAAACAAACACACTAGACAAGAGATAAAAAAAACCACACAAAGATAAAAGATCAAAACAAATAACGTCGAAATCACAAATAACACAAAAAAGAATACTTAAAATAAGTGATCACTTATTTAACTAAGAGGAAAAAAAAATTAGAGAGGTAGAGTCAACTCAAAATTTACCGTAAGCCATCCTTCTTTAATAGATCTTAAAAAAAATGTTGACAACTAGGGTTCCGTAGAGGAAAAAAAGGAGAGGTTTGTGTGTGTTCAAACAAGGAACTTACATGTGTTACCAACACCCACCTATAGAGATGTAAATTGGTACGTGGTCCAATTTTTAGCTAATTTTGCGGTATTCACATATCTGAAGATATCTAGGAGTATAGCTAATTTATTAAAAAAGAATGTGTTTAAAGAATGTTTTTCAACATAATCATATACTTAGAGCTAATCGTTGAGCTAAATACATCAAAGGACTTTAGACCAGGAGATCCTGTATTCGATTCTAGAAACTAACATTGTTGATAATTTTATTAACATTTGCTTACTAGAAGAAAGAAAAAGTTTCTTCCACTTCACAAAACAAGCAAACATCAAGAGTAAAATATTTTTTGAGAGATCAAGAGTAAAATATTAAAATTTGGAATTTGTGTTATTTTTAGAGCTTTGCTTCAATTTTCATTGCAAGATTTTCCTTTTCCCTATCCTTTTTGTCACCGATTAACAGAGTTCAAAGCATGTGTTTCCTCAGTTCTCAATGATAGTCTCCGCAGCACAATCAATTCCCAAGGCAGTAAAACTAGAGTTTGGTTATCCTTGCAAGCTTTTTCTCTCTTTCTTTGCAATAGGTAAATGACAAAGCCAACGACAAAAAGAAAACAAATCATGTTTCTCACTACCTCTCTCCTTTTGATAAACACATTTTAATAATCATAGTACAGTAGATAGTAAAAAAAAAAAAAAAAAGACAGCACAGTAAATTATTCCCTTAAAAAAAAACTTTTATCTCTAAAACACCCAACATAATTTATATGGTTTTTCTATATTATCCCTCAATGAATTGAGAGTAATTTAGCCTATTAAAGAAAAAAAAATTCATTTTTTTCATCTTTATTATTACAACGAGTTGTCATTTTCATCTCAAAAACATTAAACTTCTTTATATCGTTTATTTAACATGTGATTTTCATCTCTTTCATTTCACAATCGAATTATAACTGTTATTAAGGATAAATTACCCCTATTTATCAATGGGTAATGCAGGCCTGATTGATGTTTTTTTTTTTACAATCAACTATCATTTTCATCTCGAGAATTTCAAACTTCTTTATATCTTTTATTTAGCATGTGATCTCCATTTTTCATTCTAAATTGAAATCATATTTATCATTAAGGATAAATTACCTCTTATACAATATGAGGTAACGTAGGCATCACCAATTTATATAGCTACCTCTTTTGAATTTTAACATTCTCTATTTGAAACAACAAATTTACGTGTGTAATTTTGTACAAACATTTTTACATATTACTAGTATATACGTAGTTATCAAATTCTAAAATTAATTATCCTTTCATAGATTAAAGAATGCTCAAACTTTCAACTATTACTAATAAAATAGGTGATTAGGTGGGGACAACTAGCAATGAGACTTTTGGGGAAGATAATTAGCTTCTTGATTAAGCAGTTTAATGATTTGTTTGCTTTATTATAAGTTAAAAAAGGTAGGATCTAATGAGGGAATCTTGACTTAAAAAAGGACGAGAAGAGAAAAACACCATTTAAGTTGGTAGGATAAAGTGCATTTGTTGCAAACTTTTTGATGATGAGAAGATTGAAAATGGAATGGAGTGTGGTGGGGGAATAAGGGAGGGACATTCTGGCACCCATAAAATTGGCAGATGGCACATGGATTGCAGAACCAATGATTAAAACCTATCCACAAAAATGTTTTAATCCATTTGTAATTCAAATTGCTTAAAGATATTTTGATAATTTAGACAGAAAAAAATAAACAGGGTATGTAAAAATAAATTCTCTATATTCAACTTTATGGTACATTTGGTTGTAAATCGTTAGACTAGGAGATATACATTTATCACTCTTAATTTAATGATCTACGACTAATTCTGTATTGTAAATCTAAACTATGTAGCTTATAAAAATCACGGTAAAAACTCATGTACACCGCGTTTGGAGTTGTTGGACGTGGTTCCAAACACACGCTTGATTAAAAAAATTACTGACAATCCTTAAGTTTATAATTATGAAAAATACTAACAAATATGTTATGAATAATGACTCTAACTCGAACCTTGACTCATTTGATAGATAAAATCCTACTCTATTATATGATTTTTATGAATACATATCGGATGCAACTCTAGTAGTCATGAATAACATGATACTATTTGACATTAATAATTCTTGTCACGTACAATTTAGCTCACTTTATTCTACATTTACTTTAAGTTTTACTATTTCATTACAGCTAATCTTACTGTAGGTTTTCTTTCCAAGTGCTACTTTTCTGGCTTCTGAAAAATCCCACTTATTTCCGGACATCATAAATTGTTTGAATTTGGAAGTATAATTCAGAACGACACAAAATTAGTGTTTAGTGTTTGTTTACTAGACTAACCATTCATAAACTATTACAGTCTCTTCAATTGGATCCCTAAACTATAATAAATATAAGAAGTCATTAAAATTTATAAACTTCGTCAATATAGTCCTAATCATTAAAATGTTAGGGTCTAAATTGACGGATTTTCTTAAACTTTTGGACTAAATTGATTTATTCTTGCTATAAAGCACTCTTTTGTCTTGAAATTAATTTCTTATTGTGTTAGCACTCTTCTAAATGATTGATTTCAACTCACTCATCTTCCTATGGAGTACAAGTGTAAAACGCATGAGACTGTTCTTAAAAGACTGAGAACAGTGAACTGAGATGCTCTTAAAAGACTTAGACCATCTTCAATGGGAGGGTCTTAAACATTTAAGACCCAGTACCTATTAGGTACCCCCATTGTGGAGAACTTTTTTTAGGGTTTTATAAGACCCGGGGTCTTATTTAAGACCCCCAACTTTATGCGGGACCTATATTTTTTTAATATTAAAAAATTGAAATGTAGTGATATAAAGTTATTGATAGTTTATTAGTAGGTCCCATTTAAGAACTTTGTGTGAGATCTGAGTTGGAGGAATTAAGTGCTTATTAGGTACTACTATTAAAAAATTATAAATTAGTGATGTGTACACGTGGGACCCATTTAAGTACCTAAATATGGGTGTCTCTATTGTGATGCTGTTAGAAGCTGATCTAACAGGTCATTGTGTTTACAAGTTGAAGACAAAAGTTCAAACAGTTCGGGTTTATGGTATGATAATGACACCACAATACAAGAAAAAGCTATGATCAGAACATGAGTGAGACATGGCATGATCCATTCGTGTGAGCTATTATTATACTGCAAAACTGCATTGCAAGGAACAGTTAAAGTCCCTTGGTACACTATTACTTTCACATACAAAGCAGTAATATACTAAAACTGCCAAAAGACAGAGGGGTAAACACATTACTCTGCATCCTTGGCAATTATGATAAAGCATGTGTTTGGTGAGGGCCGTGTACGTGTGAATGCAGAAGTAGAAAGCTCAAATGTAACTTTTTTTATTTTACAGTATTAAATGAAAAACAGAAGGTTAAAGAGGAAAACATGAGCATAAAGATACTATAAACCTTTCATAGATTCAACAGTAACACTAATGACTGCATTAAAGAACCCTTGCCACCTACACCATTGCCAACAGTGAAAGACTAAAAATATCTAGGACTTCAACTTAGTCTGGATTAGCTTTTAGTTTACAGGAGGATTCCAATTAACATGAATTTATGATCCTTACTTGTAAAAAAGTTATTGCGATTATAACCATATAAACGCGGGTGTTTAGACCGGCTTTTGAACAGAAGAAATTGGGTCCCAATGCAAATCCACCTCGATTTTTTAGAAGCTACAAATGCAAGCTTTTATGTGAACATGGGAAATTGACACGATTTGTTGTAAACGTGGAAAAACCACTGTGCAACTAAACGTATACGTGGTGTTGTCTGTCAAACAGTGGCTAAGCAGAGCTTTAGCGTTATAACACAGCAGAATTTGAATAAACCGCTATTGTTGTGCAATCCACGATTTATTACAAAGTGATGTCAAATAGCGGCTAAACTGCTAAAGCACTTTAGCATAGCAGACTCCAAACAACCAACTATTTTTTGCTATACGTAATTGACAACACTGTATAGATGTTTGAAGAAAGGTTAAATGAGAGTATATGAAAAAATTGAATGCAAGCTAACTTCAACTTATGAGAAGCTGTAACAAAAAAATTCAGTTAATATAAGATTTTTTTAATATTTCTTTTTTCAGAAGTAGTTCTTGTGAAGTTTATTCAAACAGATATTATATGAATTCTACAAGTAGACAAGATTTGCTAACCTATTCCTCAACTTCAACTTCACTATACTTCCAGTAATACTACTGTGCATCGTTGGAACTTTGTTCTTCATTCCTGCCGCTCAATTCAGCGTCGTTTGTGCGAGTCTCAACGGATAAATTTGATAAACTAGACTGATCAGCGTTTTTGTTTTCACTTTCCTTTTCAATTGAATCTCTTGTAAAGGATTTGAGGGCAAGTTGGCCAGAATAAAGTAATAGACCAAGGGAGTTTAGCCCAAAAATAAATGTTGCAAGGTAGGTCAAGCCGTTTATTATCGTCCTGTGAAAAATTGTTAGAGGGTCGTCAGGTGTTTTAAAAATAAAATAATAGCATCACCCCTGATTGATAAGAGATCGAAGCTACCTTACGGTGATTGTTATCTGGCGGGCCTGAAAAGCATACCATTATACTGTTAGATTATGGTGCAAGGAATAAAAACAAATGAGTATCAATGCATGAAGAACATGAATAACTGTTATGTAGTTATTTTATATTTCAATACAATCTAATGACCAGTATATGCTATAGTAAGTTACTCTGCATATAGATGTGAACCAAGACATATATCACCTTGTGATGAGCATAACATAACAACAGACACACTTACAAAAGCTTCTTTCACTTCAAAGAAATAATGTAATTGCAAATTTATAGTTTTACGTTTTCCCTGTGGGGAACTCCAACAATAAATAATCATCGACAATTGAACTTTCTATACAGTTCAAGAATGCGCATAGATAGAAGAGTAGTATTTAAATCACAGTAGCCATTTGGCTTAAATACGGTTTCGTGCTCTCTATTTTTCCTCATTCACAATTTTGATACCTACATTTCTAAATCCACAATTTTGATACTCCAGTTTTTAAAATGTATAACATTTTCCCCACCTATGCATTTTGGACTGAATTTTCACGATGTGGCAAGTGAGATGCATATGTGACAGTTGAGTTAAGAGTAATGATATTTGGACAACCATTTGATGACAACTTTGGTGACAGCCTTCTTTCTCTCTCTTTTTATTGGTAAAAAACAATAGAGAGAAAAAGGAAGAGAGATGATAAGAACATAATGTGAGTATGAGAGAGAAAGTTGTCGCAAAGTGGTTGTACAAATATCATTTCTCGAGTTAATGACATAGATATAAGTTGTTAAGTGATAATCCACCTAGATAATGTCTTGCATCAAATTTAGTTGTTCTATAGATTTATGTATATTTTGCTGAAACGAAAATAAGTTGTTAAGAGAGAATCAACCTAAACAATATCACATAACCATCTCACCAGTCACATCTCAAAATTCAACCCCAAATGCTTAGGTTGCAAAAAAGTAAGACATTTTGGAAACTGGAGGAACAAGATCGTGAATGAAACAAAAAATAGGATATAGTAGCAAAAGATCTTGTGCTCAAAAATGCACAAATTAGTCCCCTTCATGTAGATGTGTACAGAGACATATAACACCTTGTGATGAGCATTACAACAGGCACACTTGCAAAAGCTTATTTTACTTCTAACAAAAGTAATAGTAAATTTGTATTTTGTATAATTACGGTTTTCCTACCTGCGGTGTACTACTGCTAAAATCATTGAAAATTGAATTTTCTACACAGCCCAGGAATGCATTCAAATAAGAGAATAGTATCTACATTTTAGATATTTTTTCCCAGTTAATATCTAACTCTTTCTGCTCACTAAAATAGTTACGACAATCAAAACATTTTAAATAAACTCATGTGATGGAGATAATCTTTAGTTTCAACTTTCAAAGTATAAATGGATTGCCTGATTTATTAATATCCAATGGTTGAAATGAACTTCAGTTCAGTTCAGAGCTCAATACTCAAAGGGATCGTGAATGAAACACATGGGAGAACAATGAACTAATACAAATCGAAATTAAATAGGCATGCTATATAAACAATGCTGCAAACTTTAGATTATCTTGGTACACCAATAAACAATGAGACTGCTAGAGGGTGAAATGCTGCTAGTTCAAACATAAATATTTTGATCAAATATATCCAGGCAATGAGCTTGATCTGTTTTTGATTTTTAAAAGAATAATAAAACCAGATATACTCGAAGACTTCTTCCATGAAGGACATACCAAAACAATAACAACAATCAAAGCAGCTGCAACTTTCTTGGGAAAATGTTACTGAAGCCATTATTTCTCTAATGCTTGTTTCATCTTTTTGCAGTTACGTTTTGGAGGCTCAATTTCAAAATTGTAACTAAAAGAAGAATGATGAACCATGAGGAAAAAAAGTTCAAAATGAGTTATTAAGCTAAAGGGCAGCCCGGTGCACAAAGGTCCCGCATACACAGGGTCTGGGAAAGGGTCTCACCATTTGGTGTATTGTATGCAGTCTTACCTTATTTTTTACACAAGAGGTTGTTTCCAAGACTTGAACTCGTGACCTTTCAGTCACATGACAACAACTTTACCGTTGCGCCACCGCCAATACTCCCCCTTAGTAATTAAGCTTAAGTAACCAATCAAATTTTCAATAGATGAAACACACTCCCATTATAAATATGATCATTATTACAAATAAGAAGAGTACGTGACATTAATGACCGGTGTTGTCAATGAAAGATTGCAGAAAGTAACGATTTGTTCAAATCCCTCTGCGCAACAGTCTTGTAGCCCGCTATAGTCAGTATTTGACAATATTTTGTACTAAATAGTGCATCGCAATATCATAGTGATTTGTTCAAATTCTACTACGCCATTGTATTATAACCCCGCAATTTAACAACACTCCAATTCCTAACTGTCTGAGGTTTTTGTTTGGTTTAATTAATCACAGAAAACAGCCGTATCTGATTCAAACTAACATACTGTGCAAACAAAAAAGAACAGATACGGATAAAAGGGCATGAGAGGAGAAGACATACAGAGAAATCATCTGAAATTGTTTGCCGGCTCAGACCCGCCTCAATGATGGTGGCAAACTTATACAAAATAAGAGAAATAACACCAGCTGATATTGCCCCAAGAAATGCTTGAACAGGTGAAGGTGGCCCTTTAGTAGTGTCTATTGAAGCAGACCCCATAGCTTTCAAAGTCTCCAATGCTTCTTCCTTTACTGACTTCTCTCCTGAAGACCTGAATTGCTAAAACCACAAAAAAACTCATTTCAATGAATATACAAAAAATTAACCACACTATAGCACATATCACCCTAAAGTTTCAACACAAACAAACTCAACAAATTCAAAATCACTCTTTTACTACAGATACATGCTTTGAACTCGTTTATCGCCTTACAATGATGAGGATAACTAGACATGTTCATCCTAAGATAAATTGAAATCCAAGATGTAGCAGCAACGTTTTAAATCGTGATCCTTGATATATCAAGGAAACTGCAGTCTAATACTGCTGATGTTGGCACGATTGCATTCGTAATGCTGTTGCACAGGCATCAAAAACCTTATGCAGCCCTATATTAAAAAGAGTGGTCATTTGATTTGGTTCTTAAACTATGATTCACTCTCCTATTTTGTCTTTAAACTATAGAAATAGAATAAGTAGTCCTTAAACTATTTTCATTGCATCAAGTCAGTCCCTCAGTTACTTCTAAAATAGGAGACAATGATTGTTCAAAGACTAGCTTAATAGATCAAGAATAATTTACGAACTATTTATTACTGTTAAATGGGTTTGAATATCATCCCGAAAGCTAGTTCAAAAAATGAGTGGCAAAACACATTTATACATCAAACAACTCGGAAACTTGAGCAATGTAGAACTCGAATACAACTTCAATAATTACATATTAATGGTTAATTACCAAATAAGAGAGAATTAAAGTTTAGAACCAAAATGAAGCTTTACTCATTTTTGTTTTGTTTTGTTAACCCTCCGTTTCTTTGGCAGGAGGTAAGTAAGTTTGGCCAAGAATGAATTGTTCCATCCAGAAATCGAACTCAATTCTTCTAAACAATTTGTCATTTGGAGGAGCTCATTAACCACTTGAGCTCAATTGCTTGGTTAGTTTTACTCATTTTAAAAATCTTGGTGTAACATAACATGAATTGTGACACTTGGAATTATACATAATAATCAAATAAAAGCAACCTTAAAAAAAATAAAAATATTATTTTTAACATAAAATTGAGATTGTCTAGTATCAGAACATGCATGAAATTGAAATGTGGTAATTAGAAAGAAAAAGTGATAAAAAAGGGATGAAAGCAAACCGTTTGTTTGAGACGTTTGGCCCTGCGGCGGAAGGAACGGAAGAGGAGAACGGAGATAGCACCGGTGAGGAGAACACTAGAAGCGATTTGGATGAAAGAAGGGTCGTCGGTGGAGGAGAGAAGAGAAGGAGTTGTTGAATCATGTGAGATTTCAATGGGTCCGTCTCCTCCATCTGTTGTGATTGTTGTGGTGATATCAGCAAGCCATGTGAGTGATGATGAAGTTGAAAGAGAAGGAATGGCTGAAATTGAGAAAGAAGAAGAAGAAATGGGTTTAGTTGTGCGGAGAAGAGAGGGTTTAAAGTGACGGTTATGGTTTAGTAAGAGTGGTATGGGAAGGTGGTGACACTGAGACTGCAACATTGTTCTCTTGATATCAATTATTTTAAAACTCACTCACTCATCCATGAGATTGGGAGGGAGGAACAACATTGGTAATCAATCAATGTTATCCAAATAAATATCTTGTGGAGTTCTGTTCTGTGTGGCTTTTGGTGGGAAACCCAAATGCCCACTTATCTATCACAACAATATCTATATATCCATTTTACACTTTTCAATTATATCAACAACTCAAATATACTTTTTTAAATATCAATACAATACATCAAAAACTTTAAAATGAATTTCATATTATACATCACATTTATAATTTACGTTAATATATAAAGAAGAATGTCTAAAGGTTTGTTCTCACTCTGATGAGCCTCTGAAGTCCAACTCACCTAAACTTTCTTCAACAAAAAAACATTATAAAGAGGAAAACATATATTTAAATAAATGAAAGTGAATTAAACACATACTAAAATATATTAAATTCCTTCCTTCAAAAAAATATATATTAAATAACACAAATGATTGATAAGAAAATACATTAAAGAAATTTCATAAACGTTAAAATAAATTACCAACACAAAATACATTTCAATTAGGGTTATTCATGTGCCAAAAATGTTCCCATAAATGTTCTATCAAGGCTTGTTGAAGGTATCATTGAATTTGCTTATCACAACGAGCAAATCCTCCATTTAAGAACTCTTGAAAACCAATATTAGAATTGTTTGGTAGCACAATTGGGTCATCATTTAGATGATTGTAAGAATAATCAAAATTGCTATCATATATGGCACGTCCATCTTAAACAATCATGTTGTGTAATATGATACATGTATCTATTATACATTTGAGTACATCCAACACTCAAGATCGAGTCGGGTTACTTATGATCATAAATCGAGATTGAAGATGTTTTCACAAATATGGCCCATTTAGGATAAATCGCATATGATATATATTAGTCCATGATGTATTCTGTATGATTAATTGTATAATGGACCCCATGAGCTCACCGTTGCAAAACATAATCAAAGATATTAACTTACCATAAAAGCAACATGAATATCCTTAGTGGTTTTCCTTCGTAGATATTGTGCGCCAAACATATTGATCACACCCCTTACAAACTTATCAACACATTTTAGTGGCGTGGTTTCCCAAATAATAACATATGGTCAAAGCATATAGTAGATATTGTGTCCCATATTGATCAAAATATGCTCCATATGCCAACATACACATAATAAAAACACATTTTTGTAGCGGTGAAAGACTTGATCTACTGATTTCCTCGACCCTCAACCAAAAATACTCATCATGTTAATCAAGAGCTTCAACAATTTGAAGGAACCCATGTTTCTGCATTCGGTAATTTCAACGGAACTACTCATTCGTGTATACTAGAGATTTTGAAAAATAATCATTGAATAATCGGGCATGTCCCTCTTCGTGATTCCCTTTTATATTCCTTCATTGATGTGTAGTAGGCCAGCTAGAGCTCGCGATTTTTGGTTGCGCTTTACTTTCGATGAAAAATCTCACGAGTTCTTCATCCATGTCATCATGCATATAACCCATGAACATTTTTGTAATGTGGGAAGAATTGAAAAGATCCCTATGAAGAGAAGTTTGATATTGAATATAAGATGCTAACAAAATAAACAATGCAACTTCATTTGCAAATATTGGAGACTTTTGACACAAGTGTCTTCAATGATGTGAGGCAACGATGAAACTTCATTCATAATGATACTCTTAATTGTTGCATAATTTTTTTTTTATATTATTATTACTATTTTCAAATAGGATTTTTTTTATTCAAATGAGCTTTGTTGATACTACTTGATAGAAAAATCCAAAAAATTTGACAGATATTTCTGATTAAATCCTTTGAAGTAAAGATGTCTCAATCCGCCTTCTATCTTTTATATACCGTCAAATCTTTTAAAATACATTACCAGATGATTGTGGATTAAGAGACTATCTAAAATAAATAAAGAGATGTTTTTATCCATCTCCCAACTATTTTTAGAAAACCGATTCTGTCACGATGAGTGCAGATGAGTTCTGATTTTTAGAAATTCGATTCCAAAAAAAGACAATTTTCATCTGGATGGAATCGGTTTTCTAAAAATGGCAAGGAAATAAAAGCAGCTGTTAAATAAATATCGAGAAAAAATAGTTTAGCTTAGTCTAACTTACCAACACTTAGTTTGTAAGTTGGTGCTGGTTTATTCCTTTTGGTCTTTTCCTGTTGGTTTGTTGTTTGTGATATGACACAAAGGGAGTGATATTCGAACTCACCAACAATTGTCCGAATATATGAATAAGGAAAAACCAACTAATTTGTACGGTATAGATGTGTGCTTATTAATCATTTGTGTGGTCTGGATGTACACTGTGGAAAACATAACAGGCATTGGCTAAGAAATAAGAAATCAATAAAAAATATTTATCTTAAAAATATAAGTCAAACACTATATAAAAAATACAACATTTTCGTAAACTAGTTTACTGTTTACCTCTTTTCCTTTATCTTTTAAGTAAAATCTTGATTTTGACTCCCTTGATTGTTATCACACCTTATATGTTTCATGTCATTGAACCATAGTTATAAATAGTATAAGTAGACAATAAAATATATATCATCATTTTGAGCTCGATGTTTTACCCAAAGATGCACAAGTAAGCTTGTTAAAACCTTAAATCTACATAATTTCAGTTACTTGGGTTGGAAAAAAAAACTCCTAGAAGATGGTAGGGCAAGTCTTTTCTTCTATACAAAAATTTGATTGATATATTGTAAATTAAGAAGTTCAAAATCTTGGGGCAAGCTAACAAAGACAAAGGCAAACCATAGGTACAAAAATAGAATTTTCCAGATTGAACAGAGCGCTTTAATTTTGTGTTCATGATAGGATCTTGAAGTTATTTTGATCCCAATGAGTTTACCTATAATTTTATAAACAACAAACCCTTTTCCCATAATGTTGAAATGACTTATTGCAAAATAAATAGCAAGGACTAACGTTACCTTGGTTCGAATGGAAGTAGATTCAAATCCCTTAAATAAGGTCTTGGGTTCGAGCCTCGTGGATAAAAAAACGTGATTGGGAGGGGACATTTGACCCACTAAAGGTGGCCAACTAGGTTTTTCGGCAGAGATTAGTCATCGACAAAGTCGATGGATACTTCACATCTATTATCTATAGTTAAAAAAATAAATACGAAGAATTATTATTACTGTCATTATTATTTTGGTTATTCTTAGGAAATTGTTACAAAAGAATTGATCTATGAAGTGTGATTTATGATGATGATGATGATGTTCAACATTTAGTTGAAGCCACAGCTCTAGCCCAAAACTTGATATGTTTTTTCATGTCATCTGCAGACATCTTATGTCCCCAATTTGGAACAGGAGGAGTTGCACAACTTTGCACCAACCATGCCTCTGATAAGTAAGGTCCTCTTGCTGCTTTATCTTCCTCACTTTCATCTCTATTTTTCTCTTGCAAACCAGGTATTATGTTAGCTAAGCTTGGACTTAAAGCTTCTTTCTCAAATGAGAATCCTAAATCCTTGAACCCTTGAACTTCTTCATACTCAAGATCACTTAGGCTTCTCCTTATTGTTTTCTGATTTAAGACCTTTCTCCTCATCTCCAAAATACCCTCTTTGTTTAAGCTTTCAACTTCAATGTTTTTAGCTGGTCTACTTCTTGGAATGCTGCAACTCTGTCATCAGGCATTGGAAAACATATACAATGAGTTCGCTTCATAAACATTCGAATCAATTTGAAATTTGAAGTGCATATATTTAAGAATATCGCTTATTGTTACGAAGGAGTATCAAGAAATGCAACAATAATACGTGAAAGGAAGTGACGCTTTCTCGCGTATGATCAATCAAAATATGATTGCAAAGGACTATTGACTTTAATTTAAAGGTTGCAGCATTGTTGCAGTAAGCTAAATGTGCTACTCTGCCGTTTTCTATTTCTAATGCTATGATTTTACTTAAATGCTAAAATTATTTGGCCTTTTAGCCATATTTGTATTAATTGGTGTTACTTCTTGGTGCTAGGCACATCATATCATATCAATCATAAACTCTTGGATGTGACATAATGATTTAAAAAAAAGCTCGGCGACATAATGTATTTCATTTCCTGTAACTGCAATGTGACCGTGATTGAAACCGTACCAGACTACTTGCCACATTAAATCACAATTCTTCGCAATATCAAGAATCGCGACACAATCACAATTTAAAACCTACGCACTTAAATCATAAATGAAAAAAAAAAGTGTATACATTACTTAGATCTTTATAAAAGCAAGATGGTTTTTATAGTACCTTAGAGGTTAACCTTGGAGGCAAGTTGTCATTATTGGGAGGTGTCGATGGCTGTTTTCGGGATCTTCCAGTTCTTGAATCAGTTTCTTGAAACTTTTCCTCTCTCCCTATTGATGGAGGCAAAGATGGTGTTCTTAGCAATTTGCTTTTCCTTCTATTGCTATCACTTCTATGATCAAGTCCTTTCATCTTTGCACAATGATGTTTACTGCCTGCCTTAAGCATAGCCGAATCCGATGTTTGATGCACCAATTTGCTTCCTTTTCTATCATCTTTTTCTTCTTCTTCTTTCACTCTAATTGGTGGCATAGAAGGTGCTCTTTGCAGCTTCTTAGGATGAACAAAATCACTATTGGATGGTTTACTTGCTGATGAATCCTTCAATAAATCTGAGCTGATTAGTCTTGTTGAAGGGTAAGGATCAGAATGACACCTTAACATCTTTGGTTTTATATTTAACAAGTTATCAAAATACCAACACTCTTCAAGTAAATTCATTGCTTCCACTTTTTCATCTTTGCAAAAAGAAGATTCACAAGAGCTATTATTATTATCATTTCGATCCATGTGTTTCAACTTTTCTAACTTTTTTCACCCTTACATGTATGTATGTATGTATCTATTCTGAATTTATATGGGATCTTTTTGCATCTTGTGACACTGAATTTTTGTTTAAATTAATTGAATGTGGCAGAGTCATGTTAATATTTTGACTATATTAATGTATGATGATTGAAATTGTGTTTTTCTAGATAAGCCATGTGAGATATGTCACCATGTGCTTTAACATGTCCTTATATTATTTCTTTAGACATAATCAACTTAAATGTCCAAAAAATAAGTGTTGTATGATAGAGAAACGTATGTCTCTATTGCATTTAATTTTGTCAAATAGCACCTATATTGCAATTATACGTTAATGGGACTTGAACAATTCATTATTGTTTTTCTATAGAGGGAATTATTATTGTTATGCAATACATTATTTAATACAAAATATTTTTTTAGGGGATTATACAAAATATTGTTAAATAGAAGTTACGACGGTTATACCGAATCCCTTAAAAAAAATTACGACGGTTATATTACTCTATAGCGTAGGAAAATTTGAACAAACTGTTATTTTCTGCGATCTATAATCGACAAAACAGATGAAATAATAATAACAATACAAAAGAGGGATGAGTACAAAGAGGCCAAGTGGGGCTATGTAGCATTGAATCTCCACAACTAGAAAATAATTGGTAGGGACTTCTTTCAATAGAACTGGCTCTGTCATGCCAGCACATTCCATGTGATGTAGTTTTTGTTTATGGAGCCACTCCACACCACATAACAAGTTAAATTAATTATTGTGTTTGGTAGATTAGAACAAATAATTTGATTATCATGTTTAGATGTTAATTATTTTATTTAAGGATAATATTTTTTAAAACATTATTAGGCTACTAAATTTTAATAATTTGTTTAAATTTCAAAGTAATATATTAACTTATGTTTTGTCAAAATTCAAAAATATTATAGAAAAAATACTGTAAATAATTCTATAAACAGTGATAAAATTTATTTTTATATTTGTGTGTAAATAATCTAAAACATCAATTAAAAAGGAACGGAATAGTAGTTTACATAAATGCAACAACAACCCTAAATATTTTTTATAAATTAAGGGTTTTTTTTTTTAAATTGATAAAATAAGGTTAGTTGTTTAAATATAACCATGTTATAATGTTGTTTTTTATGAGTGAAATTTAGGGTGTGGAGATGGTGTCTCAGCTCAAGCAAGGAAGATTTTAGAGCTCAAATAACAGTTATAAAATATTAACATTTACCTTTTTTTTAAAGATACTCGTGAAACACCATGCTATAGGATTTGAATCATCTCCTTTTATATAATTAAAATGTTGTTTTTAATGAGTGAAATTTAAGTGTACCAGTGGTGTCTCAGTTTAAACAAAAAAAGTATTTAACTCAAATAACACTTATAAAGATATTAATATGAGTTAGGATCCGTTGACACCAGGTGTCAACGAATTCGTTGACACCAAATCTCAACCGTCTATCTCATTTAATCAAAAGACTCATATTAATTCACATCTCTATTTGGTGAATATCTTTTACCTCCATCACATACTATTATTTTTTTACCAATTATTTATGTTAGAATCATACGGTTTTAGGGACAATTTATTGCAAATTAATGTTCCAATTAATTTGGTGCAATTTCTTCCAATTCCACCAAAGTAATTTGGTATAATTTCTTCCGCTACCACACAATCTCTTGGTTTATTACTCATACGGTTTCGGGGATAATTCATTCCAAATTAATGAAAACAATTGAAATGGAGAGGACGGTATTGAATCCAAGATTTACAATTGAGTTCTTGAAATTTTATTCCAATTTCATAATTATCTCTAAGTAATAGAGTTTTCAAATTCATACCCTAAAATATATTGAGATGGAGAAGAAGACATAATTTTTATTTTGAACATTGATCGATGGTAGAGAGGGGAAATCTGAACAACAACAATAAGAAAGAGGAGACAGATAACAAAGAACACTATGGTAAACAAAGATCCAGGAAAGTAATGATCATGAAAGATTTTAAGTAAATAAATATGAGTCTTTTGATTAAATGAGATAGACGGTTGAGATTTGGTGTCAACGAATTCGTTGACACCTGGTGTCAACGGATCCTAACTCTATTAATATTTACCTTTTTTCTAAATGCATTTGTAAAACATTGTACTACAAAATTTAGATCATCTCCTTTTCTTCATTCTCGCATTCTCCATCCTTACCGTGCTATATAGTTTTAAATATATGTTTTTCATATATTATTTTCCAATCTCTTATTCTTAGTGGCTATGTGCCAGCTAAAGGTATTGGAGGCATCATGCAGAGATGAAAGATGTAATATATTAGTATGTAATTGAGGAAGACCTTTATTCCTTCCTTTACGGTGCATTCTTTTAGCAGATTGTATACGGTGACTTGCATTTTTTAATTGTCACAAGTCACAACGACAAAGTTCTTAGCTGTCCAAATATTATGAGTGTTTAAGAAGAATAAAAATATATTGAAATGTTTTAAGGGGGTTTGATTGATGTGGGAAAAATCATGTGACAAAGAAAGAAAGTAAACTAAAATAATTTCTTACATTACAAGTAAGAAATCAAATTTAATACATGAAATTTAGATATTTTTAAATGTACGTCGGATGAAAAAAAATCAATGGTTTCTTATCTTGTCATCCTCTCTTCTTAAATTTATTTAAAAAACTTTTATTTTTTTGGATCTCATAATTTGAAAATAGAACGTCTGAGAAGGTTGGAGTGTGAAAAAATATTATTGAAAAACTTTTGACACATACTCTCAACTACATTTTATTATGTAAATATTATTTGCAATCAATTTTAAAAACTAATTGATCTATTAAATTAGGTGAAATGTAATTTTTTTACCACAAGACTGATTTAAACCGCACCACAAAATGCCTCAAGGATAAGATGCATGAGTAAAAAAAAGTGTAATTTCAATGCATAAAAATGAATCTATTTTTTTATCATTGGTTTAGTCTTGAAAATGTTAATTTAACTTCATAATACCATAAAAACATCTAGTACTTTTTGTTGTAATCATTGTTAGAATGAGTTAGCATCATCATTGTTTATTGTTTATGCAATAGATGAATGGGAATCCAATCAAAGTCGTTTTACACCCTAAGTTTGGTTTTGGCAACGAATTGGAGTTGTATGGTATTTTTATATGTTTGTGCCTTCATTTTGTTTCCTTTGATGTCATTTTCCCTCGGTGCTTTTGTTTGTTGTGGTTTGTATTGTTAAGCTCCCACCCTTCATAAAAAATTGAATGGTAATCATTGTTTTGATTTATCTATTTATATTATTGCTAATAGATAAATCATCATTGTGGTAAATTATCAATGGGTTTGATGCTTCTTTATTCAATTTTTTAATCATTGTTTTAATTTACAATACTACTTTCAAAAAAAAAAAGAACCATCCTAAAATCTTGACAAATTTTACTATACTTTTATATTATTGCCTCACTATACTATACAACTATCAAGTCTCTTGTTGAGGCTGATTTTCAAGATTTAAAGAAAAATTAAAATGAGTTTAATTTTTGGAAAAAGAAAAAAAAAAGAAAAATCAAGAGAGGCGCACATTCATTCAATCTTATAAAGAATCATCAAACCGATTGATAATTTACAATAAAATTTATTTATAACTTATCAATCATGAAATTCTAGACTTGAACTCTTGTCACAAAGTATAACAGGAAGATTCAACCATGTGTGTCAATTGCAATTGGTGATGAATTTCATTTTAATATCAAACAGATTTATCCTAATAGTTTTATTAGAACAAAATTACAATGTAAATTAAATATCTTAATATATGTTTTAGGTAAAGAGAAATGTCAAATTGTTGCTCTACATTGGCATGATAAACTCCAACTATTTTGTAGTTAGCTCATCTAACTATGATGATTGTATGACGTTTAAATTGTATTTCAATTTAAGGAAAAAATACATAAAGCCTGATTATTTCAACCAATGAATGATGCATCATAGAATAATGGCGACTTCATCCTATAATTACAACTTAGTTGATAGCTACACGGACAATAATATACACGGGATGGGGTTCCAACCCTAGATTTCCGACTTCTCCACACTTATGTGTGAAACCAGCCACTAGACTACTTAAAAAATAATGACGACTTTTGTTTGATAGGAGCTCATTTTAACTTTCATTTATCTTCATCTTAATTTTTCTTAATTGAATCAACCAGATTACTACAGGTGCATACGCAGTACTTAGATTAGACTTCAACTTAACCATTTGTAAGGAAAAAAATATATATTTCAACTTAACAGAAGTCTTGTAAAAGTCATCTGTTTAAACTAAAGCACAAACTACATAAAGAGTAGAACATAAGTTAGAATTATTTTAATATTTTAAATTTCATATTGTTGTCATGTCAAAAAATTAGGCTTGAACATGTTTTTAATCCTTACATACTTCCAGGAACTAAAAAATATTTAAGCCTAAAATATAAAATAAAAATGATTATTAAATATTTGGTTACTTGAGCAGTAATAATCAAATTGGAAAAGCTATTTGAGATGGGAGGATTGAAGACATCTAACTTTTCCTGATGAAATGAAAGCACTCAAAGAAGCTCCATGGGAATTTCCTGAGTTCAAAACTCAAAAACTATAACTTAATCTAATAGTAAAAAATTACTTACAACTGCTGCACAAGCACCAAAATTTTGCTAAGCATTCAAAGCTATAAAAAAACAATATAGTTTAATATAAAGAGCCCTTAGTCTTTACTATTAACTCTATCAGAGAACAAAGACACAATTTCTCAAATTTACAGTGAAGAGGGGCATCCTTTGCAGGGTCCATAGGAACTAGCACACCATCTCTGAAAACAAATTTCAGATCAAGCTTCACTGCTTCATTCGTTACCGCGTCTTTGCTTACACTTGTATCTTGACCTGCCGAGTTAGAAATGCATTCTGCCGGCACAACATCCTTGCATCGGTTTTCAGTGTTACATGTTATCGAATTGAAACATTTAACAGATGTTTTGTTACTAGATAAATCGGTGAAATCTTCTGCCATGTAACATTTTCTAACTGCTGAAATAAGATCCACGGATAATAAAGAAACAGCATCATGGACATCTTCTATTGTCTGATGGCTTCTATTAGATCCCCAATCGCGAACAAGTATTTTGTGCGTCAAATTATAGAGACTGTGGAGGCAATGAGGGCAACATTGATACAAGCAAACAAACCCGGATTCAGCTGGACCCCTGTCCTTACTTGAAGAGGCATTTATATCTTCAGTATTCTCATGTTTATCAGATTCAACATCACTTGACTTAGAGTTACCAATCTCAACACTTTCTTGTTCACAGGTTGTGTGAAATCCATTTTCAGAAACGATCGCAGGGCGAGTGCATGTGGATTTATTCAAGTCTTTCGACCTTCCAAGTTCTCCATCTGCAGCTTCGTAATTTTCAGCAGTTACTGATTCAGATAATACTCCATTCTCCTGATTCAAGGATGGCTGTGGAGGTTGGTTTGCAAGACAAGAGTCGTTCATATGTGTACCCGGACAAGGATGGTTAGGCTGAGATCCTTCAGAACATTCTTTTTGGCCATCACGATCAGTATTACCTAAATTATCATTTATGTCATTCAAGGAAAGACACTCGGTTGTTGCGGTAGGAACTCCCTTAGGACTTCTCTCCAGTGTCTCCAAATCATCACCATCAGCAGGAACAATCAAAGGGAAATCCTCACCTTTGGGTTGGTGACGGTCTTCACATGGGAGATGACTGTTTAAAGACCCGCCAGCTGTTGGTATAACCTTTGCTGCAAGCTCTGGAGAATCCTGATCAAGACTGAAATGGAAGGAATAACTGTTAAGAGACCTAACCCGTACAAAAAGCAAAAAAACTAACATGTACATAAAGTCCTGTTTGAATAAACAACTTATGAATAAGCTATTTTTATAACAAAAGATAAAATATAAGTCATAATCATTTTATTTGAGCTATAAACTGTTTTCATAAGCTATCCTAAAGAGCTTATGGAAATAAATTGAAAACAACTTATGGACATGTCATAAGTTGTTTCTATAAACTCTTCCAAACAGTCTAAACGTTAGTAGATAAGCTCAAATAAGTCAATCTAAACAGATCCTAAAGGTAAAACAGAAATACCTAAGCAATGCATAAGCCCAGTTGTTGACCATATCTTCCAAATAAGCCACTTGTGATAAAATACGGAGATATTGATATCTATTTCTCCCGGCTTGAATTTTCATATTAATCATCTCAGTTAAGATCTCGAGAACTTTCCTTACCTCAAAGGAAACTTCCCTAACTGATTTATAAACACCCTTGTATGCTGATAAACCAACAGCAACCAAGCCTCTAACTAAACCAGCACTTTCTTTGCTTTTAGTGCCACCAGAGCTACTGGTGCTTTTAGTGACACCAGAGCTACCGGCAATTACCACCTTGTCTTGTGAATTGTTAGGACGAATTATACAGGAATTGAAAGGCCATCCCCTCCAAGGTCCACTCACATCAGCACAAGGACCTTCTTTGAGCTTTGAAGTAACCCAACAAAGTTCGGCAAAATGAGGGTATAGAAGAATTTGATAGCCAAATGTGGATATTGCCATTAAAAGATTTGACTTTCCCTTCACTGACCTACTGTTAGGTTGTGGAACTTTTGTCAAGGACTCGGGAAATTGAACTTCACCCTTCTTTTCGTTGGCTGGTTCGTTTTCTTTTCTCCGAGTTACTTTATCTTTACAAACTTCAATTGATTCGTAGGCTTTGTCCCTCTTCTGGGCACCCATGTGAGCATGAGATCTCTGATGAATCAACTGAACCCGCTGCTCAACTACAGTTCTTAGAAGCTCAACTGAAGATAGAGTGATCGCCAAGTCATGATCAAAATTCCCATCTATCTGCAGAGAGAATTGAGGAACTGTTTGAACTAAAGGAGTAGACTGGGTGTCCTTAGTTTGATAACTCTTGAAGAATCCTGTTATCTTGTGAGGAAGTTCAGTATAGGGAACTTCTGCAGTAGCCTGTTTAAAATGAAAAATAAAACATCAGGATCTTGTTAGAATTAATATTAGTGTTAGGAATTGTAGCAATTATTTTCAGATTCATGTACATTGTTAGCCATATATCTAAGGAAAGCCATACATACACTTAGGAAGTAGCAGTGTTATTAATCTCCACTTAAATGTAAATTTTATATGTTTATTTACTGCCAGCCAAAAGCTTATAAACAGAAGATCTGAGCACAAATAACTCAAGCATTCAGAAATGAGTGATTTGATACCCAATACAAAAATATCATAAATGTTTAGTTGATATTAATAATTCGCCTACTAGGAAAAACAAAAGGATAATCGAGTTATCAATTTTACTGTATAGTCAATAGCGCACTGTAACACTGCAGCTGAACAGTATGGCCCTGCGCCACTACAGTACATGCAAGTGGAACAGGTTTGTGTAGCAGACGCTACAGCTAAAATAGCGGAGGTTGAAATCGATATAGCATTGCACCTCATAATGAAATAAAAATTCCAAATAAAATATGGTTAATATGAAACTTTAGGGCATTTTGATAGGGGTATTTACAAACAAACAAAAAAATAACAGCGTTTGGGCTTCTTTCTCAATTTTTCTTATGCGTGCTGTCATATTTTACTCTCTCGCTGATCATTAATAGCTTGTTGAATTTTTATGTATATAGAATAAATTATATCTGTCAAAAGAATAATAAATTATATACTGTATAAAATTTTCAAAATTAATATCATCTCGTTATCCGCTGTCTCGGTCTTGCAATAGCGTTTTTAGGTTGGTTAGCTGCTGCGCTCGGCTATCCGAGATTAATAACACTGCCATAAATATTAAAAGCAGCATCACACAATGTGAATAATTTGTACTCTACATTAGAATTAATAAATAGCTGAGTCTGAAAATATTAAACATTTAAACTAAAAATGAAGGAGAAAAAGAAATCCAGGAACCAATTATATGAATGTGTTTACGTATTATAGACAAGATAAAGCGTTCGTACCAGAATCATCAAAGATGTGGATAAACCAATGGTCTCCACCTGCTCAATAAACGACATCCAGGCATAAGAAGCCTTTTTGTTGGCTTGGCATTTCGTCATATCGGTCGAGTTTTTCCCAGTATTGATCCCATTTTCCTTCTCAACAATTTGGCTTGGTGTGAAAGAAGATTTGTCCGTCTCAGATGATGGATGATTAATTGAGCAGGAATCAGTCTTTTCAGCAATCTTCAAATCTTCCTCCACAGCCCACAAATCAATTCTTGGCATAAATATTACACAAGATTTCGTGCTAGCACATTTCACTGCCACATAGAAACTAATGATTATCAGATCTAGAAGTTGCTACATACAATTATGAAGCATTTGAGATCAATATTTTTGCATATAGCAAAAAAGTTGATTTTACTCTCACATTTGGCTTCTTTTAAGGTCTAGACACAAGTGAAGAAAAAATGCATTTTTTTTGCAAGCCAAAGCCAAAAGTTGATAACCAACACTATATAGGTAAAAACTAGGAAAAAGAAACATACTTAATATTTGTGTGATCCCTTGCACTACATCTCCATGCCCTTCTTGTGAAATAGTTGCCATATCAATCTTTTGTACTTCAATATTTCCAATAAAGCAGTAAAGAAGGCATGAAGCAAGATGCCTCTGGCCAGATCGAGGATTTCCGTAAATCAATATTCGAAAACCTGATTTGTTAGTCATTCCAAACGACATGTCTGGTAATTTGCCGTTAAACAGGCTACCATGGTTCTTTACTGAAGAATTCTCATCAGCATGATCTACAATATCACAGAAACCAGAAAAACCATGGTCTGCGGATAAAATGCCAGAACCACTAAGACACTTACTTACCTCATAAGCAACGTTTGTTTCTTGAAGGAAATCATCAAGGTGCAACCACCAATGATCAATAGGCATTTTCTTTTTGCCTAGAGCAGAAACCATTACATTCTTAATCGATGTCACAGCTCTAGATATTGGAAGTGGCGACCACAGACGTTCGTCAAGATAAAGAGATACAAGAATAGTGCACAACGGCCGCAATAAACAAGGAACAAGTTGGACAGGAAGAGGGGAGCATGATACATCATTTGCAGCATTTCCTGCTTCTCTTTGGGAGCACGGTGATGGGGAAGACAAAAAAGCGTCTACCCAATCGCTCTCCTCCACAGTAAAGGATGGAAGAGGGATATTCTTACAATCAGAAGAATCTCTTCTTTCAGCTACAGATAGCACCTCTTGCAAAGGGAAATTCCTCTTCAGCGCATTCATGGCCGCTTGGGTACAAAGAGCCTGGAGATCGGCACCAGCAAAGCCAGCAGTTTTTTTTGCAATCCACCCAAGCAAGGATCCACTAATTGGTTTTGGCCACTTCTGTGTGTGAAGTGAGAGAATGGAAGCTCTGTCTTCAGTTGATGGCAATGGAAAGTAAATTTCCCGATCAAATCTTCCAGGTCGCCTAAGCGCCGGGTCAACAGCATCAGGACGGTTTGTTGCACCTATGACCACCACTGAACCCCTAGATTTCAAACCATCCATAAGAGCAAGCAATGTTGACACAACAGAACTATGAGTCTGATCTTGCTGTCGAGTACGGGAGGGTGCCAGTCCATCGATCTCATCAAAGAATATTATGGAAGGTTGACATTTCTCAGCAACCTGAAATAATAGTCTCAGTTGACGCTCAGCATCACCAACATATTTCCCCAAGCAATCTGCACCTTTACGGGCAAAATATGCAATTCGTCTATCTCCACGAGCACATGCACCTATCAATGACCGGACCACTAAGGTTTTCCCTGTTCCAGGATAGCCGTGCAAAAGAATGCCTCTTGGAGGTGTAAGCCCTAAATTGTCGAAGAAATTAGGATATAACAGCGGAATAATAACAACTTCTTTCATACAACGGATGACATCTTTAAGCCCGGCAACAGATTCCCATCCCTGAAATGAATTTTCACTGGCGGAAGAGTCTGAACCACCAATATACACTGGAGCTATTCTCAATATATCACGATGAAGCCTCTTGTTCTCACGTTTCAAAAATTCTTCATCCTCGCCACAATTTTCCAACCATTTCTCTTCTGCATCAATATCCTTTCTCGAAGCATCATTTGAACGCTTCTTTGTCTCCCACATCATTTTCCTAGCCCTCAACTTCTTTAACCGTGCTAAATATTTATCACCGCAAGGTTGGAAAAGGTGTCGGTGATCTGTGCAAGCTATAAGAAATTTGCGGTGATCAAAGATGCAACCATTTGCTCTGGCACAAGCCTGCAAAACACATATCGGGTGCTATATCTAGTTAAAATTGGTAAAAAAAGAATGATTTCCTTGCTTGTAAAAGCAAAGTAAAGGAAGTTCAGAATATTTGAAAATTTCATTTCGAAAGAAAGAGTATGAAGCCAACCAAGTGATAAGTTTTAGGACAACGATCAACACGACAACCAATGGTTGCCCCTCTCCTCCCACAACGTGTGCACTTCAATGCTCTTCCTCGACAAAGTGCTGCCCTCACATTTTTTAAGCATCCCAAGCCAGCAAAATAAACCTGCAAGAGTTTGTCAAAATGAATATCTACTTTGACATAAAAGTTGACAAAGCTTCCAATAGGCAGATTATTAGCACATGCCAGTTCTAAGCAACAAAATGATAGAAACTGGTACCAAATATAGAAATTTAATATTACTACTACTAGTAATAATCTGATCTTAATTGCCACAATATCTGGAAAGCTGTCTTAGAACAGATGATGAGTTCATTTACAACACAACAAATTAGGAAATAACTCATACACTATTACAAGATAATTCCTATCCAATAGTCTTGGTCTCTCCAAATTGATTGGCTGCTAATTTTTCCTTTGGTTTTCCTATTAACCAAAATCTGCCCAATAACATAACTGTCTTCCTAAAACATAACAACTGTTGGTTGTCGCCAATAACATAATAGCTACAGCCTAATAATATAAAAACGATACTAATAAGAGGTCTAACCAAAAACTATTAAGCCAGCATAGTTATAAAGAATGAGAAGAACATTTTGCTTCTTAAGTTGACAATGTGCGTTGATCTATATGGACAATATTAATTATGTAACATCCATACATCCTATTAAAATTTTAAGAGTATATGTTCATTTGAAAACCGGTACAGGTGAAAGTATTGAAATGATGCCAAAGAACTGAATAAAAGAAGTCTTTAAAAAGTTCTAAGATATGCCACAGCTTCAAAATTTAAAAGCATCTCTGGGTTCACCTAATGTCTAGTGTTTTATCTACATCCTAAGACAAGTACTGTAAAAGTAAAAAGCTAACTTATTTTTATGCCATAACTAGGAAGATTGAGATGTGTGTGATCAGCACAAATTCTACCTCTTTAACAAACAACAATTACCAAAGCAATACTCTTACTACCAAACAGGCATGGAGCATTAGTGTATTCAGTGTGTGTTTGATTTCATGCTAGAGAGACTCAAAGTGATTCCATACACATATAATTGATTTTGACATGTTTGGTTGATGTCGATTGAAATTGACTTTGCTTCTAAAATTGGTTATAACTTGAAGCTAGGATTTTTAAGCTTTTGATTCCAAACGTGATTTTCACAATCAAATATATTGTTGAACTCATTTTCACATGAATGTAACCACTTCACATTCAACTCACTTTTATCTAAAATCAATTTTTAACATTCTAAAACCTAAAACACACTTAGTAGTAGATCTTAACATGCCACTATGATCAGCAAGTCTGCATATTATAAAAACAAGAAGCAATTTAGCATGATCATTTAATAATGTCTTAGACTAACTTTCAAGCTCACATATGCAGAATTTAATATTGCAAATCAAGATGCAGAAAAATATGCAGAATTTACTGATGCAACCAAGATTCAAGAAACTTTTAGATTGAAATCACACCTCTGGACTCCACACAGCACAATTTTGATGCACCCATATTCCAGCAATACCATAACGATCATTAACAGGGCCCAAGAGGCGCCCAAGCCAACCAGGTTCATCATCAAAACCATCCCAAGTTTCATAAGTGGGCTCCTCTGAAGCTGATGACCCGCTATAAGCTTCGTTCTCACTTTCACCGTTATCCTGAACTAACCTTTTTGGAGGCTTACCATCGCTCCCTCTTCCACACAAACCACACCGTCTTCCCTCTTTGATGCATCGGTACCCAGACTTGTCATTTGATGCTTGTTTCAACTCATCCCTCTTCCCAACATTCTCATCTTTTGAGACATTTTCATCAATGCCAACCTCCTTATCAACAGCTCCTTCATCATCTGCTTGTTCCGTCGAAACTCCAGCAATTTCATCCACATTACTTGCATATATTCCTTCCTTCTCACTCTCTATCTTATCACCCTGTTCATCTAAAGATTCTACGCGTTCCATCGGTTCGACATCACCACTACACTCCTCAGCTTGCAAATTGTCAGTTTCAATTCTCTCCTCATTCCCTGTAGCAGCATTTTCATCCCTCCAATCTATTGGATTCTCATGAGCCAATTCAGTCTCTAGAACCGAAGCACCCCCCTCGCCCGTGTCCAATACAACTACAAGCTCCACTTCTTGACTCTTACTCTCATCCAACCTCCCTGGACACTCATTTTCCTCAGGCCTTTGATCACCCTTCGTCGATTTAACTCTCCTCGTTCTCTTCTTCGACTTAAACTTCTTTCGGGTAAAATATTTAAACCCCTCTTTGTTATCAACCTCCACAACCTCTAATTCCTCTTTCCCATCACCCTCCACAACCTCCAATTCCTCCTTCCTATCATCCTCCACAACTTCCAATTCATCTTTCTTATCAACCTCCAACACCTCATCAAACAACTTCCTTTTCCTACCACTCAACTCCCTCTCCTCCTTCACCTCAAATTCCTCGTTCTTACGCCTCGATCTCGACCTCAAACTCCAATTCCCACCACCAGAACCCCCACTTTCTCGCCCTAAACCTTTATCACCCTCCACACTCTTCGGCACTACATCCTTTCCTAACTTCAACCGTTTCTTCTTCGGTGTGGGAGAGACATCAAGCAAAACCGGGGCACGCCTAGCCCGCGAACTTCTCCTCACCCCTGAATCAGGGTTCAAATCATCACCCACATTACACTCACCGTGATTTCTAGTATACTCTTCCTCACAAATTGCATCCAATTTCTTATGTTTCTTCCGAACCCGCGACGAGGAAGGTGGTGATCTCATTACAACAAACCAAAATATATATATATAAATGTATAAAAATTTCACCAAACAGCAATATAAATAAAAGTGAAAAATGATAAAAATTAAAACTTTTTTTCGCTATGTAGGAAACTAACAAATGGGTATTCAATGATTGTGTTACTCGTTCAATTGGGTATTCAAATTCACTGTAATTGAGAGGAAAAATGGTGTGGTGGGTTCAATTGGTGGTAAAGGGTGGAAAAAACGAAACCCTGGAAATTGATTGGGACAAGAATCATTGTCGGAGTTAAGGTTAGATTGAAGGGAAGTTATGTGTGTGTGTGAAGATTGGGTTTCTGGGTTTTGTGGTTCTATGATGTTTTTCTTAACTGAAGTTTATGGTTTTTTTTTCTCTTTGTTGTTGTGGTTACATAGATACAAAAACCGAAGAGGGTTTTTGGTATTTATATACCTTTGAACAAGCGCATGCAGGTAGCGTGATTTCACGCGATGGATGGTTTTGACAGTTTTTTATTTTTATTTTTAACCCAAGTTCTAACCAAAATTATTTTGATAATTCAGATTTCAGACAAATAAAAAAATAATTTCACCTAAAAAACCGAACCTAAGATTTAAAGAGTTTTTTTTTTTCTTTGACATGTTCACTCCTTTAAAATTAGGAGGGATGTCATCTGATGATCCTCTCGTTTTAATAAAAAATATTAAGACATTTGATGTGTTGTGATGCACGTTGAAATTCATAAAAAATATTATAGTAAACATGATTATCGTCACATTTAATCTTTACTTTTAAAATAACACATGTGTATTCATTCGCAATGGAGTTTGAGGATTTGACTCAAGTTTTAATTTTTCCTATTGTGTGGTGGTTTGGTTTTGACTTTGGTGTTGTCTTTGGTTTGAGTGGTTAGTTTTTAAGTAGAATTTGACAGGTTTACCCTTATAAATGCTTTTTGTGGCACGACAACAACACCCAATAGAATTGTATCTCATAATTAAGCATGTCTAGCATGCAAATATTAACCAATGACAATGAAGTGCAATTTAGTAATCATTACTTAAAAGTGAATGTTTTAAAAATAATAATAGGGGCAATTTAGTAAAAATATCATTCTCTTTCTTTCATTTTTACACTTTTCTTAATATGTGTGAAATGGTCAAGTAAGTCAAGTATTGCGGGACGGAGGCAGTATTGTTTTTGGTGGTAGCCCTTAGTTGGGTGGTGTCTTTATTGATGTTTTTGATGTACGAATTTTCTTTTGGATGTTCGGTCCATATACAACGTCATTTGCTATGTTGTTTCAGTCTTGCCGGTCTCTTATCGTTTTGTATCATTCGAAATTTTGTTTTTTCTTTCACAGTCATGTTTAGAATATTACAATAGTCTCTTTAAAAAAACTATATTTTTTTTAACAAAATATGAAATTTTGTTTTTCGACACTTAAAAATTCATATCTAATTTATGTTTTGTTAAAAGAGTTCTATTTTTTTTGGGGGAGATATTCTTCTAATATTCTAAACATACATGTCAAAATTCATTCAAGAATCTAAAGGATACACATAGTTTGAATGAAAAACTTTGGGAATTTAAAGTCGAAAAAAAATCTTTAAGGGAACTAAAATAAACTGTTGATTTTTTATTTTTTTTGAGAAAACTGTTGAAATATTTATACAAACCAAAAATATATTTAACACTTCAATAAACAAGTTAGGTTATTCTCTCTTTCCCAAACTCTAGCCATCACCACTTTTTTCTTCTTTTCAATCGAAGAGAGGTGATTTACTGTCAATTTGACCCAAAATTACCCATCAAAATTGTTTTTCCTTCTTTTCTAATTGAATAAGTGATTTCCTATTATCTCTACTCTTCTTTCTTTTGTTTTTGTGATTTCATCATCTCTGAACGTCTATGTTTGTTTTGATTTCTCGTTTTTGTGTGGCGTGTTTTTTATTTCTCGTCTTAGTACGGTGTTTATTTGATTCAAGTTGAAAAATTAGCTTTAAGCAGATGCATATCTGATCAATGACTTTTGCGTTGTCAACGTTACAGATCTAGAGACATAAGTACAGTAGTATTTGTAGGCATAGATACTTTGTCATTTTATGTTATTAACATGGATGTTTTGAGTTTGTTCGCAGATTTATCCTTTTAATTTTTAGCAACTTTTGATTTGTATTGTATCGATGTACTCTATCAATTTGAATGAAAAAATATCATTTATTTTTGTCAAAAAAAAATTAGGTCGAAAGCCCAAGTAATATATGTGTTAGAACAATTCAACTTAATTCATTTATAACAATTCATACAAGTAAGAGAGAACCACCTATTTTATTGGAAATTTGTAATAGGGGGCGGAGGGACTAGGGTGACCATGGTTCCCCCCAATTTTCTTATAATTTTTTTTATACTACTAGTATACTTGCAATTTATGCTGTTATTTCATTAGAAATGTCAATTTAGTCCCTCTATCATTACCATTTTTATTTGAAGTCTTATATTATATGCATAAATGAATCTAATTTTTTTATATACTTCCAATATAACTTCAAATGTAGCTTAAATTTCTCATATATGTAGTACATTTGATTTTTTTTTTTTAACTAAAGTATACTTTTTAAACTTGACCCTTATTGTTTAATTTCTGGCTTCGTCCCTGATAAAATATGCATATAATCTATCAATTATAGAATTTCAAACTATAATCCTAGTCGTAACGAGTATAAACTAAAGTTCTAAGTATGTGTGTTAACCACAATTGTTGCAACTTAATTTGTTTACATCCTTGATTTTAAGTTCAACTTGATTCTTAATTTAAAAGTCAGATGATACTATGTTTGACGTAAATATTTTAAATAGATTTATAAGTGTTAGTATATCAAACTCTTGTAAAAATAAAAAGTTAGTATATCAAACATTGAGTAAAAAATGCATATCAAACAAAATTTGCACGTTATTAAAACTTATGATCCTAATAGGATTTTTTCTTCTAAAAAAGATAAAATAATAGGATCTTAAAATGAATATGTTTGTCGAAAAAAATGAAGAAAAAAGTACCAAATTATAGAAATCGTTGATTTATTTATACTGTAATTTGGTATAGGGAGAAGTACTGTAGGATACACGCGCTGGAAGAAGAATTGGGATAGGAATTTTAATGGTATTTTTTGCCAAAATTTGATCGTAATTTCTATTCCATCAAACACATTGTTGCCGCCAAAAATGTGAGTTTTCCTTTCCCAAAATATATAAGGCAGCAATTGGGAATGGTAATTGAATAACGATTCATTCAAAATTCAAATATGTATAGGGATACCTTCTTTTTTTGAGAGAATGTATAGGGATACCTTTTGTGAGGCTATTATAAGCGGATCTAATTTGTGTGACATTGTAATTGGAGTGTCACATGAAAGTGTCCAACTACACTATGATATGTGGGTTTTTTTTTTTTTATCTCTCTTTTACAATAATTTGACTTGATAGATTCTTTTATTTTATTTTTTGACAAAGGGGGACAAATTCTTAAAGTAGTAGGATTTATAAAATTTTGCACAATTTTAGAAAGAGCAGTGAAAAATGTTCTTAAGGCTAAGGGGAAAAGAAGATCATGGGGAGTTTCACAATTGTTTACTTTTCTGAATCGGTTATTAACTATTTTCTGTTGTTGTTGTTGTGTGTATCAGATATCATCGAATCAAATAAGATCATAGTGGATGACAAAAGTTCTTCTTTAAAAGAATTTAATATTGTTGCATGCCGCATTTTCAAGTTGGATTCGAACATTTGACCTCATACTATAAGAAATCACTTACCATCTCATTCAAATGTTCTTAGGTTATTACTCCATCCATCTTATTTTAATTGTCGTTTTTGGGTTGTGCACGATTCGTAAGAAATTAATAGAGTTAATTTCAATGATAAAATTAATGGGATTTACTAAAACACCCTTATTAATTGTAGTTAATGAAATCATTAAGTGAGATGAAATTTAATAAATGAAGGTATATTAGTGGCAAAAACGTTCCATTAATTTTAAGAAAGAAAACAAATGACGTGTCAACACATCATCGATCATATGTGTAAAATAATTACAAATCAAACTAATTAAACTGGAGGAAAAAAAATACTAAAGTGACAATTAAAACAAAACGGACAGTATTATTTACTTTGACTTATTTAAAGAAAACAATTGTATTTTACTGTTTCTCCAAAGCCCCTTCCCGAAGAGTTAACACCAAAAAAACAAACACACCTTTACCCATTCATGTTTAAAGACATGTGTAACAGGAAATGCGGAAACACAATAAATTATAGACATAATATATCAGGTAAATTAGGGAGCACCACACTGTAAGACTGAGCAATGAGATATGAAAAACTGTTATGAATTGAAAAATGAATCTTGGCAAGGAATTTCCAGTAACCGAATTGGAGGAAATTAAGGGTCACATGACATGTGATTCACAAATGGAAGGAGCTAATGAGAAGAACAGCTAACAGAAAATGTTCCTTCATTCTAATAAGAGGCAAAACAATGATTGGCAATAGGTGTGAAGAATTTGATGGAAGTATCAATTTCCTCCCTTTGGCATTCTCCAGAATGATTTCTTCTTCTCTATCTTTTTTTTCAGCATTTTCCCTTCCATAAATTGTACTGTTACAATGGTCATCAATATTTGTATTTCTCAATTCAACAATTGTTCCCTGTTCTCATCATTTATAATAGTGAAAAGTGTTTAAGATTCATTCTGTTACCGGTGTTAATATCTGATCCATTACAAAAACAAAGTCATAGAAACTTCACTAATGCATGCAAATTTGCAAGTTGAAACCAGTTCAATAAACACATGCCATAAAATATCAACACAAGCCATCAGAGTGAAAGTCGAAAAGTATCAGAATTTACAGACAAAATCTTATCACCAGCTAGTTTAATCAATCACTAATCTTCATCAAGCATGGTGAAATCTTCTACATTAGTTTCTTTGTTCGTTTTTCGCATTTCGTCAATGTCCACAGCCAACGACGGATCCTGTACCAGCACATTAACATCCAACGCCTTTGGGCAACCTGACACACAGATTTGGTTAAAAACCAATGCAATGGTGGCATAATATTAATGTCAAGGTTATCTAAAAACAACATATACCCGGTATTGGGCATCGAGTACGGCCACCCTCTTGACTGATATATTGCGTTATCACTTGCTTTTCATAAATGTGCCTACATTGCATGCTGCATCAATGAAACAGAGAATGAGTAACATGCATGATAAAATATATCAATATCCGAACACATGATAAACATGTAATCTTTTATCTCGTGCTAATACAAAACAAGCAAAACACCATTGATACTAATAAATCCGGTGGAGGTCAACATGGTAATACAGTCTATCCCTCACCATCAAGGTTTGATCGTACTACTTAAAGAAATCCCATTGTTTATTCACACGTCTCTTTGTCTTATCAGTCCAATCGGTTTCAAAATTGATACAACATCCTCATGCACATCATAATTTTGTTCGTTCTATAGTAGTAAAAATTCACAGTAAAATAAGCCATATTCACAGTTGATTTCTAGTTGTACTATCTAAAACTATGTTGCTTCTCATGGCTTACCCGGTTGCTAACTTAAAGAGTATTTAAGGTGTGGTTTATCAGCCATGTCATGAAGCATAATCACCATTCAAACACAGTGGGAAAACTCCTAGCCTGTTAAATTTTG
Source organism: Medicago lupulina (assembly GCA_958299785.1). Classification (NCBI taxonomy): domain Eukaryota; kingdom Viridiplantae; phylum Streptophyta; class Magnoliopsida; order Fabales; family Fabaceae; genus Medicago; species Medicago lupulina. The sequence continues at coordinate 78,356,782 of OY283139.1, forward strand.
AAGTTTACCGAAATCCAAGAATTGTATTGAACTTCCTAACCACGTACAATACAATATGCAGCTAAAGACTAAATATATAAGAACTGTGGGGGAGCATATAGTGGGTAAAGCAAAAGGTATATCTACCACCTCAAAAAGTAAATTTTTATAGATTTAGACAAATCAATCCAAACCGAGCATGAACACCTGAGCTTGGCCCGTGACAAAAAATAAAAACGGTACTTATGTTTGACTTGTTTTAATTTGCACCCCAGCTTGTTTAATAAATTTGTACTTTAGCTTCTTTAGAACTTGTTTGTTTTCTATCCCTTTATCAAGTCTCAAAGTTATTTCTTTAAGTTTATTGATTTAATATCCAGTAGACATTTTCATGCATGAAGATGAAATAAAAAAAGGACAAGCGTAAGTGACTCTTTGATTATTCGAGTTAAGTAGTAGATATAATATAGTAAATTATTAACAAATAAAATATTCTCCCGACAGAATAACAATTTAGTAATAGCATAAATAAACTGTTATTGCATATACCTGTTTAATTTTAAGATACGATAATGTTAGCAATAGGCCTCCTAATCCTATTGTGAGAACCTAGTCTAGGAGAAAGCCCATTAGTACAATTGGGCCTGCTGTGGCAGAAATATGTAACTATAAATAGTAGTTTGTTAATTTATTTCAGTGTGGAATTAGCTAAGTAGGAACCGGCTAGGGGGAGAGGGCAGGATCTCAATTTCCTGTCATTTGTTTATTTCTGTAACTGCTGTAAATGCACTTTAAGAAACTGCCTATACAGTTTCGGCCCGACAAAGAACTACCTCTGCAGTGTTTGTGTATTTCTTATTGGTCATCAATATTATCCTACCATATTCAGTACATACAATTGATTTAGATACCAGTTCTAACAAATACATACAGAGGTACAGGATGCTTAAAAGCTTTTAATGTCGACCCCTAACACTTGAACTTATTCCCCTACTTATATAATCAGATCTAAATTCAAGCTTTAACTTATTTAGTTAAAATATAAAAAGACAAATCAATCACTTTATAGGTCAAGCTTTAGTAGTTAGCAAGCGGCTTAATTAATTTACACCCAAACATAAAAGCATACATATATGGGTCACCTGTTTACTGAACCAATTGACCTATGTTCAGACTTCAGTGTTCTGGGATTGGTGAGAAAAATTGCACATGGATGCGGGTATGGAGGAAGGGTTTTATTAGAAAAATGAGTATCGGATCTATATGTTCTATCGCTTTACATAAATACACATGCAAATATAAAAATAAAAATGATAAGTGTTTCTTTCTTTTTTCTAATATAAAAAATTAGTTATCCGGCTTCAAGCATGGGTGAGACAGCACAGCCTAATGGATATTATGACAGATCTGGACATGTCTATATTATTGGGTTTAATTGTAAATTTTCCAACCCAAACCCAACCAATTTATACCCCTACTGCTATCAAAGAGGAGAGGTGAATGAACCTAAAAGACATAAGGTGTGTCTTAATATTAAATCCTTCATAAAAAAATCAGCTACATTAATTCTATTAACACCCTCATATTCCACCCGAAACTAGGCTTCAAATCCTGAATATATTTCAATGGCCATTCCAACAAGCATTTTCTAAGGCAATAGTGGTAAACAAATGAAGATCAACTTATGCTAACATACAGGTATTTTACTTGTCATTCTAAAGTCAATTTTCTCATACCATGCCTGAGGATTCCGTTTCCATTTTCATACAGCCTAGCAAGTGAATGACTACACATGCATACTTTGTAAATTTACTTATGTCAAGATATATAATCGTGATGAAAATGAATTTATACTATCAATTTATGCAAACTTAGAATAAAAAATAAAACAAAAAAAACATGTAAACATGTATAACTCTAACTATTAACATAAAAAAAAAAAAAACATTACAAACAGAAACAGCAAATATTGTGTATGATTCATGTGGTACCTGCGAACTGGTTCTTGAAGCTCAGTAATAGGCTTTCCACTCAATGGACATTTAAAATTCAAAATATTAGATTCGGTACTGGTCATTACAATGTCATCATTTTCTTCACCTGGCATTGGTTGTCCCTCATGATGCACATTCTAAACAATAAGATAAACAAAAAGCAATTAGATTGTTCGTGGAATTCCATAGCAGATTTGCACAAGGAACTTGGAAATATGTCAGTTCTCAATAAAAAGATATTATTGCATACGTTGCATAAACAGCTTTGTATTCTTCAAGAATAAAATAGAAACAGAAAATTACAAAGCAAAATAAACCAGAGTTCAATTTATATCTCCCCCCTCTCAGAGCATATATCTTGGGGGGGTGAATACAAGATCAAATACTTGTGAGACATTGGACACATAATATTTATAGCAAACGGCGGATTCTGAAATTTGCATTAATGGAAGCATAAATATGATATAAAGTATAAACATATCCCAATGGTGGGAACAAGGAAGATATCAATTTATTGATTGTGATCCTAGTCTTGTAAAACAATTATGGCAACTTAGTTCAATGCAAGAATATGTTCTAACCAAAGACAGCAGTTACATTTCTACTTTGTCCAATCACTGCCAGCGGCAGCGCTCAATGGTAAAGAGAACACTGGACGAGTGGTGGGTTTCACAATCTTTAACACCATTATTAGTTATTACTCGTTGCATGAAGCCATAAGCACAATATTTGAAAGAAAAAATTATTTCACACTACTTTTAGACAAACAAAATAGGGATGTTTACTGAGTCTGGCCAAAAGAGAAATAAGAAAATAAGCTTGATAGACGTATTCAAGTTCAACTGCAGAACAAAACAAAGGAAATTGGGGAGAAGAGGGGTAAGGGTAAGTATCTTCAACCCCACTAAGAGCAACAAGAAACATACCCATACAGCTTCCTTAAATTGGCGAACTAAAGTATGTTTTTGAACATCTGAAGTTTGATTGGCCTGAAAATGCGAAACTTCATCCTCAAACACCTTATGGAAATCAGTCAACTGCATATTGGCAACATCAAAAGGAAAGTTAGTTTTTGGACAAATGATAGTGTTAGTGTTAATGTAACGAATATGAAAACAAAACAACTTAACTATTATTTACGATAACTGGGGTTTATATGCAAAGAGAAAGGACTGATAAGGTCAAACAACTAACATAATCGAATGACAACGAACCTAACTAACTACTCAATATTACTGCCATGTTTGGCTAATCAGCTTAATTTGGAGCGTATAGCATAAGCGCTTATCATTTTATTTTATTTTTTGAGGGGAAAATCTTATAGCATTTCATTACATATCAAGTTCAAGATACAAGGTGGTACATTAATAAATAAATGGGACTAGCTAGGAATGTGGCCTCTCATGCAAGATTATGAGCTACCTCATTCGCTTGTCTCCGACTAAACTCAACCTTAGAGTTTTCAAAAAATAAGTTACAGCGTCTCATACATTCATCAAGTAATTCTCCAAACTCCGAAATGTCATTCTTGCCTTTGTTATAGTAATCTACCACTTTCTTGGCATTCAACTCAAAGTCAACATTTGAAAGTTGTAAATCATGCACCCATTTCATTGCATGTAGTAGTCCCAAAGCTTCGTCTATGTCTGGAGAACATATAGGCTGAGACCATAATGTTTGTGGCAAGACGAAACGCCCTACATCATCCCGAATGCACATACCATAACCAACACAATTCAACGAGGCAGAGAATGATGCATCCACATTGCATTTGAGCCTGCATGCAGCTGGTTTTGCCATCTCACCTGTGCCTGCTGTGTGATTGTTCTGCTGCCAGCTGCTGTGTTCGCAGCTGTTCCCCCCCCCCCCCCCCCATTATTCACAGCTGCGCTATGCTGCAACTTGCTGCTTTTTGCCAATTTCCAATCAGCCAGCAAGTGATTTGCGACTTCTCCATATACTCCAGATGATAGTTGTGAATTGTTCGACTTCCGTTTGTGACAAATCTTGTAAAAAATGCAAAAACAATCTCAGCCACTGTGTTATGTTGTTGCAGCGCTGTGTTCACTTCTTGTCGCATATTTCCCTCACATCATACATTTCTAGCTCTTGGGTAATCAAACAACGCATGAATGGCATCCTCATAATTGTCCTCACACATCGTGCACATAGATGGGCACTGCACGCCTCTGTCCCACAATCTTGCACACGCCGGTAAACATCCTCGACAAATCTCCAAATCAAATTCTTTAATTTTGGAGGTGCCTTAAGCTTCCAAACGCCAGTCCAATAGCCTGGCCTAAGTAAGTATGAATTGTCTGCTATTTCTTCCATGCATAGCCGGTAAGCACTTCTCACAGAGTAGTCACCATTCTTCTCCACCTTCCATATTAACTTATCCACCTCCACTTGTTGAATAAGAGGAGTTTTCCATATGCTTTGGGCCGTGGCATAATCAAAACACTGTGCTATCACTTGGTGGTTCCAACTATGAGAGTTATGATCTATAAATGAATGAACTCTGGATTGTTGTATCGCCATAACTGGTTGGCTTTCTCCTGTTATGCAGGCACCATCCCTCAATCAGGGAGTATAAAAAATTGGGATGTTCAGACCTGATCCGATTTTCCATCTGGAGCTTGTGAGGAACTCGCTTTGCACTGAAAATACTGCGCCATGCAAAACTTGGTTTGTGGCCTAATTTCGCATCAAGATAGCAGCGGCGGGGAAAATAGCATGCCTTAAATAGTTTGGACACCAAGTAATCAGGTGGTGTTCGGAACTTCCAACCTAGTTTATCATGATAAGCACTTATGTATAATCTATTTCTATGACAAAGATAAATAATTTCAATTGTTTTATATAGGCTATAAGCTGTTTTTCAAACCTATCTTGGAGAGCTTATGGACATGTCATAAGCTGTTTTCATAAGTTCTTCCAAACAGTCTCACAAGTGCTTATACCACTAGATAAGTGCGTCACTCTTATACATTCCAGTTATGCCTTATCTTTAATCAATGTGGGACTTGGGATTTTCCCAAAACACCGCTCACGCCCAACACTATTATGCTTTGTGCGTGGATATAAATGGTAGGTAGCCCGATCAATTGGCTCTAATACCATATTAAGTTTTATATTGAGCCTAACTCATCCTTACAAAACTGGTAAAGTGAGGATCGTCTGCCTCTAATTATAAACACATGTTCATGCTGTACATTTATCCAATAGTTAAATGATAAGTGATAAGTGGAGACATTTGATTACCTGTTCTCCAGGCTTGTATCTATTACCAAAAGCTTGAACAGCAGATGAAAAATGCACACTGAGATCGTTTAAGCCAATTAACTCCACAACAGCATCTTCCATCTCCTTCACCTAAAAAAATTGTTCACATTCCATTCATCACATGACCAACGTTACAAACAAAACAAGAATGAACAACATTTTTGTTTTGAAAATTCGGTATCTGGTCCAAGGACCGATTAATCCAACGGGTCCATCCGACTGTCCACTTTCAGGGCCTCACTTAAAGTCAAAGCAAAGCTTTGTATGGAGTAGCCCGCCAAAAGTGGCACCGAGGGGAATGAAACCCGAGACCTTGAGATGAGCACACTCCAAGGTCACAAGCCAACACCACTAGGCCAACAAAAGGGGGATAAGAATAACCAAACATTAAGTTTACGTTTGGATACATTTACGTAAAAGTGAGCTGAACAATAAATTTAGTTTAAAAATCATGTTTAAACTCAAAACCAACAAATTCTAGCTTCAAGTTAGAATCAATTCTACTAGAGAGCAATCAACTATGTCAGAATTAATTATAGCCGCTACAAACGTGGAACCAAACATATGCTATAATGGTTTTCATTTTTCACTCATTACATGACCAACATTACAAACAAAAAAAAAAACATGAACACAATCAAATTTTAATGATATTAATTAAAAACATCATAAAAACAAAAACCTTGTCAAAAAGTTTGTCTTTTTCCAGTTGAACTGCAATACCCTTCATCACACCAATTGTTGCACGGATATCCTAAAACAAACCCAGATAAATGTAACACAATAAGTGATAAACAAAATGCTCCTTTGTTTAAAGGGTACCCTAAAAAAGAAGGGTTTGAGAGTTTACAGAAATGATAGGTTGAATATCAGTGCCGTAAGTGGAAGTTAAGTTCTTTATCCGACCAGAAACGCCGCCGTGTGAACTTGACGCCATGAATCTCCGATGGGTTGTGCTCAGAGGGTTCCGCGAAAGGAGAATTTTGGAGGGAGATATGAAGGTTAGAGCCTCACGGTGAAAATTGAATTTTGAAATGCTATAATGCAAGTGAATAAGTAAATTAGGTCTTTTGCTCGGAAAAAAATAAATAAAGTAATTTAGGTCTAAATATAAATTTTTTTATGACCTAACTCAACTGAGGATATCAATATTGTTAGATTGGATTACTCGAGTTTGAATACGAGATCCCGCACACACAACAATTATTATTTGTGTGGATTTTATGCAGTGACTAAAAAAACATTAAATAGTCTCGTAAGTACAACTCATCGTTAAATATATTTGATATTTTAAAATGCAGATTCACACGTGCAATTATCCACTTCCAAGTTCCGACACTTACTGCGTGCGACTGATAGAAAATTTGAAACAAAAAAGACTAAATAGAAGAAAGATAAGTATAATTTTACCAAATTATTCTTCTTAACTATTTGTGTGTTTCCAATATTCATATAAATAAAGTCTTTTTTAAGGCAAAGATTAAAGTGTAAATGTATCATATGACAATTTGACGTTCTAATTATGTTAACACCTTAAAGCTATCAAATATCATTTGCAACACCCGAATAAATTTATTGATGATTAGTCTTGGATTAATGATTTATTTTCTTGGAAGAAAAATCAAGCAAAGTAAGGATGAAATTTTCGTTTGTTAGAAAAAACGCAAAAGAAATTTTGAAAAAGTTTAAACCATCTAAAGAAATGGGCACTCCAACGAATTCGAAGGAGAAGCTTTGCAAAGATGAATCGTAAAAAGATTAATCTAGCATAAGTTAGAAGTTTGATTGGTTGTTTGATGTATCTCACAGCCATGTGGCCTTGTTTGATGTATCTCACAGCCATGTGGCATTGTTTCACATTTGGTCTTGGTGTTTTCTATGACAAAATGCATGTTCAGTAACTTCTCCAATGTTCAGTAACATTGTTACTTTCAATTCTCGTTATTTTACTATTCTTGTTCCTTTCCATGTATGTAAAATGGAATGTAATATTTTGAGAGTAATGTCGATAATGTTGATTAAATGATACAGATGAAAACAAAATCAACGTTAAAAATTAAAACTCTCCCTCGAAGATTGATTTTCGAAGAAAAAATCTCTTTACTACAAATATAGGGGAATTAAAAAATGTCTTCGTAGACTAATGTAGAAGAATTCAAAAAGTGGTACTTTTGAAGACAAATGAATAAAGATTCGAAGCATTCCAAAATAACTACCATATTGAAGAGTACAGAACAAGTTCTTGGGATATTATCAACTTTCTAAATTCAAAAGATTAGAAAGAAAAAGAAAACTTGCAAAAGGAAGTTTTCTAAGGGTAGGAATAGTATCATTTGGGGAGTAATATCACTTTCAAAATGCTAGTTTTGATTTCTCTACAATATTTCATTTGGTTAAATTAAACCTCTCTTGGTTTATTGCTGCATTTGGTAGTTGACAATTAGCTTGTTCCAAATTGCCCAACTCAATGTATACTTTTATAGTTTAAGACAGAATAGATAGTAGGAGAGAATCAAAATCCGTTTTTTGGCAATTTCACTCGTCAGCAAAAAGCAAAATTTTTTGGGGCATTTCTAATTGCTCGGGGTTCACCGAATAAAACCAACTGACAACAATAGAAATCGGCCAAAGGAGCAAAGGGGATGCAGACATGGCGACCGAAGCAGGCGATATGGCTACTGGTGGCAGTAGACCAGTTACTATGCAGAGAGAACAAAGTGCAAACAGAGAGGGTTTGCTAGGTATTTTTGCGAGCTGCAACGAGCAGTATGCGAAAAACTAAAGAGTTTGAGAGTTCAAAAAAAAAATTTTACAAGAGTGCTAGTGAGACTTTTCTAATCCCAGTTGCCATTAGGACCAAAATTCTGTCTACTCAATTTTAAAGGAACGTTAGCTTGGAGTAAGAGGACTGAGCAATGTCAAGAACATGGCTATATTTTATTTCTCCAACAGTATTCTTTTATGGTTTATCTAGATCAACAATTTGATCAATCATTCCTTTAGAGTTCATAAAGGGGCTTAAATGAGGTAAGCAAGTAACCAAATTGAGAAGAAAAAAAATTGATTTTTGTTCAAAAAATATATTAACAATAAGATATTACATAAATGTATAAATATTGAAAATCTTCTTACAACATGTAAATATAATCATGGACAAAACATCAAAACTGGAGACTAACAGCGCCTACTGAAAGGCCATATGATCGCCTTGCTCTTGCCATGGAGAGGGCATTATTCAAAACCTATGCCTATACCTGTTACCTGGATTCTACATTGCACAATCTTCTGTACCAAATTGTGTCCCCTTCTACACGTAAGAACTATATTCAGTACCAAAGCCTCTTAAATCACCGAAGTATGATGTTCTGGATAGAGGTAAGTGCGCAGCTGTTTCTTTGATTAACTAACTATCCACCTCTGACCGTAGAAGGTTGCTTTGCAGGGGTCAACTTCCGAAATGCAGCATGCAGTATCACTCCTACATATATATATTTTAAACAAAAACTTAAAAATCCACTAATAAGAGGAATGATGTATGAGACTACAGATGAAGACTCACCTGCATAGCTGACACTTATGGCACAAAAGAGAGCCATTTGAACATTGGAATATATTAGAATAACCGCTGTTGCTGCAAAAGATGAGATTTAGAAACATGAGTTTTCAATCAACCATATGAATATCAAGCTAGAAATATCTTTCCAGCATCCCCATAAGCAAAGAACCACATATCATATTAACAAAAACAAAAGAATATGTATAAAGAGAAAACAGATGCTATATGAGTTCAGCCCTAGACATTTTTATGAAAAAAATCATGCCACTAAATTCTAACAGACTCAAAAAGTTACATAAGCATACGGGGAAGCAAGTAAACTTCTTCTCCCTTCATTTTGGGAAACGGAAAGGTAATGTATTTGATTCAATCCAAAGCTCAAGGAAAGGTCCAGGTAGTGGATGCTTATTAGATGCTATTGTTTTATCACATTCTCGATAAGACTATAGAAAAATCACAAGAAAAACATGTTTTGTTTTAGCGAAGCCATTTGAAAACCAGTTCATCAATGAGGAATCAAAGGCGGCAAGGAAAGGGATTAAAGCCAGAGAGCTTGAGAGAAAAGTATTCTTAGAAAGTAACATGTTTGATTAAAAGATCATGAATTGAGTTGATACAAAGGTATTTATAGAGATGAGAAACAACAAACTTAAACCGACTATAACAACTAACTGTAACAGAATTACAACTAACACTAACAAATAGTTGCTCCTCTATTTATCATCATACTAAGACAATAAAAAGAAGAAGCAAAGATAAACAAAATCTAAACGGACTAGCACATATATTCTCCTACTAAAAGAAATTACTATCGCTCACCACATTGAGCAATGCGAAGCAAGCACTGCCGAATCACAGGATATTGATCCAATCCCCATCTATCACTAGAGAACTTGAAGAAATCCCACAGTGCCAAACATGATATCAACCCAACAAGAGCAAGTGGCATCTTATACCTGCAACCATCAAAAACACAAAATACAGTTTTACCAAACAACACAAAGTATTACCAATCCACACTCATAATCTAAGAAATACATCAATTCACAAAATTTTAAAAATACTCAAATAGAATAAATCACCAATTTACTCAACAAAATTGTAGGGATGAACAATTTCACTTCAAACCCTAAATCGAAATCATCAATCACATAAGTCCTATATATAGTAAATTATGCGGCACAGACACTTTTAATCGAAGGTGTGTTTGGTGTCTGACACGGACACGTGCACGTTGCATTCAAGAATAACAAAGAAAAGCAAATAATAATAAATAAAAAGAATCAAAAAGAGAGAGAGTGCTTACAGTGCAGAAGCAAAGAAAAGAATGAAGAGATAAGCGTAATTCCGAGCATAGCGCTTAACATTCTCATGAACACGAAAGCGAGCTTGAGAAGGAGAAGAAGGGAAAGAGTAGGAATGACAGGAACCAACGAAGGAGCGTGACCAAGAAGGAGTATCGGCGGAGAAATCATCGGCGGTGAGTTTGGCGAAGGGGTTGAGAGTGAGGAAGGAGAGAAGGGTGAGGAGTTTGGAAGAGAGAGAAGTGGCGGGAACTAAGGGAGAGGAAGTGGAATTGACGGTGGTGGTAGCGGCGGCGGAAGTACGTTGGTCGATGAGTTCGAGGTAGCCGGTGTCGCGAAGCCATGATTCGAAAGCGGGTTCGGGTACGCTTAGCGCTAATGGGTTAGAAGAGAACACCATTGCTCAGTCTTTTGCTGTTATTATTCCTTCTTTGATAACAAAACGCTATTGCTTCTTTTCTTTTTGGCTTAATTGCACTTTTGGATCTCTATCTTTCTAAAAGTTGCGGTTATGAACCCCTAACTAATTTAAATACAAAACAGCCCCCTATGTTTTGATTCTTTAGCAGTTTTGGACCCCCAAGACAAAAAAAAATAAAAAAATTGACACGTGGCACCTCACTTAGGGTGTCACGTCAGCGTTGACCGAGTCAACAATGGACTGGGGGTCCAAAACTGCCAAAGAATCAAAACATAGGGGGCTGTTTTGTATTTAAATTAATTAGGGGTCCATAACCGCAACTTTTGAAAAGATAGGGGTCCAAAAGTACAATTAAGCCTTTCTTTTTAGCAGGTAACTTTGATTTTTTTGTTGTTATATAACCACCAAAATCAATAATAAAAATAAAAAAAAACACTAAAATCAATCAAAATTTGGTCTTCCAAACCTCATAAACAAAGTGTACATTATTATTTTTCTCTCAAAAAAAAAAGAAAAAAAAGTGTACATTATTTTTTTGACTAAAGAATGGAATGCCGTAAGCCTAGAAATCGAAGAGCATTTGAATTAGATGATAAATGACATCATTTAGTTTAATTAGATATTTTAGGTTTGAATCAAACCGTAAAAATACATCAATGTTAAATCTTATATCATATGATCTCTTTCTAATTTACTTAAAAAAATATATATATATGTACTTCCTCCGTTACAAAATTTAAACAAAAGTAAGTCAAACAAAAATGATCAAAGTGAGTCAAACATCAATTACTCACTTTTGTTTATATTTATATATATTTTTTCCGTTACTTGAGGAAAAAACAAACAAAAGGACTACACCCTTAAAAAAACACAACTAAAGCATCAACCGACAAGGTTGAGGATAGACTAGAAGATTTCTGGTCAAGTTATATTTACCTTGCGGTCGAACTCTGGATTACCAGAGTACTTTTCCTTAGAAACCAGAAGGTTGGAAAAATAAAATATTTTGACAATACACACATAATAATATATACTATATATAAAGGAAACTACCCCTTTCAGCACACTTTTGGGTTGAACTTTTCTTTCCAAAAATACCCTTAATTTTAAATACAAGTAACACATGTAACAAATAGATAAGAATAAATTTAAATATTAAAACAAATGTAACAAATACGGTATGAATATATGTTTATCCTTTTTTTTCCTTTATTATTTAAAAAGTATAACAAACTAGATGAGTATATTTATACATACTTTTTCATTATTTCAATTATACTCTTAAACAATTTTTTCTATGATAAAGATTATTGTTCATGTCATTAAAAAAAGAAACAAACATTTGTATTTTTATTTTTAATCAAAACCAAAATGTCATAAAAAAATACCATTCATAATTTTCGCTAGTGTGATATAAAGTGGACTCAAAATATCTTTGTACATCTCAAATCGCTTCAAACAATTAATTGTATACTCCGACTCTTCACGCAACGCATCTGGCAGTGAAGGAGACTACAAGATTCCACCATTATGCAAATCTCTTTGAACTCGTTTGGATTTATCTTGCTAAGGATTTTCAATTCATCATATCTTTGGAGAAGGGAATTCTTATGCTGATATTCTATCTAAGATTAGAGAGTTAATAGTTCAGATCATCTTGTTATTTTTAACGAACCTCTTTATTGTTTGGCATCAGTTTTACTAGGTGATGCCTTAGGCGTGTTGTTTTCAAGGACTTGGTTTGTTTTCATTTTCTTTTCCTTTTCCTTATGAGTATTATTTATATAAATTTGTAATAAAAAATAACATTCAGAAAAACAAAGATTTTCCTTAAAAAAAAAAAAAGATTTCGTATTTATTTTGAAAACCCACTTTCAAGAATTTAAAACATTATATATGTAATTATCATAACTAGCTTTTAAAATAAGAGTTTTTTATTTTTTTTATTTTTTATAATTATAATCAGATAATAACATTCTTATTTAGGACATATGTTAGATGAGGCATTCTTCACTTTACAGAAAATAGTCAATTTAAGAGTTTATCGTTGCCAGTACCCTTATAAATGTTGACACATCCATACTCAGGGAAGTAACCCTTGAAGTTACTCAAAGCCTGTCAACTATCAGCTGTGACAAAATTCCAACATCGCAAAACGAGTTTAATACACTATCAAAACGTGAGTCATCAGATCTTGTCAATCGAAGAGTCCAAATCCGCAACCGTGTGATTGTGTGACCGCATGCAATCCATACTTGCTCTAAATTGCAAGTGGAAGAATCACAAAGCAGACTTACACAGGGTCTTCATGTTCCACCAGAAAACATTGAAGTGTCTACTGCTCTTCTTTGGGTTGCCACACGGTTGCACCATTATTCGTGTAACAAACTACTTTCACAGCATCTCCCGATATAACCTAAATGAAATATAGCTAATAGAAAATTGATGTAGCTCTAAGAGTTCATACAGAATGAAACCATTAATGACCTCTTCATAAGTTTCACCAAATAAGATCATCGCTTAAGTTGCCTTCTAGCCAAGGCAGGGGTTTTCTTAGGGATATAGACCTTGTAGCTAACCTGAACATTCACAAATTATTAGTAGTAATAATAAAAAGGACAGGGAAAGGAATGGGTTACGTACAGTATTTTATGGTTCGTCATAATGACATATTTTTCATAATGTATAAGATAGATTGTCACAAACTTACCTGTACCAATTCACCACCCCTCATCACAGTCATTGTTTTCTGCTCAAACTGAGAGCTCTGGTTGGACCCATCTAGTACATTGCCTGAATTATTCTCTACTGATGAACCCGTCAACATCCCTGCAGCATTGCATGACTCGTCAACATCTTTGCCACTGCTATTAATATTTTGCATTGAAGATTGGGCTATCTTAGCCGCATTCCTTTCTTCATCGGCCTCACTCACCGGCAATTGTGGATTGGAAGTTTCACGTGAATCAGATGTTTGCTTTGATTTAAACTGAGTGTGGTCACTGGCATCATCTTGCCCTTTATCCAAGTTGTTATGCTTAAATGTAGATCCATGAGTAGGAGGTTTATCCCCAGCAGAAGGCATTCCTCTAATGCCTTTGACAATATCATTGCTACCCTTATCTTTAAGACTTTCTGCTAAGACCAACTTTTCACGAGGAAGTCCGGGCACGGTTGTTGGCTTCAGAGAGGAGCGAATTTGAAGTGAATCATGGCAAGGTTCAGATGGGGTTGAATCCAAATTGCCCGTCATGGTATTAGCTGATTCACTGACTACTTTGTTTCGATTGTCTGCATCAATCACCTTTTCTGGTGAACAAGCCATCAGATTCTTCACAGAACCAGATAAATCTTTATTCAAGTTCAAACCCCTTCCATTGTTTCTTGGATTAGCAACTAAATTTCTCCTCCCAACCGGCAAACTAGTTTCTTCTACAGGTGTTTGCTTATCAAGTTTTGTCGCTATAGCAACATCACTGATATTAGACTTATCTTGAACCAGTTCCTGGTTATCAGTAACTGGTTGCTTCACTTGGCTGACAATTCTATTTTTCTGTTCAGAAGTTTTTGCAGTAGACTTGACTTGGCCTCGGAACTTTCTTAGGTTTTCTAATGCTCTTTGTCTTAGAAGTGACTCCAAATCAACGTCATTCAGATTAGCATCAGAAACATCATTTGTTTCCTCCTTCATTGATTCACTTGTCCCAGCACAAACTTCAAGGCTACTCGTATCTCTAAGTTTGGGCTCTGTGAAGTTAACATCAGTATTCATAACTCCTGTCACATCCTCAGCCCTCAATTCCTCTTCTGGTGCATCATGTGCATGATGATCCAACTCCCTCTTTGTGCCCCCATCGTTACTGTCATTACTTCTACAAGGGTAATCAAGATCATCTACAATCTCCTCTTTGGTTTCATTTCCAATCAATTCCGTAAATTCATCCCCCTCTTTTGCAACAGTAATAACTGATCGAATCCACCTAGATTTGTTCTCGGACACATATTTGTCTTCAGTCTGTTCATAACCACATTCATCATGGGGACTACTACTACAAGGAGAACAACTTCGAGCTCTATATCTACCACTCTTTGCACTTCCACTTCTTCCCCTCGATCTTCTTTTGTCTTTCACCTTTCTTTCTGTTCTTCCCCTGGAGCTCTCATATTCACTGTTGTCATTGCTGTCAATCCCAAGCTGAACGTCGCTTCTTGGCTCACTGCTCACCGAACTAACACTTGTTTCTCTCTTAACCTTTTTCTTCCTCCGCGATTTCTCCTTCGTCTCATCATGCTTGTCTTTCCTCTTCACCTTTTTTCTCTTCTTGGCATACAAAGAGTCCTCACTGCTGTCAGAGCTGTATGAACGTCTCCGAACCCTCTTCTTACGACTTTTCACATCTTTTCTTGTGCGAGACCGCTCCCTTTTTCTTTTAGACCTATCGTCAGAACTAGAGGACAACGATGTGTCCATGCTTTTGGAATCATCATAGTCTGAGCTAGAAAGAGAAACCTCACGGCGGTGAATCTTCTTTGATTTATGTTTCCTACTCTTACTTCTTCCACTTGCCTTGGTCTAAACCACCAAACAGGAAAATACATGTTCAGTTCAATTAATCAACTCAACAGACTACATAACTCAGCATGTGAAAATAAAAGAAAAAACAACAACCAAATCAAATAGAAAAAGCAAATACATTTGAAGATCCTGGTTGAACAAACAACTTAATTATAGCATAGTGCTTATGTATAAGCTATTTCTATAACAAAAGATAAAATAAGTCTAAATCAATTCATATAAACTATTTTCATAAGTTATCCTGGAGAATTTATGGAAATAAGCCGAACAAAACTTATGGACACATCACAAGTTGTTTCTATAAGCTCTCCCAAACCTTCTCACAAGTGTTTATGTCAATATATAAGTTAAAATAAGTAAATCCAAACAGACCCTTAAACCAAAAAAAATACTACCAAACACCTCACACACCGAAAAAAAAAAAACAGATTTTTATCCTCTGGGAAACATGAATTATAGTATTATACACTAAGTTTCAGTTGAGTTCACAACAAAACACAAGCAATAATATATGAGAGACACAAAGTTGGATTATTTTTCCCAAATTTTATGTAAATTGCAATACTTTACATGAAAATTAAATAGCTTAAACTAAAAATTGAATACCCAATTAAAATTAGTAAATCTGAAAGATAAAATTAAACACTAAAAATTGAAAAAAGTGAGAATATGAATGAAATTAATTACCTTGGAGGAATGTTTAGAATGTTTGTTCTTTTTGAGTGAAGTGGAGGATTTCCCCATTAGAGTAATCGACCTGCAAAATCAACTTTGAAAAAGAAAAGGGATTAGAAAATTGAAGACCGATAGAGAGAGTTGAAGATGAAGAAGAGATTAGGGTTAGATGAATTAAGGGAACGCGAATGCAGAGAAAATCTCGTGATTGAATTGTAGTTAGCGAAGAAAGAAACCCGATTGGATTGGATTGCGGTTAGGTTTATATGTCTCTTTTTGCTCAAACTACCAATATCGATCTATATATACCCTTTAGGTTAGTTAGAACACTGCCTTTGAGTTTATAACTAACTCTATCAAATCCTTAATTCACATAGTCACATTTTTTTTTGGGATATTAGTGCTTGTGATTTTCGATTTTCATCTTGTAAAATATTTTTTTTGGATTTCGTTTCTGTAATTTGAAGATTTTTTGGTTTTAGACCTCCATGGAAAATATCACCCTCTGTAATTTGAGAAAATTTAGGTTTACCATCTTGTAATTTGAGAAAATTTCGATTTATCCCCCGTTAATTTGAGCAAATTTAGGTTTACCCCTTGCCATGTCTTCGATTTTGTACAGTCAAAATTCATGAAGGTCCAAAACCAAAAATCTTCAAATTACAAGGACGAAATCCAAAAAAAATATTTTACAAGAGGTAAAACCAGAAATGAGCTATATTACAGGGTAAAACACTATTAATCTTTTCTTTTAATACATGTGAAATAACTAAATATGTCGATTATTTGAAAAATGATAGAATATAATCTTTTTCGATCAAAATCATTAAAAATATTTAGATTTAATAATGTTTACTTTAAAAATCATCATACAAATGATAATTTGTGAATAATCGATAAAAATTCGTGACTGGTTTTTGCGACGTATAGAGATATAAAAATTCATAAAACATATGTATCATATCTTTATCCAAGTTTCATATTTTATTTGACTTTGTTCTATCGTGACCGGTCACTAAACGAGCTCTTAGTTTGTTAGTGAGTTGCTCACTTTAAAGGAGCTAGATCCAAATGGTAAATATTATTTTTGATTTATTTATAATTAAAATATTATTTGATGGCGTCAATATAGCTTAAGTCTCCGAAAAAAGTGCAAATAATAGAATTTTTCTAAGTCATTATATATTGTCATACTTTTTTTTTTATCGAAATTATATATTGTGATATTAAAATCTATAAAAATGCAATGCAATGCATTTTTCATGTCAAAAGAAATATGTCCTTGTGAGCTTAGTTCAGTTGGTAGGGACATTGCATAATTTATGCAGGGGCAGGGGTTTGAACCCCTGACACCCCATTTCTCCACATTTCAAATGTGTGAGCTCTAGCCACTAGACTACTTGACCAAGAAAAAAAGAAATATCATATTCCCTTTATGCAGCTGCAAATAAAATGTAGGACAATTTTTAACCAGATTTTACTTACGAGTGCCCCTTCCCCGTGAGAATTAAAGAGTTAACACAAAAAAAATGCCGGACTCCTATATGTGCAGCAAAAATGTGTCATTAAAGATGTACCCAAAAAAAAAAGTGTCATTGAAGAAGTGTGCCTTGAACATGTGAGAACAATGCTTTTTTTCTGTTAATTAAGAGACATGCTATTATCTGGGATTCATGCGATATACATGTCAAGAAGCTATGAGTGTGCTTTACCCCCTCTACCTACTCTTTGTAAATATTGTTTTGGTTCATGATTTATTTTCTTTAAAATTGTGTAATCTATTATGATATTTTTCGATGAGAACAACTTCAAGAAGGAACAAGATCAAATTGATTATACTAATGCTAACAGCCTAACAAGGCAAAGAAAATGATAAACCCTTTAAATTGTGACGTGAGAATGTGCAAATCATGAGTATGTTAGAGAAAGATTTCTTTCTAGAACATTGTGTCAACAAGCCAGATTCTAAACATTTAGAATCATAACCCTACTCATTGAAGCATTCTAAACATGAGAAAGATTCTAAATGCATGATATTTGAAGCTCATTCTAAACAAGTCCTTTCTAAAGATTTTACAGCAAATCTAAAACAACTGTTCCATCTCTTTCCTTCCACATTCCACACTGTTTATACACCACTGAGATTTCTCTTTTGTCATATAAACAAAAGGAAAATACTAAAAGAAAACTTCTTTGATTCTGAACATTTTCTCGGGTCGCTGTTATTA
Organism: Medicago lupulina; assembly: GCA_958299785.1. Classification (NCBI taxonomy): domain Eukaryota; kingdom Viridiplantae; phylum Streptophyta; class Magnoliopsida; order Fabales; family Fabaceae; genus Medicago; species Medicago lupulina. The sequence continues at coordinate 78,374,800 of OY283139.1, forward strand.
TCGTTGTTCATATACATAAAAAGAGCAATATCGTTTCTCAAGATCCAATAAGTTCATCCACAAGGTTTCAAGATGCTAAGCATCTTCGCCATCACTCATACTGACATGACTATCGATATAGAATTCCGTTGAGGAATCAACATCATCAACAATCCTTCCTCTGTTATATGTATCAACATATGCAAGATATGCACAATAAGTATTAAACACTAAATACAATATGTAACTAAATTGTCTTACAAAGATATAGTGACTACAAAATATGAAAATAACAAAATACCTTTCAAGAACAAACTTCCCTTCCTTATACTTCTGATTCTTCTCATGTGCAGATTCCTGAGAAAGAATAGTAAATCATAAAAAGATCAAAAGTTGTGAACTAAGAGATTTCATCTACTACCTCCTTATTTAAATATAAGATCCTATTGAGATTTTTCATTGTCTCTTTTTATAGGACCCTTTGCAAATTTTCATCTGCATTAATTCTTTTCTACCAACATACTCCTAATTATGTTGCATCTTTTTATGAAACCTCTAATAAATACTATTGTGAAACATAAGCTAATTCTCCCTAAAGAGTAAAATTGTAAGACGATACCAATTGTCAACAAACTTAATACTACTAACTTTTTTAATTTGTGTGATTTAATCAACAGAGTCCTATATTTAGCGACAGAGGTGAGAAGAGATTTCATCAGTTACATGAAATTTAGATGGAGTGAAAAAGAAGAATTACATATTTCCAGCCAACTATTTGACCACAGCAACAGCAAAAGATATCTGCCACAGTATGCAACCCTGAAAGCATCATCCTTTCTTCCGGAGTTCCGGTTGTGGTGTTCACACTGGATTATAGACACAAAACATAAGCACACCAGAGAGAGTATAGAATATTCAGGTCTAGTGATACTATCACCAAATAATGACAATTATCGATCATTGCGGTGTTCCCTAATTTTCTTTTACTTCATGTGAACAAGATATGTTACATAGGTATTATGTTACAAGTTCTACTAATACACAATACAGTCATTCAAACCAGCTTTATTTTCTTTCTAGACATGTTCCTTCCACCAAAGGTTTTTACCATCGTGCGGAAATATTTTGGCAATCATAAAATAGCTGGTTTATCTACAATCATATGAGAAGAAACATGACTCCAAAAAAGAAAAAAGATTAACTAAAACATGGTCTAAACACAAGAATGAAAATGATATGTCCATAACAATAACGATAACGATTTTAAAACAAAGGAATGTTTATGTCAGCTGACACAATGTAAAAGTATACCTGTTTTGAATAGTGAGCAAATACAGTTACATATTGGCTTCACTTCCCTAGGTACATCATTTACTAAAGGCATAAACCTAAGAATTAAACAATTTTGTAACAATATATACATAGATGCAATGCAACATTTGAGGCCATGACTAGATGTAGCACAACCACAGCGTAACACTGCACTATGTCTGCTATTATTCTTTTTCAACAGCTGCAAATTCAAAGTATGTTTATTCGGATGATTTTGAATTTGAAGCATGCGTCAAACTTGGGTCAATAATAGAGAAACATAAGGCTAGTTTGCATTGTGGTCATTTAAGCTCATAAATTCAATTCCTTAACAATGTGAACATGATTAATGCAGAACATGACGACCATATTTTCTGGATTATTTGGTGTATTATTAAATCATGCTGAATGCAAGTTTTAGGCAACAATATGAATATATTACATAATACGAGCCACAAAAGGCCTTTTATGTTACAAAATAAAACTATATTGAATTTTAATTTTTGTCACTGATGGATTATCCGATAAGAACTGAAATGTACTCACGCTTTACTGAATAGGTATGCGTTCCCCCTCCGGCAATGAAACGCCTGAAAGAAGGGTGATCAAAGATTATTAGGATGATAGAATAATCCAGCAGAGAAGTTGGAAACTTGAAGCATTTTATACTGTCAAAAAACCAAGAAAAATCAAGACACTGTGCATGCCTTTGGAAGTAATAAATTTAGCTTTTTATCTCCCATCCTGACAAAAAAAACAGACACACACATACACATTTATATGACAACTTTATTTTTATTTTTTTTGACATTTGAAGCTATGCTTATCACTGAAAGACACTGCCACAGAAAAAGATGGATACAACAGGGTATTAAAAGCAAATCTGCAAGAAAGCAGTGAAGAATTGGAAGCACGTATGAGTTCATACTGAAGCTTTTTCACATGAACCTACTGAAACATAATCAATACCTACACTTATTATCAAACAATATTTCCTCTGGTCCTTATTATAAGAAGAATTTTTTTTTTTTTAAGATTCATTGAATATCTAATGTATTTGGTCTACATAGTGTAACGTCAACCTATGCATAACCACTGGTGTCCCGTTAAGAATTTTGATAGCCAACTTATCTCCGAACTAGACTAAAACAAAGCAAAAGAATTGAAATGAAAGATGCCATTGTCAATGACTCATGCAGCGAAGCCAACCATCAGTACTTTGATCTAATTGGACTCGCAGAAGCCGATAATATATAATTTGAGAAAATAAAATAAAAGTGAATAAATATAACCGCATATTTTTGGGTCACATCACAAAGCTAGCGTTAAACACAAAGGGAAATGACATAGACTAAGAGCAACTACACCTGTGATTTCAAGACCGCATTTTCACCAAAAACCTTAAGTACTCGTTGTATGAGCTTCCTCACTTATAAATTGTCCAACACTCACATCCAATGTGAGACTCCTTTACTCACACTTGACAAACCAACACATGTCAAACCTCAGACACACCTTCGCGCGATGTAAAAGGGAATGCTTACGGGAAGACAATAACTAAAGGCAACAAAAAAAAAACTACTATGGTGAAGATACTAGAAGGCCCTAAATTGAAAAGAAATGAAACCACTACTACAGATCACAGGTGGTTGTGAGATTAACAATAAGCATAATAAAACATATCCTTTGATAAATAAGAATTTATTATTCTCTCAAACTATATAACTATAATGTCATAATTAAATGTTTCTTATGCTTCATTATTCAAGAATGTTTCATAAACATTTGCTTTAACAACAATTTATTTAAGAAAATAAAAAGCATTAGTGATAGCATAAAAAGTAAAGGGTACATAACATACCCGAGAAATGAGATCATCTGCAAGGGCCAAGTGAGTTCTGCAGAATTTGCATCTATAGGACCTCCCCTCCAGCTCCACCACAAAGATTCTTCCCATTTTCTCTCACTTCAAAAGGAATAGAAGTTTCAGAATTCAGATATTGATGCATTGGGGAAAATGTACTATTAGATAGAGACTAGTTGGTGAAATGAGACACGTGTTAGTGTTCCTGGTCGGTTAAGTACAAGTAATAAAGTTTGCTAAATTAGATAATTCAATCAATGCCATTGATTATAGCAGTTTTTCTTAAGATAATCATCTCATTTATCATACTCCTATCGACTTAAATAAATATTAAAACAGGAATGTAAATGCAGCATGGAATTTTTTATTGTTTATTGTTGGTCCAGTTTGAAAGTACTCTTTTGGTCCAGTGCAGCATGGAAATTCTATTTTGTTTTGTTACAAAACATGATCGATCAAAGAGATGAAAATTCATCTCAAAGGAGACATAAGTTTAAGAGCTTGGTTCAAGTATTTTTTTTTATTTTTTTACAATAGACATAAAAATTCTTAGAATTCATAATTGATTATTTTATAAAAGATGGTAAATGAATGAGAACCTCAATATCTACCTACTTAATAACTACCTTCATCCCTTCTAAAAAAAGAAAAAAAGAAAAAAAAACTACCTTTGTCGTTGTACATAGTATAAGATACTTTTGATCAAAATACAAGAAGTATTAAGAATATACTTTTTTTTTCTCAAAATTACCCTTCAACTATGAAGAGAGAGAAATGATTAACCTTTTAATTCACTTAGGAGTATTTTTGTGAAAACATAATTAATGTATCTTGTAGGAAATTAAAAACGGTCTTATAAAAAGGGGCTTTTTTTTTTCTTCCACAAAAGGGTTTTAGGTATAAAGAGGGATGTAGTACTTGTAATTTCTAATAGATACTTATAACAGCTTCTAAAAATCAAAATTGATATTAAAATCTAGACCGCCTAATTTTCATTCAAACCATTTAGATGAGAGCGAGTCCAATTATTAATATTGCATACAATTCAATTCATAGTTTTCATTATTCACTTGGTGACATAAGTATTTTAGTAGCACATATCCATGACATCTTTTTCAACTCGAAACCAACTTGATTGAAATTATCAATCCGCTCATATGAGCTCAAATCCAAGAGAGAGAAAAAAAACAGTGATTTAGATATGTGGGATTATTATTTTATACTAAAATAAAATTAATATGGAATTAATTAGGAACTTTATAATTACAAGTTATCAATACACATAGGAACTTTATAAGTTAAAAGGATATTCTTCTATATATTGTCAATAATCAAGTATAATAAAATATCCAAAATTTTTAAATTTATTCAACTATAGAAAAAGATCGTTGCATGTGTTCGATCATATCGACTATAAGTGGCATCTGAACTGACTAATTCAACCAAAAGTTGACAAGTTATTTGCAAGATAGAGATGAAAGCTGAATTTGGTAATCACCATAATAAGCCTCTTACTCAAAATATGGTACTGACGAAAGGAGTCAAACTCATGCATTTCAACAAACACATGAAGTACAAACTTAAAACAATCTAAATTTAAAGATAAAATATAACATGTCAATCATCAATATATTATCTAGACATTAAATTTCAAATTGGAAAATGATTGAGTGACAAAAAACAAAGATGACATAGTGGCTTTCATTGGAGCGCTTGGATGCTGATTCTAAAAGTAATGTTGCAGGTACAACGGCCATCTTTAAAGGTGGTGGATGAGAAGAGGATAAACCCAAAGAGGTATTTGTCACGCTATGTCGCCGCTGGAATGAAGCACTTACTAGAGCGAATCACACTTCATCTTCTCCATTGGCATCAATATCAACAACATGAGAGAGTGGTAAAGGAACCATGAAAAAGTTACCCGACCCTCGGAATATAGAGATGCATTTGAAGCACGATGGAACACAATTAAACCGGCAAAGGAGCGACATATTGAAAACGAAGTGGGACAAACACTATGTAACGCCCCATTTTTATTTAATTATTTTTAGTTGATGTTTGAGTATTTTTATATGATTTTATATGACTATATTTGACATATATGATTTACATATGATTTTATGTGAAATATATGACTTGGTATGAATTGTGTGATATTTGGTGTGATGATAATTTATTATATGATTTATGGTGTTGTGTTTTATTCAAATAAATGTTGTTTGATTATTTTATTTATTTAATAAAAAGGTAGAAAATAGTATTATTTGGTTTAAAGGGAATTAAGTATAATTATGAGGAATAAGTGGGAGTTAAGGAAATAGGAGGGGGTTATAGTTTACAATAAAAAGAAAAGGAGAGTCAGAAAGAGTTTTACGTACAACTGAAAAAAAAAAAAAGTGAGTTTTTGAGAGAAGAAGAGGAGAAAACCTAGAACCAAGAGAAGAGGCTAGAAGAAGAGAGAAGAACGCAGCTTAATTCAGGAATCATAATCTAAGGTAAGGGTGGGATTCCTTCAATAATATGTATATATAATTTTGATTGTTGATGAAATTGTGTTCTAGGTTTAGGGTTTAGAAAGTTTATGATAATTGATATAATGTGATGAATTGTGTTGTTTAATGCATGTTTCTGTGTTGTTTTGATTGTTATGTTGTATATAGAACCTGTAAACATTGTTCTCTATCAAATTTGGGATTTGGGTAGATGAAATTTGGGTTTTTGAGTGAAAAATAGAGTTTTCCCGAAAGCTACCTTTGACAGCATACCCTGTTCCATGTTGTTGCGTCTTTTGCATCAGTTTTTGTTTCGAACTAGCTTTCGGTGTAAACACGAAAGTTGTAGGTATGAATGTTAGCTTTCTAATGCCGTTGGTCTGACGTCAAAATGATTTATAGAACTTGAGTTATGGTCAAGTTACTGAACGTAGGTCAGAGTGAATTTTTATGAATTTCAGCACCACTTTGTCCGAATTTGAAATGAAAACTGGTATTGATTGGTACATAATTGGTCTTAGGTGTAAACATGAAAGTTGTAGATAATTGAGTTAGCTTTCTAATGGCACTAGTTTGACTCGAAAATGTTTTGTAAATCTCGAGTTATGATAAAATTAGTCCAAGTAGGTCTTTAGAAAATTTTAAGAAAACTTAGCTTAACTAATCCCAAGTTAGTCCAAAACTTATGGTTGGTTTCCCAACTTCAAACTTAAGTATTAGGGATTTAGTCGGAGTGTTTTATGAGTATTTGACTTATGTTTTATTGATCAACTTGCTTTATTTTTGAAGAATGTTTTGGTTTGATATGGATGTAGTTGATTAATGTATATGTGCTTTCCGGAGATGTGTGATTTAAATATGTGTTATATCAAGATGTGTTGTTTGTAGATGTGTGACTTAAATATGTGCTATATAAAGATGTCATATTTAAATATGTGATATTTGACGATGATGCTATTTAAAGATGTGCATTGTTCAGTCTTTACTTGTGTCGTTGCATTTGAGTCGTGTCGTTGCATAGCATAGTCAGCGATGGGGGCTTAATGCCTGACAGGTCCTCTATGACCTTAGCGATGGGGGCTTAATGCCTGACAGGTCCTATTTGACCTTAGCGATGGGGGCTTAATGCCCTGATGGTACCACATGCATGAGGTCTAAGTGTTGCATAGTCGTGTCGTGTCGTTTGTGAAGTGATGATGTAATTGTGAAGTGATGATGTAATTTGCAAAGTGATGATGTATTCGTGATGGTGTAATTGTGACTTGTTGATATATTTATGACGTGTTGAAGTATTTGTGATGTTATGATGTACTTGTGAATGTTTGAGATGTTTTCGTTATATGTGATGATTTGTTGATGTTGTTGATATTGTTGTTGTTGATTGTTTATTGTTGTTGTATCTTGTTAAATGTCGTTGATGTTGATAACGTTGCTGTTGCTATATATATATATATATATATATATATATATATATATATATATATAGATATACATATACATATATGAACTTGTTGATACTTGTGGTATAATTTGTTGTTGTTTCATCAATTTGATGAATTATATATTATTATTATTGAATGTGTTTCTCACCCCTTTTGTTGGAATTGCCGCCTTGTGGGCAAGTGCAGATTTCCAAGGCTAGTAGGATGTTGGCTCAAGTGTCTTAGGGCTCTGATACGTAACGGGATGAGAGTTAATTGTTGAATTTTCATTCCTTTATGTATCAATTTTGGAATTATATTGTTGAAACATTTATTTATTATTAAGAGGATTATTGAAATGATTATTTATGTTGGGGCCTTTGTGCCAAGATTTTGTTGAAGTTGATTATATTTTAAAAAAGACTTTTCCGCTGCAAAATATTATGAGATTAATTTATGTTGTTGAATAAATAGTATATTTTCTATTTATGAATTTTTGAAAAGTAGTGTAACATTCCGTTTTACGATAAAAACTCTGATTTTACGTATATTTAATTATGTTGGAAAATCGGGGTGTTACATACTATACTTGTTGTGAGAGTGCTATGGGCCAAAACCCTAGCAGACATACAAAGTTGCACATAAAAAAGTTGATACTTCCTCCCTCGAATTAATGTCATATTTCGGTTGTGTATTTTTATTAAGAAAATAATTAATTGGATTGATTACGATGGTAGAACAAGTATCATTCACCGTAATATCTTATTAATTGTAATTGATAAAATAAAATAGTTAAGTGTGTGAAATTTTTGTAGTATCATTCGGTTTGTTTAGTTCCTAAAAAAACTCGAACTATAGATAGTATGCGAGAAGTTAAACATGATTACATTAGTTCCTCTGCTGTTGTGTGTTACTTGTGTACAGCAGTTAATTTACGTACATTACCTTCATTCACAAACAATCGTTTCTTTGCTTACTTGTGTACTTAATTTTGCTTACTTGGTTGCTAGTGTGTTTAACGTGTTACGTGGCATTTCTGCAGAAAGAAAAAAAATTCTTAAGAGAGAAAAACTAGTAGTTAAAAGGGACATTTTGGCTATTACAAAAGAAGATACATTTTGGCTCATGCATTCAAAATTAAATTAAAAACATGACATTTTAGTTATTGTATTCTTTATATCTATAGCTCCAGCTTGATTTTTCTCTTCTTCATTCATCCCTCTTTCTTCTTACTTTCTCTATTTATGAACCCTGTCCCTATACAACACTCTCTAATCATGATGAACAGTTTGTAGGTTTTAAGTTTCTACACCACTCTCCAACCATCTTTATTGAATAAATTAACATGGAAATAATTTTGAGAGAAAAAGTTGTTAAGAGTCCCACATGGGGTAGATGATGGCTTGACAATGTGTTTATAAGTGGGGGCAATCCTCACCTCACAAGCCGGTTTTGTGTGATTGTGTTAGACCCAACCACGATTTATAAGATGGTATCAGAGCCTCCTCCTTGATTTGTTGGGCCACCTGCTATCAGGTTTCCGTTATCGGACCACCTACCATTTATGTCCACGAACCAAGCTCAATAGTGCTGGTCGTGAGAGGATGTGTTAAGAGTTCCACATCGGGTAGATGATGACCTGACAATGTGTTTATAAGTAGGGACAATCCTCACCTCACAAGCTGGTTTGTGAGGTTGTGTTAGGTCCAACCACGATTTCTAAGAAAAGTCTTAGCTCGGATCATACTTTTTTTAAAGTATACTCCCTCCGTTTCTAAATATAAATAAAAATGATTTTTTAGATTCATTCACTTAATAATGAATATGGTTCATAATTTTGTTTATATTTAAAAACGAAGGGAGTACAACATAAGACTTTTTAAATTTTGAACTCATGCTCGTTATATAAAACTGATGTTGAGAGAAAAATTTAGGTGATGATTGATGAATCAAACCGTTTTAGGTGTCAAAAAATCAAAATTCTTAAGCATGGTAGAAACTGGGAAAGCAACTCCAAAATTTACTTGACTTGGGTTTTGGGTCACAGCCCAACACACATTTGAATTAGAGAATAGCATAAGCATATGATTCCTCACGTAACATATAAGATGCCACGTGGCAGATTCTGAATTTAATGCCGACGCGCCGACTTCCCCACATTTCTCATTGTGTCTGTCCTCTTCAGACATGTCACAACCGCACTCGTAGCGTCTTTGCCTCCTTAATAAATTCCCACGTCAATTGCTACCACACGCCTCTCAATCATTGGCCCATGTCGGTATCACTCTAAATTACCCCAATGTGTATACTCTTTTTAATAATAAGTCGTGCTTAACAACACTATTTAAACAAGGAAAATGCAAACAAGTAAATTAAGAGCATATGCAATAAAGACCTTTAATTTTGAGATTTTAAACGGGTCTCACATGAACACATAATTTTTTTATAATTTTTTAATAATAGTATCTAATAGGTATTCAACCACTCCAATAGAAACCATCTAACAAAAAGTCTATTTACATTTCAACAAAAACAATTCAACAATGATTATTTTATTAAAAAAATAGTGTGAGACTCATTTAAGAATGAGGTTTTAAGTAAGACCATGAGTCTTAAGAGACCTCCAAAAAAAAATGTCCGCAGATAGGTACCGAATCTTAAGTGGCGAAGACCCCACCATTGTAGATAGTCTAAGAGTACTTGATAAGAAGTTTAAAGTAGAAAAAGTTTCTTAGAATTTGTGCATTCAACAGTTTAAAACATCAAAAAACAACTTTTTCTATATGAAAGTTATCAAAAAATTTCATTTTTTAGAGCATTTGTTAGTAAGACCCTTTAAACAATTAGAAATGGAAAGAAAAAACAAAATTATCGATAAAAAGAACATTTTTCAAGTTTTAAAAAGTAAAATACACAATTTTTAAGATAAATATTTTCTTTTATAATATTTTAACTAATGCTCTTAGGATATTAGTTAATATTTTTCTTACAAAAAATAAGAAAAATGTTAACTTGTGTCATTAAGGCATAAGTTGAAAAACTAAAGATAGAAGTATTTTCTTGTAATTGTGAATTTAATGTTGTAAAAGTTCAATAATTTATATTTTCATTATAAAATTTATTTGTTATTTTCTTTTTTTAAGTCCATACCTTTGTTCCCTCGTGGCACAAGTTAGCATAACCCGAAAAAAACACATCATATGATCTCTATTATAAGTAAAATTTTATATTTTAGATTCATTCAATAAATGATGTATGTGGTCTATATAAAAAACACATACATCATAAAACGAAGCCAAAAAATTCACAACCAAGCTAAAGTCCATGTTCCGAACTTTCAAAATAGTAAACCCGTTTTTCGGGTAAACAATACAAACATTGTCTTAATAAGAATTGGCTATCCATATAAAGATAATGATTGCCTTCTCCTCGTTCATATTCTTTTCATGATATGTCCTTATGAACTTAGCTTAATTGCTAGGGACAACCCATAAGGTTCGGAGTTCAAACCCATATCACCACAAAAAAAATATTCTTTTCATGCTCTAATAAACTTGCACCAACTTTGCGTGATTATATATTCACGGTAAAAGTGACCTGCGTTGTTTTCTTTTAGCAAAAACTTGTTGTGATGTAACGAAGGAATGTATGTGGTTGTTTACCAGAAAGACATTGGACTCTTTTTTCTTTGTCGACTGAAACCAAGTTGCAAGATCCGGAATGAGCCTTACAACCTAGTTCCCAATTCTTGAAGGTAGGGGAATATCCTGTCACATATCTAATTCACTTGACTACAACAAACAAATATGGAAGTTATGGCTTTAAACGGCTCTTGCGAAAGTTATCTTGTCGAGAAGGCATGAATCTAAAGACCCATCCTAACTAGGTTTAGGAAGCTATCATTTAACATAAAAGAAGATCTACTTACCAACACTTCCTAGTAAGTTAAACACTTCTCAATTTGACTTTGTAACCTCAAAAATTTGTAACTTGAAAAGACATACTTCAAACCATACTTGAAACAGTTGTAATGTCCATTATTACAACTATTATTAATAAAAAAATCTTTTAAAAAAATAAATTAAAAAATTGTTCAAAACAATTTTTTATAAATGAGATATTCATCCAAATACCAGGGGAGTAGAAGACAATAATACGTGTGGTGCTTGTGTGGCACTGCAAAGACACAGGAATCTGCGGGCCCATATAATGAAGCGGCTGCATCATTTCATTCATGGACCCATCATCTGTCTCCTTTTTCAATTCTTTCTGCATTTTTATTCCAACCCCACTAGATAAGAAATATATCATTTTAATCAATTTTTTTTAGAGGACTTTTTATCAGTTAAATATACTATTATTAGAAGTATCGTTTTCCTTTTGAAACTGTACTTTTATACTTAAAATAAACTTCTCAAAATTATGATACCTACATAAAAGAAATCCTCAAAAGAAAATAAATACATAAGTATTGAAAAACAACGTATTTATTTTATGATTTCCGAATTTAAAAAACAGAATAATCTATTTTATTTTAGACAAATAACATTAATCTATATTAACAATTCTTCTATTAAGGGTGTGTTTGGATTGAGTTATTTTGAGCTTATGCAAATAAATAAACTTTTATTTATTATTCATGAACTTGTTATGGTAGTTTATGAAAAAACAACTTATGAAGATAAAATTTTCGTCTGTGAGAACTTATGAATTAATAAAAAATCTTATATATTTGCATAAGCTATATTTTTATGAGCTCAAAATAAGTTGAATCCAAACAGGACCTAAGAATATAATTGTTATGATTTTTTTGTCAAGTTGCTTAGTTGTTAAAAATTGTTATAAATATATCTTTGTTATATTAATTGTTATAAAAATTGTTATAAATTGATGTTTGTGAAATTTGTACACAAACATCAATTTATACTATCTTTTTGTCAAAAATAATCAAATTATATTATACTATTTTAATAGTTTGTTGTTTTATTAAGAAAAGATGTTAGTGTACTCCCTTCCTTCGTTCTAAATTATAATTAGTTTTGGTCATTTCACAATGTATTAAGAAATATAATTAATTTTGTATGAAAAAGAGATATTATGAGTTATTTTCTAAAATTGTCTTTAATAAATGGTATGAGAAATATAAGTTAAACAATTGAAATAAGAGAAAATAATAAATATTTATGGGTATAATACAAAAATTAACATTAATGTTTCATTGTTATTATAAAGTGACTTATAATTTGGGACAGAAAGAGCAATCAAATATGTCTATTTTGTATAAAAATTATACTCCCTCTATCCCATTATATCAACATCTATTTAATTAAAAATTCGTCTCAAAATATAAGTCTTTTTTCGATTACAAGATACTTTTATTACTTCTTTTCTAAATAAACTTCTAATTAATACTACTAAGTGTCTTGGAATATGAAAAACCTAAAATACTACTCTTTATATTTTTGGATGAATTTTTAATCAAACAGATACTGAAATAAGGGAGTAACATTTCAGGTCATACATAAAAAGATAAAATAGCCACACTAACTATGTAACGTCTGAGGCTGATGAGGACGATGAGTAATCGATGGTATTCGAGGCATGACAATATGCTTGACTTTGAATAGTTTTTGGATGAATAACCTTTTTAAAAGTTTTCCGAAAAACATACAAGTGTGGACATAATATAAATGAGAAGATTCATGTTAGTTTATAGGGTTAATAAAAATGCTTAAAGTCGTTTCATATATTACAAACTACAATATCAACCGCCCTTATGAGAATATCTTAATTGTGTTCTGGAGGAGTATTCTTGTGTTTTGATAAAAGATGTTTTATTGTCAAGATAGACCATGCCGACACACACCAAATATGGAATCTAATTATTTTCGGATTCTTAACGATCCACCAAATTGTACACAAACTATTTATAGGACTCTTGTGTAACACCAATAAGAACCTCATTCAGTGTTAAATTGCATACCAAGGGAATAAAAAATTGCATGACATCCCTTGATTGAGAGGAATTTAATCACCCCTATACTTAAACAAATAGGGACAGAAAGCCCATTTAATTGTTTTTAGGTAACATCTTTTTTACTAGATTAAGTAAAGTTTAGTATTGTATGCCGATTTCATTAAAATAGTCCTGATTCGAATCTATACAAATCCGGGATTGGTCTGTAAAATACTAGTTCGTGCTTTAGGCGACGTGAATTTGTCGGTTCCTAAAGATGCCATTAACATAATATTAAATAATTTATTTGTCTTAAATTTTCACTTTTTAAGATTTTTTTTTTAAATAATCAAGTGATTGACCTTAAATAGTTAAGAAACTTCCTATAAAACATATTGTTTGGTAGAAACCCGAATTTGATTTCTAGTTCGTATAATTTTTTACTATTTGTCATTTACCTTTCGATTGAACTCGAAATTATTAAGATTTTTTTAAAAAAAATCAGAAGTTAACACCAACAAAAAAATTATTTTCGAATAATGATCATTTTTCCTTTCAATTTAACATCATTATTATTTTTCAGCAATACCCTTTAATTAATATTAAGGTTAAATGACTTTTTAGTCTTTAGAAAATTATCAAATTTTGTTTTTCGTCCTCATAAATAGTCATGAGTATCCTCGATAACACACACTAGAGGTAGGAAGGGCAACATTATTATGAGGATATTCTCAATTCGGCGGCGACCAGAAACCCTCACCCCTATAACATAGTTTTTTTTTAACAACAAATATTATTTATCAACCAGATCCCTGTTCAAGACGAACAGAGACCGGTGAAACTGAGAATACAAACAAGAGGCGCGTATATAGGCGGAACACCCAAAAATAAACACCCTAAAAACACTCTTGTGGACAACACCCACCAAAATACACATCACCACCTAAAACAGACTCATTCACGAAAACGACCACTGTAAAACTGTATCCAACACCACTCGTCGTCACTACTCACCCCCAAAGAAAAAACACCCCTCAAAATTAAACTCTCGGTCCTAAACACCAAAGCTGAGCCACATCCGAAAAGCTCCTATCCGAAAGATCATGCAACTTCCACCACCTCTCGATCTCCGGTCCACATAAAGAAACCATAAAAAACCCAAAACCAAACTTGATCCAAAGAACTGACTCCCGGTCTCGAATCAAAAGTGATCGGTCCACCAGACTTTAGGACCAAATCAGAAGGGCACGTACACCAGAGAAACATCAGATCACGCCAAACAAGATTGCAGCTAGACACCGACTCCCGATCTCAAAGCAAAAGTAATCGGCCCACCGGAAACCAGCACACAAAAAGTATGACAAACGAATTGATATGCAGTGGTGCAAACAACAAACATATCAAAAGGAAAAGGCTCAACCCAACGACACCCGCTTCCTCCATACATCATAAACACCTTAAAACCCTTAAAAATACAAACAAGAGCTAGTGACGATGAACAAGGAACCGAATAACAGAGACAACCTCCAAAAGAAATCATCCTCACGGCCACCTGCCACCAAACAATCAAAAACTGAAACACCACGGCCACCGGCGCAAACAACCACAACCACCCAATCCTTAGGACGACAAACGATCTCGGAGTTCATTGAAGGAGGATTAATCGTAAAAGGTTGCCGCCACACCTGCAACCGCCGAAAACGGATCACACATATTTGTACCACACATCACCCCATCCACACCACGCGTCTGTCACCACTACCGCTCTTTCGAGCAACCACTCGACTCCATTCCAATACTAATTCCAAAAGGCTCAAAGTGTGTCGTAATCACCCATATTATTAGTGCCCAGATGCAAGCAAGAGACATGAAGCAGGCCAAACTCAAAAGAAGAGCAGGAGCGCGCCACACCAAGCACCACAACACCTAAAAAACAATGCTTTCAAATGGAACACCACAAACAGGAGATAACTAGCACATTAAGCCTTTCATCCACCAACAATCTTAAACCAGATCCGGATCCAGATTTGAATCTAGATCTACCTCCAAAAAGTAACCGCCCAACACCATTAAAACAACTACAAAACCACCACGACAACAACTTCGAAAACCAACACCAACACCACCTTGAAGTTGTCCAAAGGCCACTACAAACCACCATGAAATGCTACAAAACGACACCACCACAACCAGCCAACCATGGAAAAGGGTCGGAAGAGACTGGTTGTTGAGTGATGCGGACGACTGAAGTCAACCCTTGCACCACCCAACACCGACATTTACATCTCGACGGAGGTAGGTTGGAGTTGGAGGGAGGGGGGCCGCGTTACAACCTAGAGAGAGGTTAGAGATAAAGATCCTATAGAGAGGTTTTTTTTCCAGGCCCCTATAACATAGTCAAGTTGCACCTCCATCATTAAATTCCCTCATCAAAATTCAAGCCATGTTCCTCTCACTAGTGAGGAGGATAAGTGGCAGTAGATCCCGACACGGCCATAACCCCTAACCCCATACAGAGTTGAACAACGTCTTCAACAACATATCCCCCTTACCGACTACCCACTGAGTCAGTTTACGTGAAGCGCTTACACCCACCTCGAACCTACTCTCTGCTTTGGGGCACGAAAGGGAAACATACATCTTGGTTGTGGACTTGAATTACGGAGGTGTCAACGAAGAAAGTTAGAGGGTTCACCTCCACCTAGGTCTTAATTGGGACCACAGGCAAGAGACAACATAGGTCGCTAAGATGGATCCCAAAGACCTAAAGCGTAAAAAACTAAGCAAATTCGAGTGTCCCCCTCCACCCATGTCTTAACTTGGTTGACAGGGGAATGGACTACGTATGTCGCAAAGCTAGGTCTCATATATCACAAGCAAAAAGAATGAAGCAAATCGAGGATCCACCTTCACTTATGCCTTACTCGTTTCAACAGGGAAGGGACAATGTAACAGCCCGATTTTTCGTTATTTTATTTTTAATTATTTTATGTGTGTTTATATATGTTTGTATGTGTCTATTTATCTTTAAGTGTTAATTCTTGGGTTTAATGTTAGAAGGGCATTTTGGTCTATTTGGTGAGCAAGGGTAAATTAGTTATTTTGGTTGAGGATTATTGGTAGCGTTTTAAGTGAGGACCATTTGACTATTAAGTTGTTAGTATGTTGTGGTAATTAAATTAGAATCGGTAGTTATTCGTTATTTTACCGTTAGTGAGATAGAAACTAGAGAATTGGATTAATTAGAGTTTGAGCCCATATAACATTTAGAGAGTTAGGCTCATTATAGTGTGACTATATAACACAACTTTTATGAGGGAACTAGGGTTAGAACATTTCATTTCACAACACAAGTTAGAGGTAGAGAAGGAAAAGGCTAGAGAAAAGGAAGAAAGGGTTTGAAGAGAAAGAGGCTTGAAGAGGGTGAAGAATCTTGGAGCTAAAGTGAGGCCTAGGCTTGGATTTTTAGAATTAGAGGTAAGGGGGCTAGTATTCAAGCATAGTCATTTTCTACCCATTTCTCATAAGTGCTTATTTGATAAGTGATTATTTGTTTAAGTGATTATTTGAGTTTTAATTGTAGAAATTCGTGCTTAGGTTTTGATGGTATGTTCATGTATGTGAATTGAATGATAATTGTGTTGTTGATGATAAATTTACATGCCAAAAGTTATATGTGTGGGTATGTTATGTTTTTGTGTAAAATTGATGAAGAATGAAGTTGTGGTTGTTGGATTATGAGTGAGTTCATGATTAGATGTTGTTGTTGTTGTTATGGAATGTGTTGTTGATGAACTGATGCATTGAGTTTTCATAATTATGTATTGGTGATGTAAAATTTTGAGTTGTTGTTGAAAGTTTTATGAAAGTGGGTTGGAAATGAATAAGTTGATTTTGTTGAGTAGAATTAAGTTGTTTATGATGAGATTAATGTATAAGTGATTATATGACATTAGTATGAAGAATTAGGTGTGTTTGAGTTTGATTTTGAACCTTGGAAGGGCCTAAAATGGTGGAAAACGCACTTTTTGAAAACCTGATTTTTGGACCTGATGCTGTCAAAGTCGTGCCGCGATTTTTCTGGCAGAATGTTCAGTGATTTCTGGACATAAAAACGTGCCGCGATTTCGAAAATCGTGACACAATTTTAGTGAACTAGATCCTTCGTATTTCACTATTTTTCACCCTTTTCTATTTCAAATTAGCTTTTGGTGTAAACATGAAAGTTTTAGATAATTGAACTAGCTTTCCAATGGCTTTGGTTTGATTGGAAAATGTTTTGTGGATTTTGATTTATGATGAAAACACTCCAAGTGGGTCTTGGGGAAACTTTAAGAAAACTTAGCATAACTATTTCCAATTCAACCCAAAACTTATGGTTTGTTTCCAAACTTCAAAACTTGAGTAGTAGGAGTTTATTTAAAGTGTTTAAGAGTATTTAATCTATGCCTTGTTGAATCAAACTTAGTTTTCTTTTGAAAAATGCTTTGGTTTTGCAAAATGATAAAGTGAGACGAACTTTGTGATTTGTATGATTTCGTAGTAATTGGTCGGTGAAACGCACATGTGTGTACACCTACACTCATAAGTGATTAGTGTGCATGCATAGTTGAGGCAATTAAATTGCTTTGCTTTGTTTTGGTTCATTGACCCCTATTGTTTAAAGTTGTGAAATATATTATACGGACTTGGTCGAAAATATTCATTGAACCCGTTTACTTTGAAATTCTTTCATGAATGGTTTGTTATGAATTAATAAAGATGTATGAATGATTGATGAGTGTTGAATATGATGTTTATCATGATGTGATGTATTTTCTCCTTACTTGAATTGTGAGAATGACATGAAGTTGTTGAACTACTTGGTGATGTTATTGGTGTTTATATATGTTATGTGCATATATGTTGTTGGTGAATTTTCTTACATGCTATTGGTATTGAATTTTTGGTGAAAGCATGTACTCTTATAGCCATTGAAAATGTGGTGAATGTATGCATAGTTGACTGAGTCATATGTACACACAACACATGTTGAGTCGGATGTTTGCATCCATATTGTTGTTGGCCGGATACTTGTATCCATATAGCCGTTGACAATGATGTTCTGTTGGCATCAGGGGTGACGACCTCGGAGGTGATTTGGTACCACACGTGTCTAGAGTCGGTCTAGACACATTGCATGTTTAGGATGTGTCATAAATGTTTATGTGTTCGATGTGAATTATATGTTGGTGCATTTGTGTGCTTGGTGATTATTTGCAATTGATGAATCTTATACTTGTGCAAATATGGTTGATAATGATGCTCATTTATGAACAATGAAATATTATGTTATTTAATCCAGTTTATCTTTTCGATTATGATTGATGTGAAGCTAACCCCCAGTGGTCTGTGGTGGACCGCCTACCTATTTGTATGCATGGGTAGACGGCGTGCAGGATTAGTTGCTTTGCTTGCTTGATGAGTACTCGAGGATAGCGGGAGCTACCTCCGTTGGTTGTTCGTGTCTTAGATAGGCTCTGATCTAGGACGGTGTCTTTATTTTGCTTTGGATTTATTTTTATCATTGAGATTTACCCATATGTCGGGATTTGATTATTATACTATGTGAATATATTTATGATGTGATGACATGGCTACTTGAGGTGTATGAGATATATTTTCGCTATGATGTTTTATAATGAGATATTTTATGCATGTCTATTTTGAATGATTTGAAGACGTGACATCTATTTCTTAATTATTTATTATAATTGCGTGATTTATCGCTTTAATAGAAATAGGGCGTTACAGACAGCACATGTCGCAAGGATGGATCTCATATAGTCCGGGCATTAATAATGAAGCATATCCTAGGATCCACTTCCACCCAGTTCTTATTCGGGTCGGGAAAGAAGGGACAATCTCATGTCCTTAGAACCCAAGCAATCATGAAGCTTAGATGGGGAAAATTAAAGCCTTTCAAACAAGCAAAAATTGTGTCAAAAAGACAAAATCACTACCCATAAGGGGCCTTATAACCTTATAACCTTGGCAAACAAAGTATCTCTAGAAGATAAATCTCATACTACATAAAAAAAAATGCTTAATTGTACTTTTGGACCCCTATCTTTCCAAAAGTTGCGGTTATGGACCCCTAACTAATTTAAATACAAAACAGACCCTTATGTTTTGATTCTTTGGCAGTTTTAGACCCCCACCCCATTGTTGACTTGGTCGTTGCTGACGTGGCACCCACATCCCATTAGTGAGGTACCACGTGGCTGACGTGGATGAATTAAAAAAAGTAAAAAAATAAAAAATAATACACGTGGCACCTCACTAATGGGGTGGGGGTCTAAAACTGCCAAAGAATCAAAAAATAAGGGTCTGTTTTGTATTTAAATTAGGTAGGGGTCCATAGCCACAACTTTTGGAAAGATAGGGGTCTAAAAGTGCAATTAAACCAAAAAAATATGCTTACCATTATACGTGTAACAAACCGTGGATCCAACTTCGTTTGATGCTTGCACTCGGAAGGCAAGAAAGGTCAATTATACTAAAAGATACCAAAGAGACAAATGCTAAATCAAAATGATTCTGCTATAAAAAAAGCGAAATCAAATTATAAGCAAGCCTAAATTATTATGACAAATTGCAAAGACAAAATACAAATAGGGTTGGAAGAAGAAAAACCAAACTACGTCAGTCCATAAATAAACATTGTGTAGCAAAGAGTCAAGTCATTGAGCTTGATCCCTGAAGCTAGGTTTGGTCACCAACGCCATAATCCTGGACGACACAATGCTCCAACTTAGAAGAGCGGTTGACGAACCTAACTTGAAAATACTTGTCTATAAAATAGCAAGAGCAACCTCAAGACTCATAAAAAAAATTTGATGACCTCCACGCCGTGCAACTCACTTCAAATAAGGCTGGACAAAAAAACTCACTTACTACAAGAATTATCCTTCACATTCAAGGTGAGAAAAACACAAGAATGAATGGTTAAATTGTATTGGTTTTTTCAAAAATTATCTAAGTGTTTATGCACTAGTCAAAGTTTGAGCCAGGTTCAAAATCTGAGGAGTACTCAAAAACTATTTGCAGCGGATTAAGGTAAAACACAAAGAAGAGAGAGAGAGAGAGAGAGAGAGAGAGAGAGAGAGAGAGAGAGAGAGAAGACACAAGCAATATACTTGTTCCTCCTACAATTCAAAAATAGTCTAGTTCTGTTGCACTTCCAAGGGATTTCCACTATAATTACAACTGATTACAAATTGCTCAAGGACACAATCAAGAGACTTCTAATGCTCAAACATACAAGCAAGAGACTTTCAATGCTTAATCGCAACTGAAAGAAACTTCTAAGAGTTTACAAATTAACAAATTTGTTCTTAAGAAATGCAATTAATATTGCGTGGAGAAGAAAATATATGAGACATTGTATAATAATATCTATTTCGGTAACTCTATGAGAAAGATAAATTAAAATAGTTTAAAAAGGATAGATTGATACTCTAATAGTAAGGACGCGTGCAATAGGAAAAAATACATTAATGTTTCAGTCATATGTAAAATGACATGGAATTCGAAACAATTATACTCTCTGGTCTCGAATACAAAAGAAGAATATTTTTTTCATGAATAAATAATTTATTCGGTCTTTATTATAGGTCAAATTCATCAGTAATTCAACGAACTGAAAAAAAATATTTTTTCGTATATCTGAGACCGGAGAGAGTGATTTGTTAGGATGGCAATTTGATACTAAGGAAAAAAACACACTTATTAAGAAAACTTAAACATAAATCACTCTGTCATTATTATAAGCAAAATTTAACATTTAGATTCATTCAATAAATGATGGATGTAGTGTATATCAAATACCACATGCATCATTTATTCAAAAAAAATTAGTATAGTTTTTTTGTGTTTTCTTTGAAATAAGTTTTATAGGAAGATGTAAAACCAATTTTCATTGTCTATTGATTATGGAGAAAATGAAATAGAGAGAAAAATGAATGTAAATTGGATTTAATTTTACGAGGATAAACAAAAGTTTTTCTTAAAAAATATGGTTTTTAAATAAAAAAAGATTAAATACTATGAAAATTTATCTTTTTTGCTTACATTTTAGGATAAATTTTGCTATTTCAAAAATAGATATTTAAATTATTTGACTTTTATTTTTTCAAATAGAAATTGAAGTATTTAAAAATAGAATTGAAGTATATTGTGAAAATAATTCATTAAATGTAAGTATACTCCCTAAAAAAATATAAGTATAATTAACGGTTTTTTTAAATGTTTTAAAAATAGAATTTTTTAAATTTATTAATTTAAATGAAAAGATTAGTTTGTTCCACCAAAAAGAAAGAAAAAAAAGAAAAGAAATGCAAGAGTTTGGAAGTGTGAAAGAAAAAAGAGTAGGAAAAGGTGGAGACATAGAAAAGATGGGGGCGCTGAAACATCACGTGAAGACAACATGAAATCCGACAGACACATAGTCAATACGTTTGGGGCCCACCGCCAAACACGCCCGCTTCTGATTCGGTCTCTTTTCGTATGCAGTGTTTTCGCCGTCGGTGCCGCCTGCACTTTAATTTACATTAGTTAATTAATCCCATTTAAATATCATTTTATTCTTTTTTTCCTTTTTAAACAACAAAGGAATAGAAAATAGAATGAATACACGAGGACTCTTCTCTCTCTATCTCTTCATTTGGTGGACCTAGCCGCATATAACGCCGTAGGATTAAATTTTGCATTGAGATTCACGCCGTAATCGAGATAAGCCAATCAATACACGAATCACGATAACATTAATCCATTTGATCTCAACCATTATTGACAATCTAGTGTAGCCAAACATCAATTAAAAATACTACCATTACCACTATTCGAAAAGAACAAACCAATTAAGGAACGTTCGTTAGAGAGAAAACCACGACGATAACCTAATTATAGTCACAGCGGCGGCAACATTCACATACATACATACCTGTAATTGTAAAATCCCCACAGCCAAATCCAACAACATCTCACCACCGAATACATAAAAACAAATCTCAACTGTACCTTAAAAAAGTGAACATAAAATATACTCATACTCTACCTAGTGGATAACGTTAGATAAATGTTCAAATCAATTAAAAAAGAAACTTAGATCCTCTTTCTTCTTTCAAATCCATGTTCCCCACTTTCATCAACCAAATAAAAATGCCATCATCATATAATATAATCAATTAACTACTAAAGTTTCAATTCATGATTTAAGATTAATTGCAGAAACAACCATGAGAAACTAATAACAAGTTCTCAGTTGCAAAAAAAAGATAACAATTCTTGTTTCAGTTATATTTACAAAGCGTGCTCGTTATCATCTAAATCATGAACAAATCTGAGCACCATGTCAGCAACACACTTTGCGTTCTCTCTCTCTTTCTTCGTTAAATATTTTTCACGAGAGTGATTCCGTTCATCAAAATGGGTACTTGAAAAAACGATAAAAATAAAATAAAAATTAATTTTTTTGCTTATGGGTCTTCAAAATAGATCCAGATCAAGCAACTTCAGGTGGTGGAGGAACATTAAGATCAAGATCCAAGAGTCTCTGACGTGGCACACCTTCATAATCAACAACAGAGGAAGAAGATGAACCAGAGTCACTCTTCACGGCGGCGCGTCGAAAAGGACGTTCAAATCCACACATCTCACGACGGCCAACGGTTAAAGCAGTTTCAGCACGTGCGAATGCGTCAAAAAACAAAACAGGACGCGCTACCGGATACGCCAAGGTAACACCACCGTTACCGGAGGAGGAGAATGGTGTGAGAGTTAAATCAAGCGGCGGTGGTGATGGTGATTCAAGAGTGCTGCTTTGACTAGGGCTACGGTTGTTGATAATCTCCAACGGCGTTGGGAAATTTGTCTTTGCTTTTGAGCCGCGAAACTCACGTGCCGCTTTGTCGTAAGCACGCGCCGCTTCTTCAGCGGTGTCGAATGTTCCAAGCCAGACACGTGTTTTTTTACCTGGGTCACGGATCTCAGCGGCGTAACGACCCCATGGACGTTTTCTTACGCCTCTGTAACGAATCTCTTTCTGGGCCTGAGCCTGGGCTGAAGGGTTGGGCCCAGGCCCGGTGGTGGTGGTGACTCTGTTATCTCTTGGAGCCATTGTGAGAAAATTGAAATTTTTTTTGTTTAATGGGAGACAGAAAGAACATAAAGAGTTTTTTTTTGGTGAATTGTGAAACTGAGACGAGACAATGTCTGAGGGAAACAAGGTGGTTTTATAGGAAAGGAATGAGGAGAGAGAAAAAGAAACAACGGCGCGTGCGTGTGTGCGTGACTGCGTGGTGTGAGGAGTTATAAAGCTACGCTCCTTTTAAGCGATTGTTGTTACACACAAAACGTGTCTTCTCTAACACGAACCACTTTTGTTGTCAATGCTGCTTGTTTCCCAATCCTCTTTGGTTCATTTATTTTTCCTCATTTCCCTATTCATTTCATTCTTGTTCTAATCAAAACCTTATTGTTCCCCTCAATTGGACTACACCTTTTTATTTTCTTCTATGAATGAAAATCAAAACATTTGTAAAAAAAAAAAGTTGACTTTATTTTTGGTTGTGGTCTTTCCTATTTTAAGTTTGAGAAATAATTTTTGACCGTAAAGTGTCTTTATTTGGCATTTAAATTAGGAAAAGAAAACTACTAGTTCTAAATTGAATTGTTGGGGCATGGCAGTGGATTTTCCACTAATAGTGTAACCATTGACTGTAAACCCATGTTTGACGGCAAAATGTGCCGTGGTACTAGCTGGTAGTTAGGGTGGCAAAATAGGAAAACGGCATTTTATGCTAAAATTCGGCATCTTAACTTTCAAATCTCTTTACCCTAAAAATAACCTTCACACTTCCAGTGTTGGATTGGTATGGTACTACCGAAACATTGGTTGCCCTTTCTTTATTGTCTTCTTTTGCTAGTGGTACCCATGGTAACTTGGCAAAACCACTCCTAGTATAACAATCATTATTTATAAGTTTTTTTTATATAAGTAATTTTGACGAACTTTAAAGAATGATTAAATACATGTTTTAAAAAAGTTAGTGTCGGTATGTAGCAAATTTGAGTACTTTCTTTGAGAACAATTTTTATACATATATACTCCCTCCGTCCTAAATTATAAGAAGAAAAAAAAATCATACTTATTAAGAAAACTAAAACATAAAAATTTGGAGTATAGTTTTTGTGTTTTCTTTGAAAAAAGTTTTATAGGAAGATGTAAAAACAATTTTTATTGGCTATTGGTTATGGAAAAAATGAAAGAGAGAGAAAATTGAAAGTAATTTACATTTAATTTTATGAGAATAAACAAAAAAAATCTTGGAAAAGATAAAAGTTTGTCTTTTTTGCTTATATTTTGGGACAAAGAAAATGTGTTTTTTTTGCTTATATTATGAGACGGAGGGAGTACATTATAAATTCTTTTAATACACCCATAAAATACTCTACTACTTCATCCCTTAATAATTTTTGACTCGTATTTTCAACTAAATAAGGAAATACAATAATGACAATAATAAGTGACATAGTATTTGTGAAGACAAGTTTTAAAATAGGGTTTTTTTAACATGTGCAAATTTAATTTGCACATATTAAGAAGTTTAAAGTAGTAAGTTTATATTGAAACTTGTGTTTTTATATTAAATATATTTTTTTTAATAAACAAATGTGGTTTTTAATAAAAAAATTGTTTGTTTTAGTATCCTTAACATGTGTAATAAATTACATTTTAACTTCTTACTACTACTATTTTTTTTTTTAATTCTTATACTTTTTGGTACATAGAAAGGAAAACTCACCTAATGGGGAAATGGCAATGCAAGGAGAAAAAGGGGCAATGAGGTATAAAAGCATCTCAATAGGACGAGACAACAAGAATTAAAGAGATTACTCCTACTAAAAAAACATTGAAATCGGTTACACGTGCAGCAAAAAAGTACCCCACACGCTCAACAAAACAAAGCGCGTACTCACACGCTCCACACAAATCTCACCCATGTTATGAAAACACTTGGCACGGTCAACGAGGTAAAGTTGACTGAAGTGGTTTTAAAGCACCGCGCCGCCCCAGCGCCGAGAGAGGGCGTGAAAGTGGGACCCACCAACATCATTAAATAATTGCGTTAAGACAGGGCCGCCCCTATCCACGCTGCTTCGTTTTAAACCCGACACGTGTTTCGAGGCTGCGTTTCTTAATTAACGGCAGTTAACTGAACCGTCACTTTTATGACGGCGTTTAGATGATAGACATTTGTCGGTATTCTCCGCCTCTTCGCCGCGTGAGATGGATCATGAGAATTGAGAAATTTGTTTTGTTTGAATGTTTCGGATTTGATCGGACGGTGGAGAGTGTAGATGGGTTGAGAAGGTGACACGTGGTGTTTGGATCCCTTGCGGGAGACACGCACAGGAATATGGTGCCATCTTTAGATAGAAATGTCATCATCTGTTTACTGTCGTCCTTTTTTTTCTTCCTTTCTACAGTCACACACCATTGAAATTCTTTTCCACACAACAACCTTTTTTAAATGCTAATTAATTTTGATATATTCTACAGGAAAAAAAAAAAAAAAAGAAGAAGGAGAAATTAGAGTAAAGCAAAAGAAAATAAGCGATTTTATCTAAACTTTAGTTCTATAAAAATATAATAGTATTTGGCTTTAATAAAACAAAAGTTTAATCATACTTTTTTCCGACGGTACGTATATCAAATTTTCATTCTTATTTTTTTGTACAAATGGTATACATAAGCAATTGAGATAAACAAGTAGAAATTTTATTACCAAAGATTGTGTTCTAGTACATGAAAATGTTCTTTTTTATTGAAAGGTAATTTTATCAACCAACATCTAACAATGAATAAAAAAGTCAAGATTTCATTTACGAAGAAGTTGAAGGTTTTGACTTATGTTTTTGTTTCCACTAATTTGTGGTGGTTTATCGTTTTGGTGTTATCTTGGGGGGTTTGCTAATTATTGATGTAGCCTTCGATGGAGTCATGTATTTAGTATTTATTGATGTTTATCATGTATGGTGTTTGAATTTTATTTTTGTTGTTATGCTTATATACTACACTCTTTGCTTTGTAATTTCTATCTTGTCGATCTCCGTTTGTCTTGTGCAAAGATTTAATTTTTAACAAATTTTGTCGTTTAAGAAAAAAAGAATTGCATAAATAACAGAATCTCTTCGATCCACATGCAATTCATATTATATAAAGTATATTTCAGTAAATAATGAGAAAAAAAAATGAAGAAAATTTACGCCTAAATGTAAAAAATTTAAACTATGAAAACAAACATTAAAATTAATTAAGGAAACAAAAAAGAAAACTTTGCATTGAAAATAGCATGTTTTACACTTTTAAAGAGTTTGACAGCACAGGTTTATAGGGCACTTGTTAACATTTTCTTAAAATTAATACATTCTTTAATGGAAATTGCTAAATGTTACGGGAGATTGTATACAAGAATTGCAAGAATTGTATGTGGCATCACTTAACTCTTTCAATTAATAATCAACCCCAACCCCATGTATGGTTAGCCAGAACCTAATTGGGCAAATCCCCTATTTTTGTGGATTCTTCTCTTTCTTGCTTAAATAATTCTTACTAAATAGCATAATGATCACACAAGATCTAAAGCGGACAATACATCATGAATGGAAGATTGTGAACCTGAGGTCAAAACATTAGAGACTAAGGTTCAGAAATAGTTTCATAAACTCATCATCCTCCGCTTTTACCTCCATTGTATATGAGGATGATATTGATTCATGTCCATGATTAAACACATTACTTAGTGAGGAATCTTTGGTACGTCCTGATAATCTAACATCCTCGTTGGGGTGTGGCGTAAACAAGGTTCGATGCTACTTTCATGGATTCAGTCCACAATTTTCTAGCGATATTCTATCAAGCATTTTAGATTGTGTTCATGCATATGAACTTTGGGAAAAACTTTTTGCTTTCTTTAGGAATTGAATGCAATCTAATGTGCATCAACTTCGTGTTGATTTAGGTTTGATGTTGGAAAAAAAACATTGTTAAAGAATATCTTATGTGTATTTGCGCAACTGTAGATGTACTAGTTTATTTCTTATCCCTAAGGTACAAACTTAGCAAGAAGGCTCATAGTCCTCTCTTCAAATCGACACCTGACTTGCTAATAAGTGTAGATGTAACTAGTTTATTTCTTAGCCCTATCCTTTGCATCAAGAAGGACATCCCAAAACTTGTGCGTAAGAGTGTAAGGTATAAAGATGTCAACAAATTAAATCAAATAGGTATAATCCACATTATCTTGTAGCGTGAGTCTATTGGAAGATTAGAGCTGACAATGAACCGAACAAACTCGAATATAATTCAAAACACGACTCGAAAATTAACTCGTTGAGTTTGGTTCATGAGTTAAACTTAAGTTGAAAATTAAATTCGTTAATTAAATAAATTGAACTTAAGCTATATATAGTTTGGTTCGTCTGGTTCATAAGTTGGCTCGGTAACATATATTCTTTTTAATTCCTTTCTATAGATTTTTCTATGTGCGGATATGTCTTTTTTCAAAATAGAAACTCATGAAAATGCATGGGTCATAGCTCGCATTTGTCCCACAGTTTGTTTTATAAAATTTGGTTACTATGCTCTTAACTTATTTTTTCTCTCCCTTTTTTACAGTGTTGTTTTCCTTTTGTCTAATAAATAAACCAATAAAATTACGTCTACTTTATTTGTTGGAATATGGATACTACCATATTGAAAGAAGAAGAAAACAGATGGTGTGTGAATTCCCGATCGCAAAGAGATACCAATTGTTTCAAACATACAACAATTTAGTTAAAATTGAGAGATAAAAGAAACTATAAATAAAGTAGTGCACTACTTAGTTAAAATGTACAAGTACAAAATTAAGCATTAATTTATATTAAGTATATTCAATGCATTGTACTGTCACGGTACAAGTGCAAAAGAACAAAAACTAGGGTGTTCAAAATATAAGAAATTAGAAGTATTATTGCAACTTTTTAAAGTTCACTTGCATGCTCTCGAGCATACGAGCTAAACCTAACGAGCTGAATTGAGTTGTTCGTGAACTTTAAATAAGTCGAACTCGAGCTTAAAAAAGGTTTGTGTCGAACTTGAATCGAGTTTCGAGCCGAACTAATTTTTATTGAGTCGAGCTCAGACAAGTTCGATTTGACTCGGCTCATCTCCAGCCTCAGTAGAGATAAAATGTAGGATTTTGTCATGGGATCAAAATGACCTTCGTTCTAGTACAAAGGAAACTGGGACATCTTCTTAAGAATTGGTTCCTCTTTGTTATCAATTAGGACACTCGTGGCCTCATCAAACACAACCATCGACTACGTTATGTGGAAGTCGTATTAGCCGTCTTGGGGTGGACCAAATAATACTTATCTTTGGATCCATAAAGGGACTCCGCAAACCGTTCAATAGTTTTGAGAACGAAATGGAAAATGTGGAAGAAAGAAGGTAAAGTCGAAAGCATCTCTAGGTATACAATATACATAGACTAAATCAAATGAAATTATACATTTCATCAAGTTCATATGAAGTTGAGACAGAGCGACATTTAGATACTCAATTATATGTTCTTCTCAAAAGATGAGAAATATGTCATGAAGTCATCTCTTTGAACATCACATCGTACATTGGGACCCAATCTCCCTAGTATTTAGTGCAAATAATTTTCTCCACAAAAGGGATTCGTACCTCCTAGTTAGTAATCTTGGTGTCATTGATTATAATGAAAGAGTGTTATGACGAAGCATTAATCCCATTGATTGCGATCGTTCCCAATGTATCCTCCATAACCCACAGATATTTGTCCTCACCAATAGAAGCAGTCAGACTCCTTGATCTCTTCTTAACCAATTTGTTGGTATTAAATTAATCCTCACATTACCAGTAGAGTGAAAAAGTGTAGAAATTTAACGAAAAGTAAACAAATTTTCAAAAGCAACCCTAGAGGCCAAAGAAGTGGTGTCTTGTCCAAAAAACCACAACACAAAAAAAACACAAAAAACCTAGATAAACAAAAAAACTTCCATCGAAATAACTAGAAAAAGAAGATTACCACCGAAGCAGGGGGCAAAAACTACCATTCACATCGACGAAACAAAATTCTACCACTTTGAATGTCTATTTCTTTGAACATTTCTAAAGCAAGAACAAGGAAGGACAAAATGAAACATAAAAGTGGAGGGAGTAATAAATACTAACATCTAAGAAAGCAACTTGTTTGTGACGATGAAAGTGAAGTTAAAGTACAACGACCAAACCATGACATTAGTTGTAGAAAAACACTTCAAAATGCAGAGAAAACTCAAAGTGAGCTGCAGAGAATTCTCTAAGGGTCTGTTTGGAATAAGGTTTTTAGAGGGGAGGACTTTGGAGGGCTAAGTCTATATATATATTTGATATTTTAAAAAATTAAAAGATTGTCATGATTAATGACCATATGGTAGTTCAATCACACTTAATTGATTTCATAAAAACATTTTATAGTATAAGTGATTTGACAAAGAAAATTAAGTCCTCCCTTCCTAAACCGTCCATCCAAACACACCATAAGAAAATACGAAAGAGAAAAATTAGGATGGTTGATTGTTGAAATTTCCATCTAAATCTCCTTTTATATGAAAGAAATTAGTAGAGATACGAAGAGTCTCACAATTATCCAAACATCTTGGATCATCACTCAACAAACATTTGCATTCAAGTGCTAAAAGTATAGGCTCAATACTTGGCACATGAAGGTCAATCATCAAGTCCCTCTAAGGGTGTGTTTGGTTCAGCTTTGGATAGAATTGATTCTGACAGAATTGATTCTGATAGAATTGATTTTGAGAGAATTAATTTATGTTTGGATACAATAACTTAGAATTGATTAAACAAAATGAATGTTGTTTGCATAGTTTTGATCAAAATTGCTTTTGAATGTATAATTACTAAGATGGACATAGCTAAATAAAAATAAATGTACATAATAGATGAATGTATGTGCAGATCAATACTAAATGTATATATATTATTTAATGTAAATAAATAATTTTTCCTATATATTAATTTAAAAAATAATAAATATGATCGTAAACCAAATATTTTTGACAAAATATTTGTTCTATGTATTTTATATTTTTTGATAAAATATATTTAAATTAAATAATAATAGAGTTTTTTAAAGAAAATAATAATAGAGATGGTTGGCAAAAATGATAAAATGTAACGTAAAAGAAAAAAAAATACAGCAAATCTGAATGGAATACCGTAAAAAAAAAAAAAAAAAACTTGGTAACTCATGTTCATAAATATTTTATGGGGCTAATTTGGTTCGTTAAATTTTTTGATTAAATTTGGTTCCTCAAATTAAATACAAAAAAATAAAAAAAAAATGATAAAGGACAATAAAGGAAAATAATGGGTTGTAATAATCAAAATATAAAATTTAATGGATAATTGATTCTAGTTAACTCAAAAGATAGGAATTGTAGCTTCATCCAGAATTGCTTTTGGAGGGTAAAAGCAATTCTGAAAAGCCAAACCAAACATGATTGAAAACTCAATTTTCACTTTTGAGGTGTTGTAGAAGTGCTTCTTGCTAGAAAGAAGCCAAACCAAACACACACTAAGTCACGTCCCCGATGATAGGAGCCATAATGATCACATCAATGTTAATTGCTTTGCCGTGACATATGTCCAAAAGTTCTAACACATACATGACTTCCTCAACACGTTTCTCCTCGAGGATTCTCTCATCAAATTCCCTTACTATCAACCCAACAATATAAAATTTTAGGCCAAATACCTCCCTGGGTCCTTTAAGTTTCACGTTTGTTTCAGATAGGTCCTTTAAGTTTCTAAGGTTTCAGATAGGTCATTTAAGTTTCGAGTTTGTTTCAGATAGGTCCTTTAAGTTTCTAAGGTTTCAAATAGGTCATTTAAGTTTCGAGTTTGTTTCAGATAGGTCATTTAAGTTTCTAACGGACATATCAACTTTGGCTTAACGGAGGTTGATAGAAAAGACTTATCTCAAACAAACTCGAAACTTAAAGAACCTATTTGAAACCTTAGAAACTTAAAGGACCTATCTGAAACAAACTCGAAACTTAAAGGACCTATCTAAAACCTTATAAACTTAAAGGATCTATCTGAAACAAACATGAAACTTAAAGGACCCGAGGAGGTATTTGGCCAAAATTTTACCTGACAAGTTCCAATTAAGACCAAAACACTCACAACGTTGACAAAATGTCCAACGGGGACACTTCTTATTCTCGACACTTTGAGCAAAAGTTAAAACATTTCTGTCTGAACAAAGGATTATTGTAATACTCTATTTCTATTAAAGCGATAAATCACGCGAATATAATAAATATTCAAGAAATAGACGTCACGTCTTCAAATAATTCTCAGTTGACATGCATAAAAATTTCAACAATAAAACATTACAGCGGAAATATAGCATACACCTCAAGTAGCCATGTCATCAACTCATAAAATACATCCAAATAATATTCAAATCCCGACATATGGGCAGAATCACCACAACATAAGTAAGTTCAGAATAATAAAACGACAGACACCTAATAAGAGCTTAAACTAAGACTCTAACTGAAAGAAAACGGAGGAAGCTCCCGTTATTCTCAAGCAACTCACCAAGCAAGCAATCAAACTAATCATGCATGCTGTCTACCCACTCATACAAATAGGTAGGCGGTCCACCACAGACCGCTGGGGGTTAGCTTCACATCAATCATAATCAGATAATATAAGCAGGAATGATCAATAGATATAAGATTATATGATTCATAATAAACATCAACGAGTACACCTCTTCACATATTCACCGAATTATCACCAACCAATTCCAACAAGTATATGATCAATCACAATTATTCACCAAGTACGCAATACACCAAGCACATAATTCACACTAAGTACACAAGCAATTATGACTCATTTCAACTTCATGCAATGCGCCTAGACACGACACCTATATGCATGTGGTACCAAATCACCTCCGAGGTCGTCACCCCTGATGTCAACTGAACATCATAAACAACCCGAATAATTAACTCGAATAATTGAATACAATGTATTATACAACATGTTATGATGCATGAACATATGACTCAATCGACAACAATGCATGTGTTCACACAACTTCGACAATCAACACCAACATTATTCATTACATGCTTACACCAACAATTCAACACCAATAGCATGTAAGATAATTCACCAACAACATATATGCACATCAACATATATAAACACCAACAACATCACCATAATAATTCAACAACTTCATAAAATCCTCACAATTCAAGTAAAGGAGAAAATACACCATACTATGATAAACATTATATTCAACACCCATCAATCATTCATACCTCTTCATTTATTCATGTCAACTATTCATAAAAGACTTTCAAGGTAATTGGGCTTAACTATTAAATTCCACCAAGTTCGTCTCATATTTCACAACTTTAAAACAATTGAGACAATTGAATCAAAACTAAGCAAACAAACTCTAGTGCCTCAACTATGTATACACTTAAATCACAATTGTGTGCAGTTGCATATACATGTGTGTTTCACCGGCCAACTGCGATTAAACGCCAATTAACAATTTTCGGCTCAAAACAAAGTTATCTACACATAAATGAAAATCAATTATAAACCAAGGTAGAATCAAGCTATGACACTCTTAGAAGCTTAACTATACATTGATTCAATAGGGTTAGGTGTTTGGAATCCATTGGCATGCGTAAAAGTTCACAAAAACACGAAAAAACTAAGTTTCGGGGTTCTGCAAAACTGACACGGTCGCGTCAACCCTTAAAGGCGATCATGACACGGTCGCGTCATCTAGACACACGGTCGGGTCAACCCTTACAGGCGATCATGACACGGTCGGGTCACCTAGACACACGGTCGTGTCACCTCACCATTATAGCAAAATGCATTTTTACGTTTTCACGCATAAAATCTCGTTTTTGAATCCAATTTCAATTCTGTTTTCGCCAATGCATTCCTAACACTTAGACCATACAAACTACACTTGAAAGCTTGACATTTCAACATTAAAACAACTTAATCATCCTCATCCCAAAAATCATTTTCCAAAACCTCACATAATCACTTAATTACAACAACGCTTAAACGCCAACATTTCACACGAAAAACCCATTTTCTCCCAAACGACTCGACTAACATAACCACAACATGAAAACAAAAATTCTACTAAGTTCAATTCATCCAATAACCTCAAAAATTCAGTCAACAACCTCATATAACAAAAGTTCATTTTGGTCCTTCACATGAACAACTTAGCACAAACTTCACAAATTCAAACAACAACTTCACAAAATGGACTACCCATGGTACCAATCGACAACAACAACATATCTAATTCAACAACAACTTCGTTTAACATGAATTCATCACAAATCATCAACAACACCACTAATTTATACCAATTTGAGCAAAATCAACAAAGTATACATATAAACATATATTGAGCATGTAGTTTCATCATCAACAACTTGATTATCAACAAATTAACATACCCAAACAATTCATCAAATTAAGAGCACAAATTTCCACAACTAAGCTTAAAATAATCACTTATTCAAATAAGCACTTCAGCATGGAATTAGGGGAAGGAATTAAACTAAGAGATTATGGTTGAATTCTAACCCCCTTACCTTAATCTTCAAGAATCCTAGCCTTAGCTTCGACTTAGCTCCTAGAATCCTCAATCCCTTCTTAATCTTCAAGTTTTTTCTCTTATAACCCTTTTTATTCTCTTCCTCTAGCTTTCTCTCTCTACCTCTTTCTAAGATTGTGAAATGAATGCTCTAACCCTAATTCCTCTTAAGTTATGGGTTTATAAAGACACACCACTAATGGGTCTAACCCTCAAAATGTTTTATGGGTTCATAGGTCTAATTAATCCATTCCACAAGTTTCTACTCACTTACGATAAAAATGACGAGTAAACACCGACTCTTAATTAATTACCACAACTCATTAACAACTAAATAAAAATAATGGTTCCCACTTAAAACACTAAAAATAATCCGAAATCCGAAATTACTAAAATACCTTTGCTCACCAAATTACTAAAATACCCTTCTAACACAAAAACCCACGAAAATACACCCAAGGATAAATAATCACACACAAACACATATAAACACATATTAAACAAATAAAATTAAAACTAACAAAAAATCGGACTGTTACAGTTATCACCAGATTATCGTCATCATTAACGCACTTAGAGACCCATCTCAAAATAATCCTCCTCAGACTATCAATGAAAACATAATTGGACATTTAACCCGCCACACTCTCCTTGTACAACACATTACATAGTCACCACTACTAACTTTGGACGGACGAGTTGGAGGGCAACTATTCTGTACTGACCCAAGACCCATAAGGTAGAGAAAACAAAGGTCTAATCATATTCTTCACAACCTTGGATCCTCCCCATTATGTAACGTCGCAATGGCTATTAATAGTTACCGAAGCCAAGCACATTCATGAGCGTTGTCCATAACAAACCACCCATTACTCCCCCAATGAATCCCCTTTGTTGCTTATAAAATACATCCTTCACTACAATACAAGGTACTCACTCTCTCCCACTTGGTAAATCTCACTTTTTACTCTCTTAATGATTATAACGTCACATTTTCTGCATGTATGACCCTCCAACATCCATCTTAACGGACGGTGTTTCAGCTCGACTTATCAATCTCTCTACATTAGATCAATATATTTTTTATTCACTCTCTTAAAGAGTCTCACAAATACTTATGTCAGTATATATATTTAATTAAGTCATTACAAACAAGTCTATGGTAATTGGCAAGAAATCTACAATTGACTGTTCACAAAGAAGTTAGTTTTATTTTTCATATTATAAGCCTAGAGCAAACTATTGCAAGTCGTAGCAGCCCTTGATCAATTCCAATTTCCATGTGTAGAAAGTAGAAACAAAATTAGATTTGCCTAGCCTACCGAACTGATAAGTCACAACATTTTCCTGACTTTGTCTCATTCTTCCTTATAGTGAGAGTTGTTCTCTGTCTCTGTCTTATGGGTCTAGTCTTGTTCGTGTTGTACTAGTTTTGATTATAACTTACTTGCACTAATTTGAGAGGTTTATGCAAAGTCCCAAACTATACGGAATCAAAATACACACATCAACCACTGAATTTTGAAACCCATATTTTTGCCGAATTTTGAAGCAAGAGAATCATAAGAAAACAAATATTAGTAATGGAAGTACGCGTCATCAGAAATTCATATAATTATGTTCTTTTGTTTTCAAATCCAATTTCAACGGTCGATGTGACAAAGAACCTCTTGAATTAATACGTTTCCCATATCATACATAATTGATAGAGAATCAAATGAATGATCGTGTAAGCGTGGCTACAACATAAATTCTATTTTTTGAAATTATTAGGACATAGATTATTGTCATGGATTTATTGTAATTTGTCTTCAAGATGGTAGTCATTTTCAATATATGAAAATATGAAGCCACTTTGTCATAAGTTGTGTGTCCTGCGTTAATATACGTTCGCACGATATTGCCTTTTATTGATCAATCTTAAAATTAATATATTAATCAATCATCAGTTACATTATTGTACATCATATCTCATAAATATAATTAAGTCAAATAAGATGCAAAGATAAATAATTTAAGCATAAAATACTAGATATATCAAACACTAGTGAAGTTACAAACTCTTTTTGAGCGAACACTACTCAAATTACTAGCGTCAGTGATTTCTAATATATTTATTTTGTTGGGTTAGACCAAGAAGTTAGCTTATAGTTTAAAGCAAATAGTTTATAAGTTCGTCTGATAAAAAAGTTTCGTTTGATAACAATAATTTCGTCTGATAAAAAAATTATGTTTAGTAACAGTCTATTTATAACGAGTTTATAACTTATTTTGAGAGTTTTTAGCTTATTTTTCAAACGTGCTATTTCAAATAGCGTTTTAGTTTATAACTTATTATCTTTTTTTTTCATTTTTACCCTTATTATTTTAACTAAAATTCATATTTACTCTTTATAATTTATTATACTTTAAAACTAAAAGAACGTTACTGTTAAGGTGTAATTTTATTTTTTTTTGTCAAGTGTACGGCGTATTTTTTATATTTCAAGTATGCATGCTTCTATTTAACACTCGTTGAATATATTGTAGTGCAACGGCACCATTTCATTTCAACTATTGACACATACCATTTTTTATTTTTCCTAACTTTTGAAAAAAAGTTCAATTTTCTAGGTATCTACTGAATACTTATTTTAGTTTTTATTTTTTGTTGTTATTCTTTTAACACATTTTTTTTTATCTTATCAATGATTATTTTTTACTTTGTTTTTAGAATAAAATGTTATACTTTAATCATTCATAAAGTATAAAAATTTAATGAAATAGACTTAAAACATTTTTTTAGCAAAATATATATATATATATATATATATATATATATATATATATATTGATTATATTAATAAATTGAAATGACTAAATATCTTTAATATTAATTGGTATAGATTGTATTATAAACTCTTAAAAAATTATTAAGAATAAAAAATGTCTTTCGCATATCAATTTACATTTATTAGTTAGTTGAACATGTAATTTTACCAAACACTTAAATTAGCTTATCAGATACCAGTCAACAATCATCGGTTATAAGCTATCACCGATCACTCAATAATCATCAACTATCAATTATAACATATAAACTATTAGATATTCGCTATTTTTATCAAACAAAGTCTATAAATTATCGAGTAGCTACATTTTTATTTTGGATTTTAAGTTCAGTTTGGTAAGAAATAGTCAATAACAAGTGAAAAGGTTGATAGCAAACATTAAATGAACTTGTTGATAGAAGATGGCAAATAAGCTAGTTGATACTCCAATAATTCTGTTTTTACAAAATCTGAATTAAACCAATGAACAACATGTTAGTTAGGTTCGATTCAATTGGTTTGAGATTTGTCAAAAATATAGAAATTCATTTTAAGATGTCTAAAAAAAACAAACCCTCTCTCTCTTAGTCTCTCTCCAATTTTTATAGATTTTTTTTATACTTTTAAAACAAATAACATAATCTAAAGTGATAAAAAAAAATATATAATAACAAAAAATTACATGAATACAACATATTTTATCAGGACAAACAACACTATTATTATAGTGTAATGCACCAAGAGTCAATGACACCAAAGTAAGACTCATTATCAATTGTCGTCAAAGATTTTGTTGAGTATAAAAAATCTTAAATCAAACTTCTGACATCGGGGATAATGGTAAAATAATTTATCAACTAAAATTACCTATTTGAAACTTAATGATTAATTTAGAAATTCTATCAAACTAAAAAGACCTAATTAAAACTTTTGAAACTTAAAAACTAACTTGGTAATTATGTCAAACTAAAAAGATCAAAAGTGGTATTTGACCATTTATTTAATGTGTTTAGTTCTTTTTTTTTGGGTACAAAAATGTGTTTAGTTCTATTATTGTTAAAACCAAAACTGAAAAAAATTAAATATAAAGTTTATAGAGAAGACACCCCTTACTCACCGTACAAGTCTTTTTGTAAGAATGAGTTTGATCCGTTATAAAAATCTTATATAATATTATATTTAAATTATTTGAGTCATCCACTATTTATATTTATACGTGAAATCCTATAAAAAAGAGTGTGATGAGATATATCGTAAAAACTAAGTTCCAAGTCTCACCTTACACACAAGAATAAAATCTCAATGTTATTTTTTGTAGCATAAAATCTCAATATTATTTTTTTGAAGAATAAAATCTCAATATCAACCGACCACGTGTTGGAGTAAAATTTATATTTCAACTTTGCTATTGAAAGATAACTCAATCGTTTCGTTTGTCGCCAATACCAAATGTCGGTAAAATGACTAGAAGGAAATCCAAAACACATTTCTTACGGGGCCATCAAAGTTGTTGACTACTTTTGTTCCTCTATTTTTTTTTTTAAATATAATAAAGTTTTAGTCCCTCTCTTTTAAAAATTAGTTTTTTCGCCCCTATTTTTAACCTTTTTGGAATTTTGTTCAATTTTTTGATGATGTAATCTATTTATTTATGATATGATAACACTTATTAAACACATTATTATAAAAATGTATATTTAGTGCTGCATAATAAACGTTGTCATGTCATAATGAATAAACAATATCATTAAAATTGATTAAAAACGAGATGAAAGACTAAATTTTTGAAAAATGCTAAATAGAGGCATTAAAAAAACAATCTTTTAAAATTGGGTGACCAAAACCCTTTTTTTTTTTTTTTAAAATAGAAGGATAAAAAATGCTTTTAAACCAAACATTTTCTTTTCTTAACACTTAAATGGACAAATTGGTGTGTTACTAACATTTGCTATAATTGTTGGTAATATTTTTTTTATCATATATGCTTAGTCCTACCGTCCTGCGTATTTGCCGGTGAAAAACTTTAGTGGTATTTTAACCGCCATTTTTGGCAACTACCGTTAAATTGCCAGACCCATTTCTAGTATTTTATGAGACTTAGGCAAAGTTTAAGAAAAATACACCATTATATAATAGATCAATTTTTTTATTTATTTATAAAAGATGAATGAGATATGCGTTAATTATGTCAGTCACCATAATACGGTGTTTTGAAATCCTAACTACGTTGTCAAATGCATTTTGTCTTATATATTTTTAATAAAAAATAATAAAAATACAACAAAAAAAAAGGGCGGGACTAGCCAAACCTAAAAAAGCTAAGTAAAATGATAGTAGACATACCAAACCTTATATAAGTTTCATGATCTGATAATTCTATTGATTTACTACCTCTAAAATTTCTCAAAGAGCTTCTTTATCTTTCGTCACCATAAATTCATAATAGTATAAAATACACTTCACTTGTACCAGCAACATGAAAACCTTTTATCATTTGTCAATAGAATATGATATGTTTTTTTTTATCAAAAATCGCACAAAACCAAATTTGACGTCCTAAACATAAAACTTTATGATGAAAGTCGTATTCTATTATGAAATCTAAATACAAATTCAGGTTAGCTTTAATTTGAATCACCAAAATACATTCTTAAAATAAAAATAAATAAACAAACTTGGTCTCTGAGAAGGAGTAAATAATTTTCGTTTCACGCGTTGCTTCTGCAACTTAGGTTTTAGTTCTAAGTTTTAAGTCTTAGCTAATGAAATGTTGGGGGTGAAAATGAAAGCGTTGGATTTGGGGTGTGAAAATAAAATGCTGCCAACACCTAATCTTCTGTCGTTAACTATAAAGTGTCTCAATTTGGTCCCATAAATCTTCTGTCGTTACTTCTTTTGGTCCTCTCCGTTAGTTTTTAACAATAAATGCCTAAGATGAACCAACTTTATAGGTGGTCCACCATAGACCTCATAAATCTTTCTAAATCTAACCATGTGATGTTTTTGCCAAAAATAAAACCGTTTGATCTTGAAGGTCTATTGAAATTAATAGTAGATCACCAACACCTAATTATTTATCTTTCTTCATCTTCTTCTCCTTCTCTTCTTCATCACTTTCATCATCATCTTCATCAACTCCATCAAACAAACTCAGAATTTTATTTTATTTTGCACAAAACCATCAAATTCCATAAACCTCAAATCATAAATCCAGAAACTTTTAATCCAAAAATCATCACCTCCTTCTTAAAAAAAAAAGACATCACGGAAACTTCCTAAATCTCATAAACTTCAAAATCAAAAACCATACTAGAAGCTTCCACCGACGTCACCACAATCCTCACCGAACTCTTCTCATTCTTCTGCCGAAACTAACACATCGTTGTTGCTTCAAATCTGGGTTTGCAATTTCATCATCAACCAAACCAAATCCACCCGTCATCAAAACAAAGACTCGCCTGAAAGCTTTCACCTGTAAACAACTTAGCAGTTTTAATCTCCTAAAAGCTTCAACCTTTACCATTTTCTTCACCCAAAGTCACAATTTTTTGTCATAAGATTTTTTTTTTTAAAATTCTTTGAAGGAAAAAAAAGTCTAATTTGGAACCAATTGTAAAAGAAAAAGCCATACTTGTATTTTTCTCTTGTTGATGTCGTGCTTTTATCTACTGGTGCTTGTTTTTCACTGCTATTTGGTATTGTGCATCATGGGCTTTGTAATTTGGTATTGCTGCCGTGTTTTTCACTTCTTGTGTGTGGCTTTCAATAAATACGTTGTTGTTAAAAAACATGAATTAATTTGTAGCTCTCGTAATAAATTGGGGGTGGTGATGGGAGGGAGGAGATGATAATAATTCAGGGATATATGAGTCTTTGAAAGATGAAGAAGAAGAAATGAAAATTGAAATGTAAAAAAATGAATTTGAGTTTATTTATCTTTTTTTTCTTCTGGGTTTTAAGATAGATGAAAGTGTTTGAATATATGATGAATTTTGGATGAATATGAAGAAGTGGTAAAAGGAAGAAGATGAAGAGAGGGAAAAAATTATGTGGTGTTGGTTCACTGTTGTATATAATGGACCAGCAATCTAATGGTTGAAATCATATCAGAGATGTTAGACATTAAAAAATTAGCGGAGAGGACCAAAATAGGTAACGACAGAAGATTTATGAGACCAAATTGAGACACTTTATATTTAAGGGACCAAAATGAAAACCAAAAATAAGTTAAGGGACAAAACATATATTAAGCCTAATAATTATTAAACAACTAATTTCTTGGTTTTGGTTAGAGAGTTTTGGGAAGATTTTGATTTGTTACCCGCTCAATGTCTGAGCCCCCTCTCTATTTTTTCTTGTGTTTATTTCTTTATAGTTCCACATTGTTTTCCACCCTCTATTGTAACTAAATTCAATTTATTTTTCTATTTGGCCTCTAAAGGACTCTAAACATCTAGTTTTTTAGTAGAGTAAGAATGAGGAGGGTATGAAAATCACCCCAGTACTTTGTACTGTGACCCCTTTCTTTTGATGTCTCACACGACTAACCTAGAGGATGGTAGATCAATAGCAGTGTGTTACTGCTAGAAGAGAGAGTGAAAATAAGGGAGACAGAAAAAACAGATGACATGAACCTCATTAGTGATGTGGTATACTTATACATGTGGATGTATAAACGAGTTTATGATTTATGAGTCACTTAATTTGCCAAATGAGCATGTATAATAAAGATTATTAACTTAAACGAACAAAACTTTCATAAAATGAACAATTCACTTTAACGAATAAAATGGAATTTTTTTTTAATATGGATCACCTTTATAAGTTGTCTGATGTAGACTAATACTTAAAAAATGTTTAAAATTTAAACGACGAAAGATGTTGTCTTTTGGTAGTAGATGTTAATGTTTCTTTTCATTTTTACAATTGAAATACTTAATGACTTAAATGATATCGTTTATATTAAAAAAAAAGGAAAATGAATATATAGTTCATATTAAAACATCAGTTAAGTCACCGTCTCAGTTGTAAATATAAGAAGAATCATAATTTTTTTTGCTTGATTGATCATTAAAACATCGAATACAATAGAAATTTTGTCACATTTCACATATTACAAATAAATTGGTTCTCAAAGCTCCAATTCTAAGAAAATTTGTAAGATCACATAAATCTACACATAAAAAGTACATAGTGATACAAGAGGGGTGCAAATAAAAGGGTGTCAACCCATATTTTCTCAATGCGATGATTTTCATCACATTGCCTTGCCACTAAAACCTTCTGTTTCATGATATTGCAAGGTGCTTCCAAATGTTGCTTCCCTCAATTATTGCCATCATCTTATTTTATTGTTTCATTTTTTAAAATTATGAACCGCAGTAGCAAATTCGTGGCAGATAAAATTTACACACAATCATTAGTAATCACCCAACAATGCATGGTCAAACAAACACTTTGCTTCAAAAACAATTCTCATCCTCCAAAATTTAGTTTGTTGTCACAACCATTCTCATCCTCAACAATTATGCTATAAGAACCTGAATTATTAATTTTTGACAATAAGTTTTACATATTTACAGGTTTTGTCCCCAGGCTGTCAAAGCTTGTAAAAATAATGTATTGGTTGTCCATGTATTTCTCTCTTTCGAGTAAGATATTCCATGATGTGTATCTTTGATAAAGATTTTTTTTAAGAAGTTAAATTAATCCACCTAAATTGACATCGAAGATAATCGAACTTGAGACCTCGAGAAAGACCACATTTCCAGGTCCCAAGTCAATATCAGAACAACGCAAGTGGATTTTTCTTTGATAAAGACTTGAGAAACATCATCAACACTCTAAACAAAGTCATTAGGCACTAAGAGACATCCAGTTTATGACATATTGCGGATGTAGGATGTCATTTAGAAATGGATAAAAAAAAATGGAGGATGCCATTCACAAATAGATACAACAAATAATAAAATGTGAGTCCTGCCACTAAGTGAGTTTCACAATTATTAATTATTTTTTCAAAACTTTGTGTGTATTTATTTCAAATGGAAAAAATGGAGAAGCACGTGATAAAGATGATCTTGACTCCATATTTTGAACTTACTACTTATAAACTCGGATCTTAACCCATAAAGGACATTTTTCATAATTAATTTTTCTGTCAGAGCTTATAACTTATTTTTACCGACTTATAGCTTATTAATTCAACAACTTGTAGTTAGCGGAGTTCATTATGAATTGCTTGGTTCACTTCATTTTCATATTCATGAATCTATAGATCATTCTACCCATGCAAACAAAATCAAATTTACAAACACAACATGCGAGCAATAAGAACACTTTCATCCGAAAACAACAAACGAATTCTCACAACCTTGTACAACAATCTCCAAACACCTCGGAACCCACATTCCCCTCTTCGTTTCCTCAAAATCCTCGAAACTCATCATCAACGATTCCTTCACTCACATCATGATTCACCACCACAAGCTTCATTTATCCAAAACCTTCTCAAATTCCGCAGAGACAAACCCACAGAACAAATCGAACGTGCTCTTAACCTCACCGGAATCCACCCCGACAACAACCTCGTCCTCGAAGTTTTGCAACGGCATCGTTCCGATTGGAAACCAGCGTTTATATTCTTCAAATGGGTCACCAAAACCAACAACTACACACCCAGTTGCGAAGTGTACAACGAGATTATCAACATCCTTGGTAAAATGAAGTGTTTCGAAGAGTTACACCAAGTGCTCGACGAA
Source organism: Medicago lupulina (assembly GCA_958299785.1). Taxonomy (NCBI): domain Eukaryota; kingdom Viridiplantae; phylum Streptophyta; class Magnoliopsida; order Fabales; family Fabaceae; genus Medicago; species Medicago lupulina. The sequence goes on from OY283139.1 coordinate 78,418,174, forward strand.
ATGTCGCAAAGAAAAGAATTTATCAACGAAGAAACATTTTCCATTTTAATTCGTAGGTTTGTGGCTGCACATAAATTGGAGGAAGCTATTAATATTTTCTACAGAAGGGTAGAGTTTGGATTGGATAATGAGCTTGATTCGGAAGCTTTTCGGACTCTTTTGATGTGGATGTGTAGGTACAAGCATGTTGAAGAAGCTGAAACTTTGTTTCATAGGTATTTGAATAAGTTTGGGTTTTGTCGTGATATAAAGACGTGGAACGTGATTCTTAATGGTTGGTGTGTTTTGGGGAATACACATGAAGCGAAGAGGTTATGGAAAGATATAATAGCGTATAAATGTAAGCCTGATGTTTTCACATATGCAACTTTTATTAAGGCGATGACCAAGAAAGGGAAATTGGGAACTGCTTTGAAGTTGTTTAATGGAATGTGGAAAGATGAGAGTTGTAAACCTAATGTTGTGATATGCAATTGTGTGATTGATGGTCTTTGTTTCAAGAAGAGGATTCCTGAGGCATTGCAGGTTTTTCATGACATGAAGGAACGAGGTTGTTTACCGAATGTAGCTACTTATAATTCGTTGATTAAGCATCTTTGTAAGATAAGGCGAATGGAAAAGGTTTATGAATTGGTAGAAGATATGAAGAGGAGGAGCGGGGATTGTTTGCCTAATGGTGTTACTTATAGTTACTTGCTACAGTCGTTGAAGGCACCGGAAGAAGTTCCCACAGTTTTGGAGAGGATGGAGAGAAATGGATGTGCAATGAGCGATGATATCTGCAATTTGGTCTTGAGATTGTATATGAAATGGGATGATCTTGATGGATTGAGAAAAACATGGGATGAAATGGAGAGGAATGGATTGGGACCGGACCGACGATCGTATACCATTATGATTCACGGACACTATGAAAATGGGAGGACAAAGGATGCTATGCGTTACTTCCGGGAGATGACATCTAAAGGGATAGTGCCGGAGCCAAGAACTGAGAAACTAGTGATTTCCATGAACGGTCAGTTGAAGGAGAGAACAGAAAAACAAGGAGTTGAAGTAGAGGCATCTAATGTTTGAGGTATTGGAATGTTGGTCCAATTGAAAGAGTTGTTCAATGTTTTATGCATATTTGTAGTTATAATTGGCAGCTAGAGTTTTGTTTGAACTACATTTAGACGATCTAGAATTTGCTAGGACTTGAAACATGGGTAAAGCATCAGAGTGGGAAACAATTGTAGCCTCCAATATATATACCCTGAAACATTAATCGTGCATGTTCATTTAACATCAATAGTTATTATTATTGTTTTGTTGAAAAAAAAAACCGGTCAAAATACTTGATCAATGATTAAACAATAAGTTACCTATTAAACACCCTGCCCCCCCCCCCCCCCCCCCCCACCCCACCCCACCACTTGCACCGTCTCACAGTAGCGCATCTATTTGACGGTGACACAAACTCATGGAACATGTACTTGATTTCGGTTATTTCCAATGCAAAAGATGCTGCAGCTATCTTGCGAATTCCCCTTCAAACTCGAGATAACACGGATTCTACTATTTGGTACTTAACTAACGCATGCTGGTAATTGCCTCTGCATTTTGGTACTTAACGCATGATGGTAATTGCCTGCATGGAGCAGGCCTGTGCATGATAATCAAGCTCCAATTGAAGGGAACTGGTCTCTAATATGGGAGCTTCCTATTCCATCAAAGGTGAAGCATTTCTTCTGGAGGATGGCTCGGGATTACCTACTGCATCGTGTAAACCTCCTGCATCGAGGAGTACCTTGTTCTTCAACCTGTGCTAGGTGCACATTTTATTCAGCTGTGAACAAGCAACACAGTGCTGACAGGAACTCAAGTTATGGGATCTCCCGCAAGTGCATGATTTCACAAGTCTCTCTTTTTAAGTTTTTTAGTATGATCATGGCAGATGTGAATCTGTCTTTTGGACAAAACCAAATGAAGGATACTTTAATAGTAATATCTAGACTGCTAATTTTATGAATGAGTCACAAGATGGGATTTGGAATTTGCTTTCGAGGATTTCATGGAGAATTTATCATAGTCCATTCATCTTCGACAAATGCTCAATACTCGGTTGTAGAAGATGAGGTCTATGCTATCCTTCTTTCTCTCCAGATTGCTGAAAATCTGGGCTTCACTCATGTCTGCTTTGAATCAGATAGCAAAGTAATTGTGGATGCTATTAAGGATTCCAGATGCTACAATAATGAGTTCGGCAATTGTGTGAACAAGTGTCTCGAAATTATAGCTGCTCATAGTGATTATTAACTAGCTTTTGTTACGAGACAAGTTAATAGAGTTGCTCACAACTTAGCTAGAGCAATAATATTAAAGTTTAGCCCCATGTTTTTTACTCTTTGCCCATGTGTATTTCTTCTCTAATTCATGATGAAATGCCATAATCCTACTGAATTAAAATTTGTTATATAACATATTGATAATTGATAATGTTATACATTTATAATCAATAAAGTATAACACTAACATATACTACTTCGGACTCTGTTATAAACAAAAAAAATTGCATTCATTTGTTGGACTCAAAATATAACAATAAGTCAATAACATATCTACTTCAGACTCTATTATAAACTAAACGAAAATGCATTCATTTGTTGGACTCCAAATATAACAATAAGATTATACTATTTCAGACCAATTACAAACAAAAAAAATGCATTCTTATTATTTATACCAAAAAAAAAAAGCATTCATTTGTTGGACTCAAATATAAACAAATGCCAACTAATCTATTTACATTTAATTTTATTACTCTAAAAATACCCTTACATTAATTCTTAATGTTGTGAGGGGATGACCATTATAATTAGGATTAGGTTAGTAAATGCATTTTTCTATATTCTTTTAGGGCTATTTAACACACACCCCTCACACTTAGGATTGAACATTTAGAGCATGACGTGAGTGGCCGATATTAAAAATCTAATAGCAGATGAACTAACAAATTTTGATAGACTATGATACCATATTAAAATTTAAGTTAGGCCTCAAACTTGTACAATCGACTTGTAAGATGACTAGTGTATTTACTACATATAAATCCATGATCAGGGAAACATTTTTAGAATTGTACATTCAGACATACAAATTATTCGGAAAGATATTTAAAATGACATTAAATTAGTGATTTTTATGAATACATCTGAGTGCGACAAAAAAATTTCTTTTGAGTTTTCCATTCTTAAGTCTATATCTACTAATGGTATAAAACTTGATTGTAGAACACAATAGCAATTCCTCAACGGAGTCGGCCCAAACTGTAGGGCCCTTGCAAGGTTCTTAAAGTAAGGGTTTTTGAGCAAGCAAGACCTCCCTAACAAGGTCCCTAATTTGTACTATGAGGATTGCTCTTAAGACACTTAACAATTGCTCATACTTCAAACGGTAATTAACTACCGATAAAAGTGTTTTAAGTGTTTGTTTAGTGGTTAGTTGATTCCCCAACATATACCTATTCAACCATTTTATACCAAGGACTTTTCAAAGCAACTCACCTCTATAAAATTAATCTCGGCTTAGTGGACCATGTATTTCAGTAATGAAAAACATCCCCAAAGCATGGGGCCTAATGGTGTGTTTGGTATAGAAGAGAAGTTGTGAAGAGAGAAATAGATAAGAGAGAGTTTGAGAAGAGAGAAAAAGGTAAGAAATAGAGTAGATTTGATAGATTGTTTGGTAGAAAAGAAATAGATAAGAAATAGAGAAGAAAGAAATGTTGATTATATTGAAAAGTACAAAAATACCCTTGGATTAAAAATCTCACGTAAAAATGATTTAAGTAATTCAATTAGTACTTTATATAATTTTGAGTACATTAAATAATTATATTACTTTATCCTTTAAAAACAATTATATTACTTTAACTCATTATTAGATTAATTAATTAATTATTAAATGAAGTAATTCAATTATTTCAATTTTAATTGAGTGGGCTAATTTTCTTTCAAAAAAAATTGAGTGGACTAATTTAATAGTTTAATTTTTAAGATCAACTCAAATATACAAGTAAAAAAAGAAGTGAAACCGACCTAGCCAATGCATTTCTCTCGTCAGTGCATCTTGACATTTCCTTCATTTATCTACCAACATACAATTGTTTTTAAATTAGAAATTTCACTCAAAATTGAGCATAACAATTGTTGAAGATCTTTTTCTTTTCCTTAAAAAATGAGCATCACTGAATATTTCTTCTCCATCTCAGATCTGTGTTGTTTTGGTAGAGCAAAGTTTTGGAACAGAGCACTACAATGGTTGAAGACAAGGGCAAAGTTGGAATTGTAAAAAAGCCATGCTTTCTCTCCCACTTTCTTCGCATAGATGGGGAGACCAAAATTTGAGTGGGTCCCACGCAAAATCAATCTCTCTCTCCAATTTCTCAGCTACACCAAACTGCAGAAATTGCATGTTTCTCTCCTAACTCTCTCGTCCCCTTCTCTCTCGTCTCTATTTCACCTCTACCAAACAGACCCTAAAGGATTAAGGTACTTTAATTGGTCGATTAAACATAGTATTTGGTTGAGTAGCATCAAGCCTAAAGGGTGAAGTCGCTCTAGCTAGTCGAGTAACCATAATATTTGATATTGAGCATAATGCATGCGTACTTAGGCGTGTAAAGAGTCAATTTGGTGTTTTGGAGCAAAAATCTAAATCAATTGAAGGTACTCCATTCATTTTTAAATTATACACATGTGGCATTTTTATAATAGACATTATTTATATAACTTATTTTAATCATATTTTTTAACTAATATAAAAATACAAATGTTAACATGTAAGATGTTATTTAATTTGTCTCAATAAATATTTTTAAAATATTAAGCTTTTATAATTTTTTACTATAGGTAATTAAAAATATTAACAATCAAATTTATGTTTTAACATATGTGAATTGGTTGACTGTAATGCAACATGTATTTAAAAACTAAAGAGCAGTTAATACTATTTGGTTTGATTCTTTCAACATTTTGTCATGAAATTTGAACCAAATCAAATCAATGAACATGTTGATTCACACCAATTGTGTTTTTTAATCTTAATAAAAAAATTCTATAAATTTCAAAATTTTATTTTTAATCCTCATACAAGTTTTCTCTCATTTTTAGTTGTCACAATATTTTTTTTTCCGTAAAAGTTGTTTTGGTCAATAGTTAGAGAGAGTATTAAAAGAACACATTTAAATGATTGTATACACTCTTACTCTTATCCCTGTGACCTGTCCACGTGAATATGCACCTGTATAATTGTTGTTGATAAATAATTTATTGTAAATATCTAATTTCCATAATTTATCAACAAATTCTGTCAAAAAGTCGTTATTTTGAAATAATTTTGATTTTGAAAGTATAAAATGGATTCCTAATATGGACTTTGGAGCAGTGCAGACTTGGTACCAGTCAGAGTACACCGACACACGGTAGCAAAGTAGGAGCAGCTATTCACAATCAATGTATCAAACGGCGCAAAATGACCCCACTCTGTTGCCATCCAATCTACTCCATAGTTTATTGGGACTCCCAATATTAGTACTTTATTTTAATAAATGAGTTTAATTTTTGGGTTAAATATGTTTTTAATTTTTATAGATATATTAATTTTTCGTTATAATTTCTCTAAAAAATTTCTTCAACTTTTAATCCTATAAAATTTTAAATCACTACTTTTGGTCCTTAATTTTAAGTTAAATTTTGTATTTTTTAATAAAAGAGCAAATAGTCACTTTAGTCTCTGACTTTGCACCTCGCTGTCACATAGGTCCCTGACTCATGATTAAATATAAACAGATCCCTAACTCTACACTTCCGTTATCACTTTAATATCTGCCGTTAAAAAATTTTGGTAAGTGATGATGTGGCACACTGACAAGGAGTATGACGTGTCACAAAGACTAAAGTGAAAGTAAAAAATGGTCACTTTGGTCCCTTAATCAAAAATCAATATCCTCAATTTACTGTTAGATCCCTGGTTGTGTATATTTACTGTCAATTAGGTCCCTGAATCGAAAATCAATATCATCAACTTACTGTTAGGTCCCTGACTGTGTATACTTACTGTCAGTTAGGTCTCTGACAGTAAAAACGAAATTTCACTAAGATCATTGACAAGTTGTTAGTTTACCATGCTACTTACTGACAATACTAAGATATTTGTGCTAAATACCAAAATATTATTATAACACTTATAAAAATGATTTCATAGTTTAATAACAAATGTTTCCATAACATAATTATTAAGCCATCAATGTCAACCATAGAGTAATCAAAATATTGAACCATATTTGGGCATATACTTCAACAAATCATTACATAATGATTCAGCAAAATATTAAACAAAATATTGCACCATAGTTGTGTTTATAATTTAGCAATTTCGGTACATAAATAAACTAACAAACATCACATAGCTGGCCTCGGACCCCTTGGAGTAAATCTTGAAGTTGGCATGAAAGATGTAAGCATTTGTTGTTCATTCAGACGTGCCTTCGTTATTATATCCTCAAATATGGTGCAATCTTTTGATTACTCTATGGTTGACATTAATGACTTAATAGTTATGTTATGAAAACATTTGTTATTAAACTATAGAATCATTTTTATAAGTGTTATAATAATATTTTGGTATTTAGCACATATACCTTAGTGTTGTTAGTAAGTAGCATGTTAAACTAACAACTTGTCAAGGATCTTAGTAAAATTTCGTTTTTACTGTCAGGGACCTAACTGACAGTAAGTATACACAGTCAAGGACCTAACAGTAAGTTGATGATATTGATTTTCGATTCAGGGACCTAACTGACAGTAAGTATACACAGTCAAGAATCTAACAGTAAATTGAGAATATTGATTTTTGATTCAGGGACCAAAGTGACCATTTTTTACTTGGCTAAATTATCTTTTTAGTCCTTTAACTATTTAATTAGTATCGGTTTGGTCCCCTAACTAAAATTTGATTTATTTTGGTCTCTTAACTTCTCTCCATTATATAATTTGGTCCTTTCCGTTAGTTTTAATTCAAAAACGTTAGGTTTTCTTCATTTTCTTCTGGAATTTTTCTGGGATTCTTGTTGTTGAATGTTGATAGATATGATATGAAGATGAAAAAGAGGAGAAGAAGATGAAGAAAACCTAACATTTTTGAATTTAAACTAACAGAAAGGACCAAAATGTGTAACAGAGAGAAGTTAAGGACCAGAATAAATCAAATTTTAGTTAGCGGACCAAACCGATACTACCTAAATAGTTAAAGGAAAAACCTATTTATAGGGACTAAAATGAAAAGTTGACATATTTATAGGGATTAAAAACATATTTAACTTTTAATTTTTTTTAGGCTTAAATACTCAATTGGTCTCTTAACTTGATTTCAAGTATCGGTTTCGTCCATAAGTAATAAAAGGTTTGTTTAGGTCCTTAACTTTATTTAAAGTATCAATTTGGTCTTTTATGTTAATTTAATTCAAAAAAACGTTAAGTTTTGGTCCCTTAACTTATTTAATTAGTATTAGTTTGGTCCCTAAACTTAACGTTTTTTTAACTAAATTAACATAAAAGATCAAACTGATACTTTAAATAAAGTTAAGGAACCTAAACAGACATTTTAATACTTATGGGACCAAACCGATACTTGAAATCAAGTTAATGGACCAATTGAGCATTTAAGTTTTTTTTTTTTTTTACATATATCAACCACGAATAACTATAAAGATTACTCCTTCTATTTATACACTCCCTTCCTTTCATAATACCTGTACAATTTGGATAATAATTTTGTTTCATAATACTTGTCATTTTCAAATTTCAATGCAACATTAATGTAAACTCTTTTTGTCTTTTTTACATTTTTTAAAAAATTTATTAATGTAATTAATGTGTCTATTTTGCATGAGAATATTACTAAATTGTCATTTATTTGTATGTATATTAATTTGACTTTTCATATTTTAAGATAAGTTAGTAATATTAATTAGAGTATGTTTAAAAGAAAAAATAATAATAATTGCATATAGTAATTTGAAAAAGGGTATACTTAGGGACATATTTTTAGCCAAATAATTGCTTATATATAAGGACGAAGGAAGTAATTCGTTAGTTATTGTTATTACACGCCGAAACTTAAATTTGAACTACTACCGTCCATTTTTATAGAAGTGGTTTACAAAAATCACAAATGTTAAGAAAAGTTTTTGGAGTAATAAAGTTGTCTCAAATATGTGTGACTATTACTAAATTACTTTTAATTAAATATATATTTAATGTTAGCTTTTCATATACAAGACAAATTGATACTCCTAAGTGTATATTTGGAAAAAGAGTAATCAATGCATCTAGATATTTGTATATGATCTTATATTTAGGGACAATTTTTTTTTTTTAACCTACTCCTATAAAAAATGACAGAGGGAGTATATCGGTTAAGTTAAAAAAGATTTACATGATCTCATCTAAGACTTCTTGAAGTTTAAGTGTTAACAAGATTATCTTTTCAACACTCGCTCAAATACTCTCTTTTTAATCATATGAAACATAAGTGTGACACCACTTTATATGGATCTCATTTTCAAAATGTGAGATCCGCGTTAATTTCACTCGATGAGAGAGTGTTAGAGTGAATGTTGAAAAGAGAGTGTTGTCAGCACTTCTCTTAGTTCAACTAAAATATGTTTTTGGTCCCTATAAATACGTCAACTTTTCGTTTTAATCAATCTAAAAAATTTCTTCGATTTTTATTCCCCCAAAAATTTTCCATCTTCACTTTTGGCTTCTCTTTTTAAGTAAACTCATGTAGAATTCATATTTTCATATTAAATTGTATAGATTTTTTTTTTAATATTCTAAGAATCTCTCCCAAAAAAATTTAGAATTTTTTAACAAAACATCAATTAAATATGAATTTTTATATTTTTTTTTCGGTTAAAAACACATTTAATTTATGTTTTGTTACAAAATTCAAAAAAAAATTTGAGAGAGATTTTTACAATATTCTACACAATTTCATTAAAAAATATAAAATTTGACTTAAAAATAGGGACCAAAGTAGGGATTGAAATTTTTATAGGGACTAAAAGTTGAAGGAAAATTTTAGAGGGACTAAAACAAAAACTTAGTATATTTAAAGTGACAAAAAACAAATCTAACCTTAAATTTTTTAAGTTATTGATATATTAGAATCAATTATGTGACTTTAAAATTAGTTTTGATAAAAATCAAATACTTATAATGACTATGATTGTCAGCACTATGATTTTTTAAGTTATATGAATTTCTTTAATAAAAAGATATTTATAAATTAAAGAGTTAAATATGTTTTTAGTTTATATAAATACATTAACTTTTTGTTTCAGTCCCTCTTAAAAAATTTCTTTGACTTCTAATCTTCCAAAAGTTTTCAATCACCATTTTTTTTCCTACTTTTAAGTCAACTTACGTGTAGACTTCATATTTTTGAATGAAAATTTCTAGAAAAGTTTAGAATATTTTAACAAGGCTGTAATTAATTATGATTTTTTAATGACCAGAAACATAATAAAATTCATATTTAGGTCATGTTTTGTTAAAAATAATTGGAAGAGATTCTTATAATGTTTTGTTAAAAATATGAAGGTTACACAAGAATTAACTCAAAAGTAGGACAAAAATGGTTATGATTTTTTTTTCTGAGGGAATAAATATATACTTAACCTAAATTACTAAGGAGACCTATAGTCGTCAATAACACTATCTCATGTGATTTGAGCAAATAGGCATTTTCGTCCCTGAATTTGAAAGACCAATTAATTTTGTCCCAAATTTGTCAAAATAGCCAATTAATACCTAAATTCAACAAACGTCCATCAAATTCATCGCTCTGTTCAATCTCTCTATTATGAAGGATGATGTGGCAACCTTCTTGTTGTGTTGTGATACCCAATATGGTTGGCCAACAAAGAACAATTATAGCCAATATTGTAGCTCACAGAAAAATAATCTTTTTGTAGAACCAAAAATTGTAAGCTCATTAGGAACCAAGGATAAAGGGTGAACCAACGATAAAGATAGATAAAAGCATACAAAAGAGTAGTATTTATGAAAACACCAATAAAATATCACAAAGGTGAAAAAGATGTTTTGACCAAACCTGTTAAAAATAAATACAAGAGAAGAATCCAGTGATCCAAAGTAGAATCAAAACTAAAATGTTTGATCCATATCCTATTGATATTTTAAACATTTCACCATCGTGCCTTGGGGTCGTGTACTAAATTGTTGGCTCGACCCCAATCAGGGAGGGTTATTAAATCACTTAACCCTTTACATAAAAAATGGACTTTCGCAAATATCAATCACAAATATAAATTTGAGAAAACTAAAAAAAAAGTTTAAATTTGAGAAAAAAACAATAACATCATCAACAAAATTCATGAGACAACAACCATATGACAAGATTTCCTACCATGTCAATGTCGGCTACTAGAAGATCAAAGTACAAAGAATATCAAATTACAAGATATAACCTGCGTTTTTATTTTCATATGAGTTATTTTCACATTTCATATATCATGGAGTTATTAAATCACAACAAATTTTCTCAATTCCCTAGAGGGAGTCTTATGGTTAGGAAGAAAATGTAAGTATTTTTCAACTGGGCAAGAGAATGAGTCAAAAATCTACTCAACAAAGTGTGAAAAAATGGAGTAAATGAATACTTTTATTTTCCATAATTAACTTCACCAATGTTATTTAATTTGATAAAGAATTTTTCCATAACTGCAGGTCATAAATATTTTAAATTAAATTTAAAAATTTATCCACCCACTCTTCTCATCTTCTCGACTCAGCTCGGAGTCCAATGCGCCGTAGCCGGAGGGCGGTGGGAATGACCTAAGCTTGTCGTCACGCGCGATCTGCAATCTCTCTCGAACCACGCGCTTTCTCGTCTTTTTAATCTTCTTTTTAAAAATAAACAAATTAACTTTTGAGGGAAATTGTGAGACACTTTTTAACCGCACCTTTTAATTTTTACTCTAAAAAGTCAACCGGTACCGTTTTGTCTATATCTTGTAAGAAAACACCGGTCGGTTCAGCCTTGTCTATCAATTTTCAAAATCTCAATCAATCAAAAAAAAAACAATAAGTGTGTCACTATCTGCACAATGAGTTTCTGTGTTGTCTTATACCACCTTTCAATCTCATTTTTCACAATTTTTATTTAACTTATGATTTGACATTTAAATACCCATTTAATTTATGTGTTGTCTAATGTCTAATGTCTTGCCACATTTCCATCTCAATCTCAATCTCATTTTTACTAAAAACCATTTAAATTTTTTAATTCATGATTTGAAATTTATGTACCCTTTTATTTAAAATAAAAATGAAAGTTATAAAGTTTATTGAATGTATAAAATATATGGTATGTGATGATGTGAATATGGGTAAGTGTGGTAGGAGAGGGACTTAACATAAAGAAACCGTGAGTTGCAAGCGAAAAAATACAAGTTAGTAGCACAAGCTAGGTGAAACGTGAGATTGTTTAGGTGATCTTTGACGAGGAGAGTAAACCGTGGGGGGAATTTTTTGCTTTATTTAGGAAGTATATGGTCAGAAAGTGCATTGAAAAACATGAAAGTAAAATTAATATTAATAAATAAATTAACATATTTGTAATTGACAAAAGGAAAAATGTGGGGGTTTGGGGAATTGGGCAATACAGGCCCAATGGTGGGAATGAGAGTGGTAACACTTGTGTACTATAAAAGTATTAATGTTATATAATATTGGTCAAAAAGAACGTGTCACATACTAATGTTATTTTATAAGTGTTTTATTTGATATTTTTTTTAAAAAATGAGTCATGTGACACATTTTAATTGGCCAATATTATATAACATTATAGTACACAAGTGTTATCGGGAATGAGAGAGATATGGGACGGAGGAGAAGACCTCAACATGCAGATTGAAGAGATGATTTGATTTGATGTAAAGCCTGATAGATAGAGAGAGAGTATTCTCTCAAAATCCGAGCATGATGTGTCAAATTACCATGGCGTCAATCTGTAATAGCATCACCTTCTTCCTTTCCCTTCTTTGCTTGCTTGATAGTGATGTGTTAGATTAGATGGATGGATAGATGGGATGGCTAAATGAGTTTACACCATTCATGTTTAATTAATCGACTCGTTTCCTTAATTTAAATTCATTATACTTCCACTTTAATTATTATGATTATGATTATTAGATTAGATCACGTAATACTAACTTTATAAATTGGAGAAATTATATGCATGCAAAAAAAATTTAGAATGAAAAAAAAATACTACAAACAATCAATGTGGCGGCATCAAGTCGCAACATTGTTTTCAACTTGTCAAAAAGTCACACTTAGTCTTGAAGAGCGTTTTAGATTGACTAAAAATTTTGCGCAACAATTGTTCTCTCTAAGCATATGATGAATTTTTTTTAGGAATGTGTTTTTTTAAACCAAAAATATTCGTCAACAAAGAAGCGTATACATACATATTTGAGTGTTTCAGATGTTAAAAAAGATGAATGACTTCTAAGAAGTTCGTCTCACAAATAAACAGTTAAATAAAATTGTTGATTATCAACATCAAACCATGATAAACCCTAAATAGCTCAACCTTCAAATATCGGGTTCCATTTTGGCGTGAGATGGCTTATACATAGATAGATAGCAATTAAAATATACACAAATTTTATCCAATTTTCCTGCCATTAATTTGAGATCAAATGGTTATACAGATATTATGGTGACAGCTTGATCTATAAATATTAGATCAAATTGTGATACAGTTTGTGTAACATAGTTACCACACCAAATCCACGTAAGTATATACTTTATTTTTTTTGATAGATTTAAGTACTTTTATATACTTATTTGTATGACAGTCGACAAGGTGTGACATGAGTTAATAACCTTTGGATCACTTATAAATGACCAAAAAAACAACAGTTTCTTTCTAAATCATAAAAAGCATATAGAAGATCTGCTTCATACGAAATATTTATACCAAAACATGTTTAATATCGCTTTTAACATGTAAATTTCTTGTTTTTTTTTTTGGGTTTAATATCGCTTTTCACAAAACATGTTTCTTTTAATACTAATATTAACATGACACATTCTAGTTGTTTTTTTTTTTAATTATATATTCAATTAGATGTTGGTGGGTAAAATAAAATCAATACTATGACCATCCTCAACATGTTGGTGGACCTTGTTGAGCTATTACTATGTAAATATGTTTGTTCCAACATTTGTTTCTATGGCTAACATTAATTGAGGTAAGAAAAGGAGCATCCCAAAAAGGGGGACATTATATCCAATATGTTTGGTGATTTGGTCCTATTATGTGGGTGTAAAATCAATGAATCAAATCTCTCACCTATATGCGTTATCTTTCTGTATCACTTTTTTACTCCCAGATGCAAAATACCCACTTTCAGCAATATTTGTTTTGTTATGTGAATGGTCTTATTGGTCATCAATTTGTTATGGTACTAAAAAAAAAGTTGCTAGCTTGGGACATGTCATGATAATGATACCACAGCAATAATTCTCTCGTTTTGTTTGTATTTACAATTTGTACATTAATATACCTGTTCTCTGATCTATTATTTACTAATGTTTCTTATTTTCTATTTTTGATATGTCACATATACAAATTAAATGATGGCTGTTAAATATTTATATTTACATGTGGGTGTTCTAATTATCTTTCTCTTTCAACAAATAAATTTTCCACTGGTTATGATTATGATAGAACAGTTAAATGTATCAATCAACCCTATTGACATGTCATGTAGTAAATCCTACTAACTATCATGGTAATTCAGAGTTACCACTCATTGTTTTTCTTTTGGAATGTGAATCTCCAAACCCACATGATTCTAGATTTTTTACAGTGAAAGAATTAATTATTTTTTTCTCTTCATGGAAAAGAAGTATGATAGGAAAAAGTGAAAGGGAAAAACAATTTTTCATAATACCTAAAATTGATCATTTTTACAACGGGTACCTATAAAGCGTGGACATGCCCATAATTTGATGGGGAAAGGAAGTGGAAAAAAAATATCAATGACACCCTTACAAAAGTCCAAGTTTTTTTACCTAGCTTTCGAGACATTTATTTGTCTTATATATGTAGTCACCAACTGTATGTATACTGCATCATCCACAAAGGGGGCTGCAACTCTTCGTATAAACTGTTTGGTTTGTCTCTCATAATTAATTTAGCATATTACAATATAATGATATTTAAAAGTAGATAATATAGATACTTAAAAAAAAGGTAGATAATATAGTATAGTGCAAAAATAATATGGACAAATTAAAATACGTAAATAGCAATAATTATTATTGGAGAGGGCCAGGTGAAAACTTTACAAGATAAATAATTGAGAAAGGATAACATCGTATTGTGAATGTATGTTTAGAATCGCAATGAATTTATAAAAATTATGGTGAAGCACTATAATATTTTGTAAAAATTATAGTGTTTGTGACTTTGTAAAACTCCGACAATTCGTTGTGGTTCTAGTAAACTGATTGAAAGTTCAAAAACATGCACTAAGTTATATATAACCGAATATATTTCTTTCTATACAAGAGGGTCGAAGAGTGATATGGTTTATGTTTCCTCTCTTTGCAAAAACTAAGCAATGTGTTAGAGTCAAAAACTCTCCAATTCATTAATAAATTAGTCTTTTTGAACTGATTTTTTTTATAATAGACTTAAATCCTAACCGTTAATGTTTTTATCAAAAGTCGGGTTACATATACAAAGAAAGCTATCCAAAAGCTTGGATTAAAGTTCACAATCAAATATTAATAGATGAGTGAAACTACCAAAAAAGAAAGGGCTAACATCGAGTTAATATTGATAGAGCGATAATCATTCTAAACGTTGAATTTTGAAAGTATGGCACATGGCAATGATAGAAGTCCATGTTAAATTAAAAAAATAAAACAGCTTATATGAGCCGTAATACTCTTTTACCTGATGGACCAATCTTTTAAGTTGGATTTATGGCTTAGACTCCTAACACAATGTGAAAAGTCTTTAAAAACAGCTTAACTCTCAATCTAATATACCTAATTCAAAAAATTTAGTCTCAATAATTATACATGATATATGATCTAATTTACTATAATAAACAATAAACCTCTTTTTAATTAAATCAAATCGTACTATTTGCTAAGAGACATAACAACGTACAAAAACTTAAATTTATAACAAAATAATAAGTGGCATAGAATGACAGAAGTGCAATATTTTAAAGAGCTGTTGAGTTTAGAATGAGAAAGGTTGAAGCAAAAGATATCACATAAATAAAAATCAAGAAAGCAGGCCAGTGTAATAAACATGGTTGGTAATTCATATAATATTAATATTAATAATTTGTACTGTGCTGACACAGAAGATATGTTACAGCTTTATCAACTTATGGTGAAAATCTCTCATTCCTATTCTCTTTTTTCATTTTACCTATATTGAAATTCTTTTATTTTTTGTGTTTATTCAAAAACTTTTGATTGTATTTTTCTCTTGTTAAACTAGTTACTTTCTGTTCCCTCTCTGTTACAATTTCTTTACTGACAGAGGAATACCTGCACTGCTCAATATTTCTTCACGCACGCACGCATACTCAAACCCTAGCTACCCCCCTCTCCCTCTCCCTCGTACATCACTTTCTCTCTCCTTCTTCATCTACGTGGATTATTATGTATGATAGGGTTTATGTCAGAGAGTAGAGAGAGAAACATACAGGACACTGCAGACAAAGAAAAAAGATAAACAACACACATATTTTCCAGCCATATCACACATATTTATTTATTTTAACTTTTTCTTTCTGCCACTTGATTCATCAAATCCCTATGAAAAAAACTTTATAAACTCATCACAACTCTATTTCAACAAAAGAAGAAAAAGTGCAACCCTTTCTCTCTCTCTTTCTCTTTCTTTCTCATAATAATCTTCTTTCACTATTTTGCTTTCACTCTTTTCCTATATAATGATAAGCCATTAAGATCGTTTCACTCTTCAAGATTCTCTATTTCTTCTCTTCTTAAATTCTCATTCTTCTCTTCTCTTTCAAAACACTTTCATTCTCTTTTCATTTTCTCAAATGGAAAGCTACTTCCACCACCACCAAAACATGAATAATAACAACAGTGATGCACATTTACCACCTGGTTTTCGTTTCCATCCAACAGATGAAGAACTCATCACTTTCTACCTTCTCAAAAAGGTTCTTGACACCACTTTCACTGCAAGAGCCATAGCTGAAGTTGATCTCAACAAGTGTGAACCATGGGAGTTACCTGGTAATAACTTTATCATCAATCATCAATTATTCAACAAACCCTTTTTATTTTTCCTTATGAATCCATATAAAGTTAAATTTTCTAACACTTTATTTTGTTTTTAACAGAGAAAGCTAAGATGGGTGAGAAAGAGTGGTACTTCTTCAGTCTACGTGACAGAAAGTATCCAACTGGTTTGCGTACAAATAGAGCAACAGAAGCTGGTTATTGGAAAGCAACTGGAAAAGATAGAGAGATTTATAGCTCAAAAACTTACTCTCTTGTTGGTATGAAGAAAACCCTTGTTTTCTATAGAGGTAGAGCTCCTAAAGGTGAAAAAAGTAACTGGGTTATGCATGAATATCGCCTTGAAGGAAAATTTGCTTATCACTTCCTCTCTAGAAACTCCAAGGTACTCATTTTTCTTTCATTTTTTGACTTCAAAATTTGCTTAGATTCAAGTGAATTGTAGTGTATATATGAGCCGCATTTTGATCCTTTCAAAAGAGTAGAGAGATAGGTGGAATCTTGATTTTCTTAATAGGCTTCTATATGCATTGGTTTCATCTATCAATGTTGATGATTTATCTCGATTAGGATTTTTTTTTGTACTTTTTGAGATGAATGATTACTGCAGAGAATTAATCAATCTTGACACATCATTTACATGTTAATGGTTATTACCCTATGGTGCATGTAAGAGTTTCTTATCACACTTTTGTGAATACATGAGTTTGCATGGGAACCATAACCATTCACATTAATTTTTCAAAACTATTTTTTCTTATGCTTATTATCAAAAGCTAAAAACTAGTATGTACGTATATCACTGCCATTTTCATTTTGCATAGGGTTTATCATCAATCATCATTAACTACCAACAATATTTTTCCTACCAAAATCTCACTTTATAAACAGTTACATAGTAAGTTAATAATATGCTTTTGAATTTTGTTTTCATTAAATAAATAACTTATTCTTACATGTATTTTTGATTTCATGAAGGATGAATGGGTCATTTCACGTGTGTTTCAAAAGAGCAACACTGGAAGTGGAAGCACCACCGTGACAGCCACCACAAGTGGTGCAAAAAAGACTAAAATGGCCTCAAACTCAGCCAGCAACAACAGCATGAGTCTTTGTCCTGAACCAAGTTCACCTTCTTCAGTTTACCTTCCACCTCTTCTTGATTCATCTCCTTACACCGCCTCTAGCACCGCCGCATTCAACGGTGGCCAAATGTGTAACTACAACAGCTCCAGCAACAACACTGATCTAAAGGAGCACGTGTCCTGTTTCTCCACAACATCTACAACATCAAATGTTGTCCCTGTTCACAACAACTTCAACAGCAACAACAATGGAAGTTTTGATCTTGTTTCTCCTTCTATGAATGCAACAATGGATCCTTTTGCAAGGTTTCAGAGGAATGTCGGTGTTTCTGCTTTTCCTAGCTTGAGGTCACTACAAGATAATCTTCAGCTTCCTTTCTTTTTCTCCTCGGCGGCCGCGGCACAGCCTTTTCAAGGTGGCGGTGATATTCTTGGTGGCTGGGGAATGCCGGCGGAGGAGCAAAGGGTGGTGGTTGACAGTGGTGGTGGTCTTAACATGGGAGGATTAGGTTCTTCTGAGCTTGATTGCATGTGGAACTATTAATTATGGATTATGATTAGTATACTTAATTATGTGTCTTTGTTTTCAATCAAAGATTTTAATTAGGATTTAACTTGTTTAAGGTTGCCTAGGTTTCATTGTTGTTACTGCTAGGTCTTGGTGTTTGTAAGGGTAGTTTTGGAATTGTGTTGGGGAGCCATAGGATGTACTTATGGTGGTTAATTAGTATAATTTATTAAATATAAGTAAGTTGTTATTTATTTAGAAGTGTTTGAATTCTGTATTTTAAAATTGACTAAGGTATGTGTTTGTTTTGTTATTTGTTATATCTATATTTATGGATATATGGTGGCAATATTATGGTTTTTATTTTGTTGTGTGAGAGATGCAGATGAGAAGGGTGAAAAGGGTTTCTTTGATTAATGATTTGATTTAATGAGACCCAAAAGTCTATTTTCTTTTTATGGATAATTAGTTTGAAAATGACTTGCCTTTTAAGTATCTTTAAAGTATTTATTTAATGGAATCTATAAGGTATTCAACAATAAGAATATTACTATTACAACTACAAAGGCCATTTTAGCCATTTAAAAGGTACCTTGTGAGAAATAGTAGCTTGCATCAAGTTAACTTAATTATAAGGAATAACATAACAATCGGTAATGCAATTTAAATAAAATGTTGTAAAATTGTATTGTTGAATGAGCAATATGTAAGATAACTTCTATGCTTTGGATTCATAATTGTTAAGATTCATCTTTCAAAAAAAAATTGTCAAGATTCAAATTGTTAAAAATTATTGAAGATAATTGAGTTGTTCGTTCAATAATAAAGTTATCTAAAACTTATATATATATATATATATATATATATATATATATATATATATATATATATATATATATTCAGTTCTTTCCCGTATTTATTAGAGTCTTACACTAAAACTATATATACAAGCTAGAGATATAAGTTAGTATGTAAGACTACTAGACTATTAATTGTTTTGTACAAATTTGACTAACGGTTTGTGTAGGCTGGTAGGAAGCTTATCAATAAATTTGAAGCATCCAAGTCTCTCTCTCCCTCTCTCTCTCACGTCTTCACAAATATTTACTTTTTTTGTGTTTGGGTGAATTTGATTACAGCTCCACCCAGTGGTTTTTACATCATGCATGGGTGAGGAAATACATGCAATGGAAAGTTTCATAGTATATCAAAATGATCTTGAACTCGTTTTGGTTGAAGAAAACTATGTTAATATGTTACTACTTCTGAAATTTTATAAAAGCTATTTTAAAATTGTATAGAAATGATATTCTTTTTTAGACTTTAGAATATAAATTTTGTTTTGATATAAAACACATTATTTTAAATATAGTTATATTTTTATTCCAAAACTTAATAAATATGTAACTTTGAGATATATGGTTGACTAATGAAAGATGCTAAGGGATTGAGTGATATTGAGGTCTCTAACATAACACGTATAACTATGGGATCAAAAGAAGAGAGAATTGCAGAAGAAATTCATTGTATTTTTTATTAATCTCAAAGTACACGAATTCTATATAAATGAGATTGTACTATGTGACTTGTTCAGCGAGTTACCTTTTGTAACTAAATTCATAACCAACTAAAATTAAGTTAACTAACTTCAGTTAAGTAGTCATAACCAACTAGAATCACCTCATCAACATATAATACGAGTGTAGTGAAAATGTTAGTACCTTTCTTAGGGAACAAGGAGTGATCAAAATGACATTGAGTGTAACTTTTAGCTATGATGAATGAAGTCAATTTCTCATTTCATCTTCTACTAGTTAGTTTGAGGCCATATAGGGACTTTAGCAATTTGTGAACTTGGTTAGGTGATGACAGAAAATCATATAGGTGTTTAGCTCTTTTTTAGAGTCATTTTAGACTCAAAGTAACAAGTTTATTTGTATTCTAGTGGAATTTTGTAAAGGATTCCATAAAAAGTTAAGAAAGGGAAAATATGAGAAATAGGCTTGAAACCATAAAAAAAACCTAAACCAGACAACTTCATGACCATGATATGCTTTTTACAAGTTTATCATGGTTGATTCTTCAGGCATAATCATTACAGACGTTTTGGCGAGAACAAATGGAACAGGGAGTGAAGAAAAAAGCATAACCATACCTTGACCAAAATCTCAATGCGCACTTTGAGATGCACGCCACGAAATCAGAAATAAATTTAGCTACGTATCATCTTCTCTCAACTGACGCCGTGCACTATGTGTAACGCCTCCGTTTGGTGGGCATGTAACACCCGAGGCTGACGAGGACTGGGAGTGGTCCGACTTTCGGCAGCTTCTAGGAAAAACCGAATCACATCGGAATGAGAGAGATCTTGAAGCCCTGCAGGTATGAGACTATTTGGTTGAAGGAAGACTTATAAGAATTGTTTCGTACTACCTATATCAACAAGATGCATATTCTTTTCGATAACCCAAACCATAAGAACTCCACAGTTATGCCGCTTGACTTAGAGCAATTTTGGGATGAGTGACCTTCTAGGAAGTTTCTTGGAAAGCGTGCGAGTGAGGACAAAACACGTTGAAAAGACTCGTGTTGGTTTGCGGGGTTAGTCGGCAATCCTGAATCAGTCTGGAATGTTACAATATGAGATATGCGTCGCGAGGTCAGACATGATTTAAGCTGTGTATTGTCTTGTCGCAACTTGTGTCGCGCCAAGATGACTCCACGTCACGGGATGAATGTTCCAAAAATAAAGGAAAATGCCCCCTACACATATATAATACCTAGGTCACTGGAAACTCATTCTATAACGACCAAACAAAGGCAAAAACATAATTTTGAAAGGTTAGGAGCGACCAGCCATTCAGGAGCCAAAGAATCATCAATCAATGATTCTTTACTTATGTTTTCCTTTTCATATTCAATAGTTTATGTTTATGAAGCATAAGTAGCTAAGTTTCTAGGTTAGGTCATGAAGGAGGAACTTCTACATAATTGCTTGATTATGTAACAATCTTTTGAATACAATTGATTGCATTGGTTTTATTTAATTATATATGTTATTAATACTTTTTGTGCACTTACCAATGTTCTTGAAATGATTAAACCTCGATGACTACTAACCCTTGCTTTGGTAGTTGAACTAATATAATGGTTCATTCTGTAATAACTTTAGACATATTCCATTAATGATTTGTGACAATAATTTGTTGTTCTTAAACCTACAATGGTTATGGACTCACCTAATACGTTTTGGGGTCCTAACTAGAGGAGAGAGTTAATGACCAAAACATTGGTCTAACTATTTTGATCAATGTCGTAAAATGAAACTATTCGGTCAACTATGTTATTAACATTTCGTTACCAAGTAATTTAGAGAAGAGATTTTAACTTGACCTAGTCGCTTTTTGCCTATTTTATTAAGTTCAGACAGTCAAACCATTTGCTAAGTGCACACCCCTTAATTGTTGCATACACTGACCGTTATCGTAGTAGTTGAGTTGGTATTTCACAATCTTTGTGGATTCAAACTTATAAATTTTACTACTTAACGATGATATAGTACAATTGCTATTTTGTCCATCATTGGGTTTAAAATAGTTTAAATTGTGACTTTTTTAAAAATTTAATCCGCAATTGTGGTAAATCATTCTCAAGTTGACACTTGAAAGAAATAAAAACTTGGTTAAGTTAAGACCTTCCGAAGTACGTTCAAAAGTGTTAGTGTAATAAATAATGAACAAAGTGATAATGGCGTGTAAAGTGAAATCAAACAATAATGTTGAAGATAGAGAGTAAAGGTAGACAATTTAACATAGGAGAGTTATACTAGTTCATCCAATGTGGGTTAGTCCAGTCCTCACAACTGTTAGATTTTCACTATGATATTTGAGAGAACCTTATCAACTTCTGCACTTTACACTTCCACCACTAGAGACTTTACCTTTCCTATTACTTTGGTAGGTAGTCCATGAGTTCTGATCCCCTTTTCTATTACACCTTTTTGATCGTCTTGTTTCCCACACTAAATTAACCTACTCTTTGTGCATTTCAAACTTAAATTTACTAACAAAGTTCTTATTGTTTCTTATTTTGCTTATTTACACATTTATTGAAAGTTGCAGCTATGTGCATCTTTATATGAGAATTATTCACAAAGCTACATCGTAGGGATACTACCAGATTATACTTAGTCATTGTAAATAATCATAATAGGCCTTCAACTCAATACTCAACCAAAAGCTCTCATTACTAATAAGAACATGCAACAATTAATAACTAAAATAGAAAAGTAATTAAGGCCCACAACTTCTAATCCCTCTCTCAAACTTGAATTGAGTCGTGTAAACAAGACTCAATTTCAAAGTTTGTAATAAGGAGTTGTGGCTATGCTACTAAATTGAAATTGCAAAATAGAAATTTAAATTCCAGAAACAAATATTACTACTAAATAATGAAATCAGAGGTGAAAGAGGTTAGGGAGAAAGAAAGGGCGATGAAACACTGCCCAGTTGCAAACTTACAACTTTGAACAACTTCACTTAGGGTCAAACCTTAGCCTCGCAAAAATGCATTGTTTTTTTTGTACTTGGCTTGACTCTTCATTTGGCTGCTCAAAATGAGCTTTGCCTACATTAGAGTCATTGTTTTTCATGGAGCGGCGCTCCTTTTCAACACCCTCAAACTTTGCAGACTTTTGGGTTCTTTTCCTCTTCATAACTTTTGACGGGCTGGGAACGAGAGGGAGTTCAAAAGAAGGAATCTGCTCAACATTTGCCTCTGGCTCTGAGCTCTGGGGAGCTACAATTTTTGGTAAAGCTATATCTTCTTATAGCTTTGGCACCTCTAATGGTTCTTCAACGATTATTGGTACTTGGGTGCCTTCGGCAACTCCATCATGCTTTCCTTTTCTATTTATTTCTCTTGTTCTTTTTCCTCAACATTGTCTTCTTTCTCTGATGCTTCTTCCTCCCCAGATTCTTGTCTTGGTTCTTCACCATCTTGGCCTTGCTTCTTCACTTTTCTTTTCTTCCTGCTCCTTCTATGGTCATGCTTACTCATTCTGCACAGGTTGTAACAAATCCAAAAACTCCTCATCTGATTTACTTAACTTCTTCGCATAAGTAGTCTTGTCGTCCTCCACTGGTTTACTCTTTCTTTCTTTCTTCTTCTTTTTTCCTGCCTTCCCAACTACATCTGCCAAGACTTCAATGTCTTGGCTATTTCTTCTTCTTCTTCTTCTTCCTCTTCTTCTTCAACCGACTCTTCCATCTTAGCATTTCCTTTATTTTTGCGTGCATGTGCCACTTTCTTTAAAGTTGTAGTTTCCAAGGAAGCTACATCTTGCTTAATCTCTGGTTCAAGGGCAGCTGGTTGAACTTTGTGTTCTAAAATGTGATCTGGAAACATAGGAAAATCTTATATAGGGTAGCTTATGAGATTAAAACACGTCTTTTTCTAGGCTTTTCCACAACCCTTCATGTACCTCCAGAATTCCTGACTTGCCTTCTTAAAGTCTTCAAATTCTTTCCTTGAGACTAGGTCTTCTGGTTGGGAGTTGTAGCTTCTTGAAGCTCCAACTACCTTGGGAGAAATTACACCTTTTTCATTTTGCAAAAACCTACTAAGGGCATGCTTTTATATTTTCCCCTTGCTAGTCACAATTTTGTCTATGCTAAACTCCTTAATATGATTCTTTTTGCACAAATTCGTGATTAAACAAGGGCAAAACAAAAGCCTCTTGGTGATTAAACAAGTGTTGATTTTTTTTTATCTAAGAGTTTGTTAGTGTCAAAGGTGGCATAGTATGTCGGTTCTGTTGAATTTCTCATGTTAAGATGAGATGATCTTTAGAGATGGCATATGGGGTAGACCTCTTAGAGTATCAACAATGGAGACATCCATTTTTTAATAGTTAAATGGGTCTAACGTGTACACATCACTCATTTATAATTTTTTAATAGTAATACCTTAATAAACAATTAATCTCTTCAATCGAGAATCTTACATAAATTTCTTAAACAAGACCCAAAGAAAGAAAGAGTGCTACATGAAACACCTCTTCTCAATAGGTACATTTTTTATTAGCTATACAATGGAAGTACTTGTTAGGCACTGTGTTTTCAAAAAGACCGTCCAAAATAGGTAATACCCTTAATGAAATTATTTTGTTTGCAATTTAAAGGGTTAATTGCAGTTTTGACCCTCTAAGTATCAAAATCTTACGATTTTGGTCCCTTATAAAAAACAATAACAAATCAACCCTAAGTTTACCCTCTTTTGCACTTTTGACCCTCTAGACCAATTTTGACAAAATCAATGCATACGTGGCACTCACATCACTTAAGTGAGGTGCCACGTGAGATACTTGGGGGGGCCAAAATCACAAGATTGTGATACTTAGAGGGCCAAAACTATAATTAAGCCTAATAAATAAAGTGATATGGGTGTCACATATGCATTGACCCAGTCAAAATTGGTCTTGTGGCCAAAAGTGCAAAAAGGGTAAACTTAGGGGGCTAATTTGTTATTGTTTTTTTTAGAGAGGACCACAATCACAATATTGTGATACTTAAGGGGCCAAAACTACAACTATACCTAATTCAAATACACATTGACACTTGTATGCACAATACCATCAAAACATCATACTATTCTCAATAGCTAGCTTCACCAAATTAAGAATACATATGATTTTCGTATGTTTTGTTACATTTAATAAGTAGTTGAAGAAGGTGAGGTAGCCAGGGGATGGCCTTGGTTGATTTTCACGTGGGGGTTCTGAGAGCTAGTTTTAGACTACTTGGTGAGTGAGAACTATAGCTAGCTACCTATCTACTTGTGGAAGGGACAAATTTAATGCACTTCCTATTAACATTGTAAAATTATTTTTTACTTAGCCTGGTTTGAACTTTAGAGCAGGTAGTGCAGTGAATCCCTAAAAGCCAATAATATCAGCAAGTAACCTTTTTCAAACTACTCATCAATCCATTCAAACCCTTACCCCTGGCTGGCCCCCTCCCTATAGTGTCCTATTGTCTAAAGATTGCAACAGTTACATTATTGTAAGTGTAGTGATGAAGATGATGCCATCCAACAGCATGAAAATGGAAAGTTGGATAAAAAGGTGCTTTGAAATATTGGTGTTTAGCATTGGCATGGCTAAACGATATTCAATGATGGAAAGTTGGTATAAATGTCATTGCCACATTAACATGGTAAAGTTTAATTTGGACCATTTGTTTGGATCCAACTTGGACCAATTCAACGTAAATCATTGATTTATTATAAATAAAGTTCAATAGTGTAGATTAAAGATAGGGAACCTAAGATACAAGGTGCTTTCTCTCTCATGCTTACGCGTACTTAACTGCACTGAATCCTTTCATTGTAACTATTTATTGGCAAAATGTTGGGCGTATTGAATTGTTGGTGAACTTTTTGGCACAAGTATTATGTCCTATATATTGTTATTCGATGTGCACTATTATTAAAGAGGGTTAAATATGTTTTTGGTCTCTATAAAATTGCGAACTTCTAAGTTTAACCTTTACTTAATTTTAATAGCTTTTTTAATCCCTACAAAAAAAAATCTGTACTCAATATTAGTCCTTACTCAATCCAAATTTGTTTAATTTATGCTTAAACTCTTAAGTTTTTTAACAATTTTTTACAGACGTGTTAAGAACGTTATTAAAAGTTCCTTGAATGATATAATATAAAAAATATTTCACCACCTAAAAAATATTCATATCAAGTAGAATTCATTTTTAAAGTGTGAGATCCACCTTAATTTAAATCAACAAGGAAGTGAATGTTCGAAAAATATTGAAAAAAGTAAATGAATGTTAGAGAGAATATTGAAAAAAAAAATAAAAATCCCTAACATTCCTATTTTTTTTAACCAAAACATAATCACAAAAGGTGCATCTTGATCGATTTGAAAGTAAACTAAATCCAATTTATCTAAAATTGTTGTCTATGATGAATCTTGAAGTGATTTAATATGTATCACAATTACTCCATACATCTCATATTATTTTTTGTTATTGATCTCGGACTTGGTTTTGAATTTTTTATCGACAAATGTTGGTGGTTAGTTTGTTATAATAAGTAAAAAAAAAAGGTTATATTATCAGAAATCAAACACTTGACTCTACAACATCCAAACTTATATTATTGGACTACACTTCCGGGAATGATTAAAGGTTTGTATATGAAATTTTAGCATATATTTTTAGTAATAAGTGTTTTTCAAAATATCATATATTGGCTATGTATTTTGTTAAAATAAAAATATTGTTTTTTTTTTTTGAGGAATAGAGACGAAGGATTTTATCGTCCATAAAAGTATTGGCTATGTATCTTTTTTTTTTGAAGGATTTGGCTATGTATCTTACCAATCATACTAAAATTTGATTTACCATTTAAAATATAGTTCTTTCAATTGAGGATTGGAATATCAATTTGATACGAAGTTCATAGTCATTTTTTATATATAAAATCAAATGAAATGATCTATACTAAATTAAGGAAAGTAGGAAACACATAATTTGGTAAAAAGAACTAAGTTACATAAATTCAAATGCTCCAAAATAGAATAAAAATGATTACACCCCCATCATTTGCTTGCCTAACTATTCAATCGAGAGACACGGGCTAGGCTTCTTATTTCCCAACAATGAAACAAACATCGTTTCCAGTTCTAACAACATTCACCAGACTGAAAATTCAGTGCCACTAACAAAACCATCATAGTGCTATGTACTTAGCTTATAGCCTTAGCAAAGGGAAGTTGCTTGATTGGTTGCAAAAATTTATCATAATGATAGTGATGATGAAATTGGACAGTATGTCCTTTATTTAAGGTACACTAAGGTTGAAATTGGATATATGTGATATGTGCATGATTGAGTAAGCAATGAGTATAGCACCAATTTTAGTTTGAGTTATATATTGAACGTTATGTATATGGACAAAGAATTAAAGAGCAGCCAGCTGCGTGTGCATGAAAATAGCATACCACGGGGTGTACAATACTCAAGACAATATACTTTGGACATTTTCATAATTTTATTTAAGATCTTATAGTCACACTCTTTATAATGATTTTATGTCACTTTGTGATGGCTTTGTAAAATAAGGTAAGGAATATTAAGTAAGTGCTAAAGGCCAAACGCCAAAAGCTTAGGTTTGGAACTTATACAAACACAATGGAATCATGAGCTTCAAAACTAAGGTGGTTTTGTACTTTTTTTTACTAGGGTTTTTTTTATTTTTATTTATATTTATAGTTTTCATTATTTTTGGTCTCATTATGGAACCACAAATTTTCTTTAGCTTTTTTCTTCATTGATGTAGAAAAAGGGTTCAATCACTTTTTTAGTTCTTCATCTCATCCAACTCTTTTTCCCCCTTGGGGTGAATTATAGAACATGATTCCTAGTAGTACTCCGGGCCCTTATGATGGCTTTCTCTTCTTTCCCTAAAAGAGTTTTTCAAATGGGACAAAAAAGATAGGAGGGACTTGTTCCATTTTTTTTCTTCTGTTGAAATGGTTTTTTTTCCAAAAACATGACATTTAGTTTAAAGAGGCTAGAAATTTGTTCAAGTAATAAGTTAGAGCTTTAACAAAATCCCAACCACCGTAAGTTCAACAAAAACTACATATTAAAACTTTGACAAAATCACAATTTGTCATCGTACTCGCTTCAAACTCAATACAATTAATTTGTAAAATAGATATCTCCATATTATTAGAAAGGAATTACGAAAAACAATGAGTTTTCTTAATCAAATTTTATTTTATTTATTTATTTAAAATAGTTTTTGTTTCCAAAAGATTTTATTTTATAATATCAATATCATTATTGAGAAAACCAATGTTTTAGTTTAACCTTCGTAGTATACTTTGAAAGGAAATGAGGTTGAGTAGCCGCTCAATTGGTTTGATGTAAAAGATTAAAGGAGTTGAGGAGTTAAAAGTTTAGAGTTCTAATCATGATAAAATTGAACAAATTCTAATATAACATCAAACATAATGACATTCGTCATAACAAAAATACTTCAAAGAAAATGTAACAAAATAGTTTTTTTTTTTTTTAGAGAGTAGTATAAGTTGAAAAATATTTACCTAAATATGAAAAAAAAAAATCATAAGCACCTAAATATGATAAGTAGTACATGACATGTGCAACTTTAAATTTTTTCTCTTTTCTCTTATCTTTTGCAGCCGGCCAAAGTGAAACAAAAGGCTCAATATGACCAAGAAGACCTAATAGTAGACCTAAGTGGAGCAAGCCATGTAGAAGGGTCAATAGGGACCACCCTTTCACATTAAATAGAAGAAATTGTTTTCTTCAATTAGATTTTTTTTTTGAAAAGTCTTCAATTAGAATTAAGATCGGACTTTCAAACAAGTGTAGCAAAATCTAACTTAGTCTTGGTTGGTTCACAACGAACCCAATTTAACAAATTATTTTGAGAGATAACTTTCTGATCAGTGGTAAAGTTTTTTCAATTAGATTAAGTTGCTTAACAGCAGTGTCCGATTTCAAAACAACTAGGAGTTCCACCATAACTTACATGATACTATGAAATGGAAACAAAATTTAAAAACTAGAAAACATCCAACCTATTGACCATGCCAAAATTATTTTTTCCGTCATATCTGAAGGATCCTTTCGATTAAATATCATATTGTTATTGTAGAGAAAATGCACAAAAAAATAGCAATGAATAGAATTTTAGAGTTACGTTATTGTTGCTTTGAGATGAAAATGGTGTTGATAGAGTCAATGGATGGTGGAATTGTGTATTGAAAATCAAATTTAGTGAGAGAACTATGTTATGGAGTGGTTTTGAGTTAGAGTGATAGAGAAATTGTATGAATTTCAAAATTATGGTCGTGCGCAAGGTGTATACAGACGTGTTTTTATTTTTATTTTTTTAATGTATGTATGTATGAGAAATGCTAGCAACACACTTTCTAACACACTCTCTTTGATTGGTTAAAATTCACATGGGTTCCACCAAATCATGTGGGTCCCATATGAATTTGGTGGGTCCCACGTGAATTTTAACCAATCAAATAGAGTATGTTGAAAAGTATGTTAGAAGGTGTGTTGTTAGCATTCCTCATGTATGTATATGGGAATGAGTGGGGGACTTTTCCCCATTCCAATTCTACCTTTCTTTTAAATAATTTATTTACTATTTTATCCCTTTTATAATATTATTTAAATTATTAATTAAAAAATAGTTAAATCTTATTAAAAAAGAAACTACCCCACTACAATAGGAACATTATTATCGTAAAAATATATAAAGGAAATACAATATTTTTTGTTGGATCTTTCGTTATTTCAATTATACCATTAAATGAGTTTTGCTGTATAATTATGTTATATTGTTTTTTGTAGGGATATATATTGTTGGTGCCATTCAAAATGTAAGAGTTTATATTATATTTTCTATATTGTTGTGTAATTGAAAATGATAAGCATTTTTACACTAAGTCACAAACATTTATACATAAACTAATTTTAATCAAATTCTAAATTTTATAAAAAATATTATTTATAATTATATGCGTTAACACAATAAAAAAAGTGGACAAACGAGCATAGAGCCGGTCTGAATGGTAGTTTAAAATAACAAAACTTTGCACATTATGAATCGTAGAACAAAACTTTAGACATCAATAATTCCTTAAAAAAGAACTTTAGGCATCAATAATAGAATAATTAGTACAACTACAAATCCGTACAAAATTACTAATTAATATTTTTTTAATAAAAAAACTTTAACTTATTGTTTCACACAAAATAATATATTAGAGTGAAAATATTACATTTGTACGATATCTTATCATTTGTAGATAAAAAAATCAAACAAATATTCATAAAATATAAATTTATTATTAATAGAAAAAAAAATATGGTAGAACAAAGAATTATAAATAGTTCCCTAAACAAAATAAGAATTATAAATAGAATTTTTACTTTTTGAATATTTCATTCATATTATCAAGAGAAAAAAAATATTTCATTCATTTCAGCAACAAGAAGTGATAAGAGAGAGTTATATACAATGTGCATTACCACAAGAAAGATAACAATTTTACTTTTTCAAACAAATGAGCGACAAACTCCTCATTTTCTCAAAAACAATGACGATTTCTTTCCTTCCAGATTACCCACACACAAGTGGGTCATATAGTCTAAAACTAATAACGAATTTTGTTGGAGAAGCCAACGACCGCACCAAAAAGTAAACAATGATAAAAAAAAGCTTTAAAGGGTTCGTTGAATGAAAATTATCCATTTTTTAATTAAGAACCAAAAGCTTCCAAAAACTTCACATCCCAAAAATAAATGGACGATGTGTTCCTCATGATCACAACTAGAAACACAAACATTTGCATTATGTTGAAATATTCCACGTGTAACCATATTGTCTTTAGTTGGTAACCTATTTAGTAGCAATCGCCAAACAAAAATAGAGACTTTAAACGGAATCAATTTATGCTAAGTTACATTAAAAAATTCACTTTGATGCATTGGTTCCACCGTCGTGAGCAACTGATACACCTCCCTAACAATATAACATTTTCAGGTGTTAGAAGCCATTTCCATCTATCTTCCAAACCTTCCTGCAAAAAAATGTTAGATAACATCTCACTACACTCTCCATCATCTCCTCCTCTCATGCAAATAAATGAATAAACATAATATAATATATATATCTTTGTGAATGTGTAAATAGGGTAATATGACCTAACGAGATAGTCATAAATTTATATTCACACGGTAGGGACCTCTCATCGAATTCATTGGACAGTACAACTCATCACGAATTATTCATAATGATATAAGTATACAACCCAAATTAATAATATTCATTTATTTATAATTTAGTGCATTATTATAAAACAAAATTAAAATAGTTGATATAATCTTTTACTCTTTAAAGTTAACCATGTCGTTTTTGTTAATCTAATTCTTAACCTAATTTTATCGCATGCTTTTACTATATTAACCCTAGGTTTAAATCGTTTTTTTTTTCATTCTTATCATATATTCTTTTCTATTTTTTCGTGGTTCATTCTTATCAAATATTCTTTTCTATTTTTTCGATGTCTTTCCTAATTGTTTGCTACTTTTATGGAAAGCAATAAACTGTAGTTTTAAATACCTAATTATTCTATCTCACTTCACTTAACACTAATCACTACAAGAATTCCCCAATATACTAACCAATTCAAAATTGCATTACTGAGGGATTTAGACCCTCAGTAATTACTGGCGGAATAAACCTTCAATAACATCCAAAAAACCCTCTATAACGTTACTGACGGAAAAATCCTTCAATAATTCAGTGAGTTACATTACTGACAGATAAATCCGTCAGTAATATCAAAAAAGAAACTACGAATTATTACTGGCGGAAATGATCCGCCAATAACGTAAAAGTACATGGCTTTGCATTACTGAGGGATATAAATCCGTCAGTAATAGTATAACGGATTCAACAATCCGCCAGTAATGCTAAGAATCCGCCAGTAAAACTGTTACTTGAGAATCCAAATTTTCATTCCCCCCTTTCTCACTTTCCCAAAACTCCCAAATCTCTCAAATCTCCATCTCATTTTCAAATCCCCCCTTTCTACTGCAAAACCTAACCTCCAAAACTATCAAATCTCCATCTCAC
The DNA here is from genome assembly GCA_958299785.1 of Medicago lupulina. Lineage (NCBI taxonomy): Eukaryota > Viridiplantae > Streptophyta > Magnoliopsida > Fabales > Fabaceae > Medicago > Medicago lupulina. The sequence continues at coordinate 78,449,853 of OY283139.1, forward strand.
CGTTGCTCACTCGGAATGAGAAAACCTAACCCCCAAAACCTAACATGAGATTCACAACAAAACCTAGCATGAATCTAACAATCGGTGCTCATTCATTCACTCAATCTCAGACTCACAAAACCTAACCCCAACAATTGGTGCTCACTCAATCTTAGAATCACAAAACCTAACCCCAACAATTTGTGCTCAAACGGAAACGAAAACGGAAATGGAACTCAGCTCACTCAATCGGAACTCAATCTCAGAATCGGAACTCAGCTCACTCACTCACTCAATCGGAACTCAAACGGTACTCAAAAGGTGCTCACTCACTCTTTGTTTTCCACCAAATCTTCTCGATAATTTCTGTTTTTATTTTTTATTTTTTAAAGAATTTTTAGTTTTTTTGTTGATTTCATGATTATTGTTGTTAATATGCTGAGAAATTCATTAAGAAATTCTATTCTTGTTTTTTATTTCATTCTTCTCACTGTATTTATTTCAATGTGATTTTGTATGCACATTGAATTTGAATACAACAAAATCAAATAATTTGAATATTTTAATAAGCTGAGATATTTTTTTATGATATGACGAGAGAATTCTTTTAGTGTTATTTGATGAAATTTTTGCTTGTTCCTTGTGTGGTTATATGGAAATTTATGTGAAAAAAATATCCATAAGTTGAAATGATGTACATTGAGCGATCTGTGGATGAATGTTTTTGTTCTGGTATCTTTAAAGTTCTTGTTTTCTACTATCTGCATTACACTACCTCATGAAACAATGATGTCCTATTTTTCAATAACTTTGAACCCATGAATCAATATCTTAAGTATCTTAAACCAATCAAATATGAAGTAGACATGTTTGGATCAAGTTATGAGATGAAGAGGTATCAATATTTTTAGAGGATATGAATGTATAGTTATTTTTACTTATTTCTGCCTTAAAATGGTTGTGACATATGAGTTGTGAGTATAGGGAAGACATAAATTATGTGTATGGATGTGATGAAGTTCATCTTCCAGTTTAAAGTCAACAACTACTTTGAATAACAACTTAATTTGGTTTGCAAGTGATTGTGTGTGTGTGGCTGCTATCTATATGTTTTGTATTGTAGGGACAACACCAAATGAATGACCAACCATCTTTACAGTTGGAAACAGAGAATTACTTTTTAAGTTATTTTGTGAGTTTTTTGTTGTTGATTGTCGAGTGCAGTTGTTTGCTGCTGATTGTTGAGTGCAGTTGTTTAGTGTGTCAATATGTAAGACATCAAGTGCTCATTGCTGGCAACAACTCTGTTATGATGCAGCTGTTTTGGGGGATATGTTAGTGCTGTTAGCTGAAATAGTGGTGAATGTATTTTGTTTTCGTTGGGCAGTTTGCACAGTATTGCTTCTGTCTAAACTTTAGGCGAGTAATTGCTACTATTTGTATTCCTTCTCCCTCTAGGCTCACCTTGAGCTGGAGTGGTTTATTAATAAAGTATGTTAGCTGTTCAAAAAAAAACAAGTGCTCATTGCACAGGGCAAGTGAGTGGGTGTGGCTGCTATCTATATCTATTGTTTACTTTATTTGAGGTGTTAATGACTTGGTTTTTTAACCCTACCCCCTTCACCACCAAGCTTCACATCGAGAGATTTCTACACTTCACCACCGAGCTTCATTCTCAGTGAGACATGAGAGATTTGACATCGAGCATCAATCAGTGAGCTTCTTCGATTCGAGCATCAATCAGCAAAGAAACTTCTCAGATTCGAGCTTCTGAGATTCGATTCACTTCTCAGATTTGAGGTAAATTGTCTTCTCAGATTTGGTTTTTGCTTAAACATTAGATGCTGAGGTAAATTGTCTTATCTAATTCGGCTTTTGCATCAATCAATGTGCTTGTTAGATTTATTTGGTGATGAAATTGGATAAATTTTTAGTTAAGCTATAGTAAGCTTTTAATAAGCTAGTTAGTAATTGTTTTCATTTTTACTGCATGTTGTTACTATATTAATAATGCATTCGCACTAGGAATATGTTTTCACTAGGAAGAGAAATTACAATGTGGTAAGGAAGGTGAATCAGCGTATCCAAAACTGTGACTATTAATGATGTCGGAGAAGTTAATTCGGAGAAATTCAACTGTGATGCTAATGTTATCACTGATGGTGTAAGTGTTGCCAATATTACTTTGGTTGTACTCTCAGGAAGGTATGTGCCACCCATTCACCCTATTGGTAGAGGCGCTTATGGTATCGTTTGGTAAGTGTTCTTGTTTCTTTCTTTTCATTAACTTCTGGTCTGTGCTTTTGGTTCAGCTAATTCATAGGACCAAATGAATGCATGAATTTGACGTTTTATTTATTGTAAATGTTTTTACTGTCACTTGAACAATGGTTTTCTTTTTAGCGCTGCTGTTAATTCTATTGTCCTTGTTATTTTTTGCTGTCATGGCCTGTTGTTGGTGTATTGTTCCCTTGCCCTTTTAGGTACTGCTTGTGTCGGGGCCTGTTGTTGGTGTGTTGTTTAGGCTGGCGCGGTCTGAAGGCCTTCTGCAGCTGCTGGTATGTTGTTAAAAAAAAAAAACTATGATTGTGTGTAGCTGCTGGTGTGTTGTTTCCTAGAAGCTTTGATAACACTTTAATTGACATTTAAGGGTCAAGCAACATTTAAGAGTTTCTCTGATAGCTCGGTATGGTGGTGATCGCTTTTTGCTTGACACGCTAAAGACCATGTATCCTTCAAGCGTTTCTTAAGCTTGGCAGTTATCTCCAAGCTGAGGCAAATTGTACGAAAGCAATAAGTCTTGACAAAAAGAGTATGAAGGCATACTTCCATACAGGTACAACTAGAGAGATGATGGGCTACTACAAAGAAGCAATTGATGATTTTAAATATGCCCTTGTACTTGAGCCAACCAACAAAAGGGCTGCTTCAGGTGCTGAAAGATGGAGGAATCTAATACTCAAGAAGAGTTGAAGGATTTGCAAGGATTTTGAGTTAGGAGGGAGATCAAGATCAAATTTTCCTATATTATGATAATTACTTTATTATGTTAGTTTTTAGATTGTACGAATATTATTGATATATTCATGGTTTTGTACGAAAATGATTTATAGATTGTATGAATATTATAATGATATATGTCAGTTTAATTAATTTTTGTCTTATTAAATTAAAACCTTATTTAATTAATTTATTTGTGTTTAATCAATTTTAGTTCTTTAATTAAAATTAAAAAGTGGAAAGGAATTGAAAAAAAAAAAAGTGAGAAGTACATTATTGGCTGAAATTTCCGTCAGTAATGCAGATCAATATAAACATTACTGGCGGAATTTTCCCTCAGTAATGCGGAGGTAGTTTTGACAAAGCATTACTGAGGGATTATTCCGCCAGTAATTACTGACGGACCAAATTCGTCAGTAATTACTGGCGGAATAATCCCTCAGTAATGCTTTGTCAAAACTACCTCCGCATTACTGAGGGAAAATTCCGCCAGTAACATTACTGACGCTCATATTACTGAGGGATTCACATTCGCCAGTAATATGTACTACTGAGGGATTTTTGGCGTTACTGAGGGATTATTTCCGCCAGTAAAAACCAAAATTCTTGTAGTGAATAGTCAACTTATTTTCCTAATTAAATGGAAACGATAATTATTCTAAATGAAACAAAATCATATTATTTTTTTTGGAATCAATAACATTCAAAACTTGCATTTCCTACTTTCCCCCAACACTAATAGTCAACTTATTTGCCTAATTGAATGCAAACGATATTTGTTATTAAGGAAACAAAATCATATTTTTTTGGAATAACATTATTCAAAATGTGCATTCAATATTCTTCCTAATTTTCACCTTAATTTTCACTTTAATTTATAGAAAGGAATAGGTACATCTCTTATCTCTTATCTCTTATTTATAAATGTTAACCGGTCAAGCTATCCTTAACCCTAATTTTAATCTCAAAATTTCCCTCCTTTCCCCATCCAATTAATCTAAAAAATCTTTATTGAAAAAAACCTTTGCAGGGATTCGAACCCGAGTCTTAATGACTTCTTCTCAACAATTTCATCACTAATCCACTGACAATTTTGTCTTACTTATAAATCTTAACCCGTCTCGCAAAATTAAACCTAATTTTAACCTAATTCTCTCGCCTAATTTCCCTCCGCACTTTTGCATTTAATGATTATCTACAGTCAAACTATGTTTCTAATTTCATGCGAAAATTAAATCATATTTTTTCTCTTATAAATCTTAACCCGTCTCGCAAAATTAAACCTAATTTTAACCTAATTCTCTCGCCTAATTTCCCTTCACACTTTTGCATTTAATGTCAAATATTTACTTTCTAAAATATTATGTTATGTTACCGTATCAAGGATGATGTCATGGAAATATTATGTTATGGTACAATACCAACATATATGTTTCTTAATATTTTGACTTTCAACTAAACTATTTTGTTACCTATTACCGTGCGTTAGCACGGATAATGGTCTAATGAATTATTATTTTAATTATTGATTATTAGTTATATAATATTTTCAACGCCTTTTCGCATATATATTATAAAAGTTATCTATATTTATCTTTTTATTTAGGGTTAATCTTCTAGTTTTCAAGAGAAATTGACTATGATAATTCAGAGTTTTATCGGGAGATAATTATTCATAATTATCTTATCTACTTTTTTTTTAATTTTTTTAACTTGTGCCCTAAGAGAAAAAAGTGGCATGTTCCTATTTTTTTTTTTTTTATCTCTATTTGATCTTCTTATTTTACAAACATGAACTAGTTCACCAAAAAAGAAGCATGAACTTACTGAATTGGTGTGCTGCAACAGATGCTCATAAATTATTACAACGTGGTCTTAAAAGATACTTTATCAAGGAAGCAACATTTACATTCCAAGCTTTATATACCATTACCTCCATTTCAACTCTGCAACCAAACATCTTGATCACTATAACTTACAATTTAAATGAGAAGCACATGCATATATGTATATATGAATTTGACTAATAATTAATACCAGCTCCATATGTACTACATATTAACTACAATAACCAACACATACTAATTCATTATGCTAATTAACCAAAATACTAAATGCACCGTTAGTAACTAACACTGCATGTGCTTCAGTTCAGCTAGCAGTGACATAGAATGTATGATGCTGACCAAGAGAATTGTGACAACAAACAAAGTTATAAATACAGCAACCTACTAAATTTAAAACCAGTATAATCTTGGCATACCATGATAAACCTCATTTACCAATTATGCAGAAACCAATAAATAGCATCCACCATTCAAAATCCTCTGCTATAACAATCCCAGTCAAAAAATGAGCAGCAATTGTTTCCAAATCTAAAAGACCAACCACATTCAAAATAATCTTAATATATGGAGCAACCAAATGTACCAAACAATTGTGTGACATATTAGATTTATGAGCAATCTTAAATTTTACCATTTAGAGAAGTAACCATGTAACATTCTAGTTTTTCAAATCGGGAGACAAATAAGGAAAACAACGTGCAAAGGATAAATATAAATATACGAAATTATGTAGAAAAAAATGAAATAGTTATATCATATAGAGAGTAAATTTTCTCGGTTGATATATATCTCTATCAAGCTGTGTAAAAGGAAAAGACAGGCAGTAGAAAGATTTATTGAAGGGTTATGAGGTTAGTTGTGTGTCAATTTTATTTTTTAATGGCAAAATATATTTTATATATATAAAAGGGGATTAAATCCCAAGTATTACACCAAAAACAGAAAGTAAAAACACCAAAAACCCCTAAAGAAAAACCACCAGCACTCCTCAGAGAACCAACACCACCAACATTGATCAAATAGGTACCCGATAGAGATTTTGCTTCAAACGTTCAGTTTCGACCACCACTCAAGTTTCAGTCTATCGGAGGAGACATCACAACAACCTAAAGGACCCGAGTCACAAACTATGATGAATAGATTGCTCAAATAAGCCTTAGAAATTGTAGTGCATATAAGATGAGTTACGGCATGTCTATTTTCTTTGTCAAGTAACCTAGTGATTAGAATTCAACTTTTTCAAGGTGAATAAGTGAGTTGTATAGGATTCGAACTCCGGCCCCTACATATAATAATGTAGGTCACTACCGACTGAGCTATGCTACGTGTGTCTATTTTTAATTAAATGATAATCAGTTGGCAAATGTTATGCATAATAGGCCAACTGAAATAAAAAATTGTATTGGAAATCGTGCATTCAATTCCTTAAATTGTTTAAAAATTGTTTTTTTTTTAAATGATAATCAGTAGTGCAATATTTCTATTTTTTATACTTCTTTACAAGAACACATGTTAACAAGATTTTTTTTTTAATACAATGCTAGTTTACATTCGGATTCGGTGTAGTGCGGTCTGAAAGTATACTTGTAGACGGTGTCCAAATTGGGGACAAAATGCAGTGGCAGAGTAGTAGCAAAAAGTGGGGTGCAAATAATAGCATCCAAATATATTTGTGATGCTAATGCTCTTCTAATATCATCATATGGACTTGAGCTTGGGTTTTGAGGAAGTCATGTTAGGTTTGATTTGGCCTTATGTTGCAATAATTGATACACAGACCCATACATATTACTAACCACACCGGACCCTGAATTTGACTAAAGTACTTTTTACAGTAAAAAACTTCTCCCTTTTTTTTTAAAAACTATTTCCTGTTATTTACTAGAGATCATAGCCCCAAATTCTCTTCCTTTATCTTCAGGGGAAGTACACCTTTATATGCATTTTTGTTGTTTTAAAAAAAAATTGATGAGTTAGAGTCGGTCCTATAATTTTTAGTGTACTGAATGAATTAATAAAGTTGTGTCCATTTTAACTATTTGAATGTATTTCTTTTTGTATTTTTTGTTGCAAAACATCCATTCACAATCAAGGTTCTCTAAAAATATATTTTCAATAAAATTAATTAAATGAGCTAAAAAGAAATATATTTACATAGTGCAAACAACTACTAATTTTACCATCAAAATTAACTCAACTATCATTTTCTTAAGAGCAGCACCAAACTCAAATGTGAAGATTAAAATGAGACGGAATGAGTAAATGTCAAAAGGTATCTATTTTTTTATAGGATTTCAAAAGGTATCTATTATAATCTGGCGGTTTGATATTATCAAATAAATCAATTTTTCATGTGATAAGTCACTTAATTAAATTTTCATGTGGTAAGATTGAATTAGAAAAACCAAAAGAGAAAGACAATTTAGTTTATTGTTGGACAACTTTTGCCATCTAAAAATTTTGGCAAATTTTCAAGTAAGACTGGACGAAGATTCCACTGTCCCTAGTAATTTTGAGAAGGTGAAGATAAATTTTAGAGCAAAAAACAATAGAGGTGAGGCCTTACTTTTTTTTTTTTGACAAAATAGAGGTGAGGCCTTACTTGGAAATTATATTATATTCATCCTAATAATTTCTAACCAAAAGCACATTTAGTTATAGTTTAAAGTACCACTTTTTTGACAGAGGTTGTCATTAGGGTTTGTTGGGTGCTTGTTATTTTGTTTAGAATTACATACTCCTCTATCTTAAAATAAGTGATTTGATAATATTTTTTTACTATTATATATAATGAAATTTATAGCATAAAAGTTGTTTTTGAAACAAGGATACCATAAGATATGTTGTAGGATTTGTATAGATAAATATTTTTAAAATATTAAATTTTTATAACATCTGCTGATACATAGTTAAATATGTTTAAGATAAAGAAATGGACATTGAAATGTGTGAAATAATCAACTATGTCATTATTTTAAGACAGAGAGTAACAAATTGATCAAATTTGGGTCACCTCTTAATTGTGATTGATGCATAAATGGTTAGATTTTCCCTTTACACCCACTCTGACTTTAGAAAAACATAGGTTTTGTTTATCTATTACGGTTGTCGCACTTATGATTAGACATTTTGGTCCACATGATGTTATTTGTAAACGTTCAAATGACTCCTAATTTAATTTTTGATAAATAAAAAAATATCATGTTTGAATAAATAAAAATAACTTTATTAACCTATTTTTGTATAAACTTTTTAACATAAAAGAGTTTATACATAAACAACTTATGAAAATAGTTAAAAATGATTATAAACATTTCGTAAACTGCTATCATAAACTGTTATCATAAACTTTCTCAACTTATGCTAACCGATAAACTCAAAATGTCAATGTAGACATTCCAAAAACATAATCAATTTTTGTTAAGAAGACAAACTAGCTTACTGCATCGAAATGGGAATTGAACTAAGACTTTAAGAGCAGTGATGGATTCAGAAATTTTAATAAGCAGAGTCAAAGTTATATCATAAAATGTTTATAATTGTTCTAAAATGTTAATTTTTTAAAAAGATCTTTCCATTTCTATGAGTAAAAAATTAAATAATCATAATTAATTATTTTTTCAACCACCAACATACACAAAGACGTTTTCTACAAATATAAGAATAGTTTAGAATATAACATAGTAGTTTTATGGTCTTGCTAACCATATGTTCTAAGAGAATTGGTTAAAGATTTTATAAAATAAAATTTTATCTTAAAAATAAGCGTTATTTTTATCGATATAATAATTACAACAATTTTTTTTTGTAAAAAATTACTTCTTTTGATTTCTTAACTAGTGTTCTTTGAACACTTATTAAGATCCTTCCGAGTTTTGTAATTTTATGTAGTTTTATGAATGAATTATGTGAAGACAATAATACTATATAAGTTAGGACAAATTGCATAAATATATAATTTTGGGTTAAAAATACAATAATCAAGTGGAGGCAAATGAAGTCGGTTGACCCCATTGTTCCCACATTGAATCTGTCTATGTTTGAGAGGAGCACACACCAAAATCCTAAGTAAAAAACATCAGGCAACCAAGTGGGTTAAAACATAATCAAATCTTATATTAGTTTTATGGCCAATACAAATGTTATTTTTCTAAATCAGTAAATCTTGTTAAAAGAATTTTCAGCAAACACTATTTAATACAAAATATATTTAAAAAATATGATTTTTTTTTTATAGACAAATGTTAATAGAGTGCTCAAATAGGCGTTAAAAATTGTAGTGCATACGATAACTTAGGGTGTGTCTCATTTTCTATTAAGGGTTTTGCTAACCTAGACGTTAGTTAAGGAATTCAAAAATAAATTTTTTGTCTTGAAAATCTAAGCCGTTATTTTTTATTAAGTACTAATGACACCTTTTTTAATAAAAACTATTTGTATTTAGATTTGTTTGGTTTGATATGAGCTAAACATGGGAAAAAATCAAACTATTTAATTGGTTTGGTTCGTATTTTCAATTTCATCGGATGATTGGTGTACTTTATAAAGAGATGTTAACACGTGTGTTTATGACACAAATTAATCAACTAAATATAAAGGTATTTTACTGAAAATTGTGCATTTAATATCTTAAAGGTTCAGAATTTTGTTTTTTTTAAATACAAAATTCATCATTTATTCATTTTTTTAATTTCATAACTTGTGCCTTCGGTGCAAAGGACACATGTTAGCAGATAGTACTATTTTTCATCTGTATTTGATCTTCTTTTGTCATAAAATAAATAACATGAACTAGTTCACCCAAAAAAAGTAGGGACTTACTGAATTGGTGTGCTACAACAGAGGTGCTCTTAAATTGTTACAACTTGGTCTTAAAAGATACTTGATTGATCAAGCAACATTTACATTCCAAGCATTATAAGCCATTACCTCCAATTCAACTTTGCAACCAAACATCTTGATCACTATAACTTACAATATATATATTAACTACACCAACCAGCCACATAGTAATTCATTATGCTAATTAACCAAAATGCTAAATGCACCGTTAGTAACTAACACTGCATGTGCTTCAATTCAACTAGCAGTGACATGTCATAGAATGCATGATGGTCATGACCAATAGAATTACAACAACAAATAAAGTTATAGTTGCATAGAAAAATACAGCAACCTACTAAATTTAAAACCAGCATAATCTTGCCAAACCATGATCAACCTCATTTACAAATTATGCAGAAACCAATAAATAGCATTCACCATTTAGAATCATACGCTGAATTGAGTCTGCTATAACAATCCCAGTTAGAAAAGACCAACCACATTCAAAGTAATCTTATTATATGGAGCAACCAAATGTACCAAACAATTGTGTGTCATATTAAATTTATGAGCAATCTTAAATTTTACCATTTAGAGAAGTAACCATGTAACATTCTAGTTTTCCTAATCGGGAGACAAGATAGTTCATAAGGAAAAGAATGTGCAAAGGATAAATATAAATATATGAAATAACGTGGAAAAAATGAAATAGTTATATCATATAGAGAGTAAATTTTCTCGGTTGATATCTATCTCTATCAAGTTGGGGTGTATACGGGTTGGGTTAGGTAGGTTTTAACCTAACCCGTTACCCAACCCGTTGATCACACTATGGGTTGGATTCAACATGGAACTCACATTTACATAGCCATAACAGAACCGAACCAAACCAATTTTTTTGGGTTGATTCGGGTTGGGTTCACGGGTACCCATTTAATTATAAAAAAAAAATTGGTAATATTTATTTGCACAAAATAATACTAAATTTTATTTCCCTACCAATTTTCGTAAAATAGATCATTAGAAAGGACTTAGAAGTCAATGAGTTGGATCCAAATTTGGTTTATGATAGAACACTATGGTGTAATTTGATCCATGTAGCCGACCCCACTCAGTGGGATAAGGCTTAGTTGTTGTTGTTGTTGTTGTTGTTTAATGCTTTCGTTCAGTCATAAGCTATGCTACGTAACAGTAGTAGCAAAATTCATTCATTCATACTTATAGTATGAAGCACTTAATATAAAATTCATTCATTCATAGTATGAACTATGAAGCACTTAATAATAGTACCAAAATTGAGAAAACATATCTCTTCCACAAAAGCATAAACAATTTAATGGTAGTTATACGGGTATACAGGTTGGGTGTATGGGTATACGGGTTGGTAAACCAAAACCCAATAACGGAACCAAAGCTAATGGGTTCATGCGGGTTGGGTTAGACCCGTCCATACCGGGTTCGAGTAAATTTTGGGTTGGGTTGCCGGGTCCGCGGGTTTACCCGCACCAGTGTACACCCCTACTATCAAGCTGTGTAAAAGGAAAGGACATGCAGTAGAAGGATTTATTGAGTGGTTATGAGGTTAGTTGTGTGTCAAAATAAGCTAAATTACACCGTAAGTTTTTAACTTTTTTTTTTGGGGTACAAAAGAGAGCAAATGCCCAAAGATTTTAAGTTATTTAATCAAAATAAATTGGTTATTTAAGTTTTTTTTACCACTTATGTCATTTAAGTTATTTAATTATAACAAATTAGTTCTTTAAGTATTTTTCGTAACGCTTAGGTCTTTAAGTTATTTAATTGTAACTTTTAGGCCCCGAATAACTTCTATTTTTAAGATCTAAAATATCTCAATTGTTACAGTTAAATAACTTAAAGGATCTAATTGGTACGAAACAAACTTAAAGGACCAACTTATTACGATTAATTAACATAAAAGATCTAAGTAGTAAAAAAACTTAAATGATTAATTTATTGCAATTAAATAACTTAAAAGACCTCTAATATAAATTAGTCATCAAAATATGATTAATAGAGGGGTCAAATAGGCCTTAGAGGCCTTAGAAATTGTAGTGCATATAAGATGAGTTAGGGTGTGTCTCATTTTTTATTAAAAAAGAAAAGATGATTAAGGGCGTGTGTCTATTCTTTTATTAAATGAGGATCAATTGTCAAATACTAACATGTATAATAGGCGAACTAAAATAAAAATATTGTCTTGAAAATCGTGTTTTCAATTTTTTAAATGTTTAAAAATTGTTTTTCAATAAAATGTCACTATTTTTTAACTCCTTTATATGGGTTCTTCAAACACATGTTAGTAAAACCCTTTTCTGTTTAGTTTATAGGGTTAAATATGTTTTTGGTCCTTATAAATAGACTAATTTTTTGTTTTAATCCCTCTAAAATTTTCCTTCTAGTTTTGGTCCCTATAAAATTTTCAATCACTACTTTTGGTCCCTATTTTTAAATTAATTTTTGTATTTTTTAATGAAATTGTGCATAAATGTGTAGTATATTGTAAAAAAGTTCCCAAAATAAATTAGAATTTTTTAACAAAACATAAATTAAAAATGAATTCTTAACCATCAAAAATAAAAAATTCATATTAAATTCATGTTTTGTTAAAAAATTCTAATTTTTTTTTGGAGAGATTCTTATAATATTATGAATTTTTTTGCAAAATTTTATTCAAAAATATGAATTCTATATATGATTTTACTTTAAAAAAGGGACCAAAAGTGAAGATAGAAAAATTTGTAGGGACTAAAAGTTGAAGAAATTTTTTAGAGGGACTAAAACGAAAAATTGACATATTTATAGGGACCAAAAACATATTTAACCCTAATTTATATGTATGCATTCGGATTAAGAATAATGCAGTGGCCGAGTAGTAGCAAAAAGTGGGGTGCAAATAATAGCAACTGAATATATTTTTGATACTAATGTTGTGTGAGGTTCATCATGTGGACTTGGACTTGGGTTTTGAGGAAGTCATGGGAAGTTTTACCTCACACCCCAACAATTATACTTCTACCCGAACATACTATAAAAAATATCAATTCTATCCTTTTCAACAATCAGACCCATTCACCACATCATGTGTTTTTCATTCATAAAAACTTCTTGTTAATTCTTGTGTTATTTACTGTTCCTCTTTTATTTAACAAGAATCGTGATTCAATCAGGAGACTGTTGTAACCCAGAAGGAGTTGCAGCGGTGGCACGCCGTATCAAAATTCATGATTGAAAAATCCAGAAAACTTGTAGGGGTGAATGGGTGTAAATTTAGAAAAAGTTAAAATTGATATTTTTGATAATTTGTAGGGATAGAGATATAATTATAGGGGCGTTGGTTAAAATTTCCAAGTCGTGCTGAGTTTGATTCGGCCTTATGTTCAATAATTTATGGCTGCTGCTACGCACACGGACATATTACTAACCACATCTAAATTCGACTAAAGTACTTCTTACACTAAAAAAAACTCTCCCTCATTTTTTTTAATTGTTTTCTAAATAACATAATGTCCTTCATAAGGTCTACAATGGACCAATGCTTAAAAATCGTTTAAAAATGTACCAACTCTCGATGTCATGTTCTGTAAATAGAAACTCTTGATATTATTCATCTTAACGACGGAATTAATTTATACCGTGTTCCAAATTAATATTAATGTCTCAAATATCTACTTATATTCTTTTATCTTGTTTTAGTTGAATCAACATCAATTAAGTGACCTTCTCAAATATATTGAGAACTCTTAACTTTTATTTGAAGTTGATGTCTCCAATCATGATCAAAATTTAGAATGACTTTCAGTCGAACACCAAACATGAAACAGATACGTCGACTCCGAGTATAATTTAAGAAAATGACATAATTCATTGTAATCATATGTATTGGTGTCGGATACGATACATATATGATACCGAGACATATAATCCGAGGCTTATATGCGCTTCATATATAGGTAGACACAGTAGACCACGGGTGACACTTTTCCACTAGCAACATAATGGCTAGTTATCCCATCATTATCACAATGACGCAAGATAGTGGTTTCCAATTGTATAACAACATCAAAATCTGAAAGCAGACACAGCAAAGTGTTCATTCCGTCTTAAACAAACAAACAGACAAACAAAGGAACATAACAAACAATAATTTATACAACCACCTTTGTCATGTTCTTCTGTTCTTTTCCTGCTATTAATTACTATATCACCACCACCACCGTTCCTTCTGTTGCTTTGTAGCTCTTCACAAAGTACACAGAGTTTTCTTACACAAATACATTTGTGATTTTGACTTTTTTCTTTACTTCATGGGGAATCCTACTGAGACCACTGCAACCTCTGGTGAGTTGGCTTGCCTTCAGTTTTTGTGATCATATTCTAATTTGAAACTTTATTGGTTTTGCTTTACTAGTTCATATTTTGGTTGAAACTTTAATGATTATGAATGTATAATGTTTTATTGTAGTTGTTTTGGCTAAATTTGTTTTCTTTCTTGGTGTGTACCAGAGATTGAAATTGATAGTGATTTTAAAGTTCATGTGTTCTCTTCGTCATCTGAGGTAAGGTTTTCAACCTTCACTTTTTTGTAGTACCGTCGTTCAATACATGTAGCAGACTTTACGTAGTGGAATAAGAACTATGTAGCATTGGCACTTCATTTTGAAAGTGTCTTTTGTGTCCGACATATGTATGTATTTGACACTGACACGACACCTATGCATGTGGTTCCATTCAATCACTTCCATTTTCTCAAATCATTACCGATGGCTACGTGTTACTGTATTAGTGCCAGTGTCGTATTCAGTGCTTAAAGATAAGGCTTGTTGTTGTTGTGGTTATATTTGGTTAACTACTACAGTCAATAAATTAAAGTTTGCAAGTTTCATTGGCTTTACATTCTTCAGTTGCTAGAAAAGCTACATCAAACATGGAGTTCAGTGGAGAAACAACCATATCCAGCTATGTATTCTAGTGTATATGGAGGTATCATACTTGATCCAGCAATGATGGTAATCCCAATAGATGATCACATGGTACATAGAGGCCATGGTGTGTTTGATACTGCTATTATTTTTGAAGGGTAATGCTAATTTTTGTTTTCTTTCTTGTAACAAAGCATTATTAAATCAAGTGGTTGGCCTGAATTGGTTAATGAACTTTAGTTAAGGTCGAATCGCTCGGGAAGCACCCGAGTTCGATCCTTAACTAGAACAATTTGTAGCCAGACTTTCATTACCACACTGTCGAAGTTCATATTATTATGTGCCCTTTCCCCTATAGGAACTGGAGAGTTAAAAATACATTATTGGTTTTACTTTGAATGTTCATATTTTTCTTTGATCTTGATGTTTATATTTTTTGTTTTCTCAAGACACCTCTATGAGTTGGATGTTCACCTTGACCGTTTCTTAAGGTCAGCCTCAAAAGCAAAGATATCCTCACCTTTTTCGCGATCAACTCTTCGCAGCATTCTAATACAACTAACGGCAGTATCAAAATTGAAGAAAGGAACTCTAAGATACTGGTTAAGTGCAGGTCCTGGAGATTTCTTACTGTCATCTTCAGGATGTCCAACACCTGCATTCTACGCAGTAATCATTGATCATGATTTCTCTCAGTGCAAAGAAGGCGTCAAAGTGATTACCTCCAGTGTACCAATGAAGGCACCTTTATTTGCAACAATGAAAAATGTGAACTATCTTCCAAATGTACTTTCAGTATTGGAAGCTGAAGAGAAAGGAGCATTTGGTTCTATATGGATTGATGAGGTTGGTTATATTGCTGAAGGACCAAATGTGAATGTTGCTTTCATAACTCAAGAAAAGGAACTTGTTATGCCTTTTTTTGATAACATTTTATATGGTTGCACTGCTAAAAGGCTTCTTGAACTTGCACCAAAGTTGGTTGATCAAGGTGTTCTAAAAAGTGTAACTACTAAAAATCTGACTGTGGATGAAGCTAGAGGTTCTGCTGAAATGATGTATGTAGGAAGCACACTTCCTGTCTTGCCTATCATCATGTGGGATGATCAACCAATTGGTGATGGTAAGTTAATGACAGAAATTATCCGTGTCTATCCTTGTTTGGCATGAAGCATTAACCTTTGATGCTATCCTTGTTATCATTATACATGCGATTCATATTTCTATTGATACAAAATTTAGCTTGATCGATATGAATCTCTAATATTATTTATTTTCAATACGGGTCTCATCTTGAATCTAGTCTCTTTATGTTGAATCTTGATTCATTGTGATGACGTTAGTAGATGAAATATGAAATTACAATTTTGCCGTCCCAATTATTTTTTATTTAAAAAATTGTCATATTTCTGTTAGTAAATGAATCTTACGATTCATAATAAAATCGGAAAATTGGTCTTCTAATTCACAAATCTTGATTGTCTATGTTATTACAGGTAAAGTTGGAGAATTAACAATGTTACTTTCGGATTTGCTATGGGATGATATGGTAGCTGGCCCTGACACACAGAGAATACTTGTTCCTTATGTTTAATGAACCTACAAAATCACTTGGGAATACATGTTCCTTGTGTTCCTTAGTTGTATTGATTTGCAATGTAGTTTCTGTTTTGTATTTGCATCATGTAGTTCAAGTTTGAACAATTCCTTTAAGTGAAGCAATAAATAAATAGTCCTTGAACTGTTTCATGTTGTTGTAAACAAGATTTTGCACTATAGTGTGCAGACTCGTATTTGAATATTTATAGGTTCTTTTCTAGTATGCATTGCATGCATTTATTTTCTAATAGTTTTGTATCTGCAACAGCAATTTTAGCATATGTTTCCGATGATAAAAATACATTGTTTAATCTGGTGTGTGATATTAGATGGTTTTCTAGATTTGAGCCAAACATAGTAAGGAACATACGTACAATGGAAAATAGTCCCACATCGACGAGCCCAGAAAGCAGCATAGAAAATGTCAGATATAAAACCAGCAGGATTCATTCTTTCAACTCATACCTTTCTCGGCCTTTTGGCTAAGATCAAGTGTAGTATCTGTTCTTATCAGTTTAATATCTGATATGTGGACCAATGGTCCACACGATATTAAATTACTTTTTTGAGGGGGAGAGGTCATTACAGTAGCTTGCTACTCGGCTTCTCTTGTGTCGCTAATGCGTTGCACTACAGCATTGGCTTGGCGCACCCCACCAATTTAAGTTCTAATTTTTTTTTTCTTTCAACATAGCATGGCTAGTTCAATTTGTAAGACCATTAGATCTTACGTCTTTAAAAATATCAAATTTTTACTTAGAAAAGACTTCATACTGTCATTGTTCTGATTGATTAAAAATCTACGGTTTTCAAAATCATAATAAATAAAATAAAGGGTTAATAGTGTTTTTCACCCCTGTAATATATGTCATTTTCGGTTTTCATCCCTGTAAAAATTTCGGTTTGATTTGCCCTTGTAAAAAAAAAAAATCCGGTTTTCACCCCTCCTCCCTCCAACTCACCAAATCAGCTTAGTTGGAGGGAGGAGGGGTGAAAACCGGAAGAAATTTTTTTTTACAAGGATGCAAATCAAACCGAAATTTTTACAGGAGTGAAAACCGAAAATGACATATATTACAAGGGTGAAAAACACTATTAACCCTAAAATAAAATATACAAAATTGATTGATTATATTAGTATTTGATTATCTGTCATTGTTCTATGCACCTGAGGTTGCCATGATAAGAGATGTTCGTGCATGTTTTGTCTTCATCATCGAAATGTTGTGTATCAATTGAAGAAAATAATTTTTAAATAAATTGTTAGATAACATTGTTATCAAGGCAAATACATTTGTTTTATAGCCCTTGTTCTGCATCTGGTTTTGGATTTCTTACTATCTAGAAATATACAATTAAGCAATTTAGATCAGATTAAAGATAGGATTTGGATGTACCAAAAAAAAAAAAGATAGGATTTGGATTTATATTTGTATCTGACGGTTCAAATTGCTTGACTATTGAATAGAGATAAATGATAATTCATATCTGCAAATTTTCCTACCTTGTTCAAGCACCCAAGAAGAATCTTTCATGTTTATTTTAATCTATGTTGCATTAACCATATCGACAGAAGGCATCAATTAATGAGAAAATAACAATTTATTGGTGGCATCTAGTATAATATACTACAGTTTAAATTTATTTAAACACATCTTAAATTAATTTATACAATTATTTAGAACTTGTCCAATAAATCTTAAACCTTCCACACCTAATGACTTGATCTCTAATAGTTGATGCAATTATTTGAAAAAAATTATACAAGGAATTCCTATAATAGTTAGTTAACTGCAATTTTATGAAGGACTAAAATTACCAGTAAAATTTTATAGGAACTATACTTGAAAACTCGTGATTTAGCAAGGGCTAAAAACACATTTAACTCTAAGTTTTGAATCTTCAATCATTGTTCCCAACAATTTTCTGGTTGTACTCTAGCACTTTTCTAGATTGAAGTAAGAATTTCACATATGAAAATTTGTTAGGTTACTTTGTAAATTCTATCCAAAACAATAATTCTGGAAATAATCTTAAGGAAGGACAATTCTGATTTTATTTTTTTTTAAATGAAGGCCACGTTTCCTGATAGTTTGCAGATTTTAAGAAATTAAATGAAGAGTTGAGGGACAGATATAGGAAAGTTAGATCATTCTATAACTTATTGTAGAATTCATAATTCATGTAATCATTCTCCTTGTAAAGTAAATACTCCCTCCGTCCCAAATTGTATGACGTTTTGGGCATTTCACACATTAAGAAATACAATTAATATTATGTGAAAAACAGATATTATGAGTTGTCTTACAAAATTGTCCTTAATAAATAATATGGGAAAGATAAATGAAAGAATTGAAAGAAGAGAGAGTAATAATTAGTTAAGGTTATAATAGAAAAAGTAACATTAATGTTACATTGGTATTGTAAAGCGACATATAATTTAGAAATTTTTTTTCCCCAAAGCGACATACAATTTGAGACGGCGGGAGTAAAAGAAACCATTCATCCACGATAAGTTTCTCAAATGTAAAACATATTCCTTAGCTATTAAGTTAGATTCATTTTATATTAAATTGAAGCATAGTATTTTGTGAAATTCAAAAACAAAAATTGGTGATGATAAGGGAACTAAATAATACTCCAAAGGGAACTGAAGTAACCAATGAGATATTTCGGTAGCTGCAAACCTATGAAGCACGGACACTCTTCGAATTAGATGTGTCCCTATTTCGGGCATGTATTGTGTCCGACATCGAAACGACACTGACACATATAATTACACTGAATTATGTAATTTTCTCAAATTATTAGCAGTGACGGCGTGTCATGTCGTGTCTGGTGTCTGTGTTCGTATTTGTATATGTGAGTCATAGCTGCAAACTTATTCGTTAAAGAATCATAGAAATCTAATTATGCATCAATTAAACAAAAACCTGTAAACTGATAAATAATGGGGAGAAGGGGTGATTTATGCATTAACTTGTTCTCCCATACCCAAAGAGAGAACTATTGGAATATAAGAATCAATGAAGTCTGTTACAATTTGTATGTTACTGTGAGAAAACTTTAATTATACAGCATTACTGTCACTAATCACTATCACTATGAAAGATAAAAAAAGAAAAAGAAAAACAATTTGATTACCAATAATACTAATAGAAAATGGAAAAGCAATTTTTTATAATGATATATATGTACATTTAATCAAAATAAATGCATCAAAAGAAATAACACACAAAAATGACAAAATAGTAACTTCTAACTTGGATCAAGATTGGTTTAGATCCCGTGAGGTTTGGCCTTGCCATCTGTGAAACAAAGAATCAATATTATTCACAAAGCAAGCTCCCAACCATATAATTTACAATTTATTGTTAAATTATTCAAAGGGAAAAATGGTAGCTTCAAGAACCTTGATAGAAGAAATCTTGCAAGTGGGCTTAAGTTGCTATTTGGATGAGGTTCCTTGTTATGTTGTTTCCTTCGGTTATCAGCCTCCGCATTTTGGGTTTCTTCAGTTGACTTGGCCTTGCTGAATAATTGACTTGCCAATCCTTGCAGGTCTTTCAATGAATCTTCCTTTGAACTGCACACACAAGCGAATGAGAGAGAGATACTTTCGTTTTCGTTAAAACTGGTTTTGTGTAATGAAAATTAGTAGAAGGCAAACCTTGCTAATCTCTGAAGCAATTTTTTGACAAGAACATCAGAGGATCTAGGCTTTGTGCCCTCCATATTTATTAAAGAATTGAGAACTGCCCGCATAATTGGCCCTTCTGGATCGTCAGCAATGGCCTGCATAGAAAATAAAAACATTAGCAATGACCTAAACAACCAACACAAACATGCTACAACAAATAATAACAGATTAGAAAAGATTCTATTCATACTCTTAGTTATTGAAGCATACAAAACCTTCCATCTTATCATATAAATTTTTGTGTCCAATCCTCAGTTCCCCAACCCAAGGAAAACATAAGAAGTTCCCTCATGATTTAATCTATTCTTTTTTATTTAATTTATGTTTACATTAACGATATAAAAAGTATGCGTGTAAAAAACCATCACGTAAAAATCATCATGCTTTATTAAATAGTAATGGTAGTCAACTTTAAATGTATAGTTAGTGGTGTTAGTGCATCATACTCTACTTCATTTGCAAATAAATTAAATCCTTATTGTTTACAATAGATGTAACAATAATTTAGAACAGTCCAGAATCAAACAAAACTAAATATTGTGTCTGAAAGGAGCCAAATTACAGCACAAGATGCTCTACTTGGCATTGCAAGCTAATTTACAACGAGAGGAAGGCATATAACACAATGTTTGTTCTAACATACAGTTGGAAATAATAAGGATCAAATATATGTATGGTTTCACCTCTTTTAATGAAGGAACGAGCAAAACTGATAATGGCGCAGACGATGATAATATTCTAGCACTTTCTTCATCATCACTGGCATAATGCGATTTTGACATGCCCCTTTGAGCATCAATATATTCACGATATGATCTGGAAAAAAATGATCCTTGATAATTTACAATCAAAACTTTATTTCATCAAATGAATTTTCTTTAACCATTATTGCTATAGAAGTACCTGGAAGAATCAGTGCTGCTGGTCATTTGGTCTCTTTTGCTTTCCTGAATATCGCTATTGATTTTCCCCCGGGAATGTCTTTCCCGAGCATTCACTTTTCGACCTCCTTGGATAGCAGCCTTAGCCTGTAGAGACGAAAAGGTAAGAACGTGTTATTTATAAGAAATACCAATCTGACCAAGTAATCACAAACATGTGTCTCCTATAATAATAAACGGTTAAATATGCACAAGAAAAAGTAAAAAGAGTGCTTAAAAAGTGGATTAAGAAGCAAATATACCCTACAAATTGTGTGGGTAAACTAGCAAATATATAAAATGGAAAAATGCAATGGTAACTGTTCTTTGAATAAACCAAATGTATCATGGAAACAAACTCACGCAAGAAATGGGGGAGGGGGAAAAGGCTCATCATGACGCTTATTGATCAACTCACAAGTGAAATTACAACTTATATATTACAAAAGAAGAGAACCTCAGCTAGGTTTGCAGCACTATCTTCAAGGGAGGCATTTGAGTTTCTGTCATGAAGTCCTAGTCGGGACCTTGGAGTCCGTGGAGAATCAGAATCATCATGTTGGCTACGCAAAACAACTGTTCCACTCATAGAATCATCGAAAGAAGCATAGCTGCTGCTGGACTACATTGCATTAAAATTCTCAATAAGTGACTGCACAGATGAATAATCAGTTTCTTATCAGAGTAACTCAGCTTGAATGCTACCTGGGAGCTCTGATCACGAAACACAGACGGCTTTGATCCTTTCGGAGATCGAATAACAACGGTTCCTGATCCATTCTCAGACAATTCATCCTGCAAATTGAAGATTTCAGAAGATCAACGCATTTGATGGTTTTTATAATGAAACTTCATCGAGTTCGTATGAAATCCATTTTTAATTTATGACTGACACAAATCATTCACTTAATATCTAAAGAGGAAATCTCTATATGATTATACCACCACAGGCATTTTAATCATTTTTTAGTGTATGCTAATAAATCCTTTGGTGGCGACAAAGGATGGACACAGAAAATGATGCTGCTAGACAACAATGGATTAAATAAAATTCACATTGACTGCACAAATGATCAGTTTCAGTTTATTATCAGAGTAACTCAGCTTGAGCACTACCTGGGAGCTATGGTCACGAAACATAGATGGCCTTGATCCTTTGGGAGAGCGTACAACAACAGTTCCAGATCCATTCCCAGATAATTCATCCTGCAAAATCAATATTTCAGAATGCATTTACATACGGTTTGCAAGGTGAACTCCTTTAATGATTATAAAACCAAAGACATTTAAGTTGTTGTTTATTTCAGATAAAATGGGTAGCAATATAGGATGGAAAAATATAAATATATCCAATGTTTTGTTAGTACCAAAAACACCTCGAGGTTCCCCTTTAGAGATATGGCTACTCAATATATCATGCAATTCATTAAGTTCATTTTCTGTAACATAGACAGATATTCATGGTAAGAATCAATTACATCTTCAAACTGATTATCCGGATGCTCGTGATGGTAAGGAGCTCTAGGATCTTTTCCTAAGGAACTTTCAAGTGATTGATTGGATGCACTTCTATTGGCATATCCCCCTTGATAGCCAGCGTCTAGAGCTTTTCTTTGGGTAAGCTGACTATATGAAACGTCGGTTTTCCTATCTCTAGACTGAGGTGGCCGTGAAGCATTTCGAATGGTTCCAGTACCCTCTGATTCACCAATGCTAAAGTCCCATTCAGAACTTTTCAAGGTTTTACCCTGACTGCTGCAAATTACAAACAGTTAACAAAAAAAATCAATTTTTAAAATGAAAAACCAGTAGCCAACAGTCACAACCAACCTGGGTCGATTAATTTCTTCAACTCTAGAATCTCTTGCTATCTTCATAGTATTCGATGCCTCACCCGTCCCTCTTGGACCATTTCTAGATGCCTCCAGGTCTTCCTTAATTTGGTATTTTGGACGCTCTCTACTGTGAAACCACAAGGCATGATCTTGTCAAACCACGAGCTGGGGAATAATATTATAACTTTCAAATGAAAAAATTTGCTAAAAGCGCAAAGTGAAAAGAATTTCAGATGTTACTTTAAGATCTCGCCATTTAATTTTCTAAGATACACTAACTTCAGAATAAATACAACCAAGAGAAGAAAAAAGTAGCTAAAAGCAAAAAAGAGTAGAACATTTTTAACTAAATATAGCAAGATATTCATCAATAACTCACCTTATTCTTTCCAAAAGCTTTGGACTCTTCCTAGCATTCCGAATAAAACGGTCTTTGAGAAGTTCCTTAGCACTTGGCCTCTGGAATTGAAACCATTACAAGAGAGAAATTAAGAGATTGATATAGATAAAACAACTTCACCAGTTCCAAATCAAGCCTAGTTTAAAAAAGCCTTTAATTAAGGAAACTAAATAATCCATCGCTTCAAGTTAACAGTGAGAAATTTCAACAGGGTAAATAATTCTAGTATCTTTGTTCTTGTTAAATTAGGATGCGAACTATAGAAATCAAAAGCTAAATATTTTAATTAATATTTCTAATGAAGTTTTTCTCAATAAAAAGATTTTCTAGACAAAGCATCATAAAATAAAATTGGTTGTTCTCACACAATTGACAAAACTGAACATTTTGCTCAAATTAAAACATAAAACAGAACCTGTTCGTTAACAAATATAAGAGAACTACAAGTATTATCAAGAGAAACAAAGAAAACAGTAGCAGGTGTATGGAAAGCACAGACACTTGCCTCAGCCGGAACCTTCTTCAAACATGATGAAACAAATTCTTTCATGGGGCGAGAAAAATGCTCATCTAGCTGCAGAAAAGGAGATTAAATGTCAACCATTTGTTTTCATTTCCTATTTTCACTAATAATTAGAAAATTTTATTCGTTTTCATTTTGTATAGTGTTTTCAAATATGACGAAAACAAATTGCAAAATTTTTGAGTCAGAATCCAGTGTGAAATCATGAGATAAAAATAGAAACATTTCCAAAAATCTCCACTAAGAACACTTTGTTGACTTCAGATAGTTCAAAACGACATAATGATTTGCCTGATATTGAAGAACACAACCTGTGGAGGATTTTCTCGGGGTATGATGAAAAGCACCCTCATGGGATGAAGATCAGCAAGTGGAGGCTCCCCCTTTGCCATCTCAATTGCAGTGATCCCCAGAGACCAGATATCTGCCTGCATATACAGAATTACAGAGATGATTCTTAGGGTAAAAAATGAATTTAGGGCACAATGACATAAAATAAAAATGGAAGCACAGAACCAAAGAATAAGATAACAAAAGAGTAGTTGAATACTATATTACAACCTTCTCATTATATCCCTCTGAGTTCTGAATAACCTCGGGCGCCATCCAGAATGGTGTTCCTACAAATGTCTGTTGTTATCAAATATATTAGAATATCCGGTCAAAGATGAAAATAATAATTTAGATTCCACATATTTTTCGTTGTATAAAGCTTTTGATGCACTTGTTCTAGTAATGACAAAAATTTAGATCTATTAATATAAACCAGCAATTTGACATTCAGTTTTCTGAACTCATATCACACCAAGACACGAAATACTTAGAACCACATTTCTTTCACTTGGTGAGTCTATACATTGATTAGATTACCCAATTGAAAAAGGCACTATTGTGCTCTTGAAAGGAGGTTAAGAGAGGGATGATAAATTACAAAATAACAGACGTAAGTTTAAATTTAGATGCAACAAATAAATATTATATCAATAACCCATCCATGTTCAATTGATAAATGGTTTAACCTTGATGAAATGCGTTTACCTTTCTCCTTGATATAGTCCTTGTCAACTGTGCAGAAACACCAAAATCTGCAACCTGGTGACATTTTTTACACAAGATTCAGATGTATGCATTTAAGTCCACATCTCACAATATTATGTGTATCACTTTTTAAGTCATGTGAAATACACAAATAGGAATTATAAACTCTTTCAGAGTACAGTATACCTTTACATCACCATTCTCTGACAATAAAATGTTTGCAGCTGCATAATAGATATGTAAATAATGTCAATTATGAAGTAAAATGTAAATATGTAAAAAGAACATTTCCATGACTACAGAACCATGTTAAATATCCAGAGAATATCTTATAATATCATATTTATATCTTCAAATAGTTTAGAGTATCTTAAATCATCTCTTGGTAATAGTTTCCATTATCCTTAACTTTTCAGATTTTGTTTTTTTGTTTTATTTAATTAGGATTGATAGTCTTCTATTAGTGTGTGTGTGTGTGTGTGTGGGTGTGTGGGCGCGCGTGTGTAAACTGCTGTTTCTAGAATTTGGGTTTGAATCCAACTTAACCCCAGAAAACTGACTTCTAAAGTGAGGATTACCCAAGCCTTACATGCACAACTTAGGTCATATCTCTAATCGATGTGGGACCTTCAACACACCCCCTCACACATAGGATTAGACATCAGAAGCATGGACTAAAACGGGTGGAATAACCTGATCTTGCAGGAAGGACATTTGGAGTGTGGACAAGTGCAGGTATAATAAAACAGATCATGGCCAACTAACAGATCTAGATAGGCTCAGATGCCATTTTAAAATTTTGGCGATAGGTCTAACTAAATCCCACAAAATTAGTGTCTAAGGGGAGCCTGGCCTAAGCTTTATAAGAACTACTTATATCTTCGAATAGTTTATAGTAACGAGTAACATAGAAGAACTCTAAGGAATAATTTCTATATTTCTTTTTATATATATTTTTATTTATATCCTTATTTAATTATCATTAAGTTGTATTTTATTAGTACAAATAGAACTCAGTTCTTTGTCGTTTAAATCACATCATTCACACAAATATCAAAATGATTTTAGTGCATGTTTAAAAAACCATTAAAATAAGATGAAAATGCACATCTACTTGAATTTACAATTCATAGATTCGATATTATCATGTCCATATAACTTTGAAACGCGAGAAAACCTTGCACAACTCAGATCCATACATGCTATTATTATTCTAAGTATTCCTTTCATCATCCTATGCCTAAACCCTATAATTTTGTGACTGCATACAGAAGAAAGAAAAAAAACTTTAAAAATACAGCAAAACCAATGTGAAGGGTTGCTGCTGATACCTTTAATGTCTCTATGGATTTTTCCTTCATTGTGTAGGTAATCGACAGCATGCAACAAGTCACGAAGAATGTAAGCAATTGACATTTCATCTAGGGGAGGACCGGATTGGAGCTACAGAAGCAAAACCAGCATTAACTCCAAAGAATAGCAAACGAACACCATACAGAAAATTGATGTTAACAAATGTAGAAAAAGATGAATAGTGGAACACAAAAAAAGACCCTTAAAAATGGGTAAGCATCCTGTCAATTTCTCAAAAGAAATGGAGGCCTCCAGTACTAATGTTTTGAGTGCGTAAGGGTCAAATAATGCACAATATATGTCATCATTTTAAATGAAATAAGCCTTTATAAACCAAAGACCTAGGTAATGAAGGCCTCCAATTCTTTTGAGAAATGGAGATAATCCATACTTAAATCATTAACCCTAAGAAGAAAGAGAAAAACTTAACACTACTAATTCTGATGATGTTAAAGTGCAAACATCAATACTATTATACAGACTAATTCTAATATATGATAATCAGAAGACAAAGAAAAACGGAAATTAAATGCTGTCCTTCCGAATAATGACAAGCTAACAAAGAAAAACGGAAATTAAATGTCGTCCAAATAATGACAGGCTATCATCATGGTCATATGTACTGAAAAGGGAAAAAAGAAAACAATGGAATATTTTTTCCTAAAATATTGCTGTTTAAATATTTATAACGCCCTGCATGCAAGCCTAGTGTTTTAGCTTCTTGGTTTTTAACTAAAGAAAATTTAATAAGGAAAGTGCAAAGAAGGATAACAAATCTTCCCAGAACAGCAAATAAAACAAACATAACAAAAGAGAGTGAATGTAAAAGACAAAATTCCAAAATGTACAAGTCATCGAAACTAAATTAACCAGCATATCTATAAATTCCAAGGTTAAATGCACTTTTGCCCTCTGCCATTTTAGGGAATTCCGATTTAGCCCCCTGTAAAAAAAATAAAAAATGGGATTCCAACCTTGTAATTTAAAGAATCTTTGCTTTTAGTACAAAAATGATGTGGCAGAGGGTAAACCAAAATTCGCCCAAATGACAGTGGGTGAAAGTGCCTTTAATTCTGTAAATTGATGCCACAAAGGTCTAAAAGAGAAGAATCTTTAAATTACAAAGTTGCAATCCAAAAAAATAAAATTATAGGGGGGTAAACCAAAAATTGCTCAAATGGCAAGGGGTAAAAGTGCATTTAACCCTAAATTCTATTGCCATTGACAACGACAAGGTTATACTTGAAACGTATATGGTACCATTGGTAAGGAAGTATAACTAAAACATCTAAATGTTTATTGAAATATGCAACATTACAATCCAGTTTTATGCATATTATTTCTTTGGTCTAGTCTATATAAGACAGGATAGGGTAGCCAATCCCCTTGCCTTAAACTCCCAATGGAGTCTGAACCTTCAGTCCAAGATGGACTACTAAGTGCTCAGCCATACATTTTCCCTGAGCATTCGGCCATATTCTGATTGTCTATACATCCACTTCAAGTTGTAACCACTTTGTCCTGACAGTAATTGTGTTCTAAGAACTCAAGTAAAAAATTTCTCTCTTGATTGTTTATTTGTCCTCTTTTGGTGTAAAGCATTTTTTTTTTCCAAGGATTTCCTATACCCTTCACTCCCGGTAATCTTCTGTCACAGAATTTTTTTTCTTTTCTTGATTGTTTATTTGTTCTCTTTTGGTGTAAAGCTTTTTTCCAAGTTGTCCTCTTTTGGTGTAAAGCATTTTTTTTTCCAAGGATTTCCTATACCCTTTACTCCCGGTAATCTTCTCAGTCACAGAATTGTTTTTCTTTTATAACACACACATAAAATTAAATTGAATTACACACAGTTTAAGGACAAGCAGGAGAAAATTCACAAATAGAAGCATTACTGAACAAGTGAAAGGATAGAACAAATAAATAGAAGTAACCTACTAGGTCAGCAACAGAGCCGCCAGCCATATATTCCATTATTATCCATAGTTTTGTTTGATTGAGAAAAGAACCATAATACTCGGTAATGTATGGACATCGACATTGTGACAGAACGGAAATTTCCTGAAAAAAGTGAATTGATATGAAAATTTTAATCATTTGGGTGCATCAAATGTGAAGCCACAAGTAATCCCATAAGATTATACCTTCTGAATATCGTCAATGTCATCTTCTCTGTAAAGGACCGAAATGAAGGAAATACAAATTAGAAAGTAGTAAGCATGAAATGCACAAGGATTCTGAGTGCAACATGGCACAACTATGAACCTAATATTAACTACAAAAATGTACTCACAGAATGTCAAACTTATACACTCATTACAAAATGAGGCCCAAATGCTTTGCTATGTGTTCAAAACTTCATATACCTAACATGAAATGTACATAGTAGACTGATATAAAAAACTTCCATGCTCTATCAATAAAATTCAGTAAATTCAATGGATACATAAGGATCAGAAATTTGTTACTACATCACAGTACCTATTGTATGGATACCAAATTATACATCACTCCTCGCATGTTGATATTGGAGCCTAATGATGACGATATCTGTATGTATTATATACTTTTAATCAAGATAAGAGCTCTAAAGTCAGACTCTAACTCCATGCATATGAAGTCCTACACAGTGTGAGTGGTAACATTCCTTCTAATTTACATTGCAGACGAAGATTGTTTGTTAAGGCACAAATCAAGCACCTTGAATTTTCAATGCCCATTTGACTAACTTCAAATTTCATTACCAGACTTTTGCCTACTGACCCAGTGTCCTATTCCTTTATGTTGTTGAGTCAAAATGTTTCTTAGCCCAACCTCAACATATTTCACTTCTTCCACTTGCAGTTTACAAAAGAAGAAGACGAGGAGAGCAGAATATGGGAAAATTTTAGGTAAAAGAACTTTTAGATTGTGCTATCTGGTTTTCAACTAAATGTCAAAAGGAGAATGATGCAGAACATCACTCCTTTTTGAAAGAGAAAGACAGCACAACTCCATTAAATTTAAAAATAAAATACCCAAACAACTCCTGCACATACTCTTATTTTACTTACCTTCATTTTTTAAGGGTGTTGGATACCCTTTGGTAAAGTATGTAAACTGAATCGTAAGAGCTTGGCACTACTTCATTAAGGTATAATCAAATATATGTTCTTTTATCAAATGCTCCTATAAAATTGGTCAGTGCCCCTAATGTGGCCAATACTTCAGTTCCTTGAATTGGAATGTTCTTGAAAATACTAGAAGGGGGACAACAAACTTACGATTCTTCCAAATCAATCACTTTGATGGCAACTTCTTTGTTGAGCTCCTTGTCAAACCTGAAAATAAGATAGTATGAAAAATCGACAAACAACCCATTGTCCATGACTAACTTAACCTTCCAAAAAAAACAGTCCATGTCTAACTTAAGGCCTGTAAATAACTCATTGTCCATGTCTAACTTAAGGCCTGTAAGATTTGGAGAACAAAAACTAGTTCTTTAGATCAGATAGTTTTACATATTTGTTATTACAAAGACAACTAACAAAAAAGAACAAATATATTTTTGGAAGTTCCTCTAATGCATTCTTTTATTACTATTTTCTTCTTGAAAGTGCTCTATAAACAATATCTTCAAACTTGCTAGCGTATATTATTTTCTGGCATCCTTGCAAGCAAAATTCTATTGTCAAATATGAAAACTAACACAACTTGAAAAACTGCACTCTGCACATTAGGTTTCAGTTTGCAAAATCCAAGTGTCAGAGAGTACCTCCTATATAGGGAGAGCATAGTCTATTTAGTTCTCTATATATGTTAAGCTTTATTTGTATATAAGCTCTCGTATAATTTGCTTCCTTAGTTTCCTTGTATAATTGGTTGCGCTTTGGAGTTTCTCAAGTAATTCAATAACTTATTTGCCTGAGTACGTCACAGCGACAAAACCCTAACACACACCTTTCTAGACTAAAATTCAAATCAATTTGAGAATGAGAAATCAATTAAGATTTTGAGGAGCGACAATGCAAAAGAATATTTCTCCCACAAATTTTTGCCATCTATGTCCACTCATGACATTTTACATCAATCAATGTGTACAACTCGACAAAATAGAGTAGCTTAAGGGTGTGTTTGGATGGAGGGTTTAGGAGGGGAAGGGAGGGGAGAGTTCACTTTTCATTTTTAAATTACGAACACTATGCAATGTTTTTAAAAAAGTTAACATATTAACATGATAAACAATTATATAATACTTCAATCACACTTAATTTATTTTAGAAAAACATGTTATATAGTTCGTAATTTAAAAAAGAAAAGTAAACCCTCCCCTCCCTTCCCCTCCTAAACCCTCAATCCAAACACACCCTAAAGAAAAAATTCCTATCTTAATTGAGGCTGCAATATGTTGTTGCATACAAACATGCCTTCGTGTTAAAGGGACTGTTGTGCCTTTGGTGGTTATCTGGAACAATGAAAATCAAAATGTGGTCGCTCAATCCAATGTTGGGCCTGAATATCGAGTAATAACACTGGTTACTTCTAAGCTTACACAGGGAACATAGTTACATTATCAGTTGAGGTTTGGAAATATTGATCAAATGAAAATGGACTGTGATAATCAAGTAACTGTCCACATTTGCATCAAACCCAGTCTTTCATATAAGAACCAAACATATAGCAATTGATAGTCACTATTATCAGGGAACAAGTTCTCGCCAAGTAAATACCTATTGAGTTTATCAATTCTAGTGATCAGATTCAAGATGTTATCACAAGTCACTTTGAGATCCAAGAACAAAGTTCATTTCTAACTAAGTTTGGTGCATATGATTTGTAATGACAGTTTGCATCCTCTAAAGGTTTTATATTCCCACTAGCATCAAGTTTGCAGATTTCATACATTATATTATTTCATTATATCAAATGGACATCGGAAAGAACAAACCTAAAAACTTTAGCCACGTAATAATTGAATTCTCAATATTCCACCATCAGAATCAACAACATCAAGAACTGCTAACTAACCAATTGTATTACCAATGTGCACCTAGAACTACTCTTTTGATTTATTGTCAACACTCCAAGGCATTTTGACTTTGCAGGGCACATGAAACCAGTTCTAAAACTAACACTTACCCTTTATATACATCGCCAAATGACCCCTGTCCAATAAGCTCCAACGAAGTGAATCTCGTTCCTGTTGCCTCAACTAGACCTGCTAGATCCTCCATTTTTAACAGCAACTCGTCAATGCCTCATACACATCTGAAACACCAAACAACCATGAGCTTAAAGTGAAATTCAAACATCTTCAACTCCCCCAACACTCTCCAAATTCAATCCATCAAAATTAAAATCAAAAACAAACTTTTTCATTCAAAATATACAAATTTTCAAAACAGAACTTTCACGCAACATAACAAAATTAAACAAAAAAAAAAAAAGAACTTTTAGACAAATTGCACAACCCCATTTCACAAGCAACACAATTTATGAAGAAACTAAATGAAATAATCAAAACCCATCATAGAAAAATAATACAGAATGAAGTTGAATTCAAAATATCACACTTACAAGCAACATAACAAAACCAATCCAAAAATCCAAACTTTTTAAACAATTGCACGACCCGATTACAAATTCTTATCGAAGTAAATGAAACAATCAAAACCCATAAAAAAAAAGTGAAACTTTAGACTGAAAACAAAGCATAATAGGTATGAGAAGTTAGGTGGGAGGGTGCAAAAAGCAAAATTGACTAGCCAACAAAACGAAACAGTGCGATGGAAAGGGAGAGCGAAACAACAACACCGAAATCGAGATTTGATAGAAGCATTTGAATGAATATCTTGAAGCATAAGATTGATGAAATTGAGATTGAAACTTACCAATGGTTTAGGGTTGATTGATGGATCTGTTGATGAATTTGAGAGACAGTGTTTGCAGTTTGGAGGTTCCTTCAACGATCGAAGAACAAACTTTGTCTTGATTTTTTTTTTGGAAGATAAAATAAAAATAAATAATACTATAAATTTTCGTATGTTGTTTTTTTTTTTATTTTGTAAAAAGAAAATTATTTTTTGAGTAAATTACACTCCCCTCCCCTCAAAGATACTTGAAATACAATCTCCTCCTCTCTTATGTTAAAATATACAATTTCCTCCCTTGAAAAGTAAAATTTAAACTCTCCTCCCTTATAAGATGCTTGAATTACAACTCTCTTCCTTAATAATTAAATATGCACTACACTTTAATCTATTTTAACATAAATAAATATTTTTATGATATATATTAATTTTAAACCACTTTTTAAGAAAAATTAATTCATTTCTTTATAATTTAAATGTTAATGATAATTAAATTTAAATATATTTGCTATTGATTTTATAATTTAAAGTTTAAAATTAACGTTTAAATAACCATGGTTTATTGTCGGTAGTAATTTTTCACATATTTTAATTTTATTTTGGCTTGTTTCATATTTTATAATAGGGTTTAAAACTACATGTTAATGAAATTGTGAATAAAAAATAGCAAAAAAATATGTATTCAATTTTTTATTATTTTAAAATAGACCTACAATACTGTTTTTTTCGAAGTGTATTAGATTATTATTTTTTTGCTAGATTATTAAAAATAAAAAAATATATATTGAGGGAGTAAAGTGTAGATTTTAACATAAGAGGGGAGGGAGTGTAATTCAAGCTTTTCTTAGGGGAGGGGAATCAATTTTTTTCTAATATGTTTTGAATAAGAGGGGAGGGGAATGTATATTTTAACATAAGAGGGGAGGAGATTGTAATTCAAGCATCTTTGAAGGGAGGGGAGGATAATTTACTCTTATTTTTTTATGGAAAGATTTTCATAATTTTAAAAATAAAAAATATATTATTTCTTTGATAGAAAGATTTTCATAATTTTATAATTTTTTTTATTAAAAGCAAAATAAAGGACAAGAAAAAACAAACTAAAAAAACATGTGTCCACGACTAGAATAAATTTTAATGAGGGTGGCGAAATCTAGATCTTCAAATGATTGATATTAATAGCATTAAATTTAACCAATCAATTAGCATATGCGTTGTCTTTTCTGAAAGTACGGGTAAAAGAGACTATCCAAGAAAGATAAGAGAGCTTACTAATAAGGGAAAGTAAGTTTGCATGGAGATGAAAATCATGCTGATTAGTATGAGCAATCAGATCCGAAGTTGACTGGGAGTCAGGTTTCATGATATAGACGGGTAACCAAGATCTCAAGCCAACTGAAGGCCTCTCTAAATAGTCAAAAGTTCGACTAATAAATTTGAAGCTCTACCACAAGATTAAAAAAAAAAATTGTGAACCCAAATTATCATATTGTTTCTCAAGAGGCCTCCAAAACATGCATTATCATGATTACCAAAAGAAGAGTCGTCCACATTCACTTCAATATATCTTTTAGGGAGATTCAAGCGAACGTGATGAGTCACATGACGTTTGTTGGTGGGGTCGAGCGCATGGACCATCAAAGACATTATTTTAAGGCCCAACCTCAAAATGACCAAGGCTTGATAATCAGGTATAACTCGAAAGTCGGCTTGCGCTGAGTCAATGCCTCTAGCAGGCATCACAACTCTTAGCATGTGTTATGCAATCTGACAGGACCGTATGCCAGTAGTGGCCATG
Source organism: Medicago lupulina (assembly GCA_958299785.1). Classification (NCBI taxonomy): domain Eukaryota; kingdom Viridiplantae; phylum Streptophyta; class Magnoliopsida; order Fabales; family Fabaceae; genus Medicago; species Medicago lupulina. The sequence continues at coordinate 78,483,455 of OY283139.1, forward strand.
TCTCCAGATCAATGAAAAGAGTGTTAACTAAAGTCAAAGTATCTTTCTTCACATTTTGAAGTATGTATTCGTTTCTATTTCGTCAAATATTAAAACTGGTTCAATAAAAAAGAATGTTTTGTTGGAACAAAGGGTGTTTCACAAGTATACCACTTAAGTTTTGATGATAACAAAGTATTAAAAAATTATCAATTGGATATGCTAAACATTTATTCAAGTGTGCAGGACTATTATCAAAGTTGTATTTGCAAAAGGCACTAATTGAATAAATTAAAGAGCAAAGGAAATTTAGACTGAAGCTTGAAGAACATCTGACTGAAAGCGCTCCTGGAAAATCAGAGTCAGAATGCGTCTGAAGAAAGAGCTTCTGAAGATGACGTCATCAGAAGCAAGTTCATCAGAGGCAGACTCATCAGAAGCAAATGGTATCCAGAAGCAAAGATTCTTCAGACACTGGAAAACGTTAACAAAGGCAATGTACGAAAAGTACAACCACTATGCCTACGTTTGTCCCTGCAACCACCAACTCTGCACAGTGTCCTCTATACACGACAAGAATAACAGTAACTGTAGCAGAAACTTTTCCATATTTGATGGAATGGATTTGAATTTGATTTCATTGTACAAGCCTCAAATCAAGCAAAGGATCAAAGGTGTCAAATCAGCTTCGGTAAAGAAAAAGTGATGAGCTGGCAGTTTTCCAACGTCTCTCAAACTCTCTATAAATAGAGATGAAGATTTGAAGAACATTATATACAACAATATACATACACGCGAATTGAGTTCTCCTCTCATATTCCAAGTCGCAAACACTGCTCATCAACAACTTAGATAATTCTTACAAAAGCTCACATTTTAGAATTTCTAAGTATCTAAGAAAACAGAGTCTGTTCTGTTTCGTTTTGTATTGTGAATACCTCTGATAGTATATCAAGTATTCAAAACTCTTTTCAATTCTCTGTAATTGTTTTTTTAAAGTCTCTTGCTTGTGTGCTTGAGCATCTGAAGTCTCTTTCTTATGTGATTGAGCAAAGGAAGTCTCTTACTTGTGTGTTTGAGCAACTTGTAATTTGATATTACATTTTAGTGAAACTCTCCTTGGAAGTGCAAGGGGGACAGGACTACTTCCGGTTTGTGGAAGGAACCTGTATAAAATTGCTTGTGTCTTCTTTCTTTCTTGCATCTGTTCTTTATTCCGCTGCTAAGACTCTGAACTCTGATCAAAGTCTGAACTCCATCAGACTCTGTATCCTGAGAACAGTGTTATTTTTCGTAAGAAATAAACGTTTTTGAAAACACAATTCAACCCCCCCCTTCTTGTGTTTTTCCCACCTTCATGTTTGCCTCATTAATAGCATGTGTTTAAACAAAATATGACAATTCTGCATGTAAAAATTGTCATATTTTCAATCAATTTGGATGGTCAAAATCATCAATTGATCTAAAGTTTAAACTCGAAAGCCAAAATTGTGCAATTAGAAACAGAGGGACCAACGTTGTAGTTTTTCCAAAACAGGGGGGACCAAAACTATATTTAAAATATTTTTCTACATTAAATATGAGAGTAACATTGTTCTGAAGTGACTTATGTGAGAGGATCATAATTTTTTTATGTGAACGTGTATCTTTGGTCTGCATGCAACTACAGTGACTAATCCATCGAGTCGGATAAAATCTATAAGAGTGGCAAAGCTCCCTTTAAGTGATTTAATAATGTTGTATTCTTAGGGATGGATTTGAACTCCGGATAATTGATTAAGATGGAAGAGATCTATTATCATCTCATAGTGTTATTAAGAGAAGGATGATAATATTGTGACATGGTGTATAGTTTTCCGTTTTTCGATGATAAAAGGAAATTACAGTTAAATTAGAGAACAATATGGGGGAAAGAGGTTTATCTGCAATCATAAAAAAGTAGTAAACATAAAGGATAAGAGAAGGAAACTCTAACAAATCAAGCTTGTCACCATGACATAGATTTGAAAAACGACTAACACAACGACTCGCTTCTTAGCAAATATGTTTGGTCTCATAATTCCAGTATGGTCGATCTATGGGAGATAAAGTTTCAAGTTAGGAGGTGAAGCAGGTGGAGGTTGTGATCCTTCTTGAATAAGATCATATTAACCACTATGAGGGAGTCCATCTCAACAATGATGAAAGAGAAACTTATTTTGCTAGCCATTCCCCAACCATTAGATTCAAGTAGATTTTGACTTCCACTTAGCGTCTCCAACAACACCGCACCGACACTCTTAAAATTAACGATAGATCTTTATGTCTTTTGAACAACGGTAGTCAAATCAACATTAGTTCTCTCAAAGCATATTTTCTTCCTAGCACATCATATTTCAAAACATTTTTTTTCCAACCATTTCCAAAAAGATACATATCTGAGATTATGTGAACTAAATACCATATATAAAGCGGAAGCAAACCATATCTGCTTTGACCAATAACACTTCAAAAAGAGGGGTCAAATTTTCTCGTTATGATGTTTACCAAAAACACACAATGGATCACAACTAATTCCTCTTCTAAAAAGATCATTTTTTCCTGGTACTTTTGCATGTAAAATCCTCCAAGAAAAATGGTCATGTCTTCGAATATTATTTTTTTTATACAAAATTTTCCACACTTGTTGATTAATATCATGTCTTAATTTATAGGTTGTTGCTACTTAACCCCTTACTTTTAAGAAATGAAATGAGCTATTCATAGAAAAAACAGTAAATCATGAAGCACCCCATACAAACTGATCTTGTAACCGGGAGAAAGATAGTGAAAAATGAAGGATTTGTTGAGCTTCAAAAGGGAGAACAACCTCATTAATTAAAGGAACACTCCGATACTAGATATCATGATGCATGAGATCTAATACAAACATTATATCACATTTGGGAGGTTTAGGAGACCAGATCTCACGATTATTTTGATAAAGAAGTCAATTCTCATCCATACATTAATTAGATGAGCATTCTCGACTCTCTAAATTCCAATTTTCTTAATCAGGGGGTGGTCACACACCACATGGATATTACCTTTATTAGATGAGGCATACGGGAAATATCCCTTAAATCTCGTACTTTCTTTTTTTGACCTAATCTCTCTATACAACGTAACGATGAGTTCTTCTTCACCGGAGAAGACAAAAGACGATGAGTAGCAAACTTCGTTTTCTTCTTCATAATAGTGGGATCTTTGTCTTATCATATAACTTGAAGACATACATACTAAAACATGAAAAGCATGAAAAAAATACAGCAATTTTGATCCTATTTCAGGTTATATAAACTAACTTGGTAAATTCATTTTGGATTATATATGATAAAAAACATTGGAAAACCACAAAAAAAATCAATCAAACCACAAATATTTGAAAAAATGTATACTAACATCTTGTGTGGTTGTGTGAAATGTCTTTAATTTGAAGGATTCAATGAAATTTAGTTAAAAACTGACGCAATGAGAAGAGATTCAGTTTTTTTTTAATGTTTTAGGTTCAATTTCAAAAATGCAAAGTCAGAGAAAGTGGTTGAACACTACATATATAATTGTATAGTTTAGATTATATAATTCAGAACGTGTTTTTTTATTCATATTATATAATATAAAAGAGGGGAAAATTGAAAATGTGGAGGGTGTGCAAGAAGTACGGAGAGTGAAAAAAGAAATTATCACTGGTTAGTTGCTAATGAGTGTTTAGAATTGTAGGTTGGGCTCCAAGGTCCACTGATAACAACATGAAGAGTACCAAAAATATGTTAATCCAATATGTATATTTCTTTGTAATTATTTACTCAGTGGTGAAATTAACATTCCTCAATTTTTAGGTCACATCATTTATCTGCTAGTATAAACCAACAACAATCCAACATGTATCTTTATTTGCCAATGATATGATATCTACTACAATTTTAATATTATTCAGTGAAAATATATACATTTTTTTGAAAGAAAATGCTTCACACAAGAGCATGGTTTGGAACTAGTGTTTTTCTTCTTATAAACTCCAACCAATTTAGGAGCTCAGATAGCCAATTGTGTTAACTAGCTAGCTCTCAAATTACATTTCGCTTATGTTTGATGGTCAAAAGAAAAGTGACACAATAGAGTAAACTATTGTATTTTTTTCTCAATTCAATACCCAATGAGCTAATAAAACAGAGTATTGATATTTGTACTATTATTTGAAACAATTTTTATGACAAGTTTGTTTTTTTCTCTTTTGATTGGTCAACAACAATAGGGAGAGAAAAAGAAAGAGAGAATAAGAATATAATGTAAGTATAGAGGAGAAAGTTGTCACAAAATAGTTGTTCAAATATCATTTACCAATAAAATATGATAAGTTATTTATCCCACTATTGAATAAATGTAATGTCAATGACGAAAACGGCTAATTGATTGAAGAGTGAGTGATTACTTTGTTTTCGTGTGAGTCACGAACTAGTGACTATTACAACATTACACTTCTAAGGACCAAAATGATAGTTTATCCTAAAATAAAGTTAAAGTTATTTCAGCTAATCGTCTAAGATTCTTATGAAGAAATAAACTCATCCTACAATAGTCAAGACGTGAACAATTATCACAAAAGTAATCATAATTTTATTTGTGTATATAATATTGGAGTGGCAATATATATATATATATAAACATCGAGAGAGATCATCTATAGATACTTCAAGAAAATTGAAGACAAACAACAAGAGATAAACATGGAGTGACAATACATGCATTGAAAGTGTTTAGGCTTTGTTTTTTGTCCATATTTAATATTTGATGTGGTCATAATGCATTATGCACGTACTTGAGGAATTTTGTTGAGTTAATTAATTTCAAACTACTTTTTTCTGTTTTGACAAAATCTAATAATCTATTGCGCCGCATTCTCTCAAACCACAGTGTAATTCACTCATTTATGCATGTACGAATCATATGCACAGTATTGTGAAGAAATTAATTAAGTCACATGCATTATACAAGTTCAAAAGATGGTTCAAAACTTTGAATCCATAAATTCATTGTCATCCAATTCTCTTTCTCTTCTTCCAAAAGTCAGATATAATTAATTGATTAATTTCAGTTTTAGGTGATCATCAAATAGTGATTGTTGATTATATGTCCACATAGCGCCATCTAGTAATTACAGTGCATATATACAGTTAAACAGCTAGCACAGGCTCTGCCGGATATGCATGCAGAAATTAAGAGATGTCAAATCTTTATTATTCGGTGTTGAAAGTATAGGGTATAATGTTGTGATTCATGGTGAATAACAGTTCAAATTTGGCTGTAGAATAAAAAAATAAAAAATAAAAACAGTTCAAATTTGGTTAAACATTAGGTATACTTTTCTAATTAGACTTTCTACATTGTTAACCCAATTTGAATTTTAGCCTTTTATGTTTATTTAATCTTTGTGTCAATTTTTTTTTTCTTTCTATGTATTCTTATTTTATAGTTAGAGATGATAAAGTGAGCCGGTCTGCCTTATTTGAACCAACCCTGCGATTAACGTGTCTAATAACGGAACACACCAACTTTGATAGGTGGTCGAAACTACCATATATCCCGCCTTGCCTTACAGTGGGCCGGGAGTTGACCTATATAAAAAAAGGGATAAATATGTTTTTAGTCCTTATAAATATATCAACTTTTCGTTTTAGTCCCTCTAAAATTTTCCTTCAACTTTTAGTCCCTATAAAATTTTCAATCACTACTTTAGGTCCCTATTTCTAAGTTAATTTTTGTATTTTTTAATGAAATTTTCCAGAAATGTGTAAAATATTGTAAAAAAATTTCCCAAAAAAAAATTAGAATTTTGTAACAAACCAAAAATTAAATATGAATTTTTAACAGTAAAAAATATAAAAATCTATTTTCTATATATGAAACTTAATGTCTACCAAAAATACAATCTTACACATTCTTAATTTTTTGACATGTCATCAAAATTATATCATTTTGTGTCTTTTGCTTTAATTTCCCCTATTTTCTTTCCCTTAAAAACAAATTAAAACAAACTCTCTCGATAAATCATAAAACAACACTAACTTAATTTTTTTTAAGAACAAACAAACTTAATCTCAATAAAAACAAATTCTCTTATAATTCAACTTCTAAATATCTAAAGAGTTAAACACAATTTACAATCTCTTTAAAAAAAACAATTTACATCTATTCTCTATATATGAAACTTAATGTCTATCAAAAATATTATCTTACCCCTTCTTAATTTTTTGACACGTCATCAAAATTATATTCTTTTGTGTCTTTTGCTTCAATCTCCCCCTATTTTTTCTCTCTTAAAAACAAATTAAAACAAACTCTTTCGATATATCATAAAACAACACTAACTTAATTGTTTTTAAAGAACAAACAAACTTAATCTTAATCTCAATAAAAACAAATTCTCCTATAATTCAACTTCTAAGTATCTAAAGAGTTAAAAACAATTTACAATCTCTCTTTAAAAAAAACAATTTACAATCTATTATCTTATTCTCTAATTATGAATGTTAATGACATGTAAAAATACAAGTTTGTCCTATGTTAATATTTTGACACATCAACATATATTTACCCTTTTGTATCTTTTGTAACAAAAGATCCAATTTAGTTGAGAGAGAGGGGGGGAGAGAGAGAGAGAGAGAGGGAGAGAGAGAGTAACTTTCAAAAGATTAATCAACCCTAAAAAAAACTCACTAATCACGGGTGCAACGCAATGAACTCATGTATGAGTGCGAAACCAAGTTAAAAAAAATGAAAAAGTGAATATATGCGTAGAATAACTAATGGATCGATCGTCAGCACGATATCAAAATTCAAGTTTTAAGAACTAACTAAATAAACAACAAGCATAAAAGCTCTTTTGAGCTTGAAGAACCAAAGTGTAGGCAAACATGAGACCTTAAAACCTGCAGATCTCAACATATTTAGAAACAACCGAGAATCAAATAAGTCAGGCCACCATTTCATATTATATAATAATATTTTATATTGTTGTTGATTATTAGTTATTATATCTTTTAGGTATATGACTATAAAAAACACTGAAAAAATGATAAATGAGCTACTAAATAATACAGTTATTCAATTCATACACGAGACTCATAACGACATCTTTATTATTTTGAATATTTTTACCATTTTTTAGTAATTAACTTTTTCATACGAGTATGAACTCGCTTAATTTTCGACCATTTTTTCTTTTCATTTCACATAGGTGATTTTTCCCAACTTATTGTTCCTCACTCAAGGTGTTATAATTTTTAAACTCTATTTATTAGTTTTTATCTTTAACGTCGACTTTATTCATTAGTTTTTTTTCTTTCTCAATTCATATAGCATTGCAATGTGCTTTGATGCATAACCCCCTTGCTTTGAATTAACTCGTGCGGAGCACGGGCCCGTGCTTAGCACGGGTTTGTTGCTAGTTCATATTAAATTTATGTTTTGTTAAAAAATTCTAATTTTTTCTGTGGGAGAGATTATTATAATATTATGAATTTTTCTGCAAAATTTTATTAAAAAATATGATTTCTAAATATGAGTTTACTTTAAAGGAGGGACCAAAAATGAAGATGAAAAAAATTTTAGATACTAAAAGTTGAAGAAATTTTTTAGAAGGACTAAAACGAAAAGTTAACATATTTATAGGAATAAAAACAAATTTAACCAAAAAAAATGCAATTAATAACAGTAGCGGCCTAACAAGTAACAACCATCATGAATTTCAACAAGAAATTCGATTCTAATCTGTTCTCTTCTAACTGTTGTATGAAAAAATATAAAAAATCTGTAATACATAAAACAAAAGAATTGGAATGTATACTTGTAGCAAAGATGAAAAGAAGGATATATATGTTTTTTTTTTGGACAAAAAGAAGGATATGGATGCTATGAACCATATATACTTACAATTTTACTAATCTGCAGGTTAAAAAAGAAAAAGTAAAGTAAGATTTGGCAAAAAAACTAAGTTTTTTAAATTGGTCATGACGAGCCAACCTACCATCCCACCATTATGTCGTTTTTCTATTGGGGTAGACCAATTTAAATAGTGATCAAGTTTAAAATCTCAACTCGTTCCGCCCAAAGTTAAAACTGAACGGGCTAACGAGCTCAATATGTTTTGACATTTGACACCACTATATTCGACTACTTGCTCTTGAAATCATTTTGGTTTATACATATATATGATATACCAGTATGTTGTACTGAGTGGTATGGGACTCGATTATATTAAACAAGCAATCAAGTGTTCACTTCTTTGATGTAAAGAAAACACATTTGAAATTGAAATGGAAAAATCTGTTTTTAAAAACTAGGGTTAAATATATGTTTGGTCCCTATAAATATACTAATTTTTTGTTTTAGTCTCTCTAATTTTTTTTTTAACTTTTAGTCCCTATAAAATTTTCAATAACTACTTTTGGTCCTATTTAAAATTTAATATTTGTATTTTTTAATAAAATTGAGCATAAATGTGTAAAATATTCCAAAAAACATTAAATATGAATTTTCAACCGGAAAAAGTTTAAAAATTCATATTAAATTCATGTTTTGTCCTTATAATATTATGAATTTTTCTTGAAAATATTATTCAAAAATATGAATTCTACATACGAGTTTACTTTAAAGGAGGGACCAAAAGTGAAGATGTAAAATTTTTGAGGGACTAAAAGTTGAAGAAATTTTTTAGAGAGACTAAAATGAAAAGTTGACATATTTATAGGAACAAAAAATATATTTAACCCTAAAAACTAATAATACATAAAAGTTGTTAGATTGAAAAATGTACCGGTCCTTTAATACATATTTACATAAAAATTGTTTGCAATCCAAAACGAAATTCTATTATAAAACCTAGCAAGACATAAACGCAATCCACAATAAAACCCTATAGTATAATAATTTTAAAATCCTATAGGGAACACAATTTTGTATTTGTCACTCCAATTACGTATAGGGAAGAAAGGAGTTGGGCCATGTAGTGAGAGAGGGATGCATACCGTAATATAATTTTATTTCTTAACAAGTTGATATTAAATAATGAGTGGGACAAACCGAACATACAAGCAACTATAATAATTGAGACAACTGCAAAATTCAATATTATGTATGAATGACTAAACTTCAGAACACAAACAAATATTTAGACTCAATCTCGTGAGGTAATGCATATGCATATGAGTTGCTGAATTTGTCCTATTCAGAGAAGTTAGCGTAAAGACAAGGTATAGATGAAAACAATGAATTTGTAGGAAGAGACTTCAGTGACTTTGCGTTGGATAATTTTGATGATTTTAGTGTAATTTCGATGAAAGAGAGTGATGATTGAATGGTTAAAATAATATATTTTGATGAGAGAGAATTATTAATTACGAGAGAAATAAATACAAAGGTACCCAAAAAAACCGAAGTTAAAGTCACTAAAGTGCTATCCAAATTTGTCCTATTTAGTTCAAGAATACTATGCATTAAACAATATTAGCTTCTTCTCACATTGCTTGCATCATATATTCTCAAAACTAAGGACTAACAATGACTCATTTTCTTCGTTTGGACTATTTATCTCTCCGCACAAGTGCAGATAAATCACTTAAATCAGATAGGACCGTAAGGGTGACCAAAATTTTCCTCAACATGCTTAACTTGTTGCATTATCAGAGTTAGATTCAAAATATACACTTGAAAATATTTTATTTAATTTGCTTTGAAATGTAAATATGTAATGATCTCAACCACACATTGTGGCAATAGAAAAGATTGACTAAAAAAATACAACAAGCAGTGGCTGAGGATCAGTTGATCAAATTGTAAAATGTCTGACAAATTATGCTTACTTTTCTTATATTAATATCCTTCTATAAATGTCTCCGTGAGCTTAGCTCAGTTGATAGAGACATTACATAATTTATGCAGGAGAGAAAACCACTGACACCTTACTTTTCCACATTTAAAATGTATAAGTTTTAATCACTAAGTTCTTTCACAAAAGAAAATATCCTACGCGTAGCAACCCGCAATTCGTGCGGTACATTGTTGTTTATGTGAAACGATGCACCGACTCACTGCAACGGCACGTGTGCACGTGACACCTTAATCTCACACTTTTATTATTATTACTTTTCATCATCTACTTTGCTTTCTTGATTACTTGCACCATTAATTAAAATATTAGTATAATGTCTGTGTGTGTTGCATCTCGATGATGACTTTTTGGGGGCAAACCCCTTTCTTTGGTTTTGGGTTTTGATGATCACTAATGTTAAATTACTCTATTGCACTTGTGTAGGTGTACCATTTTAAAATGTCCAAGGAGTATTTGGATAAACTATTTAAATGTTTGATTGTTTTTATTATAAGAAAAAAATCAACATTTTATAAGTAAAAATGATGTATGTGGCTTGATTTATAATAAAAAATTAAAAATTATATACATTATTAGTTAAATGAATCTAAAATGAAGATTTTTATTTATAATAGTGACCGAATGATGTATAATTCATGTTAAATGTTTGAACAAACTATGTGTATGCTTGATTGTTTCAAGGATGGGCTAAAATTCATTTTTAAGATGTATATTGATTTTAAATGTTTGTATGTTTTCGAATATAATTGGTTTTGTTTCAACAAGGTATTATAATGTTAAACTTGTGTTTGGTTTAACTTCTAGTTTTTCTTTTAAGAGGTTTAATTTCTAGTTATTACTTGCGTTTGGATGTCACTCCTCCGTAGAAAAAGAGATATTAAAAATAATAACTTCGATTAAAATGTGGGTCTAACGAGATTGTAACATATAAACAAATACAATGCAAGTTAAAAATTTGTAATTTTTACCTTTAATAACTGTTCTTCACCACTGAGTTCATTTTAAAATCCACTTTTTCATGAATATATATTCAAACATCAAACATAATTTACAACCAACTCACATTTTACGGTAATCAATTTTCCAAAATCAATTTGTTTAACCGCAAAATCATACATTTAAGTGTATTTTTGGATTGAGGAATTTAAATGTATCTTTGGATTAAGAGGAGTTAGAAAAAATTATGTGTGACACATTTTTTTCTTTGAACTAATGAGTGACACATTAATTTTATGTCGTGTAGTTTTTACTAAAATTATGGTATGTCATAACTTTTTTAATCACAAAAATTCATAATTCAAATAAAAATATTGATTTTACGTTTTTTATCACAGAAAGTAATTATATTTTAATAGGATAACAATATTTCGATGATGATTAGTTTTTTTTATGAGATATTTCAACGATGATTAGTTTTTTTTTATGAGCAAAGATTAATTAGAGAGTATTAGAGGCACTCTAACTTATTATCTCAAATGAATTTTTACATTTTGTAACAATTTTTTGAAGAACGATAAGATTAGATAGACCTCTGACGCACATATATACTTCCTCTGATCCTATTTATAAGAAAAAGTTGATTTTTTATATTAACTGAGTAATTAATATACTTGGTATATTTTAATCTTCATTTTCTCCCACTTATATATGAACATTTTCAAAATATACATAAAAGTCAAATGTCAAACAATTTCTATATAGAGTACATGTGTATGCTATTGCATATCACAACCATGTTTCGAGATATTTTCCAAGTGAAACTTTTTAAAACCCTATTAAACTGAAAAAGCTAAGCTATACGCCACAAAAAATTCTTTTAAAACAATTTACTTAAGTAAATATAGTATCCAAAATGAGTTATAAACCAAAAGTGCTCCAAGGAGAAGCTTATCATTTACATGGTTGACGTAAAAAAGAGCTATGTTATTTGTACATCTAAAAGTGGACAACTAATGTAGTAACTTTTAATTTTGTGAGGAGCACAAAAATCGAAATCAAGCAAAATATCATTAGCTACGTCTTTTCCTAGGCTTTATGATATATCTGTTCTTAAAGGGGTCACGGTGAGGGAGATGTTTATGGTAGGATGGGGGGCTGATGGGGGAGCGTGGCAGTGGAGGCGGAGGTTATTTGCGTGGGAGGAAGGGCTGCTGGGGGAGTGCGTGGAGAGGCTGTCTAATTTTGTTTTGCAGGTAGACTTGGCAAATAGGTGGGTGTGGAAACTTCATTCGACTCATAGATATACGGTGCATTCAGCTTACTCTTATTTAACATCGGTTGACAACAACATCTTTGAAGATTTCAAGCATTTTTTATGGCTTAAAACGGTTCCGTTAAAGGTGAACATTTTTGTTTGGCGTCTCTTTCTGAATAGACTTGCTACAAAGGACAATTTACTTAAAATGAATGTGTTGGAGGCTAACAATGTGGCGTGTTCGGCCTTATGCGGTAAGGAAGAGGAAAGGGATCATTTGTTTTTTCAGTGTGATCATTACGGCCGGTTGTGGCTCTTGATTTCGAATTGGCTTGATATTGTTACGGCGCTACCTGGTGAATTAAATACTCATGCTAATCAATTTTGTGCTCTTTGAGGGTTATCAAAGAACTCTATGACAGCTTTCTCTATTATTTGGATATCCGTTTTATTTGTTATCTGGAAAGACCGCAACAGGAGAATTTTCCAAAATCAGTTTGATCAACTTGAAGCTCTTCTTGAAAGGGTTAAATTCCAAACGTATTGGTGGTTGAAAGCAAACTGCATTTGTTCACTTTTGATTATCAATTTTGGAGACAAAAGCTATTACTTTGTTTACAGGTTGTCATGTAATGTTTTGTCTGTTTTTTTTCCTTGTGGCTGCTTTTTAGCCTCTTTGGTTTGTATGTAAACTTTATTCAGGCTCCTTAGGTACACCTTGTGCTTGACGGTCTGTTTTATTCATTTAATACATTTCATTTAGTTTCTTAAAAAAAAAAGCAAAATATCATTAAAAATAACAAATAAGTTGTTGGTTGTACAATTTGGTTGTTCACATATCATTCCTCCGTAAGAAATGCATAATTCCAGCTTTTATTGAGTGTTTTACATTCGTGACATTCAAGGATTCTTTGGAAACACAATGAACACATTGATCCAAAATATACATTTTATTATGAAATTAAGTAAACAAGGACAATAATAGAGAGATAACAGATAAGAGGAGAGGAAGAGAGAATAGGGAGAAATATTCTTATTCACTGATGTACATTATAATCTTACAGATGAACTCTATTTATAGGAAAATAGAATAACTTATGGATTAAGCCCAATAACCTAATAGTATGGTCCATTGACCCATTTGCTATTTGGACATCCAATATTCATAACACATTTCATGTTATTATAGTCACTAGCTACTTTTTTCACTATCCAAAAGTGGCAGAAATAAACAATAAGCATTAAACATATCAAGATACCCTGAGGATAGTGTAGGGTTTTCATTTGCCTTAGTTGGGAAGATATATATTGTTTTGGCAACGTACAAGATGGAAGAAATGGCGACAATCTTTTAAGTTCCAACCGTACAATAATACTTCAATAATAAAAACCTAAAGTTGGTCCCCATAAGCTATATATCTGCGCTGTCACTAATGTGGTCTTAAAATAATGATGTTGCAAACCCAAAGCTTCCGAGTCCACCCCTATCACCTTTGACCGGTAAAGATTCTCTGCCATTGCAAACTTAATTTGTCATAGTTATCCTTTCCATTTGGTATTAGAAAAAGTATTGCTAAGGAGTGCTCTAGGAGTATAAATTAAGTAATTATTATTGAAAAATATTAAAGTTTTTAATTTCCAATATATTGATTGTACAAATTTTTTTAAAAGGCTATTATTTAAGGTCCTTAACTAGTGTCTCCAAAACACTAGTTAACATTTTTCTTAAATTAAAGTAAAATTACAACTGTGATCCTTTAAACGATATATTTTTTTTGGTTTTTATGGTTTCTTTTATTATATTTTAAATTGATTATTTATGTTACATTACACGTTCATTGTTAGTGTTTTTAACAAGTTATGTTAAAATAAAACACGTGTGACATTTAATATCGAGAAAACTTACATAGACATGTCATATATGCTATGCTCAAGTCCATTCTGCTCTAACTTCTTCTTAATTGAATCTTAATTCTCAAACTCAAAAACTTTAAAACCAAGTATCTCATTGTTCACAACAATGTCTTTATTTAACATAAATGGTTAAAATTTATAAACCTAAAACAATGAGTCATTTATCTCTAATGTGTTACGTGACAAATCAACATTTGGATGTTGTTCATCTATAATTGTACAACAAAATTATGGTTTCCATGTTCACAAAATATAACATAAAAGACCACAATGTAACAGGATGATAACTTAAAGCTACCAGTGCAAACAAGATGTATTATAAAGGATCGATTCGGGAAAAATTAAACTTAAAAGGAACAATTTAAAATAAAAGTTAAATTTAAAGGATTATATGTATAATTATGTTTGTTTTTTTAAAGAAAAATGTGTAAGAAAAGTATATTATTAATAACAACAACACTATTTTTAAAATTGTTGATAAATCAAGTATGAGTAAAAATCTTATATTAGATGAAAAAATGGATATGATTAATATATAAATATCTTTAAATTCAATATCTTAAAACGTTTGGTAAAGATTTGATGTTAAATTCTCTTTGAATAATTTTTCTTGACCCATTGTGATGATCACTGAGTTCAATAACCCAACAATGATATCATAGTGGATGGTTCAACAAACTTCTTCTATCGAAAGTCTTCCTGATGATGGTGTACAAGTGACATGTTTCGTTGAGAACAAGCAACAAGGGTGCAATTGTATGTGAATGAAAAAACTTCTGAAGAGATTGTTGGTATATATCAAGTGCAAGTAATTAAGAGTTTCACTTTTGATAAAAAAAATGAATGTTGAACAATATATATAAGCGAGATGACTCATAAACATAATGTTTTAAAGTTTTTAGTAAAAATGTGTTTTTGACTCAATGTAATGATCTCTGAACCTCCCTCATAGTCTGACATAAATTACAATGTCAAACTGTTATTTCTCAATTAACATCTCATTAGCAATAAGAGGTAATCTTAATAAAATAATGTTAAAGTTTGTTTTTTTTAAGTATTTTATTGATGTGCTCTATCAATTTGAATAAATGAATATAATTTATTTTTGTAAAAAAAAAACTCATTGCACTTTTTCTTGTTGGAACAAAGGGTGTTTCACATAATCACTGTTTAAGTTTTGATGATAACAAAATATTAAAAACTGTCAATTGGATATGCTAAACATTTGTTCAAGTGTACATGACCATAATCAAAGTCTTATTCATAGAGGTTCTGGTTGAACGAATCAAAGAGCAAAGGAATTTATTTTGAAGCCTAAGAGCATTTGAATGAAAGTGCTCCTGAAGATGACTTCATCATAAGCTTAGTGCGTCTGAAGAAAAGAGCTCCTGAATCCACGTCATCAGAAGCAAGTTCATCAGAAGCTACTTCACCAGAAGCTTAAGAGCGTTGACAAAGTACAGTGTACGAAGTGTACAACCACTAACTCTGAGCATGCCTCTGCAACCACCATCTCTGCATCTTGTCTCCTCTACAAGACAAGAATAACAGTAATGTTTGCAGACATTGTTCCTTCTCTATTGGAATGGATTTGAAATTGTTTCTTCATAGGACAATTATCAAATCGGGCAAAAGATCAATGGTGAAGAATCAAAGCTCCAGTCAAGACAAGTTGATGTACCGGCTAGTTCTCAACGTCTCTCAATTCCTCTATAAATAGGGATAAAGACTTGAAGAAAAAATGTACATAGAAGAGCTGAAAGAAAAGTCTAACACATTTTATCTGAGCCAAAGCGCTGCAAAATACACATCAACAACTTAGAGAATTCTTACAAAAGTTCATATCTTAGAATTTCTAAGTGTCTAGAAAAACAGAGTCTGTTCTGTTTGCATTGTTTTGTGAATACCTCTGATCGTATATCAAGTATTTAAAACCCTTTTCAATTCTTTGTAATTGTTTAGAAAAGTCTCTTTCTTTTGTGATTGAGCAAAGGAAGTCTCTTGGAGTTGTCCTTGAGCATAGAAGTCTCTTTCAGGTGTGATTGAGCAAAGGAAGTCTCTTGGAGTTGTCCTTGAGCATTGAGAAGTCTCTTACTGTGTGTTTGACCAACTTGTAATTTGATATTACATTTTTAGTGAAACTCTCCTTGGAAGTGCAAGGGGGACATGACTACTTCCGGTTTTGGAAGGAACCTGTATAATTGCTTGTGTTCTTCTTTCTTTTCTGCACTCTTACTCTCTATCCGCTGCATTAAGACTCTGAACTCAAATCAGACTCTGATCCTGAGAACAGTTTTATTTCGTAAGAAGGAAAAGTTTTTGAAAACACAATTCAACCCCCTTCTTGTGTTTTTTCTCACCTTCATTTCTAACCTTCGATATAAGCAAAACCATCAAATGTATCTGGACAAATTTAGTTTAAATAAACTTTTTATGTTATATTTACGGCTGGAAGAAATACAATAAGACTTTGTTTGGAGGGAAAGGGAGGGAGGAGTTTGGAAAAAAAGAAGAAGAAGCAAGTGTAAGAAATAGATGACATTGAGAGAGAAAGTTTTGGAGGGATTACTTTTTATTCATAATACAAAATCCTTTTCATTTGGGGGAACTCAAAATTTGTATTAGATGAGGGTTTTAGGGTTTACATAAATTCTTCAAATTTAATCTATGTATTTATAATAGTCTACATGATAGAAAAACTCTTTATAATATTCTTAAAGTTAAAAATATATTAATAATAAATATTAATTTATCATTATCTAATAAGTCACTCTTTCAAAAAATGTGAAAGATTTTACAATTTTTTCCTATATTCTCAATCCTTCAAAGTCTTCCATTCCCATATCCTCTAAATTCCCAAACAAAGTCTAATAGAATTGTAGCGAAAAATTCCTAAAAAAAAACAGGATTGTACCAAGAAAAGAATAGAAATACAATAATAAATGAATATACGACATACAAATATGGTGTAAATTATCTTTCCTCTCGTTGGAAAGACAATTATGGCCCGTTTGGTGCGCAAAATAAGAAGACGGGATATGATAACACTATCACATCTTACTTAAATCCGTTGTTTGGTGCATCAGTAGGAAAGGATAAAATAAACCTATTACTTATCCTATCCTATTGCTTCTTTGTAATTTTAATCCTTGTTTTTTGGTGGGTTAGTAACCTGATAGCATATCAAACACGCATCGTGTGTTCCTGTTCCTCAGTAAACCTCTTTCGACTCTCTGCTTCAACGTTTTTCACGTTCTATTCTTTTATTTCATTTTTTTTCTTGAATTTATTCCCAATCGATATCAATTCCAATCAATTTTCTTCATGTTTTGTTCCTCCAATAGATTTTCTTCCCAATTAATTTGGCTGTTGCACATGAATTGGAAAATACCATTTACGATTTTCCACTAATTTCTTCATATCAAAATTGGCTGTTTTGTGTAATTAATTTTCTGCAATCGATTTGCTTCCCAATGTTATTCCAATCATTTTTTCTTTCCAATGTTATGTTTTGTGCAACCGATTTTCTGGACTACTTTTTTTCCATAATTCTTTATAACTTTCCTCATATATATAATTATGTTCCCAATCTTTCTGAATTACAATTTTCTTCATGATTTTTTTTTCATAAAATTACAACCAATATCAATTCCATCATTTTCTTCCCTATCTTGTTCTCAATCGATTTAATTACATGTATAAAAGTTATGCAGTGTTGTTATTTTTATCATGTCAATAAAAACTATGCGCCAAACACATGATAGAATAAAATATTGCTATCATATTTCTTATCATGTATGCACCAAACACATGATGTGATAAATGTCTATTATGTCATTATCATATCCTACCTTTATCCATTTTCTAATCCTATCATGTGTCTATCCTATCATGCGCACCAAACGAACCCTTAATTCACAAATGTGGGAGTCGACCTATGTTATTGGTGTAAATTTTTTTTATAATGTCCAATCAAAGCTCATAGTATTGTGCTTATATAAGAACAAACTAATAATATTGTGACGTAAATCTATTTTATAACCACAATTTTAAAAAAATGTTCGATTTGATTGAACATCAATCTAAAAAACTAATTTATGTTAGATTGAAAAAAATGAATATCGTGTAATTTCGAGCAAATGATAGTCCATGATTTCTGCAACATTAAAGGCAGCCCTCAGCCATAATAACTTGGGTCAAGGATTACAAGTCAAAGAATTAGTTTAAACATCAATTTTAAGAATCAACTTACGAAGATATACAAATCTATTGCTCTATATTCAAAAAATGATATCAAATTACAAACCGTAAAAGAACTCCGTATTATTCTTTTCAAATTGGTGTGTGAATTCTGTAAGATGCCTAGGTGCTAACTAGCTAATATAACATGTAACGAGGAAGTATATCTTTAAGCCATGTTATTTGAAAAAACCCTAAAGGTGCGAACCCTTTCATTGTGGTTTCTAATTAATGGAGTCATCAGAGATTTCAATTAATAAAGAGATTAAAGAAGTTTTTTTTTTTAAGCAAAAGTGATGCAAGAGCACTGCTAATAATTAATATATAAACAAAAAAGAGTATATGAAAGAAAAGGAAAACGGACCGAAACCTCTTTAGAAAGTGACAAATCTAAAGTTAGGTAATCCCAACCTATTCATAATGTACTCATGTTTAATAAGCATATGAAGTTCATTCCAAATATCTATAGTGTAAGAGGTCATAAAATGGTCAATAAAAGTTAATCTATCTGCACAATTCCTCTCTATAGATGTGTGTAACCATAGCGTATTTCTTGAGTGAGAGGTAAACACTTAAGCCATATGTTTCTTATAGCCCAAGGAACCATAGATGAATTAAAAAAAGCTAATAGGACAAGCTTTGAACTCGTTTATGAAATCATTAGATTCAAACATGAATTGAATTTCAAGATGGTTTAATCGCTAATGTGAAGGTTAAGCCTTATGAGGTTGTTTAGGTTAGAGATGCATTAGGTGAGATTAATGCAGAGCTAGAAAAGAACTTATATAAGTTTTGACCTAAAATATTTGACAATTATCTATGTTTTAAACCATGACGATTTGCCAAAATCATGCTTAGTTATCGCGATTTTGCAAAACTCACCATAATTTTGTTAAAATCAGTGAGTATCTAAAATGGTACCAAAATGTGGAATCCCCTCCATGCAAAAGATCACAGGAAAACAAGTGTATTTATCATGGCTCAATTTAAAATATTTTCAAATATCTTACTCAAACCATAAAACATTATTACAACAAAAGAAACTATGAAACTAAATTAAAATAATGATGAGAAAATCAATTGATTATGTAATTCATCAATAGTAAAAATAATATCCTAAGTTAGCATCTGAGATGAATTATGAATTATTCACTTTTGAGCAATCAAATACTTTATTTTTACAGCAATCAAGTACTTTTAAAACATCTATTAAATTTTGATTTTGAATCGGTAGTGTATCCTTGTCCAAAATTGATTCACTTTTTTGCTTTTCACTTTTTCTTCTTTGCTTTGCAGTTTGTAAGAAAAATAAAAACCATAGAAAAAGACACAAAAAGAAGATAAAAGCTGCCCCCACAGTTTTTCATGGTTAAAAACGTACCAAACTATTCCAATTTTGTTTTTATATGGAAAAACTCTTTAGTAAAGCACTTCTCTTTCACTCTTTTTACCATCTTCTCTCAAAGTAAACAAACAAACCTCCTTTGATTCAAACATATGGCAGAGAGAGAAAGAGAGTAAGTCTAGTAGCCAAACAAAGACTAAATAAAGATGAAGTTTTATTGTTCATGTATCCACCATCCAATTGTTATGTTATATTTTAATATTTAATCATTTTGAATTTAATTTAAATTTTGAATTTACTTTGCCCACGTAATATTAATATCCAACAAAATTTCAAGATATCAACAAAAATATTCATAAATAAAAAGGTTGGTTATGACTCACTTCTAAATATCAACTATCTTACGTGAAATAGATACGATTTCACCACTTAAGGGAGGTTATTTTTTAAAATAGCAAGACCTACATATGTTTAAGACAATATTATAAGAGATTGTTACACCTCCCCAATGAAAGACATATGGTCTCATAAGACTCGATATCTATTAAATTCTCAATCGAAGAAAAAATTAAAGTAGTGTTTGTGAGAAGTGCTCCTTTAAGCGTTTTCTATCTTGTAGGTCTCGGTTCTTTTTAATGTTATTATAACAAACAATTTATTTTTAAAATTTATTGAATAACTGATATATTTAGTTTATAATATAGGTTAAAAACATCATTTTTTCAACAAATTCAAAAAATGAATTATTTTTTATAATAGTGATCGTAAAAATATAATGATATAAAATTATTGATAAGTGGTATGAAGTTATAAGTGAGACCCATTTAACAATTTTGTAGAGATGTTGAGTTGAAAAAATTCAACGATTATTAAATACTATTATTAAAAAATTATAAATAAATAATCCAAATACATACGATTCATTTAAGGGTCATGCTAACTAATGCTTCCGAGACACTAGTTAAAAAAATCATAAAAATATTTTTTGCATTAAAATGAACATTTTTATACTTTTAAAAATTTGACTACACATTTTTTGGCTAAATCTTTCGAAAACATATCTTTCAATTTTTTTTTATCATATTTACTTCCTTAACTAATGTTTGCATTTTAATTGCTTTAAATATAGATGCTCTTGGAGTGAGTATTGTCACCTGTACTCAATAAATAAAATAAATAAATTAGCAACTTTGAGAAGGATGAAGAACTGGTCTACTATGTGGTGGTTAAGCATTGTAGAGTAGCTAAGATAGAAAAAGAGAAAATTTAGAAAACAAAAAAAAGACAAATATAAAAAAGAGTGTAAATAAAAAGAGTTGAGACAAAGATAGATAGATAGAGATACACACACTGTAGTAGAAGAAAGAAGAGTGGAAAAAAAAAAAGTATATAGTGAGAGAGAAATTAGAGAAAGAGAAATAGCAGAAAGAAAGAGATGGTGGGCTCAGGAGCAACATCAGATAGGAGCAAAGAAGCTGTTGGGATGATGGCCCTTCATGAGGCCCTCAGAACCGTCTGTCTTAACTCAGACTGGACTTACTCTGTCTTCTGGACTATTCGTCCTCGCCCGTATATCTCTCTCTCTCTACAACTCTCTCTCTCTACATGTTTCTATATATCTGTTTCCTTAACTGGGTCTTGTCCATTTCTTGCAGAAGAGTTAGAGGTGGTAATGGCTGCAAGGTTGGTGATGATAACGGCAGCTTGTAAGTGTTTGTGTATTACTCCCTCCTGGCTTGAATATAAGAACTAAAAAGTCAAACAGAGTCGATGTTTCTGTTAAAAATGACTGGATACATCAACTTTGTTTGACTTTTTTCTTCTTCTTATATTTAAGACCGGAGTAGTATCTATGTTTCATATTTTTGTGCAAAAATATGATGATTTAACATTTAACATGCATTTTTTGTTTTTGTTAAGGATGTTGATGTGGGAAGATGGATTTTGCCGAGGAAGAAGTGGTGTTGAAGAAATTGATGGAGAAGATCCTGTGAGAAAAGCTTTCAGCAAAATGTCCATTCAGTTGTATAATTATGGAGAAGGGTGGGTACTGGGTAGGTGTTTGTTTGTTTGTTTGTTTGTTTTGTTACTATGTTGTGCTTTTATTCTCTCTCCTTCTCTTTCTATCTATCTGATTCTTGTTGTCTCCAATAGCATGTGAAGGGAGTTACTGTTAAAGTCTTAACTGTATACACAACAACAAGCACAAGCACAACCTCAAACACAAACTCTTGTTCTTTGTACTATGTTATGATTGGGTGTATTTTGTTTTGGAACAGGTTGATGGGGAAAGTTGCATCTGATAAGTGTCACAAGTGGGTCTTTAAAGAACCAACAGAATGTGAACCCAATATCTCTAACTACTGGCAGAGTTCATTTGATGCTGTATGCATTTTTCACTTGTCTCATCTTTCACTTGTCTATGTCTAACTTCTTGATAAGAGTCACGGCGAGTTTTGCAAAATCACGGTGTTACTGATTATTTATTGAAGCTTGAAAGTTTAATTTTTATCTAAATTACGATGACTCACCGTGATTCTGATTTTGTCTGACTCAACGTCTATCTTAAATATCAACTTATTAGTATCTTTTATTTATTTTAGACAAAATATATATAGATGGAGACTTTACATTATTATTACATTCCAATCAAGTATTAAATTTTTTTTTTTTTTTGTTGATTATTATGATCAGAAGTTATTTTGATGATGATTGATTTCATCCTCTTTTGGTATTAATTGCAGCTTCCTCCTGAATGGACTGACCAGTTTGAATCAGGCATTCAGGTCAGAAAACAGAATCATTATTACAAGCTTTGGTTTTTTGCTATTATTATTGGTTTCACAAGGATTAATTGATTTCTTAAGATTTTTCAACTCATTTTATTTGTTTCCATGAGCAGACCATAGCTGTAATTCAAGCTGGACATGGTCTTCTTCAACTTGGTTCATGCAAGATTGTAAGTACATTTCTATCATATTTTTTTTCCTTCTTCTTTTCACTCATTTGTAGTTTTCTCATATTTCGAAATCCGGCTCCTGTGTACATCTACTCTCAACCCTATCTCGCGCGAGTCCGTATACTAGTCCGCCCTTTTAATCTCCTTATATGTGATTTTTAAACTTACTTTCACCATTTCTACTTTGTATGAAAATGGATTTGCTGAAGTTGGGATGTCCAGGCCTTCACGCAATCAAAGTATTAGTGACGGTTGGATTCAGATGAGACACTTGACAAACTATACAAATTTTAATGAAAGTTTTAAATCTGAACTAAACCCATACCGTCTTATCTTGATCTGACAGTCACTGATGTGTTGACTGCGCTGCAAGGAATCTTGATGCAATTTGTATTGGTTTCATTATTCATTATTAGGTCAAAAAGGGCAACCCGGTGCACTAAAGCTCCCGCATACGTAGGGTCTGGGAAGGGGTCCCACCATTTTTGGTTTCACTATTCATTACTAGGTCAAAGAATCCCAAAAAATGAAACAATTAATGTTTGATATTTTTTGATTCTATTTTTCAGATTCCTGAAGACCTTCATTTCGTCCTAAGAATGAGACACACATTTGAATCATTAGGCTACCAATCTGGCTTCTACCTCTCACAACTCTTCTCTTCAACAAGGAACACATCCTCATCAACTTCACTTCCTTCAAAACCATCTTCCACCATTCCAATTAGGCCACCTCCACCACTCTTCAACTGGGGTCAGAGACCACTATCTTCTCCTTCCTCAATGCTATCCTCACCCAATTTCCAACAACATGCAGCTAGGCTTGGTTTTCCACAAACCAAAGATGAAACACACATGTTTCTCATGCCTCATGCATCATCGCATGAAACTCCAAGAATTGAAGACATGATGGGAGAACATCATGAAAGTGACATTAAATGGCCAAATGGTTTGTCTTTCTTTAATGCTTTAACCGGAAGAGCTGATGATGCTAAACTTTTGTTTAATCCGGAGAGCTTAGGAGGAAAACAAGGTGATCATGATCATAATCAACATCATCACACTTTCAATCAAAATCCTAATTCAGATGGTTCAAACCCAAATGAGTTTTTGAGCTTGGATAGTCACCATGAAGGTGGAAGGAAAATGGACAAGTTTAAGAGGAGCTTCACTTTACCTACAAGAGTGACTTCATCATCTTCATCTACCTCAATGGATCATCATCAACAACAAGGTGTGGAGTATAGGAATTCAGAAGGAGGTATGTACTCGGATGTTATGGAGACCTTTATGGAGTGAATGTTTGGAAGAAAAATTAGAATTTATATCTAGGAAGAAAAGCTAGCTATGTTCCTTTTTCATGTGTTTGTTTTTTTCACTATTGTATCTTTGTGTTTTCTTCTGTATTCCTCTTAATGAGACTTTATTATTAATGATCATTTGTTTCTTTCTTTTAGTTGAATTAGACATAAAGTTTACATGATGTCTTACTCACAATAACATTTTTTTTGGGTCATCATTGTATGTGTTTGTTCTTCTATTGGTGCAGCCTCCAATACAAGTTTTAACAAGTTATTTTGCCTGCATTAATTGAATAAACCATAAAGATAGTCATGGACTCATCATTTTAAAGGAATTGAGGTACTAACTTGATAGATTAATACTAGTTTAAGGATGGCTTATTATATTCTTTCAACTTTTTTCGGAGACTTTTCTTTTTGGTGGCGGCCGGGGTTCGAACCCCAGACCTTGCATATATTATGACAACTTTTTTCATAGACTAACATTAGTGGTTAGTTTGCTGAGGGAGTGAGAGTTTGTTTGCAGTAAATATGGAACTCTGAATCTCATTCTTAATACTCCTTCAATGTCTCAATGCATAAGAAATTATCTCCTGCATATCTCTATTAATCAAAAACTCTATGTTTGGTAATTAAACTCTCATGCTATTGCACTATAATTAGTAACATCACTATCTTCAATGAATTTTTAGTCATCAAAACTGCAATATAACTCAGTAGGGTAATATGGCATTGGATACTACATATCTAAGAATGTTTACGTATCATGTCCACGTAAGAATAATTTTGACTAAAGTAGAAACAATTGTAGTTGGTGTTTTAAGTTAAAAAATAAATAAATCGAAAAGAAATAAATTAATTTATCAGATTTTGATACGCTAATAAAACTAAGCAAACTGCCCAATTCAATGCACTAAGTTTGGGATCAATCCAAATCTGGAAAACTTGATTTTAAAGATGCATACACTAGCAAATCAACCTCCTTCATAGAATTTTAAGGGTCAAATCCATTTTGTCGCATTGCATCACTCCTACCAAGTTATTGATTTTATGGAAAAAAAATTCATAATGAAATGGCTATTGATAATAATTTAAAGAGAGAACTGATTATGGTCTCATGTTATTGCTTGTGTGACAAGCAACCTGAGTCTTCTAACCTTATTTTCTTTCGGTGTGATTATGTAGGTGCTTTATAGTATTGATTTACTAATGTTCTATAGTTGCAACCAAATTTGAGCTCCATTAATAGTTTCTCACTATTTGTAACTAGAATTAGAGCAACTTTCTTTTACAACCAACATTCTTTAGATAATTTGGAAGTTTAGGAATCTTATTAGATTTGAAGACAAGGTTATTTCCATGCAACATTCTTTGGCTTGAATGTGACTCATCTTTAGCAATTCAAGCTTTTACCAATCCTTCTTTGGTTTCTTGGAGATTATAGAACCGGTGAATTAGTTGTCTCAATATCATTCAAGGATTTTGTTTTCAAGTCTACACATATCTTTAGAGAAGACAATAATTATGCAGACAAATCGGATAAGCGATAAGCGAGCAAAGTTGAAGAGTGGTTCTTCTACGAATAAAGTTGGTCATGAGAAATGAACGGTCTTCTATACATTAATTAACTAGTATGAACTTGAGCATTTTTCCATGTTTAGGAGTAGATCTATAATTTGGATGAATACGTCAATTTAGTAAAAATATATTGAATGATCATTTTTCATTCATAAATGCAAGACATATTTAAAAATCTTCATGCAAGCTGTTAATTAACTGTTGGTTTGATTAATCTTTTTTTTATTCCAAGTACATCGAATCAAACTATAATCTTAATCAACTTGCCTTTTGTTATTATAGTAAAGCTCAGAGTCCCAAATATACCCACCATGAGTATATATAAACAAAGTAAAAAAGGGTAGAAAGAGGGACAAAATAATAAAGTAGGAAGAGAGAAGACCAAGCATGCAGCAGCAACCAGCAAGAATAATAGTACTGCAGCCTTCCCTCAGTAAGACCAAGCAATTGTGGGATCAGAAATATCGTGTACCTTTCTTTTGTATAAGGAAACAATGCCAAAGGTACAACTATAACTTTTTTTGGGGTCCAAACATAGTACAAGACGAACTTGGAAAAATAATTTTAATAAGCATACCCTCACACAATTATGGCGTACAAATTGAAAATTTTGTTCACTCTAAAATGTCATTTACTGTGTATGAAATTGAAAATTGCGTTCAACGTTAATAAATACATTTGTGATGAAAATTGCCAATGTATAAGTATGCACGGTAAACACGCAACTACGAGACTAATATCTCAAGTTGGATAGAAACGTAATGGTTAAAGTTCCATATAAAGAGATTTAAAATTGCTGCATTTAGTGTCTAATTCGAATTCATGATTTCTGGTTAAGTTGAAAGAGATTCTTTATTATCTTATCCAAGATTACTAGTTATTTACGGTTGGAGTTTAAAACATCGTCGTAACTATTTAAGGTGCATCAATGGACCTATTTACGGTAAAGAATGTCAAAATTAAAATGAGGAAGTAAGTAAAAAAGGAAAAGTGAGAAGTATGAAAGAGAAAAATAAAAATCGTGAGGGTGTATTTTTAATTGTCAAGTATACCTATCAAAATTCTTGAAAAAATTTCCTATTGCGGTTTGGGATTTGAGTCCTGCTCTTTACTCAAATGGTTTCGCTTATTCCCCAGTGAAATTCCAATTTTATCTTTACGCAAGTTAACTCACGCAGTGTGAGTTAACATACACTAGTTATAAGAGTAACGTGACTTAAGTCACGCAGCATGAGTTAAGTCACACTACGTTACTTAAGTAGTTTATCAGCAGAACAACAACACATAACCCCTTATTTCTCTTCTTCCTAAAACACGAAAATTTCACCCCCAAATCCGAATTTCACCATTCTTGCGCCATTCAAACCAAATTTCGTCCACAACATCAAGTAAGTGATTATTATCCTAATTCTTTGCATTAATTTGGTTTAAATTTTTGAATTTTTGTAGAAATTGAACATTTTTAGGGTTTTTAAAATTTGGCTTGCATGTTAGTTTTGATGATTGTTAGTGACGAATTAACTTAGGAATTATTGTTTAGATGTTGTTTAGGGTACAATGTGGTAGATTAGGGTTTAGAAATTGTTAGATTACATAGTTGTTTGAAAATTGCGCACTACGTGTTCGGTGAAATGTCTCTATGAATTTTATTTTGTTTTTTTGGATTGTTAATGATGTAATTAGTTAGAATCATGTTTGTTAATGTTTATTATAGTTAATTTGACTGCAATGTGGTAGTTTATGGATTCAAATGACATTGTCGACATTTTAGTGTTGTTGTATTGTTAAAGATGACACATGTGTTGTTGTCGAACTGATGTGCAAATGTGTTAATTTTTTTTGATTTTTGTGCAGATATGCCTGACAGACTTTGATTAGGGAGGCCTGCCCCTACTAGTAGTGCAAGGAGGGAGAAGCAAGCACAACAGGCTCTGGAGGGCCGAGGTCGAGCGAGAGTGGGGGCTAAAGACTTGCTCATGTTGATACCGCAGGGGGATCGACGTCACAGATAGGTCCATCCCAGACGATGGACCCGACACAGTACCAGTACGACCCGCATTATCAGGACCAGGCGTATCAGGAGCAGCCTGGATTTCATCCGGGTTATCAGTATCAGGAGGGGTATGAGTATCACCAGGGGTATGATGCTCAGTTTCACGAGGGATATCAGCCTGAGCAGCCTCCTCAGTCCCAGTATGTCGATGCTTCTGAGCAGCATCATGTTGAGCCTGCTGAGCAGCAGCATGTAGAGGCTGTTATAGAGGACGAGGATGGGGGCTTTCCAGGGGGGCCTTACGACTTGTCACTTTTACCGGACTTCGATAAACACATGACATTCAAGCTTTGGAATGATAAAACAGTAAGTATAACGATATTTTACTATTTAAGTATAATTGATTTATTTTTTACGTAGAATATTTATAGTTTATTATTTCATGTTTACGTATAATATTTACGTAGAACATTTTATGTCTACGTAGAATATTTTATGTTTACGTAGAATATTTATGTTTACGTAAAATATTTATAGTTTATTATTTTATGTTTACGCATAATATTTTATGTTTACGTAGAATATTTATATTTACGTAGAATATTTATAGTTTATTATTTCGTGTTTACATATAATATTTACGTAGAATATTTATAGTATAATTGACTTTTTTTTGTTGGTATTTTAGTTGCAAGCGAATCGCAAGATGTCTGGCGTCTCGCACGGGAGGAAACTTAGGCTTTCTGCCTTGACCGTTCCGTATCTAGTAGAAGATTACCCTTGGTTCTCGGAACCGGTGGATAGATCCGAGCTAAGGCCCCTACTTTTGACTGGGTATGACAACATCTCCCACGGGTTAGTGTGTGCCATGACTGAGAGATGGCATCAGGAGACCAGCAACTTTCATCTGCCTGTTGGGGAGATGACCATAACACTGGATGATGTGGCTTCTCTTCTAGACATCCCCGTTGCTGGACGGCTCATTCAAGAGGATGAGTTAGATCATGACCATGGTGTAGAGTTGATGGTGAATCACCTTTTGTTTCCGGTGGAGGAAGTGGTGGGGCAGGCGAGTGAAAATTCAAGAGAATTTGTGACTTACACGGCCCTGAAACACCGTTATGAGCACCTGTTGAATAGGTGTAACCAATTGGTGGAGGAGGAGGATTTATCAGAGGAGGAGGAGCAAGAGCTGAGTCGTGTTAGGCCCGCCTATGTCAAGGCGTTTTTGTTGCTCTTGCTTGGCTACACCCTTTTTGCCGGAAAGAACAACAAAACCATTAATCGCTGTGGATACTTGCGATTCGGGATTTGGCTAACATAGGCACTTGGGCATGGGGTGTAATGGGACTTGCTTTCTTGTATTAGCAACTGAATCTTACCTACAACTCACATGTTGGCTCTGTTGGTGGTTACATGACTTTGCTTGTGGTAATATTTTATCTTTTTTTTTTTTTATAAATTAATCGTAAATGTACTTTTTTGTATGATAATTATCATCTCATATAAATTTGTCTTTTTGTGTTTGCAGGGATGGGTTATAGCTCACAACAGCCATGTCGTTCCGAGGAAGAAATATCTAGATTACGAACGGCCTAACCTGTATGTGGGTAGATGGACACCTAAAAGGGGGTTTGCTGATGCTGAACACTTCAGAGACTTGTTGGATTCCATGGAGCATTGTCATGTCACCTGGAGGCCTTATGAGCACTAATAAGACGTGACTCCTTTTCATTACGTGTGCTGGTACTCTGGATGGATCATGGCCAGCAAACAGAGGATGGTGCGTCAATTGCCGGAGCGGGTTCTGAGGCAGTACATATATGTTCAGACTGTTCCCCGACCTCCTACTACGATCATGCCTCTTGCCCCAGCAGATGTGACTGCTGCCTTCTTGGAGTTTGCTCTCCATGTTGTTGCCTAGCAGCATAGGGGTGCCCAGTGTAATGCCCTATTTCTATTAAAGCGATAAATCACGCAATTATAATAAATAATTAAGAAATAGACGCCACGTCTTCAATTAATTCACCAACTAGACATGCATAGAGTATCTCAATATAAAACATCACAATGGAATATCACATACACTTCTAAATAGCCATGTCATCAACTCAAATAAATCCCAAGAAAAGGTATATCTCAACAACAAAAAAAGTCCAAGACATAAAATAAATGCCGTCCTAGATCAGAAACTCTCTAAGACACGACAAAGCAAAATAAATGGAGGAAGCTCCCGCTATCCTCAAGCACTCATCAAGCAAAGCAATCAACTAATCCTGCACGTCGTCTACCCATTCATACAAATAGGTAGGCGGTCAACCACAGACCACTGGGGGTTAGCTTCACATCAATCATAATCGAAAAGATAAACATGATTATATAACATAACATTTCATCATTTATAAATGAGCATCGTAATAAATTAGCATCAACAACATTTGCACAATTATAAGATTCATCAATTGCAACTAAACACCAAGTACACAAATACACCAACACATATTTCACATCGAGCAAATAAACAAATATGACTCATCCTAAACATGCAATGTGCCTAGACCGACTCTAGACACGTGTGGTACCAAATCACCTCTGAGGTCGTCACCCCTGATGCCAACAGAACATCATTGTCAACGGCTATAATTTCAACGGCTATATGGATACAAGTATCCGGTCAACGACAATATGGATGTAAACATCCGACTCAACATGTGTTGCGTGAACATATGACTCAATCGACTATGCATACATTCACCACATTTTCAACGGCTATAAGAGTACATGCTTTCACCAAAAATTCAACACCAATAGCATGTAAGAAAATTCACCAACAACATATATGCACATAACATATATAAACACCAACATCATCACCATAGTAACTCAACAACTTCAGGTCATTCTCACAATTCAAGTAAATGAGAAAATACACCACATCATGATAAACATCATATTCAACACCCATCAATCATTCATATATTCTTATTCATTCATAGCAAACCATTCATGAAAGAATTTTATAGTAAAGAGGTTCAATGAATATTTTCGACCAAGTTCGTATAATATATTTCACAACTTTAAACAATTGGGTCAATGAACCAAAACAAAGCAAAACAACTCAATTGCCTCAACTATGCATGCACACTAATCACTTATGAGTGTAGATGTACATACATGTGCATTTCACCGGCCAACTACCAAGAAATCTCATAATTCACAAGGTTCGTCTCATAATGCCACTTTTCAAAATGAAACTATTTTCAAAGCAAAACAATTTAACTCTCAATGGATAAATCAATACCATTTTTAGTAACCACATAAACATCATACATACTTAACCCTACATCATTCACTTGAGAAAAACAAGTTTCGGAAAAATTGGCATTCTTGAACATTTTCCAAACATTAAAACCGATTCACAAAAACCAAGTCTAATTTGATTCAAATGATGTTCCAATAGGATTAGATGTATAAGCAGTGATTAACTAAGTCAAAAGAAACATTCTAGGAAGTTCGGATTGGTCCCCAAATACACGAAGCGAAAAGTCAAAAGTTGCTGAACAGGGTGCTGCTCGCTTAAGCAAAGGGTTGCTCGCTTAAGCGACCAGCTTCTAGTAGCATTCTGGGATCGCTCGCTTGAAGCTCGCTTGGGGCTCGCTTAAGCGAACTGTGTCCAAAATCAACTGGGCTTGTTCGCTTGGAGCTCGCTCAAGCGAACTATGTCCAGAATCAACTGGGCACGCTCGCTTAGCGCTCGCTCAAGTGAACACTCATCAGTTCAATAAAAAAAATTTCGGGTTTCAAACCCTTTTTCCCCAAAATTCCCAATTTTGATCTTTCCCAACCCAAAACTCGTTCCAAATAATGTTTACAGGTCATATACATGAAAATAAACTCAATGATGCATAAAACTTGAGATTAAAACATCATTTCATCAAAATTCAACAATTCACCAAACTTTCACAAATTTTCAACAACAACAATTCTCATCACCAAATCACAAATAGAGATACTCATGATTTCAATTCATCAACAACAAATAATCATGAATTCAGTCATAATCCAACAACCACAACTTCATTATTCACCAATTTTACACAAAAACATAACATACCCACATATATAACTTTTGGTATACAAATTCATCATCAACAACACAATTATCATTCAATTCATATACACAATCATATCATCAACATCTAGGCATGAATTTCTACACTTAAACTCAAATAATCACTTAACCACATAATCACTTATTCAATTAAGCACTTATGAAAAATGGGTAGAAAAAATATTATGTTTGAACACTAGCCCCCTTACCTCTAATTCCAAAAATCCAAGCTTATGCCTCAATTAAGCTCCTATCCCCTTGAGATTCTACCTTCCTCTTCTCTTGCTCCCAAAGTCCTCTTTCTCTCTCTACCTCTCTCAAAATTGCGTGAAATGAACAAATGAAACTAGGTGACCTAATTTCCTCAATGACTAAGGTTTAAATAGGCTCACCTCTATTGGGCTTAACCCGTTATGTCTTATTGGGCTCAATTCACTTATTCACTATCCCACAATTAATTACTCGTCTACGGTTAAACTTAACGGTCAAACTAATTTCTATACTAATTACTTAGTAAAAAAAAAAAATATGCCACACTAACATTTAAATAACCCTCACTATGAAATTACTAAATCACTCTTGTTTACCAAATTACTAAAATACCCTTCTAACATGAAAACCCAATAAAATAAACCCAAGGATAAATAATCACACACAAACATATATAAATACACATAAAAATAATTATCCGATACGTCCCGGATACGCGAAGGATACATCTGTGTGGTCTGATACGCACATATACATGTTTTTTTGGATCGATATAGTATAACATTAACAATGTTCCTTTTGGATATAATATATATAGTACTGATTGTGCTCTTTTTGGAATATATTGTGTATGTAATTGACTAATCATCATTCTTGTAATCGTTAATATTATTTATATTTATGTTGATGTGCTACGAGCCTATGGCTGATTTCTTGTGTTTGTTAATATATTTGCATATTAAAAAAAATAGTTATAATTTATTATACATTTAATCATATAATTTTTTTTATTAACGTATCACAGCCGTATCATATCTTGATTTTTGAAATTTTCACGTATCGACATATCAGTGTAATATCTTATCCGTATCGTATCTCGTATCCGGGCTTCACAGCGTATCATTATCCTTTCATTATTAATCTCTATCTACACTAATTTGGTATAGAAAAAGGTAATGCATCTTTTGAACTATCCACATTTTTATTTTGCGCCTTTTTAGACTGGACTGCAATGTATTGGAACCTATCTTTTGAGGGAAAGTTTTACGTAAGCACAAATACAAATGAAAAATTATTTGGCACACATACATAAACTGATAAAATTAAAAGAGAAAATAATTGAATGATCTGATTTGATTTTTTCTCATTTATTTTTTTCCATTCATGTGAGTGTGTCCAAACATTTTTCTTTGGCTAAATTATCTTTTTGGTCCCTTAACTATTTAATTAGTATCAGTTTGGTCCCCTAACTAAAATTTGATTTATTTTGGTCCTTTAACTTCTCTCCATTATATATTTTGGTCATTTCCGTTAGTTTTAATTCAAAAACGTTAGGATTTCTTCATTTTCTTCTGGATTTTTTCTGGGATTCTTCTTGTTGAATGTTGATGGAGAAGAAGATGAAGAAAATGATGAAGAAAATGATGAAGAAAACCTAACATTTTTGAATTAAAACTATTGAAAAGGACCAAAATGTGTAACAGAGAGAAGTTAAGAAACCAAAATAAATCAAATTTTAGTTAGGGGACCAAACCGATACTACCTAAATAGTTAAGGGACCAAAAATGCAATTTAGCCTTTTTCTTTTGTATTTGTGTCTATGTAAGACTTTCTCATCTTTCGATGTATTTTATTTTTCTTTCTTTTCTATTATGTTTAGTTGTTTGTGTTTTAATTTTATTTTGTGATATATTTGTAGTTATGGTTGTACCTCTCGTGATTCGAAACCAGATATTGTTGAACTTGAGGTGCATGTAATTGACTCTGAGATTTTTTTTTCATAGATAAGAAATATAGTTTCCATGATGATTTAATTAATTAGGTTCGTTGTGAGGTAGCAAAAATAAAATTTAATGTGGTTATAGAGAAATCCGATCATGGTTTTGATAGAAGAAAACAATATTTTATATTGGATTTTGAAAGGGGTGGCGTCTACAAAGGAACCAATAAGAAATTGAAACGGAAAGACACGAGATCGAGTAAATATGGATGTCCATTTAGGCCGAATGATTTTTTTTTTTTGGCATACAAAGAATCAAATCTTATTGTTGTGTTTGGACTACACAATCATCGGATGAAGTCAAAGTTAGAATGCCATATTCTTGCTAATCCTTTTAGGCCGCATGATTATTTTTTGGGTTAACTTTGATTTGTGGGTTTGGTTCATGCCCTTGTTTTTTCTTCTCTTTTTATTATCAATAATACTCTTGGAGGTTCCGTAAAGGATTGATGATTAGATTGAGTGTTAACATAGTTGAGATGTCATTGAAGATGCAATATCATTTACAATTTTGTTTTAAAAAAAACATGTCACATCCATAGTCACAAAATTGACAATTCGCGTTGGTACGCAATACGAATTTGCGGTACGTGAAATAAGAAGAATTCGATAAGTATGGGGTATAAAACTTTGGTATGTACCGGTTCGTATTACTAGTACTACCTAATTAAGTATATCAATCTCTCTTAATATTGCAAAAAAGTAGAAGAGTTATAGTAGCTCGCTTCAACAATGAGTGTCCACTTTCCAAAATATTTTTTATATCCACTTTTTTCTTTTTTATCAATGTTATTTGACAAAAGACGTTATCTTTCTCCAAGTTTCTGTAACGCCCTGGATTTTGATCCAAGACATTACTTAAAATTACTCATTTTCTTTAGAAAATATAAGGCTTTAAAATTGATTCTTTTATAATAGAGACACTAATAGGGTTCAAAAATATTTTAGAAATTACAACTTAACAAAACCCAATGTTTGTCCCCCGCGTACACTTCTATCACACAATAACTTCATATTTTATCTTTGATACCTACAACATTTTATTAATGTAAGAATCAATTTCCTTATCTAAATTGGTTTATACTCAAAGCACAAGAACCAATGTCATAAAATAGATAGTATCAAAACTTCCCAAACAAAAAGAAATAAGAAAATTATAGTCAAGTCATTTGCTTTAAGATAAAGTTCACACACATTTTTTACAATAAAGTAGTTAAATCAATTGTCAAATCACAAATATATAACGGACTCAAATGATATTATGCTTAAATGCATGCTCCTGACACTACATGATCCGGATATGACCCGCCACTAAGGCACACAAGGTATTTTAACCGTCACACAGGCACACATAATTTATTTAATCCGCCACTAAGGCACACATAATTTATTTAACCGCCACACAGACAACCATAATTTATTTAATCCGCCACTAAGACACACATAATTATTTTACCGCCACTAAGGCAAACATAATTTATTTAGTCCGCCACTAAGGCACACATATTTATTTTTACTGCCACTAAGGCACACATAATGCATATGACATGCATGACAATGAATGCAACCCCGCCACTTAGGCAAACACAATCAATTGTTAATAATCATCATGCTCAGAAACCCAACAGTCAATCATTTCACAAATCTAACATTTCTTTCTCAGCATCACACAGATATTCTCACATCACAACGATATATAAAACATAATCACATAAAATATATCATTCTACCTCACATTTTCATACAAAAAAATAAATATAAAACAATTAAAAATAATCACTCTTAGAAATGATTAAATTTTACTCTAAAAATACCTTTTTAATTAATTTTCTTTTTAAAAGACAAGCATCACTACCACTACTTAATTACACTGCCCTAGCACTTAATATGGACGTATGGGAAAAGCCCTTACCTCGAAAGCTTTTCTTCCGAAGCCACGACTCTTCCTAAGGCACAACACTATTCCTCAAACTTGCAGCTACGATGAAGAGATTATTTGCCTTGCTCTAGACATTATCTCGACGATCAGACCATTGAAAACAAAGAACCACATGTTGTCCAAAAATTAGCCCGATCGAACTATGACAGAATACCCATATGCAATTCTATGGTGGCAGGTTAGGGAAAACAGGTTAACTTCTCTTTTTCTCTCAATTGTGTTCTCCAGAAGTTTGTGAACTTAGAATGAGAGGAATATAGAGACATAGGGGGATAAATTATATTTAAGAAAGAGACACTTGGTGTTTGTGTTCTCTCTTAGTTGCAAGACAAGCTGATGGATTTAGAATTTAGGAACTTGGAAGATTGTGAGTGAAGGGAGAACAAGGCCAAGAAGGGTAAGGTCGACGTGAAGAGGGAGAGAGATGAATGCCGTGTACAATATGATGCAAAGGAGGTCAAGGCTAGTTGGGTTATAAAAATGTTCCTCCCTATATTATTCTGTTCCCTTTTTTATATAAAAGTGGATTGGATACTAATGTCGATATTATCTCTCTCAACTAAACCACTAAGCCAACAAATTAGGAGGTAACTTGCAACTTATTTGGCCGAACAATTATGCACAATAAAACGTGTAGTTTTTAATTGAAATGACCAAGTCAAAAACGCAACTAATTAATATGTACAATAATTAATATAATACAAAATAAAATGTAACATAAAATACAAATAAAAACACAACATTAATTTATTATAATAAAAATAAATCATCTAAGGAATGATTATTTATTTTTGTCACATCAAATTGATAATAAAAATGAAATAGATGGAACAAAATTCTAGTTAATTAATCAAAGTTGGGAACATAAAGATTTTTCTTAATTTTTTCCACATAAAATCAATTGTTAAGCAACTGAATGACAAATCAAGAAAATTATTTTAGAAGTACATATACAGAATATTGGGATGTTACAGTTTCAAAGACGTTTTCTTGCAATATTTATTTGTTACACCACATGTTTTTCTTTCTGTTTTATCTCCTATTCAACCTCTTCTTCTTCTTTCTTCAATCTTCACTCACTTGTTATCATAGAGTACAAAGGAAGAAAATAAGCATGTTATACAAATAGATAACTTGCAGTCCAAGCAACAATATTTTAAGCTTTAATAAGCTAGTTGCTAGCATATGT
Source organism: Medicago lupulina (assembly GCA_958299785.1). NCBI lineage: Eukaryota > Viridiplantae > Streptophyta > Magnoliopsida > Fabales > Fabaceae > Medicago > Medicago lupulina. The sequence goes on from OY283139.1 coordinate 78,520,092, forward strand.
TTAGTTACTATGCTCCCTATTCTCTGTATGTATATATATATATATATATATATATATATATATATATATATATATATATATATATATATATATATATATATATATATATGCATTGTAACCTCAATATTCATTAATGAGAATTATCATTCTATTTTTCTAATATGGTATCACGAGCTTTTTCTTCCTCTTTGGGAAAGTTTGTTACGATCTTGTAACCGTTTTCTGTTACAATTTTTCTTCATGAATTCTTCATTCATGATCCTTTTCTTCTTGATTCATCTTCATTGAATTGCAAATTCTGCATTCAATCGTTGTTTCTTCCTTGATTTTTCTCTGTTTTCGCTTGATTTCGTTGTTTTCTCCATTGAATCTTGTTCAGTTTTTCATCCATGGCACAAGGTGCAGTTCAACAAGATACTGAATCTGAATACTTTGTTCATCCTAGCGAAGGACCTAATTCTCTCACTGTTTCTCCGAAACTCAACGGTTCGAATTTTCTAGCATGGAAACGTTCAATGCAACGTGCTTTGGGAACGAAGAATAAGCTTGGATTTGTCAATGGCAATATACCAGTACCTGATAGTGATGATTTGCTTCGTCCTGCATGGGAACGATGTAATCATCTTGTTCAATCTTGGATTATTAACTCTGTCTCTGATTCTATTGCACAAACGGTTGTTTTCTATGATTCCGCTTTGGAAATTTGGCAGGATCTTCATGAACGATTCATCAAAGTTGATAGGATTCGCATCACAACTTTACGCTCTTCAATCAATTCCTTGAAGCAAGGGAACAAATCGGTAATTGATTATTTCACTGAATTGAAGGCGCTTTGGGAAGAGTTTTCTTCACACCGTCCTATTCCTAATTGTGTTTGTGTTCATCCTTGTCGTTGTGATGCCTCCAAAGTTGCTAAGGATCACATAAATGAGGATCAGATTATGCAGTTCCTCACTGGATTGAATGATACCTTCTCAGTAGTTAAAACTCAGATTTTACTACTTGATCCTCTTCCTTCTTTGAATAAAGTTTACTCTCTTGTGGTTCAAGAAGAAAGCAATGCAGCTTCTCTTCTTCCTGTGAGTGTTGGTGATGACAATTCTGTGCAATTAAATGCATCTGATGCTAGAAGATTTCCACCTCATGGTAAAGGTGCTTTTCAGAACAATTCCACTAAACCTACCAGATTTTGCTCCTTTTGTCATAGAACTAATCACACGGTTGATTTTTGCTATGAGAAACATGGTTATCCAACAAAAGAGAAGCCTCGTTCAAATGCTATGGTGCAGGCTCCCTCTGATGAACTTCCCTCCAGTGCAAGCTTGAATGCATCTACAGGTTCCACTACTGGCCTTTCTCAGGAACAATACACTCAACTTGTATCATTGTTACGACAAGCAAGCTTGGTTGCCCCTGCATCTCCTTCTCCTGGCCCTTCTTCCAATAACATTACTGCTTCTCCTCTTGTGTCATCCACCATTTCTGCTAATGAAGCCTCTTCTTCAAGTAAATCCTTTGTTTCACTTCCTACTTCATGGATCATTGATTAAGGAGCAAATGAACATATCAGTTGCACTATGTCTTATTTTAGTGCCTTTTATAGAATCAAACCTGTCAAAGTTACCCTCCCCAATGGTCAATCTCTCATTGTTACATTTGCTGGCACTGTTTCATTCACTTCTCAATTTCATCTTCATCATGTTTTGTATTCTCCTCATTTTCATTTGAATCTTATATCTGTTGCCAAAATTTGTGATTCCTTATCTTGCAGTTTACATTTTTCACTGAATGAATGTGTCATACAGGACAACTTCTCTATGAAGATGATTGGTTTGACTAAGCAAGTGAATGGCTTATATCACTACTTTCCTCCTGCTCCTACTTCACATTTAGCTTCTAGTTTTTCTCCCAATAAAGTTTGTAATTCAGTTGTTCATTCCCCTTGTAATTCTGACACTAGTGTACCTTCTGATGCTTTATGGCATTTCAGACGTGGCCATTTATCTCATTCTAGAATACTTACAATGTCTTCTTTGTATCCCTCTATCAGTATCAATAAAAATTCTGTATGTGATTTGCGTCATTTTGCTAAACACAAACATTTACCCTTTTCCATAAGTCAAACGAATGCATCCAGTAATTTTGAATTGATTCATTTTGACATTTGGGGTCCTATATCTACTGCTTCTATTCATGGCTATAGATATTTTTTGACTATACTTGATGATCATAGTAGATTTCTTTGGGTTATTCTGCTTAAAACAAAAGCTGAAGTTTCTACTCATGATAAAAATTTCATCACTTTAATTCAAACCCAATTTCATATCACTCCTAAACACATTAGAACAGATAATGGACCTGAATTCTTGCTTCCTGACTTTTATGCATCTCTTGGTATTGTTCACCAGAGATCTTGTGTTGCTACTCCCCAGCAAAATGGGAGAGTAGAGAGGAAACATCAGCATATACTCAATGTTGGTAGAGCTTTGTTATTTCAGTCCAAGTTGCCACCTTGTTTTTGGTCCTATGCCATATTACATGTTGTGTTCCTCATCAATAGAGTTCCAACTCCCTTACTACACAATCAATCTCCATACTTTATCCTTCATAATCATTTACCTGATATTGATCTTTTTAAAGTTTTTGGATGTCTTTGTTATGCTTCAACTCTACATAATCATAGAACCAAGCTTTAATCTAGAGCCAAAAAGACCATTTTCTTAGGGTACAAGTCTGGTTTCAAAGGTTTTGTTCTTTTTGATCTTCATTCCAGAGAAATTTTCATTTCCAGGCATGTTACTTTTCATGAAACCATCATTCCTTACCCTAAAAATCCATCTTCTACTACACATGATTGACAATATTTTATCACTACACCTTTTCACACTTCACCTTCCACAATTGATCAACCATCTCTTCCTTCACTCCCTGTCATTGATGACATTTTACCTCCTTTTTCTTCACTACCAGACACCATCAACATTCTTGTTTCTCCCAGACGTTCTACTAGAACTAGAACCACTCCTTCTCATTTACAAGTTTATGTTTGCAATAGTTTTAACATTTACACTAACCCTCTTTCCAATTATCTTTCTTATAATAACTTGTCTGCTAATCATGCTTCCTTTGTTCTCTCTTTACAATCACATCATGAACCAACCACTTATGCTGAGGCAAGCAAGCATGAATGCTGGAAACAAGCAATGCAAGTTGAGTTGTTGGCTCTTGAAAAGACTGGTACCTGGGACATTGTGGATCTTCCTTCCCATGCCAAACCTATTGGTTGCAGATGGGTGTTTAACGTCAAATATCATGCTGATGGGACAATTAAAAGGTATAAAGCCAGATTAGTTGCTAAAGGCTACACACAAATTGAAGGTCTTGATTACTTTGATACCTATTCACCTGTTGCAAAGATGACTACAATAGGCTAGTTATAGCTTTGGCATCCATTAACAACTAGTTTCTTCACCAACTAGATGTCAATAATGCATTCTTGCATGGAGATTTACAAGAAGATGTTTACATGCTTTTACCTCTAGGCATCACATCCAATAAATCTAATCAAGTGTGCAAGCTCAAGAAATCTCTCTATGGGTTAAAACAGGCTAGTAGGAAGTGGTATGAGAAGTTAACATTTGTTTTACTTCATCATCATTATGTTCAAGCTTCATCAGATCATTCCTTGTTCATCAAGAAAACTGATCAATCCATCACTGTCCTTCTTGTGTATGTTGATGATATTATACTTGCTGGAGATTCTCTTTCTGAATCTCATCACATCAAGACTGTTTTGGATGATTTGTTCAAGATCAAGGATCTTGGCCAACTCAAATACTTTCTTGGTATTGAAGTTTCTCATTCTAAATCAGGGATTTCTCTTTGTCAGAGAAAGTATTGTCTTGACTTACTTTCTGATTCAGGTTTTATTGGTTCTAAACCAGTCTCCACTCCTTCTGACCCTGCTGTGAAGCTTCATAATGATTCTAGCACACCTTTTTCAGATGTCCCTGCTTACAGAAGGTTAATTGGACGATTGATTTACCTTAACAATACCAGACCTGATATAACTTTTATCACACAGCAGTTGAGCTAGTTTTTGTCCAATCCAACTGTCACCCATCACAATGCTGCTTTGAGAACTCTCAGATACCTTAAAGGTTGTCTTGGTTAAGGTTTATTCTTTCCTAGACATTCTTCTATTCATGTTCAGGGCTTCACAAATGCTGACTGGGCAGGTTGTCTGGATACTAGAAGATCCATTTCTGGCCATTGTTTCTTTTTAGGTGATTCTCTCATCTCATGGAGAACCAAGAAACAAACTACTATTTCCAGATCATCCTCTGAAGCTGAGTATAGAGCACTTGCTTCTGCAACCTGTGAACTTCAGTGGATTTTGTACTTACTTCATGATCTTCATATCAGTTGTTCTAAACTTCCTGTCCTTTACTGTGACAATCAAAGTGCTCTTCACATTGCTGTTAACCCTGTGTTTCATGAAAGAACCAAACACCTTGAGATAAATTGCCATATAGTTAGAGAGAAAGCTTCACAATGGCATACTAAAGTTGCTCCCAGTTTCTTCTCAAGACCAATTAGCAGATTTTTTCACTAAGTCTTTGCTTCCTAAGCATTTTTCTTCTTTTCTGTCCAAGATGGAGATGAAAGACATCTATCACCTTCCATCTTATGGGGGGCTATCACAGAGTACAAAGGAAGAAGGTAAGCATGCTATACAAATAGATAACTTGCAGTCCAAGCAACAATAGTTTAAGCTTTAATAAGCTAGTTGCTAGCATATGTTTAGTTACTATGCTCCCTATTCTCTCTCTCTCTCTATATATATATATATATGCATTGTAACCTCAATATTCATTAGTGAGAATTATCATTCTATTTTCCTAATACTTGTCTCGATTCATCTGGTTCGTCAGTTTCCATCAATTACATAGGAATTTGTATTTTGTGCCAATCAATTCGCAAAAATACACTATCAATTCGCAGTTCACATTATGTTAAAAGAATTATGTGACTATTCACACCACTCACTCCGTTTCTTTTTCTCTCAAAGTCTAGATAAGTGTACCTATCATTTTTCAAAGTTATACTTTTGGTTTTGGAGACTATTTTAATAGAATTCACAGTGATTTTGACCAAATAACCGCAAAAACAAACATGTCTAGTAGTAGGTAACGCGTAAAGTGGTGTAAAAGTAAACATGAAAACAGTTATAGTAAGTTGCCATAAAAAAGAAAGAAACACGGTAGATATGTCTTTTCAAGCTGGCAAAGATAATCTACGTACGTAGTATACCATAAATAATAATAATTATTGTCCACCATCATCTTCATCATTCATATTCATCACTCTCAAGTCAAGTCAACTACCTTTCTTAATTTCTTTCTCAAACCAAACCAATCCACTCATTCACTCATGGCTGCTAGAGATATCCTTCATAAGATGAAGGTATATTTGCATATAGATCCTTTTTTTCATTATACTGTCTTGTTTAGTTGAATAAATGTTCCAATATTAGATCATATACACTTTACTTGATGAAAAAAAAAATATATGCTGAGATGTTACTTTTTTTTTTGCTGTTTATTTTCATTAATTTGAATCAATGAGTTTTTTTAATATGCTTAATTAATGAACCCTTTAGTTTTTTTTGTGTGTTTTTCATTTGGCTTGCTTAATTCAGTTTGACTTGTATTTGACTAGAGGTAGAACCTTCCAAATATCCCTGATCTGTAGGGAAATATATCAATTAAATTGTGTATCTTTGTTTCTGGGTCAGAAATTATACTATGCTTAATTATGTTAAATTGTTTTTAACAATTATCAGTGTGAATTGTTCAAAGTGAAGGCTTATCCTAGAACTGACCAGCTGTCACTGTCTATATCATGGATTTTGAATCAAATTTTACAGTTTACTTAGTGCATGTTTGGTATCACGGCAAGACACAGTGATTTTATTGTGATTCTGTCAAACTCACCGTGATACCAAGAATGCGCTTATTATCTTTTTGTGGTTTGCCGTCTCTTGTTAACTTGTATCATCTCCAATTTGGGTGGTAGTCTTCTGTGGTATGAAGCACGGATACAGACACGGACACGCCGACACCGCTATTAATTTGAGAAAATCACATAATTCAGTGTGATTATATGTGTCGGTGTCGTGTCGGTGTTGGACACGACAGTACGACACGTGTCCGACACTGGGACATGCGTAATCCGAGGAGTGTCTGTGCTTTCATAACCTAGGGTGTGATCACTATGCACCATCAAAAAATTTACTAAAGATATTGTAAAAGATAGTAGTGCTCTCTTATATTCTTCTGGAAAAGATGGAATTTTGGAAAAGTTATTTGCTAATTTTGTGTAAGTTATTGTTATTTTAATGAAGAGGGCGAGAACTTCATTGATCATTTGATAATAACATTTCAAATTGTATGCGACAATTGGCCGACAATATTCAGAACACCTCCTTCTTCATAGACACGTGACTGTGGGAATGTCAATCACTGGTTTGAAACCACTTTCTTGACTATGTGAACCATAGTGAAAGAGTGATGACAGCGGCGAATTGACAATGATATGCTAGTGATTGGTTATACCTCCGTATGTTGTTTGGCCTATTAAGTTAGTTGAATGCGTTTCTTTATTTTGAGGTTCCTTGAAGAGTTAACTATGTATTAGAAGTTACTAGTCATGCAAAGATTCAGTTAATTCAACTTGGTTACATAAAGTTCATATTTCTGTCAAAACATTTCTCTATACTTCCAGACAATTTTCTGTTACTTGGCATTCTAGTCATTTTTGTGACAGTCATTTGACATTAGCATGGTGGTTGCAGGAGAAAGTTGGGTTTGGTTTATCAGACCCTGATTCAGGCAAAGGAAAGAGCAAGATGTCGAAACACATAACTCACGGCTTTCACTTGGTAAAGGGAAGATCATATCATGAAATGGAGGATTATCTTGTTGCTAGATTTAAGCAAATTGATAACCATGAATTAGGCTTGTTCGCAATATTTGATGGCCATGCCGGTCACAATGTACCTAATTACTTGCAGTCTCATTTGTTTGATAATATCTTAAAAGAGGTAACTTTCCTTTTCTGGTTACTTCTTAACTTGTCTTCTGCTTGCTATGATTCATGAACTGTAGTCGAGTTTTCAGACAGATCTGCTTGCAGATCCTAAAAAAATCAACTTGAACAATTCATAATGTTAATTCAAGTCGCATGAATATGATGTCCAACCATCCATTTTTTCCCATGTAGCCTGACTTCTGGACACAACCTGTAAATGCTGTCAAGGAAGCGTATAGTATAACCGATTCTAGTATATTAGAGAAGTCAGGTGAATTGGGAAGAGGGGGTTCAACAGCAGTTACCGCAATATTGATTGATGGTCAGAAGTTAGTAGTAGCCAATATCGGGGATTCTCGGGCTGTCTTATCAAAGAAAGGTGTGGCCAAACAACTGTCAGTGGATCATGAACCGACCACAGAACATGAGGACATAAAAAATAGAGGGGGTTTTGTATCAAGATTTCCAGGTATGATACACTTTCTAAAAATTATAATTTTGCTTGATCTTCATAGAATTTGGCACATTTTTCGCTCAGCGAGCTTATGATGTTCAATGCATTTCTGATATAGATGAATTGCTTAATTAAAAAGTTCGATAGAATGTTATAGACTTTAATCCAGTACTGAGGAGACATCTTTTTTGTCATCTAATTAGGGGATGTTCCACGAGTTGACGGACGGTTGGCAGTGTCGAGGGCATTTGGTGACAAAAGCTTGAAGAAACACTTGAGTTCAGAGCCACATGTGACAGTGGAGAAGATAAATGAAGATGCAGAGTTTGTTATATTAGCCAGTGATGGATTGTGGAAGGTCAGTTTTTGATAAATGAAGCATAATGTAAATACCTTATGGATATATATATTTTTAATACTAAGGAAGTAAGGATTAGTGTTGGATCACGGATGCATGCATATTTAGCTAGGGTTTAAATCTGTTTATATATATATGATTCCAGGTAATGTCAAATCAAGAAGCAGTTGATTGTATCAAAGATATAAAGGATGCTCGGTCGTCAGCAAAGCGCCTCACCGAAGAAGCAGTTAACAGGAAAAGCAGCGACGATATCTCCTGCATCGTTGTGAAACTTCAGTGATCACAATTCACAAGACTCATTACTTTGATCAATAAACAATCAAGTGTAACATATATCTTATGTAATAATTATTAAGCTTAATAGCCATAAGATGGTATTATTTTGCTGAGTTCTTCATACAAACCAAGTGAAACAATGCTTTATTTGAAGACAATGTGAGAAAGATGTAAACTACATTTTAACTTTGTGTGTATATTAGGAACTTTGGTCAAAATATCAATGATCTTTGGAAGACCATTTGCAGATACTTTGCGCTTAAGTTTGGTCAATATGAGTGATCTATGTGGAGAACTATACCAAAGTTTCTTGTTATGAAGAAAAAATTCCAGAACAAGCTGGGAGTAGTCCTTAACAACATCCCTTTAAAATTGGAAGGAAGGTGATAATTTTGTAGCAACATAAGCATATCAACAATGAAAACGCTCAAGGGTAAGTTTTATTTAACATTAAGAATAATATATTTTTACAAATCTTTATTTTTATTTTTTAGAGTTTTTTTTTCTTTTTTTTGAGGGAAGTTTCTTTTAGAGTTTTGAAAACTGAAATGGGTAAATTTAAAATTGGACATTTGAGTTTATAATTTAACAAACAATAAAATAGTCATCATTTACAAATTAAAATATTTTATAATTTATGTTTTATTTGTTTGTCAATTAAAAAGTAGTTGTGTGTTTGACAAAAACAAAAAAGGTGTCTCATGTATGATGCAAAGTAATCTGTACAAAAACACAATTGCAATAGATTCTTCTATTTAATTTTCTTTTTGTAACCAAAAAAAAATAAAAATAATTTTGCAATTTGGGATTTTACGAGTGTTTTGGGCGTAATGGTGGGGCCTTAAAAAAGTCAAGCCCAACAAATCAATAAAATTAGGTAGAGTATCCATTAGGTAGGAACAACTTTTTGCACTCCCATATTTACCACTAATATATATTTTTCTGACTTTGTCCTAGTACTAGACCGATAGTATAAAATATATTGCACAACAAATCACTTGAATATTTATATGCAAATAGTTTTCTTTGTTTGTCTAATATTGATTCAGATTTATGCTCTTACAATGATTCTTCTCACTTCTTTTCTACCGATTATTTATTTCCAAAGCTGCCAATGACTATATGTCTATATCCACCCTAGCATATTGCCTAAATATCTACAAATTATGTCAAAGAGTTGTTACATTTCAAGATACAAATCGAAATTCACCGATTTTTATCTCAAAAATAAATAAATTGTGAAGATATAGACACATGTTATATACCTTAACAGGCCATAGAACTTGGCATTGATAAAAGAATAGAATGTTATTATACCTTTGTCACCCAAAATTATGTTAATTCAATATTTGAATCTTTAGAGTTTATAAATTCTTGCTTCTTTAGACCGACAATAGTAATTGATGCTTGAAATAGAGGATTAGATAACTGAAGTGGTTTGAGTCAAGTGAAAAGAAGTTTGAGGTCCTGAGTTCAAACTCGAATGAAAAAGTAAATATTAACAAACTAACTAGTAATATTTATCATTAAAAAAAAGTAATTGATGCTTGAAATCAATCAAGATTTTCAACTGTATTAAAGATAGGTCCCCTAAGAAATCAGAGATTTGATTAATATTAAAGATTCTCTTAGAAACTAGGATTTCAGTAGGAGTAAAGAACTCGATAATAATAAAGGGCGGAGCTAGATTTTAAACATTGAGGGACCAAGGTCTTAAAAGGTAGTATAATTTAGCAAACAAGCTTACATAATGAGCCTTTTTTAAAAGTGGAAATGATATTTGAGTTTTACTTTTCCCACCCTACGCCCTTCTCGCGCGCCCTGCAAAAATTCCACCAATACCCCTGGTCCGGATTATGTTTTCCAAACAGGATTGTTACAGTTTTCGGAAAATACAATCCGAAAACATAAGCTATGAAATTTTGTCTTTCTTTGATGTCAAGGGTCTATGTTGACCGTTATACGACCCCCGCATAAGCTGCAATGCAATTGCAGGGTTCGTATGAACGGGCAACAATGACCATGACACCACAGACACACCTAAAAGCTACCTAAAAAATTAAAAATAATTGAACAAAATGTAAGAAAAGAGGTGGAGAAGAATGAAGGAAAATGTTGAAGATCCAAGCCTTTTTATAGCCTTAAATAAATCATAGGTCTTAATTACAGTCAAATAAAACATGTTCCACGCTCAAAACTGTCAAAGAATGCATTCAAACTCCACTAACCGGTCAAACCTTTGGTGAAACGTCACCGCACAAAATGTTACTGAGGGTATCCAGATTTTATAATCCGGAAGACATGAATTCCTTCCGGATCATAAAATTCGTACTGCATCAGACCTTTTATTTGGACAGTTTTCGTTGTGAATGTCTTGGAAAAAAAAATAGAAACAAAGGTACATAAGACAAATAAACAGTTAAAAAAAAACCATAATAACAAAAATGATTTGAAGAGGAGCTTTTGAGCACGATCCTGCCGGCTTGACGACTGACATGTTACGATCGGCAGACCGACAAGATTGAGCTCATAAGGACTTCTTTTTCGTAGTTAGATCTGCAAGAGGAGGTTTGTGACTATATATTTTTGGCAGCATGCACAAGATCTCCACAATGCGGTCAAATATAGAGTTATCTATATGCGACAACATGAGAAGATTCAACACAATGACAAAAAATTTAATTGTTTCTTTGGTGTGTTTGTTTGTTTTTTTGACAACATGCTGAGGATCTTCATCACGCCGACGTGGTTAAATAGAGAGCTATTTATTTGCGTCCGCGTGACAATGATCCTCAGCTTAATGACAAAAATTTGCATGGTTTTCTTTAGTGTGTTTGTGTGTTTTGATGGTATTGTAGCTGAAAACCGGAGATCACTTATTTATAGAGGTCCTTGGATGTTGTGGACCACATGAACTCTTGGTGCAATGTGGATCACACAAAAGAATCCTATGCTGAAGATTTCCGGATTACATAATCCGGAAACACTTAAGCCCTATGTGAATCCGGATTACATAATCCGTACCAGAATGTCATGAGTTTTTTTGTGTCTTTCTTTGATGTCTAGGGTCTGTGTTGACCGTTATACGACCCCTGCATAAGCTGCAATGCAATTGCAGGGTTCGTATGAACGGTCAACAATGACCGTGACACCACTGACACCCCTAAAAAACTAAAAAAATTTGAAGAAAAAAGGTGAAGTGAAGAATGAAGATCTTTGTTTAAGATGGAAGCCTATTTATAGCCTAAAACAAGTCCTAGGTCGGTAGTACATTCAATGAAAACGTGTTAGTGGTTGTAACCGTCCAAACCTACATTAATGGCTCCAGTATCCGTAAATCGCGTATAAATCCGAAAAATGTAATCCGGAACACCAAGGTGCATTCCAGATTTTATTTTCCGGACTGCATCAGTGTCAGTAAGACGCGTGCAACACAGGTTTTGGTCGGTGGTCAAGTCAAGAAAACGCGTTTTACCACGTTTTTACTGCATTTATGACCTCCCAACTGTTTTTTGACCCATACTCCTTATAAATAGCCTTCCAAACCCCTCCATTTCTCACACTATCCTCTCCTCATCTTCTTCCTTCTACAACCATGGTTTTCCATCGTTGGCCTTTCATAGATATAGGCCTCGTTGAAAACTTTCAAGGTTTGTATGAACGGTCAATGAGGATGGAACCGCGCTGCAAAGAAGTGCGGTTCATCTGGGGTCATGTGGGTCAATGTGGTTCTTAGCTTCGCTTGTCTCAGCGTAAGTTTGAGCACCCCCCACCTCCCTCAGGGGCATTGGTTTCTTCTTCCTGCCCTCCTCTTCCCTCCTCCTCTGGTTTCCCTCCAATAGAGAAGCTAATGGTATTTCCTATCACATACTAGTGGTTAGGCTCTTAGGAGATTAGTAATAGAGTTAGGTTCTTAAGTAATAAGCTTAAAAAACTTCAACATTGTTGTAATGTATTGTTCATATATTAATAAAAAGGTTAATAGTGTTTTTCACCCCTGTAATATATGTCATTTTCGGTTTTCACCCCTGTAAAAATTTCGGTTTGATTTGCATCCTCGTAATTTTTTTATCCAGAATACCCCCCTCCCCCATCTAACTCAGCAAATTCGCTTACGTGGCGCTGATTTGGCATTTTTTTTAATTGGCCATGTGTAAAAAAATATTTCCACATGGAATTTAAAAAATATCAGACCTTTTTTTTTAATTTTGAAAATTAAATTTCAGAATTTTTTAAAATATTTTTAATTTTTAAAAAAATTTGATTATATTTTTTGATTTTCTCTAATTTTTTAAACTTAAAAATAACTCTTATAGTTTTTTTTTCGATTTTTAAATTTTTTGGAAAAAATCTTGATATTTTTTCTGAATTTTTTGGATAAAAAGGTGAATATTTTTATGATTTTTTTATTTTTTAAGATTAAATTTTAAATATTTTAAAAATAAAATCTGGTGTGAAAATATTTTTTTCACACATGGGCAAATAAAAAAAATGCCAAATCAGCGTCACGTAAGCGAATTTGTTGAGTTGAATGGGGAAGGAGGTATTCTGGAAAAATAATAATTTACGAGGATGCAAATCAAACTGAAATTTTTACAAGGGTGAAAACCGGAAATAACATATATTACAGGGGTGAAAAACACTATTAACCCTTAATAAAATGAGTTGTTTTTATCTTTTTGTCTTTTTATTTCTGTTCTATATGTTTATTTGCATTTATTCTATGAATTTCAAAGCTTAAAATTGAAAAAGTTCTGGTAACAGATCATTCCAGATTATAAAATCCGGATAAATCGTTAAAATTCTAACAATTGATTTCGGAAAACGTAATCCGGACCAGGGGTATTTTTGGAAAAAATAGGGCGTGCGAGGAAAGCCATAGGATGAGAAAAGTAAAACTCATGATATTTTTGCCATAAAAAACAAAGACCCAACATACAAAATGACACAAATACTAATAGTAGGGGGACCATATTCATGACCATGTGTAAATAGTAGTAAAAAAAAATTTAGAAAAATTTAGGGGGACCACGGCCATCCCTCGCCCCCATGGTTCCTCCACCGCTGATAACAATAGTTCTAGTCATTTGTCTAATTGGAACTCATTTTTATGGCTTTAAGCAAGTAATCCTCTTTTTTTTTAAGCAATAGTCCTCTTTTTTTTTTGTTTTTTGTTTTTTTGAGGTGAATCATCTTTGTGTTAATTGTTTCTTCTATTTTATTTTTGAAAACTCAGTCAAGAGATCGACTAAAGGTGTCCAATTTCACCGTCTATTTGCGGGCTCTCATTTAAATTCAGAGCAAAGTTTTGATAGACTAGTTCATTGAAATTGACACCAAAAAAATTGAATATGAAACCTTGAGAGGAGAGTACACTCCAATGTTCCAATCTAACCCCAATAGGAATCAAAACTATCTATATCACATAATTTTAGTTTTTTTTTTTTTTTTGACAAGATCACATAATTTTAGTTGTTTGACTTATAAAGATTTATAAAAATTATGGGATCAGAACCACAAATTAGATAAAATATGAAGATCAAAATTACAAATAAACAACTAAAATTTTTATGCTATTGATTTCTTAATTTGTCTTTCTTAAAACAAATCAAAATTTCTCTCTTCAAATTTGTCGTTAAAATTTGAATCAAAAACCATCATATAATCATCGAATCCAATACAAAATTCTAAGGATCTATTTGGTGGGATTTATAAAGGGATGATTTTGAAGGCCAAGTCTATATTTTAAAATATATTTTTAATATATTATAATTTTTTTTTAAAGAACAACATGATAAATAATCATATAATATTTCAATCATACTTAATTGATTTTAAAAAACATTTTATTTTGTCAAAAAATAAACATTTTATAGTGTCCATAAAATAAAAGAAAAAAGCAAGTCCTCTCCTCCTCACTAAAAACCCTAATTACTTTCAATGAATACACATGTTGTGATTCAATAAAAATGTCAAATGTAATTTGCAATTTTTAATCCTTCTATCTCTACTTAGTTAGAGCCCTGTCATGTCTACGGACCAGGATTCTCTGCGGTCTCATATGATTAAAGATCATGTATTTACTGCAAAAATGCTAAAGAAGAGATTGGAGGGATCAATATTGTAGGTGGTAATGACAAAATTAACCCCAAAATTAAATGTGAAGAATCCTATTCCCATGTCTACATGTATGTAAAAGAAGCAATGCAATTTATTATGGTCATAGAGTACCAAATACGACATTTGAGGATGCTATAATATGATATATATACACATTATATACGACATTTGAGGATGCTATGATATTACTTACCACCTTAGATATATTGTGAATTTTTCTTTCCTTATCTGGTTTATTTTTTTCCTCATCCTTACATTCTCGTAACATAAGAAAGGTCTTTATTAATTTCCTTGGCATGTAAGGAACCAATGACAGAAGAGAGAAAGCATGCAGACAAATATATGAATCTTCATCTGAAATTCAGAAAATCGTGACCAGAACTACTTGTTATGTTCATATGAATTTGTCTCCAATCACCATCATTGTTTTTCTGGCCAGTACTGCTTCCTTCAGTGCAAGTTCCAGCAGTGCTTTTACGACGCCTTTCATTGTGTCGCGCTAAGCGTCTTCGGCAGCTTCTTTTCGATTCATCAAACTCTGCATGCTCATGAAACCTGCGCACACTCATCAAAGGTTTCTGATAAGGTGAATGCATGGAAACATTTTTTTGTTTTGGAGGCCTAATATAGTGAAAAGTTCAAAGCAATAATGTGATCAATTTCTTAATATGTGATTCTTAACATGTACTATTTTAGGTTTACTTTTAAAATAGTATTGTGCCTGAGTTTCAAAACTAATAATCCTTGCTTACGGATGAGAGAGAGTTTCTGTTCTCTCAAATGTAAAAATTAAATGTTTTAAAAAAATGTATTTTAATTTTTTTAAAGACGTGGTAACAAGATCTATAAAAAAAAAAAAAAACACTAAACTCGTTTTAGAGCATTTGAATTCATAGCTTTATAGAGATCTCTAAAACTCTTAGATTTTTGATTTGATTATCGTTACGCAATCGACTTGTAGGTGAAAATTATCATCACTTATAAACATATTTTTGAACCTTAATATATCTAATGTGAGATTTTTCCTCACTTATAATCCAACGGATCCAACAAATCTTAAATAAACCTTGATATCATGTTAGAATATTAGTTGAACCCTACTAAACTCTTGGCTTGAAATTGTTGACTTAAGTTAAACTGAAATTCTACACAAGAACCCACAGTGACATGAGTGACTTCCCCAACTAATAAAACAAATTTTTGACTTTTCATTGGTGTGAAGGCACACAAAGTTTTCATGAAATTTTTAGTAGAATAATATATATGTTTTTATACCATGAAGATGAAGAAGACCTCCCTCACACCCTTCGGAGTTCGGACAACCTTTCTTTGCTGACTCAAACAAGTTAAACTCTACAAAAGTATAAATTGCTTCCCAATATAAAAAGAGCCTATTCAAATAAGAATAAATTGTCTCTAAGGTATATAATATTTGTCAATTTAATCCATGCTAGCTATTAAGATGTTAAAGACTAAGGTGATGAATTTTCATATACTTCAATGACTAAATTAATGGATTTCATAGAATTTAAAGACTACTTATTATAATTAAATAGTTTATGGACAAAATTGTAAAAAGAATGATAATTTATGGACTAAATTGATGGTTCATTCATTCAAATAAAATAAAAACAGCAAAACACAAGCAAGTAGAGACTACAAAGCGGAGAGTACACATCCCTGCTAAATTATATAGATGGTGTCCCCATTATTTAAAAAAATTGGATCCGTTAGTGGCGACAAGACTCCAATTTAAATTTTAAAATAATGGGAATAATTGAAAAATTGTTATGAATATTATAAGTGGATGTCTATATAGCAATTGAGTTATTGGGTCATACTATTAGTTTATTGGGTCATATTGTGCTTGCTCCCCAAGCGATTGTATTTCTCTATAAATAGAGCTCATATGTAACCTAATTATACACTACAAGAGAATAATATAATCATCTTTAGTTTCATAACACGTTATCAGCATGAGGCTCTAACCAACTGAGGTATGTAATTCTCTTTAATCTATTTTTATGAAAATAAGTTTTACTTTTTGTATCGATGGTTATAGACTATACTTTTACAATTCCATAAATTGGAATCCATAAATTGGAATCAGTTTCTTATAGATACATTAAACCACTATTATGTGAATTGTATTATATTATTGTCTTTATTTATTCCATATGCATTCATGAAGTATTGCATAAGGATTGATCTCATATTATAAAATTAAAGAGATCTATTATGTAGTTCCTGAAGAACTCAATATTATTCTATATGAATTCCTGAAGAATTCAAAAGTGTAGTTCCTTAAGAACTCAATATTTTTTTTTGTGAATTCTGGATGAATTCATCAAAAGAGTTACATCCCTGAAGGATGATTTAGAAAATTAATCTTATTGTTTAAATTTGTTGTATAGTTTCTGAAGAACTTAAACAACTCGGTTTTAATTTATTCTCCATGAATTCCTGAAGAATTCAGTAGCGATACCATGAAGGATCACACAAATAACATATTAGATCTGCTATATAGTTCTTGAAAAGCTTAAAAATCAATCAATTTTATTCTCCATGAATTCCTGAAGAATTCAATAGTGATGCATGGATTGCACAAATAATTGATTTGATTGTGAGTAGTTCCTGAAGAACATAAAAAAGAAAAACTCAACTTTTGTGATTCAATTTGGTAGTACATTAAATAAAGGTTTGATTCTTTAATTTTGAGAAATATTGATTCTACAATAAATGGGTAAAGATTTATATTCACAAGTAGTGAATCAATATTGACATGATTTTTTTCTCGTATATATAAGATTCAAGTTTATTTCATTTGAAATTGAATATTTGGTTTATAGCATGATAGTTGAATTTTATTGTTATTAAATTTTCTACAATAATGTGGTTTAAATCATGTATTTTGGGAGAGCCAAAAGTATATTTCATAATTTATGATGTAAGAAATCAATGTTAGCATTGCACTTCAAAATAAATAAATTATTGAAGGCTCCCAAAGAGCTAATTTATTGTTACATGGAGGAACAAAGTTACACATTAAGATTGCATTATCGTAAAATTTTAATGTTAAATATCTGTATATTACGAGATATACTTTGGCGAAAATAAGTGTAGTGAAATTTTTTATTTTGTCTCTTATTTATACTACACTTATATTAGTGCAATGGAAGCACATATAATTGTAAACCAGAAATTTACATATTATATTCAATTTATTGTTGGCAAGACCGGTTGGGTTATCCCGGATCTATTATGATGCATAAACTAGTTGAAAAAATTATTATG
Source organism: Medicago lupulina (assembly GCA_958299785.1). NCBI lineage: Eukaryota > Viridiplantae > Streptophyta > Magnoliopsida > Fabales > Fabaceae > Medicago > Medicago lupulina. The sequence goes on from OY283139.1 coordinate 78,537,689, forward strand.
GATATATATTGAAGAGCCAGAAGATTCTTCAATCTAGTGACTTTTGTGTTACTAGTTCCTAAGGGAAGTTGACATTTTAAAGGAATGAGTGAATTTTTGGATGTATTGTGTATGTCACAATTGCTCCAATATAATGCACTATGATAAATCTTGAAAGAATATTGGAAAAATATATTTGATATAAATCTCCATCTCTATCATTAATTGTATTGAGCCAACTTGTTTACAGCCCAGTAGGCTGATTATCAATTGATTGATTAGTTTTCCCAATATTAGGGGGAGATGATAAGCAGCTAAAAATTGTGAACTTGATGTTCAAATAAATTATTTGAAAGAAATATTATTGTCTCGTATTGATCCTCAAGATATAACTCATTTGCAAAGGTAAACAAATTTAATATCAGCTGCTAATGCTCCAAACAAAATAGATGTCCATATCGGATAATCTAATATTGCAAATGAGTCTCAATCGTCCCTGAAGCATGATGGATCAATTGGTTCCAAATATATAAAACCTTAAATAAGAAAAGGAGCTTAAAGGAAAGATAACCCAAACAATGATATAGAAACTCTAAAAGAGTTTTATGACATAATTGAAACTTATGAAATATTAATAAATTATGTCATGAATGAAAGATCTCAATGGAATGAGATGAAACCGAAATGAAGTCAACGTCGACGTGTTTTTGGATAATATATCGTTATATGTGATAAGTAATAATGAGGATCATGAGTTAAAGTCTATTAAAGTTATTGATAATGAAAATATTTACAAATTAAAAAGAGACAATTCTAGTTAAATCAAACTCGCTTCATGAAGCAGACTTTGTTTGAGCTTGTAGTCCGCACACTTGAAGGTGTGAAGTTAAATGACTATATATAATTTTTCGCACGAAAAGGGAATTAGTATGGTAATATATATATATATATATATATATATATATATATATATATATATATATATATATATATATATATATATATATATAGTTTGATATGTTCACTGAAAGTGGATTGATAAATGTCTACCATTTATTTTAAAAGACATATTCACCTGAAGTGAATTCAAGAACTTTTTCATACTTGATTATGTTCGGTAGCACATGAAAGGCTCAAATTATATAAAAGATGTGCTACAATATATTTGTATGGCTCACTTAATAGTGAAGGTTATATGAAACTCCTTGAAGGATTTCATTTGCATAAGACATACAATCAAAACTATTGAAGAGATGACATCATTTGTCTATTTTAAGGATATAGAAATGAATTGCTTATAATCGATTTTATGATAATCATATAAATATTATTAGAACTCCTGATGAGAGTCTAAAATTTGTTATATAATGGTCGACATGGACAAATCTAGTTGATTATGTGATAGAATGATTGTGATGTCAGTTGATGTGAGTAAAGATCACGTCCTCAGGAAAATTATGAACAATTTGAATTGGTCAGGTGAGGACACTAATGTATTTTTCTTATTATATATATCATGGTATTTTTGTCAATATTAGTAAATACAGATATTGCAGCAAAGTCAAGCATACAGTTTGTATCTTAGAGAAACAACAATATCATCCGATCATTTGAAAATTTTAACGCCACATCAAGGAAGTGGAGAATGCTCTTTATTAAGGATTAGGATTTTACACATACAAGAAACTTGCGATTTTCTAATTTTGAAAGGAGGTTCTTTCAACAACTTAATATGAAGATATCTTAAGAGATGCTAATTTAGAGAAGAATATGGAGATAAATCAAATCTTTCTACAAAGTCATCGTCAAGTAAAGCTTTTGAGTAACAAGCATAAAAGATTATTTGGCTTTCTTCGTCTCATATATAATTGTCTTTATGAGGGGGAGAGATAAATGTGTTCTGCATTTTTTTCCCTTAACCAAGGTTTTATCCCATTGGGTTTTCCTAGTAAGGTTTTTAACGAGGCAGATTGTCACACAAAAGGATGTTGTACTCTTTATCCTTCACTAGAATTTTTTTCTATTGGGTTTTTCTCTAGTAAGGTTTTAACGAGGCATATCCTCGATGGACATCCAAGGAGGAGTGTTATGAATATTATAAGTGGATGTCCATATAGCAATTGGGTTATTGGGTCATACTATTAGCTTATTGGGCCATATTGTACTTGCTCCCCAAGTCATTGTATTTCTCTATAAATAGAGCTCATATGTAACCTAATTATACACTACAAGAGAATAATATAATCATCTCTCTTCACTTTCACCTTCTCTACTTCTCTCTACTTTATTCTTGTTCCTATTTCTTTATTTTCTTAACAAAAATCATGTTTACCATCTATAGTATACTACTAGTGGAAAGTGCTCATGTTATGGAAAAACCTATTAAAACCAACAAAAGAGTTTAGATTCTATGAAATGCGGATACGGATACCGGACAAGACATGATATGTTGACTATGCTAATAATTTGAGAAAATCACATAATTCAGTATAATTATATGTGTTGGTGTCGTGTCGATGTCAAAACGACACGAGTCCGACATCAGAGCACGCCTAATTCGAAAAGTGTCCGTGCTTCATAAATTTAGACGATAGTGGAGGAGAGATTGATCACACCTGCTACATTGTTGGCAAAACCTCTGCCTTATCCCTGCAACCACCACAACAGATGCTTTGGAATGAACCTCACAAACCTTATGGCGACGATGATATCTCTTTGCAAAAGTTAAATCAGCTCTACAACTTTCTACTTGACAAAAAGGTGGAGAAAATCTTCCACCTCTATTTGGCTCTTTTCTCCCTCTCACACAAACACCTTTCTTCTTCTCATCATCGTCAACACCAGCTTCCTCCTCTTCTTCAACTTCTATTTCTTCAAATATGATGTCTTTCCAAACCTTCTCAACTGATGTTTGCTTCCCCTCCATTGTACTCCTTTTGCTTCCAGTGTGTACTGATGATGAGGCTATGGTAGTGATGACAATGAACATGAAGGAGAAAATGTTGCAAGGAATGAGAGTAACATGGGAGTTTATAGAAAACACAAAATAAGGAAGAAAAAAAAAACGAAGTTTGGATATGTAGTACGGTGTAATAAATATGAATACGCAAATACAATAAAAAAATTTGTTCAATCTATTTTTTACCGTTAATTTGATATTAATTTATAAGAAATAGAAGACAAGTCAACAACAAATTGCGTTGTTAATCTTCATTGATATATAACTATAATGATAACAAAATAATACTTCATCTTTTACTCCCTCAAAAAAATATACTTCATCTTTTACAAAATATGAACAAAAATAAGTAAAAAAATTAATGTATATGGACCTAATCTTGCAGCAGCGCAACTTATTGTGACATTTATTGTATATATCCACTAAAATATTTATAAATTAAAAATAAATAAATATAGAATTATGGTATTTCTAAGACACATGTCTAAGTTTATCATAGAAGTATGGTATAATATTAGCATCCGACATAGATTAATGCTATTTTAATGTATCCGGACTTCATAAAAAGTGGATGGCATGTGGACCGCAGGGTCAATTTTTTTGTTAATTGTGTGCTTTTCCTAATTAGTATAGACAGAGTGGTATTGAAGTTGTGCATGGGTAATGATTTTGTCTTCAATTGATCTATAAGCAAATTAAGTTTTTTTTTTTTTTTTGGAAAATCAAATTAAGTTAAGTTTAAGTCTTAATTCTTAGTGATAGTGATATCAGATAACTCCAGCCTCTTTGTGGTATGCTTAACTAATCACGGATTACATATTGGAAGAGGAGGATTTGTCCATTTGTTGCTCTTTCTAGTTTTTGACGTGACTTATTTGATAAAGGAGGCATGTCACATGCATAGCCAGTTAGTCACATCATACCTTCAACCATTGTATGATTAGTAAAAGGGCTGGTGAGAAGTTAAGTTTCCAAAAAAGGGCTAAGGAGGGAGTAGAAAACTAGAAAACCGGCATCATTTAACTTGAATATGCTTAAAACAAAAAACCAAACTGCTCCTATATTCTTGTTATGTTTCTTACTCTCTTTCAATATTTGGATAAATCATCACCTTTATGTGCTTAAACGTTTGAAAATTTAAACTTAGAAATGCGAAAATTATGAAAATTGTATTCACATGCATGCATGTTTGTAATAATACTACAATGGCCACAACCACCCCAACTTTTCTTTCCGTTGGCTAACAACATTTTTAGATGAATATAGTTAGTATTAGGTTGAGGTAAATCCTAAATATTTATTACTTCACTCCTTAGTTCTATTGTTTTTTCTTGACAAGTCATTAGTTCTATTGTTGAAATTAATGTTTCAATATCTGATTCAGACAGAAGTGCCGTAATTTGTTCCATAGTTTTTGGCCATAACTATTGTAAATATTAGGTTTGAAGGGAAGTCCGAGGGATCATTTTATTTGCCAAAAACAACCACCACATTTTCACTCATAATTTTAAAACATTGAGTATATTAGTCAAACTTATATATTGTGTAACATTCACTTTCTCATGCAAACACGAAACTTTTAACTGATATTTGATATATTAACCACCAAAACTATTGGTGTTCTTATTGTTGGGTCACAAGGGTAGCTGGATGGATTATCACATTGGTTGCAAAGATTAGGTCTAGATGGGAGTTCGAGGGATCATTTTATTGGCCAAAAACAACCACCACATTTTTACTCACAATTTGAAGACATTGAGTATATTAGTCAAACTTATATATTATGCAACATTCACTTTCTCGTGCAAACACGGGACTTTGATATTTGATATATTAACCACAAAAACTATTGGTCTTCTTATTATTGGGTCACGAGGGTCTTCTTACTATTGGTCTTCTACGATCACTATTATAAGCAAAAGTTTACTTTTTAGATTCGTTCAATAAATTATGTATGTAGTCTATATATAGACCACATACATCATTTATTAAATGAATCTAAAAAATCAACTTTTACTTATAACAGTGACCGGATTAAGTACCTTAATCATCAAAACTCAACCTTATATTGCCAAAGAAAGCTACAACCATACTCCCTCCGGTCACATTTATAAGCAAAAAACAACTTTTTAGGTACATCAAATAATTAATGTATCTAACATATAAATATGACCGGATACATTAATTATCCAATGAATCTAAAAAGTTGTTTTTTGTTTATAAATGTGATCGGAGGAAGTAACAACTGATACGTGTCGTTGACATGACCAAGCACAGTAGCACCATGGTTTCAAGTGATGTCATCATGCTTGTCATTAATTAAACGGTTAGCACTAGCTAAGAAAGAAAAATATATAAATTTTTCATTAAAATCAACAATTTTTTCACATTAAAAAAGTTTAATGTTTCACCTTTTACCACTTTTTAATACAAAGTTTTCATATTAGTTTTTAATCGGTGTCACTGGGATATTAGTTAGAATTTTCTTAATTAAATCCTTTTGTTTGCAATATGTATGTTAGCCCACTCAAACTAAATTCTTTAGTTGTAACCAAAAAAAACTAAATTCTTTAGTAGGTAATAAGCACATCTCAAAAGCATCCTTTAATTAATGCAATATAATTTGCAATATTATTTGGTATGTGATCTATGTATGTAAGGTGCAATTGTAAGCACGTCATGACTATCAATATGTCTAAGCTAAAAATGAAATAAAACAAATCAATTCTCATATGTATAAATGATGTTTGGCCAAAGATGTAAATAGTGTCCAATATAATTTTGTAGTTATTGCTTTATTTCCTTTCCTTTGTGGCCCTGAGAATCAGAATGTCACACCCTCCACAACTTTTTTTTTTTGGTTGAAACACCCTCCACAACTTCTCATGATGTTAAGGTCATGCATGAAGTCGAAACAAAGCCTAACTGGCCCAATTCAAATACAAGGGGTTTTGAAAAGTGTGCATTTGTTGTGGTACCATGTCTAAATGGTCCTGGTCTTTTTACTTTTTAGTTCTTTGATGTATAACGTATGGGGATTCAATAGAAAGGACAAAGTAAGAAGGAATCAAATATTGTTCTTTTTAAAGAAGGGATAGTGCAGAAACAACTGCATATAGTTGGTAATCATAACTATAAGATGCAATACAAGGTTTTTTTTTCCTTCTGATTAATAATTAAGGTAACATGGAATTTGCTGTTGCTGGTGCTGCTGAGTTTTGGTGTTTACAATGAATAATAACGTTAATGTTAGAACAACAACTAAAAAACTTACCAAGAAAAAAAAAACAACTAAAATACACAAACAAATAACGTACATATTTGATTTCATCTTAAATTTCGGTCAAATGTGAATGTGTCTCCAACTGTAAAAATAGTTCCAATATTATTTATTTTTTTTAATAGCCTAGTGGCTAGAGCTCACACAATTAAACGTGGAGAAATGGGGTGTCTGGGGTTCGAACCTCGGCATCTGCATAAATTATGCAATGTCCCTACCAACTGAGCTAAGCTCACGGGAACAGTTTCAATATTTTTTTATCATTCAAGTTTAATTACATTTTACAACTCGTGTCTAAATATTTTCTTAAAAAAAAAACTTGTGTTTAAATACTATGTTTCCTTTAAAAAAAAAAACTACTATGATGTAGTCCAATTTACAAAAATACACATGTACGGTCGATCGCAGCCCAACATACATATGATATGAGCCATACCTTCTTTAAAAAAAAAATCTTGTTTTTATGGTACACTTTTTGTTGCGTATGATGTTGGAAATCTCTCTAAACTTAGTACTACATTCATTCATAAATATAAGAATCTTCTGTCTAAATCACGGAAATTTAGAAAGTTTGTAGTAATATTAAATTTGTTTTCAACACATTTTCTTAAAAAAAAGAAAAGAATTAATTAACGAGAAGAAGTTTCATACATATTTATGAGGCACCAATTCTTAAAAATATACCATGTTGTATATATGAGGCATACTTAAACACTCTCTCAAAGGATAAAATTGAAGTCACCAATACATAATTTTCTTAAAAAAAAAGAAAAGAATTAACTAACAATATTTTTTAATCACAAGACAACATCAATATTAACTCCAATAGTTATGTAATGTTCCACTATAGCCATAATTTCATCCTAAAAAATCAAAGATAATCATAATTCTAGGAATCACAAATAATCATAATATTCTGATAGCTGAAGTAAGATTTTTACATGTCATTTACCTAGCTATACGTGAGTATAATAGGATCGTATTTACAGAGACTAGCATATACCATATGCATTTCAACGTCATTTATCATATTAAGGGTTTGAGTTTAAAATGTTTGTTTGTGTAAACCAATAAACTATTTGACATAAAATAAATAGAGGAGAGATAGGGCGATTTCGCTTGGGGTCATAGACACTCAACCAAACGTAACAGCTGCAAGATTAAGATTAAGATTAAAAAACCGAAATAATTAAGAGTAGTAGCAACAAAATCTTTCAAATTAATTAACAATTTGTATCCCATATTATCAAAATAAATGGTGAACCTCTCTCCCTCAACAAGTGGCAGAATTCATCAATAATACTTCTTTCAATTTCAATGATGCGATCGAAGATGCTTTCATTTGGCCGCACAACAAGAATGGCGTCTATACCAACAAAAGTGGGTATAAATGGCTTCTCTCTCAATCTGGTTCAGCCAACAATTCAGATCACTCATGGACATGGATTTGGAGACTCAAAATTCCTGAAAAATATAAGTTTCTCATATGGCTCGCTTGTCACAACGTTTTTCCGACTTTAATTGTGTTAAATCACCGTAACATTGCTCCTTCTTCAACATGCTCTCGGTGCGGATTGCAAGATGAATCTTTCTTACACTGTATGCACGATTGCATCTTCTCCAGAGAAATTTGGCAGCATATTGGCTTTAATGCTCAAGATTTCTTCGCAATGGAGGATGTTGCGAACTGGCTCAACGAAGGCACGAAGGGGGCTCTCGCTACAACCTTTGCAACAGGTCTGTGGTGGGTTTGGATGCGCAGAAACTCCATGTGTCTTAGCAATGAACATATGTCGATTCATAAAGTAGCAGCGAACATCAGGAATTCGACAGACAACATCAAACAAGCTTTTCCATCGCACCAGAATGTTCACTTGGAGCGGCATATCCGATGGAATAACGACAACTTTGAATGCAGTATTCCTAATGTTGACGGAAGCTGTATTGGCACTCCGGTTAGAGCATGTTTTGGAGGTTTGATTCGCAACAATACAAGTTACTATCTAGCAGGTTTTTCAGGGTTCCTTCTGGCGTCTTCTGAAATTTTGCACGCTGAGTTAACTGCAATTTACTTTGGCATGTCCACTGCAAAAGACTTGGGAATTTCTTCTTTGGTATGCTATTCGGATTCTCTCCTGGCTATCAGTACCATCAAGGAAGCCTCCTCGAAATTCCATGTCTACGTCGTGCTTATTCATGAAATTAAGACGCTTCTATCTCAGGCTAATGTGTCGTTACGTCACACTCTCCGCGAAGGTAACCAATGTGCTGATTTCCTTGCAAAGCTAGGAGCCTCTTCAGATGAAATTTTGTTAGTACACCCACATCCTCCTGATGATCTCCGTCTGTTGTTGAGGATAGATGCTTCAGGCACTTTGTTCTTGAGAGATTAGTTTCCCCCTCTGGGTTTTTTTTTCTTTTTTCTCTCTTTCTGTTTCTTTTTGTTTGTTAGCATTGTAACAAAAAAAAATGGTGCATGTACTAAAAAATGCAATCGTCAAAATAGAAAGTGTGAGAGTGTGAGTAATAAAAGAGTAGAGTGGTTCTTAAAAAAGAGAGTAGAGTGGAGTGTGTGAGAGCAGTGGCGGAGCCAGAAACTTTAGAATGTGGGAACAATAGTCAGATACTATAATACTAAAAATGTTATTTTTTTTTTTTATCAAAAAAATGCATATTATTTGAGATTGTTTAAGATGAAAGTAAAATAAACATCTTACAATAATATAAAATACAAGAAAAATAATAATACTTTTACAAAATTACTCTTATCAAATATTAACATATTGACGTTTATATAAATACAAAGTGGAATATGTTGGTATGAGTTCGACTTTGCCAGTTATTTGTATGTACTTAATAGGTTGGTCTTGTAGGCCTAAAAGACATTTTCTATTGTTGTAGCTTGACCTTTTTTTAGCTAAAAAGGTTCTAAAAAAGTCTTGGTCTTCTCTGTTAAACAAAAAAGTCTAGCCTGATATCAGGCACGGATCTAGTGTGGAGGCAATGGGGTCAAGCGACCCCACTTGCCTCCACATGTTTGACCCCTCTTTATATAGTATTATTGTCTTTACATAGTCTATTTATTACACTATAAAAATTACAAAACTAAGAAGGATCCTAATGAGTGTTCTAAGAGCACTAATTAATAAATCAAAAGAAGTAGTTTTTTTTTATATAAAAAGTTGTTATAATTATTATATCGATACTAATAATGCTTATTTTTAAGATAAAATTTTCTTTTATAAAATCTTTAACCAATTATCTCATAGCATATTGTTGGCAAAATCATACAACTACTATTATAATATAAACTATTCTTATATTTGTTGAAAAAGATTGTGACTGACGCTACGTTGGTGGTGAAAAAATAATTAATTATGGTTATATTTTTTATACTCTACTGAAAATGGACAAATATTTTTAAAAAAATCAACATTTTAGGGCAAGTATAAATATAACTTGTATAATTTTCGCACGCTTACGCGTTTATAAAGTTTTATATAAATTTTTATGATATAACTTGACCCCACTTATTAAAATTTCTGGATCCATCACTGCCTGATTTGATGTAGGCTAGGTTGTTGGCCGGTCTGACCTATTTCTACTTATACTTAAGAATAGTGCAATTATTAGTGTAAAATTAGAAAAAGTATTTAAAATTGCATTAAAAATTGAAATGATCATTTAATTTAAAACAAAATTTTATTACAAATGAATCACTCATAGCACAAAAAATATATATTATGATTTTTTTGGGTCAAGTTAGGTGATGGTTGGAGCTCACACATTTTAAATATAAAAAAGTGGGGTGTTCGGGATTCGAAACACGACTCCTACATATATTATCCAATGTCTTTAATAATTAAGCTAAGCTCACGGGAAATATATATTATGATTAATAGATCAATTTATCAATAATTGAGATATTAAATAACTTAATTAATTTTACTTTGATAATGATTTTTTTTTTACTAACTAATGGGAGCATTAAGTAGCCTTAACACCATTACTAGTACTATAATTAGATTATTTGTGGAGGCACATGCCCACACAAAGGCATATGCTCTGTCCCTGTGTGAGGGTGTAATAAAATATGTACCCAATGGACTCGGCCAGTGGTCACATTTTGCATATATAATGAATATAAAGAGGAGAAATGATATATGTATAAATGTCAATTTATGACAACTTTTGTGAATATTTTCTCTCTCATACTAACATTATGTTTTTCTTTTCTTTCTCTATTGCTTTGGTTTTAGTGTCAATGTCTACTTTTTTTTGTAAATCTATGGTTGTCCCAAAAGTTGTCATTGAAATGATTGTTCAAATAACACACCTCTAAAAAGAGATAGTAATTTTGCCTTCACAAGTAATTTAAAATAAGATTAATATTTAGAGATAAATTTGTAAAGGACCTATATTTAGAAAGAGAAGGTAATTGAGAGGAATATTAAGTTGCACCAAAAGGAAAACGAAAAATTTTCAAGACAGCTGAGACAAATGAATACATCGAATTATAGTATTTGTTTTCGTTGAAATTTTAATATGTTGTTTTCTACACTGAATTTGATATTTACAATTTACATAGATTTTTATTTATAGTGTTGCAGTCTTCTGTATTGTTTAGATTGTGTCGATATACATATAGTAGAAGTTTTTGTTAGACTAGAAGTTTTAAAAATATGAATGATGCAGTCCAAGTAGGAGTATAATTAGTCTCAAAACCGTTATGAATGATTAAACATTGGCAAATTCTATGGTACACCTAATAAATTTAGATGTATTCGTACATCAAGTTGTTAAATTAATAATAAATTAGTTGTTTTTTTGAACAAAAATAATTATTTTCTATCGCTGACAACTATAATAATTAAATTTTATTTACCAAAAGCTTTGACGAAATAAAATTTAATTTTTACGAATTTTTATTACTCATAACAATGAATATTGATTGATTATTATTTTTGACAAAATGTAAAAATTTTATGCAAATTTTTTAATACGATATTTATAAACAATGAAATGATGTTTTTTTATGAAATGATATTTTCTAAAATATAAATATTGACTAATAGCTTTTTATTTCATAAAAATGATCGTTAATTTATAAATTTTGTAAAACAAGAGTACCGGTACACTAAAATATATGAGTGTACAGTAGAAGCTCCCTTAAACATTTGATATATATAAATTAGGTATACAACCCGTGCATTGCACGTGTTTGGTTATAACATTTATTTTTAAAATTTATTGAAAATAATAAATTTTGTGAATCTCTATTGAATTATTCTTTGATTAAAAAAATTACTGCTAAAATATTTTTAAATTGATTATTCTCTCGTCAAGTGAATATAGAGTATAAAGTAAATAAAAATTACTTTTGACATAAATAGTTTGTCATTCACCTCTATTAAAAATCAAAAGAAATTAATAAAAATTTCTTTCAGTATATTTTCTTGGTTTAGTTTATATCTCCTCCTTTTGTTTACATTTATTTTAATACATTTTTGGATTTTAGAAAGAAAAATTATGAATTATAATCAGATATTATCAATTTTATACTCTAACTTTAGTCAATGAAATTATCTTAATCCCTTCTACAATGCATATTATATTTATCATTTTGGTGCTAAATACAAAATAACTTTTTTATTAAAATAAAAATGTTGAATTGAAAAAACATATGAAATGTGATTTTGGCACAATCTAAAATTTGATTTAGCATTTTGAGTCATTTTTAGACTTCAATGTTGCCTATGTGTCACTTTAAAGTTGAGTCTTTTCTTAGACTTCAATTTTATCTATGTGTCACTTCTAAAAAAACTTCTCACATTTCTTATAACTTCCAATCTTTTCCTATTCTATCTAATGTAATCTAATAGTAATTATAAAAATTAAAGTAAGTTTTAGTTACAAAACTTATCATCATTTCTTAATAATGATAACCTATTTTTCCTTTAAGCACTTACATATATAAATTTTTCAATTCAATCAAGTCAATTGTAGTTAATGGTTGAAATTTATTTTTTTAAATCCTTTTTATTAATGAATTGTTTTAACCTTATGTACAATAAATTAAAAAAATTATTGTATAAATTCATGTAGTGTTTTTTCTAAGCAATCACTATAAATGTGTAACTTGGATCATATTTGTTAGCCTTCTCGATATCTTTTCTTAGAGGCACTATTATTTATTTCTCTCAATTCTCTCTACGGATGTCTTAATTATATAATAATATATTTGTTATTGTTTTTATAAGAAAAAATGGTAGACACTTGTATTCACCTTTATAAACTAAAATATTGTTTTTATGTGAGATACAATCTTCCATATTCAATTTAAAATATTTGAATAAAAATGAAATGAATTTTTACTTCATGTTCTATATTATTAATATTTACATAAAACTCTAAGTTTAGACTATTTAAATCAATGGTAGTTTTCATTTTTTTTAATATATTATACTTAATTCATAAATAGAAGCCTCATTCATCCTCTTCTCCAAATTCACAAGAAAATATTATCATATCCAAATTAAGTAACAAAAGGAAATAAAAAAGTTAGAAAAGTAGACTAATAAATATTATATCAATAAAAAAAAGTAGGGTTAGAATATTTAGTCGATCTAAGAATTATAATATGATAATATTGTAACTAATTAACCAATTTATTCATTAAAAAAATTCATTAATACAATTAGTGAGTAAATTATCATGGTTAGGAAATATGAAAAAATAGCAGTTCAAAGGTTGGTGTGACAAAGTCATTTTTAAAATCTAATAAGACATTAGTAATTAATAAAATGTAACTAATGAATTTATTAATATACTTTATTTTTAATTTGTAACTTCCAACCTTTAATTAACCTTTATTCAATTGTTCTTAATATTTTAAGAAATATAATTATTTTTTTGCTAAATATATTATTTGAGTGATCATTTTATTTTGTCATTTTGTATTTTATTCTACATAATATTAAAACATCTAAGGTGCAAAGTTTTATGAGAATTTTTTATTTATTTAATTAGATTGAACATGTTTGTGTTTTATATTTTTCAAAAGTTTATACATATGATAAATAATAAAATATAATAAAAATATAATTTTGAAAATAAATATAGATTGTTTTTTATAAAAAGAAAATAAATATAGATGTTAATAATTATCACTATGTTCATATAAACTAAATTCAAAAATTAAAATAATTTATTCAAAATTATATTTATAAATTGTTGAATTTTATCTAAACTATTTGGTCGACGGAAAAGTAAATTGAGTCTCTATCATGTCATTGAAACCAAAGAATAGCCAAAAGATGAAGAGTAAAATAAAAATAATATTATAATACCAAATGGAAGAGGTACCTTCCAATAGTTTCTTAGAGAAAGTGATGATGAACAACCATTTTCCATAAACTTATTATTGAGCAACAAAGATGCAACAAAATTAAAATAGAAGTGTCCTTTATCTTCTTTTTCGAATTCACATAAAAAATTTCACATACACATTAACGAATAGAAGAAATATATGAAAGAAAGTCGGAAAAATAGACTAACAAACATCACACACACACACACACACACACACACACACACACACACACATATATATATATATATATATATATATAATATAATATAATATAATATAAAGTAGAACTTAAATGCTTGACCAATCTAAGAGTAACTTCACTCCCTATCATGTAATAGAAACCAATTGAAAATCAAGAGATGAAGGGTAATACAAAATTGAAGATGTTCTATCCAATTATTGCTTGAAAGTGGTTATGTACAAAATCCAAATTTTGGAGCACAAAATCACATATTTATACACATTCAAATGTGAGTTTAGTACAAATGAAAAATGGTTGTACCAATAGAAGTATATAACTATGGTTGAAATAATCAAAGATTGAGTGAATTTCTCAAATCAAATGTGTAGAAATGATTAGATGAATGTGAGATAAGTGGTGGCTATAAAGGGTATGAGTGAAAATGAAAAATCATGCACTAAATTTTTCTATTTTTAAGGTTATATTTGGAGGAATGCTAAGGGATACATCTAACTATGATGGAGTAGTTAAAAAATTGGAGTGTAATTTTATAATCTTTTAGACACATATGACATTACTGTTTAATGGATTGAATTAATTTTTCTTTTTTATGGTTATTCTTTTAAGTTTATAGATGTTTTAAGTTTTTCATATATTGATTTCTTTCTTGTCCTACATATTTTGTCTTCGTCTAGATTATGTTTTTATTTATATTGATTTTTCCTTCTTTTGGATCTAAATTTTATAATTAAAAATAATTTGTGAGTAATAATAAATAAGAATGAATGTCTATGAATTAGTAGTAATAAAAATAAATTGTGAATGGAAAAAGGGGTTATAAAAATTAATTAGAAAGTTACACTTATGTAGAAAGAGGACAATTTATGTATGAGAACCAACATTAAATTGATTTAGTGGAGAATAAAGATAAATAATAAATTAGAGTAATAGTTAAGAGATGATGCAAAGTTTCAATAGAGAATGAGAAATTGAAGTTCATTTAGACATGCCACATCATCAAAATACTGGCACAAGAATAACTCAAGCTTAGAATTCAAGGATATATATGAAGGTGGGAAAAACACAAGAAGGGGGGGTTGAATTGTGTTTTCAAAAACGTTTCTTTCTTACGAAAAATAGCACTGTTCTCAGGATTCAGAGTCTGATGGAGTTCAGACTCTAATCAGAGTTCAGAGTCTCAGCAGCGGAATAAAGATCAGATGCAAGAAAGAAAGAAGACACAAACAATTTTATACAGGTTCCTTCCACAAACCGGAAGTAGTCCTGTCCCCCTTGCACTTCCAAGGAGAGTTTCACTAAAATGTAATATCAAATTACAAGTTGCTCAAACACACAAGTAAGAGACTTCCTTTGCTCAATCACACAAGAATGAGACTTCAGATGCTCAAGCCCACAAGCAAGAGACTTTAAAACAATTACAAAGAATTGAAAAGAGTTTTGAATACTTGATATACTATCAGAGGTATTCACAAAACAAAATGAAACAGAACAGACTCTGTTTTCTTAGATACTTAGAAATTCTAAAATGTGAGCTTTTGTAAGAATTATCTAAGTTGTTGATGAGCAGATTTTGCGACTTAGAATATGAGATAAGAGTTCAATTCGCGTGTATATCGTTCTGATACATGTGTTACAATTCTTCAAGTCTTCAGCTCTATTTATAGAGGTTTTTTGAGAGACGTTGGAGAACAGCCAGCTCATCAACTTTTCTTTACCGAAGCTGATTTGACACCCTTGATCCTTTGCTTGATTTGAGGCTTGTACAATGAAATCAAATTCAAATCCATTCCCTCAAATAAGGAAAAGTTTCTGCTACAGTTACTGTTATTCTTGTCGTGTATAGAAGACACTGTGCAGAGTTGGTGGTTGCAGGGACAAACGTAGGCATAGTGGTTGTACTTTTCGTACACTGTACTTTGTCAATGCTTCTTGGTATCTGAAGAATCTTTGCTTCTGGATACCATTTGCTTCTGATGAGTCTGCCTCTGATGAACTTGCTTCTGATGACTTCATCTTCAGAAGCTCTTTCTTCAGACGCACTCTGACTCTGAATTTCCAGGAGCTCTTTTAGTCAGATATTCTTCAAGCTTCAGTTTAAGATTTCCTTTGCTCTTTAAATTTATTCAAACAGAACCTCTTGTAAATAAATCTTTGATTAATGGTCCTGCACACTTTGAATAAATGTTTAGCAAATCCAATTGATAATTTTTAATACCTTGTTATCATCAAAACTTAAGTGGTATACTTGTGAAACACCCTTTGTTCCAACAATCTCCCCCTTTTTGATGATGACAAACATAAGTATTTAAAAAGATCAATTGTTGTTAACTTAATTAACAAGTTGACTCTTAAGGATTCTGAGTTTTGTAAGCTCAGACTCCCCCTGAGTCTGATATTCTTTAAGGTGAGGTTTGTAAGCTCCCCCTAAGTCCTATCCAGGTTAATTAAGTTCATTTTTACGCTTAATACCAATATCATAGAATGTAGATGAGTTAAAATTGGGTTCTCAAATAAAATTTGTTAAGATAAATTTTATTTCATTCTTGGGCTCAGCTTCTGTTAAATACTTTTCTATTACTCCCCCTTTTGTCATCTATTAAAAAGATAAAACAAACAGTAAAAAAAATGTATAAAACAAAAGTGAAGAAATAGAAACTTTTATTTAGGAATGATCAGGAAAGTACAGAGTGTCAAAACATAGAAAGCAGGCAATTAAGACACATAACAAAGAAAACAAAAAAACAAGGTGTGCAGCTAAGGGTTTGGTTGGGGTTGATGTTGTTGCTGTTGCTGTTGAACAAGAGCCATCAGACGCTGGATGTCTTCAGACTGCTTCCTAACAGTTTCTTCCAGAGCCAGTTGTCTCTGAAGAAGGTGATCTTCCCTAGCCTTAGCTTCTTCTTGCTGCTTCAGCACCTTTTGCTTCAGCATCTTGAAGACCTTGGAGTCTCTTGTTACATATTCAGATTCAGCATAGAACGGGGCATTAGCCAAAAACAGAGGCTTGGTCTGGAGTTGAGAAGAGGAGTGGGATTCTCGCAAGCGTCGTTCCATGGCGCGAGCTTGAATATCACAACACTTCTGGGCAACACCATCAAAGAAGTTCAATGCCCTATTCGTAAGATTACACCAGCTTTCTTGATAGATGAATGGTAGAAATGGAGTGTTCCTAAGAAGCACCAAACTCTGCATTTCATCATTCAGAGCCACCAGACGTTCATCCAGGTATTCAGAATCCAAAATGTTGATGGGGGGTTGGTCAGACATTTGGATTGGTGAAGATTGGTCAGAGTTAGAGGGTGAAGACATGTGGTTTGGTGGTGGTTCAGAATGTGAAGCAGACACAGTGGGTTCAGATTCTGTCACTGGGACAGACTCTGTAGCCACAGTTTCCATTTCAGATTCTGGAATGGTTTCATTTGGAGGTTGGTTTACAGTTGTTGGTTGTTGTTGTTGGTATTCAGGAAGTTCTCCTGAATAATGTTTTTCAAGATTGGAGAGGTCATCCTGTTCTGAGGTTGGGTTTTGTGGTGAATGGGGTGGTTGTTGTTTGTTTGTTGATGGATTGTCAGTTACCACTTGTTCTTTAGCAGCAGCTGTTAAATCAACAACTTGTGGACTGACTGGGTTTGTGGTTGAAGAGGGTGGAATAGAAGTATCAGGAGTAAGCATATTTAAAGGTTGGATAACAGGTGGTTGGAAGGGATGATTGGCAGGTAGTTTATTACAGATGCCTATCCTCCTTTCACCTAACTCACCTATTGTCTTATAAACATCGTCTGACACTTCTTTGTAGGGAGTGGGTTTAGAAGAAGGTTTGGATTTTGTAGTGATAGTTTTGGTTTTGAGGGTTCTTTTGGCCTTGGGTACAGGCATGGATATTTTGAATTTCTGACTTAGAGGTGCATTGTCTAAGTCAGAGTCTGTAGAAGATGAAGTGAAGGTAGAGGGTGGAGGAATTGGATTCTGAGTTACCTTAGATGTCTTGGGAACGTCTGAGGCAGCAGCCTCTGAAGCAGCAGCTTCTGATGTAATCCCAGTGACTGATTTGTCCGGGAGAGAAACACTCGTCCGGATTACTGGTGAAGACCCAGCAGCTACTGAAGCAATCTCTTGAGGAACAACATCTGAGGTAATAGCTTCAGAAGTCCTTGAGGTTTCTTGCAGAACCTGCTGAGCTCCCTTCACAGCACTCTCTTCCAGCTTCTTGGCCAAATTCTGAGCCTCAATAACCTTCTCAATGAGATGTTGATCTTCATCATGATCAATGCCCATAGCTTCCAGAGTCTTGTCTCTATCAATCCGGTATTGGGCTTTTAACCTTTTCTTCTCATTTTTAAGGTTCTGATAGTGCTCTTCAGTCCTCTTCTGTTGTTCAGGAGTGGGTTCAAACATAGGCATCACAATCTCCCCAGTTGCTAGCCTTTTGAGTGGTCTTACAGTCTCAACAAAGCCAGCTTCTTTTTCTTCCTGGGCTTGTTGAAATCTTTCCTCAATGTTTGACTCAGCCTTTCCTCTTTTCCTCTTTGGAGTAGTCACAGTTCCAAAGGTAGTTGCTTGAGTATTAGCAGCCTTCTGCTTTCTAGCCACAGCAACTTCAGATTTCCTCTGGGCTTCTCCAGACTCCTTAGCAAAAGCTGCTAAATAAGCAGATAATGCTTCAGGATTGTTCTCTTTAAGAACAGAGGGAAAATTTCTGATGAGAGGAAGAGGGGCTTCAGACTCCTTCAAATCCTTTGAGTCAGTCAGGATTGATGTAATGGCCTTCATGTTGTAGAGGGATGTGCCATTTATCATCCTTCCAGTAGAGACACCCAGCACTCTGTCTGACGCCAGATTGAACGTCTCCAGAGTTCTCAGAACACCTCCTTGGTAGAAGATTTCAGAGAGAAGTCTTCCACAAGGGATTTGTTTCCTTTTTCCTTTATAGGCTTCTTTGACAGCCCAGCATAAATGATGCATGATATATTTTGGAAGATTTATTGGTTGAAATCCAGCCAAGAAATACAGCACCAGTTTATGATCAGAGTTAGGTTGATCAGCACCTCCTCCCTTCTGGAAGAAGCACTCATTCATAATCTTCAGAAGCACCCTGTGCTCTATATCCATTTCAACCAACCTGGTTGCAGGGTTTCCTTTCAGCAGCAGTCTTGTAAAACTGCCCAGCATGGCGTCTTTGCTGCTGACGTTCCACTGAAACCTTCCTTCCATAGGCATCCTGCATGCCTGAGCAATCACTTCTTCAGTGATAGATACAGGGATACCCATCACAGCAGATTTAATTTCAAGGCCGTGAAAAGGTTCAAGACCCATTTCTTTTCTTGTTTTGCCTCTCAAAGAGGGGTTTCTTAACACAGCTTCCTTTTCTTCTGCCTTGGCTGAATCAACATCAAAAACTTTAGCCCTAACCCAGAATTCCTTTACCAGATTTACATACGTTGGACCATTTAACATCTGGAAGTACCCAGCCATCCTTTGAGCAGAGATAAACGCTTCCATATCAACCTTGTTTCTCTTTAAAGAAGCGAAATCCACTGGTGATTCAATTTGAACGACCAACGAACCCATTTGAAGAGGAACGGTTACAGGTTTAATGGAGATGTTTGATTTAGAACTTGAACCACTCGTAGACGAAGCCATTTGGAGAAGATGAAGTTTGGGGGTTTTGGGTTTCTAAGTTTGAGAGAAGAGAGAAAGTTGATTCTTTAAAACGTAACTGCTTAAGACTTAAAAGTGTAGGAAAGTGAGTGAGTAGTGTGTGTTTGGTATATATAGTGATTTGAAAAACAACTCTTCACATTTCAGAAGTAATAGCCAAACATGCGTATTAATGACTTGAGGGGCGCGAAAAATATTGAGAAAGAAAAACCATCATTGCCCTTAAAAAGCGTTGTTTCCCAATGCAGATAGACGTGTCAGAAGCCTATACAAATTAACTTTAACCTTTCCACTTCCCAGTACTTTCAGAGTCACAAAAAGATTCCTTTTCAGGGTCTGATAATTTTCTCAGAGGCTGAGTCTTTTCAGATTCTCCTAGGAGAGTCTGAAGCTTATTCAACGTCTGATAATTTTCAGAGACTGATTTTTCATTCAGAGTCAAACATTACTCAGAGACAAAATGCAAGTTCAAATTTTTCTTTATAAAATCAAATCTTTCAACGGTTAAAGGTTTTGTAAAGATATCAGCCCACTGATGATCAGTATCAATAAATTGAATATCTAATATCCCCTTTTGAACATAGTCTCTGATAAAGTGATGTTTGATTTCAATGTGTTTGGCTCTTGAATGAAGAATAGGATTTTTAGATAGACAAATAGCAGCAGTATTGTCACAATAAATTGGGATACAGTTTTCAGTTATTTGGTAGTCTTCTAACTGATGTTTCATCCAAAGCAGTTGTGTGCAACAACTAGCAGCTGAGATGTATTCTGCTTCTGCTGTTGACAAAGCAATAGTTGCTTGTCTCTTACTGGCCCAGGATATCAGATTCTCACCAAGAAACTGACAGTTTCCACTGGTTGATTTTCTTTCAATCCTGTCACCAGCATAGTCAGCATCACAGAATCCAACTAGCTTATAATCTGAAGATTTCTTGTAAAGAAGTCCAAGATTAGTTGTTCCTTTCAGATATCTAAAGATTCTTTTAACCGCAGTTAAATGTGATTCTCTAGGATCTGATTGAAATCTTGCACACAGACAGACACTGAACAAAATATCAGGTCTAGATGCAGTGAGATACAACAGAGAACCAATCATACCTCGATACAGCTTTTGATCAACTTTGGTTCCTTGATCTTCTTTGTTCAGAGTGCAGGTAGGATGCATTGGAGTGTTCATTTCCTTGCAGTCTTCAAGTTTAAATTTTTTCAGAAGCTCTCTGGTATACTTGGACTGATGAACATACACTCCTTCTTTGCACTGATTGATCTGAATTCCTAGAAAGAACTTCAGTTCTCCCATCATGCTCATTTCAAATTCTTCCTGCATCATCTTAGAAAATTCCTTGCAAAGAGATCTATTAGTTGAACCAAAAATAATATCATCAACATAAATTTGTACAATCAGAATGTCTTTCTCAAGTGTCTTCTTGAAGAGTGTTGTATCAACCTGACCTCTTTTAAAATCATTTTTAAGCAAGAAATTACTCAGTCTGTCATACCAAGCTCTGGGAGCTTGTTTCAGACCATAGAGAGATTTCTTTAGCTTATAAACGTAGTCAGGATGTTTTAAATCCTCAAAACCAGGTGGTTGTTTTACAAACACTTCTTCAGATATGACTCCATTGAGAAATGCGCTTTTAACGTCCATTTGATACAAAGTTATGTTGTGATTTACTGCGTAGGAAAGAAGTAACCTGATTGCTTCCAATCTCGCAACTGGAGCAAAAGTTTCAGTGTAATCAATGCCTTCTTGTTGGCTGTATCCTTGAGCAACAAGTCTGGCTTTGTTTCTAATTACTTCTCCCTGTTCATCTAGCTTGTTCCTAAACACCCATTTAGTTCCAATAATGTTCTTGTGTTCAGGCTTAGATACAAGATCCCATACGTCATTCCTTTTAAATTGATTGAGCTCATCTTGCATTGCTAAGATCCATCCATCATCAGCTAGTGCTTCATCAACTGTAGTAGGTTCCATCATGGATAGCAGACCCAGGGCAGACTCTTCAGGTCTGAAATGTGATCTAGTTCTTCTGGGGCTTTCTTTGCTACCAATGATCTGATCCTCAGGATGAGAAGACTTGTATTTGAATGAATTTTTGGATTGGATAACTTGCTGTGAATCATTTTGATTTTCTTCAGAAGCTTCAGCAATAGGGACTTCAGGAGCAGTCACAGCTTCTGAAGTTTCATGTGCCTCTGGAGCTTGATCAGGTTCTGAACAATCATCAGACTCTTCTGAACCTGCATTATTTTCACTTTGCTCTGGAATTTGACTTCCAGGCTCTTTGTCATCAAACTTGACATGTATAGACTCTTCAACACAGAGTGTTTCCAAGTTATACAGTCTGTATGCCTTAGATCTCTCAGAGTAACCTAGAAAGATTCCCTTTTGAGCTTTTGCATCAAATTTCTTCAGATAGACTTTATTGTTCAAGATGTAACAAGTACATCCAAACTGATGAAAATAAGAAATGTTGGGTTTCCTACCTTTAAAGAGTTCATATGCTGTTTTGTTCAGGATGGGTCTGATGTAGATCCGGTTCTGAACATAACATGCTGTGTTCACTGCTTCTGCCCAAAAATGTTTTGCCAGATTGTTTTCATGAATCATGGTTCTTGCCATTTCTTGAAGAGTCCTATTCTTTCTTTCTACAACTCCATTTTGTTGTGGAGTTCTAGGAGAGGAGAATTCATGGACAATTCCAAATTTTTCACAAAATATTTCAAATGGCTCATTTTCAAATTCTCCCCCATGATCACTTCTGACTTTTAGAATTTTAAGTTCTTTTTCAGATTGGACTTGAATACAGAATTTTGTGAACACATCATATGAATCATCTTTAGATTTGAGAAACTTAACCCAACTCCATCTACTGTAATCATCAACAATCACCAATCCATATTTACTTCCATATATGGATGCAGTACTGACTGGTCCAAATAAATCAATATGGAGTAGTTCTAAGGGTCTGGAGGTAGAAACAATGTCTTTAGATTTGAAAGAAGTTTTAACAATTTTTCCTTTCTGACATGCACCACAAAGTGCATCTGAATGATAATCAATGTCTGGTAGCCCTTTGACAAGTTGTAACTTGCTAAGCTTGGAGATTAATCTCCAATTAGCATGTCCCAACCTTCTGTGCCACAGCCATTTCTTATCACTCACTGACAGGAGGCAGAATACCTTCTGATCAGTCAGTTCTGAAAAATTTATCTTATAGACATTGTTCTTTCTCTTTCCCTTAAACACTACAGATTGGTCATCAGTGTTGATTACTGTGCAGTTGTTCTTATTAAACAAGACGTCATAACCATTATCACAAAATTGACTTATGCTAAGTAGGTTATGCCTTAGTCCATCTACAAACCACACATTATTGATTGAGACTGAGGAATTACCAATTGTTCCAGTACCAATGATTTTGCCAGTTTGGTTTCCTCCAAATCCCACAGTTCCTCCCTCTTTCATGGTCAGGGTTAGGAACATAGACTTTTCTCCCGTCATATGTCGCGAGCAGCCACTGTCCAGATACCAGGACTTCTGCTTTGTATTTCCTTTTAGACATATCTGCAGCATCAACAATTTGTGTCTTAGGTACCCATACTTTCATGGGTCCTTTTGGGTTAGTCCTAGAAGTTCTGAATCTCTTTTGTGTATTCTGTCTGAATTTTTCTTTGCCAATCTTTCTCCAGACTTTGGGTTCAGAACCTTTAGTCTCAGAATGTGACTTAGTAAAAATAGCTTCTTTTCTCTGAAATCTAGGCTTTTGAGTTTCAGACTCTGTTTTCTTCAGAACCTGTTTGATGGGTTCTGATCTTTTCAGAATCTGTAACGTTGGAGCTTTTGATTTAGAGTCATTCATGACCTTTGTCTTATAACTCTTAGGTTTTGACTTAGTCAATTCCTCTGAATTTGAAGACTTAGATTTTGAATGAGAAGCCTTTTCAGATTCAGACACAAAATGAGTTTTCAGACCTTCTTTGATGTTATCAGAACAAGGTTTTAGAATTACTTCACTAGAGTTACCTCCTGTGAAACCAATTCCCTTTTTGTTGTTCTGATTTATGCTATAAATCATGGATGCAACTTTGGTTCTATCAATTCCTGTGTTAATAAATTCCTGAAGAGCAGCATCCTGCTCAGTCATGATTTTATTATCACCCTTCTTTGTCATTGTTTTCAAGTTATAATTTTCTTGTTTTAAAGCTTCCATTTCCGTCTTAGTTGATTCATGGAGTTTCAGCAGCTTATTGTATCGTTGCTTAACTCTCCTCAACTCAGTGGATTGGTTTTCATAATGACAAAGAAGTTCTTTAAGAGAATCAATTAGTTCAGATCTGGTGAGTTTAGAATATACCTCAGTTTCAGTTTCAGAATCTGTACTTGACTCAGCATCAGATGATTCTTCTTTGTTATCAGCAGTAGCTACCAAAGCCAGAGCTATTTTAGCTTCATCTTCAGCATCATCTTTGTCAGACTCAGACTCATTATCCAGATCCTCCCAAGTTGCCATCAAGCTCTTCTTGAATTGCTTCTTGAATTTGTTAGATTTGAAGAACGCTTTCTTAGATTTTTCTTTGGATTTCTCTTTCTGCAAGTCTGGACATTCAGCAATGAAGTGTCCAACCTTTTTACAGTTGAAGCAACCTTTCTGATCTTCCTTTCTTGAACTTTTGTGATTACTACCTTTGTTCATAAACTTCTTGTTCTTCTTAGCAAGGTATTGTAATCTGTTTGTGAGCATAGCCATCTCTTGAACAATCTCAGAGTCTTCATCAGAATCTTCAGATGTAGATTCTTCTTCAGACTCCAAAGCCTTCAGAGCCTTACTTGACTTGCCTCTGGACTTTAGTGCGATGGATTTGGACTTCTTGACAGGTTCTTGCTCATTAAGACCTATTTCATGACATTTCAAGGAGCTTATGAGATCCTCAACACTCAAGGTGTTTAAATCTTTAGCTTCCTCAATGGCTGTCACTTTTGGTCTCCACTTTGCAGGTAAACTTCTCAGAATCTTGTTCACATGATCAGACGTTACGTAGCTTTTCTTCAGAATCTGAAGTCCAGAAACAAGAGTCTGAAACCTTGAGTACATGGTCTCAATGTTTTCATCCTCCTTCATTCTGAACAACTCATACTGATGAACAAGCATAGTAGCCTTGGCTTCTCTGACTTTCTTGTTACCCTCATAAAGTGAGCACAATGAGGTGAACATAGCCTTTGCTGTTGATTTGTCACTCATCTTTAAGTACTCTTTATGAGGCAAGGCAGCCACAAGAATGCCTCTGATCGTATGATGTTTCTTATAAAGCTTTTTCTGCTCAGGAGTGTGAGCTTTCCTATCAAGAGCAGCTCCTTCTTCATCTAGCCTCAGATCACCAACACCATCTTCAAGAACATCCCACAACTCTTCATCCATTCCCATGATGTGACTATACATCTTGGTTTTCCACCAAGAAAACATTTCAGGATCACCATTAAACATAGGAGGTTTGTTGTGATTTGAAGATCTTTCACTTTTGTTGATATTGCTGTAGTCATACTGCACAGCAGCTCCAGAACCAAAACCAGAACCAGATGCAGATGCAGAAGCTTCATCCCCAGACATGTTTTTCACCGATCGTTTACTGTAACACGGTTAAGTGCTAACTACAGAGCCGAAGCTCTGATACCAACTGAAGGTGGGAAAAACACAAGAAGGGGGGGTTGAATTGTGTTTTCAAAAACGTTTCTTTCTTACGAAAAATAGCACTGTTCTCAGGATTCAGAGTCTGATGGAGTTCAGACTCTAATCAGAGTTCAGAGTCTCAGCAGCGGAATAAAGATCAGATGCAAGAAAGAAAGAAGACACAAACAATTTTATACAGGTTCCTTCCACAAACCGGAAGTAGTCCTGTCCCCCTTGCACTTCCAAGGAGAGTTTCACTAAAATGTAATATCAAATTACAAGTTGCTCAAACACACAAGTAAGAGACTTCCTTTGCTCAATCACACAAGAATGAGACTTCAGATGCTCAAGCCCACAAGCAAGAGACTTTAAAACAATTACAAAGAATTGAAAAGAGTTTTGAATACTTGATATACTATCAGAGGTATTCACAAAACAAAATGAAACAGAACAGACTCTGTTTTCTTAGATACTTAGAAATTCTAAAATGTGAGCTTTTGTAAGAATTATCTAAGTTGTTGATGAGCAGATTTTGCGACTTAGAATATGAGATAAGAGTTCAATTCGCGTGTATATCGTTCTGATACATGTGTTACAATTCTTCAAGTCTTCAGCTCTATTTATAGAGGTTTTTTGAGAGACGTTGGAGAACAGCCAGCTCATCAACTTTTCTTTACCGAAGCTGATTTGACACCCTTGATCCTTTGCTTGATTTGAGGCTTGTACAATGAAATCAAATTCAAATCCATTCCCTCAAATAAGGAAAAGTTTCTGCTACAGTTACTGTTATTCTTGTCGTGTATAGAAGACACTGTGCAGAGTTGGTGGTTGCAGGGACAAACGTAGGCATAGTGGTTGTACTTTTCGTACACTGTACTTTGTCAATGCTTCTTGGTATCTGAAGAATCTTTGCTTCTGGATACCATTTGCTTCTGATGAGTCTGCCTCTGATGAACTTGCTTCTGATGACTTCATCTTCAGAAGCTCTTTCTTCAGACGCACTCTGACTCTGAATTTCCAGGAGCTCTTTTAGTCAGATATTCTTCAAGCTTCAGTTTAAGATTTCCTTTGCTCTTTAAATTTATTCAAACAGAACCTCTTGTAAATAAATCTTTGATTAATGGTCCTGCACACTTTGAATAAATGTTTAGCAAATCCAATTGATAATTTTTAATACCTTGTTATCATCAAAACTTAAGTGGTATACTTGTGAAACACCCTTTGTTCCAACAATATATAGATAGATAGATAGATAGATAGATAGATAGATAGATGCTCAGAAGTTTTGGATGGAGAAGTATATTTGATATAATAGTCATCTTAGATTATTAGTTTGTTGTTCCTTATGACGCTTCTTTGTACTTTTAAACAAGTAGTATTAGTTTGTACCAAAAAAAAAAATAGTATTAGAGTTCTGGTACGGCTTGGTGGGAGCGGGAGTAGATCTTTATGTTGGCGGTTAGTTCCACGTACAAAAACGAATGAACTTAATATTATATAAATAAGAGAGATGACTCTAGTTCTCAATGCCTTGAGTTTTGGGTGGAGGTGATGTCAATTCACCTGATGGTCTTGAATCTTTAGTCAATTGTTACCCCTGACACCTACAAACTCCCCTAAAGTGGTATCAAATCGGTGGCTAGGCTCAATGAGAGACAGGGAGTGGATATTGTTGTTAGATCAAGTATATGATGTGAGAGACTTGCACTAGAGATATGACTATTATTCTCAATATTAAAAGATGTTGATAGGAGATGTGGTGTCCGATATATCGGCAGTCATAGATCATTAATCAATTGTTTTCGGCATTACGTTGGACTCCCTCGAAGAGTGGTATAAAAACATGGGTTCAACTTGATGGAGGAGAGGAGGAGAGGGAGTTGGTCCTTGTGTTGGATCAAGTATAAGATGTGAGAGATATGCATGTAAGAGTTAGTTTGTTAAAATTCAAGTGTGAATGGTTAGTCTCACATCAATTATGAATGAATCTAATGTTGTGTATATTCTTAATGTTTTTAAAATTTGAGCGAAGATACGTCATCCAATCTCTTGGTGGTCCTAAAATTATTAAGTTGTTGCTCTAGACGTTCATTCAAACTCCCCAACAAATGATATCATCACTTTGAATTGACTTTGAGATAGACCATGAATGAATCTTCATGTTGGATCCCGTGTAGGATGTGATAGATTCATACTTGATGGAGAGATTGTTACAATTAAAAGTGAATGACTAATCTTAGATCCACCAAGAATAAATTCAATTATACATAATAGAAAAATGTTAACTTGTTAACTAAACCTGTTATCTTATCTTTTGACAAAACATGTTATCTTATTAAGACACACATAATATAGTAAAATTATTTTGAAGTTTGTGTTGGAACAATAGTCAAAATTAGTTAAAAATATTTTTTGTCACCGAAGAGATTACTAGGCTGAGTCGCGGACTAGGTCGCTCTCTTTAAGACGTTTCGTGACACTGTCTAAACTTGTGCAAGCAGACTATCAACCACGACGTTCCCAAGATAAAACAGCCCAACTACAACTGTTTCGGAGTCCGACTGCACTGTAGGATCCATTCTAGAAATACACATTCATATATGGTGCTAAGACCACTCTAATATGGCATTGATACCACTATATTATGGTACTAAGACCACTCTTATATGGTACTAGGACCAATCTAATATGGTGTTTCCACCACTCTAACCTCTAACTTCTCCAATGGAATAAAACATTAAAAACCACTATATTATTAAGATCATTCTTATTTTCGAAGGGACGATATATATCGAAAGGGACTATGATCTTAATAATACTCTTATTTTCAAAGGGACAAAGTTTACTGAACGGACTATGTTCTTAAGATCATTCTTAATTTCGAAGGGACATTATAAACCAAGGGACTATGGCCTTAAGAACACTCTTTAAATCCGAAGGGACAGAAAAAGAGGAAGAAGAAAAGAATAGCTCGTCAACACAAACTAAAGGAGGGAGAAGAGAGAAAAGTTCTTTGACAACTCAAGAGAACTTTTAGGGTAAGTAGAAGTGAGGGAGAGAAGCTCAATTTATAGGTGAAGAGCCAAAGATGAGTTACAAATTCAATGGCTAGGATTAGTTGACTGCTACAAAATGAATGACATGATTTCTTCTCATAAATGAGCACTCAATGGGATAGTTGACATGAGAATTTTTTAATTCAAAAATTAACACTACAGTGTTTCAACAGTTTGCGTGATTGACTTTAAAAGTATAAAAATTACTCTCTCCGTCCCATAATACTTGACCCAGTTCACTCTATTACGCATAACAATGCATAATTTTGAGCTTAAATATCTTGAATAATGTATCAGAAAAAATTAGAAAAATTTGATATTTTGAAAATATCATCGTGACGAATCTAACGACATCTTATATGATACTATTTATCTTTGTGTATTAGTAGAAAAATATAATCAAAGTAAATTAGATCAAAATTCGAGATTTTCAAATATGTCAACTATTACAGAACGAAGAGAATGAGTACTTTTTTTCATTATCAATTTTATTTATTTTTCTTAAAAGGTGCCCCACGAACATCAATTAATATGACTCTACATAATATAGGTGATCAACACTTTTAGTGACGTTTCCTTAAAAAACATTTTTAATGACTTAAGGTTTTGAATTGAGTCGTGGAGATGTGTTCAATCTCTATTTGTAGATTGATCAATTATTCGTTGTTGATCTCGATATCTGTCTCCCAAAATATCAATCATAGCACAACACGTTGATTCTTATGATCATACATAGGTTTTGATTTGATTAGCATGTCAATTTTGTTTAAATACTTCGACCTAGTTAAATCCAGAAATCAGAAGTTGGAGAGGATCCATACATTGTTTTAGTGTCAAATTTTCTTCTGATGTACACATACTTTCTGAAGATAATTCAATTGACACCAATTATTTGGCTCTCCATCACCAAACAAACAAAGACAAACAAAATAGTATATTCAACAAAATGAAGCACATCAAAATGTTTAGTGTTAACTTTAATTACTTCAACCATTTATCACTTATAGATAAAATTCAAAACAAAACAAAAAAAACATAGGATATATGGGATGGGATTACCCTCTTATTAATTCCTATACATTTAATTATAACTGAATCCTATCACAGCCATCTCCAAGTTGCCCTGATAAATCTTCACTACTTCTGTACTCCGCAGTGTCCACAATATTCATATCAGCCTCAGCAGTGGTTGTCTCAGTCACCAATTGTACTGTTTTCTTTGTTGCATCCCATGCAGTTTCCACATTTTCCTTACCAACTTCTTCAACACTCTCCAATACCTCTCTTGCTTTCTCTGACCCTTGATTTATTGCTCCTAATGGATCACCACCCTGAATTTATAAAAAAAGGACAAAATATTTGTGAGCATATTTTTTTTAAAAAAAAAAAACATATTAATTTGTGAAAGAAAAAAATTGAGGTATACATGAGTATGAATGTGAGATTGTTTTGCAATTGAGAAGTTGATAACTTTAGCAGCATTAGTAGTGGTTTTGACCAAGTCTTTGCACTGAGCAAGAAAGGGAAATGTTTTTGCCATTTTTCAGTAATGATAGGTGACAATTATTAATATCTTATATAGGTTTTGATGCCTAATGTGAATGAATTTATAGATATCACGTCTTTGGCTAGCTTATATATGTTGTATAAGTAAGAAAATATCTAAATGAAGGGAATAAAAAAGTGAAAATGGATTGTGATGTGTGACACGTGGTGTAAGGTAAAACATGAGTCATGAAAATTGAAGATTTTGCAACACAACACGTTCGTGACACTTGTATGTCTGTGTATGTATGAATTGAGAGAGACAAAGAACATAAAAGATTTGGACGATGATTTGTGTATGCATGGAAAATGGCGTGGGGTTATCCTCTCACCAAGCAATCTGATTCGGTGTAGGATGGTTCTCATTACTTGGATCAATATCAATATTATCTTCCAATTTAATAAAGATTATTGTCTTTTCCGATGTCCAATTAAAACTACAAAAGAATTGTGCTACATATTAGAGGTAGACCAAGGTTCAATCTAGATGGGTCAGAGTCGGGAATTAAGTTTAAGAGAGATTATGTTGAAAGTATGATTTAGTGAGAAAAATGAATGTTTAAATTTATAATATTTATAAGATATTTAAGAAATTATAAGATATATTTGAAATTATAAGAAATTTTAAGGATATAAGAAAGATGAGAGTGTTTTGATGTTTGCTTAAGAGTGAAGAGACTAAAACGAATTTTGAATATACAACAACAAAAGAAAATGTGAAGCAACAAGAAAACAAACGTATGAGGAAGAAATGAAATCGCGACCAATGAATCGTTGGTAGTGTGCAACCAAAATTACAAACAATGTTTCGATCTTTTTAAACGAAATTGCAATGAAGAATCATATATTGGGGTTCTAGTTAAGGATTAATTAAGGTACTTCTATAAATTTCGGACAAAATATCACTTTCTTTTACGTTGATAAGAACTCTAGTTAAGTATTTGTGCAAGTAAGCCTACGTGGGTGTTTAAGACCAATATATTGAGCCGAAAAGAAGGATCATTATCCAATATCATATAAAGCTTACAAGATATATATATATATAGGTTTTGCTAGAAGTCATTCATGAAGGTGTCTTTTAGCAACTCACACCTCAAAGTGTGATTATTTACTTTTTAATTATAAACTTACTAAAATACACCTTTATAAAAGGTGTCTTCTAGGAAATATATATATATATATATATATATATATATATATATATATATAACAAAAAATATTTGTACACTAGCAAAAAAAATTAAAAAAAGTTTGGAGGGGATCGTGGTGTCCCCTTCTAGTTCCATCACTGAATGTAGTCATTGGATGCGTACTTCTTTATTTCATGGCGCTTGATTTATTATGATTGAAAGAAAATTAAAAATGTAAATTGAAGAAAGATAGAGGTGAATGTAGAAAACTCATATCTAGAGAGTAAATTAGGTTACATACTCTTGGCCAATAGTATGCGACAAGAAAGGCATATAGGGGTGGTAAAATGGGTATGATTTGTCGGTCTAATTTGTGTAATCTGCCATTTTTAGCGGATTGGAATGAGGTTTAGACCAAACCCCCTATAGTTGACCCACGCCCGTTGAAAAAATGGATCGTGGAGACGTGAAGCGGGCTCATTAAAAATGTTTATTTCATTTGTATCGTACTAATAAATAATTGGGTTAAATATGTTTTTGTCTTTATAACTATGTCAATTTTTTGTTTTAGTCCCTCTATAAAATTTCTTCAACTTTTAGTCTTTAAAAAATTTTCATCTTCACTTTTGGTCCATCTTTTAAAGTAAAATCATATGTAGAATTCCTATTTTTGAATAAAATTTTCATAAAAATTCATAATATTAAGAATTTCTCCAAAAAAAATTAGAATTTTTTAACAAAACATGAATTTAATATGAATTTTTATATTTTTTAAGGTTAAAAATTCATAATTAATTTGTGTTTTGTTAAAAAATTCTAATATTTTTTGGGAATTTTTTTTAGAATATTTTACATATTTCTGCACAATTTCATTAAAAAATACAAAAATTAAATTAAAAATAGGAACCAAAAGTAGTGATTCAAAATTTTATAGGGACTAAAAGTTGAAGAAATTTTTTAGAGGGATTAAACGAAAAGTTGGTATACTTATAGGGATCAAAAACATATTTAACCCTAAATAATAAGTGGTCCAAGTTTTAAGTTTTTTTTTCGTAAAAATAATTAGACAATTCTTTATTAGACAATTTTTTTTTCTTTAGGTGGTTAGAATGGAAATAAAAGGATTATGAGGAATAAAATGACTTTTTTTTTATAAAGTAGCATTTTTTTAATAACATATATCACCAAAAAAAAATCGAAAAAACAAATTGTTAGATGGGCGGGTCAGTCCGCTTCTTGGCAGGGTGGAGTGTGTGTTTCAGTCCACCACCTCAAGTTGGTCCGTCCCCCTCCGCACCATATTTTTGATAGACTAATATTGGACTGAACTTAAACAAAATAGACTGACCTGCGCATTGTCATCTCTAAGGGTATGTTTGGTTCCATGGAAAGATTAAGGAAAGAAAGGATAGAGAAAGAAAATGAATGGACACAGTAACTTTCCATCCTTTGGTTGCACTTAAAAAAGAAGAGGAAAGAAAGTTTTGGGGTGGGACCCACACTCAAAACCTTTCCGCGCATCCATGGACGGAAACTTGAGAAAGGCACCAACTTCATGAGAAAAAGTCCAAAATAGCCTTGTTGTAATATATTATTAACATTATGCTATTTTTTTGTACAAGCATATTAGGCACTTATGATTCACCGAAAAAAAAATCCCAAGCACTTATGATTTTGACACATACTATCAGCGTAAGAAAATACTTAAAAATTGTTATATCTAAATTCAAAATATATTTAAATGTGTAATTTAAAATGACATGTAGCTAAAAAATTTCAAGGGTGTAATTGTCCTTTTATAAATATACACATCATTCTTTCCTTTCACTTTGTATTCACTTTCTCTTATACCAAACAACTAAAATAATCTTCTCACTTTCTACTATCATTCTTTCCTTATACTTTCAGTCCTTTCACTTTCTTTCCTTAAACTTTCTTCGACAAACCAAACATACCCTAAAGGTAGTATTCTGATTTCTAACACCGGTCTATGATTATTAGATTTAAATGAGATGACTTACAAACCTCAATAGATTCATTTTAGAAATTTTGATGTGATTTGCACAAACACAACAAATATACTTTTTAATATTAGTTTATGAAAAACAAAATGTTTTGTACTCTTGCACTTATGCTTAGAGAATATAGTGATGATGTGGTGTAAGAAGTTGGATGAGAAATGGCACATGCATATGCAAATTTTGTGTTTTTGACGTGTATGTACCATCTATTTATCGAGCAAGACACGCTAAGACATAAGTGAAAAGTAACGTTTCACCACCAATCATATACATAAGTGATCATATTCTCTTATTTGAGCAAAAGTGATCATATTCTCAGATCAAAGAGTTGTGTTTATTCTCTTACAACATGTATTAATGGTTATGAAACAAACACATTTTAATCAAATTCATGAAGAGATACAAGATCGAAACCCATATATCCGTTTGTTTATATTTCCTTTCAATGGATGCCATATATCTTATTCAAATATCTTGCTATTGTTTTTTATTTATTTAACACTGTTTCTTTCAATTAATTTAGTAGATTCATGTTTGTTAAGGTATGAAATGAGTTTCACTCTTTAGTATATAAATTAATTCAATAGATTCATGTTTGTTGAGGTACAAAATGAGTTTACTCTTTAGTATAAGGATAGATAGAATCGTCAATTTAATTAGAGATATCCAATGATCCCTAAGTCTCACATGACCATAGTAGTATTGTTGTGGAGAATTGGAATAGGCAAATTGCTTTTTGATTAAGACCATCTCATATGATGTGTTAGTTATGTTAAATTGTGATGATACGATGAATTGTTAATATATGTGTTGATTGTTCTATGATGAGTAATTGTTGATGATTATGTGATGTAGATAATTGTTGATGGTCATAGATGATTTGGTATGATTAAGATGAGATTATGCTAAATTTATGATAGTTCTTCATTATACACTATTTTTACAGTCATTTATAACTAGTCGCTAGTTTTCTAATTTTTTATGGAGTCAAGTTAAATAAATCGAAGTTTTTAAGTTCTTAGTTAATTCTTCCCAACTACCGGACAAAATCTAGTAGTGTGGTGTTTTTTATTTAGTTTTCAGAATGACAAGTTGATTATGAATAGCGTATTTGCACTTTAAAGTTATAGAGAAATTACTATGTTGAGTTTTAACTTAAAATTGATGTTGAAGTGAAAAATCACGACACATGAGTATGAGATTGTGACATGATTTTGGGTGTTTCGAAGAAATTGTCACCAAAAAAAAAAACGTGGCACGATGCAGAGGATAAGTTCTAATACTATATTGTACTATTACCAACTCCATTGTAGCAGATGGATTTGCAACGTGGAACGATGCCTCGAGGTCTGAAACACTATTTAAGCATTCTTTGACCCATTTGTTGAGCAAGCTTGGTGAAACTCACATAAACCAAAGGAGGGAACTTTTAGGTATTTAGATGTTAAAGGTTGAAAGTCTTTGGGTGAGGTTCAAAGCTTCAAGATGTGAATCTTGGACAACCATAAGAGGAGGCTATTGGGAGAGAGTTGGTGCCTTTTGGGGAGAGATTCACGGGGTTGAAAAATACATCAAAGGAGAGTCTTTGTGAGAAACTTGGGTGAGTCTTGGAAAATCAAAAGAGAATATCCTTAGGTAATCAAAGGCTAAGAGGTTGATTCTCTTTTTAGGGTTAGATTCTAGATTTGGGAAATGTAACACTCTACTTCTATTAAAGCGATAAATCACGCGAATATAATAAATATTCAAGAAATAGACGTCACGTCTTCGCATAATTCACATATGACATGCATAAAAATTTCAACAATAACAACATCACAACGGAAATATAGCATACACCTCAAGTAGCCATGTCATCAACTCATAAATACATCCAAATAAAATAATATATAAATCCCGACACATGGGCAAAGTCTCAACAACGTAAAAGACAAATTCTAGATCAGAGCCTATCTAAGACTCTATCAACTGAAAGAAAACGGAGGAAGCTCCCGCTATCCTCAAGCAACTCACCAAGCAAGCAAATCAACAAATCATGCATGTCGTCTACCCATTCATACAAATAGGTAGGCGGTCCACCACAAACCACTGGGGGTTAGCTTCACATCAAACATAATCAGAATGCATAAACAGGAATAATCTATCATCATAATATTTCATGGTTCATAAACACCGACATATGTACACCTTTAAATATTCACCAAATTGTCACCAACAATTTTCAACAAGTATATGATTCATCGACCACAAATAATCACCAAGCACACAACAACACCAAACACGTAATTCACACCAAATACATAAACAATTATGACTCATTCTAAACATGCAATGTGCCTAGACCGACTCTAGACACGTGTAGTACCAAATCAACTGCGAGGTCGTCACCCCTGATGCCAACTGAACATC
The DNA here is from genome assembly GCA_958299785.1 of Medicago lupulina. Taxonomy (NCBI): domain Eukaryota; kingdom Viridiplantae; phylum Streptophyta; class Magnoliopsida; order Fabales; family Fabaceae; genus Medicago; species Medicago lupulina. The sequence goes on from OY283139.1 coordinate 78,572,972, forward strand.
ATAAACAAACCGAATAATTGAATACAAAGTATTCGTCACCAACATGGATATGAAATCCGACATTAACAGTGTGTGGACCTATGACTCAACAACAACAATGCATATTTTCATACAACTTCAACAATCCACACCAACATATTTTAATACATGCTTACACCAACAACTCAACACCAATATCATGTAAGAAAATTCACCAACAACATATATGCACATAACATATATACACACCAACAACATCACCATAGCAATTCAACAACTTCATATAATTCCCACAATTTAAGTAAAGGAGAAAATACACCACATCATGATAAACATCATATTCAACACTCATCAATCATTCATACATCTTTATTTATTCATAACAAACTATTTATAAAAGATTTTCAAGGTAATCGAACTCAAAGATTATATACAACCAAGTTCGTCTCATATCTCATAACTCTAAAGCAACTAAAACAATTGAACCAAAAACCAAGCAAACAACTCAATTGTCTCAACTACGTATACACATTATTCACATATGAGTGTAGGTGTGCATACAAGTGCGTTTCATCGGCCCAATAAGACGAAATCACGAAGACCACAAAGTTCGTCTCACTTTAGCATTTTGCAAAACCAAAACTTTTTCCAAAAGCAAATCAAGTTTGATTCAACAAGGCATAGATTAGATACTCTTAAACACTTTAAATAAACTCCTACTACTCAAGTTTTGAAGTTTGGAAACAAACCATAAGTTTTGGGTTGACTTGAAAATAGTTATGCTAAGTTTTCTTAAAATTTCCCCAAGACCCACTTGGAGTGTTTTCATCATAACTCAAAATTCACAAAAGACTTTCCAATCAAACCAAAGCCATTGAAAAGCTAATAAAATTGTCTAAAACTTTCATGTTTATGTCAAAGGCCAATTCAAAACAAAAATGGGTGAAAAAGCACGAAAAACGCAAAAATCGAAGTCTTGTCAGCACGCACGGCCCGTGCCAAAACACACACGGCCGTGCCAAAGAAAACAGAGTGTAGGCACGACCCGTGCCTATATACACACGGCCGTGCTCGTCTGACAGCACAAATTTTCCGTTTTTCCGTTTTCACCATTTCGCGCGTAAAAATCAAACCGTTAATCGGATTTCGGTCTCATTTTCGCCTACACGCTCCTGACACTTAATTACTAACGTTTTAATAAAACGTTAGTAATTAATTGTTTTATTAATATTTTTTATTTCATCTGTATTTGAGTCTATCTCTAACTCTTTTATCTTAACTCAAATCAATTGACTTACTTAATCATAAAGTTGTCTAATTTTATGGCTAACCATTCAAACTAGTATATCTAGTATTGCAACACGTCGTGCTTGAAATGCAAGGACGTCTATTTTTAGACTAAAGAAAATTGGTCGGAATTTGTTGGGTTCACCCTTTCAAAATATAAACAAAATTTATTTTTTAGGTTCATTCATTTAATAATATATGTAATCTATATTATGAACCACATACATTATTAAATGAATGAACCTAAAAAATAAATTTTAGGTATATTTTGAAACGGAGGAAGTATGTTATAAGTATGTTATAAGGATATTTTTTAGAGAAAACAGATGTTGCACTTGAAAGTTGGGAAATTGGAAATTCAATTTTGAAAACTTGAAGTTGGAGCTTCAATCCACAATCTTTTATAAGTTGGAGCTGAAATTCACAATTTTATGTGGACGTGTATGATAAAAGTGAAATTACAAAATAAGATAAGGAGTTAAATTGGATATTTCTAAGATTTAAAATTCTTCTGCCTCTGAATATAAGATTCTTTTTTGCCTTTTTTTCTCATGTAACCAAAAAAAAATATAAGATTCTTTTGAATTTTTTTGGTTAACCATTTTATAAAACATATTTCAAATATATCCTATTATTGGTTTTTTTTTTTTTTTTTTTACCAATTCAAGATACTGCTATTTATGCTATAGCTCTATTTATGCTATGTTTATTTTTAGCATATGTAATTAATATGCTAGGAAAACATTAACCAACTATTTCTCCTAAAGAAAAAAAGATATTTTTTGTAAAAAACATATAAAATAATAAATTAGCCTAAATTGACAACAAAATTTATATGATTCTTGTATTTTTTTCAAGGTCATATATTTAGAGATGTAAATAATATTATAATTTAGCCTAAATTTAAACTAAAATTATAAAATATTTTGTTGCATATATGAACTAACTTAACACTACTAGCTCTATCCTACCATAACCCCTCATGATACCTTCCTCCTTAATTACCAGTTCCTTTCACCTTGAATTTCCTTTTTCAATTCATTCCCCTTCGATCATGTCCATCACCATCTCTACCCTTATGTTTAGCATCTTGAGCTGCCATCCAAGCTCCATCTATGCTGTCCTTAGCAGTGTCCCTTACCATGTCTCCTTCTTCTTCTGCTTTTATTGGACCCTCTCTTGCTGGATCCCTAGTCATAGCCCTATCTTCTTCTTTGCCTTTGTATATACCCTCCATTGTCATCCTATCATCACTATTTGCTTCTGCCACCGCATTACTACCCTACAACATTTTTCAATTAATTATGTTGACCATCATATTTATAATTAACATTTGATTAAATTAACATAATTTGATCCATCTATACTTATAAATTTATTTTCATGACAATGAACTTAAACTACCAAAATATAAAAAAAAGATAAAGGTGAATCAACCATAAACTACCAAAATATTAAAAAAAAAAAAAAAAAGGGACAACCATATATACTTAGCTTAAAAATAAATTCAGCTTAATAAGATGTTTTACATTTAATGTGTCAAAATTAAACTTTATATTAATTATTTTTGTAAATACAATAGTTCATTGATGAAATTAAGAAAATTAAAGTTTATAATTGTTTGAAATTTTTAATATTGATATTATGTTTTGAGTTGAATTTATTGATTCTATAGTTAAAGGTATTTTCATGAAAATGTTATTATTAATGATTTTTTTTTTTATAGACAACAACAAAAATTCACAAAAATGTTTTATATTAATGACCAATTCTATGGTGTATAAGTGAGATAAATCTTGTATCATGAGCTAGTTTGCATCATTTAATTAATTAATAAATTAAATTAAATAAAACATGATAAGACTTTTTAATTCAGTGATAAATAAAAACAGTTATGCATGGTGCAAACCCTTTTACTTTTTTTGAAGGAATGGTACAAGACCATTTTATCTGTGCATGTTAGTCAAAACCAAAATTAATACTATCATACTTTTTCTGGTGGATAAAAAATGTAGAGATTAAAAAAGATGTATGTAAGTTATAATTGTCAAAATTTCCAGAAATGGAAGAGAAGGATATATACTTCAGCACGTTCATAAGCAGTGGACAAGGAAGCTGTAGAATGGCGATAAAAAGACATTGATTTGGTGACCATGTTGATTGTTTTCTTAGTTAGCATCATGGCAAATTTGTAACCTTAAAACTACACCTCGTATTCTTTAACCACTTTTGGTATGCTCACTGTTATGATATGCTAGTAGGCTGATATTTATTGATTGATATTTATGGAAGAAGTAAACGGTGAAAGCAACATTGTCTTTCAGGTTTGGACGACACGTTAAAAGGGTCCAGTTTGACACGTTTCGGATACGTGTTGCTGAGTAAGAACAGATTTGAACTGAGTTGAAGACATGAAATTGTTTTTGTTTTTTGGAAGGAGACATGGAAATTGTTATTAAGTGTTAATTCACTTCGATAATTTGGTTATTTTTTTATACACTCAAATTTAATTATTGTTCCGTTTCAAACTTAGAGTACGCCACCCAAGAGCGTTTAGATGAGATGAAACGGGTCTCTTCTAGCTTAACTAAGGTCCTGGGTTCGAATTCAGCCTTGGACATGCAGCAGCGTTAAAACTCTTGGGGAGAGTCTGCCGTCCATTTGGGTCCCACAATGTTCAAGAGATTAGTCTCCGCAGTTGCGTGCGGAGGATATCTGATTTACACACAAAAAAAAAAAACATGGAGTATGCTACATTGCGTTCTGAACTATTGTCTGTTTTAAATACAAGTTCAATTTTGTCTTTTTTAAAAGACGTCTCGTTGATTTGAAGAGTGTGAGTGTTGTATATAAATTACCCTTAACTTTGACTTTTAAGTGATGGAGAATTTTAAGGTGTACATCAACAATTGCCCCCCAATTGAGGTTAAGGGAGGGTTTCTAGACTCGATCTCTTGTGAAGTTGCCAATGTTCCGTTTCACTCTCAAGTATATCACACTGCATTCTGAGGTCTTCCCCATTTTGAGTGCCCTTCACAGTTTTGTTCTTCATAAAAGATGCCTAGTTGATTTAAGAAATATGAGTATTGTATATAAAATATCTTTGGAGTCAATTTGTTTATGATAAAACGAATTGTCGACACTACTCTTTCATATATACCTTTATGTTGCAATCAATAGCGTAAAATCGGGCCAGCATATTGTATTATGATGTGTAAGAATAATAGAAAAAACACGAATATGCATTTTGTTCTGTTACTAGGACATTTTGTATTTTATAAACTGAAATATGTTTAATGTAGTTCCACATTTAAAATCCAATATCCCCTCAAAACCACACACGAGAAAGACACTGAGATACAACAAAGGGAGTGGGTACGTAACTACCTGGTTTAAATTATATGTTTTGAATTACATATTTCAAAATCCCTAAAATCAACTTCAGATTATATAATCTTCACGAGGTCAAGTTGTTCGTGAGAGACTTGGAGGTGGGAAAAGAAAACCAATCTCCCACAAAAAAGGTATGTGCCTCTTTTGGACTAGTACCAAACAGAAAACAACAAAGTTCAATCACCAAAAAAGCATTGCGTGAAGAAAATTGCTCTTTAGACTTCGTTATTTACTCTTAAACACCCCAAAATAACCATATTATTTCCACCGACAGTTAACCACCGTTTGTTGGTAAGCGGTAGTTAACTGTTTTTTTTTAATTCAAACCTGCATATATAAAAGAAAGAAAAATACAGACATTGCATAATTTATGTAGGGGCAGGGGTTCGAACCTCTGACACTCCACTTCTCCATATTTAAAACGTGTGAGTTCCAACCACTAGGCTACTTGACAACAACAAAAAAAGGTCCCGTAAGTGTAGCTCAGTTGGTAGCTACCAGGGGTCATTTATTCAGTGATCGGAGTTCGAACCCCGGATTCCCCACTTCTCCATACATAGTGTTTGTGAATCTAGCCACCAGACTACTTGATTAAAAATAATAATAAATAGTCCTATAATAGTTAAGCGTTGTAGGAACCAACAACCGAATTTATAAATTATGCTAAAATATGGTTTTGGTCCCTGTAAATATGTCTCGTTTTGGTTTTAGTCCTTGTAAAAAAAATTGTTGGTTTTAGCCCCTGCAAAATATTTTGTTTTTGAAAAGAGTCCCTGACTCTTTTCAAAAACAAAATATTTTGCAGGGACCTTTTATAAAATCAAAAGATTTTGCTAGGCATGGCAATGGGGCAGAGTGGGGACGGGTTTTACCTTCCCCGTCCCCATATCCGATTCTCATATACTTACCCATTACCCTAACCATACCCAACGGGGATGAGAAATTGAATCACATCCCCGTCCCCGACGGGTTTGGTATCCCCGCCCCATCCCCGTCCCCGAATTAAATAATTTTTTTAATAAAAAATAGAAGTTTCTTGCATCTCCAAGAGCAACGTTGTAATACATTATCCAACAATACGCTCACTTTAACATTTATTAGACATAATGATTTAGTTGATCCTTTAAATATCAATGGTAGTTTTTATTAACATGACAATTATCAAACAAAATAACATGACATATCAACATAAAGTAATTTTTCACATTTGAGATGGGTTTAGGTATGGGTTCGGGGTGGGTACCTATATACCTGTTACTTGTCACATACCCGTGTTTTGAAATTGGGGAAAACCCATACCCAAACCCAGTCAAAACCCGTCAAATTGGGTTTGGTTCGGGCAGGTAACCACGATATGGGTTTTGTTGCCATGCCTAGATTTTGCAGGGACTATTTTTCTAATAAATGAGTCCAGTCATCATGTGTCACGTGTGTAAATCATCACAAAAGTGGGACCAGCGACCAAAACCAAAACGAGACATATTTGCAGGAACCAAAAGCAATTTTTTTTATAGGGACTAAAACCAAAATGAGGCATATTTGCAGGGACCAAAACCATATTTTAGCCTATAAATTAAATATCACCGTTTACTTCATAAATAGTTTTTTTTTTTTTTTACAATTACTTCATAAATAGTGTTGTTACGTGGAGCTTTATGTATAAATTAATGAAAGACTTAAAAGTCTTTAATTTTGATCAATTGTATCACCTTTAATTTTATTATCACATGTTGCTTGCTCAAAGTATATAGATTATTCTTAACAATATCATTGTATTTATTCATTTGTTGTACTTCTTAACAATATATTTTAACATTCATCTCTGTGTCTAAATTTCTTGCACAACCCATGACTTTTTTTAAGAGGAGAATAAGGATGGAGGAATTCATCTACAGAAGAAAACTAGCCCCCTTTGTGTGCTCTTTGGTGGTTAACATTGTCTCTTGAATTAGAGGGGGAGGTTGACAATATAATACTCCGTTACTTTAAACTTAATTTGTCGTTTTTTTTTTAATGAATCACGTGTTTAGTTCTTGAAATCTTGTAGATTAAACAATTTAGACCTTAACAAAATTTAATTCAAAATCTTCTAGCATAGTTGTCTTTCTAGAACAATTTTATAGACCGGTTGACTAAGTCAGAGGACTAATATGATCAAATTTTTATAAAATAAAAATTGGACTATTTAAAACTTTTGTTAATTTAAAAAAAATGGATTTGATCAAATATGCATTTGTTAATGTAAATATACATTCACATTGTAAATCAATCATAAATTGTCTCGTTATAACAAATAGTTAACTCAAATAGTAAATCAAACTTAAAATTTTTGTGATTGTTTGATTCGTTGAAATGTAATATATTTCATTTTATGTTAACATCACGTTAAAATTAAATTTAAAATGTTAAAAGAGATTGATCCAATTGATAAAAGTTGGTTTATACTTCGTAAATGGTAAGTATGTTTGTTCAACTTTCGTTGTCAACGTAAGTACTTCGTTAGTAGATAATATACATGTATCTATATCAACATTTTTATGTCTTGAGATTTGTCACGACTTTGATGAACTCATGCGACATAGTTTTTGACCTCCACCGTTTGATATCAAAACAACAATCAAGATCGTTTTAATCTTGTTTTGTTATCATGTAATTTGGACCATCGGATTCCATATTAATGACCATTTTGCATCTGCTTTTAACCGCATAATTTTTTTACTGCAGTAAATCCCGGTTCCTTTTCCATACACCATTTTTCCTCCATCCTGCATCATTGGGTTCATTCTCCATTATTTTCTTCCATACCCCTCTATTTTCAAAGTGACATCAAGCCAAAGGAGGAAATTTCCAGATTCCGTAGCATCATCATTCAATGCAGCTGAAAAATAATAATTTCAAACGCGTTATACTTTCCTAGATAATGACTTCACCACCAATATCATTTATTATTTGTTTCTGCCTAAAGTACATGTTAGTAAAATACACTATACGTGAAAAAAAGATATTAGTTGGATATGTTTATTACCACACAATTTGTACTTGCTAGAGCATTAGGTGAGTTCACGTCAAGTTGTCATAGAAACATGAAGAAAAACCTCAACTACCCCAAAAGTCTTAATCATATATTTAAATGTGTTGTATTGCAACTTGTTGTTTCATGGGATTTAGAATTGAAAAGTTGCACTTATATCAGCTAAGATATCTTTAACTAGTGTCCACACATTCTCCCGCCTTTTTATTTTTTAAATTAGTATATGGGACTAGTGCTTTTGCATTGATGCAACAAAAAAAAATAATGGATTTATTTTATAAAGAAAATTAAGGAAGGGAAATAATTGTCGGTATCGATGACAATTATTGATAAAAGAATAGGAAATATGATATGATATATTAGTGACATGGCGAGAAGAGAGATATAGCGAAAACAAATAATATGTTATATAAATGTACGTAAATCAAAGATGTACAAATATTATTGTGGTATGATAAACTCTAGACATACTTATTTGAAGAGAAAGTTACGCACTCTTGTATGATTTTTCTTAAAAAAAAAAAAAAAAAAGCACCTCTATTATTACATGTTAGAGGGGATTTTTTTTTTTTTTAGGGAAAAAATAAATTATGGTTACATAAGGGTTAGTGTGTAAATGAAAATAAGTCAAAATCATTTTTATATAGAAAAATGAGCACATATAGTTTTTTAAATGATGAATGTTAGTTGCTTGTTATTTTGTTTGTGGGTGTATGGTGTATATGTGAAGATATATAATTTTCTCATTGAATTTCAAGGTTACATTTCAACCAAAAAAATTCCTTCCATTAATTCATTCCCATATGAAAGCCACTTTAGGTGTTGGTGTTCCGCAGCCAGGTTTTGTTTGGCAATTAAAGTAATTGATCAATTCCTAAGTGCTTATTCCACTCATCTTACACTTGACAATGATGCCCCGCGTTTTAAGAATTTCCTGATCAATTATCTCCATTAAACCACTAAGAATTATTCAATTTTGGATTTTGTCCGGTCACAATCTCGTGAAGGCATACAATCAGCCTTGTTGATTATCGTTCAATCAAGATTAAATGGTTCATATTTTAATATAAATTTAGATTTTTTTTAAATCTAAATACAAGTTTAAAATCTAGATGTATATCTTGATCTAACATCATCGATGTGACAAATTGTAATTGCACAATTAAAATGAAAAATTGTTATAAAAGAAAGTGGTTAATGTATCATTTTCCTCCCTCTACAAATTCTTTGACTGACTATTTTGAAATCTAACAAATGGTTTTCAACCCTCACTTTCCATAGAAAAAAATAGCATAGGTTTATTCCCTAATTTAGTCTCTGAATATATTGTTCTTTTAGATAGTCTTTGGTTGAAATGAAAGATGGTAGTAATACACTTCTCATAGGAAGAAAGATTCTAGTGTCAACATTATCATGCAGCAGATTTTTTGAAGTCAAACAAGGCAGCCGTAGAGAAGAAAGAAGGACGACATAAATACTACATAACATCCTTAATCCACAAGAGGCATAAAAAGGAACCACTTAGATTAATCGAGCAATATCCATGTTCGTTCGTAAGATGTGAGCTCAGTGATAAAATTTGAATTTACAATCTTAAAGAGACTTCAAATATAGTGCATGTTTATTTTCAAAGCACATATTGTACGCTCGGCGATTTCGAATCTATCACATTGAGCTTCAATTTGAATGCACAATAGATACCTTTGCCGTAAAAACAAACTCGATAATAAATTTGGACATTATTAAAGGGAAAATGTATTACTTGGTATGAACACGTGTTACGCAAATCCGAGATTGAAATATATATTGATCCCACTAAATTTATACGAGACTCATATGATTTAGTGAAAAATGGTGTTAGTAATATTCCTCTAACAGAAAATAGAAGTGTCAAATTATGTCATGTGTCATTAAGTTAGAAGATATATTTAAGATAGATAAATAGAAAAGGAATACTCCATGCATGCTTTTTAGATGCAAGCACAATCCACAAATTTCAGCCACATCTTATGGATCTTACTAACAATCAAGAATGGAGACAAAAGAAATCCAAAACTGAGTGATTAATAAAAGTCTTAGACAAGACAAAGAAATCAGCCTGAAGAATAAAGACAAATACAAATCTGTATGGATTAGAAATCATTTTACTCACCATGCATCACATGCACATCAAAGCAAGTGCATGGCACAGTAGAAGACTCATACTACAACAGAACATTAAATCACATATATAATGAGCCTTCAAGTCATAGACAGCAAAAGATTACATTTTTATATTGCTTTTGCAAGATTTCATTACAAAAAAATTATTGTTTTATACATGTTACAGCAACTATCAGTATAATGTAGTAAAGGACTTGTATAAAGGACAAAATAAGAGAGTGTAGCCATAACAATAACAAGAACATTCACGAGGATTTTGATAACTCGACTGGTTTGAGTTAAGGGTTAAAAGAGCTACTAATAATATAAGTAATATACTAACATTTGCCTATCCAAAACAAAAATAACAAGAAAATTCCATTCCACCTTCATATAACAAACTTGCTTTACAACTGTAATGTTATTTGTCAATGATACACCAACCAAAGCAAGAACTAAGATCATTGTTGAAAGCCATCAACTCTTACACTATCAAGCCATGAAACAACTATTTCAATAGAAGGTCTTTGCCTTGGATCTTGATCAAGACATTTACAAGCAATGGAAAGTACTTCCAATAGTTGTTTCTCCCTTTCCTTTTCCCAAATTGCTTGATCAAAAATTTCCTGCTCCTTATTTTCATATTTCATCTGATAAACCCAAGACACAAGATTCCTGCAGTTTTTCCCCTTGATGACTTCAACCGGCCTTCTACCAGTAAGAAGCTCGAGAAGAACAACGCCAAAACTATAGACATCGCCGCGGAACGTCGCTGTAAGTGTCTGACTATATTCTGGAGGTATATATCCTAAAGTTCCTACCAAGTCTGTTGTGACATGAGTATCGTATGGTGAAAGTAGTCTTGATAGACCAAAATCAGCCAAATGAGCTTCAAACTTATCATTCAAAAGTATGTTGCTAGATTTGATGTCGCGGTGCACAATGTACGGTTCGCAATCCTTATGCAAGTAGGCTAATCCACGAGCCGCGCCTTGTGCAATCTTGAGTCGTACATCCCATTTCAGAGCTGAATTTCCATCCACACACTCGTGAAGCCAATAATCTAAGCTACCGTTCTCCATGTACGAGTAAATTAGTAACCGGTCATTGCCATGCCGACAATAGCCTTTAAGAGAAACAAGGTTCTTGTGTTGAGCTCTTGAGAGGGCTTCGACTTCGGCTTGAAATTCACGTTCCATCTGACCGCAGTCGCCAGAAAGCCTCTTGACAGCCGCTTTCATGCCGTTCGGAAGATACGCCTTGTAAACAAGACCAAAGCCACCACAACCGACAATATTCGCCTGGTTGAAATTGCTTGTTGCTTTTAACAAATCCGAAACTGTGAGATCCTTGCAATCTGAATTCTGAAAAAGCACCAATTTCGAAGCAACAAACCCTTCAGATGATAACCTGCGTGGCCTTCCACTCATCTCCTCATCAAAGCTATCGATTGGCTTATCTTCTTCCCTCTTTGACATTCTTAGCACAATAACTGCAAGCAACAAAGCAAGCGCTATCCCTATGCTGATTGTTATGCCGAGAACATTGCTTCTACTGAATTTTCTGGATGAACGAGAAGACAAATTAGGCCTCATATTGTTAACAGCATTGCAAGGAGTATTATCAATATCAAAATCCCTGCAAAGTCCCGAATTGCCCTCAAAGCTTGAATTAGGGAAGCTTAAAAACTGCCCTCCACTTGGAATCGGTCCATGCAAGTGATTATACGCCACATTGAACTTCGACAAGAATGTGAGGTTGTTAAATGAAGGAGGGATTGTACCAGAGAGATCATTATAAGATAAATCTAATGTTTCCAAATTCTCCATCTCTGAAATAGTGCTAGGAATTGTACCACTGATGTTGTTCCTGCTGAAATCCAACACATGCAGTGCCTTCAGGCTACCAATTTCAGGCCAAATACTTCCATTTAATATGTTATTGCTCAACAAAATTGAGGGAGGGAAACTTGAAGCTTGATTATATTGCAAACCACTAGCACTAGTATTTCTCTTAACAAAGAGTGGAATGAAAGCATACGAAGCAAAATTTGGTCTTCCACAATTCGAGCATGCAAGTCCCTTCAACTCTGTCAAACTTTTCGGTATTTCACCTGAGAGAGAATTGTTTGAGAAATCCAAATAGAACAATTTGTCCATTTGACCGATCCACGAAGGGATACCGCCATTCAAAAAGTTCCAAGACAAATCAAGTACAGCCAATTTCTTGCATTTTAACAGCCAAGACGGAATATGACTTTTCAGACCGCAGTTTCCAAGTGCTAACACCATAAGACTCTCAAATCCTCCAGGTAAATTTTGTGGAATTTCTTCGCCGTGGAAATTCTTAGTGAGGATAAGAGTTGTGAGGTTTTTGCACTTCTGAAGCACAGTAAGTGCACCAGATAAATTATCTAAGCTGTTGTTTGAAAAAGATACAAACAAAAGGGAAGATAATTTGGCATAGCTTTCAGGTATAGAACCATTTAAACCATTCCTAGCAAGGCTTAAAACTTTCAATTCATCACAATAGGACAATGAACTAGGAAGTGGTCCAGTAAAATGATTACTAGCAAGATCAAGTGAACAAAGATTTGACAAACCAGTGAAATTAAGATCAATTGAACCTGACAATGAATTGTTTTTAAGATCAAGCACTTTAAGCTTAGAGCATAAAGCCAAAGTGGAAGGTAATGGTCCAGAAAATGAATTAGCATGTGCTACAAATTGTTCTAACTGCAAAATGTTCCCAAACACATTCGGGATTTCGCCTGAAAAAATGTTTGCAGAAACCACAAGAGATTTTAGGCTAGTAAGCTTACTTAACTCCTTGCTTAACTTGCCAGAAAAATTGTTGGCAGAGAGTGATAATCTCTCCAATGATAACATTGAATACAATGACTCAGGAAAAGGGCCAGAAAATGAATTGGAATCTAAATGTAACCTTTGGAGAGAAACAGTGCAGTTGTTCAAACCTTCAAGATCACCACTAAACTGATTTAAAGATAAATCAAGGGTATGAAGATCCTTTGAAGAATTGCAAATTTGAGAACTGAATCCACCAGAGAATGAATTGTTACTCACATTGAGAGCAAGTAGATGAGGAAATTCACCAAGGTGGAAAACCTTATCAGAAAATGAATTGCTTGAAATATTCAACACTTCAATGGACTTCAAACCAGAAAGTGATTCATTCACACCTCCTGACAACATGTTAAAGCTCAAATCAAGAAACTTCAACATCTTCAACTTTGACAATTCCAAAGGCAATCCACCATGAAGATGATTGAATGAAAGATTGATCACAGTGAGTTGATCTAGTTTTGCTAAAGAGGGTGAAATTGTTCCATTGAGACTCATTTCAGGAAGAATCAACTTGGCCACTCTTGAAACAGCTTCTCCATTATTATCACCACACACAACTCCAATCCAATTGCAGCAAACACTATCATTGGACCATGATTTGATAATTGAACCATTTGTAAGGTTGCCTGCAAACTCCTTCAGAGCTGATAAATCACTAGGATCACATGATTTTGTTCCATTGTCAAGACTCAAAGACAAACCAAAAAAGCAAGACAGGACACAACATTGAAACAGTGACAACCAGAAACATCTGAGTAACACCATTCCTGAAACCAAAACAACAAAGTTTAGCTCAAAAAGAAAGGCTAAGCTCACATAGACACACACACCAAAACAGAACCTACTTTACTGACAAGAACCACAAATGAAGCAACTTTTTTAATCACAACTTGAAGAAAAAACACCAATTTCAAGGCTATGACTTAAATCACCAATCCCAATAACAAAGAGATCTATGAAAACTCCAACTAGTCAATCTGAAAGGAAAATAAGATTAAAAAACTAACCTTGAAGAAAGAGATAGGATACCCCTCTAAACAGAAAAGAAAGTAGAACATGGACCATATGACAACAGCTTGTGAATGAAGCAATCAACAGTAGCCATTAAAAAAAAAAACAAAAAAGTGAGACAACAATCAATACAACACACAAACAAGTAGAAGTAGTGAGATCCCTTATTAGTCCCCACATGAAAGTTTAGAACTATGACTCAAAAAACAAAAACCCATGATACTCAATATAGATAAACTCAACAGTGACCCTTTTAGTTTAACCAGTTCTAGAGATAACCCTTTTGCTTAAAAATCAAATCTTTACTTACTTGAGATGCTAGAAACAAGTAAAGGTTTGAAATTTATGGTGAATAAAGAAAAGGGGTGGTGGACAATTAGACATAAACAGTGACCCTTTGAACCTAACCTCAACAAACCCTCATGAAAATAGATCTGTTTCAGATTTTTCAAAACCAAACCACTTTTTTGTTTTGTAAGCTTTTTTCAAAGACAAAGATAGCAGAAATTTGAAATCAAAGGAAGGTTAATGTAGGAGAGATAAAGAGCACAAGTCTTATCAAAGATGAAGACAAGAAAGGAAAGTTCTTTATCTTTCCTAAGAATCTATAAAATATAGTAAAATAAATTTGGTTAGATTTGAAATGAGGAAAGAGGTGCTGACTTATGTGTGTATGTGATGAATTTTGTATTTAAGAGGTTTTGGATTTTGATCACATCATAGTGGACAAAGAAAGGAAACAGGAAGTTACAACAAAAGTCTAACTAGCTGACTTACAAACACAACAGTTTCTCTCTCTGATTGTCAATGAGGGTCACCTAATCTTTGTCTGTTTCTTTGAAATCTTGTGATGGTGGGGTGGGTGCGGTAAAACTGTAAGAGAGTTTTTTTTTATTACTCCTTCGGTAGTATAATACATTGTTCAGTTGACCATATTACGTATGTCAATATAGTTTTGAGCTTAAATTTATTGAATAATATGTTAAAAAAATTATTAAAATTTGATATTTTAAAAATAGTCATCGAAACGAATCTAACGACATCTTATATAATATTATTTATTTTTGTATATTAGTAGAAAAATATGGGAAAAATAAATTAAGTCAAGATTGCAAATTTTTAAATAAATTGTCTATTGTGGGACGGAGATAGTACTATTAAAAAAAAATAATTGTTTTTGTCATCAAACGAATGGATAAATTAACTTTAATATTTTAAATTTAAATCCGAATAAAAAGATTCATTAAAAAAAATTAATAGAGTTGTTTCTTTGTTGGACTTGAGCACTCTTGTCATCCAAAAAATGTTGGTTTTTGTTTCGTCTTATGCCCCAGTTTTTTTTTTCTTATGCCCCTAGTTTGTTAAGTCACTGAAAATATTTTACAATCAAATATAATATAATTGAAATTGTCAAGTTCAATCTTTTTTTTTTCTTCTTAGCGATCAAATGAACCCATAAAATTTTAAATGATTTTTGGATTCATGAATTTGTTTTAAGTTTTACTTGTAACTAAATAAAAAAATATATACTTAAAGAAAGCAGTTGCCTTTCACTGCCGAAAATGATTAAAAAATCAAAAGACATTTTTAGTTTTTTTTTTTAAAGGAAAAGAACCATTTTTAGTTTTTTTTTTTAATTAAAATACACAATACATATAAAATGAATACAATTATATGAGTTCAATATGTATAGCAATAATTACGTGTAAATAGTCAATTATCCCCTGAAATTGTAAGATTCATCGATTACTCTCCTGAAATTAACAAAACTTTAATTACCTCCTCGAAATTGCACAACGTTAATTAATTTACACCTTCCGTTAAATTTTTCTGTTAGTCAACATCACGTTTTGCAAATACCCCCTGAATTTTGCACTTATGTTCAAAATGCCCCCTAAACTTAAAAATTTATATATTTTTTTCTTATCCTTAAAAATGATTGCATTATCACTGAATTGTGGAACATTATTAGCTAAATTTTGACGGTAAACAACCATATATGTTCCCTGAAACGACAAACATTAACCATGTATTCACATTCTTCTACCACCTTCCAATGTACCAAAGCACAATTGTAGTCTACAATTTAATACTAGAACAACTTTAGGAAGTTGTGATTGTTCTTCTACTTTCTATAATATATTCTTATTCTTGTTATGCAATTTAAACCATCTCAAATTTATTGGATTGTAATAAATGATTCAAATGTTAATTCTAATATTGGATTGTAATATTGTAGAGTTTAAAGTATTAAAGTTAATTGTTAATTTTTTGCCTTTAATATCTTTTGAGTTAAGGATAAGAAAAAAAATCAAGTTCAGAGGACATTTTGCACATAAACGCAAAACTTTAGGATGGTATTTGCAAAACGTGATGTTGACTAACAGAAAAATTTGACGGAGGGGGTAAATTGATTAACATTGTGCAATTTCAAGGGGGATAATTGAAGTTTAGTTAATTCCAGAAGGGTAATTGACGAAACTTACAATTTTGGGAGAATAATTGACTATTTACTCCAATAATTACCTTAGAAATAAATGCATAGCAATAATTATGATATAATAAATTAAATATAGTTTAGGTTATTTAAATTTATTAGATGGACATTGATTTTTCTAAATTTGATCTCGGTAGACCAGAACGGTAAATAATCAATGGAAGTGTTACCGTGAGACCATTTTTTATGTTGTGATAGTAGTTCTCTAGTGTAGTGGAGAAGATTGTTCAATGAGGGAAAAAGAACTTGCAAAATAGGTATGAACTACGACACTCAAGTCAATGAAAAAATGATGAAAGAAAGATGTGCAAAAGTGGTAAAAAAAAAATAGGTTTAAATGCACTTTTCATCCCCTATGTTTTAAAAAGTTGCGATTTTGGCCCCCTTTAAAAAAAATTGACATTTTGACCCCCTAACTTTTGGCCCTCTTTTGATTAGCTGATTTTGATGGAGATTATGACAATTTCTCAGTCTCTGATGGTGTAAACTTGCATGGGGATAGAAGGATGCTGATAAGTGGAATCCAAACTGACATGGTGTAACTTTTGGCCCCCCTAAAGAAGGATCCACTTATCGGTTTGGACTCCACTTATCATGTCAGTTTGGACACCATGCAGGTTTGGACTCCACTTATCAGCATCCTTCTATCCCCATGTCAGTTTACATCATCAGAGACTAAGAAATTGGCATAAAATCAACTAATCAAAATAGGGGCAAAAGTTAGGGGGTCAAAATTGAAGGTGAGAAAAACAAAAGAAGGGGGGTTGAATTGTGTTAGTTTTTTCTTCGTTTTCTCTTAAGCTGAAATGCACAGACCAGAAGCAGTTCAAGAACAGCTTCTGAAGTGATGTTCAGAACTAGGTTGCAGCGGATAAAAACAGAGAGAGAAGGAAGAAAGACACAAAGCAATTATACAGGTTCCTTCCACAAATCGGAAGTAGTCATGTCCCCCTTGCACTTCCAAGGAGAGTTCACTAAAATGTAATATCTGATTACAAATGCTCAAGCACAACTACAAGAGACTTCAAATGCTCAAGCACAACTGCAAAAGACTTCCAATGCTCAAGAACACAATCAAGAGACTTCTATGCTCAAGCACACAAGCAATAAACTTATAATCAAACAGAATTACAAAGAAAAGTGTTTGACACTGAACACTTGATATACAATCAGAGGTGCTCACAATACAAATAAGATAC
Source organism: Medicago lupulina (assembly GCA_958299785.1). Classification (NCBI taxonomy): domain Eukaryota; kingdom Viridiplantae; phylum Streptophyta; class Magnoliopsida; order Fabales; family Fabaceae; genus Medicago; species Medicago lupulina. Next base: position 78,590,375 of record OY283139.1, read on the forward strand.
AGACTCTTTAAGACTCTAGAATTTCTAAGATATGAGCTTTGAAAAGAAATTCTAAGTGAACTTTTGGATGCTAAACAATTTTGACAGAGCTTTGGCGTTTTCAAATTGTTGTTGAGTCTTACATTAGTTCTTCAAGTCTTCACTCCTTTATATAGAGGTGTGAAATGAACGTTGTGAATTGCCAGCACATCCAAAAAGAGTCGTTTGAAGTTTTGATCAATCACCAATGATTCATTGCCTGATATGGTTATTGTCATATGAAGGATCAATTTCAAATGTATTTCATGTATGAAGGAACATTGTTGCAGGCAGAGTTGTTATCCTTGTCTTGTAGCAGAGACAAACTTTGTGTAGTGGAGGTAGTGGTTGTACACTTCGTACAATTGTACTTTGTCAATGCTTAACAAACGAACAAGCATCCAATGCTTTTGAATCCTTTTGAATTAGTCGTTGATCCTCTTTTCCACTCTTTCGCAATATTTAGACGACATTGAATCCATTGAACAACTTTTGAATCTTTAAGTTAGCATCTCCTGATGAACTTTAGCTTCTGGTGATTTTCAGCTTCTGATGAACTTGCTTCTGATGACGTCATCACTTCAAGAGCGCTTTGTCTTCAGAAGCACTTTTGACTTCAGGAGCAGTTCTCTTCAGATGCTTAAAAGCTTCCTTAATGTTTATTTCTTTGCTCTCTTTTGTTCTTCCAGAACCTATTAATGATCTATAAAAAATTCTATGGTCCTGTACACTTGAACAAATATTAGCATATCCAATTGACAATTTTTTAATACCTTGTTATCATCAAAACTTTTAAGGGTAATGTTAAACACATTTTGTTCCAACAAAAATATCCTTTTTTTTAAAGGGGGCCAAAATCGCAACTTTTTGAAACATATGGGGTGAAAAGTGCATTTAAGCCTAAAAAATATGATTGTACCTTGAGTGTACCTTAAGTGTGGCTTAACACTCAAATACTTGATTGGGGACTTTAACACCACTGATAAGTTTGACCGAATACAAACAAATACTTGATTGAAATTAATTTTCAAACAGCTCTTGGTCCAACTTTTCCAACAACTCTTTCTTACGGCCATCGAGATGTTCCTCGGAACTTAGCTTTAGATACATTTTCATTTTCTTAGCATTAGTCATTTCTTTCATCGATTGGTTAGCCTCTTGTTGCACCAAGGCTATCTTGTATAACCGTTCAAGCTCTTTCTCCTTGAATTGTTTGAATTCAACCCACTTGTTGTCCACCACCTTCAAGGCAGCTTCCTTGATTTCTTTTTACCCTTTTTTTTAGCTGCCTCCCTACCCATTGGACGAGCACTATATCCTATAGAGTTTGAGTCACATGCATCACTGTCGTGAGATCTATTAGATTCACTACTTCCTGAGCCAATATTTCCTCCTACTTGACTACCATAACGTGGTTGATCACGGAGAGTGTGCCATTCTGCCATTAAAGTAAATTGAACATTCTTTCCACTTGCGTATAATTCCTACACTTTTGTCAAAATATCATTCTCCTACCAACCGCTTCCTTGCAAACGCTTAACGCCATCATAAACGCCAATCCATTTACCCAATATTCTGTTCATATAATTAAAACGGTTTCGGCATGCAACTCCATCGCGTGGAGGATCGAATGAGCAATGCTCATTACAATACTCAACAATTCTACCCCAATATGTTTCACCTTTCTGGTTTCTTCCGACAACGCTGCTTGTTCCATATTTAATCCACCCACTAATTAGCACCAAATTTTGTTCAGTGTTCCATGTTGGTTGCTGGTTTTTCTTGCGATTAGAAGTTGAATCTTCTGGATTTGGAGTGACTTCGTTAGCACCTGTCATACCACCAAGAGTTATCTGTGTTGAAAATTCGGGAAATTCAACACTCGAAAAATTTTCATTCCCCATTGGCATATAACCATTAAACGGGGGTGTTTGAGATGTATATCCCATCATAGATCTATAATATGGATTAAAGTTTCTAACAAAGGATGACTAGTTGAAATTTGGTGCAAAACCAAAATTAGGTATGTTTTGAGGACGTTAGTTGGAAAATTGATTGAGATTTTGATAATTGTTGGGAATTTGGTAGCTAAATGGATATATAGAAGAATTTTGGGTGTTGAAATGATTATTATTGGGATCCATTTCACTAAAAAAAGATTAAAACTTCAAAATAAAAGCTAATAGAAAGATAATAATAATATTAAGATAGTGAAAAACTTCATTTTTTTTTCCTGGGTCCAAATCAAATGAACCAAGTCTCTATTTATAGACAAAAAAAATCATGAATTTTGGTAAAAAAAATTAAAAAAGATTAATTTGCAATGAAATAATTGAGTTCAAATTAATAAGATGAGATAAATCCAGACAGCCAATCAGGATGCGCCACGTGTGAAACATTATCCTCGCACCTCTTCTCTCTTCGCGTCACTGTTTCACCACTCGCGCCTGTCGATGCGTGCATCTCACGCGCTCGCTTTAACCAACAAACACGCGACGTGTGGCACCCATCCCTGGCAGTTTTCAGAACTCAACATGTTGAATGCTTTCATCTCCTCTTTCCTCTACATCATTTCTCAACCAACTTCAACACTCCATTGCAAGATCCCTAAGTGTTGAATTTGGTTTTAAACACCACCATTGTATGTGGTCTTAGTGATAAAATTTGTAAAAATATGATTATACTAAGTTAATCATAATACATGAAATATCACTAATTGTCTGGATATCTAACATCTAATATGTACATTACATTAGAGGATTATGATTAGGTTTCTTCTCAATAAGTGTCTTAAATTATATTGGCGAAAATAGTGGCGAAAATAAATAATTTTAACACTCATCATGGGCTCATCGCATTGTCTATTCGGACATAAAAAAGTTTACAACGATGCTATTCATCGCGATGAAAATCCTCACGAGTGACTCACGAAATGAGTTTTTTAGTTATAATGGTCCACTGAATAGAAGGCTGAATTAGTGGAATTCAAGTGTTGTTGATGTCATTTTTTTTTTGTATATATATATATCAGGATACATTCGAGAAATTTATGTCGTTGTACATAGCATTTTTCAAAAGTTTATCACTTGGTTTGTCCTTGTTATAATAAACCTTTCTTTGTTATGTAACAAAAAAAAAAAAAAAACTTTCTTTGTTATAATCACGTAAAATAGAAAATATGGTCATATATGATCAAAAACTTTGAACGGCTTTACATATTCAATGTTATGAGGAAAATGAATAGCATCATGAATTGAACAAACTATAATTATAGGTTTCTTTTTCATTTATGTTTAATTATAGGTTTTGTTGCTCTATTTTCACTATTAACAAAACTAATCATCCAATTTTTATCCATTTCTTATATTTTTGGACTCAAAAATAGGGTCAAATGAAATTAGTTTAAAAATTGTTCTATACTATAATCTAATAAATATTAGTATTATTTTTGTTTATATTTATGTCTAAATGCAATAACTAATAATTATTTCCTTAATTAAAATTGTATATATTTATTTTGGTTACAAATTAAAATTGTTGTTTGATTTGATTTGCTTGCTTTATGAGGTGAACTACTCAACCTACTAGTACTGCGGCTGTCTGCGCTTTAATATCACGTGATTACATTCAATCGATTAACAACTCTTTCATCATTTTATATTTAGCCATTGACCACTCCCTCTCATTGTTGTTCCATACCCTCACAGACACACACTCTATTTTCAAAGCTGTGGCCTATGGTTATGGGTAACGACTCATCCATGAATTTTGAACAGTTGGAGAACCTTATATATAAATTGGTACTTAGGATTATTGTGACATGAATTTTTAGTCATTAAACTACTTGAGCAGAAAGGGAAATATAAATCATATATGTTCTTAATAATTGTTGATATTTTAAAAAACAATGAATGATTTGCAATAATTTTATTTTGTTATAATAAGTTATTGTTTTGCGTCATACTAAATAATGCCCCGGACACGAGTTAAAAAAATAAAAAAGGTAAATTTTACATTGAAGACTACATTTTATACATTTTTTAATATTCGATTACACAAATTCCAATAAATTTTTACTATATATGTTTCTTTAACTAATGTTCCGGGGACACGAGGTAACATTTTCCTATTTGTTTTCTATATTTGGAAACATGATGGTGGTTGTGTTGTTACTCTTGTGTCAGATGTGATTATATGTGTGGGTCAAGAGAGAAAGAATTTGTGATATGCGTGGGTTATATGATTAAAATATTAATTATTACTATATTATACTACTATAAAAAAATAATTAAAAACTTAGTGCAGGCACAAGCCTACATGATAAGCTTGTACCTGCATCCGTCCCTGTCTATGGGTCGAATGAAAAGGAAAATACGAAAACAATAAGAGATATCAATAGGATTGCATCGTGTACTATTTAATTATCCATTCTATTTTAAATTAGGTATTTCCTTTGAATTTTTTTATCAAAAAAATGTTAAATTTAAGGCTTATTTATATGTTTTGTTTATGTAAATATAGGTCATTTGTTTGAATTTTGGTCCCTCAACCCATTTAATATGTGTCACATCACTAGCTTGTTAAGTTGTCACGGTTGATTGGATAAGTCAGCCGTTGAATCACCAAAAAATAGGATGGACTGTAGAAAATGTCCCTAAGACCATTTACAATGGTGAAAAACATTCAACAACACTCAACACCCACTTTTTCAATTTCCAACACTCCACATCATTCTCTCTCTTATTCAACACTCATTCAACTTTTAGCATCTTCAATGGTTTTTATTCAACACTCTACCCCACCACTTTTTATTTCATATTCTTATTTAATTTTTTTTTATTACATAAAATTACAATTATCGATTATAATTAAATTAAAATAATTAACACTTAACAATTTATTTTTTTAGTTTTTTTGGAAAAACAAAATTTATTTAAATAATTTATTTTCACAAAAAAATATTAAAACTTCAAAAGAAAAGCTTATAGAAAGATAATAACAAAATTAAGATAGTGAAAAACTTGGTTTTTTTCCGTGTCCAAATCAAATGAACCAAGTCTCTATTTATAGACAAAAAAAAAAAATTTGGTAAAAAAAAAATTTAAAAAAAATAATTTGCAATGAAATAATTGAGTTCAAATTATTAAGATAATAAAAATTTAGGCAGCCAATCAGAAGATTACATGTGTCACCCACGACCATGTCCAAGGGTGTTTAATGGGCATGTTGAAAGCAACATTCAACAAGTAAAATGCTCCAATGGTGATGTTTAATGGTGATGTAGATAAAAGAGAGGTTGAATGATTTCAACATTGTTTAATCTGACGCAGAGGGACACATGGCGGGCTGCGGTTGGCCAGAATTGGCGTGTGCAACACACGCGCAGACAACAACGCGTGAGGCTGCAGAGGGCGGAGGGAGAAAAGAAAATCTGGATAGATAGGGACACGTGTTGAGTTTTGATTGGCTGTCCGGATTCTTATCATTTTAATAATTGGACCTCAATTATTTTGTTGTAAATTAATTTAAAAAAATACCAAAATTCATGATTTTTTTCTTTATAAATAGAGACTTGGTTCATTTGATTTGGACACAAAAAAAAAACCAAGTTTTTCACTATCTTTATCTTTCTATTAACAAACTAAGTGAAGTTTTAACCTTATTTTTAGTGAAATGAATCCCAATAATAACCACTTCAACACCCAAAATTATTCTAATTACTCATTTAACTACGAAAATCCCAACAATTATCAAAATCCAAATTAATTTTTCAACCAACATTCTCAAAACATACCTCAAAACATACCTTATAAAAACAAAAATATATAATTAAATAAGAATAAAAAATAAAAAATGGTGGGGTAGAGTGTTGAATGAAAAACCATTGGAGAGGGTAAAAGTTGAATGAGTGTTGAATAAGAGAGAGAAAATGATGTGGAGTGTTGAGAATTGAAAAAATGGGTGTTCAATGATATTGAAAAAATAACATTGGGGATGGTCTTAGACCAGCTGCAATGGGTGTGTTGAATCTGATACTAAACAAGCAAAACATGCACAATGGTTTGTTGAAGGGTGTTGAAGGGTGTGTTGGAGGAGAGAGATGGTGAACCAATTAAACACAATTGAAACCTGTCTCGGATGCCACGTGGCGACGCGCCATTCGTTACGCCGACAGCAGCGAGTGAGCTGCTGTCCGGATGAGAGAGAATATGCTTTTTGGATAGGCTTGCACACGTGTCATGTTCTGATTGGTCCTCTTGATTCTATCATTTTAATTATTTAAATCAATTATTTCGCTGGAAAATAATTTATTTTAAAAAAAAAAAATACCAAAATTCATGTTTTTTTTTACTATAAATAGAGACTTGATTCATTTGATTTGGACACATAAAAAAAACCAAGTTTTTCACTATCTTTATCCTTTTATTAGCAAACTAAGTGAAGTTTTAACCTTATTTTTAGTGAAATGGATCCCAACAATAACCAAAAAATAAATTAAAATAAATTAGTTTGTTGTATTGCTTAGTTTGTTGTATTGCATTTTAAGTTAAGAAAATCAAAATAAATTATTTAAATAAATTTTGTTTTTACAAAAAACAAAAAATAACATTTGTTAAGTGTTTTTTAATTTAATTATAATCGATAATTATAATTTTATGTAATAAAAAACAAAAATATAAAATTAAATAAGAATAAGAAATAAAATGTGGTGGGGTAGGCTGTTGAAAGAAAAAAACCATTAGAGAGGATAAAAGTTGAATGAGTGTTGAATAAGAGAGAAAAATGATGTGGAGTGTTGGGAATTGAAAAAGTGGGTGTTGAAAGGAAAAACCATTGATGATGGTCTTATCCACAAAGCATTTCTCTCTCCAAGTTCAACAATGTTGAACTCATTCAACTCCTCTCTCCTCCACATCATTTTTCTCTCATTTTCAACACCCTCTTCCAATGGTTCAACATGTTGAACTTGACTTTCAACTATCCCATTGCACTTGGTCTAACATTTAAGGAAAATGGAAAATGACGATATTACCCTTAACGTCATCTAACATCATACTTTCATGTTCTTTTCTCAACATTTTCCCTTACCGCACTCTCAATTATGAAAACAATAACATTGTTCATAAGAGTGTGGCGTCTGCATTTAGCAACAACAAATTCATCTTTTAGCAACAACAAAGGATTATATTTGCAGATTTAGAAATTCTCAAGGGGAGTGTTAGCTAGAGTGGGAAGACTTAATGAATTTCCCAGTTCCCAATTCGTGTTCTTCCTCTTGGTGTTCAATAATCTTAATCCTCAATTTGATTTCCTAAAATTTGAGAAGATTAAATAAGGGTATTCTTGTCAACAAAATATGTTACAAATATATGATTAAAATAACTTAAAGAATTAATATGTTATAAACTTCAAACTTAAAGGACTCATATGTGACCAAAATAACTTAATAACATATTTATTATAAACCTCAAACTTAAAGGACCTGTAATGTAATTTAGCCTATTTTAATTTATAACCCGATAACGTTTTCTTCAGTTTCATTTTACAACCTTTTTGAAGGAATAAGGGAGCTAGAGTTATGATAAATCTTAGCAAGCAAGCTTATAAAAGAGTGGATTTTATTTGTTCATGTAATTTTTTCATTAAAGATAAACCTATTCGAAAAGTGTTGGATACTAAACGTGGATATCTCCCTCATTTGTGATTTATACTTTGGTTTCCAATATTGCAAGAGGATAGAACCAAAACCATTGGTTGTCACCACGAAGTTTTTTATTAAAGATATGGTGACATAAACAAAGAATGATATCATTATGCTATTTTGGTTTATAACTTGATAACTTTTTCTTCCGTTTCATTTGACAACCTTTTTGAAGGGAAAAGGAAGTTAGTTATGATAAATCTTAGCAAGCAAATATAAAAGGGCAGGTATCATACTTGCACATGATGGTACCATCCACAATAGACACATCCATCATTTCTCTTTTCCACACGCTCTTCTCTTTATATATCGTTGACATATCAAAGTAATTAATACACCATATTTTTCCACGGGTACAATATATTAAGTTTTCAATATAACTTTACATTGGTGTTAAGTTTTAGATTATTTATTTATTATTGATTATTGTAAAGTAGTATAAAATTAATATATTCTCTTGCTTTTGCATATGAGGTTAAGTGACTTGGAAGAGATGTCCCTTAAAATGCGCTATTATGAATTTTTGCAGGTTCAAGAGACAGAGTGCATATGGAAATATGATAATGGGGTTTGGCTGTTCAAACAAAGAACTGTATCTCAATTTTATTATATTTTTGTAAAAAGAAGGGGTTAATCTAGAAATAGAATAGAGGAGGTATTGCCAACATGGAATTGAAAACAATATAAATTTTTATGTTGGACTAATATTTCAAAATGTTTAAAACTCAACAATTACATATATCATTTTTTAGTAGGTGTTGATAATTCTCTTCATTTTTACGATCGAAATATTGATTTAATTGATACAGATTTGATTAAAACAACACAAAATAAATATATGACTTGTATTAAGCCGACATCAATTAAGTCGTTGTCTTAGTATTGTTGATCGTCGTTAAAATTTCTGATAATTCTAAAGTTCACGATGGATCACTTGGTTCACCTTAAAACACATCTTAAAACAAAATAAAGAGGAAAGTTAGAAATCTTGATAAACTATGTAATATTTTACCAGCGCCGCCATAACAACAAATCTAATTCGGGCCTATCATGTAACATTTTAGGTTTAGTTTTTTTCTTTTTTTTGGTCTTACATTTTAGGTTTAGTTTTATATAGGACAAATATCATTTGTAGTTTTTAAGTTAGATGTTTATGTTTGTCAGAAGTTAGATTTTTATAATAAATTTTAGGCTTATTTGATTCAATGGTCTCTCAAATAATTTCAGGTTTTCATTTTGGCCCCACAATTAATAAAACGTATCTTTTGGTCCCTCACTTTTTTTTTTTCAAATTACCAAATAAAACCCGACGGTTAAGTTTAACCTCAAATGATGTCTATGGTGGACTAACCTTAAAAGTGGTCCACCATAGACCATATTAATTTTTTTTAGTTTAAACCATTTGATATTTTTTTTAAAAGAGGATCGTTGGATTACACAAGTGTATTCTATCTTACGGTGAGCCAACAACAATTAATTAATTTTGCCTTTCTTCATCTTCTTCCTCACTCTTGTTCTTTATCTTCAACATCTTATTCATCAACACCATCATCATCTTCATCATTTTTCCAGAAAATTCAGAAACATCAACAACAACCCATAGTAAATTTGATTTCAATTAAAAATCTAAATGAAAAACTGAATTGAAGTTTTACAAACGGATTTAATGAAGTAAAAACAAATTCATGAATTGAATTTTACAACCATATTTAACAGCACAATATTCTTAGCAACACCTCCACAACATTATTCACAGGGAAAATCAAATCAAATCTGTCATGAATAGGTTCGATTATGTAACATCACCCAAGAGAAATTATGTAACCTCTCCAACCTGTACCAGAAACGTAAAAACAAAAGGAAGAAAAAGCATAAGATCCGAAAACGTGAAACCCATAACAGAGGAAAAAAAAACGCATAAGATCCGGAAGAAGCAGCTTCGAAGAAGAGGAAAACGGGATAAAACGAGGAAGAAAACGCGATCCAAAACCAAACCCTCCACCGGGGTTTAGGGTTTTGAGATGGAAATTGATTTTCGATTTGAGAGTGGGAGAAGGAGAAGAGAGGAAAAGTTTTGATAGAGAGAGACTGGAGGAGAGATGCTACAGTAACTGGGTTTGTATTTGCTTTCCTCTTGTTCTTGTTGAATCTGTTAACGTGTGCTCCTTGATTTCAAGCTATGGAAGAGTTCATTATATATATATATTTGATTGTTTAAATTTTAAATTATAAATTGGTGTGAATAACAACATATATGATAGAAAAAAATCTGGGTTTTTTTTTTTAATAAAATTGATGAAGATTTATGAAGATTCTATGAAGGTGGAGAAAGAGATAAAGGAAGAAGATGAAAAAAGGATCCAACGGTCTTCTTTCTTAAAAAAAGATGAAAGGGTTAAAATTATAAAAATCAATAAGGTCTACGGTGGACCACTCTTAAGGTTGGTCCATCATAGACATTTGGGGTTAAACTTAACGATCATGATTTATTTGGCAAACTGAGGAAAAAGTGAGGGACTAAAATGTACGTTTTATTAATTGTGGGACCAAAATGAAAACTTGAAATTATTTGAGGGACCATTGAATCAAATAAGTCTAAATTTTATAAATTGGTCTTTTAAGTTATAAAATATCTGCATCGTTATTCTGTTTTAATTAAATTCAGTTAAAAAATGTTTACGTAGACATTTGATGTTAAGTTGGTAGGTCTATATTCATCGTTCTCAAAACTAGGGTTCATAGGTGTATTATTCAGTCTTGATGTAAAACAAAATTGATCGATTATTTGATTTATAACGTTGTTGATAGAATATTTATCTTTAAAATTAGGCTTGAATTCAAAAAATAGAAGAAAATGTGCTTAAGTAATCATGTTTGATGTAATAAGCACTTTTAGACCTACCACCTCAATATAATCAGTCTATAAACACTTTTTAACGAAGTTGACTGAAAGAATAGTTAACAATGTAAATATTTTGTGACTTAAAAGACCAATTTGTAACAACAACAAAAAAGCTTAAAAGACCAACTTGTTGTAAACACCTAACTTAAAGGACCGCATGAAGTATTTGCCCTTTTAAATATAATGATTTGAGTTAAGGATTAAAGGAATTGAATCTCCTCTGTTCAAGCCCAAGCAATTGATGAAAACAATGTTGAACCAAAATGAGTTTTGTACAATGCTCCTGAAGTTTTGATGATAACAAAGTATGAAAAGAACAATTTGATATGATAATGTGTGTTCAATAATGCAGGACCACATAATTAAATTATAATTCTTCAATTAAGAGTGCATTTGAAGTAAGTGAGAAGTTGAAGACTTGAAGAAATGTCAACCAGAAAGTCAACATTCTAACGAGAATTTTCATCAGACTCTAAAGGATGAAGACTCTGAAGGACCTTAGCATCTAAAGACCACGTTAGCAGCTGAAGACTCTGACCAGTTTGTCATCTTCTAGAGAAAGATCACTATCAGACTATATGTAGTACAATTTGTCTTCTTTTGACCACGTGCAGAAACAAACAAAGAAATTTAAGAACAACGAGAATGTAACATACCATTATATTATAATCAAAGGAATCTCTAATGACTACTCAATAACATTAACCATTTGAGGCTACACCTCAATGTCTCTGATCAAGCTTTTCAAGAACTCATTTTATGCGTTGACACTCTTCAGCAATGACTCTCACAAATTCTTCTATATAAGGACCTCAACAATTGAAGAAGCATAAGACAATACTCTTAATTTTACAAGTGCCCTTACTCTATCAAAATCAAATAGCACATAAAACACTTAGATAAATTCTTATAAAATTTTATATCTTAGAATTTCTTAAGTCTAAGAGTTCATCTGAACTTTAATGTATTACATGTTTGCTTGTGTATCAACTGTAAAAATCAATAATCTTTTATTTGATTAAGTTAGATTGTAGAAGTCTCTTTCTTGTGTGATTGTGCAACATAAGTCTCTTTCTAGCGTGATTGAGCAAATGAAGTATCTTGCTTGTGTGCTTGAGCAATTTGTAATCTGTGAGATTATAGTGAAAAATCCCTTAGAAGTGGAAGGGGATTGGACTACTCTCGATTTATGGGAGGAACCAGTATAATTGTTTTGTGTCGTCTACTCTATTTTAATTTCGCTGCACTCAACTCTGTTTCAGACTATGGATAACTTGCGCTCTAAGCTTATGGTTCTATGGAAATCTCTTGGTAAATTGGGAATCACTTCTATTGGGAAGGGATTCTATGAATTCACCTTCTCTTCCTTTGAGGATCTCAGAAGGGTTAGACCTATTGGATCTTGGTATTTGAATTCAGGTATTTTAAAGCTTTTTGCCTGGTCTAAGGAATTCAACCCTAGCATGCAAAATTAGTCTACTGTTCAGGTATGGATTAGAATATTGGGTCTTTACAAGGAATATTGGAGGAAGAGGATTTTGTTTGCTATTGCTAGTGGGGTTGGACCCCTATATGTACTGTTTCTATAACTAGTAAGCCAAGGTTAGATAGAGCATTTGGCAATTCTGCTAGAGTTTTAGTAGACATGAATTTATCTCATGATCTAGTGCACATAATTCTAGTAGAAAGAAAGGGCTATGCATTTTATGTTGACATTGAATATGAAAATCTCCCTGATTTTTGTACACATTGCCAATGCACTAGACATCATGTGGAAATCTGCTAGAGATTGTTGAACAAAGATAAGCAAGTAGCACAGAAAGATCAAAATAAGGAAGCTGATGGTGATGTTAACAACAAAACTCAGAAAGAACAAAGAAAGACTGGCATAGAATGGAGAGTTGTTACCAAAAAACCTGAGATTGTTAATTTGGAAGCCTTTACTTCTAAGAAAAGCAAGGAAGATGTGGAGCTGAAGAATGAGATTAATGATGTAATAGAGAGACACAATGCAACTTTTGCACATAAAGAAACATATGACTTAACAAACAAGTTACAAAGGCAGGAAGCTGCACAACAGTTAAGCAGTGAAATTGAGTTTGTTGAAAACACTTTGAATCATGATGAAACTGAGAGCCCTTTGAAAAGCATTGATAGTGTTCCTTCTAAAGTTGAGATTGCTCCGAAAGACGTTTATTTTCTTAGAGATTCTTGGGCCAATTTAGAGGCTACTGAGGTTCCTCAAGCTAGATTACTTGTAGACTAAGCTAACAACTCATCTTCTGATTTTACTCAGTCACCTACTAATAATTTGAATCAACTGGATGATGATGTTTACCAGTAGGTCATTTAAAAGGGTACCAAGAAGGCTAACAAAGATTCACTACTGGAAATAACAAACCTACACTACCAGATCAAAGTTTGGCTCCAAGTCAGCTTTCAAATGAAGAGTGTGTTTTGGAATTTGAGGGGACTTGCTAACTCCCCAACTATGTTAACTCTTAAAAAGTTGTTGATGATTCACAAACCTGATATCTGCTTTATCTCAGAACCCTGGATGGATATTGCTATTTTTTCAATGAGATGGATAGACAGACTTGGTATGAAATTATTTTGTGTAAATAGTAGAGGAAATTTACTTCCAAACCTTTGGTGTTTTTGTTCCAAAAACATCAACCATGTGTTAATTAACTTAGATGATCATCAAATTACTTTGCAAGTTGATTTGAACGGCAAGATATTTGGTTTGACTGGTGTTTATGCCTCAAACTGTTTTGTGAAAAAAAGGCAACTGTGGGAGAACTTGGAAAATATTCAGAATTCTATTAATCTTCCATGGTGTTGTATGGGTGATTTCAACACTATCCTTGGTGCACATGAACAAAGAAGCAATTATAGACCTTCAAATGTTGCTGTGCAAGATTTTAAAAGCTGGACAAACATAAATAACTTGATTCATATCTACACTAGAAGAGCTGCTTATACTTGGTCCAATGGCAGAAGAGGAAGGCACCACATTCAAAGAAGATTAAATAGAGTTATTGGTAATCAAGATTGGTTCATTGCTTGCAATATGGTAACCTGCAACACTTTAACTAAGCTTAGATCTGACCAGTTCCATTTCAAATTTCAAGTTTAAGCTCATTACAAAAATCTTGGCAGATAGGCTTTCCAGTTTCATGCCAGCTATCATATCAACTCAGCAAAGATGCTTTATTAAGGCAAGAGTATTAAGGATTGTATTTGTTTGACCTCTGAAGCTAACAATATGCTTAACAAGAATATTTATGGTGGTAACTTAGCTATGAAGGTTGACATAGCAAGGACTTTTGATACTATTGATTGGAGTTTTCTTCTCAAGGTTTTGCAATTGGATTAATGCCATTTTGTTATCAACTCATCTATCAGTTTAAATTAATGGTAAGCTCCTTGGTTACTTCAATTGCAGTAAAAGGGGTTATATATGGAGATCCCTTATCTCTTCTCCTTTTTTGCCTTGTAGAGGAAGTTATTTGTAGAAGTTTAACAAAGTTGGTCAGAGAAGGTGAGTTGAAGTTGATGCATGGCACTAGAGAGTTACACATCCCATCTTATATCCTTTATGTTGATGACATGATGATTTTTTGCAAAGGCATCACTTCAAACATCAATGTTCCGAAAAATTATTTTTGGAGTATGCTGAGGCTTATGGCCAATTTGTCAATCCTCATAAATCATCAATCTATGAAGGCTCCATCACTAATCATAGATTGAATCAGATTGAAAATAATCTTGGTTTTACTATTGGTACACTTCCATTTCAATATCTAGGTGTCCTAATTTTCAAAGGCAAGCCAAAATACATATATTTTCAACCCATTGGTGACAATGTCAAATGTAAGCTAGCAGCTTGGAAAGCATCCCTTCTCTCAATGGCTGGTAGAGTTCAATTAGTAAGAAGTGTTGTTCAAAGCATGTTTCTTTATTGTCTTACTATATATTATTGGCCATTCAAATTGCTAAAAGATTTGGAGAAATGGATGAGAAATTTTATCTAGAGTGGTGATATAAATCAAAGAAAACTTGTCAATGTTTCTTGGCACCAAGTGTGTAAACCTCTCAATGAAGGTGGTATTGGCATAAGGAATCTCTACCTCATCAATGAAGCAGGTAATTTGAAGAATTGTTGGGACATAATGCAATATGATCTTCAATGGGCTCAGCTAGTTAGAAGCAGAGTGATTAGAGATAATAAGTCTATCAATCATCATGTTTTTTCATCTATCTAGAGCAGTGCAAAACATAAATATTCAACTTTACAGGAGCAGGTTACCTGGAAAATTGGCAATGATGAATCAATTAGATTTTGGATTGATCCTTGGTGTGGAGAACCTCTAACCTCAGTTTTCAATATTCCAACCTATCTTCACACTCATTTACAAACTAAACTCTTAGTATACATTCATGAGAACAGATTGAGTGTTCCCCAAGTTATTCTAAATACATATTATTCTCTAAATCATATCTGCAACTTACCACTATCCCTAATACATATAAGGATGACAAACTTATATGGAAAGCATCTCATGATGGGAATTTATCTTTTAAGAATGCCTACCTTTTTTATGTCTCTACATCTCAGAATGTCAGATGGGCCAAAGTTATTTGGCACATTGCTACTACCAACTGATGACAATCTTGCTAAAAGAGGATGTCACCTTCCTTCTATTTGCACTCTTTGTGGTTTGCACCAAGAAACTTCAATCCATCTGTTCATTAATTGCTCCTTGATATTTTAATGTTATCTGGTTTTGTAGAAATCAGAAGAGATTTAATGGCAAGGTTATCCCCCTTAGGACTGCTATAAACTTCATCATTTCTGGTGTCTCTCTAACTGGTAAGGTCACTAAACTAGCTGCTAAATCTTGTATTCAAGAGTTTGTCATTCTAAAGCATTTTCATGTGAAAATCAATCCTCTAAAGCCTCACACCATAAAGGAAGTGCTTTGGTCACCTCCAATTTTCAATTGGGTTAAGTGTAACTCTGATGGTGATACAAGTAGTTTGAATGGAAATGCTGCATGTAGAGGGATCTTCAGAGATGTAAATTCTGATTTCCTAGGTGCTTTTGTTGTTAATCTTGGGATAGGTTCAACCTTGAATGCAGAGTTAATAAGGGCAATGGTTGCAATTGAGATAGCTTATATCAACAATTGGCATAATCTTTGGCTAGAAACTGACTCAATGTTAGTTTTCTTAGCCTTTAAGTCATCTAAGATTGTTCCATGGAGTCTTAGGAATAGATGGGATAATTGTATGCATTGGTTATCTATGTTTAGGTTCAATGTCACTCATTTATACATTGAGGGTAATCAATGTGCGGATAAGCTTGCTAATATTGGCATGACTTTGTCTTCTCATTTTTGGTTTACTAGTGTTCCTGCTCAGCTTCAGGCAGATTATGTTAGGAATAAGCTTGGCCTTGCTAACTTTAGATTTTGTTAGATCCTTTGAGGGTTTGGTTTTATGTCCCCCCCTTATCTTATTTTCCTTCGTAATCTTTTGTTTTTTTGGCATATATTATGGGGATGTAGTTTTTCTGGTTGCATCTTTCTTTGGTTAAAAAAAATGTAAGGTTAATATGTTTTTACCCCCTTGTAAAAAAATTATGGAATTTAATTTTTAAAATAAAAAAACAACAAAACTTAGAAAAAAAATCTAAAATTAAAAAAAAGTTTTTTAAATTTTTTTTCTACCAAAAATAAAAATTATGGAATTTAAATTTTAAAATAAAAAAAAATCAATTTTTTTAAATTAAAAAAAAGTTAATATTTTTTTCTACCAAAAATAAAAATTCTAGAATTAAATTTTTAAAATATAAAAAAAAGAAAATTTAGATTTTTCAAAATGTTAATTTCAGATTTTTTTTAAAATAAATCTGAATTTGTTTACGATTTTTAAAAAGTTAATCTTAATTTTTTTTCTATTTTTAAAACTATTTTTCATTTTTTTTATTTTTAAATTAATATAAATGAAAATAAAAAATAAAAACAAAATTAATTATACAGTCAGCGCACCATATCATCCAAAAAGGCTGACTCAGCGTGCCACGTCATCAGGTTTGCACAGTCAGATGGCCTTAGGGTCTAAAACGAAAGAATCTTCAAATTACCGAGTCTATTTCGAAAGAATCTTTAAATTACAGGGTTGAAATCTAAACTTTTTTTACAGGGGGTTAAACCGGAACTCGCCCAAATTACAGGGGGTAAACACATATTAACCCAAAAAAGTATTGCTGACTGTTACCATATATATTAATTTTTTAAGAGGACCATATATATATATATATATATATATAATACAAAGAAAACAATTGTTGACTGCTATATAAATTATATAACTACCCCCTCTAAAAAAATATAAATTATATAATTATATTATATTATTGAAATTTATTACTTTGAAATTATGTTCTGGTCAAAATAATAATTAATACTCTCAAGGGTGCCCTGGATGCATGTTTATAAATAATACCATCTCACAAAACATATTAGTGTAAAAAAATTATATCATAAGAGTTGTACTCCGAATTTAATGGGTGGTGATGTTAAGATCAAAAGATCCACGTCGCTTCCGTGTTGACTCAATCAATGTCTAAAACCACCACCAATAAGCTATCATCGATTTTGTCGGATGAACTAATCAAGAAGATCCTTTAAAGAGTTCCTTTTTGAAATCTCTCATTCGATTTTGTACAAACTCATGGCATGAAACAAGACTCTTGACAGAAGGGGGAGAGAGAGAGAGAGAGAGAGAGAGAGAGAGAGAGAGAGAGAGAGAGAGAGAGAGAGAGAGAGAGAGAGAGAGAGAGAGAGAGAGAGAGATTAGTTTTTGAAATAATGGAAAGAGTTTGAAAAGCTAATTAGTTGGGGGGATAGTGTATCTTATTTATTAATTTTGTTAAGTCTAACCCTAATTTTTTCCCTCCATAATGCTTTTTAGGTTTGTAACAATTCTATCCTAAAATTTTGCCTCTCAAAATGCATCAAATATGTTTTTATTAATAGCAAAAAAAAAAACTAAACCTAAACAAATCCATTCATAAATAGCAAAAAAAAAAAAAAGGCTAAACATATCGATAGACTTCTACATTTTTTTTTTCTTTTCTTCTTATTAATCTTAGTTTTTTTTAACTAATTTTCTTATTTTGTGTTCTACACTTTTTTTTGACAAAGTATTTTGTACAATTATTTAATACTAAAAAAATGCATCGTTCTTATCCTCTTGCCTTTTTTTTATACACTTCTTTGATACTAAAAAAATGCATCTTTCTTTTTTTTGGACAATATTTTGTAGATTTATATGATACCCTAATTTCCATGATAACTTGGCTATATATACCAAACCCTAAACTGTGTTTCTCTAAAAAAAACTTTAACCCGTGGTAAATTTCACACACATCACAAGAATCATATCTATTGATATTTAGAGTTTTGCAAATGGAACGACGTGACCTTACAACTTTCCTCTCATACCACTGCTTAACTGGTAACTTTTTGATCATACACCTGAATTGTCGGCAGCGATACGGTCAAGAGGGGAAATAGTTTTAACAGTTGCTTCGAGTGGTATAGCTGCATTATTAATACCAGGAGGTAGAACCGCACATTCGAGATTTGGCCTTCCCTTTATTATCGATGAATGCTCCACGTGTAATGTCAAACCTAATACCCTGTTGGCTCAGTTGGTAGTCCAAGCAAGATTAGTAATATGGGACGAGGCTCTGATGATGCACAAATTTTACTTTGAAGCACTTGATCATTCTTTCAGAGACGTTATGAAGGAGGTGGACAAGAGAAACAAATATATCCCTTTGTACCTGTAATTCCTAAAAGCACAAGACCAGAAATCGTTCATGTTATTATCAATTCTTCAAAACTATGGAATTATTGTGAGGTTCTTACCTTGACTAAGAACATGAGGCTTTTGTCCGGTGCGTCAGTAGTAGACATGGAGGAAAAAAGACAATTTTCAGAATGGGTTTTAAGTATAGGCAATGGACGAACAGGGGCAGACAATGAAGTGGACAAGACCATTGCTATCCCGTCAGATTTGCTCATAGAAAGCACAGGAGATCCTCTTGCTGCTATTGTTGAAAGCACGTATCCTAACATCTTGGAGAGCATGGGTGACATAGGTTACTTTCAAAATAGAGCTATATTGACAACGAAAAATTCCATAGTCGAGAAGATCAACGACTATATGTTGGACATGGTTCCAGATGAGGAGAAGGTTTATTTGAGTTATGATTCACCTATTCATCGTAACTTAACCGATGATCATATTGACAATGTTCATACACCTGAATTCCTCAACACCATCACTACTTCTGGACTTCCTAATCACAAATTAAGGTTAAAGGTTGGTGTGTCAGTTATGTTGTTGAGAAATATAGATACACGATATGGATTATGCAATGGAACCAGATTGGTTATCAATAGGATGGGAAGATACGTCATTGAGGGGAGGGTCATTTCCGGAAGTAATGTTGGTGAACAGGTTTTTGTATCCAGGTTATCTATATCGCCTTCAGATGTCAGGATTCCCTTTAAGTTTCAACGAAGACAATTCCCTTTGTCTGTATCATTTGCAATGACAATTAACAAAAGTCAAGGATAGTCGCTTAAACATGTTGGTGTATATCTACCAACACCTGTAATTTTTCACAGACAGTCGTATGTTGCTGTTTCAAGAGTTACATCCAGAGAAGGACTAAAGATATTGATCACGGATGAAGATGGTGAAGATACCAATGTGACTTCTAACGTCGTATATGATGAAGTATTTCGCAATCTGCGATGAAACAACATGCCAATTTACTAAAAAATTCATATTCTCTTACCGAATTATTGATAGGATTACCGAATTTTCTTTTATAATATTTTTCAGATTTTATACATTTTATGGAGCGTTTTATTTTGTCTACTCTAGATTATCATCTGTTATTTTTTCACCGTTACCAATTATATATTGCATTTTATTATTCGTATGTCATTTCTTTAGCAATAAAACCGTGCGGGCACGGGTCCAGTTTCTAGTAACTATATATTTTGGGACTCTATTTATTTCTAGGAACTATGTAAATTGATTAATTTTCCTTTGAAATTTTCAGAACAATTAGTTGAGTAGTATGGTATTTATTTTAAAGAATTAGTTGGTAATACTGGGTACCGTGTGTGTATTAATTTTTTCTTTACATTTTGTATATCTTAAATAATGTGCATTTCATTTGAAAATCTAGTTAAATGCAAGGTGACTTTTGTGTTTACAACTTGTAAAATATACATATTTATAAATTAAATGTTTAGTCTTGTTAATAAATACATGTTTTTTTACCATAAAAATAAATAAATAAATGTTGTGACATTTTATAAGTTATTTTATTTAAAGAAAAAATTAGACATCAATTCATCTGGTTTAATTCAGTTTCTTACATAACATTTAATCTGATTTAGTTTAATCTGATTCAGTCATGCGTTCGATCATTGATTCAGTGACCCAACACCTTCACTTGTTCGTTTATCGGTCCAGTTTTTAAAGCTACGATTACAGGTTTGGAATCCAACTTTTTTAACAAGGAGTAAACCAAAATTCGCTAATATTTCGAAGGGGATAAACCCTTATCAACCCTTTTATCAATTTAAGAACTTGCTTCAAAGAAAACGGGTAATATGGTCAAATTTGGATGTTGGCTAAATTTTCTCTTTTACTCTGTTGACATAGTCGTTACCACTTTCCTCTTTTCTTTATTTATCGGAGAAGGTGATTTGACTCAATTTTAACTTGAAATCATGCATCAATATTTTGTTTTCTTTCTCTTTTAGCTAAATTTGTGACTTCCACTTATATCTAGTTTTTCTTTCGTTTTTTTTGTTGTGTTTTTTTTAACAAGTTGTTGTTGTTGCGATTTCATCGTCTTAGGGAAGTGTTGTTTGTTTTGATTTTCCTTCTCGGTGTAATATTTTTTTAGTTCTCATTTTGGCGCGGTGTTCATCTAATTCAAAGTAAAAGAGTAGTTTCGATCTAATGGAGATTCAATACATATATTCTATCAATTTGAATGAATTAATATCATTTTTCAATAAAAAAAATCAATTTATAGAGATTTCACCCGTTTTGAATTTAAAATAAAGATTGTTTTACCACTAGTAAAAAAATCAGTTATTTTTCTCACATTATAAGTCATTTAAACATAAATAATGCATCTCATTTATGTGTTATTTTACGATATCAATGAAGATTTGATTTTTCCCCCCTATTATATCATAATTATTTATTACTCTTTTTCAAGACATTTTTTCAGTTTCTTAAACAATGCCCTTAAGGCACGTTAGCAAGACTCTTTTCACATTATTAATGAAAGATAATTTTGTAAAGTAATTTATAATTTCCGTTTCATGTGAAAATTAACTACTTTTCTTAATTCGTTCATATGTCGTGTAAAGTGACTTATATTGAAACAAAAAGAGTATAAAACAAATCAATCATTTATCAAAGTTCATGGAAGATTTTTTGGTCAACTCTTGTTGTTCATGGAAGATTTAACCAACGTATTAATAATTAATATAGTTTCATTCAAAATCTCCCCCTTTTTAGTCGAATTTGTCTCCGTGAATATAACTCAGTTGACAGAAATATTTTAATATGCAGTTTTTTTTTGTCAAATAGCTTAGTGGATATAAATTGACATCTTAAAGTGAATAGGTGGAATGTTCGAGGTGTGAACCTCAACTCATGCATATATAATACAAGGTTCCTACGAACTGAGTTAAACTCATGGAGGTAATTTTAGATCAATTTAATTATAAGTAGATGTGAAGTCTGCTTAGATCAATGTTAAAGATTACATCTTCAATGGTCAATGGCAGCTTCCTCTTCAACTAATTCAAATGTATCCTGCAGTCTCTCAACTTATTCAACAAGTTTCATTCCCTAGATTTTCTCAAAAGGATCAGATGATGTGGAAGCATTCCTCTACTGGTGACTTGCTACTGAAGGAAGCCTATGAATTAAAAAATCAACAATTCCAAGACTTACGCTGGGCTAGTTCTATATGGAGCAAAGATATCCCCCATCAAGATCTCTCGTTGTTTTGAGGTTTATGCATAACAAAGTTTCCACCGATGACAACTTAATGCTTAGAGGGTGCAATATTCCTTCAATGTGCATTATCTACCTGAGCTGTTCAGAAACTTCTTTTCACCTCTTTTGTGAATGTCAAATTGCTAACAAGCTTTGGAATTGGTTAGCTAGCACTTTTAATATGGTCTACCAATTTTCATCCAAAGAAGCATGGAAGTTGTGTGATAGAGCTTGGTCCCCTCAATGTAAGATAGTGATTAAAGCTGCATTGGTTCACCTTCTCAACATTATCTGACACGTTAGAAACCAAGCAAGATTCAATAACAAATTCATCAACTGGAATTCAGCAATCTCAATGATAATTGCTTATACTTCTCTTTCTGGTAACTTGACTTCCAAAGTGTCAAACAATTCCATTATAGATTTCACAATTCATAAAGCTTTTAAATGCATTATCCATCATCCAAAAGCACCAGTGATCAAAGAAATTCTATGACATCCTCCTCAATTGAATTGGACTAAATGCAATATTGATGGAGCCTCAAATGACAATCCAGGTAATTCAACATGTGGAGGGATATTTAGGGATCACAATTCAAATACAATCTTATGTTTCTCAGAACCTATTGGTATTTGCACATCTTATCAGGCTGAGCTATGTGGATTTATGAGAGCTATTGAAATCATTTCCCAAAACCAATGGAACAATATATGAATTGAAACTGATTCTTCTTTAGTAGTGCTTGCCTCTAAAAGTTCTAAACAGGTTCCTTCATGTTTAAGAAACAGGCAGAACAATGTGAAAGTTATCCTCAAGAGGTTGAATTGCATCATCTCTCACATTGACAAAGAAGGAAACCTAGTAGCAGACTCTTTGGCTAACCATGGTCTATCTTTGAATTCTATTTACTTTTGGCATGATGTTCCTGAATTCATAAGACCTAGCTTCATTAACCTTGGAAGTTTTGGCCTAGTCCCCTCCCTTTTGTAACTTTTTCCTCTCTTTTAATGAATTTTGGGTTGGTTAGCACTTTGCTTGCTACCACCTTTTTTTGCTTGAAAAAAGAAATCTAGTAGGACTACACTACCAGAAACTGTCGTTTTTCCTGCGGATTTGCATGCGGAAAACTATCCGCAGGAATACCTGAGGATTTTCCTGCGGTTGCTCTTAGTCAGATGAAGTTTCCTGCGGATTTAGACTTAACAGGAACATCCACAGGTATCTGTTAATTTGCTGAGGATATACATGCGGTATTATTATGCAATATTGTTTCAACCTTTCCTTTGAAAATTCCGCAGGTATTGCTGCGGATTTTCCTGCAATTTTTTATATGTCCTTTCCTGCGGTTTATTTATTTTGTTAAAATTTATAAGATTTCAAATTTCTTAATTTTAAATATTGAATATGGACCCTATAATTTTTAATTTAAGTCTAGATCAGCATATAACCAAATAAAATGTCAAAGTCAATTGTAATTAATATTTTGTTTATATTCAATGTTGAAATATTTTGAGAATTAACATAACATTAGAAATATTGAACCGAAATACTTATCGTATGCGGAATAGAACACCTTGACATTTATTTCATATGTACGAAGTCAATTTAAATATTATATGTATCATCTAAAATAATATATATAGGCTTTGTTTGATAAAAACAACGGATAACTAACAAATCATGCTATAATATCTATTCCTAATTCATTATTTAGATAAAAAGAAATGGATTCTTAATTCATTATTTAGGAAAATCAAGAGTTTCTAGTAATGACTCCTCTTCCCGTTATAAACACCAACGATGGAATTTTTGTCGGTTTAATTTTTTCTTTTTGCAAACATTAGTGTCTGATTTTCGAATGAAACTATATTAATTATTAAGAGTATACAATATAATGTACAATATGTGAAAATGATCCTCTACTTTTATTTAGACCTAATCATCTTGTTAAGGAAAATATATTTAAGCAATTTGAAGTTTGATCGGATGGTAAGAAAAATATAATCAAATATAAATCCAGCAATAATTTAAATTTGGATCCTCTTGAATGAATAGTTCATTACTGAAGTTCAATACTACTACTTTGTTATGAGTTTGCTTTTTAGGTTCTATTTTCCTCATTTCAATATACAATTGTACATACATAGTTTAAATATAGATTGCATACACTAAAAGGAGTCATTGGAAACTATGGAAACAAGTATGAGTAATCGTCTTCCAAACTCCCTCCTATACCTAAATCAAACAAAAAAGGGGAAAAAGACGAAACTAAAAGTGGCATATTCTTTTCCTTTTCACTTTGTTTTTTGTTTCCCAACTTAATTCATTCCTTTGATCCCTAACAAATTGAATTTGAACTGCAGAGGAGGCTAGACACCGTATGGTGGCCACATTTTAGTAATTTGGGGTTTAACCTCTATAAAAATGCTTTTTTAAGTTTTAGTCCTTGTAAATATTTAATATTTTGTTTTAGGCAAACCATCATTTTTTTATGTTAATTGGTGTTCTATTTTAAATATATATATATATATATATATATATATATATATATATATATATATATATATATATTATTTATGTGTCATACATAATTTTTAAAGTCAACCTTTTAAAAACAAATTCAATATTTTTATCATTAATATCATTTTTCATCATTAATTTTTTTTTAATTCTCAATAGAATAAACATTATAGGAGGTGACTTCTCCTCACTGCCTTATCCCTTCCAATCCAAACCTCCTCTCTCCGAGATGTAGTGGTGGTTGGTGGTGGTGCGATGGGTGACTTTGTCCCCCGCACCACCCTCTTCCTCGTTAGGGCTTATGTTTGTCCAGATTGGTGGTGGTTTCAGTTGTTTTTTATGAGGGTGACGTTCATGACTGCTCCGATGCCGGAGACTGGAGGTGTGGGTAGCGCTTTCTCTTCGATTAATCCTCCTTCATAAACTTTCAGATCGTTCGTGTCGTAAGTATCAGGTGGATGGTGGTTGCTCTTGCTGGCGGTTGTTTTGTGACGGTGGCCGTGTTGTTGTCCTTTCAGATTCGGTTGTGGCTGTGTTTGCTTGGTTTGGTGACTTATTCCCTTCGAGGGCTTTGTGTGTTTGTGTTTCTTTTGCAGATCGCCGTTTGTATTGGTTTTTGGTGGTCTCGTGGTGGTTGCTTGTTTTGGTTGGGTGGAGTTGGTGTTCGCAGGTTGTTGGTGTTCTTAGCTGCCTTCATTTTGGTCTGTTCGGGTCTTGGTGAGCTTGGTTTGTGTTTTCCTGTTTCTTGTACAACAGAGGTGGGGTGGTAGCAGATCTGGGCTATTTTGCATTGGTTGAGTTTCATAAACCCGAAAGGGTCTGGTTCGATTAACCCGAAAGGGTCTGGTTGCTGACGTATTGAACTCATCCCTCGATCTGAGTTTTTACGCGTTGTTTGTTCGAAAGAGCATCTTATGCCTGCTGTTGTTACAGGGGGCTAATCCATTCGCCAATTTTAAACTCTAACGATCCTATGCGGAGGTCCACTTTTCACTCTTTTTTTGTAATCTGGTTTCGTGTCCGTAAGCGGGTTCGCTGGGTTGCGTCTGTGATTAATGTATGTTTGTTAGGATAGTTTAGAGTTGTTCCACTAGATAGGATTGATTTATCACGATGTATCCCCGTTTGGGTTTTTCCTGGGTCAGGTCAGATGTCCCCCAGTCTTTGTATTTGTTTCTCTTATTTATTTTATTTTCCTTTTGGCTTAAAAAAAAAGAATAAACATCATAACTACGTCTTTAAAAAAACACCTTATAAATATGTTTTGTCCTTCCCTAAAAAAAAAAAAAACGTTTTGACCCATAACTTCGATGCACATGGCCCATGTAGGTTGCTACTACTATAAATACATACTCATACAAAAGGAGGGGAGTGGTTATGGTGCATAAGGAAATCCTTATGCACCGTGCATAAATCCCAACATAATTGCTTCCTACACCCCCAAACGCGAAAACAAACTGAATCATCACCGTCGTTCATCATCATCACCACTGGAATCTTCAATCCCATCATCAACATCGTCGTTCATCATCATCACTGTCATCATCACCGTACCGGAATGCCAAAACCATTTTGCTGTGGAAATGGTTTCTGTGAGTTGTACTCCAAAGCTCATTTTTTTGTGGAAATAGTTTCCAGAATCTTCAATCTCATCATCAACACCGTCGTTCATCATCATCACCGTATCGGAATGCCAAAACCATTTTGCTGTGTAAAACCATTAGATGTACTTAATGGTTTCCAGCAGTTGTACTCCAAAACCATTAGATGTACTTAATGGTTTTCTTTGATCCAACAAGGTGTAATTGAAAACAGAACCGCCGAAAATCACATTCCTGCACCGTTTCCTTAGCATCTTTCGAGATCTTCGCGTTCGTCGATAAAGCTTTTTTCATTATCCTGCTCACGTTTGCAATCGGTAGGAATCGGTCTTGTTCTCGTGGTGATAACTCGCTGTTCCCGACGTTCGGTGCTCCTCCAGATTCATTGTCTGAATCAGCCATCGTCGTCACTACTCCGAATCGTTCGATTACGCGGTTTCAGAAACTTCTCCCGCGAGTGGTGATAGAAGTTTGACGGTGGTCAGAGAGGTTTGACGGTGATTGCTCCGGTGAGGAGTTGAGAGTGGAGGGAAATTATGGAATGAGCGTGATGTCCGTTGGATTGGGTTGGTTTGATTGAGATCCAACATGATGAAATCTGATGGTTATGAAGTGTTTATGCACGGTGCATAAGTAAATGGCTTATGCACCATAACTTTTGCTCAAAAGGAGAGAGTACCTTGTTAGGTTAGTTTCCAAACCCTATTGCGAAAGAAGTTTAACAGAGCCGCAATGGTATCAGGCCCATTCATGGAGGAAACAATTGCAACGAAGACGCTTCAACTCACTCTTACCTCCACCGAAACCCTAACAACACCCACTCCGTCACTACCCACTCCTCCATTCGATCTCGTTGCTGAAATTCTATGCAGACTCCCGATAAAGCTACTCATTCAACTTCGATGCCTCTGCAAATCATTCAATTCTTTAGTTTCTGATCCCAAATTTGCTAAAAAACATTTTCGCATGTCAAACACTCGCCATCATCTCATCCTAAGCTCTCCCAACGACTTAGACGAGTTAGTTCTCTTTGATTCCCCAATGCCCTCTGATTTTCCAACGTTTACTATCAACCAAACACAACTCAGTTACCCTGATTGTCTTAAAATTGAATAAGATTCTCCTTTGCACGTGCGCTCTTGCCATGGCATCATTTGTTTCACAATGTATAATGGTTATGATGTGAGTCCACCTATTTTGTGGAATCCTTCCATTAGAGCGTTTAAGATATTACCTCCTTTGAATATTAAAACTTCTTTGAATAATAAAGTTTTCTCCTCGTATAGCTTCGGGTATGATCGTTGCATTGATAAGTATAAGATTGTTGCAGTTTCTGGTGTTGATGGCAGAGATGAAGTAAGTGTTTATACTTTGAGTACGGATACTTGGAGAAGGATACCCGACTTCCCATATTCTGGCCCGTTTGATAGTTATGGAATATTTGTGAGTGGTACTATTAATTGGTTGTCATTAGACGAGGTGAGTTCTTTATGTGTCATTGTTTCTCTTGATTTGGAGAAGGAGTTGTATCAAACGCTTTCGCTGCCTGATTTCAAGAAGGATCCTTTGACAACTTTGGGGGGCTTGGGGGTTTTGAGGGATTGCTTGTGCATCTTTGCAAGTAATAATATGTTTTTTGATGTTTGGATTATGAAGGAATATGGAAATAAAAAGTCTTGGACTAGATTGTACCGTATTCCTTACATGGAAGATCGTTGTTTGTGTCGCTATACAAAGGCTATATATATTTCTGAGGATGAACAATTGCTGATGAAATTTAAGG
The DNA here is from genome assembly GCA_958299785.1 of Medicago lupulina. NCBI lineage: Eukaryota > Viridiplantae > Streptophyta > Magnoliopsida > Fabales > Fabaceae > Medicago > Medicago lupulina. The sequence continues at coordinate 78,618,023 of OY283139.1, forward strand.
AGTTAGGAAGTCATAAATTGAAGTTGGTTGTTTACGATTTCAAAGATGGTACTTTGGAGATTCCTGAGATTTAAAACATCGTTGGTTGGATGGAACCAGAAGTCTACATTGAAAGTCTGATATCAACTTGTTGTTAATGTCAGGATGTAGATGCTATGATATGTCACTTGAACATGAGATTTAACTGCAACAAATATTTGGTTTATTTTTGTTTATGTTATTTCTTTTGTCTAGTCTGATAATCAGTGACTTGTTGGATCATTGTTGATGTTTGACGGAAGGGTGAAAAGTTGTTAATTTCAATTTTATGTTAGTTAGAGGTTTTGGATTTCTCGTTAGGCATTATATTTTAAAGGCTAAAATATTCAATGGTCCCTCAACTAATTCCTAGTTTTCATTTTGGTCCCATAAGTCTTAAAATCATCATTTTGGGGAGAGAAGAAGAACTCTTGGTGTTGTTGTTGTCACGTGAGAGAGAAGAAAAGTTTTTTTTTTAAATAATGGAACAAAAGTAACGGCACAGTTACTTATTTGACGGAAAGGACGTATTTGAAAGCTGGAGTAAAAGTTGAGGACCAAAATGATGATTTTAAGACTTATGGACCAAAATGAAAACTAGGAATTAGTTGAGGGACCATTGGATTAATTTAGCCTATTTTAAATAGTTGACAATCATATATTGCATTACATGGGTTGTCATTTGATTTTCTAAAATCTGAGTTACTTATAATGTCCGCTTAGCACACATGTAGACTTTTGAAAATTAGATTTCTGGTAAATTTTCCCGCTGTTGGAGTGGTTGCCTTTTGCGGTGCTGCAATGGTGCCTGCAACATAAGATGCATGCCATGTTTCTGTCAATTGCAGAGTTTTATTTTCCTTCTTCTATTTTATGGTCTCATTTCATCGTGGTTACGACATCTGGAATATGTGACCAACAAGGTAAGTTATGGATCTTGAAAACCTCTCTTAATTGATGATTATTCAGAGCCTCTTGTTGTCATATGATTGCCTTCTGTTTTTACATAATTTCATGTATTATGTAAGAGCCTCTTGTTGGCATTCAAAGAATACACAAGTAAAGAAGGAAAAATTATCTATAAGAGCCTCCTGATTTGATTGTGTTTTTACTATCAAGTAACCTAAGATTTTGTACATTGTTCGTGTGTGTATCTGCATCTTAGTGTTGCTTCAAATTACATCTGCTCTAAATTTTATTTGATGTGTTTAATTTATGGTTACAACAAATGTCAATGTTCTTTTCTTTGCTTTATATTACTCACTTAGGTGACTTTTTGATGGCAGCCTTATAGTAAGGATCTAAGCCATGGTGTTAATCTATTTCGGGAAGCCTTTATTAAGTTAATGTTATTCTTGCATCATTATGGAGCTTAGAAGCATTCAACAATCAACATGCTTAGATATTGGAGCAAGCCAACCTAAAATTTAAGCAACTTAAACATAAGAATAAAACATTGGAGCTATTTCAAGGATCTAGTCATACGTCAACGATTTTAACAAAAGATAGTTGAGTCATAATTTGAAAATGATTCATCTTAGTTAGTTAGTTTCAGTTACAGTTTTGTCAATAATAGTAAAACAATTTACTAGTGAGTGTGTTAGTTTACTAGAATTCATCATCCAATAACAAATTAACTCTCCTTTGTTCAAGTTGTACTGTCTTCAATGATGAGGATTACAAGTCCAAAAAAAATGGCAATTTACATCTTCGGTATGCCATTTCTTTGGTCACAATCCTTGTGGAAACTTCTATATTTGAAAGCACAAATGGTGTTTCTAGTTCTGTCAAAAGTTGATATATAATATATTGACAAATATATGCGCTTTCGCAGTCGGGTTGTGTTGGATTTGATTGGCAGTTTACTTGATTCTATTCTAGGTATGTTGAGATTTTCTGGTGTCAATACATACAGATTGCTTCTGCTGCTCTGGGGAATTTTGGAATGGTCTTAAATTCGTTACGAACCTTTATGATTGAATTCGGACAGATAGGCTAGAAATGACCTTTAATTTGCTGTTGAATAGTGAACTGTCGGTATAGTAACACGTTAACATGTTGGCGGTCGGGTTCAAGCGTTGTTATCAAAAGATTCAACTCTGGTGCTTTTCAGCTCACACTCACACACCCTAGTTTTTGCAATTTGGTTTCAGTCACGTGGGCGGGTCCGCTGGATTGTGCAAATGGTGTGTGGTTGTTTACTCTAGATTAGGATTGTTCTTTTGTACCTTTTAAGGTTGTTTTGTATCACCCTTACGGGTTGATTGTTTTTTTCTCTTACACTGCATCAAAAGATTCGACTCTAGTACTTTTCGGCTCACACACCCAGTTTTATGCCCCATTTGCCTAAAAAAAATCATAATAAACGGACAAATCAATTTCTGAACTTTTTTGAGGTTGTGGAGACGATTCCATGACTAGTTCATTATTTCAATTGAAAGATCGTTATCACTTTATTTGTCGTCATCTAATTTGTTTGATTCATGTTGCAATATCCATATCTTTTGTGTGTGAAAATAGAACAATTTTCAACCAGGACTTTTCGATTGCGCGAAGAATCTTGGTCGAGTCACTGTATGGAACTTCCATGCAAGTGCAGGTATGAAGCCTTCCCTATTAACTTTTTGTTTAATTACACATTTATTTACAGGTAGAAATAAAACATGTTAAGTACCGAATGATCATACGAATTAATCTCATGTTATATGGAAACACACTAGTGGCAATTGGCAGAATGACTGCATATATGTATTTCAGATTGCAAAGTACTTGAAAGATATTGTTGAGATGCAGAGAGGGGAGATGTGACGTTAGTCTTGTTTAATATTTCAAGAATTCATTAATAATAATTCACATTTGTTTGCTTTAATTCACATTATGGAGATTGGTAAATACAATTAAGTAATTCTCAATGGACTCCATAGATATTAGGATGATTTAAATTTTAAACTGTTATTTATTTTGGTTTTGATAGAGTGATGAGACCGTTAATGTTGTTAAACTTGTCCACACCTTTCCTGTTATGTTGTAACACAAGTTACTTTATCAACATGATGAAATATGCTCCTTGATTTGCTAATTTAATGATAGTTCTGCTTGTGTTCTATTCATTTTGTTTATAGGTATAAATAAAAGAGTAAATTACACTCCCCTCCCCTCAAAGATGCTTGAAATACACTCCTCTCCTCTCTTATGTTAAAATATACAATTTCCTCCCTTGAAAAATAAAATTTACACTCCCCTCTCTTATAAGATGCTTGAATTACAACCCCCTCCCTTGATAATTAAATATACACTACACTTTAATCTATTTTAACATAAATAAATATTTTTATGATATATATATTAATTTTAAACCACCCTTTAAGAAATATTAATTCATTTCTTTATAATTTAAATGTTAATGATAATTAAATTTAAATATTTTGCTATTGATTTTATAATTTAGAGTTTAAAATTAACTTTTAAATAACCATGGTATATTGTCGTTAGTAATTTTTCACACATTTTAATTTTATTTTGGCTTGTTTCATATTTTATAATCAGGTTTAAAACTACATGTTAATGAAATTGTGAATAAAAAATAGCAAAAAAATATGTATTCAATTTTTTATTATGTTAAAATAGACCAGCAATACTGTTTTTTTCGAAGTGTATTAGATTATTATTTTTTTGCTAGATTATTAAAAATAAAAAAATATATATTGAGGGAGTAAAATGTAGATTTTAACATAAAAGGGGAGGGGAATGTAATTCAAGCTTTTCTTAGGGGAGGGGAATGAATTTTTTTCTAATATGTTTTGAATAAGAGGGGAGGGGAATGTATATTTTAACATAAGAGGAGAGGGGAGTGTAATTCAAGCATCTTTAAGGGAAGGGGAGTGTAATTTACTCTAAATGAAATTAACAAGTTAAATTCACCTTTTGTATCATATCTACTAATTAAACTAATTCAACTTCTGCATTTCCCATTTGCATTTTGTCCTCCAAATGTGATGGTTTAAGGAAACATCATTTATGTTTCCATTAGCAAAGGTCTAGTATAAACTCTGTTCGATTCATGTAACTAAGCAGTGAACATCCTTCTTGGTCGGAAAAGACATTCCTCCCATAACGGCATCTAGATACCCCTAATCAACAAAGTCATATGTTTTCTCAAAATCCACTTTAAACATCAAAAGTTCCTTCATGGTCTTACGAGCCTCATCCACCACCTCATTAGCTATCAGTATCCCATCAAGAATCTGCCTATCTTTAACAAAAGCAGACCGAGCGTCTGAAATGACACTTACAATAAACTGTCTCAATCTATTTGCCAAGAGTTTCGCCAGAATTTTATACAAACTCCCCACCAAAGAAATGGGTCGAAAATCATTTAAAGTTTGAGGGTTGTCCACTTTAGGAATAAGAGTTGTAAAAGTAGTGTTTATACCTTTCCTCAACTTCCCATTATGATGAAATTAAGAAATAAACCTCACAATGTCCTCTTTCAAGTCAAACCAGAAGTCTTTGATGAAACCGAAATTGATGCCATAAGGACCCAAACTCTTATAGCTATCACAACTAGACCATTGACCCGTGCTGTCGCACGGGTCATACCGATAAAGATAATAAGCGTTGATATGTATGTAAATAGTTTAGTTGAATGGAAATAATAGTATAATTAAATTCATAATATTAATTTCCACAAACGTTTGTACTGTACCATATTAAAATATTTCCATGACATCTACCCTGGTACCGTAACATAACATATAAATTTAATAGCATAGTCTATTGAAGAAAAGAAAATCCGATGTTTGTCGACATATAAATAGTACCAATATGCAATAAAACCAATACGACAAAACAAAGTCCTACATATTACGGAAAACTTCTCTGTAAACCACATTTGATGTCACATCAGTATCTTCGTTGTCCTCATCATTGATCAATATCTTTAAACCATCCCTTGAAGTAACTAATTTAAAACGACCCTTGTATCAGATGTGACAATGATAGTCTAGATATATACACTTCTCCAATGTTACTTCATGTTTTATTTTTTTTGGGTCAAGTAGCCTAGTGGCTAGAGAAATTCACCTTTTAAGATGAATAAGTGGGGTGTCCGGAGTTCGAACCCCGGCCCCTGCACAAATTGTACATTATCCCTTAACAAATAAGCTAAGCTCATAGGGACCGATGTTACTTCATGTTATCACGCAAGCCATACAGAAAGCCTACAAATTACATTTCATAAATAATATAATAACGAAAAGAAAATTATGCAATTTTGGCATACATCACTTTAAAAATTTATCGATGGTCTAATTTTATTATAATACACCAATATAATTGAATCAAATGAGAAAAAAAACGATTAGAGATATAATGACTTGAGAACTTTAAAACAAATGTTTTAAATCATCATGACAATTTAAAGTCTTCATTCTCTCTTGTTTATATATCCTAAACCAGTAGCATTGACAAAAATAACATGACACGGCTTGGGAAAACATATTCTAGGAGATTGCTTAATTCAAAGTGCTAATCAAAAGAGATAATCATTTACCATATTTAAACTACCAACCTGAAGCATTAACTCATATTAGAAATAAGATTGGAAAAAATATAGGGATGAATTAACAACCTGAAGCATTAACTCATATTTGAGCTCATTGAAAAGGAAGCCAAATAAAATGGACATCAAACACAACAAACATAAAGGTTCAAAAGTTGGTCATTTTGAACCTTCATCATAGGTATGAGATGACAATCTATTATGTGGGAGACTCCTCTGCCAATCAAACCTGCAAATTATCAATATCTAATCATACCTGCAAATCAAATCAGTAGCACATATGAAGTAGGAACCATTACATTTCTCAAGAATGAAACAAAATAACAATGTGTATTCCAATCAAATTTTTATAATATATGTTATGCTAATCAAATTCAGCTGACATTTTAAATCACCTAAATCAAATTCATGAAGAAATGCTTGTTTTCTTGGTAAATATCAGACATAATTTGGAAACAAAAAGTTTGAACAGAAAATCCAAAAACCAAATTGAATATGTGAACCACAAAACTTACCAATAGGATCACAAAGCCTTAAAAATATGATATAATTCTTCGTATATCTTCTAATTGTAGCTTCTTTTTTTTCAAGCTGCATAATAATCAACCTTCATTAAAGCTTCGCAGTGTTGAATTTGGCTACCGCAAAACCATTCAACCGACATAAATAGATAATGAATAAAGTGTCTATTTTAGATGAACATATATGTAATAGAATTGTCAAAAGATACAAAGTCGTGATTTCTGCCGACATACACTCAATCACGACCAAAAAAACTATAGAAACTACGAGGGGCAATATAAAAAGAGAACCATAGAAAACTTTCGCCAATTCCTACTGAAAATCCAAATTACCTCTTTCTATTAAAATTAGGAAGACGGCACAACGATACAAATACTGACATGTTAATTGCTGCACTTTTTAGTAGAAATAGCCTTTGGAATTTATCTATCTATTTTAAAAACCTTCATAGGTGGTGTTAACTATCCTTCTAGATGACTTTTAAAGTGTTTCAGTATCACATCCACAAAAGATAAAAACAAATCTCATACAAACCTAAACGATAGTAAAACATATTACCTTCAAAGTCTGAAAGTCCAATGATAATTATTTGTTTGCAAACACAACAACATTATCAAAACAAAATTGAAGAGTGTCTCGGAGGTAGATACCCTCAAAAGAACCAAAATTTATCAGATCAAAACAAATTTGAATGGAACATGTGTTGTAGGAAATTTCTACTATATCATCTCCTCTCATCAAATGCTTGCATAACAAAAGGGAATAATATTCAATCTAGAAGTTAAAATAAAGTAGACAATATCATACCTCCACATTCTGAACGTTATGAATTATAATCTATAAAACACAAAATGCATTGATTCTCGAACTGCAGTAACACATTAAAAAATGATTCAAACATTTTGTAATTTCAATTCAATATGAAAATATGCAAGGAATCACTCAACACAGTGCTACTAAGGCCTTAACCCATGGTTTAGTGTTATGTTGCCAATAGGAAATTGTAAGATATGGCACTCAGCTTCAAACCTTTTAATTTTCTCTTGCATCTTTATGTCAAACTCTTATTTACTTGCTGTCTTTCCGTTTCAGATTGTTGATGACATGAAATTCACAGTTTCACATGTAGTAGAACCTGTTGAAAGGGGCATTGCAGAGATAAACAAAACCTTCCATCAGATATCAGAAAATGTAAAACACCATGATGAAGAGAGGAAGAGAAACACTAAGGTCAAGATGACAGTTACTTCGTTCCCCTGGAATCATGGAGAACAAAAATTTTCCTAAAAGAGTCTCAATGTTTCTGGAAGCCATGTTGAATACGTTCAAAATAAAAGGCAATGGAATTTAATGGAGTTGATATCTATGAAAGAAAAACAGAAGGTTTAGAAAAATAGGGTCTCAATATCGGTTAAGGGTAAATTAGCAAACAAAAATATTTTAAGCAAATGAATGATTGTTAAATCACTTACCAGTTAGGCAGTGGTGTGAGAAAAGAGTCTCAATATTTCTGCAAGCCATGTTGAATACGTACAAAATTAGAAGGTTTAGAAGAAAAAAAAACAGGTTTTGGTTTATAGCAGGAAAGGTTTAAATTAAGGTTTTGAATAATACGCTGAATGCACTATATTAGGTATTGAGGAGAAAGAGTACGAAGAAGTTGTTTAAGATCAAGGAGGAAGAGTAGGAAGCTGATAAGGATGAATGTCTCTTACGAGGATGAGGGAAATTAGGAGATAATGGTTAGGGTTTGGAGGAGAGAATTAGGAGATATAATTAGGTTTTGAAAAAGGAAAACATTTTAGGTTAAAATATTAAGTTAAATTAAGACAAAAATACTTTTTTAGGAATAAGAGAACAGATATCAAATTGCCACCTTAACTTCCTCCACAGAAAAAGGCTTAATAAGGCCGCCCCTTTCGACAAAATATATTTAACAAATCCAACAAAAAGTTGATATGTTTATAGGTAAAAAAAAAAAAAAAAAACATATTCTCCGAGAGAGTAGTTGTTAAGTTAGTTTCAAAACCCTGTTGCGAAAGAGGTTCACCGTAGAAGAATGGCGCCGGACCGCGATGGTAACGATCAAAGCCATGTCGTTTCGCTCGTACTCGCGGAGGAAACAGTCACAACTAACACAACATCCGCTCCGCCACTACCTACTCTTCCATTCGATCTTGTCGCTGAAACTCTATGCAGACTCCCGGTAAAACTCCTCATTCAACTTCGATGCCTCTGCAAGTCATTCATTTCGTTAGTTTCTGATCCAAAATTCGCTAAAAAACATCTTCGCATGTCCAACACGCACCACCGTCTCATGGTAAGCTCTACCAACGACTTAGACGAGTTAGTTCTCTTTGATTCCCCAATTCCCTCTGATTCTCCAACGTTTACTATCAACCAAACACAACTCAGTTACCCTGATTGTCTCAAAATTGAATACAATTCTCCTTTGTTTTCGCGTTCTTGCGATGGCATCATTTGTTTTACAATGTTTAATAATCGTGTTGTGAGTCCACCTATTTTGTGGAATCCTTCCATTAGAGCGTTTAAGATATTACCTCCTTTGGATAATAAATCTCCTTCCGCGTATAGCTTCGGGTATGATCATTGCATTGATAAGTATAAGATTGTTGCAGTTTCTCTTGTTGAGGACGAAAATCAAGTTAATGTTGGGAACAGAAAAGAAGTAAGTGTTCATACTTTGGGTACAGATACTTGGAGAAGGATACCAGACTTCCCATATTGTAGCCGATTCTTTTGTTGGTATGGAATTTTTGTGAGTGGCACTATTAATTGGTTGCCGATTGTTGATGTGAGTTCTTCACGTTTCCTTGTTTCTCTTGATTTGGAGAAGGAGTCGTTTCAAAAGCTTTCGTTGCCTGATTTCGAGAAGGATCCTTCGAAGACCACATTGGGGGTTTTGAGGGATTGCTTGTGCATCTTTGCAAGAGTTGATATGTTGTTGGATGTTTGGGCTATGAAGGAATATGGAAATAAAGAGTCTTGGACTAGATTGTACCGTGTTCCTCATATGGAACATCGGGGTTTGTGTAACTATTATAGGGCTTTATATATTTCTGATGATGAACAATTGTTGATGGACTTTGCGAAGTTGGACTTGTACAAATCAAAGAAGTTGGTTGTTTACGATTCCAAAGATGGTACTTTGGAGATTCCTGAGATTCAAAACATTGGTGGTGGTTGGATGGACCCAAAAGTCTACATTGAAAGTCTGATATCACCTTGTTCTTAATGTCAGGATGTAGGTGCTATGATTTATCACTTGAACATGAGATTCAACTGCAACATATATATGGCTAATTTTTGTTTATGTTATTTCTTTTGTCTAGTCTAATAACTTGTGAGTAGTGACTTGTTGGATCATTGTTGCTTAATGATTGATGGAAGGGTGAAAAGTTGTTAATATCATTTTTATGTTAGTTAGAGTTTTTGGATTTCTCGCCGTGCATTACATTTTAAGCACACTTTAAGTAGTTCACAATCTCTATTGTATTAGCTGGTTTGTCATTTGATTTTCTAAAATTTGAATTACTTATAATATCTGCTTTAGCTCATATGTAGACTTTTGTAAATTGGATTGATGGTAAATTTTCCCACTGATGGAAGGGTACCTTTTGCGGTGTAGCAATGGTGCTTGCAACATAAGGTGCATGTCATGTTTCTCTAAATGCAAAGCTTTATTTTCCTTCTTCTATGTTATGGTCTCATTTCATCGTGGTTATGACATGTGGAATATGTGACCAACAAGGCAAGTTATGGATCTTGAAAACCTCTCTTAATTGATGATTATTAAGAGCCTCTTGTTGTCATATGATTGCCTTCTGTTTGTACATAATTTCATGTATTATGTAAGAGGCTCTTATTGTCACTCAAATAATACACAAGTAAAGAGAGAAAATTTATCTATAAGAACCTCATGATTTGATTGTGTTTTCACTATCAAGTAACCTAAGATTTTGTAGATTGTTTGTGTGTGTATCTGCAATAATAAGGGTCAATGGTTGACCCAGAAGTCCTAGGTTAACTTAACGTTGCTTCAAATTACATCTGCTCAACGTTTTATTTGATGTGTTTGATTTAGGATTACAATAAGGGTCAATGTTCTTCAAATTACATGTTATTGTTTGGTGACTTTTTGATGGCAGCATTATAATAAGGGTCCAAGCTTTGTTGCTAGTTAATGTTATCCTTGCATCGTTATGGAGCTTAGAAGCATTCCACATGCATGTTTCAACATTTTGGTAATCGAGTGAGATACTGAGATATCATATTTATATCTAAACTTACAAGTATTATTACTATTAAATACATCTGAAATGTGCATTTGAAACAGCTTAGATATTGAGGTTAGAAATATAACTTATATTAACAGAGCAAGCCAGGCTAAAATTTAAGCAACTTAATCATAAGAATAAAAATTACTACTTAAAGGATCTAGTCATACATCAACGACTTTAACAAAACATAGTTGAGTCATAATCTGATAGTGGTTCGTCCTAGTTAGTTTGTTTCAGCTGCATATATATGATAATTAGAGCTGTTATAATTCATTCAGTTACAGTTTTATCGATAATAGTAAAACAATTTACTAGTGAGCTGTTAACTTTTTGTTTAATTACAACTTTTTGATAGACCATACGAAAACATGGGCCAAAACAAGCTGTAATGTAACCTCTATATTTTAAGGGCAGAGATTGACCATGTTTAGTAAGTTCTGCTGTAGACCTAAACCTGAAATTACTACCTATTTGTGTGAAGCATATGATCTTATAGTGTCATAATTTTCATTAGTATGATTGCCTTGGTTCTTTTTCTAGCGTGGAGGGTCATCCACATTTATTTACAGGTAGAAATAAAACATGTTAAGTAACGAATGATCATACAAATTAATCTCATGTTATATGGTAACACACTAGTGGCAATTGGCAGAATGACTGCATTTATGTATTTCAGGTTGCAAACTACTTGAAAGATATTGGTGTGATGCAAAGAGGGTAGATGTGATGTTAGTCCTCTTTAATTCATATTTGTTTGCGTTAAATATAACCAGAAGTAACAAAAATCATTACTGGACTCCATACATATTAGGATGATTTAAACTGTCTTGATAAAAAAAAAGGATGATTTCAATAGAGCGATGATACCGTTTATGTTGTTAAACTTGTCCACACCTTTACTGTTATGTTTTTTGACATATGTTACTTTATTAACATGATGAAATATGCTCCTTGATTTGCTAATTTAAGGATTGGCCACTATAATCAGTTAGGCTAGTGACAACTTGAGATAGTTCTGCTTGTGTTCCATTCATTCTCTTTGTAGGTGTAAATGAAATTAACAAGTTAATTTCACTGTCTGTATCATGTGTAACTAAATTCTGCTTTGATTTCTGTACTTCCCTTTCGAGAAAGTGATTAATGTGGATGATGTTTGTTGCATTATTGCAGAAAAATTGCAGCATAAGAATGATTGGTTTTGCATTTCAACACATCGGCGTATATTCTGGACCTCCTTCCCATCATAGGAGCAGTAGATTACTCGAAGGATACTGTATCAGTCAGAAATAACCACACATATTGTCTTGCACATTTTAGTTTGACACTTATGACTTTTCAGAAATTAGCTATACTTATGTGATAATTTGATAGTATTTTTAAAAATTATACATATTTCATAAATGTCGTTGCAATTTATACATTCTGTTGGTATTAGTCGGTATTGCTTTGCTTGTTATTTGGTGTCACTTGAAGGTTTATTCTGTCGTACTGTTTTATGGAGGGAAAGACCATCTCATGTTATTCCCAATAAGTGGCAAAATACATATACATGACTGTGATTAAACACATGAGAAACTAGAGCAGCAGCTCTAGCGAGGTTATGAGCGACTCACTTCGCTTGCCTCTTCACTAAAACAACATTGCTTTGTTGAAAACATGAGAAGAAATTGTTATTGTACAAATCTTTTACGTGTGTTGGTATCTATGGTGCAAGTTTAATTCATTCCCGTGTAATTTTCTAAATATATCAATATACAGAGCCAATTACTCAATAAATGAATAAGAAAGGTATTTACATTTTGATGAGTGTTTAAGAAACTTTATTTTTTTACCTCCTTCAATAAACTGAGGCCGTCATTCAAGATTGTTGAACGTGTTTATCCTCTCAAATTTCACGTTTTAGGTAGAGTTCTCTAGTAGATAAGTCACTGTAGCTACATTTTGGCGACAAAGTTTGGGAATATAATACATGAATGAATGTAAAACCTTGTTTAGTCAATTATATGAAAACTTTTTTGATGGGTTTGTGCGGAGACAATCAAATGCGGTTGTCCATTAATTAGTTAATGTTTCGTAAATAATACAGTCAAATTGGACTAGTAGGAGTATTAATACATCACTGGCTGATTTATGCTTTATGTCACACCGAGGCTATTGCACATTGTTATCGAAGAAACTCTTGTGCGGTCATAAGATTTTGGAAACAACATTTAGGTATCTTTACGAAAATATAGAAAAAGAAAAGAATTAAGTTATATGTATTTTTCAAATAATTAAATGATATGTAAAAGTATATACATGTATGGCGGTTCTAAGGCCCGACGAGTCCGAGCTCCGATTCAATTTTTTTGCAATTTCTTATATAAATTCCTCTGAATTTTTTATATAAACCTCTATAAATTAGACAATTTTTTTAGATTTTTTGATTATTTGATTGCAATTTCTTATGTAAACTTCTATAAATATGTTTCAATTTATTTTTGTCCAGACTTTATAATAACCTGGCTCGTATACATGTGTAAGTAAAAAAATCTTAAAGCAGAAGTCAAGAAAGTCGGCAACTACACAATAACACATTGATGCAGATTGTAGAAAAAACAGTAACCAATTTGTGGTCCTATCAAGGGAGCTAACTATTATCAATTCTTTCAGAATTTGTCAGTAATTTCAGTCAAGAAGATTGTCCTTTGTATACGTGACCCCAAAAAATTGATGTAGGATTACAATGAGACATTGTTATAGTAAGCATACCTAACCTATTTGGTAAGCATACCTTTAACTTCAAATAATTTTAGCGATTTTTTTTCTTGTCGTAGATTTGTTAGAATCATATTGAGTCATCGTGATTTTACACAAGTTATACTTCTGGTAAACTCACCTTGATACAGAACATTTATATAATGGACTTGTGAGCTCTTAAACCAAATACACATGGGTAGCAAGAATGAGACAAAATACAATGCAAAACATAACATGTAATGTATATAGCTGTATACCAAATGCAACAGTATGCTGCTCCATGCCGTATTACCTTTTGGAAGAGATTGATCATCAAATCCACTGAACTTAGTCATTAGCCTATCATTACATCTGCAAAAATTAACTTATAAGAAGAAAAAATGGCAACAAAACCAAACTAACTTTCTACCTTATAGAAAAGGCACAAGAACTTAAAAAAATAAAATAATAAACAAATACTCTACTTTTTACTAGTGTATAAAATATACCAAACTTTGAAATTGGTTTCAACCCTTTAGAAATTACACCTAATATTCAAATCTAAAAGACCCTTTAGGCGTAGAGTTATAATGCCTCACATGCATAGAGTAACCCTTTTTGTGTACAAAAAACAATGATAGGTGCGCTCTTTTCTCATTAAGCATGGCCAATATGTCCCACAAGGAAGCACAATTTGGGGATGGACCCTACCACAATGATTTCAGCATTTTCACGTTGTAGTCAATCTCGATTGTTAATTTGAAATCGAATGGCTTGGATTATATAATAACAAAATACGTTGTAAACTATTTACACCGTTGATTTGAGATTGGGCGATTTTGATGCAAAACTCTGAGGCATAGTAGAAGCACACGATTACACATTAATTGATATTGGTCAACGATTTAAGATCGATCACATTACCATTTTACTAAATTATCAATTTATCATCTTGACCATTAATTTCAGATCGGACGATTATAATCAATAATAGTATGACACATATAATGCGTCTCATTTTCAACATTGCATAGCTAGCCTATAACCCCACTACCCCATATCATCACTCATGTTGGCATTATTAGACAAGCACATCTACACTGAAAGTGATTGAAGTGGAATCCAATGAATATCCAGCTTAGTAAAAGAAAAATTAGATGGAAAAGTAAATGGGAAAGTGAATTAAATTAAATATATAACATAAATTATTTAGAAAAGAAAGAAGATAAGAAGAGGACACATAAAAGTTGTACATTTACATTATTTGTTCAGAAAATTGGGATCTGAGCATTTTTGGATTGGAAATGAAGTTCTTGTTCCAATGTCCTTGCTGCTCATGCTTTTGCTTCATGAAGCCAAAAGCTGGGAAGGCAAAGGTGACAGGAGTCAAGGAAGTGAAAAAAGCTAAGGAAGTGAAAGAAGCTCCTAAGGAAGTGAAAGAAGCTGCTAAGGAAGAAAAGATTGAAGAAAAGAAAGATCAGTGACATGTAACTCCATTGTAAACTTTCTTTGGTTGTTTAATTTTAATTATATATTTTCCTTTTGGTTCTTATATCAATAATCTAATTTAAGCATACATATGTGTACAATAATTTGTGTTTGCTTTGTGCTTCTTTGGTTGTTTAGCATTGACATGCTTTTATATTTTTATTATTATTGATCAGATTGAAAATGCACATTAATTGCCTTTGTAAGTTAAAGTGGAAAATAAATTGCCATTTCAACCATGCACATATATGCTCATTTCATTTCATATCACGTTTATAATCTCAAATTCACGTAGTCACGCTCATTTCATATAAGTGACATATATGTCAGATTCTTAGTGATTTCTACTATTTTTAACTTTTGAGATGATGAAAGAAAATGAGAGATGGAACCAAATTGTTCACACAATTTTCCTCTAAGAAGTAAGTATATTTTTTCCCCTCAAAATCTACCATCTTCTCTTTTGGGGGAAAAATTATATATCACATTTTAATACACTAAATCTTTTTATATGATTATGAGTATCATTAAGCCATTTTCTCAAAAAAACATATCATTAAGATAAATTTTTAATCCTTATTATAACTTATAAAATAAAAAACAAAACAGAAAATACATATTTTAGATAAAGTTTTAAAGCTGGTAAAATATGAGTATTTAGAGTTTCATGTACCTTCTAAATTAAAATTAAAATTAAGGAAAATTTGAATAATTTATTTTTTGAAATTATTCAATCCTGCTGATGAAAATATTAGGTTTAAATAGATTTTTGACCCCTTACCTTTTAGAAAGTTACGATTTCAGCCCCCTAACAAAAAAATAACAATTCTACCTTATATATATTTATGGAAATATGCTCTTTTGAACCACTATCTTTAGGGAAATATGCTTTTTTTACCCTCTACATTTAGAAAAATATGATCTTTTGACCCTTTACATTTATAAAAAATTGCGATTTTGGCCCATTGTTTTGGGACACGTGGTGTCTTCTCAACAATTATTTAACGTTTTGTATAGTAAGGGAGTAAAAATACTATTTTTTTTTGTTAGGGAATCAAAATCGTAATTTTTTAAATATTAAGGGGTCAAAAATGCATATAAGCCAAAATATTATTAGTTTTGGAATTCGTATTATAACAACACTACTATCAAAAATATTATCATGAAAAATATTTTATAAAAAGAAGTGATGTAAGAAAAAAAGACGTCACAAAAAAAGTTTAAGTATTCAAGACATTAGCGGAATTTATTAGAAGGAAATGAAATAGAGAGAATGAAAGTGGTTGCATGTTTTTAATTGTCCTGCCTAATGCGAGATTAAGTTTGTTTGATTCAGCCGCGATGGCTCGTCGGCCACCGCGCCGGAACCGGCCAACTCGTCGGGGAAGAAGGTGGCGGCGAGGACAGAATTCTAGAGAGAGGGCAGAGCCTCTCTCTCTAGAAAGAGGGAAGAGAGAGAAAGATTCAATAAAAATGACATTTTTTTAGGGTCATAACGTATTTATACATGCTCTAACCCGACCCAGCTGTTTACCCAACCGACCCGGTTCGTTTCTTTCCCTCAGGCCCAACGCGCCTCTTCTCTCCTTTGGCCCAATCCAACTTTTTTTTCATTACTGCACCCCCATATTACTGCCTGCACCCCTCTGCATTTTATTTTTATTTCTTACATGCATTTTTATTTTCTCTCGCATTTATTTTCTTTCTTTCTTTTGCATTACATTTCTTTTACTTTGCGATTATTATATCCTCATGCATTTTTATTTCTTTTGCATTTTTTTCTTTTCTTTTTGCATTCCATTTCTTTTATGTTATGTTTATTATCATCCCCATGCATTTTTATTTTTATTCTGCATTATATTTTATTGTTACTATTATTATCATATGCATATTTAAATTTTTCATTTATCTTACACGCATCTTGATCCAGAGTGCTCTGGTCCTAAACTAACCATCAATATTATATTTACTCTCTAGAATAATCTGGTCCTAATTAATAATTAAATTATTCCAGAGTTCTCTGGTCCAATATTTACCAGTAACATTGTCCTACTTTTTATCTTTACATTTCTCCAGAATGCTCTGGTCCTATATATATATATATATATATATATATATATATATATATATATATATATATATATATATATATTGTTAAACTAACAATAAACCAAAAAAATCTCTTTTCACGCCATGCGCGTTTAATTTTATCTCAAACGGATCGCCATCGCTCAAATGCGAGTCCGTCCCCTTTTTTAAGCAAATCTTTTTTCACGCCATGCGCGTTTAATTTTTTCTCAAACGGATCGCCATCGCTCAAATGCGAGTCCGTCACTCTTTTTTAAGCAAACCTCTTTTAACGCCATGCGCGTTTAACTTTTTCTCAAACGGACCGCCATCGCTTAAATGCGAGTCTGACCCCTTTCTTTTTTAAAGCAAACTTTTCGCCAAGCGCGACAAAAAAAATACAAAAACATTTTCTTGCTCCCAGAACTACGTAGTTTTGATTTCTCCATCGCACCTGAAGATACGTAGGAGCAAGATGAAACTCTTGTCAAGCACAACAATATAAAAAACAACAAAAACATCCAAATAGTCAAAAATCACAAAATACTCTTTCATAACAAACCTTGATCCAAGATCAAGCGATCGTTCTTCTTACTTTTCTTTCTTAATCAAGTTCCAAATCAATTTTAATTCTACTTCGAGTCTATTTTCTTCAACATTAAAAAACACAAACAAGCTTATTTCGCCACTTGGCTTTTTTTAAATTTTTTTTTTTTTCAAAACTAACAAAAAACACAAAACCAATCAAACGTCAATTTCTACCCCGAACTACGAGGTTTTGATCCTTCACGGGTACGTAGGCAAAGGACGCTCGTTCTTTCAAATCAATAAAAAATGTAGATAATAGGCTTCTTTTTTCTTTCAAATCTCTATTTTTCAATTCCGTCTTTTAAACAAAGTTAAGGAAGTTATAACACAAAAAGTAAAATAAAGTCAAAAGGTTCTCGTAGAATACTACGAATATTTAGGGTGCTAATACCTTCCCTAAATATAACTAACCCTCGAACCCTGATCTCTTTCAAATGGGTAATTTGAACTTTTTCCCCCTTTTCTTTAAAAAATTAAAAAGTTCAGTCGTGAATAAAAAATAGTGAGTCAAAGCTAGTCAAATAGCGATGGTCTCCTGAAAAATGACGTGACAGAATTGAACCATCTTTCATAACATCCTTTTGGATCCCATGAAGTTTGGATGCTTCTAACTCCTTCAACCCTCCACCTTCACTCGAGGAGACTTCCGTTTCAGGAACCGTCGTGCTTTGTCCTTCCATAATATGTCTCAAGCCTGAATTACTTGGTCTCGAAGGCTATAAAGACCGGTCGTTCTCCCCATCCACATTTTTGCCATCTGCACCTGACTCTCCTAAATTTTGTCCCGAACTTGACCTCCTTTTGTGCTTCCTACCGCCACCTCCCTCCCTAGCAAACTCAGCCAATTGAAAGCATTTTGGGACTATTAATTGATTTACTTGATTCCTTCCTTGTTTTTTTTTTCCTTTGTATCTTCTTCCTGTTTTGTTTCTTCAACCTCTGATCTTCTCCTATTTGATCTATAGAGTCATTGCACTATGATAAATCCAAGTCTTCAATTTATAAGACACAAATATGGTATTTTTATTGCAATATAAGTCCCATTTATAGGATACAAATACCGAAGTTACAAGTACATGAAGAGATGCATGATTAAATGTTAGTAACAATTAACAAAGCCATTTACTCATAGGAGTTACGAAATATAAAAAGCCTAGGGAAAATGGACATCCACATCCATAATTTTTAGGAATAGTTTGATCCCTGCATTAATAAAAACATAGATTTTGCTAACGAGTACCCTAAAACACTCTTTAAAAATTTTAATTTAAGAAATTATTCTTTCAAAAAGAGTGTTTGGGACACTCATTAGTATTTTCCTAAAAGTATTACTTTAAAAGGGAGAATTCGATCTAAAATCTCTAACGCATTTCTTCTTCAACCATTCCCCCATTTTTGTTATTTCTTCCACTAAAAACCTTTTGGAGTATCTAAATTGAAATTGCCTCAAAATGTCTCAAGTTTTATAATCTCTGAACCATTTTGTTTTGAGTAAACAGGCAACCTCTGAATTGTAAATTCTTGCAAATACCCTTAAAATAAATAAATAAATGAGGAAAACCCCCCCGAAATTGTTTAATACAATAAATTTGCCCCTTCGTTAGCCAAGATGATATAACTGTTGAATGTATACATGATCTGACAGGTAATGTCACGTCATAAGGGTATTTTATTTACTGTTTTATTTAAAATTTCTAGATTTTCTTTAACGATAACATTATGAGCAAATATATTCTATAAAGTTTTACACTTATGTACAAAATGCTCCTTAAAATTGATAATAATCAAATAAATTGGTCCTTTGTGATAAACAATTTTTCTTGTACTCTCTTGGAAGATTTTGTATACACCCACACATATATATTTTCCATTAAAAAACTAATGCATTTCAACAAAATTTAATTAAGCAGTACAATAAAGAAATACTTAAATTGAAAACTACAATGCGAGGTAGTTCTTGGATAGAAGACGAATTCATTCTTCATATTTTTCATACCCATCACTTTATGCATAGTAAAAAACACTTGCAACAAATACCAACTTTCACATACTCAGAGCTCTCTAGTCTTTAATTATCTCTAATTCTAACTTCGGATATTACAACACAATATTAGATGCTTACATAAATTTGAGAGAACAATAAATTGCCATGATAAATTGTTATGCTTTCACAAACAAACAAAACATAACCAAGTATTTAACTGAATGAGTGAATGTGGAGGTGATGATTATGTTATGGTGGTGGAGGTGAATTTGATTCTAAACCAGACAATTGAATTCTGGTTGTGGTGAATCCAAAAATTCAAGTACATAAACAAAAATATAACCGTGCTTAACCGTGTGTATGCCACGATCTGTTACCGTGCTTAAATGTGCTTTTGTTTACTAGGGTTAGTTTGAAGTATACATGAAAAAGGAATTTAGATAAGGATCATGCTTTTGTTTTGGGGAAAATTTCATGGGATTTTAGGACTGACGATTCTCCTTGGGGAACTAGATTGTTAGAACTTGAAAAATTGCAAAATCCCATTGAATTGTTGATTGAACAGTAACCATGGCATGTAATCCCATTTTACTTGGTTTCTGGGTTCATGAGTATTAGAGTTAATAATTTCCGAATTTTTGGATTTGTAATATTAAAATTTGCTGACATGAACTTTGTTTGTGCTTAAAAATGATTTAGTGGGCTTGTGCTTGAAGTAAAGTTTGTGGGTGTTGGATGGATTGAATCACGTGTAGAGATGATGAAGATTTATGATTTTTTTATTTATTTAATTTCATAAATAATTGTTAATTCTCTTTACAAAAAAATTAAATAATTGTTAATTCTTTTTTATTTTTTTAATTTGACATTTATACGTGTCTTTTTGTTATTTTTAAAATAGGTAATTACACACGTGGCATGGCCAATCAACATTGATTTGGTCAAAATTGACTAAAAGGACCAAAGATGTAAAGGGTTAAATCATAGAGGACCAAAATTGTAGTTTTTGTATTTAGGGAACCAAAATTACAAGTTTTTAAAAGTTAGGGAAGAAAAAGTACATTTTAACCTATTTTAAATAATTAATTAACAAATATTCACTAAAAAAGTACAAATTAAAAAAAAGCAGTGATATTTGTAAAAAAAAAAAAGCAGTGATAAAAATTCACAACAAAAATTATTTTCTAAGCAAATTAAAACTGAAAATGTAATCAAAGATCAGAACATATTATCACTATAGAGAAACTAAAGGTAATCATTGTTTCCAACACAAATTATGCAAGATCCAAGATAGAAAAAAAACAAGTGCAAAAAAAGTTGTTTGTACATTGAGCAATTTGTTTGATTGCTGTCAACTGAATATTTTACACATGAGTGTCAAATTTTAGGAGGAGTATTCACTCATAGGTGTAAATTTTATCTTTTTTTTGTTTTTAAAGAAAGAAAAAAAATCAAATATCTTCCATGACGTGATATTACCTATTAGACCATGTAGATAGTCAACGATCATATCATGTTGACTAAGGAGATAAATTTACTAATTAGTTTGTAACACAATGTTGCTATTACTTTTGATCGGTTTGTAAGACTGTACTACTTTTGATTGCGTTGCTGTTTTCAGCGATTCAAAAAAATTTGTTGATTAATTATCTAATAAAAAGCATGTATTGGTGACTTGCCTTGGAACAAACCCTATCTTTTCTTCTTATTGTCCCGTCCTTGTTGGACCCAAACCTCACCGGGTTTGATCGAGTTCATGGACGAGTTTAAGTTTGAAAATCGGTTCGATTTAATGTGAAGATCAAGTTTAGGTCACATACAACCCGATCTAACACGTCTGCATATACACCCGAAGTACACTTGAAAATTGTAGTGTGTGTACACACACGCGCACATACACGCATTGAATTTCTAAATCAATAAGTTTTACCACTTGAAAATGGTAAAACTTTCGACTAATGCATCTGGGTTAAATACGCAATTATCTAATGATAATATCTAGGCAAAATTATGTAAATAATTTTTTAATTTAATTTTAGGTAACGTTTTAGTCCTTTATCTTATTTTTTTTTCCGTTTCAGTCTTTTATCTTTTTAAAACATTACACATTTAACCTTTAAGTAGATTCTGTTAGATTTTCTGTTAAAAAAACAAAACCCACGTTATCATCTTCATCCTCCATGTCTTTTTTTTTATATAATTTCTTCATCCTCCATATCAAATAGTAAGAACCTACAGCTTAAAACTCAAACTCAAAAATTGCAATCAATCTTTCACCACTCACAGGAGGCTTGCACACCCAATCCTTTTCTTTTTCCTTCGCCTCCACTGGAAATATGCAGCCACATGAATGTTCAGATGGGTTAAAACCTGTTGTTTGAACAGTGACGAAAATGGGTTCCTGTAGAGAAAGGAAATTTTGTGGTACCTTTGCATATATATAATGGGTTTTATGTGTTGTATCCTCTTTCATCTCAGTTTGCATATTGCTTAGATCTAATTTATGTTTTATAGGCTTTTGAGTTTATTCATTGTGCAGGCTTCTAAAGTTGATTATGGTTGCAATTACACATCAACAGAAACAACAACCTTACATTTGTATTTATTTTATGTTCCTTCCTGTTTCATTTTCTTCTATTGGATCACATTTTACTCTTCTTTTGGACCATTTTCCCCTTATTATGCGTTTACCACTTCTTTTGTGTTTTACTTTATGTTTTTTGTTCTTTTTCCCTTATGCGTTTTTGGGTTTTTCAGAGATGTGTTTCTAATTGGTGTGAAAGATTAAAGGGTAACCGTAAAAGGAAAATAGAAAAAATAAAAGAATGATATAAGTTGTGTTTTTTTTATTAACAGAAGTGTTACAGAAGGCTAACATTGAAACTACTAAAATGGAAAACATGAATGTCTCCATTATTATCTATTACTAATAATGACACAAGAAAGTAGACATATTTTCGATTGTGATGAGAGATCACACCTTATCTGCACCACATATTCTTTATAAATATTAGTTGCTACTAAACACAAATATAAACCTTAGAGCATTCATAATGGTGGGTGTTTCACCTATTTAGTAATGGAATAAATAAACACCCCTATTTTAAAGAGAAAATGTTTGTTGTTTATACAAAAATATGACTATGTAAGCACACTCTCTCTTTAATTTTCGTGGCAATACGTAATAAATTGTATACAAATAAAAAAACTTTATTGAAATACAATAATTTTGAGTTATAACTTTTTCTAAGATATTGTGTATAAGAGATTGAATATTTAATATCATTAAAAATTATAAAATAAATATCTTATAGAGACGTAATACTTCTAAATTTGTCAATTTTGTGTAAGGTTATCCAACCACATTTTCAGTAGGATAGATGAATATTTATTGGTGCAAATCACTTTTTTGGATATTGGTACCCAACAAGAATGGATGATAGGGTACAGATGTCCACACCAAATAATTTATTTTGAAATGCGTGCTCACACATTGACGAGTATATACATAACAAACAAAATCATAACAGAACACATGAAGTAAGAGAAAGCTAAGAGTAAGATAGTTCACAATTCACATGGCAGCAAGTATAATTTCAGACGGCAAAAAAACACCTCTATTACTTCCAACAACTCATGATCATGGCAAACAGAACACAGAACCTCAAATGGAGAAGAAATGGTGGAACAAAATCTTGGACATGGAGGAAGCCAAACATCAACTCATGTTTTCACTACCAATGATTTTTACAAATTTATTTTATTACTTGATTACTTTGGTTTCTGTCATGCTTGTTGGTCATCTTGGTGAGCTTCAGTTAGCTGGTGCTACTCTTGCAAATTCATGGTTTAGTGTCACTGGCGTAGCAGTTATGGTAACTAATTTACTATTTTTTACTATTATATTTTGTTCATTTCCATAGATGTTCATATGAACAATTCTTGTGTGTTCATTGATTAGACTCGGTCAATCAAAAACATGAGGTACAATAATGTTATTAAATAACTTCAACAACATTCTCATAAAAAAAAAAAAAAAACTTCAATTCACATGATATGTGATGTCTCCTTTATTGTTTTAATAAATATTGAACTCTTGATCAAAATAAAATTCTTGAACTCTTATTGATTGATTATATCCAATAAATATATATGTTTATGTATGAATTACTAGTAAAATGTACATTTATTTGTACATATGACACAAGATTAGACATTTCTTTTGTTTATTTTAGTACTACCCATGTCCTTGTTATATATATTTTTTAACTTTTTAGATTTATTGAATACTTATGTATTATATATAAGTTATTCAATGACTCTAAATAATAAATTTTGTTTATATACATAAGTTATTCGATGACTTTAAAAAGCAAAAATTTTCCTATAATAAAGACGAAAGAAAGTATTTGCTCTAAAAAGACTTAAGAGGTCAGTAATTTGTTTAGAGATTTGAATGATGTTAGAATATTACTACCTCGAATCGTTATTATAAGAAAAAGTTTACCTTTCATATTCATTGAATAACTTATGCATTCAACCTATATATAGACATGATATGAACAATTCTTGTATGTGCTCATTGACATAGTCAATTAAAAAGATAAGATATGATATGATTTTATTAAGATTTAAATATGCATTTGATCTCTTCAAATATATTATTTTTCATCTTTAGTCTCTATAATTTTTTTGTTTGTTTTTAAGTCTTGCAGATATACCCCATTTGTGTTTGTTTTTGTTATTTTGTTTAGCCTCTGCTAAATTTGTTTATATTAGAATTAGTCATTGTAATATGTGTAATTTTTATTGAAGTCATTTATTTCACTCAAATTGGAGGGACTTTTTTCTCCCATGAAATAAACTTCAACTACACAAGATGCGCTCGCTTAGTAGTAAGAGCTTAACCTTGTAAATTCAAGGTACAAACTTTAAATTTTCTTAAAGACGGTTGTAAAATTATCATTAGTGTCACTTTAATTAACTTCTGATTCATATAACCTATGAAGTCTGAATATATATGTAAAATTGGAGGATTAACATTAAATATTCTACATGTTACAAGACATAAATGTTGTCAAAAGATTAAACTCTGTTCTTTGCCATACTCTTCTTTGTCTTAGGTTGGTTTAAGTGGTGCACTAGAAACACTCTGTGGACAAGGATTTGGTGCTAAAGAATATCACATGTTGGGAATTTATCTACAAGGATCTTGCATTATATCTTTCATATTTTCCATCATTATATCAATTATTTGGTTCTATACAGAACACATTCTAGTGTTACTTCACCAATCACCTGACATTGCTAGAACAGCTTCACTCTATATGAAGTTTCTTATACCAGGATTATTTGCATATGGCATCTTGCAAAACATGTTGAGGTTTCTACAAACACAATCTGTAGTAATGCCACTGGTTATCCTTTCAGCTATCCCAACATTGATTCATGTTGGGATTGCATATGGATTTGTTCAATGGACAGGTTTGAAATTCATAGGTGGACCAGTTGCAACTTCTATTTCACTATGGATATCTATGATATTGGTAGGTTTTTATATCTTGTATGCAAAGAAGTTTAAGAATACATGGAGTGGATTTTCAAAGGAATCATTTCAGTACTTGTTTACAAACATGAAACTAGCTCTTCCCTCTGCAGCAATGGTATGGTATGAGTTTCTAAAAGCCTTTGAATTTATTTGTCCCTTTTGATGATTGATCTTAGAAAACAAAGATGGTAAATTATTAGGGCCGGTTTACTTTGAGCATCATTTTCAAACCAGTTGAGTTACCCAATCCCGGTCACTTGCTTCTAGTATCTTACTATATTATTTTATATTATGCAAGTTTGGAGTATTGGGCTTTTGAAGTTTTGGTTTTCTTAGCTGGATTAATGCCTGACTCACAAATAACAATTTCATTGATTGCAATATGGTATGGTTCTTATTATATCCATATATTTTTGTTACTAAAATAAAGAGAAGAAGATTCATATGATTCATTATTGCTAATCTTCAAAAAAAATATGCAGTGAAAATACAGAATTCATTGCTTACATGATCACTTATGGTCTTAGTGCAGCTGCAAGGTTAGTTGGTCTAATTTAACAGAATTATTTCCTTCATGACATAAGCATTATGCAGTTTAATCTATGTTTCTTGTAAATTTATTTAAAATTTTGAAACTTGAACTTTTTTATAGCACAAGGATTTCCAATGAATTGGGGGCAGGCCATCCTGAAAGAGCTAAACATGCAATGAGAGTCACTCTAAAGCTCTCTGTCCTCCTTGGATTCTGTTTTGTTTTGATGCTTTTGTTTGGTCATGATATATGGATTCAATTTTTTAGTAGTAGTCCTATAATCAAAAAGGAGTTTGCTTCAATAACACCTTTGCTTGCCATTTCCATACTACTAGATTCTGTCCAAGGTGTCTTATCAGGTTTGAATTTCTCATCTCTTTTTAACTTAAGCTTTTTCTAACATGTTCATTGACAAAAAAAACTTAAGGGTAAAAATGTCTTAAATAATGCAGGGGTGGTTAGAGGATGTGGTTGGCAGCACTTAGTTGTTTATGTCAACCTTGCTACTTTTTATCTCATTGGTTTACCAATTTCTTGTCTCCTTGGATTTAAGACCAATTTGCACTATAAGGTATAATACTCATACAAGTGTCACGTTTGTATGTAATACTTTCTCTGTTTTAAAATAAAGGGAAACGTTAACAAGTGCTCTTAATGCAAGAACATTTGATAAGAGGTTTAAAATGGAAATTTTGTGTTGAAATTTGTGTATTCAACACATTTAAACATCAAAAAGTATAACATTTTCTACATAAAAGTTATCAATTATTTCTATTTTTTGAATCATTAACAAGTGCCCTAAGGGCACTTGTTAACAAGACCCTCAAATAAATGCCATTTTAATTAAAAAAAGAAGAAGATAATTTTAACTAAAACTACTATAATAGGGAACATATATACACATCAGTTGTTCAATGAACTTGAAAAGATAATTTTTCTTTGATCAAATAAATTAGTTGTTTAATAAATTTGAAAAAGGAATTTTTACAAAGAAGGATGTACCTACTATTTTATCATAAAAATTAGTTCGGTTGATGTAAAAAGAGTGATTTTGATTTTGCATTATTTTGTTTAATCATTGTTTCTTATTGATTTGGTTTATGATGTAGGGTCTATGGATTGGTCTAATTTGTGGCCTAGTGTGTCAAATTGGGACACTCTTACTTTTGACAAGGCATGCAAAATGGACTAAACTGAATCTCTCAGGGGACAAAGATAAAGACCAACCTATCACTGTTTAACAAGTACTGAACGGTAGGACTGAATATGTATGTGTTTGGGACCAAGTGTCAGCTCATATAAATGCGTGGAAGCAAACACAGAATAAAAATATGATAGCAACTTGTAATAAACATGAATTTTGTATCTGAAAATGTTTCTTTCTCTTTACATTAAGAGAAAATGAAAACACCATTGAGAACACATATTGTTGCAAGGCAGAAATATATATCAGGACTTTATTTTTGTCAACTCAATGTACATTTTTAGACAAGTGTGGATAATAAATAAAAAAACAGGTTTTTATATAGTTTAACATTAATAATACGCATATATATTTCTCGGACAAACACGCCTCATCATTTAAACAGCCTCGACACACTGTCATTGGGAAACGCAAAGAGAAAGAACTAAAAAGTAACTAGACAGAGAAAGAACTAAACATTATCCCTTCTCCCTATCGGGACCCATAAAGGCCAAAATCTAGAGGGCAAGGAAAGTCGTAGCCCACGACAAGCACTAAATACTTCGACAAAGAAAGGTGGGATCAATAAGCTCCCCCATCAGAGTCCACCTAAGGAGGCAACAATGCCGCACATCATAGGCCATCAAGTCCTTGGGACGATCAAATAGAAAAGAGGCCAACTTAAAACTCAAGCTTTTAAAGCTCGAAAAAGTCCCATCTTTAAAGGTCGAACACGCGAAAGCTTCTATCAAGCTACACTTTAACTTCCTCAGCTTATAACTTGGAGGCAACTGTTCCAGACTTTGCTAAGATCCAATCTGGGTTAGATCTGAGCCTGATTCAGGACCCGAAGTCAAACAAGTCCATACGATGGACACACCAGGGGCGGATCTTCTTAGGAGCCCATGGTAGCCATGGCTCCCCCAGATTTAGTATTAGTACTATATTATGCGTGTGTTATTGGATGTTTCACAAGTGTTGTAGTGGAAACTGAAGTTGCTTCATCAAGAAGAGAAGTTGTGAGTTCGATTCCTAATGTATGCTTTTTTTTGAATATTTATAATGCATTTTAATTTTTATTCACAAAAAGAGTCTTGCCAGGACTCGAACCATTGCTCATATTTAAGTCTTACAAACCAATACAACACATATCAATCTATGTCAATTATATGAAACAACTTATATATGTATGTTACCAATATTTGTCTCCCCCAACATTATTAGTCAAGATCCGCCACTGCCATAAATCTCACTCGATAACACCCCCAATCAATAGATCTTGGCTGTCCAGACCGTATCTAATGTTGCAGGACCCATCCAACCCGATTTCAGGTGAATGCTTAGCAACCAAAACTCTACTTATTTCCTATAAATACTAATGCACAACATTGGGTCAAGTATCCCACTCTTTACCATATTATTAGTCGCACTCTCTTAAACCCTCATTGACGAGCGTCGGGGCACGTGCAAGTACACCACCCCCCTTCAGTGGAGGCAGACTCACAACAAGAAGTCATGAACGGCGATGACCTGCAAAATAGTAAACCGTTAAATAACTTGAGGCGTGATGAAGTCACTCTCCTTAATGATTTATCCGCCTCATGAACGCATATCCTCCCAAGATATGATAAGTTCTTCTTCCATGATATCAATCATATCAAAGCCGACAGAACAACTTGAATCTAATAAACACATGAATGATACCTTGATTTTCTAAAGAAGAGGAAATTAATTTTGTGTGGAGATGTTACTTCTCTATAACAAATATGTTTTTTCTGCTATGAAAATAAAAGAACCGTAAGGTTTTGTATAGTGAGCAAGTTGGTGGTTCCTTATAATTAGAAAGTAATTAACACATGGTCAAAGAAAGAAAAAAAACGTAACCGTAGGGAGAGAAAACTAATCTCAAGCACTATTACCAACACACATTTAATATGGGGTCAAAATAATAGTTTAGTAGTAAAATAAATCATATTTCTAATTAACTTTTAAAATAAAATAAAACTCTAAAATTACAACAAATGCCTCCGAGTTCGACACTTTCATTACCTCATATTTCTTATTGAAATTGCGCTGAAACCTTTTATTATCAAGATGTTTGGTTGATGTATATATATGTGGTTGGTCTCTTCCATCCTTTAAGTTGGACTGAGATTGGAGCTCATTTAACAAATCCTTTTCAACCATTTTTTTCTTCTATTTATTGTCATGGCAATCTTGCGGTCCAATTTATTTTTGTCATGACTAAAAATTGTGTTTTTATTAAAAAAAAACATTCCTTGATTTTTGTCGTGAACTATAATAAAACTTCAGTGTTTGTCCAAAATAAGACTTTGTATCCAATTTGTACAACTCAATATATCATACACTCTCCGGTCACTATTATAAGCAAAAATTCATTTTTTACGTTCATTCAATAAATGATGTATGTGGTCTATTTAATAGACCACATACATCATTTATTGAATGAATCTAGAAATTAGTTTTTTTGCTTATAATAGTGACCGGAGTGTGTAAATAATAATAAAAATCATTACAAACCTCGTGATGTGTAACCTGAGCCACCCAACGTATTGAATTTGACGTGTGTGTGATTTTGTCAACAATATTAATATATATATATATATATATATATATATATATATATATATAGAGAGAGAGAGAGAGAGAGAGAGAGAGACACCGAGCATATGAAGAGGAAGAGAAGGTAAGAGTAAGATATTGTCAACAAATAAAGAAAACCAAGAGTAAGATAGTTCACATGGCGGCAGAAATACCACTATTAGTGCCAACAACCGATGATCATGGAAAACAAAACACAAGACCACAAATAGAGAAATGGTGGAACAAAATCTTGGACATAGAGGAAGCCAAGCATCAACTCATGTTTTCATTACCAATGATTCTTACAAATTTATTTTATTACTTGATTACTTTGGTTTCTGTCATGCTTGTTGGTCATCTTGGTGAGCTTCAATTAGCTGGTGCTACTCTTGCAAATTCATGGTTTAGTGTCACTGGCGTAGCAGTTATGGTAATTACTTTACAGTTTTTGCATTATTATATTTTGTTCATTTCCATAGATGTTGATATGAACAATTCTTCTTGCGTGTGTTCATTGATTAGACACGGTCAATCAAAAACACGAGGCAATCTCTCCGGTCATATTTATAAGCCAAAATCAACTTTTTAAATTCATTGAATAATCAATGTATCCGCTCACATTTATATGTTAGATACATTAATTATTCTATGTATCTAAAAGATTGTTTTTTGCTTATCAATGTGACGAGATGGATTAAGAATAGGAGAATTGATTAGACAATTCTTCTTGTGATGCATATGTTATTAAATAACTTCAACATGATGTGTGATGTCTCTTACTTTATTATTTTTAAAAATGTTGAATCTTGATCAAAATAAAAATTCTTGAACCCTTTTGATTAATTTATATCCAATGAATATACATGCTTATGTATGAATTACTAGTCAAATGTAAATTTATATGAATATTACTCCCTCCGTCCCTTAATATTTGACACAGTTGACCTTATTACGCATGTCAATGTATAATTTTATGCTTAAATATCTTGAATAATATATTAGAAAAAATTATAAAAATTTGATATTTCGAAAATACCCATCGAGATGAATCTAACGACATCTTATATGATATAATTTATCTTTGCATATTAGTATAAAACTACAGTCAAAGTAAGTTAGGTCAAAATTGCACATTTTCAAGTGAGACATCTATTGCGGGATGGAGGGAGTAGTATAGAAAGACAGAAAATCAAAAATTTCTTTTGTTTATTTGTATATGTATTCAAGTCAATGGTTTGTTTAGAAATCTGATTCATGCTAGAACATTATAATTATAACGTCATGAGTCCTGGCTCCACTTAGTGGAATAAGAAATAAGAGGTTTGACTTTATTGCTTTTGTAGCTTGTAGTTGTAGTATTTACGATATTAGTACCTAGTTTCACAATAAGTACTTCTCTGAAATGTAACCAGTGTCCAGTGGCCCATCAGCTTGTAACAACTTCTCCTCTGAAAGCACCAACTGTGACAGAATAACTCAATAAAAGTAAATTTGGGAAAGCAATAATTTAGATAAAATTTTAGAAAGTACTTTTTTGTTCATAGTTTTATAAATTACATGAAGGAAAATAAATATTAAAAAGAAGTATAAGGTTGGCAAGTGATAAGGTGGTCGAGGGTTCGATAGAAATGTTAGTTTTCAGAGGTCGAATCCAGGACCTCCTCCTTCAAACTCCTTCAATATCCCGTAGCTCGCCAACCTAGTTAACTATGTGGGACATCACTATTAACATAATGCTAAATCTCAACCATGGTTTTTAATTTCTATTTTCAAAACTGAATTTTGACTTCATTTACCATGTCCTTAGATCAATGTAAATGCAAGTTTAGCATCATAATCAGTCTCTCAAAGCTTGTTCAACTGAATACAACCAGACAGTTCCGATTAAATTGTCTAATTTAAGTTTATCCACTAGCATAAGCACATGTGTGATTGTCTGAGAGAGTTTATGGAAAGCTTATCAAATGTTCATAAATTGTTTTCGGCTTATGAACACACTTATATGATAAATGTTATGCGATAAACGCTTAATTAAGTTGTTTATCCAAACATACCTAAATGAGGTCGCAAGATTAAACTCTATGCTCTTTGTTTTATTCTTCTTTGTCTTAGGTTGGTTTAAGTGGTGCACTAGAAACACTATGTGGTCAAGGATTTGGTGCAAAGGAATATCACATGTTGGGAATTTATCTACAAGGATCTTGCATTATATCTTTCATTTTTTCAATCATTATATCAATTATTTGGTTCTATACGGAACACATTCTAGTGTTCCTTCATCAATCTCATGACATTGCTAGAACAGCAGCACTCTATATGAAGTTTCTTGCACCAGGATTATTTGCATATAGCATCTTGCAAAACTTGTTGAGATTTCTACAAACACAATCTGTAGTAATGCCACTGGTTATACTTTCAGCTATACCAGCATTGGTTCATGTTGGGATTGCATATGGATTTGTTCAATGGACAGGTTTGAAATTCATAGGTGGACCGGTTGCAACTTCTATTTCACTATGGATATCGATGATAATGTTAGGGTTATATGTAATGTATGCAAAGAAGTTTAAGAATACATGGAGAGGATTCTCAATGCAATCATTTGATTACCTGTTTGCAAACATGAAACTAGCTTTGCCTTCTGCTGCAATGGTATGGTATGAGCTTCTATAAGCCTCTCACTTTATTTAAGCTTTTGGCGATTGATCTTACAAAACCTAGTTTTCTAAAATAGGTTTGAATATGTTTTTGTTCTCTACAAGTATATCATTATTTGCTTAGACCAAAAACATATTAGCTTCTAGTTTGAACATTATCAGACTTTTGTTGATGTTTATTGTAAGATCCTTAATATATTATATATCTTACTATATTATTTTATATTATGCAAGTTTGGAGTATTGGGCTTTTGAAGTTTTGGTTTTCTTAGCTGGATTAATGCCTGACTCACAAATAACAACTTCATTGATTGCAATATGGTATGGTTCTCATATCTTTATATTTCTGTTACTAAAATGAATAGAAGAAATATTCACTATTGTTATTCTTCAAAACAATCATGCAGTGCCAACACCGAATTCATTGCTTACATGATCACTTATGGTCTTAGTGCAGCTGCAAGGTTAGTTGGTCTACTTTACACGCACTCGGTCGCGGCATTGTTGCATACTCCCTCTATTGTCAATTATAAGCAAATTTGATTTCTTTTAGGTTCATTCATTGAATAATGTATGTGATCTATATTATGGACCACATACATCATTAAATGAATGGACCTAAAAAGTTAAATTTGCTTATAATTGACAACGGAGGGAGTATATCCATCTGGACTTAGGTTTCTTATGGTCTAAGAATTCTCGTTGACAAGATATCCCAGTAGTTAGATAAAGATCGATGACTCATATTCTAACTTTGCCAAATAAACCTTACGATGTGAGACATCAAATTTTTATCCAACTACCGAGATCTGCAACAACGTGATTGTATGTATGACTGCAGAAAATCCATTTTCCTTCATAGGGGGGATTTTATTTGACTTATCTCCTGACATAAGCACTTTAATCCACATACTTGTACATGTATTGAAAGATTGAAACTTGAACTTTTATAGCACAAGAGTTTCGAATGAATTGGGAGCAGGCCAACCAGAAAGAGCAAAACATGCAATGGGAGTCACTTTAAAGCTCTCTCTCCTCCTTGGTTTATGTTTTGTTTTGATGCTTGTATTTGGTCATGATATATGGATTCAGCTTTTTAGTGATAGTCCTATTATCAAAAAGGAGTTTGCTTCAGTGACACCCTTGCTTGCTATTTCCATACTACTAGATTCTGTCCAAGGTGTCTTATCAGGTTTGAATTCCTCATCTCCTTTTAACTTAAGCTTTTTATCAGCAACATGATTATCATTAACAAAAACAACTTAGTGGGAACAATGTGTGTTAAATACTAATGCAGGGGTGGCTAGAGGATGTGGTTGGCAGCACTTGGCTGTTTATGTTAACCTTGCAACTTTTTATTTCATTGGTTTACCAATTTCGTGTCTCCTTGGATTTAAGACCGATTTGCAGTATAAGGTAAAATTCTGTTTCCGTTTCATGTTAAGTGTCACCATTTGTAATATGTGTTTGCCTCATTATTTATCATTTTAGAAAACAATAAAGTAATTGTCCATTAGTATACCCCCTACTTATTATACCGAAATGCTAGATATAGCGAATGTGTAATCGTGATAGGGTTCACAAATATGTGGCAGGTTAGTTTCCCTTAGATTTCAAATTTAGTTGACTACCGCTTCATCAAAAAAGAATATAATACCAGCACCCCTATGATTTTCGGTCAGACAAAAATTTAATTGGCCAACCTGTTTTTCGCGACGGTATCCTGATAAATTTCTTCTAGATATATAGCGTTGCTCTTTATTATATCTCAACATACTAAACTACTCCACCCACGACTATATTAATAAAAGTACTTTAGTAAATAAAACTTATTTTATCATAGAAATTAGTACTGGCAATGGTTTTCTTAAGCAATGTGCATAACCTTAAATAACAGATAATATAAGACAGGGAGTAGTGTAGTTATTATTCCACCTAATCACAGTGTAATTACGTTTGTGTTGATGTCAAGAAGAATCATCTTGGTTTTGCATCCATTTGTTTAATCATTGTGTTTATTTTGAATGTTTTATGATATAGGGTTTATGGATTGGTCTGATATGTGGATTGGTGTGTCAAACTGGGGCACTCTTACTTTTGACAAGGCATGTCAAATGGACTAAACTGAATCTATCAGGGGACAAAGATAAAGACCAATCAATTGTTGTTTAACAACTTAATGCCAGCCAATTAGGACTATATAAGTTCGTGTTTCGAACCACCGTGGCATCTCATTTAGATGCACGGTGTGAGCGAAACTATAACTTGGAGTTTTGAGCTCAGCGAGCGGTGAAGACTCTTCGAACGTGGAAGCAATCACATGCCAAAAAGATGATCACAACTTGTAATAAACATGATTTTTCTATTTAAAAATGTTTCTTGCTCTTTTACATTTAATGAAAATGAAAACACTAACTTTTTTAATATTCATTATGTAACAAATTAGTTTTCTACAAGGTGGTTTCTATGCTGGAGTTTGACAGAAGTTCCTATTGTAGCAAGCATACTATTTAAGGATTCTCCCAGTCATACTAATTTATCATTTATGACTCCCTTTTTTAAGTTTGGTTTGTTGATTTTATTCAAGCTTGTAAAAAGGGTGACGGATGGATGAAATTTCTTTTATTTGTTTGCCCTCTAAAAAAGTAATGTATGTGAATCAATATTAGTGACATAATTAATTAATTTTTTTTATTTTGGGATGTGTTGCATTAATAATTAGGTGTTTGAGTGAAAAATGTGAACTGTTATAAAAGATGCTCTAAAATAAGTTAAGAAAGCTAGTGACATACATATCATCATCCTTTTTTTGTATTGACATTCACAAACAAAGTTGAATCGGATATGAAGAAAGAAAGAAGAAAAATACTTAGAAAAGTGACCATAGAAAAATATTTCAAGCCAATTAGAATAACGTTGACTCATCAAATAATATCAACATATATTCAAATTTATCTTTTATTTCTTACTAATGCTTCCGACAAAGAAAACAATAAATCACCAACATGAATTAAAAGAATATAAAATGAATTTTCTTTCAATATCAAGACATGCCTTGTCCCTGCCAAGAAGGAAAAACATAAGCATAGAAAAAAAAAATCAAGAACACGAGAGATGGGTATATTGCCGTAGTTCCGTATGAAGGGAGGAGATAGCAGGTGGAAGAATCTCTGGTTGCAAGTGAAGCAAAAACATAAAAAAACTTGTAGGTTAGATGATCAATTCCACACTAACATCCATTAATTGCTGCCTTGACTAACCCTTTTCTCTCTTCACTCTATGTGATCAATTTTTTTGTTAAGTGAAAAAGCAATAAAAAGAAAAGGTGTGAATCAATTTGATTGGAATGAAAGGGTTATTGGTGGTGTTTAGTGGGATAAGAAAGAGAATTCTGAATGCATAAATTTAATTAGTAGAAAAACATACATTGGATAGCATGGGATGATAAAAATTACTATGTATCCTACTTTAGGAACATGAAAGTAGCTTACAACATATTTCATTAAACTTCAACTCTTCTTAGATTAATTCCTAAAACAGGAAAGATGCAAAAATTATGTTTCTATACCAAATAAAATTAGTAAAATTCAACGAAAGCAATTTAAATTAGAAGAAATTATGAATTATGAAAGCAACAAAGAATATAAATTCTTATATGTAACCCACAAATACATTGAGCGAGAGCAAAATATTTTTATCCAAAGGGGAAATTGGAAGGTGAGGTGGGTGGCAAATATAAACAAATAATACATTATACATATTCATCATGATTTCATCTCATAACCTTCCCTCCCGCAAAAGCCTAAACTTCTTCAACAATATCTTTACCAAAAATTGCATTTTGCGATGCTTCAAAAATTATGTACCTACAGAAAAGAATATAGCCAAGATTTAGCAAACAACAATCAAATTACGAATAGAATATAATAAGAACAAAAAAGTAGAGGCAAGACACGATAATAAAGAACCTGTCACTATTTTTTTATTCCATTGTTTCTTTAAATATTTTAATGTTGGCATTCATTATAGGTTAATTTTGTTTTGCATCATATTTATAAAAGTGGATGAGGATATAAGATGAGAGAAAGAAAGAAAAGAAGAACAATATAATTAAAGAGGGAGATAGGACGTGGAACAAACTTACCAAGTTATGATTTTAAAATTTTAAGAACATTGTTTCAAAAAGATTATAATGGAGCTACTAATGTATAGAAATGATTGCAGCTAAAGGTAAAATAAGAATCTATTTATCTATATATATATATATATATATATATATATATCTTTGTAAAGGAAACTTAAGTTAACCATGTACAAGTATTATGTCTATGTGGCACTTCTAAAAGAGTTTATTCTCACTCTCTTATTCTCCACTCTCTCTTATTCTAAAATTCATTATTTATCTCCACTTTATCAAAATTTAATGTGTGATGTTAATGATACAAAATTTAAACTTGAACCTTGGTTTTAAAAATTCTATATTTCATAACTTTGTAACCATACATTTTGTGCTAATTGATTAGCCATGATAAAAGTTTGACAAGTGTACCAAATACTATCGAAGTAGTAAAAATATCGTTTCCACAAGGACTGTTTTAATCTCAATAATTCAAGTTCGTTATCCAAAAGGATGTATAAAATTTATTTTGATTTGCCACTAGGCGGTTGAGTTGGTTTGATTTTATGAAATCAATTAACAGAAAGTAAAGAGTTGTTAAGAAAATATGAGAGATATGAGATCAAGTCTTTCGAATCCTCTATGTTTTCCTAATTGGTATACTGCACTCTATTCTCATGAATGATTTTCTAGTTCCACGATAGTTAACAAATTAGCCCTAATCAATCCCTTGAGTTAGGACCCTCTTCTTAAACTACAACCTCTAATTCCTTAGGTGGTCTAATAATCTTCGAAGGTTTAAGCACGTTAACCTAATATCACTAACAAACAGTTATCCATTCCTAGACTAACCATGTTTATTAGAACAATTCAATGGGTCTAAGTTGAAAGCTAGGGTCAGTAGTCATTCATACTCACGATGTTTATATGTGATCAAGATATAAAAGAATTAAAACAATTGAATTGAATAAAAACTAGATTGTCATTCATAAATAATAAAGTTTCACAGCAACATGAATCAATTAGGGTTACATAGAATCATCTCAGACCTAATCTCTAAGAGATTTAGCTACTCATAATGATATTTACATATAGCATAATCAATAGTGGAATCAAAACATACATGAACCGATAGAAGGTTGAAGAAATCGCCCTCCTAGCCGTCTTTAGGTCTCAAAATCGCACTTTGCTCTCCAAGATTTGTAACCCTTGTTTTCTGAATAGTCTTCAGCTTAAATAGGCACATAATTTCGCCCAAAATCGTGTCACATTTTTAGTAAATCGTGCCATGATTTGCCTTGTGTAACAAGATAACTGAATTAGGGTTTCACCAAATCGTGTCACGTTTTTGCAATCGTGACACGTTTTCCTTAACTTCCAAACACTGCATTTTGTCTGTGAAATCGTGCCACGTTCACCAAATCGTGACACGATTTTTGTCTTTGATTTTTCTTCAGTTTTCTTGCTGCTTAAGTTGCCTTGTGAACTCCAAAATGTGATAATATTTACATAAAAATTACGTAATGACAGCATGTCATCAAGCCACTTTACTCATTCATTTTCCTTTGGTTAAATATTTTTCATTGTCTTAAATTCATAGTCTACTGATGTTTGTATTGTTCTTCAACTTCGTAACAGCTCCTCCATTTAATTATTGTTCTAAATTTCTACAACTAAAAATTTGGATTTATAGTCTATCACTGTCACTATAGCCTACCATCTATCAATCTTATATCTATCTAGACTGTAATATTTCTTTACTATATTCTAAAGTAAGCTTGGGTTATTCTTGAGCAAGCATTGTGATGATACATGCCACCTCTAAAAAAAACTTGATTTCTTTACTAAACTTGAATCATTCTTAAGTTATAATTGTGATATTGTGGCATCTCTTAAGAGGCTTAATCTGTTGGAACAAAATGTGTTTAACAATAAACCCTAAAGAGTTTTGATGATAACAAAGTATTAAAAATTGACAATTGGTATTGCTAACATTTGTTCAAGTGTACAGGACCATAAACAAAGTGATTTATCTCATCAAGGTTCTGAACGAACAAATAAAGAGCAAAGGAAGTATCTATTTAAACTCAAGAGCTCCTGAAGACTAGCACTCCTGAAGTCAAGAGCTCCTGAAGACTAGCACTCCTGAAGACTAGCACTCCTGAAGACAAGAGCTCCTGAAGAGTATGACGTCATCAGAAGCTGATTCTTTGAAGCAACAGTATTTCACCAGATTTCAAGATTCTAGTGTTGTATTTTGGAGCGAAAATTATGGAGCACTGGCAGAAGATTAGTGGATTTAAGCAACGGTCATTTCAAAAGGATTTGAAGTCATTTTGTTGCAAATAGACAAGAAGCGTTGACATTGTACTTTGTACGAACTGTACAACCACCTTCTCCACTACTCTGTTCTTTGTCTCTACTAACAGACAAGAATAACAGCTCTTATGTACAACCAAGCCTGCATCCTTGTTCCTTCTCAACTGGAATGGATTTGAAATTGATTCTTTATAGGACAACAACTAAATCAGGCAAAGAATCATTGGTGAAAGATCAAGCTTCAGTAACGACTTTTTTTGAATGTGTTGGCACTTACAACGTTCACTTCACACCTCTATATAAAGGAGTGAAGACTTGAAGAACAATAAGACTCTACAATATATTTCAAAAGCGCCAAAACTCTGTCAAATTGTCTAAGCATTCAAAGTTCACTTAGAATTTCAGTTTTCAAGTTCTTATCTTTGAAATTCTTAAGTCTAAAGAGTCTGTATCTGATTTGTATTGTGAACACCACTGATTGTATATCAAGTGTTCAATCTCAAACATTTTTTCTGTGTAATTTTGTTTGATAGAAGTCTCTTGCTTGTGTGCTTGAGCATTAGAAGTCTCTTGATTGTGTTCTTGAGCATTTGAAGTCTCTTGCGTGTGTGCTTGAGCATTTGTAATCAGATATTACATTTAGTGAACTCTCCTTGGAAGTGCAAGGGGGACAGGACTACTTCCGGATTGTGGAAGGAACCTGTATAAATCTTTTGTGTCCTGCTTCTTCTCTTTTCTCTCTGTTTTTCATTCCGCTGCATACGCTCCTGAACAGTATCTTCAGAAGCTGTCTATCTAGCTTCTGATCATTCTGATTCTGAGTTTTGGAAAGAGAAAACGTTTTATTTTAAAACACAATTCAACCCCCCCTTCTTGTGTTTTTCTCCCCTTCAATTGGTATCAGAGCCTTGGTTCTGTTGTCAAACACCTAACAGTGTAACAGTCCAAGATCTGAGAAAAACATGTCTGCTGATTCATCTGTTTCTGGTTCTGCTGGCTCTAGTGGTAATCATCATGCTGTTGCATATGATTATAGTGAAAAGAAAACTGACTCAGGGAAGGTTCCAAAGTTTAATGGAGATCCTGAAGAGTTTTCTTGGTGGAAAACCAACTTCTACAGTTATATCATGGGCTTAGATGAAGAACTATGGGATATTCTGGAAGATGGTGTTGGTGACTTAATTCTTGATGAGGAAGGAGCTGCTGTTGATAGAAAAATACATACTCCTGCTCAGAAGAAGATGTACAAGAAACATCACAAGATCAGAGGCTCTCTAGTTTCTGCTATACCACGAGCAGAGTACATGAAGATGAGTGATAAGTCAACTGCTAAAGCTATGTTTGCATCTTTATGTGCTAACTATGAAGGAAGCAAGAAAGTTAGAGAAGCCAAAGCACTGATGCTTGTTCATCAGTATGAACTGTTCAAGATGAAGGATGATGAAAGTATTGAGGAGATGTACTCAAGATTTCAAACCCTAGTCTCTGGACTCCAAATACTGAAGAAAAGCTATGTTGCTTCTGATCACGTGAGTAAGATTCTCAGAAGCCTTCCTGCCAGATGGAGACCAAAGGTGACTGCCATTGAGGAAGCTAAAGATTTAAACACTTTAAGTGTTGAAGATCTTGTTAGTTCTCTCAAAGTTCATGAGTTAAGTCTAAATGAACATGAGTCTACTAAAAAGAGTAAATCAATAGCTCTTCCATCAAAAGGCAAGTCATCCAAAGCTCTTAAAGTGGCTGAGTCTGATGAAGAAGATTCACCAACTGGAGATTCTGATGAAGAGGTTACTGAGATGATGGCTATGCTCTCAAACAGACTTCAGTATCTAGCCAAAAAGAACAAGAAGTTTGTGTCCAGAAGAGGTAGCTTCAGAAGCTCAAAGAAAGAAGATCAAAAGGGATGCTTCAACTGCAAGAAGCCTGGTCATTTCATTGCTGATTGCCCTGATCTTCAGAAGGAAAAATCAAAGGAAAAGTCAAAGAAACCAACATTCAAGTCAAGCAAGTTCAAGAAACAGTTAAAGCAGAGTTTGATGGCTACATGGGATAATTTGGATAGTGAATCTGAATCTGACAAAGAAGAGTCTGATGAAGGTGCAAAGATAGCTGTTGGGTTAGTAGCTACAGCAACTTCAGAGGCTGAAACTGAATCAGATTCAGAAGATGAAAACGAGGTATATTCCAAAATCCCTAGAGAAGAACTGATAGAGTCACTTAAAGAACTCCTCACTCATTTTGAATTGAGAACCAATGAGTTGAAAGGTTTGAAAGAAAAATATGTTGCTTTAATGAAGCAACAAGAATCAACTCTATTGGATCTAAAAGCGTCTGAAGAAGGACTCAGAGGTTTTGACTTCATATGCAAGACATATGAAGACAAACTTAAGTTCTTGTGTCAGAAGCTG
Organism: Medicago lupulina; assembly: GCA_958299785.1. Taxonomy (NCBI): domain Eukaryota; kingdom Viridiplantae; phylum Streptophyta; class Magnoliopsida; order Fabales; family Fabaceae; genus Medicago; species Medicago lupulina. The sequence continues at coordinate 78,658,637 of OY283139.1, forward strand.
CAAGAAAAATGTGATGGAAAATCTTTAAGTAACCATGAGATTGCTCTTGAAGATTTCATTATGTCTGGTATTGACAGAAGCAGAATTGCTTCTATGATTTATAGCATTTACAAAAACAATGGTAAAGGGATTGGATTTTCAGAAGCTAAGTCTAGTGAAACCAATCTCAAAGCATATTGTGAATGCATAAAGGAAGGATTGAAAACCTTCTTTGTTCCTGAAGGTGCAAAAATGGGAACTGTTGCTCAATCAGAACCTGAAGCTTCCAGTTCTAAGGCTAAGATTACATCAAAGCCAAAGAATTTCAAGCCTAAGGATATGATAAATTCTGAATCTAAGACCACAAAGATTAAGATTCTGAAGAGATCAGAACCTGTTCCTCAGAGTCTGATAAAATCAGAATCTGATGTCCTAAAGTCTAAGGTTCAGAAGGGCAAGGCAGTTGGCGCTCCTGAGGTATCAAAACCAAAAGTTGAAAAACCTAAGGTAATGATTAATCAGAAGCTACCCAAGAAGGATCTAAAGGATCAGGAAATGGTGAGTAAATTCTCCAGCTCTAACCCCAAAGGACCCATAAAACAATGGGTACCTAAATCTGAAATTGTCAATACTGCAGATTTGTCTAAAAGCAAGAACAAAACAAAAATCATGGTACCTGGACAGCGGTTGCTCAAGGCATATGACAGGAGAGAAGTCAATGTTCCTATCCCTCACAATGAAAGAAGGAGGAAATGTAAAGTTTGGAGGCAACCAGTCTGGGAAGATTATTGGTACGGGGACTATTGGTAACTCCTCTACCTCTATTAATAATGTATGGTTGGTAGATGGGTTTGAACATAACCTATTGAGCATCAGTCAATTCTGTGACAATGGTTATGATGTTTTATTTGAAAAAGCCAACTGTACAGTAATCAACAAGAATGACAAGTCCATTGTGTTCAAGGGAAAGAGAGTGGAAAATGTCTACAAAATCAATTTCTCTCAACTGGCTGATCAGAAGGTAATTTGCCTTCTATCAATGAATGATAAGAAATGGATGTGGCATAAAAGGCTGGGACATGCTAACTGGAGATTAATCTCTAAGCTTAGCAAGTTACAGCTTGTCAAAGGCCTTCCTGACATTGATTATCATTCAGATGCACTCTGCGGTGCATGCCAGAAAGGAAAAATTGTTAAAACATCTTTCAAAGCAAAAGACAATGTTTCCACCTCAAGACCCTTAGAACTGCTTCATATAGACCTATTTGGACCAGTTAGTACTGCATCCTTATATGGAAGCAAGTATGGATTAGTTATTGTTGATGATTATAGCAGATGGACTTGGGTAAAATTTCTGAAAAGCAAAGATCATGCATACGATGTATTCAGTAACTTCTGCACCCTTATTCAATCTGAAAAAGAAGCCAAAATTTTGAAAATCAGAAGTGATCATGGTGGTGAATTTGAAAATGAGCCATTTGAAGCTTTTTGTGAAAAACATGGAATCCTCCATGAATTCTCTTCTCCTAGAACTCCACAACAGAATGGAGTTGTAGAAAGAAAGAATAGAACGTTACAAGAAATGGCAAGAACCATGATTCATGAAAACAATTTGGCAAAACATTTTTGGGCAGAAGCTGTGAATACAGCGTGTTATGTCCAGAATAGGATCTATATTAGACCTATCTTGGAGAAAACAGCATATGAATTGTTTAAAGGAAGAAAACCCAATATCTCTTACTTTCATCAATTTGGATGTACATGTTACATTCTGAATAACAAGCTCTACCTAAAGAAATTTGATGCCAAGGCCCAAAGAGGAATCTTTTTAGGTTACTCTGAAAGGTCAAAGGCATACAGAGTGTATAATTCAGAGACACTCTGTGTTGAAGAATCTATGCACGTTAAATTTGATGACAAAGAGCTTGAAGATAAAACTTCAAAGCAAGGTGAAAGTTTTGCAGAGATACAGGTTCCTGAAGACATTCCAGAACCTGGTCAGTCAATTGAATCTGAAGATAGTTCAGAAGCAGCACCCACATCAGTTGCTCCTGATGAAGTCGCTCCTGATGAAGTTGCTCCTGATGAAGTTGCTTCTGATGAAGCACATAATGGCTCACAGCAAGCAGATTCATCCAACTATACATTCAAATACAAGTCTTCTCATCCTCAAGATCAAATCATTGGAAGTAAAGAAAGTCCCAGAAGAACAAGATCACACTTCAGACAAGAAGAATCTATGATTGGACTAATTTCAATGATTGAACCAACAACTGTTGAAGAAGCACTTTCAGATGATGGATGGATCATAGCTATGCAAGAAGAGCTGAATCAATTCCAACGGAATGATGTGTGGGATCTGGTACCCAAATCTCCTCAGAAGAACATTATTGGAACAAAATGGGTATTCAGAAACAAGCTGAATGAAAAAGGTGAAGTAACCAGAAACAAAGCCAGACTTGTTGCTCAGGGGTACAGTCAACAAGAAGGCATTGATTACACCGAAACATTTGCTCCAGTTGCAAGATTGGAAGCAATCAGGTTACTTTTATCTTATGCAATTAATCATGGAATAGTATTATATCAAATGGATGTCAAGAGTGCATTTCTTAATGGTGTCATAGAAGAAGAAGTGTATGTCAAACAACCTCCTGGCTTTGAGGATCTGAAGCATCCTGACCATGTTTACAAACTTAAGAAATCACTATATGGCTTGAAACAAGCTCCCAGAGCTTGGTATGACAGACTAAGTAATTTCTTGATTAAAAACGATTTTAAACGAGGTCAGGTTGACACAACACTCTTCAGAAGGACTCTTGAGAAAGATATTCTTGTTGTGCAGATATATGTTGATGATATAATATTTGGTTCCACTAATTCATCTCTTTGCAAGGAGTTCTCTAAGTTAATGCAGGATGAATTTGAAATGAGCATGATGGGAGAGCTGAAGTTCTTCCTGGGCATTCAAATTAATCAAAGCAAAGATGGAGTATATGTTCATCAGACGAAGTATACAAAAGAGCTTCTGAAGAAGTTCAAGCTTGAAGATTGCAAACTGATGAACACTCCAATGCATCCTACATGCACCTTAAGCAAAGAAGATGAGGGATCAAAAGTGGATCAGAAGCTATACAGAGGTATGATTGGTTCTCTGTTATACCTCACTGCATCTAGGCCAGATATCTTATTCAGTGTATGCTTATGTGCAAGGTTTCAGTCAGATCCTAGAGAATCTCATTTAACTGCAGTTAAGAGAATCTTCAGGTATCTGAAAGGAACAACTAATCTGGGACTCCTTTATAGAAAATCCCCAGATTATAAGCTAATTGGATTCTGTGATGCTGATTATGCTGGTGACAGGATTGAAAGAAAGTCAACCAGTGGCAATTGTCAATTTCTGGGTGATAATCTGATATCCTGGGCTAGCAAGAGACAAGCAACTATTGCTATGTCTACAGCAGAAGCAGAATACATTTCAGCTGCAAGTTGTTGCACACAACTACTCTGGATGAAACATCAGCTGGAAGATTATCAGATACATGCTAACAGTATTCCTATCTTTTGTGATAATACTGCTGCTATTTGCTTGTCAAAGAATCCTATTCTGCATTCAAGAGCCAAGCATATTGAGATCAAACACCATTTTATCAGAGATTATGTTCAAAAAGGAATTTTAGATATACAATTCATTGATACTGAAAATCAATGGGCTGATATATTTACTAAGCCTCTAACTGTTGAAAGATTTGAGTTTATTAAGAAAAATTTGAACATGCACTACGTGTCTGATTAAAATTGCTTGCTCCTGAATAAGAAGTTCAGGTTCTGAAGTCACTTCAGAAGCCATTGTCCTTCAGAAGCTCCTGAGTGAGGTCCTGAAGAAAATGTGCTCCTGATGAGTCATCAGAATCTCAACCTTCAGAAGAGAATCTTTGTGCTCCTGAATAGCAGAAGTTAGTGGAAGTTCTGGAGTTGCTCCTGGCGACATCTGTCCCACTAACTTATACAGCTCGTCTGAAATCTGACAGCGTGGCATAAATGTATTGGCGTATAACTCAAAAGGCAATGATGTTAATTTTACTTTTCGTAGTACTATCTCGCGCCCCCAACTGTCATTAATGCTATGTTTGTTGGTCCCCTGTTTTTCAAACGTTTTTCGCTAAAAAGCACTTAATCAAAAACACACACTACTCACTTCACTTCCTACACTTTCTGTTTTTGTTTTCGTATCTGCTAAGAAAAGTTCTCTCTCTCTCTCAAAACCCTAAGAACCCTAAATCTCAAACTTCTTCAACATCAATGGCTTCATCAAGTTCTGTTCAAGAATCCAACGCTCAACTCGCAGTTCAGCAAGCTGAAGGTCAGCAAGAAAGGGCTGCTTACGAGATCAAAGGAGTCACCATGAGCCTAAAAGAATGGCAACTCAAGATTCAAACTGAGAATCCGGTAGATTTTGAATCTCTTGCTTATCATGGCTGTGACATCAAGAGGTTTTATGAAGTTCAAGGGCTGATGAACTATTTCAATATGCTCAACGGTCCTACCTACAAGACGTTAGTAAGACACTTCTGGGTAAGAGCATCAGTCTATGATAAAGCTGCATCAAAACTGGAGGAAGACGAAAAAGTTTTGATTGATCCCTCTCTTGAAGGGAAAACCAGAGAAGAAATGGGTTTGGAACCCTTTAAAGAAGTTCAGATCAGGTCAAGCCTGATGGGTATTCCAGTCTACATTTCTGAAGCTATAATTGCTTTTGTCATTGGAGCAGAAGCATCTGGAAAGTACTCCGGTGTAGATATACCAAACTCTCAGTCAAGCTCTTGGAGTGATTTGGTGAATAAAACTCTCTTCAATTCTACAACAGCTGGTAAATACTGTGACCTGAACATGATCAATAAGATGCTCCTGAAGATTCTCAACGAAAACCTGTTGCCTAAAGGAGGTGGTGGTGATCAACCATCTTTGGCTCACAAGGTATTTCTTCATCATCTCATCACTGGAGAAAAGATAAATCTGCCTAAGTACATCTTCAGGCATATGATAAAAGAGCTCAGGGAAAGCCAGAATAAGTGCAGAGTCTGGGTTCCCTATGGAAGACTGATCTCAGAAATCTTCCATCAAGGAGGCATTATTAAGGCTCTGAATGAAGTAAATTACTTCACTGATGAACAGCTGGAAACTGAGACAGGAAAGGTGATAAATGCAAGCACCTTGAAGCATATGAAATTGATTCCTGAAGTGACCAAGCTGAAGACAGACATCTGTGAATCAAGGGTCATATCTAATCTGATGGAGGACTTCCCTCCCATCTGCAAGAAAGACACCCTGGCTGTTCAAATGGCTCTCATTGCTGATCACTATGAGACCCATGGAAAGCTGATCAGTCTGGATGAAGTTCCAGAAGAAATGTATGGACAAGAACTTCCTGTAGCTAAAGGAAGAAAATCTAAAAGAAAGGTACTTACTCAAGAAGAGTACTTAGAAGGTGAAAATCCTTCCAAGAAGGCAAAGAAGGAAAAGGCTCCTGAAAAGTCTTTATCTGGTGCTCCTGGAGGATCATCAATTCAGGAAGAGGTTCAGGATCTGAACCCAGGAGCTATTATTCCTCAGAAGACAAGAAGTGGCAAGCAAATGGTTTCAGCATCTACAACAACAACGAAAGTGAAACAGATTCCTCAAAAGAAGAAAAGGACTCAGAGGCTAAGGAAACTGAAGGAATCTGTATACACTGCTGAAGATTGTGCAGCTGCAGAGGCACAAGAAGAAGAAGAGGCTACCGAACTGGTTACCAGGGAGGTAAGAAAGAAGAAGAAGGCTGAATCTGAAGCTGTTCAGAAGGCTTTGGAGCTGGCTAAGGAAATAGAAGTACCTACTGAGGTCTTGCTCAAGGAAGATGCTGCTAAGGTTGCTGAGCAAGCTCTGATGAGCTCATTAGAACTGCAAGCTGAAGTTGCTACTGAAGCTGCAAGTATTCTAGCTACTTCTGGATCAGATTTTATATCAGGTACATCCTCCTCACAACCCTTAATACATATAGAATCTGACTCCACTCCCTCATCACCTTCTCAATCCAAAACCTCATCATCCTCATCTTCTGATATTCCTATTAGCATCCTCAGAAGAAGCCTATCACCATCCTCCAAACTCCACAAAAATTCTTCCAAACCTATTTCTCCTTTCAAACCATCTGAACCATCTATCCAAGCTAGGGTCAGTAGTTTGCTAGAGTTACAATGCAGCAAACTACCCCCTAATCATCCACTTCAACCACAAACCATTAAACCTGTCAACATGATTTTTCCTGACAAACCAGAAGATGACTCTGTTATAAATAATCTCAGCAGTCATCTATCCGGTGAACTTCCAAATTTTAACCTAACACCACAAAAAGCCTCTGAAGTAACAACTTCACAAGTTGCTTCAGAAAGCCCCCATCAACAAGTACCTGAATCACTTGTGTCCCCATCTGTTTCTGAACAGTATGTTCCTGAACAATCTGTTCCTGAACAATCTGTTCCTGAACCAACCATTTCTGACCATACTTCTGAAATTCTTTACACTGAAAATGCTATGGAGATTGATGATTTTGTCATTGATCCTGATACACAAACTATTCAATCTTCTCCTATGGAGGTTGACCAGTCTGCTTCTGATCAGGCACAATCACAATCTGAAAGCAATTCTCAATCTTCAACCATAAATAACCTACAAATTCAACTCTGTGCTCCTCCCAAGCCTAGAAAACAACCTTCACCACCCACCAGATTCTTAGATTCTAATGTATTAAAGGGAGTGTGTGAGGACATAGCTGACAAAATGATCAAGCTCATTTCATCCAGAAGTGACTTGAATCACAGAGAAAGCTATGAGAAACAATGGAGTAGGCTCAAGGAGAGAGTTGAGTATGTCATGCAAGCTCTATCCTCAACATGTGTAGAAGCTCAAGAGCAAGCTAAGCAGAAGCTTCAGGACTGGCTGAACGGCATCAATGAAGATCTTGAAGAGGTTAAGATAACTGGAACTTGGGCTAGATCGTCTTTAAGTATCAGAGGAAGAGAACCAACTGATTTTCTGCCTCAGTACATTCATCCCAAGGACCTTGACTTATCTTTCCTTACAAAGGTCAATCTAAAGGCATCAGCTCCTGATCTAGCTTTAGCTCAAGAGAACAAGATCTTAAAGGAAAAGAATAAGAAGCTGGAAAAAGATCTCCTTGAGCAAAGGCTACTGTTTTTAGAACATAAAGCTGAAACTGATGCTAAACTGGAAGAAGCCAGGATCAGAGAAGAAAATATGGCCAGAAGCATAGCTGAGATGAAGCAGAAGCAAGAAGAAAACAATGACCTCCTGAAGAAGATTCTTGAAAACACTCTCAAACAAACCAACCCATAGTTGCACACCCTTTGTTGTTTGTTGTGTCTTTCAGTTTGTTCTTTTATTAACTGTGTATGCTTCTGAATTCAAACACTTCTATATATTTCTTTGCTCCTGATCTTATTAATTGCTTCTGATTTATTTTTTTTTTTAACGCCTTTCACTTGTGATATTGATTATGCTCTGAATCCTTTTACTATGTTTTTCTCTTTCTTTTGTTGATTTCTTTTTGTTAATGACAAAAGGGGGAGTAAGTGTGATAGTATTTAAAGGTCCTGAGCCCCATTAAGTTTTTTTTTGAAATTTAATTCTCTCAATACGTCTTGTTAGGGTGAGTAACTTTATTTCAAAATAACTTAACTGAACCATTATCTCTCTCTATCACTTCTATTCTTTTTGATTATTTTACTAAGCGTTAAATGAATTTAATTAACAAAGATAGAACTCAGGGGGAGCTTACAAACCTCATACCCTATAAGTCAACTTGTTAATTAGATTAACAACAATTGATCAAATTTTTAAATACTGGTTTGTCATTATCAAAAAGGGGGAGATTGTTGGAACAAAATGTGTTTAACAATAAACCCTAAAGAGTTTTGATGATAACAAAGTATTAAAAATTGACAATTGGTATTGCTAACATTTGTTCAAGTGTACAGGACCATAAACAAAGTGATTTATCTCATCAAGGTTCTGAACGAACAAATAAAGAGCAAAGGAAGTATCTATTTAAACTCAAGAGCTCCTGAAGACTAGCACTCCTGAAGTCAAGAGCTCCTGAAGACTAGCACTCCTGAAGACTAGCACTCCTGAAGACAAGAGCTCCTGAAGAGTATGACGTCATCAGAAGCTGATTCTTTGAAGCAACAGTATTTCACCAGATTTCAAGATTCTAGTGTTGTATTTTGGAGCGAAAATTATGGAGCACTGGCAGAAGATTAGTGGATTTAAGCAACGGTCATTTCAAAAGGATTTGAAGTCATTTTGTTGCAAATAGACAAGAAGCGTTGACATTGTACTTTGTACGAACTGTACAACCACCTTCTCCACTACTCTGTTCTTTGTCTCTACTAACAGACAAGAATAACAGCTCTTATGTACAACCAAGCCTGCATCCTTGTTCCTTCTCAACTGGAATGGATTTGAAATTGATTCTTTATAGGACAACAACTAAATCAGGCAAAGAATCATTGGTGAAAGATCAAGCTTCAGTAACGACTTTTTTTGAATGTGTTGGCACTTACAACGTTCACTTCACACCTCTATATAAAGGAGTGAAGACTTGAAGAACAATAAGACTCTACAATATATTTCAAAAGCGCCAAAACTCTGTCAAATTGTCTAAGCATTCAAAGTTCACTTAGAATTTCAGTTTTCAAGTTCTTATCTTTGAAATTCTTAAGTCTAAAGAGTCTGTATCTGATTTGTATTGTGAACACCACTGATTGTATATCAAGTGTTCAATCTCAAACATTTTTTCTGTGTAATTTTGTTTGATAGAAGTCTCTTGCTTGTGTGCTTGAGCATTAGAAGTCTCTTGATTGTGTTCTTGAGCATTTGAAGTCTCTTGCGTGTGTGCTTGAGCATTTGTAATCAGATATTACATTTAGTGAACTCTCCTTGGAAGTGCAAGGGGGACAGGACTACTTCCGGATTGTGGAAGGAACCTGTATAAATCTTTTGTGTCCTGCTTCTTCTCTTTTCTCTCTGTTTTTCATTCCGCTGCATACGCTCCTGAACAGTATCTTCAGAAGCTGTCTATCTAGCTTCTGATCATTCTGATTCTGAGTTTTGGAAAGAGAAAACGTTTTATTTTAAAACACAATTCAACCCCCCCTTCTTGTGTTTTTCTCCCCTTCATAATCCATACTCTCATAGTTTCTATCTAATTTAATAAAGTTGTAGGAAGTTTAAGTACAAAAACTTTACAACCTTCTCCGTTCAATTGTTTCATTTTTCAGCATCCATACATTTGTGAGAAAATAATAAATGTCAACAATATCATGTAACACTTGCTTCACATTTGCTGAAATAAAATCTGTTCATACCAAATATTGATATTTACATTACTTATTTATCATAAATGTATTTGCTTCCGTTTTTTCTTTGTAGCCGAAAATATGCATATGGTGCATCAATCGCTTCCAAGTATAAGTCTCATTTGCTTTGTAACTTGATGTTGTACTGTTTTAGTTTCTGTTTCTTTTAGGATTCTACTACTACGAAGAAAAATTCCATCAATTTAACTCCCTACCATTTTGAAGGAATGAGTAAGTTTGGTACAATTTTTTTTGTTGCTTTTCAAAATAAGAAAAACACGAGACTCCTATTTATTTTAAGACCCACTTATTTTAGAATATGTTGCTGATAGTGCTCATTCAGATTGTTTATAGCACAATTTATTTATTTCTAATTGAAGTAGTATGCACCTTTTATTCTACGGATAACTTTAATTATAAGATATAACTCATTATATAATTTTGTTTTTGTATGTGATATACAGACTGAGTTCAATGACCGTAATTTTTTAAAATTTGACATTTGATAATCATACTTCATGTGTCGTTAAGTGATTATAGGCTTCAAATCATTTTCACAAAATGTTTTTTTTTCCTATGTCGTTCATTTACTACTTTGTTTTGGTCTTTACACTACGTAGAGGCAGAAAATAAAGGAGAGATAAATTGTCTCATAGAAACCATCTTAGCATGTTATCTCTTGCATGAAATTTAATCTCTAACTTGGTTAAATTAAAGGTTTTAGCCGATTTTATACCCAAAAAAAAAAAGGGTTTTAGCCGATTTTAGAAGTAAGTGGGTTATAAGCTTATCTTTTACATTTTTTTTAACACTTATTAATCTCACAAGCTATGTTGATAAAGCTTATCAGTTTTTCAAAAGCAATCTTACATATCGTTAAGCTATGTCTACGCAATATTTTATAAGGGCAGTGAATACTAAGCAGTTACTCATGACTTTTTTTTTGTGTGGAAAGAAGCAGTTATTCATGACATGTAAATTGATATTCTAGCCAATGAAATTATAAGAGTCAAGCAAATTAGTCCTTCATATTTATGCTAATAATAGTTTATATTTAAAGGTATAGTTGAAAATGTGTGGTTATTTGATTATATGATACACACGGTATTTCTTTTTTTGGACAAATGTCTCTCTATCTTCTATCTATATATCTATTTATCTATCTATCTATATATATTATTATTATTATCTTTGAATTTTAAACTTGGGTTATCTATAGACAAGCATTGTGCCTATGTGGCACCTCTAAAAACACTTCTCATCAACTAAATTTGATTCATTCTTAAACTAAAATTATTATATCTATGTGGCACCTTTAAAAACATTTATCATACTCTTTTATAACTTCTCATTATATATTATCTTCATCAAAAGTAAACAATGTCTATAAAATTTTCCCACTAAACTTGAATAGTAATAATTATTATTAAGTTATAAGTTATAAAAACTTCTCACTTCTCACCCTTTTGTTTTTTATAACGATTTTAATTTCATTTCTCCTTAAAAAATTTAAATCTTTGAATTCTAAACTTGGGTTATCTATAGACAAGCATCGTGCTTATGTGGCACCTCTAAAAACACTTCTCATCAACTAAATTTGATTCATTCTTAAACTAAAATTATTATGTCTATGTGGCACCTTTATAAACATTTATCATACTCTTTTATAACTTTTCATTATATATTATCTTCATCAAAAGTAAACAATGTCTATAAAAAATTTCCCACTTAACTTGAATAGTAATAATTATCATTAAGTTATAAGTTATCAAAACTTCTCACTTCTCACCCTTTTGTTTTTTTATAACGATTTAATTTCATTTCTCCTAAAAAAATTTAATGCAAACAAGAAAAAGAAAAAAAACTAAAATTGAAGAGATGTAAATTAATTTCTTTTACCGTGGTTGTTTTGAAGGCCAGAAGACGCTATATTCTAGCATGCTTTAAATATTAATATTAGCGTTATTAATATAATATAATAAAGTTTTTTTTATTTATTCTTTGTTAGATGTAAGATCATTCTATATTTATTTGCATTCATATATACATCAGTTACATATATCATTCATCTTCTATATATCAACTACCATTTTATACCCTGAATGCATTTAAAGTTATTGTATGCTTATATATATTGATTCATTCCAAGTAGTTTTTTGTGGTGGTGGGTGATATATAATCAATCTCTTACTATTACAGGTATGTGACTCAACGATTAACTCAATGATTACGAAATTTGCATATGAGATAATTGTATTTTATTTTGTTTTGTTTGGAGAGGAATATTTAGTGTTGGTTGTAGATTTCATGATATATAATTGTACTTTGTGCAAGACTTCAAGAGGAACTATGTTTGATCTTAATTATATGTTTTCATCAGTGCGTTTGACAAACTAGAATATGTTGCTTCAGTTTACTTTCTTCATTCTAGAATTTGGACAATAAAAAGCTATGTAACTTTGGAAGTTTTTCTTTTAAATCTTTTATTTTAGTGTCCCTATGTTGTCAATTTCCTTCTTAGAATAGCGGGATACCCGTACATACGCGTGTTTTTTTTCTCTTCGTAATATACAATAAGTTATATTGTTAGTTAAACTGAAATTAAGCTAGTAGTTAAAATTGTTTATAATATTGATAAAACTTAATTCTTGAAAAGGGCCTAAAAGACGTTATTTTGTTCACGATCAATAATCCTCCTAATAGGATGTATGCTACCGTCATTAACTGGGACTGATTCTATGATCGAACGTGGTGGCTCAATGTTGTGTGTATGATTGTCTATAATATTTAAGTTGTGAAAGGTTTGGCCAAAAAATGATTGTCCTATTTTTTGAAGTTAAATTTTAATTGTTTTTATGTTAAATTTGGTTAATGGTTGAAGTAATGAATTGAAGTTTATGTTAAACTATCTACGTTGAAGGTATGATTTACATTTTCTATTATAATTCGGCAATGATTGTTCTATATCGCAGATTTAAATCTAATATTTAAAGGTAACAATTCTATATCGCGGACATAAATCCAATAATCTGAAGATAAGACCAAATTGAATGAATTTATAACTAAGGGACTAAAACTAAGTACAAACAAGGGACTAAAACTACAATTAAATTTGAATATTTTAACTGAAATTTTGTTGAGTACCTTATATATAGCCACTATTCAAATTCTAAAACTAACTTTATAGTATATTACAACTAAATGTCACGATAATTCATCAAGAAAATGACTTCAACAATTTTTTTTTAATTAACCAAAATATAATAATAGTATCTTTAATTATACCAATCATCTCTAAATATAATTCACTAATAAAATAGCTTCAACTATTTAGGGACATAATTATGGAACGTAAAAGAAAATTTATCTCCACAAAAATTAAATTTTCAATGAATATGAGAGAACTTAAGTAAGATATAAGAGATTAAAAGTGAGAAGTTAATGCATGTAAAGGTTAATTTTCTTCAGTTTCATAAATAAATAATATTGGGATTTTTCATATTATCTATGACAAAATCAAACAATAAAAATAGTGTAATAAAAAATAATAATAATTAACATAATTTTAATGAAACCCGTGCAACGCATGAGTTGAATACCTAGTATATAGATATAGTAAGAGGGAAAGTGGGTGGAGTTTAGTGGGAAGTTATTATGTGATAATAACTTCTTTAAATAATTGCTTATAAAAAAAAACTTCTTTAAATAATTATTATGTAAAGAACCTATCACTATTTTTTTATTCCATTGTTTCTTTAAATATTTTAATGTTGGCATTCATTTTAGGTTCATTTTGTTTTGCATCATATTTATAGAAGTGGAGGATATAAGATGAGAGAAAGAAAGAAAAGAAGAACAATATTATTAAAGAGGGAGATAGGACGCGGAGCAAACTTACCAAGTTATGATTTTAAAATTTTAAGAACATTGTTTTAAAAAGATGCTAATGGAGCTACTAATATATAGAAATGATTGCAGCTAAAGGTATAACATAGAATATATAGATATAGTAAGAGGGAAAGTGGGTGAGGTTTAGTGGGAAGTTATTATGTGATAATAAGTTATTTAAATAATCATTATGTAAAGAACCATACACTATTTTTTTATTCCATTGTTTCTTTAAATATTTCAATATTGGCATTCATTTTAGGTTCATTTTGTTTAGCATCATATTTATAGAAGTGGAGCAGGATATAAGATGAGAGAAAGAAAGAAAAGAAGAACAATATAATTAAAGAGGGAGATAGGACGTGGAACAAACTTACCAAGTTATGATTTTAAAATTTTAAGAACATAATATATAAAAATGATTGCAGCTAAAAGTAAAACATAGAATATATAAAGATAGTAAGAGGGAAAGTGGGTGGGGTTTAGTGGCAAGTTATTATGTGATAATAATTTCTTTAAATATTACGAAGTTTTTCCAATAACAAACGTGAGAGTTGTGTTGTTGAAAGGAAGAAGGAAAAAATCAAGGGAGTGTGGTAGATTTCTCATATTTAATTATTTAAGTAATTGTTAATTCAATGAAAAAAACTAAATTAGTGATAAGAAGATAATTTTGTATGTGTGAAAGTTATTTTGAAGAAGAAGAAGAAACTCTACCTAAGAGTTTTAGTTAGAAGAGACACGATACGATGTCATCTAATCTAATCACTCATGGGTAGAAAAAGTTGAGATATGATAAAATAAATATATATAATTAAACAAAATATAAAAGTGGACGACTGTCCACACATTATTTTTTTGTTAAGTAGTCTAGTGGTTTGAGCTTACACATTTTAAATATAAAAAGTGAGGTGTCTGATATTCGAACTTCATCTCTTACATATATTATGTATTGTTCATATCAACCTAGTTAAACTCACAAGGACGTTGTCCACACACTATTAATATTAAAAGAATTTGATTAGTATATTCAATCATTATACAATTATTTTACACATAAATCAATGATTCGTTGTCACACTAATTAAAGAATATAAAAACACATGAATTGTCATATTCATTAATTGAGGTGACCAAACATCATTTAATGGATGTGTAAAATAATTTTACATTACCAATATGTAATAACTAAACTCATAATTAATTATGAGTTTAATGATAGTGGGTTGACAGTATAAAACAATTTTACGCACAGATTCAATAAAAACATTATGAATTATCATGTAAATTAAAAACAATTAATGCGGCAATTCTAAATATTTTGAAAAAAGACTTTTGTATTATTGAAAAAAATAAATTAGATTTTGTATCCAGCCTGTACCCGAAGTCAGCATATTTTATTAAAGCCGTTCAAAAAAAAAACATGTTTTATTAAAGAACTAAAAAACATGTAACCAATAAAAAAAAACTAAAAAAACAATGATTGCAATACGCCAAATGAAATATCTTATGAAACGTGTGTTAACCTAAACCATAGCCCAACATAATCTATATGCAATTATATATTTCGGGATAAACATGATATTTAAATGGTAATACAATATTTGTGTATGTTCTTAGAGAATAAAATATGTGTAGATTTTATGACTAAAAAATGATCACATAGAAGATGCTCTGCTCGTTGAAACTGCTTTCCGACTAAGATAGAATCTTTCATTATGAGAGATGAGCTTGGAACTTAATTTTGCCTCTCCCATTTTTTATTTTTTTTTTTACCTCGATACTTTGTATCACTACAAAAAAAAAGATAAACATGATATTTAATTTTGTTGGTTATTACTGCATATGGAAAACGTTAAAGAGTTCTTCCGGCACTCTTTAAATATTTTAAATAGTAAGTTTTTTATTAAAAATTATGTATTTAATGCAATTGAAAATTATAACAATTAACTTCTTAAATGAATAATTTACTAAATCTTTAAAGAGTCTCTTGAGACACTTTTTAAATGAATTTCATTATTTCATAAATACCAAGTTTTTGTGTATTGATCTCCATCGAAAAACCTAAACGTGTTAAACATAAAAGTTGCGGGTCTTTTCCTTTCGATCGAGATATTTCCATACATGAGAGTTATAATTCAAGTCCTAACCAATTTGCTTAAGGGTTCACCTATCTTTTTTTCAAAGAAGGGTCCACATCTCTTATCATTTTTTTTTACGTGATCAATACGTTGTTATTTGGATAATAACGTCATCATATATATAATTATCTATCATAGAACAATACAGATGTACAGAAGCTCAGAGTAAGATAGTTCACATGGCAACAAGTGGCACAGCAACACCTAATTTTCTTGCAACTGATGATAACGGGAGACAAAACACAGAACCTCAAAAGGAGAAGAAATGGTGGAACAAAATCTTGGACATTACGGAAGCCAAACATCAACTCATGTTTTCACTGCCAATAATTCTTACAACATTATTATATTACTCAATCACTTTGGTTTCTGTCATGATTGTTGGTCATCTTGGTGAGCTTCAGTTAGCCGGTGCTACTCTTGCTAACTCGTGGTTTGGTGTCACTGCCATCGGGGTTATGGTAATTTACTATTTTTTTCATCTAGTCTCAAATATAAGCAATTGTTTAAAGAAAGTTATCATGTATTTTAGGTCAATTAGTTTATCAACTTTCTTTTGATAAACTTCTGCTTATATTTAAATCCATAATAATATATATTTTTGTCTATTTCCATAGATGTTGATATGAACAATCAAATTCTTGTATCTGTTTATTAATTAGACATAGTCAATCAAAAACATCAGATAAAATGTTATTAAATAACTTCTATATGATATTTGATGTCTGTTTTTCTTTATTAAATCATAAATCTTGAACTTGTATTGGTAAATTCTATACAATAAACATACATGCTTATGTAAGAATTGATAAACATCTTTGAAGGCAAAGCATAGACACTCCTTAAATTAGACGTGTCTCGGTGTCGGACAAGTGTCGTTTTAATTTTTTCGTATTACCCGTTTGGTAGATCTACACTTTTATGTAGATTTATGGGTTAGGTATATGTCCCCTAGTTTTTTTCTTTATGTATTCTCCCATTTTTTAATAATATATAAGAGCACAAATTATTAGAGTCAAGTTGGGACACTTTCTATTCTCTTTAATATCATTGTGCCCTTAATTTAGAGAGAGAAAAAAAAGAATTGATAGTCGAATGAACATTTATATATAAATTTGACATGCTTTATTTTGTTTGTTTTAGTATTTGCACTATAAAAACTTAATATTGTCCTTAAAAAAAAAACTTAATATTGTATAATATCGTTGTTTGATCTACGTAGCTGATTGATTCCATCTCTTCAATCGTAATTTTTAGAATATTTAATATATAATTTTTAGTCCACTATAATTTTTAGAATATTTGATATATAATTTTTAGTCCATTTAAATATGCATAAGTAGTATGAGTATTTAAATGTTTAGTATTTACCCGTTTAGCTCATTTATCTTTTGAAACATGTATAAGTTAATCTTTTTTATTTTCATTTTTTATTAACATGTTTATCCAAATAGGACGTAAATGTTGTCACAAGATTAAGGTCATGTTGTTTGCCTAGGTTGGTTTAAGTGGTGCATTGGATACACTCTGCGGACAAGCATTTGGTGCAAAAGAATATTACATGTTGGGAATTTATCTACAAAGCTCTTGCATTATATCTTTTATTTTTTCCATCATTATATCAATTATTTGGTTCTATACAGAACCCATTCTAGTGTTACTTCATCAATCACAAGACATTGCTAGAGCAGCTGCACTCTATATGAAGTTTCTTATACCAGGATTATTTGCATTTGGCACCTTGAGAAACATGTTGAGGTTTCTACAAACACAATCTGTAGTGATGCCACTGGTTGTCCTTTCGGCTATCCCAGCAATTTTTCATGTTGGTATTGCATATGGATTTGTTCAATGGTCAGGTCTTAATTTCAAAGGTGGACCAGTTGCAACTTCTATATCACTATGGATATCTATGATATTGGTAGGTTTTTATATCTTGTATGCAAAGAAGTTTAAGAATACATGGAGAGGATTTTCAATGCAATCATTTCAGTACTTCTTTACAAACATGAAACTAGCTCTTCCTTCTGCTGCAATGTTATGGTATGAGTTTCTAAAAGTCTTACACTTTGTTTGTCCCTTTTGATGATTGATCTTAGAAAGCATAGTTTGCTAAAATATTAGCTTCTAGGTTGAACACTATGGTTGGGAATTCTGCCTTAATTGTTTTTCGCCCCTAGCTGCCTAATTGTGACGTCTGGACTGCGTTCATTGCATCATCCATCGCCTTCGTTGTTAGGATGTAAAAGGGTGGATTTAGTTCCACGTTGCTTAGAAATATGGCCTAAGTAGAGCTTATAGAGTTTGGATAGTTCTCATCTTACAAGTCAGTTTTGTAGGATTAAGTAAGGTCTAATCCAAATTTTAAGATGATATTTATCATAGATTTGTTGTTGGGCTTCTTCTATCGTACATGCTTCATGCCTGAGCATGAGGGGTGTGTTGGAAGTTCCGCCTAAACTAACGTTCATCCATAGATGTCTAATTGTGGCATTTGTGTTGCCTCCATTGTATCCTCCAGCACCTTCATTATGTTGTGTGTGAGGAGGTGGATTTAGTTCCACATTGTCTAGAGATAAGAGTTAAGTAGTGCGCATAAAGTTTGGACAATCCTCGTCTTATATGTCAGTTTCGTAGAGTTGAATTAAGTTCAACTCAAATTTTAAGAACTACCATATATATGTTTAATTTAAGATAAGATCCTTATATTTATGAATCTTACTATTTTATATTTTGCAAGTTTGGAGTCTTTGGCCTTTGAAGTTTTGGTTTTCTTAGCTGGATTAATGTCTGACTCACAAATAACAACTTCATTGATTGCAATATGGTATGATTCTTATATCTTTATATTTCTGTCACTGAAATGAAGAGAATAAATATTCATATGATTCACTATTGTAATTCTTCAAAAACTAAAAATTATGCAGTGCAAACACAGAACTCATTGTTTTCCTGTTCATTTATGGTCTTAGTGCAGCCGCAAGGTTAGTTGGTCTACGTTAACATACTCTCTTTTGCCGGCATTTTTGCATATTCCCTTCTAGACCTAAATTTCCTATAGTCTAGGAAAGCACAAAGTCAAGAGATCTTGATTGTTAAATGAACGATGACTCATATATTAACTTTACCAAATCAACTTTAAAATATGAGACATCCACTTTTCATTCACCGGTCGAGATCCATGACAACGTGATTGTGTGACTTCAAGCAATCAAATTTCCTTCATAGGGGCATTTTATTGAAACTTAACTTTTATAGCACAAGGGTTTCCAATGAACTTGGGGCAGACCAACCAGAAAGAGCCAAACATGCAATGAGAGTCAGTCTAAAGCTCTCTATCCTCCTTGGTTTCTGTTTTGCTTTGATGATTTTATTTGGTCATGATATATGGATTCGGCTGTTTAGCAGTAGTCCTACTATCAAACATAAGTTTGCTTCAATAGCACCCTTCCTTGCTATTTCCATACTACTGGATTCTGTCCAAGGTGTCTTATCAGGTTTGAATTTATCATCTCATTTAACTTAAGCTTTTTCTACAACATGTTCATTAACGAAAAAATCTTAGGCGGTAAATGTCTTACATACTGCAGGGGTGGTTAGAGCATGTGGTTGGCAGCACGTAGCTGTTTATGTCAACCTTGCAACTTTTTATCTCATTGGTTTACCAATTTCATGTATCCTTGGATTTAAGACCAAATTGCAATACAAGGTAAAAGAGTTATTTCACAAAATCACAATTTAAATATGTTGTCATTTTAATCATTGTGTTTTTTAATTTGGATTTAGGGTTTATGGATTGGTCTGGTTTGTGGGCTGGCATGTCAAACTGGGACACTCTTACTTTTGACAAGATATGCCAAATGGACTAAACTGAATCTCTCAGGAGACAAAGATAAAGATCAACCTGTTGTTGTTTTAACAACTGAATGCATGCCAATTAGGACTGAATAACCATAGTGACAGCTCCTTTAGATGCACGGCATGAGCGAAACTATAACTCGGAGCCTTAGACTCAATGCGCGGAAAAACTCTTTGTATGTGAAAGCAAAAACAGGCTAAAAAATGATTACAGGTTGTAAATAACCTATCTAAAAACGTTTCTTGTTCCTATTCATTTAGAGAAATTGAAAATACTGTTTTCTAAGGGGTGTTGTTGGTGAGTTGCTTACATAAATAAATATTTACAAAATGCTTGCATAATTCGCGACATATATCATGGGATTGAGAAAAAGAAACAGAAATTGATAAATGTAAGAAAGTATACCAAACTAGACATTGAAATTTCTAGACGTATTTTTTGCCTTTGATAAAAATGCAAAGCAAATTAAAGGCTTAAAATCAATAAATTTCACAGCCATGTTAGCCAGAAATACCATTAAGAAAACCTTCCTTACGACCATCAAATCAAGGCTGTAATAGCTTCTTCTCTCGCTTTGCAATCTTCAGCATTCTCTTATCATTAATCCTCTCAGCTATATTTGCATACCTTCTTTGTTGTTTCTCTGCCTTTAACTGATCCCTTGTTTGAACCCTCTCTTCCCATTTCACTGCGTTTTTCTGCCGCTTTCCGTGCTTCCTTTTTAGCAATAGCTTCACCCTTCTCAGGATCATTCTTCTTCACTTCCTCTAACTTCTTAGCTCTTCCAAGTTCCTTGTGCTTGGAAACTTTTCCCTTGCATTTCACCATTCTGAAGTCTAACATTGCCAAACACAAGCTCTTTTAAAGTCTCTGTGGCCTCCTTTACACCTTCTCCTCAAGAAACTCTATCTTTCTTTCATCCCTCTTCTTAGCATTTTCCGTATTTGCACAGTTAGGACCTGACCGAAACTCTTCAAGTTTGCAATGAAGTCTTTGGCATAGTTCTTCAAAGGTCGCAAACCGATCATCTGCTTCCAACCCCAATATGAAAGGCTTAGCCGCACCTTCCTCTCCATCTCTGTCATTCATTTTTTCTTTTCCCAAGCATTCTTTGAGAAGGTCAAGGTGGTTGCAGATGGCTTGTTAGGGTCTAGACGGTCTCTCCGAGACTTGTAATATTGTCTATAGTTTTTCCCTTTGCCTTAACTTTTGCGCCCTTTCCTAGACCCCGAAACCATGGCTTCTCATTATCATCAGTCGGTAGATAAAACTTAGCTGGAATGAGCTCGATCGATTTGTCAAAAAAATGGGCATTCTTGTGAATCATAGACTCAAAGTCTTGACAAGCACCAAGATCTGCAACACTCTTCTGCTTCTTCTTAATCTCCATCACTCCAGAATCTCATTTTAACAGCATGAGGGAATAAAAAGAGATGAATAAAAAACAGATATTTCGTTTTGGAGGTCGTTTAAGTGTGTGTTCTGCTTGTATGATGCAGTATTCCAAAATTCTAAAGAATTCAATTGCATTTCTGCAAGTAGCACCTACACTTCACATCAAAGACATGCCTGGTGTTTGACACAGACATAACAACACATAATTACATTCAAAATAACAACACATAATTACATTCAAATATTTTGAACCTTTCAGCACTTCCTTATTCAACCTTTGTTCCCAAACTAGATCGTGCTCCTGTGCTTCGCACGGGTCAATGATGACCACAATAAATATACATGAAAAATCCATTGTCAATTTACATAAAAAAAACAACAAAATACGACAGTCAAGGAAAGATTCCATATGAAATGTCATTACGATAGATAATTAGCAACAACAACAATAATTAATCGACATTTTGAAAAACTTCTTTGTACACTACATTAGAAGTCAGATTGGTATCGGAACCCTCGTCATAAGTCAACAATACCCAGAAGTGGAAGGACATCAAAAAAGATTTGAATGCATTGCAACGAAATCATTTTATCGTGTAGCTAAAAAAGTGAAATCAAAGAAGACAAACCCTCTTGTTATTAATAATTACAACTTCTATGTCTTGATGTATAATTTTTTTTTTTTTTTTTTTGTAAATTTAAAATATTGTCAAAGGTGCATAGAATTGCACCTATATGTAGCCTTTAGGTATAGGGTAACAATGAAATCATTGGTTTCTTATCTAGGCTAACAAAATCATTTTTATTGTTGCTTAAGAATGCATCATAAGATTAGGATAATCATTGTGATTTTTTTATAGAAGAAACTATGATACAAATGACATTGTTTGATTGCATTGATACTATCAATAGGCAAAATTATCACATGGCTTTGCATTTTGGAGCCCAAGAGGGGGCATTTTGGTAATAAAACCTAATGACAAACCTAGGATTTTTCTAGGGTTTGCTTGCAACTTTTCTTTGCATTTGTATATAAGAAGATTATTACCGTTGTTGACGTATTAGTATCGTGTAACATTGATTCTTTCTTCCAACAAAAAACTCGTATCTAAGATTGCAATGATATGGTCACTTTCATTATCTCAGATTCTTTATCGAAGTTTTATTGAAATCTCACGTTATCAAAGCGTTTGGTTGATGTATTGAAATCTTTTTCACCCATTTTCTTTTTCTATTTTATTGTCATGGTAATGATATGGTCCAATTTATTTTTTATTTTTTTTGAGGGTATGGTCCACTTTATTTTATACTAAAAGTTGTATTTTTATTTAAAAAAAGAAACATGATTCCGTGATTTTTTTTCCCTTGAATTATCACAAAACTTATAAGTCGTCGTGAGCTTAATTAAATTGGTATGGACAATACATAATATATGTAAGGTTCGGGTTTGAATTCGACAACCACCAAAAAAATTACATAACTTATAAATAAAAGAATCATTGCTAAAAAATTAAATAGAAGATTCAATACAAAAGCGACCCAACATTGAATCACACAGTGATGTGTGCGTTTGTCTAGGGTCGGAACTAAGTACATTGCAAAATGGGCGGCTGCCAACCCTACAGCTATGTCAAATTAATTACCCTCTATGTTATAATAGCATTCGCCGCTCAAAAAAAATGCTAACGTGTATCCTTAAGACAAAAATCAATAATTCAAATGTAAAAAAAAAATTGTTGGAATTTGTGCATTGAATTTAATTTAATTTTTTTTAATTAATTTAATGCACAAGTATTAAGGAAATATTTCTATTTTTGGGTTGCTTGACATGTGCTTTTAAGGAATAAGTTAGCATGATCTCTGGACTTTGTTTGCGAGTTTGGAGAGAAAGGGATGCGAGAGTTTTGGAAAAAATGAAGGATCGGGGGGGGGGGGGGGGGGGTGTACTTTCAGGGGTTAATTTTTCTTCATAATACAAAACCATCCTGATTTGAGAACTAAAAAATTGTATTAGATGAGAGTTTTAGGAGGTTTTTGTAGGTTTATATGAATTCTTCAAATTTAATATATGTTATTATAATATTCTTAATATTAAAAATATATGAATCATAAAGATTTATCATTCTCTAAAAAAATACTCTTTTAAAAAATGTGAAAGATTTCTCCATTTTTTTTTATATTTCTCAACCTCACTTCCCTTCCCTTCATTTCTCTTCCAAACTCCCAAACAAACTCTTACTAAAAAGTAGTCATTCAAGACACCTTTTTAATATAATACCGTGTGAACTATCGTATTCACACGCTTGATATTAGTATATAAAGAGTACCATTTTATAATAATTGTGTAGTATAATATTAGTGTAATAATTGTTTTTTTTTTCACACCCTCGACATTATATATATATCAAACGGTCACTATTATAAACAAAAAATCAATATTTTAAATTTATTTTGTTGGGTTTTTATATTGTGTTGGATGCATTTTGTTAAAACATGTAGTTTTAGCAAGATGTTGGATCAGATTTCCTAGACATGTAAGTACGACATCTTGTCTCAAGGTGTTATGCTTTGTTTCGCGTTCTTGAAAGATTTGGTTTTTACGTGAGATCTCTGAAGATTTGACTGAAGATATGAATCAAGTAACTTGTGCTTCAAAAAACGTATGATTCTAGAAGCCGCCTTTGTCGGTTTGCCTATGTCGTTCTATTTGTATTTAATGTCTAAAACTTTTTAGGAAACATTATATATGCTTCTAGAAGATTGGAGCTGAAGACACTATTGGATCAATTGTATTGTTTAGTTTGATTGATCATCAAGCTCATGCATTCTCTGCTTATATAAAGGAAGACTCGAACCTGTGAGAATACCACTGAAGCCGTAATTGAGAAAAGAGTCTTATTAGAGTTTTGTGTATCTCCTTGTTATTTGTGAGCAACTCTTTGTATCACCTTGATGCATTGAGCTGAACTGTTTTAGTTTAGTTGTACGTTGTTACTTTTTAACTACTCTAGAGCTTTTAAGCAAGAGTAGGTTTATTTATTGGAGTGTCTCTCCTATTTGATTGTAATTGTTGATTGAAATCACGAGTTGTGTGGTTGAGAGAAAGTGAGATGAGATCTCATATCTAAGGGGAATCTTAGATAGAAATATCATGGGTAGTGATTAAGTGAGAAAGTAGTGAACCAGAGGTTGCTCACATAGGACTTTGAACTAATACTATTATAGTGGATTTCCTTTATTGGTATGGATGCCTCCAGACGTAGGTGACGTTGCACTGAACTAGATTACGAAATATCTTCTGTTCTTTCTGCCTTGCACTTTATTTTATTGTTGATTATTGTTTATTGTATTACGTTGACGCAACTAAGTGTCCAGGACTTGACATAAGACATTTTTGGTGTCTCGGATATCTTATACGACATATGTCCATTGCATGGCAGAATCACACATTCATATGATATATGTGGTTTATTAGAAAGATCATATGCATAATTAATTTAATGAATCTAAAATGTTAATTTTTGTTTATAGTAGTGACCGGAGAGTTTATATATATGAGGAGGAATCAAATTACATGAAAGGAATGTTACACCGTTCAATATAATTTTTTATTCATATTTTTCAAATTTGACTATTACATTGTAAGTTTATATCATATTGAGATCCATCAAGATTAACAACGTTAATCTTGTTGATTCTCAAAACCATATCAAATGATTTTAGAGTTGTATAAAAATTTTCAAATTTTTTCACTAAAACGGATAAACCATTAATCTTGATGGATCTCAATAACACATCAAATGACTTCAGATTTATGCCAAAATTTACATGGATGATCTAAATGATATAAACTTCCAATCTAATATTGAAATTTGAAAAATATGAATAGAGTAAGAGTAATACTAACAACACTCTCTTTTAAACACCCTTTCTAATATTCACTCTCTCATTGGTTTAAATCATTGTGGGTCTACACTTTAAAAATTGAACTCACACAAAATGGTGGGACATACTTTGATTTCATCCAATAAAAAAGTGAGTGCTAAAGAGTGTTGAAAAGTGAGTGTTGCTAGCATTCCTCATAGGGTAAAACAATATTGAGCGGTGCAACATTAATGTAATATTACTTTGTATAGACAAAATCATAAATGAATACATCCTTCGATTACTATTACAAGCAAAAAATTACATTTTAGGTTCATTTAATTAATAATGTATATGATCTTATCTTTATTATAGGTCACATACATCATTTAATGAATGTAACCAAAATGTTAATTTTTTACTTATAATAGTGACCGGAGAGTGTATGATTTATGCACATTCATAATAAATCAGCAAAATTTATAAAAAAAAATTATTTAACCACATCAATTAGGATTATCCAATTTTATTCTCTTTTAACTTTGTTTTGATCTTGTGTGTTAAAAATTTATTTATTTGGTTTTGTATCGAAACAAGTAAGTATACCTCTTAAATGAAATTGGTTGATATTAAATTTCGTGTTAGTGAGTCATTCTCTTTGTTCTCACTTCCTTCTCTCTCTTTTCAGTTGAAACCTTTCTTCTTCCATCTAACTCCCTGCTGAAAAACCATCACAGATTCATTGCCCCTTCTTTGCATCTTTGTGACATCTTTTTCAGCATTGGCCATAGGTCGGAAGAATTGTCAACATCATGAAATCGGTTAGTGACAAGGAAGTGAGAAGAAAGAGAATATGACTCACTAAAACGAAATTTAATATGAACCATTTCATTTGATTTAATCCAAGGGCCATTATTTCATCTCTCATTATACATATCATGAGAAGCTAAGAGTGAGATAGTTCACAGTTCACATGGCAGCATCAACACCTAATTTTCTTGCAAATGATGATAACGGGAGACAGAATACAGAACCTCAAATGGAGAAGAAATGGTGGAGCAAAATCTTGGACATTGAGGAAGCCAAACATCAACTCATGTTTTCATTACCAATGATTTTTACGAACTTGTTTTATTACTTGATCACTTTGGTTTCTGTCATGCTTGTTGGTCATCTTGGTGATCTTCAGTTAGCTGGTGCAACTCTTGCTAATTCATGGTTTAGTGTCACTGGCATAGCAGTTATGGTAAGTAATTTACAATTTTTGCATTATTTTTGTTTTGTTCATGTACAATGTTATTAAATAACTTCAACAAGATATGTGATGTCTCTTTTATTAACTACTTTTTCGTGCAGAATTTCATAAACAATTTCATGATATGTACTTTTATTAAAAGAGAAATGCTAGAAACACAATTTAACACACACTTCTCAAAATTCACATGGTAACCACACGATTTAGTGGGACCCATGTGAATTTTAAACATTCAAGGAGAGTCAATTGAAAAATGTGTTTTAAAATGTGTGTTGCTAGCATTCTTCATATTAAAAAGTTATAAGAAAAAGGGTACAACGTAGGCCAGCCGAGTGATAAGATTAGATCTCTACTCAGACAAAAAAAAAAAAATTATAGGCAAATGTTAGTTTCTAGTGATCTAACCCAAAACTTCCTCCTCCTTCAACGTAGTTCACCAACCGAACTACCTATGTGGGACATATCTATTCTTAACATAATGCTAAATATCAACCATTGTTTTTTTTTTTTTTTGAAGAAGCTAAAATGGAATATATTAACAAGCTCTGAGACGCCTCTAAAGCACTCAACCATTGTTTCTAATTTCTATATTCAAAATTAAATTTTGGCTTCATTTACCATCTAATTTATGCTCAATGTGAATGCAAGTTTAACATCATAATCACTATCTCAAAGCTTGTTCAACTGAATTCAACAAGACAAACCTGATTGAATTGCCATATTAAAGTTTATCCACTACCATAAGAACAAGTGTGACTGTTTGAGATGGTTTGTGGAAAGCTTATCAAATGTTCATAAACTGTTTTCAGCTTATTTACATAAGCTCTTCAGGATAGCTTATGAACACAGATTAACTTTGCTTTATCTTTTGTTATAGAAAAAGCTTATATACAACACTTAAATGATAAATGTTATGCTATAAATGTTTAATTAAGTTGTTTATCCAAACATACCTAAATGTTGTCGCAAGATTAAACTATATGTTCTTTGCTTTGTTCTTCTTTGTCTTAGGTTGGTATAAGTGGTGCATTAGAAACACTCTGCGGACAAGGATTTGGTGCAAAAGAATATCACATGTTGGGAATTTATCTACAAAGCTCTTGCATAATATCTTTCATTTTTTCAATCATTATATCAATTATTTGGTTCTATACAGAACCCATTCTAGTGTTACTTCATCAATCACAAGACATTGCTAGAGCAGCTGCACTCTATATGAAGTTTCTTATACCAGGATTATTTGCATATAGCATCTTGCAAAACTTGTTGAGATTTCTACAAACACAATCTGTAGTATTGCCACTGGTTATCCTTTCAGCTATCCCAACATTGATTCATGTTGGAATTGCATATGGATTTGTTCAATGGACAGGTTTGAAATTCATAGGTGGACCAGTTGCAACTTCTATTTCACTATGGATATCGATGATAATGTTAGGATCATATGTCATGTATGCAAAGAAGTTTGAGAATACATGGAAGGGATTTTCAATGCAATCATTTCATTGCTTGTTTACAAACATGAAACTAGCTTTGCCTTCTGCAGCAATGGTATGGTATGAGTTTCTAAATGCCTTTCACTTTATTTAATCATTTTGATGAGTGATCTTACAAAACCTAGTTCGATAAATAGGTTTGAACATGTTTTTTTGTCCCTGCAAGTATATCATTTTTTTTCTTTCTTTTAGCGCCTTCAAGATTTCTGTGTAAAATTTGTTTTATGTTTGAATTGGTCCATGTAATATGTGTATAATATTCATTTTGGTCCTCATGTAGACCATATTGGAGTGACTAAAATCAAACGCTCTGCGTATTACAAGGTTTAGGGACTAAAATTAAACAGCGTGCAAAATTTAAAAAAAAAAATGATATATTTGCAAGGACTAAAATAAAACAGTTGTATATTAGCATTGACCAAAAACATATTAGCTTCTAGTTTGAACAATATCAGACTTACTATATTGTTTTATATTATGCAAGTTTGGAGTATTGGGCTTTTGAAGCTTTGGTTTTCTTAGCTGGATTAATGCCTGACTCACAAATAACAACTTCATTGATTGCAATATGGTATGATTCTTAAATCTTTATATTTCTGTTACTAAAATGAATAGATCAAATATTCACTATTGTTATTCTTCAAAACAACCATGCAGCGCGAACACGGAATTCATTGCTTACATGATCACTTATGGTCTTAGTGCAGCTGCAAGGTTAGTTGGTCTAAGTTAACATTACTCTCTTTCCCCAGCATTGTCACACATTTCCTTCTGGACCTGGATTTCATAGAGTATAAGAAATCAAGCAGTCAAGAGATCTCGGGCGTTAGATGAAGATCAATGACTCGTATGCTACCTTTACCAAATTGACTTCAAAATAGAATTTAGGGTCTGTTTGAATGGACTTATTTGAGGTTATCTACTAGCATAAGTATTTGAAAGACTGTTTACTTGTATGATAATCAAACTATTTAAAATATGATACATCCAATTTTCATCCAATGACCAAGATCTGTGACAACGTGATTGTATGACTGCAGAAATTCCAATGTCCTTCATAAAGGACATTTTATTGGACTTATCTCCTAACATAAGCACTTTAACCTATGTTTTGTACATGTATTGAAAAATTGAAATTTGAACTTTTATAGCACAAGAGTTTCCAATGAATTGGGAGCAGGCCACCCTGAAAGAGCAAAACATGCAATGAGAGTCACTTTAAAGCTCTCTCTCCTCCTTGGTTTCTGTTTTGCTTTGATGATTTTATTTGGTCATGATATATGGATTCGGCTGTTTAGCAGTAGTCCTACTATCAAACATAAGTTTGCTTCAATAGCACCCTTCCTTGCTATTTCCATACTACTGGATTCTGTCCAAGGTGTCTTATCAGGTTTGAATTCCTCATCGTCATATCTTTTAAGTTAAGCTTTCTCTACAACATGATTATCATTAACAAAAACAACTTATGGGGAACAATGAGTTCAATATTAATGCAGGGGTGGCTAGAGGATGTGGTTGGCAGTACTTAGTTGTTTATGTCAACCTTGCAACTTTTTATCTCATTGGTTTACCAGTTTCATGTCTCCTTGGATTTAAGACCAATTTGCAATATAAGGTAAAAGAGTTATCTCACAAAATCACAATGTAAATGTGTTGTCTTTTTATAGATAAATGTTAATGGTCAATTTATTTTGTAATTAATCATTGTGTTTTTGAATTATGATTTAGGGTTTATGGATTGGTCTGATTTGTGGGCTGGCATGTCAAACTGGGACACTCTTACTTATGACAAGGTATGCCAAATGGACTAAACTGAATCTCTCAGGGGACAAAGATAAAGACCAACCTGTTGTGGTTTTAACAACTGAATGCATGCCAATTGGGACAGCTCCTTTAGATGCAGTGTGAGCGAAACTATAACTTGGAGTTTTAAACTCAGCTTACGGAGAAAACTCTTCAAATGTCAAAGCAAACACAGGCTAAAATGGCCATAGGTTGTAATAGACATGATTTTTGTATCTAAAAACGTTTCTTGTTTCTACTCATTTAGAGAAAATGAAAACATGATTTTTTTTTAAGGGGTGTTTGTGAGTTGCAGACATAAATATTGACATGCACACATGATCTAACAAAGTTTCTTGTCAGTGGTTTTTGTTCCAGAGTCTAACATGAACTTCTGTTGTTGCAAAGCAGAAATATATCTCTTGCTAAAATTAGGAAACAGTTAAAACACCGTGTAACCGCGCTACTAGTTAATCAACATTGTTGGATAAAGATTGAATTACTCATATTGCAAGATGTTTTTTCATTTGATTTACTAAACTTAAACATTGAACTGTCTAATCTTTATATAACTATTATGATGTACTACTACTAACTGCAACATAAGGGTGGTACTGTGACCGTAGTCAATCCGGATCCAAATAATATAGCCAATCAGTATTTGCAGAAAATCCCCAAGTAGTGTTAGATAGCAAACAATACAAAACTTTGTTCCCATTTTTGGTCGTATTCTAAGTTGTAACCTTCTAAGATATAGCAAAAACAAGCATGTGATATAAAATATCAATAGACACATTTTATTAGTGAGTACTATTCATGTTACTGCTATTAAATCATGTGGACTCATTCTCTAATCACAGTTTAACAAAATGCTAGAATTTCAAAAGGGATTCATAAATGCCAAAATATACCATGGGATTAAAAATAGGAAACATAGATTAATAAATGTAAGCAAGTATACCAAACCAAACATTGAAATTTATATATGTTTTTTTGCCTTTGATAAAAATGTAAAGTAAAGGCACAAAATCAAAAAATTTCACAGCCATGTTAGCCAGAAATACCATTAAGAAAACCTTCGTTACCACCTTCAAATCAAGGCCGTAATAGCTTCTTCTCTCTCTTTGCAATCTTCCTCAGTTTTTTATCATTAATCCTCTCAGCTATATTTGCTGACCTTTTTTGTTGTTTGTCTGCCTTCAACTGATCCCTTGATTGAACCCTCTCTTCCCATTTCACCGCGTTTTTCTGTTGCCTCTTCTTCCTTTTCTGTACACTTTTCCTTATCAGTTTAGGATTGTCGTGAACCTTAATTCCTGAAGCTCTCTTCATTGCTGCTTTCCATGCTTCTCTTTTAGCAATAGCTTCACCCTTTTCAGGGTCATTCTTCTTTATTTCCTCCAACTTCTTAGCTCTTTCAAGTTCCTTATGCTTCAAAACTTTTCTCTTCTTCTCTTGAGTTTCACCATCCTCGAGCTTAACATTGCCATACATAAGCTCCTTGGAAGCCTCTGTGGCATCCTTTACCACCTTCTCCTCCATCAAATCAGTAGTTGTCGGCTTAATTTCATCCCTCTCATTATCCCTCTTGCGTTTCTTCTCCTGAAATTATCTCTTTCTATCATCGCTCTTCTTGGCATTTTCAGGATTTGCACAGTTAGGATTTGACCGAAACTCTTCAAGTTTGCAACGAAGCCTCTGGCGGAGTACTTCATAGGTCACAGACTGCTCATCTGCTTCCAACCCTAACATGAAAGGCTTAACCACACCTTCGTCTTCATCGCTATCATTCAGTTTTTCTTTTCCCAAACTCTGTTTGAGAAGGTCGAGTGTGGTTGCAGATGGCTTGTTAGGGTCTAAACGGTCTCTCCGAGACTTCCTAATATTGTCTACAGTTTTTCTCTTTTCCTTAGCTTTTGCATCCTTGCTTAGACCCTGAAACCATGGCTTCTCATTATCATCAGTTGACAGATAAAACTTAGCTGGAATGAGCTCGATCAATTTGTCGAAAAAATGGGCATTCTCGTGGATCATAGACTCCAAGTCTTGACAAGCGCTAAGATATGCAACACCCTTTTGCTTTTTCTTAATCTCCATCACTGCAGAACCTAACTGTAACAGCATGAGGGAATAAAAAGAAATGAATAAAAACCTTGTACTAACAAAAAGATATACTCTACTTGACTAAAAGGCTTGTGCATCAACGATCTTAAATTTGGGTTTATAATCTTATATTTTCTAACAAAAAATAGATATCTGGTTTCAGAGATTGTTCAAGTGTGTGTTCTGATTGTACGGTGCAGTATTCCAAAATTCTAGGGAATTCAATTGCATTGCTGCAAGTAGCACCTGACACTTCCCATCAAAAACATGTCTCAACATGGACACAACAACACATGTAGTTACATTAAAATACTATGAACATTCTGGCACTTCCTTATTCAACGTTTGTTTCCCAAGTTATTACTGTTGTTGACGTGTTAGTATCAGTATTGCTTTCGGTGTCTGTGTCTAAGCTTCTTAGACTTCAATTGAAGTTCCTTACCGCCCTATTTGTATAGACCAATTGAACTCCTTAGTTCTTCGAATCTAGACAGCCTGTATTTAACTTCATATACATGCTATAAGAAATCATTACATTGGTTACAGCATGTATCACCAAATCACAATGCTAATTAATATAATATGGGTTGTTTGGATTAACTTATTTATTTAAGCTTATCTATAAACATAAATCTATTAACATAAGCATTTGTGAGACTGAGAGCTTATAAAAATAAATTTTGATTTATGATATGTTATGTTCATAAACTCTTTTCATCTTATTTCCATAAGTTACAAAACAACTTATAGTTTATATAAAAATAGTTTAACTTTATTTTATCTTTTATTATAGAAATAATTTATACATAAACACTTACAATGTGTTTGATCTACTAAAAAGTAATACTTTTTAGAACATCACAGTACATGACAAACTTTTATGGTAAAGCATTGCTATTTGCACCGAAAAAAAATTCACGAGCCATTCGTGTATGTATTATAGCCCTTGGATTCTGCATTCAATTGAAAACATGGGTGGGGTATGGTAAAAAGGAGGGTTAGTGAAATCTAGCAATATCTTGTTATTGGACAAAATGTTATTTTTATCTAATATAATTTTTGACGAACAAAATGTTTTTTTGTTATTTTAAACATAACAAAAAGTTGTGACGTGGTTTAGTGAGGACAAAGAATTTCAGTTTTAATCCTCTTACATCTAAGTTTTGTCAAATCTTGAAATACTTTTACAAATCAAACACAAATTAAAATTATATAATAAGCAGCCAAACAAGGTCCATGTAAAAGCAAAACACAACAACAAGTACTACACACGAAGCATTAAGAAAACTAAAAAGAGAACAAATCAATACATTAGATGAAAAGCCTAAACCCCTACCTGGGGAAGAACCAATGGAAGCAGCGGTGGTCCGGTGAATATGTGAAACCTATATCGGGTTTTTTTTTTTATGATATCGGGTTCAATTTATTATACCATGTTGGTTATGAAACTATTAGAATAAGAATAACAAGAATAAAGAGAAACAAAAGAGAATAGAGAGAGAAGCTGATATGATTATATTATTCTTTAGTGATGTACAATTATGTTACATGTCATATCTCTGTTTAAAGAGAAGCACAATGGAATGACTTAACAGTTAAGTAATTAAAGATAAGTACAAATAGAGGTGTGACTTAGCGGATAAGTAATATGATGTCATTAGAGATAGGTACAAGGGTTCATGAACATCCACTTATTATATTCAAAACACTGTTATATTTTTTATTTTATTTTTAGAAATATAAGTTTTTTCTTTTGGAAGAATGACAAATTTACTTTTTTATTTTTTACTAAAGATGACATTATTTTTTCATAGAAACAAATCAACTCATTTTTCTTTAAAAAAAAAAATCAACTCATTTTACTAATGATATAATTTTAATACAAGATGACATATAATCATCGTAAACTTGAGAGCTAGCATACAACAATGATGCTCTTTTTAACAAATTAACAATATTATTTGTTTGTCTTCGCATAAAACTAGGGTGGCAAAACGGGCCCGGCCTGTCAGGACAGCCTGTTTAACCCGCCATTTTAGGCGAGCTGGGGTGAGATTTTGAGCCCATCTCTCTAGTTGGGCGGGATAGCCCGCGGGTTCATTCAACTTTCTTTTTTTACTATTATTGACCGAATTTTAATTTACACACCCCATAAATAATTGGACAAATGATACCCAACCCAACCTCAATTTGCCCACTCTCTCTCTGATAAGTGATAACTGATTCATCACTAGTCCACTACCTCTAGAAAAAAACTGATTCACCACCACTGCATTATAAAACTTTCATCCCAGACTCAAACTTGCCCTCTCTCTACTCTCGGTCTGGATCTAATTTTCTCTGATTCGCTTGAATCTTTTTTAACTATTATTGTTTTTATAATAGCAGCGTATTTGTTAATAATAATCGACAAAAAAATATTTTAAAAATTAGACGGGCCAGCCCGCCTGCCCGCTAGTCCTCCTTTAGGCGGGGCGGGTGTGAGTTTGAGCCCACCCCCTCAAGTTGGCCCGCCCCGCTCCACCCCGTTTTTGGCGAGCTAATAGCGGGTTGGGCCTAACCGGGGCGGGTTGGCCCATATTGTCATCCCTACATAAAATATATCTTAAAAGAGTTAAGATCCGTTGACACCAAATATCAACGGATCTGTTTACATCAAATCTCATCTATTAATTTGATTTAATCTAGAGGCTATTAATTATTCACTTAAAAGTATACGGTGACATCAATTTTTATTTTTATTTTTGTAAAAAGAGGGCCAAAGGCCCAACGGTGACATCAAATTTATTTTCTACACCTTAATACCCCTTGTTTTTCTTTCTCTCGCCATATACCATTCATTATTCACTTAAAATGGTTTCTTCTCCCCGATCTCAAATTCTACACAACCAATTCCTTATTCACTTCAACCAAAGATAATAACTATTGATTCTTGTGTGCACCGATGATTGGCTACTTCCTCAGTTTAATTTAAAGGGTTTTCTATATCCATAAGTCATCGGTTCATTCTTTCAGATGTGCAATTGTTTGGAATGATTTACAACCTAATAAGTTCAAATTGATTCATAAACTCAATTTACACACATATAATCTCATTTTTATTTGCGATCAATTTCATAAATTTTACACAGAAATTGGGTTTTAATATATGGATAAAGTTTGTGATCCGTAATGGAGGAATTAACAATGGGTAATCAAGGTCAAGAAAGAATACGATGATTGGATTTGGTGGAGAAAACTAAATTTTCACTCTTTCAAATTGGGTTTTAGTAATTTTGTGAAGAAAAAAAACAATAATTTGAGTTTCATTAATTGAAAAATAAAAATATAGGTATGGAATGGAAAAGGATTCACTAAGTAATACTAACATGAGTTCATTTTAAAAACTATTATTAACCGTTGATTAGAAAAGATAAACGGTTAAGATTCAATGTCAACGAATCCGTTGACACCTAGTGATTCTAACTCATCTTAAAATTTTGTAACAAAATAAGTGAAGTTCTATAAACATTTAAAACAACTCTAAATTCGGAATTGGTACCGAGTTTACTAGAAATGTTGTAAATCATTTGCTTGCATGAAGTTGTGGTAAACATTGGAACCATAATATTGATATTATCAATTCGACTTCTGAATTCTTAATTGACGGGAGAAGATTTGTTATTAAGATGGTGGAGGAATGGGGTTGTAACTTGGGGGAGGATGCTTTTTTGACAGAGGTTGATGTTGAATCTAGGCCGGAAACATTGTCGCACCCTATAAATGTTGCCGGCATGGATGAAGTTCAAGGGGAATGGGAGTTGGATGATCTTGTTAATGATTTGCATAAAGAATGGAGTCAACATGAAGGGCAGAAGGTGGGGTCACATAATTCGGATGAGGTTCTATCGATTAACAAAGATAAAGTGGTAAATAAGGAGGAATTTTTCGAAGTTCAGTTATCTCCCGTGCTACAACCTCTTTCAAATTCTAAAGGTGATTTGGTAAAAAATTCAGTTGATGGAAATCTTGTTGAGCACGCGAATAAGTTGCAGGATAGTCTAAATTCGGGTCCATGGAGTATTGATTGGCTTGCAAATCAGAAAGCTATAGCTGATGGTGGAATTGTTTTTACTTCGTCACTTAACAAAGGTAAGAGTGGAGATGTAAATGTTGCAGGTAGTCAAGTACCTTCTTCACCTTCACGCACGCTCCACAAACATAAGAAGAGTGGTGTTGTTATACAGTCAGTTGGTTTTATGAAAAGAATTGCAAGGATGTCGGCGATGGACCGTAAACAGATCTTACGTATGTTGAAGAAACAGAAGCGTAAAAGGAAGGGAGAGGTCAGGGCTCTTTTATCTAAGGCAACATCAAATTCTAACTCATTTTCGTCCAATAATTGTAGTTCTTCTGTTAATAACGATTGGGAGAGTTGGGCGCATTTACATGGTAAAGCGGATGGTGTGGCAGCGGCTGTTCAGTCTCTTGGGAAGGCAGTGGGGGTGAATTTTAAGTGTGAGACTTCGAATATCTTTAATTTGTTGACAAGGGAGGGGAGGAGAGAGTTGAGGGCAGCTTCTGTAGGTGCTAATGTGGGTGGGGTTAAGGAGGGTTTTGGCGTGGTTGTGGGAGAGGGATGAGGGAGGTAGTGTGTGGGTGAGTAGGGTTGGAAGGTGGTTTCAATGAAGATTCTTTCGTATAACGTAAGGGGGTTGGGGGTGGAGAGAAGAGGGTGGAGGTTCGAAGGTTAGTTAAGGAGAAGCAGCCTTTTTTGTTGTGTATTCAAGAGTCTAAGTTGGCAATGATTAATGATCGGTTAGTTACATCTTTTTGGGGAGACACTATTTTTGGTTATTCTTATCAACCGTCGAATGGGGCGTCTGGTGGCTTGGTTACTGTGTGGGATGCTTCCCGTATTGTTGTTTTCTCGTCCATGAGTTTTGATCATGTTTTGGTGGTTAAGGGAATGGTTATTTCGTCTGGAGAAGAATTTGTTGTTTGTAATGTGTATGCGCCATGTGACTCGGTGGCTAAGAAGGATTTGTGGGAGCGGTTGCATCTTCTGGTTATTAACAATATTGATTTAAATTTGTGTGTGTGGGGGGATTTTAATTCCGTTCGAAGTATTGAGGAAAGGAAAGGCAGGGGCACGGTCTTCAGGCAAGGGGATGCGGATTCTTTTAATCAATTTATTCAAGACAGCTTTCTGATTGATTTGCCTATTTGTGGTCGGTTATATACTTGGTATCGAGGTGATGGTGTCTCTATGAGTCTGTTGGAACAAAGGGTGTTTCACAAGTATACCACTTAAGTTTTGATGATAACAAAGTATTAAAAATTATGAATTGGATATGCTAAACATTTATTCAAGTGTGCAGGACCATTATCAAAGTCTTATTTATAAAAGGTTCTAATTGAATAAATTAAAGAGCAAAGGAAATTTAGACTGAAGCTTGAAGAACATCTGACTGAAAGCGCTCCTGGAAAATCAGAGTCAGAATGCGTCTGAAGAAAGAGCTTCTGAAGATGACGTCATCAGAAGCAAGTTCATCAGAGGCAGACTCATCAGAAGCAAATAGTCTCTAGAAGCATATTCATTAGAGGCAAAGATTCTTCAGACACTGAGAAACGTTGACAAAGTACATTGTACGAAAAGTACAACCACTATGCCTACGTTTGTCCCTGCAACCACCAACTCTGCACAGTGTCTTCTATACACGACAAGAATAACAGTAACTGTAGCAGAAACTTTTCCATATTTGATGGAATGGATTTGAATTTGATTTCATTGTACAAGCCTCAAATCAAGCAAAGGATCAAAGGTGTCAAATCAGCTTCGGTAAAGAAAGAGTGATGAGCTGTCAGTTTTCCAACGTCTCTCAAACTCTCTATAAATAGAGATGAAGACATGAAGAAAAAAAATAACAATATACATACACGCGAATTGAGTTCTTCTCTCATATTCTAAGTCGCAAACACTGCTCATCAACAACTTAGATAATTCTTACAAAAGTTCACATTTTAGAATTTCTAAGTATCTAAGAAAACAGAGTCTGTTCTGTTTCGTTTTGTATTGTGGATACCTCTGATAGTATATCAAGTATTCAAAACTCTTTTCAATTCTCTGTAATTGTTTTCTAAAGTCTCTTGCTTGTGTGCTTGAGAATCTGAAGTCTCTTTCTTGTGTGATTGAGCAAAGGAAGTCTCTTACTTGTGTGTTTGAGCAACTTGTAATTTGATATTACATTTTAGTGAAACTCTCCTTGGAAGTGCAAGGGGGACAGGACTACTTCCGGTTTGTGGAAGGAACCTGTATAAAATTGCTTGTGTCTTCTTTCTTTCTTGCATCTGTTCTTTATTCCGCTGCTAAGACTCTGAACTCTGATCAAAGTTTGAACTCCATCAGACTCTGTATCCTGAGAACAGTGTTATTTTTCGTAAGAAAGAAACGTTTTTGAAAACACAATTCAACCCCCCCCCCCCCCCCTTCTTGTGTTTTTCCCACCTTCAGAGTCGTCTGGACAAGTTTCTTTTGTCTAATAAGTGGTGTGAGAAGTGGACTAATTGTATTCAAGTTGCTTACCAAAGGGGCCTTTCTGATCATGTTCCAGTGTTAATGTTTGCTGATGATGCTAATTGGGGGCCTCGTCCTCTTCGAATGCTTAAATGCTGGTCTGATTATCCTGGTTACGAAGATTTTGTCCGTACCAAATGGGGATCTCTTAACTGCGAAGGATGGGGGGTTTTGTTTTAAAAAATAAGTTGAAAATGATGAAAGCTAGTTTGAAGGAGTGGCATTTGCGCCATTGTCAGAATTTGGATGGAAGGATGGCGGAGGTTAAAGGTAAAATGTCTGTTTTAGATGAAAAGAGTGAGCTGTCGGCACTACTTGAAGAAGAGGTTAAAGATCTTCATGATTTAACAGCAATTTTACACTCTATGGCCCAGACTCAGAAAAGTATCTCTTGGCAAAAATCATGTATGCTTTGGTTGCGTGAAGGGGATGCGAATTCAAAAAAAAATCATGGTTGTATGTCCAGTCGAAGGCGTCATAATGCTATCAATGTGGTGTCTATCGATGGTGTTAGTGTGGAAGGGGTGCATAATATCCGTGCGGCTGTCTTTAATCATTTTGCAACTCATTTTAAGGCGGCCGATGCGAGGAGGCCTGGTATTGGGGATCTTCAATTTCGTAAGTTAACTTGTGGCGAGGCGGGTAATTTTTCTAAACCTTTTTCGATGGAGGAAATTAAGCAGGCAGTATGGGATTGTGATAGCTTTAAAAGTCTGGGACCCGATGGTATCAGTTTTGGCTTTATCAAACAATTTTGGGATGTATTAAAGGATGATTTTTTGAGATTTTTGACGGAGTTTCATCGTAACGGAAAGCTCACAAAAGGTATAAATTCTACTTTTATTCATTTAATCCCAAAAGTGAATAGTCCTCAATGGCTTACCGATTTCCGGCCTATCTCCTTGGTCGGGTGTCTGTATAAGGTTCTTGCTAAAGTTCTGGCTAATAGGCTTCGTTTAGTGGTGGGTAGTGTGGTTTCTGAGTCTCAATCAGCTTTTATCAAAGGAAAGCAAATTTTAGATGGTATTTTAATTGCTATTGAAGTGGTTGATGAAGCAAGGCGCTTGAATAAGGAACTGCTCTTATTTAAAGTTGACTTCGAAAAAGCGTATGACTTTGTTGATTTACGGTATCTGGACTCGGTTATGGCCAGTATGAATTTCCCAACTATCTGGCGGAAATGGATTTTTGAATGTGTAGGTACGGTAACAGCGTTAGTGTTAGTGAATGGGTGTCCAACATACGAGTTTCCTATTGAGAGGGGCCTTAGGCAGGGTGACCCCTTGTCGCCTTTCCTATTTTTATTGGCGGCCGAAGGATTTAATGTGCTAATGAATGTTGTGGTGGGGGCGCAGATGTTCAGAGGGTATGGAGTGGAGCACGTTGGTGAGGTCTGTTTGACACACTTACAGTTTGTAGATGACACTATTATTATTGGTGAAAAGAGTTGGCAGAACGTTCGTACTATGCGTGCAATGCTTCTATTGTTTACGGATATTTCGGGTCTTAAGGTTAATTTCAACAAAAGTATGTTGACGGGTGTGAATATTCCGGTTTCGTGGTTGTCGGAGGCGGCTTTGGTGATGAATTGTCGTAG
Source organism: Medicago lupulina (assembly GCA_958299785.1). Taxonomy (NCBI): domain Eukaryota; kingdom Viridiplantae; phylum Streptophyta; class Magnoliopsida; order Fabales; family Fabaceae; genus Medicago; species Medicago lupulina. The sequence continues at coordinate 78,697,965 of OY283139.1, forward strand.
GGGAACCATTCCTTTTGTGTATTTGGGTCTACCTATTGGGGGTGATTCTCGAAAATTTGCCTTCTGGAAACCTATTGTTGATCGCATCGTCTCTCGCCTATCGTCGTGGAATCATCGGTTTCTTTCTTTCGGTGGCCGTTTGGTGCTTCTTAAAGTTGTTATGTCCTCTCTGCCGGTTTACTTTCTTTCCTTTTTCAAAGCCCCTGCAGGTATAATTTCCTCTATTGAATCTATTTTTAAAAAGTTTTTTTGGGGGGGTTGTGAGGTTAATAGAAAGATTGCATGGATTAATTAGGAGTCCATTTGTACTCCAAAGGAGGAGGGAGGGTTGGGGGTTAGGAGGGTTGGTGCTTTTAATATAGCTTTGTTGGGTAAGTGGTGTTGGAGGATGCTGGTTGATAGGGAGGGCCTGTGGTATCGAGTCTTAAAAGCTCGGTATGGTGAGGAGGGGGGGAGGTTGAAAGAGGGAGGTAGGAATTGTTCGGCTTGGTGGCGGTCTTTGAGCAGGATTAGAGAAGGGGTTGGTGAGGGTGTAGAGAGTTGGTTTGAAAATAATATTCGAAGGGTGATTGGGGATGGGAAAGGTACGTCCTTTTGGTATGATATATGGGTGGGGGAAGTTCCGTTGAAACTGAAATTTCCCCGCCTCTTTGCGTTGTCTGTGAATAAGGAGTGTTCGGTGGAGGAGATGGTGAGGGTGTTGGGGAAGGTTAGGGGGTGGGAGAGCCTGTGGCGTCGTCGTTTGCTGGCGTGGGAGGAAGAGAGTGTGAGGGAGTGTTCTGTGTTGTTACATAACATTGTTTTGCAGGAAAATGTCAATGATGCATGGCGGTGGTTGATAGACCCTTCCAATGGTTATTCGGTGAGGGGAGTGTATCGCTTTCTCACTGGTTCTGGCGAGTTCGTGGATAGGTCTCTAGTCGATGACATTTGGCATCAGCATATACCTTCAAAGGTTTATGTGTTCGTGTGGCGCCTTCTTCGCGACAGACTCCCCACCAAGGCTAATTTGATGAGGCGGCATGTTCTTCATCAGGACGACGCGGCTTGTGTTTCAGGATGCGAGAAGTTGGAAACAACAACACATTTGTTTTTGACTTGTGACATTTTAAGCGCTCTTTGGTTTCACGTTTGGCACTGGTTGGGTATTTCTTCGGTTTCCACAGTTGATCTTCGTCAACATTTCATTCAGTTTACTAATATGACGGGATTGCCTAGATCAACTCATTTGTACTTCAAAATCATTTGGTTTGCCTCTGTTTGGGTCCTTTGGAAGGAAAGGAATGACCGTATTTTCAAAAATATGGTTTCTGATACTTCAACTCTATTGGCACAGGTTAAACTAAACTTTTTCTTATGGTTGAAAGCAAAACAGGGATTATTTAGCTATAGTTACTATGATTGGGTGAATCACCCCCTTCTTTGTATGGGCATCTACTTGTAATTTTTTTTATCTGTTTTGTTGTTCTGGTGGTGCTTCTCTTTGTTTTGCACCTTGTGTTTGTAAATACTCTTGGGTGGTTTGCCATTGCACGCCTTGTGCAAGGCAAATCTCGTTTGTTCTAAGTTAATACCATTTTAGTTTGTTCGAAAACATTGGAACCATGTCGTTTTGGCTCAATGAACACACCCTTTGTAGCTCTTCACCAAAGAAAAGGTTTTTCTTTCTATGAAATTTTTAGAATCCATAATTTCAACCGATTTCCATCTACATGTAGCTCACTCTATTATCCACAAGATGTTCCATAAAATAATGATACGCCGATTTCACACTATAATCAAAAGGAGATGTAAATTTCCAAGCTTATTTATCTACACCTATATCTTTAAAAAAGGGCATAGATAGAGTGCAAGTAGCTTCTCTCATGTCTTCCACGTGCTAGTTATGTGGTCTATCAAATTGTCACGTAAGAACATTCTTGATCTCGCAGCGAAGGATCTCACCATACTCTAATTCTTGACCCATCCCCCAAACGCAATATGAGATCTTATTTGACCACTACCCATAAAGCAGGGATACTACGTTAAACACATAACTAAATAAAGAGTGTCTCTCCCTCTTAATGATATTATTAGACTTTTTCATCTATGTACAGTGATAGAATTTTAACAAAAATATTGAGTTTCTAAAGTGAAGATAAAATATTTAAATTGCAAATAGAAAGAAAAAAAATAAGTAAAAAAAAATCATTAACGTATAATAGTATTAGTAGGGTTACATGTACAATTTGTCAAAATAAAGAAAGAGATTTTTACCGTGTAACATACAAATTAATCTAACAAACAACACAAGATAATCCCACCAACTATTTTTCTCAAAACTGAACAAGTCTTGGTCTTAATAAACAATTAAATTTATTCTTTTTGATGATTTAGAATGACCTAAAAATTAAGGTTTAATTGTAGTTTTGACCCCTAAGTATTACAATCTTACGATTTTGAACTCCTATAAAAAACAATAACAAATTAACCCTTTACGTTTACTCCATTTTGCACTTTTGGCATCCCCAAACCAATTTTGATTGGGTTAATGCATACGTGACACCCATATCACTTTATTTATTAGGCGTAATTGCACTTTTAACCCCTTAAGTATCAAAATCTTATGATTTTGGCCCCCTAAGTATTACATGTGGCACCTCACTTAAGTGATGTGGGAGTCACATATGCATTGACTTGGTCAAAATTGATTTGGAGGCCAAAAGTGCAAAAGGGATAAACTTAAGAGGCTGATTTGTTATTTTTTTATAAGGAATCAAAATTGCAAAATTGTGATGCTTAAAGGACCACAACTGTAATTAAACCAAAAATTAAACAACTTAACTCATGTTAAGAAAGTAGTCATTACAATATATAATGTTGTGAATTGAATCACAACTTTCCTGAATCAATTGATAAGAGAAGTATTTTAGAAACTTCAGGAATTATGGTCAATGCATATTCTTTTTTTGTCAAGTGGTCAATGCATATTTTATTAATTAAAGAAGAGATAAAAACACAATTAATATATCATTAATTTTAAATCATACACAATTTTGAATATTAGATAAATCAAAACTAAATGATTTTACCTTACTCTCATGAATTAAACATGGCTTTTAGACTTATGCATTTTAATCACAAATGAAAACATCAACTACATGAACGAACCATCATTGTATCTGGAAAATAATGTAAATATCTAAATTATTTTTCATGTATTAAATATAAATTTTAATGTCATGTATTTCAAGCATAAACAACAACACCAATTACATGCATAAACAACTAATATATATTATGAATAATATTTTTCTCTCTTATTCTTCATGTGTTAAATATAACTTTTCAGTCATGCATGTCACATGAGAATAAATACTATATACTCCCTCTGTTCCTTTTTAAGTGTCTTTTTAGCGTGTATTTTTCGTTCCTATTTAACTGTCCTTTTTGTATTTTTAGGGTATGATTTGTCAATTATACCCTTTTTCAATTACTCTTAACTTTTTCAATAAATCTAATTAATGTTATCTATTTGGAAAGCTAAAGTTTGTTTTTTTAAAACAAAGTTTGTTTGTTTTTTTTAAACAAAGTTTGTTTCTTACTATCTTCAAATTTAAACAAAATTTTGTTACAAACAATGGTTCAAAGAAGAGTTAAAATTCTATAAATAAGATGAATAACAATTCTATAAATTTAAAAATTCTATAAATAAGATGTCGCACAATGCGAATCTAGCATTGGTTGAATCCATAGTTGAAGTCTTAACTTTGATTAAAGGAGTTGGAAGGAAGTAAAGTTTTTCTTAGTTTTTGATTAATGTGAAGTTGGAATAATTTTTATATTGACTTATAATAATTTAAAAGTTGTGCGGAATATTTAAAAAATTGACAATTGTTTATTTTGGGTGAGAGCGCGTAAAAAAATAGGAATTTGTTGGAGAAAAAGATAATAACTAACAACTATTTGTTACGAGAAAAAGATAACATATTAAATTTATTGGAAAGATAAAGTGTGTGCAAAAAAATATGAATTTATTGTTGAATTAAAAGGAGGGTATAATTGGAAGAAAACGTGAAAAAATATACTTTGCTATTTTGATGGAAATTTTCTAAAAAGACACTTAAAAAGGAACGGAGGGAGTATGTTAGAAATACAAGGTGATTGTAAATTTTAACCTCTATTACATTTATTTACTATATGTCTATCATCTGTCAAATACAATTCTTTACCTTTTTTTTTTATAAATAATCATATAAAAGATTTTTAACATCCTATAATTCTATCTACAAATTATAAATTAACTTATTTTTTAATCTCTCATTTTTATCTATTCTTTTGTATTTTCTGCTTTTTGCGCTAATGTGTAAGTAAAAGATAATGTTGTGTACGCATGAGTACCGTAAATTGTATTCATCTAACTAATAATATACGAGACAAAACATATTTTTTAGTCCTTTAAGTTTGACAAAAATATCAAGGTAGTACTTTCAGTTTTTTAAGTTTAAATCCTAGACGTACAGAAACCCTAGACGTACTATGATTTGTACGCTCATTCTCTCTGCTTTCTATCGCTTAACAACCGACAATGTGAACATGCACAAATCTTGGATTTATATTTTAGATCAATATATGTCTTGGATGTAAATTTTAGATCAATATATATAAATACAACAATAATATATGTACACTTCATTTTTAGTCTACACTTATTCCCCATATTATTTTATCTTTATCTCATTTCCTATTACATTAACAATTTATTAAATCTATTACATTCCTCTATTTTTTTGCCTTTATCTTAAGGTATATACGTCTTAAGGTATATACGCTGCAATGAAGTGTGCACAACATTTTCCTACATAAAATATATGTATAATGTTGTAAAATCTTGACAAAAAATTATACCCAACTAATAATTAAATATTAAAGAGAATAAACAAGAGAGATATAAAGTAAATTTATATGTGTTATATATTATTGTATGACTTGACCATTGACTCAGTTCCATAATATCTTCCACTGACAATTCATATGAAATCTATACAATAGTAAACCGGTATATAACATGAGACGTGCTGATCGTACTGTCCTTAAGGATTTATCCGCTTCATAAACGCAAATCTTCCAAGATTCAGCAGACTCTTCTTGGTTTGAAACCAAAGATGCAAAACTATCAAGAAGAAATATTTTCAGGAGGATGTAACCCAAAATTATGTGTCAGACTCATGAAGATCTATTCATGTATAGTTTGAAGAATTGGTGTTGCTCAATATTGATAGTAAAAGGAATGTAACTCTGTTAAAAATTTGTGGTTAGCTTTGAACATAAATAGGCACAATCTCCTCAAATATAATAGAGGCTATGATGTGCCTTATCAATTTTATTTCTATTACAATATAAGTCTTGATTACTCTTTAAGATGAAAGTAAATATCCTTAGTCTAAATCAATTTAAAATGATGTAGCCAAAAGAATTAGACTAAGTCAATTATTAGCATTAATCATAAATAAAATAACAATAATTTTTTACTAACAATATATTATAAATTTTTTGAAATACAATCAAAATTTACAACATATAGTTGCCACTTAGAGACCATGCATCCGTCTACATATGACTAACTAAACTTTTTTAGCAATATTTTGTTTATCATAATAAAATCATAAATACATCCTACACTAAGGGCGGACCTAGACGTTAAATATTAGAGTGGCTAAAACATTAAAAAAAAAAAAAAAAAAAACTATATATATAGTGTTGACCCCAAAACGCGGTGATAGTAAAAGCGCTTTCTACCGCTAAGCCAAGTAAGAATACATGAAACAAAATACAACATATATTGTATATAATATACTCCCTTTGTTCCGCAATAGATGATCAGTTGAAAATTTGTAATTTTGGCCTAACTTACTTTGACCATATTTTTCTATTAATATACAAAGATAAATAATATCATATAAGATTTGTGCCAAAAAAAAAAATCATATAAGATGTCGTTAGATAAACTATATATCAAATTTTTATAATTTTTTATAATATATTATTCGAGATATTTAAGCTCAAAATTATGTATCGATATGTATAATAAGGTCAACTATGTTAAATATTATGGGACGAAGGAAGTATTATTTAAGTCTAGTATACTAAGAAGAAGAAGAAATTAAATAATAATCTTGTGTGGCTCGCCTGCACCTACATTTATTTATGTTTTTATGAAATCTTATATACCTACATAGATAAACAATTTGTCAAACAAAATACCATACTAAACAAATCTAACTCTCATCAAAAAAGTTAATTAATGCAAATCAAGTGGACTCAACCAACCCGTCCTTGGATGACTAATTTCTGCTACCAAAAAAGTTTATGTAAAAGCAAAATAGAGAAGCTTAAATGCTTGATCTCCCAAAATTATTGCACAACTCTTTCGATTCAATATTCCGCAAAAGAATTATACTAGCGGATCATAGGCTTAAGTAAAGTCATGATCAATATTCAACAACTTTTAGTTATCTTTTCCTTTCTTGACAATAACTTTTAGTTATCTTTATTGCCCTTTATACAGCTCTATCGTTATACTAATTTAAAATAGATCACCTTTACAAAAATGTTGATAATTTCTTAACAACCAATAAAAATTATCTTAAAAATCGTTGTTGAGCCTAACACAATCCCACAAACTGATTTGTAAGGTGAGAATTATCTCCACTTATAAACACATTGTCATGTCATCTCATATCTGATGCGATACTCTTGACACACTTCTTCACGACTAACACTATTGAGTTAGGTTCGTGGACATAAATGATAGGTGCCCCGATAACGGAAACCTAACAACAGGTGGCTCAATGGATCTTGAAGAAACTCTAATATCATCTTAGAAATCGTGGTTGAGCTTAATACAACACCACAAAACCGACTTGTGATATGAGAATTACCCCTACTTATAAACACATTGTCATGTCATTTTCTATCCAATAGTAGACTCTTAACAAATTAATCACATGAATATATTTGCAAGTGGAGTAAAATTTAGTTTGTAGATACCTTTGCTAAGTTTATTCGTATGGTTAATTTTTATTGGTTGTTGAATAAATTCTCTATTATTGTTTAAAGATAATCTAAATGGAAAAAACCTTATTTAAAATAACCGCAAGGTAAAACTTTTTTTGTTGTCTTATTTATTTATTTTAACTATTTAAAACGATAAAATCAATTAACTTTCTCATATTCCTTTCCAAAATAATAATCAATTAACTTTCTTATATTCCAACTTCATATTTCCATGAGATTTCACCACACACGTAGTACCATCTCTAGTCTAATCTAACATAATTAAGTTCTCACTTCACATCACTTCATCACAATTCTCCCACACGACACGACCCACAAAATAATGGCCACGAAACCAATAAACTCTCCTAATTAATGCATTTCCCGTTACTTTTAAAATTTCTTTGCATTAAATATCTAATAGTACTAATTCATTTTATGATATCATATATTCAACCCCGACATAATCCTATAGTAAATACACTTTATTGATCAAATTAACATCTCCATCATATGGCCAATGCCACTTGTAAGCCCCTCTTCATTCACACGTAATCCCCTTGCCTTATACACTCTTGCTCGTACATACATCAATAATTGATTCATCACTATACAACGGTAACCAAAAAAAAGTTTCTCTTTATATCTCACTCTCTTCACATCACTTTTCCAAACCTCACTTTACACAACTCTTCCACTTCTAACTCTCACTCATCTCTAGCTAGCTACCATCATTCAACTTTTTTTCTTGAAGCTTTTAGTAAACATATTATAGCACATCAAGTTTATGTACAATATATACTATATGTATAGAACTTGTTGATTGATCATGAAGCTTCATAAACATATTTGCCTATTTTTGTTTCTCTTTAGTTTAATTTCAAGCTCCCAAGCATATACATTCTATGTTGGTGGAAAAGATGGATGGGTTGTGAATCCCTCGGAGAGTTATAGTCAATGGACAGGGAGGAATAGGTTCCAAGTCAATGATATTCTTGGTAAGTTTAATTTCAATTAATGCAAAAATTTATTTTTATGATTTATTTTTTTTAATTTGCTTGTGAGCTAGATTTTAATTATGATTTTTTTTTTTTGTGTACACTATAGTTTTTAAGTACAAGAAGGGCTCAAACTCAGTGTTAGTGGTGAACAAGGAAGATTATGATAATTGTAACAAGAAGTATCCGATCAAGAAATTTGATGATGGTGATTCTGAGTTTCAACTTGATAGATCTGGTCCATTTTATTTCATTAGTGGGAAAGATGATAATTGTGAAAAAGGCCAAAAACTAATTGTTGTGGTGCTGGCTGTGAGAAAACTAGCTCCTCCCTATGTTCCAATTATACCTCCTAAAACACCTTCACCTATTTACAATCCTCCTAATGTTCCCTATACTCCTCCAAAAGCACCTTCTCCTCGAAATCAACCACCATATGTGCCAATAACACCGCCAAAAACACCTTCTCCTGTTTATAGTCCTCCTAATGTTCCTTATACACCTCCAAAAGGCACTCCTTCCCCGGGAAATCAATCTCCTTATGTTCCAATTACACCTCCAAAGACGCCTTCTCCTGGAAACAAACCACCATATGTACCAATTACACCACCAAAAACTCCTTCTCCTATTCATAGTCCTCCTAATGTTCCTTATACTCCTTCCCCTACCAATCAACCACCATATGTACCAATTACACCACCAAAAACTCCTTCACCTATTCACACTCCTCCTAATGTTCCATATACTCCTTCCCCTACCAATCAACCACCATATGTACCAATTACACCACCAAAAACTCCTTCACCTATTCACACTCCTCCTAATGTTCCTTATACTCCTTCCCCTACCAATCAACCACCCTATGTACCAATTACACCACCAAAAACTCCTTCTCCTATTCATAGTCCTCCTAATGTTCCTTATACTCCTTCCCCTACCAATCAACCACCATATGTGCCAATTACACCACCAAAAACTCCTTCTCCTATTCATAGTCCTCCTAATGTTCCTTATACTCCTTCCCCTACCAATCAACCACCATATGTGCCAATTACACCACCAAAAACACCTTCACCTATTCACGCCCCTCCTAATGTTCCATATACCCCTTCCCCTACCAATCAACCACCTTATGTTCCAATTACACCACCAAAAACTCCTTCTCCCATCCACACCCCTCCTAACGTTCCTTATACTCCTTCCCCTACCAATCAACCACCATATGTACCAATTACACCTCCAAAAGCTCCTTCCCCTAGCAATCATCCACCTTATGTTCCAATTACACCTCCAAAAACTCCTTCTCCTACTTACAATCCTATTCCTCCTAGTAATGTTCCTTACACTCCTCCAAAAGCTCCTTCCCCTAACAATAAACCACCATATACACCAATTCCTCCAAAAACCCCTTCTCCCGTCTCTCAACCACCCTATGTACCAATTACACCACCTAAATCTCCTTCTCCAATTCACACCCCTCCTAATGTTCCTTACACACCTCCAACAACCCCTTCCCCAAGCAATCACCCTCGAAATGTACCAACACCTCCGAAAACCCCTTCTCCCATTTCCCAAGCTCCTTATATTCAAACACCTCCAAACACTCCTTCACCAACTTCACAACCACCATACATTCCAACGCCCCCAAACACTCCTTCTTCTCCGACATCACAACCACCTTACATTTCAACACCTCCAAAAAGTACTCCTTCTCCATCCTCTCAAACACCATATATTTCAACACCTCCAAAAAGCACTCCTTCTCCTTCAAATACACCTTATATTCAAACACCCTCAGGAGCTCCTTCTCCAATTTCACAACCTCCATATATACAAACACCACCAAACGCTCATTCCCCAACATCTCAGCCACCTTATATTCAAGCACCAAGCACCTCTTCTCCATCATCATCTCTACCTCCAGGAGTAGCACAAACACCCTCTGGAAATGGAATAACACCATCTCCACTATCTCCATATCCATCAAACAACTCAACATCACCTTCATCTTCACCTTCACCTTCAGCTAGTTCACCGGTGTCAACCACTACCTCGCCTCCAGCTTCCACTCCGGCAAGTTCTCCAGAGTCAACCGCTACTTCACCTCCAGCTCCAACTCCGGCGAGTTCCCCGGTGTCAACCAGTTCTCCGACAACATCTCCTGCAGGTTCGTTGCCGGCAGCAGCAACTCCTTCAGCTTCGTCTGCGAGTATAGGAAGTCCGTCACCATCGTCCACCCCTCCAGGAACACATTCGTCGAATGAAACCTCGCCAGGGAGGTCAAGCGGAGTGGCATCTGCAAGTCCATCGGGGGTATGGGCATACTCCATTACTATTTTGGTCGGTGCTGCCCTCACTAGTACTATTCTTGGATAGAAAAATCGAACATATATTATAATTATTATATAGTCTTTTATTACTATTACTTCTGAATTTTCACATATATAATTTGTGAACATTTTTGTTTGTAAGTGTTGTTGGACATAATCAAGAGATATCTATCTCATCTCGTAATTAGTTTTATGTGTATAATCTGGTTGCAATGTGAATTCTTTGGTTTCAACTTTTTACTGCTTCAGTTTACTAGCATTATTGTTCTGTAATTCTGTTTCCAGAAGCTATAGAAATTGAACAGGGAACACATTTATCAAATTATATTTATTTTATTAGTATGTTACATTGTCTCTGAAATACTTTTCATGGTAGTGTTATTACATGATTATGCATATAGTTTTACACGTATGTCTATACACTATAAGTACCCATAAATTAAGATTCTGTAAATTTTGGTTCTTATATGATAAAAATTGGTATTCCTTTCTTTATCCAAGAAAGTGATGCTCCCTTAGTATAAAATGGTTATATAAAATTTATAATGAAAGTGGTTATAAATTATGATCATATGAAAGTTCTGGATCCTTAATCCTATACTTTTGATAAATAACAATGATGTTCTATACGAGATAATATAAATAGTATATTTGGACCCTCGACTCTCAAAACATTTATACAATACCTTATTTTCTATACATTTCTCGTTTTCTATCATATCACAAATATAATATCACTCTCTTTATTTCTTTCTCTCTCACCACCGCATACACAGAGTCTGGGAAGGGGTCTCACCATTTAGTGTATTGTACGCAGTCTTACCATGTTTTTACAGAAGAAGTTGTTTCCAGGTTTCTCTCACAATGTCTAAAAGATTTTTTTTCCTATTGAAATAAGTAGCGGTAGAGACAACACTGTTCAAGCTTAATCAAATCAGATCCAACAATGAAGATATAAAATAGTTTATTCTCTTTTTTGAAGGAAAAATAGTTTATTCTCTAGTTAATTATGCTATTTATTTTCAACTTTAGTAATGTATACATGTCTTAATATTGAAGATATGGGAACAAAAATCGTATCTATGTCTATATCGTGTTACTTTTTTTCAATATTCCTATACCCTGCCAACAGATATGTCGGCTTAATGTAAAGTTTGACTCATTATATGCCATCATTTTCAGTGAACAGAAGTTAGTGATAGATTCAAATCACATTTTTTCCGTTCATTAATTGAAAGAAAAAGAGGGATGGGGCATACCGTCGGTAAGAGGCTTAATTAATAATTTAGTATGGGGGCCATGACCTATAATAGTAGAGGATAGTAACGTACTAGTTCTAGTAATAAAGTGGGAAAAATCCATGCAACTAATTCACTCTATCCAAGTGTAAAGTACTGATAGTGATGCACTACCAACCAATGTAATGTTACATCCTCACAAACGTTAAACTTAATACCATTTTAATCATTTTTTAAACGTTAATTACTATATACTATTTTGTATATCAAATTGTATAAATGTACTAATATTATAGAACTATCTACAAACTTCTGTTATCATCTCATGGAAAGGAAAAAAAAAAAACTCACCTGATCACTTGAACTGTGTCCAATCAGATATACATGTAATCAAATTAACGATAATTTAACATAGTATGGATTGACGATAAATTTAACGAAATCACAGCGTCATCTTAATTTCATAACTCATTGTGATTACAGCATGCACTTAGTAAATTAAGCAAACAATGTTTCATAATTGCATATGTGACACTCATCTTGTCAAAGCAAACCAAAGATTTGATGCTTTCAATTTCAACTTACACTCCTTAGCCATAACATTGATGTAAATGCTTAATCAAATTTTACTTATCCTTTTCAACCTAAATTGTAGTAAATAATTAATGAGAAATGCTAGTAACACACCTTCTAACACGCACTTTTCAACACATCATCTTTGATTGGTTAAAATTCACATGGGTCCCACCAAATTTATATGGGACCCACATAGTTTGGTGGGACCCATGTGAATTTTAACCAATCAAAGAGAGTGTGTTGGAAAATGTGTGTTAGAAGGTGTGTTGCTAGCATTCTTCATAATTAATTACCGAGAGTAAGACTGGGTACTCAACAATGCACAAGACATGCATGAAAGTTTCAGTATCACAAGAGTAAAATGTGTTTGAAACACAGATAAATAAATATGTATTCAAATAATAAATGATTCTGGCCAAGTTTACAAATTCTATCAAACAAGTACAAAATTCCTTATGTTATGTCCTAAGATAACCTCACATAAACTGTGAATAAACACTTCCAAGCACACATACTCAAACCATTCTGGAAAAAATATTGAAAAAACCGAAAACTTAGTAATGTCAAGTTATTTTTGCAAGTATATCAAAACACTAACATAAATACTTATATCATTAGTGAAAAGGAAAAAACAACCTGGAAATTGAATAATCTAAATTGAATATCGTTTGGCAAGTGTAACATCAGCTTTAGGTTTGGGTGCATGCAGGTCTGAGCTGCTTCTTGAATGTTCATTTAAACCTAACAGAAACCTTTCCTTTTAATAAAGTGTATTTCTTGTGTCACCAACAATAGTTTCCTCCACAAAAATGATGAACATGACAGCTAGGTGTAACATGTGAGCTTGATTATGATTGAGTGCTGCATATACAAAATTAGGGATACAAGCACGTTCTGGCAACCAAAATCATCCCATCAAGTCAAAAAAAGAACCACCTCCGTTGTCGATGTTTCTGCAAGAGTAACACGCAAGATTATGGAAGTCGTCATCATCACTATGACTACTGGGACAAGGATAGATTGTAGAGAAAATAAAAATATCATATTAAACACTTCAAATTCCTTTTTCTTCTCTCAAAAAATGTGCGTCTAATAAACCTTAAGTTTCAGTATCTGCTTCATGACTTCTACTGAATGCAAAACTTCAAAGTTTGGCATTGTAAAACATCCAGTGACCCCAGAAAATGTCAAACACTTGGAAGTAGTGTTACAAAAAAGCTCGCAAGACTTTGTTTACATTAATTACATTTCATTTATCTTTTAAAATAGCAATAGACTTCAAAATAGAAACATGTGCAAACCAATAACCAACAAACAAATAAGTTAATTAGTCTTCCCACATACATATACTCATTGAGTAGGAGCGTGACATTCCAAATAGAAAGTTGTGAGTCACTATCCTAGTCAACATGCATAATCAATGAACGCAAACCCAGATAAAACACACACACACAGAGAAAGAGAGTGGACCTTTTCTTGCTTTTGTGATTTTAATAAAATAGGCTCAGAAAGAACTTCATCGTCTATATTCTGAATGTATGGCTGCAACTTTTCCTCCAGCATCTCATTCACCTTAATGTCAAATCAAGCATCAGTCAGCACAAAAAGATAGAAAATTAACATGGAAGAATCAGACACTAATTGAGGGGAAAGAATCAAGAACACCCTATGATTCTTAACTATCGGTAAGAGCACAAGGTATGCTAAGACAGTTGTAATATACATGCTGTTGGACATAATAATTTCATTGCATGAAAATGCGTGACTAGGACATGTGTCAGTTCTGATAAATTGATCCTTTTTAGCACGAGCAAACAAACGGAAGATGGAAAGAGAAAAGATCACCAACCTTTTCTTGACGCCATTTAGTTTCCCACTGTACATTCAATATATCTTCAGAGATTTCTCTTTGAGCATTAAGAAGAACATTCATTTCATGGAGTTTTTCTGGATTTTTGAGATCCTCCTCACCCCAAGATGATGGACTCAATGGAAGGTCCAGTTCCTGTCAATTCTCCGTGGTTAGTTATGTCTTGTTTCAGAGCAATAGTGACTACAATATACATTACTTTTCAAAAAAATAAAAATGCAAAGGATATACATGTACAGACACAAATAAAATGAGAAAGGTGTTTAATTCTCCACTTTTAAAAAGTCCTAATAAATTTGAAGGTGCTTTTCGGGAAGAAAAAATGTGGCAAAATATGAAAGGATTGAGGTGTAAAAGCTAATTTCAACATATGTGAAAAGTTATTATTTATAAACCCGGTCATTGGTAAAACCAATTCAACTTTTCTTTTCCTATAAGTGATTGTTAAAAGTTTATCCAAACTAACTCTATCATATTTCATATATACTGTATTGGTATTAAGTTCTTGTCCATTCTAATGTCAGGTGTTTTAACTACAGGTCAATGTGATGCTTTATCGTTTCAATTCTAACTAAATGATTAGGCATCAACATGAATCCTCAATTTATCTGCATCAAATGAATGTAATCTTCCCCCTCAAGATATAATGCCAGAGATGGCATTTTACCACAAAGCATCCATGAGCCAATAGCTATATTAACGAATCTATTAGGTGTGAGTATGACAATGTTTAGTGCACAGTGCAAACTTTTAAGGCTTTGTTTGGGAGTTTGAAAGGAAAGGAAGGGGAGGGCTTTGACGGTAAGGGAAGGGTGAGTAGTCCCTCCACCTTGAATGAGATTTTATTTTTTTTCACTTGACTAAAACCCTCCAATAGGGGAACTGAAAGACAAGTATTTTCATCCCACTCCCTTCAAAATCCTTTCCCAAAAAAATGTGAAGAATTCTCTTATATTTACCTTCCCTTCAAAGCCCTACCCTCCATTTCCCTCTTAACTCCCAAACAAAGCCTGAGGGTTTGTTATTTGGCCCATGACAAGAGAGACGTGATAAAATGAACTATCATATCCCATCTCAATCCAATGTTTGGCAAATGACGAGTCAACAAGATATGATAAGTTAATCTTGTCACTTTATCATATCCTACCTCTCTAGCTAAATTTTTATCATTGGATGATGGTTGGGTTAGAAACTAGATAAGATAAAAAAATGAATTCCTCATAATAGGTAGCAGGTTAATGAAGTTAACACAGAATGTAGTGGGTGTGAGATTAATTTAGTCGATTTATGAAGTTTATATAACCAGCATTTTTTGACACCTAATGGTGCCAAGAGAACAATTCAAAAAGGCTCACAAATCTCAACTGAAAACTTTTAAACTGTAGAGCATTCGCAGGAAACTCAGCTGTTATTTTTGAATATTTTATAGCCACATTTTTTCAACATAATCTGGAATTTGTTTCCTTATTTTCATCATCTCCCAAAGTGATTTACAGAAGCTTATCATCCATTGATTTACCATTCAACTGTTTTTCACATACACACAAGTTTCCTTTTGTGAAGCTTAAACAAAATGAGAAATGCCAGCAGCACACTCTGAGACACTTTTTTCAACACACTTCCTCCTATTAGTTGAAATTAATGCGAGTCCCACCAAATTTATATGTGATCCAAATAATTTAGTGGAATCTTTTTCAAAACAATGGAACTTCTTTGAATTTCAACCAATAGGAAGAAGTGTATTGAGATTGTGTTAAAGAATGTGTTGCTAGCACTCCAAAAAAAATCATGTTAAACCACCCTAGGTGTTTCATCTGGCTTTGACAAATTCACCGGAAAGGGCGTACATGAACTTGTTTAGACCAGCTTACTCGCAGGTTTACAAGTCAAACTGACCACAGTAGTCTAGTCCAGACAACCATGGTTTTTCTTAGAATTTTGATTTAGGGTTTATCTCAATCCCACAAAACTGACCTGTAAGGTGAGGAATGTCCATGCTTTATAAGCACTAAGTCGTCTATAGTTGATGTGGAACTCTAGACACATTCCCTCACACTTAGCACTAAACATCTGAAGTGTGGACTAATGTTGGTGGAATAACAAGGAACTCAACAGTCATATATGAAAATTTTAGACAAATGAAAAGGGAAACATTCAACAGGTACAATTATTGAAAGCACGTTATTATGTGACAGAAAATTATGAAGATAGTGAATACATACACCCCAATTTGATGGTCTTGGTGGAGGATCAAGCTTCATAACCTCTTCCTCCAGTGCCTTCTTAGCCTTGTAGTAGGGGATGTTTTTAACTATGACAGGATCATCCCTTGCACGGTCAGGATCTATAGATATCAAGTCCTGTGATAACAATACAATTATAAATTATATATTAAAAAATATATAAATGTGTGCAAGAGGGAAGAAAAAGAAGAAAATTGAGATGCTATAGTTTCATATATATGAATAACACAAAATATCTAGCATCCAACTATTTAAAAAATCACCTTGATTTTCACAAAAATTGTAAAAGATTATCTGTTTTCCATTTATCAACTAGCTAAATATTTATTTCTACATAGCTACAATTATGTGCTTGCGTCCACAGCCAAGAGCAGAGCCAGCCATGAATACAAGCAACAATATACAGTGCACAGTATACGAAACTTACATCCTGCAGAAACTCCCACCCAGGTTCCCTCCTGGCCACCACATCTCGAAGTTGGTCATACCGCCTGGATTCCTAAACCCACATACACAAGAAATACGAATATTATTTATGGAGGTAAAATAAAAACAGCTTTAAATTGATGATTTGATCAAAAGCTTTAGAGCATAAATGTTATAGGTAATGTGGAGTTAGGCTGCATGATGCCTGGTTAACTTGAAAAAGCTACTGTATGGGAGGATAGAATAATCAACTTTATATGTTACATAATCAGAGGTGTTATGCACCTTCTGCCTTTTCTTCAAATTCTTTTTAAATACTCAATCTTGATTTCTGCACCACCTTCCCCACCAATATAAAACTCTACACAGTTATTTTTAATCAATAGAATAAAATCCATTCAAGGGTTACTCAAGCCCATATAAACGCTTCTTCTTACAATTGACTTATAAAACCATACGCCTAACACGCCATTGCGCAAAAAATGAATGGAAAGCATGTGATTAGCAATAAATAATAGTTATGGAGTTATTGCCTGATTGGCATATAAGCTACACCGTTTTGTTCAAAGAACGTCTTCTAAGAGATTATGATTGTCAGTTAGAGAAATTACTGGAAATGGAAAATAAACTTTGATTCATTTCCTCAGCAAATTGCAAAGGAAAATTGTTTTGGGCAAATCATTTTCATGCTTCACTCCTCATTTTCATCACTACCGAGCACAACCGTGTTATTGTTATGTTAAGCATAAAACCCTAGAAGTCAGTAGGCCAGCACCGTTAGTTTTGTTCTTTGATGTTTCTCTATTTCAGAGCACATTTTCAAGTGAACTATCCTCCAAGTAGTTCAGTACTAGCATAGATAAGTCAAAAAGGAATAATTTGAACGAGCAAATAGGACATTCAAACGGAAAAATAAAAGCATATCAAAACCAATAAGGGGACAAATCAATACATGAATAGTTGAACTGAAACTGAAAAATAAGAAGGAATATGAACAAACAACCTTATACTCCGACCATATTGTCTTCTTTGCATTGTCGCCGTAGGTAAATCCATACATAATCTGTGGAAAGGTAATCAACCAAAATGCAGCATTCTTGGGATCTTTCATGCTATCCCTTATGTGCTGAAAATATTAAAAACATAAAAAAGATTAAGAATACGGTGTCAAATAAGAGTGAGAATCTCAAATGAAATTAATACTAATTTATTTCCCCTCGTCATACTCCTGCTTAACTAATAGTCGTTTGCATAAAATGTAAATCTAAGAGAAGCATTCACTCCGATGGTAATAGTACAGAGAGGTTAACAAATGAAACTATAAATGTAAATGTAAATCTAAGAGAAGCATTCACTCCGATGGTAATAGTGCAGAGAGGTTAACAAATGAAGCTATAAATGTATGGCATCAAGGTTTGTTTTGGTAGTATATGAGAGTGGTCTATATTATCTTCTCAATTTTGACGATGATAGCAATTGGTCGGATAGAATTAAGTGAGAATTTATAAATGACGACTGACCTCATATGGATAATCTATCTTTTCCAAGACATTACGAGCTTGCCAATGGGGCTCCATAATCTTAAACAAAGAAAGGGCACGTAAAAATGGTAAGAATTATCACAATTTCGAATGATATTTAAGTTTAAAATATGAATCAGCAAAAATTAACAATTTAGAAAGAAAGAAAAATAGGTGCAAGGAATTAAAGAAATTAACTCACACCGTCTATTGAAATCCTAAATGGCAATTTGTTTTTGCATTCAGGACATCCCATTACACCCTGTGCATTATCGAAAATTTCTTCAACCACAAATCACAACAGCATTGGAGTGCAAAATTACTAGACCAAGCATGTTAACAGCCATTGTATTGAGTTCATACCGTTCCATCGCAAATTGGACAGTCTTTTGATGGTAATGGTATCTGAGGATCCAAAGAGGATGGTATATGCACTAACTCAGCCCGGTTGTTGACAATGGCATCTGCAACAGATTCGGCTGTCGCTTTCTCTTCACTAAAAGTGAATAAATTGAAGAAGCAAATATAAGGTAGTTATATATTAGATGGAAATGAGAATCCTATGAAATGATGAAGAAAAAAATAAAATATATATATGTGTGAGTGTGTGTGCGCGCGCGCTAAAAGGAATCAAAATGGAGGGAGTTATTTACGGAAAAACAATTCACCGCACTATCTTACATACCCAAATTGTTTTTTTTTTGAAGAATACATACCCAAATTGTTATAAATCAGATGTACCTTTTCTTAAGAGGCCTTCTAAAAATCTAAGTAAGAGTCACTAGAATCGTTTATAGTGCAAAGTTTATTACTTTATAAGTTTCCTTGAACTAACTAGACATGTAACCATAAATGAACCCAAAAGATAAAGATTGCAGAGTATGCTAATACAACTAAAATCTCAATTTATGAGATTGTAATAAATTGTTTTACAAGTTTGTGAGATCATTATTAAAAATTTCAACAATAACACAAAATAAACCATAAACTACATTGGAATAATGCCTGTAAACTCTTTTTCCTCATGGAGAGTACTCACCTCTTCAAGCGGCAATTCTTCACTTGATAGTGGACTCTTCCACTTCCTCGACACATGGTACACCGCAAGGCCTGCCATCCACTACATGTCACACAGTCCCTGTTCTTGAAAACGCATTTAGTTAGATTTCAATAATTCCAAAGGCAACAAACAACACTACACTAACCAGAGATTAGACACATAATACAAAACAAAACAGCACCTTTGGCATATCACCTTCCTTCCCAAGTTTAATGCAATGTCATAAGTCCCCAAAGTAGCAACCGCCTACAATCAAGCCATGCAGCAATATTCATTATCAAATAAAGATAAAAACAAAACAAAGAACTAACAATGGTGATACTTGTATACAATGTAATTCCTGCAAATATCAAAAGAAGAACGCTAGCAACACACTCTATAACATTTTTTTCTAATACACTATCTATTATTTGATAAAAATTTACTCAATACATTTTGTGGTAGCCATTAACTAATTGAACTCAAATAAAGTTCATCAAAGAGTGCAATAAAGGATGTATCAGCAGCAATTTTCAAATAAAAATTAGTAATCCCATTTGATGGAACTACATATAGTATCCTTAAAACAAACTACAGTTGTGAAATCAATTTCTTAAAAGTCCAAAAGCTTCTCTTTTCACTGCAAAGTTTCTACATCCGAGTACCTTAACATGTGCCCTTATGGCAAGGGAACATTTTAGCAAGAGATGAAATTACCTATGTAGCACTGACACGTCAAATTGAAAGTGTATTTGTTTCTGATGTCGGTCATGTGGTAACATTCAATTATTCCATTTTTTCAAACTATTATCGGCGTTGAAGTGTTAGTGTCATGTCTCATGTCGGTGTCACAGTTTCATTGCAACATAACATTCATTTCAATTTTCAACAAAGTAGTTAACATTTAATCTCATTTCCTCCAAAACCCAGAAACTAAAAAATAATCAATAAACAAAAACATCAATAATTACCACAAATCCAATAACGTAACCTTAACAAAACAACACAATTCACCTAAAAAACACACAATTGACAAATAGAACTAGTTGGAGATGACCCAGATAAGCAAAACACAAAAAGAATCGATTTTTAAAGCTAAAATCCAAAAGGGTAAGAGAAACTAACAAAAACAGAAGCAGCAGAGAGCTTAGAAACAAGCTCAGGAACACCAAATCCACGAGGAGCAGAACCAGCAATGTCAAATGCAAGAGTCAAAGGAGTGAAGAGAACTTTGAAAGGGAAAGCAAAGATATCGCTAATTGTTTCGCCATAAGCGTTGTTGAATTGGTTGTAGCGTTTTCGGATGAATTTCTTGACGAAATTGCCGAAATTGGGAGGTTGAGGCATGGCGTGGCGGGAGGAGAGTGAGAGTGAACGAAAGGGAGTGGATAGAGTTGAAAGAGGGAAGGGAGTATAATAAATTCCACTAACTCATCATTTCATATGTTTTGATTAACTTTAAATTTTATACATATATATGAAAAAGTCGATAAGATACGATAATCCTGATCATAAGTTTGGTTTCCCTCCTTTGACATAAGCTTATATAATAAAGCTCACGCCAACATTAAATGCGGTTTTTAACTAGCGATTTTCCTTCCAATTCTTGCTAACCTTCCGTATACTCCTTCCGTCCAATAATACTTGACACGGTTGACCCTATTATGCATATCAATGCATAATTTTGAGTTTACATATCTTGAATAATATAGATGCGACATTCATTGTTTCCTCAACGGATTTCCATGTAAGGATGTGTTATGAAACCTTTTTTTGTTTATGCGATTCAAGTTGTCAAATTGGCATTTATTTCGCCGTTCGGGTTTAAACTCAAACCTCCAACCTCTTATGCCTTAACAATTGACATATACTTAGTTATTAGATTAGTTTTACTCTTTTACCCAGGTTTGAACCAAGACCTCCAACTTCTTATTGTTCAAGATCAAACTATTGAGCTATCCAACCTCATCTCTTTTATTGTTGATTGATGCACAAACGATATAAAATACTCCATTGGTTTCCTATTATAAGTCCCTCTAACCAATATGAAATACTCCATTGTCTATGGAATAATTTACTTAACAAAATAAGTTCAGCAATGGGGTTTAGAGATAAACTATTGGGTAACAAGAAAGCAACACAACCGAAAGAACATATGGATATAATTGAGAAGGGTTTAGTGAAGATTGATTTAGTGGATGGAAATAGACTCCTTAAAGTACAGATAGACAACAAGTTGTTCGACACTCTTTGTGACCCATGGCGTGAAACACTTATAATCAAGTTGTTGGGTAAAAAAGTTGGTTTCAAAATCATGCGCAAAGCAAGCTCTTGTCCACATGGAAACTTTTAGGGCGTTTTGATTTGATAGATGTTGATAATGGCTTCTATATGGTCAAATTTGATTTAGAGACAGACAGAGAAAGAGTTATTGGAGGAGGGTCTTGGATGATTTTCGATCACTATTCAGCGGTGCTTAATACACATACCTAATAAGCATGGTAAGCATTCACATTTCTAATAACTTAAAGTCCACTTTAAGATAAGTAAAGTCTTATAAAAGATTGTTTCAACTAAAATATGAACTCGATACATTTCAACAACGTTCATAATCCAATTAATAAATTAATTAACATACATACATACTGTAAAGTACTATATTGTTAAAAAAAAAAAAAAAACTGGTAGTAATTTTTTAATATCAAGTCAAATAAAAATAATCTTTTTTCTTGGTACAAAGTCAAACAAACATAATCTATTAGTTTTTTTATTTGAAGGAAACATAATGTAATAGTTATTTCCCTAAAAAAAAATATAATAGTTATTATATAATGAATTTTAGTTTTTCTACTAGTGAGATCATGTCTTTTTTTGTAAGGATATTGAAATTATGTCTTTAGTGAGCTAATGTTAGATCACACATTAAAAATTGTAACAAAATGTTATTTGAATTCTTCCCCAACAATCTCCTATGAGATTTGAACTTCGCCCCTAGAGATTACAAATTCATTACATTTTTTTATCTTTAGTTGTATCATGCATCCTAATAAGTTATCTAAGCTATTTTGAAAAGAGGGGATTTAAGAGTAGGATTTGAAAATGGACCCTCAACTAGCCCTTTCGCTATTAGCTTATAAGCTGCTTCAGTAAAGTGAGGTCCGTCCCAATTTATACGTTTTGAATTATAATTTCGTGAAGTAGTCATTCCAATACTTGATTGGAATAAAACATACATTTGTGGTGTTAGTAATGGCTTCAACCATAAAGGGAACAATTTCTCGAAGTTCTGTAACAGTTTTATGCTTCACCATATGCTTCATAATATCGTTCCCACCAATTTCTCCGACTATAAACAATGAATTTTTGAAGTAGATATTGCAATCTATCATCGAATGAAACATAGTTTGTTTGCCATATTGTAAAAAATTCATGTGTTTCACAAAAAAAAAACATTCCACTACTTATGGTAAAACCTTCTTTGCTTTTACAGAGGGAGGGTTTGAGAGTCTTGAACCATCCAAGTTGAATGCTCAATGAGTTATTTGTATCTGGCATAGGAAGCCCATTTTGGACATAATACTCAACATTGAGTACAGTGGCACCAGCAAATGCAAAATTTACTCCTTTTTTAATATCTTGGTCTTTGCTTTTATTCATATTAGCAGGCAAAAAGGGCAACCCATATGCCTCAGCTACAATTGAAATGATCACATGTTAAAGCACTTTGACCAAAATTTCATTACATATTACTCTTATTGATTTCCACAAAAGAAAATAGAATTCTTTATTTTTTTATTAATAAAACCTCATTTCATTATTTTTTTTAATGTAAATATCAAGTTAAGGCATTAAACCATATTTCATGTGTGTATCTAGATATCAGTGTGTATGAGAGAGATAATATATCGAAATATATTTTGTAGATTGTATGTCAATAAATTTTATTGTTTCTTATTATCATTGGAGAAAAATTAATTTATGATACTAGAAAAAAAACATAATCATACCAATGAAATCTATGATGAGTCGTCCATTTGACATACGTCCTGAACGATGTTTAAAGTAAGTAGAACCATAAGGACGAGGGTTAGGCATAGGGTGGAGGACAGACGCAGCATTTCCAGTGTCACTTATAGAATCACCAAAGTTAAATAAAGCTTCATATGAGAGAGGATTTGCATTTGAAATTACATTTTGTAGGAAACCACATGTGAAGGCGATGAAGAAGATAGTGAACATATTCATGGTTAAATTGTAAGGAAAGAAATTATCGATATTAATTAAGATGAATATGATGATGGGTGATTGGCAATGAGAGTGATCAACTTTATATATCACCACGCCAACGAATAATCTTGTCATAGAACTATCATTCTAACCTGGATGTAGTTAGTTGTTTTGATTCAATTAAAGTTGTTATATTTTGTATTAATCAATGTTTTAGAACACGTAAGCATCCTTTAAATATGATTTCATTACCTCAACAATTTTGATACCCTTCTTTGGCCTGTTATACATGGCTAGCTAGTTTGCAACAATTCCTAACAACAAGATTCGTAAACTTAAACTAAATGTGTTACAATAATTTCCTTTAATAGATCTACAAATGGTGTATTCTTGATTCAATGTACTTTTTGATTTGTCATAAATATTTTTAGAAAATAGACGATGTATCATATATTTGTAACACCTATGATTTTCAAACATCCACTCCACACCTTTTTTCTATTCCACTTTATATATTTACCACATTGCTCTTTCTATTTTCAACTCATAGTGTTGAATGAATGTATGAACAATTATTTTATATTTTAAATTAGTAATATAAGGACCCATAATATGGACCTTAGAAAATGGTTCAAAGGTGAACCACCACCATTTTTAGCAAAACAAAAGATCATGTCCAATTTTTTTTGTCAATATCCACTATTTTTAAAATTTTGTACGAGAGCTCTTAATGTTTTTTTGGTTACAAGGAAAAATAACATAAATAGGAAAAAGAAAACAGAGGCAAGTAACAAAGATAAAAGCCTAAACAAGACTAACAAAAACTATCACCTAGGAAAGAAGGTTACTCAAGCATCATTTCTTAGTAGGTCATTCATACCAGCAGTAGTAGACAAATGGATAGACAACCCAAGATCAAACGAGACTCTCATTTTAGCCAAAAAAATCGCACATTGGTTTCCCTCCTACAGGGCGTGAACGATAGTAATATTACTGAGGTATATCATGTCCTCTATGTAACACATATACTAAACGTATCTAGAAAGTTTAGCATGTACATTATCTTAATACTAGATACATTAAAATTTACAACTATAAGATCTTCGAATGAATAATATATACAACAAATCATGTTCGTACATCTAACAATACAATACTATCCAGCCAAAACATAAACATAAATACTTAAATCCTTAATAACGTCCTGCAACCCGGTACGAACGAGCACTTGCTAAATATTCATTCGCTCGTAAACTGCTGCATTCTACTAAAACAACCTGTTGATCTGAAACAAATAAGGGTTGGGATGAGACATAATGTCTCAGTGAGGTCTACCTAATTCTAGGCTATAGGTAACCTCGGGGAAAACCTAGGGTTACCACGTGTCTACAACACAACCGTTCGGTCGATTATACGTGTGTGAAGCATGTTCACCTAGACGATCGTGCATAATAGTATCGTCATAAGGCTTTACGTATCATAACCTTTGAGTCTTGTCATATAATCCACATGTCATGGTGGTCAAGGGAACCTAAGACCGCTATGTCAAGATACGATAAACGCATCAAGACCTAAACATAAACCATTCATAACATCGTACTGAACTGGATGATCGGGGAGGTACTAAATCGTCAACAATATACTTCCATTAAACAGCCACATAAAAATATTTAACTGAGTTTAATAGAAATAGGGTAATGGTAAAAATATTGTATGTATATATATATATATATATATATATATATATATATATATATATATATTTTGACATTGTAAAAATATTGTATGACTTTAAAGACCAAATTATTGCAAAAAAAAAAAAAAAACCTTAAGTGACTAACTTGTATAAACATATAACTTGTTAAAAAAAAACAACTAACTTAAAGAGTTGTCGATGATATTTGAACGAGAAATAATATGTGTAAAATCAATTTGTTACTACTTTTTGACAGTTTTTCCTCTCATACTTACATTATGTTTTTCTTCTCTCTTCCTTTTTTTTTTTCTCTCTTTGTCTCTCTATTGTTTTTGACCAATAAAAAAGAGAAAAAGGAAATTGCCACAAAAATTGTCTCAAATAGTTTGGTACTTTATCTGGCCTTGTAAAATCCCGGCGCTCCTTCATGCATTTAATCTCGTTTACAAGCACTTGTGTAATATGGAAGGAAAGAAATGCTAGAATTTTCTGTGCAAAAGAAGCCACTCCTTTACACCTTCTAGAAAAAATAAAGCTTATTTCCTTATGGTGATTCAAAGCTCATTCAGTTGTTTTTTATTATAAATTTCATGATTGGTGCCAAAATCCTTTGTTATGCTTGGGTTATGGTTGATCATTTTTGTCTGTATTTTGTCCGTGAAACATTGTTGTAATTATTCTCTATTTTCTCTAGCACACCTTGTGTTGGAGGGATAGAATGGTGGTTATTAAATTCCATTTTGATTTGTTAAAAAAAAAAGTTATTCAAATATCATTACACGAGTTGAACTTTATGATAGCAAACCCACGAAGTTGTGTTATCTATTTTCTCAAGAAGTAACACTATTTTGACAATAATACACGACACATGCGCCGTTCATCGTATTTATATGAAGAATAATTGTTTTCCACTATTTTTTCTTTTCTTTTTAAATATACAAATTCCAAGTTGTCATAATAATGAATTTTACAACTTTCGTTAACCATAAAACTGTATATTGTTAACTATTATTTTAACATGAAATTTCATTTACCACTTTGACTAATTCTTCAACCACGAAAATGCAAAATATAACCACTAAATGTAGATAAATAAATGTACTTCGGTCAACCTCTCTCGTGCTCCTCCCTTCCCACCAAGTCGACCTAAATTTTCTCCTTCAATTTCTTCATTGAAGATGGTGGTTTTGAGTCAATTTTTGACATGAAATCGTCTCTATTTATCTTTAGGGTTAATAGTGTTTACCCTTGTAATATAGCTCATTTTCGGTTTTACCCCCTATAAAATATATTTTTTTGGATTTCGTCCTTGTAATTTGAAGATTTTTTGTTTTGGACCTTCATGAATTTTGACCGTACAAAATAGAAGATATGGCAGGGGATAAACCGAAATTTGCTAAAATTAACAAGGGGTAAACCGAAATTTGCTCAAATTACAAGATGGTAAACCTGAATTTTTCAAATTACATAGGGTGAAATTTTCCATGAAGGTCTACAACCAAAAAAACTTCAAATTACAAGGATGAAATTAAAAAAAAAATTACAGGGGGAAAACCGAAAATGACCTATTACAGGTGGGGTAAAACACTATTAACCATTATCTTTATCTTTATATTTCAATCTAAATAAGTGATTTTCACGTAGATCTAAGCATTTTTCTCCATGCTTTTGTCTTCTAAATGTGAAACTATGTTGTTCGTTGTCTTATGCGACGTCGTTTGATTTTTAGTCTTGTTGTGGTGTTTAGTTGATTCCTATTAAAATATCGGTTATTCAAATCAGTGATTTGAGCATCAACTTGATTCAGATACACGAGTATTTCAGTCAT
This sequence comes from Medicago lupulina, assembly GCA_958299785.1. Classification (NCBI taxonomy): domain Eukaryota; kingdom Viridiplantae; phylum Streptophyta; class Magnoliopsida; order Fabales; family Fabaceae; genus Medicago; species Medicago lupulina. The sequence goes on from OY283139.1 coordinate 78,724,991, forward strand.
ATTAATTTAATCATATTATTTGTAGGCATTTTATCGTTGTATGTTATTGAGTTTGTTTGCAAATCTATCATAGCGATGATGAATGATCTAATATAAATAGTAAAAAAAAAGTATAAATAACTATTCATTGTGTAAGTGCAGATGTCATGTGTGTATAGTTTGTCAAGAAATTGTGTCCAAATAGCATTTCCCTTATTTTAAGTGTCACAAAAGAGTAACGAGTTAGATTGATTCCATTCCAACACAGGACATCTTTCACACTCTCTCTCTAGAAATGGCTGCTGCGATTGGTCTGAACGGAGCAAAGCTGGGAACAGCATCATCTCAGGCGTATCTAGAAGGGAAGGCAGTGAAGGAAACCAAAGCTCTGATGGCGGAACTGTGTCGCCACTTCTACAGTTTGGGATGGGTTTCAGGAACTGGTGGCAGTATCAGCATCAAAGTTCATGATGATTCCATTCCCAAACCTCAACAACTCATTCTCATGTCACCTTCTGGTACTTCCTTCTCATTTTTGGATTCCTTTCTTTAATATTCACTTCAATTATCGTTTTTTTGTTGTTTTTATTGATATGAAAATGAAAAAAAATAGTGCCCATGAAGTGTTTGACAGAAGGGCTATATTAGATTCTTTCATAATCATGCTGTTGGTATGCACTCTTGGGTTGAACACTGCTTGTACTTGTTGCAAAAAATATTCTTTTTTATTATAAAAATAATTTGTTGGGTAATTAAAAATGTTTGAATTTGATTGTAATTTATCTTAAGAGTGATATATACAATTGATTGTAACTAAGTGGTTAGTGAACCCATTTATGGACGAATTGTTTGGGAGAATCCGAGTTTGAATTTTGGTTGGAATAATCATTGTTTAGACTTTAGACTTTACTTACCTTCCAGAGGCGAATTCTGGATTATCAAAGCGCCTTTCCATGCGAACCAGAAAGTTAATACCAAATATTTAGGGCTAATTTGGCACGCAATAATTTGGGCAATTTAGCAAGCTAGAAATCAAATCATTTTTAAAGTGAGGTGAGAGAGGTTGAGGATATAGTGGAGGAAGTCAAGGTGATATCATGGCGTTGGAGTTTGACTAGACTTGAGAATAAGATTCCTACTTGTTTATTCTATGAGTGGTGTTGGAATCCGAAAGATTGTCTAGGGAGGTTAGGTAAGGGGTTGGGATTGGGTTGGAGGCTTGGTGCAATGAAGTCTGTGCGGCTGCTTCTGGTTAGCAGTCTCTGGTTTTTGTCCTGTTTGCGTTGTGGTTGACAGGGGTTGTGGTCGTTTTTGCCATGCCCCGGCACTGTTGCTGTCTGCACGGTCTTGTGTGTGGTTTTTGTTGTGCTCTGTACTGTGGGATTCTTCTTTACTATTAGTCTCTGTGTTGTTTTTGGTACCTATGGCCGATGGTGGGATGGGTTGTTTTGCTAGTTTTGTTGTGGGACGCCTCTTTACTGTTTTGCTAGTTTGGTGGTGTTTGTTTTGCTTTCTGGTGTTTCGCCTATATACGGCACTCTTGTATCTTCCTTCCGTTTTTCTGCTGCCTTGTGCGTCTTGCGCAGCTTTAGCGTTCAATAACATTTGCTGATTCAAAAAAGAAAAAGCGGGGAACCGTCAACTCTGAGATGAGTTACTCCGCTTAATAACTCATTATAAACAATAAATTTAACTAATCCAACCTTTGGTTATTGCCATAAGATATTAATGATCAAATATACAGTTTTATATTAATCCAAAATTCATAGCTATGTAATCTAACCATTGATATTTATTTACTTATGTTTTTCTAATAGTTTATTATACATTCTTTTGAAATTATTTAATAATAAAGTATCAAATAGTTTTAAAATTTTATTACATTTGGTGGAGTCAATCTACTTAATAAGAACTTTTGATTTACAGTTGGATTAGTGAAATTCATTGCTTATAATATTAATGAGTTAGTAAGCGGAGTAACTTGTGTCAGAGTTACTCATGGAGTCAATGGATCTCCAGTCATGTACTCACACAATTGATTTTGATTGCTTGATAGTTTTATAAGTTTTACACTGACAAATTATCAAAATCAAACTTATTGTTTTTAACTTAATGTGGTTATGCTAAATTTCAATTCCAGATGATTATCTATTACTAATTAGAAATCTGTACTTTGCTCTCCTTTATTTAATTAAGATGTCACACTCTCCAAACTCGTGTTGCAGCAACATGGATTACTAGTACTAATTGGTTTAGAATTTGAGATGGTTTTATCTGCAAGAGAAGATGAAATTCAATTATGTATTGATCGTTGTTTTTTTTTGGGTGTTTTTGCTGAAAAAATCTGCGCAGCTGTTCAGAAAGAAAGAATGGAAGCAGAAGATATGTATGTGTTATCCGACAATGGGTCAGTTTTGTCTGCCCCATCTCCCAAACCTTACCCACATAAGCCTCCCAAGTGTACTGATTGTGATCAACTTTTCATGAAGGTAACTTTGGTTTCACGTTATAGTAATTACTGTATTTTCTGGGTTATGAAGAGTTTGTATGCTCATTATTCTTTTGAGATTTCACAATACTATGTTACATATTGAAGTTATGAACTGAGAGTGATGATGATTATGAATTATAAATGTTGAATTCATTGTATTGAATGAACCATTACAATAGAGAACAGAAGAGATTATATAGTACCCGAAGTTAACTATTAAGTTAGCTTCTTCAAAAACTGATAAGTTAGCAAAAATCTAGCTAACTATGGCTACCATTAGTAACTACATTAAACATACTTAAACTAACACTAGTGGTAATGCTATGTGGCATGATCCACTACCTGGTGTGCAACCTTAGCATTTTAAGAGATGATTTTATATGTAAAATTTAAGTTTTTCTTGAATGGTTGGATATTTGGACTTATGATGGTATTAGTTAACAGTAAGCCTGTAACATTCAGTTGACAAGCGCTTTGATGTACACCAATTACTAGACTCACATCTAGTAAATGCTATAATATCCGTTTATCTTCGCTTATTATAAGATATAACTATTATTTGGTTATTTAATGGTATGGCTGTGAAACATTTATATGGATAGTTCTTTTGGGGTCAAAATGTGTGTACTATTGACTGACTTTAGAAACTCGCAATTCTTATGTTTTCTTTTTTTTTTCTTGAATAAATTAGAAGTTGATATACGTTTCTTTCGCTTCCCTTACAGGCATATGAAAAGCGTGATGCTGGGGCTATTATCCATAGTCATGGGATAGAATCTTGTCTTGTAACAATGATCAATCCTTTTTCAAAGGAATTTCGAGTAAGTACCTGTACATGGCTGCCATTTTGTTTCGCAATCTTTTGAAGCCTTGAGAAAGATGGACATTCAAAATGATGATACACAATTATTAATTGCTATTTGATCTTTGAGTGCGTTTTGAGATTGATAATAGAACATGAAGCTGAGTGCAAAACATATTATATTTGCTTGAGCATAAGACTATTTGTGAATGATCAAACATCTATGAATGAGAAAGAGCCTCTTTATCGTACTTAAGGAATTTTTTATTTTATTTTGGTTACTTAAAGAATTGAAAAGGAGAAAATATTCAAGTTCCTAACAATATGATCTGTAATGGCATGACAATGAGACATCCTTCTTGGAGGTATAACTAGTTCTGTAGTTGTGTTATCCTTTTGTTTTGAAAGTCTCTCTCCAGTCTCCAAAACTCAAGTTCAATTAATTAAAAAACTGGAGAAAGTCTAAAGTAGAGATATTAACATGTGATGAACATTTTGCAGATATCTCTGTCCTCTTTGAATATGATTATTGTCTATTTTCTCAATCACAGTAACTTTCTTTCTTGAGAATTTTTGGCTTCTGTCTTGTGCACAGAGGAATTTATACGCAGAATTGGAAAATTTAGATCCACTTCTAGTGCTGAAAAAAAATTAGGAAGGACATTTGGTTGGGTGGGTGAGAGTGGGATAAGGCAGTTATATGTTCTGTGTTCATAGAAATACTTTTAAACACAAACAATTTTGAATATAGAGTTTTTATATATTCTTTGGGAGAGGGTGAAATGAGATGGCACCTGCCAACCTTCTTCCTTGTGGCTTTTTCAAGTTGTCTGTTATTTTTTCCCGATCAAGCATAAGACGGTGATTTTTTTTGTTGTTACAGCTTATTATATATTGCTCTGACAAAACTAAACATGCTTTTGTCTTTTGAAATGGTTAACATACATCCTTCACATAGTATATCTTGCTCTGTGCTTTTGTGTCCTCTTCCTATTCTTATTGGATTCTGGTTGTCTTCACAATTTCAGATTACTCACATGGAGATGATAAAAGGGATCAAGGGGCATGGCTATTATGATGAACTAGTCGTCCCAATTATTGACAACACGGCCCATGAACATCAACTCACAGAATCTTTTACTAAAGCAGTATGTTTCTCTCTAATGGTTCTGCATGCATGTTAAATATATGTTGGGAACTCTATAATTTTCATGAACATTTTTTCGAATCATGTGCAGTATAGCTTGATTGTTCTATTTGTTCACAATTTGTAGATTGAAGACTACCCAAAAACAACAGCAGTGCTTGTTCGCAACCATGGGATATTTGTCTGGGGAGACTCGTGGATCAGTGCTAAAACTCAGGTTTTTATCTCAACAATCCCCAAGAAGATTGCAATTTATATAAGATGCCTACTTGTGCGCTCTGCATGGAGTTTCCATAAAATATAATTTTATGAGATAATCTACGATACTTAAGATTATAAATTAATCCTACGAGATATATTCTTACAATTATGAGGCTTTTTGATAAACTGATGATTTTTCTTCCAGTCCGAGTGCTACCATTACCTCTTTGATGCTGCTATTAAACTTCATCAAATGGGATTGGACTGGTCAACTCCAAATCATGGTCCGATACAAAGTGCACGAAGGGGTTTAAGTATTGCTGGGGAGTCAAATCTCTCCGCAAAGGCAAGAAAAGATAATGGTGACATTGATCCATATCCAGTGAGTTCACACAATCCTCCCTTTTTGTTTAAAGCTTTTGATCAATAAATTAGCATCCAAGTTTCCTTAAATTTCTGAACCTGAGATCCTCTATCCCCAACAGACTGATAATGATGAAATATCTTGCAGTTTTATCTTATAGTTCAAATTAAATTTAATAATTTCAAATTAGATTGTTAATTATCCTCTCTATTTGGATTGCAGCGTTGCATTGTTCTTGACATTGAAGGAACTACTACTCCCATATCATTTGTTTCAGAGGTTCTCTTTCCATATGCCCGTGATAATGTTGGGAGGCATCTTTCTGCAACATATGATACTGCTGAAACTAAAGCCGATATCAAGTTGCTTCGCTCCCAAGTAAGACTTTATTTGGTTGTATGGTTAAGGCATTTGTATTCCTTCAGTTGAATTATATGGTAGGTCTTGAATGGTAGCAGTCTCGTTATGTGGAATGTTATCCCATATTGACACTGGAGTGATATGTTGGAGATGAGAATTAAATTTCAGTTTTGTCTTTTGAAGTACAAACATCCATAAATATTAGAATAAAGTGAAATAAAAATGTTCTATTCGATCGTTAGAATAAAGAGGTAAAGTAGGACGCCGGCTCTCGAAAGGTGGTGCATTTCTGAGTTCCCGTTTGGAGTGTCTCACCTAAAAAGTGAGGCTTATAAGTATTAGGGTTTTAATCGAGCCTAACTCGTTACAAAAATCTCCTTGTTTTAGTTTGTTTTGTGTTTTCAAAGTTTTATATGGAAACAAAAACAATAAAATAATGTGACGTTTTTGTTATTATTAGTGAAATTAGGTAAGGGAAACTTTTTTTCTTTTCTCGTTTTTATAAAATATAATTTCATTTAGAATCACAAGCCTTATCTTGCTTTCATCTTGATTCCTTCATTTTGATATATTCATAAAGAAATTCGTGAAAACTAGGTATGAGTTATGACTTATGGAGATTCCCTGAAGTTTCATATCTGAACTATATGCTGATAATAGCGAATCCAGGGACCATCCCACTTTCCTTAGTGCAATTTGTGTCCCAACAAAAGAATAACAAGCTTTCACCAATTGAGATGTGGAGATCTTATTTATATGTTGCATTCAGATAATCTAGTGGTTGACTTCTCTTTTGTTCTGATACCAGGTTGAAAGTGACCTTGAACAAGGGATTGCAGGTGCTGTGCCTATCCCCCCAGATGATGCTGGGAAAGATGAAGTTATTGCTGCTATAGTGACTAATGTGGATGCTATGATCAAAGCGGATAGAAAAATCACTGCCTTAAAAGAGTTGCAGGTAGTTAAGCCTAATGCTGCAGACTTCTTCTATCTCTTGAATTCATATTTTTTATATTACTGACAATTGGCTTTGCAGGGTCATATATGGCAAACTGGTTATGCGAATAATGAATTGGAGGGAATAGTTTTTGATGATGTACCCGAAGCTCTAGAAAAGTGGAATGCCTTGGGCATAAAGGTTGTTTAATTTACTGATTATTAGCTCTAATCTCTATACCTCTTTTCGGTTCCTTTGTTAACTTCCTAAAAGATTGTTGTATTTTTTTATTCTTCATGTATTTTGACCCTAGGCATCTTTGTTGCATACGTAAGATGCCGATATTTGGTACAACGGTTTAAGACTGATGACCATAGATTGTTATTCCCTCTATTAGCTAAAGGGAATAACTTGTGTGGCTGTGTGAGTATATGATACCTTTCCATACCATTAGAATTTAACCATTTTATTTCAATTTCCATATATATTGTCTTACGTATACTCTTTCAATGTTCACTCTCTTCATCCATTGGTTTGGTCTTACCTTAGGTGTCTACAGTGGGACCCTGTGTTTGGATGTCCCTACCCAACCAAAATTCCTTTGTAACACATGCTTAACACTCTGAGCCACCCATTACATCCTTATCTCCTTTATCCTACCATAATACCATTCTTTTTCTTTCTCTGTGTCACATGTTGACTCACTCATGGACCCACTAAACTTGCATCACATGACTACTATCAAAGAATACGCATAAAGAATTGGCCTGAAGGGACAGTTCCAGCAATTATAACACAAGACAAAAATACCATACAGTATATACTTATAAATATGGTAAAACTATAAAATGACACATGATTACAATACCTACAAATTTTGCGTACAATTAATATTAATATAGAATACAAATTCAAATGTATCTCTGTCATACTTTTTACTGTAAAAATACTCAACTCCTCTCAGTCGGAGTTTGTTGAGGGTAAAGCAGTTGTTATTTTTAGTTGGGCAAGAATGAAACAACTTGAGCAATCACATCACATTTTATATGCAGTGTTTAACAGGTGTTTTGAGAGCATATTTTCTTGCATTTCAGTTGCTTTTTCTGATCTAAATGCAACAGGTGTACATATATTCTAGCGGTAGCAGGTTGGCGCAAAGGCTAATATTTGGAAAAACAAACTATGGGGACCTAAGAAAATTTCTATCTGGGTTTTTTGACACCACAGTGGGGTAATGCCTATATTGATGCTTCCCTTTGATGATTGTCTTAAGTTGCCCTGTATTCACTCAAAACTCTTTTGTAGGAACAAAAAAGAGACACAAAGTTATGTTGAAATTTCTCAGTCACTTGGTGTTGATAAGCCATCAGATATTTTATTTGTCACTGATGTATATCAAGAAGCCACAGCTGCAAAGGGAGCAGGTATGAGCATTTTTTTTCCCCGAATCTTAACCCATCATTTATTGAGTTAAATGGGTCTTGCTTACGAGTGCCCCCGGAGTACTCTTTAAGGATTCCAAAATAAGAAATTATTCTTTAAAAAAGTCGAATATTTCAATTTCCAATGCATCGATTACACAAATTTTCATAAAAACCAACTATTTAAAGCCCTTAAAGAGGGCACTTGTACTTGTTAGCATTTCTCTTAATTTTTTTACTTGCAGCGAATACAATATGACTTTAGTCCATTATTTTAAACTTAAAAGTTTAAATTAGTTTAACTTATGGTAAACAAGAAAATGTCATTATGATTCACATGAAATAGAAAATCAACATCAAATTTGGCCTAGTAAATACAATAGTCTTTGTGAACTTCATCCACTTGTATACCAATTGCACCTAGGCACTATCTCTAGTCAAATACAGAACATGGTTTTTCCAATTTGCCTTCTCACACTCAGCGCTAATAAGCTTGGTGAGTGGCCCGGCAATGAAACTAGGATAGCCATATTAGATTTTGAGCCTGGTTCAACCTTACAGAACCGGCTTGTAAAAGGAGATGTTCCCAAGCTTTATAAGCTCTGATTAGGTAGTATCTGTAGTCAACATGAGAGTGAGGTTTTTCACACAGTTTGCTCGTCTTTTGGGGCTAACTGTCGGCCAAAATCAAGATTTAGCACCCTGCACAAATACCATTAATGTGAGTGAAACCCCCAATTGGTATGCTAGAGAAATTTATTTGGCCTTCTCTTGAGATTCAATTTGTATAAACTAAAGAAGAAACTACTTATTTCGTCTCCACGTCGATTTGTCAACAATTGTCTATGTTGCAGGTTTGGAGGTGATAATTTCTATTCGACCTGGAAATGGACCTCTCCCTGGAAGTCATGGGTTCAAGACAGTTAAATCCTTCTCGGAGATCTAAGAGTAGTTGCAGTCATCTTTGATGATATTAAACGTTATGATAATTAAGGACATTGTAACGTTTACTTCTTAATATGAAATAATGTATTTGAAATTTCAACAAGTTTCAGATATAACTTGCCTCCTTTTGAAAACAAAATGTAAATATGGTCATGTTGCATGCATTCTCATTAGCATTATTATATAAGGCACATTCTTGTGCAGGTGAGGCATTCTTAGTTGTAAAACAAAACTTTACTTGTGAATCATGAGTCAAAAAGACTTATTAGATCGTTGAAGACTTGTCATAAAAGCTTTTTCTCGAATTGTAAACTGTCAAAAAAATGTTTGTTAATTTTTTTCTTCTTTACTTTCAGGTTATTAAAATCAATCTTTCAAATTCCTTTTGTTAACATATTAGAATAGTTTGTTTTGATAATGGCTTAGTCTTTTTAAAATTAGTTTGATTTAGTCATACTTTTTTTTAAAATAATGTAATAGTCAAACTTTAGTCAAGTCAAAACATCTTCTCTGCATAAAAATCATCGCCTTATCATTCCACATATGATGAATGAGAAAAATACACTTGATATGACGAAAATGATTTTTGCATTGAATTTTCATCTGATATCGTTGAAAGGATTTTTACATTACATTGAATAAGATTATTTCAAAGTTAATGTTTTCTATTTTATTTTTACATGAAAGAAGGTAAAATTCCAAAATAAGATATTTTCAGTATTCTTTTCCCAAAAGAGCAGTGCTATTTTTTCAAAAGTTTTATTGGCAAAAAGCTAATTTAGTCTTTGAGACGTTACTATGATCATGATATTAAATGTAACGAAATTGCAAATATATCCATTATGTCTCGTTTGATGGTAATTTTATGGATTAAATTCATCGTGAAAAGTACATTTAAAACTAAATTGACTATCTGCAAGTAGATTTGATGACCAATATGACAAATAAAAAGGACACTTATGTGTGCGCTTTGCAATTTTTATACATTCAAGTATTATAATGACGTGGTCGTACATATTTAAAGATTAAAATGACTGTTAACTCAAATTTTACATCACACTTACTCTCTTAATATTACATTACATTATGTTTGTTTTTTTTTTAACAAGTTAAAATGGAATATAATAATAACCACCAGAGTGATTCAACTGGCACAAGCTGTGCAAAATTGAGATTTCTGCATAGTACATGCAAGATTGTTGCGGAAAAAGTTGTAACCTACGATGACTTCAGATGACAGAGTTGTATAGACCTTTTGTTCATGCATGGTATGGTGTATTATTGAAATTAACAACGTTGCAGTATGTAGATATAATTCGTTGGACAGAAATCAGATGACTGGTATAGTGATTTTAGCAAATTGAATATTCAAAATCTAAACAATTTGATATTCACGAATGGCTGAGATTAGTGACCCAATTGATAGATTAATCTATCAAAACCATTTCCATAGAAACTATACACCACTTTGAGAATATTGTTATTTTTGCCAAAAAAGAAAGAGAGAATATTGTTATTTATGCATATGACTGTTTCTCTTCAGCCGTTTATCTTGAACTTTGAAGGAGTTATTTTATGGGGCATTAAATTACACTCAATAAAAGGTTCAACTATTATATATTAAAAAAAAATCAACTATTCAAACACACCAAAACAAAGTCATTGACTAGAGTAGCATGTTGTATCTTGGAACAAAACAACCCTCCAAAACATTGTTATCACAACCCAACTTTCCTTAAGACCTGTTTGATTCTCCATTTTTTTCACATTCCCCTTTTTCTACTTTCATCAATAAAGTATTTAAAAAGTAAAATCTATTTTTTTTTCATATCTACCTATTTCCACATATAACATAACATGGAGTAGCAAACAACATGCCTAATTTCAAGTAACAACAACTTAGCTTGATGCATATGTATCCATTAAAAAGTGCTTATTATATTTGCTTGAATAAGGAAAAGTTCCTTCTAACCATGTGGTCATAGTAACATGGTCTTTTCACAAACCACCTAATTAGTTCCCACCTTTGTAAAAGAATTGTCTAAGATGCCAATAAATATCTACATGATTTTTCTTAAAAAAAATATCTACATGATTTAGATTTGGTGCATTAACTGCATTACACGGTTTTCCGATCTCAACCGCCTGATCTCAAATTAACGTTCGAGATCGTTTAAAATTAATTTTGTTATTGTATAATCTAAACCCTCCGATTTCATATTAACGGTCAATATCATTTATTGCGTGAAATGATGTGCTTTTTCCACTAGTGTTAATCTAGATCCTATAAATAGAAGATATTTGAACATTGAAGCTGCATAAAAACTGGAAAAGAAAAAGATATTGGCGGTTTTGTTGTTCAATGCATCACTAACAATAGGGACCAACCAAGATGTACCTAAATGACAAAGCAAAGTCTAAAAAGGAGGAAGAAAAAGAAAAAGGGTAGTGGTCTTCACGTTTTCTCTGCTTTTGTAATTTACATTTTGTTTCTTTTTAGCCTCACTTTTCTCTTAGCAAGATCATTGCAAACAAAAGTCCCACTTTCTCTCTATCTTATCTTTCTTTGTCATTTTGTCAACCTTACTATGCTTCTCATTAAATCTTAGAAAATTCAAATCAATTAAACAATGAACATAGAGAATGAAAAATGAAAACAAGAGAAAAGAAACATTTTTGGCTGGTTCAAGTTTATAAAATACATAAATTGTTGCTAATCCCATTGAACATTTATTACTATGTTGATTAAAGATTCCATGCAAGAGCACATAGAAAGAAAAAAAAATTATATTCAATAATAGATATAAAATTCTGCTACATCATTAGAGAAAGACTTTTCTTAAAATAGATAAATTTCAATTTTAACTGAATCATTTTATAGGATACAAAATTTACTCTAAATTCATAATCTGCATATGATCCAAAATATTTTCAACACTAAGTTCTTTTAGGACCAAAGACATTTTTAACACTAACATCTTTAAGGATTGAAGACATTTTCAATACTACATTTTGTTTCCTTGAACTGTGATTTGATCAAAACTACAAATTTGAAACTTCCAATAATAGACGTAAGATTTTGAAAAATGGATTGCAACCCTAACGTCAAGGTTTTTGATGTCTTCGCAATTGCATCACAAACGCAATTTCAGCTGCATTCGTTGTATTTGACTGTAATTTTCTATAATATGGTCACCTAAATTAGATGTGATAACGAAAATTCAAACAAGTAACATTCTACTACTTGTTTTTTTCTTTTATTTTTGTTGTCCTTGTTTCCTTTCTCATATCACACACACAACAAGATGTTTCTTTTTACATATTTTGAACAGTCACTGAGTACAAAAAATATTTAATCATCAAATGATTGAAGGATAATTGTTCTGAACAATTTTAATTAATGATCAACAAAGACATAGATCCTATACTAGTTACTAAAAAATATAATTTTTATGATCAATACTCATAGTCTCATACATAGGTCCCTTGTCTAGATTGTAAGAAGTACAAGTTGGTAACATTATTATGCATAAATGTTCTGCACTCAAAAAGGATGCAAAGACAGGAAAGTCTTTGCAATATTTCTTCATCAGAAAGGGATATTGAAAATTGATACAGAAATATATGGTTTTTTTCTTTCAAAAAGGAGTCAATGGAAAACAAAAACAACAAAAAATTAAAGAAAATAAGAAAAACCAGAACATATATGATCATATATATACATATAATCAACGTTCGACTAGAAAGTCAATAAAGTTTGATCAATAATTGATCAGACTTAACCCTCTGGTTCCCACTAAGCTGGGATATAGTAATCAAAGTTCGACTAGAAAGTCAATAAAGTCTGATCAATGATTGTTTTAACCATTTTTCAAATTCGGATTCTTCTGAATGATTCGACTTTGATTTTAAACGTAGAAACCGATTAAACTATAGTGGCATAAAAAAGAAGATGGACCCCCTCAACGTTCACCAAGCTAAACACCCCACCTTCTTGTTGGTTCAGCTTTATATGATGATGACCACGTAGTACATGGTTTTGCTGATTCTGAAGACTGATTTCCAGTACAATGTGTCAGTGTCCCCCTCAAAGCTTCCTTATTTATCTCAAAAAAAAAAATCACTTTTCTTCTCTTTGCCTTCTTTGGATTATGTTAATCTCTTAACACAACTTCACATGTGGTGTGGTTGGTGTGAAACATGAAACACACACACACAAAAAAAAAACTTTGATGAACCTTATTGATTAAATTCATCATATAATGAATTAATTAAAAAGACATCTCATCTTATAATCATACCTAAGATGTGATTTTATAACAAAAATAATAATTGGAAGAACTAATTATTCATGAAATATGAATAAGGAAAAGAAAACAAAATTCATTAGACAAAGTGACTTTTTTCTTCTTCTTTCATTTATGGAAATGAAAATGATAGCAAATAATTATAGATTAAAGACAAAACATAAGATAATTAAAGAAGAGAAAAAGGATCTTGACCATTTCATGGTTAAGACTAAGAAATCCACTATTACAAATGAAACCAAGCTATGTATTGTACCTTGTTGTAATGATTCAAATTTCAAAACCCATGTAGTAGTAAAATTCTCAATTCTCAATCTAAATGACCCACATAGCAAGTTTCAATCTTTTACACAACAATCAATTATTTCCTCTTCAAGAATTTGATTGTGAAACTCTAGGTGAAGAAACAGGAAACAAAGGAAGAAGCTGAGGCTCTGCATCTCTTGGTGTAGTAATAGGAGAGGGGTGCAAATAGTAACCTCTTTCAGCAATTGCTTTGTCTTCCTCTGATGAGTTTCCCAATGAAGGTGAAGATTTATCAAAAGGGTCATCATTCAATGGTGTAACAGGGCTAAGAGCAAGTGAAGGAAAATCAAGCAAGCTTGGAGAGAGAATTTCTTGTTGTTGTTTCCTTGGTGAGAAATTGGAATTCTGTGAAAAATTTGGCATAAGGGTGTTCAGCATAAGAACACTGTTTTTGAGACTGTTCCTTCTTTCATATAATTTGAAACCTTGTTTCTTTGGTGCTGTTTTGATTGGTGGGATGTTGAAGTTTCTTGTTTGTTGAGGTAGATCTTGTTGTTGGTTTGGTTTTGTTGTTGTTGGTGTTGTTGAGGATGTTTCTGAGGAACCAGTTAACATTTGAACAACTTGTTTGAAAGTGGTTGTGTCAGCTTGAACAAAGGTTGTTGGATAAGGATTTGAATCAGATCTGGGGATTGTTTTTGGAGTGAGAGGTGGTGTTGGAATTTGGATTCCATTGCTGTTGGAATTGCTGCTACTCATGCAGTTGCTTACATTGCTTTTTGGTGAGTTCATTGGTGATGGATTCTCTCTTTCATGATGATGATGATGATGATGAAGTCTTGAGGTGATTTCCATTGATGAGAGGGAGATAATTCTCTCTCTCTTTTTCTCTCTCTCAAAAACAAAATTGAGAAGGGAGAGAGGAAAGAGGGAGAAAAAGGGAGATTGGACAAGAAATGTGAAAGAGTGAAAAACAAGGCTTTGAGGAAAGAATGAGGGGTTGGGAGGGTGAGAGTTGCTTATTGTGACCTTGTTTTGTTTGGTTGTGCCTCTTTCTTTCTATATACTATTTTCTTTTTCTTGTAGACTACTATTCAAACTTTACATTTTCTAATCAAGAGGGTTGAAAATGATGTTTAGAATCCCTTTTATATATGATTAAATGGTTGAGTTCGTGTGGTTAACGATGAATGATTCAAGAGAATCAAAATTTGAATTCCGACTACACTAAATATTGGTTATACTTCATTTATCTTTCAGCAAAAAAGCTCATTTGCATCAGCTATGAAGGTCGAGTTGATGGAATTCTCTTCACTCTAGTATTTTTTGTGTAAATCAAGCATCTTCTACGCAAAACTATTCAGACCAATTAATCCTCGAGTTAGATATTGTGTTTAATTTTAGGAAAATGCTAACGAGTGCTAGAGAGAACTTTTTAAACATCAAAAGTTGTAAGATTGTATGAAAGTTTGTGCATATATTGCATTGAAAGTTGTAAGATTCTATGCAAAAGTATTTTTTTTATTATAAATGTTTAAAGAATGTCTCGGAGACACTCGTTAACAAGACCTTTAATTTTATACGAGAACATGCATATTTTAATATTTCTTAATCTAATTTTTCATCTCTATGTAGAAAATTGAATTTCATCATATTTTAATTTGGTGAAGCTTGGGGAGTTTGGTTGGTTAGAGAAAAAAAATGCACTCAAACGGTTTTAGGATTTATAAAGACAGAAAGCAAGATAATTGAATTTTTTTAGCAATAAGAATAGTGATATTTTATTTTAGTCATAATTTTGGCGTTTTAATATAAATGTAGCATTGACTTCAGAGCCAAAAACAGAGACTAATGTATACTTTGATGGGATTGGTGATGAATAAGTTTTGATTGCAAAACCAATTATTCATTCAGTCTTAGATTATGGCTTTTGTTTTGCTTTGTAACAGAGCGTGTACTTCACGCACTAATCATGTATGAGTATGGACAAACTCTATCACCATACATACATACCAAGACTATGTAACTATGACAAGAGGAAGATATTATAAGAGGATGACGAATTTTGTTTGAGAATTCAAACTATGAAAATATTTATTTGTATATTTTTATGTCAATTTATTTAATATACTATAATTTAGTTCTCTTATCTCTTTCATTTCTTTTACCAGATTATTACTAGCTGACTAATATACATCTTGTATGTATATTACTTGGTGCTTCAAATTTTTTACATAATACTTGGGATATGCTAAAAGTCACATATTCATTTGTGTGGTTAATTTTGGCTTAATCCAATGGATTAGGAGGTCTGTAGACTTATTAAGATAGTAAAATATATTACTTCATATATTTTAAAAAATAGATAAAAATGAGTTTCAAACAATCTTCAACTTTTGTTTATTTATCTTAAATGGAGTCCTCAATTTCTTTTAAAAAATGACAAAAATCTCAACTCGTCTTTTAGGCCGACTCCTCGATTTCAGACGAAAAAACAACTCATTTAGACCCGACTTGGTCGAACTTGCTTGGCCACGTCGAAACTTGACCATGTGTGTTTTAGATTGAATTTGGTCAGGCTTGATAAAACTATGGGCTGGTCTAGCCCGATTCGGTTTTCTAGTTCGACATGTTGAACTAGGGCGGGATGGACGGTCGAATTGTTATAACTCAAATATTCAACAACTAAGAAAAAAACAATGACTAAATTTGAGATTAATGCATTTGTAAGAATCTCGATCATTTAATAAATCGCAATCCTTTAATCTTTATTCAACGATTGGAATCACATTAGTGAATAATTTTTTTTTCTTGGTCAAGTAGGAGTATTTTTTAAGGCGTGGAATTCAGACAAAAAAAATTGATTGTAGTAAGCAAACTCTTCAAGCAAGAAGAGAGTCAAAGTTTTGATTTTGGTTGTGTATAGGCTTCCAAGACAGGAATTTAAACAAATCTTATCTCAATTTATGAGTCACGAGTTGATGATATTTGGAGACAGTTTTAGTGCGATTTAATGTAATTGGCAAGTCCTCTAATATCTTATTTTCTTTGTAAACAGTAAATATTCTACTTCAGTGGCTGATCCTGTATGTAGTAATAACTGGTTTCAATTATGCATAGTTTTTTTTTTCTTCAGATGATTCATAGTTCAGATAGTATACACTCTTTTTACTTTGATCTGAATAAAATTTGGCAGGTTAA
The DNA here is from genome assembly GCA_958299785.1 of Medicago lupulina. Classification (NCBI taxonomy): domain Eukaryota; kingdom Viridiplantae; phylum Streptophyta; class Magnoliopsida; order Fabales; family Fabaceae; genus Medicago; species Medicago lupulina. The sequence continues at coordinate 78,741,392 of OY283139.1, forward strand.
TTAGATTAATTTTATCATGATTAAGTGGTCACAAACTTTTAATTTAAAGTTTTTATTTTTTGTAGATTAATTATAACAGAAATTTAAGAAAATTCAAAATGAAGGAGAGGTATATATTCAGTATATAATTTAAGAATATTAGCAAATAAAAAAGTGTATAATTATGGAAAATACAGTACTAGTATTAGTATAGTGCAACAATATTACGTCATAAGAATATTATTTTTTTACAAACGTCAGAAGAATATTAAAGTGTGCTTAAATTGAGATGTAATTATCACCAAAAAAGAAATTGAGATGTAATCCTAACTTGTATATATATATTCTCACATATTAGATGGATGAGACTTTTGATAGAAATCACTTACTCAAACCATTTGCATTAAATGAACAGACAAGGTATTCTCAAGAATGGAACAAATATATTCATTCTGTACTCAGATTAACTCTTCAAACATATGGTACAATTGAATTTTTTTTTTCTTCATAAAGAACAATCATATATCATGTCAAAAGATTGATGGATTTTACCGTAGACCACCTTAATAGATGGTTTATTATGAATGTAGTCAAAATTAGAAGATCACGATGCTCATCATCTTCACGAGGGATGACCTGATCGATGTTGGTTCGACAAAAACGAAAAACAAATATTAATTGAGTTTTAAAGCACTCATATTTGGTTAGGATAGTAAACTTCTATTTTTAGAAGGTGACATTGATCACCATTGCAATTTTGAACAGTTTTTTACTTTGAAATACCATGGTGGATTAAAGTGTTCCGCCGCAGAAGTAGCTTTAATAGAATACTTCCTCCGTTCTAAATTGTATGTCGTTTTAGGGAAAAGAAATTGTCCCAAATTGTATGTCGCTTTACAATACCAATGCAACATTAATGTTATTTTTTCTATTATAACCTTAACTATTTATTACTCTCTCTTCTTTCAATTTTTTCATTTATCTTTCTTATATTATTTATTAAAGACAATTTTGTAAAACAACTCATAATATCTTTTTTCCACACAATATTAATTGCATTTCTTAATATGTGTGAAATGCCCAAAACGTCATACAATTTGGGACGGAGGGAGTATGTTATTGACTTGCTATCCTTGTTGTCTCCTCTTGGAGAACCATATTTTAGTTAGATAAATAAAAGCTAGTTGCAGCCCATATTGGAGGAGATGCATGCACTTATGGCACTGTAATCAGTGGGTAAAATTCTATAAGGACTTTTTCATGTTCATCATTAAAATATGATATAACATTATATAAGGAAAAATTATGCTTAAAAACGGAGGTTATGCTAACAATTATTCTAATAGCATTTTTTAAGAAATTCACAAAAAGAAACTTTGTCTTGAAAATATATACATGTAAAAGTCTTAATTAAACAATTTTTTATGTAAAAGTTACCATCTTTAATTGCTTAAACAATGTCCTAAGGACACTTGTTAACGTTTTTTTAAAAACAATTCCATTAGATTTCTGGTTAATTTATATGATAGATCCTTTTATTTTTCTCTTTAATAACATGAAACTCGTAGGCTTCCTCAGGCTCGAGGCAATATGTTCGATGGGTGAGTCGTTGAAAACTAAATGTGGACGCTCCTCATAAAAGAGATTTAAACCGTGATTCGTCATGTTACATGATCTAGTCTTTACTGTTAGACACGATTCTTTTTTCTCTTGTTGATGTTAACCCTCTGGTTCTCAAGGAAATGAGTTATGGTAATCTGGAGTTCGTAAGGATAACCTGACAAAGAGTTGTTTCACATAGGAATCAAACTCGGATTCTCCTAAACGATTCGTCCTTTGTGAAGTTCATTAACCATTTGAGTTGAATTCCTTAGTTCTGTTTCACACAATTCTAATATTCAATTTTTTTTTTGAAGTATCTTGCCTTCCAAATAGATGCTTTTATGACAAGTTTTGTAGTTTCAACCGTCCATTATTTTCAATGTGTCTTTAGATTTAATCCATAAATCTTCCTCCAGTCATTAATTATATAATAATGTTAGTATTAATTTAAGTTTATTTAATCAGCATTTGCACCTTAATTAATTTCTCATGTGAATCAGTTCTGTTCTTCAAACAGATGCAGAAGGCTGCACTTATGGGATTCCATGACTTTCATTCTCCAAAGCTTTCTGATTGGCAACGTGTAATTTGATGTCCACTCTCCACTTGAGTAAGTGGTTTAAATTGTTCTTTCCACACTTTAAAAAAATCTTGTAAAAGCAAAAAAAGAAATATTTTAAGACTTTGGTGTACCAATACACTCAAATTCTTGGGTGTACCATAGAATTTGCCAAAAAGAAAGGGGAATCAAATTCTGAATTATATTTGTATTTTTTTACATTAAAAAAAGAGTGAGGTGGGGGACCAAATGCCAATAAGACAAAGTCACTGTTTTTAAGAATTGTTTTATTACCCTTTAAATGTATAAATAATCATTATTATTTGGATTGTGGAATTCCTTTTAAAACTCATCTGTTATGCAAAATTATGAATTTATTACTATCTTGAGTGACAAATAAGAAACGTACTGGTTATGATTGTAGTCAAATTCATTAAATTCTCATTATAGGGAAAAATTAAGTGGCGTGGAAAGTAAATAATACCATCCAAAAATATATTTGTTGACATAACCTTACTCTCTCAATTGCGAGAATGGATTCTCTTTACACACGAAAGATAAATGATGATATATAAATATTCAAATTCACTTGATTTAAATATATTATGTGTTTTTCTCTTTTGATAAATGGCGAGAGATTACAATTTTTTTATTTTTTTAATTTCGTTGACAAATGTTCCAGTCTCTATTTAGTTTCATTAAATAAATGATGTATCTAAAGAATGAACTTTCATTTATACTAAAAATCAGTAGTATGCTTGAAAAACCTACGACGACAATAGTTTACCACAATTTTTTTTTGAAGTAAGCACAATAAATGAAAGAGTTTATGGTAACTATGAAATCAAAGAAGTTCTTTAATGATGATTAGAGAACAAAAAATACACTTTTCTTTTATCAAGAAATAAGTATCCAAAAAGGGTTGATGAGATACTAAAATCAGTGAAAGTTTAAGTGTCAAGAAGCTATAAAATGGATTTGAGGGAGAAAGTGAGATACCATGTCCACCTTCAAGTGGGAAATGAGTAAGCATTGATGAATGACTAGCAATGAATAAGATGACAAAGCGCAATACCAAACTATATATGAGACATCTTCATCAACAAAAGAGACCAATACTAAAGTCAAGTCATGATCTATATTTCTGAAAATGACCCTTTATTTATTTTTTGGTTCCTCAACTCTAGTGTTGGAGACATATGATTGGAGAATTCATGTTACTAGTTTCAAATTCATCATCAATCAATGACATTATTAATGGAATCAACCCATTTGCTTACAATAGGAAAATATGTCTCGTGTTTGTTTATCTCTAAAGAAACCAAAAAGTAAAAACAAATCTTCATAATCAAGCACCTTATTCTTACATGAGTCAATTTCAAGCTTCAATTCATGTAAATAGAACAATAACCTTACAAAAGGGAAAAAAGACCAATTGCTATCCTTCTAGGTAGTATGTCTTCATGTCATAATAATGGAGAGATATAATTTCTTAGTTAACTCTTTCATTTCTTGGATCAAATTTAGCTCCCACAAGCAACTTTTGAAATGATGCTGTAGCTATAAGTTTATTATTAATTGAGTAAGTATATAAAATGAAATGTGACACTTGAATCAAATCAGTCCCTACTTTTAAATTGATCTTGTGCATTATTAGACATCAATAAAATAAACTTATGTTATGTTTGTTTCTAAGTTGAAACATGAAAAAACATACGTTTGATAAAAGCCGTTATTTCTTACTTCAACTTTTCTACAGTGAAATTGTATCGAAAGGTGAGAAAAAATAGTCGACCTCAAACCAAACAATTAGTCTATAGTATTTTAGGCAATGCTAAAAACTGATTTAATTCAGAGACTATCTTGATCAAAGTTTAATCCAATTTGTAATATATGTAAAGTGAGACACTTGATTGATTCAAGTGTAAAATTTAAGTAACCATTTAGAATTTTTACTCATTATTAATTTGTATATAGTTAGGGCTTTTACTTAACTACACATGAGTGAGTCAGGGGTGTAAGAAACTTATATATCTCAAGAACCATGTAATATAACCTTGAAGACACAAAACAAATTAAAATATTTCATGATGCCATAACTTTAGCAAACCTTAATGTATTTATTTATCTTCCAAATACTTCCATGTGCTACTTTCATAGAATGTGTCAAATGTCAATTGGTCAAGACACATCTGTTGGTAAGTTATGAAGTATTTTATCATATCAAATACAATAAATTAACCAAGAAATTAGGGAAAAGTAATAAGATAAAGTTAATTGGCCGGCTTGACTATAGGAACATTAACAAGGTAAAGTATTAGGTGTCACATTGTTGGTCATATGCAACAGTAGGTGACAACTTATAGTGAGAATCCTTAATTGCTTTGAAATTTTGAGATATGCTGGCTTTGCAGGGTCCTATAAACTTAGGCTTTAATTATGTCACCGTCACGGCAGGTTTAAGCCTCGCAAATATTAGGCATGTGAAAGTTGAGCTCTTTGTACTACACCTATCTTTTCTGGACAAACTACAATTAGGATTAGATATTTTGTGGTTGTAAATAAGTATGTTCTTCATGCATAGACTAATTAATTCCTTAAATCGAGTAGGACCATAATATACGAAAATACTCACTTAAGTGTTTTCATGTTTATTGCATTCTAAGGTCAGAATTCAATCTCATGACCCTTAAGTTTGAGTATTACTCTTCTCTCATCTGTTTTTGTTCATTTCGTTAAAATAGTCGAGCGTGAGTTAATTCACGCATATGTATTCTTAATACGAGTTAACTCACGCATGTGTATTTCTCAACGGAAATAAGCAAAAACATATGAGAGAAGAGTGATTCTCATTTAATTTAGATGAAAAAACCCAAACAATCTATCACAAAGCCCACAACATATACTTAAATTTTTTATTTTTTTTCTATCAACTCTTTCACACCATATAGTTTGTGAAGTGTGTGATGTGAATTAATCATTCTCATGTAATTTGTTTTTTAATCGACTATCATATAAATGTAATTATAGAGATTAATTCCTCGAGTTAAATATGATTACAATATTTCACATCATATAGGTTGTAAAATGATGCGAGTTGATCGTTCTCATGTAATTTTTTTTATTAATCTAATGTAATAATATAAGTAAATACTTCTTCAAAATAATATAAATAAATAAAACAAACAAGTGAATTAAACAATGACGGATTGATTCAATTTCCAATCTCGACAAGCTTATGCCGAAAAGTTTGACATTCTTGGTAGGCCAGTCCATATTGTTAGGCAAATTCCATAAGACTCGTGATCTTTTTCGTCCTTTATAATCAATTAAAAATAATCTCTCTTTTAGAAAAAAACAAATGTCTCTCGTACTTGCAGATTTCTCTTACCACATTAACTGAGGCAACAGTAAAAGGCAATGTTTTAATTCCCATCCATTTTTGTGCTTTTTTTTAGGGTATAATGTCTACCTAACACATATGGAGACTTAAAGCTAATTTTAAGATGAGATTTTTTTTTCTCTTAAATAGTTTAATCGTTAAAAATTTATCGTTTAGGCTCTTTTGAGAGTTTGGAGGAAAAAAAAGAGAGAAATCTTTAAACTTTTTTGAAAGTGTGCTTGTAGAGAATGATAAATTAACACTTTTGATTAGTATATGAAAAATGTTTGTTAAAGCAAATACAAATTTCACGGGTGCTTCACGACCCACTAAAAAATCAATTCCTTAATTTTTGTTAACTGACGTGTATGGTAAGTGGAGCCTATTTTTTTTTTTTTGTTACCATTGATGTTTTGCTATCGTGATGAGTTCGTAAGAAATTTTCTCGCGAGATATAGCACCAGCCACTGTTAATATATTTTCAATTTTAAAAGTATTATAACTACATAAATTAGATCTAGAAAATTCACCCAAACCCTCCAAACTCCTCATCCAACACAATGTTTTAGTTCTCTAAATTAAGATAATTTTATATTATGAAAAAAATTAAACCCTTTAAAGTCCTCACATCCCAAAACTCTCCATTCTTTCCACTTCTTCCTTCATTTTGTTACAAACCCTCCCCTCACATCCCCTCAAAACTCCCAAACATAGCCTTAAGGTGAATAAACGAAAAATATGAGTTTCATACTTCAACTCTGCATATTAGAGTGTATTGTCCATGTTAATTGAGAGTTTTCCTATATATAAAAAAACTAATTGTGAGTTATGCTTACAAGAACTTAAAATGAGACTTTTGAAAGTCCACAATAGTGTATTAAATAAAATATACAATTTTGCTTAAATTTTATCTTTCAAATTTTGGTTTGTTAAAAAAATATTTTTCAAACATTTTGAATATAAGTTACTTTATGAAATTAATAAAATCGATTTTGTTTAATATTTATTTTTCAATTGATGGTAAATTAATTGATTCAATCTTTGTTGAGACCGTTAGATTTTAGAAAATTTTACTAATTTTTATTTTTAAAATGGTGAAATATGTTGACCTAATAAAAAAAAGTTGAAATATGAGACTTCAGTATTCTTTTCAAGCCTAAGGTGATTGCTTCTTCGGTAATCTTACTTTTGAGCTGGGCGGGTATAATTTAGGGAAGATTATTCCATATTTTACATGTATAAAAAAAATGTATTTTTAACCAAAAAAAAATGTTAGAATGTATAACTTTTTAAATACGTCTTAGTTTTTTTTGAAGGACAGGTTTGGATTGGTCAGTATCACCACTTTTACCTAAGCCGTAACAAAAGCAAATCCTAAAGAAGTGTTTTGTTGGATTATCAACAATTATTCACTTGGACTTCGACGAATGAATATGTATGATGTAAAAGTTTGGCTGGCATAGAGAAAATGAGAGAGCAAATTATGTAGGAAACTTCTTGGTTGTTAAGAGTCTTGGCATATTTTCCCTCAAAAAAAAGAGTCTTGGCATGTTGAGCATTTTTTTATGGCAAAAATATTATAAAAGATATCTAAAACACAAAAGTATAAAGAGTACAAGTATTTGAGAACCAAACAAAAAATAAAACATACATAGAGGAATCAGTCGTACATGCGCCAAACCGGGGGCGGTTCTATGGCCCGGCGACTCCGGACATTCGCCCGGGCTCCGAGCCAAAATTTTTGTAATTTTTTTGTGTAAATCTCTATGAATTTCTTATATAAATTCTTACAAATTTGGCAATTTCTTTAGATTTTTTTGATTATTTGCTTGCAATTTCTTATGTAAACACCTATAAATGTGTTTGAATTTTTTTTTTTGCCCAGGCTTTATAATAATTCTGGCTTTGCCACTGCGCCAAACAGACAATGGCCTCGAGCCTATCCGTGCAAGAGATAACCGATAGCAGGTTCGACCAAATAGTGATACAATAACCGGACAATCGACTAAACCGAACACGAATCAATCCTCCCAAGTCAACTCTCCAATTCTGTATTGAATCAAACCTGTTTTCATTACCCACTCATAATATGTATATGGATGACCGGACGTCTTACCAAAAAAACTGTTTTCAATAGGAGAATATTATCATCTCCGCCAATTTCTCAAGAATCACAATGTTTTTAAAAAAACTAGATTCATAACAAGACTTTTGGTAAAGATGAGAGGGAGTAACTCATTGTTAAAAGTAGTGCACCATAACTTTTGGTACTATTTTGATCAAAGTAATTATTTTTTATCGAACTCTAAATTACTAAAGTTTTCTATCTTTCTAAAATCAGAATGATTAATACACAAAAAACTTGTTCGTTGCTTGCTTGAACACTCTTCTCTCTCTTGCAAGCCAAAAAATGAACATAGTATAAAACGGCTGCTAAGTCAAACTAAATGGCCCTACACAGGTCATTGCTTTCGAGTTTCAACAATCTAGGGACATAAATGACCAAATCCACATAACTCTTTTCTTTGACAGAAAATCCCCATAACTCTAGGTGCACAAAAAAGCAATTTAGAGAATAACCATGACACATCACTAAAAGAGTTACTTGGAATATGTTAAATGGATTTTTGTTCAAAAGTATATACTTAAAATAGTAACAAAAAATTTAGAAGAGTCAAAGTATGAAAGAAACTTTTAGAGGAACTAATAGTAGTAAAAAAAATTGATATATTTAGAGAAATAAAAAATACTCCATTATAACTTGTATAGACAAATATAACATTTTTAGTTTTTTCACCTAATTTAATAATTAAAGTTTGCTTGATTTATTAGATATTTATCCTCACTATTCTTTTTTGATGGTGGCCGGATTTAAACCTCAAACCTTACATATATTATTCTCAATATTTCTGATCCAAGAGATTGAGCGACAGACTTGACATTCCTCAACCAATGAGAGAGGCTGGCATATTCAATGAAAACAAATTTATGAGCAAATTAACTCATTTTTTTGGTCCAACGCAAATTAACCTTTTTAATATGAGAAAATATATTTGAGTAACATAACATACAAATTAAACATAATTTTGTGTTCCATAGACTTTGTTTACGAGTTAGATTTTGCATGCAAGAACTAAGTAAATATTTTGATATATTTTTAATGTTTAAATTTTTTTATAAATATGATGGTTATATAATACTTTAATTACACTTAATTTATTTTTTAAAATTTTGCTTTTTGAAAAAGCTAAAAGATTATAATAAAACAAAAGCAAAAACTAATTTTTTAAACATGGTTTAATGTCCGTAATTTAAAAAAGAAAATTAATTCACATTCTCCCTTCCAAAACTCAAATAAAGACCAAATGTTTTTAATAGTGTTCCTCTCAAAAAATTATTTATAATTACTCATAACCGTCTTTTTTTTATTTTTAGCTCAAACTCATAGGCCTTCTTAAAGTATAGATCAATTGGTCCTTCTATACCAAATTTCTCTTCTTTTTTTTCTTCTAAATTTTTAGTCATTCGTGTCTTTATCTTGCTTCTTTTTTCTTTTACATCATATCCAAATTGTCTTATTTGGCATTCATTTTTAAGTGTATTTTTTTAATGAGAAATGATATTTGTATAACTATTTTTAATAATTTTTATGACAATTTTCTCTCTCATATATTCACATTATATTTTTACTTTCTCTCACTATTGTTTTGGTTTTTATGACAATACATCATTCTCTTTGTAAATCAATGATTGTCTCAGAAGTTGCCATTGAAATGATTGTTCAAATAACACAATTTGTTCTTTATTTGTTTGTTTCTTATTTATCATAAAATTTACTTTGATTCAATAAGAGTTTTTTTAAGCTGAGTATTGACCTATTGAATGATAAGATTTAATCGTGAATCCGTCGCAAGAATAAAATATTATTAATAAGAGTCTAAGATGGTTCATGATAGAAACTAGAGCAACAATGTTGTCTCCCAATTCAATCTAATTTCCTTCGATTCTATAATAGAGTTTCTTGAGCAGGGTATTGATCTTTAGAATGATAAGATCTAATTGAGAAAAGGCATGTGTATCATTTTTCTGTACGCTTATTCGAACGAAGTCAAAAATATTTTTTGGGAGCATTTGGATTTCATAAAGTTGTTAACACGTTTCATAATGTGCTTTTGTTGGATTCCACTTATGAGACCAATAAACACCGTCTTTCATTTTTTGCGTTTGTTTGTGTCACTTCTACCGAATTGACCTTCTCTATTACATTTATGTAGATGATGTTTGAGAAGGAAGATAACGTCACTTGGCTCTAGATAGGTTTTGTGATACGTTGAAATTTGGAGATATTTCACCCAAAGTCATTGTCAATGACTGGGACAATGCTTGATGAATGTTGTGGATATTGTTTTCCCGAATGTTACTACTATGCTGGGTGATTATCACATTGGAAAAAATGTTAAACCAAAATGTAAGACATATTCCAAAATTAAGGATTTCAAAGGCAATGATGGTAAAGAGATCAAATCTAGAGATATAGTGAATACGGTTATGGATTCTTGGGAGGCTATTGTGAATTCTGATACATAGCATGCGTTTGTTGATAATTCCAATCGATTCAAAATTGTATATGGCAAGTTTCTTATGTTTTTGGAATACGTTGAAACTACAATTTTGAGACCGGTAAAGGAGAAAGTGGTGAAGTTTTGGGCTTACCGAGTCATGCATCTTGGAAATACAACAATAAATAAAGTCGAATCTTCTCATAGTCACTTGAAAAAGTATTTGCATACTAGTATAGGTGATTTATGTACGAATTGGCATCCGTTCACAACATATTAGAGTCAAAACATACTCAGATACATGCGTCGTTCCAGGCGAGCATGAGCATGCTTGAACAAAGGTTTAAAGAGAAAATGCTATGTTTTAAGTTGGTTAAAAACATATCAAAGAACCTTTGGCATTTTCTCGCAAGGCAGGCTGATCGAGCACTTGGACGTGGTACAAATAAATCTAAATGTGGTTGCATAATTTTCATCACATACGGATTCCCATGTGCATTTACAATTGCCAAGAAGATCAAGCTCAACACCCCATGCGTTTGGATGAAACTCACACTCACTAGAAGAGATTGTGATTTGAGTATGATGGTGGCCCTACAGATATAAAGGCAGATATATCTCTTCTACCATAATGGGATTTGCTTCAGGTTTGATATTTTGAACATTGCATGGTTAATTGTCTATTTTTTCAATTCTTTAATGGTACCAGGACGATTCAGATTATATGATCGAAAATGTATATAACCATTTAAGATTATATAATCTAAACTGGGGATTTCCATCCCCATGGCAACGTACTTGCATGCATGGATATGGTACATGTGGCCTTTCAAATTATATATTATGAATTGGGTCATAATATTTCAAATTATGTAATCCAAAATGGCCAATAATAGAACATGAGGCAATTTTTGTACCAAAAAAAAAATACGAGGCAATTTCATGCATTTCAACTAACATATTATTATACAATGTAGGTCCGGTTCAAAGATGCTGACTATAACATGAAGGTGCCGATTTAAGAGTAGTTTTTACAGTTTGTTTTATCGAAGACGACCTTTACGTGTCCACCTCAAAGAAAGTTCAATACAAAAGGCGCATTAAAAAATGGTAAACATATTGTACGATCAAGAAAGCGATCACCTTCACTATGGGAGCATGTTGACTCTCATGGTCAATATACACATGCTTCATAGTTGAAGTCATCACTCTCAACTAAGAAAAGTGTGCGTAAAAGTAATATGTCTCCTAATCCTAAGACACCTCCGTTTAAAGTCCATATCCCACACAAAGACAAAATCTCGTTATTCATGCATGAATATATTAAAAAGGTGATTGATGTAGCTGGTGATGGTCATTGTGGATTATGTGCAGTTCAGATATGTTGATGATTATCATATTATTCGTCATCAACTTCTAAAAGATCTGACATGTGAAGATAGTGAGTGGTATTTCTGATTGATTTCGTCGGAGAATCGATTTAACGAGGTCAAACACACTATGATCGATGATGGTATTGGCCGACACCACCAAATAAATAGATAATCATGGAGGATATTGGTTTTCTCATTGCACAGAGATACGAGGATGTAATGGTTATACTGCCCATCAATAAAGGATAATCGGAAACCTTTTTCCCTTTACGTGTTGCAACTTCGCATAGATACCGAATAGCACATGTGAATGACAAGTATTTTATGATGATATATTTGAAGGATGGTTGTCTAATACCTCCCACTTTTGTACTTTGGGGACAACATTGTTGAGAAGATGCAAAGTCATTGGATAAAAGATATGTTCATAGGATGATTGCCTGTAATGTACTAAGTTGTGCGGCGAGTGATGAGATAATAGGAGATGATGATTTGTTCCTTGTTGAGTACCTTGACCCTGAAGAGAAGATTGTTACTGATAAAAAGGCTTGAGATGAAGCCAAGTTTTAAAAAGATGAAAGCCTTGGACTTGATAATTTTTATACACCCTCCTTGTGCCAAAAAATAATGGAAAGAACATTTTTGACTTATATAATCTGAATTGTATCAGCACAAAGATTAAACATTTTTGTGTTTCTTGTGTTTCAAATCTTGACCTTGAAGTGCACTGTGTCAGCTTTTGGAGGAACCATACTAACCATTCTAGTTAAAATAAAAACGGTTTTCAAAAAAACCTAAGAACAAGACTCCCTAAGAAGAATCTTATTATAAGAGTTCGTCACTTAAAAATAAAAAATTTCATTGTTTTGACCAAATCAAACAGTCTCCTGAACCTATCGCACAAAGCTCGCCCCCTCCATTCACATCCTATACCAAAAGAACGTTATGATCCATAACCCACCACCTGCACCAAAATATCATCAAACCACCTACTCACTGTCATTCTGTCCCCTCACCGAACGCCTACCAACTGCCTTCACCAAATTGAGCCTAACCGACCACTGTTCCTCACTCTCTTTCAACCCCATACCCCGCTACTAACATCTTATACCTCAAACTATGCTCCTCCACATACACAATAAAATTCAAATGAATTTCACTAGATAAATCCTACTAATAAAATAAAATATGCTAGAAAGTGTTTTCTAGCAATTTTACTCTTGTTAACAAAAAAAATAAAGCAATTTTACTCTTGCTTTCCACTATTCTCTTATTCATTTGTCAAAACAAAAAAAAACTTATTCTCTTATCCAAAAAATGCAACCCAATACACCTTATAATTTTCTTATTCTTTGAATAAGCAAAATTAAATAGTATAAAATTCTAATAATTTAAAAATGTCATATATAGCGAGGGTAGTCAACCCTAATAATGGGAAAATGAGCAATGTACATGTGCTATATGACGTACTTTATAATATTAGAAGCACGTACTTAGCACAGTTAATTAATTCAATTTCCATTTTTGGTCTTCTAGAACAACCATTCCGGTTTGACTAGATCAATTTTAGTAGGAAGCCATTTCTATCAAAAAAATGTCATCTATTTTTTTTGTCTTATTCTTGACTTATATATGTATAATACTAGGTCATGCAGGGAAGTTGCAATATTAATCATATATATCAAAAAGACCTAGTCTTTTTTGGTTTAAGAAAGAAAAAAAAAAAAAAGACCTAGTCTCTGAACAAACTTCCTATACTTGAACACCCCAAAAATAGTTTTGCCCATATTGGACTGAAGTTTGCAAACTACACATACATATGAATTAATAAACGAATTTATTTTGTAAATTGAGTTTGTAAAATCAATCCTATTTTAGTATCCTTCAAAAATAAAAAATCCTCATTTTAGTAAAATCTTTTTAAAACGAAATCGAGGAGAAACAGATCTACGATATATATATATAATAATTTTTTTAATTTTGTTTTATAGTTTTACTTTTTGAACAAACATATGAGACTCTCAATGGAAAAGCTACAAGGGTCAATGCTACCAACATTTGTAATGAAGCTGATTGGTTAGACGTGAAGTCCTTACATCAAACTATGACTAAAAATAATCAAGTGATTGAAATCAAGTAGTTAATAAACTCTATTTGATTGATGCAGTTATGAATCCATAAATTTTGATTGATGGAGAAAATATTATTTGTTGTAAAGTGTTTATATATAAAAAAACACATATCAATGCATCCATGATAAACTAATTTCATAGTTATTGCTAGAATTAGAGATTCCAAAAACTATACTACTTTATACAAAAAAGAAGACACCTAAACATTTATTGATTATATATCTCTATGTGTATCCATATTTAAAAACTGCTATATCGTATTTTTATTTTTATTTTTGTGTATGACCAAACAACCAAACACAATTTATCTTTAATACGGTTTTGTTTTTTATTATCCAAAAATAAAGTTAATTAATATTTTTCTGACAAGCACAAGTTAGCTTATAGTTGATATATATATAGCCTTATAACTTATATACTTATATGACCCCAAAAAATCAATAAACTGTAATTTTCTCACGAGCTATAACTTCATTTTTTTTTTCTTCTTAGTGTTTTTTATAAGCTATGCATGTTAAGTATAGTTTATAGCTCAAAAAACTTACTTCTTATCTTATTTTTTTCTCTCAATTTTACGCATGTTATCTTAATTAAAAAGATTAAATATTGATAAAAAAAAACTTTTTATGTCATTTCAACTATCTGCTGTAACTTAACTTTTCAACTACCCATTCATTTTTATGAAATAGACTCTACGACTAAAAATCACAACTAACAATTTTAATTGAAACATTTTTTTAAAATAGTCTAGCAGTTGGAATTCATTTTTTAAAGTGAATAAGGTAGTTGTTCGAGGTTCAAATCCTAATTCATGCATATTACAATGCATTTCCTACAAACAAACTGAGTTATGCTCCCGACAACACTAAAATCCTCATCTTTTTAGGAGTAGTTGTTGTTCAAACTAATTAGTTTGGACAAAACCGTTCAACTACTAGCAATCAAAGACGACGGTAAAACACTTCCTCATTTCTTCAATAGATAGATGGTGTTTACCCGCTGTAATCGAAAACTTATTTGTCATGATTATTTTCAAATTTCAAGCTTGGAGCATGACAACTTACTTCAAATGTCTCTTAACAATGGATTTTGAATTTGAGTTCCATTTGCATTCAGCCTATATTTGTGATTAACAATACTAGACACTAATGCAAAATCCATTCCTCGTGTCAAAGGAGTCATTAATAATTACCCAAAATTATAGTTTCATAAAACTTTCATGCATATCCCGAAAATATTATATTCACAACCAAATGGATCCATGAGCCGATATACCCTCTGCCATATTGAGTACTGCTTTACTTGAAGAGGTTCCTGATGATAGATTGATTTAGAAAGTGGAAAAAATAGTTCGCACTCGGTTAAAAGTGTTTACCGACTTTGTGTGGAGGAATTGGTTGACATATCCCATATTCGTCGAATGAGTTTTTGGTTGGGGATTTGGCGTCTAAAAGCGTCACCTAAATTAAAAAATCTAGTTTGACATATGTGTCGCGGTTGTCTGTCAACAAGAGTTCGTCTTTAAGATAAAGGCATGCAGTGTTGTACAAATTGTGTTAGTTGTGATTCTGCTCATGAAGACCATGCACATGTAGTGTTTGATTTCCTTTTGGCCACTCAAGTTTGACAAATGGTTGGGTTGTGGAACAATATACACAAAGATGTTCTTACTGCTTCTTCGGCATCAAAAGCCATCTTCTTATTACTACAACAACTCACGTCAGATCTCTCTTAACGGATGGCTGCCATTGTTTTTGAGTATTTGAAAACACATGAATATTAAACTATGGCACGTTGTTAATGAGCTATCGCGAAAGTGGTAGAGTGCGCCCATCATTTGATAGAGAAATGGAAGCTATCTATTGCTTCTATGACTGCTGCTCTCGACATCAACCTCACGACATTCCTGCACATAACACACAAATGTAATATTGATCGACTCAAATGTAATATTGATGCCTCTTTTTCGTATAAGTTGAGTAGAACAAGTATATACATGTACTTGCGAGATGAGGATGATGCTTTTGTTTAGACCAAAACAATGTGTGTTACTACATTGTGTATTGTGAATGTGGGGGAAGCGTTAGGTCTGTTCATGCGCTTCAATGGATCAATGATATATGATTTGATAATGTTGACTTTGTGCTTGATTCCAAAACCACAATAGATGTCTTCCACAAGAATCAGATTGATGTTAAAGAATTTGGTTATGTTATCATATCTTACAGAAAATTTCTTTGACGTCCAGTTTACAAATTCTAAGGTTGAGTTTAATAGAAGACAGACAAATAAGGTCGTTTATACTTTGACAGGGGTAGCCACATTATCAGTTAGTCTCACTATTTATTTTTATGTACCTCATTGTGTTATTACTCTTATCGTTAATGGAATACTATAAACATTTTCTATTAAAAAGAAAAAAATGGATCCTTTTCAAACTCTCCATCAAATTAATATTTTGGGGTTAAAACTAATAATTGGTAGGTATGATAAACCTGAATAGGATGGTCAATGGTAAAGAGGCCGTTGTTGTTAATTATGATTATGATTGAATTATATTATAGTAACAATACTCCATATATGGAGTGGGTCAAAGTAGTGAGGACAAGGAGAAAGATGGGTTGAGGACTACTTTGAACTGTGGCACTATTGTCATTTCTAAGGTAGATTTTTCTTCCTTCTTAACTTATCAAGTTAATTGTGATTCCGTAGTTGTCTAAGTTAGAAGCAAGTCCATGCTTTAAAGTTTTATCTATTCGATTTTGCATAAATTACGAACTTTATCCTTAACTATGGGTAGTGATATATAGTTACTTTGAATGAATAAAATATAGGGTTAATAGTGTTTTTGACCCCTGTAATATAGTGCACTTTTGAGTTTAGCCCCTGTAAAAAAAATAAAATTAGATTCCACTCTTGAAAAATGAAGATTCTTCAGGATTGGCCCCCAACCCTATTGAGTCAGCAGAATCTCCTACGTGGCAGTGATGTGTCATTATTTTTTATTTTTTTTACCATGCCACGTGTGTAAATAACTGGCACGTCATTTTTTACTTAAAAAAAATTTAAAATTTAAAATTACAAAAAATTGTTTTTTTATTAACAAATAAAAAAAACATTTTTTTAAAAAACGAAAAAAACTTTTTCTAATTGTTTTTAATTAATTTTTAAAAAGCTAAAATTATTTTAAAAATCAGAAAAAAATCTAAATAAATCGAAAAAAAATTATACTTTTTTTTCAAAAATTTAAAATTTAAATTTTTTCAAAAAAAAATTCTAAAAAATTTGATAAATAAAAAAAAATCATACTTTTTTTTCAAAAATTTTAAAAAAATTAATCGAAAAACATTCAGATTTTTTAAATTTAATTTTCAAAATAAAAAAATAAATTTTTTTTTTGAAATTAAATAATTAGAATAAAAAAATTCGAAATTTTGAAAAAAAAATTTATAATATTGTTTTTTTTTTATTTTATAATTTTAATTTAATTCGAATTTTTTGGAAAATTTGAAAATACATTAAGTTCGAGAATGGAAATGATAATACCATATGGGTTAGAATGCAAAAAATTTCCTCTCATTGATGGGAAATATATTAAGTTAGAATTTAGAAAAGAATTCAAAAAATTTATTCCTCAATTTTTACGAATTCTTTTTTGAAATCAAAAAATAAGAAAATTTGAATTTTTTTATTCTAATTATTGAATTTCTAAAAAAATATTTGTTTTTTTTATTTTAAAAAATCTGAATGTTTTTCGATTTATCAAAAATTTAGAATTTCTTTTTTCTTATTTTTAAAATAATTTTAGCTTTTTAAAATTAATTAAAAACAATTAGAAAAAGTTTTTTTCGTTTTTTTAAAAAATGTTTTTTTTATTTTTTAATAACAAAACAATTTTTTTGTAATTTTTTATTTTTTTAAGTAACAAATGACGTGGCAGTTATTTACACACGTGACATGGTAAAAAAAATGACACGTCACTGCCACGTAGGAGATTCTGCTGACTCAATGGGGTCAGGGGTCAACCCTGAAGAATCTTATTTTTCAAAGGTGGAATCTAATTTTTTTTTTACAGGGGCTAAACCCAAAAGTGCACTATATTACAGGGGCTAAAAACACTATTAACCCTAAAATATACTATCTACAACAAAAAAATAGATTTTTTTTCTTCATGTATATATGGACTATCTCTATTGAAAATATTCATATTTGAAAAACCGTCGCACACCAAATGCGTGTCTATTGTTTTAATTTTTAATGTAACTAATGATTGAGTTGGTCTAAGGTAGGTGAATTTTGTTCTTAGAAATGCAAGAATGTTTGAGAAAGAGTTTTATTAATTTATCCAACTAGAGATATTAATCTAAATGATTACGTGTATACATGTCCCGTTTATTATTGAAATATTCAAAGAGAAATTCTTGTGTAGGAACGAACCTAACTATCATTCTTACAAACAGCAAATTAAAACATGACACATCATTTTTTTCTTCTTTTAACCATGATAGGTGGTGAAGAATACTAACTGCAAATAATGGTTGAGAGAGTGGAGGAGCAGTTATTTTTCATTTCTTAAATTATTTCCAAATTATTTTAAAATAAAACAATGATGTGTCATGTTTTAATTTGTTGTTTGTAAAAATGATATGTTAGGTTTGTTCCTACACAAGAATTTCTCATATTCCAATATATACATGCGCAATTCAAGCCAAAAATGAATGAGCTCTATATCAATTGATTGTGTGAATGTTAATTAAATTAGGTTAACAATATCTCTATACTCCCTTTCAAAAATATACTACCCATTCCCTTAATTGAATTTATTACATAGGGCAACACTAAATTAGTAGTAACTAGTAATAGTAACCATTAATCCAGAGCACTTGTGGTACCACAAAATGCAGGTCAAACGAGGCTTTCTCTAAATGCATAGGTATAATGTGATTATCCAATTTGTTAGCAGTAATTAATGTGTCATTAACTCACAAGCATCAACAAAGTGTGTAATGTTAAGTAGAACCATCTAGGGCTTGTCGCTTTCCAAGGACGGTCCTAAAAGAGTGGTTTAGATGTAAGATGGTCATACCAAACCATACCATGTGACTTTGAATAATAAAATTTTACGGAGAACGTTAACTAGTGCCTTAAGGACAAGGGTTAAACATCTAAAACAAGTATTTTTTATTAAAAAACTTATATAATCATTACTTTATGAAAAGTAACCTCTTATATTTCAAAGACAAGATTTCTATTTATAGATTCTTTAACCATTGTCTAGAAGACACCGGTTAACAAGACCTAAATTTTATTTACTTTCCCACTAGAATGAATGTGGAAATTTAACCTTCAATTTAAAAAATTACTAGTAGGAATCTATGGGGGAAAATTCATATTATAGCATATTACACCGACTTTTGGTACTTGCAAAAAGCCTCGTATTAAACTTTTACATCCAAACAAGTAAAAAAGTATTTTGGGATGGTGATCTCTAATGCATAAAATAAAATCAGTAAAACAAAAAAAGTGTAGTCAAAATAGGTTTATTTTATAAAAAAAAATAGAACGCACCAAATCCCCCTTCCATTCAAAAAGAGGACGTCTCCACTTCCTTCCTTCTTATCTTCCAGCTGAGACAATTTATGAAATACTTAGTACAAGATCAAAGATGTATGGTATGAATTTGAATCATCTAAATATTAGCTATTTTATCCGGTTAAGATGAAGTTTTAGATATTTTTTATTTTTTTTTTAGAAAAGGAGCTTATAACATTTTATTACATAAAATATGTTCAATACAATCTACCATTTTTATCAAAATTTGAAAACTAGCTGAGAATGTGATCGTTTTAGTTATCTATGAACTGTCTCATTTGCTTGTCTTCTCAAGAACTCAAAACTAGAGTTGACATAATATTGTTCAAAGATAGTTTTACAATAATGAATAATCATCCAAACTCTGTAACATCCTGATGTGGAGATGAAAAACTATCCATCATTTTTTTGACATCAAGCTCAAAATTGATAGGTTCCAAGTGTAATTGATGAACTCATTCTAAATCCGATAACAATCTAAGAGTTTCGTCAACATGTACCTCAGAGACTGGAGGAAACCACTCAGTTTTTGCAAAAACAAAAGTGGATATCATCCCTTATACAAACTCATATTCCCACTCTATTAGAAAGTTGGGAGAAAGAAACATCAATATTGCACTTAAATCTTTCTTTAGCTGGTTTGATCCATTTCACATTTCCTTCTTGTCGCGGCTGTGCACAAGTTGTATTATAAATCCTACGAGCATCTTGCCAATCATTTTTTTTAATGAGCTAAATTAGCCCACCTAAATTGACACCGAAGAGAATCGAACCAGAAACATAGTTTTTATTCTCTCAACAACATAAAGTTGAGTATCAATTACCTCATTCCACACTTGTTGTTTCTTTATTTCCAGATACTCCACAACACACAACCAGGGTCGTTCCTAGCAATTTCGGGGCCTTAGGCATAGTTTGAGAAAAATGCCCCTTACATAATACATCATAAACTTTGTTAGTTTCTTGTTATGATTTTATTAGCGCTTCATTTCGTTTTTTCTTCGCTTTTCACTGTAGGATAAAGAAAAAAATTAGGCAACATCTTCAAATAAATCAAATACTCCATAGAAACCAAAACTAAACAAAATACCGTAGAATTAAAGAACAATTGCTCTTGTGAAGTAGACTAAAATTTCTCTAGTAGTCCCATTTTCAACTAAAATATAATTTGTTTAGTTGTGAAGATTCACCCAATTTTCTAGATAATAAATATCACAAATATTTTTAATATTAGTGAGACACATTATTAGGAACAAAGGGCCCCAAAAAATATCACAAATTTCTTGGCACATTATTATGAACAAAGGTTTTATTTGGGTGGGTGTAAATAGAAAGCTTTGTTTTATATAGGGTATATATAACAAATTGCATCAAAAGGGCCAAAACAATACAGCCAAATCTTCAATGTCAATGTTTCGGACCTGTCTGTTGATATATTTTACTATATACACCCCCCAAAATCCAATTCATGCTATACACACCCCCGCTAATAAATTTTTTCTAGGGCCCCCTATAAGCATGGGCCCTAGGCCGTCGCACTCCCGGCCTATGCCTAGGGCCGGCCCTGCACACAGCAAAACAAGGTCGCATCTTCCTTAGATAAATTATGTAAGACTTTGAACATGTATTCTTTCTATCCACATCTTGTTGTAGCAAAATACACATAGAAGAATAGAAAGGCAACATACTCCAAGAGGAATGATAACAACACACATGTTTTCAACACACTCTCTTTGATTGATTAAAATTCACATGGGTCCTACCAAATCATGCGGGACCCGTATAAATTTGGTGGGACCTATGTAAAATTTAATCAATCAAAGAGAATGTGTTGATAAAGTGTGTGTTAAAATGTGTGTTGCTAGCATTTCTCCTTACACCAAACATTTAAGCTAATTGGACATTGAAAAAATAAATGAAGCGTATCATCACTGCCCACCGTACACAATGTACAATTTACAAGACTTGTGACTTCTTTATCTTTTAGCAGTACAAGAGTTTATAAGTAATTCCTATTGATTAACCACATAAAGTTTTTTTACCTTTGGAGGAATTTTGAGCTTCCAAATTAGATTCCAAGATCCTTGTACTTTGAAATGGGATGTATCAAGTAATTCTTGCATGCAAAAACGATATGCACTATGAATAAAGTATTCACCATGATTTTCTATTTTTTACTTGAGTCAATCTGTCGTCACTGATGGGTACAGTGGTATGTTCACTACCTTCTGATTAAAAAATGACTGTAAGAAAGGCAGATTCCATGCCTTGCAATCACATAGCATGCAATCTGAGACTTTTAGATCAGCTAGAGGAAAATCTCCATCAACCTGTGGGATATATGTAACATCATTTGAAATCCACTTGTTATACCAACTGAGATATCTTCACCATCACCTATCCTCCATCTTCTTCCAACTTTGAGAATAAATTTAGAATTACATATGCTTCACCATACAAAGCTAGGCTTATGTTCCAAAGTCGACTCAAAGAAATTATGTCTAGGATAGTATCTTGCCCTGTAAAGTCTAGCTACCAACAAATCATAATTTGTCATAAGTTGTCAACCATGTTTGTCTAACATAGCTAGATTAAAGGTACGTAGATTTTCGAAACTCATTCCTCCATCATTCTTGTGCATAAACAATTTATCCCAAGAAATCCACTTTATACCTCTACGTTGAACTCCCGAATGATCCCACCGAAAAGAATTCATCATTCTTTCAATTTCAGCAAAAGGAGAGAGAGACAAAGAGAGTGAACAAACTCATAAAGTATGTAGGGATAGATTGAAGCACATATTTGATGAGAACTTCATGTTCGACTTATAGAAAGGCTTTTACTATTCCATGAATTGATCTTCTTTCAAATTCTATCTTTAATAAAGTTGAAAGTGGATTTTTTGCTCCTGCCTATCATAGAAGGGAGCCCAAAATATTTTCCAGTACCTAAAACAACATTCGCTCCTAAAATGCTTGCAACATTTCTGCCACAAAAAAAAAAAACTCTGATTTTTTTAGGTTTAGTGCCTGGCTAGAGGCTATCTCATAGATAAGATAAAATGGCTCACATTTTATTTGCTTGGTCCGTTGTGACGCTTAAAAAGAGGAAACAATCGTGTCATGAAATAAGAGGTGAGAGATAATTGTTGCATTATTACAAATTTAGCCATCATTAATTTCACCGCTTACTCTAGCTTTTCAAATAAGCATTAAAAGACCATCAACAAAGTTTGAGAGCTATTTTAAAAAAATATATATGGTATCCGATTCAAAGGCTTGACTAATCATGAAATTAATCTCACCATTCATTAGCAGCAGACTCAATTGAAATCAAAGTGGAATCATGTATAAACCGAACAACACACAAAATTGTTATCACCTAAAAAATTTGAACTTGAAATCTAAAGAGGATCATATTCGTAAATCCCAAAACTACAGTATTAGGCCGACCCATGAGGGGATTTAAAGGAGCTATCATATGCCAACTATCTAGCCGAAAATAGATGATATGACAAGGGGGTAAACCAAAATTCGCTCAAATTATAGGGGCAATGAATTTTGAAATTTGATGTCACGAACGTACTAACCAAAAGAATCTTCAAATTACAAGGATGGAATCCCAAGTTTTTTTACAAGGGGTAAACAAAACTCGCTCAAATGACAGGTAGGCATGTCAATGGGGAGGGGTGGGGTGGGGACAGGTTTTACCTTCACCATCCCTATCCCCGACTTCCATATATTTCTTGTTACGTTACCCATACTCAACGGGGATGATAAATTGAATCTCATCCCAATTTCCGATGAGTTCGAGTATTCTCACCTCATCTTCGTTCCCACAGTAAACCATTATTTTAATAAAAAAAGAAGTTTTCCAACACCGAGAGCAATGTTGTAACACATCATCCAACAATATGCTCACTTTAACATTTCATTAACAGTGATTTGGTTATTCTTTTAAATATCAATCACAATTTTTATAACATGACAATTATCAAACCAAATAACATGACATATCAACATATAACTAAAATATCAATGTTCTATATTAATTGATAATCCAGATTATTAAACAAAATTATCAAAAGAATATAACCAAGTACAAACCACATTACAAACTAAATTAACTGATAATTCAAATAATCAAACCAAATTGCATATGATTCCAGTATAGAACGAATAGAAAAATAATAAGGGCAATGAAGGTTTCTAATTTTAGGATAAACCAAAACAAAATCAAACATCAATCATAAAAATAAAATAAAAAACAAAAAAAAAAACTTGAAGATGATGGTGACAAAGAGAGTGAAGATGATGACGAGACCAAGAGCGATTCACGTTGTAAATCTATGAAAATGAGATCGATTGAGAAGATATGATGGCATTATGGCTATGGTGATTGAGAAGAGAGAAACCGAGGATGTGAGACGTGGAAGGAGAAGATAGAGAACTCTGAGAAGTGAATGAGAGAGTATCGTCTGACAGGCTGAGACTCTAACTATGTGAGTGAAATTGTTTAGGGTTTGGATTTCTATTTATATAAAAGGGATAACAAAATAATTTTCTACATTCAGGATGGATTTGAGAAAGGGTTTGGGGTGGGTACCTATGTCCACGCTACCCGACCCGTAATCGTGTTTTAAAACTGGGGAAAACCCAATCCCATATCCAAACTATGAAAAAGAGGGGTAAATACCATTTAGCCCAAATTAAAATACAAGTTAATGATGTCATTTAATTGTTCCACCCATGAACTAAACTCGTATTTTTTTTGAACAACTCTTTCTTGATGAAACTTATTAACCACTTGAGCTCAATTACATGATTTCCATCTTCTTATTTTAAACAATTCAACTATCAACATTTAATGCTTTTATAGTTTTATTTCACAATATTTTTTACAAGTACATTCTATAGTTTGTAAAACATATCGATTGAATAATAACTTGACATTCCCTAAAAAAATACTCCTTTTGATACCAATAAATATTGTACATCAAATGGTGAATGTATCTAATAGTTGATAAATACTCATGGGTGAAATCATTGAAATTTTTCATATAAGTGTTTATGGTTTGAAATCGTTCTGACTCTTCATGAGAAAATGATTAGTTCAACCATAATCTTTCATGAAGAAAAAAAAAGGTATGTTTTCCATATTCAGTTATTCACTATCAATATAAATATATGTATTAGGACTGTTGAAATTGACTTGAAATTGAAGTTTGAAGGAGTGAAAAATCGGGCCCCGAATTGCTGTCCTCGGCAGCCGATTTTGTGTCTTTCCAGCCTTGCCATTCGCAGTTTTTCGGGCCTTGAATCTGTGCATTCGGTGGCCGAATTTGGCAGATAAGGCTGAGTTCGTACAATACGAAGGCAAGAATTTGGTGGCCGAACTGCTTTGTTCGGTGGCCGATTTTGACGTTTGTTGAACACTATAAAAGGCTTCATTCTTCATTTTTTGAGTAGAGCTTCAAGAGAGAAACCTTGGTAATACAAAGGAGGTGAGTGTCTTTGTGGTGAGGTTCTCTTGGGTTGGGAAACATTGTAAACATCTTGGGTGAGTGAAAATCATTGAGTGTCTTGTTCATTGGTGAGATTGGGAAAATAGGTAGAAATTAGGTTTTGTTCTTTGTGAGCTCTTGTGATAATTTCTTGTAACCCATTTGTATCTCTTTGTCATATTAGGTCAAGTTTGACCGAACTGGGTGAACAATCTTTGGTGTGTTTGTCTCCTTTCTTTCTTGCTTTCACATGCTTGTGGTTTTGTGCTTTTCACTTTGATTCCTAGATTATACCTAGGTGTCGTTATTGTTGTTATTGCTTGTGATTACTTTGTTAGTGGTTACTACTTTCCTTTGCTCCACACATCATAATTTGTATTGGTGTGAGGTTTTAGACCGGAATTCACAACAAGGACGTTAGTTTTCGGATATCTAACAACTAAAATGATCTTATCTTGTCTTATTTTATCTTACTTACTATGAATCCAAGGTAGTCTGACCTATCAAAACCCTAACCATCTTGTAGCCCTAACACACAAAATGATAAATTTATCCCTTATTATCAAACCATTTCCCTCCAATTTGTTGCATTCTTGCATTAGTCTCGACTCTAGAGCCACCCAAACCCTAGCCTACTCACACGTTTTTCATTGGTCTTGAGCCACTCAATATCATGTTTTCCAAATGGTGCCAATTGCTGCAAAACCCTATGGCACCATTTGCACCATACTCCCAACTACTTCATTAAACACAACTATAAATTAGACAGATGTTAAAATAGGTACATGTTTAACACATTCATTAATGAAAGTGCATGCTTACTTGAATAAAAGAGTCATGCTTACTTTAAACGATGTTATGTGGCCATTTAAGAGCTCATTAACCGAGACTAAGGCCCAACTATCAACTACTTCATTAAGTGGATCACTTCTTTTCCCTTGCCATTTAAAAGAACAGAGTTTGCAACAAATTATTTTTGATGCATGCATTTTGATAGTTAGATAAAAATCATTATGTTTTCAAACATTGTAACATAAGGATCTAGATGTCGAGTTTGGAGAACTTTTTCATGTTTGCAAATGATCAAGATGTTGTTGATGCATTAATCCACTTGAAAGGTTTCTTGATTTTAATTTTTGTTTCGATTTCGTATTCATAAAGGATTTTGCGCATATTTTTTTGCTATGGTTGTTGTACACTTCTTCTTTTGTCGCATCTATTTTGTAAAACTTTATACTTACATTGCTCATCTTATACTACCAGTTTAGAATAATTCAAATGGGGTTGTGGGCAAGACTGGTAGAAGTGATTTGTTGGAATTAAGGACATTGCACATGGAATTTGACATTGGCACTGTATGTATATTTCAAGCTTTCAAATTTACATCTTCAAAAAATAGAACACTATTCATTATTTATAGGAATACTAGACTTTTGATACATGTTGTTTTGATATTTTGATACGATATAGATTTTTGATACATTATGTGTTTGAATTCCTCGTGGTACCTTTCCCATGTCGAGTACGTGACTTACTGAGTCACATCACCCATGTCAAGAACGTGACTAACATGATGCTATTTTTATCTTATGTTTTAGGCGAGGGGTATGGTACTATTCTCTCCTTTGTGGAGACGATACACTTACTGATTTATTACTTGAAATAGTTTGGTGCACTTACCAAATTTGTCATCAAGTAACATTGTTTCTCTTTGTGTCTGCAAAAGAAAAACAATATTTTTTTATATTATTTTTTAAACTACTTCTTGATAGAAGGAGGGTCACATGTTCGAACAACATTATAATTTAACCTTCCACTAAGGTTAAAAAATTATCCGGCCTTTTTAATATCTGACCTTTTTCTTAAGGGTAAAAACATTTTTATTCCATCATAAAAGGTTAAAGATTAAAATTATTTTTTATAATTGGTTTTTTTTACACAACCTCCTTACTAAGTATATTAAAGGGACAAACAAGATAATTCAATATAGTTAAGGGACATTTTACTAAGTGTTCTAAAATTTATTAAATCTATGCAAAGTAAGTTTGAGCTTTAAACATTATAAAGTGATCATATCTTTTTCTATTTGCTACATGCAAAAGAAAGGGAAATATATGGCTAAATTTGTGACGTTTGTTTATGCTATGATCTACTTTTTGTCCCTATTTCTTGTTACAAAGGGGGGTAAGAATTGTTTCATTATGTTGAAATTGTATTCTTTACTTCTTATGTAATCTTTTATCCCCTTTAATTTGTAACATTCTTTTTCTCATTTTTTCTCATTACAGCATACTTTGAATGTCATAATGATTCTGCTTGTGAAACAACAGTTAAGTGTGTGCTTCCTAGGATTCCTCGATGTATTAAATACAAATGTCTATGTGGTATTTCAAATGGTCCTGGTAAACGTTGGAGTACAAGAACATAGAGAATACAAAAAGGCTCTACGGAGAGGAATGACTTCTTGCACTAGGAAAAGATATAATAAATATCATATATGATAAAATATTCTATGATATGTAATTTAATTATTGTGTTGGCATCCAATACTTGAATTGTTTTTCCTTCAACAAAAAAAATACTTGAATTGTTTTTTTCTTCTTCTCTAATTTTAAAGATCATGCAGTTATGGCTTGGTACTATTAGACAATGATAATCAAATGAAATAAATCATAAAATATTACTATTTAGATTATCATTTGCTATCTTAATTTTATTTAACACACTAACTCATATTAGGGTATTACTAATCATAGCTCAAATATTACTCTTACAATTACATTAGACGATTGTAGGATACAGTGCAATATTGAGGAAAGTTAATAAATTTGATTAAAATATAATATTATTGAAATATATTTATTACACAATTAATAATCTAAATTCTATAGATAAACTACTACATATACACATATACTCCTTAACCTACAAATATGATCCAACTATGATAAACAACTTATTCTTGACCTCAAAGTATTGAAAGTGCGAGAAAACACTAGAAATAAGGATTCTCGATTATATTTTTTGACTGAATTACCTTTTTAAAAAGAGAGTATTTGATAGTAACAAATTCAAAGAGCGGGAACACACACAGGGTTAAATAAAAACATATTTTTTTATACCGGTTCACAACTCATGTGATTTCTACCT
This sequence comes from Medicago lupulina, assembly GCA_958299785.1. Taxonomy (NCBI): domain Eukaryota; kingdom Viridiplantae; phylum Streptophyta; class Magnoliopsida; order Fabales; family Fabaceae; genus Medicago; species Medicago lupulina. The sequence continues at coordinate 78,769,223 of OY283139.1, forward strand.
CTAGTTGAAATTAACAAGATAGCAGTTATAACCCAAGAGATAATAAGTACTTGAGAATGCACTTGAAAATTTCATATTTACTAATAGAAATATTGACCTACTTCAACAACATATATATCATAGAACTGTTTTAATGTGTTGATGTAACATAATAGAACATTCCTATTACCATGCCCTCTAAAATAAAAAAATATAACTTTGGAATTATTTTTATTCAACAATTTGCTAATTTAACTTTCATTTTGTTTTCTATTTTTAATACCTACTAATCACAAAAATTTATTTTTACACAATTTTGTAATGCTATAATAATAATCGATTTCATCCTTCCAAAAAAAAAACAAATTGATTTCATAAATCTATGATCACCGAACCAAATCTAACAATTTATTTATCTTATTATTAATCAAAAAATCATCTATAGCTAGAATGACTCTCACAAATAAACTAATTTGTCAACAATTAATTGGACTGAAGCTATATCATCATCATTAGCTAAGATTGAGATATCTCTGCTAGATCTTGGTCACAATTTGTATCGATTAAACAAATTGTTGAAATCCTAAAGGGATACATTCTCGAAGAGTACTATATTCTTCTTACTAGTCAACGATTATTACAATATCGGGTAACCCTGTCATATATTTTGTCTCCCATATATGTTTCCAAATGAGATAATTGTCTCTTCAACATAGTGACATCTCTTTTTGGAACAGAGTTTAATTTCCATGTCTTTAGCTCTGTTCTCAAGTCCCTGAACTTACGAAGTCTCGTTTTTGCAGTATTCCAATTCGTTAGCATACCTCCAAGCCATTTTTTATTAACACAATGACGTCAAGCTCTCATTTTAGCCCGTGTTACTAACTAAGCTGCTTTTTTTTTGTACCAACAATTAAGAGTTGGTTTCCTCTGCTTGCTACATAAAAAATGATATCACGTGTTTATGATAAAAAAAAAAAAAAAAAACGAGCAGTTTGAGTTAGATTTGTAATATGAAAACATTTACGCTTTGTAATATAAAAGGTATCATTCGAGGGTTCCATTTCCTAGTATCTTGACGAAAAAGAACTCAAGCTTCCATCAACTCTTCAAAAGTTATGTTCCAATGTCTTTTTGTCATTTATCCCCACACTTTTTTTATATAAAAAAAAAGTGAAAAAATACAAAAAAAAAAAAAAAAAATAGTGGTTGGAGTAAATTGGAGTAAATTATTATAAAAATATGTGTGAATTCCTTACTCATAAATTGCAAACCTAAGCGTGTAAACCCTTGTTTTTGTTTCTAGTTCATCTCATTGAAACCCGTGTTTTCAAAAAATTGATCGAGGGCTTCTCTATATTACCATTTTTCAATCAATTCTACAAACTTTGTTTCAATTTGTCGCATGCAGAGCAATTTAGTCTGAAAATGGTTGCAAAAAGAGAAGGGCCACGGGAAAAGGAGTTGTTGGCGCCGTAGAGAGAGTGGATTAGTACAAATGCAAATTGATTTGGGGCTAGAGTTCCGTCATTTAGTCAAATGATCATACTAAGCCAGATTCACATCAATGCATAAGATGTTTTTAGCTTTGAAGGAATAATCACGATGTTAAGTTGTAAGGGGTGTATCTATCTATTTTAAGATAATTCAGGGGAGTTTAGTGTCAAGTTTAAAACTTGAATGGGTGTTTGTGTTGTTTGAAGTGATCTCAGGGAAGGTCGATGTAATTTCCCCTTAATATATCAGGTCATTCATTTTTTACATTTATTAATTTAATTTATTATACTTTATTACAAAATCAAATGACTCCATTTAAACGATAAACTGAATTCCCTTTTATGAAGTATTAAATCATATATTTCTAATGCATCACATAACTTATTTTAGGGTTAAATAAGTTTATTGTCTCTATAAATATTTTAAAATTTGATTTTAGTCCCTAAAAAATAAAATGAGATGTTTTTATCCTAAAAAAAAATTGTTTTATTTTTTTTTGTCCCTAATGAATATAAATTTGACATTTTTTGAACATAATAGAAATATATGAAGAAGAACATAATATGGATACAATTTGAACATAAAAGTGTTATAATTTTGACATTGATATAAACATAATGGGGTATCACCAAAAAAAAAAAAAACATAATGGGGTCATTAAGGACCAAAAACAAAATAAAAGATTTTGTGAGGATGAAAACATTCAGTTTAATTTTTTAAGGACTAAAATCAAAATTCGTTATATTTATAGGGACGAAAAACTTATTTAATCCATTATTTTAAATATAAAAAAAAACAAATAATAATTCTCTCTGATGTAACAAAAGATTTTCAATTTCTACTTCGAATAACTGTCTTTCAAGATAATTTTTTTATGTTGCTTTGATCGTAAACAATGCATTATTCTTTTGAATTCAATACAAAACCTGTATCAATCCCCCTAAAAACAACATTTTCTTTAAGACCTTTCAACCAATCAATACGACCCTGAAAAACGGTTTGCAAAATTCTAGAAGTTTCCTGAAAATTCGTTTTGGATATGAAACTTTAAGTATTCATAGATGCTTTTGTTATTCCCGGTCAAAAGTATTTCTAATATTTGCTCTACTTTTAGAAGACCTTGTGTTATATCACGGATCTCGCTTTTTCATATATGAATGTAACTAAAATATCTACTTGATAAAAAATTTCTCCATAATGCCCATGAATTATTGCTCCTAGAGTAGTCAAATATGGCTTAACCGATCTTATTATTACATAATCTATTTGAACTGTTTAAATTTGACCCAATCTTAGATATGGTCCATTTTTCATTTTAGCTATACATATATTTTCGCAAATAAATTGTCCAAGATTAATTATTGTAAACTTTTTTTTTCACAATAATAATGATTGAGAAAACACCAATTCAATTGGAATGGATTCAAAACGACATTACTTAATAACGCTCTTTTTAGACGAATATTTAGACCGATACACCCTCTTTCCACAACATCATTATATGTAAAGCCACCACTTCATCATCATGGATTGTCAACTTAGGCAGCATCTGTTCCAGATTGACCTAAAACTCAGTCCTTCATCACATTCCGACCCATTTCTAAGTGAACCCAATCCACCTCACATAAGGAGGCCACAATTCGTAACGTCTCAACAACTTGAAATGCGCCCCAACAGCTACCAGATCCAGACATTGAAGGGCATCGTCCGTAGCAGCCCCAATAGTACTCTCCAACGGCTCCTCTTGAGTGCCTTTAAGTACATTTCTTCACAAAAATACAAAGTATATTTTCTTTCAACCTGAAAATCTCACTCTTTATTATCATATTGACTTGAGTGTCGAAGTACTTATAGGTGCCACCTCTAACATTCAAACTCAATAGAACACTACTTCAGTTCGCCAACCTTCTCGATCATCCATTCCAAAGAATACTAAACGATGACATCATCATGATGTAGTTGCAAATATTAATAAAAATGTTCCTTTTCTTCTTTCTGAGCAAGTAGTTCATAGGAGCATTTTATTTCCATTCTTCTAATTAAGTCCATGGTTTTGTTAAGTCAATACCCAACACGCGTGAACAACAGCTAATTAGTGGCAATGCAAAAATAACCAATAAAATGAAAGTCAAGTCAACCCCAATTGCATTACATGTAGAGGTCCATCAAATAAATAATATAGGGATCCAATGAACTAATGCTTATGTATATATAGATTTTGCACATGTGTAGAAGCCGCAATGGCCACCGTGACCCGCCGGTAAAGAGGATCCTCTACACGTGCACCTATGTTTGATTTTCATTAACAAACCATGTTAGGACTACAAATACCTAAGTAGTACTAGTAGTATTTTTCTTCAACTCGCCTATGGTACGTATAATAGATTAATTATATTGTAGAAATTTGAAGAAAAAAATTGTTCAAACTTTTGATTTTTTTGAAATTTTAAATTTGAAAAGGAAGGAGAAATTAATTATGATTCAAAATAGAGCTTGAGTTTATCTGCTGAAGAGCAATTTTCATGAAGTATTTAGGTCTAGCTCATCTGATTCATCTAGCACAGAAAAAAAAAAGATTATGTAAATATACGTATTGTCGAATTTTGAGATAATTAACATTGTTCATTCTCGTCTGATGTGAAAACAAAATCACATTCAAGGGATATGGTTGCTATAGTATGACCCATTCAAACATTGTTACTGATGAAAATTTAAATCTAAATGTTGCTCACGACTTAAAGATATTACAACATGTTTTGAAGGATAAAGATGCTGAAGAAGAATTTATATCGGTGAGAGAATCAGGTATAAATATGGTGAATGAAGTTCAGTTAGATAATATATGTTGAGAATCATATTATTTAATTTTTAACTTTTCTTTTTAAATTAGGTTTATGTCCTCCAGTTTTTTTCGTTAATATTTTTTAGCTTGGGAAAAAGTATTGAAAAAGAAATAGAGTTAAAAAAAATTAAAATATTTAGAATTGGTCTCAATGATTTGAACAGTTTTAACAAGTGGTAAATAGTCTAAACTCTGACTCTTATAGTGTGTTTGGTTCAAATTGATGAGAAGTGAGACGTTCTAATGCAAGGGAGGAGAGAAAAGGGGAAGGATTTTATTTGCATATATATGTTAGGTGTAAAAGGTAGAAAATGAGAATTTTTAATTTCACATATGATTGATTAACAAGGGCAGGGCGAATCGAAGAATTTTATAATAATTTACTTTGTTACCCTTATAATGTTACAAGTTTCATGATGTTCATGGACCATAAGGTTGAAAAGAGATTGAGGACATATTCTTAATATATTTCTCTACTAGTTTCACTGCTACTAATGTGAGACTATTTTTTCATGCACGTTTCTCTCTTAGAGCTCATAGTATAATTTCCAGAAACAATAAAAAGAATAAGTGCAATTTTTCTTACATAATTTTTTCTAAAAAATAAGTGCAGTTTTCCTTGAAACAATAAAAAGGAAGAATATGTGGTGCAGTTTTTTCTAAATATGTTTATACCACACAAGTTCGATTCAGATCTTGAGTATATAGTAATATTAAAATACTTGAGGCAAATCTATAAAATAAAATATTAAAAATAAAAAATAAAATAAAAAAACTTGAGGTAAAATTTGATCGTTGATTGTATTCAATATTCATATTTAGTTTGAGAAATCAGTCACTATAGACTATATATAAAATGATAAAAGAGTGGGCAGTATTGTTTGTTCCAACACATATATTCTATATGCAGCCCCCTCTGTCCTCCTAAAAATATGCTTGATTGTTCATTTGACAATTAAACGCAAATTAGGAAACGTAACAGTGCTTCATTCTGTTTTTCCATAAAACTAAATATAATTTTACTATGAACCACATAAAGATTTAACCTTGCATGAGATGCACCATTTTTGTCATCAACTTTAATTATTTATCTTGTCTAAAACAAAATTTAATTATCTATGAACTTGGAACCCTTGGTAAAAAAAAAGAACTTGGAAGCTTTCTTAAACTATCATCAAAACAAGTTAACTTTTGTTAATTATAGCAATAATTAAAACTAAAAGAGAACTTGGAGCACTGAATCATGCCTATATGCTTGTACATTACTCAACTATGCTCAAACCGAGAATTTAGTTGAATTGCACTCTCTCATTCAACCTTGCAATTGCAAGCAACAAGCTTTCTTCCCCTAAGATCATGGAGCATTTCACGATAAACTTTAGTTTAAATTCCACACAAATTTCTTTAATCATCACACACACTCCAATTATCAACTAGCTTGCTAGAGCAATATAATTCACCATCTCTTAACTTGAGTTTGAGAGAGAATTAATATGGCCAACGCAATCCTAAAGCTCACAATAATTCTCTCTTTACTCATCTCTCTAGCCTTGTTTGTTTCATCCAATAGTGATGATAAAAACCATCAAGACATCGAAGATGAAGATGAAGACGAAGAGGAACAAGACTTCTATGTTCTTGACACACATCATGGATCAAGAAGTAGATTCTTGGCAAGCATAATAAAGAAAGGAAGGCAATGTAATCGTGAGACTAATAATATATGCAATGGAGTTCGAGCAAACAAGGGAAAAGATTTGCTTTTTTGTTGCAAGAAACATTGTCGTAATGTTTTGAGTGACAAGAACAATTGTAATGTGTGTGGCAACAAATGCAAGCAAGGAGCAAGATGTTGCAATGGAGTTTGTACCAATGTTTTGTCAAATGTTCGTCATTGTGGAAAGTGTAAGAATGAGTGTTCAAATGGTAAACCTTGTGGAAATGGGTTTTGTGGGTATGCATAAAAAAAAAAGGTAATTAATTTTTATAAGGTATAGGAGTCCTTCTCCAACAAAAAATTATAAGGTATAGGAGGAGTCAATAAACTATATATTATATATTTCAATTTTGAGATATAAATGTATGAGAATGGTATTGATACATTGTTTTAGCATATGTTACTTATCGGAGGAAAAAAAAAATCATTATTAACAAGTTGAAAAGAATGTATTATACTAGTATTTCTCTAAAAATATTTTCAATTAGGCGTGTGACACATATAGCATACACTATATGGTTGTCAAAATATAATTTGTTTTTTAGTGTTATCAATACCATATATTATATATATGTGGTAAATAAAGGTTTATATTTGTACCAACAAAAAAAAAAAGGTTTATATATGAAGATCACTAACCATATGGTAAGCCAAGTATGTAGCTCGCCATCTGTGTCCTGTTATATTATTTGGGAAAGTTTATGGAAACAGTTTATGAAATGTTTATAAGTTGTTTTTTAACTTAATTTCATAAGTTTAGTAAAAAAAACTTTATTTCATAAGTTATATATATGAGCACTTTTATGTTAAGGGTTTATGCAATAATAGCTTAATTAAGTTATTTGTTCAAACACATTTTTTTTTTAATATATAAAGAATTAAATTATGAAAGACACGCCTCATGCAAGATCGTGGAGAGTCATTTTACCATTTATAATAAAATTTACATACAACATATCAAGTCACAATGGATATGAGCGAAATGTCTAACCATATATCTAACAACGTGAATTGTAAACATAACTTATGTAATTACACTAAAGTCAGAAGCGGAAAACCTAACCATTTACGCGTCGATCACAATTATGTAGTTGCCTAACTTTGATCAATCGTTTACCTAATTCTAAACAAAATCCAAGCACTCAACAAACTCTAAAGACAACTTCAGTTAGAAAAATGGTACTGCAAACTATAACCGAATTTGTTTTTAGCTAGGAATTATCATGATGAATCTAAGATAATTTTCATATAAGGCCTCACCACTTTTGTTTTTTTTCTCTAAAATTGATCTTGACCTTCTCAAAGTTTATACTGCAGTGCTAGATTCCAATTACACTACTATGGACAGTGGAATCTTCGTCCAGTCTTACTCTAATCTTTTGAAAAATTTGTACTTCAACGGGGCAGGCTTACTTCACTTTTATGTTTATTTCAATTTAATTCAATTCTAAAGTTGACAAAGATTTTCTTTAAATAAAAAAAATTGACAAATATTTTTAATTAACCCCACTAAAATAAATGTTGACAAATAACTGATGCTACATGCTGTCCAATTTTCTATAACGTGTGGACCTTGAAAGTTTGCCAAAGTTTTGAATTGGCAAATTGTCCATCATTAAATTAAATTGTCTTTCTAGTTCAATCTTACCACATGAAAATATAATTTAGCAACTCATCACATGAAAAATTGATTTATTTGACTATATCAAACCGTCAGCTTATAATAGACCTTTTAACATATAAAGTACACACACTTTTAAACAAACCATAAAACTATTTTAATTTATGGTTTATTCAACTTATGAATTTGCAAGGATGAGAAAGAAGAAGAAAAAAAAACCATACTCACATGAACATGTATGGCATGATCTAAGAATTTCATTAATCATAGTCAACTAACAAGAGACAGCATATGTATAGCATCAAAGGTTAAACTTTGCAGATTGAAGTACATAAAAAACTTTAAGCTGAATTAGTCAAGTAAAAAAGATGCTATACATTAGAGAATCAAGAGCAAGTGGTATAATATAAAGAGAAAACTATTCATGCAACATGCAATATTTTATCATAAAACCTAGTGTTTAAATCATCCTAAATGCATGACACCTTTTAGTAGTAGCTCACATTAATTCTTGTTGCCTTAGGATTAGCAATCACAAAGTTCACATTTTTGTCACACCTAGAAAACAATGGACAAAACCCTTTTCAAGCTCACAACTATTCTTTTTTCCCTCATCACTTTATCTCTTCACTACCATATAGCCTTCTCAACAAGTACATTTGAATTGGATTCTCCATTTCCTCATTACAAATCAAGAAGTAGATTTTTGGCAACTACAATAAAAAAAGGTGCACAATGCAATCCTATTGGTAAGAATATTTGTAATGGGATTTTAGCAAACAAGGGGACAGAATTGCTACAATGTTGCAAGAAAAAATGTGTTGATGTTATTGGTGATATGAACCATTGTGGTCAATGTGGGAAGAAATGCAAGCAAGGAGAACGTTGTTGTGGTGGTGTTTGTACTAACATATTGTATAATGTTAATAATTGTGGCAAGTGTAACAAAAAGTGTAAACGTGGGATTCCTTGTAGGATTGGGTTTTGTGGGTATGCATGAAATTTTATGAAACTATACTAGAATGTATTATTTGAATTAATTGAATCTCAAAGAGAAGAGTGTATTACTTGAATCTCAACCATTTTGGATTATGGTTGGATCTTTGAATAAATTGTTGCTTTATAATTACTTGAATCTCAAAGAGAAGAGTGTATTATTTGACATTCAAATGTCTTAATTTCGAATGTTTCTGTGTACTTTGTTCTTTTTTCTTGGTTGAATTTTGTTTCTCATAGAATATGCATGCATTTTTTTTGGCTCGATGAAATTGAAGACTTCTTAATTTCAATATTTCATATTTGTCATTTTCGGTTAGGTCATATTGTGATTTGAACCATTCATATCATAGTAGACTTGCATTCACTATAGCATACCAGTTGATGTTATGTGCCTTACCTCGATAAAAATTGAATCGAGTAAGTTGAAATTAGCTCAGGTCAACTTAACTCGATAAGAATTGGTTTCGTATTAAATTTGATTCAAGTTTGATATGAACACTTGTTTTAACTTGAACTCGACCCGATTCAAATTCGTGAACTCAACTCAGCTCGTTAATACAAAAGTCAGATTTTAGATATTTTACCTTTTAAATTATAAATTTAGTTTCAGTTTTTAGATGAAATAGGGGGTTGTTTAACTGGTTTGAGCTAAGAAATAAGGAGTTGAAGGTCATGGGTTCAAACAAAGGAGAAAAATTAATACTAACAACTAACATTTGCCTTAAAAAAAATGTAGATGAAAATTTGTTGTTAAAATAGTTGGAAGTTATGTGGAATTTGTTAAGGTAGTTAAACTAGAGTTAGTAATCAACTATAGTTAGTCGATAGGTAAAGTAGGTTTAGTGGCTTGGTTAAAAGTTAGTTAGAGTTAGTTACGCAAACTAATCTCTATATATAGGAACATCATTGTACTCATTCATTCCTCTTTTTGTCAATCTATATTCATTCAATATGAATTTCTATGAGTATTCCTCTCACGAATAAACATATGTTCTCTATCTTGCTTACATCTATGATCTTTCTCTCATTGACTCCATGATTATCAACAATTGTCTGATTAAAAAGTATAAATGCAAATTAGGTTTAACAAAAACCTCCTATCTTTTAACATAACATTAACCTATAATGGTGAAAAAAAATTCGGGGGTTGCTTTAGATTTGTAATGGTTGGTTAAAGAATTAAAAGATTAGAAAGAAATTATTAAAAGACAAGACATTCAATACAATTATTATGAGTGAAATTGGGAACAATGAACAAAGGCATGAATGAATGAATCTCTGAATAGCTCATACATGTTCCTGCAAAACAACATTGACTGCTTTCTCCTCTCACCATGTTTGTGGCATGCTTGTTATCTACGGCATTCTTCTCAAGCAAGATCGCCAAATTGTTGTATTCTGTCCTTGTCAGAGATACATTTCCTTCATCTTCAAATTTACCCTTCCAACTCAAAAGTTTGGTGGATAACCATATTTTTTGTAGCATATACTTCAATGGTGTGGCCAATCTTGCCACAATATGTACACACCTATTTCCATGACCTCTTCCTCCACATCCACCAAAGTCTCTTCCTCCATATCTCACATCTCACCTTTCTGTTCTGAATAATCTCACATTTCTCATCATCAAGCACGCACATGCATGTGGGCAACTGCATTGTGGCATAGGCTTGTATTGGTCGAATTCTTCCCAAAGCGCACGAATTTTAGTGAAATGCTCCGATATCTTTAGCGACCCTTGTTTCTAATCTTGATACAAAGTAGCAACCCCGACTATGTCTCCTTGTAGATACCATTCATTAATTTCGTTAAATACATCAACAACGTTCTGAATAAACACCATGCTTCCAGCAATATATTGAGTTGATTAACCATGAGTGTACTAAGTTGTTACATCGCTCCCACGCAATGAAATTCATATCATCTTTCGGTACCGGAATCAAACCATCAACAAACCGGAATTTGTTCTTCGTAGCTAGGATGTGATGCATTCAGCTCGCCCAGTCATTGTAATTGCTGTCTCCGGCAAGCAGTGAATAACGCCCACGGTGGTAGAGTTTTCTGGCAGATGAATATAGTAAGGATCCAATGCTGCATCTGGATTTGAATTGTTGCCATTGTTAATTCCCGAGTTTTTTTTTTTTTTTGAAGAAGCTAAACTAACCCCTTCAAATTGGCACCAGAGAGAATCGAACCTGAGACCTTATGGAGGAGCACACTCTCAGATCCCCAGCCAATACCACTAGGTCAACCCAAGTGGGTTTTGTTAATTCCTGAGTTGTTTCCACACGCCATTGAAAAATGCAGATCTTGAATCAAAAGAGAAGAGAGAAGAATTGAAACAGATCTTGAATCGAAAGAGAATAGAGGAAGAAGAAAAAAAAACTAGTGAATTGATTCAATAGAGTGGTCTGAACCAAGCTTTATGGCACCATGTGAGTGAAATTTGGAACAATGAAGAAAGCCATGAATGAATGAATCTCTATTTCTCATTAGGGAAGAAAAAGAGAGAGTAGAGGTATTTATAGATCTAGATTCTAACAACCCAGACTAACTAATTGCCGGTTCATCATAACTGCAATTGCAACAGAATTAGGGAAGAAAATAAATGGTAAAGAAATGGGAAAGAGGTTAGCTAAAATGGGTTTATGGACTTCTTGTGTAGCTTGCTCAATGAGATCCTTCAGTGAATTAACAAAAACAATGAATTTTTACATAGCAAAGTCCATGACTATTCAAAAAATCAAAATTTGCCATTTTCCAAGTAGAAGCGGCCAGAAAATTTTATGTTGAATATGCTACCTCTCATAGGATCTGTTGCACGCATTATGTAATGTCGACATTCTGGGATCGATGGCAACACACTTGCTCGTCTACTTGTAAAATGGGTAGTCACGAGATTTATAAAGGATCACAACCATCCTCTAATTGCTACAGCTAATGGTTTCAATAGAGGACGGTAAAAATAAGAAAATTGATGAACTTATTATGGAGTTGGAGCACCAAAATGAACTGTGTTCTGCATATAGAGAAAAACTACTCAGCTTCATAAACATTATTGAGGAACAAACAGAGGAATTGTCCACAGGAATTCAAATAATTATTGACAATATAAGGAGAGCTGATCCTGAAATGCAAAAATATCCACAGGACTGTACTTGAGTGTATAAATGAATGAATTTAGTATATAATTTCACTAATTATAGTACTCCATTGTTGGAATTTGTTCTTTGCTCTTCTCTTCCTGGTTTGAATTCGGTATTCCACATAACAAGCAATGTAATGTGATCAAATAGGCATATATGGACATTGAAAATTATAAAAGAGGATAAATGTTTTGTATATACACTTTATCTCTGCAGCAATGAAAAACTTCTACAAATATCGAATGAGTTCCACCGCAAATTTTCCTTTCTTTGTGGTGTTTACTTCTCCTATCTGGACCAAAATGAAATAAATTAAACATTACTCAAAACAAAAAGGAAGTGGTTTATATACAAGCCGTTCAGATGAACTTGGCCTTCTTTTAAGCTTTTACAAGTTACCTTTAATCTTCCCAATCCGCTAACTGATACAAGATCTCCACTCTTGATTGTGGTTCCTTTTGTAGTAACTGGGATCCAGTTGATACGTACATCGCCATTGCTATGAGCACAATATGTTTAGCATAATCATCATATAATAATGTGAGCCAAAATATTTCATGCAAAAGAGTTTATATAGTATGAATCATGCTCAAACAAGTATATTGTCATATGCCAAAATAACCAAAGGGTAACAATTCTATGCTCGAGAATGCATTTCTAGATATTGAAAACTTTGAAATAAAAGCAAGAAAATCAAGGAGGAATAGGCTAAGAAACTGCTGAAAATAAAGCTAATCATAGTCAGAGACATTAAATTTATGCTCTATTTGGATAGACAACTTAATTAAGTGCTTAAAGCATAAACTCTTATCACACAAGTGCTTATATAAAACTATTTCTATAACATAAGATAAAATAAAGTCAAACTGTTTTCATATAATTTATAAAACTTATGAGCTGGTTTCATAAGCTATCCTGGAGAGCTTATGAATATAAGCTGAAAACAGCTTATGGATATGTCATAAACTGTTTTCATAAGCTCTTCAAACAATCTCACAAGTGTTTATGTCAGTAGATAAGCTCAAATAAGCCAATTCAAACAGCCTCATCCATATATTGACTTATGTTATGTACAACGTTTTATGACCAAGCATTATTTCACTATGCAAGAACAGATTTTGGAATAGGATTCAGAAAACAAGTTCTCAAGAACCAGTGCACTACAACCGTAAGCAAATCAAGAATTCGATAATATTCCACAGACATGATATACAAATTGGGGATTGCAAACCTGATCATGTCAACTAGCTTCGAACGTGAAATCTTAAACCCTGCACTAGCTACTGCATCAACTCTTAGTGACGCTTCTATAGTTTTGAATGATTTTGTTCTGCACAATAAAAAAAATTGGTGAAGTTTGAATCACACAGTTAAGTGCTACTTTTATGTTAACTTCAAACCAGGACCAAGATGTTACCTTGGGGGTTCATAATCAAGAGAAATTAATGGTATCTTGGTGCAAGTGACTGGAACATTACGAACCTGAATGAATGAGAAGAATGCGATCAGAAGATAATTAGTCTTAAGATTTGAATTGAGTATAACTCAACCTTGCAAAATCGGCTTGTAAAATGAGGGATGTCTCCCATTTATAAACACAATTTCAAGTTATATCTCCTATAATGTGGAACTTCTCAACAATTAGCAACACTAATACAACAACCTGCTCGAAAGCCACACACCAGAAAAACAAAAAAAATTCCCAGCAGGTGAAGTTTGTTATATATAAAAAAAATAAAAAATAAATAAATAAAAAAATAAAAACATAAATCATGTCTATTGACACACAATTTACAAACCATTTAGATCTGAATCCTTTTCAATGATTTGGTCTATAGTTCTTGTTCACCTTTAAGGCTTTAACAATTGAACTACCTTCTCCCATATGATCTACTTTCTTTACTAGATCTTCTACAAATCTTCTCCACATTTTCCCAAATAAGGATTCTGTCAATTTTTTCATAACAAGTGCCACCACATCTTTCTCTAATGAATTCATTTTCGAGAATATCGTCTTGTGCCTCCACTTTCACTCTGACACATCATAACATCCTCATCTCTGACACATGTCCAAACTATCTAAGACATGTTCTATCCTCTTTTCTGGAATTGTAGCTTTGTTCGTTTATAATTGTGTTCCTAAAGGAGGTTGGCTAGCTCAACTCATTAGAGCTAAGGGTTGAAGGAGTTAAATGATCCAAACCTTGGTGAAGGAGAAAATACTAACATACCTAATATACTAACATTTGTCTATCCAATAAAAATATTGTATTCCTAATTCTATCTTGTCATGTTTGACCACTTATCCATCTTAACAGTCTCATCCTTGTGACACAGGGTTTTCTTTCTTATTGGTTCTTCATGACCCAACATTCAGCTGCATACAGCATTGCAAGTCTTATGGCCATACGCTACGGTATAATTTCCTTTAAACTTGAATGACGTTTGTTTATTGCTGATCACACTAGAAGCATTCCTCAGGTTTATTCAACCTACTAAGATCCTATAGTAAAAAATTATTTTATCTTCCCGTCAATTTTTATGACAGACCGAAGGTAATAATAGTATGATACTTGTGCTATTGTGTGTTGTCCAATTTTCACCTTCAAACTACGAAATTTAGTAATATTTATTCAGAGGAATAAAAACATTTGAGATATTTTATGAATAGTCTGCTACACTCATCCAAGATTTTAAAAAATTCCTGCACCTCCAAAATTTGGAAACGACATTTATAATATACTCATAAAATACTCATCACCGCAATTACACAATCATTTCCTTTTGTTCTTATACCTAAATGTTTTAAAAAGGTAGTCTGTAAAATGAAGTAAGTCAAGAACGTTACCTTATCCAGTGCTGACACAAGAAATTCAACAAGCTCTGGTACAACAATTATCTGAGCACCCTGTTCTCCCTGGGTAAAAAAGTCAAAGGTATTTTACTTTTATATGCACATTGCGAAAATACAATAACAACAACTATCAAAAGACGTCATAATGTTCTATCGTTTATCACATCTTTATCCAGCTCATTAATCTCCATATCTTTCTTAATTGTGTATCATATGCGCATTGCAAAAATAAACAAAAAATATATACTAGGAAAGACAACCAAAATGGTCAAATAAAACATATGATGAGTGAAAATAAAATAATTTAATCCAGGTAATGTCCAGAAACTTTAAGTTGAGGCTAAACCAATGGATCGTCAACATAGTTGCAAACAAAAGAAATCCCCTAACTTAACCCTACAAAATCAGCTTGTAAGGTGAGGGGTGTCTCCCACTTATAAACATTTTTTGAGGTCATGTCACATCTAATGTAGAACTCTCACCAGTCACAATGATTTAAATTTGTTCAGATGCACTCTGTGATTAATTTTACATTATAATAATAATAATAATAATAATAATAGAAATATAGATTTATAAAACAACAAAATTAAGTCATTAATCAATATGAGACATATGCACAATTTTAGACAAGGGTCTTTTACTATATACACAGGCCAAGACAGCCATAGCTGTTCATTAAACAGCCATAGCTATTCCTTGTGAAGACTTTTCTGATCCTTTGTTGGATATAAAATATCATATAAATGTGTTTAAACAATAATATTATTGAATTCTTAAGCTAATACGATTTTGTGCACAGAGCACAGTTTTAGGTAAAAGTTCATGTAGTAAATGGTGAAAACAATAGAATACCTGTAATATAATATCCCCAACTTTCTCCCTGACAATTCCTGTACCAAGAATTGAGCCAAGGAAGTCACCATGAGAGCAAGGTTCAAACTGGAAGTTCCCTGTAATGCTGAAAAGAGTAATTTTATCTAAATACACTATGAAAGGCATCTAGGAGCATCGACAATTTCTGTATTGGGCTTGGCAATTTTGGTAACAAAATTTACCTCAATGCCGAAATAACATCTGGATCGCTTGTCAGTTCATCTGGATGTCCAACAGAAATCCGGCACCGTTCAGCCTAGAGAGCATATATGTTATGTGTCTACAAGCGATACGATGCAAACACTTTACTGTATCAAGGTAATGGAAAGCACTTATATCTAGATGGTTACCTGTGGATAACCTCCTTGAGCCAATGCTTTAATGTCCGCTAATTTTTCCAATACTTGCATAGATTCTTTTAGCACTGGAGGGGTTAGAAAATTTGTATGGAGAATCTCTCGTTTTAATGATGCTCGTCTAGCCTACAACAAAGTCAAATGCATAACAACCAAGTTAGGGATCAAATGATGTTCTATAGCAAAAAACGATATATAATGGCTCAAAGGTCAAACCAGACATTAAATGTTGACACAGGTAATGAATATTAGACTTCCATGTAGGGAAAAAGGGAGTTCCAAGCTTGAGACAGTCTAGAATGAAATTTGTATGGATCAGGGGAAAAAAAAAAAAAAAGTACCATCTCAAGAACATGTTTCACTTCATTTTCTACACTTTTCTCCCCAACTCCCTTGAGCAATACATCAAATTCTCGTTTTGAAGCTTGCGCTGTCGTGCTTGCACCTGAATCTGCGCATCATAAAGCATTAAAAATGTGAAACTGGATTGATATTGAGATGCCAAAATAATGATTTAGCTAAGAAGAAATACATATTATAATGAACTACAACTCAAAAGTAGTTATGAATATATCTTCTCCATCAACCAGGCTGCTTCTTTGAAAAACATCGACTAAATGATCAAAAGGGTAAAACATCAAAACTGCTTAGTAGTTGGGAAGGGGAATGCAAAATCACGTGATTTAAAAGTTACCCAGTCATAAACATTACTAATGAAATATCTGCTGCACATACAGAACCACTGGCACCAATAAAGACTCTTGATGATACGAGAGCAAGGAGATATGTACTGAAAAACTTACCAAGGGAACCGCATTAATTCACTCTGCACCCTATCTAAATCAAAAACCTTAAGGTATTAGTTTTGTTGTCCTTTCCATTCTATATGGTCTTCATTCACCTTGTCCAATGATAAACAATGTGAAACTCCTTCACTCACGCCCACATAACACTAACATACGAGTTACCAACAATCTCATCCTCAAGTGTAAGTCTTTAACACTCCTCGTACAAAAACCTTTCCCGAGTATTCAATGCTCAACTGCCACTCAACGGGAACACCAAGCATACTATTCCAAAAGCCATGTATCTACCAACATGTTGGCATTCTTCACCAAATCAAGACCTATCTTAACCATTTTCTTACTACTTGTCACTTGGACCAAGCCAACTACCAAACATACTTTCAAGAGACTGGTCATACATGTTACCTCTTTTCACCATTTAGTTTGCCGCATCTCCACACATGTTACCACTCATCATCAGGCCACGCCACTTGCTTGATTGCTTGTACCAGTACAACCATTCACACCATGATTTTTTCAATTCTATCGAATCAGATCAAAGCCATTGATTCTCATTCCACTTAAATCCATGAAAATATGTCTCCCCGACCCCAATGTCATGTATTCCCTCATCTGGCCCAACACAGACATGAAGCATTGACACAGACACAGATGTCAGACACGACGCTGACAAGTAGACACCATGATAATTCAAGAAAGTGATTGAATGTAACCACATCTTGCAATGTCGTGTAGGTGTTGGACATCAACACATGTCGGACACCAAATAAACTTTCAATCTGAATTGTCAATGCTAAATACGGTTCAAGTTGTGTTATATTACAGTCAGTGAGATGGAATTCAAACTTAAGTTTCTACTTGGATGGAAATACAGGTCATGGCTCAAGTTGATTTGATCAATTGATCAGTCAAGCACTTCATTTTGATTTTAGGGTCTGTTTGGATTGATTTATTTGAGTTTATCAACTGACATTAATACTTGTGAGACTATTTGAGAGAGATTATAGAAACAGTTTACGATACGTCCATGACCTGCTTTCAGCTTATCTCCATAAACCCTCCCAGATAGCTAATGAAAACAACTTGATTTTATTTTATCTTTTATTATAGAAATAGCTTATAGATAAGCACTTATATGATAAGCGCTTATGTTATAAGTGTTTAATTTAGTTGTTTATCCAAACAGAGCCTCAGTGTGTGATTAAAGTTTAACTAATAACACAAGCTCATAACAACACAGTACATAATGTATCCTTCAGTATCCAAATTCACTTCACTATTGCTTCACATGTAGCAAAGTTTATGACTTTTGAAAAATTACAAACACCAAGTTTTGAACTTTACTACAATTTACGAGACCCTTTGGTCCAATTCAGCTATATATTCATCATAACCATGTTGAGTTGAATAAATACACTAATTCATGTAACTGAAAATAAATTAAATAATGGACAAAATAAACAATTTCATTCAAAACCCACAATTTATTTAATAAAAAAGACTATGATTTTGAACAATTGAACATAATGGTATGCCAAATAGAATCAACTTACAAAAAAAAAATTGAAATGGATGAAGAAAGTAGAGAGTAACCTGAAGAAGTGGAAACGGAGAGAAGATGAGAGTTAAGGGACCTTTGAAAAGAGATGTTGTTGGCATTGTTGCGGAGATTATGAGAATGAGAAAGTGAAAAAGCTTGAGTTACTACTCTTCTAAGACACCAAGCAGTTCCAAAGCTAGTGGTAGTTGCAACCATGGCGAATATGAGTTAGGTTCCATATGATAGGGTGTACGTGTAATATGAGTTTAATTAAGGCGTAAAAACTCTCAACACATCTAGTGAAAGTTTGAGTATGGATCGACCGTCCAAAACTGTTTTGCACAAACAACTCATTAAAATATGTTAAACTGTTATGTTTACCCATGTTAATTAAAAACATTAATTGATGTGACGATTTATGATGTTTTGATTAGTTGTGTATGTAAAACAATGTTGAACTGTCGACCCACCACAATTAAACTCTTAACTTTGTTTACGTATAAGCTATGATAGTCGTGTGTGTAAAATTATTTTAAACGGTTAACGCGTCACTATTAAACTCTTTTACATATATTCTCCGATAGTCAATTAACTAATGATTATAAAAATAGATAAGTTGTTTTTCTTTTACATATATTTTTCCTTGAATTAGATGTGATGGATATTTGCAGAGCCGGGCCATAGCCTGTCGAGGCCGGGCTATGTCACCGGGCCTCAAATTTTTGGAGGCCTTTTTTTTTTTATGTAAGGTCCTATATTAAGTATTATATAGAAGTAAAGGCGAGTATATGAAAAATGTTTGAGAATGGCTCAGTGGTAATGATTTTCTTACTTGTCCGTGCAGACAGTGGTTCAAGTTCCTTTTTTTTTATATTTATTTTCCTTTACAGCCTCTTTTTTCGTGGGGCCCAAAATGTTTAATTTTAATCACTTTTTTTTGCCCAAATAATCCCTTTTGCTTAATTAAAAATTAAAAAAGAAAACTCTTTATTATTCTTACTCATTTACTACAAACTATTAAAAATTAGAAACTCAGAAGTCCACACCCAATCGCAGACCTACCGGCTGCCTCCCTGGCTCCCTCCGCCACCCTATCGCAGCCACTGTCGCTTCTCTCCTTCCTTCCACTGCCATCAGAAAGGTGAACACTAAAACCCTTTTTATTTTTTATTGAATTTTCTCTGTTAAACTCATGGAAATTGAATGTTATTACTTAGTATGTTTAAGTTTAATTTGATTGTTTAATGTTGAAATTCCAGGTTTTTTTGGAGAACAAAAAGCTATTGAACTTGGACGGAAGCATTGCTGGCTAATCATAAGCTAACAAAACAGTGAGAAATTCCAGGTTTTTACTATGCCTCTTAAAAAGTATGAATCTGGATGTGAAAAGCGTAAGAGAAAGAAAAGAATTGAAAAGTTAATTCAATCTCAAAAAGGAGCTCTTAATAAGTTTTTGATAAAAGAACCACAACAAATTCCTATTGAAAATGAAAATGCTCATAATGTTGATGTTGGAGCTCTTAATAAGTTTTTTTTTTTATTTTATTAGGGGCCAATTTATAATATTAAAACTGGGCCAACGAATTGTTTAAGACGGCCCTGGATATTTGGAATGCCTTTCAACACATTTTTAATATCGGTGTTGAAAATTTTTACACATACATCCAATAACGTGTTATCACATTATTTAATAAGTTAAAAACACGTAATTTATCATACTTTATTAATCAATATGGTAACTCGTCCTTGAATATTGAATGCATGTCTAAACTTCTTTTTTTGTGGTAAATGCATGTGTAAACTTTCTTTCATTGGCAATGTATATAAATTAAGCTCATACTTTGCTTTTTTAAATGTTTGCTTGACTTAGGTTTAATAAATACTAGTTTTTAAAATATTTTGTTATATTTGAGTCTTATTTGGACAAGTGAAAACCTAATTTGGTCCTGTTTAGTTTAGTCTATGGTAAAAAATAATAATTTAGTCTTTAACATTTGATTTAAATAGGCCTTTCGTCCTGTAAATATAGGTCATTTGAATTTTCGTCGCTGAAGTTACTAATTCTTCCATTTTGCCATTGCAAATATTTAATCATTTGAAAAATGGTCCTAATTACATCTGGTTAGTAACTTCAGGGACGAAAATTCAAATGGCTTATATTTGCAGGGACGAAAGACCTATTTAAGCCAACCACCTCGCTCAATCATCACTTGCCACATGGACACCACGTCGCTAATGACAACTTACCTCAACAAAAAAACCTAATTAGGACCAAAAGTCAAATTATTAAATTTTGCAGTGGCAGATTGTAAAGATTAGTAATTTTAGGGACGAAAATTCAAATAGTCTATATTTGCAGGGACGAAAGACCTATTTAAGCCTTAACATTTTTATACGTAAGATAAATTAGTTCCCAACTCATTATAATAAAGAGACTGATTTTTGAAGACATAGTTTGTGAGATCGACTTATACCAAACATTTTAGTTGAAATTTGAGTTCATGTTTCATTCTTAGTTTTATGATGTCCTATCTAACGGTCGGATTAATTTTATTTGGTATTATTAGTTGTTTGGGTGTGTTTCAGTCGACAAGAGAGAAGTTTCTTTTCTTGTTAACTAGGTTTTTGAAGGGATACTATATTGGATTGACTTCTACAAAAGATTCTAATCATAGAAATTATAGTTTATGTTTCATTTTTTGTCCAATTAGATCTTATCTAACGGATTCGATTTGTCGAAATTCAAGTTCAATGTTCATTCTTAGTTGAAGCCATATCTAACAGTCGAGTTCATTTTGTTTGATATTGTTATTATATTAGGTTTGTTTTAGTCCACAAAAAAGTATCCTTTCAAATTTCTACAATCAAGCAGTTGATCTCAACAAATTAGTTTAAGTTTATTTGTTTATATTTTAAAGATGTTATAACAAAAAAATTATAACAAATATAAACTTAATATGGTCCCTCGGAATTTTTTACTATAATTTTGATGATGTGCCATACATGGCTAACCTACTTTTTTTTTTTAAGGACATGGCTAGCCTAATTTTATTCTTATGCACCATTTCTCAATATTAAGAATTTCTCAATTTTTATCAACTTTTTTTATTATTTGTTTTTGTGTGAGAGAATAGAAATATTAAGAATTTCTTAATTTTTATTAACTTTTTTTATTATTTGTTTTTGTGTGAGAGAATGGAAATGTTATAAATTTGAAGAAGAAAAGATTGAGAAAAAAGTGATGAAACAAATCAAACAATTGAAATGGCAACCAAAACATCTTATTTAATTATTTGATCGATAACAGGACACCGAATTTCCCGACATTATTTATTCAAGCAATACAGTTACGTCAATGATACTCTTAACATCATTTAATTTTGTCTCACAATAACCGATGTCAACGGTAACTCCCTCTATTTGAAACAGTTTTCAGCTCTCAATTTGAACTTTAACATGAAAAGGGACCGCTACAACTAAGATTCAGTTGATATGCTTCGTCGTCAGATATTGACTTCTTTTATAACGCCATTCAAGGTGTGGATTGGTTCCATTTTGCTATGGAAGGAATGTGTATGATATAAAGCATATGATCACACAATCCAACCAACCAACACAATATATACATTTTTCGAACAAAAACCATAACTCTGATCTTTAACGAAATCCTCACCACCGTATTACCTTATTAATCATTCAAAAAGAATCAAAATCCTCAAAGATAGATCATTCATCTAAGCAACAATGTTTTAAATAAAGTTTGTTACATCTATACTATATATAAAGGGAATACATAGTTTTGGACTTCCAATTATACCCTTTAACAAATTTGTCAAGAATGTTATTTTGTTGGTGTTATTTAAAAAGATAAGAATTTATATTATATTTGTTAAATTGTTGGTATCCTTGAAAAATATAACTATAGTTTGTTACAATATGAAAGCACAAAATATCTATTATCTATACCAATAATTTTAACAAAATCAAAATAGTTTTAAATCAAAATTTCATAATGATTATTGTTCATAATTTATACACAGTAGCACAATAAAAAAAAAAAATGACAGACAGCACGGAGTGCCCATCTAAATGACAATACATCTATACTATATATAAAGAGAATATAGAGATTTTAAAAAGATTTTTGGTTGGCTTTTTTGTTATTCAGATTATACCCTTAGACAAAAGATTTATATAATAATAATGTTATATTTTTAAAGGATATAATAATTTATACTATATATAAAGAGAATAGAGGGATTTTGAAAAGATTTTGGGTTGGATTTTTTGTTATTTCAATTATACCCTTAAACAAAAAGAAAATAATCTATAATAATGTTATGTTTTTTTTAAGGATATAATAATGTTATATCGTTGGTATTATTAAAAAGATAAAAATATTTGTTATATTGTTGTTGTCATTGAAAAAATAATTATGGTTTATTGAGTTTTTTACATTTGAGAGTCACAAACATTTATACTTATAATTATTATCTATATCAAATTATTATCTACATCAAAAATTCTATATAAAATATCGTTTGTAATTTACACACAAAATTTCTATAAAATATCGTTGATAATATACACACGTTAATGCAATAAAAAGAGCAGAGTGCTCGTATTTCCGCTAGTATAGTATAAATATTTAGATATGCATTAATTGTTGTTAATATTATATGTCAAATAATTAGAGGGTAACGATATTTTATACTCGTGTGTTCGCAAAAGTGTCTTTTATTTTACACATTTGTGTAAAAAGAAGAAAAACATAAACATAAAATTATATATATATATATATATATATATATATATATATATATATATATATATATATATTAGGAAAGGTTTCTTATAGCATTTCTTTAAAAATAACACTAGTAATACAACGAGGGGGTATTAAAATAAATAGCGGGACTAGCTGATAAAAGGGCTTCTCCTGCAAGCGCATGAGCAACCGCATTTGCTTGTCGTCTAGTGAACTCAACCCGAGAGTTTGTGAATTGATTGGTGAAGAGAGATTGACAAGCCGCAATGATATGGCCAAATTCAGAAACGTCGTCTTTATGAGCACGGAAAGCATCGTGAGTGGTCTTAGAATCTGTTTTGAAGTCAACATTATCGAATAGCATATCACTTAACCATTCCATAGCATGGTATTGACCCAAAGCTTCGCCAACATGAACCTAATGCACTACATGAAAGTTGATGGTTTTGGCGAGCACAAAAGCACCTTCGTCATCTCTCACACAAATGCATATGCCTGTTCTATTTGCGGCAACCGAAAAGCCTGCATCCACGTTACACTTGAAACAACCTTGAGACGAACGCTACCAATGTAAATTATGCACATAAGTCGCAGAAGTTGTCGACATCTGCACACCCTCACGCTGCAAAGAACTGTCTGGCAGCTGCTGATGTGCTCCCTGATGTGTAGCAGCAAGTCTGTTCGTGTTTGCGTGCTGCCATTCTTCGATCAAAACACGCGCTCTGTCAACTGTCATGGCACACAACTCATTCTTGTTCTCGCAAACCTTCAGATTCCTGTGTTTCCATAAGCTCCAAATGGTGGCAACAAGAACTTGGCTTTGTTCCATAGTGAAATGCTGCAGCAAATAAAAAGAATGTTAGCAACTAAGTTGCCATAAGTGATTGCTTACTGAATTTCATGCCACAACCCCGATATATGCCACACTTGAACTGCAAAGGGGCATTCAAATAGTAGGTGCGGCCCATCCTCATTGTCTGCATCATATCTCACGCAAGAAAGGGGGCACTGCACAACTTTATCACGCAGCCGAACTCTAGTTGGCAGCACACCTCTGCAAACACGCCAAAAGAGATTTCTAACCTTCGGAGGGACTTTCAAACGCCAAATTCCTGACCAATATCCTGGACGCTGAGGTAGGAAGTGTCAATTAACTCATCAGTACGAAGACGGTATGCACTCTGAACCGAGTACTTCCCATTCTTTTCTGTTTTCCATATAAGTTGGTCATGCTGGACTTAAGTGACAAGCGACATGTTTAGGATGGAGGAGGCAATGTCTTGGCTAAACACTTGTCGGATAAGATGTTCATTCCATCTTTTAGAGTTCTCCTCAAGCAAGCTATTAACAGCAAAATCTCGAACAAAATGAGCACCCTCAATATTACTATCAATACGACTACCATTTAATAACCACGATGCATTAAGAATAGGGATACTACTACCTGTCCCAATGCTCCACCGAGAACCCCCATAGACTAGAAATCTAGCGCAAGTAATACCTCTCCAAACATAACTCGGATATGACCAATGTTAGCTATGAGATAAGTCTAGGAGGGAAAGTATCTTGCCTTGAAAATACGGGAAACGAGAGAATTAGGTTCTGTTTGGAATTTTCAGCCTTGTTTTCCTAACATATCCAAGTTGAAAGCAGTGAGGTCTTTAAAGCTCATTCCGCCATGAATTTTATGCATAGACAATTTCTCCAATTCAACCAATTAATGCCACAATGAGAAGTTCGACCATGGCCCCGTCAGAAAGAATTCATCATCTTCTCAATAGTATTAATTAATTTTGTTGGTAACTGGAAAATGCTCATGACATAGGAGGGAAGGGCCTGAAGCACCAATTTGATCATAATCTCACGACCCGCTTTGGATAAACACTTAAACTCCGTGAATTAATATTGTGCCAAACTGTATCCTTAACGTAAGCAAAAGTAGAATTGTGGTCCCTACCAATCATAGATGGGAGCGCTAAATATTTACCAGTCTCGAGAACAGCCCGAACTCCTAAGATTGCCATGTTATTCTGCTTCATAGGGTCCGGAACATTGCGACAACAGTAAATTTCAAATTTTTGCAAGTTGATGGCTTGTCCGGATGCTACCTCGTACACCGTAAGAATAGACTTCATAACCTGGGCCTGACTCTATTCAGCATAACCTGGGCCTGACTCTCTTTAGCTTTAAAGAAGGAATCTAATAGCACAACAACACTAATGACACATTTAAGTAGTTATATATGGGTAAAATGGTAAATTTCATTTGAGGATAAATAAAGATGTACACCCTCCGGTCACTAATATAAGCAAAAATCCATTTTTTAGATACATTCAATTAATGATGTATGTGGTCTTTATTATATGTCACATACATCATTTATTGAATGTATCTACAAAGTGGATTTTTGCTTATATTAGTGACCGGAGGGTGTAATATTTTCCACTATCTCATGTTCGGTTCTCCCTAATGTCAATTTTGATGGACTAGTTTAATTTCTTCAAAAATCTAAAAATATATACATATATTCCTTAGGTACATAAAGCGTGCACCATGCACGCAATAATTTTTTTATTAATATTAATAATTTGTCGTTAATTATACGAATAAAGTTAAAATGATTTGCGTTATCCATGAAGTTATATACAATCGAATATAGTGAATTTTTCATTTCAGAGGTTCCGTTATTTGTGTCGGAGTAATAGAGATAGCACATGGTTATAACAAAGACTGTTGTTGTGGTTTCATTGGGCTTGCTCTTCTTTGCCTCCGGCCTCATCGTTAATCTTTTCAGGCAATATGGCATTTGATAGTAAGACGATGTCAAAGAATTTTTGCAGAAGGATAAACCGGTAGTATAATTGTTGTGGTTGAAACTTGTTTGACTTATTGATCAGTGGGATGGAGTTAAGGTCGAAATATACACGGACCGCAAAAAATTTCGTTAGATGGGTAAATAACATGCACTTGTCATCTCCAATCACACAAGTGATATCGATTATTAGATGGTTTTAGCTCAACGTTCGGGTTGCGTTGGTAGTACTCTAACAATGATGAAGATATCGTCAAAGTTTCTGCGGTAATTGCTTTGAGATCTTTTGGGTCAACTCCAAGGATGAAAACGTATACAGTTGAATGATTCTCTCTTCCATTTTGGTTGGCCTCTCTTTTTCGTAGAACACATTTTACAAACGTAAAATTTTTAATATGTAACATCCACCAGATTGCCTATTCTTATAAACGTTTTGATTCCTATAACTGGTTCCAATCAACCTCCACCAGATTGTATGTTCTTACAAACATTTTGATTCCTATAACTAGTTCCTACCGTTCCAACCGTGTACAACATAATAGTGTTATCCCCAAGAGTTCAAGTGCTCCTATAATGTTAAGGCTCTTACAAGAAACGTTCAATGGTGCAGTTCATATCAAGTGAAATTTGATTAATGGATTGCCATAAACATATGAAGTTGTCGCTCAGTGGTGTAGAGATAGTTTAGTAATCAAGATGCATAATCTCGTCGACCAATAAAGCCCTCTGCGGTAGCTTTATTTTGGGTTCGTGTTGTTGTAGGCAGCGTGAAATTCCTCCAATGGTTGTGTTGCATTTTCAACTTTTGCTTTGGCAGTTCTTATCAAAGTCATGCAGGTCAAGTTCGAACCCGACTAAGGTATCCCTTGCAAGAGCAAGCTATAAATGACAAACAACAGTATATTCATGTGTTTGTTAAACACAAAATCATGCATAGATAGGATTTTGGTGAACTTAGTTGGCATTTATGTATGTTCATGTAACACTAATTATTTTACCTTTAAAAATTTAGCATGGTATGTCTTTTATTCTTATGTGGTATTGTACCTGTGTAGTTTTCAACATAATTAGGATAAAACTTTGTATTGATAATCTTGGATTGACTAAAAAATATTTTATTTCACTTGTTTTTTAAAATGTATATATACTATGTATAAAGAAAATTACCCCTTTCAGCCCTTTTGGGTTGGATTTTTCTTTTCAAAAATACCCTTGATTTTCAATACAAATAACACACGTAACAAATAGATAAGAATAAATTTAAATATTAAAACAAATGTAACAAACATGATATGAATATATGTATTTTTTTTCCTTTATCATTTAAAAAATATAACAAACTAGATGAGTATATTATACTTACTTTTTCATTATCCCAATCATTTACTTAAACAACTTTTTCTATAATAAAGATTGTTGTTCGTGTCATTAAAAAAAGCAACAAACATTTATATTTTAACTTTTGATAAAAACCAAAATTTCATAAAATAAAAAAATACCGTTCATAATTTTCGCTAACATATATATAAAAATATGGTATTTATCCAAAATTATTAATTTTATATATATATATATATATATATATATATATATATATAATTGTAGAAAGAAAATTCTTCAATTATCAACCGTACCACAAAATATTTTAAATAAGTGACTTCAATAATAAATTCAAAATGTTTAGTTTGACAGACAACTATAGGTGTGGTTTTCGCTCCCTATTCCAACCTTTTAAAATATCACTCATCCTTGTTCTCCATCACGATTTTATTTTTTGTTTCCATCCCCGTACATACGAGGAATATTCCAATATAAAAATATATATTCAATATTATCTTTATGATAAATTTCAATTTACTTAGAAATTTCAATATTCCAACACCGTTTTTTTTGTTTATCAATACATTATACATCTATATTATATATTCTTATAAATTTCAATATTCCAACACCTTTTGTTTTGTTTAACAATACATCTATACTATATATATATATATATATATATATATATATATAGGAAATACATGGTTTTGGATTGGTTTTTTTCACTTTTTTTTTTGAATAAAAGACGGATTATTATTTAAATCAAAATTTTATAAAAACAATTGTTTATAATTTATATTGCATTAGCGCAATAAAAAGAGACGACAGACAAATATGAAATGCCCATTTAAATGCTAGTACATATAATATAAATATTTTATGTGCACTAACTATTTTTAATATTATATATCCAATAATTATAGGGAGACAATTTTTTATACTTATGTGTTCACAAAAGTGACTTTTATTTTACGCATTTGTGGAAAAATAATAAAATAAATAAATATAAATTAATATATGAACACAAATTAGATAACAAATAAATAATTAACTTTTCCTTAAAAAATAAATAAATAATTTTGTTGATATTCTCTGTCTAATTTTAAAGTGATAAATGATGTAATTATAATTCTTTCATAAACTAATATAACCTTACTAAGATTATTTACAAAAAAAAAAAAAAATAGTTATTGGAAAGAAAACAGAAACATAATACATAAATGTAATAAAGGTTAAAATTGAGAATGTCTTTATATTTCTAATATATATTGTTTATTTTCACATGACATCCAGGACTGAGACTTATTGAATACATGAAGTATAATAAAAATATGTATTATTTGAAATATATATTGATGATTCGTGCATGTAGTTGTTGTTGCTGTTAGTGATTAAAATAAATGTCTCAAAAAATCATATTTAATACAAAAAATGTGACATGTATGTATTCTTTACTAGATATATTGGTAGTTACATGTAGTTTGTGAATGAAATACATTGTTCCAAAGTCATGGTTATGGCCCATTTGTTATAACCTTTTTTAAAATTATTTTTATAGTGTAACATTTTTTTCTATCATTTTTTAACCTAAACATTTTTAAAGAAAACTTCAAATAAAAAATTCATTTAAATACCTTCTCTTAAAAGGTCATTTTAATATTTCATTAAAAAAATAGGATGGTAAACTTTTAAAAAAAATTGTAAAATAGGGAGTTATTTCAAACAGCTTGTCATAAAAATTATTTTTGAAAGATGTATTTTTTTTTAAAAAAAAAAGATTTTTATCATGTAAAATCATTAACAATGAATACTTAAATTAATGAATGTCAAAACTCTTTCTTATCTTATAACAAATGGGTTTGAAATAATTTCCACTATTTTTTAGTAAATTTCCAAAAAAAAAAAACCTTTGTAAAATTACAAAGGATTTTTTTTTAAAATCAATAACAAACAGACCCTTAATCGAAGATGATGTCATAAGTTTCAAAGAATATTGAGTTAACTAAAGATACTATTGTTGGTTGTTGAGTGTTGCTTGATGAATGAATTAATGAGTTGAAGGAAGAGATGGAAGAGGAGTGATGAAAGATTAATGAAATATAGACAACTTGATGATTATAATACAACGATGATATTGATTTCCGAATTTTTATAGACTAAATACTCATTTATTTGTTTGTGTTTTTATAATAATTTTGTATGTTTGAATATGTTAAAATTATAGTGTCGTGTGTAAGAAAAGTTTATCTAGAAGAACATATACATGCATATTAATATCTGTGTCCTCTACAAGCGTCACATTTTTGTTGCAATAACGGTTCTTAATTTTTTATCTCATTGAAATAAAGTACTCCCCCGTCCCATATTATAAGAAAAAAAAAATCATATTTATTAAGAAAACTAAAACATAGTAGTTTGCAACATAGTTTTTTGTATTATTCTTGAAATAAATTTTATAGGAAGGTGTAAAAACAATTTTCATTGGTTGTTGGTTATTGAGAAAATGAAAGAGAGAACAAATTGAATGCACTTTGCATTTAATTTTCCTTTGGAAAAGATAATTTTTTGAAACAACATAATTAAATATGATAAAAGTTGATCTTTTTTGTTTATAATTTGGGACAAAGAAAATGAATTTTTTTTACTTATAATTTAGGACGGAGGGAGTACATTCTTGCTCTTTGTGGAAAGGTGACTCATCTATTTAGTATTCATAACTTTCTTGTAATGTAGACCCAGGGTCGGCCCATAGCCCGTCGAGGCTGGGCTATGACACCGGGCCTCAATTTTTTTGGGGCCCAAAATATTTTTTTTATATACAAGGCAATAAGAAACGATTTATATATGGAATCCTGCTCTTTACCCAAACAGTTTCGCTCATTTCTAAAGTAAAAGTCAAAAATGCCCTGACGTAAGTTAACTCACGCTGCGTGAGTTAACTCACGCTAAGTACTATTTTCGTTCTAAACCCAACAGGCAACCACAAAGCTCCATTTTTTCTTTCCCTCCACCCCCAAAATCCCAAAAAGTGCGAATTTTTTTGTCAAAATCTTCGTTCCAAATCATTGCAAATCGTCAGGAAACAAGTTTCTACGGTCATCAAGCATCATAGAACAGGTAATGTATCCACAAAACTCATCCCATTTTTACTGGTTTTGTGGCTGTTACGTTTTTTCGTCAGTAGGCATAGGACTCAGTGTGAGTTAACTCACGCTAGGTGTAAGAGCAGCGCAAGTTAACTTGCGTAGAAGGATAACACTAGCGTGGGTTAACTCATGCTACTGTGCGCCCATAATTTGAATTTTTGCGCCACTTTTTTAACTCGCTTTGCTTGCGGCACAAGTTATTTTTTTTTTCTTTGTTATTTTTTATTGAGTAGACATTGAGTGACATGGTTGAAAATGTGGTGGAGGATGTCGTTGAACCTAAATCGGACAAAAACAACGCTTTCGGCGTAGGCGTAGGTTCAGGTGTAGCATCCGGCGATGTCAAACCAACCAAACAAGTGGAGTTGAAAGTGAAAATTCCTTTTCAAGCTCACATAGTTCACAACCAAGCAAGACCGGTACCTACCGGTAACTTTGAAGAGAAGCCTAAACTGGTACCTACCGGTGTTCGTGTTATTCAAGAAAACACCGAGTCATTTTTTACAACAAATGAAAGATGGAAAGATCGAGAAAAATTACTTGGTTGGGTTCATCGACAAGCGGCTAGGGCCGGATTTACTATTTCTATAGATAAATCTAACACAATAACGTCATACATGACTATGCAATGTGAGAGGAGTGGTGAATACAAGCCACCTAAGACAAGAAAGAAACCGAAGCTTGAAGGCACGGGCACAAGGAAATGTAATTGTCCGTTTAGGTTGAAATGCTTCTTTGATAAAAAAAAAAACACAAGATTGGTGGATTGCAATGCTTTGTGGAGTTCACAACCATGAAATGGCGCCAAAGTTATCCAGAGACCTTCTTGCAGGTCGACTAAAAGCGGAGGAGAAACAAAGAGTTATCGACATGACGAAGAGCTTGGCAAAGCCTAGAAATATTCTCACGGATTTGAAGGACAAAAACAAAGAAAGTGTGACACTCATCAAGCAAGTGTATAATGCGCGAACTAGATGGCGCAAGGGGCAAAGAAAGGACAAGACGGAATTGCAATACTCGATTACAAAGTTAGAGAAGAATCAATATGTCTATTTCACAAGAGCAAATAGCGAGAAAACCACACTTGAAGACTTATTCTTTGCGCATCCGGATTCAATTGATATGCTTAAAACTTTTCCCACCATTTTGGATATGGACTCCACCTACAAAACCAATACATATTGAATGCCGTTATTCGAGATTGTGGGTGTCACCTCTACCAAATTGACCTATTCGGTTGCGTTTGCCTTTCTTACCTATGAAAGAGAGAATAACTTCATTTGGACACTTGAGATGTTGCTTGGCCTTTTGACCTCAAAACACAACATGCCTAAGGTGATTGTCACGGATAGGGACCCCGCTTTGATGAAAGCCGTTTTCGAAGTTCTCCCTAAAACGAACCATGTACTTTGCTATTTTCATATTAAGAATAATGTCAAAGCTAGGCGGGTCACGGATTGTAGAGTCAATCCCAAGCCTTCTAAAGCAAAAGGTGTTGGCAAAGATGCGAAGGAAGCGGATGATGACAAGCATTGTGAGCTTGTTAAGAAAATAGTGACGGCTTGGAGATATGTGGTTAACTCTCCTACGGAGGATGAATTTGCAATTGCATGGTTGACATTCAAAGATGAGATATGCGGGCCGTTTCCATTGTTTGTTAAATTTGTTGAGGAAACCGTTTTGCCCCTTAAAAAACATTTTGTGAGGGCATGGACAAATAAATACTTGCATCTAGGGTGTAGAACCACCAACATTGTTGAATCGGCTCATGCACAATTGAAAAGGTACTTGAGAAGTAGTGTGGGAGATTTGGCATCATGTTGGGATGAAGTTGACAAAATGTTGAAAAGCCAATTTGGTGAGATACAAGGGAGTTTTGGAAGGAGCATAACAGTCATGGTGCACAAATACAAAAAAAAACATTCTATTCTCCGAGTTGGAGGGGCATGTCTCTAAGGCTGCTTTGGGTTTCATCGATGAAGAATATGAGCGCTCTATGAGATTCGGCTTTGCTAAAGAAGATTATGGTTGTGTGCAAATGACAACGTTCGGGTTGCCTTGTGCTTGTATTCTTGCCGAGAAGAGAAAGAAAAAATTTCCCATTCTTTTAGATGAAATACACCCTCATTGGCGAAGGTTAGGTGTAATCGGACAAGAGGTTGATGCACATTTTTCCGTTATGGAGGAATGGAACGCCATTCAAGAACGTATCAAGAGGTCCCCTTACAATATGAAACTCTTCATCAAACAAAAGTTACGTGAACTAGGATTTCCGGAGGAAACAATGTTGAAGCCACCTCCGAGAAAAGTGGCCACCAAGGGAGCACCTAAAAGGGTGAAGTCTACACTGAAAACGAGGTCCACGGGTCGAATCCCCTCTAGGTGGGAGACTATTGATGCTCAAAATCCTGATAGTCAATGCTCACATGCCAAGAGTAATGGTCCAAAGAGTAAAGGTTCACGTCTTGGCACTTGCTCCCGCTCACAAGCTTCCACTCCTACTTCAAAACCAAAACCTTATTTGCAAATACCATGCATTTCACAAATTCCACATCTCATGAGACCTTACGTTGAAAACATTGTGAATGTTAAAGGGGATGGTAATTGTGGTTTCCGGGTCGTAGCTAGGCACATGGGATTGAATGAGGAAGATCATGTTTTGGTTCGTCATGCATTTATTAATGAGTTGAAAAATCACAATTGACTACTTGCCGATATATGCTACCGAGAGCCGTTACAAACTCATCTTGGATGGTTTACACCCTCCAACAAGTAAAAGTGGTATTGCGCCTCAAGAGAAGTGGTTGACCACTCCTGATATGGGTCACATTATTGCTAGTTGCTACAATAGAGCGGTTGTTCTATTGACTTTGCCCGAAATGGGTGGTTTATGTGAGACATATTATCCAATCCAGAGTGCTCCACCACCTAAGCCACATTCCAACATAATGTGTCTTTGCTTAATTCCCAACCACTTTCTACATGTGAAGTTGAAAGAAAATTGTCCGATACCACCTCCTTCTGCGGAGTGGATAACTCACACGATTGGTGAGGCGGAGAAATAGCTTTTTGAGTTTTTGGATAGACAAGCCGTATTTGATGAGCTCATGTCTAAGGAGCCGAAGCCGCCAAAGAAACCAACAAATGAACACAATCCTATTACTTTGGACACTCCGGAAAAGCCAAAGCAAGAGTTGGAAGACATGGATGAAGACGAAGTTATTGCACTATCACTACTCTAGTTAGATAGGTTATGACAATTTTGGGTCGGTCGGTGTTCGTCCTATTTTTTTGTGGTATTACACCCCAACATATTTTTTGGTGGCCGATTGTGTAATTTGGATATTTATGGCCGATATGTAACTAATATTATATATTATATAAATATATGAAATGAATTGTTTTTTGGTGGTCGATTATGTCACACCAATTATTGCTCGCATTATGTAATTTAACGATGAATTTCCGTCATTTTGACCGTTTATGTGAGATTATGTAATTTTATAAATTTATGGACAAATTTGTGTAATTTGGATCGTTTACGTGTCATTAAGTGTGTTTAAGTGATTACTGGTCATTACCGGTAAATTTGTGAAATTTGGACCGTTTTGATCGCTATGTGTGATTACGTGATTGTGCGAAAAACGATGTTTTTGTGTAATTTTGATCGATTATGTCGTATTATCCGATAATCTTGTTAAAATGACGTAATTCGGTTAAGTTATGAATGTGGCGTGATTACGGGTCATTTTTCACTTTCAGAAAACCTGTTCAGTAACTGAACAACATTTAATGTTGTTACAGGTTCTGCTATGAACGTGAGTTAACTCACGCTAGTACAAAAGGCAGCGTGAGTTAACTCACGCTTATTTTTTAAAAAAAATTAACACTAGCATGACTTAACTCAATTTAAGTTTACACTAACGTGCTTAAGTCACGTAAGGGCATTTTGATCTTTTCACTTAGGAATGAGCAAATCCGTTTAGGTAAAGAGCACGATTCTTATATATGTTCAGTGTTGCTGTAATGACAAAGGCTCCTTTTTTATAATTTTTTTTTTCCCATATAGGCTTGTCGGTTGGGGAATTTTTATTATTTATTTTCAACATTTAATTAACCGAATCCAAACCCTTTGTTTTTTGTACCCCAATTTTTTTTAAACCATCAATTTTTTGTGTTTTTTTTTTGGGGGTCAATATCTTAAATTATAACAAGGTCTCTAAATTGTTTAAAACGGCCATGTGTAGACCGTCTTGTACTAACTTGTAAGCAACTAAATTTATTGTACTTAAATATTGATGAAGTCACTGCAGTTAGTAAATTAGAAACCGTTAAATTAGCTTACTTGCATTCTGAGTTCATCATATAAATAGCCTTAACACAAGACCTCAAACTCAACCTCACTTTAGCAAAAAAGACAAGATATAGTACAAGTTGAAGTTTTATGAATAATTTAAAGTCAAAGACGTTGCCGGTGATAAGGATATTGATACCCCGTACTGTCCTAATATTGACAATGCTTATGGCATGGTATGGTATGGTACATTAAATACCAATAACTAACTTCATCCACATTTGTCAAAGTTTTCAACCGAAGTACCAAACTTATGGATTTTTTTGCTGTACTCCAAACTTGTGGATCTACTTGCATTGGGAGTTGTAGATGATTTTTCTTCTATTCAAAATGATTTTCTTAGTCTTTTATTTATGCTTTTTTAACCTCCGGTTATAATAATTCTAAATTAGGCTTCAAACTTCAAAGTAAATAAAGTTTAGTAAAATTTTATTCATCTAAAAATCGAATTTACGTACTTCAAAATCATATGTTCTTTAGTAAAAAAAAAAATTAGTTACAAGTTCTTTAGTAAATTTATTAACCATTTAAATTTAATTATTTAATTTATTTCTCGCATCTATTGGAAATGATATTCTTTTTTATGACAGATAAGTGGTTTTTTTTTCTGTGCAAAACTAATAGAAATAGTAACTAAAATATTAAAAATGATTTTTTTTAATAATCTTAAACAGAGGCTCTTAAATTAATTTTTTGTAAAAGTGAATAACATGATCATTTATATTTAAACTCATTTGCATAAAAGTGAATTGAATAAGAAATTTGAATGTAAAAATCATATTTGAAATAAAAAGATTACAAATATTATCTTCAAGTTAGAATCAATTATAAAGACAATGTCAATTCTAATAAATAGTCGGGAGTAAGAGTTGTCTATTGCTCAGTTCAGTCCAAAGGATGTATATGAGAGGATGTATATGATTGAGGTTGGAAAATGCTAGTCGGGTGTCATAGAGTTGTCTATTGCTCAGCTCAGTTCAGACTGTGCATAAGTTTTTTTTTTTTTGTCAGGTAGCCTAGTGGTTAGAATTCACTTTATAAGGGGAATAAGTGGGGTGTTCGGGGTTCGAACTCCGGCCCCTACATATAATAATGCATTGTCCTACCAATTGAGCTATGCTCACGGGACAGACAACTATAGTGTCCTTGAAACGTTAGTCAAGGAAACAAATATAGTAGTATTTACATTGAAAGTTGTGCAATTTGACCTTTTTTTGTTAAATATGTTTTTGGTCCCTATAAAATAGAGAACTTATAAGTTTAATCCTTACTTAATTTTAATAGTTTTTTAGTCCCTAAAAAAAAAATTACTTCTAATTTTAGTCTTTGTTGCAACAATGTTTATTTAATTATCCTTAAACTCTTCAATTTTTGAACGATTTTTTTTAGACAAGTTTAAAACACTATGAAATGTTCATTTACTAAAATTTAGAATTTTTTAACATGAAACAAATTAAATATGAATTCTTAAAACGTCAAAAATTAAAGATAAAATTAACAAAATTCGAACGTATAAATCAAATTTTACAACAATTTTTTACATAGAGACTTTTAGTAATTCTTAACACGTCTGTAAAAATTGTTGAAAAACTCAAGAGTTTAAAGATAAATTAAACAAATTTGAATTGAGCAGAGACTAATACTGAGCCCATAAAAAAAATTAGGGACTAAAAGAACTATTAAAATTAAATAAGGACTAAAGTTAAAAGATCCCAATTTTATAGGGACCAAAAACATATTTAACCCTTTTTTATTAAAATTGATGTTACCTTATTGTTGGGACTTGGGAGAGTGGGATAAAGGAGTTGTGAGAAAAACACTTCAAAAACACTTTTGAATCTTTCAAAAGTGAATCTAGTCTAGATATAAACCAAGACAAACTAATGAATTCTTCAAAATCTTCAAGAGAAAGCTCTATTTTAGCCATGATGAACAGTTTATGCCTCATTCTTATGTCTCTGGCTAAAATCACATTATTACATGATTAAAGGAACAACTTTGCTGCCAACAAATTCAAAAAGAGTATGATCCCATTTACAAAAATTATTGTCCATTCAATGTAAAATTCACTATATAATAAAAGGCATATCCTAAATTGAGGTACATCCTCCAATTTACAATTTTCATTCAAAATGTGTTTTTAACATGCAAAAGGGACATTTATTTTTAAAAATCCTCCAAAAAAATTGTTTCAAACAACTTGATGCATAAATTATAGTTTCAAACAACTTGATGCATAAATTATAGGGTAGAAACTTTACCTGCCCACAAAGTCACCCCAGAAGTACACATCCGACGAAAAAAATTGTGTTGTCTGTATGTGTACTTCCGATAAAAACACAATATTTCTCCGTCCGGACACTTCTGCAATCAAATTATAGTGCTGTCTATGTGTACTTGATAAAAACACACAAAATTTCCGTCCGGACACTTCTGCAATCAAATTACGGTGCTATACTGCTATTGGTAGGTTAAAATTTTGCACCAATTATTAATGCAAAACTGAACCAACCCGAAATACAGACAGGCTTCAAATATATCATCAAACCTACCACAAGATTTAATTTCCAAGCCATGTGATTCAACTTCTCACAGATTTTATTGTCTACCATCAAAACTAACCAACAATTGAATTCTGTAAAGTATATCATGGCTACTATTCCCTCCGCCGAAAATTTAACTATATCACAACAACACCAAACCTTCCAGTAACATGAAATCTGAACAAAATTTGAAAATTAAGTATCCAAACTAGTGTATATAGCTTTTTTCCAAAGACAGGAGCAAAAGCACAACAGGAGTATATGTGTTTCTCAACTCAATTCCCCTAAAAGGATGTATAAGAACAGAAATAACTTAAGCTACCTCATAAACCTAGCCATCCATTAGGAAGATTGGTTTCACAGTCTCCTTCTAGGACTAAACTTCTTTTTTAGACAAAATAGATGTATGCAAGCCCCAACAGCATCAAGATTAGCAAAACAGCAATACCAGTCCAAAGCAAGTCATTGTTGGACTTCTTCCGCTTCAGGATAGCTTTTGGAATTGCCTCTGGTCCTTTTGCTCGGCTTCTGGACCTGACACTGCTCTCCTTTGTGACCTTTTCCTTCACTAGGGCAGGGGCCTCAACAACATCATCCACCTTTTCTTGTTCAGTTGCCTCGACTTCTGCAGCTTCCTGTTCCTCCTGGGGAGTGGCAGCAGCTCCAGATTTCTTCTTTGCTTTCTTTTCGAGGACCTACAAAACAATTCCATATTTTGGAAATTACATCTCAATGGAATAGGAAAAAGGATTTAGATCCCCCAACACTAGTAAGGCCTTATTTGGATAAACAATTTATTTAAGGCTTTGTTACAAATTACACCAATTCAGAGATCCAATTACAAACATTTTTAGTTTAGGGACCTACTTAAAAATCTTCAAATAGTTGAAGAACCTACAGAGTAATTAAACCTAATTTTTTTTACCTTTTTTCTCTATGGCATGACAAAACTAGCACGAATAATGATGATTCGAATGATAGTTTTTTTAAAAAAAGAAAATCTCTATAGCATGATATAAACTAGCACGAGAGAATCTAAATAAAAAAAGAATCACATCAAGAATTAAATCACCTTAAGTTTCTTCTCAGCTTCCTTTTGAGCTTTGAGAGCTGCTTTTGCTGCAGCTTTCTCTGCCATCTTCTTCTTCCTTTCAGCAGCAAGCTTTGCTTTTGCAATTTCCTCTTCTCTTTTCATCTCTTTCAACTTTGCTGGATCAATTTCAGGCTCTTTTGCAGCAGGGGCCTCCTTGTGAGGATTTTCAAATTCATAATCATCATCAATTGCTGCCAAATCCCTCCCTTTGGATTTGGTTTCTTTTTGAGCTGGCAAAGTTTCAACTGGAGAAGGCTTAGGCGCTTCCTTTGGCTGTTTTGCGACAGGTTTTGGTAATGCCTCAGGTTCAGCAGCAGGTTTCGGTTCTTCCAGCAGTGGCTTTTCATCCCAGTTCCTCATGCGCCCATCCCTACTCAGCTGCCGCATATCCAACGATGACAAAATTCTTTTCTCATAATCAGCCCTAAAAGCTTTGCCGCCGTTCCAAAGTGACATGAATTTCTCACCCTACAATCAGAGGGGAAAGTTAGAAAAAAGCAATATTCAACCACAACCATTATCACGGTCAGAGAAATCAGGAAAAAGGGATGGTTGCTGTGTAATCCCATCGTTGACGATTTAATGGTCCGAAGAATTGATATTTATGTGGGCTAACTAACCTCGGTCTGTGAAAGTTCATCAATAGCAGCAACATCTTTCTTAGCAGCCAGCTCACGTGCCTTGGTCAGAAGTGTACGACTTTGAAAGAAATAGGAGTTCTGAACAAGAAAATTCAAAGTCATATTCAGAAATTAATTTGGAGAGTTAGGTCATGACACTAGGAAAGAAAGAAAAAAAACAAGCTATGAAATAACAACAAAAATTACTAGATAGTTACATTAGCAACAGCATCAAGAATGTTTAGATGAAATCTACATCAAGGACAAAATTACACATTGACGGGTTCATGACAATAGATATGCTAAACAATCATCAGATTCTTATTGCAATTTCAACTAAAACTAAACATAAAATTTTAGATGCAAACTTCACTGTTAGTCAGATTAAATGTGGTATGATACTGGATGAAAATCGGAAGATTTAAAAACAGACTGGGAGTCATTGAATGCCACATTCTCAGATGAATAGAAGTGACATCTACATTTTGTATTCCATCTTTCAAAAGTTTATTCATGTAAACTGAGATGAAAATGTAAAAATAAGGGTTTCACTATATCCTATACATATATTTGAAAACAAGAAGACATTTTTGTAGTTAATACTGAATATAGAAAACGTTACCAGAAAAAATTCACAATCAAATGCACCCTTGGGTTCAAACAAAACCGTTTTAAATAGAGTAGACAATAGAGACTAGACAATAGAGTAGATAATGCTCATAATTATAGCAAAACATACCCCCTCATCACGCTGTTTCCTCAGCTTCTGAATGCTCTCAAAAGCTTGTTCCCTCTTCTGAGTAACAGCTACCAGTTCTGCCTGCAGAGACTGGATATCGATGTCAATGGTGTTCAGCACATCATCAATTTGCTTGATTTTGGACCGAATCACCTGTCTCTCTTTCTTCACTCCATCCAAATCCCCGCCTATAAGCTGCAAGAAAATTGAACATGTAAAGGATTATTTAACTAATAATAATACAGAATGAAAAAAATTCAAAACTCTTGAAAAAAAACCTAATAGCAAAACTTACAAAAAAGTATATCTTACCTTAACCTGGTCTTGGATAGTATCTTTCGGCCCAATAGTTTCATGCAACTTGGTCCTCATTGCAGAATTGGCAATGACTTTCTCCCTTGTCCCCTCAAGCTGTTTGATTTCACGGAGGATTTGCTTTTCTTCAGTCAATGGAATGCTCTCGTGCTGAATGCGGTACTGTAAGCCATGTATCTGTATCCATAAAAGCATATCAGTGGTGAGTGAATGAAGAATACATGTTCGAATTAACTAAAACACAAGTGAAGTGAGGGCTTTGGATTAAAAAGCAAATAAGAGATTCATAACATACGAAATTGTTAAGTTCCTCCTCAGATGAGCAGATACCGCCCCGACCAGCATTATTTGAATTGCGCAGCTTTCCCAGTGCCTGCTGCAGAGGCTCAATCTCTTTCATTTTCTCATCAAAAAGACTCTGTATTTGCCTGTTGTCCTCTCTTAGAATCTTAATCTGAGAAATCAACTCAGATTTTTCCGACTGCAGGGAAAAGTAAAGACCAAACATGCAATTATAATATGTATATTGAGATTATGAAACTTTCATAGAAAAAAGTTCTTTTTTTTTTAAGGGAGAAAAAACTTCCTGTTGTCATGTCATGTGCAACACACATTAATTTTTTATTTCATATCAAATGATTTTGAGAGATAACTTCGCCAGTAGACAAAAACGTGCCATTAAGGGTTTTATTGTTCAATGCCGAGGCACCAAAACACGGATGCCTTGACATCAGAAAATAAATGATTTGATTCCTTTGAACTAATTTTACAGGTTACATCTCAAGGTAATACGACAAAATGTGCCTTTTACAGTTTGTGGTTCAACGCCTTGAGTCAAGAGACACCAAAACACGAATCCCTTCAAGACCGGAAAATAAAGTATTTGACCCTTCGCATTAATTCTCAATATTAATTGACAACTCAAGCATAGCATTAATAGCTCAAATAAAATATTAAATCGCTACGGTTTTAAAACATTCTGATTATCTTATATCTACATTAACTCGATGGCACCACAGTAATAACAAGTAAAATAGTTTGACATTTAGGGTTTTGTACAGTAACAAACACGACAAGCAACAATAGTGAATTATCACCAACTCACCCTCTTTGCCTTCAGCGCTTCAGTGATCTGAAACCGAGCTTGATTTTTCTTGCTGATCTCCTTATCAAGCAGATCAATCTTAGCTTTGATGGATGGATCATCATAAGGCCTGCATCGGACAAAGTAAAAAGAATGAATCTGCTTAGGTGCAGGCCATTCTTCAGCAGCATCTTTCGGGGCATTGGAATCAGCAACATCGTTGACTTCCGCTTTCGCAGATTCATCTCCATGTGAGCCAAACTTGATGGTCTCACCAGCTCCCAGATCTTTCTCCAGCTTTCCATTCTCCTTTTCAAGAGCAACAGGTTTGTCTCCTTCAACACCGTTATCCATTGGTCCTTGAACCATCTCGAATCCCACAATCTCAGCCGCCATAGCTCCAACTACAAAATCCAAGATACCTGAATGCAAATAAAAAATGAATAAAAAATTTATATCATATCAAAGTATGAAAAATTCAGCAGTATGTATAATTCAATATTTGATCCACATGCTCAATAAACAGATACTCAAATACTAAATCATGAATCACAGATTAAATTTTCAGTAACATTAATAGTGTATTATCATTGTCAAACAAACAAATACACATGCAGAAAATTCAAAAAGTAAAAAAAAAAAAACACACACACACACACACACAACAATTCAACATGAACAATGAACACTTCAATCAATAAAACAATTGCATCAAATTGATCACAAAAAACCAATCCAGCCATATCACATACATCAAAAAAAGAGATCTAAACTTTACCATCTTAATCTCAAACATGCAAACCAAAAAAATCGCAATCCGAATAAACAATTTATTAACAAATAAATAAAAATCAAATTTTTAGGGTAAAAAACATAAAACCAAACCTTATTCAATTATGATCAAACTCAACATGAAATACCAAATCTCAGAAAAAAATAAGCAAGGACAACAAAATAAAAAACTTCATAAGGGCATGATCTGAATAATCAATCACTACATCATTGATACACAAAAACAAAAGATAAGTACTATAAGTAAATAAAACACACACACACCTTATTCAATTGTGATCAAACCCAACATGCAAAATCCAAATCTCAGAAAAAATAACCAAACAAAGCAAAATAAAAAACTTTATTAAGGGTATGATCTGAATATTGAAAAATGAATCAAACCCATCAATGATTAACAAAAACAAAAAACAAGTAAGTAGTTTGAATTCAAAAAAAAAAAAAAACTTCTGAGAAATGAAAAACAGAGAGAAATGAACAATACCAGTGTATAGAGCTAAGAAGATTTGTAAAGAAGAAGACCCCTTTTGAAAAAGGGTCTCCAAATCAAATAAAGAGTTTATGTAAAAACCCAAAATTGAAAAATGGGTCAGATCTCGCTCTGTTTTCTTCTTCTTCCTCCACGTGCAGGTTTACTCAAGAACCCGTTTTGTAGAGAGAGAGAGAGATAGATATAGAGAGAGAATGAGAAAGAGACATCATTTTACAGTGTCTCTATATTTATATATGAACAAAAAAAGGATAATGATTTTTTCAGGTTCGACAGTGGATTTCGCTACCTCGATTACTTCGAAACAGTAAAAACGTAAGGCTAAGGTTGTTTTTCTTGTTTTTGTGGATTTTCTTCATTTTGGGTAAAAAGGTAAAATGAAATGAATAAATGAGGTTTTGGGTTTTGCACTTTTGGTGGTTCTATCTATGATATGATGATATTCCTTACTTTTGTGTTTTCTTCATTTTTAGGTTGAATGGAAGGTTTGTTTCTTTTAGTAGAAATTTGTTGTTAATGGAATTTTAGGTATTGTATTGACTTTTGGCAGATGGAAGAATATTCACTACTAATATGTACAAGATTGTGTTTGAATATGAGAATGATTTTGTTGTTGCTTTTGGAAACATTTTTAGGTGAATTTTTAGATAGGTAGTTATAGGGTTGAAGATGATCGGTTCGATTAGATAATTGTAGGGCTTGACAGATTCGATTATCTGATATGATACAGAGAAAGGTCGGAGATGATGAGTTCAGCGAGTCTATACAAGGTTTGTTTAAAAATAGGAACGAGTTTTTGTTGCTTTTGGAAATATTTGGTGGATTTTTAGGTAGCTAGTTATTTGGTTGCAAAGATTCGATTATCCGATTTGATATTCAGAAAGGTTGAAGACGATGAGTTCGATTAGGTAATAATAGGGTTTGACAGATATGATTATCAGATATGATCTTGAGAAAGGTCATAGACGGAGTTCAGTTAGGTAATCATAGGGATTTGACATATACGATTATCTGGTATGATATTGAGAAAGATCGAAGACGATGACTTTGTTGAGTCAATGCAACTTGCTATGTGTTGGCGTCGTTATCGTTGCTCATTTTATGTGAGTTACCGGTGGTTTGATTCGTTGACTTTGTTGCCCATTTGAACACCCTTGGTTGTAAGGTTTATGTGGATAAGATGAAGTCAAATGTGTGTTAAATTGTACATAGACTCGTAGTTCATCATTTGACCAACATATTAAATGTAACAAAAAAGAAAGGAATTTAATGGAAACAAGTTGGTCATTATAGTATAAATCGCCCAATATTTTGTCCAACTCGATTACTCGATAAATCATAGTGCTCCTACAAAAGGGGTTAGAAGACATATACATGTTTTTGGTTGGTTATTATAAGGTTGTAGAGATCTGATTATCACGTCTGTTGTTTATGAAAGTTGGAGATGATGAGCTCAATTAGGTAATCATAGGTTTAACAGATACGATTATTTGATCTGATATTGATAGAGGTTGGACACGAGAAATTTAGTGAATCTATGCAAGTTGTTATGTGTTGGTGTCGTTGTCATTGTTCCTTTTATGTTGGTTATCAGTGGTTTGATTTATTGGCCATTTAAAAACCCTTGGGTGTAGGGTTTATTTGCATAAGACAGCGTATGTCATGTGTTAAACTGTACTTAGATTTGCACTTCATCATTTGGCCGACATA
Organism: Medicago lupulina; assembly: GCA_958299785.1. NCBI lineage: Eukaryota > Viridiplantae > Streptophyta > Magnoliopsida > Fabales > Fabaceae > Medicago > Medicago lupulina. Next base: position 78,813,245 of record OY283139.1, read on the forward strand.
ATAAATGCAACAAAAAAAGAAATAAATTTAATGAAAACAAGTTGGTCATTATAGTTTAAACTACCCGATATTATATCCAACTCGATTACTCGCTATATCATAGTGTTGTTGCAAAAAAGATTATAGGACATATACATGTTTATAGATTGTTCATATAAGGTTATAAACATTTCATTCTCGAATCTGATATTTATAAAAGTGGAGACGATGATATCAATTAGGTAATCATAGGGTTTGCCATATACGATTATCTGATCTGATTGATTAAGGCCAGAGAATACAAGTTTAGGGATCAATGAAAGTTGCTATGAATTAGTATCATTATCGTTGCTCTTTTTATGTTGGTTATCAATGGTTCGATTAGTTGGCCTTATTGACCATCTAAAACCCCTTGGGTGTGGGTTTATTTGCAAAAGATGACGTATGACACGTGGTAAATAGTACTCAGACTTGTAGTTTGTCGTTTGGCCAACATGATAAATGCAACAAAAAAATAAATTAATTTAATGAAAATAAGTTGGTCATTACAGTCTAAACTGCCCGATATTATGTACAACTCGATTACTCGTTATATCATATAGTGTTGTAAAAAAAAGGTTATATGACATATACATGTTTATGGTTGTTTTGTCATAAGGTTATGAAGATTTCATTCTCGGATATGATATTTATAAAGTTTGGACACAATGAGCTCAATTAGGTAATCATATGGTTTGGCAAATTAGATTATCTCATATTGATTATGGTCAGAGAAGACGAGTTTAGTGATATATGCAAGTTGTTATGAATTGGTCTTTTTATGTTAGTTATCACTAGTTCGATTTGTTGGACTTGTTGCCCATCTAAACACCCTTGGTCGTAGAATTAATATGGATAAGATGAAGTTAAACACACATTGAACTATACAGAGACTCGTAGTTTATCAGGCCGACACAATAAATGCAACAAAAAAGAAAGAAATTAATTTCAATAAACTAGTCATTACATTCTAAACCACCCGAAAACGCCAAACTCAATTATTTGCTACTTTGGTCTAGGTTGAATTTGGGGTTTTGGTCTTTAACCCGCTTTATGTTCAACTCTACGTAATTACGTGAATTTTAGGGTATGGTTCATAACTAGAATAAAATATACTTCATCAGTCTCAAAACAAGTGATCTAGTTGACTGTTTCACATGTGTCAATGCACAATTTTCACCTTTAATATATTTAACTATTTATTAACAACAAAAAAAAGTCTATATTTTGGAATTTTTCATTTAGACAAATCCAACAACATCTTATATACTCCCTCCGTTTCAAAATACATGTCACAATTTTACAATGTACACTATTCACATAGTTTACTTTGATCATATTTTTTAACTAATATATAAATACAAATGTTAGCATCTAAGATGTTGTCTGATTTTTCTCAATGCATATTTTCAAAATATCAAATTTTTATAATTTTTTATTATATATAATTAAAGATATTAATGGTCAATTTTTATAATTTTTTTATGATATATAATTAAATATATTAATGGTCAAAGTTGTGTATTGGCATGTGTGCAGTGATTAACTGCGACATATGTTTTGAAACGAAAGGAGTACCACCATTAATGTTTATAAATTAGTAGGAAATATGGTAAAAATATGTTATATGAATATTGTATATAGTCAAACTAGGTCATTTATTTTAAACATGTTACTAGTTACAAACCCGTGCGAATATTCGATAAAATTTTTTTTCGAAAGAAGAGATGTTAAAACAACGGAACATTGTGATTCATCAAAAAATATATATGGGTTGATTAAGAGAGCATATAGTCAGTTTATGAGATTAGGAATTGACATAATATTTAGGATGAAAACAATTGGAACCAATGATGTGTGAATTATGATTACATATTATCCAAAATTATAAAAAAAGAGTGTTGTTGTTATAGAGTTACAAAAAAAGGATTGATACCCATATTTACATTAGATGAAATCAAGCAAAGAAGTGACATCGGTGAGTGAAGATAATCTAGTCTAGGATTAGAGTTAAGGTAATATGTTCAAAGTGCGGATCATGAACACCGAATCTTTATTTGGGAACGACTTGAACATGCATATTTTTAGGTGGCTTCTCTAGATCAAAAATTAGTTTATCACCTACCTCTAACATATGTTCTCGGCAAAAGTTGAACCATTCGCCGCCTAAGTATTTTTCGTAACTTGCTCTCTTTGCCGTTATCAAACGACACTTGTACCTTTTCTGAGTTTGTTTGTCGATGAGTGTGAATGTTTTTCGTGTTCCTTTTAGAAATGTCCTTGATATCTCATTTGGGAAGTGCTGAATACAAAACAAATTGCAGATAAATAAGAACCTTGTTGCATATGCAGTTGGCCAAATCCATCTCTTTCACAATAGAACCCGTGCAGGATCTTAAATCTAGCCATTGACTACAAAATGGAAGCAAAGAACTCAAGGTAAATAGATGGTAAATGATAAAGCTACGAAGTATTTTTCCCACAATGTTACATCAACTATATTCCCACTGCATAAGGAAAGACATTTTTCAGGTCATTTTCAAACTTATACAAAATTCTATCATCTGATGCTGACAAATTAGAAAATAATACCTTTTATCTTTCAACACAATGTTCGTACATGGTTTCTTCCCAGTCCCAATTGGTGTTGTCTTGACAATCTCATGAAGAAGGCCGATGATTTCTTAAAAAATTACATCTATAAGAACTTTTTTTTTTTTTTTTGAAATACATCTATAAGAACATTATAATTGGAGAAAACACAGAAATAAATTAAATCACGTAACTATACCATATAAAACGTCAGTTTTGAATTTTCCATTTTGAATTTTCTTAAATGACTTAAAGCGAAATTCATGAGTAAGAACGTTAGTTAACTTGTCATACTTCTTCACATTTGTACCAGAACAAAAAACAACCTTAAAGGGATTAAATGCAATGTCATTATCAACACATGACAATTATACAAAGTATAAGTCTTGTTTTCCTCGATCAAAGCCTTCCAATGCTCCAATTCTCTCTATCGAGTTATTACATGAACTTGATCACCCTAAATCCGAGAAAGAAACCAAAAAATATAAATAAATCAAAATGTACACTAATAAGTAACATTGATAAATCATAAAAGAAATTACAACAAATCTTAACTAACTCATCTAACCTTTGCATCACAAATAATGAGCTTCATATGTTGATTCTCATTACAACCAGTCACAATCCAAGAATTCAGTACACAAAATCCTATTTTCCAAATGTCCAAATCATTTTTGAGATCCTTAATGTAGTCATAATCTCTTGACATTGAAAGTCCTATATAGAAATACAGCAATACATCATTTAATTTTATTCCCTTTGTTCATTCTGATATCGAAAGAAGCTAACATATTTCTATGTGATCAATTTTTGCATCATCAAATCAACCTGATCTTAAATGCACAAATTTCTCTATCATCAAATTTTTGGACCTCAATGATATGACCAAAACAAATGTTATGAATTATGAATTAACATAATAAATAAAAATGTTTAAAATATTTTGTGAAGGCTAAAAATGTTAAAAAAATAAAAGATATTTTTTTTTTTTTACAAATACTATATTTACTCAATAACGTTTATTTTGTGTAACATGAATACAAATCTGTATCATCATATAAATGACTTGTTAAATATTTGAATAAGAGAAACAATTTAAGGAGCCTGAAATAATAACATAAATAATATCAAAATAGTTGGTTTTTTCTATTTCAATTATACTCTATAACAAATTACATTATTAGAATACCATATTTTTGGTGTCTTTCAAAAAGATATGAATTTATATTATATGATATTATATTTGTTACATTGTTGGTGTCATAGAAACATATATGTTTAGTTTTTTTAATAAGAAAAAGATATGTTTGTTACAATATAAAGGTGCAATATATATATATATAAGTATAATTTTTTTAGGAATTTAGACCTTTTTTGAAGAAAAGACATCTACAATTTTACTTTTAATTAAAATCAAAATTTTATAAAAATAATCATACGCATTATGCAACGTGAAAAAAAATTATACGCATTAGGGTAACAAAAAAACAGACACACATAAAGTATTACTCTAAACGCTAATGTGTGTGTGTATATATATTTGCGAGGTTGAAGAAAGAAAATAAAAATATTTGGTATCATTAAATGACAGCGTGAATAAAAATATTTATGAGGTTGTGATGATTAAAAGATATTGAAATTAAATATATAAGTGATAAAAAGATAATAAAATTCCTTTGAAAAAAGGTAATAAAATTAAATGGGACCTCCTTAAAAATATTAACTGGAACAGTTCAAAAAAAATAAATAGAAGAAAAATACATATTGAAATATAATGTTAAAAAATAAAAGAAAAGGCTCAAAACGTGAATTGAAGATAGATGTTTGTGAAATAAATTGTCGAGAAGTAGTTTTTTGAAGTAACATTCAACAACTTTTGACCAAAGTTCATTCCATTCAATTTTATGCATTAAAAAAATGTACCTTTTTTAGTAAGTACTTAATTGATATTGTATTTGGCCTAACTTCTCCTTAAAAATGTAGAGAAGTTGAAAAAAACAAGGTCAAATGGTATCTTAATCTCCCACAACGGCAGTGTAGAAGCAACTGAATTTGGGAGAAAAATTTGGAAAATAGTTAAAAATAAAAAATTTGGAAAATAGTTAAAAAAATATAAAAATATAAAAATTGGAAAATAGTTAAAAAAAATCAGTGAGGTAGCACTCAACCAAGCAACACCAAAATAAATTATTTGCATTAGCTTAACAAAAAAACAGACAGACGAACATAAAATATTACTCTAAATGGTAATGTGTTTGTGTATATATTCACGAGGTTAAAGAAAGGAAATAAAAATATTTGGTATCATTAAATGACATCGTGAATAAAAATATTTGTGAGGTTATGATGATTAAACGATATTGAAATTAAATATATAAGTGATAAAAAGATAATAAAATTTCTTTTAAAAAAAATAATAAAATTAAATGGAACCTCCTTAAAAAATTAAATGGGACGGTTTAAAAAAAAATTAAATGGAAGAAAAAAACATATTGAAATATAATATTAAAAAACAAAAGAAAAGGTTTCTAGCGTGAGTTGAAAAGAGGTGCTTGTGAAATAAATTGTCGAGAAATAGTTTTTTAAAGTAACATTCAACAACTTTTGACCAAAGCTCATTTCATTTAATTTTATCTATTTAAAAAAATTACTTTTTTTAGTAAGTACTTAATTGATACTGTGTTTCGCCTAACTTCTCCTTAAAAATGTAGAGAAGTTGGAAAAAAGCCGGGTCAAACGATATCTTAATCTCCCACAACAGCAATGTAGAAGCAACTAAATTTGGGAGAAATTTTTTGAAAAATAGTTAAAAACATAAAAATTTGAAAATAGTTAAAAGTTATTAAAAATTATAAAATAATTAAAAAAATTGTGAGGGAAAAATGGGAAATGCATCCATATAATAGTGAGGCGGCAACAACCATATCCCACCTAATCTCTCAAAAAAAAAAAACCATATCCCACCTATTAGAAAATTACAAAAATGCTCCTCCTAGAAGCAAAATAGTAAAATCATAGAGATTAATATTTAATATATAGTAAGTAGATTTGACAAGTGAATATTATAATTCAATCATGTTGTTATTAAAATTAAAAAATTAAAAAAACTAAATCATGTTGCTCTATCTTAGTATGTATGTCCCTTAAGTTTAAATCTTAATCTCTATGTGAATATAGCTTAGTTGGTAGATTCAAACTTCATATTTTCCGCTTATTCATCTCAATAGGTGATTATAGCTACCAGATTACTTGAACAAGAAATTACTAACATGTCGTTATGGTTTGATAAGAAATCAATTACATATGATAAGATAAAAAAAATTCACATTGACCCTTTTTTTAAGGGTAATTCATATTTACCCTTCAAAAGCTATAAGAAGTATTATGAAATAATTAAAAACTAAACATAAAAAAAAAATTCTTAAAAAAATCAAAGAATTGATGTCAATTTGTACAAATGGTAATTGGTCATTTTAATTATTTTTTATAATGAGAAGTTACAAAAAAATTATGTAAAATCTAGTCAAATAATAAATATTAAAATAAGATAACATTAATATTAAAAATTGTAAAAAAAAAAAAAAAAGAGAGTTAGGTTAAAAATATTTAAACTAATTTGGGAAATATTTATGAAATTTGAAATCATAAATTGACCATCATATGATTTGAAAAAATATATATATTAGTCACAAAAATTAAAATGATAAAATATAAATTGGAAAGTTGTATTATAAATTATAAAATTAATTAAAAAAATTAAAACACAACTAATTTTACCGTTTTAAATGATTTATTTGTATCTTATCATTACGTTATTTGATCATCTCAAACTCACGATATGATTGCATTATTTTTAACATCACAAAATAAAATATATTAATTACGAAAAAAAGCATTCTGAAAGCACATTTAAAATCAGAACACAACAAGTTCAGAAATAATTATAAGACGCCAAACCCAACAAGGGAAAGTAGAAAGTTAGAGGACAAAACTCAAACAAACTAAAGGATTAAGCCAAAAAAAAAAGTAGTTTAATTCTATTTGAAATATGTTGTATCGATTTCTCCTTATTATTAAAAATCAAATTGTTTCTTTCTTTTCATATTACCCACACACTTGCAAACCAAATTAAATATAAAGCACACCGAAGAGATTTTGAGTTACCACCTGTCTTTCTAAATTTAATAAAGTGATCCGACATCCTGTTCGGATCAGTTGCACAAATACTGGTCTAAAACCTAATTAACTGCCAATTTGAACCAAAAAAAAGGGCAATTCAAAAAGAGGTGATCAACATACTCCACTAAACCGCACCCAACTATAAATAACTGAGGATTTTGTTGAAATATGTCACACTTATACCCGTTTTCAAAGAAGACGTCAAGCAAATAATGTAACTTTCAAAGGAACTTGTTTATGCAACATTAAATCAGATAATGTTGAATGAACAGGTTGGTCCCCCGTAGTTAGGAAATGATAGACACAACAAACAATGTAACATTGTGAAGGATCTAAATACCATTTCCATGTATCCACTACATCAACTTGTAAAACAACATCAAGAAGAATAACACAACACTTCCATAACATTTTCTCCTCCCATGCAAACAACACCATCGCTGCTTCAAAGCCTCTCTCCCTTACCCCAACCAACCGCAAACATATCATCAACTAACATCAAAGGGTTGTCAGTTAACTCAAATAACCTATGAAATCTAACACTAAGAGAAATACCACCCAACCAATGATCCGTCCAAAAAAGAATGTAGCAATACCATTTCATACCGACTTCCTTAAGTTATCATCAAACCAATTAACCACCCCTGAACCAATCCCTCTCTGAACTCCCATCAGATCCTTCCACCAAGACGAATTTTGACTCCCACTTCGTTCAATTGACCCCCCCGACTCCTTGTAATGCGCCACCAAAACTCTATACTAAATAGTCTCCTTATCGGCATACATCTTCCAACACCACTCTCCTAACAATGCAAGGTTAAATTCCCTTATCTTCCTAACCCCTAAATCTCCCACCTCCTTCCCCAAGCCAATCGAGTCCCAACTGAACGAGGAAATTTTCCTAGAATCCTCACCATAAAAAAAACATTTTAATAAAGATTCAATGGAGGAGATTATCCCTATGGGAACCTTGAAGAAGGAAAGAAAATAGAATGGTAGAGAAGACATGACAGACTTTAGGAGACTAAACCGACAACCAAAAGAAAGAGAATTTCTTTTCCAATTTGACAGACGAGCTTTGATACAATTTAATAGCGGAACCCAAAAATCCAACCATTGTGTGTTACTGATGAGCAAAACCGCAAGTGCACGGTTCTGCCGTTGTAGTAATAAAAAGAGTATCGTTCCGACATGGAGTTGGTTAATTTGATTAACTTTAAAGAATGATTAGAAGGAGAAAATTAAGTAGAAAAAGGTTTGATTTTTATGGAAGAAAATATAATAATAAAAAGAGCCTTGGGATTTATTGGTCCATCTAATGTCAAGTCCTTCACAAACAAACCCTAAACCGTTAATTTTATATTGGTCCCACTTTCTAAAGACAAGTTTCTCTTTAGCCTATCACATCTCCTTTCGGTCTCAGTGAGTGTGTTCCTCTAACAATCAAGCCTATTTTCGTGGTTGATTGTTATTGGAATCCTTGAAGCTCGAAACTTTATGTGTCTAAAGGTTTGTTAGACTATTTTCATGTTTCACAATCCTTGTCTAATTTCACTTGTTCCAATATCAAAACTTCATCTTTTGATCATTCGCTTTGATATTTGAGATGAATCAATAATAATTATTAAACTTCATCTTTCGATCCTTTGCTTAATAATTATTATTGATTATAAGAACAGTGAAATTAGATTAGAAAGTGAGGTTATATAAAATTAGGGTTTATGGTTTGGTTTGATTAGGATTATGTCATTAAGACTTATCCAACAATTCCAAGACAAGAAGAGTCTACTCACTCATGATCATAGTAGACATAAAGAAGAAGGAGAAAAACGTAAATAACAAGAAAGTACAAAGAAATAACTTTTATTAAGAAAGACAATTGTCACTATTGAATTCCAAGAACAAAAGATGATTTGTTATGATAGCTAGCTACTCTATTTATAGTTTAAAATGCCTTAAGCCCTGAGAAATACATCACTAGAATGTTCCATAAGAAACTACGAGCTTTTTGGTCAGAAATAAACTAATAGGTAGCTTGTACAAAAAGCAAAAGCAGCAAAAGAGCAATCCTGGGACTTGGCACGGCCGTGTGAGATATGGCACGGGCCGTGTCAAGCTTCTGACTTGAGGGGATATATTTTTGTGCTGAAATCTTGTATTTTTCCAGCCCGAATCAGCTCCTAATCCTCTTTCTTTTGCTCCAAGACTGAATCTATCAAATATTCGTTCCTGAAATATAAATATGCAATTGAAGTAAAATATATCTAAAAGGAAATAATATTTAAATAAAATAAACTTAAATCTAAATAAAACAAAACTAAATATTATATTAAAACAACTAATTATTAACTCATCAGTTACCACCTATAGACAGACCAAGATACCCAAATGGAAACCTCCTAGTCTTACAATTCGTAATCATTACTGCTTTTGATAACCAAGAATCCGCCACATTCACACCCACTAACATGTTTTTGTTAAAATTAACTTTCAATTTCAAGACATTCTAAAATTAGGGCCACACGTAAAGAACTGACCCAAATTAAAGTATCATCGACAAACTGAAGATGAGATAGTCAAGTAGTTTCCCCACGACCAACACTTTAACCCATGAAAAAGCTAGATGTAACCATGGTGGACATAATAATGTTAAACCGTTCAGAAGCAATCAAAAAAAGGAACGGAGAAAGAGGGTCACCTTGCCTCAACCCCTACTCTAAAGGAAAGTTTATCTTTCACATAACCTCTTCTAAATACTTCTAGTCAACCGAATTATAAGCCTTTTCAAAATCCACTTTAAATAACAACAATTATGTCTACAACTTATGAGCCTCATCAACCACATCATTAGCTATTAGAATATCATCAAGGATTTTCCTTCCTATAACAAAAATAGAAAAGGAGTCCGATATCACACTATCAATAACCTTCCTTAAACCAAAACTTCTGCTAGAAATTTATACATGCACCGATCGAAAAAAATTGACCTAAAATCTCCCAATTGTTGAGGACTATCCACTTTCGAAATAAGAGTTATAAAAGTGCTATTGATTCCCTTGGCACGCCTATCATTTCGATGTAAATCAATGATAAACCGCATCATAAAATTTTGGGTCTTGTTAACGAGTGTCTTTGGGTACTCTTTAAGCATACTAAATTAAGAAATTATTCTTTAAAAATGTCAAAATTTTCAATTTTCAATGTACTGATTACACAACCTTTCATAAAAAGTTACTATTTAAGACCCTTATCCAGTGCCCTGGGGGCACTCGTTAACATTTCACTAACATTTTTAATTTCCTCTCAAAAATCTTTGATAAAACCAAAATTGATATCATCCGGCCCTAGACTCACAAAGCTCTTACAATCCCAAATTGTGTGCTTCACCTCCTCCATACTAAAAGGTTTAACCAAGTTAATTGCATCCAGATTACATAACGTTTCAAACTGCAGATAATACATCCTAATTGCATAGTGTTAATTGAATTGTTATTTTGTCCACATCAAATGTAAGTTACGACTAATCCTTATCCTTAAAAAAATTAGTCCATGTATTCAGTCTGTTTGTTTTAAATTTTTGAAAATCATATTTGATGTTTTAGGTATGCATTTTTTTAGCATGTTTTAGTTATGTTTGTGGATACGCTTTTCACAAAAATTATTTTATTGAAAAATAATTTTTATGTCGAAAATGAAATAGTTATTCTGTGTGTGTGGGTGAGCGCACGCGCGTGTGTGCGTATGTGTTAAAAATAATATTTAATATAGACATTATTTATCAATTGTTAGAAATCTTAAAATAATAAAATAATATTGAAATGATACAAATATAAATGTTTTTTTTTTACTTTTACAAACTTTGATTACACACTGTTTGCTTTAATATATTTAGAACAACCGACATTAACTTAGATTGATAGGAATTTGAAGACAAAAAGAATTTAAGGTTCAAATAACCAATAAAATAGTTAGTATTAAAATCAAACTTGCAACATGAACTATGACTCCTCATTTACATATCACTTGAGGTTCGAGTGATCATATTTACAAAATTTAACGTACAGAAATATTTTTAACGACAAAATATGAGGCCTAATACGTGACCTAAAAAACTATTGGGCCTAAATCCCATGCTTTAATGGCAGCCCTTTGGTGTGGTGCTTCTTGAGTAACACGTCATGGCGTATCCAGGAGCAACATATTGTAGCATGTGTCACTGAAGTTTCTTTTTCTTTTTGAATAAATGTGTCACTGAAGTTTCTATAAGTCTAGCCAACCCAAAATCACATAGATATGCATTGAAGTCACATGAATAACACGAGGTTCACATTGATTGTGCAAATAGAAAAGGGCCTGTGCTATGTATGCCCAATGCAATCTTGTGAAGAATTTTGGTTCACTAGATTTTGACAAATGATATTTTGGTTCTCTAATGTAAAATGATATTTCATAATAATTTTTTACTTAACAAATGTGTATATATCTTTTTGACATTGTTGACATGTAAATGGATGACTTTAGTTGTGAGATCATCCTACGGTTTAAATAGCATGTCATTTAGGCTTAATATAATAACATATGTGGTTTTTTCGGTTACGGACAAAATAGAAGTTAAAACTAAAAACTTTTGAAGAAATTCATTTTTGTTCACACACAAACACAATTACTTGTAGAAGAAGAAAAGAGATAAAGATTATGATGAAGATGATTTCACAAATGAATATATTCTATAATTGCTATACACCTCTCTATATGTACAAGTGCACCTTTTACACATTCACACATTACATCATAACTGAATGTAGTTAATCACTGGTTAGCTACTAGCTAAAGATTAATCATACCAATCTAAACAAAAACTATGTCTAAAGAAAGTCGCAGGGCTGACTGAATATATTTTTATGCTTAAAAAGAAATTTAAATAGAGATCTTTTAAGTGTGATTAGAGAGAATAAGATAAAAATTAAGAAGAAAAAAATTCATAAGTTCCATCAATCGAAAGTAATTCTATACGATGTGTGTGAGACACTAATTAAATATGAGTATTATGTCGGCTAGAAATCAAACTTTGGTTTGTCACATTGTGAGAGTGTATCCTCTTTTGCTATAATCAACTCTTTTTAACACACACACACACACACACACACACATATATATATATATATATATGGGATTTGCTAGAATACACTCACTAGTTTTTATGTGGGAGTGTTTTAGCAAGCTAGGTGTATTTAACTACTTTTTAGTTATAACTTGCTAAAACACACCTTCTAAAAAATAAGTGGGTGTATCCTAGCAAATGCATATAGGAGTTGCTAACATACACTCACTTGTTTTTTAGGTGTGTTTTAGCAACATTCACCTTAAGGTGTATTTAACAACTTTTTAGTTATATCTTTGTTAAAACACACCTTAATAAAAACTAGTGGGTGTATCATAGCAAACCTGTATACACACACACACACACACACACACACACACACACACGCAAGTGTGTGTAATACATATAACACACACGCGCGCGCACACACATGTTAAAACTCTTAGCGAGAGCTTGCCGTCCATTTGAGTTCTACAATGCTTGAGGGATTAGTCTCCGCAGTTGCGTGCGGAGGATACCCAATTTATAGTGCGTGTGTTTGTGTTGAAAATAATATTTAATATAAACATTATTTTTCAATTGTTAGAGATCTTGAAATAACAAAATAATATTGAAATGATACAAATATAAATTAATTTTTTACTTTTATAAACTTTGATTACCCACTACTTGTCTTATTATATTTAGGTTCAAATAACTAATAAAATAGTTAGCATTGAAATCAAACTTGAAATATAAACTATGACTCTTCATTTACAGACCACTTGAGCTTCGAGTGAACATGTTTACAAAATTTGACGTACAAAAATATTTTCAAAGACAAAAATATGATACCTAATACGAGACCAAAAAAACTCTGAAGCCTAAAACCCTTGCTTTTAGTAGCAGACCCTTTGGGCCGCCCGTGATCCCAAACTTTTTTTTAGGACATTTCTTCCATACATTTACGATTATGGAAATTCAAAAGCCTAAATTGATAGAAATTCAAACGTGCAGAGAAGAGAAAAACTGAAACTAAAAGTTTAGTGAAAATGTGATTCTGCACTATAGTATTTAGAAAAAAGGCAATTAAAAAAAATCTTCAACTTGAAATATCAATAATTTTTGCGTACTTGTTGCCTCTAATAGACGTTGCAAATTTTATTTTAGTACCTTACCTCCTACATATTTGTGCAATACACATATTTGAATCACCTAACCATTTAGTTTCGATTTTTCTTGAGCTAGTTTTTTTTAATTAAATCTATTTTAGCGTACTTTCATTTGCTTAGATTTTCACTCTTGTCTTTTAAATTTGTCGTGATTATCTTAAAGTTTCTCGCGTCTTGTTTGGTCTCTTGAAGGATAACTTACATGTGTGTTTTATCACATTTGTGTAGAGGTTTAGCATAAAATTGATTGAGATTTGTTTGATTTGATAGGCTAAAAGGTAAGTACTTGACATAACAATATAAGATAGTACAATACATTATAATACAAAATAACATAAGACAAATTTTTATGGTATCAAATAATTTTTTTTGTCTTATACGTACGGTGTTTAGTGGACGAAAGGTTATCAGGATATTTTAGACAACTTATACTTAAGATAAAAAAACGTGTTGTGATTTAATGAAGAACAAGACTTTCAGTTTTTGTCTTGTTCTTTACCCCCCTCAATTTGTCCCATGCCTAAAACAATTTTTCAATTGGCTAATCAAATCAATCCAAAGTGTTTTCTTTTATTATGGAGTGGAAAGAGGCTAAAGTGAACATAAAAAAAAAAAAAATCATCATTGTGTGATACACATAAGTGATACAACTCCCGTAAATACTTAAGGGGTTGTTTGTATGAAGGTTAATAATTACATTCATGGAAATATACTTAAGGGGTTGTTTATTATTGAGAAACAATAATTCTCAGATATAAAGGTTCATAAGAATGAAATAACTTATAATATTCACATGAAATTATTCCGATGTTAAAAGATGGGAAAGTGGGTGCCTATGGAATTTATATACTTTTTTAAATCAAAAATTAAACTTCCAACTTTCTTAAAAATGTTAAAGAATGTGTGAAAATATTTTATTAAAAATACCTAAAAACAAACTCCCGACTTTATATTCCCGGGTATGTTTTTGTTAGGAATAAATTTTGGATCCGTGAAACAAATGCCCCCTTGGGTGTTCGTTTCATGGATTGCAAATTTATTCATATTAATGTGACATTGGAAATCCTTAGTTCCCATATTTGTTTCAAGTTTTCATAAATTATGTTTAGATACTTTTGACTCTTAAGAATAAAATTTACACATGACTTTTCCACTTGTTATTCCCATGTTAAGGGGTGAAAATCTTTTATTTCAAAGAGAATGAGAGGTAACCACTCATAATTTCGAGCAATTCTTGGGCGGACACAAGAATTTGGACCCTCCACTTGGTCACACACACATAAAAAGAAAAAAAGTTGAAAAAATAATAATTAATTTTCAAATGATGATATCATGTGCATTTTTTTGTATTAGCGACCAAATGGAATGTCCAAATTTTTTTGGCCATCAAAAAATTATTCCATAACTTCCCACTCCTGCTTTATTTTAACTCCTTTATTTTTTATTTTAAATTTAAATTCAATAGATTTATAAATATTCTTGGAAAATTAATTAGTATGTCGATAGAGCATACTAATTAAATATATTTAAAAATATTGTTGTTGTTAGAATTTAATTAGTATACTCTATTAGTGTATATTAATTGACGTGACATCACATCATTATATGTCTGTGTAAAATAATTGTACACTGATAAAGCATACTAATTGAACTATTATTATTATTATTATTATTATTATTATTATTAGGGTTACTAAAGTAAATGATTCTTACAAATATCAAGAATTTAATTTGTAGTCCCTACAAAAAAAATGCACTTTTTAGTGCATGTAACATTTCCCTTTAGCATTTGTAGGATACAAAATGCAGACATAAAATTTTACAGGACTAAAAATGTTTATAAATTTTTTTACAAGGACTAAAAATGTTGGCGGAAAATTGTACAAGACTAAAAAGTGCGATTTTTTAGGAACTAAAAACAAAATTCTAGATATTTATAGAGAGTCAACCCTTATTAGTATATTGTTGTTGATACTTGTTTTGTTTTGTTATTGTGGTACTTGTTGTTGGAATCATAAGTGAAAGTGAATTAAGTGTCTCTTTGGTACAACACGTAGTATGTATGCAAAACGGAGTTTGATGCAAATCATGGTAAAAAAAACCATGTTAACATAAAAGCTGGTATTTGGAGTTTCAGAAAATGACAAAAACACATCGAGAAGCATGCAAAAATGTTTTTATATGTTGCAAACAGAAAACCAAACACATAATAAACTCCCTTCTCCTAGAATCAATTCTTTTATGGATGTTTACAAACATGTTGAATACTCAAATGAATGCATCGATAGAAACCGTGAAGAGAGAGGAGATATTATCATATAAGACCTTCTCAAAATGAATATAAGTTTGAAATCAAAGAATAAATGATACATAGATGACAATAACGATAATATATGTCAAGGAGAATATGTGAAAATCAAAGGGATAGTCGCGAGAAAATGTATCATAGGGATCATGAGAATAACCCTAGGGATTACTCTAGAAATGAGAGGAGAAATCAAACATGGAATGATACACATAAACATCATTACAAAATATTTGCATTTTACTGCGGAATTAAACCCTTTATTACTGAAAGCTTATTCCGCCAGTAATTATTGAAGGTTTAAATTCGTGAATAATGCAATTTTGAATCTGTCTGTAATATGGGGAATTCTTGTGGTGGATGGCTAGATTAAGTTTCCTTCTTTTTTATGAAAAAAGTGATCCAGAAGCATATTTTGATCGAGAGCTCAAGAAATATCAATTATTTGAAGCTTGTGATATTAGAGAAGAGAGGAGAACTAGTTTGGCTATCTTAGAGTTTAATTATCATGATTTACTTTCGTGGGACCAAAATATCAACGAGAGGAGATGTGATGCTAGGAAATTAGTTAATAGAGGTTGTTTTGAAGAAATTTTTAGGAAGAGATATATACCATCTCACTATCAAGGGACTACATAAAAAAATCCAAAAGGTTGAACCAACACTAATTGTGGATGGACTATTATAAGGACTTTTGAGAATTCACTCCAAAATTAGTATCATAAGAAATTCACTGTTGAGCAACAATTAAAGAGAAAGATCATTGAAAGGACAAGCATAAAAGGGAGGACAATTTTTTTTCCCTTAAGTCTTCACCTCTAATTACAAGAATGATTCATCTCAATATTCTTCTCTTATTGTTTTGGAATAGGTCACACTGCCATCTAATTTGCCTAATAACAAAACTATGCTTGCAGAAGGTAAGAGGTGCATGCACCCGATTCCTCAACATGTTATTACTATTCATGTTCAGTCTCAAGCGAACAAGAGAGCATGGCCGGCCCTAGGCATAGGCCGGGGTGTGACGGCCTAGGGCCCATACCGGTAGAGGGGTCCAAATTTTTTAAGAAGGGGGGTGTATATAAAAATATTTGATTTATGGGGAGTACTTATAGTCGAGTTCATGGAAAGGCCCCCAACATTGACATGATGAAGGGCTGAACTGAAGTTTGTTAATATTTTTTACGCAATTTACTATATATACCCCCATATAGCACAAAGATTTTTATAGAAACCCTTTAAAAAAATTGATTTTTCTTAATAATGTGCAAAACAAATTATTGATCGAAGAAATTAGTGATTTTTTTTTGGCCATTTGTTCCTAATAATGCGTCTTACTAATATTAAAAATATTGATGATATTTATTATCCAAGAAATTATAATAATAAATATTGGTGATATCCAAAAGTTTAAAAATTAATTAATTACGTGTTGATATACTTTTAATTTTTGATGTTATTATTCTTATGGACTAAAATTTCAGTCTATTTTTTATGTGCTAAAATTTCAGTTTGCTTCATAGGTGCTATTGTTCTCTACTTCTACTGTATTTATTTTGTTTTGGTGTTTATGAAATATTTGATTTATTTTTAAATGTTGTCTAAAAAAATATTTATTTGGTAGTGAAAAACGAAGTAAAAAACGAAATGAAGAGCTAATAAAAACACAACAATCAGTTAAAAAAATTTATGATGTATTATGTAGGGGCTCATTTTCTCATATTATGCCTAAGACCCGTAAAACTCTAGGAATGAAAGTGAATCGTGAATCGGTTCTTCTTACATAAGATCTTGTTATGGTAGGTAATAATAAGACTCATATGCATCCAAGTAAAGTATAATTAGGGGTGGAAATAGGCTAGACCGAGTTAGGCTTTGCAAGGCTTAAGCCTGGCCTGCGGCCTGTCATAGGCCTACTTTTTAGGCCTGAGTCTGGCCTTCTGAAAGCCTGGTACGACTTGCTAGCCTGTTTAAAAGCCTATATCTTATGAACATATTTAAATATGCAATGTGATATAAGTTTAAATAGACTAGCGAAATAATAAATCAATTAGATTAAACTATCTTTTGATAATCAACATGAGGTTTTAGAGAACTTGACAATATATTGTATCATATTTAAATATTTAAATTTCTAATTTATAATAATACATTTATATATGCAAAAAATTAAAGTGTACAAATAAGCTTAAATTACTGAAAAAGTTAACAAATTCATATTTTAATTCAAAGTACAAAATATAATATAATAATAAATAATATTATTCATGTTTACTTAAATAGGCCGGTCTAATAGACTTAAAAGACTTTTTGAATGGTCTGTAACCTGGTCTTTTAAGCTAAATAGGTTTTTAAAAAAGCCTAGGCCTTCTCTATTTAAGAAAAAAGTCTGACATGACTTGAACTGTCGTAGGCTAGGTCGTAGGCCCCTATAGGTCGGCCTGACCTATTCCCATCCCTAAGTATAATTATGAGTGTCAAGGAAGAAACATTTTTTTTATACTAGATGTTCCATTAATGATAGTATTTACATTTTTTTATAATTGATGGTGGTACGTAGTTAAAATGTAGTTAGTATGCCATTAAAAGTATTTATAAAAATTTAATTTTTTAAAGCACCTTAGGATTTGTTGTAAGCGCACAAGGTGTAATGGTAGGTGAAGAAAAGAATTAAGGCCATAAGGGATAAATGTCTGAGTAATATAAACCCTTCAAACTAGACTTTCTGATTGTGATCATATTATGGATTTGTATGCGACATACTTGATTTTACTTCTCTTCTCATGATTATGAGCTTATGAAACATCACTCATTCACTCTTATTATAGACACGGTGGTTATTTCGTCAAATGCAATATATTATGCATTCCTATGTGTACATTGAGGGAATTGATTGTTAGAGAGGTGCATGAGAGGTGTTTAATTAATGGGCCATTTTGGGGGAGCATAAGACCCAGGCACAATAGATATGCTTCCGCTACATCTTAGTGATGATGCTTTGAGTAGGGATGTCAAAAAAAAAAAAAAAGAGCCAGGCACGTCAAAGACTTACATGCTAAAGTGAAGGTCAATATTGAAAAGTAAATGGAATGTTATACCAAAAGTGCCATGAAGACTAGAAAAAAAATATACGGTTGAACTCAGTTATATGGTTTGGGTTCACACAAGGAAGGAGATGTTTTTCACCATAATAAAATCCAAGCTTCAACAAAGAGTGATGACCCATTTAAGGTGCTAGAGTGAATAAATGATAATGTATATAAGACGCACATTTCGGTCACTATTATAATAAAAATTGTATATATATCATTAATTGAATAAATTTAAAATATATATTTTTGTTTATAATAATGAATCAAAAGATGTAGATCTTCACCATTAAATTAGTGCTACATTCTATGTCAGCGAAGGAAACCAATTTAAAGTCTAATAAAATGATAGACAAGACATGAAGACATTCTTCTTGTAAAAAAAAAAAAAGACATGAAGACATTCTTTAATCAGAGATGCAAGTATGTAAACCATGTTTGATTTGTACATACAAGTGTGACAAAATTGTCTAAGATTCTTCAATGCTGAAAGAAGAAAAAGACCAAAAATTTAAAATTAGTGTTAGAGACTAAAATGTAACTTTCTAATTTTTGACAGAGAACAAATCATCCCTTAAAACAATTCATATCACATGTTTTGCAAGATATGACTAACAATTCATATCGTACACACAAAATTATATCCTTTTCTGGGTAAAAGTTGAGGTAGGAGCTAAAGTACATTTCAGTTTTCTTTCATCACTAAGACGTAAGTTATTTTTTCAGACGCAATCTTCACGCTTTCTATAAAAATATTTATTTTTCATAGGTTTCACGCATCAAAATTAATCTTATTTGAGACGTGTCAAATTATAAAATGCAAGTACTTCTTTGAATTGAATAAAGTATATAGCCAAACTATGTCAATTAGTATAAGACGGAGAAAGTCATTTTTTTGGCCAATGACTAAGAAAAGAAGAACACTAGGAACATGGCTCAGTATGTGACATCAAGCCTCAACAAAATCTCCAACTCCAGCGGCCAAGCCTGCCGAAAGTTCACTCTTAACCTTGAAGAATGTTTGAGGTTAGCTAAAAAAATGTGCGTGGCAGTTGTCTTCTCTAAATACAGGTTGGAATAAAAATTTAGAATATGCTCATTTAAACAAAAAATCTTCACCAATAAAGAAACATACACATACATATGCGAGTGATTCAGATGTTAAAGATGATGCACATCGTTTTGTGATGAATAAAAGTTATGTATCCTTTCAAATAAATATCAATGCAAAAATAAATTTATATTATATATAAAGAGAATACATGATTTTAGAGCGGTTTTTCACTTTCAATTATACCCTTAAAAAAATTTGCCTATAAGAATGTTATATTGTTGGTGTCATTAAAAATATAAGAATTTATATTATACTCTCTCCGTTTCTTTTCAACTGTCGTTTTAGAATATTAACACTAAAATAGCGAATTGTATTTTTGCACATTTTCTTTCTATTATACCCCATTTTAATCCACCAATATATTCCTTTTTTTTTTTGCACACACTTTCTCTTTCCAATAAATTTAATATGATATATTTATCTCGTAACAAACATTTGTTTGTTACTATCTTTTTCTCCAACAATTTTTTTTTTGCACACTCTCTCACTCATAACAAACAATTGTCTTCTATCTTGTCAAACGAGTCTTCAACTATTTCTCCCTCATCACCTTTCATCAGTCGTTCCAATTAGTCTTCCACTTTTTCGTCCTATTGAACATTCATGAAGTCTTTTATTTTATTTTTCTCTCAAATCTGTTCTTATATTTTGCACTTGAAATTTTTAACAATCACTACTCATCTTATTTATACAATTTTAAATATTGATGGAATCATTATTATAGGCAACAAAATTTGGTTTAAATTTTAAGATAACTAAAAACAAACTTTGTTTAAACAAAACAAACAAACTTTGTTTAAAAAAACAAACTTTCGTTTTCTAAATATATATCATTAATTAGTTTTATCGAAAAAGATAAGAGTAATTGACAAAGGGTGTAATTGATAAATCATACCTATAAAATACCAAAACGACAGTTAAATAAGAACGAAAAATTCATACTAAAAAGACACTTAAAAAGAACCGAAGGGAATATTTGTTATACAGTTAGTGTCATTGAAAAAGTTAAGTATAATTTGTATGTATACCTATAACCTTTTAAAGAAAAAGGTATAACTATAATTTTAGTCAAAATCAAATTAATTTAAATCAAAATTTCATAAAAATTGTCATTCTTAATTTATACTCCTTTAGTTTCAAAATATATGTTGCAGTCAACCAATTCACATATGTCAATGCACAACTTTGATCGTTAATATCTTTAATTATTTAAAGTAAAAAAAGTATAAAAATTTAATATTTTAAAAATATATATTGAAACAAATCGAAAACAACTTACATACTAATATTTGTATTTATTTATTAGTTAAAAAATATGATCAATATAAATATGTAAATAGTACACATTATAAAAGTATGGTATATATTTTAGAACGAAGAAAGTATACGTTAACGTAATAAAAAGTATGATGAAAGCGTGCACTTAACTTTTTTATTTTTTATTTTTGAGGGAAATTTGTTTGCACTTAACTTAGTTAACATAAATTTGATTAATTAATAAGTTAGAAAATGTGACTCCCCCTAACATAGATAATTGGTAAGTTAAGTTTGAAGTCCCTAAATAAATGGTACCACTTTGTCCAGTCTAACACGTACACATACGTACCTACAACAACAAGAAACTCCTTTCGGTTCTTTTAATATTTCTTATAACATGTTTTGTGTTGTTTTCAACTTTCTACATTAGAATTAAGACCTTTCTCTCTCCTATATTTCTATGCTCTTTTAGACGTGGACGCTTCCTCCATCACATAACAAACAGGTTTCAATTTCATCTCTCTACTAAATTCTTCATCATCATCACTATGATCTACTAGATATATATATGTTTTTTGTCACGTTAATTTTCACCTTATTAATCTTCTTCACATGCATGGTACTTTTCTTTCCTTTTTTATGTTATCAATGTTTTAACAAACATTCATTGTTTTCTCCTCTTTTTATGTTTGATTCTTTTCACGATCATTTTCTTTCCCTTTCAAGCGTTTTTGGTTGAATACATCTATCAATAATAACAGTTTCAACAATTAGATTTTATACACCAATTTGTTTCAGCTTATATTTTTGTTCTAGATCGTTGTTTTATTATTTTTTTCATTGTAGAGAAATATGTTCATGTTTTTTTTTTGACAAAAAATATGTTCTTGTTTAAGAGTTTAGAATAATAATAATAATATTTAATATTCATTGGTCAATTTCTTCGATTATTTTTATGCTAATGTTTGTCTGTATGGTTAGTTTTCATCATTTAATTATCAGTTTCTTTATTGATGCGTTACCGGTTTGATTTTGAAACTGCAATTTATTAGTATATAATTAATATCACTTCAAAAATCTTTGACTGCAATTTTATTGAATTTTAATTTTTGATGTTGATTCAACAGAAAAATATTCAGTGGCTTAAAGATTATTGAGAAGTGAGAAGATATATATGATAAGGGTCAATTTTGGAAGCTTGAAATTGTTAAATTGATGAAGAGTTATCAAATTATGTTTCAATGATTCATGGAATGTAGAATTTATCCATTATGAATATGAAAATGATGGGAATCTTACACATGGAAAAGAAATGGTTATATCCTCTAATTGCTACTTCTGCTTTTTGTATGCTTTTTCTAGTAACATCCTTTAACATGGGACTTGTTTCATCAATTCATTCAATCAATTCACTTTTCTTTTTTCTACCATCATATACACATAGAAACCAAACATCTTCACTTGCTTTTGTTGAAAAAAAGATTTCTCCTTCTCCGACTCCCGCTAAGCCTTCAACCCCTCGTTTCGCTTATTTGATTTCGGGTTCTAAAGGCGATTTGGAAAAGCTTTGGAGAACTCTTCATGCACTGTATCATCCGTTAAATCATTACGTTGTTCATTTAGACCTCGAGGCGCCCTTGGAGGAAAGGTTGGAACTTGCTTCTAGAATCGAAAAACAGCATATCTTTAATGAGGTTGGGAATGTGTTTGTAATCTCAAAGGCTAATATGGTTACTTACCGTGGACCGACGATGGTTGCTAATACTCTTCATGCTTGTGCTATTTTGCTCAAGAGAAGTAAAGATTGGGATTGGTTTATTAATCTTAGTGCTTCTGATTATCCTCTTGTCACTCAAGATGGTTAGTTTTTTAATCTTGTATGATTCTTTCTATTAGTATTTTAATCTGGTTTATATTGATTCTTAGAATTATATGGTTATAAAATTGCGCAGATCTACTATATTCTTTCTCAAATTTGGATAGAAGCCTTAACTTCATCGAGCATACAAGTCGGTTAGGATGGAAGCTGTAAGTTTTTTCTTCTGTCCTTCTGTGTGGCATAAACAAAGATATGTAAAAAATGAATTATTTTGTCTCGATGATGAGATATGATACATGGATGTATACATAATGATGAACTGGACTATACCGTGCAGGGATAAACGAGCGATGCCCTTAATAGTAGATCCGGGGCTTTACCAGTCAACTAAGCAGGATGTATTTTGGGTCAATCCTAAGAGAGCTTTGCCAACTGCATTTAAACTATTCACTGGTTGGTTTCCCCCTTCACAACTTTATATTTCTTTGTCCATATAATAATGAGTTTAAATTTGCCATACTGTCAGTGTAAAAGTTTCAACCAATCGTATTTATGATTTCAAAAGTAGTTGCGATTACAGTTAAATGTTTTTAATGATCTAATAATTATGATTGATTGGAGTTGTAAAAGCCTTTACATTGACAGTGCATATGAATTCAATCATATAAATAGTTGAGTGATTGATCAACTTTCTCTAAAGGTTACTTATGCAAATTTGAATAACAATGATCCAAGAGTATCGAAATTGTTATATGCTATAGTTTGCAGATACTACTTTTCTGATAGTTCAAAAACAATTAGTTATCTGGTTCCTTTAATTCTCTTCTAGGAAACAGGTTCTTAAGACACAATTACAATATATGCATGTGTAATTTATAACACACAATGCTTTTACAATCTATGAAATGTGTTTGTTTTATGAAAGATTAATCAATCATTTTAGGATCTGTTTGGATTTGGGATGATTTATTCGAGATTATCTATTGGCATAAGACTTGTGTTACTGTTTGAAAGAGCTTAAGGGAAAAACTTACGATATGTCCATAAGCTGCTTTCAGCTTATTTGTATAAGCTCCTCAAGACAGCTTACGAAAAACAGCTTGTATGATGACACGTTTACTTTATTTTATCTTTTATTATAGAAATAGCCTATACATAAGCGCTTCTGATAAGTGTGTATGCCATAAGCACTTAATTAAGTTGATAATCCAAGCAGGGCTTAGTGTAACCTCGTTTACTTTTCAAAGTATTTTTTTGTTGAATTATTGTAGCTCCATTGTAGGTTCGGCATGGATGGTTTTATCCCGCGACTTTGTGGAATTTGTTGTATGGGGTTGGGATAATCTACCAAGAACCCTTCTCATGTACTATGCAAATTTTCTCTCATCCCCCGAAGGCTACTTTCAAACCGTAGCGTGCAATGTTCCCGAATTATCAAAAACCATTGTTAACACTGACTTACATTATATATCATGGGACATTCCTCCTAAACAACACCCTCACGTCCTAAACATAAACGACACAGACAAAATGATCGCGAGCGGCGCTGCCTTCGCTAGGAAATTCAAACAAGACGATCCAGCCATGGATTTGATCGATAAAAAATTTCTCAAAAAGAGACATGGACTATTCACTTTAGGTGGTTGGTGCTCTGGTAAACCGAAATGTACCGAGGTTGGAAACATGTATAAACTCAAACCTGGTCCGGGGGCTCAAAGGCTTCAAAAACTTATAGCTGGATTAACATTGAAGGCTAAATCGGGTCAGGATCAGTGTAAATAGATCCTGTTGGGAATTTTCATGGTTGGAGATTGGATAAAAGGTTATTTTGTATAGCCAAAGTGTTTGGAATGAGGTTGAAGTGCAATTGCATTTCATTGATAATATAAGCTTGATGGTCATGTAAATCCAAGGCATTGATTTAGCTATATGCTATATAGTTGCCTCTACATAAAAGGACCTAATATGGCATGACTCATGAGGATCATCTTTTATTTTTATAGGTCCTTTTTACATAGAGGTTACATATGATTTTTTGGAAGCATCATGGTCAATGATGAATTTTATAAAAAAAAATTTACATCATTATTGTTACTTTATACTACATCATGTTTCATTAATCATGATCTTTTTGCTTTCCTACAGACAAGTGAATTTTGAAGCATTATATTTTAGGCTCAAATAGCCAGAAACTATATAAGACATTCCTTTAATTTTCATTATTAGTTAAGGGTATTCATTCACTCTTCAGTTTTGATTTTTGAGTCAAAAAGTCTTTGTATTCAAAACACAAAATAGTACTATGGTTTGGCTCGATTTTATTGATTCCTTGGAAAAAAAATCCGAGTTGATTCCATTAAATGTGATTTTATTTATTGATATCCCATGTCAAAGTAACATATTAAATTTAAAGCTTCCTTCCTTCAATTTTTTTTTTAAAGCTTCTTTAAAAAAAATTAAAGCTAAACAACATTAACATAGGTGTATATGACATATATAATTTTTTTTAGGGAAACATATAATACTATATAAATTAAAATTAGGAAATCATAATAATCAATTGTGATAAAAAAACAAATGAAATAGTAACAAAAATATTATATTAGATTCATCAATATTATTTAAAAATAACAAAAAAAATTAATAGATGAAATACTAATAATAAAATAAATATATATTAAAATGTATATATGCACAAAAATCTATTTGATTTGATTTGTGCTGTTTTCATAAAATGATGTTCAAACACATCAAATAAAATTTAATTTTATTCTCTTTTTTAGCTTTGAACCTTGCTATTTATTACGTAGGCTTTGGTATAAGAAAAGCAAGAATGCATCCATGTTCTTCTTCATAACACTAAGAAAAACGTAAGAAATGGTATTTTTCTTTTGCACTAATTATCACGATCAAGAATTGAGTGGATTTCACAAATCTGATTTTTTTTTCTTCCTTACATAGTTTAGTGGCCATGATTGTCCATTATCAACAATTCAAGGAATCTCAATCAGTCTTGAGATTATGCGGTCGTTAAATAATGATGTATGACTAGTAATGCTCTTTCATTTATCTTGAACATAATTTCCATTGTTGAATAAATTTTGTGTGCTTTACTAAGTTGGTAAAAAAAATTACGTAAAAAATTATGTTGCCTTGTAAATATTTCTTTTGCTTTGGGTGTCTGGCATAGACAGTACTTTTTTATTATTCTTTTTTATATTGCTTTAACCCTCTAGTTTCTGAAAGAAAATGGTTAATTTATTTATATTTTTATCCTTCAGTTCCTCAAATGAAAGGGTTTGACTTATCTTGGAATCAACGTATATATACTAGTAACGGAAGTGATTTAAATTTGATAGTAAATGCAACTAGTTGTTCTTTGAGTAATTTGTATCTTCATTGCTTTCAAAAAGTCAAAATAGGTTCCAAGAAAAAACGGTACAAGAAAAAACCGTACAACACATGAACCGAATATTGCACTAACATTTCACATCCACAAGACCACAAACTCCTTCCCACGTATAAAAGTCAAAGAGAATAAACGTACTTTTTTATTGGTAGAAAACATAAGCCTACTTTGGAGGCCTTGAAAATAAAATACATATTTATTGAACAAATAAGCGTAGGCTAAATAGTAACTTTGATCCTTGATTTCGTGCCTCGTAGTTATTTAGTCTCCGGTTAAGGATAAAATATAAAATAACCCGTGTATGTGTACCTTCGTTATAGGTTTAGTTTGACGTCAAAAACGTTTGTTAACCGATAATTTGACAATTGATTTGGGCGGACTTTTTTTACTTTTAATTGGTCCATATGCCACGTCATTTATTTTGTCGGCCCACATCAATCGTCACCTCATCAGTTATTAGAAGTTTTTAACATCAAAGACTAAATTGATAATAGATGTACACATCCAATGACTATTTTGTATTTTATTCCGAGTCAAAGACTAAAGTGTCAGCGAGGTGCAAAGTAGGAACCAAGCATACACAGTAAGCGACGTCTACTTATTATGTCTATTGTGAAACATATTGATATTGTTCTGACACCACTGATATTGTTTGGAACAAATTTGTTCATTTGAAGGTTTCTTTGTTTGCTTGACGGTTGTTACGCAATCACATACCAACGAAGGATAATTTGATTGGACGTAGAATTATACCTTCTAAATCTAATCTATGTACGAGTGGTTGTAGGCCGGTGGAAAGCGTTGATCATTTGTTTTTATGTTGTAATTTTTATGGTAGCATCTGGTATCTCATTGGACAATGGTTAGGTATTCACCCAATAAGTCTGTTGTATCTCTGTGATCATCTCATTCAATTCAAAAGTTTAGGAAGTGAGTCTAGAAAATGTCGGTCTTCTGTTCAATTGATTTGGTTGTCTTGTGTTTTGAGTTATTTAGCAAAAGTAGTCGCCTCTGAATCAGTTAATTGATGAAGTGAAACTTCTATCTTTTTAGTGGTTGAAAGCTAAAAATGAAAATTTTAGCTTTTAATTTTCATCTATGGTGGACTAATCCTCTTTAGTGTTTGAGTTATGTTACTTATCTAGTGATCTTGTTCTGTTTTCTAGCTAGTGGTTTAGTTGTTCTCTATTTTGTTGGCGACCGGTTTGTAATTTTTCTTTGTGGGTACCGTTAAATCATCTCCTTGCACTCCTTGTGTATGTTAGGATCTTCGATTGGTTTAATATAATTTATTTTTGCTTTTAAAAAAAATGAAAATAACAATAAAATATCTTCCAAAAAATCACAATATTTTTTTTTATTAGATTCATATATTAGAGACGACAATAACTTTGATATTATTTGTCAAAAATAAATAAATTAATGTTATGTTTTCAGTTGGAGGAGTTGGAGGATTGTGAACAGGATGAGACGAAGATTTGTTTTCTTTTTTTAATTAGGAAAGTTATAAAACACCCTTACAATAAATTAAGTGTGATTCCCTAAAAAAAAGAAAAATTAAGTATGATTGAAATCTTTTATATTTTTTGTGCGAATAAAACAGGGTTACGCAACAAAAATAGAAAGAAAAAAACTAAAAACTTAAAAGCTCCATGGGGAAAGGTTACGCAAGTGATACCACTATAAGCCAGTAAAGCCAAAGAAGTGAATTGAGGAGCAATCTTGAAGAGATGACTATGACAATTTAAAGTCCAAACTTCGTAAAAGAATCGGCAACTTGATTAGCTTCACGAAATGATGATTGCAGCGATGATGGTGTGGTGAGTATACCATGCGTATAAAGTTCTAAAACAAGTTGTTGACATTAATTCATTTCTATTTTTTCAGGGATAAAAATTGATGTTTATGGATGAAAATTTGAGATTTAAGTGAATGATTCAATCAATTCTAGCATTTTATGGGTTTGTTTGTTAAAAAAATTCTAGGTTTATATGAATATAATGTTGAAGATGATGAAGATCAAGAATAAGAAGATTGAAGGAGATGAATAAAAGTAAAAACTTAGGTGTTGATGGTTACTCTTAGAAACAATAAACATGCAATCAAATGGTTAGAATCACGTCATGAATATTAGGCATTAAAAGACTAATGATGAGGACAACTTTGACAAACAGAGGTTAATTTGAAGGACTGAAAAGAAATTTTTTAAACTAATGGGACCAAAATAAAAACAACAAATAAGTTAGGGGACCAAAAGTTTATTAAAGAAAGTTAATTAACGCAAGACTACAAGAGATCCTCCACCCCAAACTACAACACACAATTCATACAATCAATTATTGGTCGTTATAATGATAGTAATATGAATCTAGAAGAAGGTTGAAAATATTCCTTTTTGAAAACTTTTGTGCGAGAGTGGTTTATTTTTTTTTTTCGAAATAGAATTTTATTATTGGAAATTATGTAGTTGTTTTTATGTAACTAAGCAAACAATGATAAAAGATCGGCTAAATTAGTTATTTGTTCCCCTAAATAATTTATTGATTTTTATTTTGGTCTTGTAACTCATAAAACGTTTGGTTTGGTTATTCAAAAATGATTCTTTCAATCAATTTGTTCATTTCCCAACAACTTTAACCCCTAATTTATAAGGTTGACCAACATTGTAGGTCCACCATAGACCTTATGATTCTGCGCCTATTAGCCCAATCACCTATTAGCTGATAACAGCTAACAATATAATTGTTTTTAGTGTAAACAATATGATAACAAAAAGAGGATCATGGAAGTATCATTAATTTGAATAGTACATGTTATATTTATGCACCTTTTGAGTTCAGGCCGAACCAAAAAAATAATATTATAAAATAAGTTTATCTTCCCTATAAATATCTCCAAAATTTATTTTAGTCATTCTAAATATTATTTTTTTTGCAAATTTTGGTTCCTCAATTTTTTTTATGTGTGTTTAGGTCTATTAAATTGTGTGTCCTTCATATTTTTGAATAATTTTTTTTATGTACATGTTTAGAATATTATAAAAGTCTCTCTCAAAATGTTCTCGTGAGCTTAACTCGGTTGGTATGGACAACGCATAAAATATGCAAGGTCCGAGGTTCAAACCTCGGCCACAACCAAAAAAAAGTCTCTCAGAACATGAATCAAATAAAAAAAATTCAAACGCTAAAAACTTAAAAGTAAATATTTAATTTATTCCTTGTTAAAATATTTAAACTTTTGCAAGATGATCCTAAAGTGGCATTTATCTGGTTGGTCTTTTAATTAATAATAATTTACTTTTAAAACTAATTTTCATGCAACCAGATTATTTTTATAAAATATTGGTCTTTTAATTATTTATCTTTTAAAATATTTAAACTAATTTTTATAAAAATTACATCCTAAAGTGGATTTGAATATGTTGGTCTTTTAATTATTTTATCTTTTTGTAACAAAATGATCGTATTTTTCATTAAACCATGTTAAAAAAAGTGTTTAATGTATCAAAGATTACTTACATTTATTTTTGGCTTAAATATGATTTTCGTCCATGTAAAAAAAAAAAATTGAAAAACATCCCTGTAATTTTTTTTTTGTTTGAAAAATGTCCTCGGCCCCACCAAAACGTTGAAGGGGCATGGTTTTTGCCACGCGGTGTTGACGTGGCATGCCACATAATATTAAAATTTTAAAAATATTTTTATAATTCTAAAAATTGTTTTTAAAATTTAAAAATATGAAAATAAATTTTAAAAAATCTGAAAAAATATAAAAAAAAATTTAAAATTCTGAAAATAAATTTAAAATTTTTAAATAATTTCCCAAAATTATTTTTATTATATAATTTAAAATAATTATTTATTTTTTTGAAAATTATAAAATCTGAAATTTCTGAAAATAAATTTTCGTAAAAAAAATGATATGATTTTTTCAATTTTTTTTAAAAATACGAAGAAAAAATATAATTTTCAAATTAAAAAAAAACTGATTGTTGAAAATTTGATTTTAACTGTTTTATTTTTTCGAATTTTTTTCTTCAGAAATGTCTTTTATATTATTTTTATGATTTTTAAATTTATTTTCAGATTTTTTGAATTTTAAAAAATAAATTTTAGAATTTTTTTAAAAAAATATTTTTTAATTACGTGGACTGCCACGTCAGTGCCAGTGGCAAAAGTTGCACAGTCAACAACTGCCACGTGGCAAAACCAATGCCATCTCATAAAAAATGTGGGTCCAGGGACTTTTTTCAAACAAAAAAATTGCAGGGATGTTTTTCAAACTTTTTTTGTACAGGGACGAAAATCATATTTAAGCCTTTATTATTTTTCTTACTGGTTCCCAATTCAATCATGATTTACCGATAAATATGTAAATCAATTTATAGATCAATTTTGTTTCATACTAAGATGGAGTAAAACACCTATGAACCCAAGTTCTAACAAGTGAATTTAAACATACCAACTGAACAGTAAACATACTACTATCATTATTCTTAATTGTGTACCACACTCGTTAATTTTTATATAAATAAATTAATATTGAAAATAGTTATTGCAAATTCCTAGAATTATCCAAGTACAATGTATCTAACAAGTGTTGAATATGCTAATATATATATATATATTGACAAAAGAACAACATTTTTTAACATTGAATTACATGCCATATAAGCCATATTAAAAGAGATTTAATGAGAATCTCTCAAACTATTAAATATTTTAATGTAAAGAAAAAGTAGATTTTGGAAAAGAAGCGCGTGTCGAAAATATACTCACAAAATTTGTATATAAAATGACCCTTCGACACCCTATTACAATGTGCCATTTCTTAGTCTAAATAGCAAACACACCCACCCATATTTTCCTCTCTCGTTTTGTGCATTAGCAATGTCTAGCGGAAAGAAAACTCGAGGTCGTCAAAAGATTGAGATGAAAAAGATGACCAATGAAAGCAACTTGCAAGTGACTTTCTCGAAGCGCCGTAGTGGGCTCTTCAAGAAAGCGAGCGAGCTTTGCACCCTTTGTGGTGCATATATTGCTCTAATTATATTCTCACCTAGTGAGAAGGTATTTTCATTTGGTTATCCAAATGTTGAAACGGTCATAGATCGTTTTCTGTCTCAGATCCCATCCCAAAACGATGGCATCATGGAATTCATGGAGGATTACCGTAGAGCCAGGGTGCGTGAGCTCAATGGTACGTTGACTGGTATGAACGATGCAATAGACATTGACAAGAATCGTGAAAATGAGCTGAGCCAACAACGAAAGATGAATGAGGGCCAGTTTTGGTGGACTCGTCCCATTGATGGGATGAATATGGTCCAACTTGATTTATTAAAGAAGGCTTTGGAGGATCTTCAAAAACTTGTTGGACAACATGTTAATAGGGTTGAAATGCAGGGTACTTCTATCCAAGCCCTTCCATTTTTTGTTGGAAATGGTTCATCCTCCAACATGCCTATTGAGCATCAACCAAATCCCCAACAAGAATCTAATTTTCCAGCAGAGTTTTTTCATAACCCTATGTTGCAACATCATTTGTTTGGTTTCAACAATATGGGAGGAGAAAATGGACATGGTCCTCATGGGTTCGTTTGATCAGCCCTTATTTCCACCATAAGATGCTCCTATTAATTATTTTTATATTTTATGTTTCATAATGTTTTAAAAAATTCAATTAAAACACACAGACTTAACTAGTTTCATGTATGTGATCTACTTAAGACTGAATCACAGTGGTATTGTATTATGCATTATTCGAATAAAGAACATCTTATTTATTTAAATTTCCATATCTCTTCAAAATTTTCAATAATCATTTTAATTTCAATGAATCAATTTCGTTAGTTTGTTGTTTTTCAATCATCTAGTTGGAATTTTTAAAATTGCAATAAAATGCAAACCAAGACCGATGGGAAAAGAACGATGAAGACTTGTGTTAAAATTAATTAATTTTTTTGGGCAATTTGCATTTTGTTTTTTTTATTCTATCCACTATAGATAATCATGTTTAAAGGGTGTAAGACATTAAATATGTGTACCTCCACTATCCATTGTATTGTGAGAATATAACCACTTCTACTGAACTCATCACCTATTGATGTTACATATTTTACGTTAAATTGTAACATTATGATGATGGATGAAATCAAATAGGCTAATTCATTACTAAAGGCTTCACTATATGTAAAAAAAATTGTAAATTCTCATAGAGGTTTGTGTTTGTGTTTTTTTTTTTTTTAAAACTTTTCATGAGATGTGTTTTGCATAATCTAAAATCTTATTCATTAAAAAAACGACTTCAATATACACATATGTACAATTTAGACCATTTTGCTAATTCATCAATGCTTTTGACTTAAGGTTAAAAAATCTATCCCAGCTTAGAAGACAATTAATCTATATCTACCTAACACCAACACAATTTAGGTTTAACGCTCATACACATTAAACGCATGCTAGCCTCACGCGCAAAAGTGGATTAATTATGTTTTTACTAAGTCATGCTTATAAAGATTAAATGAGAAATATAATAAGTTTTTTTTTTACAAAGTTAAATATAATATAATGGGTTTTTCTATCATGTGCAAATTTGCACATGATAAGAAGTTTAAAGTAGTAAATTTGCATTAAAACTTGTACATTTTATATTTCATATGTAACTTTTTAATAAATTGTTTTCAATAAAAACCTACTAATTTTAGTTAACTTAACATGTGCAATGTTGCACATGTCATGTGCAATGTTGCACATGTTAAACAAACCCTACTATAATAAGGTTTAACAAACATACAATTTTATGTATTTTAAGAAAAATATAATTAGGGTTTTTAATATTAAATGTAAGAATTTATTGTCCCTATGAGCATTGGTTAGTGTGTAAGGGACATGGTATTATGAAACCTTCAGAGTTGGAACCTCGATTCTCAACTTATTGACTTTAAGGGGTAAATATTTTTTTACTAGACTATTTGACAAACAAAATAATATTAAATTTATGTATTTATTATTTAAATTATTAAATAACTTTTATAAAATAATAAATTAATTATTAGATAATGTTATATTATGTCATTAACCATATTAAATAAACGGAAAAAAGAAAAACATAAATTAAAAGATACTTTAAAAATCATAAATTAACTTTTTTTTGTTGAATAATTATGAGTAGAATGACATCAAAGAGAATATAAGACATCCAAACTAGGTTGTCACTGAAGGTCCAAAAAATATCTATGACAATTTCAAAATCAACAATCAATCTATATCTACACATATACTTATCTTCAACAAAACATTTTATGAGATGTTGCATTTCTGATCTTGGATCCCTCATAATCTAGTTAAATATGTTACGTGCATTATAAATATGATTGAAGTAGTTGCATTGTGACCATTTATATTTCTTTCAAAAAAATCAAAATATTTCTTAAAAGGGCCATACAACATGTCATCTCATTGACAAGTTTCTTCTCATTTAGATTTAGAAGTTCTGCATGCTTATGATTTTCAAAGAATTGAGTCATCTTATGTTGTGTTCTCCATGTACAACTCTAAGATTCCATAGACCACCGCTAGAAAAGTAACCCCTCAATACAAATGGACACTCACATTTAAAGAACTTTGTCTAATGACGTTTCAACTTCTTGTACTCTATATACACCACCTCTTTCACATCGCAGCACAACAAATATTTTTCTGTTGTTCCCCCTATAATCTAATTTTGTAATAACAACAGTAAATTGTAACTTATCTGCTTCACCTTGAACTCATGTCCACAACTCGTCTCTTGAAGTAAATCGTCTATCAGTCGTGAACTATAAGTGGTAATCAATACAATATGCAATTGAAGGTGCAACGTTGGCCTTTGCATCAGTGGGAGGATCCGCAACTATAGGTACAATGTCTGACTTCATATCAACAGAAGGATCCACAATTGAAGGTGTAATGTGAGGTTTCAAATCAACTGGAGGATTAGAAGGAGCATCCATATATGAAACAATGTAAACAATTTAAGAAAATTTATTAAAGGGAAAAGTTGGTGGAATTGTGTTTCGCAAACGTTCTTTGTTTCGGCTGAAAATTTAGTAAGTTGTTTATGTCACCAAGTTATTTATTTTATAGTTTTGTCTTCTCCTTACATCAGTTTGGAATACCTACTTGTTTGTGAGGTTTCCTCTCTTGTTTACTTAGTTTCATCAGAGTTGGTGATTATTTTGATTCTTTGTCAATTCCTAGTAATAGTACGAAGACATTGTTGTACCAATTATTTCTATAGTGGAAATTTTTGACCGGACTAAGTCCCGTGATCCCGTGATTTTTATTCTCTTACATCGAGAAATGTTTTCCACATTCAAATTTGAGGTGTCCTTGTTTATAGCTTTCACTCTGTTTACTGCAATTACTGTTGCTGTTGGCTATCCCAGGTAATTTTGTAGTTCATGTTCACATTCCATTCCTTATCCACCAACCAGTGTTGTCCAGCACAGCATCTCAGCTATCACAGTTCAAAAACTCCTCTGCATCAAAAAATATCTTCAGCAGCTTACATGCATCCATACATAAATATATATAGTGGGGGAGCTGATCAACATTACATGGTAACAAAAAATATGAAGGCATCAAAGCTTGCCACAATAAAAGCAACATTTATATCTAAATATCATTGAATTCTACATAAAATGAGTAGCTTCCATGTAGGTAAAGGACTATGTAAAATTTAATATGGATCAAAACTATAATAGTAAAATCTTATATAGATTTTGACCTCTTTTACATTTTTTCCATGTGGCACTTTATCTACAACACTTTTTTTCTTCCTTATCAAATCTCACTCTTCTCTTTTACCTGTTTCCGCTATAATCTAACAATAATAATGCAAAAATTTGTTATGTTACAGCTTGCAAGTAATAATGAAGGAACTTGTATACCCCTCTATATATAACAATTGAATATGTCCTCTCATTCACATCAAACTATATGAATCATTTTTAGATTGCTGTGTAGAGGCTAACTCAAACCATCTCGAGAATCTTGACATTGCCTGTGGAATTTGCGGCGATTAAGGTTGGTGATTGACCACGCCAGCAAACCGAGGAGACAAACTGCGCAGCATCGTCCACTTCGTTACCAGAAATTGGATCTGTGTTCTGAAACTTGAATTGTAATGCTGGCATAGGGAAGGCCTTGTGGTATACGAACACCTAATGCACATAGATGATATTTAGAGTCCATTTGTTACAACCTTTTTTTAAACAAAATAATCATTTTTTGAAGTTTTCATCCGTTTGCTATAGATATATTTTCGGTAAACAAACATAAAATCACTTTACTGGTACTTCAAAATAGAAGGGGAAACACAAGTTTAGGCTGAAGGACATGTGAAATATACCTCATTTGTCTCTGAACCAGTAGCAATATAACCATCAGATACTGATAATCCCACAAAGTTCTGCAACAAAAGAAACATGGATCATCAAGATTATATTGTAGCAAATAGACAAAAGTATTGATTTAAGAAAATAAAAGTAATTGAAGGTAACCACATGTGTTATAATAAAGTTACAAGTTATTGTTTGTATACCTTAACATTCGTGTGACCAGTGAACGATTGAATCGGTGAGTCAATAACTCGAGATGTACATGTAGACAAATCCCAAAGCTTCAAAGTGTTGTCCGTGGATGCAGAGACAAGGTTAACATTGTCTACAAACTTGATGTAGCTTACGGTCTTATTATGTCCAACTAAAGTGCAAAGCGGCACTCTTAAGTTGCGTAGATCATAGTAATATATCCGGTGATCTGCCGAACCAAATGCGAGGTATCTAGCGGAATCCAGAGGAAACTGAACACAGCATACATTTGCCTTCGTTTTGATTGTACCGACACTAACTCCCTGCAATAACAGCCCAGGTGAGAGAAACAACTCATCATACATCCAGCATTAATATATATAAAAAACGCATTATAACTGCAGTACGTTTAGTTTTCAAAGCTGACATCCACCAAGTGCAAAAATGGAATTTTGCCTGATTGATACTCCATAGCTTAACTGAACCGTCGTCGCTGCCACTCGCCAACATTGTTGGATCTGCTGATGAGAAATCAATCGACCACACTCGTCGCTCGTGCTCCCTCATTTCAGATAGTATTTGACTTCTTGTAACATCCCATAGCTGAATAAGATAACAAGTTACAATATTTGTTAGAACAGCTACCCCAGTTCAAAAGAAAACAAGTACTAAAAACGCAAACAGAGAACACGTAGAATTTGATCACGGAGTTAGCCTAATTGTTGCTACATCTCAGAATGTAGAGCGGTTACAGTGCCATTCCATCATCACTGAAAGCTTAGGGTTTATAGAGTACAAACTGCGTTTAAATACTATGGTACGGTTCACAATATTATTACCCCCACTTGAGTGACCTGCGAACCTATCAGTAAACTATGATTTATAGCCAACAACAGTATAGTTATAGAAACCAAAAACATCTTGTCGATGACATTTGACTTACCTGTACAACACCTTCAAAATTACTTGAAGCAATTTGACTTTTGATGTATGTATTCCAACATAAACTGCTCAGCTTTGACCTGCAAGCCATCTCCACTACCGGATAGTGGATATCACGATCCTCTTTTATGATTGTATCACATTCAAATATTTTGATTTTCTTATTAACACCAGCGGTTGCGAAAAATTCTCCATCACGGTCGAAACTGAGTGAGCATACTAGGTTGGAAGAATGCAAAAGATCTCCTTGCTTCAGGTCAGCCTTAACTTTAAGCTTACTGAAAGATAAGTACTTGCACAAACCCTCAAGAAAAGGATTTATCCAAGCACTTGCACTGTCCCTTCCTTGGTCTTTCAACACCAAGTTATTGATGCAACTTCTTTCACTCATGACAACAGACCCTCTCCCACCATTTGCTATAGGCGAATGTCTAACCACCGGTCTCCCTGAGGAATATGATGGTTTGCATCGTGTTAAAAAGTACGCTGACTCGAGCTTCTTAAAGTTTTTCATTAGTCGTGAATTTTTTGAAAGAAAACTTCCATGATTTTTCTGATCACTCTCCATGTTATCATCACATTCATCGAGATGCATCCCTAGTCTGACTCGTTTTCTAGTTCCTAAACAAGCAGAATCCTCGCTATCAATGACTGTCATGGATGGAAAAGTTGATGCTGAACGGTCGTCGCTCCCTAGTTCAACGCCAGCAATCTCTTTAAATCTAGTTTGCTTCTTGGTCACTTCTTCAATATCTGAACATAGAAAAGAGATAGTATGTTGCAACTTTTCAGCAACTTCTTGTTTTCTTTGTTTGAGTAATGAAAGGAATTCTAGCAACAACTCCTCATCTTCTATCTTTTGTCTAAGCTCTATTGCTGCTTCACGCTCTTCCATATCATCTCTTTGTTCGTTGAGGAACTCGCTCTGCAACAACTCCCTGATACACAAGAAAATAAACGATTTATAACATATATGCAGTATTAATGATGGGATTGGAAATAGTCTGATCAGTCAGGATTTTGATTCTTTGCTTCTATATGAAGAAGATTATATTAGGTCTCTAATTGAAAGAAAAAACAAAGAACTAGGTAAAAATCATATAAGCTTAATGAACAACTGGTTCCAAACACCTTTGAGGCACCGACAAAAACACGGACACAATATTGATACTAACACATTGACATCGATAATAATTTGAGAAAATGATTCAAAACTCGTGATTCAACAAAGAAATTCAATGCGAAACAGCTTGTAAGGAACTAATTTGAAAATTTAAGAATTCAAACACAAAAGCGAAAAAGAAAACAATCCTTTTAAATGGATACTTGATATGTAAAGTTAATGAGATGATGATAAATTACCCTAGTGTTGGACGACTGCTAGGGTCAGGATGTAGTAACCATAAGCAAAATGAAGCTTCCTTAGGCCACTTTAGAAGTAACTGTGGAGGAAGAACCCTATGTCTAAGACTAGACATTGTTCTACTTTTCTCTTCTCTTGAGCTCAGTGGACAGAATAGCTGTTCAAATGTAGGATAACGAAGTTAGGCTACATTGAAAAAATAATAACGTCTCTTTCAAAGACTACTTCTAACACAACAAAATGGAGAAGATAAAACTTACAAAGGCTTTGTTTGGATAAACGACTTAATTTAGCGCTTATAGACTATTTCTATAACAATAGATAAAATAAAGTCAAACTGTTTTCATATAAACTATATGCAGTTTTCATAAGCTATCCTGAAGACCTTGTGAGAATAAGCTGGAAACAGCTTATGAACATGTCCTATGCTGTTCCGTAAGCTCTCCCAAAAAATCTCAGAAGTACTTATACCAATAAAGTTCAAATAAAAAAATCCAAACAGAGCCAGAGTATCGAAATGAATATAAAAAAACTTAAAAATTGCACAAGTTATGTTATGAACCTCGAAAAGGAGAATCCCCAATCGGTAAACATCGGAAGCACATGAACTAGGAGTACCAGTGACCTCTTCAGGACTAGTGTACCAACTCATCTCCATTAGAAGTATCTGTTTCATCGGAAAAGATTGCTTCTTACCTTCCACTTCTTCATCCTTCCTCCTATCTTTCATTTTATTTTCTTCTGTTTCTTCTATTAACGACGCACGAGCTGCGTACACTGCACTTGACAGCATGCAACTAGAATCAGACCGAGCATCCGTCGAAATCTTTGCAGGCATAAAATCTTCACTTCCGAAACTCTGCTGATGCATAATATCACGAGGACAATGAGATGTCGGAGTTTTAACCTCAACACCTTGGTCGTTGTTCACTCCATCTCCTAAAGCATCTGAACTGGTATCCGAACAAGAAGCTGATTCAATAAACGAGATATGGTTGAAAGACGACATGACAAAGCACGAAGGCCTCACATTATGAACAACAACTCCTTGACAGTGTGCTGCATTAACAATCTCAACTATTTGTCTAAATATGTGCAAGCATTCAAAGAAATCCACCGATCGATCCGGTTTATCCAACCATTGTCTCAAACTAATATCACCCCATTCAACTGAACAAAAGAAAGGATCATTCTCTACTTCTTCACCCTCACAAAACCCACCTAGGTTTTTGTTTTGATCACCTTGTGCACCATGAATCCAATCCCTTTCTTTTCTAAACCTAGAATCTTGTGATCCCTCGCGATTTTCCCTTTGATTCCTATCTGAGACTCCAGAACTATTCAAAGCCCTAGAACTCTCAGAATTCTCCTCCATCTTTATCCACTTAAAATATTTGCATGTAGATTAAACACAACAAATCCAACAAACAGAAAACTCTTCCAAATTGTTTCACACTCATGCACTTCCATCATCACCTTGTTAACACAAAACTCATCTCATTGATCATAAAAAAAACCAACAAAAAATCAATATCAGCTTTCACCTTTCACCTTTCACAAACAAAACTTGATCACAATTCACAAGTCACAACTTCCAGTCAAAGTTAACAACCTGAATTCAAAAACTTTATTCAGAATGCAATTTTATATCATCCCATTAAATAAAAAACAATAAAGGGTAGCTTAAAAAACAAATCTTTAAACAAGACAAAGATGAAACTGAAAAAACCAAACTAAAAAACATAATTAAAAAAACAATCTTTTCAACTTTAAAAGTAGAACACAAGTAAGAAAAATAAAAACAACAGAAACACATAACCTCCACAAAGGACTATAGTTTATCCAAATTGATCAGAATTTGCCACCACCACACATCATCAAAGTTAATAAATGAG
Organism: Medicago lupulina; assembly: GCA_958299785.1. NCBI lineage: Eukaryota > Viridiplantae > Streptophyta > Magnoliopsida > Fabales > Fabaceae > Medicago > Medicago lupulina. Next base: position 78,853,056 of record OY283139.1, read on the forward strand.
GAGATAGACACATGTAGAGAGACAAAGAGAAAGTACCATAGAGAGAGAGAGAGAGAGATAAGAGATGTGTACCATGTCACCATAAAAGGATCTCCTGTTCCTGCTTAGGCCAAACTCAACACAGAACCACACAACAAAAGTTTAGTTCTCACAACTACACTGAAGCTTCACAGCCTCATAAATTTCCAAACATTATAATATATATATATATATATATATATATATATATATATAATAAAATGAAACAGAAGAAGAAAACAAAATAATCTACCCCACAAAAAATAATAATAATAGTGAAGATATTTAATAAAATATTGATTTGGAATAAAAAGATTGTTTGAGAAATATTCTAAAAGGAAAATTTTCCATATTTTCACACACACTAATAGTATAACTTTTGTGTCTATATTTGGTATCTAATATTCATCTATTTGAATATTTGTTAGGTTGTTTTATTTCTTTTAGACCCTTTTTGGTTTTGGAGGGCCTCTTGTTTCCAATTCATCTTTGTTATCTTCCCGCTTTTTTATTACTATTTATACAAATATACTACGTGGCTCTACTGTGACCTTAAGTATGGTATAGGGTTAGATTAAATTTTGTTAATAAATTAATAATTGTGGGCCTTGGTTGAAAATTTGAGGAAAAAAGTATTAATAATTTATGTGCGTAGTTTTCTGTTTACTAAAAATAAACTATTTATATCATTCAAATTGATGGAACAATCTAAAAAAAAATGAACTATCAACAAACTCACAAACATAACAAGGCAAAATATATAAGCGAATAAATATGATTATATTTTAGTGTCATTTTATTTGAATATGTAACGTTGACAACGTTAAATTGTTGATTGAATTTGTACTAAATCGAAGTTGATATGACAATTTAAATCAAACAAACATGATAACAAGACAGAAAAGACAAACTACGTTGCACAAAGAGAATAAATAAAATAACATCGCACTAAGACGAAGAAATCACACAACAAAAAAACCAAGTATACCTGAAAATAACTTATTTAAAGAAATGGGAGAATAAAAATGATTTAGAGAGATGATTTCTAGTCATAATTGATCATGATTCAAGTGACTCCACGAGAGACAGAGAGAGAATATATGTGCATAGTTAATAAGAATAACGTAAATTCAACTTTGGTTGTCAATGTGAGGATATTTAGATAATGCTTATCTAACCCTAATGTACTTGTGGGACCCAACTTATCTAAAATTTTGAAGAAAAAAAAACATTGTGAGCACCAAATAATCTCGGTTAGATCCGTCAAAAAGAGTCAATCTATCACATAGTCTAATTTAGTGTTCAATTACGTCTCGAATATAATTACATCTCGTGTAAAAAACGCATGGAGAAACAAATTTAAATTTTGTTAGTATGGTAATGTGGTGGGTATCTATGTTATAGAAACACATGGTATACCTAAATTTGGAAAATTTTAACATCAAAAGACAAGGCAATGAAATCTGTAGGGGTGTTCAAATCTAAACCAATCCAAAATAAAACCGCAAACCGATCTAAAAAAACCAAAAACCGCAAAAAATCGAATATTTTTGGATGCGTTTGGACGTTGTTTTGTAAAAACCGCTAGGATCGGATCGGTTTTCGGATCACTTTTTCAAAACCAAACCAAACCAAACCGAACCGCAAAAGTAAATATTAATACTTTTTTTAATAGTATTATATGCTACATTATTATGTTTCTTGTTGGTTTTTAATCTTATATATTTCACTAATTTAATCTATATTATTATTATTTCATGTGTTCAAAAATGATCGATGATTTTCATGTTGTAATTTAATTTTTTTAATATAGTTTGCATCAAACATTTATTTTACCGGGTAATATTAGTATTAATAAACAAAATGCAAATAATTTTATTTTTTTTACATTTTGGATATCCAAAAACCGATATAAATCAAACCGCATATATTTGGATCGGATCGATTTGGATTTTTTTAAAATAATCATCCAAACCGAACTGAACCGCATATGATTTTTATTTTGGATCAGATGCTATTTTGCCTCAAAATTGATTCAAACCGGACCGCGAACACTCTAGAAATCTGAACAATCTATTTAGGGGTTAGCAAAGTGTTATCGTATCTCTTTTGGTGAGAATTAAGTAGTTAAATAGTTTAAGATGCTAACGAGTAATTAGTTGTTCCTTATTTTAAATTATTATCCCAATCTTAGACAACCTGGAGACAAAAGTTTCTTAATTTCAGGAAGTACTCATTAGTTAATTTGTTCTTTTGTTACTGTAAATGGATTCGATAAAAAGCATAATGTCAAACTCCAATAGTTTAATTTAATGGTAAATCACTATCGGAATTGGATGTTTTAGGTTCGAATTTTATGTATTGGGAGATAAATAAATGTAAATAATTTTGTAAATATTTTTTTATCTTTTAAAGTCTTTGCCGTTTTAAGTTGGAAAAACGATCTTTTCATCCTAAATTTTTTATGATAGAAATAAATAAATAAAATAAAGAAAAGATCTTGAGGCTTGCTTATTGGAGGAAAAATAATTTGGGCAGCGCAAAATATCTGAAAGTGAAACACACATGTGTTCTGTCCTTTGGTCGTGGTTCACTCCATTATTTGCGATCATTTATTTATGTATTATTTCCTCCGTTTTAAAATAGATGTTCATTTTGGAGATTAATTTTGTTTCATAATATTTGTCCATTTTAAGTTTCAATGCAATATTAATTATTGTCTTGTCCGTATAACTTGGTTTCCTATCAAAAATATCTAGTGTATGCATAACTTGGTTTTTGTCTCTCCGTATAATATCAAACGCTTAATTGCACTTTTTCCCTCTATTTTTTGTTAATTATGCGATTTTGCACCCCCTCTTTTTTTTTGAGCAATTTTGCACCTCATCTTTTGCCAATTGTGTTTTGTTCAAAATCATCATTAAAAGAGGGGAAATGGGGCAAAAGATAGGGTGCAAAATTGCTATAAAAAAAAAGAATAGGGGTACGAAATCACACAATTGGCAAAAAAATAGGGGCAAAAGTGCAATTAAACACAAAGATGGGGTGCAAAATCAGAAAGGGGACAAAAAGATAGGGTGCAAAATCACTCCAAAAAAAAGAGGGGGTGCAAAATCGCACAATTAGCAAAAGATATGGAGAAAAGTGCAATTAAGCCTATTGTAAATAAAAGATTCAGAAAGAATTTCAACAAAAACTTTTGTAAGTTTGAAATCAACCGGATCTTAATTTGTTTCATAAGTGTTTGCTTGTACCAATTTTTTTAGATTCTCATTATTTTTAAAAGAAGTAAAAAATGAATATAAATTTCTTAAAAATTGTTTTTTAAGAAAGTGGTTATAAATAAGGTTTAATAATCTGACTCTTAATATAATAGATGGTGTTACTTAAATACCTCATCCCCCATTCTACATCTCGGGCGAGTCTCACATTTTCACCCTCCAAAACACAAAAGAAGGGGAGAGGGAGAGGGAGAGTTCTTGGGGGAGAAGTCAAGAGAGTGAAGATGTGTAGATAGGATGGATGGAGTGTCCGCCAATCTTTTTGTTTGATAAAATTTATAAGTGGTGTGGAGTATAAATATGTGCAACCAATAGTGACTTTTTTTTTTTGTACGAAAGAAGGTTTTAAGCCAAAAGAGTGCAACGGAAGACAAAAAAACTAACAATTTTGAAAAAGAGTCTCACTAATATCATCAAACAAGAGAAGATTCATTTCAACCGAAGACCCGACCGAGGGAAGGGGAGGAGCAATATTGTCTAAACCAATATTATAGTTGACTAGTCATACACAAGGATCACCCTCACATTGGGTATGGTTGAATCTCACATGTAAATCTTTTTTTGTTAACTTTCTAATTTTGGGTACTAAACTTTGACATTGTGTGATCTTTCAAATTGCCTTGATGAATTATCAATAAGAATTTTGAATCACTTTCCCCCTTGAGATTAGGAACTAAACTCATAGTGACTTTATACGCACATGCAATGTACGTGTGTGTATGTCATTTATCAAGCTTACATGTTACAAACAAACCAAAAATTCTATTTGTCATTTTTATTTTATCTTTTATAAAAAATTGTACAAAGAAAAATGGAGAAAGATACAAATACAAATTAAATACGGTTGTAGTACAAACCATGTTGTGTTCACGTGTTGTATTGTGTATAACCATGGCAGTACAATCAATGGAAAAGGGTACTCGTGTTTTGATTCGGACCACAACGTTTGGAATTGAGAACTGTGTGTGATGTTTATGAGACAGACAACAAAAACCTATAATAAGAAACTCTAATAAATGCATCTGCCTGCCTCTTCTCTTCTAATGTTTTCTTGTTTTGTTTATTGATTTCTCCATACTTTTATCCATTTGTTGTGTTGAGTTTAAAATATTGGTAGGGCCTCATCTTGATCTCAAACGACATAAAGTGTGGCTCCTATTTCTTTCACCTTTATTACTATACAATAAATAATACTACTATATCTCTATTGCACATGATGGTTCTGCATTTTTGGAGCATCATAAAAACCCCGGCACAAGGTATGGTTTTTTTTTTTTTTTCGAAGAATGGTATGGTTGTTATTTTATGTTTCTATATAATTCACCATTCACGAAATAGATATAATTTCATCTATTTTTAGGAGAATAAACCTAAATTATTCCAAACTTGTGGTAGAATATTTTATATCATAGATTATGTAAGTACAACCATTAGACATGTTGTCATTTTGTACTTCTTCGCATAGTTTGTGCATGTAGCATTGTTAATTTGTTGAATTTGTTTTTTTTTAATATAAAACACAAGGTTTAAATACGTTATTATCTCTGCATTTTTACTATTTTTTTGTTTAACTTTAGTCCCTATACTTTGTAAAACAATAGTTATTGTTCATTCTGTAAAATTGACGATAAAAAAAAAAACATTGTCCCTCATCTATGAGTTCTTTAACTACTCCAAAGAATTTTAAGTATGGTATTTTAGCTACTTAAACAAGAAATAAATAAAATCAAATATAATGTCAAAAAGATAAAGGAATAAAAAATGCGTAAAATAGCTTGTAATTTGATGATATTGTGTAACATAATTTACAACTCCATTATTTATTAGAAAATACTACTCCTACCGACCAAATGTTTCCTTGTACTTAGCTTTCTTCGATTAGGGAGCACGAGTAAATTGTCAAGTTGTAATGAGTTTTGACTATTTTAACACTTTTACGACATTCATAGACCATAGTAAACAAAAAAAAGTTTTGAGTAACTCGTACTCAGTTGTTTTTGTGTTCATCTAACCTACAATTGGCTCACGGAAGTTTGTTTGATCCTAAATTGTATGTATGTCGATCACAAGACACTTCTATAAATATCACCCAAATTAAACCGCACCAAATTCAAGACACTAAAAGAAAACATTTCCCAAAACTAAGAAAAATACTAACCATGAAAGAAGCACTCAATCGTGGAACAACTCCAACAATCCAAAAACCTGTCCCAAAAAAAAAAATCCACAAATAAAAGAACAAAAATATCCACCAACAAAAGATCCTCACGTGGAAACACCGCCTCCACCACCACCTTTATCGGTGTAGATGGAAATAATGCTTCCATAGTTTATGTTGATGAAGACTTGAAGTTTTCTGATTCTGGATTGTTGGAAGAAATTGTCAACTCCCTCATAACATGCTTCCTTGCACTTAGCTTTCTTCGATTAGTGGCGTTGTAATGAATTTTGACTAATTATAACACTTTTACAATCTACATAAACCTTAGTGAACATGAGAAAGTTTCGACGTCTTTTTATGTGTTCATCTAACCTACAATCAACTCAAGGAAGTTTGTTTGGTCCTAAATTGTTTCTATGTCGGTCCCGGTTATCAAATTATTTATTTTTCGGTGTAAGCCGAAACTAAACATAAGTAAGGATGGTATAATACTAATACTGATTAAAGTACGTATCCTAACATAGTAACATATATAAATGACTGGTTTCAAATGGATGAAAAAATGATTATTCGCGTAGCGGGTATAAGTTAGCATTTCTTAAATAAAATATATTTTTTTTGTCAAGAAATAAAATAGTTTTTAATAAGTAAGACTAAAATAAAATCTAATGACTAACATGGCCTTTTTACTTTTATTGATAAGTATTTTTGGGCACCGGGAATTAATCCATACCAAAGCTTACCCATGTGCACGTACGCGCGTGCACTCACACACATATATTAAGTAATAAGGCAACTTTGGTAATCAATCCACGCTCTCTAAATGCATAGATAGTACCACTTGACATTTATTATTTGCGGCCTCTTCGGGGTAATCTATATTGAAGTGTTCATTTGTGTTGTTGGGTTGAATCGATGTAAAATGTTGAATGTATAAAAAAGATGATTCGTATACATAATGTCTTAACATTTTGGTGAAGATTAAGCGTCTTTCTTCGGTGGTCATGTAGCGACAGTTTGTGGTTGTTTCTTACATTTCTTTGGACTCCCAAACAATTTACTAATTGTTCATTTGAAGGCTATATTTTTTGTGGTGGTCAGGGTTTGAATCTCGGATCTTGCATATATTATGCATTGTCTCTACCAACTGAGATAAACTCACGAGGACCATTTGAAGGCTATATAGTTAGTAGTTTTCTTTTCCTTAAAAAAAAAAGTCAGTTTTCTTTATTTTATTATTTTCCTAATTATTCTTATGCTTCATATGGTCAAAAGCAAAATTGAGATATCTTTATTTTAGTTCTTTAATAATCTATCAAACATTTTCATCTCAATTTGACTATGGGATGTTGATCCTACTTTCTCTACTTCCAACATTAGTTGAATGTTAAATGTATATTTCTACGAAAATAATTAAATTTGTATTGTTTGAATGTGTATTTTCGAACAATTTTTACAAGTTTGATGCATATTTTTAAGAAACATTTGAGATTATTTAGTAAAGAGGATTTGATTACTGCTCAATAGACCTCTCAAATTGATCACATTTTTTTGAAAAAGTCAATCGAAAGTTAAGAGTTTACGCACACAAAAAAAAGTCGATTTGAAGTTACGACCCGATCGATTGAGGGGCATGTGAGCAATCCAAAAGGCCTATTTAACAACCATCAAAGGGGTACCGCTCTTCTCTCATCTGTTTTTGTTCATTCTCAACAAAATAACTTAGCGTGAGTTAACTCACGCAGTGTATTCTCAGCATAAGTTAACTCACGTAGATGTATTTTTTGTTGAGAATGAACAAAAATAGATGCGAGAAGAGCAATTATCCCATCAAAGGACTTGGAAAAGGCTTCGAATTTAAAAGATTTTGTTGAAAGTAATTTCTTTCAGCAACTATGTAAATGAGTACAAAGTATTCATCAGTTTATCAAGTACTAATCCTCGTCAAACATCCTAATTGACCATCTTTAATAGCAAATACTAGCATAAAATTCCCTTAAAAAAAATTAAAAAAAACTAGTATAAAATTTGAATCAAGACATTGCTTAAAGAATTTACATCAAATTTTCACTTAGGGCACAACATAATGATGGCAGGTAAGACCCGATTTGCAGAAAAATACTAAATCAAAAGTAATCAATAGCCACACATTTGGGAGCTGAATAATTTGTCCAATTAATCAACCTCTAATATATAAAAAGGCATATGATAGAGTTCCTAGAGAGGTTTTGTGGAAAGCTCTCGAGAAGAAAGGGGTTAAGATTGCCTATATTAGAGCTATCAAGGATATGTATGAGGGAGCTTCGACTAGTGTGAGGACGCAGGATGGGACTGCAGAAGATTTTCCCATAACAATAGGATTGCACCAAGGGTCAACCCTAAGTCGTTACCTTTTTACTTTAGTTTTGGACGTACTGACGGAACACATCCAAGAGTTAGCACCGAAATGTATGCTTTTTGCAGATAATGTAGTCTTGCTTGGGGAGTCGAGGGAAGAACTGAACGGGAGGCTAGAGACCTGGAGGTAAGCCTTAGAAGTGTATGGTTTCCGCTTGAGTAGAAGCAAGACGGAGTATATGAAATGTAACTTCAGCAAAAGGAGAAGTATGTCTACCTTGGAGGTGAAAGTTGGAGATCATATCATACCCCAAGTTACACGGTTTAAATATCTTGGGTCCATAGTACAAAATGATGGAGAAATAGAAGCAGATGTAAGTCATCGCATTCAAGTTGGGTGGTTGATATTGAGAAGAGTCTCTAATGTTCTGTGCGATAAGAAAGTACAACTTAAGTTGAAAGGAAAGTTATATCGGACAGCAGTTAGAACGGCGTTGTTATATGGTACGGAGTGTTGGACGGTTAAGAGTCAACACGAGAATCAAGTAAGTGTAGCAGAGATGAGGATGTTGTGTTAGATGAGTGGTAAAACTAGACATGATAGGATTAGAAATGACACCATTAGAGAGAGAGAGTGGGGGTAGCACCTATAGTAGAAAAGTTGGTAGAAAATAGGCTTAGATGGTTTGGGCATGTTGAGAGAAGACCCGTAGATGCCGTTGTAAGAAGAGTAGATCAAATGGAAGAGAGTCATGTTAAAAGAGGTAGAGGAAGACCTAAGAAAACTATTAGAGAAACCATTAGGAAGGATTTAAAGGTCAATGAGTTAGACTCAAATTTGGTTTATGATAGAACACTATGGCGTAATTTGATCCATGTAACCGACCCCACTTAGTGGGATAAGGCTTGGTTGTTGTTGTAGTATATAAAAAGGTAAAAAAAATAAAATTGTTGTCACATTTTGAATTGGAGTGCAGCAGATATTTTATTTAGGTAAATGTAAATATTTTTGGAAGTGTTCTTTGAGTCCTAAGATTTTCCTTGTCTTGAATCGGAACATCATTCCCTCACCTAGGCATGGCAACAAAACCCGTGTTCATGGGTACCCGCCCAAACCAACTCCGATTTGACTGGGTTTGGGTATGAGTTTGGGTTTTCTCCGATTTCATAATACGGATACTGGACGGGTAACAGGGATATATGTACCCACCCCGAACTCATACCCAAACCCTACCCAAATGTAGAAAGGTCATGTTCTTGTTTTTGTTGAAGGGGTTGATAATGATATGTCATGTTATTTGGTTTGATAATTGTCATGATATAAGAACTTTCATTGATAATTAAATGAGCAACCAAATTATTCAATAAAGAAATATTAAAATGAACACAAATTGTTGGATAATGCAGTACAATATTATAATTGAAGCTTAAAAAACTCTTTTTATTAAAAAAAATTTGATTCACTGCGGGACGGGGATGGGGGAAATACCCAAACCCAATGGGGACAGAGATGAGATTCAATTTCTCATCTCGTTGGGTATGGGTAGGGTAATGGGGAAGGCAAAACCCGTCCCCACCCCGCCCCATTGTCATGCCTACTCACCCTAAATTTTTATTAGAAAATAAATAAATAATATAAAGTGTTGAAGCAATGGTAGAATAAGTGACAAAAAATAGAAAGATTTCCTTTTGGTCTTAAAACCTCTTGTTGCCAAAGCAGAAAAGCCTAAGCAATCCAAAATTCAGTCGGAGATAAGTAATGTCTTGTCAAAGATTGTTCCATAGAGATCTAGATCAAACTCAGGTACTCGTGATTTATAAAAAAGAGAGAAGAAACTAGCCATCTTCCCAATAATAATTAATTACTTTATCATAAGTTAAACATAAGGAAGACATTGTCCTCCAATATTCTGCAGCTCAAGGTTGTTAAAAGCTTTACAAGAGGCCATACAAATTGCATCTGTAAGTGGAAATAAAATAGATGTGATGTGCTATGGAGTTACCTAACATGGCCAAAGGGGTGCATTCATCTGAGGAATAATTACAAGGCAAAAAGGGAAAATAAAAATGTATTCTTAATCTTAATGATGCTTTTTTGGTGCATCAGATTCTACAACTCAACGACCAGAAACAAATAATGAATTGTTTATCTGGTTCCCTTCAGCTTGGAGTCTTCGCATTTTTGCCTTGTCTAGACGTGCTCTTCTGACCGCTTCTTGAATTTGGCGGTCGTGGTCTTTCAACATCTGATCCATGTTGCTTGATGGAACAAGCAATGGACCGGAATAATGAATTTTATAACCCTTAGATCCATAACCAGCCTGCAACATTGTGAAAAAAACAAGACCAAAACATTTGAGACCAAACTTAACCAAAGTCACCAATTAGATTCCATTAGCATGTTTGGTTGGAAAAAACTGTGTTTATTTCTCTCTTTCAGTTTTAATTACAAAAGTGCTCCTATTTTATTTTCACTTTGTTTCATAATTTCAAATATTTGTATACGAAAACAGTGGAGAAAAAAAAAAAAGACTTGTTCTATACAAATACAAATCTTCAAAAATAAGAAATCGAGCAATGGTTTTGCAATTATGGACTTGTTTGGATTGACTTATTTGAACTTATCTATTATCTATTGGTATAACCGCTTGTGAGACTATTTGGGAAAGCATATGAAATGTCTATGAGCTGTTTACAACTTATTTCATAAGCTCTCCAGCATAGCTTATGAAAACAGCTTATAGCTTATATGAAAACAGTTTAACTTTATTTTACTGTTTGTCATAGAAATAGATTATACATAAGCATTTATATGATAAGCACTAATTTGAACTATTTATCCAAACAAGACCAAAAACTGAACAATAAATGAAAATAGAAAACATTTTCTCAAACAAGATCCCAAAACAACAAAATATACAAACAAAATGTGTTTTGTGTGTGTGTGTGTGAGTGTGAAGACAGAGAAGGTAGGGAAGGAAGAAAGTCCATCTGCTTACATTATTTGGGTCTTTGTTGCTGCCTTTCGCATCTTCCTTTCGAGAAGCATGTACATGATGCTTCTGGTTTTGATTTTGTTGCATCAATGATTCAGATGCCTCCTTGAAGGATCCTGGGAACCTGGTAATTAGTTTTGGAGCCTCGACTTGTGATGAACCAGAACTTTCCCTGCGATCGTCAGACAGCATACTCCTCCTGGCTGCAACTAAGCCTGACATTGTAGATAAGTCGCCACCCACAGAAATCTTTGGAGCGTCATCCTGGTTCTTCCCAGCTTTCGCCCATGCAGCACGGTGAGTAAGTGGACCCGAATGAGAGGCTCTTTTATGTTGATTTGCCTGTGAATCCGCGTTTGCTTCAGCAGCTTGCGATGGTCTAGGGGGTTCAATGGGAAAACCAGAACCAGCGTCTTCAGGATGAGGGTTAAACTTCTCACTCCTACTTTGAGAATAGTTCTGACCTTGTCTCTTCTGCACGAATAGAAAAATGAATGATTAAACAGGATGCAAAGAGGAGCAAGGTATTCAAGAAAGGAAAATGAATGAAATTCAGTAATCAGGAAAATAATATAATATTCAGCAAAAGAGGAAAACCATAACAAAATTTACACGAGATGGAAGGACTCAGTAGAAGAGTATGTAGTAGCTTCTAACAAGTTTCACCTTGTTCGGTGTTGACTATTGCAAGGATTTAGCAAGTTGTAAAATCGCAAGAGATGTTTCAAAAAAAAATCTTCCTCTAAGAATTAATTTATAAATGTCCAAGAAAACTGTAACCTCCGTCTAATTGTTCAGTTTAAGACGCACCCAGCCTAATGAGATAAATCTTAATCATTTATCTTAAGATACCATACACATACTTATTTGACGCATAAAGGAAGAGTTCATCCAGATGATATATATAATGCATTTGAGAGACCTAATTTATCTTGGTGTTTATCAAAAAGACATGCACTTGAAAGGTTGTTTGATTTCAGCAAACAGAACAACATCATCTATAAACAGCAATGACAAATCCAAAAATGAGCAAGTTGTGACAGTATCGAAATTAACAATGATTTTACCTGCATTGACACTACCAGTTCAGCATTGGCATCAGGTGCAGGAACAGCTCGAGATTCCCGTACTCCTCTTCTCTCAGGATCATGTCTCTGACCCTTGCTTCCTGCTGCCCCTTGTCTGCAAACATAATGACCAAAACCATAAACAAAAATGCTAACACTGAACTGTACCAACACTCAAGGAGTGCAGATACAGAGGCACCCTTCTGAACTTCAATATTTATTAGTACACTGGCAATACTGAAAATATACAACTAGAACTCCGCACCAAACTTGAGCACATACCTTCTAGCTTCTTCATCCCGTACTTTGGCATCAAATTCTTTGCTTGGAGGATACTTTGGCAAGCTTGAAGGATCACAAGGTAGAGGCTTTGTTGAGAAAAACTGAATTGCAAGTAAAACAAAAGGAGATAGTTAGCATCAATGCATAAGTTTGAAAACAATATTCTACAACCAAAGAAACAGTGCAAGACTTCAGTTGTGCCAGAGATACTGAATAATACCAATACATGATAGGCACATGACTTTGCTTATATACATATTTATTTTCAGGAATACACGTGATAAAGAGACAATACAGGAGCGTGGATTTGTTGAGTTTAATGACTATGCATTTCATCAAATTATATCTCATATGTAACCACTTTGTTATATCACTTCCTTGAATATCTCAACAAATATCTAACGGAAGAGATACGATTGGATGATTATGTAAAACATTTTTACACAACCAGTGCATAGTCCGTTAAACAATTTGTTTATAACATAAGCATATATGCACCATTATGACATCAAATCAATCTATGATTGCACTTTCAAAGGAACCCAAAACCTGCATTTGTGACAATTCGTTTCATTGAAAGAAGAGAATGAACAGTATAAAGGACACTCAAAAATTTCATACCTCACTGATCAAAGCAGATGCTGAAGTTCCACGATCAGCAGGGTCTATGGACAAAAGTGTCTCTATCAATTCTATTGCAGGTGCAGGAAATTCCTTGAATGTTTCAGCAACACAGCGCCTATAGGGTTGCTGAGGCTTAAATATCGTTGCATGAGGCAATTTTGATTTTCTCCAATAGTCCTCGGAAGGCGAACCACAAAGTTTAAAAATTTTATGCAATTGCTCCACCTACAAGACAAAATTGTAGTTGCAAATTATTTAATTATAGAAGCAAGCTTCATGCACAAGACCATAAAAGAACTGGTAGTATATTGTAAATAAGACGATATTTATGTATTGGTGTATTTTCAACGACCTGATTGGTTTTTGAAGAATTTTGAAAAGCCATAATGTGCAATACACTGGTCGTAAATCTAAATTTTATTCTTACAATTTTTGAAGGAAAGATATTCACAATGCACCATATACCATAGTCAATGATAAAATGCAACGTTTGAATGTGAAATCTAAGTGTACATACCTCAGTTCTACCAGGCATAATAGGCTTGCCAGCATACAGCTCAGCAAGTATGCAACCTGTACTCCATAAATCTACTGCAGTACCATAGTAAGTAGCTCCGAGTAAAAGTTCAGGTGGCCGATACCAAAGAGTGACAACTCGGCTTGTCAGTGGCTGATTTAGATTGGGATCAAAAAAGCTCGCCAAACCAAAGTCTGCAATTTTCAATACTCCATTGTTGTCAATCAAAAGATTGGAACCCTTAATGTCACGGTGCAGCACACCACGGCTATGGCAGTGATCAAGTCCACGTAGAAGTTGCTGCATATAACATTTAACCTGCCAAGTTCCAATAACAAATTAAATTTCAGTGTATTTGTTTCAGAAATAGGAAGTTCCTCATACAACAATTAGCTTATTATTATATTGGCTTATACGTACAAATAGAAGAAATTGAGAAAGAAAAGAAAAAACAGAAATAAAATAAAACGGTTGAATATCAGATTAACGAAAAATTAGTGGCAGTGTATTCCTGAATCATGTGATAGGTTACATTTCTAGTAAAATGAACAATAAGAAGCTTCTGAAATTACCTGCGATTCTGTAAACTTCAGTCCAGGATGTGATGCAAGCCCGGCCAAGTCATGCTCCATGTATTCAAAAACAAGGTATAAGCTGCACGACATCCTTGATGTGACCAAGCCCTCCAGTTTTATGACATTTGGATGATCAAGCCTGCGTAGAATGTGAATTTCCCTTGCCATGAAGCGAACACTCTCAGGCTCAAGATTATCAAACCTCACTTTTTTCAAAGCAACAATTTTTCTTTGTTCAAGATCACGAGCTCTATAAACATTACTATAAGTTCCCTGGCCAATCTGCACATGATAGAGAGGAAATATTTATCAGTTTATGACAAAACAGCATACAGAAGGTAACTTTCACATCGATGTAACAAGAAATCAAGGTTTAAACTTTAATTGTAACTTTAGAAATATCTAAAAGCTACAAGTAGACAAATCATATATTAGTATACTCTAACTCAATTTCATCTCAAAGCATGATTTATAGAATATGTAAAACACAAACATAACATAAGTGGTAGTAACTTAGGTCCAACCAATACACTGCAGTAATGAATGACAAAGTAATCACCATTATCATTTCAAATTCAAATGCCACCACAAGCATAGAGTAGATTTTGAAATTTAGATAATTGAATGAAAAAAGGAGGCAAAAAGCTTAAGGAAAGTTGACATTAAACAAATTAAAGAAAATGGATTTGATATTTGTTAAACATTTAAATCAAAACACTACTGGCCATTGCAAATTTAACAAGCAAGCAAAGTGAAAATAGATTAACTGCATCAATGCAAAACATCGTCACAATGTAATTAAGCAGCCAAATAATAGAAAAAAACATACTTTATCCAACTTCTCAAAAGAATCTGCGCGCCGTGGCAGCCATCCCTTGATTGCATCACCAGCAACTGCTGCCAGCCATGACGGCCATCCAGCCGCAACATGTTCCCCTTCCATAGCCTTAGGAACACTACCAATCCCTGGATGTGGGGCAATAACATATTCCATTTTCTCCCTCTTTCTTTCAAAATTATCACCATGAACTCTAACAGAACCATTCCCTTGCCCATGCTTATCAATTAACGCAGTTCTAGCATCATTGTTATTATCATTTCTATCCTTCACCCTATACGCTTCCTCCCTCCTCGACGAAGCTCCTCTAGACACACGTGAATCCAACACAGGCTTGTTCGATAAACGCTCCCTCGGACTATCCTTACTATCCTCGATTGCAGAAGGCTTGCAACACATGCAACCCATTGTACACAACAAATTACTTCTTCCCACAAAACCAATCTCCAAAATATCAATGTTCACCCCTCAGTAACATTTCCAATATCCTATCCTATTAAGTTTAACCACCAAACTAAGTAAGAACTCTTCTTAAATCTTAATCTTAAATCTCACACAAATGAAGAAAAAAAAAAGTACACAATATCAACTACAATAGCAACCAAGTATCCATCATCAAATCTCAAATTCCGTGACAAATCAGTAAACAAAAGACAAAACCCATCTCTAAAAACCCAATTACCAACTATAAGACCCTAAAATACAAATCAAACCACATAAATCTCAAAAATCATAACTTTACTCAACCCACTTGAACCAAAAACAACAAAAACTAGCAATGAGAGTAATTTCCACAGTATAACAATTACAAAAGTGAAAAAACAAATCAATAAGATACCAAAGACTTGAAATTTAGAAGAACCAGATCCTCTTGAAAAGCAAGTAAAAGTGGGAAATTTGAAGGGTTTATGAGAAGAATATGAAGCAGAAGAAGGTTTTGGAAGAACGAAAATGGGAAAAATGAAAAAGGGTATTGTTGAAAAGTTGAAAAATGATGAAGGGGTTGAAGAAGGAAAGCATGGATCTAGGGCAAAGGAACACGGTTGAGAGAAGCGTGGGAGTGTGTTTTGGAAGATGAAGCAATGGAACAACTAACGTAGTAAAAAAATCTTAGATTAATGTACATAATTTAATTATATTCTACTATAGGAGTGTATAAAAATAATAGTTAAGAATTAAGATTCATCTTTTTGTCAAAATAAATAAATTAAGATTCATCTTGGTCCCTCACAAATTTTTTGTAATTTAATTTAATCTTAACTAAAAAATAATATCAAATTATTATATGATATATTCTATCCGATAAATAATGAATTGTTTAAAAGAATCTAAATTCAATTTCTTGATCGAGAAATTTTTAACAACACTTTATTTAAATTTCGGTCGAATTTCGATGATTCGTGTGCATTTTTTTCTCAAAACCACATGGTTAACGTCAAAAAAATGCTTTACCTAGTTTGATGAATATTCAGTGCATATCAAAAATTAATTTATTGCGCATAATGAATATTGAATTCACACAGAAAAAAATATCTCTAACGTTGTCTTGAGTCTCAACTCATTATAACAAAGTAGCAAACTATTTTGTATCCGGTAACGTGGGAATAATTTTTTTATCTAGGTTAATTTTTTTTAAGTCGGGTATCCTACGTGCGTAATGCAGAGACTGATCTCTCGAACATTGTAGAACTCAAATAAAGACGACAAACTCTCTTAATAGTTTTAATATTGTTGTACGTCCAAAGTTGAAATTAAACCCAAAATTTTAATTAAACTATAAGAAACTCGTATTGTTTCATCTAAACATTCTTAAGTTATGAAGGTAAAATTGAATTGTCGCATAATTGTGAGGAATAAAAAATAATTGTATTAACTGTAAAAATAAAAGACATAGGAAAAATATAGTATAATTGAATGTTGTCGCGGCGCATATTTAAGTTGTGAAGAGAGGGTGTCCCCTGCAGTGCAGCTTTCTGTGAACACAGCGCATCAACACGTTCTTCTTCTTCTTACTACCGTGTATCTTCACGCGCCAGCCAAAATTGACATAATCATTTTTTATATTATGAGTTAAAAATGGCATAATTTTGTAACCAAAAAAATATGGCATAATTGTTTTTTTTCCAGGGAAAAATGGCATAATTGTTAACGAGTTTAGCTCAATAAAATATTGTATTTTTTCTTGACAAATAAAATATTGTATTATATATAAAATATTTTTTCATGTTTCCTACTTATTTATTTTAAAAATATAATTTAGTTACTTGACTATTTAACAAAAAACAAATGTTATCATAATAAAATTTAATTTCTTTGATATTCAATTACGATATAAATTTTTTTACATAGTATTATATATTAAATTAGTTTTAAAAATATCCATTTGTTATGATTTGATTGAAAGTATATGTAAAGAAATTACTTATTACTTTATATTTTTTTAATGTAGTTTTTCTTTGAATTTTACTCTTTATCTAAAGTCCATTATTTATAATTTTGCCTTTTTTTAGCCAATCAATAGTTGAGTTTTATGCATCTTTTATGCTATAATGAGAATATTTGTACGATGTATAAAGCAAATATTCACCCTTCTAAAAAAATAAAGCAAATGTTTTTTTTATGCTGCTTTTCTTCTAGTTAGATAATTTATTTAAATTTGTACCAAAAGAAAAGATAATTTATTTAAATTGTTTTTTTTATAATTTTTCCTGCACCACGAAAAAAAAAACGTAAATTTGTAGATTGTATCATCCGACTTATCTATACAGGTAATTTTCATGTCTAATTGTGTGCGTGTTTAGTATCGTATTAGAGTAACGAAATCAACGTGAGTCACCATAATTTAACAAAAACTACAAAATTTATGCATACGGTTGGTGTTCAATAGTGGGTTCATCAAAATCATGATGACTCACATTGATTTCGACAAACCTATCATAACGTTTAATATACATTATAGTCTTTGCAAAGTCGCGATGGCATGATTAAGACAAACAAACTTGTTGAATTCCTTGATAAGCACTACATAATATACTCCATTAGAAAAAGATTAATGTACCATTCGAGACATATACATAACCCTTGTCGCGGTACTTCATTTGGTTTACGAAAATCATGATGGCTCACTTTAATTTCAACAAACCTAATGTAATATATATATATATATATATATATATATATATATATATATATATATATTAGTTTTTGTAAAGTCACAGTGTCTCCATGTAGTTACGACAAATTATAAATGCATAGTTGTTGCAATTCTATTAACAAAATTTGTGAATGTGTATGTCTTGACTAACTAGTTTTTATAAGAAAATTAATAATTGGACCTCCTTCCGACAATCATTGGACTTTAGTTTGGTTGATCCTTATAGGTTCATAATGTTGATCCTTATAGGTTCATAATATATAATTAAATTTATAATACACTAGTATTCATTTCCAAATTGAAAGGGACTTTGATACTTGATTATTTTGACACTATATAAATAAGTATTTATTATATTATATGGATCACATCATGCAAAACACTTCATTAAACTAATGATATTACAAATTATTATAAATGTTTAAATTCAAATCGGTCTAAGTTAAAATTGCAAACCTATTAAAAAAACCAAAAATCATACAAAACCAAAATATTTTTAAGAGTTTAGATGTTTTTTGTGAAAACTACGTTGGTTCCTTATTTATCCATAAGGACGTGTTGCCTATGTATTTATGGAAAAGAACTTTCACATGCAATTTATTTTTGCTATGAAGCATGTTTCACATTTAACTTACCAAGTAGAGCTACATTAGTAAGTATAGCTTCACGAATACCTAGAGGTCACCAAAATGTTTGGAGGTGGTGACCATATTCCAAATAACATGATTCCAAGTTCGAGAGAGCCCATCTTCCCCTCAAAGGAAACTACTTGCCATCTTATCTAACCTGCTACAAACATAATAAACCTTCGTTCACTTGGCGAGGTATTCAACATGCCATTACAACTTTTACTGCATGATATAGTTTTCATGTAGGCTCCAGAGACTCATCGATTTGGAATATTGACTGGACAAACTCAGTCCCCTCTGCCAGTTGGTTCCATTTGTTAACATAAGTGATCCAGTTATGTGCTCGAAAGACGTGTTGTATGATGGTAGGTGGAACTTGCACAGACTGATATTGTTCATCATATTCATCAGCTTCCTGCTCCTAATAATTTGGATGTACGGCTTCAAGATGCGTGGACTTGGAGGCATGCAAAGAAAGGAGCATATACTTGCTCGAGTGGATATTATTGGCCTCTTCAACCAAATAGAGATTGGAATGTAAATTGTAAAATGAATTGACTTTGGCGTCTTAAAGTACCAGCAAAACTCCAACAATTTCTATGCCTTTGTTTTCATAATGTTCTTCCTATTAATGTCTGTCGACATCATTACAACATGGTAGCTTCTCCAAGCCACACTTGTTGCTCTTCACCCATAGAAGATATTCTTCATTGCTTACGTGATTGCCCGCACTCTAAAGAGCTCTGACTCCGCTTGAATATGGGGCGTTATCGTAATCTTTTCTCTACTATTGATGTCGAGAATTGGCTTCAGGAGATGACAAAGGGTACATCCCCCATTTTGTTTGTTGCGGAAGTATGGTATGCTTGGTGTTGGAGAAACAATGTTATTTTTGAGGATCAACATTAGCGTATTTAAGATGTGGTGAGAAAAACCTTTGTTACATGATGAATGTATTTCTTACTATCCCATTTAAATTAATTATTTAGAGTCAAACTACACATAATTTTATTTGTAGATCGAATGAGTTTTTCTCTCAAGCTGATATAAACTGCACTACTTACCGCAACAAATTATACTACATAAAATAAAATTACATAGCCTCAAAAATGCAACTCAATTGATAGCTCGGTCGTGACAGTTGAATCCTCATTTTTTTTTTCATATTTGTGAGTGTAGACTATTTCGATCTAAAAAATGCATTATTATGTGTGCGTGGTATCACGTGCATGAAAGGGAGCGTGCAAATTGAATATTTCAACACAAAGTAAGTGAAGGGAAGGTTGTTTAGGTCATTCAAAGTCGTTGCCTTTTCCACTGCTTCTAACCTCAGCACACTTTTTATAACTTTGTTATTTGTTGGGTTGACGCAGTAACTACTTATTACACTACACATTCACTTTTCACTGTAAAATCAGTATATACACCAAGTACAATTGTGGGTCCCATTCATCCTATAATACGGTTGACCCTTGGATTTTCCTAACATCATACGGTCAATATTGCATTTGCAATCAAGTTCTTTCGTTTTCCTTACGAATTTTTAAATGAAAAATAGATAATAATATTCTTTGATCGTTTTGGTTTAACAAATCCATTGACATGTCGTTTTCCATTTTGGGGCATCTCACCCAACTTATATAACTTTTATTTCCCATTTTTACCATTCTTTTGGTTTCTGAGTTTAGGATAGGAACATGGCACATGTTCTCTGAAAAACTTACACTGCTATAGAAATCTAATTTTTGTTTAAATGCATTGTATTTTTTTATATTATTTGCTCACTCCTACTCTTATAAATTTACTTTTTAGCCAAAATTTCCTTGTTAATATCAAATTCAGAATTAAGTTTATATATACAGTCCTATGTTTTAAAAAATTATCACAAAAATTGGTAGTTTGAAATTTGTATAATAGTTTCAAACTTTGAACAAAATTTATAATAGCTTAAAAATGGTTTAATTTTATTCGATTTCAATGATTTAAAAAAACTACCATAAAATAATTGACATCACATGTGTATGTTAAAGTACAAACCGTTATATAAATTATGGTATAAAAAATGTGTTAGAAGTACATCAGATAAAGTTATTTTTTATAGTAAAAAATGTGTTGGAAGTACACCAGATAAATATAGAACTTTAGTCTAATTTTTTTCACGTTTTTTTTTTAAATGTGTCCTTATTCTTTAAGGAAATATGTTAAAGAAGAAATCTAACTTTTTAAAATACAATGTTTAGTTCAAAGTTGTCAGTAAGATTCTTTATTTTTCTCTCTTCTCATTCGTTTGTGCAATTTCTTTTAACAAAATAATACATTTCTAAACCACATTATGTTATAGGTCTGAAAGGCCCAACTCAATCATAAATCGAAGAAGTTCACTTTAAAAGTATCAAACTGATCCAAGAGTGAGGTCCAACACTAAGAGTACTCGAGATGGCCGTCTTAGCATAACGGATGATGCAGCGCGATAATCTACATTTGTCGTCATACTGACAATACAATTCCACATCGGAATTCTAGAAGCATGGATGTGCTCCACCGCTCTTAATCGTAAAATATATTCAAATTAGATAGGTATCATCATCTATTTCTGATTCAATTTCTATAACAATTTGGACTTATTCGATACGGACTAAGGAGTAATCATAACAACAATTGGGATTGCATCGCATTAAAGCCACAATATAAATAACGGGAATGTCCCCTAGGTATGATCATCGCAGTTAACTCACTCATTTGCTACCTTCTAGCACATTCATTTTACTTGGCTTTAAAGTGCATTTTGTAGGTTCAACCCATGTTTGAAAAAGGAGCGCACAACCATATACGAGGAGCACTTGAAGTGAAGAGAACATCACTTGTTTAGGTTATCAACTGTGTAAGTTCGCACAAGAACACCATGATCCATTGTGGAAGTAGCAAATGATGATATTGTGTATATGAGTAAATAAAGATTAAAAAAGAATATGACTAAAAAATGCGGCACAACTCCGTGTCGACACATTTGGGATTGTTCTAAATGTAAGGGAGAAGCTATTGCACAACTAGAAAAGGTAATGTGGCATCCCACCACCTAGGCAAAAAGCTCCATCGGTATTCGGTAACAAATCAATTGAAGAGTTTATCTTTTGGTCAACCATATAGTTTTTACGAATCTGAACATAAGAGTTCATTGTTGATCAACATATTATTCTCCGGTTCATCGTCAAGTGATGATAATAAAATATATGTTTGACCAACAAGAAACAATTTATGCCAAACTCACAACACATGCTTCAAACTTCAAACCTTTGAAGAATACAAGTTATGAAAAAAAAGAGGAGGGGAGTATTTATAGAGCAAGTGCAATGGATAAAATAAATCATGAAGAATGTTTCAATTGAGTAAAATGGAAAAATGATTCAAAGTGAAGGAACACAACGAAAATAATCTTCATGAGACAAATTACGAGACAATTTCGTTTGTAAAGTCTAGTTTTGATATACCTTTGTCTACTCGTATTTTTATTACGTTCAAACTTTGTATCTTCTATCTTTCTTGCAGATAAAAGGTTAACTGACTCGTATAGTGATAATTATTAAAAAAAAATATATGTATGGGGCTTGCTCCTTTTTCTTTTAAAAAAAATGAATCTTGAGAAATTCCAACACATTTTGACATTACACATCGCCAAATTGAACTAACATTAATCAAATGGATAAGTTATTCGGATATCCATCCATAAGAAATATTCGTGATACCACTAAAAATGATCAATTTTCTATTTGACAATTTGCTAGATCTCAAAAACGAAATAAACCTTGAAGTTCATTGGATTGGAATATACAAGTAACTAGACAACAAAATCAGGAAGAAGTGACTACACAACATTAAGTCCAAATGGAGAGAACCCAATAAAGACACAAGAATGTGAACCAAATGAATCCTTCCAATAAATCAAGAAATAACACAACAAAGGATATGGACATTTTGAATGTGAACTTCCCTTTGCCATGACCCACCTCACAATAGCTGTCTGTGGCAATTTAATAATGAATAGTTTTCTAAATAATCATTTATGGGTGAAATTTATGTCTTTGCCTTGTGTCATAGAGACATGTAACGAGTAGGTGGGGTCTTATATTAAGTCATAGTCTAATAGGGATGGTTTATTATGGTCCCTTTGTGTATTTTTGTGTCTTCATGGGGTCTAACATTTGATTGTGTATTTTATTTTATTTTACTAGCATTTTTTTTTTGAAAGAATTTTATTTTACTAGCATAAACATCATGGCTTGTACATAACGTAATGGACAATCCTAACTTTGTTTTAATTATAGCTACACAAAGTCAAATACTCATACCAAAAGGGTATATATTATGGGGCATGCTTGATTGATTTACTTGTGTTAACCAATTTCTTTATTCCTTATTATATGTATGTCAGTCTGTCTCTATCATGGATGTGTTTAAAGTAAATAAAATGTCAAAAATAATAAATAAATAATTTATTGGCTTTATTAAATATGGTACTCACAAGTTGACGGTAAAACCACTTTTTAAATTATTTAGTTCTTCAATCAGATACCAAAATTTTAAAATATAGTCTACTCGCACACCGTTAAAAGAAGTCTTATACTCAATTTTTATTTATACAAAACTATTTCTTTTTTTAAAGACGTTAAACTATATTTTCACACATCCAATCAGGCAAAAGTAAATAAATTATGCGAATGTCTGCGCATGTATAAATATCATATTTCAAATTCTATAGTAAAATTCAATCCAATTTAATACTACTTCGGATGAGAAAAAACGTTAATTGCTATTCATAACAAAAAATAAAGTTAACACTCAAAACAGTTTCAGCAAAAGAATCAGTATAATTTGGATTAGCTAGAAGAAAAAAATGACTATTTTAATGTTAGTGGAAATCAAAATTATAATTACGTTATACTAATTGTCTAAACTCAATAATTTTAAAAAGGCTGAGTTAACCTTTTTAAGATATAAAAAATGTGAACTTAATTTTTTAATGGGTATCATATGCGTGCAATTGCACTCTTTTAAGTGATTTAACACAACTGTATTTTTATGATTAGATCTGAATCTAAGACTTTTGATTAAGGTGAAAGTGATTATTTATCATTTCATCTCAATGCTATTGGATATGTTAACTTTACTTGAAAACAAAATCGAACACTTATTTACACATTAAGAACTATAAATAAGTCACATGACTATTTTTTATTTTTATTTTTGTTATTAGTGGAATTGTATTAACTACGCAAATTGGTGGAATTCATACAAGGGGAGTAACTATAACTATATATGAGAATGTCTTATAAAGGGAAAAAAAATTAGTTACAACTAAGTCAAAAGAAGTAGAATAAGCTCGATATGCAAGAAGGTATGCACATTTATTTGCAATTTGGTTAGTATGATGTAGCTCGAGGTGCCACCTCACCAATGCCTTATGAAATTTCATTTTTTCTCTCATCAATTTTTTTAATTATTTTCTAATTTTTATATTTTTAATAACTTTCAACTATTTTTCAATTTTTATATTTTTAACTATTTTTCAATTTTTTTTCCAAATTCAGTTGCTTCTACATTGCCATTGTGGCAGATTAATGTATCGTTTGAACCGACTTTTTTCCAACTTCTCTACATTTTTAAGGAGAAGTTAGGCCAAACACAATATCAATTAAGTACTTACTA
The DNA here is from genome assembly GCA_958299785.1 of Medicago lupulina. Lineage (NCBI taxonomy): Eukaryota > Viridiplantae > Streptophyta > Magnoliopsida > Fabales > Fabaceae > Medicago > Medicago lupulina. The sequence continues at coordinate 78,877,238 of OY283139.1, forward strand.
AAAAAAATACTTTTTTTGAATGCATAAAATTGAATGGAATGAGCTTTGGTCAAAAGTTGTTGAATGTTACTTTAAAAAACTACTTCTCGACAATTTATTTCACAAGCATCTCTTTTCATGGGAACCTTTCATTTTATTTTTTAATATTATATTTCAATATTTTTTTTTCATTTATTTTATTTTTTTATTTTTTTGAACCGTTCAATTTAATTTTTTTATCTTTTTTCCAAAGGAATTTTATTATCTTTTTATCACTAATATATTTAATTTCAATATCGTTTAATCATCACAACCTCACAAATATTTTTATTCACGCTGTCATTTAATGATATGAAATATTTTTATTTCCTTTCTTCAACCTCGCGAATATATACACACATTAACGTTTAGAGTAATATTTTATGTTCGTCTGTCTGTTCTTTTTTTACGATAATGCATATAATTTTTTTAGTGTTGCTTGGTTGAGTGCTACCTCACCGATTTTTTTTAAATATTTTCCAATTTTTATATTTTCAAAAACTTTTAACTATTTTTCAATTTTTTTATTTTTAACTATTTTCCAATTTTTTCTCCCAAATTCAGTTGCTTATACACTGCCGTTGTGGGAGATTAAGATACTGTTTGACCCTTTTTTTTCAACTTCTCTACATTTTTAAGGAGAAGTTAGGCCAAACACAATATCAATTAAGTATTTACTAAAAAAATGTACTTTTTTTAATGCATAAAATTGAATGGAATGAGCTTTGGCCAAAAGTTGTTGAATGCTACTTCAGAAAACAACTTCTCGACAATTTATTTCACAAACATCTCTCTTCAATTCACGTTGGGAACCTTTTATTTTATTTTTTAATATTATGTTTCAATATGTTTTTTTTTCTTCCATTTAAACCGTTCCATTTAATTTTTTTAAAAGGAATTTTACTATTTTTTATCACTTATATATTTAATTTCAATATCGTTTAATCATCACAACCTCATAAATATTTTTATTCACGCTGTCATTTAATGATGCTAACTATTCTTATTTTCTTTCTTCAACCTCACAAATACACGCACACATATTAGCGTTTAGAGTAATATTTTATGTGTGTATTTTTTTTTTGTTACACTAATGCGTATAATATTTTTTTGCGTTGCATAATACGTATGATTATTTTTATTAAATTTTGATTTTAATTAAAAGTAAAATTGTAGATGTCTTTTCTTCAAAAAAAGGTATAGATGCCTAAAAAAATTATACATATATATATATATATATATATATATATATATATATGATCCGTTGACACCAAATGTAATAGAATTGACTTACACCAAATCTGAGTCGTTAAAATTAATTGATCCTACGGTTTATATCTTTTAATAAAAGAGGTGCATATTACTACTATATGTCGTTTTATTCTATTACACTAACCCTCTTCTTTTCCTCTACGGCGGCAATACGGCTGAACACCGATATTAGGAGGTGGATCAATTCCTATAGGCTAAGCATGATTATTTTGTTTTACCATCAAATCAATTGCGTATGTTGCCAAGGGACTGAACAATCTCTCTTTTGTTTGCAAGACTATAAAGCTTCGTTTTTTTTAGTGATGAATTGACAACTTTCATGTTTAATAATTGATCATATATGTTTCTGGAATCAATCAATTGCAGGTGAATAGGAGAAAAAGATGACACTTGTTTTTTTTATTTATAGGGAGTTCCTCACATAAATTGGGTTATTTCTTTGATGATAAAAAATTGGGCCTATTTGTCCCTCGCAGAAGAAAAGAAAAGAACTAAGAAACAAATTAAGGCTATGTTTGTCTTGGAGAGGAAAATGAATAACGTAAGAGAAAATGAATAACGTAAGAAAGCAAGCTTCTGTTGATGACGGTGAAAATGCTTGTTTTTCAATTGTCTGTGTCGCAGCACATGCTTCTATTTTGTTGAGATAGAATTAACCATTAAATTAAATACTAACAATGGTTGAGATTTGGTGTAAATCTTTACACCTGGTGTCAACACTTATCAACCTTTAGATTAAAAATAAATGGACCAGATTAAAAAGCTTCATGTGTGTCTCACCCTATTGACTCAATTTTCATGAACCCACACACTTCTTTGTTCTTCGCGTTCCAGCACGTTTCTTCTTCGCTCCCCCTGGAAAGAAAGGAACAACAGAGTATTCAATAATACGACATTAGCTACTTATGTTTTGTTTGACAAAGTAAAGATGCAATCTTTTTCTTGGTTGAAAGCACGTAGGTGTACTTTTCCCTATAGTTTTCATGATTGGTGGCGGCATCCGTTACTTTGCATGGGTGTTGTTACTTAATTTCATCTTTTGTTGTCTGTTCTTTTTATTTTTGGCTGGTGTTTATGTTTTTTAGGCATCAGTAACATTGTACAAACTTTTTGGGTGTTTCATTTCTAGCATGCCTTGTGCAAGGTGAAACGTTTTTGTGTTCAGTAATATATCTTATTTTGGCTTGTTAAAAAAAAGTATTTGTAAAAAAAAATATCTTTTATTTTTTAACATTTTTAGCCTTCAGAAAATATTTTAAACATTTTTTTTATTTATTATGTTAATTCATAGTAAATCCAAAGTTTTGTACTTGTGAGCTTAGCTCAATTGATAGGAACAATGCATAAATATATGCCAACTCCGGGGTTCGAACCCCGGACACCATAAAAAAATAATAAATTCAAAGTTTGTACAATATTTTGTCAAACAACATTTAACTTAAAAATAGCTTTATAACTAAAAAAACAAAGAAACCAAACAATTTTAGCTTCTTTCTTAAAGGCCTTTATTTTAACTTTGTTTTGAAGTAACTTTTAGACCGTAAAAAACCTTGGCCAAAATAAATATGTTAACTTCTTTCGATATCAGAATAAACAAAGAGAATAAAATTAAATGATGTATTATTGTATTTCTGTATAGGACTTTCAATGTCAAGGGGTTATGACTACATTAAGGATCTAAAAAATAATTTGGACATTTGAAAAATAGGATTTGGAGTGCTGGATTCTTGGATTGTGACTGGTAGTAATGATAATCAACATATGAAGCTCATTATTTGTGATGCAAAGGTTAGATGAGTTAGTTAAGATTTGTTGTAATTTCCTTTATGATTTATCAATGTTACTTATTAGTGTACATTTTGATTTATTTATATTTTTTGGTTTCTTTCTCGGATTTAGGGTGATCGAGTTCATGTAATAACTCGATATAGATAATTGGAGCATTGGAAGGCTTTGATCGAGGAAAACAAGACTTATACTTTGTATAATTGTCATGTGTTTGATAATAACATTGCATTTAATCCCTTTATAGGAAGATAATAGGAAGATAAATTAGAAGTCATGGTACATTTTCTTTAGCTTAAAATCAGTTATGCTACCTTCATTTTATAAATTATATGTAACTATATTCGCATACATCTTATCCACGTTAATATGCATTAGACTAATATTGCAGCTATTTTCCTGTTTAGCATTTTCCAAACGAGGTGCCAAGAACAATTCTGAAAGGAAAGCGCAAAACAATCACTCTCATTGATGACCAGACACGGAGAAAGTATAAGTGTCGCCTCACTACCGCCGAAAGAGCAAGCTATGAAAAATACTTGGGTGGGCAGTGGTTCAATTTCTGCAGAGAACGTGTGAAGAAGGTGGTAAGCTCATCTTTGATCTTGAAAAGTCGCCGAAGAACTTGCACGTTCGAGTTGTTCCAAAGTATATCTTTGTTGCTGAACTATTTAAACTTCTACTATTTTGGCGTATCGCTTTGGACTGTAATCATAAACTATCTTGACATTGAGATGCCATTTGTTCTTTTCATTTTGTCTGATATAAATATTGAGAAAAATCCCTTTTTGGTTAATTTATGACACTTGTAGTCTCTTTTATAAACCTAACTATTATGTAAGGTTAATCTGCACATTGTTGGTTCCTTCATTGGTTCCAATTAGTATCATGTTAATTATAATGTTGTTTTCCTAATCTCTTGAACAAAATAGAACATGCTCTTTTCCTACAACAAATCTTTATAATGCTTTGATAAATGTTTTAGAAATGTACATATAGCTGATATTTGTGCAATATGCTTGCTTGATTTTCACATTTATGAAAGGCATCAACTTCTTAGAAAGATGCAACTATTTCTCTTAATTTGTCTCATGTCTGAGTTTTTGATTGTGGCCGTTTTTCATGCATGTATGTGGATTGCGGTGTGTTGTGATGCTATATGTTTTATTTGATTATTGAATACTTATGATAAAGAAAATTATGCCAATGATACATAAAATTTGCTTCCTTTGTCATTTGATGTATCGAAAATTAATGATATAAAATCTTTTGATATTGATGGTTCTCAAAGGTTTGCTTCTTCTACATAATTTGTTGAATGCTTATAAATTTACCTTTCCCCTTCCTCCGGATTGATGGTTTTAAATTTTTGCATGATTATGGAATGTTTATGATACAAAAAATTGTCCTAATGATACACAAAACTTTCTTACTCTCTCATTTGATGTCTGAAAAAATCATGATATAATTTTTTTTTATATTCATGGTTTGCAAAATTTATTTGGCATATTCTCAAAGGTTTGGTTCTTCTCACATTATACAACGCACATAATTCTTTTTTGTGGAGTTAGGTTTGTTAATGCAAAAGATTTTTTTTTTGGCCTTGGCGCAGATACAACCATTTTTTTTTTCTTTTTTGGATTTGGTTTATTTGACTGGGGATAGTAAAAACACAATGTATTGAGGAATAAAAGTTGAGGTTCCTTTAAAGGGTTATACTTTGTTGAGTCACTTTGATTCAGCTTTTTTTTAAAGAGTTTATCAACAATTATAAGTATAGATACTAGAGATTGCAACTGATTTGTGTTGCTTTGTATTGACAATTATATTCCTTAACAAGAAGAATCTAGAAATAATTAGTAATTGATGCAAATACAGTAGGGAATGAGTGCAGCCACTATTAGTCTTGCAAAAACACAACGAGCTAATTTTGTTCATCCATTTATTCTTACCTATCTCAGTCTCAATTGATTAGCAATTTACTCAATTTCTTGCAATCTCTAATTTGTATTGATGAAAATGTCATTTTCCATGCAACAACATGTGATTAATCATATGTACTGAATTTGTTGCCTCTGATTGTGTCTCTGCATCCTTTCACAACAATAATCGAAGAAAAATATGTTATTAGTGCAAACACAAGTTTGTGAGGTATTGCAATATGGTCTGGTGATGAGTTGCTTTGTTTTTATGTAGGGTTTTCAATGTCGAGGGATTATAATTATATCATGGATTTGAACAAGGACTCCGACATTTGGAAAATCGGTTCTAGGCTGCTTGAGTCGTGGACTGTCATTGGAAGTAATGGAAATCAACACATGGAACTGATTATCGGCGATGCAAAGGTTAGAAGGATTTGGTTGGAGTTGTTGCAGAATCTTTTATGGTTTATTTACGTTGTTTGATGTTGTGCATTTGGATTTAACTCCGCATCTTTGTTTTGTTCATGGGTTTAGGGTGATCGAATTCATGTCATAACTCGGTTTAGAGACTTTGAGCTTTGGAAGTCATTGATCGAGGAAAGCAAGACCCTCAATTGCTACAAGACAATTCTTCTTCCTTCTCAAAGTTGGTGTCGAGATTTTTGAGAAGATCATCCCAAAGTAATTGCAAAAAAAGATAAAAGCATGAGGACAAATAGAATGAATAACATAGCGGCAACAGTAGCGGACAATCAGACAATTATTGTACATAACTAAAAAAGGTAGGCCTAATTCTGAGTATAATTAGTTTTGACAATGGATTGCAGCTCAAGAAATCCTGACTCATTACATTAACAATTCAAAGTTGAAGGTCAAGTAGATTGAAGGCTCCTGATCAGTATGTCTTAATTGATATTCTGATTTCACAAGTTTAATGAGTTTCTAATATAACTAGGATTTTCCTTTTCAAATTATATTCATCACACAATTGGTAATTGTTTCCATAGTTTCTATACTGATTCCATTCAAAAAAGTTAATGTTAGTGAAAACTTCTTTAAAGTTACATTAGTCATCATATATCTTGTGCACTGAATGTACACATACTTGTGCATTATATTCACTGATTAAAGTCTTATTGTATATATGCCACCAATAAAATACTCCGTAACTATATGTCAATCTCTGGAATATAATAGCAGGCAGCTTTTCTTAAAAAAAAATAAAATAGCAGGCAACTTAGAATTTGTAAGTTAACATCTTAATATTTTATTTTAACTACGAACTCTATGCTTGAGTTTTTTTTTTCCGTTTTTCTTTCCATTCATTACTTCATTAACATTATTTTATTTCAAAGTCACTATGAATTTCTGTAATGTGTTGTGTACTTTTACTTGTTTGCTTACGGTTTGAACATCAAAGTATAATTTTTTGAGTTTGACTCTTTATAAGAACTTGATTTGAGGCATTTCTCTTAGCCTAAAATCATCACAATGGTGTCTACTTATGTGAACTTTAAGGCCAATATCAAATTTAAGAAGAATAACAATGTTCCGTAATTTGAACATCTGTCCTTTCAAGTAGATTTAAAAAAAAAACGTAATTCAACCCGTGCGAAGCACAGGTTTGTAACTAGTTATTAATACAATAGAAAATTATGGATCGAACCCACGTCCTTTACAGGTTAGGGAGCTCATCAGTCCACTGCAGCGCGGATGCAACATTTGATAAATTATAGATAATATGATAATTATAGGTAACTTGGGGGCTACAAACCTGCATTGGCTCCTATAGATCTCTTAGGCGATCCGCCGCTGAGCTCAGGATAGTGCCCAGGCTAGCTGGGAGGTGGCTCCACCCCAACCTCCACGGTAAATTTTCATTTGAGTCTATCATGTACATTCTCAAGATTCAACTTTAAAACAAGTCATATAACTAATCTTTTACAAATTAAATGGCTATTTTTCTATGATCAAAAGGGACCGGCTTTAAAGAAGAAAACAAATTTAAATTCTATAAAAGATGAGTGATGTACTAACAAGGTTCGGCTTTAAGACAGAAAAATGAAAGATGAAGAAAAATTAAAATATAGTATTTTTGCATACATAAAATCAGATATGCTAATGTTTTTTTTTTATTGAGGTGAGATATGTTAATGTTTTTTTTAGAGGAGATATGTTAATGTTATCCGTCAAAAACAATGTTAATGTTAGCATCTAAATTAATTCTATGCTATCTACCAACAAAATAAAAAATAAAATTTAAGATCCGGCTCCGTAAGTTTAGTTTAATTGGTCAAAACAATGCATTGTAATATGCATCTTTGGAGTTCAAACTCCAAACACATGTAGGTATATCATAAGTAATATATGGGGGCTAGGATTAGACAGGGCTGCCTGAGCTAACTCGTGAGCTACCCTATTTGCTTGCCTCCTGTTGAACTCAACATGAGAGTTCTGGAATCTATTCTCAAGCAGCTGTTTATAAGCATATATAATACAACCAAATTCGCTGCTATTATCTAAGCTAGAGTGGACACAATCAACAACCTTTTTACAGTTACGTACAAAATCAACACTATCAAATTGTTGATTAGAAATCCAATCCAAAGCTGCATGCAAACCAACAGCCTCCCCCACCTCTACATCACAAAGAGGGACAAACTATTCTGTTCTTGCAATGACAAAAGCACCATCATCATCCCTAAGACACATACCCAATCCAACCTTGTTAAGAGAAGTGGAAAAGGATGCATCAATATTGTATTTATACCTGCCAAGTGCTAGTTTCTTCCAACGGTCATCCTCTATGCTTGTGTGACGAGCCTGTGTTATGTTACTTTGGTTACTGCTGCATGACCTAATGACTTGGGCAGCTCTCCAATCTTCTAATACATGAGTTGCACGTTGAAACATCTGCACATTAGTTTCAATTTGTTGCTGCCAAAGTTTCATGTTCCGGCTCTTCCAAAGGCTCCATATAATCGTGGCCATAAGTTCACAATGCCCTGTTGAAAATTCTGCAAACAAGTGAATATAAAAGCATGAATGTTATAGTCTTGTCTAAGCACACTATCAATTTTGTCCCATAAATTCGCATCTCGCCATACTTGAACAACTTTAGGACATTCAATGAGAACATGGATGCTATCCTCATAATTGTTGTTACAATGAACACAATCAGTCGGACAGGAAACACCTCTACTATTAAGACGAGCACGTGTCAGAAAGCAACCACGACACACACGCCAAAGAATTTTTTTAATTTTGGGAGGCACTTTTAATTTCCAAAGATTCCACTGACCTTGAACATGCATATGAGAGTTATCAGCAATTTCAGACGCACAAATTCTATACGCACTTTTAACAGAATAATTACCACTTTTTTCCCAAAGATAACTCGCAACACTGTATGAAATTGTGTAAGACAGACTATCAACCGCGTCACCTACAAAATAAAAATAACGTAGTTCAAATTATGTGATTACTTAATGCGTCGTAGATAAACACCCTATATATAACACAAATACCACTCAAAACTAAAGGGACACAAAGAAAAGATGGAAAGAAGAAAGACTCGTCAACACAAATCTATAAAAGGAGACATAAGTCTTCTTTAGTACACTGATGAATTAGGCGAGAATTTGTAACACATTTGCAGAGAAACTTAGGAACAAAACTTTTCAATAGTTGGAAAAAAAATCTTCCAATGGTATTTACATTTGGTGATTGCTCATCTCCACTCCTTGCATACTTAAATTTATCAAAATACACTATTAAAAACTAGTTTTAGATAAAATACACCACCAAAAAATAGCTTATATTATGATTATGTATTTTAAAGAGGTCGGAGGAACAACTACCTTTAGGGTATATTTGGGTGGATGATTTTCGACAGAGCACAAGAGAACTTTTCATTTTTAAACTACAACCACTATAAATATTTTCAAAAATAAATTAAGTATGATTGATGTACTATATGATCATTTATCATGTTATTATTTTAATTTTTTTAATATTAAATATAATACATGAAAATAGACCATTACTCACACCTTTTGATCTTGAATGTATGTCAAATTGACAATCCTTGTTTTTCCCGAACCAATACCTACGTTACCCTTGGTTCGAGAAAAATAAGGGTACTAAATCCAATGAAAATGTATGTCTTAATGCATGAAATATTAAAAATGCTTAATTAAATTGAAGGTACTGTTCTAATATTAAAAATGCCTAACAAACAAATTGTGCTAATTTTAGCAAATACAAACTAATAATAAGTGTTATTTTGATTTTAATTTGTTTTTGTTGTTGTTGGTGGATGTGTGTGGGTTGGGTCTAACCTATCCATTTACTTTTTTTTTTTTACCAAATGATAAGTGTTTGATTAGAGCCTACCTTCCATCAACAGAAGAAGAAAATTGTATCACACACCTCTACATTTATACTCCTATGCTACAAATATTTGAGGCACTCATAAATTGGAAGTCCAATTCCATACAACTCCATGAACATGTTAAAGGACACCCCTATAGTTGAACTCTGTTTATACCAAGAGGTCAAATGAATATTCCTAAATTGATCTTTATCACCCCAAATAAATCCCCCTGCAAACATTATCAATTTATGCATGGTATAAGAAAGTAGAGCTTCAACAACTAACATAACCAAATAAAATTTGTCTCAAAAGAAAGGTTCCTAAACTTCCCGTAGCTAATATATTGTGATGCACCTCGCTAATGTCTAGGATAGTAAGTACCCTCTTATGCAGTTATATAGGGCACCATCTTCAAAGATGCGTTTAAACTTTGCTTAGCATTCCAATTACCAACATTATTAAAAAGAAAGAAAAACTTTAGATTTGTCGATACTAATCTTTTTTTATTTTTTGGTATCAGTTTTTACTAATCTTTTGTCCCTCAACTTGTTCAGAAGTAGCTCGATCATGCAAAGAGAATTAAATCATCCAACTTTTGGCCGGGGCAACACAATGCCATCATTTTTTTTCCCAAGTCGTTTTAGTGTCTACTATATAATAGAGATTTACTATACTATATATTACATATTCAAATTGCATGGAGTCAAAACTACATGCAGTTGTGTTGTAAAAACATAAAAACACTTTTGAATATCTCGTTAAGATTTGATGGTCAAGATTTTAAGATCGATTTTTTGAATTTAATAAAAAGAATAAAACATACTTAAAATCTAGACTGTTTGATCTTATGCAGACAATCAAAAATACTAAGATTGCAGAAAGTTTTGATTGCAAGCAATTTGGATCCATATGTTACCCTATTTGTACTTTTCATGATAACCATGACATTTCTCATGACTGATCTTCTTAAAGATAGAGATTGCAGAGTTAGGTGAGCATAAACCTGTTGGATAATAAACTTGATTTGGTCCATTGGACTAATCAAGTGTTAGACTCAATTAGATAATAAATGGTGTAGCTCATAGAAAGTTCTAGAGTCATGTAGAATTAGGTTGACAGAAATATCAGTGAGAGAAGTGTGTAGAACTCTCTCTTGAAGTGTGTAGAACTTTCTATTGAAGTGTGTAGAGAGTTATCCTAGGATGTATCTAGAACTCTCCCTAGGATGTGTCTAGAACTCTCCCCTTAGAGCCTATAAAGAGGAGAGAGTTTGTCATTTGTAAATCAAGCAAGAAAGAAAACTACAATCAAAGTATCCTCTCAAGTAATAAAATTGTCCTTTTCTCAAATATTCTCTCCTCGTAAATTCCTCACAAATTTCTCACTATAACCTTCTCCTTCTCCAACAAAATGGTATCAGAGCTTAGGTTCTGAGAAAAATTGTTCCATAGTTATGGCAGTCAATGGAGAGGCATCCTTCCAAGTTCCACTTCTCAAAGGGAGTACCTATGATAATTGGTGCATCAAAATGATGGCTCTTCCTGGGGCACATGATGTTTGGGAGGTTGTTGAAAAAGGCTATAAGGAATCACAAGATGAGGATTCTTTAACTAAAGCTCAAAGAGACACTCTGAAGGATTCAAGAAAGAGAGACAAAAAGGCACTCTTCCTCATCTATCAAGCATTGGATGAAGATGAGTTTGAGAAAATCTCAAATGCAACATCCACTAAGGAGGCATGGGAGAAGCTTCAAACCGCTTGCCAAGGAGAAGAAAAAGTAAAGAAGGTACGTCTCCAAACTTTAAGAGGCGAGTTTGAATCCTTGCATATGAAAGAGTCAGGGTCTATTTCAGAATATTTTTCTAGAGTTATCGCTGTTTCAAATCAATTAAAAAGAAACGGTGAAAACTTAGAAGATATGAGAATTATGGAGAAGATACTCCGATCATTAGATCCCAAATTCGAGCATATTGTTGTGATAGTTGAGGAAACCAAAGATTTAGAGACTATGACAATAGAGCAACTTCAAGGATCTTTGCAAGCTTACGAGGAGAAGCACAAGAAGAAGAAAGAGATCTCCGAGAAGCTCTTCAAGATGCAGTTAAAAGAGAAAGAAGAAAGTCAAAGAAATGACAGAAGCCAACAAAGTCAAGGTAGAGGCCGGGACGAGGTTGTGGTCGATGACAATTTGGATGTGGCTACGGTGCGCGTGGTTCAAATTTTACCGGAAGCAATTACGAGAAAGGAGAGACTTCAACAAGAGGACGTGGGAGAGGATACCCAAACACAAGGTATGACAAATCTCAGACTCAGTGCTACAATTGTCAGAGGTTTGGTCACTACGCTTCAAAGTGTAGATTATCCAAGAATCGAGTAAAGGAGAAGACCAACTATGTGGAAGAAAAGGACGAGAAATTTGAAACAGTACTGCTAGCACGTGGAAGTAATGAAGGCATCCATGAAAACTCATGGTGTCTTGACACTAGTGCAAGCAATCATATGTGTGGAAAAAGGAGCATGTTCGTGGAGCTTGATGAATCGGTGCATGGAAATGTCTCATTTGGCGATGATTCTAAGATTCCAGTGAAAGGCAAAGGTAATATCTTAATTCACTTGAAAGATGAAAGACATCAATTTATTTCAAATGTCTACTATGTCCCGAAAATGAAGAACAATATTTTGAGTTTGGGACAACTGTTAGAAAAGGGTTATGATATTCACATGAAAGATTCAAGTCTCACCATCAAAGATGGAAAAAATAATCTTATCACCAAGATACCAATGTCAAGAAATAGGATGTTCCTCTTGAATATCCAAAATGATGTTGCAAAGTGTCTCAAAGCTTGCTACAATGATGCTTCATGACTTTGGCATCTTCGTTTTGGGCACTTAAATTTTGAAAGCTTAAGCTTGATGGCAAAACAAAATATGGTGAGAGGTCTTCCATCTATCAACCATCCAGACGAGTTGTGTGAAGGATGTTTACTTGGAAAGCAATTTCGGATGAGTTTTCCAAAGGAGTCAAATTCAAGAGCCAAGAAGCTGCTCGAGCTTATACATGCTGACGTCTGTGGACCAATCAAACCATGCTCATTAGGTAAAAACAATTATTTGCTCCTTTTCATTGATGATTTTTCAAGAAAAACATGGGTCTATTTCTTGAAGCAAAAATCAGAAGTCTTTACCACCTTCAAGAAGTTTAAAGCTGTTGTGGAGAAAGAAAGTAGTCGGTAGATAAAAGCTATGCGGACTGATCGAGGAGGAGAATTCACTTCTAAAGAGTTTCAAGAGTTTTGTGAAGAGAATGGAATCAGACGTCCGTTGACAATTCCAAGATCCCCCCAACAAAATGGTGTGGCTGAAAGGAAGAATCGAACAATACTTGACATGGCTCGAAGCATGCTCAAAAGTAAGAAACTGCCAAAAGAATTTTGGGCTGAAGCTGTGGCGTGTGCAGCCTATCTATCTAATCGATCTCCGACAAGGAGCGTGTGGGGAAAGATACCACAAGAAGCATGGAGTGGAAAAAGGCCAGGTATCTCACACTTAAGGGTCTTCGGAAGTGTGGCCCACGTTCACATTCCAGATGAGAAAAGAGAAAAGCTTGATGATAAGAGTGGGAAATTCATCTTTGTTGGTTATGATCAAAGCTCAAAGGACTACAAGTTATACAACCTGGAAAACAACAAGATTGTAATTAGCCGAGATATGTTCTTTGATGAAGAAGGAGAATGGGACTCTGGACCACACAAACAAGAATACAGTTTCTTTCCTGAATTTGAAGAAGAAACATCTCAAGAAGTTCAACAAGTGCCCCGTTCACCAACATCACCCACTTCTGAAGACACTAGTAGTGAAAGGGTTACAATGCGTACACGAAGTCTTCAAGATCTCTACGATAACACAGAGCCCTTGTCACCACGAAGGCTTGAAGATCTCTACGAGGAAACAGGAGAAACAAATAACATCACACTATTTTGTCTTTCTGCAAGTTATGAACCGGTGAATTTTGAGGAAGCTACACACAAGAAGAGACGGAGAAATCCAACAGGCAAAGAAATTCAAGCCATTAAGAAGAATAATATGAGGTCCCACATCTCAATTCCAAAAGATCATAAGGCTATCAATGGAAAGTGGATGAACAAGACAAAGAAGAACGTCAAAGCAAAGTTTGAAGGACACAAGGCAAGACTTGTTGCAAAGGGCTACAACAAAAAGGCTAATTATGATAAGGTGTTTATCCCGGGTCACTCTCAAGGATATCATAAAGCACATAATTTATCGAGCATCTCAACACAAGCTAAGAATTTATCGGATAGACATGAAATGTTCCTTTTTGAATGGAACCCTCGAAGAAGAATAGGCGTACACCAGGCAACCATTGGGACACAAGGTAAAAAGAAAAGAAGACTTGGCGGCTCTCGAGTTAAAGAATAACAAATCAAGTTTAAGGGGGGGGGGGGGGGGGTGGGTGTTGGATAATAAACTTGATTTGGTCCATTGGACTAATCAAGTGTTAGACCCAATTAGATAATAAATGGTGTAGCCCATAGAAAGTTCTAGAGTCATGTAGAATTAGGTTGATAGAAATATCATTGAGTGAAGTGTGTAGACCTCTCTCTTGAAGTGTGTAGAACTTTCTATTGAAGTGTGTAGAGAGTTATCCTATGATGTGTCTAGAACTCTCCCTAGGATGTGTCTAGAACTCTCCCCTTAGAGCCTATAAAGAGGAGAGAGTTTGTCATTTGTAAATCAAGCAAGAAAGAATACTAGAATCAAAGTATCCTCTCAAATAATAAAATTGTCTTTTTCTCAAATATTCTCTCCTCATAAATTTCTCACAAATTTCTCACTATAACTTTCTCCTTCTCCAACAAAACCATCATGCTTCGTGCATTTTTCAAACACATTTAAGTTAGAGTCTAGAATCATACGCAAGTATATAAAGACAAATTCGAATTATTTGGATCTCTAAATTCATCATCAACTTGAGAGACTAATTAACGGTTTGGCTAAATATCATTCTCCTTAAAAATGACTATCATAATGATATGGAAAAAAAAACGATGTGCATCTTGTGTTTTTGTTTAAAATATGTCGTTGGGAAAGAGACAAAGTACATGAACCATTAGAGTGAGTAAACCATGTTTTCAACTAAGCTCATTATAATACTTCATCTAAATGGTCTTTTCATCTAACGTTCCCCAAAAATTACTTTTCAAAGATTTTTTTCTTTTTCATCTCTAGTTAGTCATGATGTAATTATTTCTACCAACTAGAATAGTTTTATGAAGTGGCTGAAAATGCATCTTTTTGGGACACCGATGATCTCATTTTTTATGATGATAGGTTAAACCTTTTGATCTTTCTTTTATCTTTTGAATGAATTAATCCAATAGGGTTATGTAAATGAATTAATCCAAATAGTTTGTATGCTAACCAAAATTAATCTACATTCAATAATTCATTGGTTGAATTTTACTTAGTTTGAGATCAAACTTCTGATCATCAAAGTCCCTCTTTTAAAATATACACTCTCCGGTCACTATTACAAAGAAAAAACTATTTTTAGATTCATTGAATAAATGATGTATCGAAACTATAATATAAATCATATACATCAATAATTTAATGAATTAAAAAATGATTTTTTTTAATAATAATAATGACAATAGGGTGTTAAGAAAAAAAGAAACAATTAAGAACCATTTTATAAGACTTTAATATTCTTTAAAGGAGAATGCTAACTATTGTCTTTGGATCGTTGGTTAAAGTACTAAAATGAGTAAGTTTGCATCGAAAAGTGGTGTAATTATTTTTAAGGAAAAAATAAAAACTTGTATTTTAAGATAATATTTTTATTAATAGAATCCTTAACCATTGTTCTTAGGATATTGGTTGACAATATCCTTCTTTAAATTGGGTGTAAAACTCTACTCTAACTTAAATGTAAATTAGGTGATGATTCTTTGTTGCTTAAAGTAGCATTTTTTAGCACATTTATGTCCTTTCCACTTTATAGTCAACTTGTTTTATTATCCTTTCCGTGAAACACACACAATGACAATCCACTTGCCACACTACAATAACTTCATTTTTATTAGAGGACTACTACAATAACTTCATGTTGGGTAGGTTTTTGTAAATAAATTTTGCCCTTAGCAAGGGACCTGCTAGTTGCTACCTCGTCCCCTACAATTTGTCTACCACAAGTCACAGCCATTCACAAGATGCCCAAAATTCAATTCTCTCTAAAATACCATCCACAACCCTAGACTCTACTTTTGATCTTCTCATAAACTAATATTTGATTCTTTTCCAATAAAAAAAAACTATCATTTGATTTCTTTTTATTCTAATAAATAATTTCATAAAGTAGGTCGATATTGCAAAATGGTAATAAGTTTATCACATTGTTAGAATCTTCTGCCAACTTAATCTCATTATAGGTACTATTTTTTAAACAATGGTTATAGACCTTATAAACAATGATTATCGAATGGTATTGGTAAAATGGGAGACTAAGCTAATAGATTCTTACAACTTCAAATATACCAAATAAAGGATACTCTAAATTGGGTCTACTTTGAGGGTTGTGAGATTAGATTGGGTAGTTGAAATAAATAAGTTAACTAATGGTAATTAGAGAGGTTGATTGAATTTGCAAGTGGTTGATCCGTATCCTGCAAAAACGTGGGTTTAACTCCATTGTCGATGTGAGAATGTTTTTTTATTAGAGATTTGTAAGTACTTTTGTAAAAATACTTTGAACTTTGAGGTTCACTCTGACTCTGACGAGTTTCAGAAATCTTAATTCACCTAAACTTTATTTCATAAAAAAGATCCATGACTCAAACCCACACATGTCGTTCCAACAAGAAAAGTACTAATGGTGGGTGAGGATTGAATTCCCTACTATAACTATATCACATGGTTACAAACTCTCAGTCGTTTGATCCAGATCTACGACTGATATTGTTTCACTATATACTTTAGACCATTCAATTTTAAATCAAAGGCTGAAACTAACTAATGCGTGAAACTATATCATCTCATACTCTAGACAATCGCGATCCATAGGGGTGTTGTTAACAAATTGTACCATCTCCCCAAATTCAATTCATCCCTTACGCGTAGAAAATTCAAAACCTTTACTAGAGGTCTGAGTAAATTCAAAACGACAATTTTGTAGTCAATTCTGTCGAGCCAGTATGACTGCAATTGACACAACGTAAAAAAAATTCTTTCCTTATGAGAATATATTTTTCATCTAACCTACTGACTTGAGAGATTAATCTCTGCATTTGCACGCAGATAATTGAAAAATTTATTTTTGTATCTACATTAATTAATTTGGGCCAAATGAAAGCCCAATAAAACGCAAATCTTTTTTTTTTTTTTTTTTTTTTTTTAAGGAAAAAACACAATGCAAATCTTGTTTGTTTCTCTTGTAAACAGTGTGTTCCATTCTCTCTTCCCTCCATTCACGCTACGCCTCAATCCATCACCATCTTCATTTTCCATCTTCCTCCCAAATCCCAATTCCTCAATTCTCCGATTCGAACTCCAACCGCCGAGATTCCGTTCATTGATTTCCCATTCACCCTTCTCCGGAGTCTCAGTGGGACCCACTTCCCCTTTTCCGATCAAGTTTCCATTTTTACCCTTCCACCCCACTCAAAAACCGAAATCATTCGTGGGTTTCGCTTCTCATCGCTTGAAATCAAATGTAGCTTCTGGGGTTTCGAATTTTCGTAAAATGTGTCATGATGAAGAAAATTTAAATTTTTCTACTTAGATTTAAACTTTCATCAATAGTTAATTATTATTGTCATTATTTTTTTTTCAAGAGATTTTGGATTTGTAGGTTTGATTGTTGTTACAGTGGTGGGTTTGATGGTGAAAAGGAGATGAAATTGAAAGGAGAGAGATGACTGGAGTGTCATTGGGTCTACGAACAGGTAGCTATGGTTCTCTGCAGTTGATTCAAAACGGTAACGTTTCGCAGGTTCCGGTGCTTGTTCGTAGAGCTTCGAAGACGCTCCTTTATAACCCTAAAGAGAAAGAGAGGAGTTGTTTGTATATTTGTCGTCATCTTGGTCGTGGCAAAGTTGCTATGCTTCTCATGCTTCTTTGTGGCCTTTTCATTTTTGTCTTTGGTTGCTTTACACTTTACAAAGGTTAGTTTTAGACTTTTAGTTAGTTAGTTTGATTGTTTGATACTCTTACATTGTTTCATGCATCTATTTGTTTTTAGAGTTTCATGTATGATCGCGCGTCTCTATCATTAGATCATATCCGTTGTTGTTAAATAGTGGTGCTATAGTGTAGCAGAATTTGAACAAATCACTACATATAGTAAGGAGAGTAGATCAGATAGAGGATTGCCAGATCAAATTATGAATATGGTCACTATTTAGTGCAAAATGTTGTCAAATTATGAATTTTGTGGCGCTATAGCCACTATATGTAGTAAGGAGAATAAATCAGATGGAGGATAGCTAGATCAAATTATGAATATAGTGGCGCTATAGCCACTATATGTAGTAAGGAGAGTAGATCAGAGGGAGGATAGTCAGATCATTGGATGTAGAGGAAGACCTAGAAAAACTATAAGAGAAACTATTAAGAAAGATCTAGAAATTAATGAGTTGGAACGAAATATGGTTTATGATAGAACATTATGGCGTAATTTGGTCCATGTAGCCGACCCCACTTAGTGGGAGAAGACTTGGTTGTTGTTATTGTAGTAGCGATATAGCACTAATAAGTAACAGAATTTGACAAACGGTTATTTTCCACGATCCGCGATTGACAACATTGGATTGCATGCAGTTACTGTGTGTGGTTGGAGTGGGTTTCAGCTGCCCAATGTTGAATCAATGGTAGAGATTGGTTTGTACTGATTTTATGAAGGTGTAATGTGAACTGACCAATCTCAAATCGATGACTGAGATCTAATACTGTGTAACTGCGGCCTTTTTCTACTGCAGGGGATCATGGTCCCGTAGATGTTTTATGTTCGTTGAGATATTTTAGAAATTAATATAACTAAACGACACTATGATGAGATGTGATTGGTTTTTTAAGCTGTGCCTGTGCATATATATTAAACTAGTTTTGTAATCTTAGTTTTGACTTATGACATACTTTGAAATGTCTTTTTTTGTGTGTATAACTTTTTAAACTTTTGTTTATCAAATCTGTATGTTTCATGGTGTGCTTTTGATGTTGTGTTGAACTATAGGTGGAAACATCACCAGTGAAATTGAAGATATGCGATCTTATGCCCTTCGTACCTACAAAGTTATAGGCGTTGATGGAACAATAGAAACTAAGTTAAAGGATAGCAGTTCTTCTAAGTCGTTGACAAGTAGGCATAAAAATTCATTCAGGGAACCTCCTGTTACCCCTTTACGATCTTCATATAATTTGAAAGGAAAAAAAGGATCTTCCTCTACTGTGGGACATCAGTGTGACCATTTTGCATTTCCTCCTCCTCCACCAGCTGATAGAAGACGTACCGGACCACGCCGTAAGTTTTGTTTTGTTGTATTTTCTGTCTGACCTTGTTTTCAGTTTCTAACTTACAAAACTGTATCTGTTTTGAATTTGTGCAATAGCATCCGATATAAATATCAAATACAGTGCATATTGAGTTGTAGTCATTTTAGAATTTTGATGATCAGGTTTTTACTCTTTCCCTTTCAGCATGTCCTGTGTGCTATATTCCTGTGGAGCAAGCTATTGGTAGTATGCCAAGTTCCCCATCAGAGTCTCCTATACTTCGCACTCTCACATATGCACATAATGAAAATATGTTTCCAAGTGAACCAGAGGGCGGCTCTGATTTTGGTGGATACCCTCCTCTGGAAGAAAGGGATGCTTCTTTTGATATAAAAGAGACCATGAAAGTGCATTGTGGGTTAGTTCTTTTTTGTTAATTGTTTTTAATTTTCTCATAACTTGGAGAGTAATCTTCTTGAAAGAATTCATAATCTAGTTTCCATTAGTGTCCCATAAGAATTAGTTTTTACAGAAATGGATTTGATGCAGTAAAAATTCTTGCAGTGTTGTATCTCGGTTGTTGGATAAAGATCAGATGATTTGTATTTCGTGTCTGCGTTTAAAACCCAATTTGATGAAGTAAAGACATGACCCATTTGATCTTCGTCCAACGGTTTAGATGTGGCGACTGCAGGAATTTTTTACTGCGCAGAATCTAGATGCAGTTTGTACGTACTGAGTGCGTTTTTCATGCCTTTTATCACATTTGACACGCACTCTTGACAGATTTGTAAAAGGAAGCAGACCTGGTCGCCAGACTGGATTTGATTTTGATGAGGAAGACCTCTTAGAGTTGGATCAGTACCATGATATCATTGTTGCATCTGCCATATTTGGTACAATTTATGACTTATTCCAATTTACATATGATTTTGTCCTTTGTTTTCTGTTTCTCATTGCTTCATCACATCTATGCCAGGAAACTATGATGTAATACAGCAGCCCAGGAACATCAGTAAACAAGCAAGGAAGAACATCCCTTTCTATATGTTCATTGATGAAGAGACAGAAATGTTTATGAGAAATGCCAGTATTTTGGATAGCAGCAGGAGAGTTGGATTATGGAGAATCATTGTTGTCCGGAATATTCCATATGCTGATTCTAGGCGTAATGGAAAGGTTGATTGCTTACTCATTGTTACTCATCATTACAATAACAGTAATCTATTGAAATTTGATAGTATTTTTGGTCACGCTCCCTATTTCTAATATCATGCCACCGACAAAATAATGAGTGTGTAATTTATTATGTATGGCCTCTTATGAATTATGATGCCTCTAAACTTATTGCAGATTCCAAAACTTCTTTTGCACAGAATCTTCTCCAACATCCGATATTCAATTTGGATTGATGGGAAGCTTGAGCTCGTTAAAGACCCATATCAAATTCTTGAAAGGTAAAAGGCTCTCTTTTTTATTATATTTTTATTCCTGTTGTACGTAGAGTGGGATAAATTTCGGTTAACTGTAATTTATACTTTAGAGTCAAAAATAGTATTATTTGACAAATTTAGATATTATAAAATCAGCCATACAATTAGAGGGTTTATTTTTTTATTAATTGCTAAATGATTTTCCACATGAATCTGCATGCTTTTAATTTATTTACTATTTTCAACTTCCCGATACTTGTGCATATCCTTTACAGTTTGGTTTCAAGTTTGTCTCTGCCCTTGGTATTTTCTATAAAAGTTTTGAAAATTTCTTATTGCAAAATACCGACTTAGATTTCATTTTTTAGTTATGAACTTATGATGATCAAAATAT
Organism: Medicago lupulina; assembly: GCA_958299785.1. Classification (NCBI taxonomy): domain Eukaryota; kingdom Viridiplantae; phylum Streptophyta; class Magnoliopsida; order Fabales; family Fabaceae; genus Medicago; species Medicago lupulina. Next base: position 78,897,944 of record OY283139.1, read on the forward strand.
ACAGCCCTTAGTTTTTGGTGCACTATATGTAACAGTTGCTTACTCAGCAAAGTTACCTTGAAGGCTTTCATTGTGTGAAAATAATGATTTGTGTACTGTGAAGAACTGCTTACTCTAAGGCAGACTGTAGGGCCTTCAGGAGTAGACCGTTTAGATCACTAACTAAATATTACACTAAGAGACCTAAACAGGTCTGAACCGGTCCCTTGGGATAGTTATCGTGCAATTATGTAATGTAAGTTTAAGTTTGTAAGTTGCAGTTGTGTATTTGTAAGTTTGTAATAAATAGACAGTAAAAGGAAAAACAGGTCAGTCAGGTTTTGGTTAAGGAATTGGAAGGGAGAGATTCCATGCTCTCAACTTGGAAGGGAAAACAAAATATTATGGGCCTGTTTGAATGTATTCTTATTTTTAGTTTTTAAATTCTATTTTTAAAATCAATTTTAAGAAACTGTTTTCAAAAAGAAAATAATAAAAAAAAGTTGTTTGGTACTCTCAATTTTAAAAACAGTTTTGGAGAAGAGACAATAAAAACTTGTTTGGTACTCTCAATTTTAAAAACTTGTTTAGGGTTTGAATATTATAGTTTTTGATCGAAGGAAAAAAAACGAACAAAGTTGCCTATTATTACGGTTCTGCCATTAATGAAAACTGCACAGTTTTCCGTGTCTTTTTAATTCTGAATTTTGGTTAGAAAAGTCAAAACTGAAATGCAAAACATGTTTAGGCTGTTTTGGTTTTTTGCTTTTAAAAACCAGAAAATTGAATAGAGTTTTTAAAAACAATATTACAAAACATTGTAATCAAGCAAGTTTTTAATTTTAAATTTTTTAAAAACTAAAAAAGAGTTTTCAAGAAGTGTTTCAAACAGGCCCTATGTCATCCCTGTCTCTTGAAATTTCCTATGTTGTGTTGTTGCATGTGTGTCATCATAAATAAATGAACTTCTGTTGATACACTGTCTCTGAGGGTTTCTTAATATAAAATTCAGCTTTTATCTTTAATTTATTCAAGATTAGATACTACAAGTTGTAAACATAGACCTCATGAGGCCTCTCCTTACTGGGCTGTTCCCTGTCATTTGTCAACAGTAATTTAATTTCTGATAGTATATCAGAAATATATTCATTGCCAATCCCTTTTATATCATCCAGGTTCTTGTGGCGCCCAAATGCTACTTTTGCCATTTCAAGACACTATAGACGCTTTGATGTCTTTGTTGAGGCAGAGGCTAATAAAGTTGCTGGAAAATATGAGAATGCTTCCATTGATCGCCAAGTTCAATTTTATCAATACCATGATGGTTTAACTCATTATTCCAGGGCTAAGCTTCCTATAACTAGTGGTAAGAACAATTTTGATATTTACATGCCTGTGTGTGCAAAATAGGTTATTATGTGCGGAGAGATGTGCCTGTGGTTGCATATAATACTACATCTAAAATGTGCCTTGTGCCTCTGCAGATGTGCCTGAAGGTTGTGTTATCATTAGAGAACACATTCCAATCACAAATCTGTTTACCTGCTTATGGTTCAATGAAGTTGATCGCTTTACTTCCAGGGATCAGTTAAGCTTTTCCACGGTAAGAGACAAAATAATGGCAAAAGTTGATTGGAGTATCAATATGTTTCTGGATTGTGAGAGGCGTAACTTTGTAATACAGGTTAGTTTTTACATGCTGCCATTTTTCTGAGTTCAGATTTTACAAAAGATACTAGATTTGGAATTCAAGATTCGCTTCCATTTTTTTTTTTTCTTTCACTTTTAAACAAGTGTTTCTGAGATCTTTGGGGAATTTTGAATGGTCTCTCAATTTTCTGAAAATAATTGGTGCTAGAACATCCCTCAGTTTTATTGAATCACTGCACATTGGGAAGGAGTCAAGTCACTCCCATGTGCACCTGATTTGAGAAATTGTTTTCTGTTTTCACTTTTAAATACAACTCTGCTACCTTGTTTTCAGTCTATATTTTTCAACTTTCGTACGTGAAACAGGTCTTCGCTATTCATTATTTTCTGTACAAATCTGAAAACAAGGAGACTGTTTTATAATTAAAAGTGAAAATCGAAATTGGAATTTGAAATAAAGAATTTTTATGTTGTTGGTTTGTGATAAACAATGCCAGGCGTACCATAGAGACGTATTGGAGAACATGCCTCCTCCACCTCCTCCTCGTCCTCGTCCTCGTCCAGTTGTTGTAATTCGGCGTCCTCGTCCACCTGTTTCCTATACTACTAACAAGCCTCTGGTGAAGAAGAATCCTAGGCACGGGAGAGGAGATAGGAGACCAGGTCCTAAGCATCATCGTAAAATAGGAGACAATGTTGTTATGAACCAAATTATATTTTAGTCTTGATCTTTTCTCCTTGAGGTTTTGGTTACTTTTTTAACTCGGGGTTCTAAATTGTAAATGCATTCTTTGTTGCAAATTATACATCAAAGAGCTCTGAACAACTGATACCATTTCAAAAATGCTGCTTCCTTGCTTACCTTTTTCAAAAGGGAAAGAAAAAAAGGGAGAAAGAAATGGGTTCTCAGTTGTGTGTGCCTTTTGCACACAATACAATTTGTATTCATAAGTTATTAGTTATTTTTTAATCCTCATATTGACGTGCTAATTTTATCCTTGATATAAATGAGAGAACATTCAAGTTTTGCTAAGCCTCAGATTTATCCAAAATAAATCTGGACATTGAATCGGCGAGATCTCTGAGTTATGATTCAACTGATTTAGTCTGATTGAACCATGGCGAAACTGCAATTGAGTCGCTCAAATAATTGAACCATAAACAATGTCAGTTAAATTGTCTGGTTTGGTGTGGTTTGCAGAACACTAGTTTTTGAACTAAAAAAAAACATTTTTGTCATTCCACATTATTTACGTTTCATAATAAACCATTAAAAAGGCACTGCAAAAGAAAAGTTGCAGCAAGAAAGTAGGGAAAAAAATTAGTGAAACTAAAACAGAACAATCCAGCACAATTCTATTTCTGACTCAAGTATCACAATTAGTCGATTCTTGTATATATAGATTGTGATTTTGTTGACAATGTAATTTTTATTTACACTTAATTTATTAAAATTAAACTCATTTCTTATTTGCCATTATTTACAAATTTCTCAATCTAATTAAATCTTTCACTATATACAAGGGATGTCTAACATGGTGTTAAGGCATCTGTGCTGAATTGTTTAAAGGATTTAATTTGTATATATAGATAAGGTAAAACTTTTTTTAGATTATTATCCAAAGTCAAATCATTCTAATGTCATTTTTTTTAATTTAGTTCTAAAATTTGGTGTATTTACGGAACCCAAAACTTATTTAACCCAGTCTTTACTATCATTTCTTTTAAAGTTAGTTCATAAAATATCTTTACAAATATCCTGCACCGTCGCTCCATATAAATTAATCTCTTATTTAAATTTGATTTGTAATAAAAAAAAATTTGGTTTTGATTTTGGAGATCGTTACTAGTAGAATTCATGGCGCTGATAGCATTTATCACTTGCTAGCTTTGTGATCCCTTGAGTCAAAAAATAAAGAAGCTTCGTGATCTCTTGATTTTCGTAGAAATTTTGTAATACAAATATTTTTGCAAATAAATCTTGTTGAAAAATAATACAGCGATGCTATTTCCTACGAGAAATGGAATCACGAAATCCACGATAAAGTGCAATGCATTTACCTCTAGTATTATTTTTACTGTTAAAAAAAATAAAATTAGGGATTTGGTGGAAAACACGGTGGTGTCAGTGTAATTCTTGTTTTTCGTGAAATTAGTCTTCGTGGTATTAGGCATTTCCCAAAATAATATGTAAGATTTGACCCATAATTCTTGCATGACTTGATTATCAAAGTCATTTATTTTATACAAATCCATGCAAACACTCTCTGCTTCACCTTTTAGGTCTTGAAGAAACTCTTGTTTGTATTGATGTTGTCAAGAAGAATGAATTTTCAAACTGAATCAATCACCAACCTAACAAAGGTTTCGATTATGACCATTGTTCTCCAAAGAAAAATATAAAGAAAACAACGTGTGTTTTCACCGTTATCGCTCCACATCGCGGTCAGCATCATCCACGGATCATCTCAACTCCTTTGCCTCTCACATTGTTTTGTTTGTACTCTCCGATGCTGCTCCCCCGGGCGGACCTATGCTGTCTTTTGTCAATGGTAAGTGGGTTGATCAATCCCCTTCTCTTCAACATTCCTTCCAAGAAATTGTGGCTACTAATTTCAAAGCCACTCTTGCCACAGTTTTTTCATTACCAAAGGTGTAATAATCTCGATATTCAAACATATAAAGTCATCACCGAACATTTGTCGATCGAAAACGCGATAATGAAACCTAAACGCTCCATGAATCTCATTCATCATTCTCTTGCACCCAAGATTCGCATTCATCGCTACACATTTTTCTTACTCATGCTACACAATATGCAAGCATCTTTTAGATCAATTTTGTGGCACTTGTAATATAAAGAAACACAAATTTTTAAAAACAATCATCCTCTATTTAAAAAGAATCATCTTTTTTTGTTGTTGTTAGTTTTTACCTATAGACAAACTCGTAGGTAGGATATCAATAGTTTGAATATCAACGAACAATTATCTACGTAAGGACATTTGAGATTTAGTGACATTGTTGTTTGTCGTTAGAAGTCAATTTTCTTGTTCTTGAAATATTGGTCCCCAAAACTTTGAAGCCTTGCTATGTAGGTCTATGTAGGCCACCTTATTTTTCATTGTTTTCTTTTTCTTTTTATGGATATAGTTTTATTCATAAGATTGAAGTATTTGACACTTATACAAGTATTTGACTTCCTTTCAAAAAAAAGTATTTGACTTTTATACAAAAAAAGAAAGTATCCGACACACTAAAAGAATTGAAATTAATTATTATATATAGTATTTAATTTACCATATTCTTTATCTAACAATATTTTTTTGACTGAGATTTTTAATATACTGTGCAATATGTTTCATAAATAGAAATTTAATTATAAACATGATAAACGGTAGTATATTTATTTAAGTAACAAGGAAAAAAATCCTCTTAAAAAAGTAACAAGAAAAATGAAATCAATAGTAGATGATTTCCATGAATTGTGTTTTAAAGTTTTTCTTTTTAATTGAACCGGTGTGTTTTTTATCTTCAATAACGATATAAAAAAAAGTCATTCAAAAATGAAAAAGCCTTGAGTGGTCACAAGACTTAAACACATACACACCCCTAGGAAACACGCAAAAAAGAAAAAAGGTAAAAAAAGAAATAATTAAAGTATATTTTTAAAATAATTAAACGATGTCTATTATTTTGTTTGTATTATGCCTATATAATTTTGATTTGAGGTTGTGATCACCCAAGTATCTCACCTAAAAAACACTTTCTTGTCACCTTTTCTCTTTGCTTGCTTTGATATAAATAATCACTTCTCAACTTTTAAGTTCTCAAAGGCAAACAAGAGAGAGAGAAAGAGAGAAAGAGAGAGGTTGTGCATGCCCTATCAATGGAGTCTACAAAGAATTTGTTGCCACTTTCTGATGATGTTAAGCAGAGCCAAGAGACAGAACACAAAGTTCCAACCATGACAAGAGAAGGAGTCTATGCTGCTTTATCTTATATGGCCTCTGCAGGTTTGTTTTTATCTCTTCAAACATAATTTTTCTTATTTATTTGCAATCCGCATTTTTATTATTCATTTATAAACTATTATTTATTTCTCTTGATTATTTTTATTAACACTGTCTAGTGATTCACAATCTGTCTACTATAATAAAACTTGAGATGAAAGTGAATAAGAATTTCATAAAAGAATTTTTTTTTTGTTGGTAGATTCATGAAAGATTATTTTGATATAATGCAAGTGTAAAAAGTTATATACCATTTGTCTAATTTTAAAAGTAGTTATGATTAACGTCAAACATATCTAATGATAGGACGATTGTGATTTATTGACGGTGTAATTTTTTTAAACTAATGTATATGAATTAAATTCTTGGATAATTGTCTTTTTCAATATTATCTTAAAAAACTTATCTATACACCAAAATTGTTTTATCATATGCTTAATTTTTGACCCGTGTGTACATAACAACATTTTTTTTTTTAGCAAAATAAAATAAAAAATACTGAATCAACTATTCTACTTTATTAAATATAGTACAGTACTATTTTTTTACTACAGTAAACTTGGGTCTCATCATATTTAGTTACCTACCTTGGAGACAACATTTGATTCAAGCTCAACCAGAGAGAATGTCACATTATTTTAGTGCATAACTAGTCTGCAAAGATCTAAGTCAAATAACAAATCAAAACAAGATGTGGCTGGCTGGGGACCATTTTGATGTGAATTTGTTTAGGATTAGAATCTTGTTGTAACCTATATTGTTACAATATAAACAGTAGAGAATTTGTTTGTATATATGCTTCTAGGTTTTGATCCACAAATTGTTACAGTAAGATACAAAGGTAACAGTACTGGGAATTGTATGATCAATGTCATGCTAACAAGTGCTCCATTCACTAGAATTTCTAAGATTGTTTGATTTATTTTTATATAAATATGTTTAGATATAAACACATAAATGTTTGTGTCCTTCCCCTTTATGAAGTGACCCAACTCAACAAGGTCTATTATTGTCATAAGTCATATCAACAAAGGAGTGTCATGGCCCAATACTGGCTGCATGTGCCATAGTGATATGTTTTAAAATGTTTCAACCCAAAAATGATCTTAATCCAAAATCAATAACTTAACATTTGTGATATAAAGATAATAATATGGTAAGATACAACAAGATAGAAGCATATTTAAATGATGATATGCTATGATAAAGATGTGTAGAAAAAGACTAACATATACTTGTGTAGTGTTTATATATAATATAGATTAGGGAGTGTACGGGATGATTGCACTCCCAAAATTATTTTTTATTATATAGAGTTAGGAATGTGCCTTTTTGTCTAACATCTCTTCTTACTTTTTTCCATTCTAGTGCCTACTTTGGGCATAAAATTTAGAGGATTATATTATCTTTTAGGGTTTCTACTTTTATGTCTCATATCATTGATAAAACAAGTTGGACTCTAGGCTGAGAAGTTCATGTAGCACCGAGAGCAACAATAGACTATATATCAGGACCATCAAGATCCAAACACAACATACCTATAAATTTTTTTGAAGACATTGAAATATAAGAGTTACCTCTCTCAGTATCATGATTGATGCGAGACTAACCATTACAATTGAATTTCAACAATTTTTCCCTTGGTCTTTCACATCACTATACTTTCAAGCACACTAACAACAACCACTTGTATACAAGCAAAGACCTCTCAATAGTGTCTCACCACGTGTGCAATGTGCAATTTTGGTTTAGAAATGAATCTAAGTTGATATCTTGAGTCAGTGCTACTCTTTGTTGTTTTCTTGTGTTTATGGCTGGAAAGTATAGACAGAATAGCATGCTTTACTACATTAAAATATTATATGATTGGGTCTCAGGTTCAAGTTGTTATCTATTGTTGTCTTCTTGTGGTAATGTACTTTCTTTTCTTCTTTAGTACTGTTTTTTCTCTAAAAGTTAAAAGCTTATATATCTCACTAATGAAAGTAACCACTCATATAAAGTTCTTCTGTTTAATTAGTATCACCACTTAAAGTTCTAGGTCTCTCATTAATTAGCATAACATTATTATTTTATAGACAAGTATCAATGTAATATAAAATGGTAGAAGATCACAAGTTAAAAAACATCTTTATAGTAACAAGATTATAAAACTATATAGTTGTTTTTCTTTACATGTGTGAATTGTTTGAGTAAGGATGATTTGGCACTATAACAGTTTATTGTAATGATTGATTTTTGTACAGTACTATTGGTCATGTTCAATAAAGCAGCTCTCACTTCTTACAGTTTCCCATTTGCAAATGTCATGACACTTACTCAGGTGAGTTCATTTTTCAAGATTGTTTGTCACTAAATACATTTTTTTTGCTTTCAAATATACCATTTATTAATACTAGTACTTCTAATTTTTCGTGAAAGATGAAAAGTCAGAATCGAGCGCATATATACACATTAGACATTTTAGTAACATTAATAGGTAAACATTAACTACGCTATCAACTTTTGTTAATATTATGTGAAATTTGAAAAGTATCAAAGCGACTTATAAATAGGGACATAGGTAACTATTTTTTACCATTTTTTTCCATGCTTATGTACTAATATATGTCATGTGGTTTCAGATGGTGTGTGCATTTGTCATTCTCTATGTATTGAAATCTCTCAAGATGATTTCTTTCACAACTGGTGAATCCCAGAGCAGCTCTAAGTCTAACAATTCAATAATATTTGTGTCATTCAGTACATTAGTCTACACAATTCCTCTAGCATTAACATATTTGTTGTATATGGTAAGTATTTCTAAATATTCATTTTTAACATTAGTTTTTGGTATTTTTTTCCTAGACTATATATAAGAACATAACTTTTCAGGTGGTGACGATGGAAGCTGTGCGCGGCATAAATATTCCAATGTACACCACTCTTAGAAGAACCAGTGTGGCATTCACAATGATTATGGAGTATTTCCTATCAGGGAAGAAGCATTCAAGTTTTGTTCTTGGAAGGTATGGTATTCTCATTGTTCTTGTATCCGATTGTTATACTCGGATCATTCATGATAATGATAATGAAAGTGACTATGTTTTTTTGTCGACGTGGCATAATATACCTGTTTTATGTCACGTCAACAAAAAAACTAGCCACACCACCACTCTTCGATCCAAAAATCTGAACGAGGCTTAACGATATCAACTAACCGATTAGTTTGCTTAAGAAAATGAGCACTTTAGTTCTGTGTAGCTATTAAATTTCTTGATTCTTAGTGACTATTACGCCTTAATTACTTTGCCTGACGGATTAAGGGATTTAACAGTGTTGGAATTATCATAGCTGGTGCTTTTGTTGCTGGAGCTAGAGACTTATCATTTGATGCTTATGCCTATTCAATTGTTTTCATAGAAAACATGTGCAAAGCAGTGTACCTTGCTTCTATCTCTCGTGTTGGTAAGATCATCAATGTTTCTTGTTATGTCTCATTCATTTGAGTATTTTTTGAGTCTATCATTGAATCTCATATACTACTTGAAAAAATTTCATAGGTAAAGCCAGTGGTCTTAACATATTTGGTCTTGTATGGAGCAATGGTAAGATTTAATGATCTTGAAAATGTTATTTGTTTTATCTCCTATTTCATTGGTTTTGAAGATTATAGTAATTGGACTCATCTTAATTTAACCCTTTCTTTTTTATTCTTAGTGTTGATTTGTGGACCAATAATGTTTCTTTGGTCCTTGCTTAGAGGTGACCTACAATCAACACTCAACTTTCCATACTTGTTCAACCCTGGATTTCAGGTGCTTCTTGTAACCAAATGCTTAGAACATTGCCAATTTTGTCTGTCCTTAAACTAATAAATGATAAGAAATTATAGTGTCATTATTTAATCATAAGTATTCAACTACATTTTGTTGTTAAATGTTGTTATTGTTATTATTCAATTGATAATTTGGAGGCATTATTTGATTAACTGCATTGGAATCTTTGGCAGGTTGTGATGGTTATGTCATGTGCTTTTACATTCTTTATAAACTACATAGTAGTTTTGAATACAACTGTCAACTCAGCACTTACACAAGCAATCTGTGGTAATTTAAAGGTTAGTTATGTTTCTACATTTTGTATTTCTTATTATATATATATATCAACTGTCTAAATTTTACTGACTGCACTAACCATAAGCTATGAAGCATTGACAAAATACGGACGCCAGACACTGACATTGAAACGTCTACATCACTATTTGAAAATTTGAAGTAATTGAACATGTGTCGGTGTAGTGCTGGTGTCCAACACATGTCTGACACAAATTCATTCTGAAGTGTTATGTGCTACGTAGTTGAAGAGTCCGTGAATACTATTACCTTATAACTGATTATTACTGATCTTTTGCAGGATGTTTTTACTAGTGGGATTGGTTGGGCATTGTTTGGAGGACTTCCATATGATTTGGTAAACACAAATCCCTTTAGGGACTTGAATTCTTGATTGGTACATCATTTACACTATTAATTTTTTTATATTATGTGAACTTATAATAATCATGTGTTTTGTTGGTATGCAGTTAAATGTTCTTGGTCAAACCCTAGGCTTCTTTGGTTCATGTTTGTATGCCTATTGTAAACTACAAGGAATATGAAGATCATAGATTTCATTTTGAAACATCAAATCAAACACAGTTACAGTGGATTGTTCTAAAAATTTTGAATTCTCTAAAATTTCTTTTATAGCATACAAAATGTGTTATAGTAGCATAGTGAGTGATAACATGTACCTTCAGATTTTGCTCTTATAAATTAGAGGATGAAGATCATTCTGAGTTTAAAGGAAACTACATATGATCCACAGGATCAGATGAAAAAAATCTCAATCATAGGATTATGGATTGCATGATATGTAGATCATTTTTAGACCGTTGAGGATATTGTGCTGAACAAAAGCTATATTATATATTAGCAATTGCTAATTTTGTAATATTGGTGCTTAATTAGATTTTGGGTATGTATGTGTACTTCATGTTTTAATTTTGACAAAATTGACAAGTTGATATTTTTTTTTTGTGAGGAACAAGATAAGATTGGTTAGTGCTTTATAGATACCTTTTTTTTTTTATTATATATAATAATATGAAAGCAAAAATGGCATAGATACCTCCTCATCCGACTATCGGTCCCAACAGATGGTTGGTTGCACCACCCACTCATTATGAGAACAAAAATGGCCATATGCCTCCCAAAAAATCAATTGCAAGAGGTAAACTGAATTTATCAACCAATTTCTTTACATCTATTGTTTTAGAAAAGAAGAACAAATTATTGTGAGCATACCATATGAACCACACAACCAAACGCAGGTCAACAAAAAATCACGCATGAATTTCACTCTTCGAAACATACAACACCCCTCAAAAAGACCTAACACATCCCTCAAAAGAACCAATTCAACCTAACCACCTAAAAATCTTATACCACACCCTTGACGCTACCCCACAAATCACAAAAGATAACAACACAATTAATCACAAAAGATAACTTGCTTTATTAATTAAACTAGTATGGAATCATCAAATTTAAAATATTGAGTGAATATGTAGTATCATGATCATTTCTATTGTCGCTCTGTGTTCAATGAGTCAATCCACACCAGTGTTGGCTCTCCTGTAAGGTCCAATAATAGTATCAAAGCCCGGTTCAACATTGTGGGGGAAACAAAAGTAGTTTCTGATGGTAGATCACAAATGCAGAGAGTCTCATTATTTTCTTATTCAACCGATATTATTTCAAATTCTTTCAGATTCGGTCTTTGGTGGTATTTGACAATGGAAATTGCAGGCGTGTTCTATTGAGTTGATAAAATACATGTTTATTAGAAATTTTCAAATAATGTGGATTTTTTTTTGTTTAATCTACTTTTTTGGAAAATTATTTACCCAACAAACCCGTAAAATTACGAAAAACTCACTATATTCTATTTTATATACTCTAATAAACTGAGTTTTTGAGAATTTCATAAACTTGCATCACTAAAAATTGCTAGCATGCTTTATTCAACAATCACCCAATTTAAATAATTTACAACACCAACCTTTATAAAGGTCCAGCAAAAACAATAAAGAAGCAAATTTTTCTTCTTCTTTTTTCTCCTTGGATCTTAACTCTACTTTTTTTTTCTTTAGAATTCAATCTCCATGAATATTATTTGCAAGTTAGAGATCTAAACTAAACACAAAATACAAAATAATCAACAACACAAATTTATATAAAAGAAGAAAAATTGATTTGTCTCTGTTTTGTCTATCCACACACCACAACCACATTATACCCTAAAATACAAAAAAATACAAAAATAAAATCAGATTATTTAAAAAAGTGAAGAAAAAAACACTATATAAATATACATTCTATTGCATCCATTGGAACCATATCTAAAGAGAATATGTGTATATCTTAGTTTACATCATGAACAATCAAACACGAATGATTTGAAAGATTGTGCTTCATGATTCTTTGACGGGTAGATCTTTGATTTCATATGTGTTATTAGATTTTGGTGACATGACAATTCCTTTAGGTTGATAACTTTGTAAGAAAAGAATATCTTGATGTAAAAATTTGAAAAAAAAAATATAGACTATATGCGGGAAAAAAAATCATCAATTACATTTCGAACCTCACAAAACAATGATGCAAAATCGGTTATCTCTAAAACATATGATTGACTTATAAAATAAAAGTTGACACATGTTACATTTTAATTAGTTTACAGATTAAAATATCATGACATGCTACAATTTCACCGGATTGCTTGTTAACAAATATATGTCATTGACTGCGTGTAATATACAATTCAACTCCTAAAAACCTATGATAATTCACTTAACTCTGATTGGTTTATAATTGAAACAAATGAGTAATGATTGTCTTTGATTGGATGAAAATCAAAACAATGATGGTGATATACAAATATTGTTACTATAAAAATGGTTTCTATTTTCTTTTATTTTACATGCCAATTTCATGGGTATCATTTTACTTATAGACCATGATATTGTTTTAAATGCAACTTATAAGCCTATAACCAATAATTTATTCTCTGTCTAAAAAAACTAATTTACTCTATTTTTCATGAACCCTTTAGAAAACCATGATCATTTGGTCTATATTGAAGTGTCACGACATACTTAAGAATTTGTGCAAGAAATTTATTTATTATATATAGATATAGTTAATGGTGTTTTCGTTGTGGAGTATAAAAACATTGATTCATTGATTCTATTAATTGTTTGATTCCTTAAATTATAATGAAAAAATAAATACCATTAAATTTCAAAAAAATTGTGAGTAAAATTCACCTTTATTCTTTTTTTTTTAAATGATTCAACTTTATTTTTTGAAAAGTAACTTTCTACACAATATTCATTTTATTTACGAAAACACAATATCAAACAAACTTCAAGGTACTTGAATATTTATAAAAAAAATAAAAATGAAAAAAATAAGCTGCAAGTTTATTTCCATCACATTCTTTTAGTTGCAAGCCTATATGTTAAGACATTTAATTTTAAATTGAAATTTTGTTTTCAAATATGATGTGGTATTTGATATTTTTATTATAAATTTTTTCCATAGGAATTGACAAAAGGAGGCCAAATCATGTCCATGGTCAAATTTTGTAGAAGTGTTATTGAAACACAATATTCAGATACCATGAAACCTTTGAAGTACATATGTACAACACTTAACTTTTAAAACCGTAGTTAGTCCATATTTTATAATCTAACACATAAAATACATGTCTCAAAAGTCATATTTCAAGCAAAAAAATTAACAAAATTCTAGTATATTTGCATATGGGTCAAATATACGGTTGAACTACTAATCGTTGACTTATAGCTATTGACCTTTTCCGCAAAAATTGTAGATGCACTCTTCTTCCTTGTACACATGATCAAAACAATACATTCAGATTTTTGACACATTTGAAATTATCTATATTTTCACAAACACAATACAGAAGTACTATCTATATTCTTTATTATTTTTATTCATGCTCTCGTAATTGTTATTGTCTCTACATGTAGATCTAAGGACAATGAACAATATTTGGATTATCTTTCTTCGACTCCTTTCACTTTCAATTGCGAACTTTGTAGATATAACATACCCAAACAATATCGAGCCTCATCAATCTTCTCACATGAAAGAAGAGCTTCTAGCCCATTTTTTAGACCTAAATTGGTTGTTATTAATTGTCTACTAACTAATTCCCTAAAAAAAGTTGTATTTTAAATTTGAGTAGAAAGATCAGTATTTTTAAGGAAATTATGACTCAACAACCCTCGTATCTGAACACTCATAATTTTGAAACACTCAATACCTCATTTAATTTTTTTTTCTTTCTATCAATGTCTCTTATCACAACACTCATTAATGAATATTAATAAATGAGAGAATAGAGGACAACAAATGCATTCATTTCTCTTTAGAGTTTAAATTATTAAGGAAAGCTGTTAAAGATTACAAAACACATATGCATGAATTATTTACTTAATATTTAAAAAGAGAAAAAAAATAAAGATGAAATAATCAGAAGACTAAAGAATAATAAAATAAACTGGAAGAATTAATAAACAAATTATGCGAGACTTCTAAATAAATTGAATCAACTGAAATAGAAAAAACAATTTATAACACCGATAACCATTCAAACAACCAATTGATATTAGTTCTTTTGCTAGAATTTTAAGATTGATGAATACGAAAAAAAATGACATTTAAGAAAGAATTTTAAATCGTATGAATGAATATTGAAATGGTGTAAGAAATGTTGAAATGAAAGCAATATTTATAATAAAAGTACAATCACATCAATAAATTTGCGTAGTATTAAAATTTGATGTAGTAACATTAATTGGAGGGAAAAAACAAAATATTTAATCATAATTTTTTTGAGATTACAAATAAAAAATGAATATGCTCCTAATAATTCACATATTCAACATCATAAATAACCGTAAAAATCAAAATACTATAATGATGAGTATTAGTTAGATGAAATCAAAAAAAAAGAAAAAAACCAAATTCATTTCTATTCATGATTCATGTTTTAATTTTAACCGTCTTGAGTTATACCATTTTTTATTTTATATGAATTTAAATTCAAATTTGAATAATAATGTGAAAATGCATTTGAAAATATTTCATAAGGGCTATCCCTAAAGCGTATCAGGTTATATGGTGCCAGGGAAAAAAACAACAACAAAAAACTTGGGATAAATTTTAAGACTAAACCCTACATTATATTCGGGTTGGTAGGACGACGCATATGAGCTGACCAATTTTCATGGCTCTAATTAAATTGGATTAATGTATTCTGATTAAGTTTGAATTTTTTTTATTCTATATTTATTTCAAAATAAATTATTGAGAATTTTTTATAATTAAATTTTTATATATGTTTTTTTTAAGAATGTAAATTAGTCAATTCAAACTAACCTCGGAGAGAATCGAACTTAAGATACTAAGAAGAATCACACTTATAAGTGACATTTAATGTTTTTAATTATATGTTATCAATCACATTTATCGTGTTACCAAATGTATAAAAGTTTATTCTTATTTATGTTAATAACTTGGCCCCATAAATAGAATTTTACATACCATTGTTGAAAAAAAAAAAAAGTTCATGTGTTGATCTAGAGATTTATAATTAAAACAATATTCAATAGTATAATTATTAATCCTTGTGAATCATGGAAAAATAAAAATTTCATTTGCACGCTATTACTAAGCTACAAAATAACTATCCTAAGAATAGTTCAAAACAAAAATCATATTGTCATATCCAAGTTAACGAATACATTAATTACCCAATAAAATGTATTAAAAACCCTAAAATTCATAAAGAAATATAATCTTCAATAATTATATACATAAAAAACAATAGCACAATTTTTTTTCATAGAATGAGTGAAAACGGAAATCAAATGCACAATCATCACAAAATCTTTAAAAAAAAATACAAAGAGGAATGAGCAAAAATCTAAAAAAAAAATACAATAGAATATAAAATTGGCCATTACAATCAGTTTAGATGAAAAAACGCCAACAATAGGCTTATTAGATAAACATTCTTAATTTTTCTCTTGGTACATAAACTTTTTTCAAGTTACATGATTAGATCTATGTGATAACTTCTTAGAACTTGAGTTTCATTTGATGAACTTACGTATTTGGACAACAAACAGATGTTCAATATATAGTGGATTTAAATAAAATTTTAGAATTTGGAGCCCAAATGTTCTCCAATGGAAACTAAGATACAAATAAAAAAAAAAATCAACCTCATAATCTATTACCATAAAAATAAAAAAACACCATAAATTTTTTATGAGAGAAATAAATATACACAATACATTTTTTATGGGAGAAATATGAAAATGATAAAAAAACAAATTGTCTTTATATAGAGAAAAAAAACCATGTATTAATTTACAAATAAGTCATGATCCATTTTGATTGGCTCATAAAAACAAATGAGTCATGATTCTTTTTTTATTGATTGATATAAAATTAATGTGACATAATCAATTTTGATCGGATGATAAGAAAACATTAAATGATATGAGAAATATGAAGATGTCAAGTGTACTTTTTAAAAGAAATAAACCAAATGTTTATAATAGAGATCTACCAAACATTGGATAATGCATGCTTTGTTAATTAAACAAAAGATAACAACACAATTAATTTTTCATTGACTTTAAAATAAAATAAAAAATCTATTTGTATATTAAATAAATCTCACATAATTGATTTTATCTCATTCTCATGAATTAAACGCAACTCGTCATACATTTCAACCACAGACAACATAATCAATTACATGTACGAACCACCAATATATCTTACAAAGAATGCATATTTTTCTCACTCTTCGTGTATTAAATATGAATCTTCGAATCATTCAAGTCATGTGAGAATGAATATTATACGTTAGTAATACAAACTTATTGTAAATTTTAACCCCTATTACATTTATTACGTATCTATTATATATCAAATAATCGTTATTCTTAAGTAATCACATAAAAAATTGCAACATTTCTATTATTTTATGGGGAAATGATTAATTATATAAGTTACCACTTTGAAATTATAAGAGTAACATCGACAAGATTAATTATCTTTTTGGTCTCTCATTTTTTTCTTCATTTATTTTCTTATTAGGATTAAATAAGTTTGTATTCCCTATAAATATATCAAATTTAGTGTTTAGTCCTCCTAAAAAATTGGCATGTTTTAGTCCCTGCTAAATTCACATTTACTTAGTTATCCTTAAAGTTTTGAATTTTTGAGTGATTTTTTTGTCTAACATGTTTAGAACATTATAAAAAAGTTCTATATAAAAAATGAGCTCAAAAATTTCTATGTTCAGATTTTCGTTACTTTTATCTTAAGTTTTTAAAAGTTTTAAAAAATTATATTTGATTATTTTATGATAAAAAAATTATAATTTTATGTGAAAGGTCATTTTATAAGGTTATAAATATTTCTGCAAGAAGTCATTCAAAAAATCAGATTTTTATAAGAAAAAAGTCATTCAAAATTTTAAAAATTTAACGATAATTAAACAAATTTAAATATAACATGGACTATAAATATAAGGTGGGCTCCGGCGATCGCCCATCTCTACGGTCGCAACCACTTAATGTCACATAACAAACATAAATTAATAACAACTAAATGAATCTCCCCTTTTCTCCAAAAAAAAAACTAAATGAATCTCCCCTAAGCAAACTAATTAACTAATTGAATCCATTTATATATTATTTTTGTTGTTTACTCTGTTCGAACCATAATTTCTTGCAAAGTAACTTAGATATTTCAGAAAATGAATTTTTCTTTTGATAAAATTAACAAAAAGAAATTTGTTAGTGCTTACAAATTACATATACATATATATAAATGAAATTTACATTAATTTAAAAGAATTAAAATAAACATGTATCAAAAACAATGATTTCTCACTAAAAATGTGATAAACAATTCAAATTTTGATTAGGTGTTAGTATCATAGACAAAACTTGTTCATAATTCGAATATTTTTTTTATATGTAACCTAAACTTTCAAACTTCGTATATTAAAACAAAGCATAAAATAAATATACTATTAAACATACGTTTAAATATGAATGAAAACACTCAACAATGATGTAAGTTAAACTTGATCCCTGATTTTTGTTTGTTATTGGTAACAACAAAGTTGTGAAACGATCATTCAATAAATATGGAAATCGCATCAAAGCACTATATAAAGATCAATGCAATTATGAATTGTCTCAATAGACACAAAGTTGACCAGTTTGGAAGAGAGGGTCTTGGAGGTTGAGAAATTCAGGAGAAAGTGGAGAATTTTTTCACATTTTTATTGAAACAATAATTTTTTAAATTGATAAATTAACATAAACTCGTGATAAGATCTAGGAATTCAAGGAAGATGAAACATGATGACTTTGGCATAGTTGCTAATTTTTACTTGCAAAATTAGATGTTTTTTCCTTTATGAATACCTCAATACACAAACAACAATAATCATGAATTAAAGACTTTCAAAAGAGGTTTCAATCATATTGAATTTCAAAGCATACATATAAAATTGGAAAATTTCATCAAGAGATAGTAATTTGATTTGATAGAAATCTAAACAATATTGAACATAACATTTCTTCAGCCATTCATAAATGTTCACAACTGTAAAACTAACGAAAACAAGCCAGCTTGGTCCCAAAACTGAAACTACGAAAATATAGGAAATAGGAACTAGAAAACATGACGAGTTAAAACTTGGATCAAGATCAAGCGTCTGCAATGGTCACCTCAACCTCGACACCAGGTTCAATGGTGATAGAGGTAATCTGCTTAACAACGTCTGGGGAACTGTAAAGGTCAATGACCCTCTTGTGCACACGGAGTTCAAATCTATCCCAAGTGTTGGTACCTGAAACAAGAGGAAGCTCATGAACACAAGCCTATACATTGAACACAATACTTCAAAAATCAAATCAGAAGCCTCACTAACACATATTGTTGTTTTATAAGAAACATTAGCAGCATACAATTAAGGTGACATGGGAAATTACATTTCCTTGACTTGGAACAAGATAAAAAAACTACACTTTTTAAGATTATGAATTATATTATGGGCCATGTGAATTCTCACAAATCATCCACACATAAAATCACTTCCACGATAAGAACAGGAAATATTTAACACATTCAAACCACACAGAAAGAAGAGAATAACCATGAGATAAATAACTACACAAAGCATGAATGAATTCCAATTTAAAACCCATACTAGACCAGAAGCATTCGTAAAACAGTCACTTTATAGCACATAAACAATTTGCAGAGGAACATTCAGATTCAAGTGCCAAATAGCAAATACCTTTCCAAAAAAATGAGATAAAAAATTTAGACTATGGGCCTGTTTGGATTGGCTTATTTGAGCTGTCTAATGACATAAGTTGTGAGACTGTTTGGGAGAACTTTCATAAATAGCTTATGACATTTTAAGGAGCTTTTTTCAACTTGATTTCATAAGTTCTCCAAGATAGCTTATGAGAACAGCTTATAGTGTATACAAAAACAGTATAACTTTATGTTATCATTTACTAAAGAATAGTTTATGTAAGCTTTATACATAAGCACTTGTGAGCCTGTGCTGTGCCATAAGCTGCAAATAAGTTGTTTATCCAAATAGGTCCTATTTGTTCTATCTACAAACAGTCCAGGATCACTGAAAATTACAACTAGACAGGAGCAACCTTTTGCTATTTTTGAGAAAATTCACATAATCCATTGTTGCAGCTAACTTTACATAAGCAAAAGTCATCTCTTCGAGCATTTGGATATGCAACTTAACTATATGATTACTATTACAAACTCAATTATAAGTGCCAACAGCCTGTAAATATATCATAAACTATATATAATTAAGTGTATCCCTATAAATCATTAAATCCAAACAAACTCCTAGTAAATTCTTTCAAACTCCTAGTAAAGTCTATCAATAGCTCACTAGGATAATTACCATTTTGTATCTTATTACTACTTTCATTACATTATCACGAATTCGCTCCTATCACTACTTTCATTAAATCACCATGAATTTTCTGAAACCATTTAACCTCCACATAACATGCAATAGAGTAGGACTGAAGGACAAACGGAAAAACACAATTAAAATCAGAAAAGTGCATACAGCATGGAAAGTAATTGCAACGTGTGAACATAAAAAGAAGCAGAACACAAAAGGAACAAGCTAACCACACAATAAAAACAAAATTTAATTATAGAGCAAAAATAAATAAATGTAATACCTTCACCACAAGGGGTCTTCCTAGTAGTAATGTGAAGAACCTTAGTAGGCATCCTGACAGGTCCCTTGACCCTAAGATGCTTGTCCTTAGCACCACGAACCAAGTCAGCACAAACTAACAACAACAAAGCAATAAAAATCCAAACATAAGCATATTTAGTGATAGCAACAAACATAAAGACATGAACTTTAACAGAGCAAATAATATAAAATACCCACCCTTCTCGAGATTTTGGACGTGCTTAGAGGAGAGAGTGATCCTAATCTTGTGGATCTGCTCCTGAGACTCCTCCAAACCTACCTTTGTTGGTTTTATAGCAGCATAAGTCGCCATTTTTCAGACTTCAACTGAAAAAAAAATTAAAAAGTTTTCATTTTTATCAAATTATAAACCATAATGTAATATGCCAGTAACATAACATCTGCTTATTGAATGGAATCCCAAAAGTAAGGACTGTTTGGATTGGCTTATTTTGAGCTTTATGAAAAATGAAAAAGCTTTTATGTTAATTCATAAGCTCTCACCAGCAAAAAATGTATCTTCATAAGCTGCTTTTTCATAAACTATCTCGACAAGCTTATGAATATACATAAGAGCTTATTTGCATAAGCTGTTTGGCATAAGCTCAAAACTGCTGTTTTTTCATAAACTACCTTGACATGCTTATGAGTAATACATAAAAACTTACTTATTTGCATAAGTTGTTTTCAATAAGCTAAAAAATAAGTCAACCCAAACAGGCCCTAAAACTATAAATGAGTGTTGAAAATTCATGTGCAACCACATGGTGCAAATGAGTTGAAATATAAAACAAATGCAAACGATAAAAAAATGATTTTTTTTAATTTCAATTCAAGTTGAAGTAGCGTTAAAACACACTAATCCAGCAAAAACATCAAACAAAAACGTGAAACACAATTGAAAACAAAAGGGTAATTTTCATTTTTCATCTTCCTATAACACAAATTATTGATCCAATGCTATGAATATGGAAATACAGAAAGTGAGAAGAAGAAAAAAGTGAAGATTACAGTGTGATTTTTCTTCCGTGGTGGAAATTGACGGCGGTGTTAACGACGCTACAAGCTGCTAGGGTTTCTTCGATTTTTCTGAACTGAACAATGCAAAGAGTAAAAGTGTTTTTTATTGTGTGGAAATAGAAAAGGGGGTGCGCGTTCAGTAATAATCAAAGAGGAGGGGGTGCGCGACAAGTAAATAATAATTTGATAACACCACTTTTAAAAAAAAATAAGAATTTAGAGATTTTTGAAAAAATTTAAAGTTAATTTCAATTGTTTACTATCATAAAAAATATTTTTTAAAGTTTTGAAGTTCTTACACAATTACGCTTGAGTTCTTTGTTTTTAGAAAAATAAGTTTTGAAAAAACTACTATGATATAGCACTTCATTTTAAAGTTAAATATAATTTTTTTTTAAATGGAACAAAAACTATTAAAAAAATAGTTAAAAAAATAATTCTCAAAAAAATCCAAACAAACTTATACCAACTTTTTCCTAAAAAAATACTTTTACAAACTAACAATAATAAGATTCTTTTATTTTAAGAGGATAATCATGAGTAACTTACAACTCTCTTATTGATGGTTTGTGCAAATCCTTGAGAATATCTCATGCTTGGAAGCTGCTTAATGAGATGCATGATGGAAGTGAACCTACCGATATAATCACTTGCAATTCCTTATTACATGCTTTATGTAAAAACCATCATGTTGGAAAGGTGCATTGGTCAAGAATATATTAATTCATGGACTATGCAACACAAGGAAGACTTAAGAATGGACATCAAATTTCTCAGGATCTTTTGATTAAAGGATACAATGTAATAGTTTGAACATATAATACTATGATCAACGGTCTTATCAAACAATTATTCACCTCTCTTTGAGAATGATAAAGCAAAGAAACTTCTACGTCAAATGATCGCTAGAGATTTACCATAAGAGAAGAACCAATTTGAGCTAAAGTTTCCGTTGGTACCAATGCAGGAATGGACATACATGGATTTTGTATCTTGAGCATATGATACTCCTCAGTCCTCATTCAGCCTGAGGAATCTCGGTTACCATCGCCCAATTCTTTTTATTTTCATTGATGAATCTTTTTAATGATTCATTTAAATTATTGCTAGTTTGCTACAATACTCTTTTCAAATATTAGAAGCAATTTGCTGAAAAAAAATATTTAGTTGAAGAAGCCAAAGTCAGAATTTGGAAGTGGATGAACCTACCTGTTTTCAAACGACATCATTTAGTAGGAGAATATCAGCTAGCATGATTTAATTGGTTGATACCTTGCCTCGAATGTTGTGGAACATTTCTTCTTTTGATAAAGTATCTGAGAAGTTGGTTTTCTATGGATGGAATGTAGCTTCCGAAGGAGACGTCATGTTGGAAGAACTTAAAGGGCGTCACGAGGATGAACTGGATTCAAGTTTTCAACAAAAAAAAAGAATGAGTTTACTTTTACAGCTCAGGAACACAGACAGAGAGAAGGTGAGGCACAAGAGGAATTTCAGAATTTCGATGAGGGTGAAACGAATAAGAAAAACTGGTGGAAGCGCTATGTAAAAATCAAGAAAGATATGAAGTTCACCGAGATTGTTGTAAAAATAGAATAAGATGCTCTTCAATATTGCAATGTATTTTCCTGTCCGATAAACTGTGAGCTTTGAGCATTTTCTGTTGAATCCGAGGGGTGTATTTTGTTTGAAAGTCAAACCAGTGTTGATTGTTGGATTACTGCAGGTTTGATTTCAACCCTTCAACCACAAATGTTTCGGTTTCATACGGTGGGAGCAGTTCTCGTGGATGTCAGTCCGCGCGAATCGGAAGCAATTGTCAGTAGAATGTTGACAGTGATATGGGGAATTTGGCAAAACAGAAATGAGTAGATTTGGAGCCAGAAAAAATTAAATGCAAGTCAGATTCTGAATTGTGTTTTTGCTGCAAGCTGAATGGAAGGAGGTTCGAAACTTGGCTCGAAATGACATAGTAAGAAGTCGCAGAAGTAGCAGCAGACAGGTTGCTCAACACTGACAGTTCCAATGCAGTGACAGTGCCAGTTTTATTCGTGGGCAGGAGCGAACAGGATTTGGTTGTTGCATCCGTGGAAGGGAAGACAAATTGGTTAGATCTCTTACAGGCTGGTCATGGTATGAATTGGAAGTGCATGGAGGAGAAGAAATTGCTTTGTTGAGTGCCATGAATTAGGTGCATGAGATGGGACTGTCAAGTGTGATGTTCCTAAGTGATTTGCAAGTTCTTATCGATGCTGTTCACGCTAGAGCTGGAGGTGTATCGGAGTTTAATGTGATTGTTAACAGCATTAGGTGTATTTTAGTCTCAAATTGTAACTTCGAGGTTAAGTTTATTCAGAGGCAAGCGGATATGGTAGTTCATACTTCATACTTTAGCTAGAGCAGTCATTTCTTATGCTAGTCGCCAAGTTTATGATTATGTTCCTCCTTGTAATTACTCGTTGTTGAATAATGAAATGAGTTAAGTTTGGTTGCTTTAGAAATAAATAGTGCAATGTATTTCATGTAGCATTATTTGTTTTACAACTTTAAAGCAAGCAAGTAATAAACACTGATGAAAATGTCATTTGTCATTAGCTGATGAACATGTCATTCGTAATTAGCTGCAAAAATAACAAGGAACTTGATAAATATAATACGGTCACCCACTCCATAATCTGTCAAAGCTGTTTAACTTTACAATCGAAGTAACATAGAGCTTGTCACCCACTCTATCAATAAACCGATAGTATGCATGCCTCCATTTTGTAACGAGAAACAAAGAACCGAAAATCCCCCAGAAACCAACTGCAAATCCAACCCCCATGCCAAGATATAATGACTCTTTTGTAGAGTCATCATCTTCATTCTCTATAGATGGCTTTGCAGTTTTAGGATTTTCTTCTTCTGTGGTACAATTTTTAAGAGGAGTTCCGCATAATTCTGGATTGGTAATGTAGCTCGATGCATTAAAACTTTGAAGTTGAGTCCCCATTGGTATAGTTCCGTTAAAATTGTTGCAAGATAAGTTCAAATAACCCAAAAAGTTTAAGTGAGACATGCTCTGAGGAATTCCACCACAAAACTTATTATTAGAGAGATCGAGAGACTCCATATTTTTCATGCCTCCAATCGTCTTTGGTATTGTTCCAATAAAATGATTGTGAGATAAGTTTAATGTTTGAACTTGAACAAGACGAAATAATTCCATTGACACTTTTCCAGACAAGCTATTGACTGAAAGGTCAATAGTTCGCCTATCTGGTCGCACTTCATATATATAATCATGACCTTTTTGAAACAACTCAATTGTCGTATCAGAAGGCAATGCATCCACAAGTAAAGTAACCATTTGACTCAAATTGTAGATGCAGTTTGGCATGGATCCTGAGAGTTTGTTATGTGCAAGGTCCAAGTGAAACAAGTAAGAGAGATTGAATAATTGTGGTGGAATAGTCCCTTCGAATTGGTTAGCTCTTAATATGACCACTTCTAAATATTGTGGCATGTTGATTGGTATGGTTCCAGAAAACTCATTTTCTCCCAAATTCATGAATTGCAATTGTTTCCAATCAGAGAGGTATCCTACAACTTCACCAGACAACTTATTACTCCACAAGATAATGTAAGTTAATTCTGACAAGTTCTTCCAACTTTGTGGAATTGATCCCGAGAAGGAGTTGTAAGACAAATCAACTATTAAGGCCATTGGTGATATGTTTGGGAGTCCTCCTTTGAAAATATTGTGATCCAGCCTTAGAAAGAAACAATTTAGTGTAAGGTTAGATATGTCTTCAGCAATCGAATTGTTTGACAAATTATGTTCATCAGATACGCTTTCTATAAGGCTCGAGAACTTATTTATATCTACCAATGAAATTCCAGAGCTCGATAAATAGAGATTTTGTAGTGACTTTTGTGTATATATCCAGGCTGGAAAGTTTGGGCCTTGATTTGTATTGGCCAATGAAAGGGTATGGAGTCGAAAAGGAGGAACCCAATCCAAATCAAATCGGAATACAATATTTAAATTACTCAAGTATAGTGAATCTAAACTAGAGAGTTTGGAAAAAGTTAAATTTGAAATTTCACCAGAGAAATTATTCGAGCCAATAGATAAGGAATGTAAGGATGAGAGGTTTCCTAGAGTTAAAGGAACGAAACCACTTAACATGTTGATGGAAAGATCAAGGTGTTGAATATTTGCTAGTTGACCTATTCCATCTGAAACTGATCCTTGTAGTTGGTTTTCAGAGAGATCAAGATGTCTCAAATTTTGAAGGTTTAGCAAGCTAGAAGGTATCTCACCATATATATTATTCTGCGCAAAGTCGAGAGAGGTGATATTTTTGGTGAGATTAAAAAACCCATTTGGTAAATTTGAGGTGAAGTTGTTTCCAGAAAGATAAAGAGTTACAAGTGAAGAAAAATTCAAATACGCAATAGATGGTTTGATCATGAAGTTGTTTAGTTTACAGTAACTCAGTTGTAATTCTAATAGTGAAGGAAGGGTACTTACTGCTTGAAGCCAATTAGTTTCCTTATGAAGATCAATCCCACTGAGGATGAGATATTTCAAGGAAGAAAGTGAAGAAAGACAATGAAGATTATCCATGTGAAGAGTTTTATCAAAAATGAGGGGGGATAAGTCAAGGTAGACAAGTTTAGATGAACGTGTGATGTTGTGTTGAGTGACTGGAACTCTTATCACGTCAAAATCATTGTAGCTCAAATCCAAGTAACTCAAAAACTCAAGTTCTAGAATACAAAGGTTCATCTCACCTTCCAATTGTTTGAACTGCAGATCAAGTTTTGTTACTTTGTTGGTGATATTGTCACAATAGACTCCTTCCCATGCACAACAATCTTTTTCGGTTGACCACGTTGATATCCCACCAAGACTATCATTGATGCCATGTTTGAAGGTTAACAATGTCTCTCGATCTTTCTCATTGCATCTAATCACAGTGTGATTGCTGCAAATGATTTTGTGAAATGTGGTTACAGATAAAAGTAGAAGCAAAAGAAATGACATTTGTGTAGTAAGAATGGTCATGAGTTTTGTTTTGATCAGAGAAGAAGAAATATGAGTCTGATTGGTATAAGATTAATTTTTTTACCCTATGTATAAGATGTTGTTAGCTAATGGGAAAGCATGAAAAAAATAGATGACTTTGAAAACGTGGGAGAAGACTTTGAAAATATTGGCTTACAGTTGGATCTATTAGTTGAAGAAGCCAAAGTCTGAATTTGGAAGTGGATGGACCTACTTGTTTTCAAAGGACATCAATTTTAGGATAATATAAGCTAGCATGATTTAATTGGTTGATACCTTGTCTCAAATTTTATGGAACATTTCTTCTTCTGATAAAGTATCTGAGAAGTTGGTTTTCTATGGATGGAATGTAGCTTCCGAAGGAGAAGTCATCGGAAGAACTTAAAGGCAAAATAAAAAGATGTGGCTTGAGTTTAGCTATACACTGGAAAAGAGATTAAAGCTCACAAAGGCCTAATCTGGGCTGGTAAGTTCAGTCCAAGTGGTCGGTATTTAACGCATATGACGCGTTATATCACGTGACAAAAGTCACCCTTCATTTCCTTTCAAATTATGTCCTAGACTGATAGGGTATTTGGTGTCAGTTGCCTTGTTACAAGTTCAGTAGGCGTGATGATCATATGTTTCAAATCTTGGTGAAGTGTTCACTAAATTTCTCTGTGGTTCTAAATGATAAGGAACCAATCTTAAGTTGTATTCTGCAAAGAACTTCAATTGTCATCCTGATTTCAGTATATGAAACATGAAATTTAAGATTTTTCAAACTAATAAAATATAGAGCTTCAAGCCTTCAACAAGCTCAAAAAAATCTGAAAAAGATATGAAATTCACCGAGATTGTTGTAATAATAGAATA
This sequence comes from Medicago lupulina, assembly GCA_958299785.1. Classification (NCBI taxonomy): domain Eukaryota; kingdom Viridiplantae; phylum Streptophyta; class Magnoliopsida; order Fabales; family Fabaceae; genus Medicago; species Medicago lupulina. The sequence continues at coordinate 78,924,917 of OY283139.1, forward strand.
AGATGCTCTTCATTAGCAATGTATTTTCCTGTCCGATAAACTGTGAGCTTTGCGCATTTTCTGTTGAATCCAAGTGGCATATTTTGTTTGAAAGTCAAACAAACAAGTGTTGATTGTTGGACTGCTGCCGGTTTGATTTCAACCCTTCAACCGCGAATGTCTCGGTTTCATACGGTGGGAGCAGTTCTCGTGGATGTCTGTGCTCACGAATCAGAAGCCATTGTTAGTAGAGTGCTGATGGTGAGATATGGGGATTTTGGAAAAACAGAAATGAGTGGATTTGAAGCCAAAAAAAATCAAATGCAAGTCAGATTCTGAATTTTTTTTTTTTTTTTCTGCAAGCTGATTGGCAGGAGGTCCGAAATTTGGCTCGAAATGACATAGTTAGAAGCAGCAGAAGTAGCCGTGGACAGGTTGCTCAACACTGACAGTTCCAATGCAGTGTCGCTGCCAGTTTCGATTGTTGCATCCGTGGAAGGGAAGGCCAATTTGTTAGATCTCTTACAGGCTGGTCATGGTCTGAATTGGAGGTGTATGGAGGATAAGCAATTGCTTTGTTGAGTGCCATGAATTAGGTGCATGAGATGGGTGTTGGGAAATGCCTGCATAATTTCCCTCCTCCGTGAACTCAAAATAAGCACTTTAGCGGAAACGTAAAAATGACACACAACAAAATTTTAGCGTGGAAAACCTTCTCAATGTGAGTAAGGAAAAAACCACGGGACCCGTAGGCCTCTTAAATCTCCACTATAAAAATGGGAATACAAATCTTCACCCTCAGGTGGACCTAACTATGTATCTCAATTTGTAGATACAACTCTCACAAATTGGCTCACTATATTTTTCTCTCACACTCCTATGAGGAACTCTCTATTTTTCTCTCAACTCTCTACAAGTGAGGATTGTTGTTGTGTTGTGGTGTGTTTGCTTTGCTGAAGCTCTTCCCTATTTATAGAGAGATTTGAACCGTATGCATTAAATGCATGGTTCCAATATTCAAACATTGCTACACCAATTGCCAAGCATTTCAAAGTGTTTCTGTCAAACTTTGAAGTTAAGCACTGCAAGCTATAAGCCTATGCTATGATATCAAAGACTTTGTGCACCTAGCCATGCAATTTGCTTTCACCTATATGAAGCTTTACAATTTGTTTCTGACACAAGTTGAAGTTAAGCACTCAATGGGAAAAGAGAGAAACCAATGTGCTTCTAATTGGCTGGACTTTCAACAATTCTCCCCCTCCAGCCAAAGAGGAACTATCTTTAGATTAGTTCGGGGTTGCTGCCATGCCTGCAGCTTCTTTACAAAACTCTATCTTCTCTTTTGGTAGAGCTTTTGTCATCATATCTGCTCCGTTGTCATTGGTGTGAATTTTCTCTATTTGCAGCAGTTTATTCTCCAACACATCACGTATCCAATGATACCTCACGTCGATGTGTTTTGACCTTGAATGATATGTTGAATTCTTGCTGAGGTGAATTGCACTTTGACTATCACAATAGAGAACATATCTTTCTTGATTCTGGCCTAACTCTTGCAGGAACTTCTTCATCCACAGGACCTCCTTACAACCTTCAGTGATTGCGATGTACTCTGCTTCTGTGGTACTTAGAGCAACGCACTTTTGTAGTCGCGATTGCCATGAGACAGCTCTCCCTGCAAAAGTAATCAAATATCCGGATGTGGATTTTCTTGAATCTACATCTCCGGCCATATCAGCATCTACATATCCAACGAGCATTTGATTTCCCTTGCCAAAACATAAGCATTGTTTGACAGTTCCTTTTAGATACCTCAGTATCCATTTCACAGCACTCCAGTGTTCCTTTCCTGGGTTTGATAGGAATCTACTCACGACTCCTACAGCATAACTGATGTCTGGCCTCGTGCAGACCATGGCGTACATAAGGCTGCCCACAGCTGAAGAATAGGGCACCTTGCTCATTTCTTCTTTTTCTTGGTCATTCTTTGGACATTGTGTCTTACTGAGTTTCAAATGACTAGGTAGCGGAACATGCACAGGTTTTGCATTATGCATGTTGAATCTTTCAAGAACTTTCTTGAGGTAATCTTCTTGTGACATCCACAACATTCTTTTTGAACGATCTCTAACGATCTTCATTCCAAGAATCTTCTTCACTGCACCCAAATCCTTCATAGCAAAAGATTTGCTCAATGCTTTCTTTAGAACAGATATCTTTGCCTTATCTTTTCCAACAATAAGCATATCATCAACATACAACAAAAGTATGATGGATTCTCCATTTTCATAGTTCTTCACAAACACACAGTGGTCTGCTGATGTCTTTGTGAAGTTGTGTTGGGTCATGAAGAGATCAAACTTCTTGTACCATTGTCTTGGAGCCTGTTTTAAGCCGTATAGACTTTTCTTCAAGCGACACACAAGGTGTTCTTTTCCTGGTTCAACGAAACCTTCAGGTTGCTCCATATAGATTTCATCCTCTAGGTCTCCATGCAAGAATGCTGTTTTAACATCAAGTTGTTCTATCTCTAGGTCTAGTTTGGTAGCTAGACCAAGGATTGCTCTAATGGATGTCATCTTCACCACCGGTGAGAATATTTCTTCAAAATCAATGCCTTTCTTTTGATGGCACCCCTTCACGACAATTTGTGCTTTGTACCTGGGGTTTGGGTTGTTCTCTTCAGACTTGAGTTTGAACACCCATTTATTTTTCAATGCCTTCTTTCCATCTGGTAATTTTACCAGGTCATATGTTTGATTCTCCTTTAGGGATTTCATCTCTTCTTCCATGGATTGCAACCATTTTTCTTTATTGGTTGTCTCTATGGCTTCCATGAAGCTTTGAGGTTCCCCTTCATCAGTGAAATTTACATATTCACCTGAGAAGTATCTTCTTGATGGTTGTTTAGATCTCGTTGATCTTCTCAATTGAGGTTCTTGTTCCATCTCAACATCATCATCATCATCTGCCATATGCTCTTCATGCATTGCTTGATTTTGGTCTATCTGATCAGGCTCCTCCATCTGATTGGGTTCTGTTAGTTGATCACGATCATAATTCATTTGAGGAATCTCTCCCCCTGAGTTGTGGACCACAACGGTCTTTGGCTTTTTAGATTGAATGTCGTGGATCGTCTGATCTTCATAGAATACCACATCTCTGCTTCGAACCATCTTCTTGGTAGCAGGATCCCATAATCTAAAGCCAAGTTCATCTCTTGGTGAACCAAGGTATATGCACTCCTTCGTCTTAGCATCTAGCTTTGCTCTTTCATCTTTTGGAACATGCACAAATGCCCTGCATCCAAAGACTCTTAAATGACCATAAGAGGCTTTCTTTCCATACCATACTTCATCTAGTATCTCTCCATTTATAGGTCTTGAAGGAGACAAATTTATCAAATCAACTACAGTTCTCACTGCTTCACCCCAAAATGATTTGGGAAGTTTTGCTTGAGAAAGCATGCTTCTGACTTTCTCTGCAATCGTTCTGTTCATCCTTTCAGCTACTCCATTCATTTGAGGAGTCTTGGGAGGTACCTTCTCATGTCTTATTCCATGAGATTTACAATAGGCTGCAAATGCGCCTATATACTCTCCACCATTATCTGTCCTTAAACATTTTAGTTTTCTTCCAGATGCCCGTTCTACAGAGGCATGGAATTCTTTGAAAACCTGAAGAACTTGATCTTTCGTCTTTAATGGATACACCCACACTTTTCTAGAGTGATCGTCAATGAAGGTAACAAAGTATTGTGAACCACCAAGGGACCTTTCAGATGTAGAACAAACATCTGAACGAACAAGATCTAGGATATGCTTTCTTCTTCTTGCATCATCCGATCTCTGAAAAGATACTCTATGTTGTTTGCCTGCTAGACAATCTTCACAGGATTCAAGCGGTTGACCCTTGATGTTTGGAAGATGATTTTTAACAAGAATCTCCAAACCTTTCTCACTCATGTGGCCAAGTCGTTTGTGCCACAGTTCTTTGCTCATGTCTTGAGACATATTGATATCTCCCTTGTTTATCTTTCCCTGCATAACATAAAGAGAACCTTCCTTTTTACCACGAGCAATGATCATGCTTCCCTTACTGAGCTTCCATTTACCAGCTCCAAATTGGTTTATCATACCAACATCATCTAACTTTCCTGTCGAGATAAGGTTTAGACGCATGTCTGGAACATGTCTAACCTCCTTCAACACGAGCTTAAAGCCATTATCTGTATCCAGAGTCACCTCGCCAATGCCAACAATCTTGCTTGTGACTTGATTGCCCATCTTCACCATACCAAAGTCTCCTTTTTGATATGATGAGAAGAATTCTTCGTGAGGGGTTACATGAAAGGATGCTCCTGAGTCAATTATCCAAATACAGTCATCAGACGCTACATTTAGATAATTTTCATCTTCAACGAGAAAGAAATCCTCGTTAGTTGCTACGACTGCTGTCGTGGTTCCATCTTCTTTCTTCTTTGGATCGATTATATCAGGATGGATTGTCCCAGCCTGCTGATCTCTCTTGAAGAATCTGCACTCAAACTTTCTATGGCCCGGTTTGCCACAGTAATAACAACTTAGTTTAGTGCGAGTCTTTGATCTACCTCGTGATTTTTCACGGCCACCTTTTTCACGGTTCTTGCTCCTTCCTCTATTGTCCACGACGTTGGCTTCGAACTGATTGTTCAAGCCTCTTTCCCTTCGCCTTGACTCTTCATTTAACAAGCAATCAGTAACTGAATCCATGCTAAGTTTTCCATCAGGAGCAGAGTTGCTGAGAGTTACAACTAGAGTGTCCCAACTCTCAGGTAAGGAACTGAGAAGTAGAAGTGTTTGCAACTCGTCATCTATCTTCATTTCTGTTTTTGTCAGCTGATTTACAATACCTTTGAAGGTATTTAGATGCTCGATCATGTTTTGACCGTCTGAGTACTCTAACTTTACCAGTCTTCTAACAAGGTGTGCTTTATTTCTGGGCGTCTTCTTTTGAATCAACGATTCAAGCTTCGTCCATAACTCATACGCATTGGTATAAGTTGATACATGTTCAAACAAGCTTCGATCAATGTATTTTCGGATCATAGCCACTGTTTTCCGATTCTCCGTCTCCCATTCTGTAGCAGTCTTTTTCTCGGGTTTATCCTTCTGGGTGATTGGCTCATGGAAGTCTTTGCAATACAAGTAATCTTCCATCATTGGCTTCCAATATGTGTAGTTGTCAGCCGTTAGCTTGAACATATCGCCATCATGGCTGATTGAACCCTCCATCTTGAGTTACACAGGAAATAATTTCTTTAACCAGTATGACTAGTATCGTATACTAGAATAAATATGAGTTCGTGAATAGTGCACCAGGAAAGTTCTCAGGTAAGAGAGGTGGGTCAATAGACACGCTTAAATACCAAGTCTTTCCTTGCCAGAACTCCTAGACATGCAATATATCACTACCTCACTTTATTTCTAGCGACAAGAAATTTCTTTTCTGATGTGGAAGATCAAACAATGTTGCAGCCACAGAGCATACTAAGAATTATGTTGCAGATACGACACCTCAGAGTCCCAGAGCAACAAGTGCTCTGATACCACTGTTGGGAAATGCCTGCATAATTTCCCTCCTCCGTGAACTCAAAATAAGCACTTTAGCGGAAACGTAAAAATGACACACAACAAAATTTTAGCGTGGAAAACCTTCTCAATGTGAGTAAGGAAAAAACCACGGGACCCGTAGGCCTCTTAAATCTCCACTATAAAAATGGGAATACAAATCTTCACCCTCAGGTGGACCTAACTATGTATCTCAATTTGTAGATACAACTCTCACAAATTGGCTCACTATATTTTTCTCTCACACTCCTATGAGGAACTCTCTATTTTTCTCTCAACTCTCTACAAGTGAGGATTGTTGTTATGTTGTGGTGTGTTTGCTTTGCTGAAGCTCTTCCCTATTTATAGAGAGATTTGAACCGTATGCATTAAATGCATGGTTCCAATCTTCAAACATTGCTACACCAATTGCCAAGCATTTCAAAGTGTTTCTGTCAAACTTTGAAGTTAAGCACTGCAAGCTATAAGCCTATGCTATGATATCAAAGACTTTGTGCACCTAGCCATGCAATTTGCTTTCACCTATACGAAGCTTTACAATTTGTTTCTGACACAAGTTGAAGTTAAGCACTCAATGGGAAAAGAGAGAAACCAATGTGCTTCTAATTGGCTGGACTTTCAACAATGGGACTGTCAAGTGTGATGTTCCTAAGTGATTCGCAAGTTCTTATCGATGCTGTTCACGCTAGAGCTGGAGGTGTATCAGAGTTTAATGTGATTGTTAACAGCATTAGGTGTATTTTAGTCTCAAATTGTAACTTTGAGGTTAAGTTTATTCAGAGGCAAGCGAATATGGTAGCTCATACTCTAGCTAGAGCGACCATTTCTTATGCTAGTCGCGAAGTTTATGATTACGTTCCTCCTTGTATTTACTCGTTGTTGAATAATGAAATGAGTTAAATTTGGATGTTTCAGAAAAAAATAGTGCAATGTATTTCATGCAGCATTTGTCAAATACCTTATATTTGTTTTACAACTTTAAAGGAAGCAAGTAATAATTCCCATCAATGCATTTAACAACTTTAAAGGTTAGGATTGTAACCCACTTATGAACATATTTTCAGGTCATATGTTATCCAATGTTGGACTCTCAACACACCTCCTCACGGACATGACTGAATATCTAGAGCATGATTTGAGTTACCCGATAGCGGGTGGCCTAACAGATCTTTGAAGAGGTTTGCATTGAGATGGATTGTGCAGCAGTGGTGGAGTGTGTTAGAATACCTGTGAACAATGCCTCTGAGTTTGGTGACCTTTTAGGCCAATGCAAGATCTCTTCACAAAGTTATGATATTATAAAGTTGGTTATGTAAGGCGACAAGCTAATTGTGCAGCTCACTCTCTTGCTAGGACATCACGATTATTTGCTAGTTCCTAAGTTTTTGACGGTACACTTGATTGTATTGCGAATATTATCATGAATGAATTGAGTTGAGCTTTCTTAAAATAAAAAGGTTGGTTTGAATTTGATCGAAACTACGATTTGTTTTTAAAACCAAACACTTCGGATTGGATTAATTGAGTTGACCCGTGACCGAGAATACACATATCCTTCATGACTTAAATTCTTAAAGTGCAGTATTAGTAACAATGTTATTATTGATTTAAATTAGCAATAATGAAAAATTTTATTTCTGAAAACTACTTGTTCCTTCACCTGAAGGAATTCCACAGATAGCACAGTTACAACCCTATAAGAACCTTCTAATCACCTTGACTAAATTCTAGTAGTAAACTTTAAGGAGACACAGCAAATTTGTGTTCTTTATAAGATTTTTACAAACCATACAATCTTTTGCCAAACTGTAGAAGTTACATCAACAGTTAATTTATTTATTTTTCATGGCAAAGTATTTTATTTATATAAAAGGTGGAAAAAATTACAATCAGTGCTTTACCCGTAATCCGGGAATTAACAAACTAAGCTCATATATTTGTAGAAATTCGATTATCTACCTTTCTTTTTCTTGATTTGTTTTCTCTCATTTTTGACATCATTATCTCTCTTATTTGCCCTCATTTTTGTCTAAAGTCACTCTATCTTTCCCTTCCAAAAGGAAGAGGATCCTTGTCCATTTTTAATAACTCTCACAGTGATAATAATTGAAAAAAATATGAGAACTTGGTTTAAGAAATTTAAATTATATGGACCAAAACTACACACTTGTAAACCTATGTATGGACCAAAAATATAGCCTAGACAATGTCTTTAATGGGAGTAATTAAACAAGTGTTAGAGTGATCAGTTTTGTCAACAAAAAAAAAGTATTTAAAAATTCAATATTTAAAATATATATTTCATATTTTTGTCACAAGGAGAGTGTGAATTGTCAAAATATCAAGATACTGTTAAGAATTAGATGGGATTGAGACAGATTTTTGCTATACTTATCCGCAACATGAAAATAAACCCCAAACTACCAACCTGATTCCTTATAGTCACCGACATCATGCATTCTTAGGAGATCTGTGACCGTCTAATCAATATCAAACAGTCCAAAAAATAAGCAAATTTTGATTATTATTTCAAAACTAAAATTACAAAGCTTGAAATATGGATTATTTGATTAAAATTGGACGGTCACATATCTTCTAAGTGCATGAATGGTTACTCTCGGTGACTGCATGGAATCCGGTTACCCTCAGATACCGACATCAGTGTTGAAAAACTACGTTTAAGATAAGAGTAGTGGCTTCAAATTAAGACCCTACGTGGTTCAAAAGACAAAATATAATGTTCTTAATTATCTTATGTAGGTCCATTTCCATGACCCACCATAATTTCAACAAGAAAGGTAGTAGCAACCACAAAAGTATGGAGGTTGGAATTTGGATGGTAACAGGTATGGAAACAAATAATAACACATTTATTACATTTAAATAGTAATAATAATTATCAAAATTCAATCATAATATTTAATCCTCTTCTGATTCATCTCCTTTTTCAGACTTCTTTCACAAGTATTTCTAGTTCAAAGGTTTCTCTCTCTCTCTCTCTCTCTCTGTTAAGAGTTTTCTACCATGTTTATGAAATTTGAAGTGTTATGAGAAAGTAGGAAACTTTAAGACTTCAAAGTGGTTTTGGAAAAATGGGTTCATCTTGTTTTTTCTTAATATGTGTTCTTCATTCAACAATAGCTTTAACATGTGGATCATTGATGGTTTTTTACTCTGAAGAGGTACATGTCTTAGGACATGGAACAAAGACAGCAATTAAGCTACAAGGTTCAACACCACATGATCAGTTATTGATTCAAACATCAGATTCCTTCTCTGGATTATTGTTGTTCACAATTGGTTTTCTTGTGTTCATGGTTGCTTGTGTTAAGGATATGGAGTTTCAGAGTTTCTTTGCTAAGGGGTGTGTGTTTCTTCATATTTCAATGGCAGTTTGGAGATTTTACTTTGTAGGGAAAGTTGAAGAACTTGCTTGTGATTGGCCTAGGCATGTTGTTGGGGATCTTGCTTTGGCTATTTCTTGGGTGTTTTTTCTTGTGTATATGTGGAGGGAGAAATATGATTAGTAGTTTTATTTAGTTACTCAATGTACAAGCATAAAAATAAGTTACTCAATGTAAAAAAAATGTAAATATGTTTGAGTGATTTGTAGAAAGAATAAAAATCGGATCATCTACGGTTGTTATATCGTGTAACATTTGTGGGAAACGTCAGATTTATCGATTACTTACCATTTAGGACTTGTGGGGAAACCAATTTTAAAAGATTAGTGTCAAAATAAAATAAAAAATGGCAAGTTTTTTCAAACTCTAGAACAAGCAAGGGGAGATTAATCTTACATTTGATAGAAAAATCATGGGTTTTCTTTGAGCTATGGTTGCTAAAATTCTTAGGGAGAATGGAGAGTCTTTGTGAAATTTAGGATACAATTGCTTGTGTTTTTTGTTTATAAGCACATAGAATCGTTTGTTGTGTTGTTCATCTCTTCTTAATTGGGTACAATTATAGTGTAAATTTTTACTGCACTGCTTCGATAGTATGTGTTCATTTGCTTATGACTTATAAGTAATGTCTGAAGAAGCTAGATCTTTTATATGATTGTACTATGTATTGGTCAAATTGGATATATCATTATACAAGTTTAAAAAATCCAGCATTCACAGCATTGGTCAAATGAGTTTATTAGCTTATAGGTAATGCGTCAATCATCCAAAATTTTAATTGATTATATGATTAGGCATATCATATATGATGCGTTTGTTTTAACTTTAAAAAATAGGTTTTGTGTTAGAAAAATCTAAAAAATTTTAAACAAATATGAAGTTATTTGTGTTTGTTTACTATCCAAAAAATCACATTCTAAAAAATTTGATTTTTAACTAGTAAATACACTACCTTCTTATTCTTGAAAAAAATAGATTTTGAAAAAACGTAAATCCTAATAGCTTTTCATTTTAGAGAAAAAATAGATTTTTTTATAAAGTAATTTTTATAGAGTTTTATACAAACACTTAAAAATGACAAAAAGTGATTTTTTATTAAAAATAATAATTTCTTTTTCTAAAAATACCCAAAACAAACGCATCCTATAGTTAGTATTAATCAAATGACAACACACTTAGATTGGTTCGGTAGTATTGACTTCGGATCTTGAAGTATGTTCCTCTTAAAGTCTCAGGTTCGATTCTTTTTAAGTTTAACTTCTTAAAAAAAATTATTAACAAAGTGGTTGAACTTAAATAATTATTGCTCTACAAGTCAAATTGATCAAAATTATCCGAATTTGATCGCCAACTAAAATAATCATGAATGACTAACTTACTTCTCAACCGAAATTTAGATTATTAGAGTCATTTTCTCTATGAAAGAAAGGATCTAGACAAAAAATTATATTGGGCCCGTTTGTTTGAGATATTTTTTAAAAAAAATCTTTTTTTAAACTAAAAAATCACTTTTTTTATTTTTGAAGTGTTTGTTTAGGATTTTTAAAAAATCAATTTTGTTAGTGTGGAACGATTCTTCAGACACGTGTCAGGCAATTTGTGACAGAACCACAACTTTGTTACAGAGCTGGAGGAACGCTCAAGAAATTAAGCAACAAGGATGTACGCGCAACACTCCTACCCATGTCGCATCCTGGACAACACCGTCTCCGGGAAGGTACAAGTGTAATGTTGACGCTTCCTTCTCTGAAACTTTAGACATCGTGGGCATAGGTATGTGTATCAGAGACGCAGAAGGAGCCTTTGTGCTGGCTCGAACATAATGGTTTTCACCAATCACTGATGTAGATATTGGGGAAGCTGTAACACCCCGAAATCCCAACATAAAAAAAATTCCATATATTATCAGAGTTAAACCCATATTCAGGATGTCACATTTCATAAAAATCACTAAACAACAATGAATAATATTTTATTCTTCATCAAAATATTCAATGTAACAGCGGAATTATAAACTCAAAATATTCTTTTAAGTAAATCTTGGCACAAGGCCACATCAACGTCTCAAAAGGTTCAACAACCATTTTAAAGTCATAAATAGTTCATAGAAAATACGTAAAAGAATAGAAACAACGACAAAGTCCCATCCCGTTACGTATCCGAGCATCCTAAGACACCACACACAACGGATTCCTCACATATACGTACCTAAGCTTGATTACCTGCACTTGCCCACAAGGCGGCAATTCCAACAGAAGGGGTGAGAAACACAATCAATAATATATAACATATAATTCAATAATTAATGACAAACCACATAAAATCATCACTTCAATCACATCGTAAATAGATAGTATTTAACATAAACACATCACAATTCATCACATTTATTCACTTTAACAACATCACAAAATCATCTTCACATCATCACTTAAACAACATTCACAAACGACACGACTCGACAATGCAACTCTACACTTAGACATCATGCATGTGATACCATTATTTTAAGCATTAATATGCTTCACCGCCACTTTGAGCAAAAGCTCCATCGCCACTTTGAGCAAAAGCTTCATCGCCACTTTGAGCAAAAGCTTCATCGCTACTTTGAGCAAAAGCTCCATCGCCACTTTGAGCAAAAGCTCCATCGCCACTTTTATGCATATGCAATGAACTCACACTTATAACTTAAATAAGTTAAACAACTTAACACTGACTTCGACAACAGTAAGATTTGTGCCTAAACTCTTTAAGACTCCCTCCCAAACCTTGACGTTGACAAGGACTTCTCTCCACAATATTCTTAATTCGTCACCTAACTTCATAAATTCATATAAAATTATTCGCAAGGTATTTTTGTGTCAAACCAACTCCATTGGAAAGACAATTCAACTATCTACAACTTTCACGTTTACAACTAAGGCCAATTCTGTGCCGATCAATACCAGTTTTTATTTCAAATTCGGGTACAGAAACTGAAATTTCACTGTGACCTACGTGCAGTAATTTGACCATAATTTAAGTTCTAAGAATGATTTTGAAGTCAAACCAAAGCCATTAAAAAGCTAACACAATTATCTACAACTTTCGTGTTTACACCTAAGACAAATTCTGTACCTATCAGTACCAGTTTTTATTTCAAATTCAGGTACAGAAGTGGAAGCGAAAAGTTGTGCTGAAATCTCATGAAAATTACTGTGACCTACGTGTAGTATTTTGACCATAACTTAAGTTTTAAGAATGATTTTGAAGTCAAACCAAAGCCATTAAAAATCTAACACAATTATCTACAACTTTCATGTTTACACCAAAACCCAGTTCAAAACAGAAACATGTGAAAAAGGCGCAAGAACATGAAACAGGAGATGCTGTCCCTGTGCAGCTCTCGGGAAAAGTGACATTTTCCACCCAAAAATCCCATTTTTAATCCCTTAATCACCCCAATGTATTTGAAATCTTGTTTACAGATCATATATGCAGCAAAGGAGTCAAAACAACATACAATTATGCATGAACCGACATAAATCATCACATTTATCATAAACCTAACCCTAGAACATATTCATCCATCAAAAATCAAATTAACATATATATTATTGAAAGGAATCCCACCCTTACCTTAATTCAGCAACGCAAGAAAATTCTACAGCAAATTCGATCCCTTTCCTCTTCTTCCTAGCTTCCTCTTGGTCCTTCTCAAAACTCACCTTTTCTCAATTGCACGTGAAAACGTTTTCTCTTTTTTTTCTTAACCTAATTCTCTATTTATATAACTCTTAAACAATTTATTTTATTTCCACTTAACCCTTAATCTTCCTAAAATTTCATAACAACCAAATCTTAAACTCTTATTTTTACTAAAAAGTAACTCCCCATATTCTTTTAACTCTCATTTAATTTCTATTAAACTCACTTAATTCCCTTTTAAACCAAATAATACCTTTTTCCTCCTATTTATATATCTCTTCTCCACTATCTTATTTATTTCTAAATTAAATATATCTCTCCCCCACTTAATAATAATAATACACCAAATAATAAATATATTTTCAAACCAAATAACAAATATATTTCTATAACAAATATATCTCTATATAACAAACATATTTCTATAACAAATATATCTCTACATAACAAACATATATATTTCTACACCAAATAACATATATATTTCTACACCAAACATCACATATATTTTTACACAAAATAACATATATATTATAATATAATATGCTTCTAAAACACCAACATATAACACAAAAATAACACACATCACCATAAATCAAATAAATTATTTAAAAAGACTCTAAACTCAATCAAATAATTAAATAAATAAAATAGTTCAAAACGGGCGTTACAGAAGCTATCGGACTCTTAAAAGCTATGGAATGGGTAAGGGACCTCCACCTTTGGAACATGGATTTCGAAGTCGACTCAAAGACGGTTGTGGATAATATTTACGGGAAGCAAATTGGTGTATCAGATTTTAGCGCTATTATCACGCATTGTGTACACCTTCTCTGCACGGATCTTATGAACTCTCATGTTAAGTTCATTAGGAGACAAGCGAACGAAGTTGCTCATAGTTTAGCTCAGGCGGCTTTGTCAGAAGCTAGTTTCCACACTTATTCTCACATTCCAACATGTATTGAACCTATTATTATTAATGAAATGCATTAAGCTTGTTTCTCTTAAAAAAAAAATCGATTTTGTTAAAACAATCATTTTTAACCTCAAAATGAAAAACTATTCTAAGTTCCTTAAAAAAAAAAAACCATTCTAAATAGCTTTTCCAAAATCTATTTTTTTTTCTTCTAAATACAAAAAACTCAAGTGTAAGAGCTTCAAATATTTTAAAAAATAATTTTTATGTTAATAAGAAAAAAAATAGTTTTAGGTTTTTTAAAAAATCTCTAAAAAAAGATCTAGATTTTTTTAACCCAAAATTTATTTTTTTAAAGATGAAACAAACACACCAATTGTTGGCAAGGTATATATATAGTAACATTTGGTCAAATGTGTTTATTTATTTACAAAGCAATTTTTGCATTGACCCAATCTCAAATCAATTTTATTTAATCACACACATAAATGATAAAAACTAGAAAAGAAATGGTCTAATCACATAAGCTAATATATTTTTATTAAAAAAATTATCATTCATGTCTCCAACTAATTAATAACCACTTTAGCCACTGACTTTGCAACTCGCTGTCACAATGATCTTTGACTCAGGATAAAATATAAAATAGTCCCTAAAAATGTACCTCGTTAATGATCCCTAATGTCACGTTACACCATCTTAAGTCGAGGACCAACATGACAGCGATCTGCACATCCAAAGACCAAAATGATTGTTTTTTTCCATTTTAGTTTTCAATTTGGTCAATATGTCACATCATTCATCCTGTCAGCACAAATCAATTGTCATCTCATTAGTCAACAAAAGTTTTTAAAATCAATGAATAAACCGATAAATGATTTTATATTTTATTGTGAGTGAGAGACCAACGAATGTAAAGTAGGGACCAAATTGAACATTTACCCAATAAATTTTTATCCCTTCACTTGGTAAACAAACGGGTAAGATTTATGTGACATAGAATTGGTGACATTAGTCAATCACAATGTTACACGTGACCTTTTTCTCTCTCTTCTACAAAGATTATGACATTATCATTGACCAATGTCACCAATATCACTCAACTCCGTAAACAAACATAAGGATCCATCCATTTTTTACGCCATAAAGTCGTTCCAAGACCTTGATCACGGTCCTACCTACCTACCCCAAAAAGTTTCATTTTGCCCTTAGTTCAACGCAACGCAACGCAACAAACCCTGTCGTTTCGTCTTCTTACACATTAAAGGCCAAACAAAGAGAAGAAGGTTCCAGTAAGCAACCATTAATCAAATTTTCCATTCCCTTAACAATTTCAATTTTTCTTCATCCATTCTTGATTCAATGGGTAACGCGCAAGTGCAAAACGGTGTCGCTGCTCCTTCTTCCTCTGCTTCGAACCAACCAACAACAGTAACAGCAGCGCCGGCAGCACCAGCATCAGCAGCATGTGAAGTATCAAATGCACCGAAGAAGAAGAAAATCTGTTGCGCTTGTCCTGACACGAAGAGGCTGCGAGATGAGTGCATAGTGGAACACGGGGAGGATGCTTGTGCCAAGTGGATTGAAGCTCATCGAATTTGTCTCCGTGCTGAAGGATTCAATGTTTGAATTCCATCGGTAATTCTTTAGAATAATAATCACAATTACTAGAAGATTTTTTGTTTTTGTTCGAATTATAGAAAATGATTATTTACCATTGCTTATTATATTTTGGTTAAAATCTTCTTATCATATACTACTGGTTGTGTTGTATTAAGTGAATTATTACAAATTTTGATTTAATAACTGAATTTCACACATCACTGTTACTCTTGAGACAGTAGTGTGAGTAGATGATATGAATATGAAGTAATCCAGGTAACCGGCACCCTTGATCTGCATAGGTCAATTTGATATTGATCACGGATCAAGTTGGTTTGATTACAGTTTACAGAGAATATAGGTCTTTTTTTTTATGTTGGTCGATGTTTGACAAGTCTTTGTAGGTGTAATATTAGTTAGGAAAGTAACAGGTGCTTAAACTTTGAAGTTCGAACTCTGAGCAAAACAATGTTTGCTCAGAGTTTACTTAACTTTGGCCGAACTCTAGTCTCTAAAGAATAGTAGATTCCAAATCATTTACATCAAAATCAAAATCAAGGGGGGTTGGGTAGCTCAACTGGTTTAAAGAAGTTGGAGGTCATGGTTTTAGACCCGGATGAAGGAGTAAATAGTAACTAACAACTAATTACTAACATTAACCATTAAAAAAACTAATTTAGATCAGAATCACTTCTATTTTATTCTACAACTAACTTAACGGTCCATTGTCGTTTGACAAAAATCACAACTTGTCATGAATTCCATTAAACATCCTCTCCATGACCATGGTAGCAGGTTGTAATAGGTTGATAGTCTTCAAAAACAGATCAGTTGTAGTGCAGCCATTTAATGCTTCCCCAAAATATTTTCAACCCCTTCTTCGTCACCATCATAACACATATAACTCCCAGCTGCACCACTCCTATCAAGGATGCTGAGTTTACTAACATGGATATTCAAATGCATTAGAGTGTTCCAAATAACTGGTGTTTGATATAGTATTGGTTATATACTTATATTACGTATTGTGTACTGTGCTTGATATTGTGATGTTTTAATATCAATTTTGAATTGCTATTTTGATGCTATAATTTGCCAGAATTAGTGTTAGAAATACCATATGACTATGTGAGGGATTTCTAAAATATTTGGCATCCTAGAACACAAGAATAATGTATGACTTGTTTCAAAATGTGTCTCGTCATGGATTCAAAATTCAAATTAATAGTGTGCTTTTGTGTATGCTTAAATGTGTTCAATCATTGATTAGTCCATCTTTTCATTTGAACAAATTCATAAAAGAATACAACTCTTTGTTGAGAATTCTTTCTTCTAGTCAAGTTGTGCATATTCTCTACAAGTAGAGCAACTTCATCCTTTCATTTAAAAGAAGAAAAAAAAACAGAGCAGCTTCATTATTTAGAAAGGACAATGAAATTAAAACAATTTTGATTTAAAACTGTGTCAAAATCAAAACTCTAAATCATTTTTTTTTTCTTTCTCTATGTCAAATTAATGTTTGGGAAATAGTATTGTTTTGTAAATAGCATTGAATGATATCTTTGATAATTAATATATTTGATTGTTGCGTCCAGTTTTGAGAAACTACTGAGAGCAATTGAACATAAAAATTTAGTATCCACACACTTTTGGAGTAATTGTGCAACATCGTCATATTTATGCAGCGCTCTACTCCCATAAAATTTATCCAACATATCATGTATTAGTTTCTTTTGAATAATAATGAGTTATTATAGGATCATGATAATGGAGATTTTCTTCTTTCAATTGGAATTATAGAATGATTGTTTAGTTCAAATTAAAATTCCAGCGGATTTATGGCTTATATCTTGGTTAAAATTCTTCCTATGATTGATATATATATATATATATATATATATATATATATATATATATATATATATATATATATATATATGGCTTGTATTCAGCAAATTACAAAATTTTTGATTTAAGAATGCCACAAACAAGCCTTTTACTATTGGTTTTGATCACTACTGCTACATGGACACATCTTTCTCGTACACTCACGCCACATACATGTGGTTAATTCAATTGAGTATATAAGTTCATTCTATCCAACTGAATCAACTATTTTTTTTGCACGTGATTAACCAAATGTCGTAGGTGTACAAAATAATGGTGTCTATGAAACATTTTCGTTTAATTATAGATTATAGAATCTTAGCTAATTAAGTTTAATCCTTAAATTAAAACCGTCTGAGTAGTTGTCTCAACTTGACTCTTGATAATTTTGTTGCTATGCTCTGTACACTATGGATGTGAATTTATGATAAACTACATGAATATGTTGTGACTTATGAATATGAAGTAATCCAGGCAACAGACGCCCTTGATCTGCCAGGTCAATTTGATATTGTTTGGGAGCAAGGATCATCACGGATCAAGTGGGTTTCATTACAGAGAATATAGTTCTTAATCAATGTTTTACAAGTCTTTTAAGGTGTAATATCGATTATGAAACTAACAAGTGCATAAACTTTGAAGTTCAAACCCTAGCATTATGGTCATTGATTAGAATTTACTTACCTTATGGTCAAACTCAGGATTACTGGGATCCTTTTCCATGGAAAGTAGAGAGTTGAGACTAAAAAAACGTTGAAATACTAACACTAATATCCATATTTGAGAATAGAGAATATCTCTGTTACTAATTTTTGATTAATTTTTGGATTAGTCAATTAATAAATAATACTTTTAATCCTATATTTATGTTCAAACTATGTACTACTAGTATCTTACTTATTTTTGTAATTGATCACTAATTAGTGATTAATATTTGATACAATAACAGTACATTAGCGATACCGTACCATGGGTCTCCAATCCAAACTCCCCGCTAAGCAAAGTATAAACAACACCACATACACCTCAACAATGAGTGCATGTTTGGTCTCGATTATCACGGTGGGTTTGATAGGATTACAAAGAGGTATAGTGAGTTTACAAAAGCTAAACTTTTACAAAAGAATGGTGGCTTGCCGTGATTTTCGTGTTTCTGTCGTATTCACCTTGATACCAAGAATACACTAAACTTAACTATCATATTCGAGCATCACTTAAACAACACATTGTCATATTCAAGCATCACTTAAACAACACATTGCCGTTTGACTAAATAAGCTATGGAGCAATTAAAATTCATCATTTTATTGGTAAATCTTCCGCCTTTGCATCTTTGTTCCAAAACCCTTCCAAGAACATCTTACCTTTCTTCACATGCCGGTGACTTGCTATGAATCGACACCAAAAACCATTTCATGGTTTTTCAGTTTTGTTAAGAATCACAGTTTCGACTTACTTTAACCGATAAACTACACTTTGTTAGAGTGATTGAATGCGCGGTGGCGGTAGATCACTGCATTTTAAACTCATGCATATTCTCTTTGCGTATAACAGAAATGCCAACATGATAGCAGGTTGAATAAGGTTCATAGTCTTCAAAAACATATCAGTTTTACTGCATCCTTTTAATGCTTACCCAAATATATTTCCAACCCCTTATTCTTCACCATCATAACCCAGTTTAACTCCCAGCTGTACCACTTCCATCAAATTGGATGCTGAATTCACCAACATGGATATTGAAATGCATGAGGGTATTCTATATAACTGGTGCTTGATACAGTATTTTATATATGGACAAATCTTAAGTGTATTTTCTTGAGTGTATTCGTATGGTTTGTTACATAAAATTAACTTTTTGTGGTTATAAGTTATAACAAACTTTGAGACAATTGTGGATTTGAAAAATTATTGGTAGTTATGAGTATTTTATGTGTAGAACCAAACGAAAAACACATAAGAAAATGCACCTAAGTTTTGTCCTTTATATATTATTATGTATTATGTACTATGATTAATATTGCGATGTTTAATATAATTGTTATTTTGATGGCATAACTTGCTAGAATTAGTGTTAGAAATACCATGTGAGGAATTTCTAAAACATTGGACATCTAGAACGCCAAAGAGGCAAAGAATGATGTACGAATTGTTTCAAAATGTGTCTCCTCGTGGATTCAAATTTCAAATTAATAGGGTTTTTTTTTTTTTTTTTGAGAGAAATAGGGTGTTGTTGTATATGCTTAGATGTGTTCAACAGTGAATTAATACATCTTTCATTTGAACATATTCACAAAAGAAAGAATACAACTCTTTGTTGAGAGTTCTTTACATTTGATCATTTAGTTTCTTTGAAAAAATCTCATCATTTAGCTCCAGAGTCATCCGATTCAAATACTTTTATTAGTGAGGTGCCACGTGGCTGACGTAGATGAATTAAAAAAGTAAAAAAAATAATAATACACGTGGCACCTCACTAATGGGATGTGGGTGCCACGTTAGCAACGACCAAGTCAACAATGGAGTGGGGGTCCAAAACTGCCAAAGAATCAAGACATAAGGGTCTGTTTTGTATTTAAATTAGTTAAGGGTCCATAACCGCAACTTTTGAAAAGATAAGGGTCCAAAAGTGCAATTAAGCCAACATTATTTATTGGTCTCTATTATAGTGGAGATAACATGTGCGTCGCACGGGTCAAAAGTCTAGCTGTGTCTAAATTTAACCAAGACGTCTGCCTCTAAAATGTTGCATGTTTGTGCTACCACTGAAAAGATGATATTATGAGAAAAAGCCGAATTGGTTGGAAGATTATTTATTAAATCGATCAAATGTTACCTCTATGTGCCTTGAGAGTCACTTGTTTTTTAATTAAATTTTTCTTATGTCGTTAATGTCATATTATAGATTAAATATTATATAAGTTTGTAAATGTTATTAGTTGGGATTCACTTGACCTAAACTTAGCTCAATATTTGTCTGAGTTTTATGATTGAATTTGGATTAAGTTTATAAAATTTATAAACAAGTCAAAATTTTAAGGTAATCCAACTTAAACGATTTTTTTACAAGAACCATAAACCCGGGTTCTGTTTCGAAGCTTAAAGCATATAGGGAACCTTAAACCCCAAAGGAACATGACACTAACGGTATAGAAGATCACTCATCAAATTCATTTTTGCCCACCTTGAGGGATCTATTGCAAACTTTTGTTGGGTAAGTAAATGGTATGAAAAGTATAAGTTCGAGTGGTTAAGTTCATTTTTAAATTTGGGATTTATCTAATTTAATGCACCGATCCATGTGTAGCAAGCAATTCAATTGATTTTGAATATCATATCATTTTAAAATTTGATCAGTTGGATCTAATCTAAGCCTACCAAACTAAATTGTAAGATGAGAAATGTCTTCTATTCTACCTATAAGTGCACTTTAAGATTGTATATAATTTCTTTTATTTTTTTATCAATTGATCATATTTCATTTAACGTGGGAGTCACGATTACAATTTATTGAAATTGATGATTTGATTGTACTCTAGAATATTTCATTTAATGTCTCCTATTTGACTTTCAAATCATTATAATTTTTTTTTCAAGTACTTAAGAATTTTTACACAACTAAATTTGAAAAAATAACATAAAATCATAAAAAAGTCATTGAAAACAATATTTTATTTTAAAGATAACACTATCAATATCATGTGAAATAAAAGCAATAATAGTAATAAAATATTAAAATATAATGTTTTCGTTTGAGTTTAGGGTGATCCATTTTGAATATTGTTAAAAAATCATTACTTGAATCAATAGATATCATGTTTGCCTTTCAAAAAAAGAAAAAAAAGAATAGATATCATATTTGATTTGGTTTGATTTGCATGAAATCAAGTACTAGTAATATGCGTAATATATCAATTATTTCGTAAATTCAGTTACTCACTACTTCACCCTCTCTCTCTCTGTTTTCGCCACACACAAAAGAAGGGTTTTGATTTGATTAGAGTTTTGGCTTCATGGACCAACACTCTCGCAAATTCAAAAAGTACAAGAAACATGTTTCCCTCTTCAAAAAAAAGAAGAAAAAGGTTTCAAACTTTTTTCTTTTTTCTTTTAAATTTATTTATGAGAGTTTTGTTTAGTTTACTTTTTTTGTTTCTTTTCTCTTGTGGGGTGTCTTCAATATCTTCAAAGTTTTGATTTTTAGTAAAATCTTAATCATGGTCAGTTTTAAAAAGAATAATCATGATTAAGAGTTTTAAATCATGATCAGTTTTGATTTTGATTGCAACATGACTAATTTTGGAATCATGGCGAATGTATGAATATGTATGGTTTTAAAATTTGATGGGTTGTGATTGTGGCTGCAACAGCCACCGCAATTGTAGTAGCATCAACCCTAATCAAGGATCATGGCTGCCACCGAAATTTAAAACCATGACAATGTTAAGCTCCACATTTGAAATTAGTGATGTTGTTTTGTTGATATATGATTTATATGATGTTGTGTAATGCACTTGTCCATTTTATTTTATCTCGGTCGTTGTTGTTGATGTTTTATAGATGTTTCTTTATCAACAAATGATCATTGTCTGTTACTTTTGTAGTCCATTGTCCATGATGTGATTGACATTGACAACGGCGACAATGATGATGCTAATTTAACAGAATTTGGTGAAATAACTCATAAACATAATAAGGGGAAGGCAGTTGCTAAAACCGGGGTTCTTACCAGAGCTAGAGGTAAGAGAGCAGCTGCCTCAGGTTTGACAATCACTGATGAACCCGAAAATGAAACTCTGAGGAAACTTCGATTGTTTAAGCAATTCGACACTGTCACTGACACTTCAGACCATCACTTTATTAAAAGCCATTCCTCCATGGCGCAGGTTAATTTTTCTAAACAAATTCTTTTAAAGGCATACTTTGTTTCAGTTCTAATCGTAATCATATGAATTTACATATTACCTATTTCCTAAGTAGAATCCAAAGAGTTGGGCTAAAAAAATCCAGGAAGAGTGGAAGATTTTGGAGGAGCATTTGCCAGGTGAGTTTAGCATTCTGTTACTAAATAGCTTGTAAAATTTTCCATGTCATATAGTATATCACATTTAATATCAATTTTCCTTTTTCAAGCTGATGGACTTTACCATATAGGCTATATCCAATCATTGTTAATTTTTTTCTATCAAACTCTGTTCATTGTTATTGACCATGTAGGTCAAGTTACCGCCCTATTGAAAAGGTCTTGGCTTGTTTTCTTTATAATACATCCTTGTTGAAAGATTGCCGGTTTTTTCCTTGGTGGTGTCCACTCCATATATTTGTTCTAAAGTTGGAATCAAGAACTTATAAATACCAAAATGTGAAAACAGCTTCTGACATATTGCTCTACATGACCATTTCTTTCACTTTTTTCTTTAATGCTCATCAGATACAATATTTGTGAGAGTCTGTGAATCAAGGATGGATCTCTTGAGGGCTGTGATTATTGGAGCAGAAGGGACTCCTTACCATGACGGTCTTTTCTTTTTTGATGTTTACTTTCCCCCTGAATATCCCAATGTACCCCCGGTATATCGTTGAGAATACTTTATCTGACTGATATTATTTTCTTGTTCACTCATTTTAATTCAATTCCGACAAATGGCTCACTTTTTTTTGTGGCAGAAAGTCCGCTACCATTCTGGAGGTCTCGGACTCAACCCTAATTTGTATAGCAATGGCTATGTTTGCCTCAGTCTACTTGGCACCTGGCAGGGCGACGAGGATGAGATGTGGACTCCAGGTGTTTCAACAATGCTACAAGTTCTAGTCTCCATACAAGGTCTAATCTTGAATGCAAAGCCTTACTTTAATGAACCTGGGTATGAAAGTATGAGTGGCTCGCCAGATGGTGAAAAGAAAGCCCTACTGTATAATGAGGATACATTCATTCTATCAGTGAGGACAATGACATATATGATAAGAAGTCCTCCTAAGGTTTGGTTCTACTCTTGGATCATTTCATTGGTTTTTATTTTTTCAAATATAAAAAGATTTTTCCTTTCTTAATATAAAAAGATTTTTCCTTTCTTGGGGTTCAAGCAACTGATTTAGGTCATTTTTGGTTTTCAGAATTTTGAAGACCTTGTTGTGGGGCATTTCTACAGCCGAGCACACGATATTCTAGGGTCGTGTAAAGCATACACGGAAGGTGTTCAAGTCGGTTGTTTTGTCAAAGGCGGGGTTGAAAATGTTAACAAGGGTAAAGGAAACTGCTCATCTAAATTTAAGGCTGATTTAGTTGAATATGTGAAAATTCTTGTCAGTGAGTTTGAAAGAATTGGAGTTAAGGACTGTGAGAAATTCACAGCTTAACACCTGGGCGAAAGTGATTGGTTGATCTAGGAACTTTCTTTTTCAAAACCCAATTTTGAGTTTGAAAGTGATTACTGAAGACTTATTACATGAACTGCAATACTGTATTCAACTTTTGTTTTTAACATTTAGTTAAGAACGTAACATAATTGTATATACTAGCTGTAGCTGCATATTATTATTTATAGTTTGTTAGGATTTCGTTAGAGGCGGCCTTAAGCAGCCGGAAAGGCCAAAGTACTCGTATTTTCGCCTTGCTCTATATTTAATATTTTGATTTTAAATATCTATTCTCTAACTTAAAAAAGTTTAATAATCAACAAAAACTTTGTTGCGTTTTCTTTAAATTTCGACTCATCACCAAAAGGGATGGTTAAATCTTCTTATTAGAAGCTCATTCTGTTTCATTATTCAGAAAAGAAAAAAAGAACTTCATTCTGTTTCTAAAAAAAGTACATTCTCCAAACCTTT
Source organism: Medicago lupulina (assembly GCA_958299785.1). Classification (NCBI taxonomy): domain Eukaryota; kingdom Viridiplantae; phylum Streptophyta; class Magnoliopsida; order Fabales; family Fabaceae; genus Medicago; species Medicago lupulina. The sequence goes on from OY283139.1 coordinate 78,948,832, forward strand.
AGCAGTTTCCTTTTCTTTCTTTCTTACATTTATTTCTCATTACCTCACTACTTCTCTTTCTATTGCTTCCTTCCTAATTCAAATCTAAAAATAAAACAACTTTCCAAATTTCTGTCTCATATTTTCTTTCTCTCTCTCGCTTCCAAACTTTCTGACACTCAAGTCAATATGTGATTGAGGTGGCCGATTTGGGTTGAAATGAAACATCCCATATGAGGTTAGGATGTGATCCTTGTAAACATGAGCTACCTAATAGCTATTCAGAAGTTGGTTATGTTTAAGGCGGTGGAGTGCGTCATCTTTCTTTCTTTCTTTTTTATCTTTGAGGTTGGAACGGAGTGGTTCCTAAGATCTCGTGGAAGGTTGTTTTCTTTTGTCATATGTCGTCTTGATTCAAGACGTTTCTTAAGGTGGTGCATGAAGCCGAATCATATGTTGCACGATGTGATTAGATGAGTTGAACCACCTAAGGGAACTTGAACTTGACTCGACATATAAGAGAAAGTTCACTTTTTAAATTTATTTAATAAATAATGTATGTAATCTATATTAGAAATTAAATACTCTATTTGTTGAATGAATTTTAAAAATGACTTATTCTTATAACAATGGTTATATGGATTATTCTTGATGAATTTTGCCGTTGAATAATCCGAAGGATAATTGAGTCGGACATTTTAGGCATTTACCATTACAAGTTACAACTAATCATAATCATAATGTATTTTTGTTTCTTATATTATAAGTAATATTATTATTTTTTGTTAAAAAAAAAAGTAATATTTTTTTTTTTCAGTCATTTTTTTAGTCTCTTTGTTTCACTCTCTTTTTTCTGTGTGTGCGTTATACCCACTAACAAAACCTTCAAACTTTTCTCACTCACTAAATAACTCTTCCCCTCAAAGGGTTTGATTTGATTAAGGTTTTTGCTTGATGGACCCTGATGTCGTTGAAATTCCTCCACCAATTCACCAACATCCTCCTAGACTCAAAAAGCAGAAGAAACAGGTTTTTCTATCGATTCATTCTCCAATTCATATGAAGGTTTTGTTTTATTTACTTTTTTTTTTTGTTCCTTTTCTCTTGTGGGGTGTCTTCAATCTCTTCAAAGTTTTCATTTTTATTGAAATCTTAATCATGGGTTTTCACTTTTCAATCATGATCATTATTTATGCCTCTCATTTTCCAATTTCTGCTTTAAAGTTTTGATTTTTATTAAAATCTTAATCATGGGTTTCCACTTTTAATCCATGATCATTATTTATGCCTCTCATTTTCCAATTTCTGCTTTAAAGTTTTGATTTTTATTAAAATCTTAATCATGGGTTTCCACTTTTAATCCATGATCATTATTTATGTTCCCTGATTTTCCACTTTCTGCTTTAAAGTTATCAACTTTGCTGATGCATATTGTTACTGCTCCTTTGTTTTTTGTTGTTGCTTCATGTGAGCTTTGTTAGTACCAAGAGAATGTCCTGAATAGTGGTTTTGTTGTTTTTTTACTTATAACCAAACGGAGGTATAACCCTTTGGATATATTGTTTATGGTTTAGGGTTTAAATTTAGGTTGTTATATGATGAGAATATGAATGGTTTTAAAAACTGATCAGGGCTGTGATTGTTGCTGCAACATTAGGTTTAAATCACAATTGCGGTAGCATACTAGCATCAGCCCTAATTAAGGATCATGGCTGCAACTGAAATTGTAGAGGAACTAGCCCGCAATTGTAGTGGCATCAACCGTAGTTAACGAACAAGACCGCAATTGTAGTAGCATGAACCCTAATTAATGTATAGTTTTACAGTTTGAGGAGGTTTGTTTTGGTTTTCGAAGTAGAGAGGATTGTCTAAGGAGGTTCCTTTGTTGTTATGAAGCTACTGGTACTATTAGAAATAAGTGGCTAATAACCATAAGTTCCTTTTTTTTTTATCTTTTTTTTTTTTTTATCTCTGTTTTATAATTGTTTCTGAAATTCTTATCTTTTTCTTTACAAACAAATGATCATTGTTTGTTACTTTTGAAGTCCATTGTCCATGATGTGATTGACATTGACGACGGCGACAATGATGATGATGATTTAATGGTAATTGGTGAAATAAGCCGTAAACGTAAAAAGGGGAAGGCACTTGAAGCCATTCATGAGGATGTGCTTGGTGAAACCAGTGTTCTCAAATCTGCCAGAGCTGGACGTAATAGAGTAGCTGTTGTTCCCCCGGGTTTGACAATCACCGATGAACCTGAAAATGAAACTCTGAAGAAACTTCGAAGTTTTAAGCAATTTGACGCTGTCGCGGACAGTTCAGACCATTACTTTATTAAAGATCATTCCTCCATGAAGCAGGTTAGTTTTTATTCTATTTTTTTATTTAAATTATTTTAAAGACATACTTTGTTCAATTCTAGTCTTAATTATATGGATTTATATAATACCTTTTTATGAGCAGAATCCAAAGAGTTGGGCTAAAAAAGTCCAGGAACAGTGGAAAATTTTGGAGGAGCATTTGCCAGGTGAGTTTAGTATTCCTGATACTACTAAATAGCTCGTAATATCACATTTAGTATTCAATATACTTTTTGGACCTGATGAACTTTATTAATGCATATATCCGATCATAGTTGATTTTATCTACCGAATCCAATTCATAGCTATTGAAATGGTTGGTCCAGTTCCTGTCTTATCGAAAGGGCATTGGCTTTCTTTACAATACATCCTTGTTGAATAGTGCCATAGGTTGTGTTCACTCCGTATATTTGTTCATACGTTTGGAAACAAGAACTTGTAAACACTTTAGTGTGAAACCTGTTTCTGGCATATTGCTCAACCTGACCATATCTTTGACTTTTATTTTAATGCTCATCAGATGCAATATTTGTGAGAGTCTTCGAATCAAGAATGGATCTCATGAGGGCTGTGATTATTGGAGCAGAAGGGACTCCTTACCATGATGGTCTTTTCTTTTTTGATGTTTACTTCCCCCCTAAATATCCCAATGTACCCCCGGTACGTGGTTGATGATACTTTATCTGACTGACATTATTTTCTTGTTTTCTCTTTTTAATTAAATTCCGACAACGGGTGCATTTTTTTCATGGCAGCTAGTTCACTACCACTCTGGAGGTCTTCGGCTCAACCCTAATTTGTATGGCTGTGGCAAAGTATGCCTCAGTCTACTTAACACCTGGTCTGGCAGCAAGAATCAGAAATGGACTCCAGGTGTTTCGACAATGCTACAGGTTCTAGTCTCCATACAAGGTCTAATCTTGAATGCAAAGCCTTAACTTCAATGAACCTGGATGGGCACCTTCGAAGGGCAAACCGGGCGGTGAAGCGAATTCCCTGCAGTATAATGAGAATACATTCATTCTATCGCTGAAGACAATGATGTATACGTTAAGAAAGCCTCCAAAGGTTTGGTTCTACTATTGATTCATTTCTTTTATATCTCTGCTAAGTTTGCTTTGCGAGTCTGCGACGTCATTCTTGTAGCACTTAGTTTTTTTTTCATCTAATATAAAAAGATTCAATTTAAAAAAGTATTACCATACATTTTTTTTGGTTACAAAGCTAACGAAAAAGAAAAACAACGAAGAAAAAAGTAGAAAAACTAAGATCTATGGAACCAAGTTCCCTTAGGCTTTGTTTGGAGTTTGGAGGGGAGGGGAAGGAAAGGCTTTGGAGGGTTGGAAATATAGGGGAAAATGGTAAAATCTTTCACGTTTTTTGAAAGAGTAATTTTTTAGAGAATGAAAAATTAATACTTACGATTAATATATTCCAAACACACCATTAGAGTCCGCGGAGAGGAGGTCTGAGATACCGGGAGGAGGGGTGGAATGGACCATGATATCGGAGCTAGAAGAAGCTCCTAGCTTAGATAGAAAGTCTGCACTACTATTTCTTTCTCCGAGGGTGTGAGTGATGCAAACATGCCAATCTTTATGAAGATCTCTGATGTCTTGGATCAAAGTAGTACACTTGTGAAACCTTGGTGTTTGATCTTGAAGGATATTAACTCAATGAAGAGATCTCTGCTTAGCCATACATCTGATTATATTTCGCAGTAGCATTATGTTATAATTTTATTTTCTAAATACCTACACAAATATCTATATCAATGTGGTGATATATGATTGGATTTTTGTATTTTCCTTTACACCATTATTGCGAATTATTTAAAATCTTTTTTCCTTTCTTGGGGTTCAAGCAACTGATTTACGTCATTTTTTGTTTTAGAATTTTGAAAACCTTGTTGTGGGGCATTTCTACAGCCGAGCACATGATATTCTGGCGTCATGTAAAGCATACACGGAAGGTGTTCAAGTTGGTTGTTTGGCGAAGGGCGGGGTTCAAGATGTTGATGAGGGTGAAGGAAAGTGCTCAGATAAATTTAAGGCTGATTTAGTTGGACATGTGAAAAATCTTGTCAAAGAGTTCGAAAGAATTGGAGTTAAAGACTGAGAAATTCACGTCTCCGCCGGTACCACGGAGCACCACTGCCAGGAAATGACTCGCTTAACTACATGAGTTTGATCAACCAACATAATTTTTTAAAACCCAATATTGAGACTGATGATTATTTAAGGCTTAGTACATCAACCGCATCTAGGTTTTTGATTTTACATTAATTAAGTAGTTCCAGGTTTTTGATTTTACATTAATTAAGTAGTTAAAACTTAACATAATTGTATATACTAGTTGCATATAATTATTGATTAGTTTATTAGGACTACATTTTGCATTATCATAACTTGTTTCTTGCTATAAAAGAAAGTAAGCAAATCTAGTTTATAATTTTCGTCGTAATTAGTTAGTAATATAGAAATTTTATATTATTTTTCACTTTGTTTAATTTTTCTGGATTCCAGAGTTATACATCACCCCTTCCTAAACTTAGACACATTTAATTGATAATAGTTGCAATTTATTCTGTGTGGAAATGATTATCATTCCAACCTGAAGCGTTGAATCAAATAAAACTGGGAATTCAGTTCCAACTAAAAGGTTAACAAAAATATCGAGTGCTCAATATTGAGAGTTCGAAATAAAAGATGGTCAAAGCCTCCAATAAACGAGTCAAGATTAAGTTATTCCTTGAAGGTGATCTATATAGTGTGGAATTCATCAATTGAGATTGAAGATTTAAGTTTGGGAAAGATGTTGGGAAATGTTAACAAGTGCCCTAAGGGCACTTGATAAGAGGTTTAAAATAGAAATTTTATCTTGGAATTTGTGTATTCAACATATTAAAACATCAAAAAGTAACTTTTTTTACATAAAAGTATTATCCTACTATATGGAAAATATTGAATAGAATGAAAGATTCCATTAATGTTCTAAATAGTTGGTACCCACATGCTGACTACCAAGCTGATTCAAAGAAATATACACAAAAAGCCTAAGAAGATAGATCTTGAATATTCTCCTCGCCTATAATTGCCTAACCCAGAAGAACGGAATACACCCCATCGGTTGCCATTAGCTGAGATAGTAAAACCCTAAAGGCAGTCACTTCATCCATGTCAATAGGGATGTCTCCTTGTAGCATTGCATCCATTTTATCAAGATTTGCTTGTAGTGACGAAGAAACTACTACCGGGAGATCAACCTCAACAATAACTGATACGAACAAAAGAAAAAGTGTACGGGTTAACTTTAAGGAGTAAGAAATTTCCAATTGATTAGGGATGTCGTTTTCAGAATGAGATTAAGGAGAAACTAGACCATTGACCCGTGCTAACGCACAAGTCATTTTAAGAAGTTAATATTCACTGTAAAAATAAAACAATGCAGTTCGCTTGAATGTAAAATTGTCGTAAATCAAAGCATAATGTCAATTACCATAGACTTTGTTATTGTTCCATAATTCTAGTACGTAGTTCCTGTTACTTTAACATAACATATAATTTTAAAAGGAAAATTGAAGTTCGTTGACATGCAAATAGTTTCAATAAGTAAGAAAATGAATAGTACACAAAAAAGTAAATAACATCAACGTAAATGGTATCATGTGACCCAACCATCGGAGACCCCCTTTGATCTTCACACCTTCACGGAGCCTGTGAGCTTCCACAAACCTTTTCCAACGCCCTCCTATCTTGAAGTGTTCATAAGGAATAGTTGCAAAAGTTAGCTCACACACCCATATGTTACCGCAATCGTTGATAATATTCACAGTTGTTTTGAGTGTATCAAGCATCTGCAGAACATTGCCGGTGTAAAGTAGAATCTGCAAAATTAGAAATCCATGTAACTTATATCAACTAAACGGAAAAGGAACAAAAAGAAGTTAAGGTGGACACGAAAAGTGTATCATACCATGCTTCCTTTAGTAACATCATACTCAATTAATTTTTTTTTCGAAATCAATAACCATGTCACTTTTATTGTGATGATAAGCGATAAGACATGTTATTGGGGGAGATGGTCATCGAAAGTTGCTTGCAAATACATCTTGTCAAGAAGGAAATGCATAGGGGGATCAAAAATCGGGTGGGGGATACTCTTGTGAAACCTATCAGTCAACCGTATATCAAACTGTCCGTCACCCACAAAAACTAAGGTAATCCAGGCACCAAGACCGATACCGTAAAAAGTCACGAATTGCTTTCCATCCCTTTGTGAGAAAAAATGATTAGTTTACTCTGTCGACCAGTACTTCAAACTTGTTGGACTTAGGATCAGTCAAGATTGCATAGCGCCTAATTTGATCTCCGAAATCACCGCCAAACATGTTTGGCAAGCACACTGCACCCTAAAAAAATAACAAACAAAAACAAAGTGGACAGTGAGATATAGAAAGGGATTACTGAGCAAGTGGGAGACTTGTACAAATTTATTGCAACTACAGATCCGCAGATAGATTAGAGCAAGAAAAAACACATAATTTGAGTAATGTTTAGAGCTCAACTGTCTCTTTTCCTTATGCTATAGACTTGTAACAATTGGTTATTCTACTTGCTCTAATTTTATTTACCCCAATTCAAACACATATCTGTGAATTATTTTATTTGTATTCTTGATGATAATGATATTGCAATAGAATCTACTTTTAATTACATGAATCTGGTAAAGCCTGTGTTATTGGCTGATAAAATAGAAACTGATAAAATAGAATGCAAAAAATTAAGAATAGATATATTTCGCAGCAAACACATACAACATCAATGTAATATTCAACAATATATGATCTGTATTTCAGTCTCAGCTTGTTGATTGCTTTGTCAAGATCGGTAACGGGGTTTTTCACCAAAGGACCTACAAAAGAATGAAAGAGATTGAAAGAATGATTTATACTTTATACCAGTGAAGAATAAGTGCAAAAGTCTCAATAATTTATATAAGTGCAAAAGTTTCGATAATTTATATAATATAAGTGCATAAGTTTCAAGGTCCTCTATAACAATCAGGAAGACTCGCAAAAAAAACACAAAAATGAACGGAATTTGAATACATTACCCAATCAAAAGGAGCTGGTTTAAATTTTATTCAACACCATATACACCAATACATTAATTTACATACATCATAATTTTAACAAAAACCAATTCAATCAAAATCAATTATTGTCACGGTTGAAGGAACTCACACTACATTCATAACTATAACATTTTATTAGTACAACGCTATGGTTTTTTATATAGTATAATCATCATTGTGACAAACGAAATTTGAAATTGACAGAGAAATATTTCTGTAATTCAAGTATGTGAATTTTACCATGAGGGCTACCACGGAAGACTTGCTGATGCGTTGTAAATTAAAGTGTACATATATATTGATATAAGAGCATATTAGTCACGTTACAAAACTTAAAATACATTTCTGGAAATTCTTTTAGATGAATATATATATATATATATATATATATATATATATATATATATATATATATATATATATATATATATATATATATACCACATTAAGAAAAAGAATAGGTGCAAAAGGAATGATTACCAGTGAGGCAGTGGTATGACAACAAAGTCTCAATGTTTCTGGAAGCCATGTTAAAAATAAGTGTGGCGTATTTTGTGTAGATTCCAATAACCTCTTGGCGATCACCTACAAAAAAGTCAAAAATATTTGAGATGAGTGAAAGGAAGCAGAGTTGAAATATAGTCCATTAAATATCAATTTTTCTAAGTATTTAGATAGTAGAGATGTAAATAGAAAGGATAGGACATCCATCAATTAGATAGGTTTTAGGAGGAGGGAAATTATGAGATAATGGTTAGGGTTTGGAGGAGGGGAATTAGGAGATATGGTTAGGTTTTGAAGGAGGGAAAAATTTTAGGTTAAATTAGGGCAAAATGCTTTGTTTATGAATCAGTTGAGCAAGTGAGGAAAAAAATATGGTAACAAAAAATATGGAAATCAATTAGATAGGTTTTAGGAGGAGGGAAATTAGGAGATAATGGTTAGGGTTTGGAGGAGGGGAATTAGGAGATATGGTTAGGTTTTGAAGGAGGGAAAAATTGGTAACAAAAAATATGGAAATCAATTAGATAGGTTTTAGGAGGAGGGAAATTAGGAGATAATGGTTAGGGTTTGGAGGAGGGGAATTAGGAGATATGGTTAGGTTTTGAAGGAGGGAAAAATTTTAGGTTAAAATATTAGGTTAAATTAGGGCAAAAGTGTTTTGTTTATGAATAATAAGAGATGAATAAGAGATAATAGATGCATTAGTTTAGGAAATCACGGTTAGGTTTAGGAGGAGGGAAATTTTGCAAAATTTTTACGTTAAAATTAGGGCAACTGAGTTAGGTTTATGAATAAGAGATGCATTAATTTAGGAAATCACGGTTAGGTTTAGGAGGAGGGAAATTTGGCAAAATTTTTAGGTTAAAATTAGGGCAACAGAGTTAGGTTTATGAATAAGAGATTAGGGCAACATGGATAGGTTTATGAATAAGAGATAAGAGATAAGAGATGCATCCTTATTTATTAATTTTGTTGAGTCTTAACCTAATTTTTTCCCTCCACTAATCCCTTATTAGATTTGTAACAACCCTATCATAAAATTTTGGCTTTAAATTTGCATCATATTTTTCTTTTTTAAAGGAAAAATTTGCATCATATATGTTTTTCATTTCTCTCTCTAATAACCATCAATATTTTTCAAAGCAAAAATTTAATAAATATCTTAATCCTTATCCTTATTATTTATTAATTTTATTAGGTCTGCATCAACTTAACATATTGTTTCTGTAGATTTTATTTTTGACAAGTTGTTCTACACTTATTTAATACGTTTACAAACAGAATACCCTAATTTCCATGCAAACTCGGCTACCCTAAATAATTTGTTAGAAACCATGAACTGCATTAATTTTTGATGTTTAACTATAAAAGTAATAAATAAAATTGACCCGTGCAACAATATAATTTTGTATTCTTTTTATCTTTTTTCTTTATAATTTTTTTATTATCATTTGATTGTAATATTTGTATCTTCAATAATCTAATTTGTGTTTATTGATCGACCCACAATCTTACAGGTTAAAGATTATTTATTGGTCTCCATTATAGTCAAGAATACCCGTGCGTCGCACGGGTCAAATGTCTAGTTAATTTAAGAAATCACGGTTAGGTTTAGGAGGAGGGAAATTTGGCAAAAATTTTTAGGTTAAAATTAGGGCAACAGAGTTAGGTTTATGAATAATAGGTTAAAATTAGGGCAACAGAGTTAGGTTTATGAATAAGAGATTAGGGCAACATGGTTAGGTTTATGAATAAGAGAAGTTAGGAAATTGATAATTCAACATGATTTAATTTGCACAATAAATAGCTTATAAGAACAAAAGAGAAAAAACAAATGATTTAATTTGTAAAAAAAGAAAAAATTAGCAATTAATATTTCAACCAATCTGGGAAGGAGAATTTAGGGCAAAATTACGTAAAAAAGCGTACGGGTTAACTTTAAGGAGTAAGAGAAGCGTACAGGTTAACTTTAAGAAGTAAGAGATTTCCAATTGATTATGGATGTCGTTTTCAGGATGAGATTAAGGAGAAAAATTAGGAAATTGATAATTCAACATGATTTAATCTGCACAAACAATAGCCGATAAGAACAAAAGAAAAAGCGTACGGGTTAACTCTAAGGAGTAAGAGATTTCCAATTGATTAGGGATGTCGTTTTCAGGATGAGATTAAGGAGAAAAATTAGGAAATTGATGATTCAACATGATTTAATTTGCGCAATCAATAGCAGATAAGAACAAAAGAGAAAAAACAAATGATTTAAATTGCAAAAAAGAAAAAATTAGCAATTAATATTCCAACCAATCAGAAAGGAGGATTTAGGGCAAAATTAGGTTAAAAAAAGTGTACAGGTTAATTTTAAGGAGTAAGAGATAATTCAACATGATTTAATTTGCACAATCAATAGCTGATAAAAACAAAAGAGAAAAAACAAATTTAATTTACAAAAAAAGAAAAAATTAGCAAATTTATTGGGTGTACCATAGAATTTGGCTTTTTAAGAATCATCCCGATAGTGTATTTGGTTAAATAACCCCACCACCATGATGTTTGCCGTGAATTTAGGAGTTAAAATATTAAAACTGTTTTGCCATTTTGACTCATATATTTATGCCTTCATGAGCATTTCGGGAAAATTTTGTTAGCTGCAACAAAAAAAGGGTTTCGTTTGATTAAGGTTTTTGCTTGATGGACCCTGACGTTGTTGAAGTTCCTCCTCCAACTCACAAACATTCTCGTAGATTCAAAAGATACAAGAAACAAGTAGTTTCTATCTTTGCTTTGTCTACTTTTTTGTTCCTTTTCCTGGTTTTGTTATATTTTTTATATACTGATGAATAGTGACTTTGCTATTTTCTTTTTCTTATAATAAGAAGTGGTATAACCCTTTGGATATGTTCTTTATTATTTAGGGTTTAAATTTAAGAACATAGGGCTGTGGTTGTGGCTTCAAAATTTAGGTTTTCATGTATGAAGCTGCGACCGCAGTTGCAGTAGCATCAACACTATAAATATTGTGAAGGATGGCGGCGCAACATGTCGTTTTTTCGCTCCCAGTGATCCGCCATTGGTGAAACGGATCTAAACATTGAACTTAGTAAAATGTAGGATCAGACTGCTTGTGTGTGGGATAGTGTTTCTTTTATTTTGTATATATATTTTGTTTTGTTGTATGTGAAGTTTTGGATGTGAGATTCTTCTCTTATACTGAATAAATAAATAAATTATATTAGAAACCTAGAAAAACAACTTAGTCTCTTACTGTAGGGTGAGTTTGTGAAAAATAAAGGAAATAAAGTGAGGTTTCTGTTAGTTTATCAAGGTTGTTTTTGGTTTTCTTTGTTGTTATGAAGCTACTGGTACCTTTAGAAATAAAGGGAAATTAGGGACTAATATTAGACCATAAGTTCCATTTTTTTTATGGGAAATGTTAACGAGTGTCTCCGGAGCGGGTAGCATTTTGGTGCCATTGATGCTATTGGCTTTTGGTGTCATTGATACCTTTGTGTCTATCTCTCTCTTAACCACTCAATCTCTTTCATCTAAATAATTTATTTTAATCATTCATTCATCATTCTCTCTCATCTAAAATGAACATATGTCACCAATGACACCAAAGAACTATGACACCCAAGCACCCAAAGTGGTAAGATTTTATGAAAGTTGGTGCATTTATTTGAAAATTGAAAATTTTAATTTATTTAAGGAATAATTTCTTCATTATGAATGCTTAAAGAGTATCTGAAACACTCGTTAACAAGACCATTTTTTATAAATGTTTCTAAAAGTCTATCTGTAGCAACAAATAATAATTGTTTGATACATCGTAGTCCATTGTCTATTAATGAAGCTACGGAAGAAACCAAGGTACGGAAGAAACCTCCTTAAACAATTCCCATATTGTATAAGGAGATTTTTTCCTTGTTTTGGTTTTCATCTTCTGATTGTGATAGACCATTGGTTATTTAACCATAAGTTTCATTTTATTTTATCTATGTTTTATAGATCAATTCTATTGTACACAAGTTAGACAAATCTTGACAAACTAATCTCTATCATTAGATCAATAAAACTCACATTAAATTAAATGAGATATAATGCGGCTTATTGATCTAATAGTGAAAAAGACAATTGTGTAAATTGCAAAACTATTTTGCTTGTGTATTTTCTAGAAGTCTATTTTTTTTTTCTTTACCAACAAATAATCACTTTTTGTAACTTTTGTAGTTTGTTGTCCGTTGACGACAACAATGATGATGATTTAATGGACATTGACGACGATAATGATGATGATGATGCTAATTTAATGGTACTTGGTGAAATAAATCGTAAACGTAAAATGGGGAAGGCACTTGAGGTGTTGGACATAATGGAGCAGCTGTTGTCCCCTCGAGTTTGATAATCACTGATGAACCTGAAAACGAAACTTTCAGGAAACTTCAAAGTTTTAAGTAATTTGACACTGTCAATGACACTTCAGACCATTACTTTATTAAAAATAATTCCTTCATGGAAAAGGTTAGTATATTTTTTTCAAATAGCTGGGCTAAAAAAATCCAGGAGGAGTGGAAGATTTTGGAGAAGCATTTGCCAGGTGAGTTTAGTATTCCTGATACTAAATAGTTTGTAAGATTTCCTTTGTCATACATATCACATTTAATATCCAATTTAATTTTACCCTGTACCCCAATAATTATACATCTATCCTTACAAACAATAAAAAATACCAATTTAACCTTTTCCCAAATCACATCCTTCCACCCCGTCAAGAAGTGAAAATAGTTGACATGTTTTCCAGATTTTTAGAAGTTGAAATTGAACATCAAGACGAGGATCGACAGTGAAAACAATAGACCATATGTTCTAATAAACTTTGATTCTCTCCTTCATCTTCAACGATGGCCTAAAACTAGTCTTCGAAGTTCCATTCATCAACGATGGCCTCAATTCCCTCTACCAAATTCCATTCACTTCACATCCACACCAAAACTACAAGAATCCAATCTTCCAATTTCACTTGTCCTCTTCACCATTAGCTTTTTTTCTTTATAACATTCTTACTGAAAGATGCCAAATGTATCTTTGGTTCTATTATGTCCAGATATTTGTTTTGATGTTGGAGTTAAGAACTTATAGACACTATATACTGTGAAACTGCTTCTGCATATTGCTCAACCCGGCCATTTCTTTGATTTTTTTTTCTTTATTACTCATCAGATACAATATTTGTGAGAGTCTACGAATCAAGGATGGATCTCATGAGGGCTGTGATTATTGGAGCAGAAGGGACTCCTTACCATGACGGTCTTTTCTTTTTTGATGTTTACTTTCCCTCTGGATATCCCAATGTACCACCGGTACGTGGTTGAGAATACTTCATATTTTTTTGGAACAATAAACTAATATATATTAGATAAAATAGGAAAAGTACATATAATACTTGACACACGAAATTGAGAGAAGTTCAAGGGGTACTCGATCCATGGAATACAAAACAAGAAGCTTAAAAAAGAATACAAAATTGAGGATACTTTATCTATCTGACAATATTTTCTTGTTCACTCTTTTTAATTCAATTCTGATAAACGGATCAATATTTTTCGTGGCAGCAAGTCCACTACCACTCTGGCGGCCTTCGGCTCAACCCTAATTTGTATGGCTGTGGCAAAGTATGCCTCAGTCTACTTAACACCTGGTCTGGCGACAAGAATCAGAAATGGACTCCAGGTGTTTCAACAATGCTACAGGTTCTAGTCTCCATACAAGGTCTAATCTTGAACGCAAAGCCTTACTATAATGAACCTGGATATGAAAGTATGAGTGGCTCAATAAATGGTGAAAAGAAGGCCCTGCAGTATAATGAGGATACATTTATTCTTTCGCTGAAGACAATGATGTATATGATAAGAAAGCCACCAAAGGTTTGGTCCTACTCTTGGTTCATTTTTTTATATGCATATATGCTAAGCTTGCTTTGCTAGGTGACCGTGACATATAAAAAGTTTTATACAGAAATTTGATTATATTTTACAAATATCTACGTGATGATATATGATTGGATGTCTATAATTTTTTCGTCTATACCGTCATTGTGAAATATTTAAAATATATTTTCCTTTCTTGGGGTTCAAGCAACTGATTCAAGTCTTTTATGGTTTTCAGAATTTTGAAGACCTTGTTGTAGGACATTTCTACAGCCGAGCACATAATATTCTGGGGTCATGTAAAGCATACATCGAAGGTGCTCAAGTTGGTTATTTGGCGAAAGGCAGGGTTCGAATTGTCGATGAGGGTGAAGGAAAGTGCTCAGATAAATTTAAGGCTGGTTTAGTTGGACATGTGAATAATCTTGTCAAGGAGTTTAAAAGAATCGGAGTTAAGGACACTGAGAAATTCCAAATAGGATCCTCTCATTCCCTTTCCTCTATATCTCCCTCCTTACTCTCTATCTCTTCCCTTTCCTCTATATCTCTCCCCGTACTCTCTATCTCTCTCTTAATAATATCACTATCTCTTTTCATTTAATAGTAAGAAGAGAGATATAGAGGAAAGGGAAGGAGAGGATCCAAATCCGAGAAATTCTGGTCTCCTGCTTACCACCTACCGAAAGTGATTGGCTTAACTACACGAGTGATCAAGGAACATTCTTTTTTAAAACCCAATTTTGAGACTATGATACTAAAGTCTTATAACATTAACTGCATGCAGGTTTTTCTTTTAGACATTGATTATAGTTAAAAACTAGTTGCATATAATTATTTATTAGTTTGTTAGTTATGACTACGTTATATTTGCTTTATCATCTTTTCTTTCTTGCTCTAAAAGAAAGACAAGTAAATCTAGTTTATGTTTTACATCTTGGTTAGTAATTATAGAAGTTTGAAATTGATTTTTACTTTGTTCATCTCGTTTTTGTTTTTACAGCTAATTTTATTAAAGCTCCCGTCATAAGACATGAACAATGGACACACAGAGGCTGTCTAAACCACTAGATATCCCAACACCAACTCATCCACCCCCTTATCAATATTCTTAAACACCTTGTCATTTCTCGCTCGCTAAATACTCTACATAATGGCATGCCAAATAAGCCAATATCCTTTCCGCATCTTCTTCCATCTCGCTTCCCCCATCCAACACTCCAATTGAATAAAAAGGTTTTGAGGAGTAATGAAGTTAATTCCAATCCATCTCAAAATTTTTTGCCACACGTTGAATGCCAACCTACGATGCAAAAAAAGATGAGTTGATGTTTCCTCCAACCCCTCATACGAAATAGAATTTGTCAAAGCATTCGGGTCAATAATACTCTGGATAAAGAGGTTTCTTTTTGTTGGAATACGATCACATATTATTTTCCATGAAAAAGCCACCACCTTAGATGGAGTTGGCTCTTCCAAATAGAACCAAAAACCCTCATCTCCACTTCTCCCAAATTGGTAACCGCCCCCAACAAAACCTCCAATAACAAGTAAGAAGACCTAACCTTAAAGCAACCACCTTTCGCCAACTTCCAAACCCAAACATCCTCCTTCAGCTAAATAGCATATATGATTTCTCGATAAAAAATATCTTAACAAAATAGCATGGCTTTTTCATTTATTCTTGTTGAGAAAACAATAATAACATGCTACTTTTTTATTTATAGAGATAATATAAATTTTTGTATACTAACATATAATTGATTACTTTATCTTAAATTTTAACTTAAAATACAATGCATCAATCTCGGTAATTTTTGTTGTTTTTTGGTTATTTTTAATTTATTATTCTTGTTCTCTTGTTGCTTGAAAGAGCTTTTGTTCTTGCTGCTTTTTTCAGGGAGGTGTTGGCGTTTGGATTTTGATACCGTGTTGACGGTCGATCCATTCATCAGATTTAAACCTTGTTTTTCGTGGATGTTCACTCTCTTTTTTGTAACCTGGTTTCATACCCGTACACGGGTTCGTTGGGTTGCGCCCATGATTAGTTATTTTTTTAGGATAGATTAGGGTTGTCCACTTGATCTGATTTATCATGGTGTATTCCTGTTTGGGTTGTACCTGGGTCAGGTCTAATTTCCTCAGTCTCTATATCTCTCTATTTTTATTTAATATAATTTTCCTTTTGTCAAAACAATTTTTTTATTATTCTAATTTTATCAATTTTTTATGTATGGTATCACCTTATGTATTTTTTTCATATGCTTGATTTGTATAATCTTTTATTTTATCCATGCAAGTTTATACTTTATTTTAGCAAAATACTTAATTTAATTTATCTAAATGAAAAAATAAGGTTTTTTTTAAAGAAGCCAAAAGAATATATATACACACACACAAAGAAGAAGGTTTCTAACAAAGTTTCATAGTACAACAACCAAAGAAGGAAAAAGGGATAAAACAAAAAGATCTAGAGCCCAACAAACGACATTACAAAGTTGAGTACCCTAAAAAAATAGAAGGATTAGTCCAACATGCATGAAAATCGATAAAGTCATTAGGTCTAAACACCTTAAGCCACCACCAAGAATTGAGCTTCACCATACCAACCATTTGAGCAAGAGATGTATGCTTGTCTTGGAAACCAAAAATTACGTTCTTTCTAAATGATGCAAATACAAGTCAACCAAATTATATGAAGACCGTTGAACCAAAATCAATGATCCAACTATCATCTCTTCAAAATAAAGAATATATATGGTTGTCTAATAAGTTGTTGTATAAACGGTTGTTCAAATAACAAACATTATGTGATCAACTATTTTTCTTAATCTATGTAATTTAACTCATTTTTACTTATAAATCATTTTGGAGGGAATAATCGCTAAAATCATTGATCCAACTACCATCTTTTCTCCGGATCAAACCATCCCAAAGTTTGTTCTAACTGAATCGCCAAGACAACTCCCATGAATAATATAAGATAGTTCAGTATATATTTTTCAAAAGTGGGTTATTTGAAGGGAAAAAAAAATCAATTTGTGTGCAATTATATGAATTAATTTCCACATCAAAGTTCGAAACAGTGTTGAGACTTGATGTCTCAGACTAAATCCTGTTTATAGTTTTTTTTTTATCATTTTAAAAAAAAAAAATTTCGTTTCTACCATAAAAAAAGTATGAATTAATTTCGTAAATTTTGTTATTCACCAAAAAATCTAACGAGCATTTGTCCTCTTTCTTTGATATGATGTGTGTAACGACCCCCGCGCAAAACTTTCCTCACTCACTTTATTTCTCCGTTATTTGTTAGTCATACACACAAAAACAAGTGCTTCATTTTGTTTAGGGTTTTTGCTTCATAGACACGGACCCTGAGGTTGTCCAAATTCCTCCTCCAAATCATCGACTCCCTTTCATATTCGAGAAGAAGGTTTCACTTTTAAACTTTTTATTTTTCAAACTTCATTTGTTTAGGGTTTTTTTCTCTGGTTAGAGCTTGAATCTCTTCAAAGTTTTGATTCTTATTAAAATATATTAATCTGGATTTTCACTTTTCAGCCATGATCAGTTGTTATCCCTGATTTTCCAGTTATCTCTTAATCAATAAAAATTCTTTTGCTATTTAAAAAAATAAAAATAAAAACTGCTCTTATGAGTGTGATTACCATTCTTTGTTTTTTGTTGTTGCTTCACGTGAGCTTTGTTACTGCTGGTTGTGTTGCGGGTGAAACTTGGGAGTGGAATGGCATCAATTTACACTTTCATACATATGGTTTTTCATCTTATGATTGTGATAGGCCATTGTGTTAATAATATGTAAGTTGAAGGTGAAAGGTATAGGAAAATGTAGAATCAAACTGCATATGTGTGGGATAGTGGTTTCTTTTATTTATGTATTTATTTAGTTTTGATGGATGTAAAGTTTTGGAATTGAGATTTTTTTTCTCTTATATATATACACTTTCATCCCTAATTATAATTATAAGCATCTACCGTATGTTTCACTTGTATTAAGAAAAGTTGATATTCTAGTTAATTTGACTATTTTATGTATGAATGTACCTAAAATACCTTTTTTATATTTGCATACAGTTTATTTTGACTTTTCATATTTGAAGACGCTTAAAAACTTAGAAAAACTATTTAAACTCTTGTTTTGAATGTTTGTTCTTTTGCTATCTTTTTTCTTTACTAACAAATAATCATTGTTTGTTACTTTTGTAGTTCAAAAAGACTATGAATGGTACATCACAGCACAATAACTCTAAATTTCAAGGATCTAAAATGGATAGTTCTAGTTTAAATATCAAAACAGACAATGTTGGTCAATCTTCCGGAACAAAATTGTTTTCTAAAGCTTCCTCTAGTAAAAAGAAATCAGTTGCATCGCAGAGCTTTGTGCGTAGTAATTCATCGGGAGTAGATTCATCTAAGTCACCACAGTTAATGAAATCTTCCCACATTAAAGTGAAGTCTGCTCTTTTTGGTTCAAAAAGCAGCAGCAGCAAAAGCAGTTCATTCCATTCAAATTTCAATGGACATAATGGATCATTGCATCCTCTGGACATAGAATCAGGAAACCCGTCGTTTAAGAGTTCTCATAATATAGATGTCACTCCTGAGCACGGGCTTGGTGAATCCAGTGTTCTCAAATCTGCCAGAGCTGAACGTAATGGAGCATCTGTGGACACAGCGGGTTTGACAATCACTGATGAACCCGAAAATGAAACTCTGAGGAAACTTCGAAGTTTTAAGCAATTTGACATTGTAACTGACATTTCAGACCATTATTTTGGTAAAAATAAATCCTCCATGAAGCAGGTTAGTTTTTCTTTTCTTTCTAAAAATGTCTCTTAAAACGTACTTTTTCGGTTGTGATCTTAATTATATGGATTTACATATCGCTTGTTTCCTCGGCAGAGCCCAGAGAGTTGGGCTAGAAAAATCCAGAAAGAGTGGAAGATTTTGGAGAAGCATTTGCCAGGTGAGTTTGGTATTCTTTATACTAAATAGCTTGTAATATTTTCGATGTCATATCACATATCACGATTAGGAATTAGGATTCAATTTACTTTTTTGAGCTTATGGACTACACCATATGGGTTGTACCCAATCATTGTTAATTTTTTTTAACAAACTTCGTTCATTACTATTGACATGGTATCGAAACGGTCTTGGCATGTTTTCTTTATAACACTTCATTTTTGAAAGATTACCAAATTTCTCCTCGTTGGTGTCCACTCGACATATTTGTTATGAAATTCGGATCAAGAACTTTTAATTACCGTAGTGTGAAACATGATTCTGGTATATTCCTCAATCTGATCTTCTTTTTTTTTTTTTTTTTTTTTTACTTTTTTAATGCTACTCATCAGGTACAATATTTGTGAGAGTCTATGAATCAAGGATGGATCTCTTGAGGGCTGTGATTATTGGAGCAGAAGGGACTCCTTACCACGACGGTCTTTTCTTTTTTGATGTTTACTTTCCCCCTGAATATCCCAATGTACCCCCGGTATATCGTTGAGAATACTTTATCTGACTGATATTATTTTCTTGTTCACTCATTTTAATTCAATTCCGACAAATGGCTCACTTTTTTTCGTGGCAGAAAGTCCACTACCATTCTGGAGGTCTCAGACTCAACCCTAATTTGTATAGCAATGGCTATGTTTGCCTCAGTCTACTTGGCACCTGGCAGGGCAACAAGGATGAGATGTGGACTCCAGGTGTTTCAACAATGCTACAAGTTCTAGTCTCCATACAAGGTCTAATATTGAATGCAAAGCCTTACTTTAATGAACCTGGATATGAAAGTATGAGTGGCTCGCCAGATGGTGAAAAGAAAGCCCTACTGTATAATGAGGATACATTCATTCTATCAGTGAGGACAATGACATATATGATAAGAAGTCCTCCTAAGGTTTGGTTCTACTCTTGGATCGTTTCATTGGTTTTTATTTTTTCAAATATAAAAAGATTTTTCCTTTCTTGGGGTTCAAGCAACTGATTTAGGTCATTTTTGGTTTTCAGAATTTTGAAGACCTTGTTGTGGGGCATTTCTACAGCCGAGCACACGATATTCTAGGGTCGTGTAAAGCATACACGGAAGGTGTTCAAGTTGGTTGTTTTGTCAAAGGTGGGATTGAAAATGTTAACAAGAATAAAGGAAGGTGCTCATGTAAATTTAAGGCTGATTTACTTGAACATGTGAAAATTCTGGTCAAAAAGTTTGAAAGAATTGGAGTTCAAAATGTTGATGAGGGTAGAGGAAACTGCTCACCCAAATTTAAGGGTGGTTTAACATTGGGTTCTGGGTTATTTGTTGGTACTTTGGTTATTTTAGTTGGTTTTTTCTTTGTATTTGGATATTTAAGTTTTTATTATTTTTAGATAAATGTGATTTTGCATAAAATATTTTTTCATGAAAAGTCGTAATTAATGAACTTGCTTGTTAGTAATCATTTTCCTTTTTAGCATGTATTTACACAGTTCAATGAACTTGCTTGCTTTGGAGAAATCCATATGGAGGCAAGAATGGAATCTTCTATTTTGGCAATATTTAAAGAAGTTGCAAGGGATTATACAATTCACATTGGAAGGAAGGTAACGTGGGTGAAAAATGAATCATATAGAGGAAGAGAAAAATATTAACAAAATGAATGAACATGGTCCATGGACAATATGTTGTAGCAGAAATGAAATGAGAGAGTTTTCAAAGTAGAGAAGATGTTGGAAGATAAGATTCGGATTCAACCAAATATTACCTATGCAGAGGTTTTTGAGTACTTCAAACATTTTTTTTTTTGGTTGAGGACTCTAAGGCTTTGATTAGGAGTTTGAATGGGAGGAAAAGGGAAGTGAAGGCTTTCCAGGGTTGGAAATATATGAAAAAATGGTAAAAATTTTCATATTTCTTTAACGAGTAATTTTTTAAAAAATTATAAATTAATGTTTATAATTAATATATTTTTAATTTTACGGGAATCATCTTCGCTTTTTTTTTTTTTTGAAGGAAGCATCTTCACTCTTGTTTGGTCTTTAATTAGGAAGCATTATTTTACAATTTTAGTTTTGTTCCCTATTTGACTAAAGCATTATTGCTCATGAGAATTTTGCATTGTCAAGTTAACAATTCCTTGTTTTCAAATTTCAACTGCAACAAAACATTCAAAAAGGTACTACAAGGTAAAAAGGTGGTCTTTATTATTTTTTTTTTTTTTATGTATATACAAAACAAACGGGCAACCATGTTGAACGCATACATTATTGTTGTTGCTTCTAAGTTCTAATTCTGAACAAAGATGATGATTCATTAATTGCAAGGAGAGAGAAAGTAAGGAAATATTAAATTACCTTGACACCCATTTAAGTTAGAGTGTGGATTATTAAAAAGGCGTTCATTGCTAAAATCACACCTTTTAATTTTTGAGTAGATGTACATTAACATGAAACTATTGTAAATAAATGCAATAAGTTGTATATAAAATAAATGTGTTAATCTCATGACTATGATGTTAAAACACACCCAATATATTGACTAAAAGTGGTCCTCTAAATGTGAGCACATGACATTGGTATGGTATTGGAAAATATTTATTTTTGATCATGTGTTTGTTATGAATAAAACACTTACAACTTTTTTTTGACAAAAAAAAAAACTTACAACTTATTGAGTAACTTTTTAAATTTTTTATTGATCCATAGGGAGGGTAACTAAAAGTATGAACTATTTTATAAAAGAAATAGAAAACTCAAGATGATATATTCGCTAATTTTTTAGCGAAAAGTCTTTCAAAAAATTATTTTTAGTGAAAATCCATTATAGTCCTTTATAAAAGGTACTTTCATTTGTTTGTCCAAAATAATTAGTCTCTTACAATAAAAATAGCCAGTTTTTAGTACATTACTTGATGCACACGTCGTATCAATATTAATATCAGCTAAACCAAAATATTATCATGCCATAGTTACAGTCGATTAGCATGAATTAATCAGTTTTATTATTATAAAAAAAAAGTATGAGTGAGAAATGAAGTGTGGGTGTGTCTATTGTGTGTGAACCTTACTCAACAACTTCTCCATTTCTTAGTTAAGTTTATCAAAAAAATAATTCATCACATTGCATGCAACCAACAATTTGTGTCCAAGACAGAGTGAAGAGGAAAGTGATGTGTATGTTTCCTCCATTTTCATCAAAACATTAAGAAGTTTTCAGGTTGGTTTCTATTCTAATTAATTAATTTTCTTTGTTTTCAATGTTTGTTTATGATCAATGGTGAAGTCTTGAAAGTAAATATTTGAACCAACTTATTATTAGGTGAACATGTTATATATTGTTGTGTTTGTCATGTTAGATTTCTTAAACAAGATTTTAGATTGGTGTGATTGTTTTCACTTTTTTTTTTCTTATGAGTTGTTGCTATTAAATCTATTCGAGTGTAAACAATCAACCAATCTAAAAAAATGGATCTTTTTCTTGAGTTTTTTTTCCTTGAACTTAGTTGCGATGACTTCTTTGTTTTGCTTGAAATGATAATGATGTTGATGGATATTAAAATTAGCAACTTTGTTTTTCATCAAATGATAATGATATTGAGGAAGGTTGGTTAATTGCAGTATATGAATGGTTTTTGTTTACTCTTAAAATCCTTTTTCTAAATGGAGTCTTGAAAGTAAATAACAACAGAAAGTAAATTATTTAGTAGCTTCAACTTTATGTTTTTTCTCACCGCCTCTCTGTTTTTCCTATAAGCTTGATGCTGCTGGAAGTAAATACTGTAGTAACTTCAACTTTATGTTTTTTTAATTAACTTATTATTTGATGAATATGTCCTATAATTTATGACCTAGCAACATCATGCTCTTTCTAGATAGATTATTTTGTTGTGTTTTGTTATGTTAGATTGCTTTAACATATTTTAAGTTTGGTATGCTTCTTTATCACTCTTATTTTTTGGGTTACACTTCTTTATCACTCTTATGTTAGATTGCTATAATATTTTTTTGGTTTTCAAAAGAATGATATTGTGATCATAAAACTTAACAAACCATATTTATATTTTTCAATGATAGAACAATTTATATAATGTACTATAGATAAATATGAATGTTATTTTTCTCAAAAATATCAAATAAGTCAGGCCCCTTAAAAAAACAAATTATTTATTTATTTTTCAACTAAAAAAAATCAAATTTATTTAGACCTCTATGTATAGTAATAATTAAATTAAATTAAATTGTTTTATAAAATAGACTAATTTTAGAACAAATATAAAACAACACAACAATATTATTTTCAATTAAAAAGAAACCACATTCAAACACTCCAAAACCCTAAAATACACGCCAGAACAAAAGCGCATTCAAACACACCAAACCCTAGAATACGCCGCCGCAATGAGCAGCACAACGATCCCAGAGATAGCCGCCGTTGCGGCGGAGTGGACACTGATTCAAAATCTCGATGTATAGTTGAAATCACAGCCAGTAAAAATCCGAGGTAGGGTTTGTAAGACAGAAAAGATGAGGAATATGATGATGTTGATTGTTAGGGAGAACCGGTACACAGTGCACTGTGTTGTAGATGGTGTATCGAATCAAGGCTTGTTGGAAGAATTTTTGAAACTCACAGCTAAAAACTCTGAAGAAAAATATATTCATTTCTTTAGTACACGCGGTGCACTTTTTAATGAAAAGAGGATAGGAATCGTTTGTTCAGATCTAACGGTTATTGTTTAGGACTCTCACCCTCTGACAATAATATATATATAATTTAGTATGTCACTGTCAAATTGTTAATCACTTGTTTTTTACTAATATAAAATTTATCATTTCAGTAAAAATGATGAATCCACATGTAAAACATTCTAAAAATATACATATATTAGACAAATTCAAGATTAGATACTTGTTTTTCTTCTTCTTTCTGTTCTAGCATGGAGAAATAAAACAAAATAATAGATACCAATTGCCAAACACACCAAAATAAAACCTAAAACAAAGTCCCAGCATATGATTTTTTATGCCAAAGAGATGAACAATATATATATATATATATATATATATGAAAATGTTAACAAGCACCCTAAGGGCATTGTTTAAACATCTAAAAGTAGCAATTTTTGCATTGGAAGTTGCACGGTTATAACTTTAACAAGTGTTTGACTTATACTCTCAATTGGGTGGTTACTACTTTGGAACCCTTAATGTTATGGTCTAAATAGGCCATCCAACACATAATCAATTTTATTTTGTTGGCATTTAGAATTCAAAACATAACTCATGTTTCATAAAAATTCTTTACATTATGAAAGTTGAAACAATTGAATATAAGCAAGGATGGCCCCACATACAAAGGTATGTGGCCCTCACAACATTAGGAAAAAAAAATAAAGAAAAATAATACCTTGTGTGTGTGTGTGTTTTCAATGATCAATTAAACACTTGATCAAATCATTCACAATGAAATTCCACACCAACATTATTCATCAAACTTACAAGCATAATCAAGTACTGTATACAAGTTCACATGTTTCAAACATTCATAACATTCACCAAGTTTCACCAATGCACATAATCACCAATTCACATAGTCAAGTATGACACAACTCACCAATTATCAGGTGCATGCAATATTCTAGAATCTTCTAGATGCATGTGGTACCAATTGGATTCCAGAGATAACCGTATTGAATCCACTAACGTAATAAACATCACCAATTACGTTCTGCAGAAGCTATGTAATAAACATCACCAATTACATTCTTCAAAACACCTCAAATATGACTATGAATGCATGAACTTCTTGTAAAGACTCAACGATGCACAACTCACCAAACTATATTATACAATTCACACATTATATAATATCTTCACCAATTTAACACAATAATCATCACCAATTATGTTTTTCACCAACATTTGCATTATCAAGAATTTACATTCATACAATCAACAAGTCACGATTCAACAATTCATCAAGTTAAAATCACAAAGACATCGTCATCATAATCATCATCAACAAGTTCCACCTCAAAGAAACAATAACACTTCACAATCACATTTTTTTGCATAAAAGACGGATAACTAACCACATTATGACATTCATCATATTAAACATCCAATCATCATTGATTTATTCTTATTCTATCATATTATCATGAACACAAAGTCATTTGCAAGTTATTTAATCATGAAACCTTACTTTGACAAAGTTCGTCTATTTTCACAAAAACTATCATTTTCCAAATAATTCACTGAAAACAAGGCATCCATGTTTAAACACATCAACAAAGTAGTTTCATATATCACATAACATCATAGTAGCTCATGCATATCCTCGTCGTAGTTCAATTCCGATTATTTTCAAAAATTCCCGAAGTTCGTCTCCTTTTTCAAAAGTAATGCATTTTCAAAGTAAAACCAAGTTCAAGGCCTATATAATCATCGAATATTCATTCTAGACTTATAGTTACGGTAATAAAATCATAACCCCATCATTGTACTTGAGAAAAACAAGTTTCGGAAAATCTAACATTCTTGAACATTTTTCAACTAAGTTTCAATTCGATTCACAAAATCAATCATAATCCAATCCATTTGATGTTCCAGTAGGTTTCTAAGTGAAAACATCAATCAAACATATCAAAAGAATCATTTAGGGTGGGCCGAAATGACCCCAACTGCCCGGGACACCCAAAACATGGGTTCTGCACTTAGCACCTCGCCATGGCAAGGTCCAGCTCACCAGGCGAGTTGCACCAGTAAAGGAACTTAGATTTTCCGGTTTCCCTCTCGAGAATCCATTCAATTTTTTCCCCAAAACCCTGATTTTGACCCCCCTTTGACCCAAACTCGTTTCCCAAACTTTGTTATTAGTTAACGTTCATCAAAAGGCAATCAAAACACTTACAAACATGAACTCATAACCTCATTTCATCACAAAATCATTATCAAACTCATTTTTCACCAAAAACTCATATTTTCACATTTTCATTCAAACTTCACAAACAACAACAAGAATTCAAACCCCAACAACATATATAATCGTTTATCAAGTGAATTTAGACATGTTTGAACAATAATCACTCACAAATTCATGGTTTACACTTAATTAAGCAAAAATCACCAAAACAACTTATTTCAAACTTCAACTATGAACTTGAGCATATAAATACATCAATTCCATGAAATTTAACATACCCATAATTACACATGAATTAGAAGTACAAAATTCAACATTAAAAATCACAAAAATTCATAACTCACATAAAAACACTTATGACCCAAAAGTAAAAAGATGAGATTATATCTTATTTGTTGAAATAGTTATATCCCCCTTACCTCAAAGCTTCACAATCACTAGTTATGGCTTCACTCTCCCCTCTAGCTTCCAATCTTTAACTTTCCTCTTCTCCAATTTCTTCCTCTTCTCTTCTTCTCTCTATTCTTCCCACGTTCTCTTTATAGCATGCCTTTGTTATGAGATGAAATGTTTCTAACCCTAATTTTCCTTCATGAGGCTAGGTTTTTAATGTTCATAATGGGCCTAAAACTCTTACTAACAAATTCTCAAAAGTTACTACTCATTAATCCGTTAAAACACCGAATAATTATCATCTCTAAATAATTACCCCAACTCAGTAGTAACTTAGTAAAAATAACTATTCTCACTAAAATGCCAAAAATAACCTTCTCAAATAAAATTACTAATTGACCCTTTCTCACCAAAAGACCAAAATACCCTTAGCCTCAAAAATGACCAAAATACCCTTCTAGCCCAAAAATCCACTAATCTCAAATCAAATACACACATAGACAATTAAGCACATATAAAACATATAATAAATAAATAAAATAATTCTAGCTAAAAACAGGTTGTTACAACTCTCCCTAACTTAAAAGAATTTCCGCCCTCGAAAATTACCTGAAGAAAACAACTCTGGATACGAATCCCTTATCCTACTATTCGATTCCCAAGTAGCACTCTCACCAGCTGTTCCAAACCAAATCACTTTCTCCAAAACGATCTCTTTTCCTCTTACACGCTTAACTTCCTGATCTTCAATCCTAACTGGCCAAGTCTCAACGATCAAATTATTCCTTACTTCCAAATCATCCACTTGAATCACATGAGACAAATCATACACATATTTTCTCAACTGAGATACATGAAACACATCATGAAGATTCAACAACGACAGCGGTAACGCAATCCGATACACTACAGCTTCAACCTTCTCAACAATCTCAAACGGTCCAACAAAACAAGGTGTCAACTTCCGACACTTCAAAACACGTCCAACACAGGTTACATGATTTACTCTAAAGAACACATGAAGGAAAGGGTTTTAAACAAGAGATAAGCAAATTATGATTAAGAATTATTCGACTCAAAAATTAAACTTTAAATTATCCTAAACAATTCGTCTTCGGTGGAACACATTAACGAGTTGAGCTCAATTGCTTGATTACATGAGAGTTAGTTTAATGGCTAAAAATTTCAACCTAAAATAAAAGAGTTTGCAAGTAAAATAACAATAACGGTCTCAGATTCAATCTTCATCCCAACAATTATTAATAATCAACATATTTATATGCCCGACAACTATTAACAATCAACATATTTATATTTGCACTTGAATTAAAACAAAAAGAAGCTTAAATGACAAAAAAAAAAAAAAAAAGCGCTGCCACATGAATGTAATTTTTTTAGAGTAAATTACACTCCCCTCCCCTCAAAGATGCTTGAAATACACTCCCCTCCCCTCTTATGTTAAAATATACAATTTCCTCCCTTGAAAAATAAAATTTACACTCCCCTCCCTTATAAGATGCTTGAATTACAACCCCCTCCCTTGATAATTAAATATGCACTACACTTTAATCTATTTTAACATAAATAAATATTTTTATAATATATATTAATTTTAAACCACCTTTTAAGAAAAATTAATTCATTTCTTTATAATTTAAATGTTAATGATAATTAAATTTAAATATTTTGCTATTGATTTTATAATTTAGAGTTTAAAATTAACTTTTAAATAACCATGGTTTATTGTTGTTAGTATTTTTTCACATATTTTAATTTTATTTTGGCTTGTTTCATATTTTATAATAGGGTTTAAAACTACATGTTAATGAAATTGTGAATAAAAAATAGCAAAAAAATATGTATTCAATTTTTTATTATGTTAAAATAGACATACAATACTGTTTTTTTCGAAGTGTATTAGATTATTATTATTTTGCTAGATTATTAAAAATAAAAAAATATATATTGAGGGAGTAAAGTGTAGATTTTAACATAAGAGGGGAGGGGAATGTAATTCAAGTTTTTCTTAGGGGAGGGGAATGATTTTTTTTCTAATATGTTTTGAATAAGAGGGGAGGGGAATGTATATTTTAACATAAGAGGGGAGGGGAGTGTAATTCAAGCATCTTTGAGGGGAGGGGAGTGTAATTTACTCATTTTTTTATGAGTAGTGATTATTATTATTATTTTTTGAGTAAATTACACTCCCCTTCCCTCAAAGATGCTTGAATTACACTCCCCTCCCCTCTTAAGTTGAAATATACACTTTACTCCCTCAATATTTTTTTTATGTTAAAAATTATGCTCCCCTCCCTTATAAGATGCTTGAATTACAAACCCCTCCCTTAATAATTAAATATGCACTACACTTTAATCTATTTGAACATAAATAAATATATTAATTTTGAATCACCATTTAAGAAAAATTAATTCATTTCTTTATAGTTTAAATGTCAATGATAATTAAATTTAAATATATTGCTATTGATTTTATAAATTAGTGTATAAAATTAACTTTTAAATAATCATGCTTTAATGATTTTAGTAATTTTTCATATATTTTAATTTTGTTTTGGGTTGTTTCATATTTTATAATAGGGTTTAAAACTACATGTTAATAAATTTTGAATAAAAAATAGCAAAAAAATATGTATTCAATTTTTTTATTATATTAAAATAGACCCACAATACTATTTTTTTAAGTGTGATAAATTATTATTTTTTGTTAGATTATTAGAAATAATAAAAAAAAATATTGAGGAAGTAAAGTGTAGATTTTAACATAAGAGGGGAGGGAGATGTAATTCAAGCTTCTCTTAGGGGAGGGGAGTGAAATTTATTCTAATATGTTTTGAATAAGAGGGGAGGGGAGTGTATATTTTAATTTAAGAGGGGAGGGGAGTGTAATTCATGCATCTTTGAGGGGAGGGGAGTGTAATTTACTCTTATTTTTTTAACATAAATGTGAGGAGTAATTTTGTAATTTGTGTGCAAATACATTAATAAATTTGCGTAAATTTCGTTATTAACCAAGTTCAAACTCTCTCTCTCTCTCTTCTCTTTCATTTTTGTTCTTTAGTATTCCAATTTTTTTGTCTCTTTGTTTCACTTTCTCTCTCTATCTCTTCTCAGTTCTCTCAGTGTAATGTTTTGTGCGTAACACCCCGCGCAAAACCTTCACTCAGTCTTTCGCTCAAAAGAGTTTGATTTGATTAGAGTTTTTGCTTCTTCATGGACGACCCTGACGTTGTTGAAATTCCTCCTCCAATTCACCAAGACACGCCCCCATTCAAAAGGAAGAAGAAACGGGTAGTTCCTATCTATTCTCCTATTCAATCAAACTTTTCAATTTTTTGAATTTTTTTCCTCAAATTCTTATGAGGGTTTTGTTTAATTTAGTTTTTTGTTCCTTTTTTCTTGTGGGGTTTCTTCAATCTATTCAAAGTTTTGATTTTTATTAAATTTTTAATCTGGGTTTTAATTTTTCAACCATGATCATTCTTTATTACTATGATTTTCCAATTTCTTCTTTAAAGTTTTGATTTTCATTAAAATTTTAATCTTGTTTTTTACCATGATCATTATTTTTGTTGTTGCTGCATATGAGCTTTGTTAGTGCTAGAATCTGTTTAGTGAGAATGTTCTTAATCTCGAATTATGTAGTTGTTTCTTCTTAGGTTTTTATACTGTGAGAATATGAATGGTTTTAAATATGATTTAGAGGCCGTGACTGTGGCTGCAAAATTTAGGGATCCGATGTTTGCAGTTGTGATCGCAATTGCGGCAGCATCAACCTAATCAAGGATCATGGCTGCAACTGAAATTTAAAACCTTGGAAATGTTGGGACCCACATGTGAAATTAGTGATGCTGTTTTGTTGATATATATGATTTAGAGGGAGTAAGGATATGTGAGTTGTGTGGGAGCTACTTGGTAGTGGAATGTTGTTTATGGCTGGTGATAGTTTTTTAGGATTTTCAAGTATAATTTACATGCTATTGTGTATTACATTTGTCCATTTCCCATAGAGTTTAATTTTGATACATTGTCGATGTAAAATAAAAAATTACACTTTCATACGTATGGTGTTTTTCAACTTCTGATTGTGATAGGCCATTGATTATTTGTTTTGGTTTTCGAAATAGAGGGGATTGCTTAAAGTGGTTCCTTCAGTGCCCTTTGTTGTTATGAAGCTACCAGTACCTTTAGAAATAAGGGGAAATTAGGGGCTAATATTCAACCATAAGTTCCATTTTATTTTATCTGTTTTGAAAACGTTTCTAAAAGTTTATCTTTTTCTTTACCTACAAATAATCTTTGTTTGTTACTGTTGTAGCCCATTGTCCATGATGTGATTGACATTGACGACGGTGACAATGATGATGATGATTTAATGATAATTGGTGAAATAAATCGCAAACGTTATAAGGGGAAGGCACTTGAAACCATTCATGAGGGTTACGGTGATCAACAAGTTGTGGTTTGTATTAGTTCTTTTCCAACTTTAAATGACTATCATTTTGTTCGCAATCCTTTTAAGAGATCGTCTGATTTTATTTTTTGGCAGCCTGGCATGGAAAAAGCTGGAACAGTTAGTGGGATTCAATCTTTTAATAGTCAGCCTTCGGTATCGCATAACTCAATCAATGTTGAGGGTCAAGGTTCTGGTCCATTGTTGGCCGATAATGACTACCTTCATATGTTTTCAGATAATTTTATGGATGTAGACGAGTACGCTTTACTACAGGCACAATTTGATAATGTGGATCTACCAACTGGAATTGAGGCACCTTTTACATTGTTGCCAAAACCTTTACACGGTGAAGTGAAGTCTTCTTTTATTGGCTCAAAAAAACAGGATTTTGCTGACAATCCAGATGCAATGAAGCTGCCATATTTGGGGCAATTTGAAAGTGCTAAGAAGGGAGCTGGCAGTAGCAGTTCATTCCATTCAAATTTCAATGGACATAATGGATCATCGCACCATCTGGGCATAGAATCAGGAAACCCATGGTTTAAGAGTTCTCATAATATCAATGCCACTCCTGAGCACTTGTTTGGTGAATCCAGTGTTCTCAAATCTGCCAGAGCTGGACATGATGGAGCAGCTGTGGTTCCCTCGGGTTTTACAATCACTGATGAACCTGAAAATGAAACCCTGACGAAACTTCGAAGTTTTAAGCAATTTGACACTGTTACCGACACTTCAGACCATTACTTTCTTAAAAATAATTGCTTCATGAAGCAGGTTAATTTTTTTTATCTTCTATAAATTGTTTTAAAGACGTACTTTGTTTCAGTTATAGTCTTAATTATATGGATTTATATATTGCCTATTTCCTAAGCAGAACCCAAAGAGTTGGGCTAAAAAAATCCAGGAAGAGTGGAAGATTTTGGAGGAGCATTTGCCGGGTGAGTTTAGTATTCCTGATACTAAATAGCTTGTAATATTTTCTATGTCATATCGTCGATCACATTTAGTATTCAATTTAATTTTGGAGCTGATGGACTTTACCACATGGTGGATCTTGTTCCTGTCTTATCACAAGGGGCTTCGCCTGTTTTCTTCATAATACATCTTGTTGAAAGATTGCCAAAAAAATTCTCAGTGATGTCCACACCATATATTTGTTCTGAAATTGGGATCAAGAACTTATAAATGCCATAATGTGAAACCTGCTTCCGGCATATTACTCAATCTGACCATTTCTTTGACTTTTTTCTTTAATGCTTGTCAGATACAATATTTGTGAGAATCTACGAATCAAGGATGGATCTCATGAGGGCTGTGATTATTGGAGCAGAAGGGACTCCTTACCATGATGGTCTTTTCTTTTTTGATGTTTACTTTCCCCCTGGATATCCCAATGTACCCCCGGTACGTGGTTGAGAATACTTTATCTAGATGACATTATTTTCTTGCTCACTCTTTTTAATTCAATTCTGACAAATGGGAGAATTTTTGTGTGGCAGCAAGTCCACTACCACTCTGCAGGTCATCGGCTCAATCCAAATTTGTATAATTCTGGCGAAGTATGTCTCAGTCTACTTAACACCTGGTCTGGTGACAAGAATCAGATGTGGACTCCAGGTGTTTCGACAATGCTACAGGTCCTAGTCTCCATACAAGGGTTAATCTTGAATGAAAAGCCTTACTTCAATGAACCTGGATATGCATCTTTGAGTGGCACGCAAAGGGGTGACGCAATGGCACTGCAGTATAATGAGAATACGTTCATTCTTTCAGTGAGGACAATGACGTCTATGATAAGAAATCCTCCTAAGGTTTGGTTCTACTCTTGGTTCATTTCTTTTATATCCCTAGCAAGTTTGGTTCATTTCTTTGGTTTTTATTTTTTCAAATATAAAAATTTGTTTAATAAAAAAGTTGTACAGACGTATGATTATGTTATAATATTATTTTCGAAATACCCACACAAATATCTACGAGGTGATATATCATTGGATGAGTGTAATTATTTGTTACACTGCCATTGCTAAGTATTTAAAATCTTTTTCCTTTCTTGGGGTTCAAGCAACTGATTTAAGTCGTTTTTTGTTTTCAGAATTTTGAAGACCTTGTTGTGGGGCATTTCTACAGCAGAGCACATGATATCCTGAGGTCATGTAAAGCATACATGGAAGGTGCTCAAGTAGGTTGTTTGGTCAAAAAAGGGGTTAACATTGTCGATGAGAGTAAAGGAAAATGCTCAGATGGATTTAAGTCTGGTTTAGTTGGATATGTTAATATTCTAGTGGAAGAGTTTGAAAGAATTGGAGTTAAGGACTGTGAGAAATTTGTGCTTCCTCCCTCCGGTGTGTACCACCCGCATAACTACATCAATGGTCAAGGAACATTTTTCTCAAACCCCAATCTTCAGATTCAGACTCCGGTGCTTCCTCCCTCCAGTACCACGTACCTCGCGCATAACTACATCAATGGTCAAGGAACATTTTTCTCAAACCCCAATCTTCAGATTCAGACTCCAGTGCTTCCTCCCTCCGGTGCCGTGTACAACCTTCATCCCTCCGGTGCCATGTACAACCTTCCTCCATCCAGTACCGTGTACAACTCGCATAACTACATGAGTGGGCAAGGAACATATTTTTTTTAAACTCAATTTTGAGACTCTGATATCTTAGGCTTATTGCATCAAGTGCATGCTGGTTTTTGTGTTTTTGTTTTTTGTTTTACATTAATTAACTAGTAAGGATTTTCGGTTTAAAAAAACTTAGTATCTAAAACTTAACTTAATTTCAGCACACACAAAAAACTTAACATAATTGTATATACTTCTCTAAAAGAAAGGTAAACAAAATGTAGTTTACGTTTTTCATCTTCGTTAGTAATTATAGAAATTTATCCATTTTGTTTCGTTTCTCTGGATTCCAAAGTGATATGGTAACCACCACAATCACCACTTTGTATATTTTTGGTTAAATAGAATATTTGATCCCTTAACAAATTTGTATGTTTCGTTTATAATGACATTTCTGAGTTTGGAGCAATAGTTGACTAATGTTGGAGAAATTGTGCTATTTATTTTGAAAACTCTAAGGTAGAGTTTAATCGGAGACAAGTGAATTAGGTTGCTCACACACTCGTTCGGGAGGCTAATTTCTTAGCTAGTCCTCAAAATTTTAATGTTGCGCCTCTTTGTATTTCGAATTTGATTATTAATGAAAAGCTATAAGCTATTTTCTCTCAAAAAAATTTTTTTTGTATGTTTCGATTATTAACTTATTCATTTTGTCCACATGAGTTTATGGTGCATTCTCAAAAAATTTACAACTTTCTTTTTTCTTTTGAAGAAGATTATCTCTCAATTATCGTTGAGATCCTTTAATTTATTTTCTTCACTCTGTCACCTTCCTCAACAATATTTATAATGCTAATGAAAAGAGAATGGAAGATTGGTCGAAGAAAACCAATTTAGTAATTTTATTAGTTGTAGACCTAATTATCAACTTTTAATGATGATTCCGATTGAACTATGTTGTTTAAATGTATTATTATTTTTAGTCAGATGAAATAACATTATTTATTACAAACTCACATATCACATATAAATAGAGGAGTTGTGATTTAAATCTCGGTCATGACATTTCATTTAATAATTTTTATATTTTTATCGGTTGAACTAAAATTTATAAGCTGATTTATTTATTTTTAATTAGGAGTACAAATTTTGTTTCATCTCAAAAGCATACTAGGTGTTTACTATTTTTGAGTCCAAATTTTTTTCTTACTAATTATTATTTTTTTCCTTGTAAGATGTCTGATGCAATGAATAACACAAACAAATGAAATTTCCTATGATATCCTAAAAGGTGGTAAATATTATTGATTGAGAAGAAAGAGTGAGAAAGAGACTTGGGTCAAACAGTAACTTCGTAATATATCAATAAATGTCTTAAATATCGACATTAAGCAAAATTCAAAATCTTTCTATCTTCCATTTTTGTTCTTATAGTACCTTCATTCTTTCAGTGTGTAGCAAAACCTTCACTCTCTCTCATTTCAGTTTTTGCTTCATCATGGACCTTGATGTTGTTGAAATTCCTCCTCCAATTCACCAACACCCTTCCAGACTCAAAAAACAGAAAAAACAGGTACTTTCATATATTTTTTGAATTTTTCTCTCAAATTCTTATGAGGGTTTTGTTTAGTTCAGTTTTTTGTTCTTTTTCTCTTGTGGGGTGTCTTCAATCTCTTCAAAGTTTTGATTTTTATTAACATCTTAATCATGGGTTTTCACTTTTCAATCATGATCATTATTTATGGCTCTGATTTTTCCAATTTCTGCTTTAAAGTTTTGATTTTTATTAAAATCTTAACCTTGGTTTTCACTATTAAATATTAATCCATGATCATTATTTATGTCTGCTGATTTTCCAGTTTCTGCTTTAAAGTTATTAACTTTCCTAATGCAGTTTTAATCTTAGGCCTATGATTTTAGCTTTGTTAGTACTACTACTAGAAATGGTGGTTTTGCTATTTTCTTTTGCTTATAATCAAAGAGGGTATAACCCTTTCGACTAGGGTTTAGGCAAATCTCGAATCATGTAGTTGTTTCTTCTTAGATTGTTATATTATGGGAATCTGGATGGTTTTAAAAACTGATGGGCTGTGATTATGGCTGCAACATTTAGGTTTTTGATGTATGCAGCAGCGGCCACAATTATAGTAGTATCAACCCTAATCAAGGATCATGGCTGCGACCGAAATTTGAAACCATGACAATGTTGGGCCCCACATTCGAAATTAGTGATAGTGATGCTGTTTTGTTGATATGTGAGTTGTGGTGGCAACAGTGGGATGGTTTTTTTGTATCTTCAAGTATAATTTATATGATGTTGTTGTGTAATGCATTTGTCCATTTCCCGTAGTGTTTAATATTGATGCACTGTCAATGTAAAAAATATTACACTTTCATGCATTAGGTGTTTTTCATCTTCTGATTGTGATAGGCCATTGGTTATTTGTCATCATTGATAGGCTTACTTTTCTGTTATTAATATGTAAGTTGCAAGTGAAACATATTTAGTGAATTTGAGATTTTGCTGTATGTGAAGTATTGGATTTGAGATTTTGCTGTATGTGAAGTTTTAGACTTGAGATTTTTCTACTATACTACATAAATAAGTTATTTTAGAAACCTAGAAAAACCATTTATGCTCTTACAGCTGGGTGAGTTTGTGAAAATAAAGGAAATAAAGTGAAGTTTCTGTGGGTTTATCAAGTTATAGTTTTACAGTTTGAGGATGTTTGTTTTGGTTATCGAAATAGAAGGGATTGTTTAAGGAGGTTCCTCTGGTGCCCTTTGTTGTTATGAAGCAACTAGTACCTTTAGAAATAAGGGTCAATATTTAACCATAAGTTTCATGTTGTTTTATCTGTATGTTATAGATGTTTCTAAAAGTATACTTTTTCTCTACCAACAAATAATAATTGTTTGGTACTTTTGCAGTCCATTGTCCTTGATGTGATTGACATTGACGACGGCGAGGATGATGATGATGATTTAATGGTAATTGGTCAAATATCTCGTAAACGTAACAAAGGGAAGGCACTTGAAGCTATTCATGAAGACATGCTTGGTAAAACAAGTGTTCTTAAATCTGCCAGTGCTGGACGTAATAGAGCAGCTGCCCCAGGTTTGACAATCACGGATGAACCCGAAAATGAAACTCTGAGGAAACTTCGAAGTTTTAAGCAATTTGACACTGTCACTGACACCTCAGACCATCACTTCATTAAAAATGATTCCTCCATGAAGCAGGTTAGTTTTTTTAAAATTATTTTAAAGGCATACTTTGTTTCAGTCCTGATCTTAATTATACGGATTTACATATTACCTATTTCCTGATCAGAATCCAAAGAGTTGGGCTAAAAAAATCCAGGAAGAGTGGAAGATTTTGGAGGAGCATTTGCCGAGTGAGTTTAGTGTTCTTGATGCTAAATAGCTTGTAATATTTTCCATGTCATATTACAGATCACATTTGGTATTCAATTTACTTTTTCGAGCTGACGGACTTAACCATATGGGCTGTATCCAATCGTTGTTAATTTTTTTCTATTGAGCTCTGTTCATTGCTATTGAAATGGTAGGTCTAGTTCATGTCTTATCAGAAGGATCTTAACTTGTTTTCTTTATAATAACATCCTTGTTGAAGAATGCCAAATTTTTCCTAGGGTGTATTCTCTATAGATACTTGTTGTTTTGACGTTGGAATCAAGAACTTGGGCAATATGCAGAAACCTGCTTTTGTATATTGCTCAACCTGACCATTTCTTTTGCTTTTATCTTTAATGCTCATCAGATACAATATTTGTGAGAGTCTATGAATCAAGGATGGATCTCATGAGGGCTGTGATTATTGGAGCAGAAGGGACTCCTTACCATGACGGTCTTTTCTTTTTTGATGTTTACTTTCCCCCTGGATATCCCAATGTACCCCCGGTATGTGGTTGAGGATACCTTATCTGTCTGACGCTATTTTATAGTTCACTCCTTTAAATTCAATTCCAACAACAGGTCTATTTTTTTCATGGCAGCAAGTCCACTACCACTCTGGTGGTCTTCGGCTCAACCCTAATTTGTATGGCTGTGGCAAAGTATGCCTCAGTCTACTTAACACCTGGTCTGGCGACAAAAATCAGATGTGGACTCCAGGTGTTTCGACAATGCTACAGGTTCTAATCTCCATACAAGGTCTAATCTTGAATGCAAAGCCTTACTTCAATGAACCTGGATGGGCACCTTCAAAGGGCACACCGGGCGGTGAAGCGAGTTCCCTACAGTATAATGAGGATACGTTCATTCTATCGCTGAAGACAATGATGTATATGATTAGAAAGCCTCCAAAGGTTTGGTCCCACTCTTGGTTCATTTCTTTTATATCTCTGCTAAGTTGGCTTTGCCACGTTACACATGTAGCACTTAGTTTTTTTTTCTTTTTCTTTTTTCCTTCATCTAATATAAGAAGTTTTACACAGGCATTTGATTATATTCAACGATAGCGTTATGTTATAATATTATCGAATGTCTATAAATTCATTTACACCGTCATTTTGAAGTATTTAAAATCTTTTTCCTTTCTTGTGGTTCAAGCAACTGATTTACGTCATTTTTGTTTCAGAATTTTGAAGACCTTGCTGTGGGGCATTTCTACAGCCGAGCTCATGATATTCTGGCATCATGTAAAGCATACACGGAAGGTGTTCAAGTTGGTTGTTTGGCCAAAGGCGGGGTTCAAGATGTTGATGAGGGTGAAGGAAAATGCTCAGATAAGTTTAAGGCTGGTTTAGTTGGACATGTGAATAATCTTGTCAAAGAATTTAAAAGAATTGAAGTTAAGGACTGTGAGAAATTCACGTCTTCGCCGGTACCACGTAGGACCACTGCCAGAAAGTGACTCGCTTAACTACATTAGTTTGATCAAGGAACACCATTTTTAAAACTCAATATTGAGACCAATGATTACTAAAGCATTATTGCATCAACTGCATGCAGGTTTTTGCTTTTAACATTAAGTAGTTAAAAACTTAACATAATTGTACATACTAGTTGTATATAATTATTTATTAGTTTGTTAGGACTACATTATGTTTGCTTTATCATCATTTCTTCCTTGCTCTAAAAGAAAGGTAAAAAAATCTAGTTTATATTTTTCCTCTTCATTAGTAATTACAGAAATTTTATATTATTTTTCACTTTGTTTCGTTTCTTTGGATTCCAAAGTTATACAGTTACTACTACAATCACCACCGAGCGGTGCTGTTGAATGCAACTGATTTTTTTGCGAAGAGCTCATGAACAGCTCACATAATGTGTTTGGCCGATAAAATTGAGTTTTTAGCGGAACCATGGTAGGAAGTGCATTAGCCGTATGGCACGTTAATGACGTTTGGCCAATAACATTGTCATTTTCATCTTTGTTAACCACTCATTATCTTCAACAATTGCATGTCTGATAACGTGAAAGAATGAGAGAAGGAACAAGAACAACGTTGTGAAGGTGGCTTGTGCTGTTGCTGCTGGTCCTTTGAGGAAGGAACAATGAAAGGAAGATGTTGCGTGTCTTGATGATCATGGAGGAAGGAGAAACAAATAGTCGAGAAAGAAAAACATGTGGGAAAAGGTCGTCTTTGCAACATGTTGTAACTTGATTTTCTGGGAGGGTACACCTCTCATGGTTGGTAATATAAAGCTTTTGCTTTCTTAGAAAAAAATATTGATTCACTTGGGGGGTGCAACATTCTTTCAAAAATAGGAACCTTTGGTTTCATAATGTTAGATACAATTGAATAATCAATCATTAGATAATCTCATACTAACATTGTTATCTTTCTGTTTTTACCTTCACATCTTCCCATTTTATCGTCTACATCATCGTTATACAAAAACCAAAAAAGGAGCTTCAACTTAGCGATCCAAATCTTGAATGAACTCATCACCATCCTATCATTAACTTATGAACACACTGTTGCTATAGTAGAGGTTACCAAACAAATATGAAGTTACACAATATCATTGGTTGCTCCTTGTTCATTTCGAGAAAATGAGTATATGTTGTTTAAACATGAAACTAGGATAGAGGAAAAGAACAAAATGTAAGAGGCCGGTTATTCTTTTTGCTAGTGCAGTTTTTCTTCTCCAAGATATTATGTTTGTTGAGTTTGTTTGAAGGGTATACTAGAGCTCACACATTTATAATCTGGAGAAGTAGAGTGTCCGGGGGCTTGAACCCCGATCCCTGTTATATAATATGCAATATCCGTACCAATTGAGCTAAGTTCACGAGATACAATGACTATAGTTTTATGATTAATAAACATGTTATAAGTATGAAACATATATAACTATTTAGTAGTAGTAATTAATTTCTCTTGGGAGTTCTATTGGACACACAAATGCGTTCTCCACTCTTGGTTAAGTTTTCTTTATAGACAAGAATCAATATGAAACACCTATAGTTAATTTATTATTCTTTAGAGTTTTGTTTTTGGAAAGAAAAAAAAAAAGGTATCCTTTCCTATGCTACTACGAAAATTAATCCCTCAAAATAATTAAGATCTATTCAAGGAGTTGAAAATTGTTGGAGTAACTGAATATTTTTCACTACTTATCTAGTGTGAGGTTTAATTGAGTGTGATGCATGTAACACCTACCAATATTGTTATTTTTAACAAATCGTGGTCCAACTTTTCAATTATCCCCTCTCAGAAAAAACTTTTCAATTATTTCTTTTGACTTATTTGTATATGCGATAAGAATCTCACATGAAAATTGTTTCGAGTATTTAAATTAAAATAATAATATTTATTCTTTAATGGTAACTAATCTTTGATGAAAAATATAGTATAACATGAGTGGTAGATATTTAAGCGTTTAATCATTTGATTCGGATTCGATCCTTAATTAATGTGTAGGATAAAAACATTTGTTAGAGATGTCAATCCCTGAAAAATTTGTTGGACACATAAAGTGTGTCCTCCACTCTTAACCCTTTAACGGGATTTTCTCTATAGACAAGAATCCTTGTTTATTAATTTTGTTAAGTCTTAACCTAATTTTTTTCCTTCACTAATTGTTTATTAGGTTTGCAACAACTCAACCCTAAAATTTTGGCTCTAAATAATGCTAATCATCAACCCTAAAATTTTGGCACTAAATTTGCATCATTAAATGATAATCCCTTATTCCTTAAAAAGAATTTCATTCATATCATGTTGTGTCATCGTTTGTATAAATATGTTGTTTTTGTACACTTATCCTTATTTATTAATTTTGTTAGGTCTGCAGCAACTAAACCTAATAATTTCCCTCTAAAATGCTACATTAGGTTAGCAACAATTTAACCTAACAAATTTCATCTAAATGTTGTTGAATGCATATTAAGTTAATTTTAATCATAATATTGTATACTTATTAAGTTTGTTTGTTTAGAGTTTTGGTTTTTGGAAAAAAAAATATCCTCTCTATGCTACTACGAAAATTAATCCCTCAAAATAATTAAGATCGATTCAAGGGGTTGAAAATTGTTGGAGTAACTGAATATTTTTCACTACGTGAGGTTTAATTGAGTGTGATGCATGTAACACCTACCAATATTGTTATTTTTAACAAATCGTGGTCCAACTTTTCAATTATCCCTCCTCAGAAAAAACTTTTCAATTAACTTTTCAATTATTTCTTTTGACTTATTTGTATATGCGATAAGAATCTCACATGAAAATTGTTTCGAGTATTTAAATTAAAATAATAATATTTATTCTTTAATGGTAACTAATCTTTGTTGAAAAATATAGTATAACATGAGTGGTAGATATTTAAGCGTTTAATCATTTGATTCGGATTCGATCCTTAATTAATGTGTAGGATAAAAACATTTGTTAGAGATGTCAATCCCTGAAAAATTTGTTGGACACATAAAGTGTGTCCTCCACTCTTAACCCTTTATCGGGATTTTCTCTATAGACAAGAATCCTTGTTTATTAATTTTGTTAAGTCTTAACCTAATTTTTTTCCTTCACTAATTATTTATTAGGTTTGCAACAACTCAACCCTAAAATTTTGGCTCTAAATAATGCTAATCATCAACCCTAAAATTTTGGCACTAAATTTGCATCATTAAATGATAATCCCTTATTCCTTAAAAAGAATTTCATTCATATCATGTTGTGTCATCGTTTGTATAAATATGTTGTTTTTGTACACTTATCCTTATTTATTAATTTTGTTAGGTCTGCAGCAACTAAACCTAATAATTTCCCTCTAAAATGCTACATTAGGTTAGCAACAATTTAACCTAACAAATTTCATCTAAATGTTGTTGAATGCATATTAAGTTAATTTTAATCATAATATTGTATACTTATTAAGTTTGTTTGTTTAGAGTTTTGTTTTTTGGAAAAAAAAAAAATCCTCTCTATGCTACTACGAAAATTAATCCCTCAAAATAATTAAGATCGATTCAAGGGGTTGAAAATTGTTGGAGTAACTGAATATTTTTCACTACGTGAGGTTTAATTGAGTGTGATGCATGTAACACCTACCAATATTGTTATTTTTAACAAATCGTGGTCCAACTTTTCAATTATCCCCTCTCAGAAAAAACTTTTCAATTAACTTTTCAATTATTTCTTTTGACTTCTTTGTATGTGCGATAAGAATCTCACATGAAAATTGTTTCGAGTATTTAAATTAAAATAATAATATTTATTCTTTAATGGTAACTAATCTTTGTTGGAAAATATATTATAACAGGAGTGGTAGATATTTAAGCGTTTAATCATTTGATTCGGATTCGATCCTTAATTAATGTGCAGGATAAAAACATTTGTTAGAGATCTTAATCCCATCTTTGCTGGAAAATTTGTTGGACACATAAAGTGTGTCCTCCACTCTTAACCTTTTAACCGGGATTTTCTCTATAGACAAGAATCTTTCTTTATTAATTTTGTTAAGTCTTAACTTAATTTTTTTCCTTCACTAATTCTTTATTAGGTTTGCAACAACTGAATATTTTTCACTACGTGAGGTTTAATTGAGTGTGATGCATGTAACACCTACCAATATTGTTATTTTTAACAAATCGTGGTCCAACTTTTCAATTATCCCCTCTCAGAAAAAACTTTTCAATTAACTTTTCAATTATTTCTTTTGACTTCTTTGTATGTGCGATAAGAATCTCACATGAAATTGTTTCGAGTATTTAAATTAAAATAATAATATTTATTCTTTAATGGTAACTAATCTTTGTTGGAAAATATATTATAACATGAGTGGTAGATATTTAAGCGTTTAATCATTTGATTCGGATTCGATCCTTAATTAATGTGCAGGATAAAAACATTTGTTAGAGATGTTAATCCCATCTTTGCTGGAAAATTTGTTGGACACATAAAGTGTGTCCTCCACTCTTAACCTTTTAACCGGGATTTTCTCTATAGACAAGAATCTTTTTTATTAATTTTGTTAAGTCTTAACTTAATTTTTTTCCTTCACTAATTCTTTATTAGGTTTGCAACAATTCAACCCTAAAATTTTGGCTCTAAACAATGCTAATCCTCAACCCTAACATCTTGGCTCTAAATTTGCATCATTAAACGATAATCTCTTATTCTTTAAAAATAATTTCATTCATATCATATTGTGTCATCGTTTGTATAAATATGTTGTTTTTGTACACTTATCCTTATTTATTAATTTTGTTAGGTCTGCAACAACTAAACCTAATAATTTCCCTCTAAAATGCTACATTAGGTTAGCAACAATTTAACCTAACAAATTTCATCTAAAATGTTGTTGAATGCATATTAAGTTAATTTTAATCATAATATTGTAGACTTATTAAGTTTGTTTGTGATCTTTAGTTAAACCTGTGCGGCGCGCGGGTCAAAAGTCTAGTTAATATAAAATTCTGTTATTATTTAGAGTTTAAATATAATAGAGGTAATTTAATATTTTACAAGACTTATCCAGTGTGGAGTTTAATTGAGTGTGATATATGTAACACCTACCATAATTATTATTTTTGACAAATTGAGGTCAAATTTTCGATTATTCATATTAACTTATTTGTTTCTGCGATAATTCAATATAAAAATAAAACCATCTATTTTCATTGAATCTCATGTTTTTGTCTGTTCCACGGTTAGTTTTTCGTTCCACCTCACATTTAAAAAAAAAATCACATGATCTTGATATAATTTATTAGAAAGTTTATTTTCAAACAGCATAAATTTTTTATTTTATTTTATTTTGAGTGCATTTGAAGTGATTTAGGGTGTGAGAAAAGTTCTTCCCTATCACTATCACCCCAAATAAATAATTCATCTTACAATAGTCCAAGAAGAAACACCTTAGAAGGTGCACTAATTAACATCTAAGGTCTTCATTGACTGACTCTAGAGATACCGCCAAATACTTCATTAACGATGATCATGACTTGTTTCCAAGTCTTTGTGGCCATTGACTCCGGTTCATAAAAAAGAGAAGAGGAAGTGAAATATAGACGAGTGGAGTGATGAAACAAGAACAAAGATAAATAAAAGGAGTAACTGAATTCAAACGTAAGTAGATGGTTACTTCTATATAAATAGAAATTGGACTAAATAAAAAATGGGTCAGGCGTGATTTTAAGGCACATGTTAAGCAACCTAAAAAAAAACAATTTTACATTGAAAAACGTAATATGTCAACTTTTAAGAAGTTGAATGCACGACTTTTGATATGTGTATTTTTATAATGAGTTTTTTAATATGCATCCTTGATGACACAAATTAACATTTACCATAAAAAATATACATATGAGTTGATTCATACACTTAATGTCTTGATTTTTTTAAAGATATTAGATTTCTTGGTAAAAATATATAATGAATTTACCCTGTCCATATGCTTCTTGATGTACGTTTGAAAACTCATTAAACCATTGGGGGTAAACTTATTATAAGTCTACTAGCAATTAGACGGCACTCCATGACTGTTTGTTCAATCTTCTTATTACAATAATGCCTGTAAATTACGAACAATGGTTTTTATGAAATTTTAATTAAAATTTTGATTTTTTTTAAACGACAAATTTTATTTACGACAAAGTTTTGAGAGAGTCACACAAAACCCACATATAAGAACAAATAAACGACTTACAAACACCACCATAACATACAGGAGCCGGCCTCTAAAAAGTACAACACCAATTTCTTTCGAAAGATATTTTGCGGTTTAGGGTATAATTGAAAGAAGAAAAAGATATGTTGCTCACAACACCAAAAGATATTTTGCAGATTTTGATTAAAATTATATGTATAGATAATAGATATTTAGCAGTTTCATATTGCAACAAACTATATTTATCTTTTTCAATGATATCAACAATATAACAAATATAATATTTTTCAAAATCATATTACAAATACAACATTCTTATATTTAAATTTGTGTTATGATATAATTGGAAGAAGAAAAATTCAACTCAAAATATCATAATTTCTTTATATATAGTATAAATATATCTAAAATTAAAAAGATAGTTGGTGATAACATCACGTATTTTAATTAGGATACCAAGCAAGACAAATTCAACTCAAGTTAA
Organism: Medicago lupulina; assembly: GCA_958299785.1. NCBI lineage: Eukaryota > Viridiplantae > Streptophyta > Magnoliopsida > Fabales > Fabaceae > Medicago > Medicago lupulina. Next base: position 78,993,663 of record OY283139.1, read on the forward strand.
CAAAAGTCTCTTTAATATACTTTTCATAATACTCTCTCCTACCGATTGAAATTCAACTCAAGTCATAAAAATGTTTGAAAAGTTTGTTGCTAACATAATACTCTCTCTTAACACATTTTTAACATATTCTTTTTTATCGGTTAAAATTCATACAACCTACTAAATTTTAGAGACCTACAAGATTTGATGAGACTCATGTGATTTTTAACCAATAAAAAATATGTTAAAAAAATATGAATTGGAAAATGTGATGCTAGCCTTTCTCAATTCCAAAACATACATATAGTTCAAAGGAAGTCACTAGCATGGGGTCAATTGGTTTTTCTCTTTGGTCCATTAGACACGGAATGATAGTGTCCACAATAATTTTGATTTAGGTACAATACTTCGATGATCCTTTGTTATGTATGTGGGGGAATTCACTTTGTTTCCATTTTAAAAAAAAAAAAAATGTGCCAAGTCAAAACACATCTAGTCCATATAGACCGGTCATATGTGATATGTATAACAAACTTATCCAATGGATTAATCCATTTTTTCCTTTTTTCAAGCATTTTTAAATAAAAAATAATTAAAAACATATATTCTTAAATGATTTTAGTTTTTTGTTTTTACAAAAAGAAGGAAGGGGGAGGGGGTATGGAGACTGAGATCAAACCTGGAAATCCACATAAAATATCTTCACAACCAAGCACTAAGTATTAACCACAACGGTAATCTAGTTTTCATGAAATAACCACCACCCTTGTTTAGTAGTAACTAATGTTTGAAAATCCGTTAGACACACAAATTGGATTCTCTACTTTTGAAGTAGTTTCCTCTATGTATAATAATGATTATCAAACATCTGACTATGTAATTAAGGAGCATAAATCTCTTACCACTCCAATGAAAAATATGTTTGGTCGAGTATAATTTATGTTGATTTGACCCAATCTATATTAAAAAATTATTAATATTGATTCCCTCACATAAAAAAATGGTGTAAAAATAGGATATAAAAATTTATAAATAATATTTGATTTGATATTATTATATAGGAATTCTCCAAGAAACTGTCACTTAACATTAAGTACGTTATATATACATGCAATATTAGTTCTTCCTTTGTTCATCTACACTTCTTTAATAAACAAGTTCAGAATAGTCATGAATTCTCTTCTTTCAAAGTTTTTCTTAGTTTTCACTTTCTTCTCCTTCAACCTTTTATTCTCATTAGCCTCAAAATCATCTTACAAAGAACATTGTGCTTCCATCATCCCAGAAACAACTCCAACAACAAAGAAATTCAACTCTTTCCCTTTAAGTGATCACAACACAGGTTACTACATAGGAGGTGATAGTATCATCAACATTTATGCTTCTTGGAACAAATTCTCCTTAAACTTTCCACCAAGAAACACATATGCAACTTCACATCCTCACCTTTTCAAAATTGAAGGCACTATATCCTTTACAACCACCAATGATGCTTCATATTATAATCTTCATAATCATATGGGTTACTTAACCTTCATGCTTGATGGTTTTTGGTCACAATCTTCAGGGAATGTTTGCATGGTTGGAAAAAGCAAAGGTGTTTCGAAAAAAGGTGATTCTCTCAATCTTGATGTTGTTTTTAAGCTTAAGAATGTCTTCAATTCAAGTAATATAACTAGTTTGGTTAGTGGAAGCTTAGAGAGTTTGAGTTCTGAAAAAGATCATGATGATCATTACTTTGAACCAATTTCTTTAATGATGTTTCCAAAAGCAAATTATAGTTATAGTTTGGATTCTAAAGACGTTGAAAACGAGTTCTCTTTTGGTAGTGACGATGATGAGGAGAGTTTATCATTAAACTTTGATTCATTGAGTTTCTGTAAATATCCTCTCTCGAGTGCTATTCGTAGACTCCAACTAGAGTACACTCATGAGTGCGATTCTTCAAAGAATTGCACTCCTATAATTAGTGGAAGTTCCAATCAATTGCCATCACATATGTCTTTGAAAGGCATTGAATGTTCTTCAAAAAAGAAGAATAGGATTAGGGTTTTGGGGGAATTTTCAAATAGTTTTGATTACTATTGGAATAGGAATAACCAAAGCCTCAATACCAAAACTATGTTGATAGGGGAAGGATGGTGGGATGAGAAGAAAAATATGTTGTGTGTAGTTCTTTGCAATTTCATTGGTAGAAGCAAATCTACATCCTTGGATGGAACTCATGTTGGTGATTGCTCATTAAGATTAAGATTGAGATTCCCCTCAATTTGGTCGATCAAAAATAGTAGTAGCATAGTTGGCCAAATTTGGAGCAACAAGAGTGCTAATGATCAAAACTACTTCAAAACGATAACAGTTAGGAATGATGATGCGAATTATGGTGTGGGGGGTAAAGACTTAAGGTATGAATATAGCCAACTTGCCAGAGTTAATCAATCATGTTCACCACACAAAGTAGTTGAGAACCAAGGGAAAAGGTATCCAGATGCATATTCATATGACATGAAATTTGATATGTCGATTAGAGAATCCAAAAAAAGAGTAGCTTGGGGCTCTTTGTCTCCCTTATTCGTTGATGATGAGTACCTATCTAGATCTTCCGGTTCCTACTTGAGAAGTGAATTTGATGCTGGAATCTTGAACAACGATAATGGTAGCTTGTTTAACATTAGCTACAAGATTAGCCTCTCAGTGATGTCTTCTTCACCTTTTGACAAGAATTCCTTGTTTAACATGTCTTATTATTCGGTGAAGATTTCGGCAGAAGGAATTTATGATTCAAGAGATGGAACCTTGTGTATGATTGGTTGCCGTGACCTTGTGTCAAACAAGGGAACACCAACAGCATATTCTTTGGACTGTGAGATTCTGATGAAATTTCAGTTCCCTTCTTTAGATACAAAAGATAGGAGCTACATTAAGGGAAGCATTGAAAGCATGCGCCCAAAATCCGATCCTCTTTACTTCGAACATTTAGAGGTATCTGCGGTAGCGCAATACACTGAAGCAGCAAGAAGAAATGTTTGGAGAATGGATATGGAAGTCATCATGGCTCTGATATCGACAACTCTAGCATGTGTTTTCGTTGGATTGCAACTCTACCATGTGAAGAGAAACCCTAATGTGCTTCCCTTCATCTCAATTTTCATGATGTCGATTCTCACATTTGGTCACATGATACCACTTGTTCTCAATTTTGAAGCACTTCTTGCTCAAAATCCTAACAGCAAAACATTTGTTTATGGATATGTCGAAAAATGGCTTGAAGTTAATGAAATAAGTGTGAGGCTAATCACCATGGTAGCTTTCTTGTTGCAATTCCGTCTCCTGTATCTAACTTGGTCATCCAGAAAAACTAACGAAAGCCAGAACAATCTCTGGATTGCTGAGAGAAAAGCTTCTTATGTGACCTTCCCTTTGTATGCTGTCGGATTATTGATTGCATTGCTGTTGAAGTTAGAGAAGGGTAGAGATTCGGTTACCTCAATGTACCAAGTCTACCGACAACATGATCCGTCATGGGAGAGCATAAAATCTTATGGTGGTTTGGTATTGGATGGATTTCTTGTGCCACAAGTCATTCTAAACTTGTTTTCAAATATGAATGAGAATGTTCTTTCATGCTCATTTTACTTTGGAACTACTTTTGTGAGACTCTTGCCACATGCTTACGATCTTTACAGGGCTCATAATTATGCTGACCAAGATAGTGACCTATACTTCTATGCTGATCCAAGCCAAGATTTTTACTCAACTTATTGGGATATTTTCATTCCTTTGGTAGGTATTGTACTTGCTATCATTATCTACTTGCAGCAATATTTTGGTGCTCAATGTGTTCTGCCTCATAGATTCAAAGGATCAAAGGGATATGCAAAGGTGCCTGAATCAGAAGGAGAAGTAGAAACAACCAACATGTAAAAAATCCCTTTTCTTTGGTCATGTGCTATTGGCCTAATCATGGTGAATCAAAAGTGGTTATTTTCTTAATAGTTCTGTTTATGTATTTTAGTTATGAAGTTTTGTTGTTGCAATACTGTCTTTATAGTGTAAAATTGTTACGTGTAAAAGACTAGTTCATAGCCTTGTTGCCTGCTAAATTTGAATCTAATACAAGTACAGTTTGAGTACTTTTAGTGCATTATATTTTTGTATTAGAGAATCATAATTTGCATCCTAATAACAGGTTTTTCTACAATAATATATCAAATTGTTAAAACTTTCCTAATTGGACTTCATTTTTTTCATGAATAATTCATGCATAACCTGTTTATTATATATACATAAGATTAGAAAAAGTAAGGATGATCTGTTTTTTTTTTGTTACATGTTTGAAAAATGTAAAAACAAAATTGAGAAAGTAAAACAAATTAACATACATATGTGAGCAAAAATTATAAAATACATGGACATATTAACAAAACAACTACTCAAATATCCGTAAGTACAACTCATATGATAAAAGATTGTCGCTGTATTTTTGTTGATAATTTTTCAGATTTATGACTGAACCATAATATAATTTGCTACTTCACTCTATCATAAATCACCCTTGGAAGAAGTATTTTTGGAGTATTGACTTGAGGAGGAGTATACCCTACATAGACTTGGAATTCCAAGTCTTCCACTACCTAGCCATTCATTGTGGGAGTTGAACAAGTCTACATTCCTATCAATCTAGTGCTTAGTATAATTTTCTTTTTGAAAAATATCAATCCATAAATATAAAGTGACGTGGATTAGTCTTTAGTCTTATCTTTGTTTTTTTCTTGCTGATAAAAAAGTAAAATAACGGTATTTTGTTGTGGCGTGGCGTGGCGTGGCGTCTATAGAAATTCAGCCGGCCAGACCTTACTGTCCCCTTGCATCTACAAGTTGCTCATAAAAAGTAAAATAATGATCTTTGTTTTTATTCAATTTTTCCTGTATCTGTCTGAGTATTGGTGATATTTTATTATTATTTACTTTTAGTCCTTAGAGATCACTGAAATAGCAAAACAAGTCATGACTCAACTACAGCTATAGCTGTTGACTGTTTTGGAATGCCTTGTTCCATTTCATTGTATGAAAGCACATCCCCAATTGTTAAACTTTAAAAAAATAGTGGGATTATCTAATATTCTATTCTAATGTTTCATTATATAAACTTTGGCTGTGTTAAGTAACAAGTTATTGGCTCTTGGATATGTAGAAAACTTTGTGACAACTTACTAATAGTGAATCAATAGATATAAAACTTTATCTTCACCAACGTTTGAAGTTGTGGAAAGTTAAAAACCTCCTAAGATTTTTGTTTTTTTAGCATATTGAGAGGAGGCTTTGTCTCATTTTCCATTCTCTATAGCTCAGCATAGACTATAGACTATAGAGATACTATCTATGTATATATTAAATAAACTCTTTCTATCTTCTTCTGCATTTCTTTTTCTCATTACAGAACCATAAACAACTAGTTGATGATGATCATGAATTCTCATCTCACCATGTTCTTCTTTCTTTTGAATCTCTTAACTATCTCTTCCTTTTCTTCATCACAACCCTCTTACAAAGATCATTGTTCTTCCATCATCAGAGAGTCAACTCCCAAAAACCTCATCATCCATAACTCTTTCCCTCTTGGTGATCAATACTCAGGTTACTTCACAGGAGGTGATTCAATCATCAATAATGAAAACTCCTTCAACAACAAATACTCTTCATTTTACCTTAGACATATAAAATTGCTTGAAACTACAAACTCTGACTTGTTCAAAGTTGAATCCACTGTTTCATTCAGAACCACTCCAAACACAGTTTACTATCATGTAAGCAACTTTAGCTATGGTAATAAACCAAGTTCTAGAAGTCAACGTCATTTCAAAACAAGTTTTGTAACTTTCAAGCTTGAAGGGTTTTGGTCAAAATCTTCAGGAAAAGTTTGTATGGTTGGAACAGGAATTCGTTATTCACAAACAGGTGATTCTCTTAATCTTGATGCTGTTTTTAAGCTTAACAATGTTTTCAATTCAAGTAACATCACTAGTTTGATTAGTGGAAGCTTAGAGAGTTTGAGTTCTGAAAAGGGTGATGAGAAAAATCATTACTTTGAACCAATTTCTCTAATGATGTTTCCGAAAGCAAATTATAGTTATAGTTTGGATTCTAAAGAAGCTGAAAATGAATTCTCTTTTGAAAGTGATGTTTATGAGAATAAGGGTTTGTCACTAAATCCATATTCATCAAGTTTTTGTTCATTTCCACTCTCAAGGGCTATTAGAAGACTCCAATTAGAGTACACTCATGAGTGCAGTTCTTCAAAGAATTGCACTCCTATAATGAGTGATCAATTGCCATATATGATGTCTTTGAAAGGTGCTGAATGTTCTCAAGGAAACAAGCATAGGTTGAAGGTTATGATGGTGTTTTCAAATAAAAGTGACTATTGGATTGAAAAAGGTTTCAATCCGAAAACTACGTTGGTAGGGGAAGGTTGGTGGGATGAAAAGAAAAATTCATTGTGTGTAGTTGCTTGCCATTTCATTGGCATCATGAAATCTTCCTTGAATGGCATTCGTCTTGGCGATTGCTCGGTAAGATTGAGATTGAAATTCCCTTCAGTTTGGTCAATAAAAAATACTAATAGCATAATTGGACAAATTTGGAGCAACAAGAGTGCTAATGATCCAAACTACTTCAAGATGATAACATTTAGAAATTTCGAAGATGACAGGGTTGGATATCAAGCGTCCAAGTACGAGTATAGCCAGCTCAAAAGAGTTCAGAAATCATGTCCAACATACAAGGTTGTCAAGAACAAAGGGAGAACAAGATTTCCAGATGTTTATTCTTATGATATGACATTTGGTATGTCAGTTAGAGATAGAGAGTCCAATATAAGAGTAGCATTTGGTTCTTCAGCTCCTTTATCTGTTGGTGATCAAGTTTATGATGATTCTGTTACTATTTCAAATTCCACATCAGAAACTCCTATGGTGATGTTCAACAATGGCAGCTTGTTTAAGATTAGCTACAAGATTACCATATTTTCTAATTCAACCTTATATAACAGGAATTCAGTGTTTAATTTGTCTTCTTATAGAGTGAAAATTGCAGCAGAAGGTATTTATGATGCAAGGACAGGAACCTTGTGTATGATCGGTTGCCGCGATCTTAACTCAAAGGCTGGAACACCATTAGCTGGCTCCGTGGACTGTGATATTCTATTGAAGTTTCAGTTTCCATCATTGGATGCAAAAAATGGAAGCTACATTAAAGGAAGTATTGAAAGCACGCGAAAAAAATCAGATCCTCTTTACTTCAAAAGTTTAGAGCTTTCTTCATATGCAGTTTACTCAAAAACAGCAATAGAAGCTGTTTGGAGAATAGATATGGAGATTATCATGGTTCTGATATCTGGAACTCTAGCATGTGTTTTCGTCGGATTGCAACTATACCATGTCAAGAAACACCCTAACATGCTTCCCTTCATCTCAGTTTTCATGATGTTAATTCTCACATTAGGTCACATGATACCACTTGTTCTCAATTTCGAAGCACTTCCTCACAATTTTAACAGCAAAAACTATGTGTTTGGATATGTTGGATGGCTTGAAGTTAATGAAATAGGTGTAAGGATTATAACCATGGTAGCTTTCTTGTTGCAATTCCGTCTCCTTCAACTAACTTGGTCGTCAAGAAAGACTAATGAAAACGAGAACGGCCTCTGGATTGCTGAGAGAAAGGCTGGCTATGTGATTTTCCCCTTGTACGCCACCGGATTATTGATTTCATTGCTTTTGAAGTTGAAAAAGGATGATTTTCAACATAATTCATCTTGGGAGAACATGATATCTTACGGTGGTTTGGTGTTGGATGGCTTTCTTGTGCCACAAGTCATTCTAAACTTGTTTTCAAATATGAATGAGAATGTTCTTTCATGTTCATTTTACTTTGGAACTACTTTTGTGAGACTCTTGCCACATGCCTATGATCTTTACAGGACTCGTAATTATGCTCAACTCGGCGATGGATCATACTTCTATGCCAATCCTAATGCGGATTTTTACTCCACTACTTTGGATATTGTCATTCCTTTGGGAGGTATCCTATTTGCTATCATTATCTACTTGCAGCAACGTTTCGGTGCTCAATGTGTTCTTCCTCATAGATTCAAAGGATCAAAGGTATATGCAAAGGTGTCTATGGTGACTGAATCAGAAATTGAAATATAGACATCTACTCATAAATTGCAGTTTTTGAAGCTCAAGTGCAAATGGCCGGATGAATGGTGATAATACTAAGTAGTTCTCTACTTCTCTTCTTATATTTTAGCTTTGAATTTGTGTTGTTCCAATGTATATTATCTTTACAGAATAAATATGTTACACTAAAGAACAATTCTGACTATTTGAAGACGAGTGCTAAGGAATTTTATTTAAGAAAATATAATATCAGGTTTAATAGATTGAAAAACAAAAACAAAAATTGATTTGGCTGCCACATCATCATGGTGGACATGTCCATGTCATTTAACGAAACGTCGTATCATCCACGTTGAAGGTAAAAAAAAGTTGGACCAAATGTCAGATTTTTTAAAATGAGGTAACTAAAAAATTGTAGGGTAGAAAATGAAAAGACCAAAATTGCAGATTTGATAAAACATGGGACCAAAACTACATTTAAGTCATTTGATTATAACATTCGTTATGCTTGTAGATTCCAAATATAGGTGTCTAGTTGTAAAAAATCCTAAATTAAAAAAATGTTATCATGGCTAACCTGACACATTTAGAAATAGACTCTTGCCATATCATTTGATAAGGATCAGTTATCGAACCCGAATCTTCTACAACCTTTTACAACGTTGTTGAGGGTAGATCATTAGAGTGAGAAAGAGAATTTTTTCTATCTCTTATTTTACGGTCAACATTCAACTATACCATAAAACTAGTCGTAAAAGTTTTTTTTTTTTTTTCAAACTTGATCTTTCTAGATATCACTCATCTTAATACTTTATATTATTCAGGTTAAAAAGAACTATAGGTATCTTGAAATCCTTTTTTTTTTCTTTTTGAAATTAATTGCTTATATTTGAAGCTACACTTCTTTGAGAATATTCGCATAGAGTTTGCAATGACTTAATTAATACTCCTACTCTTTTAATTAATAATCTAATTCCTTAGTACCACACCTTAATTTATTTATTTTTGACAAAACTTTAGTATTATAGGTTTGGGTAGCTCAACTGATTGTGAATTAAGAGTTAAAGAAGTTAATGAGTTAAAATACGAGAATTCAACCGTAATACAAGATTTTAATTTGTTCATCCTTGTATAAAAATACAAAACTATAAAGATTTGATAATTACATCAATTAATCTCTATATGTCATAAACAATTACGACATATAGGACATGTTAATTTCCTCTGCAACCAATGATCTATACAATCTGAATGAAAAATGTGTTTGCAAACAGGAAAAACTTGACACAATTGTCCCCTTTGAAAATCTTCCAAACAAATGGCACATTCATTGCAACTTCTTCTTAACTCATGACCATGTCTTCCAATTCCATCATAGTTCATCAAAGGTGGCAATTTCTTAGAATCTCTAAGTTTTTGTCCTCTATTCTTATCATAATTTTCTTCTTGTTCTTCTTCACTTGTAGCCACCATTGTCCAATCTTGCAAATTGCTAAACATAAGAGCATGGAAAATTGTAACTCCTTGGTGAGATATATCTTCATGTTCCTCATCATCCTCATCATAAGCTATATGAGTAATTCCTTGTTCAATGTCACGTTCATTGATAATAATAGGTCTCATTTCCATAAACCAATAGAATAAACCATGGAAAATTTGATGGAATATGAAGAAAAACATTGTGATTATAAAACATATCATGACAAATGTTGGAAGATCAAATGTTATGACATAAACATACATGTGCATTAAACCATCAAATTGTTTGCCTGTGGGAAAAACTTCTGTCATCTCAGCCATATTGGTTTGTATATGTTTAATTTGATTGATGAATTAATCAATGAAATTTGAATGTGACAATTTTTTTTATATATAGTTATGGGATTTTATGTTACTTGTTTTAAATAGGTTACGTACATTGGACCAATATCTGTCCAGATTATAATGTATAGGCTGTGTATTCTAATTAAAGAAATCTAGATAGTTTTTTAAGTTTATCCTAAACCGTTTTCGGATAGCAAAATGCATGTGTATATCCTATTTGACCGTTTTCTATGAGGAGATATGTGTTGGCATTTGTATTCTTATAACTGAAACCTTATCTTTAGATTGACAAACGAGTAAATCAATATTTTGGTCATCGAAATTGTAATAATAGTGAAATTTAGTTTCTCAATTTTATGAAATGACAACTTAGATTTTTAAATTAAAATTTTTAAGTTAATTTAATTCTTTTGCTAAAATACTATTTTTTTTATATATAAGAAAAAAATTTGGTGAGTTGGGCTTTGAGAAAATGCCACTTTTATCATAATTGTCACATTTGAAAAAATATGTTAAAAAATTGGTATTTTTAGTTTTCAATGTATATCAATTATTATCTTTTAATTTTATCTCTACTTAGTAAGTATTATTTTGTAAAAAAAAAAAAAACTCTACTTAGTATTTTAGACATCGCTTCCAAATTTCTATTTTTTACTTTGTGTTATGATAATAAAAGACAACTAATAATTAATAAATTTGTTTTACTTTCTCCGTTACAAATTATATGACGTTTTGTCTATTTCACACGTATTAAAAAATATAATTGATTTGATATGGGGGGGGCTGGCTTAAGGAGGGTTGTAGGGTAGGTTCAACTTGGTTGAAGAGTATGGCGGGTATCCGTGATGGTATAAGCATAGGCGTGAGGAGCTGGTTCGATGATAATATCCTTAGGGAGGTCGGAGATGGTAGTAGCACTTTTTTCTAAACGGACAAATGGATATGTGATGTCCCTTTGTTTGTTCGGTTTAGCCGTTTGTTTGACTTGGGCAAAAATCTTTTTATGCTCAGTGGCCGAGATGTAGCTTTTAGGGTGGGAAGAGGGAGGTGAGACATGGAAGTGGAGAAGAAGGTGTTTTGTGTGGGAGGATGATCTCCTTAGGAATTGTTGTCTCTTGCTTCATAACATTGTTTTGCATGATGGTGTACTTGATAATTGGAAATGGTTACTTGACCCAATCAAAGGTTTTTCAGTCACCGATGTTTACCACTTGTTTACAACTTCAGACCAAATTAACGAGCGGGTCAACTCGGTTAATATTTGGCACAATCATGTCCTTCTTAAAGTTTCTCTATTTGTGTGCCGCCTTTTCTGCAACTGTCTTCCAACAAAAGATAATCTCAGTTGGCTTGGGGTATCTTCGGTCGATACATTTTGAGCTCACAACCATTTTCATCAATTCGGCCAATTCTAGGTGGGAGAGGGTTGTAGGGTAGGTTCAACTTGGTTGAAGAGTATGGCGGGTATCCGTGATGGTATAAGCATGGGTGTGGGGAGCTTGTTCGATGATAATATCCTTAGGGAGGTCAGATATGGTAGTAACACTTTTTTCTGGACGGACAAATGGGTAGACGATGTCCCTTTGTGTGTTCGATTTAGCCGTTTGTTTGACTTGGGAGAAAACCTCTTATTCCAAGTTCCTGGAGAATAACTCTCTTTTACATGGCTCGAGGCTACAATAATAAACTTTGCCTAATGCTATCAAGAAACCGTAAGAGAAACTATCAAGAAATATCTAGAGATTGATGAGTTGGATATAGATATGGTATTTGATAGAACATTATGACTTCGCTTGATTCATGTAGCTGACATCGCTTAGTGGGATATGACTTGATTGTTGTTGAGTTGTTTTCTATATTTAAGCTGTAGTAGATATAGGCCTTGTTTGGATTAGCTTATTTTAGAGCTTATGCAAAACAGCTTATGAATATAAATATGCCTTTATGTATTATTTATATGCTTGTTAATGTAATTTATGAAAAAACAGTCTATGAATGTATAATTTTCGTTAGTGAGAACTTATAAATTAAGATAAAAACTTATTTATTTCAATAAGCTCTTTTACATAAGCACAAAATAAGCTCTATCCAAACGAGGCCATAGAGGAACTCTTATGTTAAGCTGATTAAGGTGTGATGGTTATTGATGATATGTTGATAGTTGATAAGGTCTAAGGATAAATAAGTATTGCAACCAAGAAGGATAGTATGTTTGATTGTTTATAAGATGAATGTGTTAATATACAAGATCAGGGAACAAGAATTGTGAATAGAAAGTAGAATATGCTATGTTTGTTTTTTTGGGACGAAGAGAAAGTAGTTTATCAATGAGAAGAGGGAATTTATATTTTGGGAGATGTAAGTTAACCTTTTAAGGTAATTATTATCGGTGTCTATGTTGTCGGTTTGTTTCTCTTTTCGTCCATTTCATGCATGAACTTTTTTGTTGTTTTAGGATGGGAATATATAGTTTGCGTTGATGGTTGCAGAACTTCTATTAATAGCAATTTCATGCACCGTAAACTTGGAATAAGAGTTATTCTTCAAAGAAGTGAAATTGAACAAGAGGTTTTCTTCCACAACAAATTCCTCGAGTTACATCAATTGCTCAATAAAGTCAAATTGCTCTCTTTTACATGACTCAAGGCTACAATAATAAACTTCGCCTACACTTACCATGAGTGGTGACGACATTCATTATTTTGCATGGTCATTTTTTTGTAATGCTTTTCGTGTTTTGCGGTAGCTCGCCTCTGTTTTTTGCTTTGTTTTCTTTTTACAAACTCTACCTGACCTTCCTTAGCAAACCTTGTGGGGTGTGGGGTCACTTTCGTTGTGTTAATATATATCTCATTTTGATTTGTTAAAAAAAAAAATCATAAGTTGTTTTATAAAATTATCCTTAATAAATGATATGAGAAAAATCAATTAAAGAATTGAAAGACGAAAGAGTAATAAACAAACATCCTTAATATTTGACTTTTTTAAAGATCTAAGGAGTAATTGTTTATTTGGAAATGTTTAAAGTGTGTTGGGTCTTCTTAACAAATCCTAATTTTATTTGGACAATAAAAGTTGAAGAGTGTTGTTTATTTTATTTCGTAACAAACACGTCTTAATATTTTTTTTTTTTTTTTTAATAATACGCTTTAATAAAGTTGAAGACTGAAATTAAAACTTTAAGGTCTTTTTTTTAAGACCAATCAGAATATTCTGGTCTAAGCTATATACTAACGTTAGATTCGGCCACAACATAAACCCTAATCAAACATAAACCCTAATTTCGTCCCCAATTTCACAACCTTCTTCAATCTTCACTCTTCAATGGAGGTTGAGCAAGAGAATCTCCAAATTCCCGAAAACATAGAATACACTACCCTCACTCCTCTTCCTCTCACCGCCGATGATTCCCCAGATTCCGATAACCACCAATACTCTGTTTTCCGCAACGAAATTTCTCTCGACACCCCCCAAGTCAATTCGGTTTCTTCCACTGCAATAGATTTCTTCTCCCTTGACGTCGCCGATGAAATTGAACCCGAATATAACCTCCCGGAGCCTGTCACGCCGGTTGAGCCGAAGACGCCGGTTGTTGAACATGAGGTGAAGCTAGAGAATGGTTGGTTTCGTGGGAATTGTAAATTCAAAAGCCCTATGCTTCAGCTTCATAAAGGTGTGAAATTTAAACCCTTTAACCTATTGGGTTTTGTTTTGGTGCATTGTAAATTCTAAAAAAATTGTATTTTGGTGGTTTATGTGCGCAGAGATTGTGGATTTTTGTGAGTTTTTGTCACCTACTCCAGAAGAGAAAGCTAAACGTGATGCGGCAATAGAATCTGTTTTTGAAGTTATTAAACATATTTGGCCTCATTGTCAGGTATGGTTATCATCATGTAACTATTGCATATCTAGTGTTGTTTATGGCGAATTGCGGAAAATTCAGCTGTGCAATAGTGACATGGGGCGTTGTAGTTAATGGCGTGTTTCGCAAAACAACAGCGATTTGTTCAAATTCTGATATGCAGTAGCTTTATAGCGCCTCTATTTAATAACAATGTGTATATCCCTTTTATTTTATATTTATTTGTAAGTTTTAGATTCAATGAAAAGTGTGATTGATTTTCTTTCAGGTTGAAGTTTTTGGGTCTTTCAGGACAGGGTTGTATCTGCCAACTAGTGATATTGATGTAAGTCATCCTATTGATGTTGGACTGAACCTTCTCTTCGAACTAGGTCATGTATAGATAAACAACTGAACTAAGCTCATAAGTGCTTATCATTTAAAAATTCTTGTGTATAAGCTATTTCTATAACAAAAGATAAAGTAGAGTCAAGTTGTTTTTATGTTATAAGCTGTTTTCATATGTTATTCTTGAAAGCTTGTGGAAATAAGCTGAAAACAAGCTCTTCAAACAGTCTCATAAGGGCTTATTCTAGTTGTTAAGCTTAAATAAGTTGATCCAAATAGATCCTAGTATGTGTGGCTGGTTGATTGATAGAAACATTGTTGATATTATTAATTCTTTTGACTGCAGGTTGTGATTTTGAAATCAGGCTTACCCAAACCGCAAATTGGTTTGAATGCAATTTCTAGATCATTGTCACAAAGGAGCATGGCTAAAAAGATACAGGTTTGTGGCTATTCAAGTATCAGTGTTTTCCTTACCAATAACAAGTTGTAGGCAAGATTAAGTTTCTGATGTTTTGCTTTTCAATCTTTACCAGGTCATTGGAAAGGCTCGCGTGCCAATTATTAAATTTGTTGAAAGGAAGAGTGGTCTTTCCTTTGATATAAGGTTCAACGACATTCTCTTCTTTGATTTTGGATTGCTAGATTTTCCTTCTGCTTGATTGTATGCCACTCGATAATATTAGATGTTGGTTGGGTTATTTAACTTGAACCTCTTTGCACATGTGAATTTTTATGATTTCTATATTTGCATAAACTGCCAATTAACACCACTGAAAAATATATGATGGCTTTCAATTTTTTTGTCTGCATATTGGGGAATGGGGCATTTTTGCAAGGAGAGTAGACCTGTGGATTATGTAGTAAGGAGCAATGTAGTCAGGATCGAGATCCTATGTAGGATCGGTCGGCCGGTGAAGTAACGTAAACACAAAGAACCCACTCAAAGGCAAAATTGTAACTTCACATACACACACAAACATAAAATTTCAAAAACATAAAAATTATATTACAAGGGCAAAATAACTTATAAATCATAAGTGCATTAAACTAAGTTAATAAGTCATAATCATCATCATTCCTCAAATTCATAATCAAAATAAATTTCTAATCTCTACCAGTTCCCTCTTCATCTCTATCAGTTCCCTCTCTATTAGTTCCAGCCAAATTAAAAACTGCACAGCTTTCTTGATATTTGCAGGAACCATTCGACAAGGCAGAACATCTCTGTTAGTTCCTGCCAAATGATGCTTCATTGTGTAAGCACTTTCTGTAATTGTATACTCACAGAATTTACACTTCACCCTTCTTGATCCTGTAATTGTATTAAAAAACAAGTGCCTTGTCGAATCTATTGATGCAGGATCAAGAAGGGTGAAATGTAAATTCTGTGAGTATACAATTACAGGAAGTAGTTACAGAGTGAAACATCATTTGGCAGGAACTAGCAAAAGATGTTCTTCGTTGTCGGATTAAAATAAAAGTGATTTTGACATAAAATAATTACGGATTAAAATAAAAGTGATTTTGACATAAAATAATTTAGAGATTTTGTGAAAAAATCAGAATCTATTTTGTGTTTGTTTACCGTAACAAAAATCACTTTTTTTTAAACAAATAATCTAGTTTGTTTGGATACAACTATATAAAAGGGATTTTTTGTTACAAAATTAGTTCAATATTTTAAATCATATTTTCTCTCTCCTCTAAAAAAACTCTATTTTTTGAGAAGCTGCTCTTAACTGCTTCTCATTTGAAGCTGTTTTTAGATTTTTTTAAAAATCTGTAGCAAACGGATGCAAAACTCTTAAAAGTGATTATTTGTTTAAAAAAAGTGATTTTTTTTTTAAAAAAGCTATAACAAACGGGCTCTTATGAACTTAGTTTAATGCACTTTATATTTATAAGTTTTTTTTGTTGATGTTTTTTGGAATTTTATGTTTGTGTGTGTGCGCATGTGAAGTTACGATTTTGCCCTTGAGTGGTTGATTACGTTCCTCGTGTTTACGTTCCTTCACCGGCCAACCGATCCTACGTAGGATGATCCTGACTACATTGGATACATCTGTCATGGGATAATTTCTGTGACATGATATATATGTACCATATGAAGTAGTTTTGTTCTTATTGTTCATTAATTTATCATTGGTGTACATCAAAATTTTGCTTAACTCCCTGGATTTTTTGTATTTCCATCAGGAGGCCATCATTTGTTTTTCTTCCATCATGCATTTATGTTTCTTATCAAGGCGTAGCTGAATACTTATAGGCCATATAACAACCACACTATTAATTTTCATGACAATAATTTTTTATATCAGCAGTCACCACCAATTCTCGCAAGTTACAATTACATTATTCTTTGTATATTATTACTAAGTCCATGGTCACATGTCTCTATATTGGAATGTTGTCTTATTGCTCGAAATTGTCTCCATAAAAACCATAAGTAACTTGTGTAGTTTTTTTTTTCTTTTAAAGTTTTGACTTAGAGAACGGACCGAAGGCTGCCGAGTATATTCAGGTTTGTATTTTATTATTTCCACTACTTAGTTTCAAGATTTATTTTCTAATTTAGAATTTTGATAGAAACTATTAGGAAAGATTTAGAGGCTAATGATTTGGATCCAAATATGGGTTATGATAGAACATTATGTCATAGTTTGATCTATGTAACCGACCCCACTTAGTGGGATAAAGCTTGGTTGTTGTTGTTGTTGTTGTAGTTGGTGTGGAGAATGTAATATATATAATTTGATGAATTTACAAAATAATTATTAATTAGGCGTTGTTGAAATTGCCCTGTTATTAGAAACCAAAGATTATGATTGTATGAAATTATATTTCTAATACATAGATTTATATAAGTTTTGTTTAAATTCTCCTGTAAATAGATAATGGGAGAAAATGATTGTATGTAATTCTTACACAGATATGTGGTTTAAGTTATTATTAACCGTGTTATATTGATTGATGTGAAAACAAGTTGATAATTACATAAACAAATACAACATCTTGGAAGCACATAATAACACACCACCATTGCATCATTCTCCTTTCATGTAGGATCTAATTACTAGTTTGTATGTGGTACTTGACTTATTTCCAGTTTGTTCTTATATTTTAATTACATATATATTGCAGGATGCAGTGGCTAAGTGGCCACCATTACGGCCATTGTGTTTGATTTTAAAAGTATTTTTACAACAAAGAGAACTTAACGAGGTATGAGTTTTTCTAAAATATGCTGCTCTGTTGCAATTATCTGTGCCCTTGTCTGCCTAATGAAATATTCTTGTAAAGTATGCAGGTATATTCTGGTGGGATTGGTTCTTATGCTCTCCTTACCATGCTGATGGCAATGTTGCGGGTGAGTGATTCTTAAATGTGCTTATGCAGTTCACATTTTTACCTGGCCTTCATCATAAGGCTTCCGTGTGCTTTGGCACTGCATAAAGTTCAATACACTTCTTTTCAACCTATGTTGTCTCTAAGTTTGTGACCACTATATGTTTCAGAATGTCCGACAGAGCCAAGCTTCTGCAGAGCACAACTTAGGGGTCCTTTTGGTGCGTATCTTATCAATAATAGTCTTACATTGTTTCCTAAGTGTCATGCAGTTAAAAGTCCATGAACGACATGTTATCTTATTTTTAATATTTTTGATGTCTCATATTTTGAAAATGTGAAATAATCCTGCCATGCATGCCTTTCATTGGATGTCTCTTATTTTGGTTGTAAAATTAGACATATATCAAAATTTTCCTTCTGATAACACATTATTTTTCTTCGGGAAATTAGGTACATTTTTTCGATATTTATGGACGTAAATTGAATACCTCAGATGTCGGTGTCGATTGTAATGGAGAAGGCACCTTTTTCCAAAAGAGCAGTCGAGGGTAAGGAATTGGATATATTTGCAAAGAAATGTGATTTTAATTATTGTATAACAAAAAACTGACTTTTTCCCCTTTTCATCTCTCAAGGTTTTACAACAAAGCACGGCCATTGCTTCTCGGAATCCAGGATCCACAGGTTCTCTTTGATTAACCACCTTTTGTCTTTTTAAAGTAATTTTTTTGTCGGGCATATCAAATAAACCAAGAAAATTGTCATATTTTTGAAGATGGTCTTCATGATTTTCCTCCATCTACTGTTTTTGCATTTATCATTAACTAGATTATTGGAATTCTGTTCGAGGAACTTTTTTATTAACGAATGTATTTTACGGGTGGTGGCGTGGATAAAATATACTGACTTCACTCTAGTCCCTGGTTTAGTTTGTTTTATTGGAGTTATATTTCTTGATGCAAATTGAGCTGCTTTGTTGTATTCTTGAGTTTTCCTTGGATATCTCCTTTTCTTTTGTTAATGTTGGAGGAGAAATTTGAAAATCTTCCCTCATTCAAACTCTCTTCAGGCGACATTTTTTCTGTTCTTTGCTTCCCTTTGTTGGTCCCTCAACTTAGCAGAAACAATTTGTTATTTCCATTTCCAAAGCCATGATCTACCTGTTTTTTTTTTTGGGGAGCAAATGCATTTTATATTTTATGAAAAAATAGATTAAAAATGAGAATAGACTATATAGAGGGTATTAGCCTACCTAGAAAGCAAGAAACAGAATGATTAGTGAATTGGAGATTATCTTATCAGCAGTTGAAAATTGTCCTATAAGTCTGTCTTCTCTATTTTCTGCAGTAAATGCCTTGCAATAGTTTTTTTTATCAATGCATTTTAATTATATAATATATATAATCTGAAGTGAATAGACTTGTACTATTTTGGCATCAAAATAAATTATTTATTCAGAGCTTTTTTTTAATGACTAAAATTTTCTTTATGCTGAATCAGACTCCAGACAATGACATTGGGAAGAATTCCTTCAATTACTTCCAGGTTTGTTTTTATCCCCTAGTAAATAATATTTATGATACTATTATAGTAAATGCTGTCCTAAGGCTTAAAGTTTGGAGACAGATACCAATGCAATAGTGTTTTTTTTAACACATTCCATCTATTTTAAGCATATTTGCCTAGTTCCCTCTGCAGAACTTGGATGATTCACTGCACAATTACTAAGAAAATTTAAATGACTTAAGACTTGTCCTGTGATTGCTTCTATTTTTGTCACTGCCATTCTGTCTTTTTTGCATATTGTTTTGAAGGATAAATCTATATCCTTCTGTTTTAAAACAAAATGATATGTATGTGTTTTTGGCGTTCATCTTTGTTCAAATGGGGCTGAAATGAAATTCTATTTATTATTCCTGCAGGTTAGGTCAGCGTTTTTGATGGCTTACTCAACTTTAACAAATCCCAAGGTCATCCTGAGCTTAGGACCTAACAGGAGCATCCTTGGCACTATAATTAGACCAGACCCCGTCTTGATGGAGCGCAAAGGGGGGTCGAACGGAGAAATGACTTTTAATAGTTTGCTTCCTGGTGCTGGGGAGCCAATACAACAGAATTATGGAGAGAATGATATGTTATGCAATTGGCAGTTAGATTTTGAAGAAGAACCACTACCACGCGGAGACGGAGATAACACCCATGCAGAGCCCAGCACATGCTCTTCCAGGAAAAAGAGAAAATCTGCATCTAAGGAGAATAAGGAAAATGGATCTGTGACAGAAAACGGTGTACACAAGAAACATAAGAAAAAACGGGTTAAACAGAAGTCAGAGGCCAGTTGCTGAGGTATTGTAATATGATCAGTGGTTTATAGAAGTGCAGGAACAAGGCAACACAATCACAGGCAAATTTGAGGCCAAAATGACCCTACAATGTGAGCTCTATTTATGCCTACCCACAGAGAATTGCCTTCACTGTGTAACATATCAAGGATCCGGAATCATTTCCATGATTTATTAAAATTTCTTTATACAGAAATCAATTTTGCTAGTGTCATATACCACAAGTTGAATGGGAATGCCCTCAAATTGTATTGTAAGTCAATTCAAAAGTTTGCTTAACATGTATTCTTCCATTTGCTGCTGAACAATGTTGACTATGTTAACTTAAAACATTTTCTTCTCAATATAGTAATCATTATTTTAGTATTTATGAACCATGTGCATTATTTTCAAGGAAAATGATCTTATGCACCTTGAGAGGATCCATTCCCATATTTACACCTTGAGATAGAAAAAAAAAATAGCGATGTGATATATATAGAGGTAGAAAGAAAATGAGGTGTTGAGAAATTAGGGGTGTTAGAATAAAAAAAAAACTATTTTTAGGCTCCTTCTATTGTGTTTCATTAAAAACAAAAGGCTTCATGTGCATTGTTTTAGGAATTCTGCTTTCCACCCTACAAAAATTGCTCGCGCCCTGCAACCATGCCTATTTTATCCCTGCGCTAGTTAACTGGGGCAAGTGCAAAATACTGCGTTAGTTAACGCACGCTGCGCCACTTAACTAGCGCATGTGTAAAACACTGTGTGCGTTGACTGGCACTGCGCACGTTAACTGACGCAGCCTTTTAGCACATACGCTAGTTAAGTGGCGCACAGTTTGTGTTTACGGCACAGTCATGTGCTAACCTCTATTTTTTCTGATTTTTCAATCCTTCGTTCATACATTCATTGAAATAACATTCATTCAAACAACACAAATTTGTCCATAAATTTATAAAATTACATAATCTCACATAAACGGTCAAACATTACAGTATTACACTTAAATAAGCATTACACTTCAACGGATCGGACAAAAAGATACAAAGTATTATTCTCAACCATTACGCTAAACATGAAATCAACGTCACTATCGTCTTTGAGGAGTTGTGGATGATACATTGTCTTCCAGAAGTCCTCTTCCTTATCCTTCCCCAAGTCCAGGCTTGACACATTTACTATCACATCACGTGTTCTATGATTTGAACCAATATAGATAAAGAAGTCGTCAAACTTTGTCTTCAACTCATCCAACTTGTCGATGGGGTTTATAGTGAACCAAGCCCTCTTTTTCACATCTACATAGGATTTCAAGTTTAACCGAAGTTTGTGCATCTTCAGACATGTTTCACCTCACAAACTTCACAAAAATATAATGAAAAACAAATATGAGAGAAATGATATAAAATAAGTAGTTGACAAAGTAAGTAATGCCCACTCCTTGAGCCGATTACATCTCCTAAACGGACAATTACATTTCCTTGAGCCGATGCTTTCAAGGTTTGGTTTCTTCCTTGTCTTAGGTGGCTTGTATATCCCACTCCTTTCACATTGCATCGTCAAGTACGGCCTTTTTAAAACGGATTTATCTATACAAACACCAAATCCGGCCTTTACCCCTTGTCCACGAACCCAAGTAAGTAACTCTTCTCGCTCTCTCCATCTTGCATTTGTTGTAAAAAATGAGGCGGTGTCGCTAGCTTTACAAATAACACCGATAGGTACCGGTTTAGGTTCTACAATTTTACCAATGCGAGCTTGCATTGGAATTTGGACTTTAAACGGTTTCAAATTAACAGTTGGTTTGACATCGCCGGAACCTTCATTTTTGGCTAGTTTCGGTTCAACGTCATCATCCGCGACATTGTCAACCATATTCCTATATATCTATTGAATAAAAAAAATAACAAAGGAAGAAAAAATAAATTACTTGTGGAACAAGCTAACCAAGAACAAAAGTGACAAAAAATTCGAAAAAAGGGACTGTGCACCGGGGCGCCACTTAACTGGCGCAACCCATTAACCCCTGCGCCAGTTAACCGGCGCACACTTACCACTTGCGCCACTTAACTTGGGCGCCTAGCCTAGTGCCTACGAAAACCAGACGAACCTACCACAAAAACCAGCAAAATGAGATGAGTTTTGATGATACAATACCTAATATGTGGTGCTTGATGAGAGTAGAAACTTACTTCCTGATGATTTGCAATGATTTGGGATGAGGATTTTGACCCAAAAATTCGCACTTTTTTGGTTTTTGAGGGTGGAGGGAAAGAAAATGGTGCTTGGGATGAGGATTTTGACCCAAAATTTTTTACCCCTGCGTTAGTTAACTTGCGCCGCGCTAGTTAAGGTGCGCAGCGTCACTTAACGTGCGCTGCGCCAGTTAACTATCGCAGGGGTAAAATAGGCATGGCTGCAGGGCGCGAGCAATTTTTGCAGGGAGCAGAACAGAAATCTTGTTTTAGTATTTTACGAACCATGAACATTATTTTTGACTAAAATCTCACCCGTTTAATTAATCAACCAATCATTCAACCGTTGTAAACTTTGATACAAGGATAGCTGTAAGCGTGCTTGCGTTGACAATCGAAAACCTACATTTTTTTGGCATAAATTAGGTATCATTTGAGTGCAACCGCTGAGACTAAATTCTTAAGTCTTGTGGGATCCAAATTGAAGTCAAACTCTCTAAAAGTTTTAACGTTGGTTAAGTTAGAAGAAATCCGCACTATTTCATCTAAATTCCACATTTTTTAGTGAGATTTATTCATAAAAAATAATACTCCCTCCGTTTAATCAGTTTACTTTTTTTTTTTTGACGGAATCAATTTTCTCATTTTAAAACAATGTATAAATTTAATTTTTAAAAACGTGTATAGATAAAGATTGTTTTCATCAACGAAAAGAGTGAAAGATGTTTGACAAATTCTTGAAGAACGTTGATTTCGGCTTTGGCAGAATACAAGCCATGTTGGTGTGTGGTGAGGTTTGTTAGACAACTCAGATAAATATTCTTATTACTTACTCTCTTTTGATTTTTTGAAATATTATTACTAACTCTTATAAGTTTCAGTATATTCTTCATTTTTCTTAGAGAAATATTCTTCATTTTGTCATAAAAAAGTATGTTCTCATTATCATAAATCAAAAAGAAAATCTATTAAATTGGAAGTGATAAGTACGTGCTATTAATTTTATCAAACATATTATTTGTTGACAAATAAGATAGGTAGCTCGTGGATAAGTTTTTTTTGAACAGACTAAAATGAGATCTATATTATAAATAAGGTTAATTTACCGTACACAAGACATGCAAAAGGTAAACTAACCTACCAAAATACAACAAAGAGATGCTGTTCTAAAGGAGCACCATCAAAAAGTTAGAGCACATTACACAATAACACCCATACAAGGGAGTGGGTGTTTCCACCAGTCATGATAATCATAAATAAAAGATGTCTGAGAAGATTCCAGCCACATAAAAGAATTTAGTTTCACTTTTTCAGCTAAAGTAGAAGGATCTGAAGCTGTTTCTTGGAAAATACGTTTGTTTCTTTCCTTCCAAATAGCCCAAACTGAAGCAAACCAAATTATAGTCAAAAAATGGTGAGTGGCTCTAGGTAGTCCAGCCAAATTAGTGAATTGAATTAAATGCTGCCGAGAATCACTTGGAAACACCATAGATAAACCTAACCAATGCAAAATATGATCCCAAAGTGAACTAAAAATAGTACAACCACAAAATAAATGAGTTGTGGTTTCCTGTTCTCCACACCCAGCCACACAAGTCGAATCAGCTAACACATGAACACGCTGAAGGTGAGAAAAACACAAGAAGGGGGGTTGAATTGTGTTTTCTTTTTCTTCTTTTTCTCCTAAGCTGAAAGACACTGATCAGCAGCAGTTCAAGAACAGCTTCTGAAGTGATGTTCAGAACTAGGTTGCAGCGGATAAAAACACACACACACACAGAGAGAGAGAGAGAGAGAGAGAGAGAGAGAGAGAGAGAGAAGGAAGAAAGACACAAAACAATTATACAGGTTCCTTCCATAAACCGGAAGTAGTCTTGTCCCCCTTGCACTTCCAAGGAGAGTTCACTAAAATGTAATATCTGATTACAAATGCTCACTGCTAAACTTAGCAAGAGACTTCAAATGCTCAAGCAAAACCGCAAGAGACTTCCTATGCTCCTGAACACAATCAAGATACTTCTATGCTCAAGCACAAAAGCAAGAGACTTCCAATCAAACAGAATTACAAAGAAAAATGTTTGACACTGAACACTTGATATACAATCAGAGATGCTCACAATACAAATCAGATAAAGACTCTTTAAGACTCTAGAATTTCTAAGATACGAGCTTTGAAAAGAAATTCTAAGTGAACTTTTGGATGCTGAACAATTTTGACAAAGTTTAGGCGTTTTCAAATTGTTGTTGAGTCTTGTTCGTTCTTCAAGTCTTCACTCCTTTATATAGAGGTGTGAGATGAACGTTGTGAATTGTCAGCACATCCAAAAAGAGTCGTTTGAAGCTTTGATCAATCACCAATGATCCATTGCCTGATATGGTTCTTGTCCTATGAAGGATCAATTTCAAATGCATTCCATGTATGTAGGAACATTGTTGGAGGTAGAGCTGTTATCCTTGTCTTCTAGCAGAGACAAACTCTGTGTAGTGGAGGTAGTGGTTGTACACTTTGTACAATTGTACTTTGTCAACGCTCTACAAAAGAACAAGCATCCAATGCTTTTGAATCCTTTTGAATTAGCCATTGCTCTTCATTTCCACTCTTCTGCAATGCTTAGACGACATTGAATCCGTTGAACAACTTTTGAAGCTTTAAGTTTGCATCTCCTGATGAACTACAGCTTCTGGTGATTTTTAGCTTCTTATGAACTCGCTTCTGATGAACTTCAGCTTCTGATGAACTCGCTTCTGATGACACGTCATCACTTCATGAGCGCTTTGTCTTCAAGAGCACTTTGCCTTCAGGAGCAATTCTCTTCAGATGCTTTTAAGCTTCCTTTTTGTTTATTTCTTTGCTCTTTTTTGTTCTGCCAGAACCTATTAATGATCTCAATTTTTTTGTCTATGGTTTTGTACACTTGAACAAATATTAGCAAATCCAATTGACAATTTTTTAATACCTTGTTATCATCAAAACTCTTAAGGGTAATGTTAAACACATTTTGTTCCAACAATCTCCCCCTTTTTGATGATGACAAACATTAGTATTTAAAAAAATGTTTAATAGTTATTAATCTAATTAACAAGTTGACTATTTGGGTATGAGGTTTGTAAGCTCCCCCTGAGTCTAATAGTACTTTAAGGTGAGGTATGTAAGCTCCCCTTGAGTTCTATTCTTGTTAATTAAATTTATTTAAAAACGAATTAACTCTCAGAATAATCTCACATTATAAAGATTAAGAGATGAGAAGACGAAGACGGTCCTATTAATGTAAAATTGCTTGAAATTAAGTTAATGGGGCTCAGAGCCTTTAAATACTATCTACTACTCCCCCTTTTGTCATTAACAAAAAGTATAAAGAATAAAACAAAGGTGAGAATATGAATATAAAGGATCAGAACAAAAAAAATCAGTTCAGGATTAATCAGAGCACAAAATATTCAGAAGCATTAATCATAACATATAACAAGCAATACAAATGATCAGAGCAGAAAACAAGTTCAGAAGCAAATAGCAATGTATCAGAGAAGTGATTCAGAAGCATTAACAGTTCAGAAGCAAGTGAAACAAAGAATTTAAAACAAGCTAGGGTGTGCAATCTAGGGTTTGGCTTGTTTTTGAAGCATCATCCCCATCAGTTGCTTCATCGTCTTCAGAGTTTCTTTAGCTTGTTGTTTCATCTCTTGTTTGATTTCTTAATTGCTTTTGACAAGCCTTTCTTCTCTAATCCTGGCTTCCTCTAGCTGAGCTTCAGTTGCAGTCTTGTATTCTAGCAGCATCAATTTCTACTCCAGAAGCTCTTTCGTCAGCTGATGATTCTCTTTCTCCAGAAGAGTATTCATTTGCAGCAGTGCCAGTTCAGAAGAGGCTTCTTTGAAGTTAAGCGTGGTTAACCAATCCAAATTAAGCTCTCTAGGGTGAATGCTTGATGGAATAAGACTTCTTGCTTCCAACCATAGTGGAGTTTTCACCCAAGTTATAAGAACTCTGATTTCATCCATGTTGGAAACCACTCCCTTCAACCATTCTTGGAGCTTTGCATGTGCAAGCTCTTGAGCATCAAAACAGGATCTTTGTAGCTATGACAGGACAAATTCCACTTTGTCCTTCAACCTTGTCCACATCTTTTCATAGTTGTCCTCATGAATGAGGTTGTTCCTTGCTTGAATGAGATTGTTCAACTCCTGAAAGATACCTTCACATACATTTGCTAAAATAGTTGAATGTAGGAATAAGGTGGGTGGAGATGGGACATTTGTTTTTGCAGGGGCCATAGGTTGAATAGCTAGGTTTGATGATGAAGGTTGGTCATTTATGGAGGTTTCAGGTTCAGCATGAGTGTTGGTTGTTGGTGATTGCCTGTTTATGGTTAGTTCAGATGCACTCTGTTCAGAAGCAGGTTGTTCAGGAACGGTTAGTTCAGGAACAGACAATTCAGGGATAAGAACAGAGTCATTATTGGTTGTTGAGGCCATTTTCTAGTTTAGTTCATGTTGTTGGGGGTATTCTGTCATAAATTCATCAGAAGCTATGTCAGAGGCTATTTGTGAGTTTGACACATATTCAAGAAGTTCACCTGAATAATGAATTTCTAGGTTAGGAATGATTGATTGTTCATCTTGGTTTGTGATTTCAGTTGTTTGAGTTGGAGAGTTGGGGGTAGATGATGATACACTGGTGTGTGCAAGATCTGTCCCTACACAATCACCTTCACCTTCTGCAGCAGCAGGTATAGATTGAATAGGTTCAATCACAGGTGGTTATAATGGGTGATTTGCAGGTAGATTCTTGCATGCATCAATTCTCATTTGTTGCATATCAATTATCCTCTCTTGAACAGAGGGATACATTGGCACAAATGTATCATGATCAAGCTTTTTAGTGGTTTTGGTTGATGGTGATGGGGGTAAAGCTTTGTTAAGAGTGGAGTAAACTTTACTAAGGGTTATATCATTTGGATCAGATGATGTGGTTGATGATGATGATGAGGGTGAGTTTGACCTAATGTCAGACGGGGAACTGGATCCTAATTCAATTATCTCATCATCAATATGTAAAGTTTCAGAAATACCTTCAGGAGCTTCTGAACTGCCAGGAGCTTCTGATACAGCAGTGTTTCCATCCTGAGCTTCTTCAGTAGTCACCATAGCCAGACCTTCAGCTTCAATTGCTGCAAGCTCTTGCACAACCTCAGCAGCCTTGATTACTTCTTGAGCAGCTGCAGTTGATGATTCTTTGGTTAGAACCTCAGCAGGTATCTCAATCTGCTTGGCCAGTTCTAAGGCTTTCTGAACAACATCATCATTGACCTTCTTCCTCCTAACCTCCCTTGTCACCAGTTTAGTAGCTTCTGCAATATGATCTTCTTCTTCAACATATCTGGACTCCTTCAGTTTCCTGACATTGTGGTTTCTCTTCTTCTTTGAAATAGAAGGTTGTTCAGGAGCAGACTGTGAAGTAGTAGCAGCCTTACCACTTCTGGTTCTTTCAGGTAAGATCTTGTCAGCTTCAAGATCTTCAACCTCTTCTTGAATGGTTGCTACTTCAGAACTAGTTGCTTCAGAAGCTTTATCCTTCTTAGCCTTCTTTGCTTTCCTTGCTGGTTGCTCAGAAGCATCTTCTAAGTACTCAGCTTTTGTCAGAGGCTTTCTCTTTGTTTTCCTGCTCTTTGCTACAGGAAGAGCACCACCATAGATCTCTTCTGGAATATCTTCCAGATGAATTTCCTCTCCATAGGTCTTCAGATAGTCATCTATGTAGTATAGTTGCACATTAATTGCATCTTGCTTGCAGATAGGAGGAAAATTCTCCATAAGGTTTGAGGAGACTCTGGACTCCTTCATGTCAGTGTCAAGCTTCTTGATGACTTCTTCCTTGATTAACCTCATGTTTCCTAAGGTGCTTCTATTGATTATCTTGCATGTGACTGTTATATATAGTAATAAAATATTTAACCACTCTTTTTTTTATTGATGTTATATTTGGCAATCTTTATTAATTTTTTTTTTCTTAATGTAGATATGACTATTTTTCATGTGAATGAGAAGAGAATAAAAGGATTCTATATTTGCTTTCGTTGCATCCTTGATGCTCTCAAAGTTTATGAAATGGCAACTCATGTAAGTGTGTATCTTCAACCACAATTTTTTATATAAATTAAATTAAAAATTATAGAATCTGTATAGCAACTTGTATAGATTTTTTAAATATTCACCTGTGAATAAAATATTAAAAATAAACAGTTTTAAATACAACCACCAATAACATGATCTCAGTATATTTAGTTTCTACTAATGAGACTATTTCTCCTATATCCAAAAAGCATTGTGTGTATAGATATGTGAATTTGTGCATCAAATTTTGGATTTTGTTCCATCACCACTTCCAAGCAACTATTGGAATGTTCCTCTTCAATTTTCTATAATTGTTTTTTTCCAATGTTTTATTCTTCATCTCTTTATTATTCATTGGTTTCTATGATATGATTGGGAGTTAAGTTACTCTTAGAATGACTAAATATTTAAAATCTATATTTTTTATGGATGATGTTTGTTAGTCTATTTTTCCGTCTTTCTTTCATGATTCTTTTATTCCTTAATATGTATAAGTAATTATTTTTTATGTGAATTAGGAAAAGAGGATAAAGGAGGCTTCTATTTTCATTTTTGTTTCTTCACTATTGCTTAAGAAGTTTATGAAAAATGGTTGTTCATCGTCACTTTCTCCAAGCAACTATTGAATAATACCTCTTCAATTTTGTATTAATTGTTTTTTCTTTTTCTGTTTTTTAGGCTTCATCTCTTGGCTATATTCATTGGTTTCTATGACATATAGAAACTCAAGCTACTTTAAGATTGATCAAATAGTTTAACCCTACTTTTTTTTCCAGAGATATAATGTTTGTTACTCTACTTTTTTAACTTTCTTTTTTAATTCTTTAACGTGGATATGATAATTTTTCATGTGAATCAAGAGAAGAGGATAAAGGAGGCTTCAATTTTCACTTTTGTTGCATCACAGCTGCTGAGGAAATCTATGAAAAATGGCAACTTATGTAATTATATGCTTTTAATCCTAACTCATAATGTATCAAAAAATAAATTTATTTAATTTGTATTGCAACTTTTTTATATAGTAAATGATATAGATAAAATTAAATAATTTTCAAATTAATCACTTTATTTTTCAAATTTAGTTTGTATGAACCTCGTGAAAATTATTACCATCTATATCTATTTTCTTCTTGATAAAAAAATCTGTATTTATTTTCACACTTAACTTTTTAGTATCTTTTATCTATTTATGTCATTGTGTATACTATTGAAAAATATAGAACACTAAAATGTTAAAGATCATACAATGATATTTTTTAGTCATTAAAGTTGGCAACTTAATATCATATAGAAATGACAAAATAGTTTTAGTAGAAAAATGATATAATCCTACTTTTTAATCTTCATCTTTTGGCTACCTATTGGCTTAACATGATAGAAACTTAAGTTACTCTTAGATTGATCAAATATTATAACCCTACTTTTTTCTATTGATATAATGTTATTAGTCTATTTTACTAACTTTTTTATTTCCTTTTATTGCTTAATTTGAATATGACAATTTTTTATGTGAATTTGGAGAACATAATAACAATTCTTTTTTGACAAAGCATAATAACAATATTTATGAGTCAAGTCTAATATATTAAAAAAAAAAAAGATGGAAAACTTTACATAAATTTTAAAATGTCCCTTATGTAACACCCCGTTTCCCAAAACAACGTAATATTATATAAAACATCAGAGTTCAACATACAACGGAGTATTACTTCTACTTTTCAAAATTATTTAAATAGAATATAAAAACTATTTAATTCAACACATCATTATATAAAAATCTGCAGCGGAATATTTATTTGATAATCAATCAACAACTAAAATTAACATCCTTGGCACAAGGCCTCAACATAATAAAAATATTATTCAACGATGATTTAAATCTTCAACATCAATAAAAGTCTAAGCAACATGTTCTCAAAAACCGATACATAAAAGAATGAAATCATAAACATCAAATCCCATCCCGTTACATATCAGAGCCTACGACACAAGAGCCAACTCCTATCTATCCTTCGCTACCTGCACTTGCCCACGAGGCGGCAATTCCAGCAGAAGGGGTGAGTTCACAACACAAAGGTAATATATAAATATATGAATCATCAAATTGCATTGAAAAACAACAACAAATAATAACAACCATCATCAGCATAGGCAGCAACATCATCAATATAAGCAACAACATCATCAATATTAGCAACAACATCATCAATATTATTTAGATTCATCTTCGGTTAACAACATCACCGACAACATCACTTGTGGCGACACCTCACCAACAACATCTCTACAAAACAACCCACACCTACAACAACTAATGCAAGACTCCATCAACTACTAATGCATTATGCAAATGTGGTACCAACTACGCGCGTTGAATGCTAAGCATTCCAGGGCATAAGCCCCCACCAATTTTGGATGGTTAAAGCATCCCAGGGCATAAGCCCTCACCAGATGAATGACTAGCATTCCAGGGCATGAGCCCTCACCAATTGAATGTATAAACATTCCAGGGCATAAGCCCCCAACGATGCAAATGAGTTATGAAGACTCAATGGTGTATATCGGCATACAACCCTACGACAACTAATGGTGCATATCAGCATGCAACCAACAACAACAACAGCTAGGACGTCAACAACTGTGTCTAACATCTAAGACACCCTCCCCAACTCGACACAAC
Organism: Medicago lupulina; assembly: GCA_958299785.1. Classification (NCBI taxonomy): domain Eukaryota; kingdom Viridiplantae; phylum Streptophyta; class Magnoliopsida; order Fabales; family Fabaceae; genus Medicago; species Medicago lupulina. The sequence goes on from OY283139.1 coordinate 79,024,499, forward strand.
CACTCAACAACATCAAGAACAACTTCAAACTTAGCAAAGTATATTTTATTTCATGTAAACATACATAATTCCATCATATTCATCTTCATATATAAGTTTCATCATCCAAACAATTATTAATAAATCTAACAAACAAGTTAGGAAGCTTAGGTTTGGGTTAGGAGCCCTTTGAAAAATTGCACAAAATGGTCGCACAGGACCAATCTCGCTTAAGCGAAGTTAATCTCGCTTCAAGCGACTTAAATGACGAAAGTCTGGGGGAATCTCGCTCGGGGTTCGCTTGCATCTCGCTTAAGCGAAATTTCATCTGGACAGCATTCTGGGAATCTCGCTTAAGCGAAAAATATCTCGCTTAAGCGAAGCTCCATCTGGGCAGTTTTCAAACTACGATTTTCTAAGCCCTAAATCATCCAAAAACCCAATTTTAATCCCCCAATCACCCAAAATGATTTAGAACATTGTTTATGGGTTCACTACTCATCAAAACAACAAACATTTTATAGAAACATCATCAATCACAACATAATTCATCAACAATGGCATTTTTCATAAATATTAAACCTAAACCAACAAATCACCATTTTCAATCCAAAATCATGAAAACATACATGTATATATTAACCAATGAATTACTAGCCCACCCTTACCTGATTAGATGAACAATTGCTACAAAAATCTCTCCTCTTGGCTAATCCCCCTTTGCTCTTGGTTCTTCTCTCTTTCTCCCAAAAAGTCTGTTTCTTGTTTTCTCTGATACGTACAATGCTTACTGACTTCTTCCTATTCTTTCCTTAACAAAACATAACTCATTTCTTTCTCTTAACTCCCCCAATAACTTTCATTTTAATTTCTCATTAACCCTCCTTAATTCTATTAACTCCAAATAAATCCCTTTTTCTAAATAAACATTATTCTTCCTATTTTCATAATTCTCCAAAATAATAATATTCCTTCTATTTTCTTAAAACAAAGCAAATATTATATCCCACTACTAATTAATTAAATAACAAATAACATGCATTTAGATAATACATCAATAAATCATATAACTCAATTATTTCACATAAATTATTATAAACAAATAAACACACCACATATTCACATAATCATTATAAATTCAAATAAAACATGCCCAACAACTAAAAATAACAAAATAGCGACTAGGGCGTTACACCTTAAATTCAGTATGCCTACCTTGATAATAAAAATTGAAAATTTTTAATAAAACCCGTGCAACATTCGGGTTATATACCTAGTTTACTTTTAAGAGATATAATTCTGACTACTTGAAAGAGAGAAAAAAAGTTAAGATAAGAGTAATCCCATTTTTGTTTAGTAGTCGCATATTGAAAATTAAGAATATCCCCCCAATAGAGAAGAGGACGAACAATATAAAAAGACAGCGTCCCCTAAAAAAAGGACAGCATGCATGATAGTTTATTTTTTGAAAAGAGCATGTATCATATTCCTTCGGTTCTAAATTATACGTCATTTTAACAATTTTATATAGATTAAGATATGTTGTTAATGTTCATAGAAAAGAGTAATTTTGATTTGTTTTACAAAAATATTCTTCATTAATAGTATAGAAGACATAAATTAAAAGAAGGTTAAATATGTTTTTGGTCCCTATAAATACAATCAATTTTGTTTTTAGCTATCACTAATGCAGTTTTAGTTCTTGTTGAATTAAAATTTGTTTAGTTATTCTTAAACTTTTAAATTTTTTAATGATTTTTTACATATTTAACATTATAAAAAGTTCAATCATAAAAAATTAGCTCCAAATTTGATTTTTATGTCCAAATTTTCATTAGTTTTAACTTGAAATTTAGACGTTTGATAAAGTTCATATTTAGTTCATTACATGTTAAAAAATTCCTACTTTTTATAAAAGAGTTTCTAAGAATGTTCTTAATATGTCCGTAAAAAATCAATCAAACATTTAAAAGTTTAAGCATAATTAAATAAATTTGAATTTAACGGGGACTAAAGCTATGTGCCAAATTTTTTTATAGAGATCAAAACCTATCAATTTTTTTATAATGACTAAAAATGAAATTCTTTATATTTATATGGATTTAAAAAAAAAAATTGAACAAGCCAAAATAGAATATAATATTAAACACCAGAGTGATTCATCTCACACAAAGTGTGCAAAAGAGAACCACTCTCAAGAGATTACAAAGTCAAGACAGTTGTGCTTCAAAAAAGGGCACGATGAAAACCATACAAGGAAAGGATGATAATATGAAGATTACGTCAAAACACCCATACAATATAAAAGGGTGGCGCCACCAGTCATGGTAGGCAAAAGTAAAAGAAGACAAGTTAGCCTTTATCCACGTGAAAGAGAGCAACTTAACCTTGTCTGAAATAGCTTGTGAGTCTAGTGCCTTTTGATTAAAGACTCGGTTGTTTCACTCGTTCCAAATAACCCAGACACATGCTAGCCAGATTATGCGAAAGAATAAATGTAGAGATCTCGGGAACCCCGCCAGGTGACCAAAATGAAGTAAATGATCGCGAACTATAGCTAGTGCAACGAAGGATATGCGCAGCCATTGCAAGAGCAATGACCACACATTTTAAAGGTGTCGCAACCTAGGAAAAGATGTTTTGCAGGCTCCAAAGAACCACATCCTCTGACAGAAACATTGTCGTCAATTGGAAGAACACGCCGCCGAACAAGGTTATCTTTGGTAGGAAGTCTGTTACAGATAAGACGCCAAGCAAACACATTAACCTTTAACGGGACATGCTTATGGCAAATATCGACATACACTACCTTGTCAAGTGAAGGCTCCGCCATAGTGAGAAAGTGATATGTCCCCTTAACATAGTAACTGTTAATAGGATCCATAAGCCATCTCCACCTGTCAATAATATTTTCCTGCAAAACAATATTACGCAGCAAAGCAGAACATTCCCTAGCACTCTCCTCCTCCCACGCAAAAAGGCGTCTCCTCCACACCCACGCCCCCCATCTTCCCACCCTCTCCTCGACATCTCATCCACCGTAATCCTCCTATCCCGCAACGGAACTCCTCCCACCCAATTGTCCATCCAAAAGAATGTATTACCGCCACTCCCCACTATTCGACGGACATTCTCTTCAAACCAACTCCCCTCACCCGACCCCACACCACTACAGATACCCGACACCATCTTCCACCACACCGAGCAGTCATCCCCTCCCTCCTTCAACCGGCCACCCTCCTCACCATACCGAACCTTTAAGACTCGATACCACATGCCTTCCTTCTCAGTAAGCATCCTCCAACACCACTTCCCTACTAAAGACACATTAAACTCACGCAACCTCCTGACACCTAACCCTCTATCCTCTTTTGGTAAACAAACAGAGTCCCAATCGACCCAAACAATTTTTCGAAAGTACACAAATGGTATCGTACCCGTCTGACAATTCAACACACGTGCAACCTCCGATAACCACGACTCCGACATGTTAACACCAGTTAGCATGCTCTTGTGATAATTAACTTTCAGGCCAGATAACTCTTCAAATAAAAACAAAACAGCCCTCATCGAACGGACATTGGCCCAACTCTTTTCACCAAGTATCAGAGTGTCGTCTGCAAATTGAAGGAGAGAAAGAAGGACCCCTTCCCGTTGTCTGACCTGATAACCTCGATAAAGTCCCTCATCCACAACTGACTTCATCAAGACATGAAAGCCTTCTGCGACTAATAGGAATGAGAACAGAGATAGGGGGTCCCCTTGCCAAAGCCCCCTTTCCATAGGAAACTCTTCCGTAGGACAACCATTTACTAACACGGAAGCCATGGCCGAACCAACACATTCAGATATCCATTTCCTCAATAAAGTAGGGAAGTTCATTTTCACCATAATCGCATCCAAATAATGTAAGTCCACCGAGTCATAAGCTTTTACGAAGTCCACCTTAAATAATAACATTTCCTTATTCAAACGACGTGCTTCATCAATTGCCTCGTTAGCAATAAGAATGCCATCAAGAATTTGTTTCCCTTTGACAAAAGCCGACCGCGAGTCCGAGACCACACTTCCTATCACGGCCCGTAATCTGTTAGCGAGGACCTTTGCCAGAACCTTATACAAGCATCCCACCATAGAAATCGGTCGAAAATCATTCAAACTTTGAGGGCTATCGATCTTTGGAATAAGGGCAATAAAAGTTGAATTAACTCCCTTTGTCAGCTTCCCTTTATGGTGAAATTCATTCAAAAAACGAAAAAAATCATCCTTCAGTTCTATCCAAAATTGTTTAATAAAACCAAAGGTGATTCCATCCGGCCCCGGACTTTTAAAATTGTCGCATTCCTAAACCGCCTGTTTCACCTCGTCCAATGAAAAAGGCCGAATTAAACCACTTGATTCCGCCACTGACAACCGACAAAATTTAGACCCTCCACCTCCGGCCTATCCACTCTCACGGCCTTGTAATGGGAAGAAAAATGATTGAAAACGGCCTCTCTGATATGTTGAACACCTTCTACCTGAACACCGTTCACCTGTAACAACTGAATAGAATTGCGCCGACTGTAACGCCCTAGTTGTTATTTATTTATTTTTGATTTATTTAGAGTCCTTTTATGATTTTAAATAAATATTGTTGATGGTGTGGTGTGGAGTGGTGTGGTGTATTTTATTGGATGGTTTATTTTTATTATTTATTAGATTAATGTGAAAAATAGAATTTATTTGGAGTTTGGGGGTTACTTTTTAATTAAAAGAATTAAGTGGGAGTTAATTAGAATTAAGGGGGAGTTAAGTAAGAGTTAGAGAAGTCAGAAAAACAGTTTCACGTACTGTCAGTTTTTGGGAGAAAAAGCAAGGGAAGAGCCAAGAGAGAAGATTCTGATTTTGGGAGCTTTGTTCATCGAATTAAGGTAAGGGTGAGACTATCTTTCAATAATAATGAATTATATAATTTTGATTTTGGTTTAACATGGTTTTTAGTGGAAATTGGGAATTGGGGGTTAGGTTTTGGAGTATGAATTTTGAATGGAAAAGGTGTAAAGAACATTAAAATAGCGTTAGAATGCATTCAGGTTGTAGACAGTACCTCATTACACTTCTGTAAATCGTTTTGGGGATTGAAATTGAGAAAAATGAGATTTTTGGGAAAAATTGCATTCTGCCCGCACAGGATCTTCATCGCTCGCCGCAGCGAGTAGCATGACTCGCCACAACGAGTGAGCAATCTTCATAGCTCGCCTCGCGAGCAAAACCACTCGTCATAGCGAGTAGTGCCTTAGAAATCTTGATTTTTGAAGTGTTGTTATAAGACGTGGGATGGATAGTTTTAAGTACCTAGATATTTTTAGAGAGGACTGAGACAATTTTTAGATTAAAAAGATGAATAGGGAGCTTAAAAATGAAGTTTTGGTGTGAAAAATGTCAAAAAGGCCGAGAGCACCCAGTTTTACTCGCCTTCAGCTCGCCCTAGCTCGCCTAGGCGAGTAACCCTTTATTTTTGAGTTCGCCCTAGCGAGTTGATGTACTCGCCGAGGTGAGTTGCTCTGTACCTGTAGAGATTCTATGTGTTTGATTATTGTTGGTTGAATTCTTGTGAGGATCATGTTTATGATTAATGGTATATTTGTATATATATAATTATGCATGATATTGAATTATTTTCAAGGTTGAAGTATATTTGGTTGAGTGGTTGGGAGTGTAAGTCATATTTATATATAAGCATTGTTGAGTAGTAGTTGAGTTGTATGTTGATATACACAAGTGGAGTCCATTGCATAATCATAAAATTGGTGAGGGCTCATGCCCTGGAACGCCTTGTCGTTCAAATTGGTGAGGGCTTATGCCCTGTGAATGCTAGTTCATTCAATTTTGGTGAGGGCTTATGCCCTGTGAATGCTTTAACCATTCAAATTGGTGAGGGCTTATGCCCTGGAATGCCTTGTCATTCAAACGCGTTAAATGGTACCACATGCATGTGCATTGTCACATTTTTGTTGTTGAGTCATTTTGGTGTTGTCATGTCATTGCATGAGTCGTTGTTGTTGGTTGGGTAGTCGGTGTATTGCTGGTTGAAATGGAATATATTGTTATGATGTTGACCATGAATTATATAAGTATATTGGAGTATTGATGATATTGTTAGATTCAATTGATGAATTATATTTCTATTATTGTTGTTTGTGAATCTCACCCCTTCTGCTTGAAAATGTTGCTCTTCGTATGGGTAACTTGCAGGTGATCCAGAATAGTAGAAGTGGTGCCTCAAGTTTCTTAGGGCTCTGATACGTAACGGGATGGAAAATTGTTGTTGTGTTTTTCATTCCTTATGTATCAAATTTTAATCATGTTGTTGGAGTTTGTTTGTTGTTGAATTAAATGCTAATGACTACTCATGTAGAGGCCTTTGTGCCGGCATTTGGATGATAAAATAATGTTTTATGATGTTAAGAAGATTCCGCTGCAATGTTTTGGATAATTTATCATAAATGATTTGATAAATAGTATTTTTATTTAAGAATTTTTGAAAAGCAGTGTGACATGTCCGTTTGTTATTGAACTCTGATTTACTTGTTTATTTATTAAATATTTAATTGTTGGGATAACGGGGTGTTACATCGACGCCTCGAAGACATAACTCCGTGAAAGAATTTAGAGTTAGCATCTCCTTCTTTTAACCATTTCAACCTCGCCTGCTGCCAACACATACTTGTATGAACACGCGCTAAAAATTATTTAACTTTTAAAAGAATTGGAATAAAAGATAAAGTAATAAATAGTAAGGGGTATAATAGAAAAATAAACATTAATCTTTCCTTGATATTGTAAAGTGACATATAATTTACAACTGTGGAAGTATATTATTTTTTTATTTATTTTTTAAAGAAAACTGTGGAAGTATACTATTTTGTCCTTTTTTTTTTTTTTAAGAAAACGGCAGATTAAATAATAACTGGCACGCTGTTTTAAAATCAGTAAAGGCGTACTTAGAAAAATTTATTATTTTTTCTTACGAAAGGTTACACTCAAACACTATTCCACCGTCAAATAAATATTATTTTAGAGAACCGCCTGGAATATTATTTTAGAGAACCCTTTAACAAGCAAAACCAATTTAAAGTTTAAATATAGGTTTAAATGTATTTTTTACCTTTTAACTATTCAATAGTTGTGATTTGATTAGGCCTCATAACAAAAGAAATAACATTTTTGCCTCTTACCCTTTCAAAATATTACAATTTTTTACCCTTTATCTTTAAGAAATAGCAATTTTGTCCATTTATTTTTTTTAAAAATAGCAATTTCGACCTCTTTTTTAAGATATGTAGCTTCTTTTAAGCAAGTTTTGACCCTTTATCTTTAAGTTTGGGGGGTTAAAATCGCTATTTTTTTTATTGAGGGACCAAAATCATAAGTTTATAAAAGTTAAAGAATTAAACGTACATTTTTTTTAAGAAAGGATTAAACATACATTTAAACTTTAAATATAATATCGATGAGAATATATTCAATCAAAAATGTTCACCTTATTTTTAAATGATGGCTTACCACATTTGGGTCCTTAAAACCAACAATTTGGAAAGACAGAAAACCATAAAACTCTCATTTAATTTCTCTCTCTCACACACAGTCATACTTGTCAATTCCATGATTACCGACACAATAACAATGTCTTCCTTCATCTTTATAATACTTTTTCACACTCTTTCGGCATCCACGGTCACCGCACAACTCCTCAACGCTGCCACTCAAGATGCTTCCAATGGAGGTTTGGTTTTAATTATTAACCTAGTATTTGTTGTTTCTCTTTTTTATTTTACAAAAATAAACGACCTTCATTCATTCAAATTGATAGAGTACATCGATACAATACAAATTTAAATTCGATAAAAACAAAAAGGATGAATTTGTGAACAAACTCACAACATCCATGTTAATAACATAAAACGGCAAAGTACATATACCTACAAATATGACTAATATGACTATATTCAAGTCTTCGGAATACTCATGTCTCCGCATCTGTAACGTTGACGACGCCAAAATCATTGTCATTGATCGGATCTGCATTTGCTCAACGCTAGTCTTTCAAACTGAATCAAATAAAACCGCACTACGACGGGAAATCAAAAAACACACCGCACAAAGACGGGAAATTAAAACAAACACAGTCGTGCAGAGACGACGAAAATAAAAAATATGTGAAATCACTTATTCAATTAGGAAAGAAGGAAAAACAAATCAGAGAGGTGATTTTTGGGTCAAAATTGGCCCTAAATCACTCCTCCAACGAGAAGAAGAAGAAAGGGGTGACGGCTAGGGTTTGAGAAGGAGAGAAGAGAGAGAGGAAGGAGAGTAAAAAAAAACCTAATTTTTTGTTGTTGAGATTTTCTGTTTTTGTTTTTTTGCAGACGAGGTGGCAATTGTACCACGATATTTTGTTATAGATATGTTAAAAAAATGATATTGTGGCATGTTATTTAAACTTTTATGTTGTTATTGGATATTGTAGTGCCTTCTGTTACTAATGAAAATTTTGGTTCCCTTGTCCTTAACACTGAGACTCTTGTGTTGGTGGAATTCTTCGCTACATGGTGTGGCCCCTGCGAAGATCTTGATTCCAAAATGGTTGAGCTGGCAAATGATTATGCAGGTGTGGTCAAGTTTTTCAAACTCATTGTTGATGACAATCGACTTGCTCCTTATAAGTATGAGATTCAAGGTCTTCCAACTGTCCTTTTCTTCAAGAATGGTGAACAAATAGATAGACTTCTTGGTAACGTACCCAAGACAACGTTTATCAAACGTATGGAACAAAACCTATGACATGGAAAAAAAAAATGAAATATTTTGTATCAGATACGAATTTGAGACATATTGTGGTCTTTCTTTATTTTCCGTTGTAAGTGAAATTTGTGACTTTATAATATATATACCAATAATATAATGGTATTTTTGTATTTGGTTTTTTTTTAACAACAAATTTTATTAAAAACATGATCCTTGTTCAAGACGAACAGAGCATGATAAATCATAAACTACAAAGGTGTTGTATATACACAGAACACCCAAAATAAACACCTATAAAGACACCACTACACACATCACCTACCTGAGACCTACCTTCAACACCCATGAACCCCACAACACCAAAACCAATTTCACCGCCTAAAACAAACTTTGTCGCGAACAACCACTGAAAACGAAATCCATTAGCATCCATCGCCGCTACTCACTCCAAAAAATACCCCTTTAAATCAAACATCCTCTTCACCTTACCATGGTTGAGCCACAACCAGAAAATCTTGTTCCAACACCATAATAGACCCAAAGCAAACTTGAATCAAAGAATTGACTCTCGATCTCGAGTCAAAAACGATCGGCCCACCAAACTCCATAGACAAATCGGCAAGGTACCCCTCATCCTCGATCCAACAAAAGAAGACACTATAACCAGCCGAACCACTTGCAGCTGGACACTAACTCCCAATCTCGAAGCAAAATTAATCGGCCCACCAGAATCCAGAATACAAATCAGTACGACATTCGATAGGATGGGCGATGAGTAAACTGAAATCATGTTAGAAAAGGAAACATGTTATGCTCGAAGACCACCCACACTTTAAACACCCAAACGCAACAAGAGCTAGCGGCGACATAAATGGACCCAACACATAGGCAGTCTACAACACAAACACCAAGATCTCACCACTATCCACCTACACATCACCTCCCTACCTAAACAACGACTAACCCCTATAAATCCCCTTATGTCCACAGTGTGTTTCGAAAGTTTTGAGTCCGGATTATTCACGACCACCCCACCCAAACCACACCACTTCCGCCACCATAAATCACCACTCATACCAACACCCCCACTGCCTCCCCCAACCATCTCGCAACACAAACAACCCCCTTTCATCACCATCCCCCGTTGTCACCACAACAATAACCACCATCTCCGCTGCCATCGCCGTTGCCGACGACACTCACTCTCACCACCTGCACACGGCACAACACTACATCATCACCCCTACACAAAAACCTCCCACCGAACCACCACCCCATCACCACCATAACAACCTCCTCGCCACCAAAACAATCTCCAGCACCACCCCATCACCACCAACAATCGTGGACAACACCAGATGGAACAAATCTGGATCAGGTCGAAGGTAAAACAAAAAAGAATACCGGAACGGGAACTGCGAAAACGGACAGGAAAATGATCCAAATAAACCGCACCGGACCCAAAAATCACTCACGAACAAACAACTCGCAGGTGAGACAAACCAATCACGAAACCAGATCAGATCAAAGAAAACTAAAATCTCCGATCTGCAACACACGTTGCGATTGCGAAATCTGAAAAAACCAGAGTAGCTAACACAACCGCGCCGTGAACCCCAACCTTCCGGCGAAAAACCACCACCGAGAGGAGTTGATGCGGATGGTTAGCCCATCTTCGCACCACCCGCCACCGCCATCTACATCTTGGATGGTCGAGATTTAGAAGAGAGGAGCTGTACTGAGAGTAAGTTAGAAAGAAGGTCAGAGAATATTATTTTTTTAGAGAGAGAAAGAGTTTTTTTTTCTAGTTATGCTTTTCTGTATTTGAGTTTAGTTGTTGTTGCCAGCAAACTACATTTTAAAAAATTAGTTACAAGTTAATCAGTTAATCGGTTCTCTAAGTAGTCAATTTTAAACGCTTTATTTTTTATCGGCAACTACGATATCCATCAACAAAAGGTAAGTAGAGTTATATATTCTAAGTTGAAACCAAAAAATGGATAACTCTACCCACTTTTTTTACTACTCCTTCCGTTTCGAAATACTTGTTCATTTTGGAGAATAATTTTGTTTCACAATACTTGTCACTTTCAAGTTTCAATGCAACATTAATTATTGTCTTGTCAATAATAATACCCTTATATATTTATTGTAAAGAGAGAAAAAATAGAACGAAATAATAAATGAACAAGGGTATTATAGAAAACACACACATAATATCATCAAAAATGACAAAATTTGTTTGGTTTCTTGGTTAGTACAATTTTTCCAAAATAAACATGAATTTTGAAACGGAAGGAAAAAATAAGAATTTTCCCTTTACTAGTACAATTATCTATTCAAAGTCTTAAAAATAACTAAACTTGCTAAAAAAAGAAAATAATAACTAAACTTAAATAATTGCTAATCGTGAAAAGAGAAAAGACGTGGCTTATTTAGTCGAGTGTTTGTGAGCAATTGCACGTAACACTCGTCTTATTTATTTGATTTGCAAATTCACTTTGGCACTATAGGTTCGGGTACATAATTCTTGAAGTATTTGATGCATTGAAGGTATAAATAACTGATCCAATGTTTGAGTTTGTAGTACGTTCTATAATATTTTATCTTGTTTAGCTAAAAATTACAAACTACTGCATGTCGACATAAAACAGTAATTCTTGTAAAAAAAATACATTAAAACGAAATATGGCCAACAACTTACGATAACAAGATAGGAGTAGTCCCACTTTTTATTTAAAAAAATAGCGATGAAAAATAGTTGACACTAAAAGTTAAAACTTACAAGCATATAGTATAACATCGTCCCCTAGTTCCCTAAAAAAATATTGTCCCTTAGTTTAAGCTTATATACAACAGTAATATTTTTTTACCAAATTATACTATATAGTTAGAATAACCCCCACATTGGAAGTATTAAAATAAGAGCACACTAAGGGTATATGTCATAAAAGTATATAGAATAATTCTCTTTTCAAAGTCGTTTATTTAAATTCTTAAAAATATGAAAAAAATTATTTTAAATGTAAATTTTTCTTTTTAAGTTTCATCAAAATCCTTAAAACAATACGTAAAAAAAGGTTAAATAAGTTTTTCATCCTAGAAAATATAGCGAATTTCGATTTTAGTCCCTAAAAATTAAAATAGAATGTTTTCGTCCTCACAAAATTTTTGATTTTGTTTTTGGTCCCTAATAGCCAATTTATGTTAATATGAATGTCAAGATTACGAGTCTTTTATGTTTAAAATGTGTTCATGTCATGTCCGTTTATTATGTTCAACTTGATTTTAGTCCTTAAATTAAAATAGAATGTTTTCGTCCTCACAAAAAAATTTATTTTGTTTTTGGTCCCTATCGTGCTAATTTTTTTTATAGAGACCAAAACCTATCAACTTTTTTTATAAAAACTAAAAATGAAATTCTTTATATTTTTATGTATTAAAAACTTATTTAACCTTTAAAAGAATTGGAAAAAAAAAAGATAAAGTTATAAATAGCAAGGGGCATAATAAGAAAATAAACCTTAACTTGTCAAAAAAAGAAAATAAACCTTAAATATTCTAAAATGACATATAATTTAGACCAAATAAGATTCGGCAAAATGACATATAATTTACAACAGTGCAAGTACATTATTTTTTTTTTTTTTTTATCATGTTAACTTGTGTCCTTGGGACACATGTTAAGCATTAATTTCATTTCATTAATGGTAATAATTTAATGAAATTTTTTTGGCTAAAATATGTTTTTGGTTCCTGCAAATATAGCGAATTTGGATTTTGGTCCCTGGTAAAAAAAATTTTGAATTTCATCCCTGCAAAATTTTTTGTTTTTTAAAAAAGTCCCTATACCCACTTTCTTGCTGATTTGGCTCATTTTTGCTTATGTGGCAAGTGCTGATGGTACAAACTTGTATACATGGCCTCTAGGTGGCAATTTTAATTATTTACTATTTAAAAAATTATTTTAATAAATCAAAAAACTTATTTTTGAAATTAAAAAAAAACATTTATTTTTAATTTAATAAAAAAACTATGTGAAATCAATTAATCATGTCTTCTTTACCAACATGTTTGTTCATCAGCAAGAACAACATCCTAATCTTCCACCCTTTGATGATCAAGTTCTATGCTTATTTACACCAACCCAACTAATCTCCTAAAAAATCCAAACCATGAACAACAACAACACAACAATTGCTGCATTATGTCTCTCCTCCATTTTTATGTTGACAGAGATGATTAAATTTGCTGGCTGGAAAAAAATTCATTTTTTCTTAAATTTCTTCCCCAAAGATGCAAAAAAAAACGAATTTCTGGACTGCATTTGATGCTGATTGAATCTATCGAAGATGAAGGTTATTGGGGAGTGGAAAAAAAACGAATTGAATATGAAGATGAAGAAGGATGGAGGTCAAACGAAGAAGGTCGATTGAAGAATAATGGAGGGGATTAAGACAGACGAAGAAAAAGGGGAACTTGAAACCCTAAAAATTTCTTCCTTTTCTGATTCTATTTATTTAATTTTTTTTGGGTCTATTATATTTATTTAATTAAATTAAATGTTTTCTTAATTTTGAAAAACAATTTAATTATTATTAATTAATTTATAAATGTTTAAAAAAAATAATTGCCATGTGGATCAATTGGTACAGTCAGCACCTGCCACATAAGCAAAAATGAGCCAAATCAGTAAGAAAGTGGGTCCAGGGACTTTTTTTAAAAACAAAAAATTTTGCAGGGATGAAATTCAAAAAATTTTTTTACCAGGGACCAAAACTTAAACTCGCTATATTTGCAGGGACTAAAAACATATTTTAACCAAAAATTTAATATTAAACGTTTTCAACAATAAATTAACACAATTTTCAATAAATTATTTTTATTAGTGGAATTATTAACATCAAAAGTGCTATAAAACCGTGGAAGTATATTAGACCGCGGATTAATAATAATAATAATAACTGGTGCGCTGTTTTAAAATCAGTAGTGCTATAAAGGCATGCTTAGAAAATTTTATTATTTTTTCTTAGGAAAGGTTACACTCAAACACTATTCCACATGTCAAATAAATATTGTTTTATAGAACGCTTTGCGTGCCTTTAAAATTTGGTTGGAATATTATTTTAGAGAACCCTTTGGTGTTGTTTTTTTTTTTTTAAGTAAAAATATTAATCCCTTTGGTGCTTTTAAAATTTGGTTGGATAGGGATACCATGCAAGCAAAACCAATTTAAAGTTTAAATATACCTTTTAACTATTCAATAGTTGTGATTTAGGCATCATAACAAAAAAAATAACTTTTTTGCCTCTTACCCTTACAAAATATTGCAATTTTTTACCATTTGTCTTTAAGAAATAGCAATTTTGTCTATTTATCTTTAAAAAAATAATAACTTTGGCCTCCTATTTTGAGACATGTGGCGTCTTTTAAACAAGTTTGATCATTTATCTTTTAAGTTTGGGGGGCTGAAATCGCTATTTTGTTTATTGAGGGACCAAAATCCTTAAGTTTATAAAAGTTAGAGGACTAAACAGGCATTTAAACTTTAAATATAATATTGATGGATACATATTCAATCAAACATGTTCCATCTTATTTTTAAAGGGTCCTGCTAACCAATGTCTGGGGCATCGGTTAAGCTTACTATAAAAAAGAATTATTACCATAAAAAGGATACTGCTTTTGACATTATTATCAATTAATTACACAATTTCAATGCATTAACTAATATATAATTTCATTTTTCATATCCTTAACCAGTGCTCCGAGTACACCGGTTAGCATTTCCCATTTTTAAATGATGGTGCACCGCAATTGTGTCTTTAAAACAACAATGTTGAAAGACAGAAAACCATAAAACTCTCCATTAATTGTCTCTCTCCACTCTCTCTCTCTCTCATAATCACACTTGTTAATTCCATGACTACTGTCACAATAACAATGTCTTCCTTCATCTTTATAATACTTTTTCACACTCTTTCAGCATCTATGGCCAATGGAGGTTTGGTTTTAATTATTAACCTAATATTTGTTGTTGAGATTTTGTGTTTTTGTTTGTTTGCAGACGAAGTGGCAATTGTACCACGATATTTTGTTTTAGATATGTTAAAAAAAATGATTTTGTGGCATGTTATTTAAACTTTGATGTTATTATTGGATATTGCAGTGGCTTCTGTTACTGATGAAAATTTTGGTTCCCTTGTCCTTAACTCTGAGAGTACTCTTGTGTTGGTGGAATTCTTCGCTCCATGGTGTGGCCACTGCAAAAACGTCGAATACAAAATGATTGAGCTGGCAAATGTTTATTATGTAGGTGAGGTCGAGTTTTTCAAACTCAATGTTGATGACAATCAACTTACTCCTTCTAAATATGGGATTCATGGTATTCCAAATGTCCTTTTCTTCAAGAATGGTGAACAAGTAGATACACTTTTTGGTAACGTCCCCAAGGCAACGTTTATAAAAAATATTGAACAAAACCTATGAGATGGGCAAAAAAAAAAAAAAAACAAGGATTCAGCTAGAAGTAAAGGCTATCTCATCAAGCCAATTCTATCAAATTTGGATGTTTTGCTTTCTTGAATAATCATTTGTGGTATTCAATGAAAAAATTATAATCATTTATGGGATGATTCCCATATTGTAGGTTTTAGATAATTTATAGTCACCTACTAAGCATGAGTACTTGGCAAAAAAAAATGAAGTATTTGTATCAAATACGAATTTGAGACATATTGAGGTTTTTCTTTATTTTCCGTTGTAATTGAAATTTGTGACTATATGATATATAAACACAATAATATAATGGTATTTGTGTATTGGAGTTTTGTTGTTGTAAGCAAAACACATTTTTTTTTTAAATTAATTACAAGTTAATCGGTTTTCTAAGTAGTCAATTTTGACCACTTTATTTTTTGTCGACAACTACAATATCCATCATTGTAAGTAGAGTTATCTATTCTATTCTAAGTTGAAACCAAAAAATGGATAACTCTATCCACTTTTTTTTTTATGGATAACTCTATCCATTTTTTTTTACTAGTAAATAAGAATTTTCACTTTACTAGCAGAGTTATCTATTCTAATACCATCTACAACAGAGCACCCCACTTTGAGTGTTTAAACAGGTCCTCTTTGTCCACATCATTCATTTTACAATAATATCTAATAAGCACCATTTTTCTCCAACCCAGCACCACAAAGAAAATTACTAAATAGGTCCCACAAATAAATCTATATCATTACATTTCAACCAAAATTTATTTATTTCACTATGATTTATTAAATGTGGTGAAGAGAGAGGGTGCTTCCATAACCACCCTTCTCCATAGGCACCCAAATATTATATTGCACAATGGGGATGCCTATTTAGTATGGTGCTAAATAGGTGAAGCACACATCATTGTGGATGGCCGAAGTCTTAAAAATAACTAAACTTGCTCAAAAAAGAAAATAATAACAAAACTTAATTAATTACTAATCGTGGAAAGAGAAAAGACGTGGCTTATTTGTTGAGTGTTTGTGAGCAATTGCATGTAATGTAACACTCATTTTATTTGATTTGCAATTCACTTTGGTACTATAGGTTCCGGTACATAATTCTTGAAGTATTTGATGCATTGAAGGTATAAATAACTGATACAATGTTTGAGTTTGTGGTCCGTTCTATAATATTTTATCTTGTTTAGTTAAAAATTACAAACTACTGCATGTCGACATAAAACAGTAATTCTTGTAAAAATACATTAAAAAAATATATACCCGAGAGCTAACAATGACAAGGTAAGATCCTTAAAAAGAAAAAAAACAATGACAAGGTAAGAGTGGTCCACTTTTTTTTTTAAAAAAAAATAACGATTAAAAATAGTTGATGTTAAAATTTTTTTTTTTACGAAAGTTGACACTAAGTTAAAACTAAAAAGAAAATAATATAGCATCGTCCTTTAGTTCCCTAAAAACAAATATTGTCCCTTGGTAGAAATATTGGACTAAACTTCCGACGAATTTCGGACAAAATTAAAGTAAAAATTTCTTACGAATTTCAGATGCAATAAAGTTAAAACTTTCTACGAATTTCAGAAGGAATTAATCAAATATCTAAAAAAAAAAATCTGAAAACCAATATTCAATAAAAAAAAAACTATCAGATTATACAGTGAAAATATAATCAGAGTCTCATAAAATGTACCACTAAAACTCAAAATTCTTTTAAGTAAAAATATAACAAAAGTATCAAAATTCTTTGAAGATAATGTTCGTAGGATTGTAGGTGGAGGAGGTGGTACTTTCTTTTGGTTGGATAATTGGGTGAGGGATGTGCTTTTGCGGGTCAAATTCCCTCGCCTTTTTGATTTGGCGGTTGATAAATGGGTTACGGTGCAGCAGATGGCGAGTAGAGGTTGGGCGGAGGGTGGAGGTGCTTGGGAGTGGAGGAGGCGTCTCTTGGCGTGAGAGGAAGAGCTGGTGTCTGAGTGTGCATCTCTGTTACATAACGTTGTTTTGCAGGACTATACTATTTACAAGTGGCGGTGGATGTTGATCCTTTACATGGCTATTCCGTGAAGGGTACTTATACTTATCTCACGACAACTGGTGCGCCTTCACAAGAATGGGGTCGGTTTGATGACGTCTGGGTGAAGGAAGCTCCGCTTAAGGTCTCTATCTTCGTTTGGCGACTTCTCCGTAATCGAATCCCAACAAAAGATAACCTGTTCCATCGGCGTATCATTCCTTTAGATGACATTTCTTGCATTGCTGGCTGTGATTCTCCTGAGACTGTGGATCATCTCCTATCTCTGTGTCCTCATTTTGGAGAGGTGTGGCACCGCATATTCCACTGGTTAGGCATTTCTTTTATACCTCCGGCATCTATTTCCAATCATCTTCACCAGTTCTGTCGTATGGCGGGGTTTCCGCGCGCTATTCACTCTTTTCTAACGGTAATTTGGATGGCTACTGTCTGGGTTATCTGGAAGGAAAGAAACAACAGGATTTTTAACCAGAAGTTTGTTACTTTGGATCGTTTAGTAGATAGTATTAAATTGATGTCTTTTTCTTGGTTAAAGGCGAACAAGCCTACTTTTGCTTTTAGTTACTACGACTGGTGGAGGCACCCTTTACCTTGTACGGGTGTTTTATTATAGCGTAGGGTTGCTTTGTTTTCTTCAGGGGTGCTCTTTTATGGCACCAGACTTTTAATTGTTCTTGTTGATCGGTGGTTCTCTTTTGCACACCTTGTGCGAGATGAATCATTTTTGTTAATTTATTATATTCCATTTTGGCTTGTTCAAAAATAAAAAAACAAAAGTATCACAATGTACTAATACAAAAATATAATAAGGGTATCACAAAATGTACTTGATACATCTCAACATTTCCTTTCAAAAAAAAAACTCAACAGATGGCCTGAAAGCGCGGCGTAATTTTCTTCATCTCATCTGACTTTTGTGCTTTTGGATCTTGTGGAATGAAAGAAATAATTGGTTGTTTAAAAATCAGGAGTGCAATAGTTATCAGCTACTTGAAAAAGTAAAAAATTATTCCTTTTGGTGGCTGAAAGCTAAACAAGTTACTTTTGTTTTTGGTAGTCAAATGTAGTGGTCAAACCCTCTAATGTGTTTGGGGATCTGCTAGCACTGTTTTGTTGTTTCTCATTGGACATATTGTATTTTTGGTAGTATTTTTGACACGCTTTGTGCTGAAAGGATTGTTGTGGTTTTGTTAATATAATTCATTTTGGCTTATTCAAAAAAAAAAAAAACATTAATAACTCCTTGACATTGTAAAATGATATATAATTTATAACAAATAAATTTTGGTAAAATGACATATAATTTACAAATTATTTTTTATTTTTTTTAAGAAAACGGTGGAATTTTTATTTATTTTTTTGAGGAAAAAACGGTGGAAGTATATTATATACGGCGGATTAATAATAACTGGTGCGCTGCTTTAAAATCAGTAGTGCTATAAAGGCATACTTAGAAAATTTTATTATTTTTTCTTAGGAAAGGTTACACTCAAACACTATTCCACATTCTTTAAAAAAAAAACACTATTCCGCATGTCAAATAAATATTCTTTTAGAGAACTCTTTGGTGTCTTTAAAATTTGGTTGGAATATTATTTTAGAGAACCCTTTGGTGTTTTTTTTTTTTAAGTAAAAGTATCGAACTTTTAAAATTTGGTTGGATAGTGATACCAAGCAAGCAAAACCAATTTAAAGTTTAAATATAGGTTTTAATGTATTTTTTACCTCTTAAATATTTAAAAAGTTGTGATTTCGACCTCATAATAATAAAATTAACATTTTTGCCTTGTAACCTTAAATGTTGCAACTTTTTTTCCTCTTATCTTTAAGAAATTACAATTTTGTTTATTTATCTTTAAAAAAAAATAACAATTTTGCCTTCCCATTTTGAGATATGTGACATCTTTTGAACAAGTTTGACCCTTTATCTTTAAGTTTGGGGTAAATCCCTATTATTTTTGTTGAGGGACCAAAATCATAAGTTTATAAAAGTTAGAGGGTTAAACATAGATTTAAACTTTAAATATAATATTGATGGATAGTGATCTTATTTTTAAATGATGGTGCACCGCATTTGTTTCTTTAAAACAACAATGTTGAAAGATAGAAAACCATAAAACTCTCTTTTAATTGTCTCTCTTTCTCTCACAGTCACACTTGTTCATTCCATGACCACCATCACAATAACAATGTCTTCATTCATCTTTATAATACTTTTTTACACTCTTTCAGCATCCATGACCATCGCACAACTCGAATCCTTATCCGGTTACCTCAACCTTATCCAACCCCTCAACAATGCCACTAAAAATGCTTCCAATGAAGGTTTGGTTTTAATTATTATCTCAATATTTGTTGTTGAGATTTTTTGTTTTTGTTTGTTTGCATATGAATTGACAAGTACCATGATATTTTGTTTTAGATACGTTAAATAGATTATTTTGTACCATGTTATTTAAAGTTTTATGTTGTTATTGGATATTGCAGTGGCTTCTGTTACTGATGAAAATTTTGGTTCCCTTGTCCTTAACTCTGAGACTCTTGTGTTGGTGGAATTCTTTGCTCCATGGTGTGGCCCCTGCAAAAATGTTGATTCCAATATGGTTGAGCTGGCAAATTTTTATGCAGGTGTAGTCAAGTTTTTCAAACTCAATGTTGATAACAATCAACTTACACCTTCTAAATATGAGATTCAAGGTATTCCAAATGTCCTTTTCTTCAAGAATGGTGAACAAATAGATACACTTGCTGGTAACGTACCCAAGGCATTGTTTATCAAACGTATTCGACAATACCAAAGGATCTACCGCAAGTTTCCGTGATTAGACCGTACAATTTTTTGGAACCCTAATATACCTTCATCCAAATCTTACACAATATAAAACCACACTCTTGTTTCTCACCAATCGTTGCTTCAAGATCTCGTTTTTGTGTATTGGGTTTTATGTTCCTCAGTTTTTGTGTAATTTTCTTTTAGGTTTTTTTAATAATATTTATGAGCATTTGACAAAAGATTATAATAGGTTACAAACTTAATTAGGAGTCTCTCTGTTTAATGTCATTTTACTCTTGCCTTATAAAAAAAAAAAAAAAAAGGCTTCAGCTAGAAATAATGTTTATCTCATCAATCTAGCTCTTTCAAATTTGGATGTTTTGCTTTCATGAATAATCATTTGTGGTTTTCAATAAAAAAAAATTATAATCATTTATGGGATGATTCACATATTGTGGTTTTTAGATTATTATAATCACCTACTAAGCATGAGTACTTGGAAGAAAAAAAAAAATGAAGTGTTTATATCATACACGACACTACAAGAAAATGTAGCATTTGCTACCAATATTTTACTGCCAACTGTGTTGGTAGCACATCTCAATTAAAAACCTAATAATATTGAGGTTTTTCTTTATTTGGCTACCAATATTCGCGAATTTGAGACGTATCTGTAAGAACTAAAAATAATTTCAGAAACTTGAAGATAATTTCATTCTACTTCAAAATAAGGTTCTGATACAATAATATATAGAAAATACAGAAAAAGGGAACAACAGGACAACATAGTAGTCTGTCACCTAACCATGATTACAAAGTCTTAAACACTCCAAAAAGTATGGGTCACCTTACTTATGCAGAGGCAACTTCAACTACTACCTTAAAACAAAAGATAACATAAAATATCACAAAATACTATTGTGTACATTTGAAATCTCAATGTCTCAACACTCCTCCTTGAGATTTTGGATGGACACTCCAAGCAATTCTCGAAACTTTTCAAACTTAGCTCTAGGAAGAGATTTAGTCAATATATCAGAAACCTGAGAGTCGGAACAACAATGAATAAGCTTGATCTCTTGATTTTTGACAGCCTCGCGTATGGCATGGAACTTCACTTGAATATGCTTGGTTTTCCCATGTTGAACTGGATTTTCAGCAATAGCAATTGCTGATTTACTATCACAATAAAAGCACAGTTGCTTCCAGCTGTTGTATTCCCAAGTCATAGAGTATTTTCCTCAACCAAATAGCTTGGTTTGCTGCTGCAGCTGCGGCTACATACTCTGCTTCAGTCGTGGATTGAGCTACAATTTCTTGTTTCCTCGAGTTTCGTGAGAACATGCCAGAGCCTAAAGAAAAAGCATAGCCTGTAGTACTCTTCATGTCATCAATATTTCAAGCCCAATCACTATCAACATAGCCTAAAAAACTTCCATTTTCACTTGGCTTGTACCATATTCTGAATTGAGTAGTACCCTTTACATATCTAAGTACCCTCTTTGCTGCAGCAAAATGTGTCTTGGTAGGACTCTACATAGATCTTGAGAGTAAGCTTGTTGCATACATAAGATCAGGTCTAGATGAAGTAAGATAAAGTAGACTTCCAATCAAACTTCTATAATGAGAAGCATCAATTTTTTCAGCTTCATCTTCCTTTGAGAGTTTCAAATTCCACACCAAAGGAGTTGGAGCAGAATTGCAGCTTTCCATTTTAAACTTCTTCAAAACTTCACGAGCATACTTCTCTTGATACAAGAAAATTCCACTCTCAGATTGATGCACTTCCAAGCCGAGAAAATAGTTCATTTCCCCTAAGCTAGACATCTCAAACTGGTTTTTCATCTCCTCCATAAGTTGTTGAACTTCTTGCTGATTATTGCTTGTTACTAGCAAGTCATCAACATACAAAGACACAATTAAGGAACCACCATCCAACAACCTTCTTACATAAAGAGTTGCATCATTTTCACTCCTTTTGAATCCTTGATTAAGAAAGTGGCTATCAATTTTGTTGTACCAAGCTCTAGGGGCCTGTTTCAGCCCATACAAAGTTTTATGAAGCTTATAGACCTTGTCTTCCCTCCCTTTTACTAAAAAACCAGCAGGTTGAGCAACATAAATTTCTTCATCAAGGTTTCCATTTAAGAATGCTGATTTGACATCTAAATGCCAAATTTTCGACTTCATCTGTGCTGCCAACGCTAGAAGAATTTGAATAGTATCCATTCTAGCTACCGGTGCAAATGTTTCTGTGTAGTCAATCCCAGATTGTTGAACATAGCCCTTGACAACAAGCCTGGCCTTCTATTTGTTGATGGATCCATCTGGGTTCATCTTTACCCTATAAACCCATTTCACTCCTATGACATTCTTGTCTCTAGGCTTGTCAACCAGCTGCCATGTCTTGTTCTTTTCAATGTTGTCCATCTCCTCTTTCATAGCTTGGTACCATTTCTCAACTTTACTAGCATCTTCAAAGTTGGTAGGTTCAAGGACTGCACTATAACATCTTTGATAAATCTTTGAAAGAGATCGGGTACCTCTTACAGCAAAGTTATCATCAACTTCTTCATCTTGATCTTCATTTGTATCCTCGAGAGAATACAAACTTAAACCTCTACCAACTTGAGAGGTCTCCCAATTCCAATATGCATCTTCATCCACTTTAACATCTCTATTAAGGAAAATTTTATTTGAATCAATTCCATAGACTTTGTAGCCCTTAGATTTTGAGCTATAGCCTACTAAAATTCCTTTTTCAGCCTTTTCATCCAATTTGCTTCTTTTCACATCTGATATGTGAGTGTAGCACAGAAAACCAAACACTTTTAGATGCTTGATAGACGGCTTGATGCCTCCCCAAGCCTCAATAGGTGTCATCCCCTCTACAACCTTTGTAGGAAGTCGATTTTGGAGATAGACATCAGTGTTTATTGCCTCTGCCCAGATGGACTTCAACAATTTCTTCTCAAAAATCATGCATCTAGCCATTTCAAGAACGGATCTATTCTTTCTTTCAGAAACTCCATTTTGTTGAGGTGAGTAGCTGACTGTAAGTTGACGTTCAATACCCAAATCATCACAAAATTTATTGAATTCTGCAGAAGTATACTCCTTCCCGTTGCCAGTTATGAGTTTCTTCAATAAACAACCACTTTGATTTTCAACAAAGACCTTAAACTTCTTAAAAACAGAAAAAAAATAATTCAGATTTCTGTTTCAGAAAATAAACCCAGGTCATCCTTGTAAAATCGTCAATAAAAAGAATAAAATACTTGCTTCCATTGAGTGAAGGAATATTCATAGGTCCACAAACATCCTAGTGAACCAATTCAAGTTTTACACTTGCTCTCCATGTTGCTGAACTTGGAAAAGGCAACCTATGTTGCTTACCAAGTTGACAACCTTCACACACCTCTGAATAAGTTTGAATATTTGGCAAGTCTTTGACTAACTCTTGTTTTTGAGCAAACTGGATATATTTCAAATTATAGTGGCCAAATCTTTTGTGCCAAAGCTTAGAATCAAGTTCAGCCTTACTCATTTTACATTCATGTTCGGAAACTAAATTCCAGTTAATAGGAAAACTTCTTTTTCTCATATTTACTTCAAATAATTCATGACCATTAACATCAGTTCCCACACAACTTCCTTCTTTAAATAACAAGGAATAGCCTTTTTCAATCATTTGGCCCACACTCAACAGGTTTTGATCAAGTTCAGGAACTAAAAGTACATCAGAAATGTATTCAATACCTGTTGCAGTGTCAATTTTCGTCGTTCCTCTACCTGTGATGTGATAAGTGCTCAAAAGTAACATATTTTATGTGTTAATCTAGGCATTTTATTGACTTGTTCTACAAGTTATCTAAGGAAAAGCTACCATTTGATTGTATTTGTACCATTTATGCTTTACATGCCTGACTCTACTTAATTTATGCAGGATATGACAAGCAAGGTCCAAGAATGAAATCCCTGAACCAAAGTCCATTCGCTTAAGCGAACGAGCACGAATTCTGCCCATATAAATAGCTTTCTCTTCTCTTTCCAGAAGATAATTACTGTTTTATTCATATTTTCAGCATTCTAGAGAGAGGTTAGGGCAATTTCTAGAGAGAGAAACACAGAACAAGGTATTTAGAAGTAGATTCAAACCAAGAATTGTTGAGACATCATGGACCTTGTCATTGAATCTTCATCTCTTCTTCATCCTTTGCAAAGCTATCATAGACATATGTAGCTACATCTATTCTTGTGGTTTTGAGGTATTCAAACAAGCTATTATGTAATCTTTTGATCTTTTAATATATGGTTCTAGCTTATTTATTCAATATTGTTGTTATTCTTGCATTTAATGTCTTATTGAGATTTAAAATGATATAGACATATACTTTTGAATCTAGAAATAGAATAACAATCTATCTTAAGTTATCACTCTAGACATGGTTGTTAATATTTGATAATCACTTTTAATCTAGAACTTAATGCTTTTGGGTAATTTAATCGGTTGGAAATCGTCGATTAAACTATCCAATCGACTTTGTGATCGTTTAAGTGTTTGGGAAATCGATGTTTAAACGATCACTTAGAAATAACGATTTCATTTAGACACGAATGATATTGTCGAGTGATTGTGATAATATCGTTTAAAAAGCTAGAATATGTTAATCGATCGAGAGGTTGCAGTTGTTACGCTTGGTTGATGTCTCTGACCCCAAGTGAAATAGCCCTATCTCTTCTCGCTTTACTTTTATGTCGAATAGGAAAATAGTTTTACACAAACAAACAATTTATACCCAAACACTTAATTTGATAAATGGCGTTTAAATGCTTAAGATATACGCAACTTCCTGTGGATACGATCCTATTATACTCATGTATAGTTAGGTAAATGACATGTAAAAATCTTACATCATGATGGCAACTTTCTCTCCATTTCCAATCTTTACAGATTCTGCAACGGGTTTGTGCTCCGAAAACAGGTCTGGATTGCTAGTCATGTGTTGCGTGCAACCACTATCAATAAACCATGTGTCTCCATCCTTCGAACTCCTTGTAGTATTGGCCATGAACAAGAGTTCTTCACTATCTTCAGTTTCAGTCACATTTGCATTTTGAGAAGTATGATTTTGTTAATTTTGTTGCTGCTGTTTCATCCTACAAAACCTCTCAATATGCCCAGTTTTATTGCAATATCTACATTGAAATGGTGGTGGCGTTTTTCCCTTGTACCAACATTCACTTTCCTTGTGGCTGGTTCTTTTGCAAATTCCACATTTTGGAAATCTTTCCTTCTTCTTTGTATCTTTCCCAGAATGCTCTCCAACCAATTTCTTTTCACATTTGGTTGCTATGGCTTTTCCTTTGTGTTTGACTTGTAAAGCTGTTTCGGATGCTTCCTCTTGTCTCAAAAGTCTTCTCTGCTCTTGAGCTTGAAGAGCATTTATAAGCTATGTTAAGGTTATCTTGGAAAGATCTTTTGATTCTTCAAGTGCATAAAGCTTTGATTCGAATCTTTCAGGTAAAACCACCAAGACTTTTTCTACAATTCTGCTATCAAGAAATTGTTCTCCCAACAATCTGATTTGATTCACAACTTTCATAACTTTCGTCATGAAATCATTTATGTTTTCAGCCTCATTCATCTCTAAGGCTTCAAACTCTCTTTTGAGGTTTAGAACCTGCATCTGTTTGGTTCTTTCATTCCCAAAAAACTCTTCTTCTAGCTTTTCCTAAACTTGCTTAGCTGTCTCCAAGTGTGAGATTCTCATGAAAACATCATCGTCCACAATAGAGTGAAGGATGGTAAGAGCCTTAGCTCTCTTGGCAACTTGCTCATTGTGGTATCTCATTTGAGCAACAGTTGGATTTTCTTGCAAAGGAGGTGGTTCAGCAGCTGTTTCCACCACTTCCCAAAGATCATAGGCCCTCATATGAGTCTTCATCTTCACAGCCTATATTTCATATTTCTTTCCTGTAAATACAAGAGGTGCTGGTAGGGTAATATTGTTTGAAGCCATCAAGAAAAATGGTTGGGTGTCAAGAAAGCAAGGGTTTTTAATCACAGGCCCTTTAAGAACAAAGAAGCTTTGTATACCATTTGTAAGAACTAAAAATAATTTCAGAAACTTGAAGATAATTTCATTCTACTTCAAAATAAGGTTTCTGATACAATATATAGAAAATACAGAAAAAGTGAACAGCAGGACAACATAACAACATAGTAGTCTGTCACCTAACCATGATTACAAAGTCTTAAACACTCCAAAAAGTATGGGTCACCTTACTTCTACAGAGGTAACTTCAACTACTACCTTAAAACAAAAGATAACATAAAATATCACAAAATACTATTGTGTACATATGAAATCTCAATGTCTCAACAGTATTGAGGTTTTTCTTTATTTTCTATTGTAAGTGAAATTTGTGACTTTATGATAATCAAGCGAATTGCTTATCCCGGCGTCAGTGACAAAGCCACGTTGACCATTCTGCAGGCAGGTGCTCCCACTAGTTTTATGAGTTTATCATATCCATCCTATATAATACTATGTTATAGTCTCCGGCACCAGCACATAACGTATCATATAATACTACCTATGATAAAGTATGCTAATTAGATTACATACTATGAAATATGAATAATATACAGCTTCATTTATCGTAAACAATACTTCTATAATGTTATATATCTAAATTTAATTTATTTATTATTTGAAATAATAACAACGATTATAATTCTCTCTTTTTCAAAAAAAAAGTCAGATTCAGTATATTTTTAAAACACTAAAACACTTATTTTATTCTATTTTTGTTTTAGAAATAAGAAAATTCACAAAAATTATACTAATATTTTAAATATATTTAATGTTAAAAATTTATATGTAAATATTGCCTTCACTATTTCAAATTTCTGGCTCCGTTACTGCCCGACGTTATCCCGAATTTATTCCTATTGGCTAGCCACTCATGATTTCTGCACAATTCCTTTTGCAAACCGCCTCCTGTATTTTCACAATCCACTCTGAATATGACACGTGCCTTCGTGAATTCTCGGATAGATTTTATCGCATTATATAGCAGCACTGTTATGATATATACATGAGGAGTGCTAACAACACTCTCTTTCAGACACTCTCTCTAATACTCACTCTCTCATTAGTTAAATCAATGTGAGTCATACACTTTGGAAATGAAACCCACATAAAGTGGTAGGACATACATTGATTTTATCCAATAAAAGAGTGAGTGTTAGAGAGAGTGTCCAAAAGAGAGTGTTGCTAGCATTCATCTATATACATACAAACAAAATAATACAATGGTATTTGTGTATTTGAGTTTAGTTGTTGTTGCAAGCAAACCACATTTTCTTAAAATTAGTTACCGGTTAATCGGTTTTCTAAATAGCCGATTTTAAACACTTCATTTTTAGTCAACAACTACAATATTCATCAACAAAAGTAAGTAGTTATATATACCAAGTTGACACCAAACAAAATGGATAACTCTACCCACTTTTTCTTACGGGTTAATAAGAATTTGCCTTTTTTTTAATATTCCTTACCAAATCTACATCCATTAACACCACATTTGCAGCCACGAGACTCACCAGTCACGATGGCAAACTTCACATGTTACAAACTTTTACTATAATCCTCGAAGACAACACCTAGAAAGTGTATATGATTCTAATTCAGATCAACCTACAAATTTAAAAACCGTCATTCCAGGAACAGAAAAATAGAGAAAGGAGAGGTGGTTGTGAATGTATGGGAAATGCGAAAAATTTTGTGCGTTGATAACATTTGAAAATTAAGAAGTTAATGGAGAAGCATGATTGTTTGTTTATGGGCAGAGTGTGATTTGTTTCCGGGGATAGATTTTGCTCTCCAAATAATAATAATAAAAAGTCTTAAAAAATAACTAAATAAACTTGCTCAAAAAAAGAAAATAATAACTAAACTCAATTAATTGATAATCGTGGAAGGTTTATTAGTTGAGTGTTTAGAAAGTCTTACATAAGAACAAATACAAATGGAAAATGATTGGGCACAATCACATGAAAGGAGAAAAATAAATGAAAAGAAATTTAGTCACATCATTCAATTATTTTCTCTTTTAATTTTATCACTTTATGTGTGTGTGTGTGTCTAACCACTTTTTATTTATGTTTGTGACCATATAAGTATTTCTCGTTTGCAAGCATGTAACACTTTTTTTTTTGAACTAAGAGTGTAATGTCATCATAGAAGCCGTAAGACATCTCAACCAAGTTGACACCTATTAGAACCTTTAATCTTATATCAAGCACTCATATATATTATTAAAAAAATGGGAAAACATATATCCAGAAAACGGGGGAGTAGGTTGTTACCCCAAAAAAGAGAAGAGAAAAGAAGAAAAGAAAATCAAGAAAATCGGTAATTCAAGATATTACACTGATCTCTGAAAAAAGTCTCCATAGAGGTCCGTTGGAAGAGTGTTCCACCAAGTAAAGTCACGACAGTCATAGCCCAGGGCAACAAGCTTATCGGCATAAGTGTTACCTTCTCTGAAGACATGAGAAAATGAGGCGCAAAGGAGAAGCAAAGTAATTACTTCAACGATTGCGAAGGTCCCAAGTTACCAAATCATGAGATTTCAAAGCCTGAATAGCTATTTGTAAATCGCTTTCAATCTAAAGGCGACTCCAACCTTTGACAAGAGCCTGCTCAATAACAATAATAATACCCATAGCTCTGTGTGCAACATCGAAGAGGGCTAGAATATATAAGCACCCAATAACAAGCTATAGAATAAGCACCCAATTTATTTAACCTTTAAAAAAATGGAAATATATAATGTAATAGTAAGAGGCATGATAAGAAAATAAAAATTAACGACATATAATTTTAAATAAACAAATTTTAGTTGAATGACATGTAATCTATACTATGTCCCCGTGAGCTTAACTCAGTTGGTAAGAGGACAATACAAAATATTATGCAAAGTCCAGAGTTCGAACTCTGACCAACACCAAAATATAATCTATACTTTTATACTATATATAAAGAAAACATTTCCTTTCAGGTTTTTGGCCTGACTTTTTCTCTTTTCAAAAATACCCTCAATTTTCAATTCAACTAACACATCTAACAAATATATAAGAATAAATTTAAATATTAAAAAAAAATGTAACAAACACGATATGAATATATTATATATGTTTTTTTTTCTTTATCATTTAAAAAGTATAACAAACTAGATGCATATATTTATACTTACTTTTTCATTATCCCAATTATACTTTTAAACAACTTTTTCTATAATAAAGATAGTTGTTCGTGTGATTAAAAAAAACAATAAACATTTATATTTCTTGTTTTAATCAAAATTAAAATTTCACAAAAAACATCATTCATAATCATAAATCGTTAATGAAATAAAAAGAGCGAAAATACGGTCACGTGTTTTTCCCTAGTTTACAATAAAGAAAGTAGTTTATTATCTAAAAAAAAGTAGTTTATTGTACGGCGAATTGATAATAACCTGTTGCGCCGTTTTAAAATCAGTAGTGCTTTTTTTTAGGGAAAATCAGTATTCAGTAGTGATATAAAGGCGTACTTAGAAAAAATTATTATTTTTTCTACTATTGCACATGTCAAATAAATATTATTTTAGAGAACCCTTTGGTGCCTTTAAAATTTGGTTGGAATATTATTTTTAGAGAACCCTATGGTGCCTTTAAAATTTGGTTGGAATATTATTTTTAGAGAACCCTTTGGTGTTTTTTTTTTAAGAAAAAATATAGAACCCTAAGGTGCCTTTAAAATTTGGCTGGATAGTGATATCATGTAAGCAAAATCAATTTAAAGTTAATATACAAGTTTAAACGTATTTTTTCCCTCTTAAATATTTAAAAGTTGTGATTTCCGCCTCGTAACAAAAAAATTAACATTTTTGCCTCTAACCTTAAATGTTGCAATTTTTTTTGCCCCTTATCTTTAAGAAATAACAATTTTGTCATTTATCTTAAAAAAAACTAGCAATTTTGGCCTCTGTTTAAGACATATGACGTCTTTTAAAGAAGTTTGGCCTTTTATCTTTGAGTTTGGGGGGCTGAAATCGCAAAACAAATTTATTGAGGAACCAAAATCGTTAGTTTATAAAAGTTATAGGACTAAATGTGCATTTAAACTTTAAATATAATATTGATGGGTATCAATCAAACATGTTGATCTTATTTTTAAATGATTGTGAACCGCATTTGTGTCTTTAAAACAACAATGTTGGAAGACAGAAAACCATAAAACTCTCCTTTAATTGTCTCTCTCTCTCTCACACAGCCACACTTGTTCATTCTATGACCACCATCACAATAACAATGTCTTCCTTCATCTTTATAATACTTTTTTACACTCTTTCATCATCCATGGCCACCGCACAACTCGAATCCTTAACCGGTTACCGCAAGCTTATCCAACCCCTGAACAATGCCACTAAAGATGCTTATAATGGTTATGGAGGTTTGGTTTTAATTATTAACCCAATATTTGTCGTTGAGATTTTTTGTTTTTGTTTGTTTGCAGACGAATTGACAAGTACCATGATATTTTGTTTAGGTATGTTAAAAAAAATGATATTGTGGCATGTTATTTAAAATTTTATGTTGTTATTGGATATTGCAGTGGCTTCTGTTACTGATGAAAATTTTGGTTCCCTTGTCCTTAATTCTAAGACTCTTGTGTTGGTCGAATTCTATGCTCCAAGGTGTGGCCCCTGCAAAAATGTTCATTCCAAAATGGTTGAGATGGCAAATGATTATGCAGGTGCGGTCAAGTTTTTCAAACTCAATATTGATAACAATCAACTTACTCCTTCTAAATATGAGATTCAAGGTATTCCAACTGTTCTTTTCTTCAAGAATGGTGAACAAAGTGATACACATACACTTGTTGGTAACGTACCCAAGGCAACGTTTATCAAACATATGAAACAGAACCTATGAGATGGGCAGAAGAAAAAAAAAACAAGGTTTCAGCCAGAAGTAAAGGCTATCTCGTCAAGCCAATTCTCTCAAATTTGGATGTAATGCTTTCTTGAATAATCATTTGTGGTTTTCAATCGAAAAATTATAATTATTTATGGGATGATTCACATGTTGTATTTTTTAGATTATTATAGTCACCTACTACGGATGAGTACTTAAAAAAAAATGAAATATTTGTATCAAATACGAATTTGAGACATATTGAATTTTTCTTTATTTTCTGTTGTAAGTGAAATTTATGACTATATGATATATAAACACAATAATATAATGGTATTTGTGTGTTTGAGTTTATTTGTTGTTGTAAGCAAACCACACTTTCTTAAAATTAGTTACCGGTTAATCAGTTCTCTAAGTAGTCGATTTTAAACACTTCATTTTTAGTCGACAACTATAATATCCATCAACAAATGATAAGTAGAGTTACCTATTCTAAGTTGAAACCAAACAAAGTGAATAACCCTACCCACCTTTTTTACTAGTAAATAAGATTTTGCCATTTACTAGTAGAGTTTGTGAGCAATTGCATGCAACACTCCTCTTATTTGATTTGCAATTCACTTTGGTACTATGGGTTTTGGTACATAATTCTTGAAGTATTTGATGCATTGGAGGTATAAATAATTGATACAATGTTTGAGTTTGTGGTACATTCTATAATATTTTATCTCGTTTAGTTAAAAATTACAAACTACTACATGTTAACATAAAAAAAGTAATTATTGTAAAAATACATAAAAAAGAAATATGCCCCACAACTTACAATAACAAGATAGGACCAGTCCCACTTCTTTTTTAAAAAACTAACGATGAAAAGTAGTTGACACTAAAAGTTAAAAAAACTTAAAAAGCATATAGTATAACATCGTCCCCTAGTTCTCTAAAAAAACATTGTCCCTTAAGCTTTTCTACAACAGTAATATTTTTTTGGGTTTTGTTAACGAGTGTCTCTAAAATACTATTTAAGCTATCTAAAATAAGAAATTATTCTTTTAAAAAAATTAAATATTTTGATTTCCATAGCATTAATTACATGCATTTTTATAATATACTTACTATTTAGATTAGAAAATTTCACTCAAGTCCCTTGAACTTTATGAAAATGATACTAAAACCCCCTTTAGTTTTAAAACTTGCAGTAACCTTCCTTTAGTTTTCCTCAAATATACAAACAGCTCCCTTGCTATTAACTCTGTTACTTTCTCCGTTTTGTTTTCATAGATGTTTATAAACGTGTTCTTGTTTGTATGCTTTCACCGCCATTGTGCTACTAAATTGATTTCTAAGGACAATGAAATTCTGATTTGATTAACCTAATGAAAGACTCTCTAAAAAAAATTAACCTAATGAAAAATAATTTCAATTACGAGAGTAAGCATCAATGAAATCGATTTTTTTAATAGATCAATGAAATGGAATTGACGGTATAAATAAAGGATTAATGACAAATTAAATTGATGATTAGATCAGAGTGAGCATAATCATATAATTCATAATCTGAGTGCAACATATATAATTAAATTAAAGACGAGGAAAAGTGAGAATGAAATGGGGAATCGACTTGAAATTAAAAAGCCATAACCTATGGTTTCTTGAATATTTGGAATACCTTTTTTGAATGTTTGATCTGATACTCATATTTGAATTTGGTTTCTTAAATTGATTTATGTTCAACAATGGAGGTTTTTTTTTCCCCATTAAAGGTTAATTGAATATACTAAAAAAACCTGAGTTAACAGAAAAAAATTAACAGTGTTAATAGCAAGAGAGGTGTTTGTCTATTTAAGAAAAACTCAAGGAAGGTTAGTGTAAGTTTTAAAACTAGAGGGGATGTTAGTGTCATTTTCATAGACCTCAGAGGAGGTAAATGTAATTTTCTCTACTATTTATGGTCCTTAAAGAGTGCCCTAAATGCACGCGTTAACATGTCCCATATTTTTTTACCAAATTATACTATATAGTTAGAATAACCCTCGCATTGGAAGTATTAAAATAAGAGTATACTTAGGGTATATGTCAAAAAAGTATATATAATAATAATCTTTCAAAAGACGTTTATTTAAATTCTTAAAAATATAAAAAATTATTTTCAATGGAAACTTTTCATTTTTAAGTTTCATCAAAATCCTTCAAACAATACAATGATGATCAACGATATAAAAAGACAGCGTGAATTTATAGAGTCCATTTTTGTTCCATTTAGATATGTTCAATTTACCCCATTAACATTCATGGATGTGTGACATATGGAAAACACAATATCAAGGGTTGAGATTAAAGGATTAAAGAAAGACATTTATGTACTGAAAAAAAAACGTACGCGCTTCGAATTCTCTCTCTCTAAAACAATACGATACGATACAATACGACGTTCCACCATCTTGCTTCTCGTCAGCAACATAGCATATGTATTGATTCAATTATTCAAATCGTTGGTAAAACCAGCACCATCACTTGATTTATTATGTGTAAAAATTCGACACTACCTCTCCAAGGCCTCTCCCTCACCTTTTCTGTTCTAAATGAGTTTTCAATTTTAATACCTCTGTTGATATCAATCTGGATATTGTTTCATAGGAAGCGGCGGAGACGGCGGCGTCGGTGAGAAGGAGAAGGAGAGGCAGTAGCCATGTTGTTTCAGAGGAAGAAGGAGTGTGGTGAGGGAAAGGAAAAGTGAAGGAGAAAGTGAACAGTAGGGTAGGGATTTTGTTTTATCACCTATCTTTCACTTTTTAATCTCAACCCTTGATGTTTTGTTTTCCACATGTCACATATCCATGAAGGTAAATGGGGTAAATTGAGCATATCTAAATGGAGCAAAGATAGACTCCAATTTATACAGAAATCCAAACAAGTGCGTTATTTTAAAACTCCTCTAGTTGTCGTTCAATGAATTATATTGAGTGTTTTGTGGTGGTTGATGTTTAGTTTCAATTTATGGATTGTTTAATCTTAGGTTTAAGACATCTCAACTGTTCAGGCTGTTTTTTGATTGGTTTTGTAGCCATTTGGTTGGATTCAGATATGGGAAGAGTATCACATGTGTTGTTATAGGGTTTTTCATATACATGAAGGTGTGCTTTGGGGGATGTGTTTGGAAATATTGGGCATGTGTGTCATTTCGGCCGATGGACATTTTGTGGCTGCAATTTTGAGGAGCATGGCGTCATAGGGGTTTTGGTCGGTTTTTGCGGTTCTTCAGGAGGTGTGTTTTTGAGCGAAGGTGCTTGGGAGAGCTAATGGTGTTGTGTGGGGTTTTATTACCGGCTGTTTTTTAAAGGTTGTTGTGTTGGTTTTTGTCGTTGATGTCTGGGGGTTGTGTGCGAGCAGCAGAATGTAGGTGGTGGAAGTTGTTTTTATGGCAACTTGTGATGGTGTTTGAGGGTTTTGGTACAACTTTTGTTTATGTTGTTGTGCGGAGGTTTGACTTTGATTTTGATGTTAGCTTTGTTTTTGGTGTTTCCTTTTATTGATTTCGAAGATAGCCCTTTGTTCAGTGGTGTTTGTTGTTGGTTTTTTGAATTTTCTCTTCGATGCACGCGTGTATGAGTTTTTCATTGGGTGTTCCCCATCTATCATTTGTATGTTGCAACTTTAAAACTCTTAGCCTAGCATTCCTTGTGCTAGTTAGGATTAAGGCGATTTTAATAAGTTCCATTTTAGCTTCTTCAAAAAAAGAACATAATGTGAGTATGAAAGAGAGTTGTCACAAAATGATTGTACAAACATCATTTCGCCATAGAAATTAATTATTGTTTGACAATTTGAGGCAAAGCTTACACACAAACCCACAAGCCACACAAATTTCACTTGTTTTCTTCACTTTTCCCGGACTTTGTATCTTTTATATGTTCTTGGGACATGAGACAAAATTTTCCCAAGTTGTTTGGACTTCAAATACTTAATTGTGCTTGGTCTTCATGCTTTCATAACGTCTTTGAGGTGACTTTTCTCGGATAAACCTAATGACCTATACCAAAAAGACTCGAACACCCTAAAAGTTATGTGGTTAGGGAATTACAAGACACATTGTGACTTTAACAAAACATTACAGACTTCTTCCCAAAACCATGAATAACTCGATCTAAATCCTCTAGAAAATCCTAAAATAATCGATGAAAGACTCGATAAAACACAAAAATACATGATATGATGAGGGGTCATAACAATCCCAAACTTAAGTTGTTGTCTTTCGTCAAGTAACAAAGTAGACATACATTCATTTGAAGTCAATAGGGTAACATACCTTTCAAACTACGATCAACCTCGTAGTTAGACTATTGTCCTTTCCCACTTCCACCTTCCGGCTAACTCCCCACTTTAAGGGTGTGTTTGGATGGAAGGTTTAGGAGGGGAAGGGAGGGGAGGGTTCATTTTTATTTTTTAAATTACGAACAATCTAAAATGGTTTTTTGAAGATTGAATTAACAACATGATAAATGATCACATAATACTTCAAAAACACTTAATTTATTTTGAAAAAACATTTTGCATTGTTCGTAATTTCAAAAATAAAAGTGAGTCCTTCCCTCCCTTCCCCTCCTAAACCCTCAATCCAAACACACTTTTAAGGTCTTTGGTCGGAGTAGGTGTAGAAAATATAGTCCAATACTTTCATCCACACCAAATCTCTAGTCATTCTCTTACAATTTCTCTCTTGCAAGCGTGCTAGGTAATTCACTCCATCAACCCCAAACTTAATTTCAAGATAAGAAAAGGAAAATTATAACTTCTACCTAACTCTAAGGAGGGCAAAAAAACATAAATTTGTTAAGTATATAGGTCTGTAATGTGGTTTGTCTATGAAACACAGGAGATTATTTTTAGCCTCAAATGGTTTAGCAAAAGAGAATAATATAAACATGGTGATTTAAAAAGGCTCAAAGTACCGAATAAAATGTCTCATGTGTAGATAAATGTTACTAACAGACTGTTGCGAAACAATGAAAGATCTAGAATAATAAGCATTATACATGGACACTCATATGGAAAAGAACATGGTAAATAATGAAACATATTTAGGCTTAAAATCTCATCATCTAGGTGATTAGATAATTTGGATTATGATCAAATATATGTCTCTTTCTTTGCATGTCCCTCAATCAAAACACTTACAAACTTCCGTAACTAAGAGCACTTTTCGGCTTGCTGTTTAGAAGAATTTTATGAGCTAAAATGAGGTAGACCTTCATCGGATTGGAGAAACTAAAAATTAATGCAAATCAAACAGGCATGCATTTAAAAATTAGTAAAATACTAAGTCATCATAACATGTATGTCTAAGACTCAGCATGAGTTTAAAATTGACTGGAAATTGAAAATAAATACTAAAACCAATGAGTATTTAAGGTTCTCGCTTGAGCCTCAATCCTCATGCTCATCTTCACCCATGTTCTTCAACTATGATTCACCTTCCTGACTCCAATTGTATCGTCCCATATCTCTTATAAAACAGATTCTGGACCTTCAACTTCACCTTGTCACCAACTTCAGATTTTGGTCTTGAGTGGACACTCATCATCGTCTCTTATATCCATCACCACAAGGTCCGTAAGAAATTATTAGAATATAAAATATTCATTATATAAATTATTAGTATATTATATATTATTTAGAGATAATTGAGGATCAAGTTCAAGATACTTGATGTCTAAGTTAGAGATACTTGAGGCCCAAGACAACTTCATTGTATAAATACGCATTACCGCATAATGAAATAGACATGAGACAAAATTCTATTACAAATGAACTTCTCCACCTTAAAAAATACATCTTCTACTATATTGTAACGGTATGCTATCGAACTTGAAGGTGGGAAAAACACAAGAAGGGGGGGTTGAATTGTGTTTTCAAAAACGTTTCTTTCTTACGAAAAATAGCACTGTTCTCCGGATTCAGAGTCTGATGGAGTTCAGACTCTAATCAGAGTTCAGAGTCTCAGCAGCGGAATAAAAACAAATGCAAGAAAGAAAGAAGACACAAACAATTTTATACAGGTTCCTTCCACAAACCGGAAGTAGTCCTGTCCCCCTTGCACTTCCAAGGAGAGTTTCACTAAAATGTAATATCAAATTACAAGTTGCTCAAACACACAAGTAAGAGACTTCCTTTGCTCAATCACACAAGAATGAGACTTCAGATGCTCAAGCACACAAGCAAGAGACTTTAAGACAATTACAGAGAATTGAAAAGAGTTTTGAATACTTGATATATTATCAGAGGTATTCACAAATCAAAACGAAACAGAACAGACTCTGTTTTCTTAAAGACTTAGAAATTCTAAAATGTGATCTTTTGTAAGAATTATCTAAGTTGTTGATGAGCAGATTTTGCGACTTAGAATATGAGATAAGAATTCAATTCGCGTGTATATCGTTCTGATACATGTGTAACAATTCTTCAAGTCTTCAGCTCTATTTATAGAGGTTTTGAGAGACGTTGGAGAACAGCCAGCTCATCACGTTTTCTTTACCGAAGCTGATTTGACACCCTTGATCCTTTGCTTGATTTGAGGCTTGTACAATGAAATCAGATTCAAATCCATTCCCTCAAATAAGGAAAAGTTTCTGCTACAGTTACTGTTATTCTTGTCGTGTATAGAAGACACTGTGCAGAGTTGGTGATTGCAGGGACAAACGTAGGCATAGTGGTTGTACTTTTCGTACACTGTACTTTGTCAATGCTTCTTGGTGTCTGAAGAATCTTTGCTTCTGGATACCATTTGCTTCTGATGAGTCTGCCTCTGATGAACTTGCTTCTGATGACTTCATCTTCAGAAGCTCTTTCTTCAGACGCACTCTGACTCTGAATTTCCAGGAGCTCTTTTAGTCAGATATTCTTCAAGCTTCAGTTTAAGATTTCCTTTGCTCTTTAAATTTATTCAAACAGAACCTCTTGTAAATAAATCTTCGATTAATGGTCCTGCACACTTGAATAAATGTTTAGCAAATCCAATTGATAATTTTTAATACCTTGTTATCATCAAAACTTAAGTGGTATACTTGTGAAACACCCTTTGTTCCAACAATCTCCCCCTTTTTGATGATGACAAACATAAGTATTTAAAAAGATCAATTGTTGTTAACTTAATTAACAAGTTGACTCTTTAAGGATTCTGAGTTTTGTAAGCTCAGACTCCCCCTGAGTCTGATATTCTTTAAGGTGAGGTTTGTAAGCTCCCCCT
Source organism: Medicago lupulina (assembly GCA_958299785.1). Taxonomy (NCBI): domain Eukaryota; kingdom Viridiplantae; phylum Streptophyta; class Magnoliopsida; order Fabales; family Fabaceae; genus Medicago; species Medicago lupulina. The sequence continues at coordinate 79,062,789 of OY283139.1, forward strand.
AAGTCCTATCCGGGTTAATTAAGTTCATTTTTACGCTTAATACCAATATCATAGAATGTAGATGAGTTAAAAATTGGGTTTTCAAATAAAATTCGTTAAAAAAAGTTTTATTTCATTCTTGGGCTCAGCTTCTGTTAAATACTTTTCTATTAAGTACTTTTCTATTACTCCCCCTTTTGTCATCTATTAAAAAGGTAAAAACAAACAGTAAAAAAAAATGTATAAAACAAAAGTGAAGAAATAGAAACTTTTATATAAGAATGATCAGGAAAGTACAGAATGTCAAAACATAGAAAGCAGGCAATTAAGACACATAACAAAGAAAACAAAAAACAAGGTGTGCAGCTAAGGGTTTGGTTGGGGTTGATGCTGTTGCTGTTGCTGTTGAACAAGAGCCATCAGACGCTGGATGTCTTCAGACTGCTTCCTAACAGTTTCTTCCAGAGCCAGTTGTCTCTGAAGAAGTTGATCTTCCCTAGCCTTAGCTTCTTCTTGCTGCTTCAGCACCTTTTGCTTCAGCATCTTGAAGACCTTGGTGTCTCTTGTTACGTAGTCAGATTCAGCATAGAACGGGGCATTAGCCAAAAACAGAGGCTTGGTCTGGAGTTGAGAAGAGGAGTGGGATTCTCGCAAGCGTCGTTCCATGGCGCGAGCTTGAATATCACAACACTTCTGGGCAACACCATCAAAGAAGTTCAATGCCCTATTCGTAAGATTACACCAGCTTTCTTGATAGATGAATGGTAGAAATGGAGTGTTTCGAAGAAGCACCAAACTCTGCATTTCATCATTCAGAGCCACCAGACGTTCATCCAGGTATTCAGAATCCAAAATGTTGATGGGAGGTTGGTCAGACATATGGATTGGAGAGGAGGGTGAAGATTGGTCAGAGTTAGAGGGTGAAGACGAGTGGTTTGGTGGTGGTTCAGAATGTGAAGCAGACACAGTGGGTTCAGATTCTGTCACTGGGACAGACTCTGTAGCCACAGTTTCCATTTCAGATTCTGGAATGGTTTCATTTGGAGGTTGGTTTACAGTTGTTGGTTGTTGTTGTTGGTATTCAGGAAGTTCTCCTGAATAATGTTTCTCAAGATTGGAGAGGTCATCCTGTTCTGAGGGTTTGTTTTGTGGGGAAGAGGGTGGTTGTTGTTGTTTGTTTGTTGATGGATTGTCAGTTACCACTTGTTCTTCAGCAGCAGCTGTTAAATCAACAACTTGTGGACTGGCTGGGTTTGTGGTTGAAGAGGGTGGAATAGAAGTATCAGGAGCAATCATATTTAAAGGTTGGATAACAGGTGGTTGGAAGGGATGATTGGCCGGTAATTTATTACAGATGCCTATCCTCCTTTCACCTAACTCACCTATTGTCTTATAAACATCATCTGACACTTCTTTGTAGGGAGTGGGTTTAGAAGAAGGTTTGGATTTTGTAGTGGTAGTTTTGGTTTTGAGGGTTCTTTTGGCCTTGGGTACAGGCAAGGATATTTTGAATTTCTGACTTAGAGGTGCATTGTCTAAGTCAGAGTCTGTAGAAGATGAAGTGAAGGTAGAGGGTGCATGAATTGGATTCTGAGTTACCTTAGATGTCTTGGGAACGTCTGAGGCAGCAGCCTCTGAAGCAGCAGCTTCTGATGTAATCCCAGTGACTGATTTGTCCGGGAGAGAAACACTCGTCCGGATTACTGGTGAAGACCCAGCAGCTACTGAAGCACTCTCTTGAGGAACAGCATCTGAGGTAACAGCTTCAGAAGTCTTTTGCAGAACCTGCTGAGCTCCCTTCACAGCACTCTCTTCCAGCTTTTTGGCCAAATTCTGAGCCTCAATAACCTTCTCAATGAGATGTTGATCTTCATCATGATCAATGCCCATAGCTTCCAGAGTCTTGTCTCTATCAATCCGGTATTGGGCTTTTAACCTTTTCTTCTCATTTTTAAGGTTCTGATAGTGCTCTTCAGTCCTCTTCTGTTGTTCAGGAGTGGGTTCAAACATAGGCATCACAATCTCCCCAGTTGCTAGCCTTTTGAGTGGTCTTACAGTCTCAACAAAGCCAGCTTCTTTTTCTTCCTGGGCTTGTTGAAATCTTTCCTCAATGTTTGACTCAGCCTTTCCTCTTTTCCTCTTTGGAGTAGTCACAGATCCAAAGGTAGTTGCTTGAGTATTAGCAGCCTTCTGCTTTCTGGCCACAGCAACTTCAGATTTCCTCTGGGCTTCTCCAGACTCCTTAGCAAAAGCTGCTAAATAAGCAGATAATGCTTCAGGATTGTTCTCTTTAAGAACAGGGGGAAAATTTCTGATGAGAGGAAGAGGGGCTTCAGACTCCTTCAAGTCCTTTGGGTCAGTCAGGATTGATGTAATGGCCTTCATGTTGTAGAGGGATGTGCCATTTATCATCCTTCCAGTAGAGACCCCCAGCACTCTGTCTGACGCCAGATTGAACGTCTCCAGAGTTCTCAGAACTCCTCCTTGGTAGAAGATTTCAGAGAGAAGTCTTCCACAAGGGATTTGTTTCCTCTTTCCTTTATAGGCTTCCTTGACAGCCCAGCATAAATGGTGCATGATATATTTTGGAAGATTTATTGGTTGACATGCAGCCAAGAAATACAGCACCAGTTTATGATCAGAGTTAGGTTGATCAGCACCTCCTCCCTTCTGGAAGAAGCACTCATTCAAAATCTTCAGAAGCACCCTGTGCTCTATATCCATTTCAACCAACCTGGTTGCAGGGTTTCCTTTCAGCAGCAGTTTTGTAAAGCTGCCCAGCATGGCGTCTTTGCTGCTGATGTTCCACTGAAACCTTCCTTCCATAGGCATCCTGCATGCCTGAGCAATCACTTCTTCAGTGATAGATACAGGGATACCCATCACTACAGACTTGATTTCCAGACCATGAAAAGGTTCAAGACCCATTTCTTTTCTTGTCTTTCCTCTCAGAGAAGGGTTTCTGGACACAGCTTCCTTTTCTTGAGCCTTGGCTGACTCAACATCAAAAACTTCAGCTCTAACCCAGAATTCCTTTACCAGATTTACATAAGTTGGACCATTCAACATCTGAAAATACCCATCCATCTTCTGAGCAGAGATAAACGCTTCCATATTAACCTTGTTTCTTTCCAAAGAAGCGAAATCCACCGGTGATTCGATTTGAACAACCAACGAATCCATTGGAAGAGGAACGGTTACAGGTTTAATGGAGATGTTTGATTTAGAACTTGAACCGCTTGCTGACGAAGCCATTTGGAGAAGATGAAGTTTGGGGGTTTTGGGTTTCTAAGTTTGAGAGAAGAGAGAAATTGATTTTCGATTGAAACTGCTTAAGACTTAAAAGTGTAGGAACGTGAGTGAGTAGTGTGTGTTTGGTATTTATAGTGATTTGAAAAAAAATTAACTCTTCACATTTCAGAAGTAATAGCCAAACATGCGTATTAATGACTTGAGGGGCGCGAAAAATATTGAGAAAGAAAAACCATCATTGCCCTTAAAAAAAAACGTTGTTTCCCAATGCAGATAGACGAGTCAGAAGCCTACACAAAGTAACTTTAACCTTTCCCCTTCCCAGTACTTTCAGAGTCACAAAAAGATTCCTTTTCTGGGTCTGATAATTTTCTCAGAGGCTGAGTCTTTTCAGATTCTAGAGAGTCTGAAACTTATTCAACGTCTGATAATTTTCAGAGACTGATTTTTCATTCAGAGTCAAACATTATTCAGAGACAAAATGCATGTTCAAATTTTTCTTTATAAATTCAAATCTTTCAACGGTTAAAGGTTTTGTAAAGATATCAGCCCACTGATGATCAGTATCAATAAATTGAATATCTAATATCCCCTTTTGAACATAGTCTCTGATAAAGTGATGTTTGATTTCAATGTGTTTGGCTCTTGAATGAAGAATAGGATTTTTAGATAGACAAATAGCAGCAGTATTGTCACAATAAATTGGGATACAGTTTTCAGTTATTTGGTAGTCTTCTAACTGATGTTTCATCCAAAGCAGTTGTGTACAACAACTAGCAGCTGAGATGTATTCTGCTTCTGCTGTTGACAAAGCAATAGTTGCTTGTCTCTTGCTGGCCCAGGATATCAGATTCTCACCAAGAAACTGACAGTTTCCACTTGTTGATTTTCTTTCAATCCTGTCACCAGCATAGTCAGCATCACAGAATCCAACTAGCTTATAATCTGAAGATTTCTTGTAAAGAAGTCCAAGATTAGTTGTTCCTTTCAGATATCTAAAGATTCTTTTAACCGCAGTTAAATGTGATTCTCTAGGATCTGATTGAAATCTTGCACACAGACAGACACTGAACAAAATATCAGGTCTAGATGCAGTGAGATACAACAGAGAACCAATCATACCTCGATACAGCTTTTGATCAACTTTGGTTCCTTGATCTTCTTTGTTCAGAGTGCAGGTAGGATGCATTGGAGTGTTCATTTCCTTGCAGTCCTCAAGTTTAAATTTTTTCAGAAGCTCCCTGGTATACTTGGACTGATGAACATACACTCCTTCTTTGCACTGATTGATCTGAATTCCTAGAAAGAACTTCAGTTCTCCCATCATGCTCATTTCAAATTCTTCCTGCATCATCTTAGAAAATTCCTTGCAAAGAGATCTATTAGTTGAACCAAAAATAATATCATCAACATAAATTTGTACAATCAGAATGTCTTTCTCAAGTGTCTTCTTGAAGAGTGTTGTATCAACCTGACCTCTTTTAAAATCATTTTTAAGCAAGAAACTACTCAGTCTGTCATACCAAGCTCTGGGAGCTTGTTTCAGACCATAGAGAGATTTCTTTAGCTTATAAACGTAGTCAGGATGTTTTAAATCCTCAAAACCAGGTGGTTGTTTTACAAACACTTCTTCAGATATGACTCCATTGAGAAATGCGCTTTTAACATCCATTTGATACAAGGTTATGTTGTGATTTACTGCGTAGGAAAGAAGTAACCTGATTGCTTCCAATCTTGCAACTGGAGCAAACGTTTCAGTGTAATCAATGCCTTCTTGTTGACTGTATCCTTGAGCAACAAGTCTGGCTTTGTTTCTGATTACTTCTCCTTGTTCATCCAGCTTGTTCCTAAACACCCATTTGGTTCCAATAATGTTTTTGTGTTCAGGCTTAGATACAAGATCCCATACGTCATTTCTTTTAAATTGATTGAGCTCATCTTGCATTGCTAAGATCCATCCATCATCAGCTAGTGCTTCATCAACTGTAGTAGGTTCCATCATGGATAGCAGACCCAGGGCAGACTCTTCAGGTCTGAAATGTGATCTAGTTCTTCTGGGGCTTTCTTTGCTACCAATGATCTGATCCTCAGGATGAGAAGACTTGTATTTGAATGAATTTTTGGATTGGATAACTTGCTGTGAATCATCTTGATTTTCTTCAGAAGCTTCAGCAATAGGGACATCAGGAGCAGTCACAGCTTCTGAAGTTTCATGTGCCTCTGAAGTTTGATCAGGTTCTGAACAATCATCAGACTCTTCTGATCCTGCATTATTTTCACTTTGCTCTGGAATTTGACTTCCAGGCTCTTTGTCATCAAACTTGACATGTATAGACTCTTCAACACAAAGTGTTTCCAAGTTATACAGTCTGTATGCCTTAGATCTCTCAGAGTAACCTAGAAAGATTCCCTTTTGAGCTTTGGCATCAAATTTCTTCAGATAGACTTTATTGTTCAAAATGTAACAAGTACATCCAAACTGATGGAAATAAGAAATGTTGGGTTTCCTACCTTTAAAGAGTTCATATGCTGTTTTGTTCAGAATGGGTCTGATGTAGATCCGGTTCTGAACATAACATGCTGTGTTTACTGCTTCTGCCCAAAAATGTTTTGCCAGATTGTTTTCATGAATCATGGTTCTTGCCATTTCTTGAAGAGTCCTATTCTTTCTCTCTACAACTCCATTTTGTTGTGGAGTTCTAGGAGAAGAGAATTCATGGACAATTCCAAATTTTTCACAAAATATTTCAAATGGCTCATTTTCAAATTCTCCCCCATGATCACTTCTGACTTTTAGAATTTTAAGTTCTTTTTCAGATTGGACTTGAATACAGAATTTTGTGAACACATCATATGAATCATCTTTAGATTTGAGAAACTTAACCCAACTCCATCTACTGTAATCATCAACAATCACCAATCCATATTTACTTCCATATATGGATGCAGTACTGACTGGTCCAAATAAATCAATATGGAGTAGTTCTAAGGGTCTGGAGGTAGAAACAATGTCTTTAGATTTGAAAGAAGTTTTAACAATTTTTCCCTTCTGACATGCACCACAAAGTGCATCTGAATGATAATCAATGTCTGGTAGCCCTTTCACAAGTTGTAACTTGCTAAGCTTGGAGATTAATCTCCAATTAGCATGTCCCAACCTTCTGTGCCACAGCCATTTCTTATCACTCACTGACAGAAGGCAAAATACCTTCTGATCAGTTAGTTCTGAAAAATTTATCTTATAGACATTGTTCTTTCTCTTTCCCTTAAACACTACAGATTGGTCATCAGTGTTGATTACTGTGCAGTTGTTCTTATTAAACAGGACGTCATAACCATTATCACAAAATTGACTTATGCTAAGTAGGTTATGCCTTAGTCCATCTACAAACCACACATTATTGATTGAGACTGAGGAATTACCAATTGTTCCAGTACCAATGATTTTGCCAGTTTGGTTTCCTCCAAATCCCACAGTTCCTCCCTCTTTCATGGTCAGGGTTAGGAACATAGACCTTTCTCCCGTCATATGTCGCGAGCAGCCACTGTCCAGATACCAGGACTTCTGCTTTGTATTTCCTTTTAGACATATCTGCAGCATCAACAATTTGTGTCTTAGGTACCCATACTTTCATGGGTCCTCTTGGGTTAGTCCTAGAAGTTCTAAATCTCTTTTGTGTATTCTGTCTGAATTTTTCTTTGCCAATCTTCCTCCAGACTTTGGGTTCAGAACCTTTAGTCTCAGAATGTGACTTAGTAAAAATAGCTTCTTTTCTCTGAAATCTAGGCTTTTGAGTTTCAGACTCTGTTTTCTTCAGAACCTGTTTGATGGGTTCTGATCTTTTCAGAATCTGTAACGTTGGAGCTTTTGATTTAGAGTCATTCATGACCTTTGTCTTATAACTCTTAGGTTTTGACTTAGTCAATTCCTCTGAATTTGAAGACTTAGATTTTGAATGAAAAGCCTTTTCAGATTCAGACACAAAATGAGTTTTCAGACCTTCTTTGATGTTATCAGAACAAGGTTTTAGGATTACTTCACTAGAGTTACCTCCTGTGAAACCAATTCCCTTTTTGTTGTTCTGATTGATGCTATAAATCATGGATGCAACTTTGGTTCTATCAATTCCTGTGTTAATAAACTCCTGAAGAGCAGCATCCTGCTCAGTCATGATTTTATTATCACCCTTCTTTGTCATTGTTTTCAAGTTATAATTTTCTTGTTTTAAAGCTTCCATTTCCGTCTTAGTTGATTCATGGAGTTTCAGCAGCTTATTGTATCGTTGCTTAACTCTCCTCAACTCAGTGGATTGGTTTTCATAATGACAAAGAAGTTCTTTGAGAGACTCAATTAGTTCAGATCTGGTGAGTTTAGAATATACCTCAGTTTCAGTTTCAGAATCTGTACTTGACTCAGCATCAGATGACTCTTCTTTGTTATCAGCAGTAGCTACCAAAGCCAGAGCTATTTTAGCTTCATTTTCAGCATCATCTTTGTCAGACTCAGACTCATTATCCAGATCCTCCCAAGTTGCCATCAAGCTCTTCTTGAATTGCTTCTTGAATTTGTTAGATTTGAAGAACGCTTTCTTAGATTTTTCTTTGGATTTCTCTTTCTGCAAGTCTGGACATTCAGCAATGAAGTGTCCAACCTTTTTACAGTTGAAGCAACCTTTCTGATCTTCCTTTCTTGAACTTTTGTGATTACTTCCTTTGTTCATAAACTTCTTGTTCTTCTTGGCAAGGTATTGTAGTCTGTTGGTGAGCATAGCCATCTCTTGAACAATCTCAGAGTCTTCATCAGAATCTTCAGATGTAGATTCTTCTTCAGACTCCAGAGCCTTCAGAGCCTTACTTGACTTGCCTCTGGACTTTAGTGCGATGGACTTGGACTTCTTGACAGGTTCTTGCTCATTAAGACCTATTTCATGACATTTCAAGGAGCTTATGAGATCCTCAACACTCAAGGTGTTTAAATCTTTAGCTTCCTCAATGGCTGTCACTTTTGGTCTCCACTTTGCAGGTAAACTTCTCAGAATCTTGTTCACATGATCAGATGTTACGTAGCTCTTCTTCAGAATCTGAAGTCCAGAAACAAGAGTCTGAAACCTTGAGTACATGGTCTCAATGTTTTCATCCTCCTTCATTCTGAACAACTCATACTGATGAACAAGCATAGTAGCCTTGGCTTCTCTGACTTTCTTGTTACCCTCATAAAGTGAGCACAATGAGGTGAACATAGCCTTTGCTGTTGATTTGTCACTCATCTTTAAGTACTCTTTATGAGGCAAGGCAGCCACAAGAATGCCTCTGATCGTATGATGTTTCTTATAAAGCTTTTTCTGCTCAGGAGTGTGAGCTTTCCTATCAAGAGCAGCTCCTTCTTCATCTAGCCTCAGATCACCAACACCATCTTCAAGAACATCCCACAACTCTTCATCCATTCCCATGATGTGACTATACATCTTGGTTTTCCACCAAGAAAACATTTCAGGATCACCATTAAACATAGGAGGTTTGTTGTGATTTGAAGATCTTTCACTTTTGTTGATATTGCTGTAGTCATACTGCACAGCAGCTCCAGAACCAAAACCAGAACCAGATGCAGATGCAGAAGCTTCATCCCCAGACATGTTTTTCACCGATCGTTTACTGTAACACGGTTAAGTGCTAACTACAGAGCCGAAGCTCTGATACCAACTGAAGGTGGGAAAAACACAAGAAGGGGGGGTTGAATTGTGTTTTCAAAAACGTTTCTTTCTTACGAAAAATAGCACTGTTCTCCGGATTCAGAGTCTGATGGAGTTCAGACTCTAATCAGAGTTCAGAGTCTCAGCAGCGGAATAAAAACAAATGCAAGAAAGAAAGAAGACACAAACAATTTTATACAGGTTCCTTCCACAAACCGGAAGTAGTCCTGTCCCCCTTGCACTTCCAAGGAGAGTTTCACTAAAATGTAATATCAAATTACAAGTTGCTCAAACACACAAGTAAGAGACTTCCTTTGCTCAATCACACAAGAATGAGACTTCAGATGCTCAAGCACACAAGCAAGAGACTTTAAGACAATTACAGAGAATTGAAAAGAGTTTTGAATACTTGATATATTATCAGAGGTATTCACAAATCAAAACGAAACAGAACAGACTCTGTTTTCTTAAAGACTTAGAAATTCTAAAATGTGATCTTTTGTAAGAATTATCTAAGTTGTTGATGAGCAGATTTTGCGACTTAGAATATGAGATAAGAATTCAATTCGCGTGTATATCGTTCTGATACATGTGTAACAATTCTTCAAGTCTTCAGCTCTATTTATAGAGGTTTTGAGAGACGTTGGAGAACAGCCAGCTCATCACGTTTTCTTTACCGAAGCTGATTTGACACCCTTGATCCTTTGCTTGATTTGAGGCTTGTACAATGAAATCAGATTCAAATCCATTCCCTCAAATAAGGAAAAGTTTCTGCTACAGTTACTGTTATTCTTGTCGTGTATAGAAGACACTGTGCAGAGTTGGTGATTGCAGGGACAAACGTAGGCATAGTGGTTGTACTTTTCGTACACTGTACTTTGTCAATGCTTCTTGGTGTCTGAAGAATCTTTGCTTCTGGATACCATTTGCTTCTGATGAGTCTGCCTCTGATGAACTTGCTTCTGATGACTTCATCTTCAGAAGCTCTTTCTTCAGACGCACTCTGACTCTGAATTTCCAGGAGCTCTTTTAGTCAGATATTCTTCAAGCTTCAGTTTAAGATTTCCTTTGCTCTTTAAATTTATTCAAACAGAACCTCTTGTAAATAAATCTTCGATTAATGGTCCTGCACACTTGAATAAATGTTTAGCAAATCCAATTGATAATTTTTAATACCTTGTTATCATCAAAACTTAAGTGGTATACTTGTGAAACACCCTTTGTTCCAACAGAACTATCCACAAGTTCAACGACTATATCCCATGGTTTTATCTTTAGACATGTTATCATTTTAAAGGTGGATATTGGCATCAGATTGATGCTTGGACCTAAGTCAGAAAAAAAACACTTTAATAAACAACTCATCAATTGAACATGTAATATTGAAACAACTAGGATCCGACATTTTTTTTGGAGGTTGATTCTCAAAAGAGGCACGACAATTCTTAGTGATTGACACAAATTCGTCATACATCGGTTTGCCATTGACAATAAGAGATCTTCTAAGAATTTAACAAGAACTTTGGACTAGCATTTTAGTTGAGAGAAGTTAAACTAACTCATCTAAATTAGCTCATATAACAATCGAATCTTAACTCAATCTAAAACCAACAATAAAAGATCAACCCAAAAATATTTCTAGTGTGATTTGATTAACTAAAAAGTAGACCCACTAATTACTAGACACAAATTTTGTTGTGGAATACTATAAGCGAGTGATCCTAGTCCACAGAAACAATATTATCTTCCAAATTAAAACAACAGTACAGATACTATAAAACAAAAACATTTCATTTCCTCGATAGTCTCTCTCACTTGGGTCACACTTGCAACACACTTTCCAGAGCTACGATTCTCTGCAATCATGGCCACTGTACAACTCGAATCCTTCTCCCTTATTCGCTCTCCTACTATCGTCGCCTCTTCTCGCCGGACCTCTGCAGCGTTTCCTCAATACACCGGCCTCAAGCTCCGACCAGTTACCGCCACTCGTTTGCGGAGTCAATCCGCCGGTAAAGTTTTTCCTCGCGGCGGAACCGTCGTGTGTGAGGCTCGCGATAGCACTGCTGTTGAAGGTTAGGTTTTAGATCTGGTAATTTGTTGAAAATATTTGGCTCTTGTGATCGTATGTGACACTGAACGAGGATTTTGAATTTTTTTAGTTGATATGTTGCTTGGGTTCCGTTTAAGACTCAATTTGGTCTCTCACAGACACGAACACCAGACACCGGAAAATTAAATTGATTAATCGAATGTAATCACATGCATGTGTAACACTTTTAACATCAAATTAGTTCTTTGTTAGTTTCGACTCATTATGTCAGAGGGACTAATTTGTACTGCACAAAAATGTAAGGGACGAATTTGGATGTTATTTTTTGTCAAGAGTGAGTTGGGCCACTAGCAAATTGTGAGGGACCAAATTGGTTGTTTAATCTTTGGTTAGACTTAGGGGTGTTTAGGGGTTTGGTCAACTTGAAGAACCCTACGACCCAACTTAATCCGACCCAATGCTTTTGATTAGGTTGTTTAGGCGTGTGTTTGGATCCGTGTTTGCATATCAAATATCACATCTGGATATAAGCTTAATGTGAGAATCCTGAAGCTATGATACCAAGCTTCTATCCAGACGTGATTTTCCATAAAATCCACCGTAGAACCAAACAGATGCCTAGTTGGTCAATTTGTCCAAACCTAAAGAGGTTTGGACCAAATTATTCAACGTACACCAATTTCAGCGCTTAAAACTCCAGACCAGTTCAAGAGCCATGAACTCCATTACTTGATCCAAACGAATGTGTAGTTTTGAAAACTTTATATGGCTCTTGACCTGATCCCTCTCATCATCACACACAAGTTGGATTGGAGTTGACCGAAATTCGGATTTTCAAACCAACTTAAAGGGCAACCCGGTGCACTAAAGCTCCCGCATTCGCAGGGTCCGGGAAGGGGTCCCACCATTTGGTGTATTGTACGCAGCCTTACCCTGTTTTTACCATAGTAGTTAATAGCGGCGCTATAGCGGCCGCGCGGTGCGGTGCGGTACCGGAGCGCTATGCAATAAGCCATAGCGTAGCGTTATGAGATAGCGGCGCAATAGCGGCCGCGCGCTACGTAGCGGTGTTGCAGTTTTGCACCGCTATTTCATTTTACGTGAAAATACAAGATTGTCCTTGGTTTAAAAAAAAAACAAGGGTTTTTTTGACATTTTCATCAAACCCTAAATCTTCAGCTTTTCTCTTCCTTCTTTCCTTCTTACCCTAAACGGCGCCTTTCCTTCTTTCCTTCAGCTTCTCTCAAAAAATGTACGATCCTCTGTGTTTGCTCACCGTAAAACGCCGTCGTCACCGTCATCCACCGTCGTTCCTCGCCGCCTCCCTTCCTCGTGTTTGCTCTCTTCTATAGAAAAACCATCCTCTGTGTTTTGTTCATCCTCTGTTTTGTTCATAAACATCACAAACATCCTCTGTTTTGTTCATAAACATATCACAAACATCCTCTGTTTTCTTCATCCTCTATTCTGCTCTCTGTTTCCTTATTTTTGTTGGTTTGTAACTTTGAATGATTATGAGTAAAAGCTTTCATAAGATTTAGGTGTTTTGTATGATTTATGAATGTGTGATGAGATTTGAATGTTATATTTAATTTTATATTAGATATATGCTTGTTTATAATTTATAGTATTATTTATATAATTTGTCCAAAAAGTTATGAAATAGCGGTCATAGCGCTATGCGCTATCCTGCTATAGCATTTTTGGGGTCGGCCGCTACGCGCCGCTATCCGCTATTAACTACTATGGTTTTTACACAAGAGGCTGTTTCCAGGACTTGAACCTGTGACCTTACGGTCACATGACAACAACTTTACCAGTTGCGCCAAGGTTACCCCTCATTTTCAAACCAACTTAAACTGAGAAAATCAGTTTTTTCAAACCTGTCCAACATTGTGCATCCCTACTTTGAAGGAAGGGGTAGTTAAAATAGTTCGATGAATCTTGCGATTGGACTACATATCTTCTTACCTCAGTTATGAGTATTATTGCTATGCAACATATTATTTTTATATCTTTATGGCCAACAGGGATAACTTTAGAGTGTATCGATGTTGTAGTCAATTTGTTAGCAAACAGACATTCAGAATGAGGTTAGAAATACAAATTTGACATTAACTGATAGGGGAGTTCCCATCTAAGATGAAATGGCCCCAGGCTCATAAGCCGAAACACATGAAATATATGCATGCTCTGCTATATTGCTTTACCACTTACATATCAAATCCCACCACTTTCTCCCCCCACCCCCCTTTCTATTTCCCTCCTATGATGAGACTACTGTAGTAGGTCACAGGTGTTATGGGTCTTCAAGTGTACACATTGGAAGGTCTCTCGATTATGGGTGTCGAGGAAACACAGGGATTGGGTTCCTATCGTGGAGCCTCATGGAATTTACATTGCTCCATATATCTTAAAAGAGCAACGTGGACCAATGCCTTTCACAAGGTGTTGTCACCGTCAGGTGAATTTGTACCCACATGCTACTGATGAAATCACATGGATAAATATCAGTCATAGTAGTCAATAGCGGCCGCGTGTAGCGTAGTGGCGACGAACCGCTACGCTAATCATTGTAGCGGCGCAGAAACAAATAGCGTCTGCTTCAGCTGCTATAGCGGTGTAGCGGAGAGGAGTGGATAGCGGCCGCACGTAGCGTAGTGGCGACGAACCGCTACGCTAATCACTGTAGCGGCGCAAAAACAAATAACGGCTGCTTCAGCTGCTATAGCAGCGTAGCGGAGTGGATAGCGGCCACTTCAGCCGCTATTTGATTTTAGTAGGAATTTTCCAAATTGACCCTATTTTTAAAACCTTTTGTATGATTTCCAAATTGATTTTAGGGTATTTTGGGGATTTTAAATCCAAATTGACTCTGTTGTATGGTTTCTCAGTTTCGTTTTTTTTATTTTATGGTTTCTCTTGTTTTATGATTTTTTTTTTATTTGTTCATCTTATCTTTTGTTTTTTGGTGTTTTGATTTATGAATGCCCGATGAGATTTGAGTGTTATATTTACTTTTATATTAAATATAAGTTTTTTTGTTGAGAAATGTATAAGTTTGTTTATACTTTATAGCATTATTCATGTAATTTGTCCAAAAAATAATCAAATATCGGTGACAGCTATTTTTTTTCATACCGCTAAACGCTATCCCACTTTTGGGGTCGACCGCTACGCACCGCTATCCGGAATTGACTACTATGATATCAGTATGCGTGGCTGCCGCATGACTTCAACAAAGTTTTACTTTAAGAGCCATACAAACTGGCGACTTACTCGACATGCCAAACACATGCCTAACTAGTTAATAGTTTCAAACATGCCACATTTCAAATAATATTTATTAAAATTAAGCCATTTTGGTGGGTTCACAATGTTTGGTCTGATCACAATGTTAGGTTGAGCTCCTAATGTTTGGTTTGGGGTTTAGCTCATTGAACTTCATCACACATAAGGAGTTGTTAACCATTAACAAAGTAGAAAAAATGGAATGCATATAGACTAAGATTTGATGCCTAAGCATGTTATGCAGTTTTTGTCTTTTGATTGACTAAATGCCACTTAATGGGTGTTATTTTAGTAGCTGCTTACTCTAATAGTTCTAGTCAAAGGCTTTTATGGACCAAAATGCAAGCGATTCTTGCTTTACATCTCTTACAATATTTTTTGTTCTCCCCTTTGCAGCCTGCTGTAGTATCTTAGCATGAAACTTTATAGATTCCAATTCATATGCTCTTAACTGGATTACTGCTTTCCCTTTAATAACTGGCATATATAATGACGTCATCTCATTTACTTTTTATTGTAAAATCGACCTCGTTGATTAGACGAGTTATACAACAGGATATAGTGAAGAAGTTTGTGTTGAGTCTAATTTCATGTTAAGAAGTTTGTGCCAAAATTAATGAAATGGAACTTCCTTTAATAAAGATGATCCCACACCCATTGATTGAGAGAATCAAAGAAGCTGTGTATGAGTATTAGTGTTGGAATTCTCAGAATTAAAGGATAAATTGAATGTCGAGCGGTCCAATGTCATCTTCAGAGGGGAGCTCCTTGTCTTATTGGGGAGGGTAGATTTTAGCTATCACCGTACTAATTTAGGCCTTCTTGTTATAGAAGTAAGTATGGTGTTAGTTTTCACAATCATTTTTAGATTAGTAATGATAAATTATGACAACTCATAATAATCTAGATCAATCTAGTAGATTTTGAAGCATTAAGGATTGATGTACTGGTGGAGTACCAATACTGGTATTTGTTGGTATGATGTGATTGCTGTTACTTTTCACAGTCCTTTGACCAAGCTCTTGCTGTGTATTTGTTTGCTTCGTTTCAATAAGCCTGCTAAGATGGTATAGCTTTTGGTGACTCCCAGCCGAAGAAACAAGAGTCTGAACTCTGATTTTTTTTTTTCTTTTCATTTTTATAATCCAACTTGAACATATATTTTTATTAGTATTTTGTATTTTAGAGGGTCTGCCTTGATTCAACAGTAAGGTGCCGCCTTGTGACATTGTTGAGGTCACAGATTCAAATCATGGAAACAACCTCTGTGCTTGTATGCTTAAGACTGTACATCTACCTTTCTCAGACTGCAATTGATGGGAGCTTGGCACACTGAGCTGCTATTTATGTTTTTTTAACTTTTTGATACATTTATCATCTGGTTTGCATGTTTTGCAGTTCAGGATTTCACATCTCTGTAAATGTGTAATTTGTGATCAAAGTTCTAACTATCTTCTGATTTGTTTTCAGAGAATTGTATATCTGAGTGAAATTTCTAGTGAAGTTAAACTTATGTTTTATTGGATATTGCAGTGGCTTCTATTACCGATGGAAATTGGCAATCCCTTGTCTTAGAATCTGAGACTCCTGTGTTGGTTGAATTCTGGGCTCCATGGTGTGGTCCTTGCCGTATGATTCATCCTATAATTGATGAGCTAGCAAAGGAATATGTGGGTAAACTCAAGTGTTACAAACTCAACACTGATGAAAGTCCTTCAGTTGCTACTCGGTATGGGATTCGAAGTATTCCAACTGTCATTTTCTTCAAGAACGGTGAAAAGAAAGATACAGTTATCGGTGCTGTGCCAAAAGCAACATTGATCACAAATATAGAAAAATTCCTGTGAGATGGCAGACAAAGAAGGCTTCAGCTAGAAGTAAAGTTATTTTTCCCATTAGCGACATATCATCAAGCCAGTTATCTCAAGTTTGGATGATTTGCTTTCTTAAATAATCGTTTATGGTGTTGTATAGTTATGGGATGCTTCCATATTGTGGTTTTTTAGATAATTATAGTCACCAATATGATGTCTTAAGTTTTCCGCTCTATTTTAGCAAGTTGAACTCCATTTGACATCGTTGGCATTTTTTTCTCCACCTTTCACTCAATATTGTTTATATGTACGAAGCGACATCGATTTTTCCCTCCATCTTCTATGTCTGAAGAAGAGTTGTAGGAAACAGAGTCGTCTCCCTCAGATGAAAACAGTGGCAAGCCTAAGGAGGACTTGGGCACTAATGTCGCATCCTACATAGTTTTAAAACTTTTGAAAGCGCCAATCTCAACCACTGAGTTAAACCTGTTAAACCTTCAACTACTATCAGAAAGAAGAGATGGTGGATCTCATTGTCCAAGACCTTTTCCTAGTTTAGAGTCTCTGGTTGCGCTTTTCTTCGTTAATATCGACATATTACTAGACAAATATAAGATTAAATCTAGAAACCTACTTTTTATAACATGAACTCCAAATAGTTCCAATCATCCGAGTTGTAAGCAATCTTACAATAGGTTAGTAATTTGTATGCATGAGTTTCTGATGATATTTGCTACTTCATCTACTAACAAAAAAAAAAATCCTAGTTATTATCTTTTAAAAGTATTAGTGAAAAATAGAAGACATATTGTATCTCCAATACATTGTCCTATAAAATAGTGTCCCCACTAAAAATATATTCATAACTCATAAGTGACTGGAGAAGAGCAATGCCTTCCCCATTTATCCTGCACAAGTGCACATTTCCCACTAACCGTTTCCACCTCTTCATTGTGTTTAATTTCTTCTATCTTCTTAAACTCTTCATTGTCAGATATATTTTGTGATAGCTCTTACTAGTCAAGCTCCTTGGGGCTATATATATGTGTCTTACTATCATCACATATGTGAAACACACATAACACATAAGTGACCGTGAGTCATTACATTTATATATATTCATCAATCCAGTTAAACTATGGAGAAGAAATCACTAGCTGGCTTATGCTTTTTCTTCCTCATTCTCTTTATTGCACGTAATTAAGTCGTATTTCTTAGTATATTATTAAATAATGTACTGCATTTGTTACATTTATATATCAGCTGTTAGAATGCATACACAATGCTACCTTGCTACGTTAATTCTCTAGCTTTAGGATATTAATTTCATTCTATGCTGAGTTTGCTGACCGTTTGGTACAGTATAATTAAAACTAAGAAGTTTTGTTTTGCTAACAAAACTTAGAAACATGCGTAAAAAGGAAATAATAGAGGCAGGTTGTTTATATTATGGCCTCGTTATATGTACACCTCATTTAACATAACAAAAGGGAATTAAAAAAAAAACCATTCATTTGAATTAGACAAATTAAACATCTATGTATAATCTAATATTTGTATTGCTATCTTGATGCAGAAGAAATTGTGGTGACTGAGGCAGCTACTTGTGAGAATTTGGCTAATACATACAGGGGACCATGCTTTGATGGCTGTGACTTTCACTGCAAAACCAAAGAGCACTTACTTAGTGGCAGGTGTAGGGATGACTTTCGATGTTGGTGCACCAGAAACTGTTAAATGAATATCCATGGATTTCCTCTAACATCAATATGCATGCAAGGGCATATATATGTGCGTGGGGATAAGACTTTTTAGTATAAGTAAATAAATAACATGTGTGTACCTAGGACTCGATATCATGCATAACTTATTAGTTATGCACTTATTGTCATATGGAATAAACATTAAATTAATATTTTTGTTTTCAATATTTTGGGTGCTAATTGTGTTAGTCCATTTTGTTTGTCACTTACGATTCTTGGGGAAAAATTCATAAGTGATTGGATTTTTTACCATTTACATTTGATCTGTATTGGATTAGTTTCCCTTTTTATTAAGTGCAAACATTTTATGAATGGTTTTTTTTTTTAACAATGCAAAATAGAACATATATTAACAAACAAAAAACATTCTATCCAACACAAGACATACTAAAGTAGAAGACAACAACTTTACAAACGAAGCAAACAACAAAACAAAAAGTATAATTAACCAATTAATCGATACACAAACAAACAAAAGGGCTGATCCACCATCTATGGTACCCAAAGGCAATATGTTCATTTTTTGCCTTCAACCACCAGAAAGAAAGCACTTTAATGTTGTCCAAAAGTTGTTGAATTGAGCTTTCTTTATTCAAAGATCTTGTTGTTTTTTTCCTTCCATATTACTCAAGTACAAGAGAGCCAAACTAAATACATTAGAGATTGCCGAGATTTTAAATGACATGTTGAATTCCCAAACTGAACGAAATGGTCTGCAATGCCATATGGATCATCCGAAGAAATACCAAGCTAATTGGAAACTGGATGCCAAAGAGAACCAAAAACATTACAAGACAAGAACAAATGATATGGTGATTCTGGATTCCCACATCCACTCGCATAAAGCATATAATCAGAAGGAATGATACGATATCTACCAAAATATC
This sequence comes from Medicago lupulina, assembly GCA_958299785.1. Classification (NCBI taxonomy): domain Eukaryota; kingdom Viridiplantae; phylum Streptophyta; class Magnoliopsida; order Fabales; family Fabaceae; genus Medicago; species Medicago lupulina. Next base: position 79,081,518 of record OY283139.1, read on the forward strand.
CTTAGTCGAAAGCCTATTACGGAATAACCGCCAAGCGAATAAAGATACCTTTAATGGGACATCCTTTTGCCAAGTATATTTCGATACAGCTGTGAAGCGGTCTGGTTCTTGACTTGTGAGAAAGTTGTACACTCCACTCATAGAATATCATGTCATTGAATCTAGATTCTATCACCACTTATTGTCAATATCAACCAGTAATGACACATTATAAAGTAAAATTCCTACATTCCCCTACCTGATCCTTCTCCCATGCCAAAAACTCAAGACGTCACTTCTAAGCCTCACCACCTTCACCCCAACCTAAAGAAAACATGCCTACCACCAAAGACAACTTATTTTCAGACAATTCAAATAGCCTCTGGAACCTATCTCGTAAAGCCATATCCCCTAGCCACATATTTGTCTACCATTACCAACCTCCCGCCGTAAATTATCTTCAAACCAACCCCCCACCTCTAAACCAACATCATCACAAATGTGCACTAAATCCTTCCACCAAACATACCCATCCCTCCCTCCCTCCCTCCTTTCACCCCGTAATGAGACAACAACACTCTAAACCACAAACCCCTTATATCCACCACCATCCTCCAACACAAGAAATAGAGTTCAAAAACATACTAGTAAAATCTACTTGATCTTCTTTTTTCTTATCAAATAGTGTTCAAAATTTTCTTGGGAGTTAGATTTATATTTGGAGAAAAGATTCAATTTAAGGATTGTGATTTTCTGCAAATTAGGTTGAAGATACATAAGAAATTATCATAAAGATCTAGGGTTTTCTCTCAAATTTGGGGGTATTCATCACAAATGGTTGTAACGGATTTGGTCGAGGTAAAGGCTTTGAAGACGGTGAATCTTGCAAAGGAATAGTGAAAGGAGAATCGTCGAACGGTTTGGGAACTTGATTTTGGTTGAAGATCAAGGGGAGAAGAAAAAGTTCATCATCATCAACAAATGATTGGGAATCGAGATTGATTTTTTGGTGTATTTTTCTTCTTGTAAACAATTTTTACAAATGCAATCGACATTTGAAATTGGAGGAATGTTATGTCTCCTAGGTCCATGAATGTTGTATTCACGAGGATTGGTTTTGCCATCCAAAAAGGTCTAGTGACGTAGCTTGTTGCCCGCTTGCCTTTTATTCAAATGTAAATAATAGTTTATATATTATTTATTTTTGAGGCAGACGTACCCATATCGAGGATAATTATTGAACTAACTGAACTAATCTGTGTGTTCATCTTCTTCTCTCTATCTCTTTAGATTCGCTTTGTTATAATTTATGCAGATTTTTTTTTTTTTTTGCAAACACAAAAATTATGGGTTGAGTTAAAGTTTTACAAACAAATTTTAAATGATTTGAACATAGAAAGATTTTAATATTTAGGTGAAATTTTCTAACAACTACTTTACATAAATTGGATTACAAGGTTTCTATTCTATACTTGTAATTTGTAGGAAAATTAAATCTTTGAAGGTTGAATCATACTTTGTGTAAAGTGTACTCAGAGTGTTTGTGAAATTGACTAAACCGGATTTTTTTGTCTTTATTTAGTGTTGAAATTGGAAATTAGATAACTTATGCATATAATCATTAATCAATGGTTTAGAACCTTGATTCAAAGAATCAAAATAAATTCAAATTTACTCTGAAGTTAATTTGAATCAATTTTGAGTATATTTATTAACTTTGTTCATAATTCCTAATTAAATCAAACACTTTGTCGAATACAATGCTTTCGATAACGTTCAGGATAGACGATTGTCGATTCGAAAAAGCTTCCGCCAAAATAATTTTTAAGAATCTCTGATTTAAGATACATCTCGCCCCCTCTAGATCAAGACCATTCATCTAACAAAAGAATGTCTTTCTTTTATATTATTTTATCTATGTTTTCATGTCTCTAATGGGCATGAGTTAGACTCTCCCCATCTTTGAGATTGTGCAAAAAACGTCACAATGATAAAATTTCCATATATAAATTTGCACGGAGTTAGACTCATAAGATTGGTAAATGGTGGTGATATTATGTTTTGGCAAGAGTCTTAGTGTGATCATCAAGCTTTTAAGCACCATTTTCTGCCGATGTTCTACTTATCAACGACAATTCTAGCTTCTTTTCAAATATTATAACCATAAATTTCCATGAAAAATCCAATTTAAAAAGTAATATTGAAATATTTAAGATTATCAAAACCCAAATCAAAAATTTGGCAACAACCATGAAACGAAGAATAATAGAATCACTGACGAACTCCGGCGAATAGGAGCACCAACGATGAACATCGGAGACGTTGTCAGATCCACTCTCATCTTCTCAGCACCGAGGTTCACATCGTTAAGGTTCTCTTTCTCAGTTATTTTTTATCTTTCCAATTCAAATGTTCTCGGTTGATAATGAAAAAATTTCTTTGTTCTGTGGGTATGAGAGGAGGTTTGAAAAATTGGCTTCGATTCATGAGAATGGGTCTATCTGACGAAGAAGAGTACTTCATGTAATGTTACAACAATGTTATATCATTCAATATCGTTTTACACTATTCATATATTTTAAATTTGATCGTTAGATTATAAGTTTCTATCATATAGATCGTCCATATAAGTTTTACATAAATATATAATCATTTGATAGTTATTGAAACTCATCAAGATAAACGATTTATTTGTTTTTATATTATATCGGTAATCTTGATGATTCTAAAAAACATATCTAATAATATTTGTTTAAAAATTTAAATAAATGACCTATATGATATAAACTTACATTTTAACAGTCAAATTTAAAAAATATAAATCGAGTAAAATGATATTGACCCATATAACATTGGTATAATAATAGAAAATAATGTAGAACAATGACTCGTGTGGTGTCGTAGCTGGCATTAATTATGTTGATAAGTTCCACTCGTACATACCCCACGCGATTGACCTTTCTCAATGAAAATTCAAATTTGATAATAAAAATCTGCTGCCATATATTGTGATATCTCTTACTAGTAAGGCCATTGGGGCTATATATGTGTCTTGCGATCATCACATATATCAACCACACTAGATACAAACACTTCGTACACAAGTAAAGTGAGTCCTTAAATTTATATTCATTATTAAGTATGGAGAAGAAATCATTAGCTGGCTTGTGCTTCCTCTTCCTCGTTCTCTTCGTAGCACGTAATTAACTACATCATTCTTTATATATTAGATAATTTTTCTTTTAGAGAATATATTAGTTAATTATATACTGCATTTGTTATATGTATTTATCATCTTACCTCTTTTTCTTTTTGAAGAGATCTTACCTCATTCTTTTATAAATTAATTAGAGACAGAATAAATTAAAGTATATCTTTAATTTCGTGGCTAAAGTCTTAAAGAAATCATGCATAAAAAAAAGTCTTAAAGACGTCAAAACTACATATCAATTCTAATATTGTTAATATTTTAATATTTATATATCTCTAACTTTTTATAAGATTGTTAACTTTATGATTCATAGAAGATGGACTTTAATAATTTAGAGTTTGATTGTGTGGTAAACAATCTAATCAAAAATTGTTCTACTAAGTAAATTGGATTTCTTTTAAATGATTTGTTTTTTGGTAAAGTTCATTAACCATCAAAACTCAATTGTTAGTTATTTTGTCAACTGTTTCTTGACGTTTGCATTTATTTTTTAAATCTTATCATTTATTGTGATTTAGTTTTTTTTTTTTTTTGGTTACAAGATTTAGTTCTATTTAACATAAATCTATTTTGACCTATTTAAAAAAATAGTTTAACATTGTTTAATGGTACATGGATGCAGAAGAAATTATGGTAACTGAAGCAAGGACTTGTGAGCATTTGGCTGATACATACAGAGGACCATGCTTCACGGATGCTAGCTGTGACGATCACTGCAAGAACAAAGCACACTTAATTAGTGGCACTTGCCATAGCTTTCAATGTTTCTGCACTCAAAACTGTTAAGTGTGGATGATTAATTAATTCTTCAACACCAAGACGCATGCAGGACATATATACATGGATATGACTTTGTAATATAAATAAATAATGACATGCAGGCAGTATAGCTATCACTGTATCTATGAATTATGTGTGTACGTACTCATCAATATCGTGCATAACGTATCAGTTATGCACTTTTATCATATGGGATTAATAAAATTAATCAATAATTTCGATTTCAACTGTGGACTTTTGAATTTCTTGGTTTATTTTGAGTTTCAATGCAAGAAATTTGTCATATTGCAATAGCAAAAAACCGTTTGTAAAGGTTCAAAAATCGTTGGCATAGAACATAAAACCTGTACCAACAGATGCTTGTTGTCGTATAATAAAATTCGCTATACCAACGACGAAATGTCATCCCAATAGCTTATACCAAAGGTAAATTTAGGGCGATGGAGAAAATTTTGAAGCTATAGCAATGGTTGGTTACACATGTCTGGTAGATCTACCCACCACGTATATCCATTGGCATAAGATCAGATTATCCGTTGCTATAGGTCTGTTATTTTTTACAAATAATATTTTTGTCTAAATTAAATATTTTATTAATAACAAAAGTTTTACACTAATTTTTATATGCACCACATATTATTTAAAGAAAAATAAAAGAAAATTTAAATTATATTGTCAAATTGAAGAGTCTTACAAACATGTGAAACAAACATTTTACAAACTAACAAAGCTACATGGTACCAAGCGCTTCTCCTTACCAAATTAACTTAATACCAACAATTGATGAGTTAATCTTGGATTTTTATTAAGTGATACAGAATTAGCAAGTGTATTAACTTATATCGAAGTAATAAAAATTTTAAGATTCGTATCTACAGGGACTGTTTCAATTTTTACTCGATAATGTCATTATTATTAAAGATGTATGTAAAATGGGGGGTGCACCGAGGCAATTTGGTTTGAGTTACAGATGTAAATAAAATGGTTAAGGAAAAATTGGTTTAAGAAATAATATGGAGAGATGACTAGGCCATTCGATTCATCTGCTCATGGCTCATTAGCAGCCTGTTTCTTAAGTCTACGAATGTTTAACGTTTACGACAAATTAACAAAATAGCTTAGGTCAATCCCTTGATCCTAAGCCCTCTTTTCTAATTATAATTCCCTAATCCCTTAGGTGAACCTATAATCATCAAAGGTTTTAAGTCCGTTAATTCAATTATCACAACCTAACAACGCACCATCCCTAGATTGTCCGTTAGATTGAACAATATAAATATGTCAGAGTTACACGCTAGTGTCAGTAGTCATATATACTTTAAAATTAGTTATATTGGGTCAAAATCATAAAAGCATTAAAGAACAATTTATACTGAATAAACTAGAATGGAATTCATAAAGATTAAGAGTTACAGGTTATATAAACATGAGCTAGAACAAAATCATCTCTTGCCCTAATTACAAAGGATCTAGCTACTCATGACTAAAACACAAATAACTAATGTAAAAGAAGGATTCATTACATGAAATTGGTAATCGGATATGAGTTTTGATGGTCTCCCACTTTCTCTCCAAATCTCCTGCTCCAAAAGTCAGTTTCTTTCTCTAAAATTTCGACCCCTTCCTTCAGAAACGCAAAAATCGTACTCCGATGCTGTAAATCGGAGCACGATGGCTTTATTAAACTCAAAACCCAGCTGGAGTGTCTGCCAAATCGTAGCCCAATTTTCATAAATCGGAGCACGATTTTTTAGACAAAATGTCTCAAACTTGCAGTAAAATCGTAGCCCGATTCTGTAAATCGGAGCACGATTTCTCCTTTGTTTCAGCATAAAAAATCAATCTTTTTGCAGGTTCTAACTCATGCACAATCACCTGAACTCAACCAAAATTACATAAAAACTATAACAAAAGTGCTATATGACCTAGTGTCATCACAACCCCAAACTTGCATCGTTACTTGTCCTCAAGGAACTTACTTTAAAAATGGACTTTAACAGTAAAATAGCACCTAAGTCATCAATGGTAATATCAAAAGTTCATCTTCTAGTTAGCATTAGTGGGCTAGCTTGCTTGCCAAAACATCCATTCCAGAACTTCACGCAATATCATGGATAAAAGGGTACACAAATCGACATACTAATCTCTATATTACCAAAACTTGAAAAAGCTTCTAAACATCAATCAAAGTTACATCACAATACACACTTTTAAGGACTTTCAGGGTATAATGGGGCTTAGGTCACATGTGGGATTTTTTTGGGAAGTAGACTTAATATAACAAATTGGAGTTAAGCATTTCCTACTTACTTTGGCAATTGGAACACCACAACCTGAAATAATTTGCTCAATTTTGAGAACTAGAGAACACAACAGAAGTTTCCGAATCACTAAATTTACAAATCTTTGTCTCAATTTATTTTATAACTATATACACACATGTTTTTTTGAGTTGATTGATTTTTTTTTTATCAACTTGATTGATTTTTATATATATATATATATATATATATATATATATATATATATTTCTTACCCCAAACTTAAAATGTAGTTATCCCATGAGCAACCCCAAACTTAGAATTTTACAAACACGTCACAATTGCCTAACTCCAAAATAAATTGGGATAAGTTCCTAAGGTCTCTAGGCTTAAAATGTGGTTTGTCACCGAAACAACGAGGTCTAACCTATTGGCTCAAAATTGGCTTAAAAATGGGAAAAATTTAATGCAACCGGTAGGCTTCAAAGGCTCAATGTACAAGCACTTTTCCTTAGTGTGTAAGTAATGTAACCAATTGACATAAAAAAATTTTGTAAGTCCTAGAAATAGTATCAACATGGAACACTCATATTTGTGAAAATTGAAAAACAAGATTTGTCTTTGGAACTTACTAGCTGAGGTTTATGGAAGTTGTGAAAATTCACATTGTCGTACACTTCAACAAAGGAACCTCATGCAACCTCTACCTCCTTGAACTTTTGCTAAACCATTGACGAACAAATGCTATTATACTGGTAAAATTCAAGAAAAAAGCAAATTCATTTATAATAAACAAGTGCATATGCAATTACAAAACATAGGGGAATACATAACTCTTAACAGTAGCAGCAGTCACAACACAAGATATTATTATTTATTTTTTTAATTTATTTTTTTGAATAGAAATACCAGCCAAATAAACGAAATTAGAAAATATGATGGGTTGCCTCCCATTAAGCGCTTTCTTTTACGTCATTAAGCTTGACGCCTCAGCCACTGTTAGGGTGGCAAATATGAAAGAAAGAATATGTCATCTTTCTTCTTCCTCTTGTTTGGTAGGAATTCCATGAACTTCATACAAAATAGCAGATGCTCCCATGCGCTCCCCGTTAATCCTTTGGAAATCAAGCTCCCCCACCTTAAAGAAGCATATGTATTCATTTGCACATGAGTGAGTTCTTCAAACCCCATTTGTTGAGACTTCGGGTAGAGACCAACACTCGTCACTTGTGGACTGTCGTCCAGCACAATAGCCTGACACTCAGTCTCCATCTCAACCAACTTTTGTTGAGACTCATATGCTTTCTCAACAAGATCACCACACTAAACTTCAAATTTCTCAAATGAAACTTTTTTTAATCTCAAGAAATCGACTAAAATATTTTGAAGCTGAGTATTGTAATCGATGTTGATAAGCTCTTTCATCCCTTCACAATTTGTACCCTGATGATTCGCCTCATAAAGATCACATCTCGCATTTAATCTTGAAATTTGATTGTCCCATTGTTCTATCTTCCAAGAAAGCAGATATTTTTCATACTCCAACGTAACAATCTCCCCTGTGTCATAAAGGTGTAACCTGTCTACTAACCTGTCTATCATAGCTGCAAAACTCGGATAAACTTTTTAGCAGCAAAGTACAATGAGGTAAACATAAAGAGCATAAATCATAATATATTTTTTCAATTTTTGTAATGTATATAGACAAAAAATGTAAATGACAAAAATCCTAAATAATAACGAAATTTCCAAGCTGAAATGATTTAACAGTCCCCGGCAACGGCGCCAAAAACTTGATACAAAATTAGCAAATGTACTAACTTATATCGAAGTAATAAAATTTCTAAGATTCGTATCCACAGGGACTGTTTCAACTTCTACTCGATAATGTCATTATTATTAAAGATGTATGTAAAATGGGGGGTGCACTGAGGCAATTTGGTTTGAGTTACAAATGTAAATAAAATGGTTAAGGAAAAATTGGTTTAAGAAATAATATGGAGAGATGACTAGGCCATTTGATTCATCTGCTCATCGCTCATTAGCAGCCTGTTTCTTAAGTCTACGAATGTTATAACGTTTACGACAAATTAACAAAATAGATTAGGTCAATCCCTTGATCCTAAGCCCTCTTTTCTAATTATAATTTCCTAATCCCTTAGGTGAACCTATAATCATCAAAGGTTTTAAGTCCGTTAATTCAATTATCACAACCTAACAACGCACCATCCCTAGATTGTCCGTTAGATTGAACAATATAAATATGTCAGAGTTACACGCTAGTGTCAGTAGTCATATATACTTTAAAATTAGTTATATTGGGTCAAAATCATAAAAGCATTAAAGAACAATTTATACTGAATAAACTAGAATGGAATTCATAAAGATTAAGAGTTACAGGTTATATAAACATGAGCTAGAACAAAATCATCTCTTGCCCTAATCACAAAGGATCTAGCTACTCATGACTAAAGCACAAATAACTAATGTAAAAGAAGGATTCATTACATGAAATTGGTAATCGGATATGAGTTTTGATGGTCTCCCACCTTCTCTCCAGATCTCCTGCTCCAAAAATCAGTTTCTTTCTCCAAAATTTTGACCCCTTCCTTCAGAAAATAACTTCCCTTTTATAGGAAAATTTTCAGAAACGCGAAAGTCGTACTCCGATGCTGTAAATCGGAGCACAATGGCTTCATTAAACTCAAAAACTAGCTGGAGTGTTTGCCAAATCGTAGCCCGATTTTCATAAATCGGAGCACGATTTTTTACGAGACAAAATGTCTCAAACTTGCAGTAAAATCATAGCCCGATTTTGTAAATCGAAGCACGATTTCTTATTTGTTTCAGCATAAAAAATCAATCTTTTTGCAGCTTCTAACTCATGCACAATCACCTGAACTCAACCAAAATTACATAAAAACTATAACAAAAGTGTTATATGACCTAGTGTCATCATTAACGATTTAATAAAATTCTTTGACGCTCCTTAGACCATCCACAATGGCGAGTACTTAACTTATTTAGCACCGAGCTAAATAGGCACCCCCATTGTAGAGTGATATTTGTTGGTGCTTGTAGAGAAGGGTGCCTATATAAGGACCTTATCTCTCTTCAATATTTTTGTGTGAAATTTTATTTAATATATTCTAATGAAATAAATTAGCATTTTAGAAATGTAATAATAGAGTCATTAGTGGGACCTATTAGTAAATTTTGTTGTGGTGTTGGGTTGGAGGGATTGGGTGCGCTTATTAGGTATTGACATTAAAAATTTGTGAAATGAATTATGTTTACATGTAGGATCCACGTAGGCACCCAAATATGGGAGCTTCATTGTGGATGGTCTTAGATCATGCGTGAATTCCTTAGATCATGTTACGGTTTTTGCTGAATTGAAATGCTTAAATAAGAGGCGAAACCATGTTGCGAGAAGCTCAAATCGTAGCACGATTTGTGTTCTTCAAAAATTTGATTTTCTTGTATTTTTCTAGCTCTTGCTAAAAGACATTAAAACGACTAAAATGACATATACGACAACCGAACGAACCCCTAACAAAATGAACGTCATGTGTCTTCTAACCTCAAAGGGTCTTCATATGCAAGTTTTCTCTTGTATTTGAATCTCTGCTATAAACATCAACAACTGCTTGCTTACGAGACTTCCTGAATACTCTTTAATATGATTGTTTTTTAGAAGTTGGGCAATTTAAATTTTCGAGTGACTTTGGGCGTTGTGTTTTGAATTTCCTTCGTTAATAGTTCTCTAAAAAAATATTCTTCGAACTCTTGACGAAATGTTTCTGACTCAAATATTAAACATCGAACTAATGATATTGTACAGGTTAATCAATCAAATTGAAAATGCTTTAATAAAAATTTGCATGCAACAAGGTTATAGATTTAAATATCTTCCTTTTTAATATGAGATTTGAATATCCTTATTGTCGACTTAACAATATATTGTAGAAAATAATGTAGAACAACTCATGTGGGTGTTTTAGTGAACAAAATAAAACAAAATCATGTGGGTGTCGTATAGCTATCATTAATTATGTTGATAAGCTCTACTCGTACATGCCCCACGATATTGACTTTTCTCTATGAAAATTCAAATTTGATTATAAAAATCTGCTGCCATATATTGTGGATATCTCTTACTAGTCAAGCCATTGAGCCTATATATATGTTACGACCATTCACATATATCAACCACACTAAACACAAAAGTGAGTCGTTAAATCTATATTCATCATCAAGTTATGGAGAAGAAATCATTAGCTAGCTTGTGCTTCCTCTTCTTGATTCTCTTTGTTGCACGTAATCAACTGCACCATTCTTAGTATATTATTAATTAATTATATACTGCATTTATTATATTCAATTATCATTTTACATATTTTTTAACTAGAGACAAAAAAATTAAAGTATGTCTTTGTTTTTGTGGCCAAGTCTTAAAGACATCATGTGTCAAAAAAGAAGTCTTCAAGACATCAAAACTATACATCAATTTTTTTGTACAACATCAACTTTAATTTTTATGTTTCTACTCTAAATTTTTCTAATAATGGTAGAATATTGATGTTATTAAAAAAAATACTTAGTGTTGCATATTAATCTAATTTTATTATAAAAAAAATAATCAAATCTGGACTCTAGACGTTAACCTAGGATTGCACCCAAAATTTTTTAACGTAAAACAGATTAATCTAATTAAGTGTTATTAAAAACTGAAATTATTGTCCCCGTGAGCTTAGCTCACTTGGTAAGGAATAATGCATATTATATGTAGGGGTCGGAGTTCGAACCTTGAAGACCTCACTTATTTACATTTAAGGTAAATTTATCTAACCGTTAGGCTAGACAAAAAAAATTGAAATTATTGCAAACTAGCTAGTAATAACTAATAATACAAATTGAACTTTGGATAGCATGGGTTAATTGGTTCATAAAGTCCAATATTAGAAAGTATTCTTTTTTGTTTTTTGTTTATAAGCAAAATTTTATTGAACACAAGCAAACTAGCACAAATTCTAATATTGTTGTAATTGTACTTGGATGCAGAAGAAACTGTGGTGACTGAGGCAAACACTTGTGAGAATTTGGCTGGTACATTCAGGGGACCATGCTTTGGCAACTCAAACTGTGACTTTCACTGCAGAACCAAAGAGCATTTAGTTAGTGGCAGATGCAGGGATGACTTTCGTTGTTGGTGCACAAGAAACTGTTAAATCGATCCATGGATTTTCTCGAACAAGCAGGGTTTACAGTATAAGTAAATAAAAAGCATGCAGTTAGAGAGACTTTATGTATAACTGCAATGCATCTATGTATATGTTTACTGCGTCTTCTCTGAATTATGTGTGTACTCCACAGTATAGTGCATAACGTATAAGTTATGCACTTTTTATCCTATGAAATGAAATAAACATTAATCAATAATCCTGTTTCCAACATTTAGGTACTAAATGTCTTGGTCCATTTTGTTTGTCACTAAATTACGTACGTAGTACTTGTGCAAAAATTAAAATTCTCTCATATTAGTTTGAGTTGGATTCTTTACGGCTCAACGACAATTGAGTGTTTAAATGAATTTCGTCTCTACATGTCACTCGATTTATACTTTATAATTAACAGTTTAATTTCTCCAATTTAACACCTCAAAACCTTTATGTCATTAAATTTTAACAATACTTTATCTATTCATTTATAATTATCTTTATTTTTTTGAAGAAACAAAAAACTCATTTGGTTTGGATGTTTTTGAACCTTTTCTTGACTCAACCGCACAGTTCGATTTGGTTTACGGTTTTTATTTTATCAACCAAGTCAAATCAAAATAAACTGCAACATAAGAAAAACACTAATTAAACTTTTGCCACCAAGCCTGGTACTCATAAAAATTCAATTGAACTTTTGATAGAATAACATGTTTTTTCTCTTTTTTTCTTACTAAGACATGTTTTTTCTCTTGTTAAGTTTATTTGTTTTTGATTTAAAAATGTATTTATGTTAGATATATCTTAAATCATAGAAACTCAATGAGAATTTTTAAAAAATGATAAAATCATAGTTTTTGCCATTTCTTATTGAAGAGGGTTGTGTTTTGGTCCACGATTTTCATTTGGTCTATGTTGATTGAAACATTTTTGGATGAAAATGAAATTGTAATTGTAATGTTGTATCAAATTTAAAACATAGTTGAAAATAAGTTGTTTTTAACTTGGTTTCTGATGTTGGAAACAAATGCTTGTATTGTCTTGCAAAAAACCGTAAACAACTGAACCAACTCAAACCGCATTGGTTTAATTTGGCTCGATTTTTATTTTTAAAGTCAACCGAATCAAATCAAACCGTATGTTTTTTATCTTACGGTTCGAATGACTATTGACAATAAATTAAAACATAACACTCGCGTAAAAAATGGTTCAACCTCATGGAACACATTATTGGCATTGCTGTTGTTGGAACCGAAATTTGTGTCATGATGAGGATGTGCATGTGTCTTCTCTAATTGACACAAATCCTCTTATTCTCTAATCGACGCAAATCCTGCAGTTTTGCAGTAACTGATACATATATTTTGTCTGCAACGAGGTATTTGTCGGATACTTCTGAGCAGTCAAAAAATTGTTTTGTTCATAGTGGAGTTATTTGAGAGTTCATCAACGATATTGTGTATGTCGTTTGATGTATAAAATCGGCAAGTCATTTATTTGTAAATTGCATAAAGACTAGACAAATTTGGGATTTAATTTTCAAATACTAGTTGAATTGGAAAGCAAATGGTAGAAGCATCGAGATAGTCCTCTTGAGCTTAATTCAGTTGGTAGAAACAATGTATAATATATGTAAAGTTCGAGGTTCAAACCCCGGCCACCACAAAAAAAATTCGAGATAGATAGTTTTTTTTTTAAAAAAAACGAAGCACTGAGATAGGGATCTAGATCCTCTCCTGCATTTTTTCTGTTGTTGTCTCTCCTGCCATCTTCTCGATCACTCATCCATGTTTTTCTCTCTTTCCAAAACTGTTGTTTTTTATTTATTTATTTGTTACGAATTCTCATTTGTTGGATGAAACACACGAGAGATGGCAATGGCTGAACAATAAAGATAGAAGAGGATCTATTTCCCTAGGATAGATACTTGTTATTAATTTTATGTTTTTTTGAGATCGTTGTATCATTATTTTATTTTTTAATAAGTCAAAATGAATTACATGAACAATAAAAAGTGTTCTCTATAACACAAGATGCACCAAAGAAAACATTAGAGTCTTACAAAAAGAACACAACTGATTGAAAAGAGAGAAAGAAAAAAAAAAGGAAATAGTGTTGTTAGCCAATGTCCAAAAAAGAGAAAGGGCTATGTTATCAACCATGATAACCGAAAGCTAAATTAATATATTTTGCATTCACCCACCAATAGAAAAGTAAATTGACCTTCTTTAGAAAATGATGAATAAAGACTTCTTTTTTGCTAAAAATTCTATTATTCCTTTCTTTCGAATTACTAAAACACAAAATCAAATAACATACATAAAAGATAATAGTATTTTTGAACCGATTGTTAAAAAGCCAAATTGCATATAATGATCTGCATAAAAGCCAAGTTGCTTGAAATGTTGCTGAAGAAATTACAATTCAAAAAACAAGTGATTAATTGATTCTGAATCACCACACCAGCTCACACAAAGTTGAGAATCTTTACTAAGGATGCCACACGTAAATAATTTGTCCTTTGTAGAAACTACAAAGTCAATTTTTTAGAAGATGCCAAGCAAACGCAAATACCTTCAAAGCAATGTCCTTGTGCCAAAGAAAATCCGAAACATGAGTATGACCATGGGAAACAGACTGAGCTAACAACTGATATGATTCACTGACAGAGTTACCAACTGTCGGATCTAAGTTCCACCGTCTATGATCACCATTATTAACCTGTAAACTAACATTGTTACGTAAAACCCTACACTCCACTACCAGCTCCTCCCACATAAAAAAAAATAATAATAATCAACACCTCCAATTCCAAGTATCTTCTCCTTCATCCAACCCCAAAGCAAAGACATATGCAACTAACGCCCCCTAATTCATTGACAAATCATATTATTATTATCATCATCATCATATCCACGATCCTTAAGTTATATATATGTTTATAAGAAGTTAGACATTTAAGTTTTTTTTGTTGTAAAATGGTTTTAAAAGTTTTTTATTGTTATAAATTGGTCATTTAAGTCAAACAATATTTACACTGCTGTCAATTTTTTCAACCAACTTCATTAAAAAATGTTTACGAATCATTTAATATTGAGGTGGTATTCCAAAAGTGCTTATGTAATATTGAGGTGGTATGTCCAAAAATGCTTATGAAAACATGATTACTTACTTACATTTTCTTCGTCTTTTTCTTTAATTCAAGCTTAATTTTACTATTAAATATTTTATCGACAATATTATATATCAAATAATCGACCAATTTTGTTTTAAATTAAGAATGAATAATGCATCTATGAACCTTAGTTTTGAGAACATTAATTTGAACATATCAACTTAACATTGAATATTTATATAAATGTTATTAGCTGAGTTTGATAAAATATGATCATGGTACAGATACTTTCGGACTTAAATGACCAATTTATGAAGAAAAAAAATTATAAAACTAACTTATTAGAAATATTTAATTTAAAAGATCGCAAATGATATTATTATTATGGCTGTTGTTTTAAGCCTTTATTTTATTATTATGCCTATCGATTCCACCGCTGGTTTTACATGTTGAACAATTCAATATGGTCCTTGTTACACCGCAACTTAGTTTTCAATATATAACATCAAGGTTCCCTTCAAAAAAAAAAAACATATAACATCAAGGTTCTTTAAAAGAAAAAAAAATATATAACATCAAGGTTGCCCAATCCATTTATTGTGCTTATTATAGACATTTTCTATTGTAGACTTGAAAAATTTGAGTATACGTCACACTCGGTATTTTAATTAATAGTTAAATAAGTTGTTTATTGAAAAAATAATTATTTTCTATCATTTTCATCTATAATAATTAAACCTTGTTTATAAAAAATACCGGAGAAATAAAATTAATTTTTCTGAATTTTGATTGCTCAAAATAGTCAATATAGAATATATTTTTTTGGATAGTCAATATTGAATTTATTTATTTTTTGATAAATTGTAAAGTTTAGTATCGCTCATATAAACAATAAAATGATGCTATTATTTTATGAAATGATATTACTTAAAATATAGAAATTGACAGATAACTTTTTATTTCATTAAAAACATCGTTAATTTATTGATTTAGAAAATAAATATATAAACACACTTCAATTTACGAGTGTATCGTAGAAGCTCTGCTGATCATATCCTTAGGTCTCATATATCTATTTTTTTGGCCCATAAAAAATTCAATTTTTTTTTATCAAGTAATATATTATCTAAAATTTCATTTTTTTTTCTAATGAATAAGTAGAGAATTCCGAATTTCAACTCGACCTCTCTTTTGGACTTCTTTTCTTATGTTTAGCTAGAGTAGTCCTTGTACTCATTTTCATTTTAATATATATACATACATATATATCTCCCCATATGTAGATATTAGAAAATAAAATTAAATAAAATTATAACATGACATCATGATAAAATATTATATTTGAATTTACGTATAAATGATTTTACATTGTCAATACTTAATTATTAAAATCAACTAAAAATTCAAACATTTTATTAATTATTTGTTATATATTAGAGGTATATGTTTTTTTGTGAATTTTTTTTTTTATGGTGGCCGAGATTTAAACCACATACTTTACATATATCATGTGTTGTCCTTACCAACTGAGTTATGCTTACGAGAACACATTTTTATTGTAGTGAGTCTAATGATGAATCAACTCGGCTAAATGTCAAAATCTAATATATCGAATGTTGCTGCAATTTCTCACATCTAAGGAGTTACTTAACAACTAATATGATATGCAAATTATGGCATTTGTTCTATTTATTATTGGTTGAAAAGTGAAATTATTATTTATACTCAACGAAAAAATATCACATCATCATCGCAATGAATTTCAATGCAGAATTCATTGAAATTCAAACTTCGTAGTAATAAATCAAGCATCCATTGACTAACAAGTATATATCTAGTATCTACCATAAGAGACATTGAATCCATTGACTAATAAGTATAGCTACCGAAAGAGACTGTGTGGTTTATCTTTTAGGGTTAAGGAAATGATCTTATAATTTAGGGATATGGACTTGCCGTACCTTCTTTTTTTTTAAAAATAAAAAAATCTATCATTTTTCTTTTGAGCAAAAAATAAATAAATATCTTTAACAACTCAATTATTTATATTCGTATGCACGCCATAATTAAAAAAGAAAAAAAAATTAATACTATAACCACCAGTATATTTTAGTTATTGGATCTTCTTTTTTTAAGGATAGTTATTGAATCTTATTAATTTCTGTTTTAAAGACACGTATTAATGATTGTGAAAAATAAGAATTTTACACTAAAAGAGCACTTTTTGTATTTAATTTTTTTAACATTTTTTTGAAACATTTGAATATATGAATTTGAACCAAAATTATTTTATGTAATTCTTTACATGTATCATAAAACTACGTATCAGCATTTTCCTTAGGCACCTTTATCTTATAGGATTTGAATACTATATTACCGACTTCACAATGCATCGTAGTCGTAGAAAGACAACCCATGTGGGTGTCGTATGTTCCTAGCTAGCATTAATTATCTTGATAAGCTCCACTCGTACACGTCCCCCATGCATGACTTTTCTCTATGAAAATTCAAACTTGACAATAAAAACTATCTTCTAAAACTTTATTATCACATATGCATGGTGATAATCTCTTACTAGCTAGTGAAGCTCCCTTTGGGGCTATATATATGTGTCTTAAGATCGTCACAAACAACAAACACATCACATACAAAATATAACACAACTGCATAAGTGATCGTGAATCATTAAACTTCATTGTCACTAAACTATGGAGAAGAAATCAATAGCTGGCTTGTGCTTCCTCTTCCTCGTTCTCTTTGTTGCACGTAATTAGTATTTAACTTTCATTTCAAAAATTAAATGACATGTCTTTAGTTTCATGTAAAAAAACACTATCAAGTCTCGAAAAAAGAGTTCTAAAGTATCTTTATTTATTAATTTTGTTAAGTCTTAACCTAATTTTTTTTCTACTAATCCCTTATTAGGTTTACAACAACTCCATCTTAAAATTATGGCTCTAAATTTGTTTCATATATGTTTTTCATTTCTCTCTCTAATAACCGTGAATATTTTTTAAAGCAAAAATTTAATAGATATTTTAATCCTCATCCTTATTATTTATTAATTTTATTAGGACTGCAGCAATTTAACCTATTGTTTTCGTAAAAAAAAATTTACAAGTTGTTGAACACTTATTTAATACATTTACAAACAGAATACCCTAATTTTCATGCAAACTCGGCTACCCTAAATAATTAGTTAGGAACCATGACCTGCATTAATTTTTTATATTTAACTATAAAAGTAATAAATAAAATTGATTCGTGCAACAATATAATTTTGTATTCTTTTATCTTTTTTCTTTATAATTTTTTATTATCATTTGATTGTAATATTGTATCTCTAATAATCTAATTTTCGTTTATTCATCGATCCATGATCTTACGGGTTAAAGATTATTTATTGGTCTCTATTATAGTCGAGAAAACTCGTGCGTCGCACGAGTCAAAAGTCTAGTAAAGACATCAAAATTATATATCAATTTATTTCTTATATGCCTATTTTAAATTCGTTACCCTTCTGATTATCATAATAACAAGGGTAAACTATTATTAATACAAATTTAATTTTGTAGCATGAGTTAATTAAGCTAGTGCTGTTCTTCAAAAAATAAAAGCAGTGTTGGAATTTGGATGCCATGTCATTTTATTTTTGACGCACTATATATCTAGTAATTATATGGATATTTGAGACTTATTTTTATTTTAAAGGTTTGGATCAGCAAATTAGTTTCGATATAAAATGTTCTAATATATATTGTTGTAATATTGGTACTTGTATGCAGAAGAAATTGTGGTAACTGAAGCAAGGACTTGTGAGCATTTGGCTGATACATACAGAGGACCATGCTTCACGGAAGCTAGCTGTGATGACCACTGCAAGAACAAAGCACACTTAATTAGTGGCACGTGCCATAGATTTCAATGTTTCTGCACTCAAAACTGTTAAGTGTGGATGATTAATTCTCCAACACCAAGACGCATGGAAGGACACATATATATGGATTACACTCTATGATATAAATAAATAATAACAGGCCTGCGTTGTCTTTGAAATAATTATGTGTACTCATCGTGCATAACGTGTTAGTTATGCACTATTATGGAATGAAATAAACATATATCTATGATTAGCTCTTATGTTTTTAATGTTATTTTAACTTGTATTAACAAGCATTTACTAGCGATTTGACATAATGTCTTTCTTAAAAGGAAAAGAAGACACAATCGGAACACTAAGTTTCCCAAACCCTAATCAGGGTTTGAGATTTGACACTTTCTTGGCCAACTTTTTTTTGGCATTTTCAGTATTAATTTATGCGGAAATTGAAAAATATCTCATTTAGTACTATAGTTGGATTCTTTCGCACATTTATACTACTCAACCAAAACAACCACCTTCCTAAAAACAAAAAACCTAAAACAACCACTAGTATGTTACGAAATATATTGAACGAAAATATCAAGAATCACAAAGATCTCTCGCCTTTACTAGTTGATGACACTTTCTTATGGGAGAAGTTACACTAGATTATTTATGTATTTTTAAAACGGTCCTCAAGTGTTTTGAATTAACTTCAGATCTTCAAGTTAGCTTTAATAAGGGTTGTGTGATGGGTGTAAATGTGAGCAACGCTTTCTTGGGGATGGTGAATATGTTTCTTGAACTACTCGATTGAATAGTGTGATTGGTGTCAATGTGAATAACACTTTTTTGGGGATAAAAACTAGCTAGTTTGGTGAACTATAGATTTGGGTCTCTTCCTTTTAGATATCTTGATCTTTCCGGTTAATTAGGTCAATACATTAAGGGAACCGACATGAAAGACACTTGCTCAACTATAATTCTAACCGGCTTCATTCATGGAATATTAGGTTTGTTAATCTTGGGGTTGGGTGGTCTTTATAAACTCTATCTTGAATTTGATCCCCACTTTCTGTCTCTCTTGAAGATTCCTATCAAAGTGTGGAAAAAGATCGTCCAATCCGTAGACGTTCTCTTTGGGGAGGTTCTAAGTGAACCAGAAAGATCTCAGAGGTTGATAAGCAATAACAATATCAAAGTATTTTAATTATCGTAGCCATGGAGACTTGCAATATATTTCGGTTGTTAAATTGTTTTATGGTTCTAGGTTAGGATTTTCAAGAATTTGTAGTGATGAAACGTTACAAGTTAAAAAAGTGTTGGCATTAAATTATTTCATTAACTACTTGTCGAATTAATTAGTAGTTTGTCGTTGAAAATCAACATTATTAATCATTTTTTTAATATTCGTGTAAAACTCAAATGAGACACCTAATGTAACCTTAAATAGAATATGGAAAATGCTAACGTGTGTCCTAAAGACATAAGATAAGGATCTAAAAATATAATTAAAAACTAAATGTTACATTGAAAAGAAAAAATTTAAGCTTTTAAGATTATGAATACATAATTTCTAAGATCAAATTTCTACATTTATAGTTTCTTATCAAGTGTTCTTAAGAGCACAAATTAACAATATCCATAAAATATTTATAGAATATTAGGATACACATAATTGAGAGAGAGAGTAATTAAATGATTTTTTTTTGTTACAGAATTAAATGATATTGAATAATGTGACAAATTATTTTTGTTTAAATTTTTTATATTTTATGAGAAATTGATCCTCTCATGTGGCATGAAGATTTATTAAAATCTCCACCATCCATTGAAAATGAGAGAAAGAAAATTTAGACTATAAGTTGATTTTTTTTATATAGACAAATGACAATAATATCTTTAAAGTTACACACATAAGTGAAAAAGTCATGATTCAAACCCTGATCATACCCGATCTAGTAATTTCGATAATATGGTCAGTATAGCTATGACTTGTGAACAAAAAAATTGAGTTTTGAAGGTGAAGATAAAAAATGAGGAAACATAACAGAGAGAATCTAAAGAATGTATTGAGTATTGTATTAGTACCTTTGTGTCATGATATTTTAATATATTATAGGATTTGTCTAACATGTGTAATATTAGACGTGTTAAAAAAATTAAAAGTATCAATTTTAATTAAAAACAATTATTATTTATTAAAATATTATATATTTAATATTAAATATACAAATTTACTATTTAAACTTCTCAAAATGTATAGATTTACACGTAATTAAAAAATCTCATATTATATTTTTTCGTTCAAATAAATATTGCTCTTACTAATCCGGGAAGGCAGGGTTCGGTGGCTTGGTGCATAACCATGATGGAATATTTTAATTTGGTTTCTATGGGAGTGGAGGTTTGTCCAATGTTCTCCATGCGGAAATACAAGCGCTTTTAGTGGGCATCAAACTATGTTGGTAGGATGGACTTCGAAAAGTAGTGTGTTTCTCAGATTCCTTGCTTGTGGTTCAACTTGTCAAAGAGAGAACTTCTCTGTTTCGTCATTATGCTATTGAACTAGAGATTATTAGAGATTTCATGAAGAAAGATTGGACAATATCTCTTCATCACACCTTTCGCGAAGGAAATGCTTGTGTAGATATGCTAGCAAAATTGGAAGCTACTAACGTAGATCCTCTAATTGTACTTTCAAGAACCTCCTTCTAGTTTATCATTAGCTTTGCTAGCGGATGCTCGTGGGTATTCTTTGTAAAGACGTATTTTTTTTATTTATTTTTTCCTTTTTCCTTTTCTCATGTCACCAAAAAAATAAAAAATAAAATTTTAGAACAACTCATGTACGGGTGTCGTATGTTCCTAGCTAGCATTAATAATGTTGATAAGCTCATGTCTTGCAAGCCCTCCACTATTGACTTTCCTCCATGAAAATACAAACTTGATATCTTCTACTACCTTGTAAGACTTCAATTTCATATTCTTACTAGTCAAGCCCCTTGGGGCTATATATATATCCTACGAGCACGACACACACCAACCACACCACACACAAACACACACATAACACTCATTAAGTGAAGTGTCATTAAAATTATAGTTTATCATTAAGCCATGGAGAAAAAATCAATAGCAGGCTTATGCTTCCTCTTCTTGGTTCTCTTTGTTGCACGTAATTAAGTCCATCATTCATAGTATTAACCATTTACTGCATTTGTTATATCATCTTATCTACTTTTTAAAAAAATTAGAGACCAAAAAAATAAAAGAAACAAAGCAAAGAGGTTTCGAAGAAATCAAAATTATTTATCAATTTATTTTTGTCTCTATTTAATTTTTCTAATAATGATATTAGATTTTTTTCTTGGAACATCAAAGAATTTGTAAATAAGAGACATAGAAAATTCATTATTGGTTTTTGGATTTTTTTGTATTAGTTAATTACATATACATGTAGGATTCATTGTTCCCCTAAAAAAGATAGTGTTCATTTTTTACAAGAGATACTGTTCATTGTTCATTACTTTGTATTCGTGAATACCCTTTTGATGAAACGTTAATTATAGTTCATAAGTGTTTTCTAGTCGCTAGTGATATATTTGAGACTTTTTTTTAATTGTTTGGATAGACAAATTTAATGGTAAATATTATTATGTTAATTGTTAATGTTTGATTTTTGTTATTGATGAGAGTTGAACCCACAAATATTTTTTGTTAATGTTTATATCTATATATAGCATTCTAATATTGTTGTAATGTTTATTAATGCAGAAGAAATAGTGGAGACTGAAGCCAGGACTTGTGAGAATTTGGCTGATAAATATAGGGGACCTTGCTTTAGTGGCTGTGACACTCACTGCACAACCAAAGAGAACGCAGTTAGTGGCAGGTGCAGGGATGACTTTCGTTGTTGGTGTACTAAAAGATGTTAAATGGACCTTCTCCAACACCAAGACGCATGGAATAGACTTTATAATATAACTAAATAAATAAAATGCACGCAGTATAGCTACACCTATATATGTGTATTGCGTCGATTATTATATATGTTTGTACTCAATATCGTGTGTATAACGTATTAGTTATGCACTTCTATCATATGGAATAATCATCAATCAATAATTTCGTTTCCAACTCTTGGGCAGGACTCATTTTCTATGTTAATTTTGTTTGTTATTTACAGTACCTTTGCTTTGTTTTTGTTTCTATGTTAACTTTTGAATACCTTTGTGCTCAGCACTAAGATAATCATGATGACTTTAATGCATTTTATGGTGTTTTATAGTAAAAGAAAAGTGATAGTTAAAATCAGAGAGAATAATATAAGAGGGAGATAAAGAGAATTTTATTATAATGTTTGTTGTCAGTAATTACCGAATTTTTCTGAGTCGGTCTCAAGAGATTCCGGAAACAAATAAGTAGGGTTTTTAATTACAAATTTATACTTCTCCACATTGTCATTGATGGAAGAGTAAATTACACTCCCCTCCCCTCAAAGATGCTTGAATTACACTCCCCTCCCCTCTTATGTTAAAATATACATTCCCCTCCCCTCTTATTCAAAACATATTAGAAAAAAATTCATTCCCCTCCCCTAAGAAAAGCTTGAATTACATTCCTCTCCCCTCTTATGTTAAAATCTACACTTTACTTCCTCAATATATATTTTTTTATTTTTAATAATCTAGAAAAAAAAATCTAATAAACTTCGAAAAAAACAGTATTGCAGGTCTATTTTAACATAATAAAAAATTGAATACATATTTTTTTGCTATTTTTTATTCACAATTTCATTAACATGTATTTTTAAACCATATTATAAAATATGAAACAAGCCAAAATAAAATTAAAATATGTGAAAAATTACTAACGACAATAAACCATGGTTATTTAAAAGTTAATTTTAAACTCTAAATTATAAAATCAATAGCAAAATATTTAAATTTAATTATCATTAACATTTAAATTAAAAAGAAATGAATTAATTTTTCTTAAAGGGTGGTTTAAAATTAATATATATCATAAAAATATCTATTTATGTTAAAATAGATTAAAGTGTAGTGCATATTTAATTATCAAGGGAGGGGATTGTAATTCAAGCATCTTATAAGGGAGGGGAGTGTAAATTTTATTTTTCAAGGGAAGAAATTGTATATTTTAACATAAGAGGGGAGGGGAGTGTATTTCAAGCATCTTTGAGGGGAGGGGAGTGTAATTTACTCTTGATGGAAACTTATATCACATACTTATTTCTCTTGTTTTGTGTATTAAGGTTTAGGGTATACTGTCCATAATTACTGACGATCAAGAACATTAGAAATTACTTGAAATAATTTTCATCATTCTAATTATCAATATATTCTTGTGGTTGTCAAAAACTTTAACTTCTGATGGATATTATTTCTAATTTTTTATGTTTTTTTTCCTTTTGTCAAGTAATTAATGTCTAAAATATTACACTTTTTAGGTGTAAATGAATGGAAAGTCACGAGTTCAAAGTCACATCCTTAAAAATAGATATCCATTAACCGAGTATTTCATGGGGAAATTTTTGACTGCTTTTACCCTAAGTAATATTGATATATAAATTACTTTACTGTTATTATTTAAAAGTTCGAGAGAGATGAATAACACAACTAGTTAGAATTTAGGAGTAAAAAGATGGAGATATTGAGTTATAAATATTTATTATTAAAAAAGGTGAACAAAAACAAAATATTTATATCGCTGTCTTAGATTAAAGATTCTAAGAAAATTAAGACTGAATTTAGTTCATAAGAAAAATAAAAATAACTTTTATCTTGAAGAAAAATAAATCGGAACTAGTTAACATATATGTGACATCTTTGCATTGTGTTTGGTTGATAAAAGAGATATAAAGAAAGCTAGAAAAGGGGAAGATTTAGTAGTTTCGAATGAGAAAAATTGAAGATAAATTATGATAGAAAATAAATATGTGTATTTATAATTAAATGACATAAATAGACTACCAAAAAACATTTATTCAAAAAAAAAAGACTACCAAAAAACATAAAAGGGCATAAATATCCTTAAACAAAAACTTGATATGATAAAAATAAATTTAAATAATTATTTCATTAGAATCAATGTAAATTATAAAATGTAAAGTAAAAATATAAAACAATTTATGATAGAATGAAATAAATTTTAGAAATATTTTTACGCGTTTTCATTACATACTATGAGTAGTCAATTAAATATTTCAAAAAAAAATGAGTAGTCAATTAAAAGAAAATAACAATATAGATAAAAATAAGATAAAACAAC
Organism: Medicago lupulina; assembly: GCA_958299785.1. NCBI lineage: Eukaryota > Viridiplantae > Streptophyta > Magnoliopsida > Fabales > Fabaceae > Medicago > Medicago lupulina. The sequence goes on from OY283139.1 coordinate 79,106,239, forward strand.
ATCAATCATATATTGTATAATTAATTAAGGATTAAATATAATTTTTCATCTTTATAAAATTATTGACTTTTTAGTCTATAAAAAATTTCTTCGAACATCAGTCCTCCAAGAAAAATTTATCATTAAACTTAGTTCAAAGCATTTATTTTGTATTGAGAAAAAATTGCATTTCATTTGCGTGACACGCGACTCTTCAGATTTATTATTTTTATATAACTATTAACATCTTGTCAAAAAAAGAATATAACTATTAACAAACTTTATTCATTTAAATATTTTAATTAATATCAATTACAATTTTTTTATGAGAATCAAATTAATTTAAATATAAAAGTTGTCCCTTTTTTTTAAGGAGTAAAAGTTTTTTTTCTTTGTTTGAAGAAAAAAATAAAATCTTGATGGGTTAAATTAGGTTTTTTTCTTTTGACAAAGGGTTAAATTAGGTCTTGTTAATTTTCCATGTGACCAAAGAGGTCTACAATCTATTATTACTTTATTTAATTAAATAAAATTTGGTATTGTAATAAAATTTATTTTGTTGTATTAAAAAAAATATTATTTTGTTTTTTTTATTTTCTTTATTTTTAGTTTTATGTTTTTAAATTTCATTGATTGTAACACAATATTTATTTTATTTAGTTTTTGTTTAAAGATACTTATATCCTTTTAAAGAAGACATATAGTTTTTTCTATCATACCAAATAACTATTATATTTTTTTCACATTCTTTCTTTCATTCATCTTTCTTTATCAACGAAACAAATTGAAAAGTTGATAACTTAAAAAAAAAAAAAAAAAAAAGTTGTAATAAAACGACTAGCTTGTTTCGATTAGTTTTTTCAAGGATTAAATTTTTTTTTAACATTTCAGAGGCTAAATTTTATCTTATAATTTATTTATTCAACATATTGAAACATCGAAAAATAATTTTTTTTACATAAAAGTTATCAATTATTGTCGTTTTCTGAATTATCGAACACTTGTTAGTAAAAGCTTTAAAAATGAAAAATATTAATATGTATTTTTAAAGCATTGTTTAAACACTCAAAGCAGTAACTTTTTTTATAACCTTTATAAGGGTTTGACTTATATATATATATATATATATATATATATATATATATATATATATATATATATATATATATATATATACTCCCTCTGTCCCATAATATAAGCAAAAAAAACATATTTTCTTTGTCCCAAAATATAAGCAAAAAAGACAAATTTTTATCCTATTTAGTCTTGTTTTTTTAAAAAATCTCTTTTCCAAGAAAAACTTTTGTTTATTCTCGTAAAATTTTCTCTCTCTTTCATTTTTTCCATAACCAATAGCCAATGGAAATTGTTTTTACATCTTTCTATAAAACTTTTTTCAAAGAAAACACAAAAAACTATACTTCAAATTCTTATGTTTAAGTTTTCTTAATAAATATGATTTTTTTTTTGCTTATAATTTGGGACGGAGGGAGTATATATATATATATATATATATATATATATATATATATATATATATATATATATATATATATATATAATAAGTTCCTTAAACACCAGGAGTAAGACATTTGTTAACAAGAGAAAGATCTATAAAAAAGACACTAATCATGTTATTGATTAGGAAGCATCTCATATTTAGCTTCTTAAAATTTTACACGTACACATGGTCTTTGACCATTTTTTGTTGAAGGAATAGTCTTTGACTTATACTAATCTTTAAAAAGGATGACACATTGACACTTGTCTACGTACCAAAACGTGTATTGACAATGTACCAAAACGTGTATTGACAATTTTGTGACTTCTGGTTCTGGCATATGATTTGTTTTCGAACGAACATGCAAGCATACTACTACAATAGTTGTTGCTGTCAAAATAGACTTCCTCAACCTTTGAAGTCTAGTAGTGATATCATTTAATTTGTTGCTTTAGAATGATCATCTTCAAATTTCTGAGACACTTCTTCAAATCTTATCGCAATATGTTGGACTTTTTGTATAATAATAACTTCTTGAAAAGACTTATGCTCAAACCATTCAAGAGTTGTTTACGCCTACAAAATAATTATGATGTTAATGGAAATCGATAGATAACGATTAAAGATTAGACGGAGACTATGATAGTCGAATTATAATTAACTAGTATGGATACTCGTGTCAAGTATGGGCTAGAATTTCTTCATATTTGAAGGAGATAATATTGTGATGTATCAAATGTAAGTTATAGTCTAACATTGAGTAGAAAATTGAAGGTTGAACAACATATAAGTGAAAAAATTCATACATTTGGGCCTTAAAATATTCGGTGAAAATGTGGTATCGTTCTTCTTTGTGGAGAAAGCGTAAGTGATTCAAGGTGCAAAGAGTCACATATTTGAGGAAGAGATGTTAATGTGTCAAATGTGAGTTAAAGTTTTGCATGAACGCAAGAGTAAATTTTAAAGAACATTTAAATGATATACTCATATACCTAGCTAATTCTTTAAAGTTCTATATTGGATAGTAGATTTCGAAGAAGATATTAGTAAAAAGACTCATATACTTGATGCTATAAGATTTTTTGTAAGGATGTTGTATCAATCTCACTCATGTGGTTTCCATACCAAATGTAAGATTTTTGGTAGTTCCAAAATTATGATTATTTTTTTTGTTAGTTTTTGGATCCCCAGTAGTCCCCTAACAACTCAATATATTTTGTATACTCTCACACACAAAGCATATACTCCTTTGTTGATTATTTATCGAGTCTACTTACCAGCACGTGGACCTTAAAGACATCAAAATAATAATTCAATGATCAGTAGAATTGAACAATGAAGCATCATTCACTCCTTTTTTATAGCACCATTGACTACAAGAATTGAATAAGAAAGTATGTTTTGAGAGAAGGTTGCACACTATAGACTTTGTCAATAGATCATGCCGTAAAATAAATTGATAGTCCAACGTAGGACGTCACAAATCACTCAACAAGGAAAAATTGTTGTCTTACTTTAAAAATAGCCGAGTAAAGCTAGACATTGAAGGTCATGTTGTTTCATCTAGTAGGAATAATGTTGCTTAGAAAGACCAACTAAGTACAGTGTATTACAAACACAATCAATCAAATACAAGTTATAGTATGCTATTTAATCCTTTTATCATTATGCAATTGTCATTATTTACATGTATTTATTAGTCCAACATCAAAAACCTTTTTTTTACAAGAAGCAATAGCAAAAACCTTAAAATCGTACTTAACACTATAATAAATCAGTTAGAAAATTCATAACTGAATGACATAGTTCTTTCATCAACAATAGATCGATTGAAGAAAGAGAAACACATTTCAAAATTGTTAACTAAAACCTCGTTAGTCTTTCATTCAAGAACAATATTATAATTTTTCATGTGTGTGTCTTCAATATTTTGATGCATTATAGAATTCTCTTTTGTAAAGCTAATTTTTTTTTTTTAACAATAATTGAATTCAATAAAAGGATGGTTTGAGATCGAGATATGAATATTAGTGTCTTCATCTTCACCTCATGATAAGTTTAAATATTAGGAAAAAGGATGGGTTCTTGATTTGTGGTTTTATTTTGAATTGGTTTGAATGTGGACGCCCCTAATAAGATTGGTTGAGATTGATATATGAGTATTAACGTCTTTATCTTCACCTCCAACTTTAAATATAAGAAGAAAAAAAAAACAAATATATACTCAATCAGAATGGGATTTCGTCATCAAAATAATGGTGTGTTTGATCATATTTTCATGCCTAGGGGTGAGAATAGGTCAAACCGACCTATAAGAACCACATACCCAATTCAAGTTAGAGTGTTTTGTAATAGAAAAGATTAAGACATTTTAAAAAGCTTACATAGTTAAAATGGTCGGAACAAATGCCATAAAAAAAGCTCTTTAGATATAACAGGAGGCATATGAATTTTTATTACTAATATTATTATATTAAATTTTTTAATTTGTTTAAATAATAAGTTTATTAACTTTATCACTTATTTAAGATTATGAATCTATATTAAGTGCTCACGTATTAAGATATTATTTATAATCAATGTCTTTAAAATGGCATTTTAAATATCAAAAGAGGGTTGAATCTAATTGTCATATTAGTTCTTTAACCTCTTTTTTTTTGGTACATAGTTCGTTAACCTATTGAAACATAGATCAAATTTCTTGTTTAAACATGTTTAAATAAAATAAACTTTTAAAATAATTAACATGTCATATCAAACTTTCAAAATGTCAAAGTTAGACTAAAAAATAAGTATGTGATAAACTACATGTCACACTTAAGCTTTAAATTTTTTGATAAGCCATATACTTAGATTTTTAAAGTCTAGCTTGCCCCAGTCTATTTTCACCCTTAGCCATGTCCATTAGTTAAAAATTAAAATCATCAAAATTCAAAATGCAATGGTAGGTGAGGATATTAATTTTGTGTGGTGCATATAACAAACTTTCATCCAAAAAACAAAATTTCCTTGAAATGATAGGGCCCATAATATATTGGGCTTTAGCCCAATCGAGTCTAACGAGGCCCACATCTTCCGAGTTAATTCTGGAACTCGACTCAGTCACTGACACTGCGAAACCAAACGAAAAAATGTCGAGAAACGTTAAAGCTAACGGTGCTCCGGCAAAAATCGCCACCAGCTCAGAGAAAGACGACGGCGAAGCTCCGTCGAAAAGAGATTCAAGGAGAACACCAGATTATTCCGATATAGACTCAGAAACCGATAGAAAGCATAGTAATTCGAAGAAGAAATCGCGTGAGAGTTCGGAATCAGATTCTGATAAACGTCATCGTCGGAAAAGAAAATCGCGTAGAAAATACAGCAGTGAATCCGATTCTGAATCGGATTCCGGTTCGGATTCGGAGTCAGAGAGCGATGAATCCGAACGGTCTGGTTCGGAGTCGGAGTATTCGGGTTCGGAGAGTGAAGGAGAGAGGAAGGAGAGGAAGAGGAAGGAGAAACGAAGGAGGAGAGAGAGGGAGGAAGAGAAGAGGAGGAGGAGAGAGAAAGAGAAGAAGAGGAGGAAGAAGGAGAAAGAAGAAGAGAGAAGGAAGAAAGAGAAACGGAAAATGAAGAAGAAGGAGAAAAAGGAGAGAGGGAAGAAAGGTGCTGTGACTAATTTATGGGGAAAGTATGGGATTATCAGAGAAACTGACATGTGGTAAGAATTTTTTGCTTTTGGTTTTTGAAATTTGAATAATGAGTAGTTTATATTTTTGCTTGTTGATTGAATTATGTGGTAGAATATAGTGTAGATTTTGAAATTCTTGGTTAATGTTTTGCATTTGAGTTATATGTAATGAAATATCATGGGATTGGAATGTGAGAGTGGTTAGTGGAATTGTTATTGTATAAGGTTGTAGAATTTGATTGAAAGATGTTAGATTAGAAGTAAACAACATTTGTGTTGATTGTTGTTGCTGCCTTAGAGACTGTTGAGTGGTTGAGAACGACAGCCCTCCACAGAGAGGGGTGGCGTTGCTGCAAACACTTTGATGATCAAATTAAGTCTAGGGTTTTAGGGTTCGGAGAATGTGTATCTTAAACTGAATCATGAGTTAGTGTTTATACGAGGGAGTTCTAGAGTTTCTCAGGTGGAAACTCTATCTGGACTGCCTGTATTGATCTGTTGAATTGGTGGGCTGGACTTGGCCCAGTCCGGAACATGCTTTTAACATTTATATGTGAATCATATAAGATTGGAGAAGTATAATAATAACATGTAAGTTGTTCTCTTGACACCAAAACAAAACAAAAAGGTGAAATGAATGACAACAACAGTTTAACAAATCCCAGTTTCAGTATGCGGTAAAAAATCTCTATTTTGGAGAAGCTGTACCATTTTAACAACACTTTTCTACTTAACTCTCCTGAATATAATTTCTAATCTAATCTCTTGGAAGATGAAAGTAGTTGTTGGCAGAAGTAAGATAACTTATTTAATCTAGGGTAAATAACAGCAGAAATTCATATGTGGATTGTAGTTGAAAGAGTTAAAACATAGAATCTGCACCGGCTGTTGATGGTTTATTGCAGTCGTTATCTCGGGGACACTTTAACAAGATGTTACATGTAGGTGTGTACTTTTCTGTTTAGAAGCTAAAGACTTAAAGTAACTGAAAATACTCATTAGAGTGGTAGCATGTGATTGGATAGTGAAGGGACAACCTAATGCTATAGCAGGGTTTAGGAGGGGTTGGATTGCTGCATATCTATTGTAGAAGTAGAATTTGTTATTGTTTAAGGTTAATTGCTATTGTATAATGTTGTAGAACTTGATTGTAAGATGTTAAATTGGAAAGTTAACAGCGTTCAGATCGACTGTTGTTGTGCTTTAACAATTTGTATGTGAACCATGTAAGATTGGAGAAGCATAATAGTAACTAATAACAGGATTCAAAGTTGTTCTCTTGACACCCAAACAGGACCAGTAGTGAAATGAATGACAACAACAGTTAAAAAAATTCCAGTTACAGCAAGCTGTAAATATCTCTCTTTTGGAGAAGATATACCATTTTAATAACACTTTGCAGCTTTACTCAAATATAATTTCCAGTCTAATCTCTTGGAAGATAACAATAGTTGCTGGTAGAAGCAAAATAACTTATTTAATGTATTGTAGAGTAAGTAGCAGCAGAAATTCATATCTAGGTTGTAGTTGATAGAGTTAAAACATAGGAGTATGCACCGGCTGTTGATAGTTTATTGAAGTCGTTATCTTGTGATGGACACTAGCAAAATTTACATCTAGTTGTATACTCTAGTGTTGAGAAACGAAAGACCTAAAGTACCTAAAATTCCTCTTTAGATTGTTAGCATGTGATTGGATATTGAAGGGACATTCTAATACTATAGAGGGGTCTAGGAAGGGGCGGATGGATGCAAATCTATTGTAGAGTTTGTTATTGTACAAGTCTGTAGAATTTGATTGAAAGATGTTAAATTAGAACATTAGCAGCACTCAGATTGACTGCTTTTGTGCTTTTTGCAATTTGTATGTGAATCATGTAAGATTGGAGAAGAAGAATAATAACTAGTAACAGGATTCAAAGTTGTTCACTTGACACCAAAACAGGACAAAAAGTGAAATGAATGACAGCAACACTTTAACAAATTCCACTTTCAGAATGCTGTGAAGAATCTTTATTTTGGAGAAGCTATACCATATTAACAACACGTTGCAATTTTACTGTCCTGAATATAGGTTCCAATCTAATAATGTCTTGGAAGATGAAGGTATTTGTTGACACAAGCAAGATAACTTATTTAATATAGGGTAAATAGCATCAGAAATTCATCTGTGGATTATAATTGATAGATTTTAAACATAAGAGTATGTGCCAGCTGTTGATGTTTTGTTGTAGTAGTTATCCCGTGGCATATGCTTTAGCAAGATTTTATATCGAGGTGTGTACTTTTCTGGTTAGAAGCTAAAGACCTAAGGCAACTGAAAATAATTTTCAGTTTGTTAGTATGTGATTGGATATTGAAGGGACAACCCAATGTTATAGCGGGTCTAGGGAAGGGTAGGATCCACTGCAGATCCATTGCAAGCTACCTTAGTTTGCATTGGCAAGCAGATGTTTCCAAGACTACAGTCACATGGAAGCAACTGCATGACTCCAACTGTTGCGTCAAGACTTCCATTTTAACATGTTGACTTGATATTATGGTCATATGTTTAATTTCCCTATGGAAGCTTCAATTTATTTTATTAAGATTTCAACTCTCAAATCATGGTAATAATAAACAAAGCTTATCTGTTGTTATCAGAAGATCTTTAACCTTTAAGTACCTACTCCCTCCGTCCCATATTATAAGCAAAAAAAAAAAATCACACTTATTAAGAAAACTAAAACATAGTAGTTTGTAACATAGTTTTTTGTGTTATTTTTGAAATAAGTTTTATAGGAAGATGTAAAAACAATTTTCATTGGTTGTTGGTTATTGAGAAAATGAAAGAGAGAGCAAATTGAATGCACTTTGCATTTAATTTTCCTTTGGAAAAGATAATTGTTGGTCTTTTTTGCTTATAATTTGGGACAAAGAAAATGGGTTTTTTTTGCTTATAATTTGGGACGGAGGGAGTACATTCTAAAGGTCGTGCTGAAGTAAATCAACAGCCTGTATTTTTGGCTGAGTTTGCATCTATTTTGTAGCTAATTTAAATTTAGCATTAATATCCTGTAAACTATGGGTTTCGGTATATCTTGTTTGAGTGATGTTATGAATGTTGCAGGACCAAACGTCCAGAGTTCACTGCATGGTTGGCAGAAGTTAAGCTGGTAATTATTTTGGTTTGCTTTCTATATTAAAATCTAACAGTAACACTATTATATTTCCTCTTCCTTTTTCTGCGTGGTCCTCTGTTCATTTTTGCAAAAAATCAAACTAGTGGCTTCTTTACATCATCCTGGGACTGGGATCCGAGATGTTTTCCTTGTTTTCTTCACACAGATTGTTAATCTTATTTCCAGTATATGTCGGTGACATCGAGAAGTCAAAGTTTTATTACTGATTAGATTGCATATTTTTCTTGCCTATTTGACTACATTTCTTGTACTCTCAATAGAAGTGCATAATATCTTTCACTCTTTATATTTTGCATTCTAGTTTACTGGCAATGTCATCATGGACCATATCCAATTTTAATTTTGCTATATTTTAACAGGTGAATATGGAGCACCTGTCTAATTGGGAAGAAAAACAGATGTTCAAAGAGTAAGCACCTAAACTTGCTACTCGGGGAAAAATTTAATAAGAGAGAAGGATGGGAAGGAAAAGAGAAAAAAAAAGTGGCGCATAGATTTAGCTGTTTGCTAACTGTTATGATTATATTTACTCTTAAGACGCCACAAGAGAAAAGGATACGCATTTTAGTTCTTTCATTCTAGCCTTGATTGACCTATTGACTTGCAGATTATTCACTTATTAATCACTATGTCACACATTACATTTATTACTACGCTATTGATTCAAATTTAATTTCTCTCTAATTTCTGGTTGCAGATTTATGGAGGATCACAACACAGCTACATTCCCTTCCAAAAAGTAAGCTTTAGCATAAGTTTAATTTGGCTTATTTTTTGTCCTCGTTTTTATGAATAGGAATACAGCCGTGTACATCCGTGTTCTGTGACGATGAGATGAATTTAAGATCTTGAATGGATCATTATTGTATATTCATTTGGGTTTAATGTTTATGTGGCAGGTATTACAGTCTTGATGCTTACTACAGGCGTCAAATGGAAAAAGAGATGAAAAAGGGTTATAAGAAGGTTCAGCCTAAAGAACGAACTGTTTTCAATGATGAAGAACAGCGCAGGTATGATTTTGACCATGCTGCTTAACTAATGTGATCTTAAATTGGTTTTCTTTTGGCAATCGTTCTTTCCCAAACTTACTCTACCCCTATTGTTAGTTACCTACTTGCTTTACCATTGTTTATATTTATGATGTGCTAGATTTTTTTAATGACTTGTTCCTTTTCACTCTGCCAACTGTTCTTCCATTGTAAAAGTCTACCTATATTATATTTTCTTTTACTGCACTTCAAGTGGAACTATGTTACACATAACAAATATTGTTTCTGTTGACACAAATGTTTCACACTTCCATGATCATTTTTCAATGGACCTGCAGACAAGAAATGTTGCAAGTACGTGAAAAACAGAAGGAAGAGCAAGTGATGGCTTTGAAGCGTGAAATGGAAAGTGGAATGGTTAGTTTTTACCAGATCACTTTTACGCAATTTGAATTTCAATCATTTTGCTTATTAATGACAAAAGGTTCTGTTCTCACATTTTTGTGCAATAATTTTGCAGGCACAAGCAATGAAAGAGCAAGCTCAACTCAGGGAGGAGATGGCTTACCAGTACAAGCTCGGCAACTTTGAGGTGAGAATTACATATTCAACTCTATTTGGACCTTCGTTTTTAGCCTAAGCCTCAAATAAATTTGCTGCAATTTTTTTTTATCACTAGGCCGCTGCTGCAATCCAGAGAAGGTTGGACCCTGATGCTGCTGTGTAGACGCTGTAGGACATAACTTATTGTGGATATGACATTAGGTGATGAGGTCTCATGATCATGTCATCATGACAATCTCATTTCATGGATAGTATGGCGTCAAGGGATATAATATGTCGTGGATGGGTTTTATCTGTTCCAATAGAGGAGTTACGTATTCACATTTGCTCTTTTACTGGTACTATCATTGCTAATATAGAGGTTTTGCTCTGTGGTGGAAGTTTTGGCCTTGTTTGTATCTGACCAAGTGAGCAAGCTTCTGCAAACTGTCCAAGATATACATGCTATGAAAAGGCGGCCTTGTCCATCTTACTCGGACCGATCGAAATTGGCTATGACATGTAAAACAATATTGTTAGTAAAATTTGTTTGTCTTTCATATTCTTTGTTACTGATCCTTTGTGTGAAATTTTCGTTTTAATGATGCTTTTGCATGTCTTTATGGTTTAGAAAAAAAAAAGTGAGGGCTCAGAACATAGTGCATACTGTATTTGAACTTATGCCAACTTAAAATATGAGCTTTTTTCTCAAAAAGTTTTATATCTTAGTCATGCCAAAAAATTTGCTTTTTAAACCAGTTCTGATATTTTCTTAAGAACCCGTGTGAATAATATGTATGCATCTTCAAATATTGATTTCAGACATTTAGGTTGTGTTTATAACAGATAAACTAGTTTAAAGGGTGAATTAGTTGATAGCAGATGGACTAAATGAATTTGAAGTATTTGGTAAAATTAATTATTGAATTAGTTGATAAATATAAAATGACAGGTGAGTTAGTTGATAACAGGTAAACTGGTAGAACCAATTTGAAATGTTTGGTAAAATTAATTGTAGAATTAGTTGATAAATTCAAAATAACAACAAAATTATGCTTTTAATTGCAATTTAATTTCTTCTATTTTTACTCGCTCAAAGAATTTGTCCCCTTTTGAAATTCAAATTTCTGGTCTTTCGCTTGAAAAGTGGTGATGTGATAATTTTTTATTGACTTGATATAACATTGTTGACTTAATTATTTATGTGTTTTTAAACCATGTTGATTTATAACATATATGTCATTGATTAATTAGGAAAAACCAATTATTAAGGCCAAGTTTCCACACATTTTGTTGACGAAGTGATTGAATTGGTATTTTAAGAGACTATTTTAACAAAAAGTTGAAGATTTTAAAAACAATTGTAGAATTGTATTGACCGTTAAGAATTTTTTTAATAAAGTTTTATAATCAGAATTTGTAAGTTTGAATTTTAATCGATGACACAAACAGACATTTAAGATTTTGTAGTACTTTATGAATTTATATAATTTGAAATTTGAAAGGACTCTCGATTTTTATAAAAGTTGATAGAGATAATGCATAGTATATGTAAGGTCCGAAGTTCAAACCTCGACCATCACAAAAAAAAAAGGATAAATAAATAATAATAAATAAATTTAAGGTTTGGTCTTTGGATAAAGAAAAATAAAAGAGTTTACAGATGATAAACAAATCATGTAAAGGAATAATACAAAGATAAAGGGGAAGATAGAGAGTCAAACTTGTTGGCAACATTTTTTGAGGATGGTTCTAGGTTTAAAAGGAGAGGGTTGTGTTAGGCCTCGACAACCAACGTAAAACTTTGTCGAATCTCTATGACATGGCCCAAATACGAAATAGTGTGAATACTAAGTCGTTGCCCGAAAGCAACGCGTTGTATAGCTCGAGTACAGTGTCGGATGAGCAAAGGCCGCTGCATCGCCGCCTGGATGTAGTGAAAAATAAGCAAGGGTTCCCGCATCTTCGTGAACGGGTGCCGGTAAAGAAGCTAGTTCATGAGAATAGGATTCGTTTTGGAACGTAGAATATAGGTACTCTTACAGGAAAATCTATGGAAGTAGTAGACACTAGGACTAGGAGGAGGATCAATTTCATGTGCCTACAAGAAACTAAGTGGGTGGGGAAAAAGGCCAAAGATTCAGATAGTTCGGGATTTAAGCTTTGGTACACTTGTGAGGTTAGATCGAGAAATGGGGTAGGCATCATTGTGGATAAAGAGTGGAAGAAAGATATTGTAGATGTTAAAAGGATAGGAGATCGAATTATAGCCCTAAAGTTTGTAGTGGAACAAGACACCTTTAATGTAATTAGCGCTTATGCACCTCAGGTAGGGTTAGAAGAACACCTTAAAGTAAAGTTTTGGGAGGAGTTAGAAGGCTTAATTCAGAATATCCCGTTAGGAGAAAAGATTTTTCTAGGAGGGGACTTAAATGGGCATGTAGGGAGTCTTTCGAGAGGTTTCGAGGGCTTGCATGGGGGGTATGGTTTCGGGGAGATAAATACTGAGGGTAAATCCATCTTAGATTTTTCATCGGCTTTTGATCTTACCATAGCTAATACATGTTTTAGGAAAAGAAAGGAGCATCTTATCACTTACAAGAGTGGGCTCTCATGCTCTCATATAGATTTCTTTCTTATTAGAAAATTGGACAGGAAGATTTGTTTGGACTGTAAAGTCATACCTGGTGAGAGCTTAACTACCCAACATAGAGTAATGGTGATGGACGTACGGGTTAAGAGGAGTGCGAAGAGAAGAAGCCATAGCGGGGCTCCGCGAATCAAGTGGTGGCATTTAAAGGGTGAAAGACAAAGGATATTCCAACACAAGATATTAGAGGGAGGTTTCATTCAGGCAACCACATGGTAGCGCTAATGATATGTGGGAGAGGATGACCCGTGAGATTAAAAAGGTAGCAAAAGAGACGTTGGGAGAATCTCGAGGTTTTAGACCTAGGGTAAAGAATCTTGGTAGTGGAATGATAGTGTTCAGAGTAAAGTTCGGATCAAAAGAGATTGTTTTAAAGATTGGTCTAGGTGTAAAAATGCTGAAACTTGGGATAAATATAAGATAGCTAGGAAAGAGGCTAAGAAGGTGGTGAGCGAAGCGAGAACCCAAGCTTTTGAAAGATTATACCAATCTTTAGGTACCAAGGAGTGAGAGAAATCTATATATAAGCTGGATAAGGGACGAGAAAGAAAGACAAGAGACTTGGACCAAGTGAAGTGTATTAAGGATGAATAGGGTAAAGTTTTGGTTCAGGAAAGAGACATTAAGGATAGATGGAAGAAGTATTTCCACAACTTATTTAATGAAGGATATGAGATCTTACCAAACTCTTACAGGTTAGACATCGGAGAGGAGGACCGAAACTATAACTATTATCGTCGGATTCAAGTGAAGGGATTTTAGAGGGGTTTTTCAAAATTTTATAATCCTCTTAGCGGAACAAATCTCATTGAAACGGATCTTGATTAAATCATTAATCACAAATCAAACAGAAACTTCAACACTTTAAGATTCATGTGTTTACCTCTTGAAGAGCATAACCTTTGTAGAAGAAATATTTCTGATCACGAGCAAAGCAAAGCAGTGATGCCTCTACTCATTCCACACGAACAGAACTTCTCCGATGACCGGTGCTAGCCAATTCCAACGGAGATTCAGAGAGACTAGGTTTAGAGAGCGGCGGCTAGGGTTTCTAACTTTTAGAATTAGGTTAAATATTTCAACCAAAAGGTTTTAGCACAAGGATTCTATTTATAGAACCACTTGTGTGCTCAGAAAGTCAAGCACTTAAGTACACCGTACCTTACGGTGCACCATATCTCACTTAAACACACTGTACCTTACGGTGGACCGCGTTTCTCTATTTTCACAATTAAATAATAAGTCATACATAATTATTTAATTACGAATAAGTCTCACTTATTATTTTATAAATAAGTCTTACTTATTTATTTCTCTCATCTATCTGTCCTTTGTGTGTGACCCTATAGGTTCTCGTAACGTGACAATAATATTAAATCATGTATTTAATATTATAAACAGTGAGTGGTATCTAGCAACACATCACTGATACCCAAGTGACGAGAATATCATGTGATCTGACGAAACCTTTCCGTGATAATATTTCATGTGTATAATTACCCTTTTGCCCTCATGTCTATATTGAACACAAGGCATAGTATGTCATCCTTGTCCAGTTCAATATTGGGTCCGTAGACATTTATCATGTTATGTAGGAGGGGCAAATTCCATCTAGGTCACTCATGTCCCTCAGCATGATTTGTGGAGTACCCATCAACCAACTTTATAGACATCCTGTTACGGACAACGTTTGAATGGTGACAAAGCACTCGACTCCAACATCTATGGTACATAGTGGTTTCAGGTCGAAGGGTGGAATACACCACTATCACTATGAGAATATATTATGACACTTTTCATAACTTTTACTATGTAGTATTCTCACGGTGGGTCAATCCAATATAAATATTACTCCTAATATTTATATCTATGTGTAGACTTGATAACTTTTTATCCATGATATGTGAGATGTGATCATCAATCTATCCACATAATAGTCTCTATGCTTTTATGATGTCCCACTTCTCAATAAAGCTTGACTACGGATACTTTAAGAATGATGTCGTTATGTTTAATGAGGTCTCACAATTAAGTTATACTTAATGTTCCATTAAACATACTAACTATTCTAGGGACTTTATTATTTTGAAACAAAACAAAAGCAATAAAGAAATGCCTTATTATTTATATATTCACAATATACATTTATATCAATATCATGATACAAAGTCAAACCCAATCAATATAGATTGGCTATTAGGGCTTACTCCAACATTAAGAGCACGAGGTTAGAGAAGCATTGAAAAGGATGAGTAATGGCAAGGCAGTTGGGCCGGACAACATACATATTGAAGTGTGGAAGAGTCTTGGTGATAGAGGAATTGTGTGGCTCACAAAACTTTTTAACGAGGTTATGAGGACGAAGAAAATGTCGAATGAGTGGAGAAGAAGCACTTTAATTTCAATCTATAAGAACAAGGGGGATATACAAAATTGTGCGAATTATAGGGGAATTAAGCTAATGAGTCATACCATGAAGTTATGGGAAAGGGTGATTGAACGAAGACTAAGAAAGGAGACTCGAGTTACGGATAACCAATTTGGTTTTATGCTTGGTAGGTCGACTATGGAAGCGATCTACTTACTTCGACGCGTGATGGAGAGATATCAGACGGATAAAAAAGACTTACACTTAGTTTTCATTGATTTGGAGAAGGTGTAACACCCCGTTTCCCAAAACAACGTAATGAAGAATATATAATCAGAGTAATCAACAAACGGGCATGTCACACTGCTTTTCAAAATTTATTAAATAGAAAATAAAACTATCTAACTTCAACAACTTTAATCTCATAAATAATTGCAGCGGAGAAATTCTTTTCAACATATAAATCTTCTTCAACAAAATCTTGGCACAAAGGCCTCAACAATAAAATGATATCCAACATAATTAAGGTTCAACAACATTATTTCAAAATTTGATACATAAAGGAATGAAAGAACAAGACAACGTTTCCTATCCCGTTACGTATCAGAGCCCTAGGACACTCGAGCCGACATCCTACAAATCTTCATTACCTGCACTTGCCCACAAGGCGGAAATTCCAACAGAAGGGGTGAGATTCTCAAACAATAAATAATAGAAGTATAACTTATCAATGAATCTAACACCCTATCATCAACAAAGTAATTCAATATACATCACTTACAATAAATCAACAACATTAACATCACCTTCAACTCAACTAACAACAACAACTACAACAACGACAACCACAACAACGACAACGACAACGACTCACCAACAACGACTCCTACAATGCACCGACGACAACAACAAATGCAATATGCATGTGGTACCATTTTACGCGCGTTGAATGACAAGCATTCCAAGGCATGAGCCCTCAACAATTGGATGGTTAAAGCATCCCAGGGCATAAGCCCTCAACGGGTGAATGACTAGCATTCCAGGGCATGAGCCCTCAACAGTTGAATGATAAACATTCCAGGGCATGAGCCCCCAACGATGCATATGAGTATGAAATGAACTCCATGGTGTATATCAGCATACAACCAACAACAACAACAACAACAGCTACTATGACAACAACAACTGTGTCTAACTCATTTAAGACACACTCCCCAACTTGGACGACAACAACAACAACTCAACAAATGCAGAAACGAGGTATGACTTACATTTCAACAACTCAATCAATGATACTCCAACATTTGAAACTAAGTTCAACAGCATAATATAGACATATACAATTACACCAACAACCACGTTATTATTGCCAATCAAACTTAACCAACCAAGTAATCAAACATAGAAACTCATTTCAGATACAGGGCTACTCGCCTCGGCGAGTACATCTGCTCGCTATGGCGAGCTCAAAGAATGGGCTACTCGCCTCAGGCGAGCTAGGGGCGAGCTGGGAGCGAGTAGAACTGGGAGCTCTCGGCCTTTTTGACATTTTTCTCACCAAAACTTCATTTTTAAGCTCACTAATCATCTTTTTAATCTGAAAATTGTCCCAGTCATCTCTAAAAATATTAAGGTACACCAAACTATCCATCCCACACCTTGTAACAACATTTCCAAAAATCACATTTTTCTAAGGCCCTACTCGTCGTGGCGAGTGGTTTTGTTCGCGAGGCGGGCTATGAACATTGCTCACTCGCCTTGGCGAGTCATGCTGCTCGCCGCGGCGAGCGATGAATGTCAGCACGGGCAGTACGCAATTCTCACCCAAAAATCCCATTTTTCTCAATTTCCAACCCCAAAACAACCTACAGAAGTATAAATAAGTTCTGCCTATAACATGATTGCATTCTAACATCAATACATTACAATCTACACTTTTATCCACCCATAATCACACTCTAAACCTAATTCCCAATATTCATAATTTTCTACAATTTCATGTTAAATTCAAAATCAAAGTTGTACAATCTATTACTATTGAAAGATAATCTCACCCTTACCTTAGATTATGATTCCTGAATTAAGCTGCGTTCTTCTCTCTTCTTCTAGCCTCTTCTCTTGGTTCTAGGTTTTCTCCTCTTCTTTCAATTGTACGTAAAACTCTTTCTGACTCTCCTTTTCTTTTTATTGTAAACTATAACCCCCTCTTATTTCCTTAACTCCCACTTATTCCTCATAATTATACTTAATTCCCTTTAAACCAAATAATACTATTTTCTACCTTTTTATTAAATAAATAAAATAATCAAACAACATTCATTTAAATAAAACACAACACCATAAATCATATAATAAATTATCATCACACCAAATATCACACAATTCATACCAAGTCATATATTTCACATAAAAATCATATATAAATCATATATGTCAAATATAGTCATATAAAATCATATAAAAATACTCAAACATCAACTAAAAATAATTAAATAAAAATGGGGCGTTACAGAAGGCGTATGATAGAGTGCCTAGAGAGATTTTGTGGAAAGCTCTGGAGAAGAAAGGGGTTAGGATTGCCTATATTAGAGCTATCAAGGATATGTACGACGGAGCTTCAACTAGTGTGAGGACGCAAGATGGGACTACCGCAGATTTTCCCATAACAATAAGGTTTCCACCAAAGGTCAACCCTAAGTCCTTATCTTTTTACTTTAGTGTTGGATGTGCTGACGGAACACATCCAAGAGTTAGCACCGCAATGTATGCTTTTTGCAGATGATGTAGTCTTGCTTAGTAAGTTGAGGGAGAAAGACGGAGTATATGAAATGTAACTTTAGCCAAAGGAGAAGTAGGTCTACCTTGGAGGTGAAAGTTGGAGATCATACCATACCCCAAGTTACGCGGTTTAAATATCTTGGGTCCATAGTACAAAATGACGAAGAAATAGAAGCAGACGTAAGCCATCGTATTCAAGCTGGGTGGTTGAAATGGAGAAGAGCCTCAAGTGTTTTGTGCGATAAGTGTAACACCCCGTTTTCCTAGCATAAAAATTTCTTACAAAAAATCAGAGTTTTTAACATAAACGGAATGTCACACTTCTTTTCAAAAATCGTAAATGGAATAAATAACTATCTATCCTTTAAAATTCAATGACAAAATCTTTAATACTTCGCAGCGGAATTTATCAAGTAACTAAAACAGTCTTTGGCACGAAGGCCTCTTCATACATGTCTCATAAAAATCCAATCTAAAGACATGGTCATAAATTTTCAAAAGCAATACGTAAGGAATAGAAAAGCAATAACAAAGTTCCCCATCCCGTTACGTATCAGAGCACCTAGACACGTGAGGAGTCCACTCACATCAACAGCTAGTCCTGGGAATCTGCACTTGCCCACAAGGCGGCAATTCCAACAGAAGGGGTGAGATTTCACAAAACAATAATATTAAGCATATAATTCATTAATTATATTTAACAACGTAAATAACTTCCTCTATTAGTAATAATAATCCTTCATGTAATAATTCTTAATAACTCAACCAACTTCTAATTATCATTTACTTCATATTCATCACATTATAAAGATCATCATATAACACATAATAACCAAATCATAACCAACATAGATCATCACATCTTAGTTCATATACAACATAACAACATCATTAATTCATAATAACATTTCTCCACCAAGCATCTCATTAGCAACTCATAATAGAAGACAACTTAGCAACTATACGTAACATCATCAATTCATAATAATACTTATTCATCAAACATCTCATTATCAATTCATGAATAAAAGACAACTATCAACTTAACATAAACATCATCAAGTACACTTAACAACTCATAGATATCATCATGTAATCATCATCACTAATAAATTTAAAACAACTCAATGTAATCATCATCTCACTATAATAATCAACATCGTAAACAACATTATAACATTATAATTAGTATCATATACAACATCATAACAACATAACAATATCATAATCAATATCTTAAACAACATAGCAACATAACAATATCATAATCAATATAGCAACATCTTAGTCAACGTCATATAATTCACATCATAAACATCGTATAATCTTCATAGGTACTTTTTTAACAACACATGGGTAGAAAACAACTCGACAACTCATAGAGGATAGTTCATCAACAACTTAACAACTCATGGATGATAATTCATCAACAACGACTTTGACTCGACAAATGCGACAATGCAACTTAGACACTTATATGCATGTGGTACCAATCTTCATCATAAGTATTAATATACTTTAATCGTGCGGAGGACAAAGCTCCTAATAATCGTGCGGAGGACAAAGCTCCTATCATGGTGAGGACAAAGCTCAATGAATGCTAATGCATGGACTCTATCAACAAGACACCTTAATCAACTTATCACTTATACATCCAATAATTTGGAGTTCATCATCAACTTATTCATACTCATGCAACTTAGTTAAATAACAATTGCAGCATAATCAAATCACATCAAGCTTACTAACAATTCATTTCAACAACATCTTGATCATTCAATAATATTTCGAATAATGCATTTAATCATTAAATCACATTACAAACAACTTAGCAGTTCATAACAGCAACAGAAACAGCACAAGCAATTCACAACATAACAATATTAATGTGAAGCATCAACAACTTAAACATCATACATCTTCCACATAAGGCATATAAATATTTCACATAACCAATAACAGCAACATAGGCGACACGTAAACATCTCAAGATATAACAATATCAAATGATAATCAACAACAACTTAAACATCATATATAATTCACATAATGCATATACAAATATATTACATTACTATCAACACTAAATCATATCATAATAGCTTCACAGGTCATCAATAATATTATATTCAACCCACATTCCTACTGTAACACCAAATCATATTATTATACTCTTAAACACCTTAATTGAACTCATAGAACTTCTAGTTTTGAGGGTTGGTATTATCCCATAAGTTTTGGATTAACTTAGAAATGGTTATGCTGAATTTTCATAAGATTTCACTGTGACCTACGTGCAGTAATTTGACCATAACTCAAGTTCTATAAATCGTTTTGACGTCAGACCAATGGCATTAGGAAGCTAACACCCATACCTACAACTTTCGTGTTTACACCTAAGACCAATTATGTACCAATCAATACCAGTTTTCATTTCAAATTTGGACAAAGTTGTGCTGAAATTCATAAAAGTTTACTAAGACCTCCTTGAAGTATTTTCATCATATCTCAAACACCAAAAACCATTTTCATGTCAAACCAAAGCCACTGGAAAGCTAACATAATTATCTACAACTTTCATGTTTACACCAAAGGCAAATTCAAAACAGAAATGTGTGAAAAAGACGCAAGAACGCGAAACAGAGAATGCTGTCAAAGTGCATCTCGCGAGGCGAGTAAGTGTACTCGCTGTGGCGAGTTGCGACGGACAAATCTACGGGAACAGACCAGTTTTCACTCCAAAAGCCCCAATTTCATCAACCCAAATCCCAAATTTGATAGGAAACTCAACCTATGTTTATTCTACAGCCTGAACTTCAATTCTTAACACAATTTCGATGGTTTCTACACTTTTCAATTCAAAAAAATCAATAATCAAAACCTAATCCCAATTATCCAACCTAAGAACAACAACATGTTAAATCACAAATTCAGAATCATAGGCTTAAGAAGATTGAATGTTAGTCCCACCCTTACCTTAAAGAATGAAAATCGCAGCCTCTAGGTCTTCTCCCTCTTCTCTTGGCTTTTTCCTCCTTTTTTCCAAAAACAGTCGTACGTGCAATTGTTTTTCTAAAACTAGGTTTTCTCTCCTTTTTATAAAAATCTTAACCTACTTATTTTTCTCTTAAATCCCAATCTTAATATTCTATCCCAATATATATATATTTCCATAACAAATCATTTATACTTCTATAACAAATGACATATATTTCTATAACAAATCATATATATTTCTATAACAAATCATATATATTTCTACAACAAATAACATTTATATTTCTAAATCAAATAGTATATATATTATACTAATAAATACCAACATATAACATATCAAAATATCACTCATCAAAATAAATCATATAAATCACACAAATCATATAAGTATATTCTAAACTCATTAAAATAATCAAATAATTAGAGAGGGCGTTACAATAAGAAAGTACCACTTACGTTGAAAGGAAATTCTATCGGACAGCAGTCAGACCGGCGATATTGTATGGTACAAAATGTTGGGCGGTTAAGAGTCAACACAAGAATCAAGTAAGTGTAGCAGAGATGATGATGTTGCGTTGGATGAGTGGCAAGACTAGACATGATAGGATTAGGAATGACACCATTAGAGAGAGAGTGGGGGTAGCACCTATAGTAGAAAAGTTGGTAGAAAATAGGCTTAGATGGTTTGGGCATGTAGAGAGAAGACCAGTAGATGTCGTCGTAAGAAGAGTAGATCAAATGAAGGAGAGTCAAGTTAGAAGAGGTAGAGGAAGACCTAGGAAAACTATTAGAGAAACCATCAGAAAGGATTTAGAGGTCAATGAGTTGGATCCAAATTTGGTTTATGATAGAACACTATGGCGTCATTTGATCCATGTAGCCGACCCCACTTAGTGGGATAAGGCTTGGTTGTTGTTGTTGTTGGTTCTAGGTTTAAGTTCATGTTGGTTGGATTATATGTTTGTTTGGAGTAGCCTTTGCGTGCATTAATTCAGACGTTGTATCTTTTACATTGGTTAGCACATCTTGTGCTTAACCTTACCATAATTATTTCATTCGATCACATTTATAAGTAATTTTTTTTTTTTCAGATTCATTAAATAATTAATGTATCAGACATATATATAGATCGAATATATTAGATATTCAATGAACCTAAAAAATTGTTTTTTTGTTTTATAAACGTAATCAAATGGAGTAGTTGGTTCTTTTTGTCATTTAAAAAAACTTCTACAACAGACAATACACAAATTAACTTGCTGATACACTACCATTATGTACCCTAAAACAAGCTAGCTAGTTGAAATTATGAAAGCCTTGGAACTTAAAAAGTAGTTTATTTATGGACTGTCATGACAATTTTATCCTAAATTTGTGATTAGTTTGTAACCAGATGATAAGGTGTATCCTCCAACAAAGCAAACAGCTAGGAATCTAATTCCCTCCTCTCCACTGTCATTTAAAACACAACATCAAAGAATGCTTCTGCCACCTCATTTCGTAATGTTATCAACATAGTCCAAATAATCATTCTTCTAACGTGGCAATTTGAGCCAAGTTTGATGTTGCAAGTCACTTTGATTTATTTATCATTTTTGCTATTTGCATTTGTTTTAGGCTTGAGTTTTGATGTCACTTCTCATACGATTGATATCGTCATTCATTGGTATTTAAGTAATTTATTTGATGATATATATTTTCATTAATGTCTATTAGTGCTTGGACGTGTATGCGTCATCCAACAAGAAACTTCAAAAAACCCTAACATTTTGAGATTCAAAATTTTGTGGAATAATTGGATTCATTTGGGGTTCATGACAATGTTGCTGAAATGATAAGACATAAGTTGTTTCAAGTTTCATATACACTTCTTCATTTTTAATACTTTCTACAACTATTATTAGGAATCTTAACAATTTTTTATGTCCATAACAAAGTATATTACCAAACCAATGTCAATTATTATTATTTTCCTACTTACTAACTGCTTTCATCACTACTACTATTTTTCTTTCGAAAGTTTACCCTTAACTACCATGAAAGGATAAAAGAGAAATACAAAATATATAATTCAATTTTAATAAATGAAAGATTGAACTTTGATGAGGTTAAGTGATCAATTGGTTAAGCTAAAGAGGTAAACCCAACACATTGAATTACCTTAGAAGCATTAAAAAATAATTTCAGTTTTATGAATGGTTTCTTGCAACTCCTAGATGCTAAAATTATCTGATTAAAGTAAACAAGTCATGGAACTTTTACTATAAATTGATCAAATAATTTTCTATTTTTTAGATACACAAGAGAATATATATGGCTTTACTTCTCAAGTTCCTTTATGCTTTGATTATTTTTATTTCTCTACTCTTTGCTGTAACCAATGGCGGTGAGCATTTTCGTACCATTTATTTATTTATTTTATCTTATACATAATATTTTCCTATCTTTGAGTAACATTCATTTATTCTTATTTAAAATTGCAGCTCAATTTCTCTGCGGTAAGGATAGTGATTGTCCAAGAGATTTGTGTGTCCGTAATAGTCTAACTGTGCAGTGTGTTAATTACATATGTCAGTGCAGATAATGTTAGCAATTAAATTGTAAATAAATATATAAGTTATTTCTAAGTATAATAAAGACCAGATACTTCTTTTTTTGAAAGAAGACCAGATACTTCTATGTATATAGTCTATCTATACATAATATAAGTATATATACTATATAGTCTATACATATAATACAAGTTACTTCTAAGTACCTAGTCAATAATATAGACTAAATATATTAATTATAAGTGAAGTTTTGTTTAGTGATTAGAGGGAGTATAAATTTACTTATGCTTGTTGTCGTCGATTTTTATACTATTGAAATGCGAATATCTATAAACAATTATCAATTAATATAATATGGTCATGTTAATATTTGCTCTTATGACATATGATAATGATTCTATAAATAGTAAATAATTATTGAAAAAATAATAATTTTCAACTTTTTAAAAAATAAATTGGCATAATTTACGATACATAATTGATTGTATTAAAGCTCATATAATTAATGGAAATTAACAATGTCAATGAACGTTGTCTTTGAAAGCACAAACTAACAATGGATAATTTTGTTGCATAAAGGTGAATATTTTAACTGTAAAAAAATTGCAATGTCTCTGGTCTATAATATATACTAAATGCACTAGATAATCAATAAACCAAAAAAATTTCTCTCAAAAAAAAAATCAATAAACCAAAAAAGTGCAATGTTGCTTATTATTGAGACCATATGGATTAATATGTAAGATCTCCTTCGCATGAATTGTTATTAATCTAGTTACGGAACAAAGTTTGACATACCTTTTGGTAATGACATGAATAAATTGGAATGAATTACGTAAGCAAAAGTAAATGGCAACTTGCGAATTAAGAATATATAGAAATAATTAGGTTATCTCATGCATCATGAAGTTCAAATCAACTATTAAGCATTTAGAACAATTACTTGAATATATAGAAATAATTAGGTTATCA
This sequence comes from Medicago lupulina, assembly GCA_958299785.1. NCBI lineage: Eukaryota > Viridiplantae > Streptophyta > Magnoliopsida > Fabales > Fabaceae > Medicago > Medicago lupulina. Next base: position 79,130,425 of record OY283139.1, read on the forward strand.
AACCAAAATCCATAATTTCTTAGGAGATTCGTAAGAACGCATAATCATTAATCCATACTCCTATGATCAGTTTGCTTATGACTATGCATCACAAGTTAAATTTCATACAACCAAACAAACCCTGAATTGTTGCAACAATGACCAATTAATGAAATATGCAGTGGTTGAGCCAGAAAAAAAAAATCTCTCAAACGGACCATCAGAATAAATTATAATATTTTTCTTAGAAGATGGAGAAACTAAAGAGGGAAGAAAGTCTGTGTGAGGGTGGGCTGTGTTGTATTTTTCTTTAAAAACCAGTGGTATTTACTAATTTCCGTATAACAATTTTTTTTTTTAGGGGTGGGTCGTGGCCGACCTAAGCCTACACAGTGTCTGCCACTGGAGATAGGAATGAAGTAGATAGTTGGGGAGATTAGATTTAGGATTGAACAAAGATTTTATGGTTGATATTCAAGATGAGTAATGGTGCATAAGTATAACTCTAATTGAATTGTAGGAACTGGATTATCTAGAGAGAATGTGATACCTCCCTATGGTTTAGAAACTGTGAATATTGATTCTAAAATGATTTAAAGTTACGTATAATACATGGTTGAGTTAGAGTGAACTTGACGAGGTAAAAGTTTTTGTTTAAATGGTAGCATGTATGTTACGATCAAGGCGATATTTATTGAGGATTTTGAGAGTGCTCAAGTTCATGAAAACATAGGTTTAATTATCTTAAGATTGAAATCGATGAGTATCAGAAGAATGTGAACAACTTAGGTGAATCAATGCAATTGTTTATTAAGGCTTAATCTATGATGGTGAGATGCTTGGCCCTTAGGAAGATGATATTTAATTATCATTGATTAGGAGACCAAAATTATGGTGTTTTGACTGATGTTTTAAACTAGGGCGGAGCCAGGTTTTAAACATTGAGGGGGCCAAGTCTTAAAAAGTAGAGTAAATTACACTCTCTTCCCCTCGAAGATGCTTGAATTACATTCCCCTCCCCTCTTATGTTAAAATATACATTCTCCTCCCCTCTTATTCAAAACATATTAGAGAAAAATACATTTCCCTCCCCTAAGAAAAGCTTGAATTACATTTCCCTCCCCTCTTATGTTAAAATCTACATTTTACTCCCTCAATATATATTTTTTTATTTTTAATAATCTAGCAAAAAAATAATAATCTAATACACTTCGAAAATAACAGTATTGCAGATCTATTTTAACATAATAAAAAATTGAATACATATTTTTTTTGCTATTTTTTATTCACAATTTCATTAACATGTAGTTTTAAACCCTATTATAAAATATGAAACAAGCCAAAATAAAATTAAAATATGTGAAAAATTATTAACGACAATAAACCATGGTTATTTAAAAGTTAATTTTAAACTCTAAATTATAAAATCAATAGCAAAATATTTAAATTTAATTATCATTAACATTTAAATTATAAAGAAATGAATTAATTTTTCTTAAAGGGTGGTTTAAAATTAATATATATCATAAAAATATTTATTTATGTTAAAATAGATTAAAGTGTAATGTATATTTAATTATCAAGGGAGGGGGTTGTAATTCAAGCATCTTATAAGGGAGGGGAGTGTAAATTTTATTTTTCAAGGGAGGAAATTGTATATTTTAACATAAGAGGGGAGGGGAGTGTATTTCAAGCATCTTTGAGGGGAGGGGAGTGTAATTTACTCTAAAAAGTAGTATAATTTAGCAAACAAGTTTACATAATGGGCTTTTTTTTAAAAGTGAAAAGGATTTTTTTGACATAAAAGACAAAGACCCAACATACAAAATGACACAAATGGTAATAATGAAGAACTATATTCATAACCATGTGTAAATAGTAATATAAAATAATATAATAATAGTAGTAAAAAAAAATAGAAAAATTCGGGGGGACCACGGCCACCCCTGGCCTCCATGGTCCCTCCGCCACTGGTTTTAAAGGATTTTGGAGTTAGTAGTTTTAAGAAGTGGATATTTTTGTGATGTAGAGAATATGGAATTGTTAGAAATGATCTGATCATGATAGTTTGAGTAAGAATAACCTTCTTGATGATACCTAAGTTAAGAAGGATTACTATGATTTGGATTTCTGAAACAGTGTTCTTTGAGAAAAGTCGATTAGTCTCTTTGATAGAATGAATGACTTTAGTTTCAATTGGTTTCGGAATTATCACGAGACTTCATAATTGATTGGCCTGAAAATTTGTATTAAGTGTGTGATAGCTTGATGAATATGTATTAATTTCACTATTAGTTTATTTAATATACTTTCAATTGTCAAATTATTTAATATACTTCCAAAATATCAAATGAGATGATAAAAAGGGCGAGAAGGTATTTATTATTTAAGTTTAGTTACATTTTTGGTCTTCATATTATATTACACTAGTATCACCTAAAAAAATAATTCTTTTTTAAAAATTAAACTTTTTGATGTCTCAAGTATCACATTAGTAGTGATTTCGATCGTACCTTTTTTATCAAAAAAATGATGATTTTTAACCTAAAAATGATTATTACTGCATGAATACTTTTGGGACAAAATTCACGGTAGTTTGGATAGAAAACCACCATTTTTGTCTAAAAGTCCTAGCTCAACTGACAAATGTCGAAATTGAAAGACTGAACGTTATGACCTAGATTCGAACCCGAAACTTCACAGTTGTGTGTGAGTTTAATTTAAATGGTTTACCACTTCATCTAAGACAAAATAAAAAACACCATTTTGAATCCAAAAAATTTGATTGAAACCAAAATTTCAATAATTATGATGCTTGAACAACCAAAATATTTAATTTTATAATGGAAAATTATTTTCGTGAGCACAAATACCTATTTTTTATTAATCACCAAAAAAATTCTATACTAATTTTTTTTATGAATCATTACTAAATTTTTATTAATACTCATCATTACTACCAAATTTAAAATAAAAAGTGAAAGTTAATCCTGATTATTACATATTAAGCTTTTCATAGTCTTTCCTTTCACACCACTTCTGTCTCTTGCTGTCTACATCTCTTGTTGAACTGAGTCAAGCTTCTTACTTTACATACAATAGATAGATACAGTCTTCAAAATGAGGGGTTCTTTGAGTACTATCCATATGGGTGGAAATGGGATCATAAAGCATAACAGGAAATTCAGAGACATAGCTGTTCTTGTCATCTTTATTGCCTTTTGGGTTGCCATGATTGTTAACTCCAGTTTTGCTTTCAACAAAGGAAACCCATTTAGGTATAAATCTTAAAGTCTCAAACTTTATCATCTCATTGTGTTTCTGTAATTGCCAAGTTTTAGTTCTCAAGTCATTAGTTGCTGTTTCTTAATGGGTTTGTGTTTTTTTGGGTATTTTTTTGTTTTTGTTATGGAAATTTTGCAATGTATGTTTTGCCTTTAATAGTAAAACTGCTCAAATAACCGAACCGTAGACGGTGTCAGTTCATGATTTAATCGGTTGAACTGTCCGGTTTGATATTTAAAACATTGATTCACACACACACTTGTGTTTGGTTACTGTTAAAGAGTCTCACATTGGATGAGATATGACTTGACAATGTGTTTATATAAGTGGGGATAGTTTTCACCTTACACGCAGGTTTTGTAAGGTTGAGTTAGACTCAACCCAAATTCTAAGATGGTATCAGAGTCTGTCCAAGATCCGTTGGGCCATCTGCCATCAGGTTTTCGCTATCAGACCACTAGGGTCACGGTCCAGATGTGCAGTCATGGGCTTGTAAGGTTGAGTTAGGCCCAACCCGAATTCTAATAGTTACTGAGGAACTATACTCTAATATTGTTGTTTGTGTGGTTGCTGAGGAACTGAAAGTGTGGAAGTTAGAAGTGGGACTGGATTGTATAGAAATTTGAAGCACGTAATTTTATTATTCCTTTTTGTTATGGTTGTGTAATTTGTGAAAACTGATACTATGTTTTATTAGGCTTACTTTTGGGCTAGACTACAAAGGAAACGTATGTGGGGACAAGCATGCAGGTCTTCATCAATTGGAGCTCAAATACTGGCTAAATCCTAATCAAGTTTATCAAAGTGGATTGAAGGATAGTCAGTTGAAACTTGCGGATGCTCGCAGTATATGCTTGTTGGACTGCCCTATTCCACGCGAAGATTCACTTGTCTGGGTTTGTGATTATCCTGAAGGAGATATTCAAGTTTCAATGGATGATTGGATTGATATGAACTATAATTATTATGCGTTCCTCTCACCAGAAATGAGAAACTCCTCTCTTCAACTTCAAGGCCCTTGTTATCCTGTCATATTTCCTAGTGTTAATGGTGAGATAGTTTTTCTATTCTAATGCATTCATAGATGTCATGTTTTGTTGTATGCATGCTTATGACTGTGTCGTATGGATGTATTACTTTGATTTCTGACCCTGGTTGCATTATTTCTCCTCGTAAGAAGAAGAGGGGAGGATGTTAGGGAACTGCCAATATTCTTTCTATAATTTTTTTGGATATGCATATGTCGGCATATTGGTTGTTATGCTGCTAGGGTTTGAAATACATGATTCTTAAACATACTTCTTTGTGTAGTTCACTGGAGTTGTCAATTCATTGCTAGAGCATCAAATGTGTCTATAAAGCTTTGGCAGCAGATGGGTGGAGTTAGCATAAACGAAGACACTGTCATTGATAAGTCCATTCACAAGTATATCAATTCTCACTCAGCTGTCTTAAAGGTCAGCTTTTGTTCTTTTAACATTCAAGTTGATTCTTTAAATTAGTGTATTCTTGGTGGTGGTCAAACTGCAATCAACACAAGTATTGAGTAAAAATTATAGATGCTTGCAAATGTACATTTGGTTTAGAGTCATGATTCTTACCTGTTTTTACTCATCCTTTCTGGCATTTTCACTCTTACCAAGTTCACTTTTTTTGTAACTTTGCATTGCACTGTTTCATTTCATCTGTGTTGCCATTAAGCCTAATGTGTATTATATGTTGTTGAAATTTGAATTTTTACAATTTTTAAATTTATTTACAGAGATACATGGCTGACATTGGAAAGGCATGGCCTGTGTTGATTGTTTGTGGTGGGATTTTACCTTTGTTTCTCTCTGTGATTTGGCTGCTGATGATCCGCCATTTCGTTGCTGCAATGCCTTGGATAACGGTGGTTTTATTTGATGTGCTAATAGTATCAGTTACAATGTTCTACTACCTAAAAGGTTAGAATCCTGGCTGAGCTATTGTGTGAACCAAATATTTGTTTCTTAAGGAAGTTTCAATTTCAGATGAGGACAAAAATATGAATATTGCTTTTGTGTTATATTCATTTTTCTTTCTTAATTCTCAGCTGCATGGCCTACTTATTTTTATATCACCATTTTGGTAAATACCCTGCATCAACTATCGTTTTGTGTCCTCTATGATATATACTGTTGAATTAGAGAAAAAGAGAAAGGCATATGGTGAAACCGTGTTTGAACTACACAGCGGAGTTCATTTTATATAGGATTAAACTTCAAAGCAGTAAATGCAAATAAATAAAGGAGATACTGTTCCTATTTACATTATAAGATATGCCTATAAAGTAAACTATACAATAATTACAAGGATCATAATCATATTCTCAACATATACAACGAATCACGCAAACACTTCTCCAGTTTTATGTTTAATCTGACATATGTTGCAAATCTATTCTTGGACACTTACCAAAGACCTATTTGTGAAAAGGACTTTCTGGGTTAGACACAAGTTTGAAGTGCTACAGACACGTTTTGGTAAAAAAAAAATGACTTATGATATAAGGCAGGGGCCATTAGAAATTTTATGAACATTTGATTGTAATTTGATAGCAAAATCGTTCATCTGGACTTGGAAGATCTTATCCTTGTTCTTCTATGCATTTTGTGCATTAGAAACAATAAGAAAAGTATTTGCTTCTGGTATACATCTTGAAAAATATTAAATAGTTGATGCCTAGATGTGTATAACGGTTATATATTCTAGTTGAAACCTATTGTACTTGCATATATAACTTTTGAATTATTATCTTCTCAAATCTTTTTATTTATCTTTGCAAACATCAATCAAACGAAATGCTGAGTTAATGTTGCCTTTCCTTCATGACTTTCAGTTGGATGGATAGGAAATGATGCTATAACACCCATCATTGGTGAGCATGATCCTTACATTCACATATATGGAAGGGTAAGAATCATTGTGCCCAAGTTAGTATATATTCATTCTATGATTTCTCCCTCTCCCTCAGCATTGACGACTATATCATGTAAATCTTACAAACAGATTTCGGTTTCAGGAGCTGACTCATCTACGTATTGTCACTATCCTTATGACTTTTATCATGGTTGTTTCCATTCTTACATCAATCGCTATTGTTCGTCGCATCCTTATGGCAACTTCTGTCCTTAAGGCAAGACAACTATCTCTCATGCAATTATGCAACTATGATCAAGTTTTTTGTTTAAGTTCGCTGATTGATATTTGGTAGCAATTATGTTTTAAGCTGAAAAAAATGAGTAAATTGACATTTTGGTCCTTGAAATTGTAACAGGCGGTTAATTTAGTTCCTCATATTTTCGAAATAGTAATTCAGTCCCTTAAATTGAAAAATATCAATTAATTTAGTCCTTTTTCTGACCATAATTTTAAAGGTTTTATGCTTGTTTCGATGCAGCAAAAGTCCATATGTGTGTCTTTTATTGATTTTGATGGATGTTTACTAAAGACATTTTTTTATGGAGGAACTAAATTGATTGATATTCTTTAATTTAAAGGACTAATTTGTCTTGACCAAAAAAAAAGGACTAATTTGCTATTTTGTAAATTTGAGGGACTAAATTGACCGATCGTTACACTTTCACGGACTAAAATGCCTGTTTACTTTGAAAAAAATATTTGTCTGGGGTTGAGCCCCCATTCAGGGTCAAATTTGTCATGTATTTTTCAATTTCCTCTTAAGTAATTCACAGAACCGGTATGTTACACGTATCTAACCCTTATGCACATTATGTGGTACAACATAGCAATACTAGAACTACTAGTTACTATAACTGATGGTACTGCATTCTTTCCATTGTACCATTCAATCAATCTGATTGATTCTAATGCGAATATTGCTAATAGGTTGCTGCAAAAGTGATAGGAGAAGTTCAAGAACTTATTGTTTTCCCAATCATACCATATGGCATCCTTGCAGTGTTCTACATGTTATGGATTTCGGCATTTCTCCATTTATTCAGCTCTGGCCGGGTTGTTCAGAATGACTGCCACTCTAACTGCTGCTCATATAACCTCATGGAAAAGAGGGTGATCTGTGATCATTGTTGTGGGTATAGCGTCCATTACACACCGCATATTGGAGTTGCCATCCTCTTTCACCTGTTTGGTTGTTATTGGGTTACACAATTTCTCTTAGCATGCTCATCAACAGTGATTGCTGGATCTGTCGCCTCTTATTATTGGGGTCATGAAGCATCTGTAAGTCAAAACAACTTTGTTCGTATATGAAATGCATAACGCAAATGGCAGAATATTTTTAACCATAATTCCAAGGATTGGCTCTGAGGTGTACCATTGTTGGTTTATAAATTGTTGAAAACGGACCATCATTTTATCAATTATCTACAATTATTAAAATTTAAAACAATTTTCCATGATAGTTACAAATTTATCTTTTATATGTCATTAAAATTATATTCGTCTTTGTGAATGCAGCCTGAAATTCCTTTTAGTTCGATCTTTTCCTCCATGAAGAGACTTACGTGTTACAGTATTGGTTCTCTAGCTCTTGGCTCTCTGACTGTATCATTTGTAGAATCAATCCGCTTTCTGCTTGAATCTGTTCGCCGCAAACTGAAGGTCTCCAGTCATGTGCCTGACAACTGGATCGGGAAGGCTGCATACCAATCGTCTCATTTTTTTCTAAGGTGTATTGAGTGGACCATCAAATCAGTGAACCGAAATGCTTATATCATGGTAAACTTTGTTAATATGGCGATAAACCATTTATCATTTATTTGTGCATCATGTTGATATATATGTGCTTATTGTTTTGGTGTAATTATTCTTCAAATAAGGATATGTTAATGACCAAGAGAAGTATTATGTTAGAAATTTGTTGCTTATTTTTATTAATGCATTCTACATTTCACTAGGTATATGATTTCTGGTTTCATTATTTATTAGGTTAGTCATCCTTTTCTGCAGATTGCTATAACTGGTAAAAGTTTCTTTAGAGCATCAGCTATTGCAACAGATTTGGTTAAGAATAACATCCTCCGGATTGGGCATGTCAATGTGATTGGAGATGTGATATTGTTCCTTGGAAAACTATGTGTCAGTCTCTCAAGTGCTGTTTTTGCTTTCCTCATGTTAGACACTCACAAGTACAAATCTGCGCATAACAAGCTCTCATCTCCACTCTTGCCTGTTTTGGTATGTTTTCTATATAATCTAATTGAAAGAGTAATGGTTGAAGATCACTTACGGTTTAACCAAATCATAAAACATGGTAATTCAATTATCATCTAGCTGGGTAGTTAATCGAAATGTTTTAATGTATTTTATTATATGAAATCCAGAGGTTTTTATTCCAAACAAATGGTTCCTTAGTACTCATAAGGTTAATTGCAAATAGACATGGGAATAAGATTAATTGCCGACAAGGTCCTATAACCTAGCTTTAGATGAAATGTAATGCCAGACCTAAAAAAATGTACATGACATATAACAAATCAGAGTTGTACATGAATTTATTAAACAATACAGACCTATTTAAGCAAAGTCTTGCTCGACTCAGCCTATACCGGTAGGGGTGGCAGTTAGATCCATGAAATCCATATCCATCCGATCCATCCACTATAAAATCTGTCCAATCCATCCATAAAACATTTTTTATTTTTAATGGATTGTATCAATCCATCCATTAAACAATATGGATGGATCTAATCCATCCAATTGATTTTAAAGATCCAATGGATAACTTTTTATTGTTTATTTTTTATCCAATGGATCATTTGAACCATATTTTTCTAGTGCACTTTTTTTCTTCATATTTTTATATTAATTTTTAATTAAATAATTTAATATATAAATAATTTAAACGAAAAACAACTTATTAAGATATCTTTTTAAAAAAAGCTTATTTGAAACAACTTATTTATGGCAAACAGCTTATTAGGATCTCATTTTCAAAAACAACTTATTTGAAACAGCTTATTTATGCAAAATAGCTTATTAGGATCTCTTTTAAAAAACAACTTATTCAAAACAGCTTATTTATGGAAAAACAACTTATTAGGATCTCTTTTTCAAAAACTGCTTAATCGAAACAACTTATTTATGCAAAACAACTTATTAGGACCTCTTTTTATAAAAAGCAACTTATTCAAAACAACTTATTTATGGAAAAACAACTTATTAGGATCTCTTTTTCAAAAACTGCTTAATCGAAACAACTTATTTATGCAAAACAACTTATTAGGATCTCTTTTTATAAAAAACAACTTATTCAAAACACCTTATTTATGGAAAAACAACTTATTAGGATCTCTTTTTCAAAAACTGCTTAATCGAAACAACTTATTTATGCAAAACAACTTATTAGGATCTCTTTTTATAAAAAACAGCTTATTCAACATAGTTTATTTACGAAAAAGAAATTATTAGGATCTCTTTTTCGAAAACAGCTTATTCGAAACAGCTTATTTATGCAAAACAGCTTATTAGGATCTCTTTTTAAACAAACAGCTTATTCGAAAAAACTTATTTATGAAAAAACAACTTATTAGTATCTCTTTTTCGAAAAACAACTTATTCAAAATAGCTTATTTATGGAAAATAGCTTATTAGGATCTCTTTTTTCAAAAACGGCTTATTCGAAACAACTTATTTATGCAAAACAGCTTATTAGGATCTCTTTTAAAAAACAGCTTATTCAAAACAGCTTATTTATGGAAAATAGCTTTTTAGGATCTCTTTTTTCAAAAACGGCTTATTCGAAACAACTTATTTATTAAAAAACAACTTATTAGGATCCTAATAAGTTGTTCTTCATAAATAAGTTGTTTCAGATAAGCCTTTTTTTATAAAAAGAGATCATAATAAGTTGTTTTCCATAAATAAGCAATTTTGAATAAGCTGTATTTGAAAAAGATATCCTAATAAGTTGTTTTTCATAAATAAGTTGTTTTAAATAAGTTGTTTTTTATATAAAAAAAAAGATCCTAATAAGTTGTTTTCCATAAATAAGTTGTTTCGAATAAGCTGTTTTTGAAAAAGAGATCATAATAAGTTGTTCTTCATAAATAAGTTGTTTTCCATAAATAAGCTATATTTGAAAAAGATATCCTAATAAGTGTTTTTCATAAATAAGTTGTTTTAAATAAGCTGTTTTTTATAAAAAAGATCCTAATAAGCTGTTTTCCATAAATAAGTTGTTTCGAATAAGCTGTTTTTAAAAAAGAGATCCTAATAAGTTGTTCTTCATAAATAAGTTGTTTAAAATAAGCTGTTTTTTTATAAAAAGAGATCCTAATAAGGTGTTTTCCATAAATAAGTTGTTTTTAATAAGTTGTATTTGAAAAAGATATCCTAATAAGTTGTTTTTCATAAATAAGTTGTTTCGAATAAGCTGGTTTTTTTTTTTATAAATAGAGATGCTAATAAGCTATTTTCCATAAATAAGTTGTTTCGAATAAGCAGTTTTTGAAAAAGAGATCCTAATAAGTTGTTTTTCATAAATAAGTTGTTTCAAATAAGCTTTTTTGAAAAAGAGATCCTAATTATTTAATTATAAATTAATATAAAAATCTGAAGAAAAAAATGTACTAAAAAAAATATGGTTCAAATATATTAAACTGGTTCAAATAAGTTGTTTTTAAAGAGATTGTAATAAGCTGTTTTGCGTATAATAAGTTGTTTTGCATGAAATAAGTTGTTATGTATAAGTTGTTTTTTAAAATGAAATTGTAATCAGTTGTTTTGCATAAAATAAGTTGTTTTTAATAAGTTGTTTTTTAATAAACAATTTATAAAGATAAGTTATTTTTCATAAAAAATTATTCATTTTGGTATTTTATTTTATAAAATTAAAAAAAAAAATGTGGATGGATTGGATATCCATCCATTAAAAAACTAAAAATGGATGGATTGGATGGATTTTATTTTTAATGGATTGGATTGTATTGGATTATTTTAAAAAAATTGAGTGGATTGTAAAGGGACCATGGATATTTTTTTATCCATCCATTTACATCCAAATCCATATCCATCCAAACCATCCATTTGCCACCCCTATATACCGGCATGCAACCCTTTATTGCAAACAATTATCAAAATCTCACATTGGATATATATTGTGTAAAATGCAGGTTTGTTGGGCTCTTGGATACATTGTTGTAACTCTTTTCTTTGGAGTTATAGAGATGTCAATTGACACTATCATTCTCTCATACTGTCAGGATTCTGAAGAGCATGGGACAGCACGATATGCTCCTCCCCTTCTCATTGAAACTCTCAATGACCAAAATGATATGCAAAGACTTGCACAAGAACCCCGATGAAATATTCCCATGTTATTGTTTTCTCAATGATAGATTTTTTACAGCACTTCAGGATTTAGAATCTAGTTGAGATGCTTATCTTTTACCACCTTAGTTGAGTTCTTCCCCTTGTATATAATATATGGTTTATACAATACAATGCTGGAATCGGTAGCATTTTAAGTAGTTATATATTTTTCTGACAAATTGGTTGTTCTAGGATATATATCATGTTATGGGCAGGCATAGCTAGAACAAGTTTTATGCTACTACTTATATAATTTACAGTCCCTCTCAAAACACCATCTTGTGATGAATTGTAAGATCTTTCAAGCTGTAGATTATTGAGTTTCAATAATGACTGAATACCATTTGCCAGAAATCATTACAAGTGTTTTAAAACTCAGATTAGTTGAGGTGCCATGTCAATAGCATTAATCTTTTTAGAGGAGCAAACCACACTTTAGAAAGCTTTTAAAGAAGGTAAAACACTTTTATATGCAAACTATGGAGCAGTTGCATAAAACTGCATCCTAATATATCAAGTCCTATACTTTTTAAAGAACACATATGCTCATGTATCACGTTCTTTCAAAAGAAAATTAAATATAAATCAAATATATATTTAGCCCCCCAAAGTTTTTTCCTCCAAAATCGAACTCGCAAACACACCTTAAGAGTTCAGATATAGTAATTTAGTAGAAAGGACACAGCATTGAAGAACACAAAATTTAACAAATTGAAATATGTCATGAAAGGAAAATTTAGTACAGAAAGCTCTTCCTGTAAATTATAGATAAGGGATAATGTATAATAATTTTCATTCATGAGTAGTTAATTAGATCAAATAATATATTGAAGCATATGTGGACTGAAAATTTGTCACACATTGAAAGGAGTGTAGCTTACTGGGTTGCTTTGTGCATTCATAATGCATTTAGCAGTGGCAAAGGGTTTGAAGCTAAATGCAAGAGGGTGGTTGAAAACAGAGGATGAATTTTCATGTGTATGTCGTTGAATTTGTACATTTAAGCTTTGAAGATATTGAATTGTTTGTTCTTTTGTATGTGTTATTATTGAAACGTAAGGCTTGATCAGTTACCAGAGCTTTTAAGCGTATTGAAGGGTCAAAACTCAAATGAATTGAGAGATAAATTGGAGTTGAAGTCGGTTGACGCATGAAATAATGAATAGTATACATGCATAGATGGAGTGGAGATGAATTGTCGCAATAGAAAAGGGGTTCTGTTTTTATAGATTGTATAAATAGATTAGTCATACAAGACATGTTGCACTACTTTGTATTCATATGTAAGATTCTGTGTTGGAATTGCAATGCTGCTCCTTGGCATCAAGAGACACAAAATGTAACCTTTCTACAATTGTCCCAAAAAAGCATTGTTACCTTACATGGCTTTTTATGGGAACAAAAACAAGTCACCTTATATAGAGCTTCTAGTAATACTCATACAAAAGACACATCTATCAATGTACTACTACCCTTTGCCTTGTTTCATTTATATTCATTGGCATCATGATTTGCTTCCATTATCTTCCACTTGGCATAGAGGAGGATCTTGGAATTGGTTCTTCTTGTCTAGAATTGAATGGTACTGATGATGATACTGAAGCTGAGGGTCGAAGGAGGGGTGTAACGGCCCGACTTGACGTTTCATTAGCAATTGGTGAAGGGGTTGATGTAACAGTTGTTACTGGTTGTAATTCTACTTCAGTGCCAGTGGCAAGGTCTTTATGCGGATCACCGATTGTTTGATAGTCTTCTTCAATAGACAATACAGTGCTTGTGTCCGTATGAATGGTGGAGTCATCAGCGAACATACCATGTCTTCTCTTCTTCCTAGCTGCTTTACCCCATCCATGAATGGTTTCTCTTATCCTCTGTGGAATTAGTGCTGCCTTATAGTTTGTTCCCATCTGAAATAAATGTAGGAATATTTCTATGTTATCGCATGATACATGAATGTAGAAAAAGCCCTTCACTAAAATGATTTGTTCAATGCAACAAATCTGTTTCTACGTAACACAAGACAAACATCATTCACCATTCATTCTAAAAAGAAGCTATCTATAACTGCAATGCTGTCCAGTATGCAACTCCAAAATCCAAACTCAATATGGAGTCTTCGCTGCAATCCTCTCCAACCAAATCGTCAGCCGTTTCGGCCAGAGAGGGCTGAAAGGAGTTTTTGGCTGCAGGGAATCCAGATTTTTTCACTTCAAAGCTATAATTTGAAGCTTTGACGTTTGAGTTGCGATCATGGAAACATGTGCCGACACCAATACAAACACATACTTAACCTTTTTCTAGATCTTGGGTTACCTGTGTAACGAGTGCATAGAGTGGCAACGTGCTGTAGCTGCAAAGAAACTGCCCAGCAAACCTACAAAGTTGGATACACGAAAGGTTAAAGGCACGTGTCGATTTAACCACCAATTCTTGTGTAAACTAGGCCAATAAATATATCATAGCAACATTTTGTATTAAATAATTGCATAAATTTCCATGCTAAAACTGAAACGACGCAGTAGTTCTTTATTGACTTAGTTTACACAAGATAAGAATTCTTTGATTTAAATCCAGATAGAGGGAGAAAAAAAACGGAAGCTGTCTCGATTTCTGCATACCCCAAGATTAGCCTTAAATAAACAAGGAGGTGATTCCTAATAAAGCAGGAATTATATCCAAACTGCCACTGCAGTAAAAAAAAAAAAAAAAATCATTTGGTCAAATGCAAGTTTATAAATTTTATTAAACTTTGTTAATACAGAATCTTGCTTAAGTTATTGAGTAATTTGTTTTTTGAGCAATATAACTCTTCCACAATCTTAACATGGATAAGGAAGTACCCAGAACCAAAAGAATGAAGCCAATTCAAAAGCATTCTGCCAAAGAAAACAGAAAAAAATATCAGAAGTTAATAAGAAAATAAGAAATGTAAGCAAGAAATAATTGCAGAAGATGTAGACGAACCATGAACAACCTGGAAGAGAATGAAATGGATTAAGGACAATAATAGCTCAGGCTTTTTAAACCAGAAAAGTTCATCGCGAGGCCTCAACTTAGCTTCCGAAAAGAAACCACTAATTCCCGCATTCTCCAATGCTAAGGTTGCAATGACTTGCTGTAGCTTTGTTCCCACCAAAAGAACAAGCTGTGCTTAAACATTAACACATAAGAAATACCATGACATGTTAACACCGTCATATGAGAATTCAAAGGCAAGTTTTAGAGCATCAGCTAAGCAAATATCATGGATATGAGAAGGAAAAAAATAGAAAAAACTCCAATCAAACTAAACACATAATTGTAGTATAAAACTTAAAAGTTACTGATAAATTTTATGATTAATGAAACTGTTTTAGGCAAAAGACTTGTAGTGTATTAAGCTAATTCATATACCATTTCAGTGAATATGGCCAGTTTTATGCTACTTCGTCAACAAGCATACTGTTCTATTCAAATTCCAAAGAAAAACTCACTAACTACCTCACAAAATGCCAACCACACGCAATTCACAGATTCAAAATGGTTCGGGAACAAGAGAAAAAAGTCCAGAGGGAATTAGAAAGGTTACTTACCGATATAGGAATGATAGCTATCCAGAAATAGAGATTAGATCCTGCATGAAACCCGAAAACAACTAATTGTAAGTTTCAACGGTATACAAAACCAAGTATTATCTAACCACGCTTTTTCAGGTAATCCTACAGAGAAAGAGAATTGAAGTGGAATGGAAGCTTTTGCAAGAAGAAATATCGACCGAGAATTTTTTCAAGATGCTAAATTCAAGGGAAAATATGATAAATTACTTTCACCTCAATTTCTCATAGTAGGCAATACCTTTAATGTTGAAAAGCATGAAACCGACAACAAATCCCCATAGTGGGCCACTGCAAGAGTTTTTACATAACAGACAGGATTATCAACTTTGAACTTCATCAGAACCAAATTGTGAAAATCAAAAGAAATGATAACATAGCACGGCCAATAGAATGTCCAAGATCAAGCACAAAACTTAATATATTCTAGAATTAGACATCCAAAAGAGATTTACATAAAGCTGCAATAATAGTTATTTATGGAAGTACTAACCTCACACCAACTATCCTTTGGAATTCCTCTTCCATTGATTTGACCATATAGCTGTGGAAATCATATTTTGATGAAAGGTTGTGATTCTACCATGAACAAGGAAAACAGACGATAAAGTAGTTAACATTCACAAAATAGAAGCTTATACATACTACATAGTTCCAAGAAACCTGACATACAAGTACCTTCATTAGGTGGAAACCTAATATCAGACAAATGCATGAAAAATATGGCTTATTCCAGTTTCCACTAGATAATTATAACTGGAGATTTTTTAACAGAATAATAAAAGTTTCGAGGTATGAGTTGACAAAGCTCGTAAATCTCATCATACGGTGAGTTAAATACGGTGAGTTAAAAGTTTTTTTATATCATAACTACGAGAAAAAACATGCAAATACACCACCAAGATAAGAACCAATAACTCAAAACCATTTACACATAAAATACATTTTATTGCATACCGTGATGAAGCCTTTGCGAAGTGTAAGGTAGTCAGCACGAACCACAGAATGCCCAAATTGTCGGAAAAAACATGTCTGAGGTTAAACATATAAATCTATTAAACAAGGATTTGATTTTTCCCATCAAGACTTCTTACAAAATATATGCTTGTTGAAACAGAACTAAATGGCTAAAATGATGCATAATAAATTGAGGAATAGAGAGAACTAGGTGACGATAAACTATATTCATACAAAAGAAGTTTGCTGTCAAAAGATGCTGACAATTATAAGCGATTTATGCAATTAGGCCCGTAAATGATTAGCATTTAGTATTTGAGGAACCACAAATTGATTTTTCATGCTTTAACACAAAATAAGAATCATTAGGAGGAACATAGTAGAGCTAAGTTAACCATGCAAAAACGGTGGACTCTTTTTAGTATATTTCTATTTCAAATATTCTTCATATCTTTCTTCATTCATCAAATAAATTTTAGAAATATTAAAGGGAAGTATACAACAAATATAAATGAAATGAATTCCAATGGAAGTGAGGAAGCAAGTGGAGATGTTTAATTACCATCCAAATGAATAATGAATTTGATGCATGAGTCTTGACAAAAGTCGATTGCCTTCGCATAGTCATCTGCCTAGTAATTTCTGTCGCAACAAATGAAATGGCCAGCCAATTTCTCAATATGGTTACCACATGAATTACATTACCACATACTTTTATCACATGAGCAACTTTCTCAAAATATTGAGTTTTTAAACAGAAGTAAATGAACTTTATAGCATGTCCACACATAGAGGTTATATAACCTACAATAACTACATAAGTGACAGAAGATATGCAATATGGAATAACGAAACTGTATGAATTGGTGTGCTTTGTAAGTTTGTATCGTAAACTAATATTTCCACAGACGTTATATAGTTAGTTTATGATAAAAATAATCCAAATAAAAGTTAACACATTAAGATGTATTAAGCTTACCAGATAAATAATTGCGCCGGTCCATGTGAGCCTCATCCTCCCACACTCTCCAACTGTGAATCTGGTTTAATCTAAAAGTGTTATTATGTCAAACAAAAATCCAAAAATGATAATATCAGAATGTTTTTCCTACTACGTCAATATTGAGCCAACTAAATAACACTTAGAAATATCTCAGTGAGAATGTTCTATACCATTAGATTTCTGTCTAATGCAATGCAGATTTAAATTAATTAAAAATACTGAACAGCATGTTCGATACTCAATAATTTTGAAAAACAATATCTCACCTTCACAATGGCTAACAACATTGTTAGGCAACTGTAAGATACATGTGTTATCGCCATGACAAAAATGAACCGATGCAACTGCTCTAGACCTTCATACGAAACAAATGGTTCATAACCCTGAAAAACATAACAAATTGCAAATCAACCTCCGTTAGCATAGAGCAGTAAAAGCTGAAGTTAATCCACTTTAGTACATGTAAGGTATATAACGCATGCCTCTTTGCAGCAGCTTCTATCCATTCCATTCAACATCCTTCTAATTAAGCGTGGATAAGAAGACGTCAATAATTTACGTCCTTCGGAGCCATTCTCTTCGATTTCTTTATCAATCTCAGATCTAGTGCATGGAGCAAAAGCACTATTATAGAACTTCGATGGAATGCAAATATTGGCTATCATGCCAGATGTAGCAGTAAGTAGGAGGGATATAAATCCAAGCAACATCAACTCTGAAAATAATGAAAATTGATCAGTGAAAAGATACACATTACATGAAATTAATACAGTGCAGAGGTCGGTCAGGACTAAAAATAATGAATCAAAAAGAACTCCTATTCATATTTGGAAGGATTTTCGGTACAAAATGATTTGCGTGCGTACCTTCTTTCATCTTCTCCACAGCTTCAAGCAAAGGTTTTCTATTAGTTTTCCGCAGCCACTGCAGCCACAGAAAAATATAACCATATATCAGAATTCATACCAAAGGAACAGTTTATTCAGAAACCCTTACAAAAGGGATGGTTTGGTCCCTAGTAAGACTTATGTATATGATTAAGATAGAATCAAGCTCAAAACATCAAATTAAAAAAGGTAGATCTATACATGGCTGCAATTGCATTAGGAGATACTTCTTCCCTTTCAAATAAATGCGGTACAGATAAATTTGTCATAGAGAACATTAAATCCAAAAAAGAATCTAACTGCGCTTAAATATTTGATAGGCAAAATACTTTTACCCTAAGTCTTAATTCTTAAGTTAGCAAAATGCCTTAAAAATGGAACAAATTTTCAATTCCTACCATGCAACTTTTCCCTACAACTACATAAAAGACTAACAAAGCTCAACAATAAGATTTCAAGCAATACTTACATTGCTTAAACGATTAATGGAGCGCTCCACAAGCAAAGAGACAGCAACAAAGATGGTCAACACAGTGGCAACAGACCAGGTAGGAGTCAAGGCCAATGACCTTGGTTCTTTTACAGTTTCTGCCATCTTGAAGTATCCAATACCACAGTCCAAACCTTATATATGACTAATTCCCTTAAAAAATCTAAGGTAACTTGGCCAATTTTTGTTTTGACAGTGGAATTCAACTTAACACGCATCCACCTTGAAGCAACAATTTT
The DNA here is from genome assembly GCA_958299785.1 of Medicago lupulina. Lineage (NCBI taxonomy): Eukaryota > Viridiplantae > Streptophyta > Magnoliopsida > Fabales > Fabaceae > Medicago > Medicago lupulina. The sequence continues at coordinate 79,149,174 of OY283139.1, forward strand.
TATTATTCACGGGTGAAACTCCTTGGAATTCGAGAAAGAACAGATGAACGCCAAACCAAACGTATACTTAATTGACTTAAAATAAGTGTCTCATTCCTCATCAAATTTTAAAACTTTACAAACAGAAATCATGACACAACATTTGGAGTTAACCTATGACTTATATTAGTTAGACAAAACTGAATCTGATAAGTAGAAATCCAAATGGTGATCAGTGATTCTGGTTCCTAATTTAGAAACAACTATACAACTAAAACAAGGGACCATAAATAGAGATCAAATTGAAGCTTCTAGTATTTCCAATCTCTTCAAAATTATCTCCGGACTTTATTTACCGTTGGACGAACTACAAATTACCAGAGTCTTTTTCTCCTGAGAACCAGAGGGTTAAAACAAAAAAGAACGACACAACTTGCTAACAAGTAGTAATTTGGCAGAAAACCCAAATGAAATTTGTGATTCTTCACTTCATATCAAAATCCACCTCACTTCAAAGATGAATAATTTTCAACAATTACAGAAACTCCCCCATGAGATGGGGGAAATACCAATTTTTCAATATAGAATTGAAAAGTAAAACAAGGCTCTTTCTTTTCCTTGCAGAAAGCTCTTGAAAACCTTTTAGACCAACCCCATTTTCAAATCAACCTCATATTACTAACTCTGCAACAACAACAAAAATACAAAAAAAAACATGTTAATTCTTCTTTGTTCTAATGTTTCAACAACAGTGTCTTAAATAAGAGTAACAACAACCTTAAACAATGTCTTGTTAAAAAAAAACCTTAAACAGTGTCTTGTTAAAAACAAAAAACTTAAAGAGTGTTTGGAAGAATCTAGGAAACTGATAGAAGAATGAAAAGTGAAGATCTCTCTCACTTTATGAGTCAGATAGAAACAAGAAAGTAACAGACAAGTTTGAAGGTTAAAGTATAGGATATAGGACATAACATTGAATGAGTTCACCAAAAACTACGTAGGTTTTTATGATTTCCAAATATGTGAGGAAGGTTAAGCGCGTCTTTTCCTGAAAGATTCAATAATATTGCCAATGCAGACACACATTTTCAGTATCTTCCATGGGCCACAGCTACGTGCCAACTCGCATTACTATTATTGTTTTCTTTATTTTAGTCGAGATCCATTGCAGACTCAGTTTCTTCTCCCAAAATAAATATAAATAGATAAAATTTGTCTACGATAAATATTCCCTCCAAGCACTATTGTAAACAAAAATATAACATTTTTACATTCATCGAAATGATTTTCTTTTTTAATAATGGTGTTCAGAGATAGCACTACCAAACTCTTCGGCACATGTGATACATATTTGAAGGTTGAGCCGTGAGGCAAGTACAGTCTAATTAAGAATTGTTTCACTTAAAAATTGAAACCGGTTATCTCAAATAACTCGTCTAAATTCATTAACCATTTCAGCCAAATAACTTGACTATTTTAGATTTAAATTTAAATGAAATTGTTCAAACTAACAATATCGACATTATCAATTGAGATAAGTCAAATAATTTTTATTGTCTTGGAAGAAAATTGGGATGACAATTTAACCCCTATCCAAATCACTCTTAGAAAATAGACGACAATTTAATCCTTCATATTTTTTCTTGAATAAGTTTTCTCTTGTCGTGCATTCAAAATCTTTGTTCCTACAATAGTTAGTATTTTCCTAAAAAATACTAACTAGTATTTCTCATAAGTTCTGTTTAGATAGTAAATAATTACGCAAACATTTTATATGTTAGGACGCACAATCAAATCTAAAAAATTTTACTTCTCGATATTTAGTGTCAATTTTGCCTTTAGAAGGTCTTCAGAAAGAAAATAAAAATAACTAGTTCAGTATCTCTAAAATACTGATAAAAGATTACCAAACATAATATTGATTAAATATTTGAAAATACCTTCTTATAAAAAGTGTAATATTTGATGTTGTTAATATATTAAAGATATTTGTAATTTATAGTACAGATTTTCTTACATATGAAAACATATCTTTATGAAAAATAATACAATATGGGTCATTTGGTTGAATTTGGGTCTCAAAATGTACCTAAACATTCATGCAGCAAGCACGTGTTTCCCTTTATAATCTCCTATATCTATGGCACTTGTTGCCTGCTGCAAGTGCAACAGCACCACCAAGGAATCTATATTAGTAGGTACTCATTTTTCACCTTTTATTTATTTATTTATGGGGATCATTTCTGATTTATTTTGGTGAACTTAAGATATTCTATGGTTGATAGTAAGAAATTGGAAAGAATTCCTTTGGAATTTTCAAATATGATTATTAAATATATAAAAGTTAATATGAAATTTCATTTAACTAAAAAAACCAAATATGTTGATACAAAACAAAAAAAAATTAAGCAAATATCATTTTAATGAGAAAATGATGATTACATAGTATTTTCATTATGGTAGTATATAAGTTTGATACAATCTCATTAAACATAGTTCAATTTATATGAATAGTGCATTGTAATATATAGACGTCGAGGTTTGAACCTCACACACCTCACTCGTTTATCTTATGAATTATAATTATTAGATTATTTTTAAAAAAAAAAATGTTTGATACAAAATGCGTTTGTTTTATGTTTGATGTATATATATAATATAGAACAAAGTTGAATTATACTGTGATCAAATTGTTTATATCAACTTCTGATTTCTTTGTTAATGTGATTCTGGTAGTCCAAATTTTTATCAATGACTTGTCTTTAACCAAAATTCATCAATTAATTCATTAACTTGGTTTATAACCAATTTTCCCCTAAAAAACAATTTTATACTATTAATTGCAAAGAATATTCTAACCAAAGAAATTTCGCAAAGAATATTGATGTATCCCACTTAGGTGCCTCAAGAATACAAATGCAAAAGCAACGCATCTAAATGTTCATGCAGTATGCACGTGCCCTCTTGTATTATATTTTTCTTCGTACATTTTTTTAAGAGGATTTTTCTTCTTATATATAAATATATTATCAATCAATCGCACTTTGGTGACTTGGTTTGTTGTTGTCTGTAATATTGTCAACGAATCTACACCGGGTGCTCACTTTTTACCCTATTTTATATTGAGTGAATTGATATTTTATAACTTTGCTTTTATAAATTCAGAAAAAAAAAAAAGGATTGTAGATAAAATATTAGTAAATTAGTTTGTTAGATAGACGAGAAATTTGTTAATGGTAATCAGTGGCAGAGAACTTAATGTTTTATCGGTGTTTCAACACATACTAAGTTTGTTTGGTCTTCCTATTTTTTAAAATTTGTGATTTCTTCTTCTTTCTCTTTCGTTTTTTAAATGAGTGTTTATGAAAGAAAACATTGAAACTTATATCGTCTGTACAAGTTGATTGTATCAAAGTGTCAACTCATCTTTATAGGAGTTAAAGAAGTTGAAGGTTACGGTTTGAATTAAAGTGAAGGAGAAAAATATCAATCTAACTACTAATATGTTGGTTGTTTCAAAAATAAACTAAATATAATATATTATTATGGAATTTGTATCTTCAATTCTTTAAAAGTTAAAAAAATAAAATTAAACTTATAATTTTAGATTCTTTGATATGTACTCTCGAAATACATGTTAACGCTTTCATTTTGTATGACATATCAATTCAGAAGAATGTCCTATACTATAAATAAATTTTAACATTAGGAACATGTTAGAAAACCATTAGCCATAACAATTATGAAGCTCATCATCCAAAAAATTTAACTAAAAGCTTGATAAATTCTCTTTTTAGCAAGGTTTATATCATGTGGTACTACATAAAATATGTTCAGCTTGACAGCCATTATTAGTTTGATGTCAAGACTTTCCCAATGATTGGTGTGAAGATTTTAGGGTGGACTCCATTGTTAGGGTCCATAGTAGGCTTACCAATAATAATGACTATTTTAAAATAATAATGATGTAGCCTTTTCCAGCGTAAATGTTGTGCAAACATTACACATGATTTATGAAAGAAAATTTTAATATGTTAAGGGTTGGTTCCAGATGTCAATGTAAGCGATTAGAGTCCACAACCAGTTGATGTTGAGCGTGTTTGGTTTCATTCAGGTCTGGGTCTCAGTGTTACATGGGTGCCACATATCACATCAAAGTTGATAGTTGATAGAGCTCTTTCTGAAGGAAAAAAATAGCAGATGGATGATAAATAATGAGCTTATAGTGAATAATTTATAAGTTAGTTTATAGCTTATAGCAGATAAGTTGGTTAACTAAATTTATAATGTTTAAAAAAATATAGATTTAATTAATATTCAATTTTTTAAATAAGATGACGGATGAAGTTAGAAAAAAAATGACAAACCTATAAGATTTGAAGTTATAAGCTAACTGAACTAGCTGATAAAAATAAGATATAGCCTCGTAAGAAAAAAAATGTCACCGAGATGGACTATATTTTGTCTTATGAACTTCTAAGCTTTAAGATCAAAATTTGACATTGTCAAACAAAGCCATGGTGTTTTTCTCATCTTTTAAGAACTCAATTTCCAATCTTAAAGATAATTTTACACCATCCAAACAATAAAAGTGAGGGTGCTCAAAAAGATGGGGAAAAAAATATAGCATAAAATTATAGGATTTGAAAGAGTCTTGCTAACAATTGCCATTAGAGCACTTAAACAAAAATGGAAATAATTGGTATAAGTAAAAAAAGTTTCTTTTTAAAGTTTCAATGCATTGAATACATCATTTCCAAAACAAAATTTCTTCTTCAGACTTCTTGAAAAAACCATATCACAGCCTTGTGTTACACGAACAGTAAATTCGAACTTCTCTGAACTCTTGATAATATTTATAGCAAAGTAGCTTTTAATGGTAAAAATTACAAAAATAAAACAAGATATCCATTGTGCAAACTATATCAACCAAGTCTATGCTCAACAAATCAAAATCCTCTCTGTATCCAAAGACCAGGTGATAAACAAACCATCACCGAAGCTTCATTTATATTACCAGAACAGAATTCCCAAAAGCATAATTGATGCATTTGACAATCATATCTGAGACAAATGAAGCCCAGAAATGGATCTGATCTTTGTTAAAGAAGATGCGGCAGAAATGAAGCTTGTTCTCTTAAAAAAAAAAACCGGAATCAAAATTAAAACAATCGTAAACCCTACAGCTAAACCTGCAACAGAAACTCATGATTCACTTGTTGGGACCGGCTCGGCAGAAATAAGCTGTTCAGATGGAACATCAGTGGATGGATCCTCCTCAGATGCGTCACTATCTTCATCTGTATAATCCCCAGTGTCTGGAAGTTGGTCAATAGTTTCTTCATTCAACTCATTCTCGTTATATAAATCCCCTTGAACTGGTACATTTCTTTGCTGCTGGGACGAAAGAACATTTGCAATAGCTTTAATGGCAGCAGATGCCTGGTTATGGTCAACTGCCTCGTCAACATCTATGCCATTAACATTAGGCTCCTCGGACTCGGACAAGGCATCCTGTCGCGGAGGAGGGACAAAAAAGGGAATTTTACCCCTCTGCCAATCATGAAGTATCATCTTTGCTGCGGTCATAAGGTCAGGTTCACCTCCCTGGAAAAGCCAGAGTAAAAGTCGCATCAAAGTGTAACCTTGTCTTAACAAAAGCAATAAAAAAGTTCAAGCGAAACAAATTGGAAGAGTAACTAAATGAAACGATTTGACATGCTGCAACATAAAGGGAAAAATTAGTAATTGAAGTGCACTGCTTTCTTCTATAAAGCAAGCAGAGTATCGAGATGAAACATGCGTTTCTTTAGCTCCATCACAGAGGGCATATTAGTCTAAGTCAAATTGGGGAAAGCTAGAGCTGATGATCAGTCTCAAGTCTCAACTCTCAACAACCTTTTTTTTTAATATCAAACTAAGAATTTAGATCAATTCAAAAAGAATACCTTAAGGAGTTTGCCAGATGATTTGCAAAGCTGAAGTAGGAAGTCATTTTCATCAACCCTGATGACAAGAGATGTGATATTATTAAATACCTAGTTTTTGTATACAAGCTACTATTGTTACATTATAAACAAGCTATAATAATACACAGATGAACAAATCAAGGCCAGTATAAATGGCATGTAAAGTCGCATCAAGAATAATCATATCATCAGTCATCACACCACCTTACTATTCATAATTCCTTACAAGATGCTTGAACTACAGCGAAGGAAAATTAAAATCTTACAAAAGCTTTTAAATAGTATGTTGTTCTTAGCAAAAACAAGAATACAAAAGTTGGACGCACTATATGAAGATCTACCATTCACCACGAAGTAAGGAGACAAGGAACAGTACCACTCTTTTATTTTATATGCTCTTGTCAAGTGCTCCTTCTTCACACGTTTCAAAACCTCGCCTATATGGTCAGCAGCATCTTTCAAGTTTGTTACACGAACCTGAGAATAAATGAAGTATTAAGACACAACAAAATAACAACCTACAAGAAACCTTTCCTCTCCCCAGAGATTTTAGCTTAATAAGATGTGAAAGCGCCTCTCTCTCTATACTAATTGTGCGTTCGGAGGTGTGAAGTGGGAGAGATTTGATTTGAGAATTGGGGTTTTGAATGAGATGACCTTCCAATTATTTCTATAATAAAATCCAATTATTTCTACAACAATAATAATATATACTATACCTATACTATATATAAAGATATAAAGAGAATACATGGGTGGCTTTTTTCTTACATATTTTACCCTTCAATTAACCTATTTTATTTATTATTTTATCCTTTAAAAATATTGTTTCAAATATTAATTAAAAAAATTAAATCACATTAAAATAGGACCACCCCACTACAATAGGAACAATAGTATACCATATATAATGAATTTATTTTAATCCTATTTGCCAAAAATACTTTTATCATAATATATGTTAAAATGAAGCGCGCAGTAGAAAAGGCGGATAGACGGGCACATATATTATGATAAAGTATGAGTAATAATACTTCTAACATATTACGATAAAGTATGAGTAATAATACTTTATAGGGCAAGCAAAATGAATTCCACAAAAACTTCTACTATTGACAAGCATGAGTATAAAATATTCATTGGGCAAGCAAACAAGTATGAGTTCCGACAATCACGATCTATAACATAATAAAAGTTACAATCATTCAGGAGATGCTAGATTGATAGGTTAACACAATATAACTCAATACACCATTACATATCAATCAAAGACATGCACATTCTTACAAATCAAAATGAGGAAGAAGCAATACTATACGACCAGTGTGTAAGTGGCTGGGTAAAATGGCAGCCACATTGGTAATATGCTAGTCAATAATAAGTCTAACAAAATCTAATAGCTCTTCCTGGGAGTTAGTCCCAAAACAACACATGAATAATATATCACAAGTTCACAACCCAGAAAAATATAGGATGTATCACAAGGCTGATTGGTCTACAACCAACATGATTGTTTAGTATTCTTTCAAATATCGTTCAGATTCAAATAAATTATGTTTGCACTTCCAGTCTTAGGAATCAAACAAAATATTTTTTGCTGAAGTATCATGCAACCAAAGTGAAAAGGAAACAGGAGAAAACCTACCACACCCTTCAGCACAACATCTGTTTCAGAGTCATTGTTGTGGTAGACAACTCCTGGACAGTCAATCAAAAAGATCCTCTTTGTAAGGGTAATATACTGCCAGACTTTCGTTTCCCCTGGAATTGGAGCAACCTTGCAAACCTATGACACATTAATTGGCCACATGTCAATCAACCTGCTAAAATGCTTATAATTCTGGAGTTGCAAATATACTTGTACTTCTATGCTTTAATTCATCTCCAAAATAAAAACTTAAGCAGGAAATAAGAAGCAGTGAAGGAAAAAGAAAGATTACATTCTTTGTACGCAATGTATTGATCACTGATGACTTCCCAACATTTGGATATCCAACAAAACCAACAGATATTGCTTGCTTATCACTTTTCAATCTTGCAAATTGTCTCAGAACCGATAGAAGTGAACCCTAAGCATGATAATGAGCAATAAATAAGATAGCAAATAGCTGAAGATATACAAGAGTTGATGGAGGGGAAAAGAGATGATTATCTCCAGCTTTACTTGTCTTTTATTATTTATTGATTAATGCATTACTGGAAATTGGCCAACAAATCGACTAAAGATGAAGTCGAGTGTACCTTTCCAAAGGACTTATTAATGCTTGCATGGAATGCTAGCGTTGGATATTCTTTTGACAAAACTCTAAGCCATCCTTTTGTTGCCCAAGCAGGAATTAGATCGCACTGCAAAAAGAATGAGGATTTGAAATGATTTATAATGTAAAGAAATAAATTAAGGGTTAGCAACAATTTAAAACAAAAAGAGCAAAAAAAGATATTAGTTACCTTGTTCAATAAAAGCACCATGTGTTTGTGCTTGCAATTTTCTTTCAAATGCTTCTCTAAATGGTAACATCTTGTGCCTTGTGGATCCCTTGCATCTATAACCTGTATCAGGACAGATACAATACTTTCAAAGATTGAAGACGAAAGTGTGTCATATCTGTTGGGAATCTAAAGGTCAAACAAATTTGACCTACCATGAATTCATCAAATTAAATAAGCATGAAACAATCATGTAAAGAAAAATAAAAATGCTTTATCAGTGTAACACATGAACTCCCAACTTCTAGTTTAGTCCCTTGCTTTACTATGACAAACTTTATTCAAATTCATAACAATGTTCGTACTTCACATTAACAGAGCAATATAGCATGCAGATTTGCAGCAGAAATACACATCAAAAAGCATAATTTTTTAACATTATCACAATAATATTAAACAATGGCAACATATAAATGCTTGTCAGGTCAAAATCCGTCAACAACGACAGGTAAAAAGTTAAACAATATTTTAGCAACAGGGTGACAAACTACCTGGACAACAACATCTGAAGAATCTATCACTTTGTAAAGTTCACCCCATATGCGTTTGCTTTGACCCTTTTCAAACATGGTATGTCGCACTAAATCTCTAAATCCATCTGCTTCATCAGCTTCTGCAGCCGTACCAGAAGCATACTTCTCTTCGAAAGCATCTACAGAGGAAAGTAATGTAGGAAAAACACAAAAACAGTTGTCAGATTAAGAAGAACATTATTTGGTCAAAGAAACATATCAAATATATAAACAAGTATTCCCACTAAGGAAACAGAAAACTGCATACTAAGCAAATAAACTGGACACGAATGTAAAAAAGGTAACCAGGTTACAGCACGTATGGATGAGCTAAAAAAACCCGTTGATGTTCTTCTTTTAATAATTTGGTTTTAGAGGAGTGTTAGCAAGTAGCAACACTCACTCACACTCTTTCCAAACACTCTTTTATTGGATGAAATTCATGTCCATCACACCATTTTGGGAACGGGTCCCACATAAAGTGGTAGAACCTACATGAATTTAACCAAATAAAAAACTCTCAGTTGGAAAAATAGTATTGAAGTGAGTGTTGCTAGTCCTTTCCTTTGGTTTTAAGAAACCATTATTTTCTCTATAGCACAGATTGAATGTGTGTCTAGTGTGCGACACAACACCGACACATATGATTACATTCAATTATGTCATTTTCACAAATTATTACCAGTGTCGGACTTCATAGATTATATTTAACTTTCTAAAAAATAACACATATTTTAGCACAACAAAACTAGACATATCCCCCAATTTATAGCGAAATCAGGCAAGATACGCGTGATTACATTTAATTATGTCATTTTTAAAAATTATTAGGAGTGTCGTTGCTGCATAGATTATTTTTAACTTCCTAAAAATAATAAGGCATCTACTAACACAACAAAACTAGACCTATCCCATGTAACACTAACTAAACCTAATTTATAGCGAAATCAGGATTTCTACCTTGAGAACCATCAGCTTTCTTAGCAAAAGACTCATAGTCAGAAGCCAAAAGACTTGGACGCTTTCTTTTAGTCTTAGGTCCAAATGCATCCGAAAAAGGCTCTCTATCAAGAAGATGAACCCTCGATTGCTACAATATTCAAAATCCATAAAACAATAAGCTCACAATTTATTATTCCATTCAAAGCACAAAATCCTTGCAAAAATTAAGCAGCTCATGAATAAACAAACCTTCTGATAATCATTGAGAAGCGACATAGGCAAATTCTTCCCCTTGAGAATAATATTGTAATTACTAGCACTATGCTTCGCCATTTCTTCTCTAAAAAACTCAAGCTCTTTCTGATTCACAACACGAGTATTCCCTACAAATCACAAAACCAAACCAAAACCCTAAAATTAACAAGCTGAATTTGAAGAATTGCAATGAACAAAATCGAAACACTAAAAATGAACATACCGAACCATTGACGATCGGGTTTGATTCTGGTGCATGGAAGATCTTTGGATTGATAGTCGTTACTCAAGACGTGACCCTTACGGTTACGAACGGGTCGGGTTTTGTACATCTTGAGACGGCGGACGGTGGCGGCGGACCGCTTCTCGGTCTTGGAGTCATTGCTCCGGTTGGCGTCGTTGGAGTGCTTTGGTTTACCGGAGACGTTAACGTTTCTCTCTTTCTTCTTCGCCATTGCAGAGATACGAAGAATGGCCGCAAGGTGAAATTAGGGTTTGTGGCGACTGTAATAACAGTGACGCCAAATACTGTTATAAGATTTGAGCTTGGCTTACGTGGATCACCGACTACGAGTAAACATCTATTTTGGTGTTTTGCGATTTTTACTTTTCTTGACAACTTAATTTTATTTATATTGTCCATAAATAAGTAAAGAATAGACGCAATCATTTTTTGATGTATCCAAATTTAAAAATGGTTTATGTTTTTGCATTTCGAAAATAGTTTTCGACACTTTTGTAACGAAATGATTAAAATAATCTTTTGATGTATCAAAATTTTGACTGACAAGAAATATGTAGTTTTTTTATATATAGTATAGATTTTAGCCGACTTACATTTTGTTTCTCTACACGTTGGCTATATATTTTGTATTATCGTTTAGGTTTCAATTGTCTAATAATTTTTGTTGTGCTATAATTTGTCGCAATTTTATTTGTTGCTACATTTTGTTGCTTAAGCTAGAAATGCAAGTGTTAAATAGTAAGCTTTGTTTGGTAGTTGCTAAATTAGTTAATAGTGAATGAGTTTACGGTGGACTTCACAAATAAGTTAGTTGATAGTAAATAAATTAACCGATTAAATTTATAGTGTATTAATTGAACTTGATTATAACAGTATATTTATCAAATATGATGTTTTTTTCAATTAAGATAACAAGAGTAAAATTGAAAATAGTGACAAAACTATAAACTATAAATTAAAGCGTTATTGGAAATAGTTTATCAAAAAATTATATAACTAGTTAAAAAATATTTTGAACTCATGAAAAAAAAAATCATTATCAAATCGATATATTTTGGTCGTATGATCTTTTATGTTATTTGATATAACCTCATGAAGTTGTCTTGGAGCATTAGACACTTTATTCATTAATTATTTTTGGTTATATTTCGGTCTCTAAAGTTATCACGCTAAACACTTCGATCATTTATATCGGGTTTCTATTTCAATTTGTCAAAAACATTTGACACAATCAAATATAAAACTAATTGAAAGAACCAAAAATGTCTAACTTTTGAAAGAACCAAAAATATCTAACTTTTCTTATTCAAATATCCCAAAGTTTTATATAAGAGTAGTGATATTTGAACAACTTTTTTTTCTCTATTTTTATTGGTCAAAAACAATGGAGAGAGAAAAAGGAAGAGAGAGAATAAAAACATAATGTGAGTATGAAAAAGAGAGTTATCAAAAAGTTGTTACAAAATGGTTGTACAAATATCATTTCTCTTTTTATAAAGGGTATTGTTATAAAACATCCATGAAAGTGTGATTTAGCACACAACACCTGTATGGTAAAGACAAACAAACCATTTCTCTTTCTTCATTGATGAATAAATACATATTAAAGAGAAATGACTTTTTTGTCTTTATCATGTAGGTGTTGTGTGCTAAAACATATCTTCATAGGTGTTTTATAGCAATACCCATTTATAAATAAATTAAAATGTCTAAAGTTTGTAACTTAAGGACTAACATTCAATGAAAAAACTTCATGAATCAAAGAATGTCACTATCAATAAATTTGTCATACTCGTCTTCACCATCACTAACAACATAATCTACTTCATTTACACTTTTGTCTCCTAATCTGTCACTTTAGCAAGCAAAAGTTTTTTTTTTATTGTGTTCTTATGGACTTGGTTAATGAATCATTTAGTTATTTGATTGTTAAAATGTGGTGGTACTAAATAAATGGTTGATAGTTTGACAAGTTATAAGCAGTGGCGGAGCCATAACCCTGGATAGGGGATGCAAATTTCTAAACTTCAATTGTGAATAATAATTATATCTTAATACACACACATGTGTGGGGTAAACTTACATATTCGTATTAAAATCAAGGTTATGATAGTATATGTATGTTTGTTTGTGTGCCAAACTTACATATTCATATTAACGTCAAAGTTATGACCCTTTTATGTTCGAGATATATCCATGTTATGAAAGTTTATTATGTATAACATTTATATGTTCATTTTTATGTTTGAAAATGTCAATGACATGTCAAAATTCTTTCATTAAAGACCATAAATGAAACAAAAAAATCCGCAAGACGGTTGGTGGGTACAAGGGCGGCGGTGGTGGGTGGTGAAATTTAAGGGTGAAAACTACAGAAGACGGTTGTCGGAAGTGGTGGCCAGTGAGAGAGGGTGAACAAGAGATAGAAGAGACGGTGGCCGGTGAGAGAGGGTGAGCAAGAGAGAGAATAGAGGGTGAGAAAGGAAGAAAGAGTGGCGAAGGAGAGTAGTGGAGAAGGGGCGGAGGAAGAAAGGAAAAAAGAGTGGCATAGAAGTGGAGAAGACGTATGACATTCTTTCCTTTTCATTTTATTTTTTTATTCTCAGATGGACCATTTATCATTTGTTAATGCCGAATGTGTGCCATATATGGGGTGTATAGAGGGGTTTGCTACATGGGGATGTTCATGTATCACCTCTTTTTTTTTTTTTAAGTAAACTCGTGTAGAATTATACACATAAGTACTCATGATATGCATTTTTTTTTAATGACACTTTGATGAGTTGTGGTACCAAACTACTATTTTTTTTGTTCGAAAGTACCAAGCTACTCAGGGACGGATGTATGTGGGTTTGTGTCTACACAAAAATTTAAATTTTTTTATTTTAGTAATACGATATATCGATAGTTGATATTTTGACCGCATTGACTCACATTTATCACAAATAATTTTTCTCTTGGCCCACACATATCATCATATATCTCAAATTCTTTCTTGAAAATATGAATATTATCATGAATCAGATGTGAATTCGAATGAGAGATGATCGGTTAAATGATTGTTTAGTTATTTATATAGAGAAAGATATTTTTATTTATATTAAAAATGAGAAAATCATTTAAAGTTTCAATAATATGAAAAATCGAAGAAGAGTATTATTAGTGCTACAAATTTTTATACATGATTCCCCCACTATTAAATTTTTTTGGATTTGTCATTGAAACTACTCCAACGCACTTGGTAAAGAGACACAATACTAGTCTAGAAGTCTCAATTCAACCGACAAATACTGAAATTGTAAGGCTGACGTTGTGATCCGGATTTGAATCCGGAACTTCACAATCATGTGTGAATTTAATTTCAGTGATTTACCACTTCATATAACAAAAAAAGATAGACACAATACTACACCCCTACAATTTCAAGTCTTTGTAGGCCAACTCGACCTAACTCAAAGTCTATTTAGATGACTAGTCAGGATAAATAAATGAGCCAAACATTAGGGAATTACCCTCAAGAGCCACTTAGAAATTCCCTCAAGAACACTAAAGATCTAATAAGTAAACATCCATCATTAGACTTTGGCTATTGTACTCCCTTAACATTGGATAATAAACCCTCACATATTCGCTAACATGATGTGCATGTTTTCATTATTTCATGATAGAACAATTGTCTTCTTTCCATCGTCGTTCTAAATCACTTCTTATTTAAAGACTATTATTAACATGATAAGGCATATTCATAATGCACAATTTTGACACATCACAACACAAATACATTATTCTCATTCATGGTCACAACACAATTTCAAGTTACTCGTGATTGGACATTTCAATTGTTCATATAACAACACATAACAATGATCGAAACATCATAACATAAGTTACTTCACTCTAGACACAACATTGTGAAGCAGAGACTGTATTTACGTAGCAAACAAAGACTGTATTATTATAGATAAATAGTGTAGTACTAGTAACTCGTGTTCGACGTATCCGATACCGATACACACCTAATCTGAGGAGTGTCTGTGTTTCATAGTGTAGTATCATGGTGGTTTCACTTTATATAATTTGTGAAAATTATATCATAAACACTGCATCGGCCGCAACCGCAATTTAAAACCATGATCAATAATGACAATTCATGAGATATAACAATCAAATTCAAGCAATGTATACACATATCAATTACAAACATCATAATATGAATAAAATCAAACTGCATATTTATCCTCTATCAAGAAAGTGAACCCTCGAATTCGATTGCAACATTCAAAATTCATAAACTAGTAAATTTACCAAATTTTATAAAAATAAAAAAACTAAAATGAAAGCACAAAATCCTTGAAACAAACTTTCCGGTGATTAATGAGAAATCACATAGGCAAATTCTTCTCTTCTCTAAAAAAACATTATAATTACTCGATCTATACTTCTCCATCTCTTCTCTAAAAAAACTCAAGCTTTTCCCTTACGGTTGTGATTGTGAACAGGTTTGGTTTTGTACATTTTTAGACGGCGAACAGTTGCGGCCGAACGCGATTTTTTTGTAGCGACATTGCTCCGGTTGACGTCGAGAGAATGCTTAGGTTTTCCAGAGACGTTAACCTTTCTCACATTCTTCTTCGCATTTCTTAGTTTCTTCTTTGCCTTAATGTCTCTCGCTTTCTTCTTCGACATTGCAGAGAGAGTAGGGTTTGGTGCAACAGAGAAACAGTGGTAGGTCTATATAAACCTATAAAACCGTGGAGACCACGTAACACTATAATATAAACTACTTGGCCAAAACAAATTATTATTAATAATTTAATATTTCATCTCCATAATAATGAAAATTATTACCTCAAAAAAAAATAATGAAAATTATTTTTAATAGATGAATATATTAAAAAAAACAACACAAAAAGCGTAAGTTTACTATGTAAAAAAAAGGTGTAAGTTTACATTTCTTTTCCATCTTTAATCAATATGTGTTACTTTTGTTTGGTTTTGGAGGAAATTGATTTAGATTAAAAGTAAAGTTAGATAAATGATTTATGCTTAGGCCTGTTTACATAAACATGAGTTAAACAATAGATTCGAGTGTAGAAATCACTTTAGGAGACAAAAACTACGAATCATAATTAATCTCGCATCTCAAAGAAAATTAGACTGTGGTTGCATTAAACGTATGTTTTGATTCACGATGTTTAACACATTACAGTGGCTCGTCAACATTGTCAAAGCCGTCGTGATTTCAAACATGCACTAAAGCTTCAACTAGCTGCGTGGTAATAGCATGGTATGGTAAATATCCAAACAAAGTCAACCTGTTTTAATAGACCCGGTATATTTTATATTTTGAATTAATTCCTGATTTGGGTCTGATAGACCCAGTATATTTTATATTTCTGCAATGGAAAATAGATTTCATATTTATAGTAGAGCGGAGCCGTATGCTATATAAAAAACATGCCGTTTTAATAGTAAAATTCACGCAACATTCCCATAATAATAAATAGCATGTTGTTAATAATTGTCAATATATTGACAATGAATTATATGATGAGTTTAAAATAGCTTAGACAACAGCAGTTGTCACATATTTGCTTCTATACTGCTTGCTTAAGTCTTCTATGTTGGTGCCATCACTAGTATTGTTGAGGAAATTAGAAAACCACTCAACTGAAAGTTTAGGAATTCGTTCAAGTGTCTGTCTGTCCACATGATAAAGTCCAAATCTTATATCATATCCCCTATTCCATTCAAAGTTGTCAAACAATGACCATATCATATATCCTCTTACATCTGCACCTTTTCTGCACATAATAAAATTTAGCCTCAGTCAAACTAAAAACATTCATAAAAAACAAAGTTGTTATTCATATAATTAGTCTTCATCGTCACTCACCTCATGGCTCTAAGCAAAGCTGCAAGGTAAGCTTTATGATACTCTATCCGTTTGAAATCATGTAGTAAATCGTGCATTGTCGTGCTTGGGTTGAGTGGCGAAGAATATCCTGCAACAAATTTTGTATAGCCATCCATCATATTGAAGTGTTTGATATTACACAAATGATCAAGCAAAAACATACCCAAAAAAAAAGAGATCATATAATGTTATTGAGTATTCACGCACCATTTTCTGTAATATACATGGGCATGTTGTGGTATTTTATCTTTATGTAGTCTACAATCTTCTCCATGCCCTTTGGAACCACAAAGAACCTTGGAACTCCTGTCTGCTCTAAACAAAAGAAATCATATCATATTTATGTTCATTACAATCGTAACCATTTATCAAATAATTGTTCACGAGATGTCAGCTCATTGGTAAGAGCTTGACCGTGTAATCTCAAGGCATGAAGTTCAAATCTTATCAGTGACAGTTGTAAAATGACCATTAATGTCAATTTAATAAATAATATTCATTCCACAATCTTTAAAAACAAGACCATTATCAAACATTCATTGACAGATTACTTACAAGTTACCAATATAACATAATGATAAGAGCAGTTGGACTACATATGAGTACCTGATCACCAATTGGAATGCCATCTCTCATCCCAGTTGTTTCCAGAAAGCCTCTTATTGGACGAGCTGCCTCGAGTGGACAAGTAGAGAGGTAGCAATCCTTGGCATAGAGTGCTCCATAGTTATTGATGCCAATGAAGTCCAGGCTGCCTCTTAGGAGACTCTTCTCCTCAGTAGAGATCCTTGGTAACTGGTTCCCAAGAATAGAGCGCATCTCAGCAGGGTACTCACCAAAAATTAGGGGATCTAGTACCCTTGCCACCAAAAAAACAGGAAAAGTTACTAAAAAGAATGAAAGAACTATATTATGTTAATTCTTGTCATTTATAATGTACATTCAAGGAACGCCGGTAACATATTCTCTAACATTTTATTTTCATCACACTAATCCTTATTAGTTGAAATTCAATCAGATCCCACCAAATTCATGTGGGTCTGACATGATTTAGTAGATTTCATTCCCAAAATAGTGAAACATACTTGAATTTCAACTAATAAGAAAGAGTATGTTGAAAAGACAGTGAGTTGCTATCAATCTTTGGATGCATAGAATCAAAACACTTCTCTTGGTACTTCATTGCTTCCTAATGACTTACCATCCTATGACAAAAGCCAAGGCCCTATTCGCAGCTTGTCTATCACATTCTTCATCTCTAAGAGGTTCATACATGAAGGCATTTGCAACAATGCCAATAATTCCACCTTGCTTTGCCTGCATTAGTTCAGTACTTCCTAATTAAATACGTCATCTTACTTTCTCCGTTCCAAAATAACTGTCGTTTTAGCATATGAAAAATGTTTCACAATAAGCATCATTTTGCTTTTTCAACGTGACACTTTTTTTTTCCATTTCTACCCTTAAATTGATATTGTCAACACTACTTTCAAGTCGTTATATTCCACTATACATTTATGCCAAATGACTAACAGACAATAATTAATAAAGACAATTTTGTAAAATTGCAACATTATTTAATTTACTTATACCTTTTCTTGATCTAAAAAAACATAGGACGGGATTTATTTTGGAACAGAAAGAGTACCCTATAGTTCCTTTACCCCTAACATAGAAAATGTGACAAAAAATGCTCAGTTTAGGTTCACTTTTGTTACCTGATAGTGCTTTCGGTATAAGTCAACAGCCTTAGCATGCGACAGCAACATATTGTGCATGACAAGGAGAGGCTCAACATTGGAGTTACCAGTATAACAGTTTCCAAAAGGAGGGGAACAGTGACTAGGAGGGTATTTTCCCTTAATAAAGGCATTGTCTGAAACCAGGGCTGGCTCATTGATGGTGACCCAATACTTAACCCTATCTCCAAAGCTCTTAAAACAAAGTTCAGCAAAATGAACAAAATCTCTCCTGCAATTACCAATAATTAGGACTGTTCATGGTTCAGCTAGGAGGATAATCCAAACTGAACAGTTACAACAGTTTGGTAAAACCGAAACGAGCTGTTAATGAATCGTCCTGAACCACACTAGGTAGTATAAAGGTTCGATGCACTGGTTTTGAACTGGATTTAACTTTACAAAAAATCGAAGTGTACTATTTTGAACCAAACTGATTCTTTGCGAGTCAAATTGTACCAAATTTCTATTATTTACTATAACCAGGACTGTTGAAAGGAAATAATAAAAAATCAAATGGAATACTAGGACTGTTTTAAAAAACCGTTAAACCACACCAAAAATAAACGAAATGTGAAGGATAAGTCGCGAACTGAACTGTTAGTCACAATTCAGTTTTTTATGCAATTTGGTTTAACTATTCAGTTTGGTTTTTTGGCTATTTTAAACAGTCCTACCGATAACACCGCCAGTAAAATCTCACTGGTCTCTTAACTCAAACTTTTGGACCACAGCTATGCAAGAGTATTTATTAGAGCGAGTAAAAGAATGAGAGCAGTGGATTTACTGAATTAAGGGACTAAGCCAACCACCATATCTTTCTTCAAGCTCTTGCGGCAAGTCATGATGGTGAATTGTCACAAATGGCTCAATTCCTAGATCAAGCAAGCCATGTCCAGATTTAGGTATAAGTAAGAAAAATCTCATACTGTTATAAATCAAGTTGAACTACTAATTTTTATGATTAATATAACAGGAAGAATTAGACAAAAGAGATTCAATCAATAAAATTTACGAGTGATGGTGGTTGCAAAAAAGCATCATAGATTCATGCAGTTTTTTTACTGGAATTGTCATAACCTATGAAGCACTAACACCAACACATACATGAGAAAGGCATGACACATCGACATGAGTAATAATTTGAGAAAATGGAATAATTAAATGCAACTCATAAGTCATAACGATGATTCTCTCAAAAAAAAAAAAGTCATAACGATGATCATTGGCTCAACTGGTTTGAGTTAAGGGTTAATTAGTTGGAGGTCTATGTTTAAACTCGGACAAATGAGTAAATATTAATCTAACTACTAACATTTTCCATTAAAAAAAACAAAATCGCATAAATGTACATATTAAACCATTACAGGGTTCCACTTAACATGTAAAATTCTTACTTTTTAAGTGAGTTTGTTCATATATTAGGTCTTGCTTGACACATAGCAAAACCAAAATTGATCACTCTAAAATCAAAACAAAATTACCATTTTCAGAAACAAAGAACTAAGTGAAAGCTGTGTTACTCACCTCTAAGTAGCAAATTGTCAATAAGATTGTTGTAGAACTTAACTCCACTTGGATTTATGTCTCCATATATCCCTCCTGTTCCATTTCATGAACAAAGACTTAATTAAGAATCTAATTTGAAAGATAAAATTGCGGAAACTAGTTATGTGAACAATTGGGGAATACTTACTAGGAAGAATCCTTGTCCATGAAATTGAAAATCTATATACATTTATCCCAAGTGATGACATCAATTTGATATCTTCCTGTCAAGGACAATCATTCAGACTTTAAAGATTACACTATATTAATAAATGTAGTTGAGCTAAGTAAATTATAAACCTAATATCATATTTTACTCAATTTTTGTAGTCATTACCAAATAGCGATGATAATGATCATTTGCTATATCACCATTCTCATCATTGTTTATCATTCCTGAAAATTTAGCAAATTGTATTGTAACTATTCATTTTCAACATTAAATTAAATTCTATAACTACTATATGCAAATAAAAATGAAATTAACCTGGTTTGTGACTGAATACATCCCAGTTGCTTAAACCTTTACCATCTTCAAAAGCTGCTCCTTCAATCTATTATCATTACAAAGAAAAAAAGGAAAAAATAATCTCATTAATAGAAACAACAAAATGAAAATATCTCAGAAGAAAAAAAAGGAAGTTAGTTGAAAGAGTATATACCTGATAAGAGGAAGTGCTTGCTCCAAAGAGGAAGCCATTTGGGAATTGTGATCTATTGATTTCATCTTCAACTTCATGAGAACTTTGAACATGTAAAAGAGAAGAGCAAAGCAGTGTAAACACAACACGCATAAGCCATTTTTGCATTTTCATTCAAGTATGGAGCAAAAACTTTATCAGAGGCAAATAATAATAATATATTCTATCATCAATTATTTATGATATAGGGCCCATGTATGTTGTAAGTATCAAGTTGTTAGGTTCATACCAATAATGATCCAGATATTATAGGATAGGATGCTGGGAACTCGTGGAATAGTGATTATGATAGGATCATTAAAATGATGCTTTACTTGGTAAGAGTATAGGTAAGTTCTTTAATTCATGGGTTAAATAAGTTATTTTTTTTTTTGTCAATTCATCTAAATTTTGTTTACAATATTCTATTTTCTTATAAAATAAATTCACGTCACACACTAAATGATTTTTTTTTTCTTATGGCATATCATAGTTAAAATTCTCAAATATTTGAGAGTGACCGTTCAATATCTTGCGACAAATGTTAGTATGTTAATTGTTATGTTAGTTTTTTCTTCCCTTGTTAAAACTTGAACCATGAAACTCCAACTCAACCTTTAGCTCAAAGTAGTTGAACTATCCACCCGCTAAAAAATAAAATGTGAATCTGATGCAAAAACATCTAAATTGGCCAAATGAGTTTTCTTCTCAAAGTGTATGTGAAAATTTTATTCCAAGTTGGTAAACCGCCTCACAAAAAATAAAAAACTATTGATATCACTCTTAACAATAAATAATTAGTAGTTTTTTTTATTACAGAAGCCAAAGCAAAGAAAGATGAATTGATGAAACAGCACCAAATCTAGTTAATTTGAAATTGTTGACTTGTGATCTCTGAATTTCCATGAACGATCTTGAATCAAGTTGGCGCCATTTCCATGGATCGGCTTCTCAAATCCGCCAGATCATCCGGTTCTCTCAACCTCTCCAACCGTTCCCTCAGGTACACACATCTCTCTCTCTCTCTCTCTCTCTCGCTCCTTTCACACTCTCTTCCCTCATTCATGCATTTTGCTTCTTCCACTTGCAGTGAAGTCCCCGATGAAGTTTATCGCAATCTCGATGGAATCGGTGGTGACGATGATAAATGGTGGGAGGTAATTCCATTACGATTTTCAATATTTGAAATTTCACTAAACCACCAAACCTGATCCATAACATTAGATGTAGAATTGATTCTGACATGTGAGTGTGAAAGCCAATTCATATAGAATAAATATAAGCCAGTCAAATTGTTTTTGCATAAGCTATAAGCTGTTTTTATAAGTTATCCTAGAGAGTTTAAGTCTATGTTTGGTGTTGTGGTCATAAAAATTGATTTTGAATGAATTTGATTTTGTAAAATTGATTTCACTTAAAAGTGGTTTATGTTTGTATACGTTTTTTACGTAAAAATGAGTTGAACAATAAATTTTAGTGTAAAAATCATGTCTAGACTCAAAAAATTGAAATTCTAGCTTCAAGTTAGAATCAATTCTTGATGCAAAATCAGTTTTACTCGAGAGCAACCAAACATGTCAAAATCAATTTTACACCTTCAGAATCAATTTCGATGATCAAATGTGGAACCAAGCATAGGGTAATGAGATAAGCTGAAAATAGCTTATGAAAATGTCATAAGCTGATTTCATAAATTCTCCTAAACAGTGCTTATGCTAGTAGATAAACTCAAATAAGCCAATACAAACAGGCTCAAAATGTGAAATGAAATGTGAAATGCCGTTTATGTTATGTGGTTTTATAGGCTGTGGAGCTTCAGAAACTCATTTTGGCTCACAATAGTATTGAATTGTTAAAGGAAGATATCAGAAATTTATCTTGTCTCGTTGTTTTGAATCTTAGCCACAATAGTCTTTCTCAGCTTCCTGCTGCCATTGGAGAGTGAGTCTTTCTTTTAGAATTGGTTAATTTTGCTTATGTTAGTTTTGTCCGGTTTTTAATTTTTGGATTTTCGTTGTTGTTTATAACTTTTACAGGCTACCAGAGCTGAAGATGTTGGATGTTTCGCATAATTCGATAGTTAGAATACCAGAGGAGATTGGATCAGCTGCGTCACTTGTGAAGTATGACGAATTCCATGTTCATTTTTATCAATAGATTGATGATATGGGAAATTTGACGTCGATTTAGACTCTATGCATGTGGTATCTTGTACAAATCACTTAGGTTTTGCATTTTCTCTTTTAGGTTTGATTGTTCAAATAATCAGCTCACGGAACTTCCTAGTGAGCTAGGAAGATGCTTGGCGTTGTCGGACTTAAAGGTAATGTGGAATATGGCCTCGTCTTACTTAAACTGTTGGGTGTTGATCTTAGCTGTGTGGTTGGCTTATGCTGCTTCATTGGCATTGAAATGGTTACTGTTACTGCTTTCATCAAATTATGCTTGTGGTTAATGTGAATTCAACCTTGGAATATTGTCAAGTACTCTAGTTTGTCTTTCCTCTCTATTTTCTCTCTCCATTTTCCCTCTCTACTATATTTTTGAAGTTTATATTATATAACTGGACCCACCAAATGTTACATTATTGTATTTATATTCCCAAACCTTTGGTACTGGAAAAAATGGAGAGGATCTCGACCCATCTTTTTTTATGAGTACAAATGGAGTTTAGTTGTTAGGCCCTACTTTAGTATCTACGAATCCATGATTAGCTATAATACAGCACATACTGGTTGGTAGCAGTGAGATACTTGTAAGGTCAGTATCCAAACCGTAATTCAAAGAATAAAGAGTGATATGTTTTTTTGGGTGCTTGATTAAGGAAGGAGTTTCCCTTGTGGTAAAAACAGAAGTGTAACACAATTTGTTGGCCAAATTATTTTCTTGTTCCAATAAGGAGAGTTGATCAGATGGAGGGTAGTCTCAGATCACTAGAGGCAGAGAAAAACCTAGAAAAACTATAAGAGAAACTATTAAGAAAGATCTAGAGATTTAATAAGTTGGAGTGAAATATGGTATATGATAGAACATTATGGCGTAATTTGATCCATGTAGCCGACCCCACTTAGTGGGATAAGGCTTGGTTGTTGAATAAAAGGATTTTTTTTTTCAATTCCTGTTACTTGGTTTCTAAGAACTTTCCTTCTTGTTAATTAGCTCTCTCTCTCTCTCTCTCTCTCTCAACTGTGGGAGGATTTCATCAAATAGATTGCATTTTACCTTTTTGAGGTTATACAGCATACATAGATCTATCAATGAAGATTGTTTTTACCTGCCTTTGCTATTTAACAGATGAAATCTGTTAAAAAGTCTTCTATTTGCTGGTCTGTATTCATATGGCCATGTATGATGAAATGGCGATTTTTATGTCTTATTGCAGGGATCAAACAATCTTATTGCAAGCTTGCCAGAAGATTTAGCAAAATGTTCCAAATTGTCTAAGCTAGATATGGAGGTAGTAACTAGTAGCAAAATTTAGCATGTTTATTGATGACAAACATCTCCCCGAGTCTTTGAGAAATTATGGTTTCAGTAAGCAGTGGTCTCACTATACTGTACTTTTGTCTTTGCCAGGGAAACAAGCTTACAGTGATATCTGAAAATCTCATTTCATCATGGACAATGCTTACTGAATTAAATGCAGGTTAGGGCCTTTGTTCTCTTCAACGATATCAGTTAGGTCTTTTAGTTTTATATGTAGATCTTAAACTTGTTTCCATTGTTAACACTATTACAGCAAAAAACATGCTGAATGGCATACCGGTCGGCATTGGAGGCCTTTCACGTTTAATTCGTCTTGATCTCCATCAGAACAGTGAGTATTTTTTTTTATCAATAGAAATTGAACTCCGTATCCCGTGATTTAAAACACTCACACACCCTGCGCACCAACCACTTGCGCTAGACCCCGGTGGTAACAATGAGTTCTTCAAATAAATGGTCAAATATTTTTGTTTCTCCCTTTTTCATCTTGATGTGGAATTTGTATGTGTGTGTCTATGCAGGAATCTCATCAATCCCTTCATCAATCATTGGTTGTCATTCACTTGCAGAGTTTTATTTGGGGTCAAGTTCTAACCTATTCTGATGCAAGTCTTCATATTGTTTTAAGCATATTATTCATTTGGTTTTCTTTTACTGATGACTTCTACACAGTTCTGATAGATATTACATTTTCTAAACTCAATTCAGGAATAATAATATTTCTACAATACCAGTGGAGATAGGAGAACTTTCTCGGCTTGGGACATTCGATCTTCACTCTAACCAGGTATCGAAGACTGAATATTTTTATTTTTATTTTGTATCTAATTACTCTTATTACAAAGGAAAAGAACTATTTTACATAGAGTTTTGTTGAAATACTGGCAATTATAGTTATGTTACTATTTTTGCTTCTGATGCTTTTGTTCTTTTTCTCCTTAACAGTAGATTATTTGATGTATTGTTTATTGACTTTGTATATTCACAGCTGAAGGACTATCCTGTGGAGGCATGCAAATTGAGTCTTTTAGTCTTGAATCTTTCAAATAATTCATTGAGTGGGTTACCTCCTGAAATGGGTAAGTTCAGCAAGTTTTTGCATTATGAATTTATGATAGTAGGTCTAGTTGCATTATTTTGGAAATATAACAGTTGCGTAATGAAAACAGTATACAAGTTTGCCCAGAAAATATAAAGGAAAGCAAATTTTTCACCTCAATTAGTGGGCATCCCCTCTTTATATTAATTTAAGTGTCTCTCAAAATTACAAAGATACTGTTAAGTAATAATATTGTAAAAGCAGTGCAACATTCCATGTCAAAAGAGTTCTTAAGAAGCACTAATAAGGACAGGATATGTCTTGGCCTGAATTATTCTTCAAAATATAAACAATCATGTTCATTCTGCATCCTCACCAATATGATGTTTCTTTGCGTGCCAATATGTAATAGACTCACCGTTTAATATTTCTAGCTATTTCATCTACTAAATAGACACCAATACTGGAAATAGTAAATGGAAACTATTCTGCATCCTCACCATTTTTATGGTCTCTTCAAGTGTCCTAGACTCATCAGAAATAGTGAATGGACACCATTACCTGGAAGGGTCTGGCTCTATGACCTGTTATATGTTATACTCGAACCTTTAGCTAGGGAGCCACAGTGCATCTCAACTTCCTTACTGTATGATGTTATTATGTGTTGAAACAGTTAAAAAGTGGAAATAATTTGACATGAATGAAGAAATAAATACTTTACTATTGTATCTTGTTTAGGCAAGATGACTAGCTTGAGGAAACTTCTGCTTAGCGGAAACCCATTGCGGACTCTTAGAAGGTACAGTAAGTAGTTTAGTCCTTTATGCTGTCATTATTAGTATTTATATGTTTTTGACTTGTGTCTTTTCTCATCAGCTCATTAGTCACTGGACCTACACCAGCGTTACTGAGATTTCTCCGGAGTAGACTTTCTCAAGGTGAAGGTATGTTACAGTCTTAGCAACATTAGCATCATACACACAACTTAAGTTTGAGCCCTTTTACTTAGTCTAGATATGATATTTTCTGCAGATTCTGAAGCTGCAACCACTTCAAAAAAGGACATAATTGCAATGGCTACCCGATTATCTATCTCTTCAAAGGTATTGCATCTTTTGAAAAGGAAATCATACATTCCATAGATTGCATAGTTTTCTTGTTGATCATGAACTGTTCATATTATGTGTGAGTGTGTTAGCATTAGATAGAACACCAGTATTGAATGAAAACGGGAATTTTATTAAATTGCAATCACAAATTGTTCAAGAACAAATTCAAGAGCCGAGATTCCCATAATGAGTACTCTCTGCTCTAAGACTGGCATGTGATGTGTTTCACACACAACTCTTACTTTCCTACACTACAACATAAAAATAGATAATGTTGATTGTGATTGTAATTAGTATGTGTTCCTTCTTCCTGTTATTATAGAACATATAATTAGATAATATTGATTGTAACGATAAATGGCTTAGGTTGATTGATTTGATCTCAGAGTTCAGGGATCTTGATGCTATTTTTCTTGTATATATATCTGTACGATCCCTCGCGAATATAGGGGGAATAATTTAGATCCAATCAAGTTGGTAACAAAGCTTTCTGATTCAACCATCTTTCAGTTTGTTTATCGTTTTAGCTGCTGTCATCACCAGCCCACTATCTATAGTTGTTTGGTGTCCAATGTATAACTGCCGAAAAACTGACGGTCCCGCCAAAAAAGTGAAGGCACGGTGGAGGAAGGTGGAAAATGAATTATAAACATGGTTTTTGAAAATTGTTGCGAGAGGATGGTTGGTTCACTGGGTAGATACAGTTCTTAAGGTTTCCTATGATGGACTCTAGATACCATGTTGAATAAGAGAGTCTAGAGGCATGGAGTGCTGAAACCATGTATTTCTACAGAAACTAAAGGGCAGCAAATGCACGAGACTCCCACGAAGTGGGATCTGAGTAGGTTATATGTATGCAACTTTACACCTTGCAAGCGGAGAGGTTTTTCCAAGATGTCACATGGCTAGCAACCTTACCGTTGCACCATGGGTCACCCTCAACTCAGTGCTCATTAATTCATTATTGACTAAAGAACAAAATCAAGTTGATTAAGAATAATTTTTTTGATGAATATAACAAATATTGAGTATCTATTTTTGTATTAGCCGTGGTGTTAACATCTAAATTGATTATAGTGAGGACGGAAGTGGATTCAGAAATGATATAATCACATGATAAACTATCTAGCGAATACTGTGATTTCCTATACTTTTGATAAACTTGGAGTTCAAAATTGAATGAATTGAAGCAGAAAATTCTGTTCTATATTGTGTCTGTCTTACTGGTTCTATTAATTTAACCTTTCCTTGCTAATTGCAGTTCTATTTCTAATTGTGTTCAGGAACTTTCAATGGGAGGGTTAGGGTTGAGTGCTATTCCATCTGAAGTATGGGAATCTGAGGAAGTCATAAAACTTGATCTTTCCAAAAACTCAATCCAGGAGTTGCCGGTTGAACTTTCTTCCTGTGTTTCCCTCCAGGTAAACATTCTCTTCCGGTTTTAATTCCTGAAAGGTGCTTTACAAGTTGATTTGATTATCTTCTGGTACTGACAGGCGCTGTCATCATCTTAATATGAGTTCCCCACTAACAAGAATCTGTATGTTTGTTGACCTGTAATTTTATAAGTCATTTTGGTCACTTGAAATTTTGAACATTTAAACACTGCAGTAAGGCTGAAAAAAATATGGGCACACCTTTGTAAAAATTGAGGGCCCTGTTGATTGTTCAAAATAAAATTTTGAAGTTTAACTAATAATGGTTCCCATGCTTGTGACAAAGTAATCCTTCACCTGCCATCTGTAAAGGAACACAGATGACAGACCTTTAAAAAAGAGAGGCTTAAGAATTGCATTGCTGAAAAATAACCACAAGCACAATAAGTGACATGATTTTGTAGGCTACTTTTTGGTAATTAATTTTACTTACCTTGTACTTGGAAAGCCCAAACTGCATTAATTTGGCCATATGTATTCATGTGAATTGATTGCATTGATTTTCAACCATTTTCTCTTTCTGGTTTCATATTTCTCTGAGTTTTAGTATATTATTTGTAAGCACATTAAGTTCTATATGCACTGGTTTTTGTGCGACACTGATATTTTAAACAAAAAAAAAAATGGTGAAAACCCTTGAATTTCCCCTAAATTTGAAGAAGGAAGATGTGCTTTCTTAATCATTTTCAGATTTTCATATATAAAATAAAATATTTCTTATATGGTAAACCGTTCTTTCTCTGTTGAGTGGTTATCTCATTAAATGTCATGCTTGAAGCATTTCACTTATCTACTTTCAACCTTTAAATTATAATAATTTATTGAATGATTAAGGTTTAAGGTCGGGAAAGAGCACTTAAAACTGACCTTCTGAGTTCAGTCCATCTTAAACTTTTCTATTAATTCATTTGTATATTTTACACTTTCCAGACATTGATTTTATCGAAGAATCAAATTAAAGACTGGCCAGGTTTAGTTCTTAAATCACTTTCGAGTCTTTCATGTTTGAAGCTGGACTACAATCCCCTCAGACAGGTAATGACTAATTATTTGGTTCTCTCTGATCTTTTGTTTGTAAAATGAATTATGACATTGCAGGCCATAGCACTTTTAAAATAATAACTACTATAGTTTTTCCATTTGTAAAATCCATATAATTAATTCTTCTTTTTTCTCGATGAAGGGCATTGCTTTTAGTATAGCTTGAAGCTTTAAAGAGTTATATTTAGATAATTCAAACAAAATTGACAGTGCATGTTTAATTCCTTTATCGATGTATCAGTCTTTCTTTTTTTTGTACTCTACTCCATTGTTATCGATAATGTGTCTTAACTCTCATCCTCCTCCCCAGAGAAAGTAAAAAATAAGAGAAATTGAAAGGTAATCTATGCCTAAAATGTTGGTAAGTATTAAAACTTCATAAAACTTCATTAGGATAGTTTTCCTATAAAAGCCATGCTCTCGGCTTTATAGGATGAAACATTTCAAAACATCTCTTTACTTTCAGTATGTACCTGAAACTATTCTGCAGAAATTCTAATGGTATTATGGTAATATAAAATATGTATTGATTTGCTTTATTTTCTGTTATAAATTGAAACCAAAAGTGTGGTATAACAGTATTACTGACCTTATCTGTCCCTTCAACAACAGATACCTTCAAATGGTTTTGAAGCGGTGCCTAAGCTTCAGATCCTGGATTTAAGTGGTAATGAAGCTTCATTACTAGATGGCCCTTCATTTTCTAGTTTGCCAAACCTTCAAGAGCTATACCTGAGGTTGGTTAGTTGAAAGCTGCAGGATGTGCAATAGGCAATAAGACTCCACCACACACACACGAACACTTAATTCATATACTTTAACTTCTTGGGATCCTCTGATTAACCTTAATGTTACAACTCCACAGAAAAATGCGTCTCACTGAAGTCCCGTCAGATATATTGGGGTTGCATCAACTACGGATCCTTGACTTGAGTCAGAATTCCCTTCAATCAATTCCAGAGGTAACTTTTTTTGGGGGCGATAAAAAACATGATTAGGCTTGAAAAGTTGTGATAATATGCTTTAACTTCATTTTAATTTGACAGTGGGTATAACCTTAGGTCTAGCAATTTGTATGTTTGCCTCTTAAAATTCAAATCTTATCAAAGCTTATATTGGCTTAACAGTAACTTGAGTCCACTAATTTGTCTCAATTCATAATGATGTTCATGTCTTGTTATTCTCTATGATAGGTAATGTATTTTACAGTTGTATGTTCATGAAATCGGATTTCTGTCTACTATAGATGGTTGAAAAAAGACAGTTCAATCTTTACCTAGGTTGAATTCCTAAGCATGTTTTCTTAAAATATTAGTGATAAGAAAGAAGACTTGCATTACATTTGTAGGTTTCTTTTTTACTTTAACATTACATTTGTAGTTGACCACCGAGTGCTAAGTTTTCACATGTTTGGGCAATCTCAGATCATAAAACCTGTCTTATAGATCAATGATCTATTTTCAAAATAGTTATTTTTTCTATTTCTCCTTTTTGGTATTTTATGCATTTCTCACCTTTCAACTTCTTTCAGGGGCTAAAGAATATCACTTCTCTTGTGGAGCTTGACCTATCTGATAACAACATCTCAGCCCTTCCACCTGAGCTGGTCAGAAACAAGCACTATCATTTCTCATTTTGTTAACTTTTTTCATTGTTTACTAAAATTATAATGTTTATACAAAGTTAAACTTATAGAAATTGATGATGCTATGCTATACGTCTCAATGATGTTTGGCATGTAAAACTGTTAAAAAAAAAAAGAAAAGAGAAAAAACAGATGGTTGTTATTTTGGTTTACTCAATGCTGTCATTTTGATCATCTTTGCACTAGTTGTGGCTTGTTTATGTCACTCTGATTCAACTCATTTACTTTAATCAGGGTCTACTGGAACCAAGCCTTCAGGCGTTGAGACTTGATGGGAACCCACTTAGAAGGTAACTACCTCCTGCCCCACCTCTCTACATGCTTTCTCAAAATATAGAACATTGTGACTGTAGTTTGGATTCTAGAAGTGTAAAAACGTTTTGGCATCTCTAATGTATTTGCACTTTAGAGCTTACAATTTCCTAATGCACCAAGAGTAACACAAATATCATCGTCAAGAAGTAATATTTTAATTTTTTTTTTTCAAGGAAGAAGTAATATTTTAATGATTATGCCCCTTTTTTGGATCTCTAGCAGTGCCAATTTAACAAAATAGAAACAACTCATATAGATTAGCTAGATCTTCTGAAAGCTCGGTTAACAAAATCATCACAGTTTTTCTTTATTTGTTTTAGCATTAGGAGGACTGTCTTGGATAAAGGAACTAAAGCTGTTCTGAAATATTTGAAGGACAAATTGCCAGAGGAGTAGTTTACGTTTTTATATATTTCCCGAAAGTATTATACTTGGACATGAACAAAGCTGTATTCATTTGATATTTTATATTTAAAGCTGTTGTATTTTTTGGTGCCTAAATATGCAAGACTTGATTATTATGTATATGTTTATATGTACAAGGGGAGGGTGTTTTCTATCTGTATGGAGGTTGTAATTATAACACAAATATATATATATATATATCTTTATATATTGAATTTGAGTCCTCATTTTTTGAACGTGGTAACTCATGTTGAATTTTTGTTGAGAGTCTCATGTTAGATAGTGGTATGATTTAAATGATGGTTATAAGTAGGGGTACCTTGTTAAATGACAAAATCATCACAATTTTCTTTATTTATTTCAGCATTAGGATGACTGTCTCGGATAAAGCGAGGTAATAAAAATGTGTTCTTCTATTTTTAAGCTTCTCTCTCAATGTTTGGATTTTGACTTGGATGGATCTAAGTTCATGATTTTAATTTTTTACCCCTACCCGCCGTTTTATCAGTGGTGTGAAAAATGATATTTATGAGAGGAACGACATGGTTATCTCATGGATCTCAAATTCGATTTATCAGAGGCAACGACATGATCCAATTCATGAATAACATGTCTAGTTCATGTTAGATTTATCAGTGGCGTGAATGTAAAATTCGAGATCTGAAAAGAAGAAAAAAAGTACTCATGGAGAGTGAGGACAATATGATATAGAATGAAATATATATTTATATATAGTGCAGACGGACTAAAATAGTATTCAAAATACACTTGTTTATGTAAATTTGTGCACCCTAAATACTACCGCTAACAGCATGAAATATCCTAATAAAGGTAAATTCATTCAAACCGAACCTTGCAAATTTGTTCACAACTTGATCGACTTGATGATAGACATGTTGAATTCTATAGTCAAAAAACTTAAAACACTAATAATGGAGAATTCCATTTTTTCTGGTGCATGTGCATAAGGCATAGTTTTAAAACTCGGCTCGGTCATCGACTCGGCAGGGGTACTGGGTCATTGGGTCAATGGTCGAACCACTGAGTCATTGGTCGAACCGCATGACTGAACCGGATCAACTCGGATAACTCGGTTAGATAACCCGGTCTTGAAATTAAATTTATATAGTTATTTAACCGGATTAAATCGGATTTAATCGATGACTCGTTCACTTAAAAACTAAAAAAATTGACATGTAATATGTATATTAATATTTGAACAATTATATTTTGTTGACATGAAATATATTAATATTAATATAATATGTAAATTTTTAAAAAAACATATGATGTGTATATTATTATTATTATTGTGTAAATATTATATTTAAAAATAATGTGCTCTTTTTAAAAGAAAAAGTAAATGATGTGCTCTTTTCTCTTATAAAATTAAAATGTAATATATTTAGATATATAATATATTTTAATTTGTAACAAAGATTAGAAGTTGTTGTAGTGGTTAATCTTCCAACTATTTATCTTAATGTCCATGGTTCAATTCCTACTGTACCCAACAAGCTCTTGAAGCATTAATTGCATTAAATGTATTAAATCGAACATTAATTAGTATTAAACCGTGCTTAATGACTAATTATGACAGAAATTGAAAAAAAAAATTACTAAACCGGATTGACTCAAAAAACCGGCCGAGTCACCGGTTTTCACCGGTTTTTACCGAGTCAGGCCGGTTTTAACCGGTTCAATTGCATGGCCGATCTGATAAACAGCTCGAACCGGTTACACCACCGGTTCACGGTCTAACCGGTCGGACCGGCCGGTCCGAGCCGGGTTTTAAAACTATGGCATAAGGGTCTCACATGTACACATCATTTATTTATAATTTTTTAATAATACTGAATACTCATTCTCTCCAACCTAATATCTTAAACAAATTTCTTAAAAACTCACTAATAACTTTACGTCATTTATCGATAACTTTACGTCACATTTCAATATTTTAATATCAAAACACGAGGAACCCGTCAAGAGAGACAATGCTTAGCAAAATCCATCCTATCAAATTAGATGTATAAAAAAATCTCACTCAATATATTATATTATTTTACACTTTTCAATTCATATCTTTATAATGAGTCCATTAATCTCACAATATCCTTCTCTTTATATTATTTTTTTCAGTTTAATTCAAAAAAATAGTGTTAAAGAAAGCAAAAAAAAAATAGAGAGAGAGAATGGCACCATTGCTTTTAATGGATCCGTGATCAATTATTACCACCACAACCAACTCAATTATCAGAGTTCATCCCTGACAATCGTTCCCCATGCAAGCAAATGCAACACCGATATTTAAGTTCTTAGAGCACCCACGTACATGTCAATCATATGAATGGTATAAATGAGTCTCATAAAATACATTATGTTAGTTTACACTTCTTAAATATTTAAACTAGCCAACTATTTTTTTTAAAAAAAACGACTTAACTATATTTTCTAAATATCCACACGAATCCTCCAAAACTCAAAAATAAATCCCACTAGACCTCATAATATATCAAAAGTTTCTTTGGTTTGATTGCTTTGTAAATACCTTTAAATTTTAATTTGTTTTTAATACACAAAAAGCATGAAAGCACCGTTACCTTGCAGAGGAACGGTAGTAAAAAATAGATCTTTCCTTATTAAGAAAGGTCTTGGAGAAAAACCAAATACATACTTCAAAGATAAATCTTTCCTTATTAAAAATAGAAAATCAATATCTCTTAGACTCACTTAGTCATGCAGATAATCTTCCGTTATTAAGAAAGGTCTTAGAGAAAAGCCCACCGATCTAAGAAATACTTTCTTCGGTCTCAGTAATAGGTAAATATTTCTTTTTTAGATTCACGTATTTAGTTTGTATTATAGACCAAATACAATAATTATTAAATAAATCTAAAAAGTTACATTTTACTTATAAATAAGACGGAGGAGACTAATCATTTGCAAAGGATGACCCATCACACCCGTTCAACACCAACAAGACCACTCTTATTAATTCTAATTCAACCGCAACTCTCCTATACCCAATCCCCAAGGCAATCTTCAAACCAAAATGCAGTAAATCTTTGCTGTGATAATTGAGCAAGCTTGAATTTTAGAAGAAAATCAACCAAAACACATTTTTCCTTGATGTTGTATTAATATATATTCATCTAAAAGAATTTCCAGAAATGTATTTTAAGTTTTTCTTTTTTTAGGGAAGAAATGTATTTTAAGTTTTGTAACGTGACTAATATGCTCTTATATTAATATATATGTACACTTTAACTTATACAACGCATCAACAAGTCTTCCGTAATAGCCCTCATGGTAAAATTCACATACTTGAATTACAGAAATATTTCTTTGTCAATTTCAAATTTCGTTTGTCACAGTGATGATTATACTATATAAAAAAACCATAGCGTTGTACTAATAAAATGTTATAATTATGGATGTAGCGTGAGTTCCTTCAACCGTGACAATAACTGATTTTGATTGAATTGGTTTTATATTTAATGGTCCTATCATAATCATTTTTCCACGAGTTCAATGTGGCATCATATAAGACACACATAGCTGTTAGTATGAAGCTAACAACTTACAAAATATATGGGCCCTATATCATAAATAATTTGATGATAGGATATATTATTATCTGCCTCTGATAATGTTTTTGCTACACAGTTGAATGAAGATGCAAAAATGGCTCATGCATGTTGTGTTTACACTGTTAATCTCTTATCTTTTACATATCCAAAGTTCTCATGAAGTTGAAGATGAAATCAGTAGATATCAATTCCCAAATGGCTTCCTCTTTGGAACAAGCACTTCCTCTTATCAGGTATATATACTTGTTCAACTTCCTTTCTTCTTCTTCTGAGATATTTTCATTTTGTTGTTTCTATTAATGAGATTTTTTTTTTTCTGTCTTTGTAATAATAATAGATTGAAGGAGCAGCTTTTGAAGATGGTAAAGGTTTAAGCAACTGGGATGTATTCAGTCACACACCAGGTAAATTTCTTTTTTATTTTCATAGCCATAGAGCAGTTATAGAATTTAATTTAATGTTGAAAATGAATAATTATAATTGGTAAATTTTCAGGAACGATAAACAATGATGAGAATGGTGATATAGCAAATGATCATTATCATCGCTATTTGGTAATGACTACAAAAATTGAGTAAAATATGATATTAGGTTTATAATTTACTTAGCTCAGCTACATTTATTAATATAGTGTACTCTTTAAAGTCTGAATGATTGTCCTTGACAGGAAGATATCAAATTGATGTCATCACTTGGGATAAATGTATATAGATTTTCAATTTCATGGACAAGGATTCTTCCTAGTAAGTATTCCCCAATTGTTCACATAACTAGTTTCCGCAATTTTATCTTTCAAATTAGATTCTTAATTAAGTCTTTGTTCATGAAATGGAACAGGAGGGATATATGGAGACATAAATCCAAGTGGGGTTATGTTCTACAACAATCTTATAGACAATCTGCTACTTAGAGGTGAGTAACAACATCCCCTTAATTCTTTTGTATTTTGAAATTTTAATTCACTTTAATTTTAAGGTGATAATTTTCAATCTATAGTAGCTAATTTGATTTGTTGCATCTTTATCTTCACTTTATATGTATGTATATTTATTGTAATAAATAGTTGTTTTCATTAATTTATAACAGTATGAGATTGTTCTTAGTTATACCTAAATCCAGGCATGGTTTGCTTGATCTAGGGATTGAGCCATTTGTGACAATTCACCATCAAGACTGGCCACAAGAGCTGGAAGAAAATTATGGTGGTTGGCTTAGTACCCTAATTCAGTAAATTCACTACTCTCCTTTTTTTAGTCAAGTAATGTAAAAATGATGTAGCATCCACATTTCAGAACCGACGCGACACCAACACATTTGGTTACAATCAATCATTTAATATTCTCTATTTATTATTGGTGTTGACCTGTAGGTGTCGTATTTGGTCTTTGTGTTTGTGTGAGTGCTTCATAGCATATAGTGCTAGATAAAGAATAACTTGGAAGTTTGTCACTTCTTAAACTGATTTTTCCAACAAGCTGATGAATTCTCTTGCACAATTGTAGTCCAAAAGTTTGAGTTAACAGATCAATTGAAATTTTTCACTTCTTACTTGGTGTTTGCAGGAGAGATTTTGTTCATTTTGCTGAAATTTGTTTTAAGAGCTTTGGAGATAGGGTTAAGTATTGGGTCACCATCAATGAGCCAAATATTATTGCCGACTTTGGCTTTCTGAGAGGAACATACTCTCCTGGTCATTGTTCCCCTCCTTTCGGAAATTGTTATACTGGTAACTCTGATGTTGAGCCACTCCTTGCTATGCACAATATGTTGTTGTCACATGCTAAGGCTGTTGATTTATACCGCAAACAATATCAGGTAACAAAAGTGCACCTAAACTGAAAGCATTTTTTTGTCATATTTTCTACGTTAGGTGGGTAAAAGATTGTAGGCTAAGATAAGATGGAAGTGTTTAATTAGGAAGTACTGAATTGATGTTTATCCAGGCAAAGCAAGGTGGAACCATTGGTATTGTTGCACATACCTTTATGTATGAACCTCTTAGAGATAAAGAATGTGATAGACAAGCTGCAAACAGGGCCTTGGCTTTTGTCATAGGCTGGTAAGTCATTAAGAAGTAGTGAAATACCAAGAGAAGAGTTTTGCTTCTTGCTTAATAATTAATGTCTAATACATAAACTATTATCCATACAAATGGTCCTAGCAACACACTATGTTTTCAATATACTTTTTTCTATTAGTTGAAATTCAAATAGGCCTCACTGTTTTGTGAGTATATTCTATTAAATCATGTCGGTCCCACATAAATTTGGAACAATTTGTTTGAATTTCAACTAATAAGAGAGGGTGTGGGTGTTTGGAAGAAAGTGTTATGGTGTTTTACTACCGCGTCTTGAATGTACATTATTAATGACAGGAATTAATAGAAAATGGCTCTATCGTTCTTTTTAGTAACTTTTCCTGCTCTTCTGATGGCAAGGTTACTAGATCCCCTAGTTTTTGGTGAGTACCCTGGTGACATGCGCTCTATTCTTGGGAACCAGTTGCCTAGGTTCTCATCTAAGGAGAAGAGCCTCCTAAGAGGCAGCCTGGACTTCATTGGCATCAATAACTACGGGGCTCTCTATGTCAAGGATTGCTACCTCTCTACTTGCCCTCTCGAAGCAGCTCGTCCAATAAAAGGCTTTTTGCAAACAACTGGGATGAGAGATGGCATTCCAATTGGTGATCAGGTACTCATATGTAGCCCAACTGTTCTTGTCATTATGTTATATGGTTATAACTTGCAAGTAATTTGTCAATTAATGTTTGATAATGGATTTTTTTAAAGATTGAGGAATGAATATTATTGATTAAATTGTGACATTTGTGATCAATTTCCAATTGTCACTGATAAAATTTGAACTTTATGCTTTGAGATTACACGGTCTAGCTCTTACCAGTGAGCAGACACCTCATGAACAATTATTTGATAATCGATCATGATTGTATGAACATAAATATTGATATGATTTCCTTTATTTTGTGCAGACAGGAATGAAATGGTTCTTTGTAGTTCCGAAGGGCTTGGAGAAGATTGTAAACTACATAAAGATAAAATATCATAACATGCCCATGTATATTACGGAAAATGGTGCATGAATACTCAATAACATTATATGATCTCATTTTTTTTGGATATGTTTTTGCTTGATCACTTGTGTAATATAAAACACTTCAATATGATGGATGGCTATACAAATACTGTTGCAGGATATTCTTCGCCACTCAACCCAAGCACGACAATGAATGATTTACTACATGATTTCAAACGGATAGAGTATCATAAAGCTTACCTTGCAGCTTTGCTGAGAGCCATAAGGTGAGTGATGATGAAGACTAATATATGAATAACAACCTTGTTTTTTATGAATGTTTTTAGTTTGACTGAGGCTAAATTTTATTATGTGCAGAAAAGGTGCAGATGTAAGAGGATATATGATATGGTCATTGTTTGACAACTTTGAATGGGACAGTGGATATGATAAAAAATTTGGACTTTATTATGTGGACAGACAGACACTTGAACGAATTCCTAAACTTTCAGTTAAGTGGTTTTCTAGTTTCCTCAACAATACTAGTAATGATACCAATATACAAGACTTGAGTAAGCAGTATAGAAGCAAATATGTGACAACTGCTGTTGTCTAACTTATCATTTGAAAATGATCATGTAATTCATTCTCAATATTGATACTCCCTCCGTTTTACAACAACATACTATTTATTATTAAGGGAACTTTATCTGAATTTCACTATTAACATGGGTTGCTTCTGTTTGGATATTGACCAAACTACGGTATTACCATGCGGCTACTTGAAGCTTTAATTTGCGAGAAACGTTATTTGGACAACAATTTTCTTGTCCAACGCTGTATTTATTTAAGGTGTAGATACAATTTCATTTTTTTCAATGTTAAATGCAATGTTATAAGTGATGTATTTTTATACAGTGTCAAATATATTGTCAATTTTTGAACAACTTTTAGATGTTCATATAACACCCCTCTTAACTTATAGTGTAATGAAAGCACGGTCAAATTTCATTGAGACACAAGATTAATTGATTCTGCTGTGTTTACAGTTTTTCGACTAGAATCGATTTTGTCTTTAGAATTAATTATAATTTGAAGTTATGATTTGTTATTTTTGCCTCTAAAAGTGGTTTATACACTTAAATTTATTTCTAACCAAAAGTACATTTTGACTAAACCAAATGCACACCAACAAAATAGAGATTTTTTTTTTTGAAAGAGAGATATGTGAGTGTGTGTGCGCATGTTTAATAAAGTAGAAGATCGCTCTTGGTTTGTATTAAGGTTTACGAGTGTTCAACATTCAGGAACCTCAATTTTAAACTAATCATGATTTAATACTCAAAACCAATCTAATTATACCAATAACAAATTACAACCTCAAAACAATTGAATGAATTCTAAAAATATATCATCATCAATAGAATTGTAAAACCTACTTATCAAGCCCTTGTTCAACCTTCAGTAACCTCGATTTTAAACTAATTATGATTTAATACTCAAAACCAATATAATTACCAATAACAAATTACAACCTCAAAACATTTGAATGAATTATAATCATATATCATCATCAGTAGTATTGTAAAACCTAATTATCAAGCCCTTGTTCAACATTCAGTAACCTCAATTTTAAACTAATCATGATTTAATACTCAAAACCAATCTAATTATAACAATAGCAAAACACGACTTCAAAACATTTGAATGAATTCCAATCATATATATCAGCAAAATTACAACTCCAATCATAAGCCCTAATTTTCAAGATTTCATCCTTAAAATTTTCACTAAAACAGAAAACAAGTTGTAAAAGAAATATTACGGTTGAAGTTGAGCCAACCTAGCGATCTCGACGTTGCGCTCTGTTGCAACCATTTCCCTCTCATGTGCTACCATCCCCACGAGTTGCAATGCAATCTGATTTGCAAGACCATTTTCATTAGACCTCAAGAAGGACGCGGCATACTCCAAATTTTATTAATTTTTAACCTAATTTTTTCCCTGCGAGTTGCTATCCTTTATAAGTTTTGCAACAACTCTATCCTAAAATTTTGACTTTAAATTTGCATCATATACACAATACCCTAATTTTCATGTCATGCAAACTTGGCTACCCTAAATAATTTGTTAGGAACCATGAACTGCATTAATTTTTTATGTTTAACTATAAAAGTAATAAATAAAATAGACTCGTGCAACAATATAATTTTGTATTCTTTTTTCTTTATAATATTTTTTATTATCATTTGATTGTAATATTGTATCTCTAATAATTAAATTTGCGTTTATTGATCGATCCATAATCTTATGGATTAAAGATTATTTATTAGTGTATATTATAGTCGGGAAGACTCTTGTGTGGTTCGCGTCAAAAATCTTGTTATTATTATGCTACACTACTTTGTCAATTTTGCAATTAAAAAAACAGATACTCCTTTCAATCTCGTACAAACCTAAACCTAGGAGTCTTTTTTTTTATAATTTTCTTTTTATTATTACTTTATCCCCCACGCACTATACTCATTTCATAGTTATTTTTCTCTCTCTTCACCAAAGAAAGTCTGAAAACTCTCTCATTCACAAACAAACCCTAGCCGCCGCCTCCCTCCTTCAGTGTGTCTCCGGCGGCGGCGTTTCATTGTTCCACCGCCTCCCCTCCATCTTCTCTACAAAACCCATTAAAGAAAATCAGGATCAGATCACTTTCGCCGGTTACCACCGTGCCGAAGTTTGCAACCACCGCGCCAGAAAAGAGCTGATGTGTTTACATCCCAATCTTGTATGTTTTGGTCTCTTATTTATGCACTCTTTTATTTTATTTTATTCTTTTCCCATTTTGCTCATCTGTGATCTGGAAAGGATAAACATTATATCAGCTGAAAAGTTTGCAAGACAAACAAAAAAGACATTTTCTTATGAAAATATTTTGTATATTTGCTTTTTTTGTTGTTGATATAATTGTAAAACTGTATGTTTTCTTTAACTTCTCATCTTAGAAAAAATTCGAGAAGAAAAAAAAAGTATACATAAAAACCAGTTAAGGATAAGAAAGAGAAGAAAAAGTGAGAATGATATAATAGTGAAGAAGTATTGGATGATATATAAAATAGTATTTGAAATTTGAATTTTGAATTTTTGCCCCCAAGAGTACAACTTGCAGCATTGGTATTGACAAATAAATGCTGTCATGAGACCAGCAGAAGTGAATTATCTAGTTGCAATGTAAAGGAAAATGTGTTTTTGTAGAGCAAATAAACTAAACCAAGTGCTTTTAGTAGTTACATGACATCATCATAGTTAATTGTGGTCATTTAGTTCAATAAAGTAATTTTTAGACAACTTTTACCCTCAATTGTGTGATTTGGCAAGCAACCAGCTTAGGGTAGTAATAGATTTTCCACAACATCTTCCCTTCTTATATATTCATTACAGGAATTATGGAGGCAAATTCAAATGAAGAGGAATATGTTTTGCTTGACTTGGATGGTGTTTATGGCCTAATTGATATTCCACCAAATGCTAACTATGTTCTTCAAGTATTATTTCTTCATTCATTTATTTTTTCTCTTTTACTCATTTTTAATACTTCACTATTAGTATATCTTATAGCACTAACAAGACCTCTGGTCGGAAGCGTGTCTGGTGACCCACATGTGTTACTGTCGACATATGTGCGATTAGATTCAATTAATTCACTTTTTGAAATTATCACTTGTATCAATGTCGTGTCTGGTGTTTATGTCAGTATTTTGGCTTATAGGAACTACAAATATCCTGACACTATTGACTTGGTTTCAAATTCATTGATGATATTACCTACTTAATGTCATTTTAGTTCCTACAAATATCAACAGAGGGACCAATTTGGTTAAAAACATGTAATTTCAGACATCATTTTGAAATATCAATAAAGTGAGGGACTAGATTCATATCGTCTTACAATTTCATTGACCAATTTGAGTATTTACTCACATTTTATAATTTATTATATTCTACATTGCAAAGTATGCTTATATTACATTTTTGTTAATTATAGGGTCTTGATACTTTAAACCCAGTATTGATCATTGATGACAAATTTAAGCTGGTAAGTTACCTACTTAAACATTCCCTGTCTTTTACGATTTGATGAATTGAAATGTTTGGTTAAGTGCAAAATGCTCTCATCTGAATCTGTTGGGAGTTATTTAAATGCAGTGATCAAACCTGTCCATTTGTTTAGATGTGTGTTTCTTTTAATGCTATATTTAGCATTTGTCAGATAATTTTGATGCTGTTTTTCAGATATAAATTCCAGCAAGGTAAAATGACTAATGATGTCAACTGTGTATCGCGGAAAATAGCGGTTTTATCAAATTCTGCTACACAATTGAGTTACAGTGCCACTATTGCTGCAGTTTGACAAGACTGTATACTACACTACTAAATCACATATTGCAGAAAAATAGTGGGTCCAAATTCCGCTATGCTGTGGAACTATAGCACCGCTATAGCCATTATTTCACAACACAACACTCAATCATATTTAATCATTTTGGTTATTCTTCCATTTGCTAATATAATCAAAGCTGAGGATTCAAATTACTTTTTTTGTTTTATCCTTCTCTGAATGGATGATATGAGTGTTTAAGTATTGTTGTGGTTCATTGTTGTCTTTAGATTGGAGAATATGAGGAGACAATCGGAACATGTATCGCCTTTTCAGAACAAGGTGAGTTACAGTTGATGGATGCAGAGTAGTTCTGAAGTAGGAATTAGGTGTTGGAAATTATGTCTAATCGGAATTAGGTTTTTTTTATATACTAGTTTCCTTCCAAAAACAACTGATTTCTAAAAGCTTATTCTTCGTCAACATTTACTATATCTTTATTCCTGTTTTCATTGAGTATGAAGTATCGTTGTTTTTTCCGATTTAAGAAATTGCACAACTTGATAATGCATTTACTTCATTGTAATGATTTAGTACACCTGTAAGGTTGTGTACTTATAGCCCACTTGAGTTGCTGCTCCTCCACCCTTGTTGTTTGTTAGAGTTTTAAGCAGACTAAAAATGTACACTTGTATTGTATTAGTTTCAGCCTACGAGGAACATCCTCTTCTAATTTTATCTAGCTGCCAACTGAACGGTGAATTAGATGTGGCTCGAATTGTAGCTAACTGTTAATCACTTCCAAGTTCCAATCACGATGTCTTTCAAATTCTACATTTAGATAACCATGTTTTATGGAAGACATGCATGTAAGCTTTGTATAAAACTACTTTTAATTTCATTTACCTCCTAGTTACGGCTTGTTTGGATTGATGTATTTGAACTTATCTACTGGCATAAACACTTGTGAGAGTTTATGGAAACAACTTGTAACATGTCCATAAGTTGTTTTCAGCATATTTTCGTAAATTCTTAGTATAGCTTATGAAAAAACCTTATAACTTACATGAAAATTGTTCAACTTTATTTTTATATTATGTTATAGAAATAGCTTATACGTAAGCACTTATATGATACGTGATTATGTTATAAGCGCTAAATTAAGCTGTTTATCTAGAGACAACTGCCCTAAATAAGCTGTTTAATCGATCATCCCCATTTTGCAGATGCCCCTGTGGTTCATAAAGAGACAGGACCATCAGAAACGAACCTGTTTTCTGGAACAAGACTAATTGATTCAAATCAACCTCCAACAAAGCAAGTTAAACCTGTCTGTCAGCTTCATAAGGTTCTCAAGTTTAAGTTATCACCTGATTCTGCAATTCAAAGTCGCACAGATGAGGAGGCCAGTTGAATTTCAATGCTATGTAATAGTGACTGGATAGAGTATAAGTTATAATTTTGTTGATCATTATGTAGCGGTGGGTCATTCATGTTCTAATATGTACAAAGTAACCTTTTCCCTTCAATAGGTCTTTTTTTTTTAATAGTTCAATGTTAGGGTGTTGATTGTTATGTTAGTTTTTTTTTCATTGTTGAATATTTAAGTCCTCAACTTCTTTAACCATTTAATTCAAATTAGTTGAGTTAATCAACCCCTACCTCTCAACATGAGGTATTTGTTCTTTGGCATTTATATTTATATAATATTGATATCCTCTAGGGTATTATGTGAATTCACATTTTGACTGCTTTTAAATGATTCGTGATGATATTTTAATAACAATTATAACGAAAATGTAATTACATAGATCGAAAGATATACATGCATCCATACAGATACATTTTATATCCGTCAAAAGAAAAAATACAGATACATTTTATGCATTTTTAAAGTTAAAAATTGAAAAGAAAAGGAAAAAGGGTATAAGTTGAACATAAAAGTCTTGGCTTCCTTTTCTCTTTGATTCGTTCTTTGGTAAAGTGACGTTAACTGGTACACTGCTGTTTCCTTCCTTTTATTTTTTTAATAAAATTGAATCATACGACTATACAATTTGGAATTTGAATGTATGCAGACTGTATAGTTGTTATAGGCATCTTGTTGACCTCAGTTGAGATTTACTCCATTTATTAAAAGAAAAAGAGAAGAAAAAAAAACTATTTTTAAAGACTTGAGAGAACTAAAGTGACCAATTGTTAATGATGGTAATCACTAATCCAGACTTGAGAGTTTGTTTCTAAATGAGCAACTTAATATTGAGATGACTAGCAACCCGTAAGCCATGAGTCACGCCTTAAAATTCAGCTGAAACAACAACAACGATTTCAATGTTGCAATGGAATCCTTTAATAAAAAGGCCAAGAAAATCTCTAAAATAAAACATAAAAGATGGGTCGGGAGGAGCTTTCCAAGCTATAAGAAACTATTTTCTGGTAGGGCCAAAGTAAATTTGGATATATTTAGATCGATCATGCAAAATGAGAATAATCTAGCAATGGATTTGTTGACCAAGACATACACTGAACATACATATATATATTTTTTAACAAAGACGAGAGTTTTGATCTTTTCAAAGATACTAAATAGTAACAACAATGAATGTTGAAAATATCAATATCATTATTAGTAAGATTTCAATGAAGGCAGTAAAAAAAGGGCAAGTAGTGAAGCACATGGATGGTAGATTCATCACAATTGTTGCACAAAGGGCAAGTAGCAG
This sequence comes from Medicago lupulina, assembly GCA_958299785.1. Lineage (NCBI taxonomy): Eukaryota > Viridiplantae > Streptophyta > Magnoliopsida > Fabales > Fabaceae > Medicago > Medicago lupulina. The sequence continues at coordinate 79,193,639 of OY283139.1, forward strand.
CATCACTTCATCATAAGTCATACGCATATGCTTTCTTTCCTCATTGGTAAGAGGTTTATAATGATTGAATTTCCAAAGAAAACATTAATGATTGAATTCACGACAATTTCAAGCAATAGAAAGGAGAATGATTTTCTATCTTTAGGAAAAGAAAATCATACTTTTTTTTTTATTTTCCATTTTTTTTGTCAAGTAGTTCCTAAAATTTATATTTTTTAAGGTGAATAAATAAGATGTTCGTGGTTCGAACGCCAACCCCTACATATAACAATGCATACATGACCTCATTTTCTCCATTTTATACGGAACCTATTGATGATTTGATGCTCATATTTTACGTAAACTATTCAATTAATTTTCGGGTACTATATTTTATTTTCATAGTATTATCTAAATGGACCCGTGGATCGCATGGATGGATCTAGTGCAATAAAAATTTTGAAAAGCATCTTTTAAAAGGATATGAAAAATTGATCTAAAAAGAAAGTGCTTGTGAGTGTGAGACAACATGAAGGATAAGTGGTGGTGTCACCAAAAAGCAGCTTCAAATCTTCAATGGTGCTAACATAAACATCTGCTGACATGGCTCATTATCGTAGTGCCACGTGTAAACAACTTCAAAGACAAGAAATATACCTTCTCAAACGTCCTCAAAATTTGATCACAGAAACAAACACATGAGAATGTCCCATTCATAAAATTAAACACACTTCACAAAACCCTAACCTTTTTCTTATCTCCTTCAACACCCACCAGCCCTTTTTCTCAGATTCTCAAACACACCCCACTTTTTCAACTTTTCCAAATTTCAGATCAGTGTTTGATTTCAATTCAATTGACCTAATTTCAACTTGTAATTTTTTGTTTGCTCTTAAAAAATTCAATTTTTTTTTATCTTGGCAAATTGCAGGTCTTTATTTGATCCTTGAATTGAATTTTCAAGGTGATTTTGTGGGGGGTGTGATTAGTAATCTTCTGATGTTTGATTTCCAATCATCATCTACACCTTTTTTTTATTCAATTTCCCATATTTTTTCCCCTTCTGATGTGTTCTTTATATGCTGCTTCAATTGTTTGAGATTTCGTCTCAAAATTTGATTTTTTTTTTTTTTTATCTGTAACACACAACTCTGTGGTCCCGGGTTCGAGTCTGGGTAAGGTGTTCAGCCTAGCAATATCTGCGTTGTCAGTTGAGCTAGGTGGACCAAAATTTGATACTTTGTTCCAAAGGGTTGTTGCTGGTTGTTTGAAAAATCTATCTGCACCTTCTTTCAAATTTCAAGTATGGGAGATCATTATAGAGCTGTTACTTTTGAGGAGTTACCTTCACATTTGATATTGGAAATTCTGTGCTCAGGGAAGCTCAGTGCAATGGACCTTGTTTCTTTGGAATTTACTTCAAAAACTTTTGGTGCTAGAAATGGAATATACCCTTTAAAGTTTAAGTCATTGGTAGATTTTGCTGCATTTCAGTTGTGTGCTTCTCATGCCATCTTTTCCCAGATGGCTTTGAATTCTCAGAATGAGTTGTATGATCGATGTGGCGGAAATTGGAAGCGAGTTTTGAGGTTCTTGCATTCTTTGGAACAATCATCTGATATGGTTGAGACATCATTAGGAAATGTACTATTTTTTTCACTATACAAACCATTGTGTTTTATTGTTATGTTTGTTTTCTTTCGAATTATGAGTTGCCGTTTTTTCGGTTTTTATTTTGTATTAAGTTTCTTAACATTGGTGATGTTTTATGTTTTTCATTTTCACTTTGCTTGTCAACTCCAAGATGTTTAATGTTTCACTTTGCTCTATGTCACCATTGTACATTTATAATAAGTGATGTAATAATGCATTTGTGCAATAATTAGAACAGCGAAAAGAAAAGGAAATGGATTTGGAATATTAAATGTTGTATAATGATTGTTTAAGAAATTTCATAATTTGGATAATTCTTCAAAGCTATTTTTTCTTGTGTCTACATACACGTGTCGGCACGACACTGACACGTCACCATCGGAAATATGAATGCTGCATAGACTTTTTCTTGCTTTTCTCTACTATTCTTATTGTTCAGAAGTGGAGTTGGAACTTATGATGAATGACATTTAATTGGCAGATGCAAATTACAACAGGAAACCATCACACCTTGGCAATCAGAAACTCCACGGTCTATACTTGCGGTTCTAGTTTGTGTGGTGTACTTGGTCAGGGGTCTGAAACAACACAGCGTACGGCGTTTACCCGAATTAATTTCCCACCTTTGGCGCGCGTTGCACATGTTTCGGCCTCATATAACCATGCAGCTTTCGTTATGGAATCTGGAGAGGTTTGTAGCTGCTTAACCTTTATTCAATTAGTTATAACTCATTAGCATGTCATTGATCTGGAATTAATTACTCTGCATGTTCCATTATTGCTTTATTTTCTTGGAATTGAAACCGATGGTTTTAGAACGTAAAATGATTAATGCTTATTTCCGTCGTGAACATGCGACTTCACCTTGCAGGTATTCACATGTGGAGATAATTCATCTTTTTGTTGTGGTCATAAAGATACAAATCGGCCAATTTTCAGGCCACGCCTTGTTGAGTCCTTAAAGGGGATTCCTTGCAAGCAGGTAAAAACAGAATACCAATTACTTTGCTTCTATTATTTTTATTCTGTTCTCCTTTGATCTTGGGCTGATATATTTTTAAATTAGCTATCAAGTCTTTTCATGAAGTCTGCAATAAAATGCATTTTGTAGTTCCAATTGTAGTCGCATAATTTCCGGAAGTATATAGGGAACTGTTAATTGGTTTGCATGAACCAATTTGCGGTGATTTTCCGAATTGATTTGTCAAAATTCCCGATGAATTCATAAAAAGCCGCAAACCTAAGACGGAAGAGTAAACGTTTTGGAGAACAGGGTAGTGGCGGCCACAGGAAGGTAAGGGGTTTTCGGGTGGGAGAGAAAGAGTAGTTAGCAAAGTAGAGAATGCTAATTTATTAACTAATTATTATATTTAAGATTGAAGATGTGAAATTCTCTGATGTTATGTCTTTCAAGTTTGTCATTAATCCTACGATTTATTTATGTTTAGTATATGTATTTTAATTTTAATATTTCATGTTAATTTTCATTGATGATATTTGATATATTTTTTCCATGTAATTTTTAGTTTATAATTAGGTAAACAAATTTGATTGATAGCGTACCAATAACGTACCGGCTATGTATACCTCCATGTACCCAATATTTTGGGGGTCGCTTCCCCGTACTCGTAGCATGTACCTAAGATAATTGCGAACCTGATGAATATGGTTCCAATTTCTTACTAAGTTATTTTGAGGAGGTTTTTATCCCTTTCATAAAGATGGTTCGTCATATCCTATTCATGTTAACTGTTCTATCTAGGATGGACCCTCTCGCATACGCTCCATTTATGGATCATCGGTTCTAGTCATTGGGCATATCAGTATTTTAGTAAACAATTTAGATGTTTAATCGGGTACCTCAATTTTGAGAAGTTCCAAAAATTGTTGTTGGTCCTTTTGTTTCCATTGAATACATCATCCTAGGGTTGAGGCACCGATTAGTTGAAATGAAAAACCAAGCATACTAGGGTTATGAGAATTGGAGATGGTGCTAGGGCATAGGAGCAACAGGCTAGCAATAAAGACAATGTGGTTCACCTCGTTCTGAGAGCTGGGTGTCATCAGGGGTAAGGATCGACTGGTGCTTGGAGTAACCAGTCCATTGAGGTAAGGAGGCTGTGAAGTAAGGGAGGAAAGTGAAGTTCAAGTACTGATAATGGCTTCCCCTTCTTATTATTGTGCTATTTTTGTTTTCTATTCAGTTTTTATTTGAGTGGAAATTGGTGAAAATGATTCGGGGAGTTATTCCTTTATTTTGCAAGGATTCCACTTGGATATGGATCGTTGGTAGAAGTGTGATGCAAAAACAAGCGCCTTCTTCATCCCTTGTTACTTAGCTTTTTCACTCTTGTTTTATTTTGAGATTAAGCAAAGCTTGCAATAGGAAAGATTTGTCTATCCTTTCACACTTTCTTTAATAAAGTTAGTGTTTCCGATGAAGATGAAGATGGGATGTGTTGATTTGAGAAAACATAGTGGTTTTCATGATTGATCAAGGGATATCTTGACTGGCTTGATGAAGGGGGAGATGGCCAATCTAATGACTTAATTGGGGATTGATTTGCAATTTTAATAAAATTAGATTCTTTCTATAAAACGAATCGGTTAATAATAACCGATGCTGCATATGAATTTGGTGATCTGGGTTGACCACATGTTTAATCAGTGGTTCTTCCCGGTCAGCATTTTATGTCACTGTTTTCCTAACGTGTGCAAGCAATATTGCACACGATAAGGATAATTAATCACTCACTTTTTTCCTTATTAATTATTCACTTTCAATGATTTATAACATGTGCAATGTTGTACACCTTAGAAAAACCGTTTTAAGGTAATATAAATCTAAATTCTTACTGGATGACTAATCTCACTTTAGTCTAAATATCCTGATAAGCAACCCGGCACTTGAGAAACCTTCCCTTAAAAGTTATCTATGAAGGGGGAAAAACCAAGCAACAATACTGGAGTTCCTATCTGATCCCAAAGGTCACTTTGATTCCAATATTTATAATCTTTTCTACCTTGCAATATGTTTTGATATTTGATTTATAAATTTTGAAGAAGTCTGTAACAAAGCATTTTGTGGTTTTAATTCATATCCAAGTTATTTGAAGGGGGTTCTTGTCTTTTCGATGAAAGTGTTGTAGTTTTGTCTTATATTTGAAACGTCATATGTTGTTCCAACTTACACAATAACAAATCTTGAGTCTAAACAACTGTCCGTTCCAATTGGCATAAGATGTTCCACCATGAAGACATTTTTTTGAAGAAGTCCACCATGAAGACATTAACTACTCAATTCTCAAAATTTTAAGCTAATTTATACTTCCAGTCCTTGAAGTTATGTTTAGGTTTCACTTTGGTCCCTTTAAGCTACTGATGTTAGACACTTCGGTCCTTTTCTATCAGTTTTCTATATGAGTCTGTCAAATGTTCTGTACGTGGCATTACATTTTGGTGTTTAGGTGTCTGTCTCAACAAGAACAAGTGAAAGGAATATAGGAAACATTTGACGGATTTTTAACGGAAAACTGACATAAAGGACTAAGAACATTTGTAAATTAAGAGACCAAAATGCAACGAAAAAGTCTTAAATGACCAAAGTGTCTAAATTTTGTAATTCAAGGGACTAAAGTCGAACGAAAAAACGGGACCAAAGTGAAACATAACTCAAGGGATCAAAAGTGTGATTCATCTATTTTTTTTATTTATCAATGAAGCCAGTTGTATAAGGTTTTCTCAAAAAGATATGAAATAACATGAATGTTTCTCAGGTTTCAGCAGGGCTAAACTTCACAGTCTTCCTCACTAGACAAGGTCATGTTTATACATGCGGAAGCAACTCGCATGGCCAACTTGGTCACAGTGACACTCAGGACAGACCAAGCCCCAAAAAGATTGAAGTCCTTGGTAGTATAGGCCGTATTGTTCAAGTTGCTGCTGGACCAAACTATATCTTATCTGTAACTGAAGGTGGATCAGTATACTCCTTTGGATCAGGTTCTAATTTCTGTCTTGGCCATGGTGAGCAACATGACGAGTTACTGCCACGCTGCATACAGAAATTTAAAAGAAATGGTATTCATGTTCTCCGTGTATCTGCTGGGGATGAGCATGCAGTGGCACTTGATTCAAATGGATTTGTGAGTTTCATTGGACAAAATAAATTTTCAATTTTAATTGTCACACTTGATTTGGGCTTTTGATGTACGTGTGAGAATAGTTTTTAAGTTTCTATTATTGATGTTTCAGGTATATACATGGGGCAAGGGATATTGTGGCGCTTTAGGCCATGGAGATGAGATTGAAAAGACAAGACCAGAGTTGTTGTCTAGTCTCAAGAATCACTTAGCCGTTCAGGTATTATTATATCTAATGTTTTACGATGAATTTTTTGTGTTGTAGGGTCCATCTTTTCATTTGTTGTTTTCGCTTTAAGTAATAAATTGCCACCTTGTTTTCACTTCTATCTATTGACTATTATCAAAACAATGATTTAGTGAGACTTTGTAATTTTGTTTTCCTGTCAAATACCTTTTTTTACCATTACTAGTTCTTTCCCGCTTCTAAAATTTGTAGAGGAAACATAAAAAGTTGTTTTTAGTATTTCATATACAAATCTTCTCATCTAGAAAACAAAGTAAAAGCAAAATGCTTTTTTTTTTTTTTTTTGTAATTAAAAGTGAAAAGAAGAAATATAAACAGAAAACATTTACTCGAACCAAATAAAATTTTCTGAAACTCAAGTTTTTTCACTATGTTGCATCAACACTTCAGATTAAAGGCGTGTCCGGTGTTCGAGGTGCCGGACAACAACAATGTACTCTGTATTTTTCATATTATAACCAGTGTTGTCATGTCTGTGTTATTAGTGTTTCACAGCGTTTTCGTCCTATTATTAAGATTTATAATGAGACTGCTCATTCCTATTCTATTCGCATTATTATTGGTATTTGTAGGTGTGTGCAAAAAAGAGAAAAACCTTTGTGCTAGTTGATTCAGGTTTGGTCTATGGCTTTGGCTCCATGGCATTTGGAAGCCTAGGATTTCCGGACGTCAGAAGGCTAACTAATAAAATCTTGAAGCCTAGAATCTTATACACATTAAGAACTCACCATGTTTCTCAAATTAGCACTGGCTTGTACCACACTGTTGTAGTCACTAACCGTGGAAAAATACTCGGCTTTGGAGACAATGAAAGAGCTCAACTTGGTCATGATACATTGAGACATTGCCTTGAGCCTACTGAAATTTTCATAGAAAATTCATCATCTGAAGATGTTGATCCTATGTTATAAAGCTGCATCTGACACATCAAAAGAAGTCACATTTTTTATCTGTGGTTCACCTGGATTTTTTTAGTATATGATTATATTTTACTTGTACAATATCTGATTTCTGATATATGTCACATTATACTTTTATAGTTCTATACAAATAGTGATAGTAACCTGTAAGATTTTGAGTAACCATTTTTCAATAAGTTAAGAGTTTGTTTTATTTTGCTTAGTAAAGTTTGGAACCATTTTTTGTCATTAATATCTATGTATCAAGACATTTTTCACTTCTTCACTCATTGTAATTAGTAACATTTCATATGTTTCAATATTTAGTATTTAAAATATCTTAATGTCATTTCCTAATATCTGAAAATGATGGTGCTCCATTTTTATTGACATGTTTCAAACATTTCTACTTGAACTTTTGTCTTTAGTCCCACAAGAAGTACTGTGGCTGCTACATGTAATTAATAGCATTGCCTTATAATTTTTCTTTTTCTGCATAAAAATATATGAAATTTAATATGTGTAGGGTAAGAGTTATGTTTTCTGTTTTCTTGATATGAATGTTAGGTAAATGTTGCGTCAAACCTTTGCTTGCCACATGAATACAGAAAATATTGTGGCTGTTCTTGCTTTATAGTATGGTATGAAATGTCTTATAGTCAATAAATGTATTAAATGATTATAGCAGAAAAAAGATTTGCCGGTCTTCTGTCAAAAGAAAAAGATCTGCCAATCTTGCAATTTTCCTAAGATTAAATTCTTCTAAGGAAATGTGTCATGTGTTCTTTGTACAAAACACCAATTTTCAGCTTTGTTAGCGGCCTATGAAGCACGAACACTCTTAGGATTAAGCGTGTCCTGGTGTCAGACACATCATGTCTATGTCTGACACCGACACATATAATTGCATTGAATTATGTGATTTTCCTAAATTATTAGCAGTGTCGACGTGTCAATATTTATGCCGTATCTGGTATATGTGTCTGTATCCGTGCTTTATAGTTAACACCTCATTTCTGCTAAAATCTCTTGTATACACTAAACCATTGAAATACCATTGTTAATCCTTGATGAAGTTGTTTTTGTTGGATGTATGAAAATGTATTTTTAAATGGAATGGCAAATGTTACTTAATAGTTAGTTGGAGTTGATAACGATCTTATTTCTCAAACAAAATATGAAAACATCCATGTCTGAGAAAATATTGAAAACTTGATCATGGATCCAACTCTTTCTCTACCAAAATAACAATTAACATAAAACCAAAAGAAAACAAAATAACATCAAACACTTTTTTCATTTTTTACAATATCTGATTCTTGATATATGTCGTTATCATAATATCTGAAAATGACGGTGCATCACTTTTATTGACATTTTCCTAACTTTCCTAGATCAACTTGTCTTAGTGCAACCAGTAGTGTTGTTGTCCCATGATTGCCTTATTTTTCTTCTCATTTATTTTTTTAAGATAAATTTCGAGCAAGAGCTATGTTAAACATTTGCTTATATTTAGTCGTGAAAATGTTACGATCCAAAATCTGTTGAAGGGAAACTTTGTCACTATTTACGGTTCTATCTAATTCAAATGATTAATTTCTATAGTTGCACATAGAAAACTTTGCATGCCACATAAATACAGAAAATATTGTACCATACTTTATAGTATAGAGAGTGTAAATTATAGACACACACTGTAAAATGTTTTATGGTCAAGAAATTTCATGTCATTCTAGTAAAAATAGACCTGTCAGTCTAGTATTTTTTTTCTTCCTAAGCTTAAACTTTTCTAAGGAAATGTGTCATTTTTTTTTTTGAATGGCAAAATATATTATATATATAAAGGGATTAAATCCCAAGTATTACACCAACAAGAGAAAATAAAAACACCAAAAACCCCCCAAGGAAATGTGTCATTTGTTCTCTGCTTCTTTGCATATGAACCACTACTTTGTTTGTCACTAAAATGTTGGCGTTAGAAATTTCAGCTCAGGGTTAATTTGGCCAGACATAAATTAGTTTCAATGGCAATTATATATAAAGTTACCAAAACATCCAAATCAAAAGTTGGTATAAGTAGTGAATATTCGTACACAATAAAGATCGGATCAAAAAGGTTTGGCAACAAATTTAGATACGAGTTCCTACCATATTGATTTTAGTTACTTTTTTGTATTTGTTTTGATATGCTATTGTTTAATGTTTATATTTGTTCACTTGAATTATTAGTGCTTGTATGGGAAGGATGTTTTGTCTGGATATAGATCTTAATTGTTCTTTCTTTGTTCATTATACGTTTTATTTCTTTTTCTTTGGGTTGGATGATGTAATTTGGATTATTTTTCTATAATGTTTTGATGACAATACTTGATCACAAAATTTGAAAATTGTGATTGTTTAATGCAAAAAGTACATCTCATATAATAGGCTTAAACCTGCAATATTTAGTATGTGTGAATGCCGCACGTTCACGATAGAGAAAGTTTGAGAAGGACAAGGGGGAGAGTGATAGTGAGAAGGAGAGACAAATAAAAGGGTTTGCTTTAAGTGCTTTAACTCATTTGGATTGATTTTGTGGTGTTGACTTGTTATTTTGAAGTGTGTTTTTCTCATGATTTCTTGTTTGATTGTCCTTGATGTCAAATTTGATAGGTTAGTTTGACTTTAAAAAAATGACGAATAAAAGCATAAGTAAAGAGGAGAAAAAGAGAATTGAAGGTGTGTGTACTTGTTGTGGTTGTGGAACAATTTTGTATATCCTTAATTCTTGAATGATGAAATTTAATTTTATAAAATTTATTTTGATCATTAATATGTTAATGTAAAATGATTTATATTCCAATACAACAACAATCAAATATTATGTTACTAAGTAGATCGATATTGTAGATCAAACAACAACATAATATTATATTATGTCATATATCATATATTTATCCAACATCATAATTCTTCATGTTTCGTTGAGCCAACAATAATAAATTTAATGTAAAAACCACGTTTAACCAACCCAAAAATGTTTTTATGGGAAGTATGGTCGTTGAACTAAACATAAATTTGTTATAAATGAAGAGAATCCTAACCAATGGAAGTTACCTTAGTTTAAAAATAATTGTTTAAATAACTTGAAAATGCCATTTGAACCACCTCCTATACACTGTCTCAATTTTCTCAAGAAGTTTCAGTCAAAGAAAAAAAAGTACAACTCGTACAACTTGCTTAATTAGTTGTTATCAAAACTAAAAAATAAAGCAGCTTTCTTCATGTCTTGTGACACTTTAGAAACAATGAACCTTCGTATCAATAGCTGTAAAATTTTGAATTCACACCATCCAGTGTTCATCTAACAATCATTTTATAGACCAAGTCTCTGAAAGATTCAATCATTATATATTGAATATATTCCCTGCATATAACAGAGACAACAGAGGATATACAAAGATCTAACTACTAACAAGCCACTCTCCTAATTGCCAATTACCAATGTCTCTAACATAAGCGTCACATCTTGTTGCGTATGACTCAAAGTTACTACTAAGTGGAAAGAATCTCTTGAGAAAAGGGTAATGTGGTAATTAAATAGTGTAAATCCTAAACTTCACTGATAATACAAAGGAATTGCAGCCACTTTACAGACATAGAGACTTCATTGTTTAGTGTGATCGAGGTCGTTTAAAATTAATTTACGAATTGTGTAATATACACCATCGGACGATGGTACTTCAAGTGAAGGGAATCCGGGTCCTGTACGATATAAAATTGGCAACAGAAGTTATAGTTACCAAACCAAATAAATAAAATTGTCAACAGAATTTCAAACCTCAACCACAAAACATCTGAAGCCAAAAAATGGTGGAGAAGTCTAGTTGCTTTCTTACAATCTATCAAATCTCATTTGATTTTATAAACATAAACACAATTTTCAAAGAAAACATTTGAGGGACAAGAACAATGATACAGGAAAAAACAAACAAAGAACCTTATTCAAGACAAAGAAATGCATCAAAGGGAAATTTCTTAAAATTGAAGTTCACAATCATAAAGCAAAAACAAAGATTCGGCCTCATCAGCCACACTGCAGTTATTCATAACAGAAAGACCACATTCACAGGCCAACAAGTTTCATGCTTCCATATGAACATCCAAAGCAAAAACGTTGTCACATTTACACTAAACATCTAAATAACTTCTAAATGCTCTTTGAACACCTTCAAGATATTAGAAAAAGTAACGATGCCAACTAAACTCCAATCATCCTCAATAACCCACAAGTAATTCACTCTATTAGCAATTGCTTGCATCATAACAGCAATCAAAGAGCTCTTGGGATGACAAACTATAGCCTCTGCCTTCCTCACATATTTGGCCGAGTAGCTTGATGACCTTGCATACTTTCCCGACCTTGTCAAACTCCTCGCTGGACTCTCCTCATCAGAGGAAGAGGAGGATGACATATCACCGGTCAAGGAAGTCATAAGTGTAAACTCTTGTAGCAGCTTTTCCAAATTCTTTTCCTTCAACCTTGCCTTTACAACCCTAACTAGATCCTCTGGGGGGCGACCACAGTCAATGTAGGCCATCAAGCCCCCTGCGGACAAAGTTGTGATTGCGGCCGCAACCGTCTCATCACAACATGCAAGTGTGGAGGGTGATATCTCACCGATGAATGTCCCATCACCGTCGACAATTGCAACAGAAGTTTGTTGTGTGAGGGACTTTGAGATGGCTTCAACAGCAGAAGACGCCTGGGAAGAGTAATCAATGGAGAGCACATCCGAGCTGATAATATTGAGACGATCGATGGATTGTGCAGGGAGTACAGTGAAGCGGCCAATGGAACCAAGCAAGAACCTGATCACATCCTCTTGTGTTAACCAACAGAACTCAACACCGCTGTGGCTGTTGATTGTTAATGACTTCTGCTGCAGTTTTCTCCTTGAAAGGACACCTTTTTTTGTCTGCGAAATTGGCACCACAAGATTCTGTGCCCCCTCAAGTATGAGATCAATGGCATCCAATAAGCTGTAACATCAAAATAACAAGGAGGATAAGTTAACTAAGATTCTTAATCTTAATCATACTAAAACACAAAAAAAAAGACAGAAGTTCAAGCTTCAAACATTAACTACAGATAAATAGTTATCCACCCCTTTCCATGTCAATCAATTCCACACTCCAAAACTTACCCCCTAAAAAATACAATTTCAAGTTTCATTTAGAAACATCTGATTAGAGTAAAAAAAATCTAGTAACTTCTTATACATGTTCCTCTTTTTTTAAGGATTTTCATATATCTATGATTCTATAATGTGTTTGTTAAGAGTTTCAATATTTACCATATTCTCAAAGTTCAAAACTCATACTCAAAATCAAGGGATCTATTCTCTCTTCTTCCATGTAAATCAAACACATTATAAATCCCCCAAAACTACAACAATATCAAACTCCCGAAAGCAAATTTCAACTCCAGACAATTCAATACATTATAATTAAAAAAAATTGTACTCAACAATTAAGTGTATGTTTTGTTGAGTGGTGACAATAATTGATTTTGAGTGAATTGATTCTGTCTAAGAGTCGGATGTAAAATGATTTGTGTTTGGATACTTAAAAATGGGTTGAACCATAAATTATGAGTGTAAAAATCAATTATAGAATCAAAAACTATAAGTTCTACTTTCAAATAGAATCAATTTTATAGACAAAATCAATTCAACTGAAAAGCAACCAAACATATCAAAATCAAAAGTCATAAATCCAAGCTTCAAATAGAATCAATTCTAGAGGCAAAATCAATTCTATTGAAAAATAACCAAACAGTCCCGTGAACTTGCCTCCGTTGGTAGGGACATTGCATATTATATGCAGTGGCCGAAGTTCGAACCAGAAACACCACACTTATTCACTTTAAAAAAAGTGAATTCATAGCCGCTACTTGACCAAAAAAAACCAAACATGTCAAAATCAATTCTACACAATATAATCAATTTGGACTGTTTAATCTAAATCAATGACAAAAAATACTTGAAAGATATGTTTAAAAGCTGATTTGATAAATATAAAATTAAGACATAAAAGTGAATATAGACCCAAACCGTGTCATGATAAATAATATTGCAAAGTTGAAATAATATTAATTAATAATTAAAAAAAAATGGTACCTAGAAGAAGGTTCTAGATGAACAACAAGACCATCAACCTTATTCAAAACATTTGAAATTGAAGCCTTAAGAGCTTTGGAAGGACACAAAAGATTTTCTGGTTTGCAAAGGAAGACAATAACATCAACCATACAAATTTTCCCAACACATTGACATTGACCGAATTCAGAGTGGTCACAGTTCCAAACACTGACGAAACTGTCGCCGCCGGAGCTGCGGAGGACTTCAATAGCCTCAGCGACGGTAGCCGACGTCGAAAGAGACTTCAACGGCGGCTTACCGAGACAGAGATCAGATAACTCATGTGACAGAAAGAAAACTTCCATGCAAAGATTGAACGCGGCGGCGCGGCGGAGAGAATGTTGAAAATGTTGCAACAACTCGTTTTTGTTTGAGAACAAGAGAAAATAAAAGCGTGTATTTATAGAGGAAAATAAAATGGAAATAAGATGGTTGTGGGTCCCTTCATTTTTTTTTAAATTGAAAAATAACATACACTTTTCTCTTTTTGGTTCAAGTGGGGCTCAATGCTTTAATTTGGCCAAAAGATAATTAATATTTCCTTAGTACAAGATATGTTTAAAAACAATAGAGAAAAAAAATCCAAAAAAAAAAAACAAAATTACATAGTGGTATGACCAATATAAAGTGACGAGTTAGTCCAATAAGAGTGAAAATGTAAAAAGGAATTAGATTTGAGACTTTTCAACCACCATCTTAAAGTGCTCTTTTTCTTACAATTGTGTGGAGTCTTTGAAAGAGAATGAATTTAAAGTTATGGCAACAAAATGTTAAGATGAATGCTCAAGTTTTGACTAGGGCGACGACTCTGTTGGAGGATTGGAGGTCCGCGCAACTCATTAGGAAAATAGGTGACACAATTCTATTCGCACCTCATCAGGAGCCAAGCACGTAAGAAGTGATTTGATGGAAAAAACTAACGAGAGGTAGGCACAAATGTAATATTGATGCCTCATTCTCCTTCTCTTTTAACTGAGTTGGTATTGGAATGTGTATAAGAGATGATGCAGGTGACTCTGTGCTTGCAAGAATTGGTTGGTTTTTTCCTCTATGCGATGTTATGACAGTAGAAGCAATTGGGTTACACACGGCGCTGCAATGGGGATCAAATCTCTTATTTGATAATGTTGACTTTGTACTAAATTCATAGTAGATTGTAAATTCTTTTCATACAGGGGTATATGATGATAGTGAACTTGATGTATTATTACTGCCTGTAGACAGTTATTTTAGGATAATTTTCAAAACTCTCATGTCGAGTTTAAGAGGAGACAAACTAATGGGGTTGCTCACGAATTAGCGAGGGTAGCCCGTCAGATCCTAGCCCCAACATTTATGATGATGCACCATCATGCATTTAGAGTAATGAAATGAATTGACTTCCTTCCTTAAAAAAAGTTTCATGTGTTCAATCAACTGCTTCAAAAAAAGTCGCTCATTACAAAAATAATAATCTAAAATCACATTTTTTTTCTAAGACTGTGTTTGAATGCCCGATAGCATGTCTTCAAATGTGTGTTTGGTTGAAGCTACATGAGGCAGCTTTTGCTTTGCCGTGAATTTCCATTATGGAAACAAGTGTTTCCAAACACACACTAAATAATTTAAATACGAGCCAACCGTATAACTTGAAAACAAAATTGTATATTTCGCTAGTACAAGATATGTTTAAAAATAGTAGAGAACACAAAAGCCAAAAAAAATAAATATATAGTACAAAATAACATAGTTGTCTACCCTTTGTGAAAACAAGATCGAATGTCATTTATGAAAACAGGTGCGCCACCAAATTGCTACGTATGAAAGCCAATATCAAGATTTCTCTTCACCTTGCTCGCACCCAACTGAAATACCGAAAATACTCATGCGTAAGTTAACTCACGCAAATGTTAAAATCTGCGCATATTAACATGCGCTGCGCAACTTAACTCACGTTGGAATTAACACTTGCATGAGTTAACTCACTCTGGAATTAACCCACGCTGCATGAGTTAACTCATACAGGGGTATTTTGGGAAGTTCAGTTGGGCGCTAACAAAATGTGTTGCGTAAAGAGCAGGAATCCAATATCAATTGTACGAACAATAGAAATTCCAAATTATCAAAATACAAGATTTCAAATATGACCAAAAAAATCACATTCTAAGAGATGATTGATTCCTTCTTTACGCACCCCGAGCACAACAAAAAGCAAAAAGGTATCACTCCTTGATGGATCAAGTTATCTTTTGTAGGAATTTTTTTTTTTTTTTTAAGAATGTAGGAATCCTTTTGTTAACAACCCTCCACACCAATAGCGACACTTTGAAAGGTGTTCTATTGTTTTAAATCATCTCTGATTTCTTAACATTATTGAGCTGCTCATTATTGGTGAGTAACTAATAAACCCCTCTGATACTTAATATACAAAAAAATCAACTTTTAATTTTATTGAATAATTGATGTATCTGACCTATATTATAGAGAGAAGATACATCAGTTATTCAATGTCTGTAAAGAGTAAATTGTTTTTTTATAATAATGATTAGTAATTTGGTATCGACTTCTTATAATTAGTGAGTAACATGTCTTTTTACCATTAAATCAAGATGAACAAAACATTACCCTTAAAGTTTGGTTAGATATATATTGATCATCCAATTATTAAATAACAAGTCATATTTTTATATTCCTTAAAAAAAAAAGTCATATTTTTATATTAATTTATTTGCAAAATAAATCAACTTTTTAATGAGTTTTATCCAGTCAAACGAATTGACCTTAAAAAAAATCCTATGAGTTAGAATTAGTTACACTTTCCCTTTTACTTCAATTTTTTTCCTAATGAATACTATTTATTTATAAAAAAAACCAAGCTAATGCAAAAAAAAAAAAATTGACTGAAACAAATGTAAATGTTACTCTATTGTTATTTTTTTTTTCCAAGTAATTTAGTGGTTAAAAATTCATTTTTTTAGGATGAATAAGTGAGGTTTTGTCAACAGAAAAAAAAAAAAAGTGAGATGTATGTGGTTCGAACTATGTATGTGGTCATGGGTTCGATCCCCACAGTTCGTGTTTGAGGGGCTGTGGACCGTCAATATATTTCTAAAGGTCTAAAAGCCCTCCAGGAAGGCTTAAGTGCCCTCCAGAAGGGTTCTTGAGGCCTAGGTGCACCCTTTCAGAGGCGCCGCCTTAGCCAGCTTCTAGAAGCATCCAGAACCAGGCAAAAAGACCTAAAGCCCCGCTTGCTTGGAGCTTAAGTCACGCGGAAATAAGCTCACAGAGGACTATAAATATCACTCTTGAGATCATTCTCAAGGCATCTCATAAACAGTCTAAACCCTAGATTCTAATATTGTACTCACTGCTAGTACAACAGTTGAACGCCGTGATATGTTCCACATGATCACCTTTTTCATCGTAGGAGGAAAGGGAAGGCGCTTTGAACTGCATATATAATGCATTATCCCTACCCCGACCGTTTAGCAGTGACTAATTTATATTGGAGAAGTGGGATATAATGGTACATAAGGTGGGTTCTTTTCACCCAATTGATTTTTTTTCATACGCATAGGCTAAAAATCGAACTCTTAACCACATGCTTAAATGACCCAAATCTCTCACCGCTTGAATCTATATATTGTTGATGTAACGCCCCATTTATATTTAATTATTTTTAGTTGATGTTTGAGTATTTTTATTTGATATATATGATTTATATGAATTATATGACCTTTTGGTGTGGTGTGTGTATTTAAATAATTATTTGTGTTTTATTTAAATGGATGTTATTTGTTTTATTTAATAAAATTAGGAGGAAAATAGTATTTATTTGGTTAAAGGGGAGTTATTATAATTAATTAGAAATTAAAGGGAGTTAAGGAAAATAGAAGGGGGGGTTATGTTTTACTGAGAAAAAGGGGAATAGAAAAAAAAGTCAGTAACATTTTTGTACGTACAAGAGAAAAACCAGAGTTTTGGAAAAAAGAGAGAAGAACCAAGAGCAAAGAGGGATTAGCCAAGAGGAGAGAATTTCTGTAGCAATTGTTCATCTAATCAGGTAAGGGTGGGCTAACATTTCAATTGTTAATATATATGTATGTATGTTTTCATGAAATTGGATGGAAAATGGTGAATGTTGATTTAGGGTTAAGAACATGAAAATGCCATTGTTGATGAATTATGTATGATTGATGATGTTGCTATGAGTTATTTCTGATGCTTTGTTGTGTATTGAACCCATAAACATGTTTGTAACTCATTTTGGGTAATCAGGGGATCAAAATTGGGTTTTTGAGGTGAAATATGGTGAAAAAAATCGTAACAGCCTGTGCCAGATCGTGCTCCGATTTTGTCAAATCGTGCTCCGATTATTTCCGAATGAAAATGCAATTTTTGACCCAGAAAATCGTACTCCGATTTTCCAACATCCCCTGTTTCGCGTTCTTGCGTCTTTTTCACTCATTTCTGTTCCGAACTGGCTTTTGGTGTAAACATTAAAGTTGTAGACAATTGAGTTAGCTTTCTAATGGATTTGGTTTGACTTGAAAATGATTTTTAGAATTTGAGTTATGATGAAATAGTCCAGGGGGTATTGAGAAAACTTTAAGAAAACTTAACATAACTAGTCCCAAGTTAGTCCAAAAACTTATGGTTGGTTTCCCAACTTCAAACTTAAGTATTAGAGATTTAATTGAGGTGTTTTATGAGTATTTGACTTATGTCTTATTGATCAAACTTGATTTGCTTTTGAAGGATGTTTTGGACTTTGATATGAATGTAATTGATTAATGTATATGTTGCTATTGTTGTTGATATGTTGGAATATATATGTTTATAAATGTACAACTATATACGGTGTATCGTTGTTCCCGTTGTTGATGTTGTTGAGTCGTGTTGTCCAAGTTGGGGAGTGTGTCATAAGTATTAGGCACAAATGTTGATGTCGTAGTAGGTGTTGTTGTTGTTGTCTGGTTGTATGCTGATATACACCATTGAGTTGTTGATGTTGTATGTTGATATACACAAGTGGAGTTCATTGCATAATGCATAAAAGCGGGAGGGTTTTTGCCCTGGAATGCTCGTCATTCAAAAGCGGTGAGGACCTCGGTCCTGGAATGCATTGTCATTCAAAGCGGTGAGAGCTTATGCTCTGGAACGCCTTGTCGTTCAAAGCGGGAGGACTCATGTCCTGGAACACTTTGTTGTTCAAAGCGGTGAGAGCTTATGCTCTAGAACGCCTTGTCGTTCAAAGCGGGAGGACTCATGTCCTGGAACACTTTGTTGTTCAAAGCGGTGAGGGCTCTGCCCTGTATTTTGGTATCACATGCATATTGCATTAGTTGTTGTTGTCGTTGCATCGTTGTAGTCGTTGAGTTGGTCGAGTTGATGTTGTCATTGGTTGAGTAGTTGTTGATGTTGATGAGTCGTTGAGGTGGTTGTTGAGTTGTTGTCGATGATGTGGTTGATTGTCTAATATAAATTAAAGGTTGCAAATCTAATGTGAGATGAAGTAGTTGTTGATGATGATGTTGATGCTTTTGGTGTTGTTGATGTCAATCAATTATAATTGTTGTAGTTGCTGTTGATGGATGTTATTGCTTGTTGATGTTTTCAATTCACTTTGATGATTTATATATATATATATATTACTGTTGATTTGTGAACTCACCCCTTCTGCTGGAATTGCCGCCTCGTGGGCAAGTGCAGGTAGCGAAGGCTAGTAGGATGTTGGCTCTTGTGTCTTAGGGCTCTGATACGTAACGGGATGGGGAATCGTTGCAATGTTTTCTTACATTCCTTTATGTATCAACTTTTGAAGAACATGTTGTTAAAGCTTTTATTGTTGTTGGAGATTTAACTATTATTAAATAAATTTTATTATGTTGAGGCCTTTGTGCCAAGGATGTTGATGTAGTTGTTGATTTTGATTTTAAATAAAGATTTCCGCTGCAGAATTTTATAAAGATGATTTGTTGGTATTTGAATAGTTCTATGTTCTATTTAAATAAATTTTGAGAAGTAGATGTAATACTCCGTTGTTGTTGAAACTCTGATATTTATATTAGCATTATTATGTGTTTTGAGAAACGGGATGTTACAGTTGATATATAAAACAATTATTTTACAAATAGATATAATTATTTTGGGAAAAATGTAGAAAGTATGCGTCACATAAAAATTTGGTAATGTCATCGAAATTGAGGTTTAAGGGGGAATAAAATTAAGATTTTTATTTATTTATTAGTGAAATTTGTATTTTTATTAGTGTATAGTTTTCTTGATTAGAAAAAGTTTTTTTTTCCCGAAGAAAATAAAAAGGTGCTTTTTTTAACAAAAATTAATGATATTCATTCATTTAAAAATGATATATACATCGATACAATACAAATTCAAAGTCGTTAAAAATAAAAAGATGAATTTGCGAACAAATTAAACTCACAACAATCATGTTAATAACATAAAACAACAAAGTACATATATATGACTATATTCAAGCCTCCGAAATACTCATATTTCCGGATCTGTAATGTTGACAGCACAAAAGTCATTGATTAAATTTGCACTTGATCAAAGCTAATCTTTCAACTTAAATCAAATAAAAACCACACTAAGACGGAAAATAAAAAATACACCGCACTAAGACGGAAAATAAAAAATACACTACACAAAGACGAGAAATCAAAATATACAAAGTCGTGTAAGACAACGAAATCGCAAAAACAAACGAAAGAAAACTGAAAACATGTGAAAATCACTTATTTAACTAAAAGAAAAAGGAAAACAATTCAGATGGTGATTTCAGGTCAAAATTGACCCTAAGGATTTGTTTGAGAGTTTGGAGGGGATGGAAAGGGAAGACTTTAAAGGGTTGGAAATATTGGGGAAAATGATAAAACCTTTCACATTTTTAATTTGAAAGAATGATTTTTTAGATAATGATAAATTGATGTTTATGATTGATATATTTTTAATTTTAAGAATATTATAACTTCATAGATTAAATTTGAATAATTCATGTCAACCCTCCAAAAATCTCATTCAATACAATTTGAGTTCCCTAAAATGAGGAGAATTTTGAAAAATGAAGTAAAATAAACCCCAAAACTTTCTCCTCTCAACATCCTCTATTTCTTCCAAATGCTCATTCCTTTTTTTCAAAAGAATCGTGTGTGTGTGTGTGTATATATATATATATATATATATATATATATATATATATATATATATATATATATATATCCCTACCAAAGTGTGAGCGTCCACATATCATTTCAAAGATTAAATTAAATTAATTCCTCTTTTTTTCCTCTGGTAAGTATTTTTTTCGAACATATTTTTTATAATTCAATTTTTCTTGAGTAAGTAATTCATATATTTTATATAGCATAAAAATTAAATATTAACTGAAAATATTATTAAAAAACTATAAATTTATGATGCTTATCCACTCAAGTACTCCAAATCGATTTCCATGAACGTCGTGAATACTCTTATGTGCATGTGGGAACTGGGAAGTAGTAGTGAGTTGTGATCATTTATTTCACTTTGACCACGAAAAAAATGGACGATAGCTAACCTTCCATAATGCAAAAGAGCAGATCTAACAAGAATTTATTAATAATTAAAGGTACTAACTAACAAACATTTGTACGAAAATAATATTTTCTCATGGCTAAATAGACATTATTAGAGAAACAAAATAAATAAAATAGACAAAAAGAACCATGCAGTCTGCTTAAATATTCACCAAATTTGTTTTGTTTGATAAGGTGTTGTGGTGATTAATAGCTGATCGCACATCAGATTGATCGACAAGCCGGCATCTCAACATATATATTCTTAATTAATAGGAACTAACTAGGAATATATTCTCGATCATATGGTTTGATCAACTTGCACAATATATTAAATGTTTCTTCCTTGTCATCAATTTGGCCAATTGAGTCAAAAAGAACTAATACACACCATAGTAAACAAAATCAAATTGGTATACTAGCAGCATATTTGTGAGTGATTAACAGCAAAACATCAAGATCTAGAAGCGCCTTTGAGTGAAAAAAACCAAAATAAAGCACATCTCATATGATTTTAAAAGTGAAGTGCTAACACTCTTTAATAATCTTAGAAATCTTGATTTGTCATAATGCAACTCTACAAAATTGTCTTATGAGAAATTGACATATTTTATTCAACGTGAGACTCTTTAACACATTCTTTCACGGCCAACAACATTAGATTTGGTTTATAGATGATTTGATAGCGGAAATTTGATAGCATTTGACCCAACGGATCTTAAAGAAGAATCTGATATCATCTTAAAATACTATAATCCTACAAAACTGGATTGCGAGGCGATGATTGCCAACACTTATAAAAATATGTTTAGACCATATTTTATCCGATATGAGGCTCTAACAAATAATACATAATTTTCAAACATATTTTTTATTCCTTAAAATTTAAGAGTGTCACCAAATTATATGGGTCACAAGTAAATTTGATTGGATTCATATGAATTTTGAGCCAATGAAATAGAGTACGGTAAAAAACTGAAATAAAGCACATCTTAGATGGTTTGGTGTTCAAATAACAATTATTAACATTTTAATCAAAAAAATAGCACATGCACTATTAATTCAAGTATGGTAAATAACTTCTCAAGAACCCAACATGATAATTTAATTAATGCAAAGAGGAACATTTGTTCAAACTTTTTTATATAATATATTTGTCCAAAAACTTGATAAAGAATATGCATTAACAAGTGACATTACTCCAGCTAATGTTCACGTTACTGATTAATTTTTAACCCTAATTTATAATTTATCATGCGTGATTGGTGACTGATGACAAGCATGTTGTAAGCAAGAAACATGTATATGTAATAAACGAAAATCTTATATACCTAGCATGTTTAAATGAATAGATGCCTCTAAAATTTAAACTTGTTAAGATCTGTGATATAACGTGTATAAATTATTTTATAAAAAGAAATAGTTTTTAATTTATCTTGTTGTATTCATATTTCATAATTAAAACCCAAACAAATGTATTTATAATTATTTATAGCAATTTAATCTCACTTACCTACATGTTAAATGGACGGTCCGGAGAGGAAGATATCGATGGCTAACCAAACTACGTGCATGCCATGCGTGGTACGATATATTTAATTAAAACCCACTTAAACGTATTACACCATTATTGATATATTTTTAGGCTAAATAAAAGCAAAAACCAAAAAATAAAAATGTCAAAATTATTAGGTCAAATGTGATGATCAAAGTTCAAACCCGATACCTTCACTTATGTAAGTGAGTTTATAACTAGACCATTGACCCGTGCTGTCGCACGGGTCATATCGACTATAATATACAAAAATAAAATATATCATTTTATAAATTTGAAAAAACAATATTGAATATGAAAACTTTGTCGTCGATATTACTTTCGGATATCACATTTCCTTTAGACATATATTACTCAATCCTTGCTGTAATCAGTCGTGTTCCACTGTTTAGTCATTCTATTTGATATATATTACTTGATAACATTACTGACAATTCAACTCTTGATCTTAATTTATGATTTGAAAATCTCAAAGTAGTAATTATCTTGAGATGCATAGATCTAACATATCTATATAATTTTATGGTTTGATCTACTATTTATTTTATTTTTTTGGACCTAAGGTTGAAAAGGAAGGAAACGCATCAGAAATTTGATAAGGTTGAAAAGGAAGGAAACGATATTGTTTTGAAAAATATCAGGCAATGATGTTGCATTTTGATAAAGATGAGAAGACAATCAAAAATAAAGGAAGACATAATTGAGGAAATGGATGAGAAAAGAAATTTGATAAGTTTGAAAAGGAATGAAACAATATTGTTTTGAAAAATATCATAAAATGTTGTAGTTGACTGATAGGGTTTGAAATTATGGCAAATAAATACCATTTAATTTAATATGTGAATAATATCTTTCAATCCAATTATTTAGGAATGATCGGTTAGGTTAAAGAGGAGGGAAAACTGACAGAAATTTTAGGTTAAAATTAGGGCAACAGGTTTAGGTTTAGTAATAAGAGATGACCTTGTGATTTCTTCTAACTAAAAAAAAAAGTAAAAATCAAATATGATCGCATTGCTTTCAACTTGGATGGTTTATACACCGAGTGAGTAGATTTTATTTTATTTTTAAACAAAATATTCTGGTTTCAATTATTCAGATTTTTTTTTAAGGAGACAAAATGAAATTATGATAGCAAACAAAGATCCTAACCACAAACCGGAAGAAAGACACAAATGCTCAAGCACAAAGCAATTATACAGGTTCCTTCCACAAACCGGAAGTAGTCATGTCCCCCTTGCACTTCCAAGGAGAGTTCACTAAAATGTAATATCTGATTACAAATGCTCAAGCACAACTGCAAGAGACTTCCATTGCTCAAGAACACAATCAAGAGATTTCTATGCTCAAGCACACAAGCAAGAGACTTCCTATCAAACAGAATTACAAGAAAAATGTTTGACACTTGAACACTTGATATACAATCAGAGGTGCTCACAATATAAATCAGATACAGACTCTGTGAGACTTTAGAATTTCTAAGATATGAACTTTGAAAAAGAAATTCTAAGTGAACTTTTGGATGCTGAACAATTTTGACAGAGTTTTAGCACTTTTAAATTGTTGTAGAGTCTTGTTGTTCTTCAAGTCTTCACTTCTTTATATAGAGGTGTGAAATGAACGTTGAGTTGCCAGCGCATCCAAAAAGAGTCGTTTGAAGCTTTGATCATTCACCAATGATTCATTGCCTGATATGTTTATTGTCCTATGAAGGATCAATTTCAAATGCATTCCATGTATGAAAGAACATTGTTACAGGCAGAGCTGTTATCCTTGTCTTGTAGCAGAGACAAACTCTGTGTAGTGGAGATAGTGGTTGTACATTTCGTACAGTTTGTACTTTGTCAACGCTTAACAAAGAAACAAGCAGCCAATGCTTTTGAATCCCTTTGAGTTAGCCGTTGTTACTCTTTTCCACTCTTTCGCAATAATAAGACGACATTGAATCCAATAAACAACCTTTGAATCTTTACGTTTGCATTTCCTGATGAACTTTAGCATCTGGTGATATTCAGCTTCTGATGAACTTGCTTCTGATGACGTCATCACTTCAGGAGTGCTATGTCTTCATGAGCACTTCTAACTTCAGGAGCAGTTCTTCTTCAGACGCTTTTAAACTTCCTTTTTGTTCAATTCTTTGCTCTCTTTTGTTCATTCAGAACCTATAAATGGTCTCTAAAATTTTGTCTATAGTCTCGTACACTTGAACAAATATTAGCATATCCAATTAACAATTTTTTTAATTAATTTGTTATCACTCAAAACTTTGAAGGGTAATGTTAAACACATTTTGTTCCAACATAGACGATGTATATATAAATTTGTATCAATAAATAAATAAATATGTAATAAAACAATCATTAAATCATTTTTTCCCGAACAATTTAACTTCTGATTCTTAATGATATTCATAACATAGATAGATACAAAGGTGAGAGATAGCCTTCTAGTTTATTTTTATCATCCTTTAATGAATATGTATGAAATTAAAAAAAAAAATCAAAACAAAGTGAGGGCCATGGCACACACAAGCTTACACTTGAGGTCGTCCCTCATGAAACCCATACATTGAATCGGGCTATGCCAACAAAATTGAATATCGAACACTAAACTATCATCATACGTTTTCAACCAAGAGAAGGTTAAAAGCTTAACTTGGTCAAGTAAATGATGCATCGAAGTCTCCTTATGTTGAAAGACGTGAATATTTCATTCCTTCGAAATAATTCATAAAAAAGTCAACCAAATCAATTGAAAAGCATACTTGGTATTTTTAGAGTATCCTCCTAAATTGTCAAATTGCCTAAAATGACTAGTTAGATGTAAAGGACTAATAAAGTACATACCCCATTGTTGAGCCAGATACCAAATACTTCCAAAGACTGAACACTCCAAAGTAAGATGATCAACACATTCATCTATACCACACCCACTCGTACATTGAATAACATTACTGAATCACACCTCAACGTGATAAATTATATTTTATAGGGATTCGATTACGAAGCAACCACCAAAAAAACAAAAACACATTTAAAGGAGCAATTTTGTTCCAAGTAATGTCATAGAATACATGACAAACAACCAGCTTCACTTTTGTCAACATTTGAAAAACACCACTAAATGCAGGGAGAGGATCCTCTCGAGTAAGAAACTCTCCAGTTAGCATTCTCCATATTACAAATACGTAGAAATATTTGTTTAGATGTGCCTTAAAATCAATATTATGCTGACGTAATTCGAATAAAATCAGTGTTCGTGTCGGAGTTTAATAAGTCAAAAAAGAGGCAAGGTAACTTAATGGAGGATTAAAGTCCTTGGGTTGAGTACTTTTTGAGGGATTAATTGGGTTTGAGCAGTGGTGGAGCCAAAAAAATTAATTTGGATGGACCATTAAAAGTTTGATTAAAAAGCTCGTGTACTTTAAAAAAAAATTATATAATTTACTACTCTTATATGAATACTTTTTTTAAATACAATTGTTAATTGGATGAATTTTCGATTGACAAGATAATATAAAGGAGATTTGAAACCCTACAAAATTAGAAGGTTTGTAAACCTCCGCTACCCAACCAAGTATAAGCACGACAAAAAATACATATGCCACTTTTAGAACATCGAAAACCCAAACCGTTAAAAAATTGTTTAAAAACTAGTAAAATAGACCTATGATTCGACAGTGGCATCAAAGCCCGGTTCGACGAAGGGTGCGACCGAGGCAGTCGGTCCGTTTGCGCAGAAAGCAGCAACGATGGTACAAGAGCTTCCGCTTAAAGGGAGAGCATGATGAATAGATGGACTCATACTTGAGGGAGAGTGTTGTTGTGTGCAAGTGTGAGTTATATGTCCCACATCAAATAAACGAGTAAATGATGAACACCTTATAAGTAAGAGGACTCATAAACCTATTGCCTTAAGATTTTGGGTAAGAGTGTAGTGTTCTCTCTTGCTTGTGCGGTTGTTCTAGCCTCAATGTGGGCGGTCCCACTGACTCCCTCTAGTGACCCAACAAGGATCCTCTCCAGTGAGAAACTCTCCAGTTTTCTCCAGTCATTAAATCTCACAATTAACTACACCATCTCAGACAATCTTCTCCCTAAATGCATACCCTTTACCGAGAACAATTATTCAGATTGATAAAGTATGGTCATTAGAGTTTTGTGTAGCACGTTGGGGGCATTCTGTTAGTTCTACTAATAAATTTAATTTATTAATAAAAATTTATTATTGCATTGTTAGAGATTCAGAAAAATATATTACAAGAGTTGTGTTAACTGGTGCCTTAAGGATAATGGTTAAAGAATCTATTAGCAGAAATTATGTCTTGGAAATACAAGTTTTTGTTTTTGTCTTAGTAATAATTACACAACTTTTTATTGCAAAATTACTTATTTTAATACTTTAACCAATGCCCCAATGACACTAGTTAACATTCTCCATATTACAAATACATAGGAATATTTGTTTAGATGTGTCTTAAAATCAATATTATGCTGACGTAGTTCGAATAAAATCAATGTTGGAGTTGGAGTTTAATAAGTCAAAAAAGAGGTAACTTAATGGAGGATTAAAGTCCTTGGGTTGAGTACTTTTTGAGGGATGAATTGGGTTTGAGCAGTGGTGGAGCCAAAAAAAATAAATTTAGATAGGCCATTAAAAGTTTGATTAAGAAGCTCGTGTACTTTAAAAAAAATGATATAATTTACTACTCCTATATAAATTACAATTTTTTTTTTAAATACAACTGTTAATTGGATGAATTTTCAATTGACAAGATAATATAAAGGAGATTTGAAACCCTACAAAAAAAATTTTTGACAAAAGTAAACGATATACATTCATTCAAATTGATAGTGTACATTGATACAATACAAATTCAAATTCGCTAAAAACAAAAAGGATGAATCTGTGAACAAACTCACAACATCCATGTTAATAGCATAAAACGGCAAAGTATCTATGCCTACAAATATGACTAATATGACTATATTCAAGTCTCTGGAATATTCATGTCTCCGGATCTGCAACGTTGACGACGCCAAAGTCATTGTCATTGATCGGATCTGCACTTGCTCAAAGCTAATCTTTCAACTTGAATCAAATAAAAACCGCACTAAGACGGGAAATCAAAAACACACCGCACTAAGACGGGAAATCAAAAACACATTGCACAAAGACAGGAAATCAAAACAAACAGAGTCGTTCAGAGACGACGAAATCACAAAAACAAACGAAATAAAATAGAAAATATGTGAAATCACTTTATTTAATTATGATAGAAGGAAAAACAACTCGGAGGGGTATTTTTGGGTCAAAATTGACCCTAAATCATCCCTCTGACAAGAAAAAGAAGAAAAAAGAGGTGACGGCTAGAGTTTGAGAAGGAGAGAAGAGAGAGGGGAAGAGGAAATGGTTTTGTTGTTTGTTGTGCGTTGAAACCCTGCAAAATTAGAAGGTTTGTAAACCTCCGCTACCCAATCAAGTATAAGCACGACGAAAATTACATATGCCACTTTTAGAACGTCGAAAATCCAAACCGTTAAAAAATTGTTTTAAAACTAGTAAAATAGACCTATGATTTTTATTTTTCAGGAGGGCCACTATACCAATTAGTTGAAATTTAGATATGTCGAACACTAAAACTGCAACAACAAATTGTTTAAAATCTCGCAAAACGAACCTACCATCGTTAATTTTTTAATTAAGTGGGCGGTGACCTGAGTTTGAGAACAAGACAACAAAAGAAAACTCAAAGAAGAATAGTGCTCTTGTGTCGAGTGTTTTTGGTGAGGTTTTAGGAATGAAAAATACATTAATTATAAACATTTTAGGTAGTTAGAAATCATAACGGAAAGGATTTAAGGTTTTTTTTAGCGGTCATAGAGTGAAAAGAATTGAGAATCTTTTTGGTGAATATCCGTTTGACATCTATTTTTTTTCCTCCATAGTTTGCAAATATCCGTTCAACATTAATACTTACCTAAATTGAGGTACATAGAGTAGTGATCTAATATAGTAGTGATATATGTACAATTAAATGTGACAATTTTGATGATAACTTTTATTTTCTTTCTTTTCATTGGTCCAAGTCAATAGAGAGAGAAAAAGAAAGAGAGAATATATAATCTGAGTATAAGAGAAAAAGTTGTCAAAAAATTGTAATAAAGTAATCGTATAAATATTATTTCTCTATCTAATGTATGGGGTCAATGATTCAAAAGGAAAGTCCAGATCCAAAAACAAATGGGAAAAGAAGAAAAATGTCAACATATGTACACATGATCGTGTCAGATGGGAAACGGTGCTGGCTGCATCTTTATCATTGATTACCTTTCTGAACATGATGAGCTGTGGTTCTCCGTACATTTCACACGCAACCATACAAACTTAGTATCATCATAACTGTTGTAGGCTTGTCTTTGTCCTGTCTTTTATCTTTGTGTTAATCTTGTTCCTCTTTCTTTGGTTTGATCCAAACACGTCTCTGATTCTCAGGCACTTGATGTTCCAGTCTGCCTACTGCTGATTCCTTTGTCCTTGCATACTTTCAGATATTATTGCTAAAATTGACACCAAAATCAAATAAGGAAAAATGAACAAGTATATGTAAAATAGTAATCTTTTTATAGAAATGTTTTTTTTTTACATCTTTTTATAAACAAATGTGTGTATTTAATGCAAACAAGTATCCTTGAAATAATTTATTTATTTAACTTGCACTTTTTTTAATCACGTTCATAAACCGCTACATGTAATTTTGATTAGTCTTTAACCTGATTATCACAATCTCTCTTTGATCCGTAAAAAGTGCCCCCAACCTATAAGAGGTTGCGAGTATCCTTAAACATTCTATTCATCGACTCTGTAAGATTAGTTGTCATATGACTTCAATGTCGCCATACGTTTGAGTCCATTTCTCGCTGGATTTGTTGTTGACCCACTTCAAAGCTTTTAGGTTTGCCTCCCAGATCTTGTTGCAGTAGTATTTGAATGTAGGCTTGCGCACCGGTATATCTTGTGTTGTAAAAAGTTTAAAAAATAATTACCATTGTTATCTTACATGAAATATTAAGTATTGACTGGACATATATTTTTTTTATATCATTTTATATTTATAAACTAGTTCAATTCAAATTTTTTATTAAACGATATAAATTTAACAAGCTAACTTATCCTATCCACTATACACTACCTTTTAAGCTAATCGTTATAAGTCCGCCTGTTATAAACTAGTTTGTCAAATATAAGTTATTTTCTATCAAGAACCCAAATACATGAACTTTTAAGGTTGGAGGTGTTGTTGTTTTGTTTTTATGTCCATGGATAGTCCCTCTCCAGGTCTAATATGTAAGCAACCAAAATTCAAAATTAGTGGTTTTAAATATTTAAGGTCAGATGATAGAGGCAGGGCCGGACCTTGGGGTGTGCAAGAAGCTTAATGGAACTAGGTCACCCCAAAGTATAGGCTTCAAAAAAATAATTATAGTCTACTAGTACTACTAAGTACTCCCCAGATTTCCACTTTCCTTTTCTGCTGTGTTGTTTTAGGCCTATTAGAAATGAGTCATCTTGCTTTTGGTGTTAGGTGGGTGTTTTTTTAGGGTGGTTTAAGGTTCCTTACGTATGCGGTAGTGATTTTCATCTTTGGGTGTACCGCATATATACGGCACCTTGTATATCTTTTAAAAAATTTAAATAGAACATCGTTCTTTAAAAAAAAATACATTTTCATTTTATTGCGGGTCTCTTTTCATTTACAGATCTGAGCCTCCGGATTCGTAGGAACAACATTAGATAGAGGTAGTATTGTTTTGTTTTCACGTACATACACACAGCGGCGAAGCTAGGAAACAATTTACGCGGGGGCCAACTATAAAAAATAAATTAAAACCAACGTATTAAATTTAAAGATAAAATATATTTTGAGCCCTAAAAATTATAATTTTTAGGTTTGGTCCTTACAAATAAATTTTTTCAATTTATGTCTCGATTTTTTAAAATTTTACAAAAAAAAAGTGTTTTTAGTCTTGGATTTCATCTTTGTAACAAAAAATTAAGGACTAAAATTAAACAAAACCTTGGGAACTTAACTTAAAAATCGCAAGTGTTGTAGAGACTAAAATCAAAATAATCTGAAAATTAACCAACACATGAAAATTAACTAAGAGCAGCAACAAATGATAAAAATTGACAATAGCTATTTAAAAAAGTTGTACAAAATGTGTTTCAAGAAGCCAATTTTATGCATAAATGACTATTTACAAAATAGATTAATAATATATTTTCCAATAGACACAAATATGTTATGTTTAATTATGACTATTGTCTTGATAGTTTTTATTGTTGAAAAAGTTCTCTTTATAATTGTTATTGAGAGCGAAAGTACCAAACCAATACAAATAAATCTATCAATCATGTAATAATTTTTTTACTTTCTTATTTATGTTATTTTTCAGCAACTGAACTTATTTGGGGTAGCTCAATGTTTATTATTTAAGGTAGTTAGATATAAATACATACCAACTAATATAAAACTAATATAAGAATAATATCTTTTTTGGGTAGCCAAAGGCTACCGCTTCCTAATGAAAGGATACGCCCCTGCATACACAGTCCCTCTATTGTTAGCATTTCTCAAATTCAAAACTAGTGTTATAGTTTTAGTGGTAATTGGTCTTCTTAAGTATATAGTGGATGCAACAACTGTTACTTTATTCAACAACGTTGTTATTATAAAATTATCCTTGAATTAAATTCATATTCACCAAAGTTAGGAATGTCATAAGTTACAGTACTATCGTTTTTCATTGTTTTTGAAGTAAATTTCATTGAAAATAAAAGACAAATTGACAAAGGCAAAATAGGGAATATGATTATTTTTGGTCTATTTATTTTGTAGGTCTCTAAATTATTTCAAATTTTTTTAAATAGATCCTCAAACTTAAAAATAATTGTAATTTACTCATTAAATTATTTCAATTATTGAAATATATATTTATTTTATAAAATCAACAAATTTTTTTCAGGGAATATAAAATCAACAATTAAAAAGTAACAAAGAAAATATAAATTATAACTCTTTAAAAACTTCAAATAAAAACCAGACCTGCTGGATCGACCTGTCATCATTAATTTAGTAATCACAATTATAATTTATAGAATTCGTTGTGTTTTCTATTTTATTATGTGTAGCTAAATTTTTTAAGTCCAACTAAGTGACGAACCACGAAATTCAATTCAACCTTTGAATGCATGAAAGGTTAGTTTGCTTATCGTATCGACCAGACTACCACTTGTATGCAAACACGGTCTCTTTTGTCTCATTCATCTAGTGGAATCTCACATGCTCAAGCTTGGCTGGTTATATATTATGATATGATAAGTGCAACTAGTTTTAAATAACTAATATGCCAATTTTTTTCTCAAAAAATAAAAAACTAATATGTGAATTTTAATGAAGGACTTTAGAGCATCATAATAATTATGGATCTAAATGGATGCTAAACGTATCAGCTCAGGAGTTTATAATTCATGGTTAGAGACCGTATCATATTGGAGCAATGAATTTATTTCAGCTCTAAGAGCATTTGATCTAATAATGGGCATACTTTAATCTATGTAAGTCTCAGCATCAAATAGGTATTTCATAGTGATTTACTTACAATGTAAAGACCTAATTGGATGAGAGAAATGCAAATTTTAGCAAATTTAGAACGTGCAATCGTATATAAAAATGTATAATTAAAAAAATGAAATGAAATATAAGAAAAACTATTGATGCTTAATTTTTTTTTAAAAGAAATGTGGGCCCCAATTTTTGGGTATTTTAAACCTCAACTTATAAGAAAAACTTGGACTTCAATTTTTAACCTCGGAGGTAAAGTACTCACCACACTTAATTTTTCTTCTCAATTAAGTTTCAATTACACTTTTCACAATCAATGAACGCAATTTATCTGTAAAAATATTGAATAGAACAAGTGGCCCTGGCAGGAGTCTATTCCTAGTTTGTTTAACGCAGTTTAGAATTTTTTAAAAATCTAATTATATAAATTAGAAATGGTCACCCTTACCTCTAATTTGAAGTAAAACTTTTGGGGTTCAATGTGTACATATATAAGACCAATATTTGGGTTCAGTGACAGATCTTTTTAGAATTGATTGGAGGGTAACAATGGAGGGTGGCATTGGAGATGAAAACTTTTTGCTTGGGAGGAAGAATTGTTGTTAGAATTATGCTCTTTGCTTTCTACATTCTTTTACATGAACAAGCTTTAGACATGTGGGTTTGGAGGCTTGACCATAATGAGGCTTTTTTTTTTATAGGTGCTTATCATTTGCTCACACATAATGTGTTAGATGAATCCTTATCCTTTTAGGATTTGATTTGGGACAAACCGACTCTTTTAAAGGTTTTCCTATTCTCTTGGAGAAGAATTCAAAGTCGGCTTCCTATAAAGACGGATTTGATTCAACGTGGCATCAATAATGCAAAGTCTTCGTTTTGTCTTCATGGTTGTGGATTCGAAGAAAGTTCCTCACACTTATTCTATGGTTGTGCTTTTTCATGAAGTGTTAGGTACGACAAATAATTTCGTTCTTCAAGCACAACAATTTATTGGCTTTTTGAACTTAAAAAGCAATTTTGTGATTGTTTATGAGCCATTTGGTTAGCTTGCACTCAGATCGTTTGGTCCAATTGTAATAACAAGTTATTTCGTCGCAAGGAATTGTCCTCACCAAATCATTGACTGGTTGGAAATTCAGGTTTGATTCTGGATTAAGGTCAAGTACAAATCGTTTTCTTATGATCTTATTCTTCAATGGATTAATCCTCTTGATTGTTTAGGCTTTTAAAGACGATATGGGTAAAGAATTGAAGCACGTTCAAATAAAGAAAAACAAAGATCAAGCCTCATTAGCCAAACTGCAATTATCATAATAGAAGGGCCACATTCACATGCCAACAAGGTTCATACTTCCCTATGAACATTCAAAGCAAAAACATTGTCACATTTATCCTATATGTCTAAATAACTTCTAAACGTTCTCTCTGAACACCTTCAAGATATTAGAAAAAGTAACAATACCAACTAAGCTGCATTCATCCTCAACAACCCACAAGTAGTTCACTCTATGAGCAATTGCTTGAATCATCACAGCAATCAAAGAGCTCTTGGGATGACAAACAATAGCCTCTACATTCCTCACAAATCTTGCCGAATTGCTCGATGACCTTACGTGCTTTCCTGACCTCGTCGGACTCTCCTCATCAGAGGAAGACGACACCTCACTGGTCAAGGAAGTCAAAATTGTAAACTCTTGTAGCAATTTCTCCAAATTCTTCTCCATCAACCTTGCCTTTACAAGTCTCACAAGATCCTCTGGTGGGCCACCACAGTCCATGTAGGCCATCAAGTCCCCTGCGGACAAAGTTGTGATCGCGGCAGCAACCGTCTCATCACAACAAGCAAGCGTGAAGGGCGATATCTCACCAACGAATGTCCCATCATTGTCAACAATTGCAACAGAAGTTTGTTGTGCAAGCGACTTTGAGATGGCTTCAACAGCCGAAGATGCGGGGGAATAGTAATCGATGGCGAGCACATCGGGGCTGATGATATCGAGAGCATCAATGGAGTATGCAGGGAGTGGAGTGAAGAGGCCAATGGAACCAAGCAAGAACCTTATCACATCCTCTTGTGTTAACCAACAGAATTCAGCACCGTTGTGGTTAATGTTGATTGTTGATGACTTTTGTTGATGTTTTCTCCTTGAAATGCCTCCTCTTTTTGTTTGCAAAATTGGCACCACAAGATTTTGTGCTCCCTGGAGTATGAGATCAATGGCTTCCAATAAGCTGAAACGTACATCAAAATAACAAGAATGAAGCTTAATTAATTAAAATTCTTAATCTTGATCATAATAAAACACATAATATAACATAATTTCAAGATTCAACAAGAAATTCTAGATAAATAAAAAAAAGTACCTAGAAGATGATTCAAGCTGAACAACAAGACCATCAACCTTAGGCAAAACAACAGAAACCAAAGCTTTAAGAGCTTTAGAAGGACACAAAAGATTTTCTGGTTTGCAAAGGTAACAAATAACATCAACCATGCAAACTTTCCCAACACATTGACAACGACCGAATTCAGAGTGGTCACAGTTCCAAATACTGACGGAACTTTCGTTGCCGGAGCTTCTGAGGACTTCAATTGCCTCGGCAATGGTAGCCGAGGTTGAAATAGACTTCAACGGCGGTTTGCCGAGACAGAGTTCAGATAACTCATGTGCCAAAAAGGATACTGCCATACAAAGAAAGAATGAACGCGGAGGCGTTGAGAAAGTTGAAACGGTTGTTGAAATGTTGAAAACACGTTTTTGTTGGAATGAATGAATGAAAGAGAGGGAAATGAAAGCGTGTACTTATAGAGGAAAATAACATCGGAGACAAGTGGATAGAGAAGGTTATTTTATGTGAGCCAAGATCTTCTCCATTTACCATCATCTTCATTTCTACTATTCGAAGAGATAAAACGGGTAAAGATCCTCTCTATTTATAAAAATAAATGGAAGATTCAGTATGAAAATAGATAGACAAAAAAAATAATAAGTGGTGGATTCTATCACTAGGTGAGTCCCACCATCATTAATTAATTTTTACTTTTTGTGTCTTTATGTTCCAAATAAAACAAAAGGGAAAAGTTATAAATGAAGAGAATCCTAACTCGATAAAGACACAAAAATTTGAAAAAAGTAAAAAGTAATTAATGATAGTGGGACCCACTTAATATTGAAATCCACTTAACAGTGAAACTCATTATCTATTTTATGTGTCTATCTCTCTCCAAATTGTATACTCTATTTATTTTACTAAATGGGGAAGATCCTAACTCATGTTATGTGGCATTAAAATATACATGAGAAATATATTTGTTCACTATTTTTGGATTATAAAGAAACACTTTTTTATTAACGAGAACTTATAAATTAATATAAAAACTTATTTATTTGCATAAACTCAAATAAGTCTAATCCAATTAAGTTACCATTTTATTAAGTGACATACACGAAGGTTCTATTATTTTAAAAATGTGTCATACATAAATTGGTATGACTCATATATGTAATTTATTCAATAAGAGATTATTTTTTTTACCAAAGCAAACTTAACTGATATCATTAATTAAAAAAGATTTAATATAAGGAGGACAAATCTAGAAAAACATGATGACTAGGCCAAGAATATGCCGCCCTAGCAATCGTATGAGCAGCCATGTTCGCTTGACGCCTGACAAAATTCACCTCAAAGTTGGAAAATAAAGCTAGCATATACTTAATAGAAGACACTATAACATTAAACTCTGATATACCACTACCCCCGGTCTGAAATTCGATCCACGAGAGTACGAGAATCCGTCTCAAATACGACCTTATCCCAACCTTTTGCAATCGCGACTTGAATTGCTTCCTGCAACGCCATACTCACCTTCAAGGACTGATATATGAGCATATTTATGCGTCGAATGGCCAACAACAAACACCCCTTCTGCATTCCTAAAGCAACAACATGTAGTCGAAATCCCTTCGGAGATATGGAATGCAATATCAACATTACACTTCAACCATCCATGATTGGGCTTTTCCCATCGAATCTGCACGGGCAAGGGGGAAGCTGCACTCCTCCCTGGACTGTTCATCTCTTGGGCAATTTCCAATTGTTGTCAATTGTTCAACGCCAACTTCCCATTTCCCAATGGTGTATCACAACTAGAGTTCCAAACAACATCATTCATTGTTGCCCATAACTGCCATAGTAGAACCGCGACACAGCCACCCGTATCAACACTCTCCTTGCGACAAATATCAAAAATAAGTTCCGACATGGACTAAAATAAGCTTAGCCGCAGTAACAACACAACAAAAAGTCCGGCAGAAAGTAAACTCTCCCTAGCTACATCACAACCAACAAAAGCATACCAATTTGTTTCTTCCTCATCATCACACCACTGACATCTATTTGTACACGTCACATGACGTTGAATCAATTTAAACCGAGTTAGAATACAAACATGGCATATCCGCCACAACAAGTTTCACGCTTTGTGAGGAGCATGAACTTTTCAAATGGCATTCCACTATCCCTGTACATATATAGTAATGGGCAGCCTTCCCAAGCATCAATGAAGTACCCAGATCTTACTCGAACATAACCCATTACTCTCCTCTTACCACACAACTTTATCCTCTTGCACTGATGGGAACAACGATGTCTGAATAACAACACGTACCCCCGAAAACAATTCAACAATCTTGTCAACATCTCATTCCTTTACTCCATCAATTAGTAAATCAGACAAGAATAAATCATTAACACCTTGGTTTTGAGGAGTTGGAAGCCAGTTAACTTAGTCACTACGCAACCAAGGATCTCCCATGACTCGAATTTGTGATCCATCACCTATGCTCCACCTACATCCACACTTAATAAGAGATTGAATGTTAAAAAAAAAGTGTGCTGAAAATAAGGTACATTTATTCAATATGTAAATTTGAGAATATATTTTGAGTTCATTATAAAAATAAAAAAATTAAGATTTTCATTTAGTCCATAAAAAAGTCTTTAAGCTAGAAAAAACTCACAATTTTAAAAATAAATACGGATTGTTTGATAAGGCGTTGTGGTGATTAACAGCTGATCGCATATCAGATCGATCGACAAGCCGGCATCTCAACATATACTAGGAATATATCATCGATCACAAACTTTGATCTACTTGCACAATATATTAATGTTTCTTACAAGGAATCATATTATAGCACGTGCATTATTAATTTACGTATAGTAAACAACTTCTCAAGAACCAAGATGTTTTAATTGAGTGCAAGAGGAAAAATATGTGGGTAAATTTTTAGGTGATTGGAAGTAGAATTCGTTTAAAATTTAAATTTAATTTAAAATAAATTAATATAAACAACTTTCCAACTTTTATGCCTATATTATACCTCTGAGACCTTCGTTCTTAGTAGCACCTTAAACAACTTCTCAACCTATTAATTAAGGTATTCTCAACCTAAGAAAGAGAAAACATGAGAGAGGCGAGAGTCAGAGAGCTTGAGAAAGGCGGCGTTCATGGGATTAACCATGGTCGTCTGCATCGGTCCTTTTCTCCGGTTGAGAGATTCTATAGGGGGAAGGGGGCCAAGCAGGGAGCCACATATGGGTGGGGAAGGGGGAAATTGGATTGACGTGAGACCGCGATGTGGGAAAGCGCTGCGACAGGGCAATGGAGGTTGGGACAGACAGCGGGAGGCTCATTGGTTCGACGGCAGAGACGACTTCGATTTCTGTAGGTCTAGGTTTAGGTATGCTACGCGGGAAGGACGCTTTTCAAGGGAGAGGTCGTGGGATTCTTCTTCGTTGGAGATACCCTATTCTTCTCAGTCACGATACCCTAGTAGGGAGGACGAAGCTGCTGATCGACGTTGGTGGATGATAGTTACAAAAGTCCAGGTCCGGATGGGGTGAATTTTGGTTTTCTTAAGGATTTTTGGGTTGAGATGCATCAGGATATTATGCGGTTTATGGTGGAATTCCATCGAAATGGGAAGCTATCAAGAGGTATTAACTCTACTTTTATTGCGCTTATTCCTAAAATTGACAATCCTCGGAAATTGAATGACTATCGTCCCATTTCGCTAGTGGGAAGTATCTACAAAGTTTTGGCGAAAGTTCTTGCTAATAGATTGCGGCAAGTGATCGGTTCTATTGTGGCTGAAGAGCAGTCAACTTTTGTTCAAAAAAGTCAAATTTTAGATGGAATTCTTATTGCTAACGAGGTGGTGGATGAGGCGTCCAGATCAAAGAAGGAATTATTGTTATTTAAAGTGGATTTCGAAAAAGCGTATGATTCGGTTGACTGGGGGTATCTGAATGCGGTTATGGAGAGGATGTTTTCCCTGTTCTCTAGAGAAAGTGGATTAAGGAATGTGTCCCAACTGCAACAGCTTCAGCCTTAGTTAATGGTAGCACAACTGACGAGTTTCCTTTAGAGAGGGGGTTGCGTCAAAGAGATTCTCTCTCCCCTTTTCTTTTTTCTGTTAGCTGCCGAGGGGTTGAACATTGTTATGAAGTCAGTGGTAGCGAGAAATATTTTTGAAGGCTATAAGGTTGGGACGCCCTCCTCAGTGCCAGTCACTTATCTACAGTTTGCTGACGATACTTTGATTCTTGGAGTGAAGAGTTGGGCGAACGTCTGGGCTATGCGAGCGGTTTTGGTTTTGTTTGAGGCTATGTCTGGCTTGAAAGTAAATTTTAATAAAAGTATGTTGGTGGGTGTCAACGTCTCTGATTCCTGGCTGAATGAGGCAGCCTCTGTCCTCCATTGTCGAGTGGGGAGAGTGATGTTTGTATATTTGGGTTTATCTATTGGTGGTGATCCCCGTCGATTGAATTTTTGGGAACCTCTTTTGCGTAGCATTAAATCGAGACTGTCTGGTTTCAATAGCCTGTTTCTATCGTTTGGTGGCCGCTTAGTTCTTCTAAAGTCTGTCTTTACCTCTCTACCTGTCTATGCTCTTTCCTTCTTCAAGGCTCCGTCAGGTATAATTTCTTCCCTTGACTCTATATTTACTAATTTCTTCCGTCAGGTATAATTTCTTCTCATGGGTCAGTTGGACCACTATTTGTTCTCGGAGGGAGTTAGGCGGATTGGGGGTGCGGAGGTTGAGGGAGTTTAATGTTACTTTGTTAGGTAAATGGTGTTGGCGTTTATTGGTTGAGAGGAGTAGTTTTTGGTATAGGTTTTGGTGGCGAGATATGGTGAGGAGGATGGGAGGTTGGTGGTTAGGGGCCGGAGTGGTTCTTCGTGGTGGCGAGAGATCGCTAAGATTAGGGATGGGGTAGCAGGTGTTGGTGGTGGGTGGTTTCAGGAAGGAGTGTCTCGTCTGGTGGGAGATGGGGTAAATACTCTGTTCTGGCATGATTTATGGTTAGGTGATGTGCCATTTTGTGTGCGCTTTAGTCGCCTTTTTGATCTTGCGATTGATAAGTCTTGTACGGTTGCGCACATGTTCTCTTTTGGGTGGGATGTTGGGGGAGCAGGTTGGAGATGGAGACGGCGGTTGTGGGTGTGGGAGGAGATGTTGGGGGAGTGTATTATTTTACTTCGTAATGTTTCTTTGCAGTTTAATGTGAAAGACACCTGGAGATGGCTGCTGAATCACTCTGCAGGTTATACAATCAGCAATGCCTATCAGTTTTTGACTTCTTAGGATATCCCTCAGGTGGAAGGTGTTGCTGCGTTGGTTTGGCATAATAATGTCCCGCTTAAGGTCTCAATTTTTGTTTGGAGGTTGTTGAGAAACTGCTTGCCTAGAAGGCAAAATCTGGTGCATCGTGGCATCCTTTCAGACATTGATGTTGGTTGTTTGTTAGGGTGCGGTTATGTAGAGACTGCTCAACACTTATTCATTTCTTGTGATTTTTATGGCACGTTGTGGTTTCAGGTCCGGTCGTGGCTTGGTGTCTCAGGTCCCGACCCCATTATTGTTTTAGATCATTTTCTTCAGTTTACTCATTCAGCAGGTGGTGCGCGAGCAAGGCGCTCTTTTATGCAGCTTGTTTGGTTGCTTTGTGCGTGGATCATTTGGAATGACCGTAATTAAAGGCTGTTTAATAATAGAGGAAGTTCCACTGATCAGTTGTTGGAAAAAGTTAAATGGCACTCTCGGTGGTGGCTAAAAGCTAGTAATGTCGTTTTTGTTTTTGGTTCTGATTTGTGGTGGTCAAGGCCCTTGGTTTGTTTGGGTCTTGGCTAACTTTTATTGACATTACATATCTGTAATTATTTGGGATCCCCTTGATACACCTTGTACTAGGGAGAGTCCTTGGTTGGTTAATATATAAGTTCCATTTTTTATTGTTAAAAAAAAATTATAAAAATATAACATGACAATTAACAATTGGATGATGATACTACACAACCAAACTTCATATTACCATTTTGTTCAGTGTTCACCAAATATTTGTCCAAACTTTTTTTTATAATATATAATTTGTCCAAAATTTGAAAAATAATGCATTAACAAGTGACACTACTCCAGCTAATTTTCACGTTACGAATTAATCTTCAACCCTTATTTATATTTGTCATGCGTGATGGTGACTGATGACAAACATATTGTAAGCAAGAAGCATGTACAATAAAGGAAAATCTTATACGTAGCATGTTTAAACAAATGGATGCCTCTAAAAATTTAAACTTACGAAGATCTATTACATGACGTGTATGAATTATTTTATAAACAAATGGTTATTATTAATTTGTCTTGGTGTTAATACTCTAATCAAAGCATAATAATTACTTATACGTGGAATATTCATATTGCATAATTGGAACCCGAGGCAATGTATTTATAATTATTTATAGCTATTTAATCTAACTTGCCTACATGTTAAATGGACGATCCCAGAGAGGAAGACATCGATGGCTAACCAAACTACAAATATTTATATTCATGATCAAATGAAAACACTAAATGCCTGTGTTATTAAGAAAAATCTTCGGTTTGAGTTATTTAGATTGATGGACTATTTTTGTTTGAGTTATTTAGATCGATGGACTATTTTTTTTTCAACTCTTCGGTTTTTTAAAAAAAATTGCATAGAAAACTGATCATTTAATCTAAAAGTTCCGCGTAAAAGATCAGAGTACTCATTTAGTTCTATTAGTATTTTTTTTTCTCTCTCTTTCATATATGTTTCCTGAACGCGAGTTAATATTATTTGAGACATTATCAAACACTAAATGCAGACACATTTTTCAGTCGAAATTCGAACATTGATTTATCATGTTTTAAGAGACTAACCCTCCACTAGACTCAACTTTGATGGTTGTTCTATTATTAAATTTATTGCTTATGGAAAGAAAAAAATTGCATCATTAGAGATGCAAACAATTCTATATTGTGAATATATAGAAATTACTTGGTTACAAATAAAAAGCAAAAGAAAACGAATAAGAATGGCAACTCTTGCGTGCTGAGATATGGTGTTACGGCCACATGAAAATCATTGTAGAAAGTGTTTCAAAAGTGTTAATTGGTTAATACGGAGGAGGAGGACTTATTGCATATAATCCTCATGTTTTGGTGTGTTGGATTAGCCAGCATAAGATCTTCTAGCTTTGAGCAACCAGATAGAGAGCTAGGCCATCTTTTATTTGATGATTATCTAGGGCATCTATGCCTAAGAACGTTTTCATAATAGTTTGTTTTTGTCTCTTGTCTTTTATTATTTTTATCTTTTGTTTGGGCTTTTGGCTCTTTTTTATTAAAAAAAAAATTAAAAACCTCTCCTACTTTGCTTGGTGGCTTTGTCTCTAGTGGGAGACCTTAATAGGTCTCGTACGAGAGACTTTTTTTTTTTTTTTGGTTTAATAGCATTTTTAATCTCCTAACATTTTTAAATTTGTGATTTTGACTCCTTAAAAAAAAAAACTACAAAACTGCCGCTAAGTTTTGCACCTGTGGCCGTTTTGCCCCCCAGGTCAATTTTGACTCGGTCTACGCTGACGTGGCACCCTATGTGAGGTGCCATGTGTTATTTTTTTTGTCTTGAGGGACCAAAACTGCTACAGTTGCAAAACTTATGGGACAGTTTTGTAGTTTTTTTTATCTTAGGATACCAAAATCGCAACTTTGAGAAAGTTAGGGGGCGAAAACTGCTATTAAGCCTTTCTTTTTTTGCAAAATGAATATGGACTACTGAATATATATATATATATATAAATCTCGTCAACTATTTATCTCTTCAACAACAACAACCAAGCATTATCTCATTAAGTAGAGTCAACTACATGGATCAAATTAATAATTTCTCTAATAGTTTTCTTAAATTTACCTCTATCTCTTCACACTAAAAAAAGAGTTCGTTTATAAGTTCGTTTATAAAGTTCAAAGAAAGGAATTGGAGGGAAAGATAGGTTTAGG
Source organism: Medicago lupulina (assembly GCA_958299785.1). Taxonomy (NCBI): domain Eukaryota; kingdom Viridiplantae; phylum Streptophyta; class Magnoliopsida; order Fabales; family Fabaceae; genus Medicago; species Medicago lupulina. The sequence goes on from OY283139.1 coordinate 79,235,853, forward strand.
CCTCTCAAATTGAGAGACGTCTCTAATATGCAGGAGTCAATGATTTTTGAGAGAAAAATAGAATCTAAATCTAGATCCAAAACCAAATGAGGAGGGAAGAAAAGGTCAACATAGGCGCACATGATTAAGTCAGAAGGGAAACGGTGATGAGCTGTGATACTCCGTACATTACACATGCAACAAATAAGTAGAAAAGTACGTGCAAGTTTCATCATAACTACTGCGAACTTGCATTGGTTCTGTCTTTACATTTTTGATCTTGTTCTTGTTTCTTTGCTTTAGGTGTTATTGTGTCTTTGTTAGATGCAAACACGTTTCTCATTCTGAGCAACAAGGATCCTCTATTTTTGGAAGAGAAAAATAGATGGATTTTAGACAAAAATAAGGAGAAATAAAATAAAAAAATAAAAAAAAGATAATGACGTAAAATTGGAGAGCAAAAATGAGAGAAAATAATTAAGAGATAGATAAAGAGAATAATAGATAATACTTTATCCAAAAAGGAATATATACAAAAATGACACTTGAAAAATTGATGAATACAAACTAAGTATTTAACCACATACATTAACCTTTCAACTTTCTTTTTGTTGTTTATATTTCATTCTAAAATGTGTTTGATTAAGGAATAAAGAGTTGAAGATTCTTGATTTAAATTCAGACGAAGAAATAAAGATTAGTTTAACCACTAACATTTTATATTTAAAGAAACTAAATATATAGAGAATTGGAAGATAGTAAACCTTTTTTTGATTTAGAGACCCTCATTACAAGATATTGGGTATTGTGGTCAAAGTTTAAATGCATACTTTCTAAGATAGAGAACTCATGCCATGAAATATGCTCTACAAATATTTAAGAACATACTAATGAGTGTCCTTGATATCTTTAGTGCTCTAAAAGATTAGGACTAAATTATACTCTTCTTCTATGAAAGATGTTCGTTTACATTCTTATTTCATCTTATGTTAAAATATATAAACCTTCTCCATCTTTATGCAATGAGATATGTTATTTGAAGAATTTTTTTAGGATAACTTATGAGACAATTATATATATATATATATATATATATATATGAGGGGGGTTATTTTGACTCCAAGAGTAAGTGTAATAACTTACTCTAAATCTTAACCTTTAATTCCAATTTTGATTAATGGTTTAGATTAATTGATATGGTAGGCTTTAATTCCATTTTATATTGTAGTCAACACTTATCAACACAAAATATCAAAGCAATAAATGTCCTTTAATTGTTTGATGAGCTCTTTCTCAAATAACATCATCATCTATGTATGTCTATGACAACAAAAATTAATTAAAATGGAGATGATTGTTTTAATTTGTCGTTATTTATATAAGAAAATACACAAATTTATTTATTTTTTATGCAAGTATTGTAAATGAATTGGATATAAGAAAAGACCAAGGTTACTTCCTCTATTTTTTTCGTGACAAATTAGTACAAAAATGTGTGTTTACAAAAAAAAAGAAAAAAAAAGATCAGGATTATAATTAAGAAACCAAATAAAATATGTCGTATAAAAAAAATAACGGGAGTAGAACAAATATGCAATTCTTTAAATTTTACAATTGTTTTCTTTAAAAAAAAAAATATATATATATATATATGCAATTTTTTTTAGCTTAAAAAAAGTAAAGGGAGAAGAAAAAAAATTATTTCAACGTAAAAAAATATATGCAAATTTTTTCCTATGCAATTTTTTTGAAGGAATAACAAATTTTTTTCTTCTGCAATTTATTTCAAGGAAAGAATTTTAAGTTTTGCTGTTAACCTTAAAAAATAATTTTAGCGTCAAACCAAAAAAAACAATGGGAGAAGAAAAAAAAAGCAAACAATTAAAAGACATTTATTGCTTTGATATTTTGTGGTGATAAGTGTTGAATACAATATAAAATGGAATTAAAGCCTACCATATCAATTAATCTAAACCATTAATCAAAATTGGAATTAAAGGTTAAGATTTGGAGTAAGTTATTACACTTACTCTTGGAGTCAAAATAACCCCCCTCTATATATATATATATATATATATATATATATATATATATATATAGAGAGAGAGAGAGAGAGAGAGAGAGAGAGAGAGAGAGAGAGAGAGAGAGAAATACAAGTATTGATACGAAAACCAAAACAATGAAGAGAGTAATAACAAAAAAACAGTATGAGATAGAAAGTTGTCACAAAAGTTATCACAAAATGATTGTACACATATTATTAGAAAAAATTATTATCCCCTCACTGAGAGAAACATTAATTACATCCCCACCTCTCTTGCGACAAAAATCTGACATACAAAGTATAACGAAAAATTGTATTGTAGGTCCATTTTAATTGAATGCATATTTTTTCAATTTTCAAGTCACAATATCATTAATAAGTAAATTTAAATGTTATTATAGTTCCCGTGAGCTTAGCTCAGTTGGTAATGACAAATGCATAATATATGCAGGGGCCGAGATTCGAACCCCGAACACCCCACTTCTTCACATTAAATAAAATGTGAAAATTTACATAAACTGATAAATTACGGCTATTTAAAAATGATAAAGAAAATGGTGACTTAAAAGAAAATGATAATGTGACTTAAAAGTAATTTTGAATACATATTCGTGATAAAATATTAAAATTTAATTATCTTATTCATTGACATTAAAATTATAAAGAAAGGAATTTGCTTTTCTTAAACTGTGACTTAAAGTCGGTAGATATCATATAAATAAAATGGAAATGTCAATTATTATAGTTTTGAAGTAAATATAAGATATAAATGCACACATTTTAAGAATGGAAGACATTAATTACACATCTATACACCAAAGTTTTGGTAATATAACAAATGGAGAGAACTTAAAATGGAGAGGATCTTCACCCATAAAATATGTATTTATGTTGAAATGTTGAGGAAGTGTTTTAGTTAAAGAAAGTATATATAATTTACTTAAAGATTTTTACTTTTAAGGGAATAAAATGTATATTTTAAGATAAGATAGCAATGCAATTCAAACTTCTCTTATAAGAGAGGAATCTAATTTACTCACCTTGACTTATGTGAGTCCATTTTCCTTATATTATATGGTTAGGAAAAGACTCGACATTTCTCGCACTAGTCCCTTCTGCCACATTGATTGATTCAAGGAAGCCCCTATGTTTTGAAACCCACGTCTAGTTAGAGGACGAATATCAAGTTTTCAAAATGCAGATAGGAATTGACAAATTCTTAGATGATGCATATCAATCAATCAATAGTTTTGCCATTTATATACAAAAATAAGTCACCACGTCCCATAAAATTGTAGACCAATAAAATGATGATGATTGCTCAAAATGGGAAAAGCATTAAGCTTGCTTGTTGTGCATTAAAGAGAAAAAGAAAAACACTATAGAAGACCCCTTCTAGTAGGATTTGAGGTGGATACATAGTTTTTCCTCTTGTTATCTATTTAAAACTTTTCGAAAACTGCTCTTCTTATAAAGAGAATTGCTCATTCCCATAAAAACTTCATAAAATACGCCTACGTAACTTAACTCACATTGATGTATAACCTGTGTGACTTAAATCACGTTAGGTGTATATACCAACGTGACTTAAGTCACATTGCGTTCTGGTATAGAAACATAACAACAACCATTCTTCTATACCTTATCCAAAACATCAAGTGCGATTTTGAGAACTCTCAAGTGTGATATTCATCAACTTTGATCAAATCAACATTAAATTCTACCCCAACATCAAGTAAGTGATTATGATCATTTGGCATTGGTTTTTTTTTTTTTTAAAGTTAGATTTTATTTTTTTAATGAAATTTCAAATTTTTAGGTTTTTATGGTAGAATTTGCATGTTTGATTTGGTAGAATACATGTGTTGTGTTATCTTCATTCTTTTAAGTTTTCAAAGAGACATGCAAATTTTTACACCAAGTATAAGACTCTTTCATGCCGACATTTTTGACAAACTTTCAAGAATTTAATTTAAACTCAACATCATGACGATACCACATACTCCCTCCGTTTCTAAATATAAGCAAAAATGACTTTTTAGGTTCATTCACTTAATGATGAATGTGGTTCATAATATGGACCACATTCATCATTAAGTGAATGAACCTAAATAGTCAATTTTGCTTATATTTAAAAACGGAGGGAGTATTTAGGGAGAATGTGTTGGAACAAAGGGTGTTTCACAATTATACCACTTAAGTTTTGATGATAACAAGGTATTAAAAATTATCAATTGGATATGCTAAAAGTTTATTCAAGTGTGCAGGACCATTATCAAAGAATTTATTTACAAGAGGTTCTGACTGAATAAATTAAAGAGCAAAGGAATTCTAGATCAATGCTTGAAGAGCATCTGAATGAAAGTGCGTCTGAAGAAAGCGCTCCTGAAAAAGTCAGAAGCATAGTGTGTCAGAAGAAAAGCGCCTCTGAAGATGACGTCATCAGAAGCCAATTCTCAGAAGCCAATTTCATCAGAAGCCAAGTTATTCAGAAGCCAAGCAGCGTTGACAAAGTACAAGTACGAACTGTACAACCACTAAGTCTCTGCAACCACCTTCTCTGCATTGTGTCTCCTATACAAGACAAGGATAACAACAACAATGGCAGTCTTTGTTCCATTTATTATTGGAATGGATTTGAATTTGTTTTCACAACGGTAAACATCAAATCGGGCAAAAGATCAATGGTGATTTATTCAAAGCTTTGATCAAGACAAATGATGAGCTGGCTAGTTCCCAACGTCTCTCAAACCCTCTATAAATAGAGCTGAAGACTTGAAGAACGGAGCAACAAGAATTACAACGCATACACGCGAACAAGACTATTTCTCATACTCCAAGTCGCAAACATTGCTCATCAACAACTTAGATAATTCTTACAAAAGTTATATCTTAGAATTTCTAAGTTTCTAGAGAAAAACAGAGTCTGTTCTGTTTCGTTTTGTTTTGTGAATACCTCTGATTGTATATCAAGTATTCAAAACTCTTTTCAATTCTCTGTAATTGTTTTGAAGTCTCTTGCTTGTGTGCTTGAGCATTTTGAAGTCTCTTTCTTGTGTGATTGAGCAAAGGAAGTCTCATACTTGTGTGTTTGAGCAACTTGTAATTTGATATTACATTTTAGTGAAACTCTCCTTGGAAGTGCAAGGGGGACAGGACTACTTCCGGATTGTGGAAGGAACCTGTATAAATTGCTTGTGTCTTCTTTCTTTCTTGCATTTGTTTTATATTCCACTATTAAGACTCTGAACTCTGATCAGACTCTGAACTCTATCAGACTCTGTATCCTGAGAACATTGTTATTTTTCGTAAGAGAAACGTTTTTGAAAACACAATTCAACCCCCCCTTCTTGTGTTTTTCCCACCTTCAGTTGGCATCAGAGCTCCGGTTCTGTAGCTTGCACTTAACCGTGTTAAAGTAAACGATTGGTGAAAAACATGTCTGGGGATGAAGCTTCCGGTTCTGGTTCTGGAGCTGTTATTCATTATGATTATAGCAACAACAACAGAAATGAAAGATCTGCACATCACAACAAGCCTCCTATGTTTAATGGTGACCCTGAAATGTTCTCGTGGTGGAAGACCAAGATGTATAGTCACATCATGGGAATGGATGAAGAATTATGGGACATTCTTGAAGATGGTGTTGGTGATCTGAAGCTGGATGAAGAAGGCGCTGCTCTTGATAGGAAAGCTCACACTGCTGAGCAGAAAAAGCTTTATAAGAAACATCATACGATCAGAGGCATTCTTGTGGCTGCCTTGCCTCATAAAGAGTACTTAAAGATGAGTGACAAATCAACAGCGAAGGCTATGTTCACCTCATTGCGCTCACTTTATGAGGGTAACAAGAAAGTCAGAGAAGCCAAGGCTACCATGCTTGTTCATCAGTATGAGTTATTCAGAATGAAGGAGGATGAAAGCATTGAGACAATGTACTCAAGGTTTCACACTCTTGTTTCTGGACTTCAGATTCTGAAGAAAAGTTACGTAGCGTCTGATCACGTGAACAAGATTCTTAGAAGTTTACCTGCAAAGTGGAGACCGAAAGTGACAGCCATTGAAGAAGCTAAAGATTTAAACACCTTGAGTGTTGAAGATCTTATAAGCTCTTTAAAATGTCATGAGATAGGTCTAAATGAGCATGAACCTGTCAAGAAGCCTAAGTCCATTGCACTAAAATCCAGAGGCAAGTCAAGTAAGGCTCTGAAGGCATTAGAGTCTGAAGAAGAATCTACATCTGAAGATTCTGATGAAGACCCTGAGATTGTTCAAGAGATGGCTATGCTCACCAACAGACTACAATACCTCGCGAAGAAGAACAAGAAGTTTATGAACAGAGGCAGTAGTCACAAAAGCTCAAGAAAGGAAGATCAGAAAGGTTGCTTTAACTGCAAGAAGGTTGGACACTTCATTGCTGAATGTCCAGACCTGCAGAAAGAGAAGTCCAAAGAAAAATCAAAGAAAGCAATCTTCAAGTCCAACAAGTTCAAGAAAATAGTTCAAGAAAAGCTTGATGGCAACATGGGAAGATCTGGACAACGAGTCTGAATCTGACAAAGAAGATGCTGAAGATGAAGCAAAAATAGCTCTGGCTTTGGTAGCTAATGCTGAGAATGAAAAGGATTCATCTGATGCTGAGTCAAGTACAGATCCTGAAATTGAAACTGAGGTATATTCTAAACTTACCAGATCTGAACTAATTGATTCTCTCAAGGAACTTCTTGGTCATTACGAGAACCAATCCACTGAGTTGAGGAAAGTTAAGCAACGATACATTAAGTTGCTGAAACTCCATGAATCAACTAAGTTGGAAATGGATGTTTTGCAAAAAGAAAATAATGATTTGAAAACAATGGCCAAGAAAGGTGATAATAAATCCTTATCTGAGCAGGATGCTGCTCTCCAAGAGTTTATTAACACTGGAATTGATAGAACCAAGGTTGCATCAATGATTTATAGTATAAATCAGAACAACAAAAGAGGAATTGGTTTCACAGGAGGAAACACTAGTGAAGTAATTCTAAAACCTTGTTCTGATAATATCAGAGAGGGTCTGAAGACTCATTTCGTGTCTGAATCTGAAAAAGCTTCTCATTCAGGATCTAAATCTTTAAATTCAAAGGAATTGACTAAGTCAAAACCTAAGAATCAAAAGAAGAAGGTAACGAATGATTCTAAATCAAAAGCTCCAACGTTACAGATTCTGAAGAGATCAGAACCGAATAAACAGGTTCTGAAGAAAACAGAGTATGAAACTAAAAAGCATAGATTTCAGAAAAATGGAGCTGTCTTTAGTACGTCACATTCTAAGACCAAGGGTTCTGAACTCAAAGTCTGGAAAAAGACTGAACAAGATAATGTCAGACAGAAGACACAGATGAAACTCAGAACCTCTAGAACTAACCAAAGAGGACCCATGAGAATATGGGTACCTAAAACTGAAATTGTTGATGCTGCAGATATGTCTAAAAGGAAACGAAAAGCAGAAGTCCTGGTATCTGGACAGTGGCTGCTCGCGACATATGACGGGAGAAAAGTCTATGTTCCTAACCCTGACCATGAAAGAGGGAGGAACTGTGGGATTTGGAGGAAACCAAACTGGCAAGATCATTGGTACTGGAACAAGAGGTAACTCCTCTGTCTCAATCAATAATGTGTGGCTTGTAGATGGACTAAGGCATAACCTACTTAGCATAAGTCAATTTTGTGATAATGGTTATGACGTTTTGTTTAATAAGAACAACTGCACAGTGGTCAACGAAGATGATCAATCCATTGTTTTTAAGGGAAAGAGAAAGAACAATGTTTACAAGATCAATTTTTCAGAACTGACTGATCAGAAGGTAGTTTGTCTTCTGTCAGTGAGTGATAAGAAATGGCTGTGGCACAGAAGGTTGGGACATGCTAACTGGAGATTAATCTCTAAGCTTAGCAAGTTACAACTTGTCAGAGACCTGATATTCCAAATGTTGAAGCTTCTAAAGAAGCTCAAGATGATACTCAGCAAGTTATCCAATCCAAGCACTCATTCAAGTACAAGGCTTCTCATCCTGAGGATCAGATTATTGGCAACAAAGATAGTCCCGGAAGGACTAGATCTCATTTCAGACCTGAAGAGTCTGCGCTGGGTTTGCTGTCCATGATTGAACCTACAACAGTTGATGAAGCACTATCTAATGATGGATGGATCTTAGCAATGCAAGATGAACTCAATCAATTCAAAAGGAATGATGTATGGGATCTTGTACCTAAGCCTGAACACAAGAACATTATTGGAACTAAATGGGTGTTTAGGAACAAGCTGGATGAACAGGGAGAAGTAATCAGAAACAAAGCCAGACTTGTTGCTCAGGGATACAGCCAACAAGAAGGCATTGATTATACTGAAACTTATGCTCCAGTTGCAAGATTGGAAGCAATCAGGTTACTTCTTTCCTACGCAGTTAATCACAACATAACTTTGTATCAAATGGACGTTAAAAGTGCATTTCTCAATGGAGTCATTTCTGAAGAAGTGTTTGTGAAACAACCACCTGGTTTTGAGGACTTAAAACATCCTGACCACGTTTTTAAGCTGAAGAAATCTTTGTACGGTCTGAAACAAGCTCCCAAAGCTTGGTATGATAGACTAAGCAACTTCTTACTTAAAAATGATTTTAAAAGAGGACAGGTTGACACAACACTTTTCAAGAAGACACTTGAGAAAGACATTCTGATTGTTCAAATTTATGTTGATGATATTATTTTTGGTTCAACTAATAGATCTCTTTGCAAAGAATTTTCTAAGATGATGCAGGAGGAATTTGAAATGAGCATGATGGGAGAACTGAAGTTCTTTTTACGAATTCAGATCAACCAATGCAAAGAAGGAGTGTATGTTCATCAGTCCAAATATACAAAGGAGCTTCTGAAGAAGTTTAAACTTGAAGACTATAAAGAAATGAACACTCCAATGCATCCTACCTGTACTCTGAACAAAGAAGATCAAGGAGCCAAAGTTAACCAGAAGCTGTATCGAGGTATGATTGGTTCTCTGTTGTATCTCACTGCATCTAGACCTGATATTTTATTCAGTGTATGCTTGTGTGCAAGGTTTCAATCAGATCCTAGAGAATCTCATTTAACTGATGTTAAAAGAATCTTTAGATATCTGAAAGGAACTACTAATCTGGGGCTTCTGTATAAGAAATCTTCAGATTATAAGCTAGTTGGATTCTGTGATGCTGACTATGCTGGTGATAGGATTGAAAGAAAATCAACCAGTGGAAATTGTCAATTTCTTGGTGAGAATCTGATATCCTGGGCCAGTAAGAGACAAGCAACTATTGCTTTGTCAACAGCAGAAGCAGAATACATCTCAACTGCTAGTTATTGTACACAACTGCTTTGGATGAAACATCAGTTAAAAGACTACCAAATAACTGAAAACTGTATTCCAATTTACTGTGATAACACAGCTGCTATTTGTTTGTCTAAAAATCATATTCTTCATTCAAGAGCCAAGCACATTGAAATTAAACATCATTTTATCAGAGACTATGTTCAAAAGGGAGTGTTAGATATTCAATTCATTGATATTGAACATCAATGGGCTGATATCTTCACAAAACCCTTAACTGTTGAGAGATTCAATTTTATAAAGAAAAATTTGAACATGCATTTTGTCTCTGAATAATGCTTGACTCTGAGTAAGAAAAACTAGACTCTGAAAAATTATCAGAAGCTGATGACGTGTCAGACTCTCTCTGGAGACTCTGAAGAGACTCAGCCTCTGGAAAAATTATTCAGACTCTGGAAGGAATCTTTTTGACTCTGATAGTATCAGAAGCGGAAAAGGTTAAAGTTACTTTTGTAGACTTCTGACATGGTCTATTTGCATTGGGAAACGACGCTTTTGGGCAATGATGGTTCTCTTAAACAAATATTCTCGCGCCCCTGCTAGTCATTAATGTTTGTGTCTGTTTGTCTCGTCTGAATTTGAAATGTTTTTTTTTAGAAATCACTATAAATACAGATCACACGCTACTCACTCACTTTTCCTACACTTTCAAATCTTTGAGCAGTTACGATTTAAAAAATCAGATTTTTCTATTCTCTCACATTAGAAACCCTTCGCTCTCAAACTTCACCATGGCAACTTCAACAAGTGGTTCAAGCATGCAACAAAGCATCAGTTCAGTTTACTCTCTCAAGCCTCTTACAACAACGGTTCCAATTGATTTACTTGAAGTTCAAAGTGAATCACCGGTGGATTTTCGGTTTTTTGAAGAGAAACAAAGTTGATTTGGATGCATATTTCAATGCTCAGAAGATGTTCGAGTATTTTGACATGCTGAATGGTCCAACCTATGTGAACCTGGTGAAAGAATTTTGGGTTCGTGCTGAAGTCTGTGACGTTGAATCTGCTAAGTCACAGGAAAACCAAGTTGTCTTAGATAACCCTAATCTGGAAGGGAAATCAAGATCAGAGATGGGTTTGGAACCTTTCCATGGTATGGAAATCAAGTCTGCTGTGATGGGTATCCCAGTATCTATCACTGAAGAAGTTATTGCTAGAGCCTGCAGAATGGCTCCTGAAGGTCGCTTCCAATGGAATGTCAGCAGGAAGGACATTTTGTTGGAAAGCTTTACAAATTTGTTGTTGAATGGAAATCCTAAAGCAAAGTTTGTAAGCATGGATATCAAGCACAGGTTGCTTCTGAAGATCACAAATGAGTGTTTCTTTCAGAAGGGAGGAAGTGCTGATCAACCTAGTCTGGATCAGAAGTTGGCTCTTTATTTCTTGGCCTCCTACCAAGCTATCAATCTTCCAAGATATCTCATGCATCATCTGTGCTGGGCTATCAAGGAAGGAGCTAAAGGCAAGAGGAAACAAGTTCCTTGTGGAAGACTTCTATCTGAAATCTTCTATCAAGGAGGCTTACTGAAGATGCTGGACAGATTCAATATGGTATCTGACAGAATCCTGGGGATTGCTACTGGAAGGATGATAAGTGGCAAGTCCCTCCTCAACATGAAGGTGATAGAGATGATTATCACAGATGCGAAGGATCTGAAAGACTCCACTGCACCTTCTCAGACAATAGGAGATTTTCCCTCTATCCTGAAGGAAGACAACCCTGAAGCTATAGCTGGCTATCTAGCAGCTTACACAAGGGAGTCTGAGAAAGCCACCAAGACTACTGAAGTTGCTAAAGCCAGAAAGCAGAAGACTACTAAGCCTGAAGCAACAAATTACGACAGTGTGGCTGCTCCCAAGAGAAAAAGAGGAAAGGTTGACTCTAATTTTGAGGAAAGATCTCAACAAGCCTGGGAGGAAATTGAAGCTGAAGAAGCTGTTGGCATTGTTAAGCCAACCAAGAGGCAAGTTGTAAGTTTAGTGTGCCCTATGTATGAAGTAACTCCTGAGGAGGCGAAGAGGAATGATGAATACTATCAGAATCTGAAGAATGAAAGCAAAAGGCTGAAGACTCAGCAAAGGATTGATAGGGAGAAGAAAACAAAGGAGATGGGTCTTGAAAACTGTGATCAGTCCACTATTGAACAGATCATAGAAGTTCAGAAGATGACCAGACAGGTAGAAGAAGAGACTCTGGAAACATCTGCTCTTGTTGAGGCTGTTTCAAAAGCTGCTACTTCAGAAGCTGCTCCTTCAGAGGCTGCCAAAGTTTCAACAGAGGTAGTCAAGATTCCAGTTTCCCCAACCCCTCACTCATCTTCCTCAACCAATTCCGAGTCTGACATTCCTCTAAGTCAGAAATACAACCTAACCAAACCCGTTCCAAAAGCCAAACAAACCCAAAGAATCAAAACAACAACTACAAAATCCAAAAGCCAAACGCTCACATAGACCCAAACCTGTCAAACCAACACAATCACAAAAACCAAATAGTCCAATAGTTGTTGATTCAACAGCTACTGCTGAAGAGCAAGTAGTTACTGAAGAACCAACAGCTGCTGAACAACCACCAACAAACAACCAACAACAAACAACCTCCACACTACTCAAACAAACCTCTGACCAACAAGTTTTGTCAAATCTTGAAAATCACTATTCAGGTGAACTTCCTGAATACCAACAAAATGCTACTGAAAACCCCCCAACACAGACCCAAGAAAAGACCATTCCAGAATCTGTCATGGAGACAGTGGCTGAAGAGTCTATCCAAGTGATAGAGTCAGAACTCACTGTGTCTGCTTCACACTCTGAACCAACACAAAAATCCAACCCTAGTGCTTCTGACCAACCCTCTTCATCTTCATCACCTGTACAAATCATTGATGAACCCTCCTCTGACATACTAGATCCTGACTATCTTGATAAACAACTGGCAGAAATCAATGAGGAAATGCAGACTCTGCTGAACCTCAGGAAGACTCCTTTTCTACCTCTGGCTTATCAGGACAGATGGTCTTCAGTCAAGAACAGTTTACTTAGTTTGGTAAACAATGTTTCTTCTAAGTGTTGCCGTATTCAAGTCCATGCTATGAAGCGTCTCATGAGGGAACACTTGTTATCAACTAAGCATCTTCAAAGCAAGACCTTGTATCTGACCAATTCTCCATTCTATGTTGAGTCAGACTACATCACAAGGGAATCAAAGGTGTTTCAGATGCTGAAGCAGAAGGTACTCAAGCATCAAGAAGAATCCAAGGAAGCTAAGGCAAGGGAAGATCAACTTCTTCAGAGGCAGTTGACTCTGGAAGAAACTGTTAGGAAGCAGTCTGAAGACATTCAGCGTCTGATGGCTATGATTCAACAACAACAACCTCAACCCAACCCTTAGTTGCACACCTAGTTTTTCTTTGTTTTGTGTTTTGTCTTTGTGCTTCTATTTTTTGTCTCTGATGTATCTGTGTTTATATTGCATTTATAAATTCTTTTTCAGTTACATCTAATATCATTTTCTTGTTTTTACTTCTTCTTTTTATTTATACTTGATTCTTTTTGATTGTTGACAAAAGGGGGAGTAATAGAGAATATTTAACAAGAATCTGAGCCCAAGTAAAATAAAATTCTAACAAATTTTATTTTGAGAATCTTATCTTTATCTCATCTGAGTTTTTTTTTCTCGAAATTATCAGTATTGGTTATATAATGAATTTAATTAACCTGGATAGGACTTAGGGGGAGCTTACAAACCTCACCTTAAGGAATATCAGACTCAGGGGGAGTCAGAGCTTACAAACCTCAGAACCCCTCAAGTCAACTTGTTAATTAAGTTAACAACAATTGATCTTTTTAAATACTTATGTTTGTCATCATCAAAAAGGGGGAGATTGTTGGAACAAAGGGTGTTTCACAATTATACCACTTAAGTTTTGATGATAACAAGGTATTAAAAATTATCAATTGGATATGCTAAAAGTTTATTCAAGTGTGCAGGACCATTATCAAAGAATTTATTTACAAGAGGTTCTGACTGAATAAATTAAAGAGCAAAGGAATTCTAGATCAAAGCTTGAAGAGCATCTGAATGAAAGTGCGTCTGAAGAAAGCGGTCCTGAAAAAGTCAGAAGCATAGTGTGTCTGAAGAAAAGCGCCTCTGAAGATGACGTCATCAGAAGCCAATTCTCAGAAGCCAGTTTCATCAGAAGCCAAGTTATTCAGAAGCCAAGCAGCGTTGACAAAGTACAAGTACGAACTGTACAACCACTAAGTCTCTGCAACCACCTTCTCTGCATTGTGTCTCCTATACAAGACAAGGATAACAGCAACAATGGTAGTCTTTGTTCCATTTATTATTGGAATGGATTTGAATTTGTTTTCACAACAGTAAACATCAAATCGGGCAAAAGATCAATGGTGATTTATTCAAAGCTTTGATCAAGACAAATGATGAGCTGGCTAGTTCCCAACGTCTCTCAAACCCTCTATAAATAGAGCTGAAGACTTGAAGAACAGAGCAACAAGAATTACAACGCATACACGCGAACAAGACTATTTCTCATACTCCAAGTCGCAAACATTGTTCATCAACAACTTAGATAATTCTTACAAAAGTTATATCTTAGAATTTCTAAGTTTCTAGAGAAAAACAGAGTCTGTTCTGTTTCGTTTTGTTTTGTGAATACCTCTGATTGTATATCAAGTATTCAAAACTCTTTTCAATTCTCTGTAATTGTTTTGAAGTCTCTTGCTTGTGTGCTTGAGCATTTTGAAGTCTCTTTCTTGTGTGATTGAGCAAAGGAAGTCTCATACTTGTGTGTTTGAGCAACTTGTAATTTGATATTACATTTTAGTGGAACTCTCCTTGGAAGTGCAAGGGGGACAGGACTACTTCCGGATTGTGGAAGGAACCTGTATAAATTGCTTGTGTCTTCTTTCTTTCTTGCATTTGTTTTATATTCCGCTGCTAAGACTCTGAACTCTGATCAGACTCTGAACTCTATCAGACTCTATATCCTGAGAACATTGTTATTTTTCGTAAGAGAGAAACGTTTTTGAAAACACAATTCAACCCCCCCTTCTTGTGTTTTTCCCACCTTCAGAATGTAATGTAGCATAGATGAAATTAAAACTAAATAAAATCATGTATTTTTGGATTTGATTTTGTGTACTTGTGTATTTTTAGTTATGATTTATTTAGGATCGTGAATGAATTGTTGTTATTGTTGTTTCTAAGACATGACATGTTTTTAAAAAATGAAAATAACATTTTGTATGTTTGGGGTATTAAAAAATAGCATCTTTGTGAGAAATTGCAAAAATTGATGAAATCTTAACTTGCCTAAAACATTGGTTTTGTACCTACGTGACTTAACTCACACTGGCTCAACATGAGTTAAGTCTGATGCTACCAAACGTGACTTAAGTCACGTGAGGGGAATTTTATGAAGTTCGCATGGGAGTGAGCAATTCCCTTTGGAAGAAGAGCAATTTCCAAACTTCTCACTCATAATGTTGGGCCTATTCAATGGGCCGAAGCTTATTCTCAAAGTAAATTTCAAGGGAGGCCGGTAAATACAAAATTAAGAATTTGCTTTTTCCACCCCTTCCTATTTTAATCTTTTAAAGAATTTGAATATCATACAATATTTTTTAAAATACAATTTGGTACTATAATTTATGTTAAACCTAAAATATTATATAGTAAAATTAAATTGTATTTAAAGCCATCTCTGTGAATAAACTCGAGCCAAGGCTCCTCAAATCAAATGAATGCATGGTCCAATAAGAACCATCAGCCTCATATATCCTTAAAAGGAAGATGATACTTTTTTTGGTTACAAACGGAAAAGAAAAAAAAAACTAAAAAGAAAACTTAATGCCTAACAAAAGAGATGCCTAGTGCATCAGCAAGCAACATGGAGGATAAACCCGGAGGAGCTGTATCTAAAAGCATTAATTTCTCATAACTTTTAGCACTTAACTTAGCCAAGCAATCAGCAACAGAGTTGCCTTCCTGAAGAGTATGACACAAATCAACAATCCAATCTTGACTCAAAAGCTTCTTAATTAAGCTAATCAAGTTACTAAATCTGTGAAACATATTAAGTGGATCTTGAACCAACTGAATCACATGCAAGGAATCTGAATAGCAAATAACTCGCCGATAACCAGTTGACCAGCACAAATCAAGACCATGCTAAAATGCAAGAATCTCGGCATGTAAAATACAAGAGGGATCAATATTACCGTAGAAACCACGTAGAAAAGAGCCTTCATGTAAAATAAAAGGAAGATGGTACTAATAATATTGGAAGACATATAATTAAAATGAGTAAATTTATCGTTAAGTATGATGAATAGAAGGTAACTAGATACACTCCAAAGACTTGAGTAGATCCTCTAAAAATACCAACACATAATTGGTGTATTAGAATCTTTCCTAACATATGAAGAGATAAAGCAGAAGACAAATGGTCGAACACCAAATGAGAATGGATTTTTTTATTTTTTTTGTCAGGTAACTTAGTAGCTCGAACTCACACATTTTAAATGTGGAGAAGTGGGGTGTCCGGAGTTCAAACTCCGACCCTGTATATATTATATAATGTCCTTACCAACTGAGTTAAGCTCACAGGGACGATAATGAATTTTATTTATCGACATATATTGGTGTTTTATTTTTAAATGATTTAGCCACATACTTGAGAGTGTAACTAAATTAATTATCTTCTACTCGATTCAGATATGCACTCTAGGAGGTGAAGAATTTTAAATTTGTTACAAATATTTAAACAGTAAATCTAGGAGATAAATCATGATTAAATAATAACTGGATTCATACATCTGAATCATACGAAAAAGAAGAAGAAAAAAAACCTGCCATTGATATTGCAGTGCACCTACAGAAACAAGTGTTGTTTTGGAAAATTGGTTTGTGAAGGGGGTACAAAAAACCTGTCATGGAAAATATATACTGTTTTATTTTATTTTAATGATTTTGGCTATTGAAAAATAAACAACAATGTTGCTGTGGATGATTTGGCATAATAGAAATGAAGTAGATTGGAATAATAACATGAGCAACTCACAGCATATTGGAATGAAAGCATTTCGTCTCTGATAAAATTGGTATACCGTGAACAGATGCAGCAAGGTGATATATGTGTAGACCTTAATGAACTTAGTGTGAAGTGAGAGAAGCCTGGAATGGGATGGCCCAAATGGTTTGAAGACTAAACATCAAGTTTTAAGAGTTAGATCTAATGTTGTGTGAGTTGAAAAAAGTAATTGTTTCATTGGAAAAAATACACACTTTGATTGTGTTTATATATATATATATTAGAGAGGTACTCTTGAGATGTGATATACCCACAAGGTCCTTCCCGAAAGTGGGTGAGGTGACTTTTAGGAACGACTTCTGGGGTATCTTTTGTGTGAATGGATATCACACGAGCTGTCACCATCTGGCCGGGCTTGAGGTAACAGATATTTTTTTATCACTCAAAAATGTTAAATTACCTTTTTCACATTATCTTAAAGTGTTTTCTTAACATCGTTGTGAACTGAGTAAGCATTCAAGAATATATATCACACATGTGTCGTCCCATTTGATCAAGCTTGAGGTTTGAGCGAAATGATATATTTTTTATATTATTTGAAAATGTTAATTAACTTTTTAACATTATTTGAATTAAATTCTTTGAAAATATTTTAAATAAATATTAAGTCAACTATTTATCTATCACACAATGATCATGTTAAATAATATCACCCCGATGTGATATGTTCATTGCTTGCATAATACTTGGGTAGTAGCAATTCAAAATATTCATATAAAAAATATATTTAAATAGGTCATTAATTAAAAAATTATAATAGTATTAGATTGCAAAATTGAGACAGTTTACTGCATGTATTTTAATTTATATAGTTTAATTATTGTGAACATCGTAAACTTTCAAGATCCTTATGTTGAATGATTGAAAGTTTCCACGAAAACATTGGAATAACATGGAAACTTTGAACATAAGTATCTTGAAAGTTTATGATATCACAAACCCAAGTCCGATGAGGAAACAATGATAACAAAGACACACAAATTGATTTCTCTCCCTTTCTCCCCTTACTGACACACATAAAGATGGAATGTAAAGTGTAAAGTCTTATGGACAATGTGAGAATGGACAATGTGAGGGGATCAATTTAAAGATGTGATGACACTAGGTCATATATCACTTTTGTTTTGATTTCATGTAATGTTGAGTCGAGTTCAGGTGGTGTCGCTTGAGTTTTGAGCTTAAAAAGGATACATTTGAAGAGCAGGAGTACAGGGTAAATCGTAGTACGATTTCTAGCATCGTACTACGATTTGAGGACGTTTTTGATTTGCCTGGCTACTGTAAAAATCGTAGTACGATCCTCCAGCATCGTACTACGATAAAAGGGAGCGTCTGAGGCATCGTACTACGATTTTTGACATCGTAGTACGATTTACGCGTGACCTGATTTTGTCCTATAAAAGCCAAGCTGATTTCTGAGGCAGGGGTTCGAAATTTTAGAGAAAAAAGGAGATTTTTGGAGCTGGATCACTGAGCAAAAGGTGGGAGACCATCAAAACTCATAGCCGGTTATTAACTTCATGTAATGAACTCTTCTTTATCATTAGTTATTTATGCTTTAACCATGAGTAGCTAAATTCTCTGTGATTAGGTCAAGAGATGATTCTGTACTAATTCATGGGATGTAACCTGAAACTCATACTTTTATGAATGTCAATATAGTTTATTCAGTATAATTTGTTCTTAATGCCTTCATGATTCTGACCCAATATGATTGATTCAAGAGATTTTGTGACTATTGACTCTAGCATATAACTCGGACATAATTATACTGTTCAATTCAACAGACGATTTAGGAATGGATGGTTGTTGAATTGTGATAATTAAATTAACGGACTCATTAACCTTTGATGATTATAGGTTCACCTAAGGAATTAGGGAATTATGATTAGATAAGAGGACTTGGGATCAAGGGATTGACCTAGGTTATTTTGTTAATTCGTCGTAAACTTTGTGACATCTGTGAACTTAAGGAACAGGTTACTAGTGAATGATGTGCAGATGAATCGATTGATCTAGTCATTACTCTTATATTATTTCTACAACCAACGTTATTTTCATCATTTTAGTTACGATTGAATTAAAAATCCAAATTGCCAAAGGCGCCCCATATTTTATTATATCTCAATGTTAATGTTCTTGTTAAGTTGGTATCAAAACAGTCCC
The DNA here is from genome assembly GCA_958299785.1 of Medicago lupulina. Lineage (NCBI taxonomy): Eukaryota > Viridiplantae > Streptophyta > Magnoliopsida > Fabales > Fabaceae > Medicago > Medicago lupulina. Next base: position 79,254,556 of record OY283139.1, read on the forward strand.
TGAGGAAACGAATTATTTTATTACGCGATTTAGATTAGTACACTTGCTAATTTGTTATCAAGATGATGTCATTAAATTTGAGACGTCCATCATATCTCTCACTATCAACACATGAGATATGGATCAATTTAAAGATGATGCCATTTAATTTGAGAAGTCAATGGTGTCAACGGTTCCTAACTCTCATCATATATATATATATATATATATATATATATATATATATATATATATAGGTTTTGCTAGAAGACACATTTTATGAAGGTGTCTTTTAGCAAAGTTATAACTAAAAAGTGTAAACCACACCTTGAAGTGTGGGTTGCTAAAAGACACCTTCATCGGTGGCTTCTAGCAAAACTCTCTCTCTCTCTCTCTCTATATATATATATATATATATATATATATATATATATATATATATATAGGAAAAGACCCACCATTTGTCGCATTTGTCCCTTTTGCCAACATTGATTGATTGATTCATGGAAGCTACTATGTTCATAACCCATGTTATGTTAGAGGAGAAATAACAAGTTTTCAAAATGTTGAGAGGAATTGAAAAATTATTAGGCGACACATAGTTGTCTTTTATATACGAAAAGAAGTCACCACATCCCATAAAATTGTAGACCAATAAAATATCGATGATTGTTCTTTCGGTCTCTTGATATGCTCAAAATGGGAAAAATGTTATCAAAAGCTTAATTGTAGTTCATTAACGGGAAAAACAATATCGAAGATTACTTCATGTAAGATTTGAGCAGCATCCTAAGGCAATCACTAATTTCCACTTTGCCATATCTAATGTCACCGATAAAATTATGGATACATCTATATTGGTTGTGCAGAGATCTATTCTTGAATCGGTGCAATCTGAGACTGTTGTTGTTGAATCTCCTTCTGCGAGGCAGTCCAAGATCCACCCGTTTTCTACTGGTATTCCTCACAGGTGTCTGAAGTAACAAGGGATCTCAAGCTTATACAACAAGCATTGGCAGCATCAAACGGTTCCAATGAGAAGGAATAAGCTTTTATTCAAGGTAAAGATGTTGATGTCACTTTAACACCGTATATAATAAAGAAGCAGAAGAAAGAACTCAACAAACTTGATTCCTACAACACTCAATACAAGGGTAAACCCAAGGGTGGTTGAGCATCACCTCTTTCTTCTTCGGCCTTTTTCTTTTCTTGTTTTTTCTTTTTTGTTCCTTATTGTTTGTCTTTTTTTTTTTTTGAGTGAGTGGCAGAGGATGGGAGTTCTACGCTTCTCCCTTATGTTCTTCTCACTAAAATAAGGACTTATGATCATATCAATTCAATGGCCTATAAGAGTAAGACACCCTATAAAGTTGTTTGGTTTGAGAATTAAATGACATACAATGACTTGATGCAAATATTACATACTTTTCCTAAATCCAAGAGTAACACACTCAAAATCCTCTAGAAAATCCTAAAATAAACAAACAAAAAAAAAAGACTTGAATAAACACTAAAATGTATGATATAATGAGAAGTCATCACAATCATAAACTTAAATTGTTGTTTGTTATATCAAGTAACAAAATATCCATACATTTAATATACAATCAAATAAAGTAGCATACCTCACAAGCTATGGTCAACCTCATTATCATTATCCTTTCCACTTCCACCTTTTGAATGACTTTCCACTTTCATTCTTAAAGTTGTCTGGTTAAGGTTTTCATCCAGACCAAATTTCTATTCACTCTCGAGCAAGTGTGATGGTTAAACCACTCAGTCAACATGTTAATGTCATTTTAGAATGAGCTTGCAAATATTCTAAATAATCATTCAAAGTCAATACAAACATACACAATTTAGAGGTCTTTCAAGATTATAACGTGACTTGGGTAAATGTTAGATACATTTGGAAAAGGTATGCTAAATATGGAGTTAGACGTCCGCTACTCATCCTTGTCTATTCAACTAACCAACCTTTCTACTCCTTGCCAAAACAACATGTATTTTATTTGATCATAGGCGATACGAACATTAACTACTCACACTTAAAACCCAACAATCTTCCCCTAAGAAGTGAGTTACCTTGCGAGACTTAATCATTCATATTTTAATTTGGAAAATGCTAAAAATAAGTTATTTTCATTTATAAAGACACTTTTTTTTGAAATAAATTATAAAGACACTTATTATTCAAATATAGAAATAATATCTTGGAGGTGTTTCTTGTTAGTGGAGGGAGGTGGCGAAGATTAGAGATAGGATAGGCGAGGAGGGAGAGGGCTGGTTTGCAGGGATGGTGGTGAGAAAGGTGGGAGATGGGGACACCACATATTTTTTGCTGGACCAGTGGGTTGGGGATGTCCCTTTATGTCGGCGCTCTAGCCGCTTGTTTAACTTATCGAAAAACAAGTTGGCTACTGTTGTTTCTATGCTCTCGCCAGGTTGGGAGTTAGGAGGTGGAGCGTGGCAGTGGAGGAGGATGTTGTGGGCGTGGGAGGAGGAGTTGGTAGAGGAGTGTAGGCTTTTTATTTCTAATATTTTTTGCAGTCTAATATTTCAGATACTTGGCAGTGGCTTCCTGACCTTGCAGGGGGTTATTCAGTGTGTTCTGGTTATGAGATTCTCACGACTCGGGATCACCATGTGCTGGATGAAGCTCAGGATCTTGTTTGGCATCCTCGGGTGCCGCTGAAGGTGTCTATCTTTGCTTGGCGCTTGCTTCGGGACAGATTGCCGACCAAACTCAATCTTCAAAATCGAGGCATTATTACAAATGCGGACATCTCTTGTGTGTCAGGGTGTGGTCATGACGAATCCGTCGATCACCTGTTTTTACTTTGTAATTCTTTTGGTGTTATCTGGTATCAGGTGCGGTCGTGGCTTGGTTTCTCAGGAGTAGACCATCAAAATATTGGAGCTCATTTTATCCACTTTACTAATCATTTAGGTGGAATGAAGACTAGACGTTCCTTTCTCCAGCTTATTTGGCTTCTGTGTGTTTGGCTAATATGGAAAGAACGTAATAATAGAATATTTAATAATGTTGTCACTCCCATCGATGAGCTAGTTGAGAAGGTTAAGTTCCACTCATATTGGTGGTTGCGTGCTAATAATGCCGCTTTTGTGCATGGGTGTCAGCAGTGGCGGTCGAACCCATTGCTTTGTTTGGGTATCGACTAATGCCTGCTTTTGTTTTTTGACTCATACTTTTGACAGACTGTTTGTATCCTTTGCGCTTCTTTGACACGCCTTGTGCTAAAGTGGCGTTGTGTTTTGTGTGAATATATATCATTTTAGCTTCTTCAAAAATATTATCTTGAAATTGTGTTATTAATTTTTGAAAAGTCTAAAAAATATTATTTTCAACGCAAAGCTTCCTTTTTTTTTTGAGGGAGCATAAAACTTCCTTCTTGAGTCATTATTCAATTTTTTTCATAAAGATTTTTTTTATACGCGAATATTTATTTTTTTAAAATTATACACGAATGTTAATAGTTAGTATATTACAAATTTTTCTTCTTTCTAATTCGAACATGAAACTTTTAACTATATCTAATTTGAGTTATCAGTCTCATAAAGATTTTAATTTGATTTTTAAAACATGTAAAAGAAGTTAGCCACATTAAATCATGAGGTGGAGTATTCTGATTTTGTGTCCAGCTTTTAAAAGGAAAAGAGAAAGTTATGTGATCCTCTGTAAAAGAGAAAGTTATGTGACAATTATTGAAGGAATCTTGAAGTTCACAGTATATAGTATACACAGAGAGAGATAAGATAAAGTTACAAACTCATAGAATGTTAAACAAAATACAATGGGCGTGACTTTGTGTCATAGGCTAAGCAAATTGAAATTGGTTTTTTTTTTTTATAAGCCAAACTGAAAAGTATGATATATTAAAGCGAGTGATTTATCTTGTATAAGGTGTGCAAAAAGAATCATTTAAAAAATTTATATAAAGTTATGATATCGATATTTCAGAAATAATCATCACGAAATAGAAAGAAGAAACAAAACAAGTTAAGCATCCATGCAAGATAAAGGGTGTCGCCACCCGTCAGTCTAGCCGTAAGCAAATTAAACTTTACTCAGATTAGCCAATAGCCAATGACTAAACTTCACTCAATTATAATAAATTAAAATTAAAACAGAAAATAAACATAGAAGATTAATCCTTTTTGAAAAGGGAAAATTCAAAGTCGAAAGCTGGACCTGGAAGAAGGCTCATTTGGGCATGCTGCTTACATAATAGTGTGACTTTGGTGTCCAACCAAAGGGGCCAATGATTGTGACCTCGTGGGGCCAATTAAATATTGTTTTGACTAAAAAAAACAGAGATTAAAATTGTTTGTTGCTTTCGTGCATGTGACGTCTTCATCTCTTAGAATTCTTAAATATTGACTTATTGCAGCTTCTGACACTCCTTCAAATTCTCCAACAACAACGTTCGAATTGATTTTCTGATCAAAGAAGGAAGAGAAGAAGTGTAATGTAATGTGTTGTTTAGGGGTGGAGTCAACCCCAGCTAGCTTGAGTGTTCAGGTTAAGCTTCAACTTTTCTTGTAGCAAGCCTAGCTATTACTAGAATTTTTAGTTTTTCTTGCGGATTTACCTGCGGATTTTTGGGAAAATTCTGCAGGAAACACATTTCCTGCAGATTTTGCCATAGATTTAGGTTCTCAGGTGAGGTAATACTAGGATTTTAGGATCCGCAGGAAAGATATATCCGCAGGAAATATGAAATTATCCGCAGGAAATATGAAATTATTTGTAGGAAATGTAAAATTATTCGCAGGAAGGAAGTAACATTTTGCGATTTTTTTTTGTCTAGGCTCTGTAAAATTCCTGGCTCCGTCACTGATGTCATTCATTTGATCAGATCCGATCTCATCTTATTTTCTCATACAATATAGTTTGATGTTCATTTGTTTTATGAGAAGTTGAACCTCTCCTTACGACAATTCAAAAGCTCCTACATTTGCTAAGGATTTGCAAAGCCTAAAAAAGACGACGTAAATGTTAAAGAGTATTCTTTTAGCAAATGTGGTTAGTTGTGAGATTGATTTTTTAATATGTGTAGATGAAATAGATGATAAAGTGTTTTTTTTGTTTTGTTAAGATTTTGGTTTGAGGGAAAATATTTATGTCAAATTGATACTCATCGAAGCCTCACATTGAGTAGTATGGAAACAAAAGTAAATTTTTATCCTTATTTATTAATTTTGTTAAGTCTTAATCTAATTTTTTCCTTCCATTAATCCCTTATTAGGTTTGCAACAACTCTATCCTAAAAATTTTGTTCTAAATTTGCATCATATATGTTTTTTATTTCTCTCCCTAATAACCGTGAATATTTTTTAAAGCAAAAATTTAATTGATATCTTAATCTTTATCCTTATCGTTGTTTATTAATTTTGTTGAGTTTTAACCTAATTTTTTCCTTCCACTAATCCCTTATTACGTTTGCAACAACTCTATCCTAAATTTTTTGCTCTAAATTTGCATCATATATGTTTTTCATTTCTCTCCCTAATAACCGTAAATATTTTTCAAAGCAAAAATTTAATAGATATCTTAATACTTATCCTTATTATTTATTAATTTTATTAGGTCTGCAGCAACTTAACCTATTGTTTCTGTAGTTTTTTTTGTTTGACAAGTTGTTATACACTTATTTAATATGTTTACAAACAAACAGAATACCCTAATTTTCATGCAAACTCGGCTACCCTAAATAATTTGTTAGGAACCATGAATTGCATTAATTTTTTATGCTTAACTATAAAAGTAATAAATAAAATTGACTTGTGCAACAATATAATTTTGTATTCTTTTTATCTTTTTTCTTTATAATTTTTTTTATTATCATTTGATTGTAATACTGTATCTCTAATAATCCAATTTGCGTTTATTGATCGACCCATGATCTTACGGGTTAAAGATTATTTATTGGTCTCTATTATAATCGAGAAGATTCACGTCGCACGAGTTAAAAGTCTAGCTTTTATTATAAATATAAATAGTTAATTTAAATTTTCTTCACAAAACAATTATAATCTTTTGGATGTTAAGTGATTTGGATTCGGATCTTCTAAAGTGAACAACTTACTTTAAAATGTAAAGTGCATAATCGTTAGTTTAAAAATTAAAGCTAGATATCATAAATACATTATAATAAATCATAAATTAGCTACAATAACAACACTTGGTTTTCTCGCCTTATATTTTACTCACTTTAGATAATCAAAATTCAAGTGATTTAGGTAATTGTCGTAAAAGGGTTTTTATTTATTTTTAACAAAGTCATAAAAAGGATTTATAATTTGCATGTTGAATAATAAAATATTCTACTATGATAAGTTGGATGTATGTAGTAGGTATCCCTTTCCCTTCAAACCACAATTTCAATACGTCTTCCCTTGGTCCCGACTCATCATTTGCCTTCCAAAGGAAAAACAAATACTGTTTGAACATTGTGGTTGATGGTACAAGACTGATGGTGTTTTTCTTTTGATGAGTGGAATTTTATAAAATAATGTAAGTGTTATGGTTTCATTGCAAGATGAAGAGGTGTTGTGTAATTAAAAAACAATGGGAATTTTTTGTTATTTTTTATCAAGTCACATATGCTTTGGTGACATTAGGGGGTGTTCACGTAAAGAAAAAAAAAATCCACATATACGTTATTAAATTGAAAGAAAAAAAATTCATAAGGATTAGAATAACTCCAAAAAATATCATCAAAAAAAAAAAAGAATAACTCCAAAATATGCTAAAAGAAAAAACTCCAAAATAAAAAAGAGTGTTCAAAACCACATAATCTGAGATACTTAGGGTCAATAAGTCTTTTTAAATTATTTTGCTCTAATTTCACGAATTGAAGCAAACAAATTAAATATCTTATCCCTTTCCTTAAAAAAAAAAATATCTTATCCTTTTTGTTTTTGACAGCAATCTTATCCTTTCTTTTGTCATTAAGATTTTTTGGTTGATTTGAAAGTATAGGAATCTTATTACAAATTGTTTTGGTATTATTTTTCTAGTGGCCTTTTGCCGATGGATTTCTCTTTTCCTGCTGACTGCTGTTAGTTTGCTCTACATTTTTTTTTATTGTCATATGCTCTACATTTTTTTTTTCCTTCACCAAGAGTTACCTCTTTGAAATTTTACTGGGAGGGTTTTAACGAGGCTGGTATTTTAAATGGTTTTGTTTTTGTAAGAATGGTATTTTAAAATGTATCATTGGGTTTTTGCATAGTCTTTTCATATCTCTTTATTCGTAAATATTTGGTAATAATTATTGAGACGTTACAAATGATATATGTAAGGTGTTAATATAGTTGTGATATCGCATCTATCACGTGATGTCTTTACATTTTAATTTTATTTTTCGAAAAAAAATTAAAAATCTAAAATTCAATGATCCGATCAAAAAATTTCACTTCACTAATATAACAACAATTTTTTTGGAACTTAATCACAATTTTTAAAAATAATCAATTATTTGTATATTGTTTGCGTTAGAAAAGGAAAAAATTGTCAAAAGTTCTTTCTTTTCATTTGATTGAATGAAAAGAATAAATAACATGTATTTGTTTTCCTCTAAAAAAAACATTATTTATGTTATGAAGTGGTGTAAAACGTTTTCAAAAAAAAAATGTATTTATCTTTTTGATAAATAACATGTGTAAAAAAAAATGTATTTGTTTTTACTTTTGTTGGGAACATGTATTTATCTTCCTCTAAAAAAACATTATTTATGTTATGAATTTAATATTGTATGTACGAAGTGGTGTAAAACGTTTTCACACAAGCATTCAAACAAATCATTTTGCATTGCCATTTTTATATGATTTTTTTTTTTTTGACAAAACTATTTTTATATGACTGTTCTTAACATATTTCTACAAATATTTATATAGCTTGATTTATTTGAGTGCATGTGTAAAAAATTACTATATTGTCGGTGTATAATAATTAAACTCTTATGTTAATCAAATTTTTCTATGTAAATTGGTTATTTTTCTAAAGTTTTTTTTTTTTTTCATTTCATAAAACTTTTGTTTGATATGTAAGAGTTTAGCTCAAATAACGATGTTGATATTGTTAAACCGTACACTTTTATTCGGTTTGAATTTGAGATTTTATGGTTGTGTATGAGCTTTTATTCAATTCGAATTTGAAACCTTATAGTTGTGTGTGAGTTTTAATATGATATTTATCATTTAGTCTACAACCAAAAAATCTATTTATATGTTATGAATTTAATTTGTATGTATCAAATGTTGTAAAACTTTTTTACACGTGCATTCAAATAAATCACTTTATTCTGCCACTTTTATATGATTGTTCTTAAAATATTTCGACAATGTCTATATAGTTTAATTTGTTTGAGTGCATGTCTAACATTCTATAACAATTAAACATCTTGTGTTAATCAGATTTATCTTTGTGTAAAGGGCAGGAAGTGATTAGAAAAATAATCGATTATTTTCTGAACTTTAATTTTTCTTTCATTCGATAAAACTTTTGTTTGGTCTATTAAATCTAGCTCAATTGACAATATTAATATTATTAAATTGAACACTTTTATTTACTTCGAATCTCATAACCTTACAATTATGTGATAGTCTATAGACAAGAATCAATTTTTTATTTGACAAAATTACGTTTTTTTTATGAGATTTGACAAAATGATGTTATAAAACTAATTTTATGCCCTCTATAATTTTTCTTCCTCCTGTTTTATGTTCAAAACTAAATTAGAACTAAAATATTTATATTAAAAAATTAAAATATTTCATGGAATATATAATGTTTTGATAACTAAAAAAAAATTGATATTCTTACAACAATTTATGATAACTTTTTGATAATTTTATCTCTCATCTTCACATTATATTCTTATTCTCTATTTTTTTTCTCTATGGGTTTTTATCAATAAATTTTTTATCATTAAAATAGTTTCAAATGATTGTCACATAAAAATAGTCCTCTGAAAGTATCTAAACAAATTTCTCATGATAAGATCAAAGAAGATACTTATTGAAGTTTCATACTTATCCATCAAAATAGGACCCACCCATTCAACTTAGAAAAAGACAAGACAACCTTAACCACTTTTGTTCACTCTGGGGGTAGGTGTTATGTAAATCTCTCTCATATAAATATCACAATGAATGAATGACCCTGCTTCCATTTTTAATCCTTCATATTCAATACTAGGTAAAAAAAAAGTTCTTTTTCTTAGACCTTAAGGTTTTGGTGTAGAATCACAAGAAAGAAAAAATGTTGGCAATTTTCCACAAAGGTCTTGCTAATCCACCTGAAGAGCTGAATAGCCCTGCATCATACAAAGGCTTAAAGAAACCTAAGCTTCCTGAAGAAACTCTTAAAGAATTCATTTCTCATCATCCTGACAATACTTGTTCTATGAACTTTGGAAAAGCTGCTCTTGCTTATGTTAGACCGGATAAGCCTTTTTCTGTTCATCAAAGGTTATATATATTTACTATTATGCAACAATATATCATTTATTTTAGTACACCTTTTTTTTTGTTACTGCAAGTAGTGAAGTAGTACTCATGTTAAAAAAAATTGCGATTCTTTGATACTACAAAGAATCGCAATCACATGTGGCCGATTAGAGTTTGTAAAAATAAGGTCTGATTAGAGTTTATAAAGTGTGACGTCCTTAGTTGATTTTGTAAGGATGAATTAGGTTCATCATAAAAGCCTAATATGGTATCAGAGTCTAGCTCCGATACTGAGACTTGTGAAAAAAAATGTGTTGGAAGGGAAAATCTTACTAAAGATGGTAGGTTATCTCCGACATAGTTTGTCGGAGATTAGTCATCAGCAAACTTTGCTGATGAATACCTTGCGCCAATAACATAGTTGTTAAAAAATTGTGATATTTTTTTAGATGTTGTTAGTGCTAAGAGATGGTATGTTTGCAGGTTGTTTTGTGGGCTTGATGACATATACTGTTTGTTCTTGGGGAGTTTGAACAATTTGTCCTTACTGAACAAGCAATATGGTTTGTCAAAGGGAACTGATGAAGCCATGTTTCTGATTGAAGCTTATAGGACACTCCGTGACCGTGGTCCATATCCACCGGATCAAGTTGTTAAGGAACTTGATGGTAGTTTTGCCTTTGTTGTTTATGACAGCATATTTGGAACTGTTTTTGCTGCACTGGTATATATATATATTTGTTACTCTACCATGTTCATTGTTAACAATTCTTCAAAATCTCAATCCATCAATGAATGATGTTTGTTTTTTATGCAGGGTTCTGATGGTGGATTGAAGTTGTATTGGGGTATTGCAGCTGATGGATCTGTTGTGATTTCTGATGATCTTGATGTTGTACAAGAGGGTTGTGCTAAATCCTTTGCTCCTTTTCCAGCAGGTACCAATTTTTTTAGCTATCATTCATACGCATTTATTTTGAAAACAAAATCACTTCAAATTGGTAAAATTACATTACCAACATGTCATGTAGCTGGTCCAAGTGGTAAGAGACTCACGAATTAGATTGTATGCGATCACAAAAATCACATATTCACATACTCAACACATTGATATTTGTTCAATCAAAATGACGGTTTGGATTTCAAGATCGGTATTTAGAGTTAAAAAAAATCGTTTGTTTTCTGTTTCGTCCGATCTCAATCCAACAATCATTGATGTGTTAACTGTGTGAATGTGTGAATTTCCGACTAAAGCAAATCCAAATCAGAGACTCTGACACTTTTTTTTATATGAAAAAAAAATCAATTGTAAAAGGATTAGTCACCTTATTGTTGTTAAACAAAAGTAAATACTTGGTCATCTATAACATGTTTATAAATAACATTAATTTTTTAATTTAGGCTAGTATTCCAAATTATTTTATTTTTAAAATACTAATTAAAACGAATACATTCAAGGGAAAGTAATATTGATATGAGATAACATTGAATGCAGGGTGTATGTTTCATAGTGAAGGAGGTTTAATGAGCTTTGAGCATCCATTGAACAAGTTGAAGGCAATGCCAAGGATAGACAGTGAAGGAGTGATGTGTGGGGCCAACTTTAAGGTTGATAAGTTCTCAAGAGTCAACAGTATTCCTCGAGTTGGTAGTGAATCCAATTGGATGGAATGGGAGCAACATTAGATCAAGATGTAAATGTAAATAAAAACTTTATGGTTCATGTAAAATAAAAATGTACTACTGTACTTCATCAATGCTATTTTCCTAGCCAACCCCACCATCACCCACCTTACCTTATACTTTTGAATTTGTCCTGTTTCGGTTTCCTGTGTTTGTGTAGTTTTCCTGTTTCCTTCTGAGCAACAAGGTAGTGAAGTGTTTTTGGGTATATATTGGTGTTGTGTTAGTATTTTCTTTTCTCACCACTTGCTTATGTTTTACTCCGAGCATATTCATGACCATAACTCACTTGATAGAGATGTTACGGTGGGTAAATATCACATTTTCCGGTGCTTAGATTAGATAAGAGTTGCTCCTAAAAACTTAGATTAACATTTGCTATCTTGCCAAGTTAGATTAACATCTCTTATGTTATACTCCCAACATCTTTATGAGCATAACTTAATCAACATCTTTATGTTTATGATATTAGGTAAAGAGTTGCTTCTCTTATCTAATCTAATTTAGGCGCTTATCTTTATGTTTTTAGGAGGACTCTTATCTAATATCACATTTTTAATAAGTTTGTCTCCCTTTTCTTAAACGCCCAAATTTAATTAAATAAACATAAAACCTTTTTTATTATTATTATTTTTGTTTGTGTGAATGAGATATATTTGTGTTCAACCGTATAAAACAATTTTTCAATTATGGTAGAACCACAATGGATCATGAAACTTTTTCTCAAGAAATTTAACACAATATTTTTAAGACTAGATTCAAACCAAAAGCTCAGATTAAACTAAAAGAAATATTTTATTACCTCATCAAAGTACTCTTTAGTCTTAGGTAAACCTTCTTTTGATTTTGTAATATGATATTTAATTAATTTTCTTATATATACAATAATATTAAATATTCATGTCATGGTGGCATCTCTTTAGACTTTAGATAAGTTTTTTTTTTTTAAATGGCAAAATTTTAGATAAGTTATTTCTAAACTAAATATATTAAAATCTTATCTAAAATCTATTATATAAGAGGAATATTATTCAAATGATTAATGAGACCATTTTTTTAGTTAGCACTCGACACTCAAAATCCAATGAATATCTCTTTAAGGTGATTATATTTAAGAAAATACTAATGAGTGCTTGAAGGCATTTTTTTAAATTTTTTTTAAAAAATTATCATGGGAATGATGTATTTGTTATCTTAATTCTAGAAATTGACTTTTTTTTCATAGATCTCATCACTTGTTTTTCTTTTAGACATTTGTTAACATAATTCTTAAAATTAAAGCTGAAGAATAATTTAAATTAATATCAAAGTTGATTGAGACAGTACATTTTTTTAAAGAAAAGGCTAACAAATATGTACATTATTTAAAAGAAATCCACATGTTAGTATATCAAATATAAAAACTACGTTGTATTAAAAATTGTGTGAATTTATTTTTTAAAATCTTAACATTTATTATTTTTCAATAAAATACTTACCATTTTTTTATAGACAAAATTGTGAACTGAATAACATTCACTTGTTCTGTTTATCGAACTCTCCGGTAAATATTGTCTTCAGCCGGAAATGTCTGATCGGTTTTTTCCGAACAACTTGCCACCATTCATGGCAGAGACAACACTTGAAGAACAAGAAGCAACCTCTTCCCAAACACCAACGCAACACTCTCTCAACTCACTCCTTTCTCAACCTTATCAAACACTCACCTCAAAACTACAAGCTACAGCACTTCACTTCAAACAATTGGTACTCCACAAAAAATTTCATTTTTTCTTTCTGGGTTTCTTTCCATTTGTGTTTTTTCATTTTGGGTATGTGAAAGTTTGTAGCTTTCACGTTGGTGCTATAATGGGTCAGTTTGTATCTGCTCACAAAGTGTTTGTGCTGAGTTTTCTAATTCTTCTTAGGCCTAATTGGATTGCATTATTTGCATTTATCTACTAGCGTAAGAACGTGTGAGACTATTTGAAAGAGCTTATGAAAACTCAGATTATGACATGCGTTTAAGCTGTTTTTAGCTTATTTTCATACTAGCATAACTTATGATTATGAAAACAATTTATAACTTATGAAAAATAATTAGTTTGACTTTATTGTATCTTTTGTTATAGATATAACCTATACATAAGCATCTATCACACTTATCTTATAAGTGTTTTACTAAGTTGTTTATGTAATCTTGTTAAGGTGGTGAGTGAGACATGGGGTTCTGGTGAGAACCGTGTGAAGGACTATACTCTTTACACGGGGGTTCTTGGAACGGCTTACTTGGTTTTTAAGGCCTACCAAGTTACCAAGAATGTGGATGATCTTAATTTATGCTTGAAGATTGTTAAGGCTTGTGATTCTGCTTCTGCAAATTCAAGGTACTCTCTATTTCATGCATGAGACAAGACTTAACTTAGCCGTTGTAAGGCGTAATTTTAAAAGAGAAATGATTTCTGTACAATTAAATGCGGACAACTTTCGCAATAACTTTTTAAGTGGTTAATGCAATATAGATGGTTTATGGATATATCAGGTGTCGAAACTCATTAACCACCAACACCAATGTAACTTCATTAACCACAAATTTGAATGCGGTTAACCATTATTTTCACATGTTCAACTACATGTAGATTTGAACACCTGGAAATCATGGTTAACCGCATTCAAATTTGTGGTTAATGAAGTTACATTAATGGTTAACGAATTTTGACTCATTGTATATCCATTAACCATATGCCAAACGTAATTCACCACCTATTTGAATTGCATTAACCACTTAAAAAAGTTGTCACAAAAGTCGTCTAAATTTGTTTTTTCAAATTACACAACTGTTTTAAAATGCTGAGCTAGAGAATTATAATTGTTAAGAATAGCTTGCTATGAATAGTTGGATTTTGAAGTACAATGACAATAGTACTGCTTGTGTATTAGCTTATCTGTTAATATATTTTGTTGTCTGGTTATGTTACTTGAGAAATTTGCAGTTGTGTTTATCCTTAGGATTAACTTAGGAATAACTTAGGAAAATGGCTTAAACTGTAGTTTCAACTTGTGTTTTGAAATTACCTAAATTGAACAATTAAAGTTTCAGCCTGGTATGGGAGGATGGGAAATAAGGTGATTTTAGTTTTATTTGCTAATGTATTGAGTTGCAGCCGTGTGACGTTCATCTGTGGCCGTGCCGGTGTTTGTGCTCTTGGTGCTGTTACAGCTAAGCATGCTGGTGATGAGATATTATTTGACTATTACCTTAAACAATTCAAAGAGGTATTTTGTTGTATTTATTTATGAATCACGATCTTATGATAGTCCAATTTACACATGAATTTTGGGTGTTTTAATTTCTTTTTTGTGTTGGTGCTTTTATTTTTGGAACAGATTGAGCTACCCCGTGATTTGCCCTATGAGTTATTGTATGGCAGAACAGGTTACTTATGGGCTTGTTCATTCTTAAACAAGCATGTCGGTAAAGACACAATCCCTACTACCTACATGGTAAGGCATATGTTCTTCATCATGGCGTTCTTCTTTGCAATTTAACTTGTCAAAATCATGCCGACTTGCCATGAAAATTGGCTTTTAATTTAACTTTTGACAGAGACCAATTGTGGATGAAGTTATAACAGCTGGTAGAAAATTAGCTCACAAGGGAAGATGTCCTTTGATGTATGAATGGCATGGGAAGAAATACTGGGGTGCTGCTCATGGACTTGCTGGAATTATGAACGTTTTGATGGACATGGAACTTAAGCCAGATGAAGTGGAAGATGTCAAGGGTACGCTACGTTACATGATTAAAAATCGTTTCTCGAGTGGCAATTATCCCTCCAGTGAAGGAAGTGAATCTAACCGTCTTGTGCATTGGTGCCATGGTGCTCCTGGAGTAACTCTTACACTTGTAAAAGCAGCCGAGGTAATATTTCCCTTTATTTATTTATTTTGATAATGAGGCAATATTTTCCTTCGTTACCATATTCAAATACAAACTGCACGCTGAGTCTATATGATGTAAAGGGACCAATAAATTCGCATAAACCTGATTGCAATGGATTTTGCAGTGTTCATTGTATGGTGTACTTAAACAGTTAAACTGAAAGTGATCTTGACAATTCAATGAAAATTAAGATCACATGTCTAATTTCTTTACCATAATTAGGTTTTTGGGGATAGGGAATTTTTGCAAGCAGCGGAAGATGCAGGAGAAGTAGTGTGGAAGAGGGGTCTTCTTAAGCGAGTTGGAATTTGCCACGGTATCAGTGGGAACACGCATGTCTTTTTTTCGCTGTACAGATTGACAGGAAACAAGGAGTACTTGTACAGGGCTAAAGGATTTTCTTGCTTTCTACTTGATAGAGCGCAAGAATTGATCGGCCAAGGAAAGATGCATGGAGGAGATCGCCCTTATTCCTTATTTGAAGGTCTTGGAGGAATGTCATATACCTTTCTAGACATGATTGATCCACAAGTGGCAAGGTTCCCTGGCTATGAACTTTGAGTCACTTGATAGTTGAAGCACCATATGTATAATAGTGTATACTCACATCCTCAAAACCACGCAATATATTGGGTTGCCAAGGAGATGTAATAAATTTTGTAAATATAAAGTACAAACTGCAAATTTTGAAGAGTAGTTTTCAAGTTCAATATGAAATATTTTAAGAGTAAACTGTGATGCATGGTTGTTCCTGATCGTAGTGCTGCATAGTCCATAATACTTGTTATCAAATGTTGGTCTTTATTTTTACAATTGTACTTTAAACTTCAGTCTCAATGTATGCATTTTGTCTTGAAGTATTTAGGCTAGAAGCTCCTTTCTGGGAACAAGTTATAGCTATATGTCCATGATGACATGGTTATTATGGCCACCAAACCTTTGTTTTTGTTATAGATTCATTTCTTAAATATGCTTACAAATAAGAGTGAAAAATAAAATTAGATTTGTATAATTTTATATGACAAACTCATCCTAACTTTTTCGCTCGGCCGTTTTGTTAATATTTGCATTTAAATAATAAGAATGTTACCTTTTTCAAAGGAATAAACTCTCTCTCGTAACATCCTGTTTTTCCTTGTTAGGCCTGCACAGTTTCCTTTTTATGAAGAAAAAGTTAAATCATGGTGGCAAAATTGTGATGGTTTACCATAATTCTGATAATCTCACGGCAGATTAAAACACGTACTCTGCTGAGTATTTGTTTTCGTGGTAGTGTTGTGCTGTTAAGCACACCTTCGGTGTGAAAGCTACATGTTGAAGCTTTCAATTGAAGGTGCGTTAATAGCTTGAAGACCGTAGTTTCAAACACATAGTTATGCCGGAGTTAACTAAAATGATAATTAGTGGAAAACTTAAATAAGATTTAAGGGGAATTTCATTATGCACAGTTATTTCAGAAAGTCTATAAGCACTTAGCCAAACAGTTGAATGATTTTATTGATTCATCGACTCCTACATAAAGACAAAAAAAAGGTTCCTATCTAACAAAACAACAATTAATACACTCAACAGGTTAACATTTTCACTCTTCTAGGACATCATTTTTCTTCCATGGCAATGACAATGCCTCTCTGCCTTTTACTCAGCATAGCTATTGAAGGCTCTCACTTTAGGCCAAGCCAACAAGCTTCTCACTAACCTCCCACACCTTGCGAGCCTTCTCTACGTCACTTGCCTCTTGAGATAGCTGGTTCTCAAATGAAGCAGAAGCTTTATTCCAGCTCCAGTAAACACCAGATTTTGTTAGGCTTGGGTCACTTACAACCTACATTGAAAACAAACAACCATATATGACAAACGAAGATACTTCCAATGATTCATGCACTTTTCAGATTCACATTCCATGAGTGTTGTTGCTATTTGCCCCTGTCTAGATAAGCAACTTAACTAAATAGTAAAGAGTCATGACATAATTGTTTCATATCAGTTATAAGCTGTTTTCACAAGCTGTCCTTGATATCTTATGAAAATAATCTGAAAGAAACTTATGGACATGTCATAAGCTGTTTTCATAAGCTATCCAGAACAGTCTTACAAGTGCGTATGTCAATATATTAACTTGAATAAGTCAATTGAAACAGTCTCTTATTACCTGAGCAAGTCTCTTTCCAGCTTCATCTTCTGAGACGTAGCCTTTGGTGATGTACTTCTGGAATGGGGGGAATAGAGTTCTGAACAAGGGAATGTGCTCCCTAAACAAGCCTGTTGTGGCAATGCAGCCAGGGTAAAGGGAAGCAAATGTGATTCCAGTTTCCTCATGGTATCGTCTATGGAACTCTTGCATTGTGAGCATGTTACACACTTTGCTGTCCTTGTATGCCTTGGCACCATCAAAATCTCCACCATCTATCATGGATGAACTGTTAAGTCCATTCAAACCACCGGCAAGTCCCCTCAAGTCACCAAGGTTAGCCTTCGGCGGTACATTTCCAGCCAATGTGTTTGTGTTACCTGTTTAATTCATACACAATCAGTACAAAATGCAGCTAAGATAACAATCCTTGATGTTGCAGAGAAACGCGGTTAAATGTGACTTCAATCGCAGTCACATTGTGGTCACTGATACATCAAAAACCTTGACATTGTGACCTGATAGCAGTAACAAATCATTTTTTAACCACTGACAGACATACTAATGAACTATACCTGTGATTGAGCCGACAATGATCAAGCGCTTGGAAGGGTAGTCAGATTTGCCCAGGTCCTCAAGCAAAAGGCGCGAAAGAAGAAAATGCCCAAGATGGTTTGTCCCAACACTAAGCTCAAATCCTTCAGCAGTGAATCTAGGTTCCTTAGCAGTTGGTAAGTAAACAGCAGCATTGTTAACAAGCACATCCAACGGCATTTCAGATCGCCTGAAGTTATCCACGAATTGGCGAACGCTGTCGAGAGAGGAAAGGTCTAAGTGCATGATTGTGTAGTTTTCCTTAGCCATGCCAGCGGACTTTGCAGCTCTTGCAGCTTTGAGGAAATCCCTGCAAGCCATAATGACATGCCATTTTCCAGTCTCAGCCAAAGCCTTAGCAGTGGCTAGGCCTAATCCAGATGAAGCACCAGTGATCACAACACTTCCTTTCCTCAATGTTTTCTTGCCATCAGGTGAAGATTTAGTAACTGCTGGAGTAGCTGTAGCCGCTGTCTCTGCCCTCGCAGCACCGACTTTTTGTCGCAATTCTCTCTGATAGAGAGAAACAAAACAAAAATTAGCCAATGTCCACAGAAAATTAAGGGTATAATATAACACTAGCAATATACATATGCACGCGCAAGGGTCGCGCTGGTTACTACATTAAGGTATACATATATAATCAAAATATTCAGAAAATTGTTATAAAATATTATTAATGTATAAGTGAAATTATTGAAATGTTATATTTTGCTGTTAAACTCACAACTGAGTTTGACTAAACAATAAATATCAATAAACCATGTACTAATATTTTGGGGAATTGGACTCATTTTTTGAGCTATGCTTCCACAAACACAACACTCACATCCCTTATATTTTTAAAATGAACATTCACAATTTGAGAAATTTCACACCTTCCTCAATTCTTTTGAATAACACACACCCTTTTGAAATGACAGTGAATTTGACAAAATCAAGGTGACACCGTGATCCTGACAAACTCACCTAAATTCTTCAAACATTTATACATGCAGAATACCCCCAAAAGAAATCAAGCAAAATATTTTCATATACTCAAAAATAAGTTGAAAAATTCAAAAATATACTCAAATATTTTAATCTACTAACATAACAATTAACATACTAACATTTATCGTTAAAAAAAAAAACTTGAAATGAAGAAAACCAAGGTTTTGTTTTCAGTTACCTTGCACCTCAATGCAGAAGAGCTGAAGTCACCTTTCAAAGAATCAGACAATGAAACACCAAAAAATGTTGATTCCTTAATAGATGCACCAATCTTTCCCTACAAAAACACACAAAAACATTTTCCAAATTTTCAGCTCAATTATCAACTTTGAAAGAACTATATACAATAAAAAACCAATACAAGAACAATAACAAACCTCTTTTGGAATGGAGAAAGAAGCAGGAAGGCAAGAAGTAGCCTGAAGAGCCATTGAAGCTTAGGAAATTAAGATATGAATGAACCTTACTATAAGAAAATGAATGTAATAAAGTGTTGTTATTAAAATTGTGGGTTTGAAAATGAATTTATAAAGTGAAAATGTTACACTATATGTGAGGATAAGATAATTAGCAGCATGTGCATATGCCACATCCTTTCAAACCAACCAATAAAATTTTGAGTTTTAGATTTCTTAAGAAAAAGATATTTTAATTTTAGTGTTGCCAATAGGAGCCACTTTGTGTCAGAGACCACATTATGGGCTATAGGGTATGTCATGATAATATCAAATGCAAGAAAGCGATTTGGTGTGGAGATAATTTTATGGATAGAAGGTGAATTTCATGATTTTTTTTAGAGTTACGATTGTTTTTAACAACCATTTTAATGATAACTTATAAAACAACTGTAATTTACAACAAAAAATTAAGATATTAACGTAAAAATCAAAATAATAGAGAAAGAAAACGAAAACATAATGTGAGTATGAGATAAAATTGTCACAAAAATTATCAGAAAATAAGTATATAAATCTTTTTTTTCTTCTTCTTTTCACGCGGTCTAGCAATGCATTGTCTATGACCTTAGTTGTTTTTATTGAGGTAATAATCATTTAGATTCTAGAATGTATAACAAATAGTTATAATAGTTCTTCAATGTATCAAAATTTTAAAATAGTATCGCGTAATATGTTAATCAAAATAGTCTCATACATTAAAATATATTAATAATATTGTCATACTAGTCCTTCAATATACTTACTTATTGTCACAACTATCTTTATAAGTATTTACTTAGTGTCATATCAATCTTTATATAAAAAGAGTTAATGTTAACTTTGAGGACATATTTTACCGTCAGAGACTTATTTTGACTAAAAATGTGATAATTAATGACTATTTGAGAATTTCGAATATTGATAGATTATTGTGACTACTCGTTATACATTTAAGGACTAAAATAACTATTTTTCCTTGTTTTAACTTACTCATTTTTATTAATTGAAATTCATAAACAACTCATCAAATTATATGAATTGTACATAAATTTGATGAGACTCCTAAAGTTCAACCCATAAAAATGATATGAATTAAAAAAATGTACTCCATATGGCCCTAAGTATAAGCAAAATTACATAACTTCACATCTTGTTTTATATAGAAAATAAAGTTAAAATATCATCGCATTCAATTTGTATCGGGACTGTGCACTTATTTTATAAAATACATGAGATATTTTTTGAATAAAAATAATATATATAGTTGAATTTGAAGATTTTTGGTTGTATTCGAGACTGACGAGTTATAACTTTTCTTTTCTTTTTTTGAAGGATAACTTTTCTTTGCTTATAAATCATTATTGATTTTAATCAAAAAAATAAAAAATCGTTGTTGGTTTCTTCTTAAAAGAAGATAGTAGAAAGTTTGGGATGCTACATATTTAGCAGTTGCAAGTAGCATATGTGACAAAAGGCCTCAGTACTATGTTGTCCTTACCTTACCCACTGTCTGATTGAGTACTATGTGTAGGGGGAAATATTAATACCTCCTATACTTGTTGACACACCCACCTTTTATGTTTCTAGAGGTTTAATATTATTTTCATACACATTTTGTGTGTCGGTCTTTCTTAGAAGAAGAAAAAAAGGATGTTAGTTAAAATATTTTTCGGATAACTTTTGGAAAACCATTCCTTCTCTCTTCTTTTAAGACAAAAATAATACAGAAAAAATGAGAAAGAAAGAGTAAAAATACAATGTAAATATGAGAGAATTGTTTCAAAAGTTATCACAAAATGATAGTATAAGTATCGTCCCTCTTGTTATACCTACAATGGTATGCACAAAATAATGAATGAGTTGGCAAATCACATGACCACATGACTAAGACCTAAGTTATACTCTCTCATTATAAATGTTGCATTTAAAAAAAAAAAAGTTGGTATCCGATCTAAGTACCGACTAATCTGAATAAATCAATCTTACTATCAACTTGCGGGGTCACATTTAAAGTCAGAGTCTACCGAAATTGACATCAGAAAGAATCGAACGCCAACCACTATGTCAACCTCAAATAGGTTGCATTTGTTTTTTTTATTTATTTCATACAAATAAAGAGCTATAAATAAAAGAAAGATAATAACAATTTTACAAAATTAATCTTATCAAATATTGATGTATTAACTATTATCACCGATATAAAATTACAGATTTTTTTTGTTACAAAGAGGGTATATGCTAAAAAAGAAATAAAAACTGCAAAGAAATTAAACGCGGAGTACTAATTCGAAAAACATTAGCCGAGGATTTTTTTTCATTTATTTTTTGAAGGAAGGATAAATTGTATTTGTGATGTGCATACTATTATTTAAATGGCATAATTTTTTTACAAAAAATAGAGATTATGATTAAAACATTTTTTGTGTGGCAAATATAACATTAAAAACCGACAATTGTTATGAATATAATAAGTGGATGTCCACAAACCCTTGTACTTATCTCTTTAGTGACATCATATTCCTTATCTCTAAGTCACACTTATTTGTATTTATCCCTTGAGTATTTAACTCTTAAGTCATATCATTGTACTTCTCTATAAATAGAGACCACATGTAACATATTGTAGATGACAAAAGAATAATATAATCATCTATGTTTCTCTCTTCTTCTCTACTTCTCTTTATTCTTGTTCCTATTCTAATAGTTTTATAACACGTTATCAGCACACTCTAATCACTAAAAAGGTATTAGTATAATCTATTTCAATAATTCATAGTTTTTTCCCTTGCATATAATTTAGTTGTGTATATACGTGATTGCATAGGAATGTGATCATTGGAAATTAGTTTTTGGTTTTCTTTTGGAATTCGACCATGATAATCATGATATTCATGTGCCTCTTTAATTACTATTATTAATTCATATAACAACATGACTTCCCAATCTAATATAATATAATATAAGTTATACTTTTGTATCGATGAATATTGGTTACTGTTATAATTCCATCAAATAGAATCAGTACCTTATAGATACACATAATTGTTGTTATGCAAGTTATAGTCTTTAATCATTTATTTTATTTCATCATTCATGCATCCTTGAAGGACTGCTTAAAAAGAAATAAAGAAACTCAATGAATTCCTGAAGAATTCATGCATCCTTGAAGGACTGCTTAAAAAGAAATAAAGAAACTCAATGAATTCCTGAAGAATTCAATACTATTGCATCCATGAAGGATTGTTGCACATATAAAATTTTCTTAATGAATTCCTGAAGAATTCAACACTATACTAATGCATCCCTGAAGGATTGCACATGTAAAATTTTCTTAATGAATTCCGGAAGAATTCAACACTATACTAGTGCATCCTTGAAGGATCATTTAAAAAAAATCATTTTCTATTAATAATTCCTGATGAATTCAACAGTGATGCATTCTTGAAGGATTGCACGAATGATTTATCAGATTTAGTATATAGTATATATCTGGTTATAATTCTGAAGTATACAAGATTACTTCTCAATTAGAGTTATGTGGTGAAAAGGTAACAGATGAAGATCTATTAGAAAAAACATTCTCAACTTTTCATGCATCCAACATGCTCCTGCAGCAACAATACCGTGAAAAAGGGTTTCAAAAATACTCTGAATTAATTTCTTGTCTTCTAGTTGCTGAACAAAACAATGAGCTTTTGATGAAAAATCACGAAGCTCGCCCTGCTGGTGTAGCTCCATTCCCTGAAGTGAATGCATCACAACACAACCATTTTGAAAAAGCTCGTGGTCGTGGTCGTGGTCGTGGCAATGTCCATGGTTGTGGTCGTGGTCATGCCCACAATTATAATGAAAATTTCAAAAATTCTTCTTTTCACCAGAAGTGGAAAAATAATGAAAAGAATGAAGGAAAAGGTGGACAAAGTGGCAAAGCTAGTGAGAATATATGTTATCGATGTGGAGGCAAAGATCATTGGTCTCGTACCTGTCGTACACCAAAGCATCTTGTTGACCTTTATCAACAAGCAATCAAAAACAATGAGAAAAGAGTTGAAACTAATTATGGTGATTGTGATGAATATGATGGTTATGGCGACATGGATCGTACTCATTTAGATATTGGTGATTTCTTTGAGGATCCAAATGGAAAAATTGATCACCTTATTGGAGATGAAACCGTCAAGAAATAATTTTGTTTGCTTTCATAATAATAATAAAGTCTTATGTTTATTAGTGTTTTGATTTTCCCAATGTTATGACAATTGCATTTTATGTCTTTATGATAAGAATTTTATTTCTTTGTTGTTTAAATAATTACTTATCATGGTGATCTCTTTAAGTTCATTCTTATTCTTGTTGTTTATCTATTCTAATTTTTATTCGAGAAAGTACGTGTCAAAGATAAATAAATGTTCTACAATATTCAGTTTGATTTGGATATAATTTTGTTTTTGATCACTATTGATTCAAATGGATTAGAATAAATAAAACATATATTACTGTAAATCAGAAGTTTACATATTATATTAAGTTTTTCATTGGCAAGACCGGTAGGGTTATCCCGGATCTATTATGATGCGAAAATAGTAAACATTTTATATGGACTTTTATTAAAGAACCTCAAGATTCTTTAAACCAAAAAAATATATTTGTTATTGGTTCGCAAAGAAAGTTGACAATTTGATATAACTTATATAAGGTGATATTGTAAATCAATATATCGATCATGTGATCACTTAAATATTTTATGACTTCGTAGATGCATCAACTATATGATCACATGTACGTTTGTTGTCAACTCACAACTAGAAGTTTGTG
Source organism: Medicago lupulina (assembly GCA_958299785.1). Lineage (NCBI taxonomy): Eukaryota > Viridiplantae > Streptophyta > Magnoliopsida > Fabales > Fabaceae > Medicago > Medicago lupulina. The sequence continues at coordinate 79,278,587 of OY283139.1, forward strand.
TAATTGTTTTGTTTTATGAGTTATTCATAAAGCATTTGATAAGTATCAATTATCAATGGAAATTGATATTAAAAAACTTGTAGCATATGCTCGTAAAATGGACTTGAAGATCCGTTCTTTAGACGCCTAAAGTTAATGGTATGATTGATACTTATGAGACTCTACTTTGGGAGTTAACAATCATGTATTGATTCGCATCAAACCAACAAGTTACCATACGTAAGTCCTCCCCTGAATTTATATTTTGGTTAAGAACTTAATATTTCTCATCTAAGTAAATTTTTGGATGTGTTGTGTCTATCATAGTTGCTCCAATATAATGCACTTAGATATATCTTGATAGAATATTGGGAAAATCAAATTCATATGAATCTTCATCTATCATAAATTGTATTGAGCCAACTTGTTTACAGCCTAATAGGCTGATTAGTTTTCCCAATATTAGGGGGAGAGGATAAACGGCTGCAAATATGAACCTGAAGTTCCATTGAAGCATTTGAAAGGAAATATTATTGTCTCATCTTGATCCTCAAGAAATAACTCATTTGCAAAGTTAAAGCAAATAAAATAGCTGCTGCTAATGCTCCAAAGGAAATAGATGTCCCTGTCGGATTATTGCAAATGAGTCCCAACCACGCATGAAGCGTGGTAGATCAATCGGTTCCACATATAAAAATCCTCAAACAAGAAAGGAGCTAAAAGGAAAGATAACACAAATGAGGATGTGTAAACTCTAAAAGAGTCACATTACATAATTGATTTTAAGTTCTAGAAGAACTGACCAGGTACCTGAGATGTATGAAAAATAAAGAGATCTCGATAAATTATGTCATGAATGAATGGAATGGAACCAAAATGAAAGTCAATGTTAATGATGTTTTTGAAAATAACATAGCACTATATGTGATTGGTGGAAATGAGGATCATGAATTAAAAGGTTATAGAAAAAGAAAATATCTGCAGATTGAAAGAGACAATTCTGTGAAATCAAACTCGCTTTGTAAAGCTAAACTTTTTGGACTTGTAGTCAGCACACTTGAAGATGTAAAGTTAATGAGATATATACAAATTTTCGCACGAAAGAGAATTATATTGATAAAATACATATGTATAGCGTTTGGTATGTTCACCGGAAGTGAGATGATATATGTCTAATGTTTATGTTTAAGAGACATATTCACCTGAAGTGAATTTAAGAACTTTTTCTTGCTTGATTAAGTTTAGCATCACATGAAAGACTCAATTTATATGAAAGATGTGTTGCAATATAGTTGTATGACTCACTTGATAGTGATAAGTATATGAAACTCTTTGAAAGAGTTAATTTTCGTGAGATATTGAAGAAATGACACAATATGTCCATTTTAATGTATTTTGTTAATTATATGTATTGTGGTATTTTGTTTCTTTTGTCAATATTAGTAAATACAGATATCGGAACAAAGTGAAGCATACATTTTGTACCTTAGAGAAACAACATAATCAAGGAATTGGAGAATGTTATTTCAACAACTTAATATGAAGATAATATCCCAAGCACTGCTAATTTGGAGAAGGGCATGGAGATAAATCAAACTTCTCTTCAAAGTCACCACCAATAAAGCTTTTGAGTAACTAGAATAGAAGACTAATTGACTTTCTTTGTCTCATATACAATTGTCTTTATGAGGGGGAGACATAAATGTGTTCTGCACTCTTTTTCCCTTAACCAAGGTTTTATCCCATTGGGTTTTCCTAGTAAGGTTTTTAACGAGGCATATTATCACACAAAATGATGTTGTACTCTTTTTCCTTCACTAGAATTTTTTCCTAACGGGTTTTTCTCTAGTAAGGTTTTAATGAGGCATATCCTCGATGGACATCCAAGGAGGAGTGTTATGAATATAATAAGTGGATGTCCACAAACCCTTGTACTTATCTCTTTAGTGACATCATATTACTTATCTCTAAGTCACACGTATTTGTATTTATCCCTTAAGTATTTAACTCTTAAGTCATATCATTGTACTTCTCTATAAATAGAGACCACATGTAACATATTGTAGATGACAAGAGAATAATATAATCATCTATGTTTCTCTCTTATTCTCTACTTCTCTTTATTCTGATGTACTATAGTTTGATGAGGCAGCATGTGTTCAACTGATCTTATCCTATATTTTTGAAACTTTTTGAAATTTAGGACCAACGTAGAAATTTTGTTAAACTAAAATGATCTATTTAAAATTTAAAGGAATAACTTGAAAATTCTGTTAAATTAAAAAGACCAAACGTGGTATTTAAGTTAAAATTTAACCTTTTTAACAGTCTTTTACCTTAATGAGCTTTTTTAATTCATTACGGTGATTAAATTTAATTGTTCTATTCTATTACTACAAATTCAAACTCATTATTATTGTTATTTTTTTAAAAGACGAAATGACAAAACAATTATAAAGTTACATATAAATGTCGAGGTTCGAATCCGGTCATGACGTCCCATTTAACAATTTTATCATATTTGTCATATGAGTTAGGACTTATGGACATGGATATGTTATTATTATGATTAAATAATTGTTTTTTTTTAGAGATTTAAATAATTGAATTTCAACATTTCCACTCTTAAGCTTAATTGAATTTTTACATTTCCACTCTATAGCATTTCAGATGCCTTGCGTGATCAAAATCCATCAAGTATTTCATTGAGTGATCAGTTTTTTTTTTTTTTTTGTGTGAAAGCACACTAATTTTGCAGGGCATAAGATCCAAATAGTTTAAATTTAAATAAAAGAATGTGAAAATCAAATTTCTTATCCCAAAAGTATCACTATTAATTAAAAAAATTACAAGCACATAAGCAAGTACAAACTTGAACCTGAGTTTTTCTATACACAAGAGAATTTTGCAAATCTATTTTATCTTATGCTGTTGTAGATAAATTTCTGGACAGAACAATGGCTTTAGTGACACTAAATTTTGCATCTATGCTATTTATTAGAAACTGATTTGCTTGGACAACAACATATTGAATTCCACAACAAAAAAAAACTCAAGGCAACAAGTATAAAAGAATCATCATTTCTAATTTCAATAAGCTTTTTCCATACTCGCGTTACTCTACATTTCCCGATTACATTCATCGGTTTCTAAATTCCTGGTGTACATTTTTTTTTCTTCTTTTTTCTTTTTGTTTAACAATGTTTCCCCCCTCCCTCCATTTCCCCCCTAAGTGCATGAATGGAATGATAACCTATCTTCATCCAATAAGCACAAGAACAAGGAAATAAATGAAACCCCGCTAATATTACAAATCTCACCCATTTTTCTGTACAGGTTTTTGCCAGCTTATGGAGAAAGTGATGTCAACTGCCTTCTGAGCTGATATCAACTCGCTCTCCGCTGTGCCATATAGTCATACAACATATTCTATGGTCTCTTATATTCGAAGTGGCAATCCAAAATTTTGGAAAGTTCTAATCTCACCTCGAAGACCGGCAGTAACAATCACCATACCCCAGGCTGACATTTTTTGACTTACCCCATTTGAGAAATCCATACTGACACGAGGGCTTTGATTTCTTGCAGCTAGGAGAAGTTTTTCTTCCGGCCATGTTGCAGAAATTCTATCGAAAAAGTAACTGTTTGTCGCACTTGCAATGGTTGCATGATGTGGACTATTGTAACCTGAAGCAGATCGTGAACCCTCGACACCGAAGTTTTCCTCTACAGGTGTAGGAGGATGATTGGCTGATGCGACTTCGTCGTTGTTGCTATCAAGCTCAGTTTGTGCTCCAGAAAATGTATCATGCATGTCCCATGCATCACCCATACCAGGCCAGGGAATGGCCACTGACACATCTTTACAGTGAAAATGTTCATAGGACTGTGTCACGGTGACACCTTTACTTCTGTTAGGCCTGCAATCGGCTTCATTTTTCCAGATGTATACATGGGAATCCTCACTTGCAGCAACAATATATTTACCATTTGCTGTGAGGGAGGCTGAAATCTGGCTACTTGCATTTCGAAAGCCTGCAAGAAACTTACATCAGTTTGATCAGCACGAATTGGTTTGACCATATAATTAAATACAATTTATCATACAAATGGTCAATTCACTTGTTATATGATCTTTTAAATAAATTTTACTTGTTGTTTGCTCGTGTTACACACCTTTAAACTTATGAACCAGATCAATACTATCAACAACCCGTATTCGAGAGTCGGCAGATGTGATAAGTACTTCTGATGAACTTCCTGGGGCAAACTGTTCATAAAATGCAAATACAGAGACAATCATAAGCATCATAACATAGGTACAGCTGTAAGCCAGTAAATCATTAAATTACCTGGAAACCAGTAATTTTCTTGTGATTTGATTTCTTTTTCTTGTTCTGCAGATTGATCTGACTTTTCTGTTGCAACTTATTTTCTGAACAGAATATAAAAACAAGATGTTAATCAGTGGCCACAATTGTCAGAATAGAGTATAGATAAATAGACACAATTATTATATAAAGAAAAAAAAAGCCTCTGACAGTACCAGATGTATTATATAAATGACAGCTACCCTTGTATGAACCAACTAGTGCACCCTGCACAGACAATTTAACTAAGTTAACAGTTGAATTTCTGAAGTCTGAAATGGATGCATATTAACCTTGAACCAACCTGACCATCAGGTGTATAACAAGCAGCAGTGACCATCTCATGAAGATCGATCCAATCAACAACTTGTCGATCCGGAATGCTCCATATGCGAACCTTAGCATCCAAAGACCCACTAATGAAGTATCTATCATCAACAGGATTAAACTGGATGCAAGTTACTGTGCCAGACCGAAAGCAGATTGAAACAAAAAAGGTATAATTAGCAAAGAAAAAAAAAAGGAGGGAACGAGAGTATTAAATTGCGTTGACTCCTAAATTTAACCACCCTATAGGATATTAAAGAACTCCTGTATAACTTGTCCTATATGCAGTGAAGACAAATATTATGATAAAATTGTGCCTTGCGCATAATTGGTCTCAAAAACTATATCTTGAATCAGATTGGATAGGGATTGGACAGACTTCAAATCTAATTCAATTTTTAGTAGGGAAGAGGCAGAAGAAACTTCGATAAAAACACATAAAAAGTACACGGATGCTATGTTATATATACATGCACATCAGAGTGGCCTACATGACTGCAACTCAGATTTAGGGAGTCTGAAGATAAGTTTATTGCAAGATGATAGAATGATTAAATTTACTCACCATAGTCACTGTGTGAAAAAATCTTCAAACAAGACTTGCTAGACAAATGCCACAGCCGCACTGTTTTGTCCATTGAAGATGAGAGCAAGTGCTGTGCAAAATGTGGAGTATAAACATTACAAGGATGATCTAAACACTGGTATTTTAATTAGTTTTTCAAGAAAAAAAAAGAACCGATTTATGAAAAATATTTCAATTTTAAATATTATTCAACAGACATTAGTAGAAAAAAAAAAGTATCTAAATAAATAAACCAATAAACCCCTGCCCAATGAATCTAATCAAAATTCAAAGAAATTGTCTCAGCTAGCTATGCTATCAATTATCATAATTCATTCTTCACATTTTAATAACTACCAGAGGTGCTCATCCTAGTCCCACTGGTGTTACCATAACAATAAGGTATGAATCAAATACGATGTTACAATGCCTAGTTTACATAAGCATCTCTCCAATGTATACTAAAGAGGGAAGTTTGGCAAACTACACAAATCAGTTCAAAACTTTCAAAGGTTTTTTCCCGTATTTAATAGGATCCAAACCTTTTAACTTAAATATGGTTTCATACAACAATATAAACTAGAACCAATTACAAATAACTTTTGTCTGTCTTAACATTGGATGTGAAGTTGTTTAAGGTTGCGTACAATACACCAAATGGTGGGACCCCTTCCCGGACCCTGCGTATGCGGGAGCTTCAGTGCACCGGGTTGCCCTTTTTAACATTGGATGTGAAGTAGTTTAACAACAAATATAATTTGGTAATGTGAGCAAGTCAATTTTATTTTTTAAATTTCAAACTCATTTGTTGAGCTGGGGAAATAAATAAAATTTTAGTTTTGTGGTAAAAGGATGGATTACAGCCTACTTAATCAGAAGTTAATTTTAAAACAATATAAAATTTACTCTTCTACTGTAAAGACATCAACATACTGTCTAGTTTATTGTTTAGCAACTCCCCACCCCAAGTTACAAATAACCATCCTAAGTAAGTTACGGCTTTATGCAACAGACATTTTAATTTCTCCACATCACAGTTCACTATAGCAATTGCAGTAAAAAAGTAAGATATACTCAACCATATTTCCTTGTCAAAGAAAATATCAAACATAAAGAAATCTCTAAACGCACTGCCTAAATTGTTCATTTTAAATGCCGTCTTTCCAAGAAAGGCATAGAATCACAATGTAACTCTGTAGGAAAAATAAACCATTTTAGACCCATTAAAAACGAAGTTTATAAACACAAATTTGAGTCTGATTGAGTAGGAGAGAAGAAAAAGATCCAGAAATCTTTTCACTGTGACAACTTTTTCTACTTGTTTCCACAATACATTTTTTTAAGACCGCAATAATGCAACCGAAAGGAGAGTCCCTAAAACTAGCAATAGTCCAGTATGTACTCTAATAACTAGTACAAGACATTTTTAACACTTAAATGTACTCTTATGCAACTTGGAACCAATTTTAGGAACCAATATCTGTCCCTTGATGCCTGTTCAGCCACTTGAAAACAATTCCACCCAATTATAAAATGAATACTGAGTTTTGTGATATAAACGCAAAAATAAAATTAAAAATTGTTCAACAAAAGCCAATTCATCTGTTCATAGAAAACCATTAACTCCATCAAAAAAAAAAAACCATTAACAAAAGCCAATGATGCCATATAAGAGTGAATAGTAAATTTTACAAATATAACACCAAGTTATCGAAAACACCTCAGCAATACCAAAACAAAAAGACCTAACCAAAAAACAGAAGCTAACCTGAGACTTAGACCAAGAGAGGTCAAGCACATCATGCAAATGACCTTTAAAGGAGCAAACGGGTTTTTCGGTGAGTGCAAACACATGTTCAGGGACCACAAACTGGTCCAAACTCAAGGACTTCCTACTAACGGACGACCTCCCCTTTCTCTTCCTCTCCAGAAGATTATCCGCCAAAGGAGACAACGTCGCGGGTTCCGGCGACCCATTAACAAGAAATAACATATTAACATTAACATCCTCCTGTTTCTCCATAAGCAACAACTCCCCTTTCCTCTCAGACTCCACAACCTGCCAAACATGAATCACACAATCCTCACCAGCACTAGCAAGATATTTCCCATCTAAACTAAACTTAATACTCCAAATTGATCCATTATGAGCTTGAATCTCTTGACTCTTATACAATGCAGTTAACTCTTTACATGATTTTCCATATTGTCTCACTCTCACCCTCTCAGGTCCATGAAATGAACCATCTTGACTATCATCCGTAGCCGAGCTCGACCTCCTCCCGCCTTTCTCCGACGAAGTATCTCTCTCATCGCTACTCCTCCTCTCCTTATGACCTGCCATTGAACTAGCAACACTCTTGATACTCTTCAACCAACTCCCTCCTTTCTTCTTCCCCTTAGAACAACCTCCATTACCATTACTCCCATTTCCAACACCACCACCTGCCACATCACCGGTCTCCTCGTGATTCTGCCGTCGCATAAGCTCCTGCACAATCGGAGATTGACCAACCGTCATCTCAAATTCCTCCATAGTCAACTGTCTCCCAGTACCAACCTCCTTAACCTTATTCCACATTCCATCTTCTCTAACTTCTTTCACAACAAATTCTTTTCCATTATCAAGATCTCTAATAGTACAAGCTTGTTCTTCCCCTTTTTCAATTTCATCGCATTCTATCTCACCCGTGTCCGGCAAAGTAGAAGAATCAACACCGGAATGACTTCTTCTAGAAGAATTCTTTCCAGACGGAGGTTTAGCTGGGGATCCGCCAGAATTACCGGGAACAGAAGTATTTACATTTACAGAAGAAGAGATAAAACAGGAGTTGTTATGACCGTCAGATTTGGATCGGAATATGGCATTGTAAGGTGGGATTGGGTTACCACGTGAAAGGGCAAAATCGGAAGAAAGACCAATTGTTTGAAGAAGACGAGTACGACGTTCTGAAACAGAAGAAGGTTGAGAGATCCATATGTCGTAACTGTTAAGGGCAAAATTGTAATTACAATTATTGTTGTTGTTTTCTTGGTCTTCGTCTTCTTGGTCAGAGTTGGAGTTGGAACAAGAGCAGGAAGAGGAGAGAGAGAGTAAACGGTCGTGTGATTCGTAGAAGAAATCTTGTTGGTCTAGTTGTTGGTGTTGGTGTTGGTGTTGGTGTTGGAGTTGGTCTTCTTGAGAAATGAGAATGGGTTTGTTCATGGTTTTAAGGAGTTGTTGAGATTGGGATTGGGCATTCCCATTTCAATGAAAATGCCCTTCCCTTGAGCAAATGTTAGTGTGGTTAATCAATCGATCGATCTGATCAAGTTTTTTAGAATGGAGGATTTTGAGATCCAATTGGGGGAGTGTGTAATTTGAGAGAGGGTTGATTTGTGAATGAATGGGTTAAGGTTTGTGAGATTGGAGGGAGGTGTTGGGGTTCGGCCAGAGAGCAAATGTTTCTGTGTAGAAAGAGAGAGAGAGAGAGGAACATAGAGAAAGAGAAGGAGAGGCTTCCTTTGTTGTTATTAAAAAATAAATATTTCAAAAATAAAATAAATATTAAGATTCTTACCATAGTAACTCATTAACCTTCTTTTAGGAGAGTAAACAAGTGATTTTTGCATTTATTTTTTACCATAATAAATAAGTGATTTTCACGTATATTTCGTTATTTATTTTGTGATTTTATCGTCTTCGTACGACGTTGGTTTGTTCGTCGTCTTTGTGCGACGTTGTTTGTCTTTCTTGTTTTTACCAGGTACTTGATCGTTTCAAATTGTCAGATCAGCTTCAATATAGTGCAAATCAAATCAATAACTTTGGCGTCATCCACGTTGTAGATCCGGAGACATGGTTATTCCAGAGATTTAAATATAGTCATATGTGTAGGCATTTGTAATTTGTCGTTTCATGCTATTAACATAGATGTTGTGAGTCTGTTCACATATTCATCCTTTTTGTTTTTAGCGAATTTGCATTATATCGATGTATTTTATTAATTTGAATGAATAAATATCATTTATTTTTTGTTAAAAAAAAAAAAAAAAAACCCTTCTTTTAGGAGAACTCCATAAGTTACTGAATTGCTAATTTAAAAAAACAAAAATTATAACTTTCAATATAAAGTGTAATCAAGGATTGGGTAAGTTTTTTTTTTTTTTTTTAAGGAAAAGATCGGGTAAGTTGAAAATATAAATCAGATCATTTAAATTGATTTGGTTATTTTATGGTTTTCATAGGAACTAAAACAAATCAAATAAATAATATTTTTTATTGGATTTCACTTTTTTGTGTCACAACCTTATTTGTTGTGTTTGATATTCGAACTTCGGCCTTTGCATCTCCTTCCTTATTAATAAGTTAAACTCACGAGGACTTAATTAAGTATTATTTCTTTTCTAAATAATTTATTTTAATTATTTTTCCATAATTCACATTCTTTTTTTTTTTTGTGGCGGCCAACGTTCGAACTCGGGACCTTGCATATTTTATACATTATCTCTACCAACTGGGGTAAATTCACAATGACATAATTCTCATTTATTTAAATACGCTACTACAACAACAACAAAATTTTATCCACTGAATGGGATCAACTAGATGAATCATGTCTTTCTCCAATTCATTTAACTCTAAATTCTTCTAATAGTTTCTCTTATAGTTTTTCTAGGTTTATCCCTACATATAGCGACCTGATTCCCCTTCATATGATCTACCCTCCTTACTACCAAATTCACATGTCTTCTCTCTACATGCTCAAACCACTGAGTCAAGTTTTTGCCATCTTTTTAACTATATTTGCTACCCTAACTCTGTTTCTAAAGTCGTTATTTCTAACTATATCTCATATAGTTTTACCATACATTCAAAGCAACAATCTCATCTATATCACGTTTACTTTATATTCATGTTGATTCTTTACCTTCTAACACTTTGTCTCGTACAACGTCGTCAGTCTTACCGTTATCTGATAAAAAATTCCCTTCAACTTAAACGGTACTTTCACATCATTTAATGTTGTATTGTATAAAATTTAGATATTTCAAAAAGCTATTTGTTTTTAAGATTCAATAAAACTATTTTCTTAATTTTTAAATATATGGATTTGATTGAATTGAACTAGTCAAACCTCTTTTTCAACTGGTATGAATTTCGTGAGAAAATATTTCAAAAATCAAACTAAGTCAACTACATTTAATTGGTTTGGAATTTTTCTCTCTAAAAAACATAATCAACGCATATATGAAGAAATTAAAAATTATTAAAATATTTAATGTAATGTATAATTTATTCTAAAAATATATAATATTTGATTAAAATAATTTATTTTTAACTTTTCTAATAAATAAAAGTATTCAGAGAGGAATTTTTATTACTCTTTGACTTGTGCTTTCAAGTCCTACTGCATTAATCAGGATTTGTAAAGTATTCCTTTCACAACAAAATAATCTAAAATATAAATTTATTTGGGTTAAATTTTTGAACCGCATTCATTTGACTTTTTGGACATTTTCTGCTTGTACTTTATCACAAAAAGAATATATTACTTATGTTTTTATTGATATTTAAAAAGAAAATTATGTTGAAAATAAGCATGACAAACAAATTTTAATGGATACATTTAGGAACCTCAAACTCTTTAACTCTTAGTTCAAATTAGTTGAGTTATTCTACCTCTTAAGTTTACATCATATCATACCGTACGTGACTAATCTAAATTTTTTACACTAAAAAGTTATATCAACGAGATACCCTAATATCCTTGTCATAAAATGGAATGAAACGCGTTTATTTAGTTACACATTTCATTACTTCAACTTTGGACACTAGGCTGTAGTCTATAGAGATATATTTTTTGAACAAGTAGTCTATATTGATAGATCAAAGCATTGTTAGGTCTATTATATTATTTCTTTTTTCATTTGTTAATTTGTTTCTTGGAAGGAGAAAAATATTAATAGAGTTGAATAATATAAGCATGTTTCATGCTTTAAAGTTGGTTTTCAACAATCCCATTTACATCATCTTTTGCAATTTTGTTTGTCCGACTTTGGTATTTTCTTCCTCTCAATCTCTAATATTTTAATTGTAATATTAATTTTAATTAAACGTGATTGCCATTTGTTTCAATGCTTTTTTCGGTGCCATGTGAATATAGTAATATATGGAGTAATTAATTAGTTAAACAGATAAACATTGCTTTCAAAGTAACAACGCTGTATATCTCCAACCAACAAAAGTTTTCATGTTTCTCAAATTGTCCCTTAAATAGTTTGTGTCTCTCAAAGTGTGTTGCAATTTTGTGAGGCATTATAATTATGTCTTGGATTAGCACTCAACAACATATTTGTTTTACTTTTGCCAATATTTCAAAGCTACCATCACTAAAGTCATTTAAGATGTTGATTTTTAGGGACATTTGATTATGCTAATCGGGGACAAATTAAAAGATAAAGGCATGCCATTATGTGATAAACACTGTAACTTTGAAAAGTAATGACTTCTGCCCTCCTTACAAGGCTCACCTGAATCATAGTATAGGTAGGGCTCACTAATCTTCTTTTTTTTCTTTCACAATTAAGGAGATATGTTAGTTCTTTAAATAAATATATGTCTCCCCTTTAACCTTTTTGCATATTATTCTAATGTTGATCGTGATTAATGAACCCCTGTAAATACATATTTAAAAAAAAAAAAAAGGAATATAATGATCAAAACAAACAAGTTCTTCAAGCAAAAGATATGATATGAAGAAGACTTGATGAGAGTTTACAATGTTAAATTAAATGCCAAAACAGAAATGAAACAACATAGAAAACCAATTAAGATTGAGAACCTAAACAATGCAGAGGATTAAGCCCCAAAAGTGACATGTCTTGTTTCAACCACCGATACGGCAAGAGCTTAATTTGTTCACATAAGGTTAACTCTATTTATTTTTTCTTCAAATAACTCAAGCGCAACATGCATATATGGATGAGAGAGAAATGAAATATATATTTTAACATAAAAAAAGAAGATGAAAATGTAATTTAAACATCTCTTGAGGAATGAGAGTCTAATTTACTCTAAAATAAATCTTAGCATAACTAGCACACTAAACATTTAAAATTACATCTTAATATTGCATGTATAAATATATAAAGCACTCCACTATTTTTTTTACATCGTTTTAAGGTTATTTATACATAAAAATTAAATTTTGTTATTTTATTAAAAATTGTTTGTCAATATTTTGCTATAATATCTTTAACTATTTATTATATCATTCGTCTTTACTTAAAAAATATTACCCTCCACTTATATTTCTCTCTTTACGAAAAATAGTTAAGTGCATTATTGACAAAATAACGTTAACGTTGTGTTAAACTTTGAAAATAATAGATAAATAGAAACAATTTCTCTACAAAAGAAAATGTGGACGTTCTCTCTAACCAACTTTAATTTCCTTTCTCTCTAACTTTTGAAACCCTCACCGCGGTCCCATAACTCTTCCACCAAAATCCAAAGTTTAGCAACTATGTAGCCTACCATCCTAGTGGTGTAACGAGTACTTTACTCTCCACCGGCCCTTTCAACCTCAACCTCTGACAGCCACCCTCATTTGGCTTCTTTTGGTTAGATCAGGATCGTGTTTCTGTTCAAAATTGGAGGTGATGTCGGTGTATCGTTCCATTGTCTTTGCAGTGGGTTGGCTTAAACCGAATTTGTTGTTGATTATATATGGTTTCTCAATGGTGGTTGTTTAAGCCACCATCGTCAGTTTGTTCTTTGCCGGTGGTTGTGGGAGCCACACCACTGCCCCCATTTCAAATGGTAGTTGGTGTATGGTTGGCGTTCTCATCTTTGACAACTTGTTGTGATTTATCGTATATGGTTGTTGGAATGTATACCAGTTTGTGGTGGCAGACGCCTCATTCGATGTCTTGAGATGTGAAGGCTCACATAACACTTTTTTCCTATATGGTTTCGCACTCGCACACAAATTTGATGGATAGTGTATGTGGTGCATGTGTGCTTGCTTCATTTTCTTTTGTACCACTTTGTTGTATTTTGATTGTATGTATACTTGTTTGGGTTGATTACGTCATTTGACCAATTTTTGTTCCCTCAATATTTTATATTCTCTTTTATTTTCTTATTAATATATATATGGTGTTGTATAGGATTTCTCATCTACACCCCATTTGCTAAAAAAAAAAAAACACATGGAGTGCAACACAAACCCACATTTAAAAAAATAAAACTTATCTTTATTTTAATCTTTGGAGTCTTAACCTTTTTACTCTTAGGATAAATGATGTCTTGATAATCTGAAGTTCAAGTGAATGTTAAATAAAGTATATATAGACAAAAAATATTTTCAAGCAAGATTTGAATGAGTTGTTCTTTAAACTAGGGCATCCAAACTTTAGGTTTGATTCCCTTTCTCATTGCACTTTCCTATTTTTTCTATAGGAATTCATATTTAGGGCCCTAATCACCTTAGCTACCCCCCCCCCCCCCCCCCCCCAAAGAATGCCTCGATACACAGAACATTGACAAATGTATTTATATGTTGTTCGATCATCATGGAAGCCCAAATGACCATCCACATTGGAACAAAAGCAACCACACAAATGAGTTAGACACCACATTTTAACCTAAAACCTTAAGGCATCGAGTTTTATGGGTCCTTACATTTATATCTTTCTCAACCTTCACTTTTCCAAACAATGTGAGACCCCCACCCACACACACGCATAAGCTTTTTCATCCACATATCGTCGTTGGCCGCTCTCAACGGAACATGTCGCTTGAACACCCTTTGTCAGAAAGACTTTCGATACAAGGAGTCATTCGAACCCTTCGTTGAACCATCGACTCTGAGACCACTGTTAGGTCATGAACGAAGTTTGGAGATCATCCACATCAGACCAAGAGCAATCACACAAACGAATTCAATAACATATATGGATCATTCCGCTTATATATTATTTAATATTCAATTTTTTAAACAATGTGAAACTTCTAATTAACTTGCTTCGCACTTGCCACAATATATACCCACCAACGAAATCCTCATATCGAGAATAGAATTCGAACTCATATGCTTGGCAGCCGAACCAACCAACGTTTACATAAACTCTTTATAGTGACATGATACGAGTATTGCCTAAAAAATTGGATAGGAGTATCAATATAATGTCATAGAATACATCATTATGCATAACAAGCACATGAAATTCATGGTACATAACATATGCTCATATGAAATTGAGTAAAATGTTTCTACATTATCTGCACTAACATGCTCTCTCCGTTCACATTTATAAGCAAAAAATAACTTTTTAGGTTCATTACCAAATACATGATGTATTCAATAAATCTAAAAAATCGTGTTTTTCTTATAAATGCAACTGAAGGAAGTATATACTATTGCTAAAAGGAGTACAATGGATATCCCTGTTAAAGGCATAGCCACAATGGATTAGATAACATTAGGTCATTCGAATCCTAGTTGAAAATATTTTTTTGTCCATAATTTGTCTACCATTCACTGAACTTCGGATTATTAAACCCCCTTTTTCTTAGAACTGGAATGCTAAGAATTCCTACAAGTACAATCTAAAGGAGAAATGAAACACTCATAATACATACACACACACACACCCACTCTTCGACTTTGCCAAAAACAATTTTCACGAAGTTAACCTTAAATTCAATCCATTAAACTCAACTCATCCAAAACCACATTCGAGAAAAGACAGTTGCAATTTAAGCATTTAGTGATTGATCCCGTGGACATCCCGAATGACAATTTACTACCTTTTGACTTTTTTAAAATCGATTGAGACAGTTTTTTAAATTGGTTTATCCAATTTAAAAAAGCGTTCTCAAACAATAGTTAGCTACCGTTAAACTTTCCTTGATGCCAAAAAAGCAAATACCTCTGGAAAAAAAAATACTCTTTATGAGACTCCCAAATAGCCCACAACATTGAGTGCCAAGTAAGGATAAGGCCATTCCCCACTTTCCTTTTAGGAGCAAAGGAAGCAAAAATGTGAAACAAGGATACCAAATTCCTAGGCATGGCCAAGTTTACACCCAACCAATTAAACATTGCATACTAAATCCGCATAGAGAAGGTGCACATGCAAAAAAGATGTATCTTTGATTCTTCATTTGCCGAGCACAAAGCACAATGAGCATTATTTGCGTCCAATAATACTCTCCTCCTCAAGAGGTTACCTCTAGTTGGGGTCTTTTGAGCAATAATTATCAAGAGAAAACAATGACCTAAATGAAGTAAAACTTTCTCAACTCTCTCCGGGGTAAGAAATAAGAAGATGAGAGAGATTTATAAGCTAAGTCAACAAAGAACATACATCCACTATCGCCCAACCCACCACCACTCATATGAAGATGAATGTGAGCAAAAATTGATTAATCATTATTATGATCATGCCAATCCATAAGTTGATATATTTCACTAACAAAGTCTATTCATATTTATAATTTTATTGTTTTTTTTACTAGAATAATTCATGATATTGATTAAACAAAGAAAAAGTTTCATATTGAAGATTAAAATTTAACTTGTTCGTAAGTTTTTATTTTTGACTGGATAAGTAAACACTTAGATTAATTAGCATAAATTGACAAATTGTACATTTTGCACTACTTGATTAATTAATTACTTTACAGATCATCATAACATGGACACATATAATGAGCAATCAAAGCTAAACAAGTGCAAAAAAAATAAAACTTGTACACATGGGGATATATTCTATTTCTTAGGGCATGGTGGAAGATTACTTATTTCCAAATAGCTGACAATTATTCTCTTCCCTCCTCTCTTTTCTTCTTTGCTTCCTCATGCTTCTATACTTTTATTTCACCCCTTATAATTATTTAAGAATTTTGATCTCTTTTGTTTCTTGTAAGTTCCCAACCAAAATCGTCATGAAGAACCTTCCCTAGTTCAAAAATTACAAAAGAAAAAACAAAACAAAATCAAACACGGTTGGATACTCGTGTTCATGCTTAAGGGGAAACTACAAGATGATAAAGCATGTATGCAATTTAACGTACTATAATATTTTATAACTTCAAATATAGCAAGATTTTCATTTCTACGGTTAATTAGTGTACAAATATTTTATACATACATTCAACAATATATTGTCACATATTAGCAAAAAAATAATATACGGCCACATAACTTAATTAATTTAAAAAAATTGTATGACTTTTTTTTTTTGTGGAAACAAATATGATTCATTATAGTTATTATATGACAGCATATAATTGAATGCATATATAAAATATCTTTGCAATGAAAATATATATTATTAAATTTTTGGTGTATTCATTGTCGGATCTTAAGTAAAAAAAGATTGAGAAAAGAAATTTTATTAAAGATGCTTAATCTAAGAATTTAAGTTGGATTTAACTCAATCTTACAAATAAACTAATGTTTATGTTTTATCTCATTCAATGTTGGACTCTTACCAATACTTAAACAAATTTGTAACTGCCTTGATTTTGCACCTATTATATGATTAAAAAAAGAATTAAGATCCCCTCTATGTAACTGCCTTGATTTTTTACATTCTCATATTCCAAATTACAAGATATTTTTTGTTCTTAGGCAAGTTAATATGATTACTCATATTCTTGCTCAAGCATCCATATTACATACCAGCTCACATATCATGCGACTCCACCTTATTATACTGCTCTTTTGATTGATGAAGAAATGCAATGAGTCTCTTTTCCTATTTTTTTATTTTTAAAAAACTAATAGTTTGAGTTTTACGTTTTAGAAGAAAACGTTCATTTTTCTTATAAAAAAAGTGCCAAAAAAAGTTATACTATCATTTAAGAATATAAAAGTATGACTACTCGATCATCACTTAAATTTATAAGAGTTTATTATTTTCACATAATTGAACGGGGTGTCCTTGGATTCAACATAATCGACCCACTAAATTACAACTCAATAGCATATGGAAACATGTTGTAGAGAGAGAAAAGCATGTCTTGTTTTTATTTGTTTCTTTTTTGCAAATGAAAGCATTGTCCAAAAAGCATTTTGTGATTCTGTCCATTCCATGGTAAATGGTTAGAACGGAAAAAAGAAAAGAAAAGATAAAGAATATTATTGTCCTAATAGTGACATATTCTTTGCATATGTCATGCAATGATTGACTTCATCTTGTAAGTTATAGTCAAACTTAACATTGCATAGCTCACACGTTATGTACGTTTATATCCTTTAATTTAGTAATTTACCTCTCTTTTTTTCCCTCCTTCCTTTGGTTGGTGCAAGGTGAAGATGACATGGCATTTTTTATTTATTAAAATTAACATTAAGTCCTAATGAAATCCAGAACATAATTAGCTAGATATAAGGCTTTGAATCTTCAAAGTCACCCTAAAAAATAGAATGGAATTTGACCAGTAGAAAACAAGATATATCAGGCAATATTTTATGTGTTTGGGAGAGTAAACCATAGGTTTTACTTCTGTATTAAAAAAACATGTTTCCTCAAAACAAGTCGGTTTTTTTTTCTTTCCCTTTTTCTTTGATAATATCTTGCTTGCTTTTCTAGTCACATACAAGCGTACACTTCTCTAACACAAAGTTAACTGAACTACTCCGTCTTTACATGTAACCACGTATTTGACTTTATTTTTGTCTCTAAATATAAACCCTTTTTTAAATTACTAAATGTATTTATTATTTTTTTCTAAGCATACTCTTAATTAATACTACTAACTTGTTTTGAAATTTGAAAAGTCAAATTTAATATACATACAAACAAATGACAATTTGGTAATATTAACACATAAAACAGACACATTAATTACACTGACAACTTTTCTTAAGAAATGTGAAAAATGCAAAGAGGGCTTACATTAAGGGACGAAGGGAGTAGGTTTCAATCATGCAAGTGATTCAAAATATGTATATTCAAGGTATAACTTTTAGTACAAATCGAGTATCATTCGCATGTAATTGCACAAATTAATCTTTCGATTGGGTAAAATCACTAAAGGATGACAAAACTCTGCATCGACATTGTACCATTGCTCCATTGTTATGGCTATTTCAAACCTTAACAATTTGGTGTGCATGATAGGATCATAAAATAAAGGGCTAACTAAAAATATGACAGTGATAAGGTAAACACCTATCACATCATGTGTTTTATATGCAAATGATAATAATTAGAATAACATTATTCACTACTCTATCTTTCCTAAAATAATTGACATAGTTGATCAATTCACACGTTTAAAAAAAATGTTCAAATGAAAGAGAAAAAAGAATACTTTTACAAAATTAATGATATCATGTATTGGGTAATCATATATTTTCAATAAATGCAACATGGAAGAAGTTGAATAGAGAGTAATGCAATAATCAATTTTAGGGTTAACTTATTTTATCTTGCCTTATCAACCAAACAACTTTAAATATTTTCTTTTTATATAAGAAACATGCATAAACATGGTTAAGCTAAAAAAGACATGAATTATCTCATTGGTAATTGTTGTTGGATAATTATGATGTGATTTGAAAGCTTGCATTCATCGCAGTTCTATTAAATTAATTGACTTTGAAAAAGAAACATATTCCAAAGACTCAAACCAACGACACTGAACTTAAATGATTAATATTTGTAGTTGCACAATGAGAATATCCGTAAAAAAATAAAAAAAATAATGCTCTTTTGTATAAAAATTAACTTGTAAACTGTTCATGTAAGATTCTCAGTGGACCTTTTTTAACTCATCCATTCCTTTTGAAGTTATACCACCGTTTGCTAAGAACGTCTAGTATGAAAAAAGTCACAAACAAGTATTAACCGATTAGGTCATTCATGAATGCAAGAAATACAAGATGAGGTCAGTAAACATCAGAAGTGAAGTGAAATTTGTACCAAAAAAAAAAGAGAAGTGAAGTATCACCACCAAACAGTATACTTCGTACGCAGTTTGAGACAAATTGATTTGTACCCTTTAGGCTTTAGCATTAATTTAGCTTCTTTCATAACGGAATTTCACACGTTTTTTAACCCACCTGTGTTTTCTTAACTTTTGTTAGTTGAAATTGGGGTTGTGTCCAATTCTATGAAAAGATAATTATACTAAATATAGTTAAATTAATATATAAATGTTTTTTTTTTAAGAAAAAGCTTAGCCATGTGAGTAGCTCCAATTTTTTCTATCAAAATATCTTATTGTGACTGACAGACTTAGCCAATTGTACGGTAATTGTGTGATGTGGGCACTTTGTACACAAACATTGATTGTTTAAAGAAATTAAATAGAATTAAAATTATGAAATATGATATATAAAGCAACTATTGAACATTGGGGACCAAAAAGAAAACGAAGTACTACAAAATGAAACCTCTCATTCCTACAATCCTACTTAGGGGGCATGGACCAAGGAGTTGATTTTAGGGTGTATAGGACAGTAGTAGGGTTTTAAACTTCAAATCATCATTTATAAAACATGATATTTCCTTTTACAAACGAAAGCTTAGTCTAGCTGAATGAGTTAAACTCTTGCGATGTGATGAGTTAAAGTTTGAATATGTGATTAAAAAAAAATTTACACTTGAAATTATAATTGTCTTAGATAAAATTATCTTAACCAGAAGAAACTAATAAAAAAAGGTTTTATTTAGTTATTCAATTTTTTGTGTATCATAGTCGTAAAAAACTCATTTTTCAAGTCGGATAAGACAACAATGATGACAAAGTTCTTTCTTAAAAGTTTTAACATTGCTACATTAAACTGAGAGTTGTTAAGTTGAAAGATACTCAAATCATCTAAGTCATACACTCTTAAACAATCACTTCTTCCGAGTTTACCAACATGGACACAAAATATTGTCCTAAAGTTTTATGTTTTTCTCTTTTCTCAAAATGAAATAAATGGAACATTCTTAAAAAGGTAAAATCTTAAACTCAAGAGAGAAGCAGTGAATGCAATTTTTTGCAGGTAAAAATTGAATTGATGTAGGTTTGAAAATCAATTGTGATAGAGAGAGCATGGTTGGGGGGTGGCAGAGAAGAGATTAAAAACCAAATAAAAGAGTGAAGAGTAGTGTGTGTTGTGGGCAACAGTACAGGACTTAGGTTACTGTTCTCCCACACTCACATGGTGTATCCAGCCCATATTATGTGTTAATGTTAATTGAAGGTGACACCATTTTGCTTGTTTCAAAATGCTTATGTGTGTGCCTTTCGGGACCGTTTTATATTAATGTCTCCCACTCCTACTATTGTTTTATTATTTTCTTTCTCTACAACCAATGGCATAATTTTCCAGCCAATATATTTTTATAGAGGTTGGTGGATTTGTGGTCCAAATAATAACAAGCATAAATAGCCAAGATCTACTATAAACTTAGACATGTAGTATAGACGTGGGATAGGAGTGCAAATAAGTCAAGTTGTTTAGAAACTTATTTTTTTTTTTTTTTTTTTTATAATAATCTATTTGTTAAAGAAGTAACAATTGAAATTCTAACCATAGGCTTGTGGAGGCAATAAGTGAATCTTATTCCAACTAGGTTGGCCTCACAACCAAAAACGCAACAACAATAAATAAAAGTTTTAGCTAAAAAAAGACAGAAAACATGGATGCATAAAACCAAATCCATGGAAACTATTTAAACATGTAAGAGGATGGATAAAACTATTTCTTAAAACAAATTCTCATAAATAAAGTATGGAATGAGATTGAGCCGCTACTCTATATACGGATCAAAAAATAAGTAAATTTTATAGCTTTATCTCTTAGTTTTTCAAGAAAACCAAAAAAAACCAATTTAAGTGCGTGTTTGAATGAACGGCTGCAAATCACGACAAAAAATCATTTTAACGCATAAGCTTCAATTTTTAGCTTCTTAAAATCACTACAAATTTACATCGAATATTATGCAGATGTGTTTTTGCTTCATCAAACGCTACTCCAAATAAGCACTTAGATATTTGAAATTCACACTATAGCCAACATATATGTCCCACCAAAGAAAAAAAATCGAGAATTAACCTAATTTTGGCAATTAAGCCCAATAAAATTCACTATTGCAAAACTCGTAAATTTATTTAATACTTTTTTTAAGAAGCATAAATTTATTTAATATTAAGCTAAACCATGAATTATCTAGGTCAAATATCAATCTGAACGACATCCACCAAAACATCAATATGGCTCTTAAAAGGGTTGAAATGAGGCTTAGGTGTGGGTGAATATAAGAGAGGATGTTAGCTAAAAGTCAAAGAGATTAAAGAAGCAATGAGGAATAAATCTAAAAAACCATTGAAATCTATCCCAACATAGTTAAATAACAACAAATTGTTCCGATGAACTTAACTCAATTGATAGGGACAACCTTTTCCAAACATAACATTTGCAACTTGCACCGCTTTCCTTTTTCCTTTTCTCATTTTTTTTGCTTGAAACTTTGCCAAGAAGCATTATAAAGCATGTCAAATTGTTTCCCATATTTATTGAATAATTCATTTGCTACACAATTTCAAAGCTCCTCTACTCCCTAAAGCTAGAGTGAATATATGATTTTTTACCTTTACGAGCAGGAAATGTTAAGAAAAGAAAGGAGGTGTTATATAGGCTCAAAGGAGTAAACAATGGGAGTTAATACAAGGTAAGGATAATTTGGGAAGTAGCCTAATAAAACATATAATCCTAAACATTTCTCAACATGGATGTGATCAAGAAGTTCAAAGAGTAATTAGCAACCACAAGTGTAGTCACACAAAAAATGAAGAGCATGACAAAATGAAATTCGACCGTGATAGGCTCAAAAACTCACAAGGAATAAACACCACCACAAATGCTCTAGTCGCCTTGTTATAAGAAAAAAAAAAATGTTAGAATTCCTCCAAATCATGTCATGAACAAAGATACTTTATTTTTATTTTTTTAAATAAACGTACCACTCAAAGAAAATACTTACACTGAAATAACTAATTTTTTCAAATTGAAAAATTTATTTTTTTGGAAAACATTAAAAAAAACAACTTAAACAAAACACACTAAAACTCCCTGGACTTACACCAGACATTGTCCTCAATTAATATCACGAATATAATTTGAAACATACACGGTATAGTTTGGACAAAAAAGATAAGAAAGTGAAATCTACCTGAAATTTAAGTGGCCTTTGTGGCCTACATGAATTCTCTTTGAACACATTTTATGGATGCATTGGGGATCCTGCACCAACAGGTAACTCAAAGTTTTGAAGAACATATTACACTATAATTTGGTTTACCTCTGCATGCTCTAGATGGTTATCATTCTATGTCTCCTAAACCAGATAGAGAGGTTGACAATGAAATCCTTATAACACTATAATTTGGTTTTCACAAGTGCTTAGTTCTTCGGTATTAGCATTTTATGTTGATAGCATGTTTTTATGGTTATATTTTGTTGAATAAATAATAGTTTTTGTTATATTTTTAGAATTATATTGGTAATTTTAATTTAATTTTCAATTGTTGGATAAGATCGAGGGAATACAAAGAAATTATGAAAAAGTAGTAAAAAATATGCATTTGATGAAGTCTTGATGTTAAATGTTCAATTTATGATAGTAGACTGCTTCTTCAAATGCAACGGAAGTGGAAAATCAAGGTAAACTATTTTTACAAATGATAGTTAAAGGATAAAAAATTGCGCACTTACGTATATATCATATGTGTCGTTCATTATTTTTTGTGGTGTAGGGACTATAAGTAATTCTTCTTACAAATGGTATTTGTAAAACTATTTTTTGGTAATTATTGTGACAACTTTATCTTTCATACTCATACTATCATATGTGTCGTTCGTTACTTTTTGTGGTGTAGGGACTACAAGTAATTCTTCTTACAAATGATATTTGTACAACTATTTTTTATGTTTTTATTTTCTATCTATATTGTTTTGGTTTTTATGTTAATGCCTACTTTTCTTTTCAAATCTATAGTTGTCTCATAAATTGTCGCATAAATGGTTATTCAAAAAACACAACTCTTCTTCTTTATCCTTCAAATATATATTATGTGTTCTTATATATTCTCATGCAAGATATATATTATGTGTTCTTATACCCCAATTTAGAAAAATTACACACACCCATACACATACTTGCATGGGTGGCAACCTTAATATATGTGTATGTACCCCTTGGGTGCCTATGTATCTATACTCGTGCATGTAACATGTGTGCAACTGAAAATATATCATTTTTTTAGTCTTCATAAAAATGGCATGTTTGAGTCTCTATAGAAAAATTTATCAGAGTTTTAACTCCTGCTAAATTCATGTTTGTTTAATTAAACTTAAACGTTTAAATTTTAGATGATTTTTAAAAAAAACATATTTAGAACATTATAAAAAAAATCGTAAAAAATAAGCTCAAAATATGATTTATAGGTCAAGATTTTCATAATTTTTATCTTGAGTTTTGGATGTTTAAAAAAATTATATTTAATTAATTTCATGGTTGAAAAAATATTCAAGTTGAAACCTATGTATGCAATTTTTTTTCTTCATAATATGGTTGAAAAAGCACATACATCATAAATTATGTTTTTCTTGTTTAAAATAATATTAATTTAGTAAAACTAATAAACTATGTTTTTCTCTCACTTCTATTAAAAATGATTTTCCTCAAAACATGATAAAAATAACCATTTTATTTTCAACATAAAATTTGTTGTTTAACAAAATGCTTTTTGAGTAAAAATTCACACACTACAGTTGAAGAAAAGGATAATTTACACACAGTATAAGTGAAACATAAAAAATTATTCAAAAAATAACTTAAACAAATGGGTCCTAAATAACGAAAGAGAAAACGAAAGAAACTACGCACAGTGCTGAAAACTGTGTTTATTGCTCTTCGGGCCTGCTATCAATAGATTTGCTTGTCCATATGCTTTGAAAGTGATCCCTGAAGCTACTTGAAGATGGCCCCAAAAGCTGGATAGTTGACATTGAAATCCAGGTGGGGCTGCAACTCTTCTCCATAAATATCATTCCTCCTTCTCTAATTTCTTTCGATAGGAAAAAAAAAAACAAAATTAGGTGTGTTGAGCTCGGTTGTTTTCAAAAGATATATCAATGTAAGTTGAATCAACAATCTTACGAGTGAGTAAAAAAATTATTAATTGAGCTAAACTTCATTAGGTCTACCATGTCTAACTTTATATACTATTATTTTATAGTTCAATCATTCCATGATAATTGATATATTTGATTATTTTACAAATAACACAAATTTAAAAAAATGTAAAATTCACAATATTTTTTGACCCAAAAAAATTATAATACTTTGGATGGTCTTCGTGGTACGATTCTACATTTTGACGTTAGCAGTTTTACTTGCAAGGATATCGTCCCTCCTAGATCCGTGCATGTTGTATTTGCAATTTAGGATTGGTTTTACAATCCAAAAAGACCTAACAGTGTAGCTTCTTGTCTGTTTGTCTTCTATTCGTGTGCAATTAGTCATTGATATATATATATATATATATATATATATATATATATATATATATATATATATATATATAAATTAAATTTATGCCTATTAAAAAAAATTAAGTGATGTATGCAAAAGAAAAAATTATGATTTTTTTTACATGAGTTGGTCTGAGGGAGCACAAAAGTATTTGCAAATCATCTATAGGAAGGGTCCTCACATTGGTAGCAGGGGTTAAACTCAAGATATAGTTAACTTCTTGCCAACTAAAAGTATTTACAAATCAACATACTTTCATTGAAGATGGCGTATTCAATATTAATTGGATAATATAATTGAAAGTGGTATTTTTTTTGTTGCAAATATCAATTATTAGAATGGATTTTTTTTATGAGATTTATTATTAGCATGGATGAATTATTATCTTATAGTATTATTTACATCTCCCTCATCAACCAACCAACCACTTGGCAAAAAAAATAAAAAAATCAACCAACCCTTGTGACACGACAAAAAAATAAATACACACTCTTCTTGATAGAGCTTACAATGTTTATACAATTCTTACAAGCTGATTTTGATTTTGTAAGATAAAATTGATTATTTAGAGCTAGATTGTGGCTTTTATTTTTAACGAAATTTCAAATCGTATACTACCTCTAGATCTGACTATAAAATTAGCTAATTTAATCGTTTACATTACATTTATCAATATATAAGGCTGTTGATTTTTCAAAATTGTGTGTCAATTATTTAGATTTATATTCCGTTTTTTTTTTGTGGTGGCCGGGGTTTAAGACTCATGGGTATTATTTAGACTCATATTTTTATCAACTGAGCTAAGCTCACGGGTACTATTTAGATAATGAGAGGCATTTTAAAAAAAAAAAATCACTAATTGATACATATAATAAGCTCTCGGGTACTATTTAGACTCATATTTTTCACTTAGTTAATGATTATCTCAAATTTTTAAATAATGAGAGGCATTTTAAAAAAAAAAATAATCACTAATTGATACATATAATAATTTGGAAATTGTTATAAAATTAATCAAAACTAGAACAAGGTATTATAGAATATGAAAAAATAAAGTCAAGGAATAAAGAGAAGAGAAATATGGGAGAAGAAGTAGTTTATTATGCTCTTCAATGTCATATTTACATTCTTACAAGAATTCTATTATAAGAAACTAATCTAGTAACATACAAGTCTCTGTTATACTACTATATTGGAACATTTCATGTAAGGATCTCGACATTATGACCAGGGACGGATCTGGACTCAAGATATTAGTGGGGCAATTTTTTTTTTGTCAAATTCAAATAATTAAATAATACTAAATTTAATAAGAAGTTATATTAAAAATAGTTGTAACAGCCAAAATTACAAAGAAAATAATTTATTTTCCATTTGTTGAAAGAGTTTAACTATGGTGGGTTGACAGTCCAAAATAATTTTGCGCACACGACCAATTAAAATATTTTAAATTGCCACGTCAATTAAATTATTGCTCTGTTTTTAATTGACGTGGCAATTTAAAATGTTTTGATTGGTCGTATGTGCAAAATTGTTTTGGATTGTCAACCCACCACCATTAAACCCTTGTTGAAAATGAACTAATTTTTCATTTGTTATTACAAGAGATGAATAAAATGTTCTAGCATGACACCCGTGCACAAGGACGGGTGAGCGAGTTGTGCTCTTTTTTTTTTTGAAAGCAAGTTGCAATTACATTTATATGAGTAAAAATATAGACACGCGTATAAACATTAAACATGTAAAAGAAAGTTAAAAAAAAAAAAAAAAGGACCTAGGCCAGTGTGGCACTTGCCACACTAGGCCTTGAAGAGGTCCGCCCATGATTATGACTCTCAACACTGTACCATAAATTTCCACTCTCTCCGTCTTAAATTGTATGACGTTTTGGACATTTCATACATATTAAAAAATGTAATTAATATTGTGTGAAAAAGAGATATTATGAGTTGTTTTACAAAATTGTCCTTAATAAATAATATGAGAAAGATAAATGAAAGAATTGAAAGAAGAAAGAGTAATAAATAGTTGATGATATAATAGGAAAAATAACATTAATGTTTCATTGATATTGTAAAACGAGGACAAATCTTTTTTCTAAAATGACATACGATTTGGGACGGAAGGAGTATAAGAGAGTAAGAAAACATTCTTGAAGCTATGAAATAGATTTTCTCTAGTGTTCTTGGATCTATCTCTGTCTTTTTATTTCTTTGTATTCTTTTTTTTTTTTTACAAAAACAAAACACTATTCATTCATTCAAATTGATAGAGTACATCAAATACAAACATCGTTAAAAACGTAAAGGGTGAATCTGTGAACAAACTCACATCACCTAAGTTAATAGCATACAACGGCAAAATGCCTACAAATAATATGATAAGATCTAAGTCACCGAAATACCCATGCTTCCGGATCTACAACATTGATGCCCAAATCATTGATTGAATTTGTAATTGATTGATGTAGATCTTTCAACAAGAACTAAACGAACACCGCGACAAAACGCAAATCAAACGCCGCACAAGACGACGAACAACACAACGCCGCACTTAGACGACGAAATCACAAAAAACACAAAAGGAAAGACTTGATATATGTGAAAACCACTTATTTAGATTAAAAGAAAAGAGAAAAAAAGATGTAGAGGGGTGATTTTAGGTCAAAGAATGACCTAAAACCACCCCCTCCTCGATGAACAAGAAGAAAGAAAGTTTAGAGAGAAGTTAGAGTTTCTCTCACTAAAGCTAGGGCCGACTGTAGTTCATGCATCTATTTTGTAGATATTACAACTAAATTATCATTTGTGTTAATTTTTTATATTTTAATACTAGTTAATCATGATGTTTCTTTGTATTAATTTGTATTATGTTTCTTTGTATTAATTTGTATTCTTGGTGGTAAGAATGTTAATCATGAGAAAACAGAATGTGTGTATTTTTTTTTCCTTATGGTGTGTTAGAAGCATAGACTTCAAGATCCTTATGGTATGGTAGTTTTCTAAATGTAAATATGAATGTGAAAATTATAACTTACGTAGAAATCGCATTCATAATTCGACAGTGATGGGTTATGGAAACATTGAATTCATAATTGATAGCCAGGGCAATATGAATAGAGTTGTATTGGGAAAGAGACCTAACTTATGAACTAACATACCCAGCTAGAAAGAAAGGTACACACAAGTGTATATATCTGTTACATTAAAGTAACATGTCATTTGGAAAGCTAAGGGCATGTGTATTGCGGTGGGGTTTATAATGGGAAAGTTGTTGAATTTGTGCATGATGCACAAATTTGTGCACAAAACTTTTGGAACAATGTGGACCATTGATATATTAGTATTTTATTCCAACGGTTCAGATCTGGAGATATAAATGAAAGGGTGACTTGGTGATGGTAGTACATGTGGGTCCCAGCTGAAGAATAAATCTGATTATTTTATTAGTTTTTTTGGCAAATGTTAAACTGGGCTTTTAAGAGGCAAACAAGGCCCATAAGGAAAAATGTTGTCTTGGGCTTATAAATTCGTGATATATATTTACGCGCAGTCGCGCTTAACAACGCCACGGCCGTGCACGAATTTCTGAGATTGAAAAATGAACACGCGCGGTCGTGCTTTATTATTGCGCGGTCGTGCGCTGGTTATTGGGATGGACAAAATTAGATTTTTTTATTTATCAAAAATTTGAAATATTTAATAATTACATTAAATTTTAGTAATTAGATTGTTTTGTGTAATTTGATTATTTATTAA
The DNA here is from genome assembly GCA_958299785.1 of Medicago lupulina. Taxonomy (NCBI): domain Eukaryota; kingdom Viridiplantae; phylum Streptophyta; class Magnoliopsida; order Fabales; family Fabaceae; genus Medicago; species Medicago lupulina. The sequence continues at coordinate 79,307,116 of OY283139.1, forward strand.
TTTAATAAAAATGTAGAATACTAATAAATTTGGTCATAATAGTCAATCTAGTCATTATTATAAACAGATTATGTGCGTGTGATGTATATTAAGGACCACATAGATTAATTATTGAATAGATTGAATAGATATAAAATGTAAAGTTTTTTATTTTGGTGACATTAAAATACGCAAAACATTTATTTAAAAGTAATTTTAACTTTGTGTATTTTTAAGAATTTGTCTTAGTATTTTTATCGTTGAGTTTATTTAAATATTGTAGTATGTATTATGTTATCTACATATAATTTGTAATTTAGTTTTATAATAATAACGATAATAAACAGTAAATACATTTGTTAAAAAAAAATTAAATACAATCCACATAGTGAATATCATGATTAATCAATTAACATTTATCGAAATACTTTTCCTATAAGATTTTTGTTGGTAGGGTAAGGGATGTGGGTTTGACCAATCATTGAACGTCATTGAAGTACTTTTAGTTCAAGGTTCTTTTAGTTAGGGTAAGAGTTTTGAGTTTGATTAGTTGTTCTGGAGTGTTGGAAGTGGTATAGGTAAAAGAATCTTGTCGTTAGGGTTAAAGTTGTGAGTTTGATGGGTCGTATTCAAATGTATGAATTAGTTTAGGTCAAAGAGTCTTGTCATTACGGCTAGAGTTGTCATTAGGGTTAGCTTTGTTAGTCGATAGACAGTGCAATCAGCCATTGAACGTTCAACCGACCACTTTGACTACAAGATTCTTACAGTTAGGGTAAGAGTTGTGAGTTTGAAGGGTTGTATCAAAATCTTTAAATAAGTTTAGCTCAAAGAGTCTAGTCATTACGGCTAGAGTTGTCATTCGGGTTAGCTTTGTTAGTCGATAGATAGTGCGATCAGTCATTGAACGTTCAACCGACCACTTTGACTACAAGATTCTTACAGTTAGGGTACAAGATTCTTACAGTTAGGGTAAGAGTTGTGTGTTTGATAGGTCGTTTTGAAATCTTTCAATTAGTTTAGCTCAAAGATTGTTGTCATTACGGCTATAGTTGTCGTTAGGGTTAGCTTGGTTAGTTGAAAAGAAGAGTTTGATTGATCATTGAACGTTCATCCAACTACTTTGACTCCAAGATTCTTTCGGTTAAGGTAAGAGTTGTGAATTTTATCAGTCGTTTTGAAATCTTTCAATTAGTTTAGCTCAAAGATTCTTGTCATTACGGTTTGAGTTGTCGTTAGGGTTGGCTTGGTTTATCGAAAAGAAAAGTTTGATTAGTCATTGAACGTTCATCCAACTACTTTGACTCCAAGATTCTTTCGGTTAGGGTAAGAGTTGTGAGTTTTATCAGTCGTTTTGAAATCTTTCAATTAGTTTAGCTCAAAGATTTTTGTCATTACGGTTTGAGTTGTCGTTAGGGTTGGCTTGGTTTATCGAAAAGAAGAGTTTGATTAGTCATTGAACGTTCATCCAACTACTTTGACTCCAAGATTCTTTCGGTTAGGGTAAGAGTTGTGAGTTTGATCAGTCGTTTCGAAATCTTTCAATTAGTTTAGCTCAAAGATTCTTGTCTGCAACTCTCGTTCATCATTTTTCTATTTCTACTTCCTCATTTCTAATAGATAGACGAAATAGTAAACTATTAAAAACTCATTCAAATTTTAAATCATTTTTTAAATTATCAATTACGAGTAGAACAGAAAACTGACTAGAGATATGCAAGTCGGCCGTAGCTTTAATTTGCAAGATTCCCATGGTGATAGATTAGATTTATCCAGTATTGTTATTGTTTAGCTTTGCAGTATTATTGGACACTGCTTCACGACATCATAAAGGAAATTACTGACTAATTGACTTAAAATTCGTTGTAATAAAAACTGTCAACTATCTTAATTTTTATTCCATTTTTTTTACAAACCATCAATTTTACGTTTTAGTAATTTTTAAAAAGTTTTATATTAAACTTCTATTCAACCATTAATTATTTTATTTAAAAAATATATTTACATGTATCCAATTTCTATTCAACCAAACAGTCTTTAAAAACAAACATAGCATATGAAATTATTTTCCATCTAACTTTTAATACTACCAAACAAACATTTAATGATTTTATTTCACTCATTTACATAATATTCTTTCCATTTCTTCCATGAAGCTTAAAATTCTACAATCCAAACAGGTGAGAAGGGTTATTGTATGGTCCATATAAGAATTGTGGATCTCATTTACGGCTCCATTTCTAAGAAAATCGGACCCTCTTTTCTCCATCTTCAACTCTCTGCCGAGCTTCAACTACTTCCTTTCTTCTTCAATTCGTTTCTTCAATTGGTTACAGAGTTTCCATGTAAGTGTACCTTTTAAACAACTAAATTTTGATATTCAGCACGATCGTGCATTAAACACACACGGTCGTGTGTATGCTTAACTACAAAATTCAGTACATTTGGATGCTAGTCCCAGTGAGATTGCACACGACCGTGCAAAAACCACACACGGTCGTGCATGTCGTTCAGTAATTATCGCACGACCGCGCCAAAAATCAGCACGATCGTGCGTCAACAACGAACAAGCAGGTGCATCATCTTCCAGTAGAAACCAACACGGTCGTGTCCATATTTAGCACGACCGTGCGTTACTGAATAACAAGAAAAAACGAAAATTGTCTAATGATGAAAACTCAAGAACAACAACTTCAATGGTGACCACCTTGTTCAAAATGCATTTCAAGAATGAAAATTACAACTGGTATTTGCTATAACAAGGTGAACCATACATCATTATTAAATATGTTTAACAAATTCTTATACATACCTTAAAGTTTCACAAATCAACCAACAACTTCTATGAATATAGATCTACAAACCAAACTAAGTTGCAATCTCCAAACTTCAAATGAAAGTGAAATATAATTGAACAATGTTATTGAAGAAGATGAAATATAAATTAATGTGTGGGTTAATGGTGAGTAGCAATTTCTGAACTTCAATGGAAAGTGTTATATTTTAATGGTGCTTCTATGTGGGTGGTGGCATTCAAGTGAGGAAGAGGAAAAAAAATATTGAAGTGAGGTTTATGATGAGAGGGGTGTGATGTGGTAGTGTGAATTGCTACTCTCCAATTTCAGATTTGGGTGGTGTGTTTAGAAAAAACAATAAAACCAATATATTGATTAAAATATGTTTCATTTTATTATTGAATTATTTTTTGCAGGTCACCTTTGCCCCCACATACCGCCAGCTGACCTTCTTTTATTCTTGTGCACAAATTTGTGCATGGTACACAAATTGTACAATTTGTGCATTCTAAATGCAACCGTGTATTGCAGTTGTTGTCAAAGCTAGATAGCTAGATTAATCAGCACGAGGATCTCTCATTTCTCTAGTTTGTTTAAAGCATGCATGTGCGGTGTACTATTTCTCCCTTTAAATTTATAAGATAGCAAGAGAATAAACAGATGAAAATGCATGGCTGGCTTCTTTTACAGTATTAAAGAAAATCTCGCTAAACCCAAATATTATTATTTTTTGTTAATTTTAATATCAAATATATATATATAATAAGAATAAATCTCAACAAAAATGCACGGTTGAGATTAAAACATCACATTAAAAGTCACGTGCATGGAATTAAAAGTCACATTAAATGCATGACTCTTTTGATATTTATTTGTGTGCGCGTCTATTTTTTAAGAGTAAATTACACTCCCCTCCTCTCAAAGATACTTGAATTACACTCCCCTCCCCTCTTATGTTAAAATATACACTCCCCTCCCCTCTTATTCAAAATATATTAGAAAATATTTCACTCCCCTCCCCTAAGAGAAGCTTGAATTACATTCCCCTCCCCTCTTATGTTAAAATCTACACTTTAATCCCTCAATATTTTTTTTATTTCTAATAATCTAGCAAAAAAAATAATAATCTAACACACTTTGGAAAAAAAAATAGTATTGCGGGTCTATTTTAATATAATCAAAATTTGAATACATATTTTTCTTTATTTTTTATTCACAATTTCATTATCATATAGTTTTAAACTCTAATACAAAATATGAAACAACCCAAAATAAAATAAAAATATATGAAAAATTACTAAATACAATAAAGCATGGTTATTTAAAAGTTAGTTTTATACTATAAAATATGAAATTAATAGCAAAATATTTAAATTTAATTATCATTGATATTTAAATTATAAAGAAATGAATTTATTTTTCTTAAATGGTAGTTCAAAATTACTATATATCATAAAAATATTTATTTAAGTTATAATAGATTAAAGTGTAGTGCATATTTAATTATTAAGGGAGAGGATTGTAATTCAAGCATCTTATAGGGGAGGGGAGTATACATTTTTCTTTTCAAGGGAGGGGAGTGTATATTTAAACATAAGAGGGGAGGGGAGTGTAATTCAAGCATCTTTGAGGGGAGGGGAGTGTAATTTACTGGGTGTGTTAGTCCATAAGTTTTTAATTGTACCAAAAAAAAATAAGTTTTTCTTAGAATTTTGCTATAAAAAATAAAATCTTAGAATTATGAGTAATTAGTGTAGGGGCATGCATGGAGTTTTTAAAATTTTATAGGAGTATTAAATGCGAATGACCTCCTTTTTCAAGATGTTTTCTTAGTCTTAATGAATAATGTTTTTTGTTTCTTATAAAAAGGATATGAGGAGATATTCGGCACATGCGTGGTGGTCTGGTTAAAATCGTGCCATCATGGAGTTGTTTTTGGTCCTATACCTAAATGCTCTCTCCATTCGATATGAATCATTTATAACCACCTCGAACAACAAACTTCATGCTCCATATACCACGTCAAATGTAGCTTGGGTTGTAACCAATACTTGATTAAGGGAAATCACATTTTAGAAAGTATACAGCTTTGAATAATCTCATTTGGTAAACAACTTCCAGGCTTTTTTTACCAAGAATTGAATAATTAAAAGAAAATTCTAACAAGTGTTGTTAAGTACTTATAATTATAATAAGAATTTTTCAACAACAAAAAAGAAGTCTAATGAAAAAACTTTATCTTAAGAAGTGTGCATTAATTAGATTGAAACTTAAAATTGACTTTATCTAGAGGAGTCTAATTATTTCTATTTTTTCCTATTTTGTTAGCATAACCCATAATTAAAAACATTAAGGCTTTTATACCCAAAATCGCCATGATTTAGTGCATAAAGAGTTGTACCCAAGAGAGTCACTGAATGCCTCTAGATTTCTCGCGCGCTATGATAACCCCACCATAAGAAATTCAACATCTTTTCGATCTTATCACTAAAGAAATAATTGGCATGAGAAATATGCTCATCTTTTTTATCTTTTCATTCTAATGAATGCACACTTCTAAAGATCAATGTGATACCTTCTAAAAATCTCTCTACGAGCTTGAGAAAGACACCTACTATTCTATGAATTTATCTTATTTTTTTTGCATTCACAAATTTGAATGTGACTTTCCTGCTTCAGCCTCCATTTAGTTAATTGAATCCTTGTTACTTGCAAACTTTTTTCAAACAAAATCCCCCACTTTTATATTGTTGTACTTATGTTCTTGAATTGGTTATTGATAAATCAGAGATCATTGTAAGAGAACCAAAATTAATTATCTTAAAATATTTTTATTGTTATAAATTATTTTGACCACGTACGACAGTGATCAACGACAACATTTGTTACCTTGCCTCGAGTTTTAGACTAGAATGTTACATGAACTTTTAATATCACGTTGTTTTTTTAAAAAAATTTAAAAAATAAATCAAATAGAGAAATACTATGAACATTTTCTTTATAACATTCTTTTTAACATTTACTTTTTTATTGAGTGAAACTCGTATGAGCTCAACATTTCATGTGAGATCAATTTCTAACGTGTGAGACTCATGTGCTTCATCTAATAATAGACTATATATTAAAATGATTTTAGAAAAACAATGTTCATAACACTTTTTTGTATCAAATATATATATTAAAATGTAAATTTAACCCTTGAAAATCCTCCCCTTGAAAATCCTCCAAAAACCAAATAATTAACAGACACCCTAAGAGGTAAACTTATTGTACCCATGAACCACCCCATGCTGCAAGCAGATTTCTGCATTGTAACAAGCATGAAACTGTCAACACACTGCTATCATAAAGGTGTGACTATCTTAGTGACGTGATACTGTTCGAGAAATTCAGTGCTAGTGGGATTTTCATGGCACTCTTTATATATCTCTGAATTTTGCAGCTTTATATGATATCATATTACTATAGTCAATAGATCAAACAAGATATTACGAGATTTATTGATTTAACTAGGATAATTGTATCTTAGTTGAACATTGAGTTTTGTCATTACATTTTGTCGTTGAATGATTAATTCTATCCTAGTTGAACATAAGTCTCATTTTATTATTCGGATAGAATTCAACTAGGATAAACAATGGAATGAGTGACGTCATTTTTTATTGTATTTTATGGATTAGGGTATCTCAAGTGGGAAAAAAAACTACTTGAGAATATAAACCATTAAAATATGAGTAATTATATTTTTAAAATATTTAGTTAATAGAAAACTATAACCCTCTCCCTTCATTTTTATGCATTTTGTCATATAAGTTTTATGCTTAGTACAATTTTGATTCCCATATATATTTTTTCCTCACTCTCGATATAAAATCATCCAATTTTAATTTCTCTTTAAGATTTTTAGACTTAAAAATTGTGACATATCATATTTAAATTGAAGTTTTGGGGGGATTTTCTAGTTATTTCATGATAGTTGATCATTCAAGGTCATTTAAAATACGTCACATCATCATTTCTGAGTCTAAACGTATGAAAATGGACTAAAATTGGGTAATTTTTAAAATAAAGAGACTAGTTTTTTAAGTGAGTAAACAGAGGATCAAAATTGTAAGCCTAAGTTTTTTTTGTCTAATAGCCTAGTGGCTAGACTCACACGTTATAAATACGGAAAAATGAGGAATTCGAGATTCAAACCATAACCCATGCTTTCCAATGTCCAGGGAGCTAACAACTGAGTTGCATTTACAAGACATCAAGCCTAAGTTTTATTTCGAATGGTAATTGAAAAAATAAAATAAAAAATAAAAATAGTTATAAGTTTTACGTATCCCTAAAAAAAGTAACATTTATATTTAGTGTGCATAAAAATATCTATTAAAATATATTAATGTATGTTAAATATATCTCAATTATCTTTTCTTTCTTTTCCAAGGATAAAAAATTAGGGTGAAGATATCGTGTCACTATCGAAGACAACAAAGAACTTTAAGTTCAAAGAAGATTTAAAAAGAAAAATACATTTACCTCACTTTTAAGAAACTAGCGGAGCTAAGTTTAGATGAAATGTAATTTTTGACTACTTAACTAAATCCTTAGAGTTAGATATCTCAATTATCTTATAAGATTACTCTAATTGTTTAGGTGTGAAGTGGATATGTCCTAAATTATTTTGAAAACAAGAAATAGTCATTGAGTTCATGAACTAGCAGCTAAAGTTTTTTATATAGTGAGTAGAAAAAATAGTTGCACGCTTGATCTAAAGTAGTCACTAGCTAAACTAGCTACCAGCACATGACAACAAATAACGAGGGACGGTTAGGTGTACAGTCTATTTAAATTTGAATTTTTGTTTTTCATGTGATTATGATCTGACAAATGGATGGAAATTTGATTAGAATTATGGTTGGGATAAATGAATCAGGACAAATTACTTGTGATTAGAAAATATAATTGAGATTAACTTTTTTCAACGACCTTAGTTGTGAGAGTGTTGTTTCCTAGAACGATTGATAATGTGATGTGAACCTGGATTGAATGCCAGTGGTTTTATATGAGGCCAAAAACTAAGACTTTTGTAAGTTTATAATATGATGATGATATTTGCAATCAAGTTGAAAGGATATGACAAAATGACAATAATATCACTTTCTTATCAAAACATGAGAAAACTCTCTTATTAATATGAGGGTACCATTAATATGACATATCATAAATGGCCTAATAACAGTTTTTCTTCTTCATGTTTTCAAATGAAAGTGAGCTAATTGTCTTATCCTTTTAACATGATCATATTTAATTGTGATCATGAAACCAACATATGTTGCAAGTGCTGGTGGAGTCGCTTATTCGAAAATTAAGCTCAATAAAAAAATGGATGTTAGTTCATGTGAACATAGTTTACTTGACAGGGACATGCATTGTTATATGTAATGGTTGGGGTTTGAATCTCGGACATCTCACTTATTCACTTTAAAAAAGAAAAATTCTAGCCACTAGACTACTTGACTTTAAAAAAAAAAGATGTTTTATTGTTGACTTAATGATTAGTTTCATAATGGTAAATAGTTGACCAAATATTTATTGAAGCATAAACTAAAGGGAAATGGTAACCGGTTTCTCCGGACACTGGTTAAGGATATAAAAAAAAGAAATTATATAATAGTAAATGTATTGAAATTGTGTAATTAATTTGTAATAATGTCAAAAACAACTTTTTTTTATGGTAATAATTCTCTTTTATGGTATGCTTTAGGACACCGGTTAGCCGGACTCTAAACTAAACTGGAAAGTTATTGAAAAATAAAAAGTAAATGTTTTTAATGAAAATAATAACATATTTATTGTAATTTTATTTAAATTGACAATAAAATCATTTCTTACTTTTTAAAATACAAAGTATGTCAATAGATGTGATGTATCTTGTTATATTTGTTAAGTCTTGTATTTGTTGTAATTAACTGTTTGTTTTTTTTCTCTTTAATACATGAAGAAACAATTTTTTTTTTTAAATGGATTACCTGCTGCTTGTGTTCTGCCTTCTTAGCTTGTTTTAGACCTAAAGACATTGCTTTCATTAATGTTTGGATCTTAGGCCGACCCTTAGGCGACCTAGAAGGTATAAACTATGAAATATCTTGAGGAAGACATTCTTCTATAGTCACAAATATAAATGAATAGTGTTTGGTCACACACATATAAAAATGTTTTTCTTCAAAATACTAAATCCATTTATCATCATTTTCTTTTTTATTATTAGAAAAAAATCTTTGAATGTGCGCAAACTCAAACAATGTTCATTTATGATTGCGAATATAGTAGAATTTGAGCACCCATTTGGGAGCACATTGCTAATCCATTCTATATATCTTGTGTAATATGTCAAACGATTTTAAGAATTGTTGATTCACCTCACAAATCAACAAGAGTTTAGCATGTTTTGTCCTCAATTGTATGTTTTTCGAAAAACTTCCAATAAATAAAGTCACACAAACCAAAATTACTCCAATTCAATTCTTATAGTCTTAAGGAACGAGTTATCAAAAAGAATATGTATCTATTTGGTATAAGTTGTATCAAACAATTATTAGAAGTCTTCTTTCAACCTTATCGTCTCATACTTGTACGATCTCATAATCTCCCTCATTTCAATGTGAATTCAATCATTTTTGCATAAAAGCTTTTAAAAACCATTCATTATCATACCTTACCGATCACTTCTCGTCTTCATTAACATCCGGTGTTACATCTTGATCATATATATATATATATATATATATATATATATATATATATATATATATATATTATCATTGTAGTGGTATTTTTTTTTTGACTTAATTATGAGTATAGTACTTGTTGGGCTTTGGAATGTAACATACTAAAACTATGTGACCAATTATAGAGCAATACAAAAAAGTACAATTAAGGTACTGCTTGCATTGATTTTGACAACTAAAAATATGTTATTCATTCATATGAAACGATTACTTCGAGTTTTATGTTGGGGTTTGTGTTGTAGTTGCTTGGATATGGACCATATGGTTCGTTTGAAACAATATCTTATGTTTCAGAGATGCCAACCGAGCGAGCTCTACTCATAGCATTTGGCAGTTTTCATATACTCCCTCCGTCCCTTAATATAACCCTCCTTTTGTTTTTTTTTTTGTCCCTAAATATAACCCCCTTTTCAAATTACAACACACATTAATTATTTTTTTCCATAGATACCCTTATTTAATACTACTACTAATTCTAAAAGTACAATAAATTGACTTTTCACTTTATCTCTTTAATGAGGTTAATTTTGTAAAATTGTACTATAAAACAGACACATTAACTACACCAACAACATTTCTTAAGAAATGTGAAAAAAGCAATAGGGGGTTATATTAAGGGACGGAGGGAGTATATAGTTGAAAATTTACCTTATGGAATCCAATCCTACTAACAAGTAACAATAAATAAGTACGGTACATAGGTCCTAAGCTGGGCCCAATCCTATATCAATTTTCTTTTTCACTTTATATTTCCAGTTTTTGATTTATTTGTCAATTTATGGGAAACATGACCTACTTATTTTAGAATATAAATTAGAGTGGTAATTGAACATTATAAATTAGTAAATACTTAATTTAGTCCTTGAATTTGCAATGATCACTCAAATGCGTCCTCTAATTTATTGAAATATTTATTTCGTTTTTGAATTTATCAAATGTCAATTAAATTAGTCCTTCCATTAAGTTGGTATGTTGGCGGAGCTGACGTGTACTGTTAACCTCTCACATGTGTTGTCATGTCAGATGTCACACAAACAGAGACTAATTTAGCCGAAAATGACAAAATTTTCAAGGACCAAATTGATTGATTTAGAAAATCCGAACTCACTTTTGTAGAAATAGTTGTTGGGTAACAGTCATTTTTATGCAAAAGTGAGTTCAAATTTTGTGTAAATCAATTCTATTTGTTCCTTGAAAATTTTGTCATTTTTGGCCATTTTAGTCCCTACTTGTGTGGCATCTGTCATGACAACGCAGGTGAGAGGTTAACAATACATGTTAGCTCCATTAACAGACCAACTTAACAGAGAGACTAATTTGATTAACATTTGATAAATTCAGGGACAAAATAGACATTTTGAAAAATTGGGGGACGAATTTGGCTGATCCTTACGAATTCAAGGACTAACTTGGGTATTTACTCCATTATAAACCACACAATATTATAAATCATGAGTTCTTTCAAATAACTAGTAAAAGACTCGTTTATACAAATCGTGCAACATTACAGTAGTTATAGAAAAAAATTACGTAATATTACGATAATTATATAAAAAATAATTAAATTGATTACATGTGAAATGTTTAAAATAAAAAATATCAACATTAATATAATGTTTATATTAAATATTTTTCTTTTCTATACAAAATCCATTAATTATTTTTTGAGTGAGGGAAACTTCACCTTCTTTTTAAGTTCTTTTTTTCCTTCACTCGTTGAGGATGGGTGGTTTTGGATCAATTTTTTTTTCCTAAAATCATTCATTTTTATCTTTGTTTCCCCTTTCTTTCGATATGAATAAGTGATTTCAATCACTACTTTTGGTCCCTATTTTTAATTTAATTTTAGTATTTTTTTTAAATAAAATTGTGCAGAAATATGTAGAATATTGTAAAAATATTTTCCAAACAAAAATTAGAATTTTTCAACAAAACATAAATTAAATATGAATTTGTAACCGTAAAAAATATAAAAATTCATATTAAATTCATGTTTTCTTAAAAAATTCTATTTTTTTTGGGAGAGATTCTTATAATATTATGAATTTTTCTGCAAAATTTCATTCAAAAATATGAATTCTACATATGAGTTTACTTTAAAATAGGGACCAAAAGTGAAGATGGAAAATTTTATAGGGATTAAAAGTTGAAGGAAAATTTTAGAGGGACTAAAACGAAAAGTTGGTAGATTTATAGGGACCAAAAACATATTTAACCCTAAAAAAAAATACTTTTCTTTTTGTTCGAATAAGCTTTATGATTTAAAAAAATAAATCATAAATCTTAATTTTGGTTTAAAGTTTAGGGTTTATAATGGGATAATGTATTTGATCTATGTAGTCGAACTTATCTAACAGAAACTTGATTGTTGTATAATTACTTATGTGATGAGCCGTTGTAATGGCTCTGCTAGGGTTTGGCAAATTTTGGTGAATTATTGAAACAATTAGAAACATCACTCACGTTTTCATCGGTTGTTGCATTGCTAGAAGAATTAATGGAAAATGTGTTGTGTTTTAACTTTGTGCTTTTTAGAATTGCCAACATCATTCACGTTTTCATCGGTTGTTGCATTGCTAGAAGAATTAATGGAAAATGTGTTGTGTTTTAACTTTGTGCTTTTTAGAATTGCCAACATCATTCACGTTTTCATCGGTTGTTGCATTGCTAGAAGAATTAATGAAAAATGTGTTGTGTTTTAACTTTGTGCTTTTTAGAATTGCCAACATCACTCACGTTTTCATCATTGAAACATCTCGCATTTCCATCATTCAACTTATTTCAATTCATTAAGATTTAATTCTTTGTGAATTGATTGCTATTCCATTGTTACAATTACTCACATCAGTTTGGTCACAGCATTATGTGCCTCGCCATGTTTGATTGGCAAGATGAACTTGTGACTTCAGTTTCTCCTCTCCATTAACCGCTCAGGCACAAATTTTTTATATTGCAGTGGTCGTTTCATCAAAGTCTTTTGCAAAGGCAACACTTTCTCCTTTTGTAGAGGTTGCTACGTCAAAACCGTCCTTTGCACAACAATGTTCTTTGGCACATGCGGTGTCACCTCCAGTCACCGTTACGCACGCACCTCTCCCTCAACCGACTATTCGAGGTGATAGTTTGTCAATAAAAATCATAGAGGAAGTGTATGCTAAGGGTTTAGAAAGATGCAAGCACCACATGCACATACAAATTTTCTTGAACAAGGATGATAAGCCATACACAACGAAGGAAATAACTTCAAAATTGTCGAAGCTATGGAAATCCAAGGCTTCGTGGCATATGATATCCCTGGGTCGTGGATTTTATGAATCCTAACGTACAACATGATATGGACCTTTGACAAAGAATCTGAGTATGATAAGGGGGCAGTGGAGGTTCCTTTCACACCAGTTCTTTCGAAGAAATTGAAAAAGAAATTGGAACAAGCCCACGTTCTTGGGAAGCAGCCGTATTGAACACATTGTAGGGGGACCCCTCTCCATCTGCTCAACGAATATTTTGTATTGGAATGTGCGAGGGTGTTGCGCTGACAAGTTAGCTAGTATGAGTCATTCAGTTTAAGGCTCCGTTTGGTTGACAGATGTGGTCTGCCTACTTACAGATGTTTATCTTTTCCTTTTTCTTTCTTGTTTTGAGAGTTTTTGGCCTAGTCCCCCCTTTTGTATATACTTTTCCCCCATTTTTTTAATAAAATTTATTGAGATTGACGGCATAGGATGTAAGTTCATCAAGGGGTCAACTTAGTTAGAAGGTCGTTGCTTATTTTTTATGCATGCATGTCCTCTCTTCTGACTTATAAAAAAACTTAGATTGTCGTTATTGTTATTTTTTATGGAAGGAACTACGAGGGAGAAAAAAATTATGATCACGGACATAGGTCTGTAATAATTCAACCAGCCCCAATCTTTTCAATTTTTTCTCTGAGCCAGCAATGACCATTTGCAAGTTTAACACAAAACTGTTTTTGAGAAAGAAAAAAAATAAAATAAAATTATACTTTGGGCCATTTGGCAGCATAGCTTCTTTGATTTTCATGAAATCTTCAATAATTTTTGTTTCATTTATAAAAATATTATTTGCATTCATTTTATTCTTTCATTATTTCAATTTTATGAGCAGTTTAATTTTCATTTCTGAATTATCACTTTATTTTGCCCAGCTTATATGAAACCGTTTTCATGTAGCTTTGGTGGTGATAAAAAAAACGAGAAAAAAAAAACAGAAGTTATCAGCATTCTGGACTAGGCCTGTCCTGGAGCAGAAAATGTCGTTGACCCAATAACATATTGGTTTATCATGTAACATTATTGATTAATTTTTTGAGGGAATGTAACATTATTGATGTAAAATTAGTTTTTTTTTTAAATTAAAATAAAATAATATGTTGTATTTATTTATTCAGTAATAAAATCAGCTTTGTATTAAGTTATGCTATGTCAAAAATCTATTAGATATGATGTGGTGCGGAATTGAACTTGTAATTTTTCACTTTTGTGTACTTAATGTGTATCGGTTTCACTCTTTCAGGGTTGTTAGACTCTTTGAAAAAAAAATATATACTTTTTTTAAGCAAATTCTATAGTACACTCAAAAATTTGAGTGTATTGGTACACCAAATCCTTAGAATAATAGTTAAATGAGTTATTTTTTGTAGGAAAAAATTATTTTCTATCACCTATAATTATAATAACTAAATCTTATTTATAAAAAACGTCAACGCAATAAAATTTAAATTTTCTGAATTTTTATTTCTCATAATAGATAATTTGATTATTTTTTACAATAAAATGTAAAAAAATTAGTATGATTTTTATAAACAATGAAATGATATTTTTTCTAATGAAATGATATTTTCTAAATTTAAATATCAACAAATAGCTTTTTTCAATAAAAAATGATAGTTAATGTATAAATTTTTGAAACAAGAGTACCGGTATACCTTAATTGGCAGGTGTACCGTAGAAGTTCTCCTTTTTTTATTGTGTGCCAAATTTACATTCGTTATGAACTATGAAGCCAGAAAAAAAAATTAATATTAAACGAGTATATTCCATTATGTCAACTTATAACTGTAGATATTAAAGAAAGCCAGAAGAGTAAGACATTGAAGAAATCTAATTGAAAAAGTAGTTAAGGTTTGAAGTCATGTCAAAAAATAATAATGAGCATAAAAGAATGAATTCTATGTGTGACATGATGTCCTCCAACTGAATAGTTGAATCAATAGTTAAAGATCATCTATGTTTTGGAAGAAAATTGGGAGGGGAATATCAAATTAAAAATGGAGAAAATAAAACAATCAAAATCACTTGAAAATATAGGGACTAAAATTGCACGATTATATTTTTTTCGTTTTTGACAATTGGACGATTTCAAATGTCAAAAGTGAATCTAAGCCTATATTATAATATATTATTTAATAATAACTGACGAATCTTTTTTTTTTTTGTTTACATAAAGGAGGTTATATATCATTTCATTGTCAATAATCGTAATACAATTAGGTGCATGATACAAAAAAACTGAGGACAAGCTCTAACAATAGTTGCTTTTGCAAGGGCATGACTTGCTACATTTACTTGCCTCCTGGTGAAATCAGTAACTGAGTCAGGTGGGTTGGATGTTGGTGAACTGGGGTCATCCTCATCATATTGTAATAGGAGAAGATGCTTGTTAGAACATTTTTGGGGCATGGAAAATTTGGCATAGAAATATTAACAATCATTTCTTCTTATGATGGTGTAACTTTTTAACGTTGGTTGTTTTACAACGTACATGAGTCAGTTTATCCGTAGGTTGGGTAACAGTGGAGGTAGGGTCGCGCTTTTGGTGGTAGGGTTTGAGAAGAAAAATGGTCTGTTGGGCTGGACCGAAAGCAAATTCCGAGGTGCACGTTAATGCTGCCCAATACTGAAGCAAGTTATTTCTCTGCATCGAGCAAGACTTGTGTGACCACAAACCGAAATCTATATCATTTAGGCACACTCCCACACAAATATAAAAAGATACAAAGAGAATAACCAATATTTTCTTTTTGTTAAAATATTTTTTATGAGTGTGTAAGTGATTATATTTGTGGTTGTAACCAACTAAGAATTATCTTTCTGCATCGTTTGAAACCATGACACTGCATCCTTCTCATTGTGCACCGTGGCAATGGTGAGACAGTGGGCATTCGGTGTTGCGTAATATGCAAAAATTGCTCTAATTTGAAGATCTAGGTACCATCAAAACGTGGAAAGTCAAATTTGATGTTTCTGACTTGAATGGGTTGGCTACTACCGGAAGATTGCGACGAGTTAAACCACCAAAAAGGGCGTGACCAACTGCATTGATCCCAGCAGATCTAACTCTCTTCGTAAGAGACAGGACATTGTTATGAGCTTGCATATAGTCACCGTCCCTACTAACATATTCATCCATAATCTTCAAGTTGGCGATGATGTTGTTGATCGCTTATTCCAATCCTTTCATACTTGAGTAACAGATAGGTAATGAAAGCACCGGCATAAAGGCCAGAGTTAATGCAACAAAGTACTCAAATGATTCAAAAATTCGTTCACTCAATTGTCAAAAGCGATTGTACAATTTAAGAATCTATTACTAAATTTTAGGACTTAATTCTTATGGCTGCAAGCCTTTTCATGTTATGAAAATTGCAAGAACAGGAATGTAAGAGGTAAGTACACCCAGTGAAGTACATAAAGTTTGCAGGGAGAAGAGAAATGGTTTTCACCAAAATATTCCACACCAATCATTGGTATCCTTTTATGTTGGGTCAAGAGAATATTTTATGTTGAACCTCCTCTCTCGTGCGCCCCTCCTCACTCCCGTAAATTTGGGATCCTATGCTAGCTCTCGATGATTGATTTCCTCCAATTTGTTATTTTGCCTTTTGTGCCTGCTGGATTATCTTCAATCATCACATCTACCTAGGCAGTTTAATGAGCTGCTGGAGCTTGTGCATGTTCCAGAAGTTGAGTAACCAACTTGTAAGTACGACTGTTAAGGGCTTTGGTATGCTCTATCAGCTGCTCATACCTGAACATGAAACATTTCAAAGATTAAGGGTCTTAGATCAGAAGGGAAAAAACAAAACAGTAGTAATAGTGGTTGGTTATTAACACCAACTTACACATTTGGATGGTTATGTTCCATGATAACCGTTCCAGTTTGCGAGTCAATTTTAGCATCAAGCTTTGAGCCACGAATGAGATTCACAATCCATCTCTCAGCCTCCTCGTAATTCAAATTTAGCTTCTCAGCAAGTACGCCCATGTCAATGCGTTCGTGAATTCTGCAGTATGTCTCAAAAATAAAAAGCCTAGCATTTTCAAGGAACTCATCCCTTAACGGTACAGTTGAGAAGTTGCTTTCTTCCACTCGTTTACCAAGGAAGGGATCGTTAAGAATTACCTGCATGAATTTTTACAAATAGTAAGCATATTATTATAATTATAATCAACACATATATTAGCTAGACAACAGAAAGGGCACTTACTTCTTCACACTCCCTCATCTTCTTTTGTGCGCCATCAAAGTCATAGTTCACATAAACACAAGCCAAAAACTCGGTGATGGGGTCCTTAAATGAATGCTGCTCTTGTTGAATAACTTTTAGAAAATCTTTGAATTGAGGCCTCTTGCGCTTGTTGACGATAAATGCTGTGGCCAAGTATCGCAAAAGGTGCGGAGCGCCAGTTTGGATTGCGTTAAGATACCTAGAAATAATATCACATATTATAATACAAAACCTAGAGGGAGGAAACAATTGCCAAAGTAGTATTATGCCGATTAACAAAAAAAAACAATATTCTTGTTAAAAAAAAAACAACAAAAAACAAAATATAGGAATATATGTTTTCTGATTCAAAAGAAACGAAGGGAAAGGGAAGATGAGTCAACAATGCATACTTGTCCTGGTTAAACAGATCAATTATCAGAGTTCTTCCATTGTCATGGTTGAAAAAGATGAACAGACTCCAATGCATTAACCATATTCTGCTTTGCACCTGATTCATAGGTGATGAAAAATTCTGCAACAAATTCACCAATAGTAAGTTTATATTGATATCAGCAGCATTATGAGGGGAAAATTAGTGTAACTGAATAGATAAACAACCTTTGAGTCAATCATTTCCTTCAAGCGATTGAGCTCTTCAAGAGCAATATCCCAGTTTTGCATCAATACTTCAGCTGCCAGCTTTCCCCACAATGCACTCAAACTCCTTTCACTATTTGTGCATAATGCTCTGTACTGATAAAGATAGTCAGCAGCACCAGAGTAGTTTCCACATTCAAACTGAAATTTGCCATATTGGTATAATGCCTCTATTTGTGCAGGACCGATCTGTTATAACAAAATCATCTTAATAAGTCAGAACTCGAATATAATAAACAATACTAAAACTTTCAAAAGAAAAACAACAGAAAAATAAATAAATAAAAGATAGAGCATATCAGGGGCATTTGAAAGAAGTTAGTTAAGCCTATCTTATGACATAAGCACTTGTGCAAGTCTTTGGAAAAGCTTATCAGTGTTGTCAATTGTGGATCGCGGAAAACAGCGGTTTATTCTAATTCCGTTTCATTGCAGTGCTACATCCTATATATGACAACACTTTGTACTAAACAGCATATAGTGGAACAATAGTGATTTGTTAAAATTCTGCTACGCTACAGCTATTTTTTGACAACACAGTGGCTCATAAAAGTAGCTTATGATGTCCATTAACTGTTTTGAGCTTATTTCATATGCTCAAGAAGATACTTTACAGAAGCAGTTTATACATGCCTTATGTGGAGTCTAATCCAATCTTCGATTAAAGAAAAAAATTATACAATACATAAACTCTTATACGTTAATACAATTTTTTAAATAAGCACATAGTTACATAGTTTGTCAAACACCCGCATACTATAACATCACTCACTACTATTTGGGAGCTTAAATCACATAGCGGTCCAAACTTACTAATATTTGCCAGAAAAACTTTATATTTTTTAGCTAAATTACAATTCTCAGGATTACAATCCTAGCCTACAAATAAAACCCAACAACCAAAAAGAAAACACCACAGTACATGCATGGGAACCTGTTATTTCTGAATTCTGATTATCAAATACTTTTTGGGTTGTGTTGCAATTTATTATCCGCGATCAATCCTAAACCAAACGGATCATATCTTTTTCTGATATATGAAGTATTCCATTTGACTAAGTCAAGTCTTAGAAAAAATTCAATCAAACCATTTCTACTTACTTCAAAACTGGAAGTGGGGGCCTCCTCAATAGAGGAACCTTTGTGCCTTGATCCCAGTTCAAGACTAAACAAGTTCGAACTAATTGAATCCTTGTGTTGGAAATTCCCCGAATGGATTTTCCATTTCCAATTTCCATAAAGAATATCATTGACAACTTTTAGTTCCATACAATCCCTTTTCTTGAATAGATCTTGGGGGAAAAAGTTTTACAAAATGGATATTGTCCAGTATTTCATATAAAATTACAGGTTGAACCAAAACAAAATACTTTTTATTTTAGCATCAAATTTGACGGTTAACTTAAAGCAATTCAAATATATGGTTATTACACACAAGGGATGGTTAATGAATATAACAATGTGTAGCAACTCATTAATCATTTACTAAACACATTTTTGAATAACATTAACCATGTTTTTAGGTGTTCAAATACACATGATATTCATCATAACCATCCAAATTTTGTTCAAACATAAAACTTCCAGGTTTATAATATGCATATGATATATCTAGAAATCATGGTCAATGACATCTAAAATCGTGGTCAGTTGTGTTATATCTGCGGTTTATAAGTGGTGACACCTAATTATATTCAATAATCACTTACTAAGCATGATTAACCAAGCATTTGATTTGTGTTAATCATACCTAAATTGTTCTCGAATTTTCATGTCCAAAATCATTTATCTTGTTATTCTTAAAAGCTATCATCAAAAGGTGTTTATTTTCTAAAACCCATTATTTCTTCACAACAAATTAATCCAATAATAATTAAATAAAACATCCAAACACTAGTAATCACTAATCACATACAAAGATAAACATTTTCCCAAAACAAAAGAGTAAATCTATGAATTCAGTGATATTATAACAAAACCTGATATTTATCATTAAGCAACTGAAGATTATAATGTTTATCAGCCTTCAATTCCTGAACAGCAGAAGCATTCTGAAGAAACGCAACAAGAGGAGCTGCGGCATCTTCAAGAGACTTGAGTCTCGCAACAACGTCAGCCCTACGTTCAATCATATCTTGAGGAACATCTTCAGTTTGGTAAAGTGTTTTGTGAATGTCCATGGCGTAATCAACCATGTTTGTGTTGTTAAGAAGATCGATCTTGGCTTTTAAGATGTGGTTGTCGTTGTATAATTGGCGTTCTTGGAGGAATTCTAAGAGAGGGAAGACTAGATGACGGTCGAGATTTGGTGCTATGCGTGGTGTTAGATCGTATTCCGCCATTGAAGATTCGGTGGAAGGAGGTGAAAACGGTGGTGTTCTGTTCTTGGTTTTAGGGTTTCGAAAAGCTATCTGAGACTGAGATTTTGTTTTTGTTGACACAAACGAAACGGGGAATAGAGAAGGGGAGTTATTTCCATTTTCTTTTATTTTAACAAAATGAATAATAATAAGAAAATTGTTGTTCACATCTTTGGTTTGGCGGTGCTAAGATACGTTTTTACCCTCTCAGTAGTTAACTGTCGAGGAAATTATAATCGGTTGCAGTTAACTACCGAGGAAATTCTCGGCACTTAACTATCGAGGAAAACCTCGGCAGTTAACTACCGATACATGCTGAACATAAACAGAAGCAGAAACTCAGTTTTGCATTTCTTCTAGTCTTAAAAAACTTCTCAAATTCTCTCCAAATTCCATTTTCACGAATTGCAAGCCAATCATCCCCACATTATCACAAGTAAGTACCATTAATCATTGCAATCTTAATGTTAGTTTGTTTAGGTTAAGTTTTTAAAAAAAATTGGGTAGTTTGCATGTGGTTAGGGTTGATGTTGGAATTGAAATTTTGATGATTGCATGTAGCGGCCAAAGAACACATTTTGAGTATGTTTGATACTTTGCATACAAAGTGTTCGACAAAATGCCTCAATGAAAATTATATTGATTATTTAGTTGGTTTGGGTTATGGAAATGATGTTAAATATAATTTGATATAGTGTATATTGAATTAGGTTGAACGTGGTTTTGATTTTCACCGAATGTGAATGTTTATGTTTAGTTTAGGTTATGTTTAGGTTGAATGTGTTTGATAGTGGATTTGGTTGAATGTGAATGTTTGATAAAGTGGTTGAATGTTTATGATTAGTTTAGGTTATGTTTAGGTTTAATGTGTTTGATAAAGTGGTTGAATGTATAAGTTGAATGATGTTAACTTTTGAAATTTTTATGTAGATATGTCTGATCAAGACCAAGGGCCACCGATTGATCCATCTAAAATGATAGGTGGTAGGCGTGCGATGACACATAGCCACCGGCGGGAGAGGCAAAACGCGCACATCCCAAAGAGGGGAAGAGGTAAAGGGAGGGCAGATGGTTCAGGGACTTCTGAGGCTTCTCAGCCTACAAAGCCTGAAGAGTCGCAGGTGGTTGACCCGACCCACGAGTACCTGAATTATCAGGATGTCCATGATGTCACTGATGGTGGGTACGACGAGCAGTATATGCTAGAGCAGCAACATATACCAGACGATGATGACATTGCTGCAGCGGTTGCCCCAGAGGTGTTACCTGTGGACCCTCCCTTTCCTGGAGGACCGAAAATCCTATCTCTGCTGCACTCTTATGCCAAGCATGTGGCATTGTTGCTTTGGTATAATTCAGATAACGTAAGTGTAATTTTTGTTATGTGTTTTTTTTAAAGTTTTACATGTGTTATGTCTTAAATTAAAAATATGTGCGGCAAATTAAATTTGTGATTTTTATTTTTACATTAGTTAAATGTTTACATTGTTTAAACTATGTTTATTTTTCTATTATTTCGGTGCCGAAAGACTCGTTGTGTAAAATCGATTAATCATGGCGCAAAGATTTTGAGTCTCGGACGTCCAAACAGCAATCAGAGATGGTTTTGGGATCCGCTTAGGGAGAGCGGGTTACATGATTTGGTTTTCTTGAGCTACGCCATTGTGCCTCATGCTTTGCTGATGACTCTATGCGAGAGGTGGCATCCCGAGACCAGCACTTTTCACATGCCCATGGGAGAGATGACCGTGACTTTGAAGGATGTCGCATGTCTTATGCATGTTCAGATTGAAGGGCGGATGTTGGGCCACCGAAAGAAGATGTTGAGACATGAGGGAGAGGCACTGCTGGTGGAGCACTTGGGTGTGTCGAAGAAGGAGGCAGAGAGAATTCGCAATAAAGAGTATGGTGGGTACATTAGTTATCCAAAGATGAGGGAATTATATACGACTAGCCTTGGTAGGGCTAACATTTTGGCGGATATAGAGGATCCAGAGGAGCTGGAGGAGTTAGAGAGGGTTAGGACTTATTGTGTGAAGTGTTACCTTCTCTACTTAGTTGGATGCTTGTTGTTTGGGGATAGAAGCAACAAACGCATCGAGTTGGTCTATCTGACGACCATGGAGGACGGCTAGGCGGGGATGCGTAATTATTCCTGGGGAGGGATGACACTGACATACCTATACGGCAAGTTAGCTGAGGCCTGTTTGCCTAGAGATAGAGCTCTTGGGGGAAGCCTGACACTGCTCAGTGTAAGAAAATTTATATTTTATTCTTTTGTTAACTTTTATTTTTTTTTATATTTTTCGTGCGTAATAATTTATAAATGTGATTTGTTTGGTTTGTGTAGGCATGGTTTTTGGCGCACCTTCCTAAGTTTTATGTTGTTGATCCAAACCCCGACTATGTTGAAAACTTACCGGTTGCGGCGAGGTGGAAGCTTCATAAGGGTCATGGAGAGGGGGTCATGTATCGGTCATTGCTTGATCATATTACATTTGATGACGTATGCTAGAGGCCGTACGAAGAGCACAGAGACTTCCAGGCTTTCGAGGAGGTATTCTGGTATTCAGGGTGGATTATGTGCGGTGATCGTAAGGTGTACCGTCACTTGCCCGAGAGGGTATTGAGGCAGTACGGATACGTCTAGGCAGTCCCTAGACCTCCGACGGATGTTGTAGAGCTTTCACCGGCTGAGATTTTGCAGGCTTTCGTCAACTTCCGCACTCACACGCTTAAGGCGACCGATTGGGGTGAGCATGCAGTAGAGGACACATGGAGTATGGCAGATGGCTATGTACCATGGTACACCGTTGTGTCTCACCCTCAGATTTTGCCACTTCTTTCGGGAGATATTTCAAGGCCTCCAAATGAGGAGAAGATCGTTGCAGAGCAGTGGGAGCAGTACGAGGCGAGAAGCTCGCCTGATACTTATGACATGGTTAGCTGTGTTGTTGCCTACGCTGGGCCACGAGGAGGTCATGAGCCCTCAGCAATGGTTTCAGGCCATGTGCCATGTTAGAGAGCAGATCGCGCCAATATTGGCCAGGAGACGAGGCTAGAGGCCGAGAAGGAGGCACCAGCAGCATCAGCAAGACCAGGAGCAGCAATAGTTCGTTTTTTAGGACTTGTTTTTTAGTTTTGGTATTTTGATGACATTGGTTTGTATATTCGTATTTTGATGACATTAGTTTCATTTCATTGGGATATTTTACTTTGTTTCATGGTAAAAATGTTGGTTTAATTAAGTTGTGCATTTGCGCCAATATTTGTTTTGTGATTTGAACCATTATGCATAAAAAAAAAACAGGTACATATGTTGTGTTTTGTCTTTGAAACACATTACAGGTTTAGGAAATGAAGCTACTGCCTCTGCTTTGGCTTCAGAAAACCTCGGTAGTTAACTGCAGCCGGATTTCATATTTCCTCGACAGTTAACTACCGAGGGGTATTTTGGTATTTTACTCTTGGTTCTCAGCTTAACAAGACGTGTCAACAGCAATTTTCTAATAATAATCGGGTTAATACATATTTACCCCTGTAATATTACCGATTTTCGGTTTACCCTCTGGAAAAAAATTTGTTTAGATTATAACTCTGTAATTTGACGATTTTTTGATTTTGGACTTTCATGGCATCAAATTGCAAAATTTAAGGTACTTTCGCCCCATGTAATTTGAGAGAATTTCGGTTTACCCCCTGCCATATCATCGATATTTCAATTTACCCCCTGTCATATCATCGATTTTGTACAATCAAAATTCACGAAGGTCTAAAACCAAAAATCTTCAAATATCAGGGTTGAAATCTAAACAATTTTTTTTACAAGGGAATAAACCGGAAATCGCTAATATTACAGGGGGTAAACATATATTAACC
Source organism: Medicago lupulina (assembly GCA_958299785.1). NCBI lineage: Eukaryota > Viridiplantae > Streptophyta > Magnoliopsida > Fabales > Fabaceae > Medicago > Medicago lupulina. Next base: position 79,331,075 of record OY283139.1, read on the forward strand.
CATAATAATAGTAATTTATTCCTACAAAATCCATTTGTAATATGAGGATGAGAATGTAAAACTGAGATTTTTCTCATTACATTTTTTATTTTTATTTTTGGTAAGTAGTTTACTGGTTAGAATTCACATTTTTTTTAAGGTGAATAAATGGAGTATATGTGGTTGGAACTCCAAATCCTGCATGTAACAATGCATGTCCTTGCTAACTGAGCTATGTCTACGGGGACTCCTTTAATTAAGGGTTTAATGCATCTATATAAATGATGGATGAACTAAGTCGATAACCTTTGATATCATGTTGAAATTTGAGTTTATCTCATTTTTACAAAATTGATTTTTGTGATGATTACATCTCTTTATAAATCCTTATGAAGAGGCATCTTTATTCAATGTGGAACATGAATTTTTTTCTAATACATCACCTCACATTTAATATTAGTGCGCTTGGTGCATGTAAAAATGAAGGGTCGTTCAAATCGATTGACTTTAATAACATTTTGAAATTTGGTTATATCTCATTCGTGCATAATCGACTTTTAAGGTGCATGATTGTCTCTCTTTATAATTTCTTATAATAAGACATATCTATCTAATGCGAGATTTGAGATTTTTAATACAATCTATGGTTTATTTTATACTAAAAAATTATATTTTCATTTGTTCAACTCGGTAGATTATATTGAAAACAACACAATTTTTTTAATGAATGAAAGTTTGACTATCAATATGAGCGCAAACAATAACAAACATAACAACAAGACAAGAAAATAAAACTATTCAACACTCAGACAACGAGATTACAAAAAAAAAAAAACGTCAATAACACTTTTTTTTATTAAAAAAAGCATTCATTCAAATTGATAGATATAAATCAAACAACACAAATTCAAAATCGCTACAATCAAACATGATGAATATGTAAAACAAACTCACAACTTTCGGTTTAATAGTATAGCATATAATGACCAAATGACTTCAAATATGATAACATTAAAGTGCTCGAAATACTCGTGCGTTTGAATTTGTAACATTCAAGACGTCAAAATCATTTATTGAATATGCACTAAATCGAAGTTAATATGTTAATCTGAACCAAACTAACATTGTAACGAGATGAAAAAACAAAACAATGTCGCACCAATACGGCGAACAAATCAAACATCTCACTAAGAAAACGAAATAAAAAGGAAAAACTCAATATATGTGAAAATCGTTTAATTAAAAAAAAAAGGGAAGGAAAAAAATGATCTAAAGGATGATTTTAGACCAGGATGATTTTGAGTTAACGAAGAGACAAAAAATGTTTTCCACCTTCCAAAACGTCATTGAACAATGGTAATTTTTTCTTTGTAAAATAAATATGGATTTTCACAATAGTAATAAATTATAATTTCTAATGGGGTGAAAATTTCCCATGCATAAGAACCGATTAAAAATATTGCATTAAGCTTTGAATACGACAATTAAATACAAACAATAATAAATATTGCATTGAACTTTGAATACGACAATTAAATACAAACAAATTTTTAGCTAAAAAGTGATAAGTAAAAAATAGTGGAGGAAGTATATATTATGAATTCTGCTCTTTACCCAACACATTTTATTCATTTCCAACTAAAATGACTATAATGTCCCTGCATGAGTTAACTCATGCCAGTGTAAATCTCTGCGTGAGTTAACTCACGCTAGTGTAAATCTCTACTCATGTAAAAGAAGAGGGTTGTGTTAGACATCGACATCTAATAAGAAACTTTTTCGAATCTTTATGACATAGACCAAATACATAACAATGTGAATGCTAGGTCATTATCTTGAAGCAATATATTGTATAACTCAAGTATTCTTTCTAAAGCTTGTCTGGTCAAGCAATCCTTAACCCTAATTTTAACCTAGTTTTTCTCTCCCATTCCAATGCAATTAATTCACACCTTTGACTTCCTCACCCCTTTAACACACAATTGATTCACTCCTGCGCATGATTAAAGCTCCCTATGCAGATTAAAACTTCAGCGTCATTGATTCACTCTTGCGCCATTAGTATCATAATCATTTGACTTGAGTTAACTCACGCATGGGTAATTTTGGAATTTCAGTTGAGAATTAGCAAAATGTGTTGGGTAAAGAGCAGAGTTCATATATTATATGATAGAAGAGAGATTGTGGGTTAATATGTTTTCTTATAAGTTGTAAGCTGCTTTTTTTATTTTTAATCCAAGATATTCCAATTAGCAGCTTCATAGACTAATTTTTCTTGCATATATTTATCCAAACATCAACCTAGACAAATAGTTAAGGGATCCAAACATATATCTCTTAGGTCACACCATGACTTAATAAAGAACAAATAAGTAAAACACAACTTATGGACATGTTATTATAAATTACTTTATTAAGTTTGAAAATTGTTGTTTCCACTTCAGATTTTGCTTAAGAATACGTAGAAATTACACATCTAACCCTAACAACCGTTCAACTTCCTTCGTTTTCTTTGTTCCATGTAATTTCCATGTGTTTTCAAGCAAAATCTGAAGTGAGAATATCAATGTTCATTAAGTGACTTGAACAATAAGATAGGTCTAAAGAAACTGGAAATAAGCTTTTACACGCGCACCTCTATATATGATACAGTAGCTGACTATTTAGATTGAATGGCAGTATAGCGGACGTTCTTTGGCGGCCTCCTCTACCTGGCTGTGTTAAAGCAAACACGGATGGTTCCGCTTTGGAATCACCTACCGCTGCAGCCATAGGAGTTTTATTCAGAGACCACCATGCTAACTATTTGCGAGGATCGTCTCAAAACATAGGCTATCAAAATTCAAAGCTCTTCTTTTGCAGAATTTCAAGCTGTTTTAAAAGCTTTAGAGATCGCTAAACATCAGAATTGGAAACACTTGTGGACTGAGTCAGATTCAATGAATGTGGTGCTAACTTCTAAGAACACAGTTTCGGTTCCTTGGAGACTAAGGAACAGCTGGGCTAATCTTTCTGTCGTGGAGGAAGGTAGCAGAGTGATATTCACTCATATATCTAGAGAAGGGAACATATGACAAACAATATATATATATATATATATATATATATATATATATATATATATATATATAATTACTTAACTCAAATTTAGACTACCCTTTAATTTTTCTGATATTAGACATGGCCTTCTAATTTTAAAATTTTTGAAAAATGATGGTTGCTCAATGGGACAACCCAACCGGGAATTAAAAAGTATTTTCAAGGAGGCTGTCTTCAACCTCTGGTCCTGGTCTCACTCGCTCGGTTTGCCGGAGAAATGAGTATACACGACTTAGTTCACTTCTAGGCCTAGCCTATGTTTTTGCCTTGTTTGCAGTTTCAAAGACTATTCTTTGCTCTATAATATACTCCAGTGTGTGTAGTGGTGTACGATGGCAGATCACGACCGCAGAAAGGAGGCAAAGATCATTGGTTTGTTTAAGCTTTTCCATTCATCTAACATCCTCCGCTGCCTTTTCACACAACTAATCTAAGGCAAGTTTGTAGGAACCTAGGTAAACCTAGTGAAAAAAATAGGAACCTGGGTAAACCTAAGTGAAAGAAGGCACACTATTATATAATTATACTCTGACTCAACCATTATTTTTTTGGACTTTAGTTGAGATGAGAATAACTTGGACTATGTACTGATTGATCTTATGAATGATTTTTACGGTAAAGGAAAAACGTAGATTGACTAGGCTCCATATCATCAGGTAACAAGTGGAAAAAAGTTCAATGCTAATAATTTTGTACTGGATTGAATTGAATTTTTTTTGAGAACGCTGTATTAACAAAAAGATTTTGTAAACAGAAACCATTTGATATTTCATTTCATTAGCTAAACACTGACTAAAACCATAATCAAGTAACCCTTCTTTTCTCTTGGAATCGTAATTCGTAATGTGCTGAAACAATAAAAGAAACAAAGACTAAGTTTAGCCATGGATTGAACCGTGGGAATGGAAGAATCAACATAAATCCGCTCAAAATTTGGGCAGAACATGGTTTAAGGTCACCATGGTACAGTAAGCACGGAGAGATGCTAAGTTGTTCGGTGTGTCATTTCCAAATTCCAATGCCCTGGACTACTAGAGGGACATATCACCCCCAATTTCACTGATAACTTTCTCCACCTTGACCAGCATATCTAACAACATCAAAATGGTACATCAGTATTTTGGACTTCAAATTTAAGTAGACCATCACCATACAATATTAACAAAAAAAAAATGGATGTAGCACAAGCAATGCATCTAATAATGCGCATGCATCAGAAGCGTGATTAAAAACTTTTACCTATACATATAAGGAACATAAAAAGTACAGGATGCATGCAAAACTTTATATTCAAGCCAAAGAAGATTAAGAATTTTTCAGGATTCAGAATTTTTTATTCATGTTCCACTCTAGAATTGAAGAGAAAAAAAAGACAAGAACTAAATAAAAAAAATGGCGCGTCATGTTTAATCAATGTAAGAGAGAGAAGCAATAAGAAAGAGGGAGTGCTACCTTGAAAGGAAGAATCTTCCATGTATTTCTGCATCATAGGAAAAGAATATCAGGAGTCGAGTAACAAATAATCAATTTAAGAAGATGTACTTCTCAAATATTCACAACTTAGAGAAAGCTTATATATCATAATGAGCCTCATATCAATGGTATGTGGTGATTAAAGCATCAGATAGTAACATAACATCTAAGCAAAATGCGAAATCCAAAATATGTACCGCTATTTGGGACTTGAGATCATTCTCCTCTGTAACAGTTGGTTGAGCTGCAAGATATTATCGTATTCAGATGAAACTATTCAAAACAAATAGTTTAAAGCAAAAAAGTTCACCAACCAGGATTGAGACCAGAGTAATCCATCAGGAATGACGCAAAACTGGGTGGCAAGGCTGGAAGGATGCTTTCAAAGTTGTGAACAGGAGCTGTTTCCTTGTTTTGGCTTCCTAACCCTGAAGATTGCACTCCTTCATTATTCATATATAGTGGCATTTGTGGAATGTAAGTGTCAGCCGGAGTCATAAAACTCAGTTCCTGAGAAGGTCTACAAGCAGCCGGAGTCATAAAGCTCAGTTCCTCAGAAGGTCTACAAGCACAAACACAGCTAGGTTCAGTATATATGTCAAATCTTCAGCACAATTAAGTCAACTGATACTTCAATATATAAGTAATGAGGGATTTGGCGCCACCACTAAAGTGGGAAAATCAATAAATGATAATCCAACACACTCTTGATTTGTTATGCATATGTATTTAAACATCAATTATTGATTTGTTCTTAAATGGTTGGTATTACTCACTTTCGAGGAGTCGGATCCGGTACTGAGAGGCTATATTTACTCCACATAAAAGTAGGAAGAAAAGACAAAGGATGACAGAAAACAGGTCAGTGAATGGTAAATGCATCAAAAATAGAAACAGAATGACAATTATATAAATGTTCAATATATCAGATTCACATCCTCCCATTACTCCAACAAAATCTAACCAATGACACAGCTTTTTTTATACCTGTAAGAGTGCTTGTTTGTTGACATAAATTCTGACTGAGAAGAAATTTCTGAACCAAAGTCAATATTTAAAGGTTCTGGCTCCTTGTCATTTTTCAGGATCTCCTGGGAAGGAACACAATCACCAAAAATCAAAAAGCAAAGACTATGGTTTTATAAGTGAAGAAAGTGCAACCCCTGGTTCTGTATTTTTGAGTTGTGATTTATTACTATGATAAGCATCTTTTACCTTCAAAGCAACGATGAATGATTGTGTTTCATAGATTGATGGAAACCTCATAGCAAACTTTTGAATCTGCCAAAAAGAAAAAGTAGCATCACAATTATCATACTATGTCTGAATAAGGTAGTGTCTGTGTGCGACTAAATTTATTGTTCGCTTAATAAATTAACCATGCCACACCCTAACAACACTGTTATTACGTTCGTTCAAAATTACATTAACAAACGCACGAATCAATACTGTATTGTTACAGGTCGCGATGGAATAGCAATAAGTTGTGTTAGGATAAAATTTATCTTCAAAATCATAGACATGAACAGATAAAGTTAGAAAGGCAATTACCTAACACATTGCTACGAAATCCACAACAAAGAAGTACTCTAATGAACGAATTCAATGGACTAACTTCTTAAGTCGCACTAAAATCTAGTAAATATAGTTAAGTTGATCCTTCAAAAATATGAGTTGCTCCAACGCAATAGAACTTCTACAGTTAAATCAATCCTCACATTTTAGTTCAAAATTGCAGTCCACAATACCGATTGTTGCAACTAGGTTTTAGAAGTCTCGCAATGGTAACATAATTGTAATTGCGGCCAAATCAACTGTTTAATTCATATTTTTTAGACTCAAACCGTAATTTAGAGACATGCCTCACATCACATCAAAATATGAAATGTACATCCAGAACTAATTTATCTTTAAAATACATGTTAAAAATCGGAAAAAAAAATCACGAACTAATCTGATTATTTATTTAATCGGTGAAAATCACATTGGATATATCAATTAACAAGATCTTACACAAAATTAACAAATTAAGCACGTAGAAAAGAAAAAAAATCTCACCTCGCCTCGAGTATCTCTGTAACTAACAAGCACAGTTCTAATTCCCCTAGCAGGAAATCCAGGATCACACGATACTTGAGGCCACGAGAAATTCAGCTTCGAAACATAGTGTTCTTCCTGCACAACAAAATTTAACCGAAAACACTGAATGAAGCTTCGTCACTTCCGATAATGAAAATTCAGTTGCATCGATTAAAATAATAGCGAAAACAGAAATGAAATCGAAAAAGGAAAAGTGATCGGAGTTACGAGGAGTTTGGCGTTGAAGGCAACATTGAGGATGACGTCGGTGAAGTTGAGATCGGAGGAGAATCGGAGGAAAGCGGAGGCGGAGGAAGAGATCCATGTGCCACGTGGAAGACGGTTACGAAGGCGAACAGGGAGAGGGTGAAGATCGGAGGAAGAAGACGAAGAATGAGGAAAAGGAATGAATCGTGCGAAGGAAATTTCCCACTCGTCACTCGGTGCAACTGTTCCCGCCATTTTTTTGAATTATCTCTTTTCTTCTTTTCTATAAAAAAAAAGTGAAACCACACTCTGAAATTTATGGCCAAAATTATTTATCTATGAGATGATGTGTACAATTTTCAAAACTACATGCTAATATTTTTTTTTAAAATAAATTAGAGTTTAATTTTTATATCATGTGTCCACAAATTCTCGAACGAAGATTACACATTGTTAGTTTTTGTTGATTCGTTTTGTTATGTTGCTTGGTGCAGAGACCTCTATCATTGAACTTGTATGGATCCAGTGGTTGGTAGGTTCTTCAATAAACCGTCGCGTGGGGCTTCATTCTCATTGGTGATTCGGTTGGTTTTGTGTGTTGTTCTTTACATTATTTCAATATGTTTGTTTTGGGTTCACTATCTCACGCGATTTTTTTTTTTTTTTTTATGATATTGAAGTTTTGCTTGTGGTTTTTTTTTTTTTTGCTTTGGCTTTGCAATCCAAACGCCTTTATGTGTTCCAAATTGTTTGATGGCTTATTATGGTTGTTGTTGTCAGGGATGACCCTACACTAGGGAGAGTGTAGGCTTTGGCCCTCATTATGTTAAGGATTTTTTTCAATACTATAATAATACATTTTATATATAATATAATATATACCATTTGAATAATTGATTATTGTGTTCCACATATCTAAAACTATTTAATTAAGAGGTACTATTGTTCTTTTTGTAAAGTTAATGAAGAGTGACATTGATATTTATTGTTAAACTTATCTTTAATATTACATCTACTTAAATAATTTTATATGTTATATCATCAAATGTAACTAAAAAAAAGGTTATATTATCAACAAACTGATACAAAATCGCATGAGATAAAAAATAGTTAAATGGTTGTTTAGTTACTTATATAAACATTTGTTTAGTTATATAGAGAGTGACATTTTTTTTGAAGGAAGAGTGACATTTTTGTTGACATTAAAAATAGGAAATCATTTAAAATTTCTAGAATATATAAAACACATAACAATTTTGATATATATTTTATACGTTCAAAAATAAAATAGTAAATATACTAGATGCATTGCCTACATTAAGGTAAATTTTTGGGCCCGTTCCTAGATGTCGTCATGGTTCATCGTAGTGAGTTGCTTGTTAAAAATTGCTTTTCTGACATTGAAAACTTCACAATGACACAAGTAAAATACTTAAATGCTCTCAGCGGTAGTTAACTACCGTTGAGGACCCGACAGCAGTTAACTACCGCTGAATTCATTTCAATTTATGCCTATACTGCTACTCCTTTTCTCTGCCTTCTTTTCTTCTTCCTTTTCCACTTAGAACTAGAAACAAAACTACTTCAACTCCTCCCTGTTTTCCTAGTTAGAGTCACAAATTCACGTGCCCCTAACAATTCAAACAACTATTCCAGATCAATCCAAAACATTAGCTTGATTTAAAAATTTGCATCTACTCCATCACCATATACACAAAAGACATTTGGCAAAAAAGCTATCTAACACAGTTCAATTCATCGTTTTAAAGTTGTATTTGTATTGACACTTGTAACAGACAAGTTGAATTTGAATCATTAAAATTGACAAATGCAGTTCATATGCAAATTTAGATACTCTAAAAAGTCTCGATTTTTAACATAAAGGGAGAATCGTACTTCCATTGTCATTAAAATTACGGGAACCCCATTTGTTGAAAGATGTTATACAAATGAGTAGGCTGTAGTTTTGTTGAAGTAGTTTTGTTTCTAGTTCTAAGTGGAAAAGGAAGAAGAAAAGAAGACAGAAAAAAGGAGTAGCAGTATAGGCATAAATTGAAATGAATTCACCGGTAGTTAACTATCGCTGGGGCCAGCGGTAGTTAATTGTTGTCGGGTCTTTAACGATAGTTAACTACCGCTGGGGGCATTTAAGTATTTTATTTGTGTCATTGTGAAGTTTTCAATGTAGAAAAGCAATTTTCTTGCTAGTCTGGGGATCTATTTTGTAACGCCCTATTTTCTATTAAAGCGATAAATCACGCAAATATAATAAATATTTAAGAAATAGACGTAACGTCTTCGCATAATACACAATTGACATGTATAAAAATTTTCAACAATTAAAAACATCACAGCGGAAATATATATCATACACCTCAAGTAGTCATGTCATCAACTCATAAATACATCCACATAGTATAATAATCAAATTCCGACATATGGGCAAATCTCAACGATAAGAATAATAAATCTGAAAACAACATAAAGACACCGTCCTAGATCAGAGCCTATCTAAGACACGAAAATAAAGCAGCCAACGGAGGCAGCTTCCGCTATCCTCGAGCACTCACCAAGCAAGCTAATCAAACTAATCCTGCATGTCGTCTACCCATTCATACAAATAGGTAGGCGGTCCACCACAGACCACTCGGGGTTAGCTTCACATCAATCATAATCAAAGGTATAATCAGAAATAATTAGTCATAATATTACATGGTTCATAATAAGCATCAATATATACACATCTTCACACATTCACCAAATCATCACCAACAATTTTAGCACAAATATATGATTCATCAATTGCAAATAATCACCAAGCACACAACAACACCAAAAACATAATTCACACCAAACACATAAACAATTATGACTCATCCTAAACATGCAATGTGCCTAGACCGACTCTAGACATGTGTGGTACCATATCAACTGCGAGGTCGTCACCCCATGATGCAACAAACACATAAAAAACAACCCGAATAATTGAATACAAAGTATTTGTCACCAACATGGATATGAAATCCGACATCAACGGTGTGTGGACCCATGACTCAATAACAACAATGCATATTTTCATACTGTTATACCCTCATTTTGGACCTAAAAATACTCATTCAAATTCCTCTGCTATTTTCTAATACTTTCAAATTCACCGTGTTTTCTGCTGTGCTTCAACTGCATACGTTATTATTTCAGTCCTTTAATTTTTTGCATAAAATCATACAAAAGGGTATTTTGGTCATTTCCTACGAAGGAACCCATTTTCAGTCCCTACAATTTGTCCCTGAGTCTTTTCAATCTGTTTGCATGAATCATTAGTCAAATTTTGCACAAAAATCGTCTTAGTTTGGCATCTGAGTCAGTCTGAGTCAGTTTGAGTCGTTTTTGCCCCCAGGGGCATTTTAGTCTTTTCACATCAAACAAATTTTGGGCAGAGAGGTATTTTAAAATACCTCATTTGTGGTAGTTTGTTCGTTTTAGTCCGTTTTGTCAATTTTAAATGTTTCACTTTACGTTATTTTCAAATTTACATTTTTTACAAATTTTATTTCACTTTTTGCAGTTTAGTCCAAACTTTGTTTTAAATTACAAAAATGTCCAAATTTTAATTTTCAAAACAGTCCAAATACCTTTTAATTTTCAAGTCAGTCCATTTTTCTTTTTTTTACCTTCAAAATAGTCCAGTTTTTTTAATTGCAAAACAGTCCCAAATTTTCCAAAATTGCATTTTAGTCCTTTTTCAGATTCAGTCCAAGAGGCCACGCAAGCAGTTCCAAGTTCACATGGCACAAGCTCATTGGTCCAGATGCACATGTGGCAGCCTATAAAAGGCCACCACTGTACAAGTCAGAAACAATCACATTCACGCGCCACATCAACACAAACAGATTTCACTTTCTCTCTCCATTCAGTTACAGATCAAATCCAACAAATTCACCAAAAGCTTCAAGAACATTCATGAAACCCTAACTCAAATTCAACACCAATTCAGACCAATTCCGTACCAAAACTTCAAGTTCACCATTGAATTCGATCATCAACATCAAACAGAGCACGAATTCATGCAAATTCAAACAACTCTCAGAGATTCGCGTGAATCTTCATCACTGAGTTGTCGAACCCGCAATTCAACGCGAGCACGCCACTGAAAGCAGCGCGCTACGAGCGAGATCACAGGCAGATCAGAGAAGAGGAAGAAGGAGGAGAAGAGGCAAAGGATTTCACAGGATCCGAACCAAAAGAGAAGAGAAAGAAAGGAAACCGGTTTCACCTGCGAAGATTCGAAGCCAAGGATCAAAGGAACGGCTTAAAACCTTCCAAGAAAACTCAGGTAACGTCTAAACTCCATCTCTTCTCACTGGAAACCATCGAAGAATCCAGAACCATGTGAATCCGGATCAAGTTCGAACTGTTCGATCCAACACACAAACCCTAACACAAAAAAATCATTTGAAAAATCAAAGAAACGTTTCAAGATCCACAACAAGTGTGAATCGAAGCGAATCCTTGCGGTTTACAACGATTTCATCCCAAAAACATGAAGAATCTGAACAGTTCGAACTTACCGTGACGAAAACGAAAGATTCACATTGTTCCAACGGTGAAAAACAATTTCTTTTGAATGATTCATGATTAGAATGATAAAGCGAACGAATTAAGCCATGAACAAGCAATTTCTGGGTAGGATTCACAAATTAGGGTTAGGGTTTGCAAGAAGAGAGAACGGCGGAGAGAAGAAGAGAAGAAAGAGAAAATGTTATGCAAGAATGAAAGAAAACGGGTATGAAACCCTTTTATACATGCAGTTGGGGCGGGTTGACCCAAACCCGACCCGTTCTTCTCACGCTCTCAGCCGTTTGATTCAGATCCTGATGGATCTGGATCAATCCAACGCTCCTGGGGCGTTAGCTTGATCCGGATCCATCAGATCAGTAGATCCGGACCCATCAGATCCGTGGACCTTAGGTTTTTAGGTTCTCTTGATTTTTTTGCTGCTATATACGCCCCTGCTTGTGATATTTGAACCCCTGCGCGCACTAAAATTTCTTGCAAAAATTCTAAAAAAATTACCATATGTTTCTTGATATATTTTCATTGCTTTGTGGTGTTTTCACACTTTAAAGTGAATAAAAAGCATGTGCGTTAATTTTTTATTGGATTTACATGTTTTAATGATTTTTGTGAATTTTCTTGCACTATTTTGGATCCAATTTTTGCTCTATGGTGTTGATATTTGATATGTGATTTTTGTGATGTGTTCATCTCTGAATTCATGCTATTTCTACACTCTTGCATGCCTAATTGTTAATCCTTTGGTTTTCGAATTTAACGGATCATTTCTTGCTTTACAAATTGACTCCTAGTCATCTAGTTCATATGCTCAATAATGACCCCTTATTTTACAAGTTTGCTTACAATCCACAATGCTACAATTTTGTTTGTTAATTTCTCTTTGCAAGTTTAATTGAAAGCTTCTCTTTGGTCAAGTTTAGTTGTTAATTTTGAGATGTAATTTGTTGTTGAAATGTGTGGATTTTAGGGTAAATGTGACTCATAAATTCTCTTTAATTCTTGAAGTGCTTCCTTTAAAAGGGGGGGGGGGCTGTTTTGGTAAAGATCATAGGTTGTAGAATTTAGTTTAGATTTTAGGTCTTGGTTTGGTGTCATTTGCATTATTTTTGATATTAGTTCTTTTGCAATTTGCTTAATATTTTTGGTTATGTTCATTTCACCTTTTTGTCATTTGTTTAGTACTTGTTTGTGCATTTCATCTTTCATGCATTGCTACTCATCCTATCATTTCCCTACTCTTCATTGGCCATTTTATTTCATGTCTTAAGCATATCATTAGCATTGCATTATTTTCACCTTTTTTCCTTTCCTTTAGCCATTTTATGCAATTTTCTATGTTGACTCATGTAATATTTTAGGTTAGTTTTTACTTTTCTTTAATTTCATGCAAGACTATAGAATGTAAACTAGGACCCGATGTAAAAGACTATGGACTATAATGATGTACACCGACACATGCACCGACACATGCACACACGTTGTATGACTTTCCGCTAGATGTATGTGTAGGAAGCGTAAAACCTAGGAAAACTTATAATTTCTTCACAAAAAAATCAACACGTAACTCAAACTATTTTGCAACAAAATGAGGTCAAAACCTCACTTTTTTCTTTCATTTTCTTAAGACAAAATCAAAACTAGTGCTAATTCTCAACTTTAACATCCCTTTTGCAAATAAATTGGAATCACCTCACTATTTTTCCAAATCATATGCTCTTGAGGCCTCTTATCTCTTTCTTCAAAACCATTTTCAAAACTAAAAATTGAACCAACCCACAAAAAATATTTTGGAAGAGAACTACATGGAATTTTGATCCCTTAAAAGGGTATGTAGGCAAGAGACTCAAAAATCTCTCCAAGTCCAATAAAATAAAATCCAACTTTCTCCCTCTCATTCTTAAAATCAATCTTTTTACAAATAGCGATAAAAGCAACGCATAAACGTGAAGCATAGTAAAACGGTTCCTATAGGATACTATAGTCATTGCGGGTGCCTAACACCTTCCCGTAATGAAATCAGCCCCGAACTTAGAATTTCTAAGGTTTTTTCTCAATTTTACCTTCCCCAAAAAAAATAGAGACATCAATGATTGAAAGGTTCAAATCCAATTAATGATTTGACACCCGAAAATCCCGATGACACATACATCTTCAACAATCCACACCAACATATTTCAATACATGCTTACACCAACAATTCAACACCAATAGCATGTAAGAAAATTCACCAACAACATATATGCACATAACATATATAAACACCAACAACATCACCATAGCAATTCGACAACTTCATATAATTCTCACAATTCAAGTAAAGGAGAAAATACACCACATTATGATAAACATCATATTCAACACCCATCAATCATTCATACATCTTTATTTATTCATATCAAACTATTCATGAAAGATTTTCAAGGTAATCAGATGCAATGATTATTTTCAACAAAGTTCGTATCATATTTCACAACTTTAAAGTAATTAAGGCTATTGAACCAAAACTAAGAAAAACAACTCAATTGCCTCAACTATGTATACACATTAATCACATATGAGTGTAGTTATGCATACATGTGCGTTTCACCGGCCAATTACTATGAAATCTCACAAATCACAAAGTTCGTATCACTTTGCCACTTTTCCAAAAGAATTCCATTTTCAAGGTAAAGCAAGTTAATTCTCAATGAAATCAAACAAAACCATTTTTAGTAATCACATAAATAGTATACATCCTTAACCCTACTTCATTCTCTTGAGAAAAACAAGTTTCGAAAAAATCGGCGTTCTTGGACATTTTCCAAAAGTCAAGTTCAATTCACAAAAATCAAGTCCAATTCGATTCAAACGATGTTCCAGTAGGTTTAAGTGTATAAACAGATATTAAACAAGTCAAAAGAACATTTTAGAAAGCCCGGATTGGTCCCCAAGTGCGCGAAACAAAAAACAAAGAAAAGCTGAACTGGGCACTGCTCGCTTAAGCGACCAACTTCCAGTAACTTTTGTCGTTACTCGCTTACAGCTCGCTTGTGGCTCGCTTAAGCGACCAACGTCCATAAATTACTGGGTCTGCTCGCTTAAGCGAGCATTCATAAGCTCTGTCAAAAAAGTTACGGGTTCCAACTCTTTTTCACCCAAATACCCAAACTCGTCCCAAAAGTTTTTTACAGGTATATGAACACAATAAGGCACTCAAAGTCACACAAAACTTGAAAACAAAACATCATTTCATCACAATTCAACAATCCAACAAGTTTCACCAAAACCTTCAACAACATTCCAATTTTTCATCACCAATCCATAAATATGAATACCCAATGCATCAATTCATCAACAACACATCCCATAACAACAACAACAACAACATTTAATCAAGAAATCATCCACAATTTAACAACCACGCCATCATTCTCCATCAATTTTGTACAAACACCAAACATACTCATATATATACATTCCAAACATACAAATTCAACATCAACAACACAATTATCATTCAATTCACATACTTAAACATAGCATCAAAATTAAGCACAAATTTCTACAACTTAATTCAAATTAATCACTTAATCAAATAAGCACTTTTGAACATGGGTAGAAAAGAGATTAAAATGAAAGATTATGCTTGAATACTATCTCTCTTACCTCAATCTCCAAGAATCCTAGATTTGGTCTCACTTTGGCTCCTAGAATCCTCAACCCTTCTTGCTCTTCAAGCCTCTTTCTCTTCTAACCCTTTTCTCCTCTTTTTCTAACTTTTCTCTCTCTACCTATTTCTAGTGTTGTGAAAATGAATGCTCTAACCCTAGTTTTCTCTTAAGACATGGGTTATATAGACACACCACTAATGGGCCTAACTCTCAAAATGTTTTATGGGTTCAAAGCTCTAATTAATCCACTCCACAAATTTCTACTCTCTTACGGTAAAAATAACGAGTAAACACCGACTCTTAATTAATTACCACAATCCACTAACATCTTAATAAAATAAATGGTTCTCACTTAAAACACTAAAAATAATCTTCAAACCAAAATTACTAAATCACCCTTGCTCACCAAAAGACCAAAATACCCTTCTAACACGAAAACCCAAGAAATTACACCCAAAGATAAATAATCACACACAAGCATAGAAAAACACATATTAAACAAATAAAAATAAAATCAACGAAAAATTGGGCTGTTACATATTCCCCTGTTGGTTATCGGGTTCATTCGCCAATCTTCAAAGTTTGGGTCTTTTGGACTCGTAATTGGTTTAGTTCTCTGAACGTTCACACACTGCATTTTTTTTTTTTTTGCAATTTGGTTTCATTTTTGTACGCAGTTTGCTTGTTCAATTTTTTTTTTTGTACGCAGGATCGTTGTGTTGTGCTTGTAGTGGAGGCTCGTTTGATTCTGTTTCTTACTTGTTACCCGTTAGAGTTGATTCCATTGTTTTCCATTTTGTCAAAGGGTTAAATATGTTTTTGGTCCCTATAAATATACCAACTTTTCGTTTTAGTCCCTCTAAAATTTTCCTTCAACTTTTAGTCCCTATAAAATTTTCCATCTTTACTTTTGGTCCCTCTTTTAAAGTAAACTCATATGTAGAATTCATATTTTTGCAGAAAAATTCATAATATTATAAGAATTTCTCCAAAATTTTTTAGAACTTTTTAACAAAACATGAATTTAATATGAATTTTTATATTTTTGAAGGTTAAAAATTCATATTTAATTTATGTTTTGTTAAAAAATTCTAATTTTTTTTGGGAATTATTTTTATAATATTCTACACATATATGCACAATTTCATTAAAAAATGCTAAAATTAACTTAAAAATAAGGACCAAAAGTAGTGATTGAAAAATTTATAGGGACTAAAAGTTGAATAAAATATTTAGAGGGACTAAAACGAAAAGTTGGTATATTTATAGGGACGAAAAACATATTTAACCCTTTTGTCAATGGTTGTATTACTCGTTAAGGGTTGGTTACACTTTTGTGTGGGTTTACCGGATCACGCTTTATCCCCCAATAAATTTTGTTGAAATGCAATAATTTTTTATTTTATGCTAACGAACATATGCGCATTTTTTTTGGAGGGAATATGTGTAACAACCGATTTTTCGTTATTTTATTTTTCAATTATTTTGTGTGTGTTTATATACGCTTGTATGTGATTATTTATCTTTAAGTGTTAATTCTTGAGTTTAGTGTTAGAAGGACATTTTGGTCTTTTTGGTGAACAAGGGTAAATTAGTAATTTTGGTTGAGGATTATTTGTAGCGTTTTTAAGTGAGGACCATTTGTTTATTAAATTGTTAGTATGTTGTGGTAATTAAAATTAGAGCCGGTGGTTATTCGTTATTTTACCGTTAGTGAGATAGAAACTAGAAAATTGGATTAATTAGAGTTTGAGCCCATATAACATTTGGAGAGTTAGACCCATTAGTGGTGACTATATAACCCAACTCATAAGAGGAAATTAGGGTTAGAACAATTCATTTCATAACACAAGATAGAGGTAGAGAGAGAAAGGCTAGAGAAAAGAGGAAGAGAGGGTTTGAAGAGAAAGAGGCTTGGAGAGCTAGAGAGTGAAGAATCTAGGAGCTAAAGTGAGGCCAAGGTTTGGATTCCTGGAGTTAGAGGTAAGGGGGATAGTATTCAAGCATAATTTTTTTCTACCCATTTCTCATAAGTGCTTAAGTGAATAAGTGATTATGTGGATAAGTGATTATTTGAGTTTAATTGTAGAAATTCATACTTGGATGTTGATAACATGATTGTGTACATGAATTGAATGATTATTTGTTGTTGATGATGAATTTACATGCCAAAAGTTATATATGTGGGTATATTATGTTTTTGTGTAACATTGATGAATAATGAAGTTGTGGTTGTTGGATTATGAGTGAATTCATGATTATTTGTGGTTGATGTTGTCTTGGAGCATGTTGTTGACGATTTGATATCATAGGTATCCTTATTTGTGACTTGGTGATGAGAATTGTTGTTGTTGTTGAAAATTTGTGAAAGTTTGGTGGATTGTTGAATTTTGATGAAATGATGTTTTAATCTCAAATTTTATGCATCATTGAGTTTATTTTCATGTATATGACTTGTAAACATCTTTGGGACGAGTTTTGGGCATTTGAAAGATCAAATTTTGGGGTTTTGGGTGAAAAGGGTTTGAAGCCCGAAATTTTTTGACAGAACTGATGAGCGTTTGCTTGAGCGAGCGCCAAGCGAGCTCTAAGCAAGCGTGCCCAGTTGATTATGGACACAGTTCGCTTGAGCGAGCTCTAAGCGAACGTGACTAGTAGGTTCTGGACACAGTTCACTTGAGCGAGCTGTAAGCAAGCTCCAAGCGAAGGGTGACCGCTTAAGCGAGCAGCACCCTGTTCAACAATTATTCGTTTTTCGTTTCGTACACTTGGGGACCAATCCGAACTTCTTAAAAGGTTTCTTTTGATTTGTTCAATCACTGTTTATACATATAATCCTACCGGAACATCATTTTAATTGAATTGGACATGATTTTATGAAATGAACTTAACTTTTGGAAAATGTCCAAGAATGTCGATTTTTCCGAAAGTTGTTTTTCTCAAGTGAATGATGTAGGGTTAAGTATGTATGTTGTTTATGTGATTACTAAAAATGGTTTTGATTTATTTCATTGAGAGTTAAATTGTTTTGCTTTGAAAATGGATTCTATTTGGAAAAGTGGCATTATGAGACGAACTTTGTGATTTGAGAGATTTCTTGGTAGTTAGCCGGTGAAACGCACATGTATGTACACCTACACTCATAAGTGATTAGTGTGCATGCATAGTTGAGGTAATAGAATTGTTTTGTTTTGTCTTGGTTCATTGACCCAATTGTTAAAGTTGTGAAATATATTATACAAACTTGGTTGAAAATATTCATTGAACTCGTCTACTTTGAAATTCTTTCATGAATGGTTTGTTATGAATAAATAAAGATGTATGAATGATCGATGGGTGTTGAACATGATGTTTATCATGATGTGGTGTATTTTCTCCGTTATTTAAATTGTGAGAATGACATGAAGTTGTTGAACTACTATGATGATGTTGTTGGTATTTATATATGTTATGTGTATATATGTTGTTGGTGAATTTTCTTACATGCTATTGGTGTTGAATTTTTGGTGAAAACATGTACTCTTATAGCCGTTGAAAATGTGGTGAATTTATGCATAGTTGATTGAGTCATATGTTCACGCAACACATGTTGAGTCAGATGTTTACATCCATATTGCCGTTGACCGGATACTTGTATCCATATAGCCGTTGAAATTATAGCCGTTGACAATGATATTCTGTTGGCATCAGGGGTGACGACCTCAGAGGCGATTTGGTACCACACGTGTCTAGAGTCGGTCTAGGCACATTGCATGTTTAGGATGAGTCATAATTGTTTATGTGCTCTATGTGAATTACGTGTTGGTGTATTTGTGTGCTTGGTGACTAGTTGCAATCGATGAATCTTATACTTGTGCAAATATTGTTGATGGTAAAATTTTAACGATACTCGCTATGAATGATGAAATATTCATGTTTATTTAATCATGTTTATCTTTTCGATTATGATTGATGTGAAGTTAACCCCCAATGGTTTGTGGTGGACCGCCTACCTGTTTGTATGAATGGGTAGACGGCGTGCATGATTAGTTGATTTGCGTCGCTTGGTGAGTTGCTTGAGGATAAGGGGAGCATCCTCCGTTTATTTCGCTTTCCTCTGTCATTAAAATCATCATAGCCGAATCCAAGGTTCACATGGTCCATCATTTCATCATTAGGAGGCATGATACTCAAATTTGGTGAATCTTTGGATCTTAAACGTAAAGTAGGGTTCCAGAACTGAGTACAAATTTCTTTGTTTCCATCTTGTTCTTTTTTACTGATCAAACAGACCAAGCCATTGATAGAGCCTATTGTATAATAATCATTGTTGTCGTTAAAATGACGACACTCATCTTCTTTGACAACAGACGATGGGTGTTCAATTAAATGACGCACCAAGTATGGAGCTACGACCCAAATTTCTTCATCATCATCATAATCGACATCACGTAAGGTAAGTAGGGTGTGTGGATTTTTAGGTGCTCTTTGAAGGTGAAGTTTTGCAAATTTTGGGTCGGAAATGATTGATTGATAGTGTTTAGAAACACATTTGAATCTCACGACGGGCTTCACCGGAAGCCATGATATGATTTCCACAATGAGATCGGGAAGAAGAACAGGAAGAGACATTGTGAGAACACTTAACAAGAAGCTTCAACAAAACATTCCTCTACATGTTTTGTTTTGTTGGGAGAAATGTACACTATTAAATTACACTCCTCTCCTCTCTTATGTTAAAATATATACTCTCCTCTTTTGTAAAGTAAAATTTATATTCTCATTCCTTATAACATGTTTGAATTACAACCCTCTCCTTTAATAATTAAATATGATCTACGTTTTAATCTATTTAACATAAATAAATACTTTTATGATATATTTTAATTTTGAACCACCATTTAAGAAAAAATAATTCATTTCTTTATAATTTAAATATCAATGTTAATTAAATTTAAATATTTTGCTATTGATTTTTATAATTTACAGTATAAAATTAACTTTTAAATAACCCTATTTTATTGTCTTTAGTAATTTTTTACATATTTTAATTTTATTTTGGGTTGTTTCATATTTTATAATAGAGTTTAAAATTACATGTTAATGAAATTATGAATAAAAAAATAGCGAAAAATATGTATTCAATTTTTTATTATATTAAAATAGACTCGTAATACAATTTTTTTCAAAGTGTGTTAGATTATTATTATTTTTGCTAGATTATTAGAAATAAAAAAAATATTGATGAGGGAGTAAATTGTAGATTTTAACATAAGAGAGGAGGGGAATGTAATTCAAACTTCTCTTAGGGGAGAGGGGTGAAAAGTTTTCTAATATGTTTGGGGAGGGGAGGGGATTGTATATTTTAACATAAGAGGGGAGGGGGGTGTAATTCAAGCATCTTAGAGGGGAGGGGAGTGTAATTTACTCTTTTTTTTTATTCATGGAGAGAAATGAAAGATGAAGTGGAAATTAACAAAAATTGAGAGAGGTGGGATTAAGAAATGGGTTAATAGTGATTTACAACCCTGTAATATAGGTCATTTCTGGGTTTACCCTTTGTGAAATATTTTTTTTGGATTTCGTCCTTGTAATTCGAAGATTTTTGGTTTTGGACCTTCATGAATTTTGACCGTACAAAATCGAAGATATGGCAGGGGGTAAACCTAAATTTGTTCAAATTAATAGGGGGTGAACCGAAATTTGGTCAAATTACAAGGGGGTAAACCTAAATTTGTTCAAATTACAGGGAGTGAAATTTTTCATGAAGGTCTAAAACCAAAAAATCTTTAAATTACAAGGATGAAATTCAAAAAAAATATTTTACAGGGGGAAAACCAAAAATGACATATATTACAAGGGGTAAAGCACTATTAACCCTTAAGAAATTAGGGTTTTGTTTGTGAGAAAGTGTAATGACTAAGATTTTTAAAATTGAAATCCTCTGATAAAATAATTTACACGACGGAAATAACTTGAAATTCCATTATAAGACTTAAAAAGGGAAAAGAATTTAAAATACACTAAGATCCTAATACTTGACACTATGATCCGGCCCAAATGGACTCCAAAACAGCTTATACCTGAAAAAGAAAACAACTGAATGGGGTGACATATCAACATCTCAATGAATTTCCAAAATCAGGATAAAACATAGTATGCTACATAAGATGTATAACTAATAATCAACTCTAGAAGATTATGATCATAACAAAAAAAATACTTTACTTTAATATAATAATCTATATAGGAATTAAAACATACATGAATTGATAAAAGGATGAAGAAATCGCCCTCCTAGCCGTCTCTGGATGTCAAAATCGCATTTTGGTCTTCAAGATTCGTAACCCTTGTTTATGGAACTGACATCTGTTTAAATAGGAAATATTTTCTGAGTGAAAAATCGCGCCACGTCACATAAAATCGTATCACGATTTCAGTGGCAGAACGAAACCTTCATTCTGATCACAAAATCGTGGCACGCCACAGAAAATCGCGCCACGATTCCTTGCTTACAGCACCTCCAGATTTTCTTTTCACACCTCTGAATACCTTATATTGCCTCAGAACTTGGGAACATAATTCCTCCCATTTGTATATCTTCTAAGACTTCTTGAATCTTCATTTTATTCTTTATTCTTGTATTTCCAAGCTCTTGACAATTCTTTAGTTTTTCTTGCTTTTCTTGTTGTTTATGCTTGCTTGTGAACTCAAAATATCATGAACATAACACTAAAAATAGCGAATGACTGACAGTCATCACAACCCCACACTTGAACCATTCTTTGTCCTCAAGGAATTTATTTGAAACATTGACAATCGACAGTAAAATAACAATTACCTGAACAAGTGATAGTACCCAAAAGTTCATCTCCCTACTAGCTAAAAATGAGCTAGTTTGACTAGCTTGCATCCACCAATTCACAACTCCACGCAATAACATGTTGTCATTACGTAATTTTTATGTATATATTACCTCATTATGGAGTTCACAAGGCAACTTAAGTAGCAAGAAAAGCAAGAAAACTGAAGAAAAAGGACAAGTCACAAAACGTGTCACGCTGGCTGAAAAACGTGACACGATTTCACAAGGCAGAACGCTTGTTTTTGGAATTAAGGAGAACGTGTCACCCTAATTGAGTAGCTAAATCTCTTAGAGATTAGGTTAGATATGAATCTATGTAACCCTAATTGATACATGTTGCCGTGATGAAACTCTATTATTTGTGAATGACAATTTAGTTTTTATTCAACTCAATTGCTTTTAATTCTTTTTATATATTGATCACATATAAACATCGTGAGTTTGAATGACCACTGACCCTGACTTTCGCCCTAGACCCATTGAATTGTTCTAATAAACATGGTTAGTCTAGGAATGGATAACCGTTTATTAGTGATATTAGGTTAACGTTCTTAAAACCTTCAAAGATTATTAGACCACCTAATGGATTAGGGGCTGTAGTTTAAGAAGAGGGTCCTAACTCAAGGGATTGATTAGGGCTATTTTGTTAACTATCGTAAAAACTAGAGAACCATTCATGACAATAGAGTACGGTATACCAATTAGGATTCGACAAACCTAATCTCATCTCTCTCCAGTCTTTTCTTAATCAAATCTTATTTTCTGTTATTTGTTACGATAAGATCAAAACAAACAAACCGCCTAGTGGCAAAACAAATATAATATTTTACACATCATATTGATTAACGAAGTTGAATTATTGAAGTTAAAAACAGTCCTTGTGGGATCGATATTTTACTACTTCGATAGGTTTTGGTACACTTGCCAAATTTCTATCAACCCCCACCCCAAACTTAGTTGGTTGCAAATTCCAATAGCAAACCCAAACTTATTGTATAGTAACACTCTACAAAGCCTAACTCAAATATAACATTTTTGGGTCACATCCTCAAAGTCTCTAGGGTTGTAATGTAGTTTGTCACCGAACAAAAAGATCTAAACCTACCGGCTCAATTTGGCTTTCAAAAAGAATAAATTCAATTAAAATCATGGTAGGCTTCAAAAGGCTCACAAGACCAAACACTTTTGCCTCAGTGTGTATATAACAAAGATCAATCAACAGGAAAGAAACAATGTAAGTTCTAGAAATGTAGTTGCATGAAACACTCTATATAAGTAAATTGAAAAATAAAATTTGGCTATGAACCTTACAATGTTAGATTTCTGGGAGTTATGACTACCTATCTTTAATTGTCGTACACTTTGTCTTTGAATCACAAGTCACTCATCTCTTTGAACTTTTGGAATACCACTTGAACAAACATTTGTTACTAAACTGAAAAAAGTCAATAAAACAAACAAATTCATCAATAATAAACAAGTTCAAGAACAATTACATAAACAGGGGGTATAACTGAGTTAAACCAAAATGAAAATTAAAGACAAATTGTTTAACTCAACAATAGAAATAAAGTACTAAAAATAAAGACATAATAAAAAGGATGAGTTGCCTCCCACCAAACGCTTTCTTTTACGTCATTGAGTTAGACGCTTCAACCATTGTTAGGGTGGAAAATATGATAGAAAGAATATATCATCCTTCTTCTTCCTCTTGTTTGGTAGGAATTCCACGAATTTGGCACAAAGAATCAGATACTCCCGTGCATCCACTGTTAATCCTTTGGAATTTAAGCTCTCCCACCTTAGAGAAGGACATGCATCTATTTGCACACGAGTGATTTCTTTAACCCCCGTTGGTTCTGACTTTGGGAAAATATCAATACTCCTCACTTTGGGATTTTCTTCCACCACAACCTTGTGACACTCAGTCTCCATCTGAACCAACTTCCTCAGAGACTCATGTGCTTTCTCAACAAGATCACCACACTGAACATCAAACTTCTCAAATGAAACTTGATTTGACATCAAGAAATCATCTAAAATATTTTGGAGTTGAGTATTGTAATCGATGTTGATAAACTCTTTCTTCCCTTCACAATTACTACATGGTTGATTCACCTTATAATGACCACATATCGCATTTAATCTTGAGATTTCATCGTCACAATTTCTTATCTTCCAAGATAGCAAATATTTTTCATACTGCAACGTAACAATCTCTTCTATGTCATAAAGGCGTAACCTGTCTACTAACCTGTCTATAATTACTGCAAAACTTGGATAAACTTTTTAGCAACAAAGTACAATGAGATAAACATGAAGGGATCAAATCATAATTGTTTTTTTCAATTTTTTTATATATAAACAAAAATATAAATAACAGAAATCCTAAATAATAACGAAATTACCAAGTTGAAATGAATCAACAGTCCCCGACAACGGCGCAAAAAACTTGATAGACTTTTAGCAAGCATACTAAAAATGCATCGAAGTAATAAAATTTATAAGTTCGTCTCCACAGGGACTGTGTTAATCTCAATTTGGCAATAAAGTAAATATTTAGGATATATGAATTATTTTATAAAAGTATATTTGATTTGATTGCATAAAATTAAATAACAGAAAATAAAGATTCGGTTAGAAAATATAGAGAGATGAGATCAGATCTTTCGAATCATCTATGTTCCCCTAATTGGTATACTGCACCCTATTCTTATGAATGATTTTCTAGTTCCACGATAGTTAACAAAATAGTCCTAATCAATCCCTTGAGTTAGGACCCTCTTCTCAAACTACAGCCCCTAATTCCTTAGGTGGTCTAATAATCTTTAAAGGTTTAAGCACATTAATCTAATATTACTAACAAACAATTATTCATTCTTAGACTAACCATGTTTATTAGAACAATTCAATTCTATCTAAGTTGAAAGCTATGGTGAGTAGTCATTCATTCTCATTAAATCATGTTTATATGTGATCAGGATATAAAAAGCATTAAGAACAATTGAATTGAATAAAAACTAGATTGTCATTCACAATAAATAGAGTTTCACAACAACGTGGATCAATTATGGTTACAAAGAATCATCTCAGACCTAATCTCTAAGAGATTTAGCTACTCATGATTGAGTTTACAAATAACATAAGCAATATAGGAATTAAAACATACATGAACTGATAAAAGGATGAAGAAATTGCCTTTCTAGCCGTCTCTGGATGTCAAAATCGCACTTTGCTCTCCAAGATTCGTAACCCTTGTTTCTAGAACTGACTTCTGTTTAAATAGAAAATATTTTCTGAGTGAAAAATCGCGCCACGCCACATAAAATCGTACCACGATTTCAGTGGCAGAACGAAACCTTCATTCTGGTCACAAAATCGTGGCACGCCATAGAAAATCGCGCCACGATTCCTTGCTTCTTTTCACACCTCTGAATACCTTATATTGCCTCAGAACTTTTGGGAACAAAATTCCTCCCATTTGTAAATCTTCTAAGACTTTTTGAATCTTCATTTTATTCTTTATTCTTGTATTTCCAAGGTCTTAACAATTCTTCAGTTTTTCTTGTTTATGCTTGCTTGTGAACTCAAAAGTGTCTAATAATGCAACAAAACATTCTCTCATTGATATTAATTTAATGATATTTATATGACAAAGAACACATAAAAAATGTAAGAGGCAATGAATCCAATCATCATTAATTCCCAAGACAATAGGTAACAACAACAGCAAAAACAAAAAATTACCAAACATACAACTTATACATTCTACTAGAGAAACTCCATTGTAAATACAAGAAATACAATGAGTTCCAGATATAGTCACATCTACGGCAATGAGGTTACTGTGAAATGATTAACTAACAAGCTCATTTGTAGGTTCCCATGCCAACACCAGTCTCACCTCCTCCAAGATATGGTTGGAAACTTTCCCTTGCACTCGAGTAGTTGATATAGTAGAATTTCGAAACGATGGAAGTGAAGAAAACGAAAGCAGCACCAGCGGCAAAAACTCCCTTCCTTACTGTCTCGCAAGAAGGAGGATCATTCACAAAGAGGGTTCTGTACTTTGTGTGATAAGCATTTTCAACTGATCCAGCCAACAAACACACCTCAGCTATGATGAAAAACACCCTGAAAGATAGAATTGTGAAACAATTGTTGTTAGTTCAATAACATCAAAAATTAGCAGTAAATGATCAATTTACTTTTGAGTAAATCATCATTTTAGTCCTCAAAATTGTAAGGCTCGAGCAATTTACTCGCTCAAGTTTACGAAATAGCAAAGTAGTCCCTCAAATTAAAGAATGTCAATCAATTTAGTCATTCCATCAAAATATTTATTTAGTAAACATTCATCAAAACTAATGAAAAACACACATATCGACTTAAATAGTCTTTTACAGCATCGGGACAATCATAAAACCTTTAAACCTGCGGTGTTAAATTCGAAAAAATAACTAGACTGACTTATGTTGTTCAATTAAAGGGATTAAATTGCTATTTCACAAATTTGAGGAAATAAGTTGACCGACTCTTACAATTCTGATGACTAAAATGTTGATTTACTCTTCTTTAGTACTCCCTCCGTCCCATATTATAAGAAAAAAAAAAATCACACTTATTAAGAAAACTAAAACATAGTAGTTTGTAACATAGTTTTTTGTGTTATCTTTGAAATAAGTTTTATAAGAAGATGTAAAAATAATTTTCATTGGTTGTTGGTTATTAAAAAAATGAAAAAGAGAACAAATTAAATGCACTTTGCATTTAATTTTCCTTTGAAAAACATAATTTTTTAAAACAATGATAAAAATTTGTCTTTTTTGCTTATAATTTGGTACAAAGAAAATTGATGTTTTTTGCTTATAATTTAGGACGGAGGGAGTATATCATACACTCCCTCCGTCCCTTAATGTAAAAACCCTTTGTTTTTTTCACATTTCTTAAGAAAAATTGTCAATGTAATTAATGTGTCTATTTTGTGTGTTAATATTACCAAATTATCCATTGTTTGTATGTGTATTAAATTTGACTTTTTTGCTTATAATTTGGTACAAAGAAAATGAATATTTTTTGCTTATAATTTAGGACGGAGAGAGTCCGTCCCTTAATGTAAACCCCCTTTGCTTTTTTCACATTTCTTAAGTCAATGTAATTAATGTGTCTATTTTGTGTGTTAATATTACCAAATTATCCTTTATTTGTATGTGTATTAAATTTGACTTTTCAAATTCTAAGACAAGTTAGTAGTATTAATTAGGAGTATGTTTAAGAAAAAAATAATAAATGTATCTAGTAATTTGAAAAGGGGTTTACATTTAGGGACAAAAATAAAGTAAAATAGGTGCTTAGATATAGAGACGGAGGGAGTATGAAGATTAAAAAGTCAATCAGCTTTGCAAGATGTAAAAATATGTGAATTTTCTAGATTATGTAAGACTTATATACCAGCAGATTATGAAAAGAACAATTGCACAGGCCCTTGAGCCTCCGGGCTTCAAAGGCTTCCCACAACAGAAGCATCGACTCACAACCATTATGACGATTTGACTAACCATAAGGAATAGAAATGCTACAACACCATAGCCGGTTGCTCTATCTGAGTCATAGACACAATACTTATAGTTTTGTTCATTGTCTGGAACAATCTTAGCCTGCCAAATGAAAACAGAGATAATAAGTTTAAAGCTCAATGCCATAAATGCACTAAGGAGGCAAGTAGACACTTTATTTCTTCAACCAGAACAATTATATGATCATACATCTCACAAATGAATCATACTCCCTCCGGTCACTATTATAAGTAAAAGTTGAGTTTTTAGGTTCATTCAATGAATGATGTATGTAGTCTATATATAGACTATATACATTATTTATTGAATGAATCTAAAAAGTGAACTTTTATTTATAATAGTGACTAGAGGGAGTATATATTAAGGATTCTTCACTTCAATTGCAAGATACATTGACCAAGACCGTAAAAACCTTGACTACCTAGTTCTATAAGAATCACTAGTTGACATGTGATTGATAACTAGTGGTAAATTCAAAATTGAGCAAAGGAATAAGCAAGCACATGCAGAAAGAGAAAATAAGAGATCTAATGATTCAAAATACACACAACCAGGACTTTAAAAATAGTTCTGCGACCACAATCTAGGTTGTGACATCAAGGATTTTAATGTCTCCGCAATCTCTGCAATGTCAAAAATTGTTGACACAATCCTAACCGCGATTTAAAATCTTGCAAACAACATTTCATACTGTTAACAGATCTAGATCTCTAATTGCAAACACAAAATAAATCACAAACCTATTATACTAACAATGAAATTCTTGACCAAAAGTAGAAAAGTAAGATTTGACAAAGTCAAAGAACAAAGTCACATAAACACAAACAATTGCAGATACTAGTAGTTTCAATTGTACAGTTCATACCTACCACAATGAGTCAAATTGAAGCCTTTAAGCTAACAAATGATAAACTCAAAATTAAATTTCCAAACTTTAATTCATATGAAGAAAACAGAAGATTAAAGATTCAAACTTTATCCACATTTTCACAAATTATCAGCAATAAAAAGGTAATAAAAACAGAAAAAAAAAAAAAACTTGCTCTTATCTCTGTCAATGATTCTACAATTCCTTAAAAACCAATTATCAAAAACAAATTTTAACACAAACCCAGATGTTTATTTATGATTTAGAGATGAAAAGTAATAAAATTTAAGAAGAACAAAAAAAAAAAGTGAATAGTCATTAATTACTCACAGTGCTTCTTCTTTGTTCAGCAGCAACGGCAAGACCAAAAGCAATGACATCAAAAACGAAGACAATGATGAGCACCAATTTAGAAGCCATTGATGTGAATTGAAGAAGATGAGAAGAGAATGTAACTGGATCTATGTGCTTTATCTTGCAGTGTGTTGTGTTCAATGGCGTTTCTATGCAGCTATAAGGTGCATTTCAGAGTGAACAATAAGGTAAGTGGTAATAAATAATTTTATTTTATTTAGGAATAATAAATAAATAGTAATATAGAAAAAGACGTGGGAACTAATTGTTTGTATCTGAAAATATGTATTTTACCAGCTAGCACATTGATTACTCACCTAATTATAGGATTTTCTTTTTTTTTACTTAGATAATAAGCATAATAAAAATATTTATAAACTTTTTTTATTGTGCCACACCATTTTCACTAATGTAGTCTAAGATGGTGCATTTTTATTCGACCACACTATTATTATACAAAATTATAGATAAATAGGTAAGTTGTTGTATAAAGATTTATAAATAAATAGGTAACAATATGAATGAATTGTTGTTGTATAAAGATTTATCTTGTTATAGTAAAATCTTTCAAAAAAAAATCTTGTTATAGTAAATAACATGAAAATGGTTAATATTATCTGAGAGTTTGAGATTTTGAAGTGCTCCTTTCAAAATACATATAGTGTTTTGCTCTGGTTTAAACGGGTCCCCACAAATGGGTGGTGAGAAATACTCCTTTCAAAATACATATAGAGTTTTGCTCTGGTTTAGAACGGGTCCCCATAAATGGGTGATGAGATTAGTCCCTTAAATTAATCGATCTTTAGATCGAATACCTAGTTTTAAAATAAAAATAAAAATTGTGGAGTTAGGATCTTGATTTGGGTTTTGAGATTTGGTGGAGTAGAGTCGGTGGAAAAGGGAAAGTAGGTTGAGGAATTGAAGGATGGATGGTGCAGATTAGTAATTTTGTAGGGATATATGAAATGGAGTTGTCGGTGACTGACTGGTGAGGGCATAAAATGGAAGCAAAGCCAGCAAACATTATGTCACACTGAAGGAAAGATAAGGGTTCATTGGAAAAATGTGAAGCTTCTCCATCACAAAGTGAATCATCTTTTTAAGGAATCGTTTTTTTTCTTTTTTTAGGCACAAATCTTCCTTCTTCTATAATCTACTAGTAGTAGCTAATTTTTGTACACAATTTACATGAATTATATCGTATTTCTTTTGGTACAAGAATTATATCGTATCATATACTAGATTTTTTCTCCTTTTTATGTAAATTCTATTTGACAAAAAATATCCAATAAAATATGCTAGTTGCATAAAGTAGGTGCCAAGAGCCAACACACGTTTTTTCAGAAAAAAGAAAAAAGAGCCCAACATACGTTAAAAAGGATCAACTCATATTTCACAAGGATTGAAATCCGAGTTTCTCTAATGTTGATATAAATATCTCGTTGATGGATAATATGTAAGTATATTTTTGAATATTTTATTTCTTAACACTTTCTTTATAAAATTCAACTGGTTTAAACATTTTTCACTTATGTTCAAAATATACTACTTGTGTGGAATATTTTAAGCCAAGTTATGTTTTACAAGACTTAAGTTTGATCTATTAAAAATGTTAGACTTAAGTAGAACTATCATCTAATATAATCCTATTTTTATGGTTTGACGTGATCTTTTTAAAAGATTGACAATGTTTAAACGTCCATTTAAAAATATTAGTATTTTTTTTAAATTACTATATCAGTCATTACTTGAGTAATTAATATTTTTGTAAATAAACTAACAAACTAAAATATGAGATTAAACTATATTTCTTCCATAATACATTAAATATTCAAGATACTTTTTAGAAGGAATATTCAAAAGATTATTGTAGGTCAGCATGTTTAAATAGCAAAGGATTTTTGTAGGCCAGCATGTTTAAATAACAAACAATTGTTAGCAAATTTATGATTTATGGAAAAGTATAAAATTTAATATAATAATAATAATAAATATTTTGTAAATTTGTTAGAAAAAATAAAAATACATATCTCTTTTAGTAATCGGTCTGATTTTTTTGGTAAAGCAGACTCTAAAAATGTTTTATCCTAATCTATTGAAAAAAAACTCGATATAAATTGTGCTCGTGATTTTCGGGTGTCAATCCATTAATTGGCTTTGAACCGTCAATCTTTGAACTCTCAATTTTTATCCGCGGGAAGGGAAAAAACGAGTAAAAAACCCTTTTTTAGAGATTAAGGTCCGGGGGTTGGTTTCGATTAGGGAAGGTGTTAAGCACCCTAATCGACTTCGGTACTCCGAAGGAGCCTCTCACCTAAATTAAACTTGTGCTAATTATTTGCTTAATTATTTGTAAAAATGTTGCTTAAAATCTAAGTGTAAGAATGGAGGGAGAAGAAGTATGTTTTTTGTTGTTTTTATTGATTTGGAAGGATAAATCCTTTGCCTACATACCCACAAATGGGATCAAAATCATGTAGTTCACCTCAAAAATTTCTTTTGGTGAGTTGGATTGTTTTTTAACAATTTTGAAAAAAAAGTTTTAAGAAGGAGATTAGAGGCCTCAAGGCATAAGGAAGAAAAATAATGTGAGGTTGGTTCAATTTTAATCATGAAAATAAAGTCCAAAATGAGAATTAAATTCATTAAGCATTTGATTAAGAAAATAAAAGGAAAAAGATCACTTGGTTTGTTTCCAAGGTTTGTTAAGAAAATATTTTTGGGGTTTTGATTATTTGATTTTTTTGGAAATTTGATTTTTCTAAGTTAAGCGTAAACTAAAAAAACTAAGCGTAACGACGTGAAGTTATAAAAAGCGAGAAATTTACAAAGGACGTTGGATCCTAAGCAAATCCTCAAGTTTAAAATGAACCTAAAATTACTAATAGTTTGATTTTAAGAAATAATTAGAGTCCATTTATTAACCTAATTTTGTCCCTAATTCATTTTTGGTCCTTGATCGCGGTAACGACATAAAGCGGTAAAAATAAATAAAGTGTGTGATAGTGTCGATGTGTGTGTCGGTGCATATTTTATTTACATAATTTACATGATCCCTAAATACATGCTAAAGTCTTGCATAAAAATAAAAATGCGAAAAGAAATTAAATTACATCTAATCCTAAGTACCCATTAAAATGAAAGCGATAAATAACCATGAACGATAGAAAATAAATAAATATGTATGCAAACATAACAAAAATAAATATGCCAGAGAATATACAATAATAAAAAAAGAGCTAAAAATGACCTGTCAGGGTCAACAAGAGCATAAACACATATCAAAATAAAGAGAATAAACAAATAATAATAAATTTTTTGGAGTTTAGAAAAAATATAGAGATAGAGACAAAGTTATAGAAAATAAAGAAAATATTTAAAAGGCTAAAAATTGATAATAAAACATAACAAGAACACATAAAGAAAATAAAATAAAATAAAAACTCAGCTAGGTTGGTTCTGGACCATTTGATGCATCAAACAGTCCAGAGTTAATCACATAAAACACATCACAGCCATCCAAAATAAATAAATAAAGGAAAAAAAACAAGATAAAACACAGTCCACCAGATCTGCGATCTGATGGTTAAATCATATGAAGGAGCATGGCAAAGCAGAACAGCACACACACAGGAATACAAGAGGGGACAAGAGAGCACAGCAGCCGTTGGATCGTAGATCCAACGGCCAGGATGTATCAGCGGTTAAGGGAGAGGGAAGTTCGGTTTTCTTTAAGTGAACCGGTCCGGTTCACTCCCTATATAAAGAGGGAGGGACCGGTTTTTTTTATTATTTCACTCCCTTTCTCTCTCTAAAACACAAACACAAAATGTGCTCTCCCTTCTCTCTACTTTTTCTGGAAACGTAATGGAAGAAGAGATGAACACCGATGAAGGTTTAAAGATTCCGGCGGTGGCCGGCGGTTGCGCCGCCGTGCCGGAATCCAAAACCTCCCCTTTTTTAAAACCTTTTCTATCCAAATGTTCGTCTCTTCTTCCTATGTCCGAATCTCAACTCAAAAATCACAAACAACAAACACAAAAGCCTAGATCTACGAATTACTATTCGAAAATTTTGAGAAAAAAAACGAAAGGGACAAAACGCCGGAGAAAAAACCTTTGTTTCCTTTCTTCCTCTTTGATTCCGGTCCGATTTGCTACTGTTCTCGTTGAA
The DNA here is from genome assembly GCA_958299785.1 of Medicago lupulina. NCBI lineage: Eukaryota > Viridiplantae > Streptophyta > Magnoliopsida > Fabales > Fabaceae > Medicago > Medicago lupulina. The sequence goes on from OY283139.1 coordinate 79,363,952, forward strand.
ATCGCGGACGGTATTGTTGCTTTTGGTGAATCCGAGTTTGGGACGATGTGAGATGGGATTGTTTCGGATTTCTTTGTGTTGTTGTTGCTGGGTTCGGATTGTTTGAGTTGTTGTTGAGTCTGTTTCGGATTTTGGTTCCGTTTTTGTGATGATGATGGTCTTGGAAAGATTTGTTCTTGTGGTGTTCTTGAGAAAAGTAGATTTTTTAATGGGTTTGATTCTGAGAAAAAAAGAAAATTGTGGATTAGGGTTTATGATGTGACTTGTGCGGCTGCTACTGTTGTTCTTGGGCAGTGTGAAAAAATGACAGTCTATTTATAGGCTGTCACCTCTAGGGTTCTCTGGTACATTGTAATGACTAAAATACCCCTGGTGGGTCTCTGATACAAAAAATGACAGCAAAAAGACATGGACCAATTACGGACTGACACGTGGACAAAGACCAAAATTTGGACCAAAAAATATTAAATAAATTAAAAAACGAAAATTAAAATCAAAAAAGAAGTAAATGATAAAATAAAAATGATAAATGATAAAATAGAATAAATAAAACTTTTAAATAAAACAAATTAAAAAGGGGTAAAAGAGAAATAAATAAGTAAATAAAAAACTTAAAATTGTCCCTTCGGAACCAAATGAGGTACTTCAAAGTAACCTCTCTGCCGAAATTTCGTCTGAAACGACGAGACTTCTCAGTCTACAAAAGCGAGTAAAAATAAGAAAATAGCAGTGAAACGCTGTAAAACGAATAGATAAAAAATGAGATTTAAGCGGATAGAAGTTTGAGAAAAGACAAGTGAAATGTTTGCAAACCGTACAGATAAAATGCTGAGATATATACATGTAGAATGCTAAAAAAACTGATGAAATATCGCGTAGAAATTTGAGAAAATAACCCGGTAAAACGACTTTAGATGCCGAGTAAAAGAAAACAGGCGGTCAAAAAATGGGGTATGACAGATGCCCCTATTTAAGTTTCTTCGCCACAGAAGTTTGAAAACGAAAGTTTCAAATTGATGGGTCGAGGAGACTTAAATATCAGAGTACACCATTTTTGATCCGCATCAACTGCAAAATGCTATGAATGCTATGTTATGAATGCAATGTTAAGTGCGGTGTTATGAATGCAATATGGTGACGATGACCTGACTGGGGACAAAAGTTCTCTGGGGAACAAAAGCTTGAAAATGGTAAAGGTAAATGCAATGTTGGTGTTTGCTGTCATTGTTGGAGAGCAAGACACGGATAAAATGCAGTAAATGTAGAGTTGTGTTTGCTGTCATTGTTGGAGAGCAAGACGCGGGTAAAAAACAGTAAATGTAGGGTTGTGTTTGCTGTCATTGTTTGAGAGCAAGACACGGATAAAAAGCAGTAAATGTAGAGTTGTGTTTGCTGTCATTGTTGGAGAGCAAGACACAGGAAAAGCGGTAAATGTAGTGTTGTGTTTGCTGTCATTGTTGGAGAGCAAGACACGGATAAAAAACAGTAAATGTAGTGTTGTGTTTGCTGTCATTGTTGGAGAGCAAGACACGGGTAAAAAGCAGTAAATGTAGTGTTGGAGAGGTAAAACTTGATAAGATACTGGGGAAAAAGAAATGTATTTTGTAAACTGAAGGTTTGTGGAACTAGTCCTTTGAAATGTATACTCGGTGATATCTTAGGGTTAGATACACTGGGGATGATATTTTTGTTGTTTTGTTTTGTTGTTTTTTTTTTGGATTTTGTCGAATCAAGAGTCAAGGTGGTCGATGCAATTGTGTATAGATGACCTCTGTATGTATGTGCATGAAAGTGTATATGCATGAATATGTGCACGCATGTGCATAAATGTATGTATGTATGTATACATGTATGTATTTATGATTTGTATGAATGTGTGGATGTAGGTGTATAAATGTATGTATGTATGTCTAAAAATGTATGTGCGTATGCATATATGTGATTGTAGATAACTTGATGAGACAAAACTGAACGGCTGAGGTGAATGTCGGACCCAAGTCGCAAACACAAACACTCGGCAATCTTCCTTGAAGATAGTAACGCTGGAGAGTCGGCAAACTTCCTTGAAGATAGTAACACTGGAGGGAAATCAAGTCACCGCCGGGGTGAAGCCTGGTATGAAGTAATAGTTGATGATGAAGTAAACATTCTTTGAAGATGAAGCCCATTAATTAAAAATCTGACAGAAGTCGCCATTCGTAAAACGCCCCAGAGTGCTTTCTCGTGGGTACACTTCACTAGTCATGCTTTTCTTTTGCATTGTTTTTTTTTGCCTCTTTTTTTTGAATCCCTAACTTTTGCCTGGACCGCCCTTTTGGGTTTTCAATCCACCGGGAATGTATATTTTTTTTGTATGCCCCTAATTTTTGCCTGGACCGCCCTTTCGGGTTTTCAATCCACCGGGACGCTCATTTTTGCCTAAGTCGCCTTTTCAGGTTTTCGACTTAACGAGCTCTTCTTTTTTTGTCTTTTTTTTTCAAGCAACGACTATGTTCATCCTGCAGAGGTTAACTGTTCTCAAGGCGAATGTTGACGCACGTCTCACCTACTCAAGAGTTCAAAGAAAGTGTGTTTGTTGTTTAAAGTTTTTTTCAAAAGACATGAAGAAGTTAGAAAAAATTTCTGAAATAATTTTGCTTTAAGTATTAACATCAAAAATAGGAGAAATTATGCAAGTAGAAATAAATGAGGATTTGAAATAAAGGGCACAAGCTCAAATTAATTTGAAAGAGTGGTGACCCGCCAAAGGCGTGGCTCCACGGATCTTTAAAAAGTTTGGAAAATGGTAATCATATGGGAAAGGTACATTGAACACAATAACCACTATTCTCCCTGACAACTTTGAATTCTACTGTTTCCAGTCTTTGATTTGCAGCAACTTCAAAATGGATGTCTTCTGACTGCTGAAATGCCCCAAGTGAGTCATATCTGACTTAATGTAGGTCCTTTTGACAACTGAAGTGCCCCAAGTGAGTCACGTCCAGTCTGATGCAGTTACCTTGTCACAACCCTTAACTTTTACATAGATCACCCTTGTGGGTTTTCAATCTATCAGGGTAATTTATTTTCATCGTTTTTCGTATGTCTCTAACTTTTGCCTGGACTGCCCTTTCGGGTTTTCAGTCCACCGAGACGCTCATTTTTGCCTAAGCCGCCTATTCAGGTTTGCGACTTAGCGAGCTGGTTTTTTTTTCTTTTTTTTTTTTGACAATGTATTTCTTGACTGCATCAGAATTCACAGGAAGAGAGGGTTCGTCACCATCCTTTGTGATTAGGCATTTCTTTGCCCCTGGATTTTGATTGAAAGATTGTGACTTTTTGAGCATAAGGTCTCCTTGAAATCCGCAGGGACGAACCTTCTTGTTGGAAGCTTGTTTCATTTTTGATATGACTGTCCGGGAGAACCTTTCATTGATGGGACCTTGACCTCTGTGGTGGACACGGTCTTCATGTTGCATGTTGAGGGATGGAGGGGGGGTTGCCCCTCTTGAAGTGCGTACTGAAGTACAGTATCCATGTTGGTCATTGAGGGACGGAGGGGGGGTTGCCCCTGTTGATATGCACTTGATGTATGACACTTCGTGCAATGTAGATGTCAGCATCTCATGCCGGTCTTTGTAAGTGAATGCCCTCTTTTGGACAATCTTCTTGATGTATTTGTTTGTACCTTTGACGGCTAAGATGCCCCAGTAGACAAGAACTCTCATCAGAGACCCATATTCATCCTTCTCCTCTTCAGTCTCGGTCACGGGGAACTCAAAGTTGGGAGAGAGCATAGGATTAAAGTGTTCAACGGGATTACTAATGCATGATTTTGTTGATTTTGGCAAATAAATAAATATTTTGATTATGCAGACATTGAAAAAAAAGAAAATTATATTTTTTTTGGTTTTTTGTATTACCATTTTTCCAGAAGAATCACAAAAAATAAAAATAAGACAAAGTCGGGATCGAGACGATCTTTTTATTAATGAAGAAAATACGTAAAGCAAAAAAAGCCCTAAACAAATTCACTTCCATCTCGGGTGGGACGAAAGGATTTTTTTTTTTTTGAAAACAGAAAATAACAAACAGACATATTATTCGAACAAAAGAGTAGTAGAAAGAAACGTCAGCATCGACCCAAGTGCAGCTAACCATTCCAAGTGTTGACATTAAGTACCATGATCCGGTAGCGGATTAACTTGTACGTCTGAATTCAATCTTAGAAAAGCAAGATACTGGCTTCAATCAGCTTCTGGACTTCGGCTTTCAAAGCGCAATAATGCTCGATGTCATGGTCGGGTGCCCCTTGATGGAAGGCACAAGAGAGATCAGATTAATACCCAATCGGTAAGTTGTTGATACTGTTGTTGAGGCCAACCTTTCACCATACTCACTTCCTGATCTTCTTCTTCGGAATCATCAGTGGAAACACTTTCGTTGACTAGCCGTCCTTCTCGGACCCCTTCTTCAAGACGAGTACCCATACCTACCATTTCGGCAAAGTTACCCGGTGCACTGGCGATCATCTTCTTATAGAAGAATGGACTAAGAGTTTTGAGGAAGATCCGGGTCAATTCCTTGTCCTGTAGTGGTGGAATGATCTGAGCGGCAAACCTTCTCCATCTTTGGGCATATTCCAAGAAAGTTTCCTTATCCCCTTGAGTCATTGCCCTAAGCTGCTCCCTATCTGGGGCCATGTCCGAGTTGTAACTGTACTGGTGGATAAAGGCATTTGCCAAGTCATTGAAAGTACAGACTTTGGCACTGTCTAGGCTCATGTACCATTTTTGAGCAGCCCCGGCCAAACTATCTTGGAAGAAATGGACAAGCATTTTGTCATTGTACGCCTGGGTGGACATCTTCCTCACGTACATTGTCAAATGAATCCTGGGACAAGTATTCCCCTTGTACTTATCGAAGTCTGGGACCTTAAATTTGGGTGGCACCACCACATTAGGAACCAAACAAAGTTCATACACATTATGTCCAAATACTTCGTTTCCACGAAGAGCTTTCATCTCTCGCTTCATTTCATGAATTGTGTCCTGCAAAGCCTCTACTCTGTCAGATGCTTTAACATTATCAGAATGGAAAATTGGCTCATAGCCTTGCCGAACTGTATGAACAAACGGTGTTGAATAAGTCATAACAGCTTGAGGAGCAGGTGCGCCTGGCTGAGGATGCGACACAAAAGGAGTTGGAACTTCGGTGACAACGGAGTGACGACCTTTACCCAGCATATAAGGCATGCCCCATGGGTAAGCTCCTGGCATGGTGCGTTGAGGAGCACTGGTAAACACAGTCGAAAAGGGAATTGCAGACACAACTGGCTCCAAAGTGGTGCTAATCGGCTGAGAGACCGATGTCTGACTCTGAGCGGCCATCAGAGTAGCCACCATGGTAGTTAGCTTCTCTATCTCAACTTGCATGGATGCCAATTTTTCACGGAGTTCTTTATTCTCTTGCTCAAGACGTTCCATTTTCTTTTTCCTGACTTGCTCGAGTGTTGTAGATGCGTGTCGACTAACAGATTGACCTTTTATTGAGAAGACACAATGTGAGACACGGACTAGAAACTATGAATGCAAAATGATGCATGATATGTTTATGCAAAAATGTGAATTTTTGGAAGGACTTAGCAAAGTGAATTGTAAACATTGTAGAGGATCGTGGTTTCACTTGAAAATTGTACAGATATTAAAATAAGGTCATTTTTCAAAAGGTAAGAACGAAACCAAGGAAAAGGTTCATAACACAAGCTAAAGCTCAGTTAAGATTGTTTTGAAGTTGTATTTCTTGGTGTTCTTTCTTACAAGGTCTGTTCATCCGTGATGTTTACAAAAAATTTGTCCAAGTCCTTCGATGAGAAAAATGCTTTTCATGAATGGATGCATGTATGCATGATCATGCTAAAGAATATAGGAAACATGGTGAGGTTAAGTTCCACAATGTTGGAGCTCAAGGGTAACAACGCCATTTGGTAAGGACTATTGTTTCACATGTACCTGTATTACGGGTTCTACCAAGGTTCCCAACTTACAACCACCTTTGCGAACGTATCGGTGCTCAGGAATGCTCCTAGTCAAATAGCGTCCGCAAAGAGGTCTAGTTTGAGTGTAGTATCGCGTGTCGACCAAGTTTCAAGAATGCTCTTGATTTAGCCACCGCACTACGTCCTAAAAAGACCAAGATGGGTTAAAGGTAACTACGGTCCACGGCTTCACGGGACACTTCACATTGAAAGTAATAACGTCAACACGAATGCTCATGTTAACAAGAATACTACCTTCCGTGAGGCCTCCGCCGAGTGGGGTTGTATCACGTGTACACATAACTCAAGAATGCTCTTGGTATGACACTATGATTATACCACCGTCCTATCTTATATTTCTCTCAAGCCCGGGTGTAGGACTTATCTCACCACTCACGTTGAAAATAAACAAGTATGTATGTACAAGGTGTATAAGCAAAAAATAAAGCACAAGTAAAGAAAGGTAAGGTGGGCTTAACCCACTTAGGAAATTAACGTCCCCAGTGAAGTCGCCATTTCTGTGCTCGTGATTTTCGGGTGTCAATCCATTAATTGGCTTTGAACCGTCAATCTTTGAACTCTCAATTTTTATCCGCGGGAAGGGAAAAAACGAGTAAAAAACCCTTTTTTAGAGATTAAGGTCCGGGGGTTGGTTTCGATTAGGGAAGGTGTTAAGCACCCTAATCGACTTCGGTACTCCGAAGGAGCCTCTCACCTAAATTAAACTTGTGCTAATTATTTGCTTAATTATTTGTAAAAATGTTGCTTAAAATCTAAGTGTAAGAATGGAGGGAGAAGAAGTATGTTTTTTTGTTGTTTTTATTGATTTGGAAGGATAAATCCTTTGCCTACATACCCACAAATGGGATCAAAATCATGTAGTTCACCTCAAAAATTTCTTTTGGTGAGTTGGATTGTTTTTTAACAATTTTGAAAAAAAAGTTTTAAGAAGGAGATTAGAGGCCTCAAGGCATAAGGAAGAAAAATAATGTGAGGTTGGTTCAATTTTAATCATGAAAATAAAGTCCAAAATGAGAATTAAATTCATTAAGCATTTGATTAAGAAAATAAAAGGAAAAAGATCACTTGGTTTGTTTCCAAGGTTTGTTAAGAAAATATTTTTGGGGTTTTGATTATTTGATTTTTTTGGAAATTTGATTTTTCTAAGTTAAGCGTAAACTAAAAAAACTAAGCGTAACGACGTGAAGTTATAAAAAGCGAGAAATTTACAAAGGACGTTGGATCCTAAGCAAATCCTCAAGTTTAAAATGAACCTAAAATTACTAATAGTTTGATTTTAAGAAATAATTAGAGTCCATTTATTAACCTAATTTTGTCCCTAATTCATTTTTGGTCCTTGATCGCGGTAACGACATAAAGCGGTAAAAATAAATAAAGTGTGTGATAGTGTCGATGTGTGTGTCGGTGCATATTTTATTTACATAATTTACATGATCCCTAAATACATGCTAAAGTCTTGCATAAAAATAAAAATGCGAAAAGAAATTAAATTACATCTAATCCTAAGTACCCATTAAAATGAAAGCGATAAATAACCATGAACGATAGAAAATAAATAAATATGTATGCAAACATAACAAAAATAAATATGCCAGAGAATATACAATAATAAAAAAAGAGCTAAAAATGACCTGTCAGGGTCAACAAGAGCATAAACACATATCAAAATAAAGAGAATAAACAAATAATAATAAATTTTTTGGAGTTTAGAAAAAATATAGAGATAGAGACAAAGTTATAGAAAATAAAGAAAATATTTAAAAGGCTAAAAATTGATAATAAAACATAACAAGAACACATAAAGAAAATAAAATAAAAAAAAACTCAGCTAGGTTGGTTCTGGACCATTTGATGCATCAAACAGTCCAGAGTTAATCACATAAAACACATCACAGCCATCCAAAATAAATAAATAAAGGAAAAAAAACAAGATAAAACACAGTCCACCAGATCTGCGATCTGATGGTTAAATCATATGAAGGAGCATGGCAAAGCAGAACAGCACACACACAGGAATACAAGAGGGGACAAGAGAGCACAGCAGCCGTTGGATCGTAGATCCAACGGCCAGGATGTATCAGCGGTTAAGGGAGAGGGAAGTTCGGTTTTCTTTAAGTGAACCGGTCCGGTTCACTCCCTATATAAAGAGGGAGGGACCGGTTTTTTTTATTATTTCACTCCCTTTCTCTCTCTAAAACACAAACACAAAATGTGCTCTCCCTTCTCTCTACTTTTTCTGGAAACGTAATGGAAGAAGAGATGAACACCGATGAAGGTTTGAAGATTCCGGCGGTGGCCGGCGGTTGCGCCGCCGTGCCGGAATCCAAAACCTCCCCTTTTTTAAAACCTTTTCTATCCAAATGTTCGTCTCTTCTTCCTATGTCCGAATCTCAACTCAAAAATCACAAACAACAAACACAAAAGCCTAGATCTACGAATTACTATTCGAAAATTTTGAGAAAAAAAACGAAAGGGACAAAACGCCGGAGAAAAAACCTTTGTTTCCTTTCTTCCTCTTTGATTCCGGTCCGATTTGCTACTGTTCTCGTTGAAATCGCGGACGGTATTGTTGCTTTTGGTGAATCCGAGTTTGGGACGATGTGAGATGGGATTGTTTCGGATTTCTTTGTGTTGTTGTTGCTGGGTTCGGATTGTTTGAGTTGTTGTTGAGTCTGTTTCGGATTTTGGTTCCGTTTTTGTGATGATGATGGTCTTGGAAAGATTTGTTCTTGTGGTGTTCTTGAGAAAAGTAGATTTTTTAATGGGTTTGATTCTGAGAAAAAAAGAAAATTGTGGATTAGGGTTTATGATGTGACTTGTGCGGCTGCTACTGTTGTTCTTGGGCAGTGTGAAAAAATGACAGTCTATTTATAGGCTGTCACCTCTAGGGTTCTCTGGTACATTGTAATGACTAAAATACCCCTGGTGGGTCTCTGATACAAAAAATGACAGCAAAAAGACATGGACCAATTACGGACTGACACGTGGACAAAGACCAAAATTTGGACCAAAAAATATTAAATAAATTAAAAAACGAAAATTAAAATCAAAAAAGAAGTAAATGATAAAATAAAAATGATAAATGATAAAATAGAATAAATAAAACTTTTAAATAAAACAAATTAAAAAGGGGTAAAAGAGAAATAAATAAGTAAATAAAAAACTTAAAATTGTCCCTTCGGAACCAAATGAGGTACTTCAAAGTAACCTCTCTGCCGAAATTTCGTCTGAAACGACGAGACTTCTCAGTCTACAAAAGCGAGTAAAAATAAGAAAATAGCAGTGAAACGATGTAAAACGAATAGATAAAAAATGAGATTTAAGCGGATAGAAGTTTGAGAAAAGACAAGTGAAATGTTTGCAAAGCGTACAAATAAAATGCTGAGATATATACATGTAGAATGCTAAAAAAACTGATGAAATATCGCGTAGAAATTTGAGAAAATAACCCGGTAAAACGACTTTAGATGCCGAGTAAAAGAAAACAGGCGGTCAAAAAATGGGGTATGACATAAATATATCATAAATTAACCATGATTTCATTTTAAAATATTTTTTTTCTTCAACGGAAAAAAGTTTTAAAATATTTTTTTTATATTTGTTTTCTTAATTTATTTTTCAAAGACACTCATTAATATTTTGTTTCTAATATTTAGATTAAAGGAAGTGTAAAAGAATTATTAATATTGATGTAAAATATAAAAGTATATTCTAATATTTAAATTAAATTATCACTTCATATGAAGCATGAGTCCTTTTTCTTCCTATATTGTTTCGATAAAAAGAAGAAACACATCTATAAAAAAAAGAAAAAAAGAAGAAAGAAGCACATGAGTGGAACCTTTCATGCCTGGCATTTTTCATGCCGGTTTTACTGTCTGTCTCTAGCGGTTTGGTTGACTTCTTATCTTTTATCTAAAATATTAGAGAAATGTTAGCAAAAACATGTTTTAACACGTTGTCTTTGATCGCTTAAAATTCACATAGAACCCACCAAATTTATATGGGACTCATATGATTTGGTGGGACTCATGTAAATTTTAACCAATCTAGGAGAATGTGTTGAAAAATGTGTGTTGCTAGCATTTCTCAAAATATTAAACACCCTTCGGTCACTAATATAAACAAAAGTTAACATTTTAGATTCATTCGTTAAATGATGTATGTGATCTATAATAAAGAATATATACATCATTAATTGAATGAATGCAAAATGTAAATTTTTGTTTATATTAGTGACCGGAGAATGTAGACCGAATGGGTGAAATTTGAGGTTGTTGTGTGAATCAAACTAATTAAATTCTCACTTCACATCACTGGACCGATCCTAAATGTTTATTTAGGAGTAAATATTTTGTTTTGTATACGTATGAGCTGGTGTCAATATATTTGAATATATTGAAATTTCAATAATATTTTTGAATGTGACTTTTGGTACTAATATCATTAGATTAAACGGGTTACCCAAGATAACACAAAAAAAGGGTTGTGAAGTTAAGAAGTAGCTTACTTAGCTCAGTTAAGAAGTTAAAAAATTACACCTTTTTTTGTCAAAAAAAAAAAAAATAACACCTTTTTTTTGGTATGAAGATAAATGTTTTGTTGGGTGCATATAACTATTATAAGTTCCTTTATTTCTGATTCCTCTTGCAAGTTCTCTTCCTCTCTTGAATCTATACAAATATACAACAAGAACATTTCTATATATTCAATAGAGATTATATTACCTTCCAGATGTAGGGTAATCAAGGGTTTATACTTTATATATATTATGATTGAACATATAAAGATACTAGACCATCGACCCGTGCTCCGCACGGGTCTTATCATATAATAACTATTTTCATAAGTTATTAAAATAAGAATAATAGTGTCAATAACAGATTAATTAAAAGTAGGACCGTAATTAGATGAAACTTTAAACAATAAACGATCCATATAGTGCAAATACATAATTAAAAGTATATCTAAAGAACATTCTGAAATACTTCTCTATAAACGACGTTAGAAGTGATGTTGCTGTCTTTCCCATCTTCATTTGTAATAAGTATCTTCAACCCATTTCTGGAAGTAACTCTGGAAATTGCAACATAAAGCTGACCGTGGGAAAAAGTCGGACTTGTCAAATAAACTCCAACATTCTTTAAAGACTGTCCTTGACTCTTGTTAATAGTCATTGCGAACGAAACAGCGATCGGAAACTGTCTCCGTTGAAACTTGAAAGGAATCCTGACATCGGAAGGTATAAGTGACAATCTTGGAATAAATACTTTTTCACCAATGTTACTACCAGATATAACCTTACCTTCAAGCACAAATTTACCCATTCTTGTTATTATTAGCCTGGTACCATTGCACAATCCTGCTCTTTGATCTATATTCCTCAACAACATCACTGGTACTCCTACCTTTAATCTGAGCTTGTGATTTGGAATACCAGATGCAACAATTGTGTTGAGGAATTCAGGTGTGTGCACATCATCAACTGAATCTCCATCTTTGTTTTGTGAAATTATGGAGTCACAACTCAAATATACTCTTTCTTCACCTGGTATCAAGTCCAACATATACTCGTTTATTTGCTCAACAATAGTATTCTTCGGTGCTAATATGGCCCTGTCTTGGAAATAATTAATATCACTCATACTATCTAACACGTTAGGATAAGTGCTCTGTACCACAGATGCAAGGGGGTCTCCATTGCTTGGTAAAAGTAAATCAGGTGGAATGCATGTTGATATATCGACTTCATTGCTTTCACCAATTGTACCGTCACCAATGCCCAATACCCAATCAGAAAATAATTTCCTTTCTAAAATATCCTGCTCTGATGCACCATGTAGAAGCCTCATGTTTTTCGTTAAGGTAAGAACTTCACAAAAATCCCAAAGAGGTGACGAATTGATGGTAGAGTGGACAACATCTTCTCTAGTACCTTTGGGAATTACTGGCAAAATTTGTCTAAAATCTCCACCAAAAACAACAACTTTACCACCGAACGGAATGTCTTTATATCTTTTGTCAACCATCTTTAGTACATCTCTAAAGCCTCGATCGACCGATTCGAAACAATGTCTATGTAGCATCGGAGCTTCGTCCCATATAATGAGTTTTGCCTTCATAATCAATGATGCCAAAGGTGTGTTGGGTTTGACACCACATGATGAAGTTTCATTCACTTGTAATGGAATGCCAAACCTTGAGTGTGCAGTTCTGCCGCCTGGTATAAGTAACGAAGCTATGCCGCTTGATGCGACTGTCAACACTATATCACCTTTTGATCTCAATGCAGCTGACATGGCCCTCCATATAAATGTTTTCCCTGTGCCACCATATCCATATAGAAAAAAAAGTCCAGGCTTATTTTGATCAACTCTTGTCATTATTGTGTCATATACACCTCGTTGTTCTGTAGTCATAGTCGACATCAATCGACGGTGTTCCTCACCTAATTCACGCCGGTTATAACTTGTTTCTTCATGTATCAATATATTTTGCTTGTCCGGAACCAATGATCTGTCTGCTTGTGGCATAGGAGGAAAATCACTTAAACTTTTGCCACAACTAAGTAGGTGCTTCTCAATTTCTGCCAATGCATATACCCTCAGTTGATCATCATTTAAAACTAAGTCTGAAAAGGAATATTCATATATCAACATAAATTTTCAAACTGATAAATATTATAAAAAAATTTGCGACAGTTAATCATATCAGTCATCTCATATATGCAAAATGTGCTTATTGTCATGCCATTCAACAATATTTAGTTTCACAAACCAAGGTAATGTTATATATCATTCAGTTTTTTAAGACATTATTTCATGCTATATGAAAACTTATAAGTTCTGTAGTTAATATAAGAAACACAATATATGACTAATTATACTTTGCCATTGAGTATGGTTGATGTTCTTAACCTCTAATATATCTATTTATATATATCTGCAAGTAAAATAGGAATGCATGACATAACGAATATATGAAATATATAACTTCATCAAAATTGAGGTATTTATGAGGAATACATTATGTTTTTATGAAGACCTTGAAGTATAGAAACGAAAATACCTGGAGCACCGAGCAATCGTCTCTGCATAAATAAGATGTCATCAATTAAATTGTCCGAAGTACTACGCCAAACGACCTCCGGCCTTGAAAACTGACCGTTAACCATTAAAGTTGCAAACATTCTTCGCAAATATGTTCCTGTGCCCCATAAGCTTGCCTCTATTAGTGCGTCTATAAATTCCTTGTCATCCTCCAATAATCCTCTAGCAAAGCAAGCTTCCTTGAAAGTGTTGTACTTGATATTGTCCACTGTTTTTATGTCATCATATGATGTAGGACCTTTAACATAATTAAGCAAAGTTCTTAAATAAAACCGTTCACCAGACCCCGGTGGGGCAAAATAAACCCTACCAATGGACATGCCTCTATGCCTTGGAGCCCACTCATGTTTATCAGCGTGCCACACAAACTGGGTTGGAAAACGGTTGTACGTCAATGTCCTGGCTTCTGGATATTTCTTGTTTGCTTCCATCCAAGCCAAAAACTTGGTAATGCGGCTAGAGGGCTTGTTAATAACTGCAGAAATGGATTCATTTTCCTCATATACAATAGAGTGCTCATTTTCTAAATGGTAACTTAGACGTTCAACTGAAGGTTCCCTATAATGTATATCAAATGAATATATCCTCCAGGCGGCTTCGCAAGCAGATAAATATCGACAATCATAGTACAACTTTATCTCATCATAACATTGAGCTTTTTCACTTTTAGAGCCACCATTATAGAAATTTGCTGTGACACGATCATGACCTTTATTCACATACTTAAACAGATACTTTATAGAGCGGAATTGATTGCACCATTCCACATTGATGTGGGCATTATATTTCAACAGCAAAGTCCTATTATATGGTACGACATACCTGTTGTCTGCAAATGCTTCCCCTTTTTTTATCGATACACCATCATCTCTTCTTCTATACACTGGAAATCCATCATCATCAATAACCGTACGATCCACAAATTTTTTTGGGAAATGTTTCGTGCATTTGTGATTATCCATGCATGGAGACTGCTCATTTTGGGGGCCACATGGTCCGTGAATCATGAGTGAGGCGACTATATCAAATAGTTTCGGATCTTTGTCTTTATCTGGAATCTCAGCAGAAATAATATTATCTATTTGTTCAGCTTTTACGCATCGAGCCCTTGGGTTAAGGAAGACCAGTATATGAGCATGTGGTAGACCCCGTTTTTGAAACTCAATTGTATATATGACTACACATAAAAACAAATATCATTTGTTATTAACATGTTTTTTAATAAAGTCACCATCAATAAACATAATATATTCATGCTACACATAAATATAACAAATATTTGATTTCAATTTAAAGAAAAAAACTTACTTGCTCTAACTTGACCAAAGATTTCACCCTTCTTAATTTCTTTTATCAAATGATCCAATTTAAGCTTGAAAATCCGGGTCGACAGGTCTGGACGGTCTTCTGGTGATAGATTGTGCTTTTTTAGGTAATCAACAACCTCAGGCCACTTATGATTGCATGTAAATGTTATAAATAAATCCGGATAACCAATCCATCCACATATAGCCATAGCATCCTGGTAATTTTGAATCATATATCGCGGACCTCCTACGAAACTTGATGGCAATATTACTCTAGTTCCAATCGTAGACGGATCTGTCTCTCCTCTCAACAATGCCTCAGTAAGCCCTTTGTACATATCAGCCCTCAATTCCTTCTGATGATCTCTAGCATACTTTAACCTTGCATACTCTATCATGCTATACGAATCAACTAAGAATTGATGAAATAAACGCTTTGCGAACACTATAAGTGAATTATCCCTCACTCTTTGTTGGATACGGTATGCAACCCATTCCTTTTGGGTAACAAATTCTCTTTCAATTTGTTTTTGTCCGTCTTCTACAATGTATTCAATATCTTTCCGATAACCATCCTCACCTCTAGGAAATAATAGCGGATATTGTAATGGAAAGTACGATGGCTCAAATATAGATATTCGCTTTAACAGGCCAGAACGTTCCTCAACAACTACATCTCGATCAAAGTCAGAATCTTCAAAATCACCAACGATTAAAGCTGCAACCTCGGATGCCGTTGGCAAGCTATATCTCCGACCATCACGGTTCCTCTTGCCTAATATTCTTAACTTGAGAGTAGGAGCATTGATTTCGTTTAACTTGTCTCTAACAACTCTGTACGTTTTTGCATACTCGTTAAACTGGTCCAACATTTGTCGTAAATCTCCCACTATAGATGACCGCAAAGAATTTTTGTCGTCAGACATTCTGCGAGATAAAGTGGAAAACGAAAATAATTGGCTTTTATGCTTTCATATATAAGCACAAATCATAAAAGAAATAATTCAAATGATTATGTCAATTCAATTTATAAAATATGAGAAACAACACTTACTTGACAGACGCCATCCGGTTTTTAATCTCGTTGTCTGTATCGTACACGTATAATTGAGCAAATTTGGGCTGTCTTCCGGGCATCGGCAACAAACTCCCAATTTGATGATAATTCTCACCGTTCATGACAAACGTTGGTGGAGCTTTTCCTTTATTCATCGATGTATCGATATTTCCGCCCATCGATGTGAACGCAAACATACTGTTGAACGATCGGATATTTTCCATAAAAAATTTGCTTCTCTTATCATTCTTATAATATAGATCATTCAATATCTCAGGAATTTGAGGGTAATCAGCAATCTTAATCCTTCCATGTCTGCAACACATGTTAAACTTTGGTTGTGTTGGGTTGTAATCTTTTTGTACTCGCTCGCCGTACCACATGTTTGCTCCGCATTTCACACAAATACATTCAGGTAAGCCAAAGTGCTCGTATTCTACTATATCATCTGCTTTCACCAGAAAAGAAACCCCCATTATTATATTTAAATAAATAAACTAAGGTATTATATAACAGTATAATTTACCAGACTGAATGACAATGTACCTGTAAGATCAACAATTGGTACGTCTCTGTGAATCGCTCTTTTTTTGTTTACTGTACGTGATGAACTGCCTGCTTCTTCATCAGAGAGAATTGTGACTTCAAACCCTTCAAAATACATTTTAACAATGAATTATATCAGCTGTTTTAATAATGCATAATATTCTACAACCAATAAGCATGTTCGTTTACATTTAAAAAAAAATGCAAGATGCAAACACATTGTTATTCTTTTCCCTTCGATAATTGGATCATAAAGAGTAGCCAACCTGAGTTGCTAGGGACCTCATATTCTTCGCCATTCTCTCCACAAATTTGCTGAAAAGACTCTCCTTTTCCTAAATTGCGTTGTAATCTAGAATTCGTTATAACATGTCTTCCAGGTCCAAGACGCGTTGAATCTTGCACAGAAATCCGATCACGACTACCATCCTTTCCAACTGTGTCGAAACTTCGAGCTACCCAAAAAAAAAACTTTAATTCATATATGAATTCACCAACAAATTATAATAGCATAATTATTTGTAAAATCATCATACAACGAATTACATTCAGGATAACTTACTGTTGGTAATGTCCGTAAATGGACTGCGAGACACTTTAGGAGTGAGATTATGCTTTAAACTACCATGGACCACGTTTGGGTTTTCACTGATTTGCTTTCTTTTCCTCAAGCGTTCCATGTTTCATTCTAGTTGCTTAAAGATGCACTAAAATAGACAGTTTGTGTGTTAATGATAAGCACCATTCACATAATATAATGTACGTTTTTTATACTTAGATATGAACATGTGAATACAAAGGCAATACATAGATAATTAACATGTATAGTTGGCTGCTAATATGCTTATCAATTAGTTTTTCTAAGCATGCGTACAGACCATCTTCCAATCCTGAGTAATTTAATGGCCCCCACTAATTAATAATGGCTTCTCATATCTATACATACAGCTATAAGAAATCGTGCATGCCTGGGTTATTGAATCAATTAACATGTATAGTTGGCTGCTAATATGCTTAATGGTTGAGACAAAGCTTATATAAAATTAGTAACCTCATTAGTCAAGATGAAAAGTACACACATGATATCTTCACAGCAAAAACTCTTCGTTATATGTGAGCATTGATTACTTGTGTAGATAAATTGGCTGTCAATTTTTTTGAGCCACCAAATAAGACATTAAGCAATTACTCTTACAAAAAAAAAAAAACACATTAAGCATTTACGATGATATAATTGCATGTATTTTAACTACATGGTAACTAATGAATTCCTTAATCTTTAATAATTTTTAGGCAACTTTTGTTATTTTAGATTGCAAATAAAAAACTAATTGATATCAACTTTATATGAAGATATATTATAATTAATAGGCTAAAGTGTATGGTTGGTCCCCTATCTTTCAAAAGGTTGCGATTTTGGCCCCCTATGAAAAAAAATGACAAAAGTGACCCCCTATGTTTAGGGAAATATGCTCTTTTGACCCCTAACATAAGGGAAATATGATCTTTTGACCCCTTATCTTCTAAAAAAGTTGTGATTATGACCCCTTTTTTGGGACACGTGGCTTCTTCTCAGCAATTTTGAAACGAAAGGGGACAAAATTGTAATTTTTTTGAATAAGGGGCCAAAATCGCAACTTTTTGAAACTTAAAGGGTGAAAAGTGCTCTTTAGCCTAATTAATAAATGAAATAGATCCTTGTCAAAATGAATTAAAAGGATTAAATATACTAAGTTACTTGCGTTGTATAGATGGTCAAGCTGAACCTATGTATTTTTTCATTTTGACAGTGTATATGTTAAGTGGTATATCAATCAGTTATATGCACATGAAGAATAACCAAATTATACTTGATACTCTAATTACATAATATCATTTTACAGAATTTGTGTATACTGCTTACAAAACAGGTAGCTCTGAGAATCTTCTTAAACGAATATGTGCAAAATTTTCTGCACTTAAAATGGCTTTTTAATTTCTCCAAAATTCCTTTTAAATAAAAAAGAACACGGCAAATCAGAATTTACATCTGCCCAGTTATGATCATATAGACGTCCCGCATTTCAGACTTCCTTATTTTTTCTATCATACAGAACTATATAGCATAATTTTGTAAAAAAAGAACAGGGATATTCAATAAATCGGTGCAACTATAATAATTAGATCGTTAAAAACATTCATCCAGTCTGAGGACACTAATGTTAACGGAAACAGACGACTATGGGTCGAAACACTTCATTTAGATAGAAACTATAGGTACTACTCCATTAATGCTAAATACTAAGAAGAACTTAATTCAGTCTGGATACAATAATGTTAACGGAAACAGAAGACTATGTGTCGAAACACTTGATTTAGATAAAAACTAAAAGTACTAATGCATTAATGCTAAATATTAGGTAATGGTGCAACTGCGAGACATAACGCGCAACATCTTCATTCTTTAGGCTCGATCTTAACACGGACCATTTTGACCGGCTTAGTTATAGATGCATCACCAATCTCATTCCCATCTGCATCAAGGGACTCCAAACTGTCCGATAGACGCTTAGCTCCAATCTTGCTAACTGGTGTCTGTGACAAATTAACCGTGCTGGACGAATCACCGCCTTCGAATTCCGCCTAAAATTGAGTAAATGAATTTGTCGAATAAATTAGATGTTCGATTGCATAACTTATGAAAAAATATATTGGTTCTTTAAAAGTAATTTTTATAAATTGTATCACTACCTGGCTTCCATATTCAGCAGCACCATTGTTAGCAGAATCTGTGAGGCCTATTAGATCCAAGTTGGTTTCGCCCTGTTAAAATTACTTGTTAATTATATATGTTAAATATATAATATAATGGCAGAAAAAAACCATTTGATTAATGCAAATACAATTAGCCTATATGATACCTTAAGATTGTGCTTAGCCATATATTGTTCAATTATAGACACATCATCCGTAGCCCTCTTGACCGCATAATTCCTATACTTCTTTTTAACATTACCTTCACTGACTTCAACTTTAAACAGTATTTGCTTGTTGACAAAGATGTCGAATTCCGGTGGATATTCTGCATCCTTGTTTGCCTGCATTGAAATAAATTGAAATTGAGAGTTATATAATGAATGATATAAGTGATGATTTAAGGACAAAGTTATAGCTGTTTATAAATTTATATTGTCAGAAATTACAACCTCAAATAGGTTGATTAAATCTTGAACATTCTTTCCAATAAACTGTGTCACAATCCGATCAAACAAAACAAATGTTGTCGATCCAGTGGAATCCATCACAATAACATGTAGTTTGTACCTAAAGCAATAACGACAGAACACTCATAAATATACCATACGATAAGTGGCCAAACATAAACTGATAATGTTTACGCTATCAAATAAAATACCATAGTACCTTGGCACAGCACTCTTGCAATCTGTGCACCTACGACAACACAGCACACCGTCGTTCACCGTCACCAATGAAGCACATTGAGTGCAAGACCGAAAATACCATTCAACACCCGTCTCTATCTCACATATAGTGGCAAGAACAGAACCATGGCAGGGCTGCAATTGATGAACTTTAATTATAGCTCAAAATTGATAAACCAGTAAAAATAAATCAAACATAAGTCTGACAGTTATATTTATATTAGCTAAAATCAGTCCTCTATTCTAACTCACAAAATGCCAACACCTCAATAGTATAAAAACTAAAATAACCTATGAACCAAGGGATATCAGCTAACATGTTTCACTAACCTACAATGATGTTCATTAGGTCTCAACAACTAACAAAGCAAATGAATACTGATATATTATGCGTAAAACACCACCTTTTTCTCATTTTCTTTAACATGCAAAAAAGACATTGAAATAAGTGGGATGAACACCCAAAACTTATAGGTAATATGTGAATACCTCCGTAGATTCTATCAAATCTTCAATGGTCATTAGCTTTGTACCCAACAATTCATCTGAAAGTTTCAGAGCACTTTGGGAAGTCATCTGACTTACCCCCTGAGTCATCTGAACATCATCACTACTCATCCTATAACATAAATTTTAATGCGTTAAAGAATTGATAATGTATATAATGCTATTTAAATACTTCTGGACGAAACTAAGATTGATGAGACAAAAGTGTACTTTTGTTTGTATGCTTCGACTTCAGGAAGGTCACCGTTTAAAATAACTTTGGTGCCAAAAAAAGCATTTACTACCCCCATCGAACCTAAAGAACAACAATCAATTTCAACTATGGCGCGTGAGTGTTTGTGTCTAAATCAAACCAATTGAAACACCTCATGTAGGCATCTAATTAACATGTGTTGTCAATTTGCTTACCCATATATTTCCTTGTTTTGCAAAATTGCACTATTATAACGGCATTTGAGTTCTTATCATGTGTAGCAAAATAATGTTCCATCATTTCAGCAAATTCACCCCATAAAGAACAATGAATTCTGTTGGTCCTGCATAATTTTGAGATTACAACTTACAGACATTACTATAATGAAACAAAATTTACACAATTTTTTTTAAAAAAATACAGCAACAATTGGATGTAATCTTACTCCAAATCTTCCAACGTGAGATCAATAACTTTACTCTTTCTGCCATTCTTGTCATTCTCTCGCATGGCATCCCTTTCGATTACATGACCAATAATATCTACAGCATATGAATAGCCTTAATCAAAAATCGTAAAGGACACATGAACCAACATTAATAACAAATACTTGAGAACTCAAACAATACCAATGATTTTATCCTCCTGCTTGCAACTTAACACATCTTTAAAGGTCATGAAATCAAAGACATTCTTTGGTATATTAGTTGCTTCAACTCTAGTAAACCTAGAGTTTCCCATCATGGTAACCTTATATTTGTGTGCTGTCAGCCTATAAGTACTATCATTAAAACCAACAACGACATTCTCAAGCGTATATGTAGATCCTTCCTCAACCATTCCCTGTATCATGGACACCAACGATTTCCTTGCAGTAGCTTGGATCTTGCCACCCTAAAAAAAATGAATAACATATTTGGTGAATTTATTTGATTCTACAACCTTTATATTTAAATATGTGTATATTGAAACAAAAATATGTATAGCGTTCAAACCTTCTCATCAACTAAGAGCAAATTCATAAAGATAATCTGATCTGGGTGATCTTTGTCAGTAATGCACCACATATGAGGTACACGTACCTTGAGCTTCAAATCCTTTTTTCCACCTGAGATTTCAGAGATTGGTGTGTACTTTTCTGCCATTTTTTCCCTTTTAAGTTTTTTGCTTAAGTTGAACTCACAAAACTATATTGCTTGAATATAATTAGTTAGTTATTTATATAGGCATATGGATTCAACATAAACTTAGTTATTTTCGGAATTATATTGATAGGTTGTAATAAATGTGACCTTGTGACTTATCAAAAGTAATTTGTTTAACCTAACCAGATAAGGTATGTGGACAGGTACAATTTGCACATAGGGTGATTTGTATATTACATGCACTTATCATAAAGGCCACTTCACCTCCAATGTATACTTTTGACCAATAAGCAATGTGCGTGCTGCAGGGCAATTGGAATGTGCACTGATGTATTTAATGCATCAAAAGCCCTATGTTATTTGTCTCCCATGCTACACTTGGAAAAGATTAAAACGCATGTCTCTATGTATCATTAAGTATTGTGTGCAGCCAACATTTTTAATTGTTACAATAACCTAGAGATGCACATATATCTACACCAGATACTTAATATCATAGTAAAAAATATTTAATTTTTTACCAAATCAATGTATATACGCTTCAAATTATGCTTAATATTAACTGTTGAATGCAAAGCTCTGAACAGTATATGTATCTATTTGGAAAAATAATAACCACATCAACATGCTTTGGAGACAATAAAATAAAATGAAATAAACTAAAAACATCAAAGCAAATAATATAATTATTTTATTAAGTATGTTAGTTAATTAAAAGGAAGCATAATTAAGTTTTTTTTTTCTTTCAAATAAAGATGAGAAAACAGTAAAACATGATTTTAACAAATCAAAAAAGTGCATTGCTGATCTGTTATAATAATGGAATGTTATCAACTTCATATTTTGACAGTCTTGTATTATACAATGGTAATGTCTCAAATAGTTTGATTTTTATATTTATTTTAACGACTGAAAATGGTTGAGTTTAAACTTGCACTTAAAATACAAATAGTTTAAACTTGCACTCTCAAATTATGCTTAATATTAACTGTTGAATGCAAAGCTCTGGACAGTATATGTATCTAGTTCGAAAAAAAAAAAACCACATCAACATGCTTTGGAGACAATAAACTAAAATGAAAAAAACTAAAAACATCAATTCTGGTAGTATAATTATTTTATTAAGTATGTTAGTTAATTAAAAGGAAGCATAATTAAGTTTTTTATTTCTTTCAAATAAAGATGAGAAAACAGTAGATCATTATTTAACAAATTAAAAAAGTGCATTGCTGATTTGTTATAATATTGGTATGTTATCAACTTCATATTTTGACAGTCTTGTATTATACGATGATAATGTCTCAAATAGTTTGATTTTTATATTTATTTTTAACGACTGCAAATGGTTGAGTTTAAATTTGCACTTAAAATACAAATAGTTTCGTTGATTTTTTTGCAATTGTCATCTGCTGTATAGCACAATCTATGATCATAAGAGACAAAATTATATTGAAGACATTATATACTGCTTATGGGGTGAACATAAAACGATAAAAATGTTTCATTCCATTGATAGCACATTACATGAATTGGCAGAAAGGCGGTTGACAACAACAAACTAAAAAGACATAACATGACACTTAAAAAGACAAACTAAAAGGACACTTAAAAAGACAACAACGATGGGAACATAAAGACGAAAATTGACTTAAAACTTAATGCATAATGCTTTAAACTTAATGGATAACTAAATAGAGTTTGGACGATTGACAATCAAAAAGATCTTTTCGTTCTCCCCTGCCTTTGGTACACCAATCTTGATCTTGACACCAATTGAGAGTCTACGCGCTTCCACCAATCGACCCCAACTTCCTCCTATTTTGATATGAGTTTCTGGCCTTGTCCCATAAACAGCAATACACCTCCAAGTATTACCACAGTCATCAACAACCACGATGGAAGTGGTCTTCTTACCAAGAGCTAGTCTGCAGAAGCCATTATATGGCAACATCTACACAACACAGCCACTCCAGATCAGTGTTTAAAACTATATATGTTATAGCTAAACGCTTATACTAAAATGATAGCTCACCAAAAAGCCTGAAGTAACATCGTATCTGGTCAAGTTGACATTAGTATACAGCTGAAAATTTTTCTCTTCGTGACGATAAGTTAATATCTCAGTCGTGATAGGAATGTTTTGGTAAATGAATTCTGGAGCTATAGGTTTTTCAATCTCAAAACGCATCACAGGATTGAAGGCAGGGGGTGTAACAAACAACCCAAGCCTGTTAATGACATTGATACCAAACTGGCTTGAGCCAGAAAATACCATCAGAACCCAACCTCCCATACGAATGTCGTAAAAGTCTCTTATTGCATTTAATCCGGTAGTCAGAAAAATAGAACCGTTAATCCTCTCAACTAAGATCTCAAACTGGTTAAAGTTAGTGTCAAACAATGTGACATATGAACCAATATGATCTCCAAAATCGGTCACAAACATTTTAGGCAACATTACAGCACCCTGTGTAAATAATAAACAACTAAGTCAGATTTAATTCAAATAATTAATATATAGAAGAAACACGCAAAACAGCCAGATTACTACCTCATTGACATGGAATTCACAGCAGATAGTACGATACTGCAATCTCAGCTCATGCACGATCTTGTCCAAATCAGTCGTTGGATTTGGATCCAAAGGAGCTGAACTCATATCAGTATAACACATCATCAGTACATTGTTAACTAAACACATGACAACTTCTAAACTATAAAATGACTTGACCAAAGATTTCACCCTTCTTAATTTCTTTTATCAAATGATCCAATTTAAGCTTGAAAATCCGGGTCGACAGGTCTGGACGGTCTTCTGGTGATAGATTGTGCTTTTTTAGGTAATCAACAACCTCAGGCCACTTATGATTGCATGTAAATGTTATAAATAAATCCGGATAACCAATCCATCCACATATAGCCATAGCATCCTGGTAATTTTGAATCATATATCGCGGACCTCCTACGAAACTTGATGGCAATATTACTCTAGTTCCAATCGTAGACGGATCTGTCTCTCCTCTCAACAATGCCTCAGTAAGCCCTTTGTACATATCAGCCCTCAATTCCTTCTGATGATCTCTAGCATACTTTAACCTTGCATACTCTATCATGCTATACGAATCAACTAAGAATTGATGAAATAAACGCTTTGCGAACACTATAAGTGAATTATCCCTCACTCTTTGTTGGATACGGTATGCAACCCATTCCTTTTGGGTAACAAATTCTCTTTCAATTTGTTTTTGTCCGTCTTCTACAATGTATTCAATATCTTTCCGATAACCATCCTCACCTCTAGGAAATAATAGCGGATATTGTAATGGAAAGTACGATGGCTCAAATATAGATATTCGCTTTAACAGGCCAGAACGTTCCTCAACAACTACATCTCGATCAAAGTCAGAATCTTCAAAATCACCAACGATTAAAGCTGCAACCTCGGATGCCGTTGGCAAGCTATATCTCCGACCATCACGGTTCCTCTTGCCTAATATTCTTAACTTGAGAGTAGGAGCATTGATTTCGTTTAACTTGTCTCTAACAACTCTGTACGTTTTTGCATACTCGTTAAACTGGTCCAACATTTGTCGTAAATCTCCCACTATAGATGACCGCAAAGAATTTTTGTCGTCAGACATTCTGCGAGATAAAGTGGAAAACGAAAATAATTGGCTTTTATGCTTTCATATATAAGCACAAATCATAAAAGAAATAATTCAAATGATTATGTCAATTCAATTTATAAAATATGAGAAACAACACTTACTTGACAGACGCCATCCGGTTTTTAATCTCGTTGTCTGTATCGTACACGTATAATTGAGCAAATTTGGGCTGTCTTCCGGGCATCGGCAACAAACTCCCAATTTGATGATAATTCTCACCGTTCATGACAAACGTTGGTGGAGCTTTTCCTTTATTCATCGATGTATCGATATTTCCGCCCATCGATGTGAACGCAAACATACTGTTGAACGATCGGATATTTTCCATAAAAAATTTGCTTCTCTTATCATTCTTATAATATAGATCATTCAATATCTCAGGAATTTGAGGGTAATCAGCAATCTTAATCCTTCCATGTCTGCAACACATGTTAAACTTTGGTTGTGTTGGGTTGTAATCTTTTTGTACTCGCTCGCCGTACCACATGTTTGCTCCGCATTTCACACAAATACATTCAGGTAAGCCAAAGTGCTCGTATTCTACTATATCATCTGCTTTCACCAGAAAAGAAACCCCCATTATTATATTTAAATAAATAAACTAAGGTATTATATAACAGTATAATTTACCAGACTGAATGACAATGTACCTGTAAGATCAACAATTGGTACGTCTCTGTGAATCGCTCTTTTTTTGTTTACTGTACGTGATGAACTGCCTGCTTCTTCATCAGAGAGAATTGTGACTTCAAACCCTTCAAAATACATTTTAACAATGAATTATATCAGCTGTTTTAATAATGCATAATATTCTACAACCAATAAGCATGTTCGTTTACATTTAAAAAAAAATGCAAGATGCAAACACATTGTTATTCTTTTCCCTTCGATAATTGGATCATAAAGAGTAGCCAACCTGAGTTGCTAGGGACCTCATATTCTTCGCCATTCTCTCCACAAATTTGCTGAAAAGACTCTCCTTTTCCTAAATTGCGTTGTAATCTAGAATTCGTTATAACATGTCTTCCAGGTCCAAGACGCGTTGAATCTTGCACAGAAATCCGATCACGACTACCATCCTTTCCAACTGTGTCGAAACTTCGAGCTACCCAAAAAAAAAACTTTAATTCATATATGAATTCACCAACAAATTATAATAGCATAATTATTTGTAAAATCATCATACAACGAATTACATTCAGGATAACTTACTGTTGGTAATGTCCGTAAATGGACTGCGAGACACTTTAGGAGTGAGATTATGCTTTAAACTACCATGGACCACGTTTGGGTTTTCACTGATTTGCTTTCTTTTCCTCAAGCGTTCCATGTTTCATTCTAGTTGCTTAAAGATGCACTAAAATAGACAGTTTGTGTGTTAATGATAAGCACCATTCACATAATATAATGTACGTTTTTTATACTTAGATATGAACATGTGAATACAAAGGCAATACATAGATAATTAACATGTATAGTTGGCTGCTAATATGCTTATCAATTAGTTTTTCTAAGCATGCGTACAGACCATCTTCCAATCCTGAGTAATTTAATGGCCCCCACTAATTAATAATGGCTTCTCATATCTATACATACAGCTATAAGAAATCGTGCATGCCTGGGTTATTGAATCAATTAACATGTATAGTTGGCTGCTAATATGCTTAATGGTTGAGACAAAGCTTATATAAAATTAGTAACCTCATTAGTCAAGATGAAAAGTACACACATGATATCTTCACAGCAAAAACTCTTCGTTATATGTGAGCATTGATTACTTGTGTAGATAAATTGGCTGTCAATTTTTTTGAGCCACCAAATAAGACATTAAGCAATTACTCTTACAAAAAAAAAAAAACACATTAAGCATTTACGATGATATAATTGCATGTATTTTAACTACATGGTAACTAATGAATTCCTTAATCTTTAATAATTTTTAGGCAACTTTTGTTATTTTAGATTGCAAATAAAAAACTAATTGATATCAACTTTATATGAAGATATATTATAATTAATAGGCTAAAGTGTATGGTTGGTCCCCTATCTTTCAAAAGGTTGCGATTTTGGCCCCCTATGAAAAAAAATGACAAAAGTGACCCCCTATGTTTAGGGAAATATGCTCTTTTGACCCCTAACATAAGGGAAATATGATCTTTTGACCCCTTATCTTCTAAAAAAGTTGTGATTATGACCCCTTTTTTGGGACACGTGGCTTCTTCTCAGCAATTTTGAAACGAAAGGGGACAAAATTGTAATTTTTTTGAATAAGGGGCCAAAATCGCAACTTTTTGAAACTTAAAGGGTGAAAAGTGCTCTTTAGCCTAATTAATAAATGAAATAGATCCTTGTCAAAATGAATTAAAAGGATTAAATATACTAAGTTACTTGCGTTGTATAGATGGTCAAGCTGAACCTATGTATTTTTTCATTTTGACAGTGTATATGTTAAGTGGTATATCAATCAGTTATATGCACATGAAGAATAACCAAATTATACTTGATACTCTAATTACATAATATCATTTTACAGAATTTGTGTATACTGCTTACAAAACAGGTAGCTCTGAGAATCTTCTTAAACGAATATGTGCAAAATTTTCTGCACTTAAAATGGCTTTTTCATTTCTCCAAAATTCCTTTTAAATAAAAAAGAACACGGCAAATCAGAATTTACATCTGCCCAGTTATGATCATATAGACGTCCCGCATTTCAGACTTCCTTATTTTTTCTATCATACAGAACTATATAGCATAATTTTGTAAAAAAAGAACAGGGATATTCAATAAATCGGTGCAACTATAATAATTAGATCGTTAAAAACATTCATCCAGTCTGAGGACACTAATGTTAACGGAAACAGACGACTATGGGTCGAAACACTTCATTTAGATAGAAACTATAGGTACTACTCCATTAATGCTAAATACTAAGAAGAACTTAATTCAGTCTGGATACAATAATGTTAACGGAAACAGAAGACTATGTGTCGAAACACTTGATTTAGATAAAAACTAAAAGTACTAATGCATTAATGCTAAATATTAGGTAATGGTGCAACTGCGAGACATAACGCGCAACATCTTCATTCTTTAGGCTCGATCTTAACACGGACCATTTTGACCGGCTTAGTTATAGATGCATCACCAATCTCATTCCCATCTGCATCAAGGGACTCCAAACTGTCCGATAGACGCTTAGCTCCAATCTTGCTAACTGGTGTCTGTGACAAATTAACCGTGCTGGACGAATCACCGCCTTCGAATTCCGCCTAAAATTGAGTAAATGAATTTGTCGAATAAATTAGATGTTCGATTGCATAACTTATGAAAAAATATATTGGTTCTTTAAAAGTAATTTTTATAAATTGTATCACTACCTGGCTTCCATATTCAGCAGCACCATTGTTAGCAGAATCTGTGAGGCCTATTAGATCCAAGTTGGTTTCGCCCTGTTAAAATTACTTGTTAATTATATATGTTAAATATATAATATAATGGCAGAAAAAAACCATTTGATTAATGCAAATACAATTAGCCTATATGATACCTTAAGATTGTGCTTAGCCATATATTGTTCAATTATAGACACATCATCCGTAGCCCTCTTGACCGCATAATTCCTATACTTCTTTTTAACATTACCTTCACTGACTTCAACTTTAAACAGTATTTGCTTGTTGACAAAGATGTCGAATTCCGGTGGATATTCTGCATCCTTGTTTGCCTGCATTGAAATAAATTGAAATTGAGAGTTATATAATGAATGATATAAGTGATGATTTAAGGACAAAGTTATAGCTGTTTATAAATTTATATTGTCAGAAATTACAACCTCAAATAGGTTGATTAAATCTTGAACATTCTTTCCAATAAACTGTGTCACAATCCGATCAAACAAAACAAATGTTGTCGATCCAGTGGAATCCATCACAATAACATGTAGTTTGTACCTAAAGCAATAACGACAGAACACTCATAAATATACCATACGATAAGTGGCCAAACATAAACTGATAATGTTTACGCTATCAAATAAAATACCATAGTACCTTGGCACAGCACTCTTGCAATCTGTGCACCTACGACAACACAGCACACCGTCGTTCACCGTCACCAATGAAGCACATTGAGTGCAAGACCGAAAATACCATTCAACACCCGTCTCTATCTCACATATAGTGGCAAGAACAGAACCATGGCAGGGCTGCAATTGATGAACTTTAATTATAGCTCAAAATTGATAAACCAGTAAAAATAAATCAAACATAAGTCTGACAGTTATATTTATATTAGCTAAAATCAGTCCTCTATTCTAACTCACAAAATGCCAACACCTCAATAGTATAAAAACTAAAATAACCTATGAACCAAGGGATATCAGCTAACATGTTTCACTAACCTACAATGATGTTCATTAGGTCTCAACAACTAACAAAGCAAATGAATACTGATATATTATGCGTAAAACACCACCTTTTTCTCATTTTCTTTAACATGCAAAAAAGACATTGAAATAAGTGGGATGAACACCCAAAACTTATAGGTAATATGTGAATACCTCCGTAGATTCTATCAAATCTTCAATGGTCATTAGCTTTGTACCCAACAATTCATCTGAAAGTTTCAGAGCACTTTGGGAAGTCATCTGACTTACCCCCTGAGTCATCTGAACATCATCACTACTCATCCTATAACATAAATTTTAATGCGTTAAAGAATTGATAATGTATATAATGCTATTTAAATACTTCTGGACGAAACTAAGATTGATGAGACAAAAGTGTACTTTTGTTTGTATGCTTCGACTTCAGGAAGGTCACCGTTTAAAATAACTTTGGTGCCAAAAAAAGCATTTACTACCCCCATCGAACCTAAAGAACAACAATCAATTTCAACTATGGCGCGTGAGTGTTTGTGTCTAAATCAAACCAATTGAAACACCTCATGTAGGCATCTAATTAACATGTGTTGTCAATTTGCTTACCCATATATTTCCTTGTTTTGCAAAATTGCACTATTATAACGGCATTTGAGTTCTTATCATGTGTAGCAAAATAATGTTCCATCATTTCAGCAAATTCACCCCATAAAGAACAATGAATTCTGTTGGTCCTGCATAATTTTGAGATTACAACTTACAGACATTACTATAATGAAACAAAATTTACACAATTTTTTTTAAAAAAATACAGCAACAATTGGATGTAATCTTACTCCAAATCTTCCAACGTGAGATCAATAACTTTACTCTTTCTGCCATTCTTGTCATTCTCTCGCATGGCATCCCTTTCGATTACATGACCAATAATATCTACAGCATATGAATAGCCTTAATCAAAAATCGTAAAGGACACATGAACCAACATTAATAACAAATACTTGAGAACTCAAACAATACCAATGATTTTATCCTCCTGCTTGCAACTTAACACATCTTTAAAGGTCATGAAATCAAAGACATTCTTTGGTATATTAGTTGCTTCAACTCTAGTAAACCTAGAGTTTCCCATCATGGTAACCTTATATTTGTGTGCTGTCAGCCTATAAGTACTATCATTAAAACCAACAACGACATTCTCAAGCGTATATGTAGATCCTTCCTCAACCATTCCCTGTATCATGGACACCAACGATTTCCTTGCAGTAGCTTGGATCTTGCCACCCTAAAAAAAATGAATAACATATTTGGTGAATTTATTTGATTCTACAACCTTTATATTTAAATATGTGTATATTGAAACAAAAATATGTATAGCGTTCAAACCTTCTCATCAACTAAGAGCAAATTCATAAAGATAATCTGATCTGGGTGATCTTTGTCAGTAATGCACCACATATGAGGTACACGTACCTTGAGCTTCAAATCCTTTTTTCCACCTGAGATTTCAGAGATTGGTGTGTACTTTTCTGCCATTTTTTCCCTTTTAAGTTTTTTGCTTAAGTTGAACTCACAAAACTATATTGCTTGAATATAATTAGTTAGTTATTTATATAGGCATATGGATTCAACATAAACTTAGTTATTTTCGGAATTATATTGATAGGTTGTAATAAATGTGACCTTGTGACTTATCAAAAGTAATTTGTTTAACCTAACCAGATAAGGTATGTGGACAGGTACAATTTGCACATAGGGTGATTTGTATATTACATGCACTTATCATAAAGGCCACTTCACCTCCAATGTATACTTTTGACCAATAAGCAATGTGCGTGCTGCAGGGCAATTGGAATGTGCACTGATGTATTTAATGCATCAAAAGCCCTATGTTATTTGTCTCCCATGCTACACTTGGAAAAGATTAAAACGCATGTCTCTATGTATCATTAAGTATTGTGTGCAGCCAACATTTTTAATTGTTACAATAACCTAGAGATGCACATATATCTACACCAGATACTTAATATCATAGTAAAAAATATTTAATTTTTTACCAAATCAATGTATATACGCTTCAAATTATGCTTAATATTAACTGTTGAATGCAAAGCTCTGAACAGTATATGTATCTATTTGGAAAAATAATAACCACATCAACATGCTTTGGAGACAATAAAATAAAATGAAATAAACTAAAAACATCAAAGCAAATAATATAATTATTTTATTAAGTATGTTAGTTAATTAAAAGGAAGCATAATTAAGTTTTTTTTTTCTTTCAAATAAAGATGAGAAAACAGTAAAACATGATTTTAACAAATCAAAAAAGTGCATTGCTGATCTGTTATAATAATGGAATGTTATCAACTTCATATTTTGACAGTCTTGTATTATACAATGGTAATGTCTCAAATAGTTTGATTTTTATATTTATTTTAACGACTGAAAATGGTTGAGTTTAAACTTGCACTTAAAATACAAATAGTTTAAACTTGCACTCTCAAATTATGCTTAATATTAACTGTTGAATGCAAAGCTCTGGACAGTATATGTATCTAGTTCGAAAAAAAAAAAACCACATCAACATGCTTTGGAGACAATAAACTAAAATGAAAAAAACTAAAAACATCAATTCTGGTAGTATAATTATTTTATTAAGTATGTTAGTTAATTAAAAGGAAGCATAATTAAGTTTTTTATTTCTTTCAAATAAAGATGAGAAAACAGTAGATCATTATTTAACAAATTAAAAAAGTGCATTGCTGATTTGTTATAATATTGGTATGTTATCAACTTCATATTTTGACAGTCTTGTATTATACGATGATAATGTCTCAAATAGTTTGATTTTTATATTTATTTTTAACGACTGCAAATGGTTGAGTTTAAATTTGCACTTAAAATACAAATAGTTTCGTTGATTTTTTTGCAATTGTCATCTGCTGTATAGCACAATCTATGATCATAAGAGACAAAATTATATTGAAGACATTATATACTGCTTATGGGGTGAACATAAAACGATAAAAATGTTTCATTCCATTGATAGCACATTACATGAATTGGCAGAAAGGCGGTTGACAACAACAAACTAAAAAGACATAACATGACACTTAAAAAGACAAACTAAAAGGACACTTAAAAAGACAACAACGATGGGAACATAAAGACGAAAATTGACTTAAAACTTAATGCATAATGCTTTAAACTTAATGGATAACTAAATAGAGTTTGGACGATTGACAATCAAAAAGATCTTTTCGTTCTCCCCTGCCTTTGGTACACCAATCTTGATCTTGACACCAATTGAGAGTCTACGCGCTTCCACCAATCGACCCCAACTTCCTCCTATTTTGATATGAGTTTCTGGCCTTGTCCCATAAACAGCAATACACCTCCAAGTATTACCACAGTCATCAACAACCACGATGGAAGTGGTCTTCTTACCAAGAGCTAGTCTGCAGAAGCCATTATATGGCAACATCTACACAACACAGCCACTCCAGATCAGTGTTTAAAACTATATATGTTATAGCTAAACGCTTATACTAAAATGATAGCTCACCAAAAAGCCTGAAGTAACATCGTATCTGGTCAAGTTGACATTAGTATACAGCTGAAAATTTTTCTCTTCGTGACGATAAGTTAATATCTCAGTCGTGATAGGAATGTTTTGGTAAATGAATTCTGGAGCTATAGGTTTTTCAATCTCAAAACGCATCACAGGATTGAAGGCAGGGGGTGTAACAAACAACCCAAGCCTGTTAATGACATTGATACCAAACTGGCTTGAGCCAGAAAATACCATCAGAACCCAACCTCCCATACGAATGTCGTAAAAGTCTCTTATTGCATTTAATCCGGTAGTCAGAAAAATAGAACCGTTAATCCTCTCAACTAAGATCTCAAACTGGTTAAAGTTAGTGTCAAACAATGTGACATATGAACCAATATGATCTCCAAAATCGGTCACAAACATTTTAGGCAACATTACAGCACCCTGTGTAAATAATAAACAACTAAGTCAGATTTAATTCAAATAATTAATATATAGAAGAAACACGCAAAACAGCCAGATTACTACCTCATTGACATGGAATTCACAGCAGATAGTACGATACTGCAATCTCAGCTCATGCACGATCTTGTCCAAATCAGTCGTTGGATTTGGATCCAAAGGAGCTGAACTCATATCAGTATAACACATCATCAGTACATTGTTAACTAAACACATGACAACTTCTAAACTATAAAATGACTAACCTTTCAAGCAATGGAGGGCTAGCAACGTTTCGAATTCACGGTAAGACATGTTATTTTATGTCTTAGTTATAGAAGAAGCAATTAGATTGGAGGAGTTGGGCAATTCTAACCTTGCGTTAGCCATACATATATATAGAGTAGGATGGCTTATGTGATTGGTTCAAGGAAGTATAGAAAACTTAAACATACAATGCTGCATTAAGTGAGGCGGTTTGGAACCCAAGGGTCACTTGAATTATGACATATGAAGATAGGAGGGAAATTTGAATTTTAAAAACCATGAAACATCATTTAATGAGTTGTTTAGCTTGCAAAACACGGTTGGGCAAAAGAAGTAAGGAGGGAAACTAACAAAGCAAATAGGGTTTAGAAATTGCTTGACCTAGCAAGCTTTTAGAGTAAGTATATATACACATAGAAGATAAAAACAAGTTAACTTTACCAACTGATAAGGAAAAGCAGAAAAACAGTTACAATCTAACTGTAAATATAATAACAGAATTAACAAACATAAAAACAATAATCAAACTAGAATCCTGCTCTTTACCCCAAACGGACTTGCTCATTACCAAGTGAAATGATCAACATACCCCTACGTGACTTAAGTTAAACTTAAACTGAGTTAAGTCACGCACAGCGCGAGTTAACTCGTGCTAGTTGATCGGTGGTCAAAACTGAAGAACACACGTTTTTTTTCACTTTGGTCAGGTTTTCAACATTCAATTAACACGTTTTCTACCACTTTTACACGTTTTTTTTTTTTTACCATATTTATGTTTTTTTTTATAACTTATACTACCATTCCCACCTATAAATATCCCTCCATACTTCCCTATTTCCTCACATTATCTCCTCCCACTTTCTCCCCCTCTTTCTCTTCTTATTTTTTTGATTCTTTAGTCTCTAGGCTCTTTACGCCCCTTTAGGTATATACTAGTAGCTCTTGGGGGAAATAGTGGTCGGTCGAGTTGGGGAAAATGATCATCCTTTGAGGTAAAATTATGTTTGCTTCCTTTTACTCTCAAAATCTTTTTACCGTGGGTAAAAAGACTCATCATGGGGGTATAAAAGGAACCAAATTTAAATTTACCTCAAGGGATCTTGATGTCATTTTCTCCAACGGGACTGATCACTGTTTTCCCCAAGAGTGATTGGTATATACCGAAGAGGGTAAAATATATGTATTCATTATTGTAATGTTTGAATGATAGTAATAAAACGAGAGTTATATTTATTAATTTTGTTTTTTATTTGTATTTATATTTGCATTTATTTTATAATTATGTATTTAAGAAAAAAAAGTAGCGTAATGAATAAACTCGAAAAAAAAGTAGCGTAACGAATAAACTCGAAAAAAAAGTAGCGTAACGAATCAACTCGAAAAAAAAGTAGCGTAACGAATCAACTCGAAAAAAAGTAGCGTAACGAATAAACTCGAAAAAAAAAGTAGCGTAATGAATAAACTCAACGTAAATTCAAATAAATAAATACTAATAAACTCAGCGTGCATTTGAATAAAAATTGCGTATTGAATAAATTCGAATGAAGGTTACATTAAATTAAATTAAATTACATTCGAGAATGCATCTTCCAACTACAACAATTATCTTACCTCTAAATGGGGTAAATTCAAACTAGCCAAACAACAGGACTCAAGCATTCGCCCGACATTCAAGTTTTTCCTTTGAAAAGAATAAATTTTTGTTAGGCTTGGTTTAGATGATGGTATTCAAGTGCCACCAAAATGAGGTACATTCCTTGACACTTCAATACCGTCATCTAAACCAGCCTAACAAGAATTTAATCTTTTCAAAGGAAAAACATGAATGTCGGACGAATGTTGAGGACTTGTCGTTTGGCAAGTTTGAATTACCCCATCTATAGGAAGACAATTGTTGTAGTCGGAAGGTGCATTCCCTACCTAATCACGATCTTCTAGTGGAATCAGACTCTTGATAATATCTTCAGTTGATCTCAGCAACGTTACTCGCATATCGATCCACTGGAACATACTGTGCTCCCAAAACATGTTCGTCACGTTTTCGTCGTTCTTTAACTCCACCCAAGTGAATGATACTCTCCCCTCGTCGAGCGTTGGATGTTTATACCGAACGTTTTCCACCCTCCTTGTGTCTCCGGGGTTGAATCATTGGTTGAATTCATTCAGTTCATCCTTGAGGTCTCTTAACGTTACACCAAGGTATCAAACCTTCAACCTCTAAGCTTCTCCGCCGTTGAATTGTGCATGAACGTCGATCCACCCGGCCATTGTTTCAAATCTACACAATAAGATATAAAAAAAAAAATCAATGAAAAACTCATTCAAACATTTCATCAAACACTTGGAGTGCAAATTATACACAAATCCTAAAAATGATAACTACAACATAAACATGCAAACATCTAAATAATTAAGCAAACCCTAACTAAATCTAAAAAAATCAAATCTAAGTGTAAAAAATCTAACATAATCATGCAAACATCATATAAACAAACCCTAACATAATCTAATAAAAAAAATATCATATCTTAAACAAACCCTAACTAAATCTAAAAAAATCAAATCTAAGTGTAAAAAATGTAACATAATCATGCAAACATCTAAACATCATAACAATTAAGCACTATAAGTCATTTGCATGTAACATTCTATCATTTCTTGAAAAAAAAATTAAAATTTTAAGAAAACGCTTAACCTAAAAAATTATAGATTAAGTGAAAAAATCTATCATGCCAACATAATTTAAACGAAAGCTTACTTGTTCTTGTTGTTGGAGTGTTGTTTGATTTGAAGTTAAAGGGATTTTGGAGTTATGTAATTTGAGAGAGAATTGAGAGTGTTGAAAATGGAATGAGGCAGAATGAGCCTGCCTGGGCTTATAACATATCGTAGCGTGAGTTAACTCACGCTACATGACTTAAGTCACGTAGGGGTATTTTAGTCATTTCACTTGGGATGAGCAAATCCGTTTGGGTAAATAGCAGGATTCATCAAACTAACCAATTCTATCAATATGCATTGAATTAATTAACAAATATAGGGAATCAGTCCTGCCAATGCAAGTTTGTGAGAAATATTAAAATTTAATTTGATAATAATGTTTTTTAAAAAATAAAAATATTTAATAATTAATAACTGGCCAAGTGGCATATAATGTTTTTATAGGAGTATGAGGACGTGGGTTCGAATCCCCTCAAAAACATTTAAAATTGTCAAATAAAAAATAAAAAAATGTAATGTAATGCAAGTGTCTTCTCACATGGTTTTCTAATACATGTAGGACATGCTATAGAATGAACTTGATTGGTTTCAACATTTTATGTTTTTTATGACAAGGACAATGACCACAACATGTTATGTTTTAACTTGTAAATTATATAAAAAAAAAAATCATAGTTTATGTCTGTTACATAGGAGTACAAAATTGTCAACTTGGTTTTAGTTTGTTTAGTTTCATGTGTTTCCAATATATAAAGTAAAAAAATTGTATAGAACATTTTCTACACAAATCTTTTTTTTGAAGAAGATAAACTAGTACCGTGGAGAATCAAACCTAAGACCTTTAGAGAAGCACACTCGAAGGTCCAAAGTTAAAAAGCAATTCTCAACCAATTAAAGCTAAACAAACGGGAAAATGGATAAAAACTGAACTCATTATTGCAAAACACAATTCCAGAATTACAACTTACAGAAACTGCCTTGAACATTGTGAAAGAATATCAACATGAAAGCAAACATCACAACTTTCAATATGATTTACAATACAACAAAACATGGAAAATGTATTATACTTGGTATCCTTCCTTAGTATGATAGCAATTCCAATCCACATGGTCTTATTCTTATAATGTGTGAGAAGCTAGAAACTATCTACAATCTTCCACATGATTACCATGTCACATGATTGAGTATTTTCAATAACAACAAATAATTCAATTTGCCAAACACTTTCTACTGAGATAAGAATGGACAAAGTAAACTCTCTTTTGAAATATTGAATAACCAAAAGCATGGATGAAGATAACTCATAATTACCATGAACAATTCATAAGATTCATGTGAACCCCTTTGTGAAAAAGTATCAATCCACAAAGGTTCTTCAGCTCCTTCTTCCAAAGAAGATAAGCTTACGAAATCCTTTCGCTATTTTTGAAGAGTCCTCCTCATCATTTATCCATTTCTTCCTGTTGTGGATTGATTCTTGCATTTCTTGGTTACTTGGCGGAGGAGTAGAGATTTGAATTTTTGAGACTTTAGGTGAGGTAGCACTGCTTTCTTCTATTTCCTGATTCACCTTTGAATTCACAGCAGTATATATTAATGGTTTGGCAGGTACTGCAGCTGTAGAAGTTGTGATCATGTCAGTATTATGTCGAGGTTGGTTATTATCGCCATGAAGTGAAGATAATTTGTCTGATACTACTTCATTTCTAGCCTGATTTCCTCTCAATGCATGATCATGATTTGGAAAAGACGAGTTCGTGCGAAGTTGGCCAATATTTTCATCCATGATTTCTCTTTCTGAAGTCAAATATCTTGAATTTTTCTCCGGCGATGCCTTGGTCAGCACTCCAATGTCTTTCAAACCATGATTGTTGTTGTTTTGTTCAACAGCTTGTGTCGCATCAGGTTTGACAGGCAAGACTACCGAGGCTTTGATTTCATTCTTAGTCTTTGTGCTACTCTTGGAAAGAACTTTCCCTTTTGTTTTATGCGCATTTTCTTTATGATTTGAAGATTTAACTTCTTTTTGGAGCTGTTTCTTCTGCAAAGGTACCTTATTTGCCTTCAAGGAAGGCTTCTTGGTTGGACCTGAATTTGCTTGACTAGGTGAAACCTTCTGCTGAGTTACTCGGGCAGTTGCGAGGCGATCGATGGTGGAACTCCTAAGGACTGGTTTGTTCAGTTTCTTAGTCTCTCCATTAGATGGATGAATCTTAGGATTCCCTTTCTTTGCTGAAGTCAAAGAAGTCTTAGTTTCTGTTCCAGTCTTCTTCAAGGTACTTCTTTCGGCAATTCTTTTCTGTCGCTGCATCATTAGCTCTTCTCTTCTCTTTCTATTTTCTTCTTCCTATTAATTGAAAACAAAGGTCAACAAATAAATTTTTCAGTTATCCTATGAATTTGCAACTGAAAGCTGTAGATAATATTAAGAAACGACAAAGTCACACACACACACATATATATGGTCGAGAATGGACTGTTGTTACTTGTTAGTTTACCTTTTCAGATCTGCTCTTCGTAGCCGTAGACCTGCTTCCCGGTAATGTTCTACTTCTTGACATGATATCAGATTTGGTTTTAGATGCATTTGGAGTCTTCGATTTTGCCTCTTTACTTGAAATTTTCCCAGATTTCGCTCCAGTATTTTTCTTATCGGCGCCTTCATGATTAGATTCATGATTTCTTTCGGTTCTAGCGTCCGAAATCTTTTTGTTTGCTTCGTATAAAGAGATGTTGTTTTCATTATCCATTTCCATTCTCCAAGGTGCTGCATTCTGCTGTACAGCTGAATCACGATCGAGAACCATGAGGAGATCATCTGGCTCGCGGGAAATTAAGGCATCAGTCTTCTTGTGTGAACCTTCTTGTGTTCCATTTGTGAATTCAGCCGCACTGACAATGTCCGAAACCAAACTTATATCAGAAGCGGTTTGAGAATTAACTTGATACTGCGATGGTCGAGCATGAATCATGAAAGAGTCGTCAGCTAAAATGCCTTTCTTGTTTTTTTCTACAGGTAAATAATCTCTAGCTGAAGATGACACATAATAGCTACCCGATTCATCGTTTCTCTGAGATAACAACAATTCCTCGTTGGTAATTTTCTTTGTCTGCATGAATGTAGATCCATCGTTCCCTTCGTTGAAATATTCAACATGATCTCGACCCTTACTGTCCAGTTCCCTCCCTGCCACAACAAAGGAATCATTTGAAACCACTCGAGTTTTAGTGACGTCTGCTTCGTGGTGGTTAAACTCATTTGACCTTCCATTCTCAAACTTCTTGGTCATAGTATATTCTTCCTGAAATTTCATTGGCTGTTTTTCTATATCATGAGAAGAATCATCATCATCGATCAAAAGAAGATTCTGGAAAGCATCCCAGCTGTTATCACCTTTTATGCCGTTGGAATCAGCATTGCTTGAACCATTTAGCATGTCATGGTGCTTTGCGTTGTGTTGTTTCTTATGCTGACGAGAGGTTGACCTGTTTCTTTTCTCCAGTGACGCAACAGCTTCCTCTACCTTGTGTTTCAAGGAATTTCCATTGATAAATTCTTCCTCATTCGACAAACTCCCTTCAGTGATACTACCTTTTTCTCCGTCTCCATTGGATGTTATATAGTTTATATTACGGATAACTACTTTCCTTGACGACTTCTTTCCATGCTTCTTGTTGCGAAGACGCTCAGTTGAAGAGCTCTTTTTGCTTTGCTTTGAATTGTCATCTGAATCACTCTCATAAGTAGAATCGGACGATGCAGTTGACTCATCTTCTTCAGAGTGATCCAATACCTGAGATTTCTTGTTTTTCTTCGTCTTTTTCTTATGAGAATCCATTTCTTGGTCATGAACAATGTGAGAGCGATCCCCGTTTGGAGGCCATTGCATATTCCCAGGATAATACGAAGATGGAACCTGCATACCAGGATACATGTATCCTTGGTATGGAGGCGTTTGTTG
Source organism: Medicago lupulina (assembly GCA_958299785.1). Classification (NCBI taxonomy): domain Eukaryota; kingdom Viridiplantae; phylum Streptophyta; class Magnoliopsida; order Fabales; family Fabaceae; genus Medicago; species Medicago lupulina. Next base: position 79,404,277 of record OY283139.1, read on the forward strand.
AAATGCATGACCCTGAAAATTGTGAATGTACTGTGGATGATGGTTCGGCCATGACCTCGGCATTTGAGCCCTTCCATCGGATGATGATGCTGGCAAGCTATAATCTGCAGTTTTCAAAATCAATAAGAGTAACAAACTTCTGGAGCTAACTGTATAAGATATCTAACTTGTTTGATAGACTTTGTTTCAGAAAATTAGTCACACATAAACTTTTTCATATCTAATTTACTGGTAAGTGAACAGTCCAGCATTTAGACATAAGTTGTATTCAGTAAATCCTATGCTTGAAATAATAGAAAGGTACTGCATCTGCTGTGCAGTCGGAGACGTATGCACAATCGGTCTGCGAGCATATATAGAAAGGTATTGCATCCACTTAGTAGTTTACCTTGGCCAATGTCCAAACTTGCATGGCTTGGGGTTGAATCAGAAACTGAGGCATCACCTACGCCATTTATTTTACTTCCCGAGTCATCTTCACCTGCAAGTATGATTCCAGATGTCCTTAAGTAAGGCAATACGGGTTGAGAAGACACCTGCATGGCTGCAATCTCATCCATCCACAGCTTGTCTTCATTCTTTTGTTTGCATAGCTCTAAGAAATTTAAGCATGCTTCCCTACACATGACATGAAATTATATCAAATAAAAAAAATGTACTGCTTTAATGGATCAATGTTACTATTTTTCAATATATGCTCGCAGACCTTAAACGAGAAGCTCCGAAAGCGTCAGCAAAACAAATAAGATCATCCATGGATTCTGGATAAAATCCAGCAACTAAAGCACGTGCGTAGGCCATTGCTTGTTCTTTGCAAAGCATAGCTTTACGATTGTCTAAAACACGTTGAAGGCGAACCCTACAATAAAACAGATGAAAAATTATCGGATTATATTGTAGATACTTCCTGAAGAGTACAAAGATGTGTGCATATATAAGGAAAACACCAAATATATACCTCGAGTTCTCTTCATTTCCATCTTGATTGGAGGAAATAGTTGTCCTTTTGACACGCCCCTCGGCATATGACACATTTCCTGTTAATCACATGGTCTTGTTTTTCATTCACAGATAATATAGTTACTGAAGAGATACTATTTGCTAATTTACTCTCACATGAAACTATTTGTCATGTCTATTAGTAAAGATTATGTGTAAAATTGGACGGATGTGGGAAAAAACAGCGAAAAATAGATGTGTGAAATTCCTCCACGTTTCATTAGGGGTGATATTTTCTTAGAATAATAATAAATATACGATTATTGGACCATTGTAATTGCATTTGGAATTAAGATTCAAAAGAAATATAAGAATTTACCACAAGGAAGTTTAATTAAGAACAACGATGAACGAAATAAAGGTTGAGGCACCAGTATGATTATGATTTCCCATCCATACCTTCTGCTTCATTTGATTGACTTGAACCTTCAATCTGCACAATCTCCTTTTCTATGGTCACAAACCTCTCTATAACTTCTGGAGTGCTTACAAATCTAACAAACCTATAAAAAATAAACCAAAACAAACACACATCACTAGTCTTATAGCATTAATCTATTTTTTTATATAACAACTCACACCATATAGTTTTAAATTGTAGCGACAATATAAAGGATTTTGAGACGGCCAAAACCGCAACACAATAGTAGTCGCATGAGCAACACTTATATGCAATTTTTCGTAATGTCAAGGATCACGACATAACTGTAACCGCAATTTAATTAAAACCTTGATCCGCCCTGGTACCTAAAAGCGGATTAATCCTTGGTGAGATCAAAAACTCATATTTTTCTACATTGAGAACAATTTCAAGGATTTAATTTATATTTGTGTAAAAGTAAATCTATTCACACTATCGATCAATCATAACCATCAGATCATTAAAAATATTTGACTTTAACCATAACTATTTTTTAATGCCACACATACGAGTGATTGTGATTTGTTGACTTCACACACAATGTATGAAAATTTAAGTTCACTTTCAATCCAATCTATCAAAAACCAATAATTGTTACAAAAACCAAATGAGAACAAGAAGAAGAAAAAACCTTTGCAGGGTGGCTTTGGTGAACCATGGAGCATATGTAGATTCAGGGCATAAAGTGATGGAATAACCACCTTTTGAAATCTGATCTTTAGCACATTTAAGGTGAGAAACAAACGGTTCTAACAGCCCAGAAGCTAGTCTTTCACTAACACCACCAGCAACAATCATCAAGTCACATCTTCAACATAGAAACACATTGTCAAAACCAACAAAAAACAAAAACAACCTTTTTTATTTTTGTAAAGTTAAGGAAAGAACCTTGTTCTTGTTGGGGTGAGTTGAAAAAGAGCATGATCAAGATAAGAACTTGGATCCATAGCTAGAGTTAGAGTATTGTTGAAAGCTCAAACTTTAAAGGAATAATACCAAACTTCATCTACAATCTATAATGCTTCACATGGTGATGAAATTGAATACATAAAGAAAGAGGTTAATTTGTTGAGTTTTAAAAGTGGGTCCAATCCAACAGAACATAATGTCTTACTATGTTTCTTCTATTATTATATTTTCATAGACATATACACATGTTTTTTGGAAAGATAATGTAGATGTAACTAATAATCCAATTCAATTCAATGAAACACAAATCCAAATCTAAGAATGTGTTGGGTGTGGTTGGGAGGTCCATTTTCATATGCTTGTTAACTTGTCATCCAAGAGAGTTTTGCTTTAGGTTGTCGGTGTCATTCACAAGTAAAGAGTGAGTGAGTAAATGAGCAGCAAAGAATAATCACACACTTGTTGCTTTCAATGTGACACATGTCAGAGCCAACCACACTAGATAAAATTACAAATAAGTTGTCTCATTTCAATTTCTTCAAACAAGCTATGCTTCAAAAATTTGTGTATCTTATTTGAGATTCTTGTTAGATCTATTTTTTCTTATTTTGATTTTGATTCATTGTCTTTAAAATGTTTAACTTTTTTTCAATTATGTATTTGGAGGCTGGATTTTGATACTTGAATTGATGATATAACACTATCTAAGTGAATTATGATTTACAAATACTTCTTGATTAAGCGTGTCTTTGTATCGTACTTGTGTCGATGTCTAATATTTATGTGGCACGCGTCAGATACTTTAAAGAAGTGTCATACAAAATTACTTTTATTTTATTTTTATACAATTGATACACTCTTTAGACACACGATCATAGCCTTTTTAGACACACTCCTTAGATAATATTTTGTTTTAATAAAACAAATTGCTGAAATTAAATGTATATATGAATTTTTATTCTCAAACTAATATTTTACAAATGATGTTCATATTTTATTTAATCATAATACAAACTGGTCAATTGGTTCGATTTCTTTCGATCGTAGTATTGTCCTAGAATGTAATGTTTTTTTTAATGAAAAATGTTATTAATTAGTTGTTAGATTAATTCTTTTTTTCATTCGTTCGAGTTTGAACTCAATACCTTCACTTTCTTATCCTTAACTTAAACCAGTTGAGCTACCTAACCCCTTGAGAATGTACCAGGGTTGAACCATGTTGAATAGTTGTTAGTTGGACCATTTATTTTTTGCTTTTTACTTTCAAAAATATTCTACTACTTTATTTATAGTGTTTGATAAAATTAGCAGTTGAATTAACTGGTAAATATAAAGTGACATAAAAATATATCTTTAATTAATATTTAATTTTTAAAAATTAAGATAACAAAGAAAAATTGAAAGAAAATGGTATTGTAAACGAGTGTCTCCGAGACACTCTTTAAACATCCCAAAATTTAAAAAATACTCCTCAAAAACGTCAAATATTACAAATTTCAATATATTAATTACATAAATTTTCATAAAAATTTACTATTAAAGGTACTCGAGACACTCGGTAATATTTTCCTTCTTATAAATTTGGGATGTAATAAACTTGAGTCAAATAAGATACCTTACAGTATTATTCATCTATTTTTCTTTCAACGTGTAACATTAAACTTGAGTCAAATTTGACCCTATACATCTGTCCAAGCCGCGACATACCTCTAACTAAACAACACTTCACTACTGACTAATGTTAGAATACGAATGAACTACATACATGCAATAAACTGATCTAAAACTAACATTTTACACACAAAACAAGATCATAAACAGCTGCTTGTTGCTATCTATGGATTGAAATTATTGGAGTCAATAAATTAGAACAAGCTAGCTGTCAATAAGATTGTGCTTTTGGTACAAACAAATGTACATCTCCACAACAAGGGAAACCGATAAATAGTAGTAAGATAATCAAAGCTCACCAATTATGATGACAATACAAGCTATGGGAAAGAATGTTGTGTTCTTGCACTTTTTAAAAAGGACTTTCCAGATGAGGATATATAAATAGTTTTATTTTTATTAATTTCTTCTAATAACTAAACAATTGTCAAATTAAATAAAGAAAAAAAAATCTCTATTTTGTGTATCACTTTTTATGAAGTGGGGATGGATTAGAGGAAAGGTTAATTTTATGAAGTGGGGGTGGATTAGGATAAAATTTTGTGTAGAGAGTTAATTAAAGACATAACATTGGCACTCGTGTGAGTGGTTGAATAATCATTGATATTATATAATGTATGTATAACATTTAGGAAAAAGTTAGAGAAATTTGCAATCATGGCCTTGCTGATAATTCATGTCTTTTCAGCTTAATGTTGGTTAATATGTTGCTTTCCAACAAAAATCAAATACATTTATTGTGGATGTTATAGCATACACCTTATTGTCATTTGATTTGATGGTTGTTAGATAATTATTATTTTTTAATAAAAGAAAATTAATATATTTCATTTAAGATCATGGGAGTAGTATAATGTGGAATACTTCAAGCAATAAAAAATATAATGTGGAAGCAAAATAAACAAAACTGGTAGTACTATCATATCCAAGTGGTGCTTTGGTTGCTGGAAGCAAAATAATTGTTAAAACAGAATAGAAATGAAATTGAAATTGCAGAATGGTGCTCAATGAATGGATCATTTAAAGGAAGTTGCACAATCACTTAGTTGGGATACATTGGTCACTTCACCTAGATCATCTTATATGAACTTGAATATGAACATTTCGATCTTGATCAAACGACTATTAATATTTTGACTTCCTAAATGCGTGAAATCTATAACTCATCATAATCCATGGGAGGTTGTATAATGAAAGAAAGGGTAAAGTTTGAGTGAAAGAATAGGTGCTAAGGCGGTTTTGTTTGTGAACTACGATAACAAAGGTGGATATATGTTGGACCCAATATGAATAGATTCAATTCCATAAACTACTAGAACTTTCACATGATTGTTTCTTTTCTCACCCTTCAACCTTCTCCTGCACCCTATTTGGGAATATAAAATCCAAGAAACTCGAGGGTTTTGAATGTTTTTTAACCTGTTTTATGCTTTTTGAATCATATAATCTAAAATTTGTAGGGTGCGTGGGGAACCAATATGATGGAAAAAGAAACACTCATTTCATAAAATACTTCCTCTTGTTTTATATATAAGATAAAGTTGAATCATCAAAAGTTGATGTATTTAGTTTAAATTTAAAACTAAATATATCAACTTTTATTAACTCAACTCGTCAAACTAAAAGAAATCTAAAATATTGAAAACCATTTCTTTTTAAAATATTTATTGAATTAACGGATTATTTTTTTCAAGGAAAAGGAAAAAATTTGAATTTAATTTGACTTCTTATTATATATTTTTAATCTTATTTTGTTTTGGGATAATTTCCAATGTCAATGATATGGTTTGGACGATCAGGCGAACACCAACAATTTTATTAATCATGAGTTACAAGTCTCTTCTTTGACTTCGGGATTGTCGTTTCTACATGAGCGAAAGATGCCATTCCTTATTCATCATTCAATTGGTGGTTGTGTGTTGGTTAATTAACGTGGTATTGAAATTCATCAAGCTATGGCTTCCGTTTGTCCTTGGCCATGAGTCACAATTGATGGTCTGTTGGCACACCATCTTATTACGTTTGCCTAAACGCTCATGAAATCATTTGCTTCTTCGTCTGCGCCATTACCTTCGCCAGCGATTAAGAGTGATGACTTGTGCATCAAAATAACACAAGATAAATAAAAGAGGTTTAAAAGCATGTAAATTTAACCTCCATGGTCGTATGGTTTTCAACAAGGGAGATAAGCCACTAACTTCAAAGGAATTGAAAACAAAACTTTCTATACACTTGGGAAGACTACTAGTGCATGGAGATTGATATCTTTAGGTTGTTGTTATTTGGAGTTTCATTTTATCACAACATAAGACTTGTGTGTCATCTGGTCTATGGTTTCCATTAATCATAAGTCAGGGACTCTTCTTTTGTCCAAGTGGACGAGGGATTTCAACCCTTACACCCAAAAGTCCGACTCATACTCATGTATGGATTCTCCTCTTGTATTTACCACAATAGTATTGGCATGAGAGAACACTATTTTAAATTGCCAGTGCCATTAACTGGCACACCTTCGACACTTGATGTTGCTACACAAAATAGAGTTTTAAGACATTTTGTACAGATCTTGGTTGATGTCTCTAAAAATATTTTTGATGAGAATATGGTTGAGAGAGAATGGTATGCTTTTTATGTTGATGTTACTTATGAGTGGATACTAGATTTTTGTTTCCACGACGGGATGATTGGTCATTATGTCACCAATTGTCAGTAGTTGCAACCACATAAGGAGTCTATAAAACCATAGCAAAAAAAAAAGGGCAAGGCTCTTGAGAAACAAAAGCCATAAAAGCAAACAAATGAAGATGGTGAAGGAATGTCTAATAAGCCAGTTATAATAACATATCACTACAATAATTACATGATTTTGGGCTCAAATTTGCGGCAAACATAAGGCCCACGCAAACGTAAGGAGGAAAATAAAAATAAAATTTAAATTTTGCGACGGGCAAAAGCCGCCACATATGTAAAGTGGGAAATAACTTTTTAAATTTGACTTTTGCGTCCGACCAAAGCTGACACAATTGAAAAATGTCCGAACAAAAAATTTCTATATAAATGGATCTCATTCTACTTCATTTTTACAATCTTTCTTTTCTTTACGATCATTCTCTCTGTAAAATTTTCAACTCAAGTTTTTCTATATGATTTTGATAAGTTTTAACTCTTTATACTTCCTTTTAAAAAAATAAGAAACTCCTTATATTTAATTTTGAATTATTATATTATTACTTTAATATTTGTTTATTTTGAAAAAAAATTAATTAAAATTAATTGTTTTTTATTTATATTTTTTTATAAATCATTGTTCTATCATATACAATTTATATTTAATGAATTTTCTAGCAATTAAAAAAAAACGGGAAAAAAAATGATCTGCGAGCTTTTACGACAGCTTAAAGCTGACGCAAATGATTATTTTTTTTAAGAAAAATGAGAATATTTGCAGAGGCTTATGGCCCACTCAAATGTTTTTAAATAAAAACTTGCTATAACGATGACTTTTGGCCCACACAAATGTCTACAGTTTTTTCCTGCATATGCGTTTGCTTGCAAATGTGTCATTGCAGCTGGTTTTATTTGCCTTTGCGTGGGAATTTAGCCACCGCAAAAATGTGATAACTCACGCTCTATCATTCCTGTGTAAAATTCAATTAAAATTGTCAAACTCTCAAATTAGTTTTGATCTGCTCCTGGCATTGAGACGCCAACCACTTCAAATGCTACAATTCTTGGTTCTTATTATCATAATCAACAAGACGTTCATGCTAGATCCTAAATGCGTTTTTAAAAGAATTATTCTCCTTAATCAGCACTTCCATTTGCTCCTTCAGCATCAAATTTCCCTTCTGAAGAGCATATGTAGCCTCAGCCCTACGGCATAGGTGTAACACATGTATAACAAACTATAAGGTTATCTAAATTTAGGTGAAAGAAAACCAACGTGAGTTAACTTACGCTGGGGTTCAATGTGAATTTTCAGTGTGACTTAAGTCACGTTACGTGAGTTAAGTCACGTTGAGTTTAACACATGCATGACTTAAATTACGCAGAGGTATTTTCGAAAGTTTGGTTGGGAGCGAGCAATTTTTGATGGGAGAAGAGCATTTTTCCTTTATATATTCCCACATTCTGCCATTTAAGAGGTAGTCTGGCCCAAAGTTTTCGCAAAACCGCACACCCAAACATCATTAGCATCAGTGATCAATTCTCCTAACTAGGGGCGGATCCTTTTGTATTGATGGGGTAGCTATCAAATTTTTTATTTCTATTCAATAACAAAGTATATTAATATAGTTAGCTATCCCAATAATATATATTTAGCACCTTCAAACCTAATTTTATAAAGATTGAACATATTTAACCCTTAAATTTAATATATTAATTTTTCTTAACCTAAAAAACTTTCTTTGTATTTAGGCTCAACATGAAAACTACTCTAACTTCGCCGTTGTCCACAACATACAAAGTTAGTTGCTACCTTTAGATGCTTCATCTGTATTCAAATAGAACCAATCAGTTGGAGGTTTCATCCACCCAATATATATCTTGTGTTCTTGGTAATCTTGATCATACCACAACCAGCTTGTTTAGTCTAATCTTGATCACTATAGATATAACACAAAATTACAAGGATTGCTGACAAACACATAGGGGGTGTTTGTTTCAAGGTTAAAAATGACATTCTCTAGAATAAATGGTTAGGGAATGATTATACCCATGTTTGTTATGAGGTTGAGAAAAAAATATTCTTGGGTATAAAGATTTCTGGGAATGAAGTAATTTCCCATAACTTCCATTATTCCCATGATTTTATTCCCATGTAAAGAGATGAGAATATGTATTCGCTTGATATTATGCATAGATTTTTTTTTTTAATTGTAACTTTCAATTTTTCAGAAATGTCAAGTTATTTGCCAAACACTTTTTTTAACAAATACCCAGGAATCAAATTTTCATATTTTCATTCCTGAGTATGTTATTCCTGAGAATAATTCATGTTTCTCCAAAACAAACGCCCCATAGATATTGTCATGGACTCCTTACGGTACATATATAACCAACAAGAAGTTGTAGACCCTTCAATCCAATTACTGCTTTCCACCGGATCAATCTGGCTAAATAAATTGAGTTTGAACCAATTTTTAAGATCACACGTAGGAAAAAATTAGATTAGTCACCATCATTTAAGAAATACTTAATATATTAGAAGCTAATTAATGGACAATCTATGAAGAAATGAAGTAAATTCTCATCCCAATAACCACAATAACTGCAACACGACTTTCTCACAATCCATTTAGCAAGCAAAGAATTAGTCAATAATTCTTTAACTAAATTCTCATTTTCAGTGAAATATTGCCCGTCACCAAGTATTTTCAATACTTGTTTACCTAAATAGTAAATAGTTAGAGAGTTGTTTAATATAAATCTGCTCCAACGATTGTCTCTCATTTTTTTTGGTAAGTCTTAAAAATATATTATTTTTATTCTTAATTTTTCTTATTATTATAAAATTCATTTTTACAAGAAATGGTAAAGATTCATCAATGAACCATTTCCAAGAGAATCATACCGGATGGTGACATTGACATAATTGGTCAATGACATTGTTAGTATTATAAGATTTTATTTCAATTATTGCCCGTCACCAAGTATTTTCAATACTTGTTTACCTAAATAGTAAATAGTTGGAGAGTTGTTTAATATAAATATGCTCCAACGATTGTCTCTCATTTTTTTTGGTAAGTCTTAAAAATATATTTGTGCTCGTGATTTTCGGGTATCAATCCATTAATTGGCTTTGAACCGTCAATCTTTGAACTCTTAATTTTTATTCGTGGGAAGGAAAAAAATGAGTAAAAAACCCTTAAAGAGATCAAGGTCCGGGGGTTGGTTTCGATTAGGGAAGGTGTTAAGCACCCTAAACGACTTCGGTACTCCGAAGGAGCCTCTTACCTAAAATTATCTTGTGCTAATTATTCGCTTACTTATTTGTAAAAAATGTTGCCTAAAATCTAAGTGTAAGAATGGAGGGAGAAGATGTATGTTTTTGTTGTTTTTATTGATTTGGAAGGATAACTCCTTTGCCTACATACCCTTAAAGAAAAAGGGATCAAAATCATGTAGTTCACCTCAAAAATTTTGTTTGGTGAGTTGGATTGATTTTAAAAGTTTGAAAAAATATTTTGGAGAAGACAAGAAGCCGAAAGACGTAGAAGAATAAAAAATGTGAGGTTGTTTGATTTTAATTAGAGAAAAGGAAGTCTAAATAATTAAACATTGATTAGAAGTTTGATTAAGAAAATAAAAAGGAAAAAGATCCCTTGGTTTGTTTCCCAGGTTTGTTAAGAAAATATTTTTTTGGAGTTTTGATTTTTCTAAGTTAAGCGTAAACTAAAAAACTATACGTAACGGCGTGAGGTAATAAAAAGCGAGAAGTTTACAAAGGACGTTGGATCCTAAGCAAATCCTCGAGTTTGAAATGAACCTAAAATTACTAATAGTTTGATTTTAAGAAAATAATTAAAGTCCAATTATTAACCTAATTTTGTCCCTAATTCATTTTGGGTCCTCGATCGCGGTAACGGTATAAAGCGGTAAAAAATAAATAAATAAAGTGTGTGATAGTGTCGGTGTGTGTGTCGGTGCATATTTTATTTGCATAATTTACATGGTCCCTAGATACATGCTAAAGTCTTGCGAAAAATAAAAATGCGAAAAGAAATTAAATTACACCTAATCCTAAGTACCTACTAAAATGAAAGCGATAAATAACTATGAATGATAGAGAATAAATAAATATGTATGCAAACATAACAAAAATAAGTATGCAAGAGAAATATACAATAATAAAAATGAGCTAAAAATGTCGTGGTTAACAAGAGCATAAACACATATCAAAATAAACGACATAAACAAATAATGATAATTTCGTGGATTTTAGAAAAAAAATATAGAAATAAAAACAAAGTTATAGAAAATAAAGAAAATATTTAAAAGAGCTAAAAATAAAAAAAGTGGCTCAAATGTCCAGATCGAATCTGAGCCGTAAGATTGATCATGAGGCTCAAATTCAATCATAGAGTCTTTGATCATAGCCTCTAGATTAATCAAAAGGTGCAACAAATAAAGAACACAAAGCAGTACTGTAGCTTAGAAACACATGAATCCTCCCAAGAGCATTCTGGGACGTTGGATCTAAGATCCAACGGCCTAGTCTTGAGGTCACATGGCTACACAATAAATAAATATGCACAGGATTAAAAAAAAGAATAAAACACAGCCATATGATCAAAATCAGAGGGTAGAGAGGAAAAGGGAGGGAAACCGTGTGAACCAGTCCGGTTCAGGAGAACCGGCCGGTTCATATACGCCTATAAAAGGCAAAAAGTGGTCCGGTTTTGTCATTTCTTTCTTTCCTTCTCTCTCTAACTAAACATTTCAGGAAAGAAGAGAGAGAAGCTCTCCCCTCTCTCTTCAAAAGTCTGCCCGGAGAAGATGAAGTGGGAGGCGGCCGGAGCTCCTCCAGCGCGGTGGCCGTCCATAGCGCCGCCGTGCCGAAGCTTTTATTTTATTTTTTTTGAAAATTTTTATACCAAAAGTTCCGTCTTCCTCTCCTCTTTCATATTCTCAAGTTGATTTTCAAAAAAAACTCACCAAAAGGACTAGATCTACAAACAAAGGTTCGGATTGTTTGAGTTGTTGTTGGGTCTGTTTCGGATTTTGGTTCCGTTTTTGTGATGATGATGGTTTGGAAAAATTTGTTCTTGTGGTGTTCTTGAGAAAAGTAGATTTTTTATGTGTTTGATTCTGTGAAAAGAGAAAAGTTTGTGGATTAGGGTTTGGTATTGTGGTGGCTGCGGCTGCTACAGTTTTTTTTTATGAAGGATTTGACAGCCCATTTATAGGCTGTCATTCTAGGGTCTCTGCTACATGAAATAATGACCAAACTACCCCTGGGTCTCTGATGCAGAAGACAACAAAAATATGGACCAATCTTGGACTGACACATGGACAAGGACAAAATTTGGACCAAAATAATATTAACTAAATAAAAACGAAAATTAAAGTGAAAAAGAAATAAATAATAGAATAAAAATGATAAAATAACAAAAATAAAATAAGTAAAACTTTTAAATAAAACAAACTAAAAATAAAGAAAAAAAAATAAAAACACTTAAAACTGTCCCTTCGGAACCCCAAATGAGGTACTTCAAAGTAACCTCTCTGCCGAAATTTCGTCTGAAACGACGAGACCTCTCAGTTTATAAAAGCAAGTAAAAATGAGAAAATAACAGCGGAAAGCTTGTAAAAAATGACAAGATAAAATGAACTTTAAGCAGATAAAAAAATTCGAGAAAAGACGAGTAAAATGTTTGCAAAGCGTACAAATAAAATGCTGAGATATTGATATGTAGAATGTTAAAAACACTGATAAAATACCACGAAATAAAAATGTAGAAATTTGAGAAATTGATTTGAAAAGACGGATTTAAATGACGAGTAAAAAGAAAACAAAACGGTCAAAAAATGGAGTATGACAGATGCCCCTATTTAAGTTTCTTCGCCACAGAAGTTTGGAAATGGAAGTTTCAATTTGATGGGACGAGGAGACTTAAATATCAAAGTACACCATTTTTTATCCGTACCAACTGCAAAATGCTATGAATACTATGTTATGAATGCAATGTTAAGTGCAGTGTTGTGAATGCAATATGGTGACGATGACCTGACTGGGGACCAAAGTTCACTGGGAAACAAAAGCTTGAAAAATGGTAAAGGTAAATGCAATGTTGGTGTTTGCTGTCATTGTTGGAGAGCAAGACACAGATATAAAGCAGGAAATGTAGTGTTGTGTTTGCTGTCATTGTTGGAGAGCAAGACACAGATAAAAAGCAGTAAATGTACTGTTGTGTTTGCCATCATTGTTGGAGAGCAAGACATGGGTAAAAAGCGATAAATGTAGTGTTGGAGAGGTAAAACTTGAGAAGATATTGGGAAAAAAGAGATTTGTATTTGTAGGTTGACGGTTTATGGAACCTGTCACTTGAAATGTAAACTTGGTGTTATCTTTGGGTTAGACACACTGGGGATGACATTTTGTTGTTTTGTTTTGTTTTTTTTGGATTTTGTTGAATCAAGACTCAGAGTAGTTGATGTGATTGTGTATAAATGATTTTTGTATGTATGTATGTGCATGAATGTGTGTATGTGTGAATATGTGCACACATGTGCATAAATGTATGTATGTATGTATACATGTATGTATTTATGATTTGTATGAATGTGTGTATGTGTGAGTATGTGAGGGTGTGTGTATAAATGTATGTATGTATGCATGTATGTATGAATGGGTGAGTGTATGTGTATAAATGTATGTATGTATGCATGTATGTATGTAAATATGTGAGTGTTTGAAATGTGTAAGTGTTTGAATTGTGTATGTATAAATGCATGTATGTATGAACATATGTGACGGTAGATAACTTGATGAGACAAAACTGAACGGCTGAGGTGAGAGTCGGACCCAAGTTGCAAACACAAACACTCGGCAAACTTCCTTGAAGATAGTAACACTGAAGAGTCGGCAAACTTCCTTGAAGATAGTAACGCTGGAGAGAAATCAAGTCACCGCTGGGGTGAAGCCCAATATGAAGTAATAGTTGATGATGAAGTAAGCATTCTTTGAAGATGAGGCCCATTAATTAGAAATCTGACATAAGTCGCCATTTCTAAACTGGCCCGGAGTGCTTTCTCGTGGGTACACTTCACTAGTCATGCTTTCCTTTTGCATTGTTTTTCTTTTTTTGAATCCCTAATTTTTGCCTGGACCGCCCTTTCGGGTTTTCAATCCACCGGGAATGTATCTTTTTGTATGCCCCTAATCTTTGCCTTGACCGCCCTTTCGGGTTTTCAATCCACCGGGACGCTCATTTTTGCCTAAGCCGCCTTTTCAGGTTTTCGACTTAGCGAGCTCTTTTTTTTCTTTTTTTTTAAGCAACGACTATGTTCATCTTGTAGAGGTTAACTGTTCTCGAGGCGAATGTTGACGCACGTTTCACCTACTCAAGAGTTCAAAGAAAGTGTGTTTGTTGTTTAAAGTCTTTTCAAAAGACATGAAGAAGTTAGAAAAAAAAAAAAATTCTGAAATAATTTTGTTTTAAGTATTAACATCAAAAATAGAAGAAATTATGCAAGTAGAAATAAATGAGGATTTGAAATAAAGGGCACAGGCTCAAATTAATTTGAAAGAGTGGTGACCTGCCAAAGGCGTGGCTCCACAGATCTTTAAAAAGTTTGGAAAATGGTAATTATACGGGAAAGGTACATTGAACACAATAACCGCTATTCTCCCTGACAACTTTGAATTCCACTGTTTTGAGTCTTTGATTTGCAGCAACTTCAAAATGGAGGTCCTCTAACTGCTGAAATGCCCAAGTGAGTCATATCTGACTTGATGTAGGTCCTTTTGACAACTGAAGTGCCCCAAGTGAGTCACGTCTAGTCTGATGCAGTTACTTTGTCACAACCCTTAACTTTTGCATAGATCGCCCTTGTTGGTTTTCAATCTATCAGGGTAATCATTTTCATCATTTTTGTATGTCTCTAACTTTTGCCTGGACTGCCCTTCGGGTTTTCAGTCCACCGAGACGCTCATTTTTGCCTAAGCCGCCTTTTTAGGTTTTCGACTTAGCGAGCTGTTTTTTTTAACAATGTATTTCTTGACTACATCAGTGTTCAATATGACGTGTGAGTTTGTCACAATCCTTTGTGATTAGGCATTTCTTTGCCGCTGGATTTTGATTGAAAGATAGTGACTTTTTGAGCATAAGGTCTCCTTGAAATTCGCAGGGACGAACCTTCTTGTTGGAAGCTTGTTTCATTCTTTTGATATGACTGTCCGAGAGCATTTTTCATTGGTGAGACTTTGAGTTCTGTGGGGGACGTAGTCTTCATGTTGTATATTGAGGGAAGGAGGGGGGGTTGCCCCTGTTGAAGTGCGTACTAAAGTACGGTACCCATGTGTTAGTCATTGAGGGACGGAGGGGGGGTTGTCCCTGTTGAAGTGTGCAGTTGAAGTATGATACTTCGTGCAAAGCAGATGTCGGCATCTCATGCCAGTCTTTGTAAGTGAATGCCCTCTTTTGGAAAATCTTCTTGATGTCTTTGTTTGTAGCTTTTAACGGCTGAGATACCCCAGTAGACAAGAACTCTCATCGGGGACCCATATTCATCCTTCTCCTCTTCAGTCTCGGTCACAGGGAACTCAAAGTTGGGAGAGAGCATAGGATTAAAGTGATCAACGGGCTTACTAATGCATGATTTTGTTAATTTTGGCAAGTAAAAAAATATTATGATTATGCAGACATTGAAAAAAAAGAAAATTATATTTTTTTGGTTTTTTGTATTACCATTTTTCCAGAAGAAGCACAAAATAAAATATAACAAAGTCGGGATCGAGACGACCTTTTTATTAATGATGAAAAAACGTAAAGCAAAAAGCCTTAAACAAGTTCACTTCCGTCTCGGGTGGGACGAAAGGATTTTTTTGTTTTGAAAAAAACAGAAAACAACAAACAGACATATTATTCGAGCAAAAGAGTAGTAGAAAGAAACGTTAGCAGCGACCCAAGTGCAGCTAACACATTCCATGTGTTGACATTAGGTACCATGATCCGGTAGCGGATTAACTTGTACGTCCGAATTCAATCTTAGAAAAGCAAGATACTGGCTTCAATCAGCTTCTGGACTTCGGCTTTCAAAGCCCAACAATGCCTGATGTCATGGCCGGATGCCCCTTGATGGAAGGCACAAAAGAGATCAGATTAATACCCAATCGGTAAGTTGTTGGTACTGTTGTTGATATTGTAGAAGCTGGGGTTGATAACCCGAATTTGGAACGGCATTGGCGTCAGACATACCAATGGCAACACGGTGATAAGTCGGATACTGTTGTTGAGGCCAACCTTTCACCATACTCACTTCCTGATCTTCGTCTTCAGAATCGTCAGTAGAAATGCTTTCATTGACTAGCCGTCCTTCTCGGACCCCTTCTTCAAGACGAGCACCCATACCTACCATTTCAGCAAAGTTACCTGGTGCACTGGCGATCATCTTCTTATAGTAGAATGGACTAAGGGTTTTGAGAAAGATCCTCGTCAATTCCTTGTCCTGTAGTGGTGGAAAGATCTGAGTGGCAAACCCTCTCCATCTTTGGGCATATTCCATGAAAGTTTCCTTATCCCCTTGAGTCATTGCCCTAAGCTGCTCTCTATCTGGAACCATATCTGAATTGTAGCTGTACTGGTGAATAAAAGCATTTGCCAAGTCATGGAAGGTATGGATTCTGGCACTATCCAAGCTCATGTACCATTTTTGAGCAGCACCGGTCAAACTGTCCTAGAAGAAGTGAACAAGCATTTTGTCATTGTACGACTGGGTGGACATCTTCCTTGCATACATTGTTAAGTGGGCATTGGGACAAGTATTCCCCTTGTACTTATCGAAATCTGGGACCTTAAATTTGGGTGGCACCACCACATTAGGAACCAAACAGAGTTCATACACATTCTGTCCAAATGCTTCCTTTCCACGAAGAGCTTTCATCTCTCGCTTCATTTCATGAATTGTGTCCTGCAAAGCCTCTACTCTATCAGATGCTTTAACACCATCAGAATGGAAAATGGGCTCATAGCCTTGCTGAACTGTATGAACATACGGTGCTGAATAAGTCATGGCAGCTTGAGGAGCATGTGCACCTGGCTGAGGATGCGACACAAAAGGAGTTGGAACTTCAGTGACAACGGGGTGAGGACCTTTACCGAACATATACGGCATGCCCCATGGATAAGCTTCCGGCATGGTGCGTTGATGAGCACTGGTAAACACAGTCGAGAAGGGAATAGTAGACACAACTGGCTCCAAAGTGGTGCTAATAGGCTGAGAGACCGATGTCTGACTCTGAGCGGCCATTAGAATAGCCACCATGGTAGTTAGCTTCTCTATCTCAACTTGCATGGATGCCAATTTTCCACGAAGTACCTTGTTCTCTTGCTCAAGATGTTCCATTTTCTTTTTCCTGACTTGCTCGAGTTTTGTAGATGCGAAACGACTAACAGATTGACCTTTTATTGAGAAGACACAATGTGAGACACGGACTAGAAACTATGAATGGAAAATGATGTATGATATGTTTATGCAAAAATGTGAATTTTTTTTGAAGGACTTAGCAAAGTGAATTGTATACATTGTAGAGGAACATGGTTTCATTTGAAAATTGTATAGATATTGAAATAAGGTCATTTTTCAAAAGATAAGAACGAAACCAAGGAAAAGGTTCATAACACAAGCTAAAGCTTAGTTAAGATTTTTGAAGTTGTATTTCTTGGTGTTCTTTCTTACAAGGTTCGTTCATCCGCGATGTTTACAAAAAACTTGTCTAAGTCCTTCGATGAGAAAAAAGTTTTTCATGAATGGATGCATGTATGCATGATTATGCTAAAGAACATAGAAAACATGGTGTGAGGTTAAGTCCAACAATGTTGGAGCTCAAGGGTAACAACGCCATTTGGTAAGGACTATGGTTTCACATGTACCTGTATTACGGGTTCTACCAAGGTTCCCAACTTACAACCACCCTTGTGAATGTATCGGTGCTCAGGACTGCTCCTAGTCAAATACTTCTTCGCAAGGAGGTCTAGTTTGAGTGTAGCATTGTGTATGAACTAAATTCAAGACCACTCTTGGTTTAGTCACCACACTACATCCTAAAAAAGGCCAAGATGGGTTAAGGGTAATCTAAAGGTCCTCAACGTTCGACGGATTTTGAAAATAATAGAGCCAATCACGACTGCTCATGACGACGTCATATTACTTTAAAAATCCTCCGTTGAGTGGGGTTATATTACATGCACACATAGCGCAGGACCGCTCCTGGTATGGCACTATAATCGTACCCCGTCCTATCTTACATTTCACTCAAGCCCGGGTGTAGGACTTATATCACCACTCACGTTTGAAAATAAACAAGAAAGCATGTATGTACAAGGTATAAGCAATAATAAAGCACAAGTAAAGAAAGGAAAGATAGGCTTAACCCACTTAGGAAATTAATATCCCCAGTGAAGTCGCCATTTCTGTGCTCGTGATTTTCGGGTATCAATCCATTAATTGACTTTGAACCGTCAATCTTTGAACTCTCAATTTTTATTCGTGTGAAGGAAAAAAATGAGTAAAAAACCCTTAAAGAGATCAAGGTCCGGGGGTTGGTTTCGATTAGGGAAGGTGTTAAGCACCCTAAACGACTTCGGTACTCCGAAGGAGCCTCTTACCTAAAATTATCTTGTGCTAATTATTCGCTTACTTATTTGTAAAAAATGTTGCCTAAAATCTAAGTGTAAGAATGGAGGGAGAAGATGTATGTTTTTGTTGTTTTTATTGATTTGGAAGGATAAATCCTTTGCCTACATACCCTTAAAGAAAAAGGGATCAAAATCATGTAGTTCACCTCAAAAATTTTGTTTGGTGAGTTGGATTGATTTTAAAAGTTTGAAAAAATATTTTGGAGAAGACAAGAAGCCGAAAGGCGTAGAAGAATAAAAAATGTGAGGTTGTTTGATTTTAATTAGAGAAAAGGAAGTCTAAATAATTAAACATTGATTAGAAGTTTGATTAAGAAAATAAAAAGGAAAAAGATCACTTGGTTTGTTTCCCAGGTTTGTTAAGAAAATATTTTTTGGAGTTTTGATTTTTCTAAGTTAAGCGTAAACTAAAAAACTATACGTAACGGCGTGAGGTAATAAAAAGCGAGAAGTTTACAAAGGACGTTGGATCCTAAGCAAATCCTCGAGTTTGAAATGAACCTAAAATTACTAATAGTTTGATTTTAAGAAAATAATTAAAGTCCAATTATTAACCTAATTTTGTCCCTAATTCATTTTGGGTCCTCGATCGCGGTAACGGTATAAAGCGGTAAAAAATAAATAAATAAAGTGTGTGATAGTGTCGGTGTGTGTGTCGGTGCATATTTTATTTGCATAATTTACATGGTCCCTAGATACATGCTAAAGTCTTGCGAAAAATAAAAATGCGAAAAGAAATTAAATTACACCTAATCCTAAGTACCTACTAAAATGAAAGCGATAAATAACTATGAATGATAGAGAATAAATAAATATGTATGCAAACATAACAAAAATAAGTATGCAAGAGAAATATACAATAATAAAAATGAGCTAAAAATGTCGTGGTTAACAAGAGCATAAACACATATCAAAATAAACGACATAAACAAATAATGATAATTTCGTGGATTTTAGAAAAAAAATATAGAAATAAAAACAAAGTTATAGAAAATAAAGAAAATATTTAAAAGAGCTAAAAATAAAAAAAGTGGCTCAAATGTCCAGATCGAATCTGAGCCGTAAGATTGATCATGAGGCTCAAATTCAATCATAGAGTCTTTGATCATAGCCTCTAGATTAATCAAAAGGTGCAACAAATAAAGAACACAAAGCAGTACTGTAGCTTAGAAACACATGAATCCTCCCAAGAGCATCCTGGGATGTTGGATCTAAGATCCAACGGCCTAGTCTTGAGGTCACATGGCTACACAATAAATAAATATACACAGGATTAAAAAAAAGAATAAAACACAGCCATATGATCAAAATCAGAGGGTAGAGAGAAAAAGGGAGGGAAACTGTGTGAACTAGTCCGGTTCAGGAGAAACGGTCGGTTCACATACGCCTATAAAAGGCAAAAAGTGGTTCGGTTTTGTCATTTCTTTCTTTCCTTCTCTCTCTAACTAAACATTTCAGGAAAGAAGAGAGAGAAGCTCTCCCCTCTCTCTTCAAAAGTCTGGCCGGAGAAGATGAAGTGGGAGGCGGCCGGCCATAGCGCCGCCGTGCCGGAGCTTTTTTTTTTTTTTTTTTTGAAAATTTTTATACCAAAAGTTCCGTCTTCCTCTCCTCTTTCATATTCTCAAGTTGATTTTCAAAAAAAACTCACCAAAAGGACTAGATCTACAAACAAAGGTTCGGATTGTTTGAGTTGTTGTTGGGTCTGTTTCGGATTTTGGTTCCGTTTTTGTGATGATGATGGTCTGGAAAAATTTGTTCTTGTGGTGTTCTTGAGAAAAGTAGATTTTTTATGTGTTTGATTCTGTGAAAAGAGAAAAGTTTGTGGATTAGGGTTTGGTATTGTGGTGGCTGCGGCTGCTACAATTTTTTTTTATGAAGGATTTGACAGCCCATTTATAGGCTGTCATTCTAGGGTCTCTGCTACATGAAATAATGACCAAACTGCCCCTGGGTCTCTGATGCAGAAGACAACAAAAATATGGACCAATCTTGGACTGACACATGGACAAGGACAAAATTTGGACCAAAATAATATTAACTAAATAAAAACGAAAATTAAAGTGAAAAAGAAATAAATAATAGAATAAAAATGATAAAATAACAAAAATAAAATAAGTAAAACTTTTAAATAAAACAAACTAAAAATAAAGAAAAAATAAATAAAAACACTTAAAACTGTCCCTTCGGAACCCCAAATGAGGTACTTCAAAGTAACCTCTCTGCCGAAATTTCGTCTGAAACGACGAGACCTCTCAGTTTATAAAAGCAAGTAAAAATGAGAAAATAACAGCGGAAAGCTTGTAAAAAATGACAAGATAAAATGAACTTTAAGCAGATAAAAAAATTCGAGAAAAGACGAGTAAAATGTTTGCAAAGCGTACAAATAAAATGTTGAGATATTGATATGTAGAATGTTAAAAAAACTGATAAAATACCACGAAATAAAAATGTAGAAATTTGAGAAATTGATTTGAAAAGACGGATTTAAATGACGAGTAAAAAGAAAACAAAACGGTCAAAAAAATGGAGTATGACAATATTATTTTTATTCTTAATTTTTCTTATTATTATAAAATTCATTTTTACAAGAAATGGTAAAGATCCATCAATGAACCATTTCCAAGAGAATCATACCGGATGGTGACATTGACATAATTGGTCAATGACATTGTTAGTATTATAAGATTTTATTTCCATTATTGTTGTTATGTTGATTATTTAAATTTTTATTTGAGAAGTCAAATGAAGTTATTGAAGTTTGGAATGTAAATAAAATTTGAACGTTTTTATGCTTTATTTTATTTCAAGATTTTGTAAGGATTATGTAAGAAGAATTTTGTATGGATTATGTATGATTTATGAAAATTGAATGAATTATATATGAATGTTTAAAAGTTCAAGTTTTTCGATAATTAAAAAAAATTATTCTTTGTATAATAACAATATTCGGCTTCCATGATTATCATAACTTAAATAAATGAATTCACAAGTCTAGTTCTTTTTCTCACTTCTTGCGGTGGGTTTGCATTGATGCTTTGAATAAATCTTTGCCGTTTCAAAAAAAAAAAGTCTAGTTCTTTTTATATCATTAATTAATCGGTGTAGATTTATGCTTATAACTTTTTTTCTTTCTTTATATATGGTAGAGTAGTCCCATATATAATTGATTAATATTTCAAATAAAAAATAAGAATTATTTAATTTGTTAATGCTATAGCTAGGATTCTATATAAGTCATAATATGCTCTAAGTGAGAATTTAAGGTTGATTTGCATATCAAACTGTGAATAAATGTAAAGAAAGTGTGAAGGAAAAAAAACCTAATACAGTCTAACAAACAAGTTTCCATAGTTGTCCAACACTAGTTTACATAGTTGTCCAACACTGTCAAGAAAAAAGGAAATTGTCCAACACTAGTTTATACATATATACTAATTATTATTTTTTTACTATAAGCATGTATACTATTTCTCCTAAAAAACGCATGCATATTATTTTTTAATCACCAAAGTTAAATTTTTGCAAGGAATTCTATACAGTATCTAAGTAAAAGATGCCACTTGAAATTTAAATTTATGCCCTGTATGATGAAATGCATTGTAAGCAACATATGAAGTTGGCAATTTTTTTTGTTGCCAAACCTAAAGAAAGCACATTAAATAATGATCATAAATAAGGAAAAAACTCTTTTCGAACTCTTTAATTCGAATGATGACAATAATATTGGTCTGGTTCTAGGTTTGTTTATTTTGATATAGAATTCCTTCATGAACAAGCTCTAACAAATTGTAAGAATAAATTCATAAGTCTAGTTCTTTTTATATCATTAATTAGTGTAGATTTATGCTTATAACTTTTTTTTTTCTTTATATATATGGTAGAGTAGTCCCATATGATTGCGGCCAGCTAATATTTCAAATAAAAAATAAGAATTATTTAATTTGCTATAGCTAGGATTATATATAAGTCATAATATGCTCTAAGTGAGAATTTAAGGTTGATTTACATACCAAATTGTGATTAAATGTAAAGAAAGTGTGAAGGAAAAAAACTTAATGCAGTCTAACAAACAAGTTATACGATCTTCTTTCTTTAATCAGTTTACATCGTTGTCCAACAATGTCAAAAAAAAAAAAAAAAGGAAAGGAAGTTGTCCAACACTAGTTTATACACATATATAATTTTAATTTTTCTTTTTTTTGACTATAAGCATGTATACTATTTCTCCTAAACAAACACGCATACTCACCAAAGTTAAATTTTTGCAAGGAATCATATCTAAGTAAAAGATGCCACTTGTTCCCGTAAGCTTAACTCAGTTGCTAGAGATATTGCATAATTTATGTAGGGGTCGATGTTCATACCCCATACACCCCACTTCTCCCCACATGTAATTGTGTGAGTTCTAGCCATTAGACTACTAGACAAAAGAAAAAGTAAAAGATACCATTTGAAATGCATTGTAGGCAACAGATAAAGTTGGCAATTTTTTTTTGCCAAACCTAAAGAAAGCACATGAAATAATGATCACAAATAAGGCAAAAACTCTTTTTTAACTCGTTAATTCGAATGATGTTAATAATATTGGTATGGTTCTAGGTTTATTTTTGATATAGAATTCCTTCATGAACAAGCTAACAATATGTACGGAAAGTTTTGATTAGTTGAGTTGAAATAGTCTATTCAAACAGTCAAAGGAAGAAGTCCCTTGAAAACTAGAGTTTGCATCCCAATATGTTTATATACCAAGGCATGAATTGACACTTATATATGGTTGACTAATCAAGATCAAGAATTTATATAGTAAAACAAATATGGTATATGGGAAAGAAAGAAAAAAACAAAAACAAATTCTTGGCGCAGACAAGACGAAATTACTTTGAACCTATGAAGAAAAAGAAGGGGACAAGACACCAACATTTTGTTTTCATCTTGTTCCATTAATTTTCCAAATCATATAATATATACGGACAAAGTACGTTTTGTGTCGTTCAAACAATCAACTTCATGTATAAAATATTCACGTTTATTGTTCACATATACTAAGAATACAACGTGTTTGAAAAGTTATAGTTATTACTACTTGAGATGAGTATAGTCCCTAGAGGGAGTCAAGTTTATAGTTTCACATGTTTAATTTTCATATATAGTTGTCAAAATCAACAAAATCGTTAAGAATTTTTTTGAATTTCAATACTTTTTTCCAAGCTTTCAAATTATTCAACTTGATCGCCAAGGTAAAACTAGATTGAATATCCCACTAATTAAAATAATTTTAACTTATTAAGAGACCCAGAAAAGGAAAGGGAATTTTCATTCTTTTATAAATACCCAAGTAGAAGTAAATGCAATGATACACCAACCCTAAACTCTAACTCTCTCCATCAATTTGTTATCAATCCTATAGTTAGAGATATTCATTTCTTTTAGTACCAAAAAATAATATTCATTTCTTTATATAAGCTTTAATTACAAAGTAGGGCTAATAAAAGGTTATAGTACTACCACACACCCTTAATTGTCTCAACATGCAAACATCTTTGGCAATGAAGAGCTTATTAAGCCATGAAAGGAAAATTACACAAATGATGGCAAGACGTTTGATGGAGCCATGCGATGTGTTCCTCAACCATAGAAGCCCGGACACAAAGAGAACGGTAGCAACTCTTCTTTATGACAACCTTAAAAGGCATGGTTTCAACCCTTTTTTGGATGAGAAAAACATGAAGCCAGGGGACAAATTATTTGAGAAAATCAACGGGGGAGTCATGGAGAGCAAAATTGGGGTGGCGGTTTTCTCCCCGCGTTATTGTGAGTCTTATTTTTGCCTCCATGAACTTGCCCTTTTAACGGCGTTGAAGAAGAAGGTGATTCCTATATTTTGTGATGTTAAGCCTTCTCAACTGCGCGTTGTTAAGAATGCAAAGTGGTCGGAGGAGGAACTCCGGAGGTTTAGATGGGCTCTCGACGAGGCTAAGAACACCGTTGGACTAACCTTCAATTCTTCAAAAGGGTATAAGTATATATTATAAAATACTGATATATATTATATATAGTTATGTTATTACTAAAATACTAACAAGAATACCCGACTATATCCCTAAAAAAAAAAATTGATTATATAACTCAGTTGGTATGAACAATGCATTACAATATGTAGATGTCAGCGTTCAAACTCCAAATTTCCCACTTATTCACTGGGGGAAAATCCAACCACCGACTACATGAAAAAAGAAAAAAAAATTGACAATCTATAAAATATGAATTGACGAACGAATTTAATCCGGCAACAAGACATAATTTTTTTGGAAATTAAAAAAATAACATAATTAAATGATCATCTATTTCATGAAAAAAAATAAAAATGTAACCCTATAATTTCTTCACATCTATGTGATTTTTTCTATTATGGGACTCATTTTATTTATTGTGAAATGCAGGAACTTGTCCAAACTAGTGACTAATGCTTCTGACATAATCATTGAAAGCATGACAGAACTTCAGAATGAAGAGAAGATGAAGTACTTGCCATCGACAAAACTTCAAAATGGAGAGAAGATGAAGTACTTGCCATCTCGTATATAGAAATTCACTGAAGAAATCTAACCATACAGGATGATCTGGATTCAAACCAATTAATATCATGTTCTACACAAATAAAATAGTGGAGAGAGTGTTAAAAACACTCTTTGAACATTCTTTAATAATTTAAATTTGTTTATATCTTCATTTAATCATTATTTCAATAAGTTCCCCATATATGAAGAAATTACGGGGCTTCTTCACATCTTTCATTGTATTCTCTTATATAAATAATACAATTTTTATTGCAGTTGTTGATGACTGAATTTGTTCCAAGATAAAATAGGAATCGTAGATAGATACAATTATTATGCTGATTTTGTGCACCATATAAAAGCAAACAATAATACAAAATAGAATTGTTGAATAGTATCTCCCTCAAGAAGCATCTGTTGGAATATTTTATTATTTAATTATATTCCAATATCATTATGTGGGCAAATATCGTAATAATAATTATATTAGCGATTTATCAATTGTGAGCCTTAATTGATTAGTGATCAAATTAAGTAATAAGGCTATTAGGTTTCTAATTGGATAATTAATTAAATAATTAATTAGTTGATATGGACTCAATGAGTGGATGTCCGGATAGCCCATTAACGGAATAATGGGAAACCCTAATGGCTATCCAATATAAAAGAGGCTATGGTCCCCAATATACCGGACACGACAAAACATTCTCTTCTCCCCATCTGATGAGAGCTTGAGGCATAAAGGTATCGGTTGAGGAAGAACCAAACTAGCCGCCGCTAACCCTACGTTGTGTATTTCAGATTACGGTGTCAAAGCTTTATCCAGGTATTCCTAATACCCTAATTCTTGTTATCCTTGATAAATCAAACATGTCGTAGATCCGTTTATATTCATGTTCAATGATTAAATTTGCTTCCGCTATATTTTTATTGTGTATTGAACGTGTTTTATGAATTAAGACCTAAATTCCTTACAAGTGGTATCAGAGCGGTCTT
Source organism: Medicago lupulina (assembly GCA_958299785.1). Lineage (NCBI taxonomy): Eukaryota > Viridiplantae > Streptophyta > Magnoliopsida > Fabales > Fabaceae > Medicago > Medicago lupulina. Next base: position 79,430,193 of record OY283139.1, read on the forward strand.
CATGTTTGATTTATCAGGATGTATATTGTTGTTTGGCTTTTATGATTTGGGGATTTTTTGTTTTTTCTTTCGAACCCTAATTACAAAATTTTGATTCGATATGTCTTCGAAGACAATCGCATGGTGTTTAATTATGATTGTAAACTTTGATTGATCTCCAAATCGTAAAAGTTTTAATTTGTCGTTACCATACACAATTTTAAGTTATGATGGTTAAGGTTCTATCGACATGCTCGTATAAATTCGATTATAAAGTTTTCAGTTTTTTGAATATATTATTATAATCGTAAACTGGTGAATATATTCATGAATAAATATTGTTTGCTTTCTTCTTTTTACGAGCGAATACATTCAGAAGGGAATACTTTCTGGTTGTGATTGTTATTGTATTTAATTATGTGAAATTGATTTTATGGTTATCACAAGTGAGAAGTAAGAACTGCTGTGCAACTTGATTTCGATTGTTTAAAAATAGAAAAGTAAGCATAACATGAAGCCTTTGCATAGAGAAATTATATTTGTGATGCTTTACTTGCTAGCTTCTTTTCGGTGAATTTGTTTTGCTGCAAGTTGTGTTTTTTTATTTTATTTTCATGATTGGTTATTTTGTATAAAACTAATCTTTATTTTGGCATGACATTATTTTTTTGTTTTCTTCCTTTCAAGCTTATCTAACTATATTTTAGGCTTTAAAGATATTGCTTGTTTACTATATTTTGTCAACCAAGATTCTCGATGAATGTGACAAAGGTTATTTTGATTTTAAACCTTATTTTGGTGATTTGATTTATTTTATTTTATTTTTAAATCAAATAGAAAGTGTAAAATCAAATCTTTTAATTTCACTTTGGTTTGATTTTCAAATTTCATTATTATATTATATTTTACAATTTTATTTCTATTTGAATGAAATATAGTATTGATTCACGAAAGTTTTGTACATAAAGTTTATTTTGAGAAGTAGGCAAATAAAGATTCAAATATATATATATATATATATGTTGCTTTTTAAATAATGAATCTCAAAATATTATAAAGAAATTTTTTTTAGTTCATAAAGTAAGGATTAAATTCTTTAATTTTGGGAAAATATAATTCTAGTTTTGTTTGTTTGTTTATAAACTTGTAAAGTTTGTTTCCTTTATTTAGGAAATATTTATGTTAGAGTTATGTTTTATTTTGTTTAAAGAATCATTTAGTGCATATGTGAATCAATAGTGGCATGAATATTTTTAGTGTATATAAGATTCAATTTTCTTTTGATTTTAAAATTGAATATTTGGTTATAGCATGATTATCCTGTTCGAATTTATTGTTATCAAGTTTTCTACAATATTATTTTTAATCATGCATTTTGATATTTTTCATGCTATTTTTGTTGATGTTGCTTTTATGCTATATCTGTAAATGTATTGTCATACACATATTGGTGTCGTTTTTGACTTGCATCTTCTTTAGAATTCTTGTAAATTTGTCTTCACACTTAAGGGTTGTTGAGTGACCTAATAATTACACAACGACATAAAGAACTAATTTGGCCTACATTATGTCAGTAGTGCCTTGTAAATTTAAGACCATTCCCATTTAATTTACTATGAAATGTCTAGTAATTGCGGTTGTTTTGGTTGAAACAACATGTTGCCAAAGTAACCTCTGTTGCGTAGATTTGATTCAACTGAACTTACAAAAGGCGTAGTATGAAATTATCCATGTGAGTGATCGTCAGCCCCAAGGAAGGCACAACTTGACCGGATAGCTACATACATATGATAGTAAATGTGTGGTGATTATAAAGTAATTTTCCATGTGAATAATAGGATACCCGAAGGTGACTATTATTTGACAGGATTTATCACCCCGTTTAATATATATATATTAAAATTGTCTAGTAAAATTAGTTGAGTCAGTTGAAACAATAATGTTGCCCAAGTAACCTCTGTTGTGTAAATTGATTTCAATTAAGCTTACAAAAGATGTAGCGTGTAATTATTTATGCGAGTTGTCGTCGGCCCCAAGGAAGGCACAACTTGGCCAGATAGTTACATACCTGCGATGGTAAATATGTGGTGGTTATAACGGAATTATCCATATGGGTAATAGGATGCCCAAAGGTGACTATTATTTGACAGGACTTATCACCAATGTTTGATCATTGCATTGAGAGTACCGCTTGCAATTAATTCTTAGCAATCCAAAGATTGTGTTTTAATGGTGCGCTTGGTATCTTGTTAAGGTCTTTTATTTACAAATAAAGAAGCACATTTCTATAATATTTTACTGACATGTGTAATAATATTGTGCGAGTGTAAACTTATTTATATATTTAAGAGTTTACATTCAAACAAATATAATGGTAAACATATAACAATTATAAGAATTTATTCTTTGTCAAAGTAAATTGTCATTGTTTGATCATTGCTGTAAAATACCATTAGCAATTGATATTATTGTTTAAAGACTTGATATTGATGGTGCATTAGGTATTTTGGTGAGTGTTTTTACTGCTCATGTTCTCTTTAAGCTAATATAATGTATCTGCTAATTTGAGTTAAATTTTTTAACTCTTAAAAGTTCTAACTTTTAGGAATTAAAGAATAATATTAACATTATTCTTGGATCTAGACCTTAGATAAGGGTGGTGAAACTCACATTCTCTCACAAATTCAGCATTTAATGTGGAAATCAAGTTTGACTAGTGAGTGTACACCAAATCCCATAGGTCACGTGAAATCATAAAGCTAAAATATCATATGTATTAGAGGTGTTATTTAAGATGACAAAAATATTTTGTCATATTTTCTTTGCTTAAATTAAAGTGCTTTTAAAGCAATATAGAGAAAGACAAGCTCTCATTGGAGAGTGGGTATTTCATTAAGATTATTAGGCAAAGAAAATGTTAGGAGCACATTATGTGAACTTTTAATCTTGCTAAGACACTACAATTTCGACCATCATCTGACTTGTTTGAAAATTCAGTGATTTCGACTATTATATGACTTGTTCGAAAATTCAGTATTTATTATTCTCTTTGCACAATTAAGTTTATAACTGTTACAGTTAGATCTGATCATTTAAATGATCAATTCATAAAGTGTGCAAATAAGGAAAGATTGAAGCAAGAGAAAATAAAATAATGCTCATTCAGAAAATACCTCAAAAGATAAGGGCAAAATAAAGAAAAGTAGTCTTGACTGACTTATGTCCCATGATGTTGAAAGATATATCAATTTAGAATGGACAAAGTCGATAAAGTTGGTTCTATTCATTTTTAAACTATTTTTTTAGATTGTCATTACTAGGTTATTTTTGTATTTAAAAGATAATTTGGTTAATCATTATTTGAATTAATTTTTTGTTTTAATTTCTCTTTGAATAAATCAAGATATTTTGAGTTTTATTTTCAAATGATGATTCAACGTGTCTTTTAAGTTCAATTATTAGAGTCAATTCAGTTATGACTTGTGACATTCTATATTGTTTAAGGTTTTGAATACTATAAGTCTTTCGTCCCACAAATTAAGGAAATTTTGAGACATAAATTGTTAAGTCTTCTTGAGGATATTAAGTTTGGGGGAGAGATATGGTAATAGAACAAAATTGAATGAGGAAGAATCAGTTCTAAACTAATTCATATAGTTACTATTATTATAGTATATTTGGATCCTCGTGAAAATAATTTTGTTCTTCCTCTCTATCAAGTTAAGAAATTAATTCATATAGATCAAACTCAACACCCTCAAGAACTAGAGCTTCTAATGTCATTAAGAATTGACTGAAAGAGAAATTCTATTTAGTTTATTTGAAAGACTCTATTAGGACAGTCATGATACTAGTTTGCTTATTATAATTTTGGAGCTGCATAAGATGGATTTCAATATAGTTTTATTAATGATGACATTAATGATACAATACGGTGCAACTTAATAAAGGTTTTGTGTCAACTGATACAAAGTAAATAGTTTGCAAAATCATGAAATCCATTTATGAGTTAAGAAGTTTGTCTCTTTATTGTTATCACAAATTCTCATAAAGTAATTGTCTCATTTGGTTTTGAGATAATATTACGGAGAATTGTGGATTTAGTAAGCTCAGTGGGAGTAAATTTATATTCCTAGTTTAATATGTCAATTTTATTTTATTTAGTCAACAATGATATATGTCTGTTATGTGAAACCAGTGAAATCTCTAACAAAAGTTAGTGATGAAAGATCCTGGGGACACCTCTTTTGTATTAGGCATTTCAATACTAGAGATTCTTCTCAAGGTATTATTCGGGATATTGCAAAAGAGTTATATCAATAAAGTTGAAAATAAATTGACATAATAAGTTATGGGTGACCTTAGTCTCCGAGAGAGACTTTTCAGTCTCAAATTTTTAGTCCCAAATATTGCCCATTAGGAAATTTATGATTTCATAAATTTAAGTATATTCTTATGCTTTGCTTATAGAATTTTTATGTATGATCTTATTGCACGTATTTGGAAATAACATATATGATCAGACTGTTTGGTAGAAACATGAGCAATTCAAAGTTTGAATTGTTGAAAAGGCAACCTTAAGAATTATTAAAGAGAACAAGAGAACTTATGCTCACATCAGAGATCTAACAATTTGGAGATCATTAGTGTGTTAATCTCTGGCTTTTGGATGTCTATATATAATAAGACATCCTAACTCAGGAAATGACTGTAAATATTTATGTCACTTGGTTGCATAGAGTTAAAGGTATTGAAAGACCACTTAAGTTATATAGTGACATAAGTTAGTCAAATAAAGATTCAATAACAAAATTATAAGGTTTATTACCTTATAAATTATTGTTGTTAAAATGATAGAACATGTAGAGACAAACTTTATGCTAGCTATACCACTAATCAGAGACATGACACCTAAGGTCTTTTATATTGTTGTTGTCATTAAGGATGTCTTGGATTAGTGGGAGTCTCTTTTATTTTATGTTCTATACTTTTGTTTTGGTATTGATACAGACTTTATGTTATGATTTTCTGCAGAAATAAAGTTCATGAGGTTATTTTGTTATAACCATTTCTGTATCATTTTGTGCAAATATTTAATTTGCAAACTTCAGTTTGATCTCACTAAAGTTTTCAGTTGGATCAGTTGGAAATATGCATGATTTAGAGATCACATTACATGAAATTTCCATGCCACTCATCCATATCGATCTATGTCACCAAGTGCATTGGTATGGTGGTCGTCAGGGTTCCGTCACGTTATACGTCAGTGACGACAGCCGCGGTGGTCCCATTATTAATGTATGAGGTGGACCAGATTGTAAAGTTGAAATCTAAAGATAAATAGCATTCGGACGCGCGCCTAAAGTATTCTGATATAATTATTAAGATATGTAGCCCAAGTGGGAGATTGTTGGAATATTTTATTATTTAATTATATTCCAATATCATTACGTGGGCAAATATCGTAATAATAATTATATTAGCTATTTATCAATTGTGAGCCTTAATTGATTAGTGATCAAATTAAGTAATAAGGCTATTAGGTTTCTAATTGGATAATTAATTAAATAATTAATTAGTTGATATGGACTCAATGAGTGGATGTCCGGATAGCCCATTAACGGAATAATGGGAAACCCTAATGGCTATCCAATATAAAAGAGGCTATGGTCCCCAATATACCAGACACGGCAAAACATTCTATTCTCCCCATCTGATGAGAGCTTGAGGCATAAAGGTACCGGTTGAGGAAGAACCAAACTAGCCGCCGCTAACCCTACGTTGTGTATTTCAGATTACGGTGTCAAAGCTTTATCCAGGTATTCCTAATACCCTAATTCTTGTTATCCTTGATAAATCAAACATGTCGTAGATCCGTTTATATTCATGTTCAATGATTAAATTTGAATCCGCTATATTTTTATTGTGTATTGAACGTGTTTTATGAATTAAGACCTAAATTTCTTACAGCATCAACTATCTTAGAAAACTAAAATCGTTGGCAGGGAGGAGGAACAGCTTTTAATTTGTAAAGACATGTGTATATTGAAGTTGCGAGCTAACTTGAGGAAGAAAGATAGCATGATCATCGAGAGGCCTCGCGAATGGAGAGGTGTGGTAGTGCTACGAGGAATGCCAAGTTCAGCCAACAAATCGAGACGCCTAATAATCTCAGAGAGTTGTAAACATGGCCTGCTATTCAAACTCATCGGTGGATGACTATGAAGACTTGAACTTGCTTATTAATCTTCTAAGAAATCAGATAAAAACCGAGAAACAAATGATATATACACCAACAAGACATGACACATACTCCTAGTATATGGACAATCCGTCCAATCGGTATCACTACAGACAAGCAAAGTAAGAGACAAATTAAGCAAGGAAAAATAAACCACGAAGAGGCCATACGTAATGTTGTTGTTTTTTACAAATCAAAAGTAACTATATGAGTTATCTGTAGCCACAGACTCTTGGGATCACTACAAGGAATCTAGCACTTTGCCAGGGTGGAATCCCTGGCAAAAGGGCTAAAAGCCTTGCGAAACTGCTATTTGCCAGCGGTTATGCCAGGGGCTGAGTCCTTGACAAAACAGGTCGTCGCAAACCATTTGTGAGGGGTTAAACCCTGGGAAAAAATGAGGGATAGTCTCTGTCTTAAGCCCTAGCAAAATCCCTGACAAGTTGCACTGATTTATCTGACACACTGCTCTCTAATGCAGAGGTCAAATCTGCAGGTATGTAAGCCAGGGGTTTTGCGAGGGGCAGCCCCTTGCAAACGTAAATACTAAAAAAAAAATTTATAACAAATCATGAAAAAATTATAACATCATATACATACAGAAAAATAACATCATATATTTTAATTAGATAAAAAAAATTAAAAATATATATGGAGAAACTAATAACTTGAGAGAACAAATTCGGACAACAAGCTTAGCAAGGAACACATGAGGAAGATTAGCTTTGATCTACAAATGACATAGAAAATATGTGTAAATAAGTAATAAAAAATATAAACAGAAAATTATAACAAGTGAAGAGAGTTTACCAAATTAGAGTTTAATGAAGGTAGAGAAGGGTACTGCAAATTTTTCTAAATGTATGGTGAGAATGAGAACTGAAAGCGGTAAATGCTTTATATATAGGGAAGAAGAGCCATGGGTCAAACGAGGGGCTTCCCCCCACAAACCATAGTCAATTCCTAGCCCTAGGGTAGCTTGCAGAACCATCATAATATCATATATAAAGCCAGGGTTTTTGCACATTTGTTAGGGGTTAACACATGGGAAGTCAACTTTTCAGATATTTTGTCATAGCTTGGTCTTGTCAACTGCAAAAAGCAAGATTCCTCCGTTTGCCAGGGGCTGGCCGAGGAATATTCCCTATCGTTTAGCCTGACACACGCTGCACATGTTCCCCATTTTGAAATTCTTTTTACCGCCCATTTCAAAGCCAGGGCTATTCCCCATTTGCGAGGGGCATGCCCATGGTTTACGTTAAACCCTACAAATACGTTTTTCCAGGGATTTCCCTAGATTTACCATTCGGAAATTTGCCAGGGGTTCATGGCCCTGTCAAATATCCCAATGAAATCACAGGATTTCTTGTAGTGTATCAATGCCTTCAACAATTGATGTTATTTTAAGCATAGAACAAAGTTTGGTTGATAAGCAAGCTAGAAGAACATAAAATGAAGCAAAAGAAAATGTACAATTCAGTCTATCGTCTATACAAGGAAAGCAAAAAGAACAAGATTTTGTTCAATCAAGTCAACACCAATCAACAAACAAAAGAAGTCAGCCAAAGCAAATAAAAATCATTCATCTCGTGAAAAGAAGCAGCTCCGGAAAGCATAGTGAAAGAAAGTATCGTGTGAAGCTCAAATCTTCACTACTGCAAAAGAAGAGTCTAGTACATTGGTAAAACATTTGAAGTGTCTTAGACATACGACAAAGCATCTGACGAATCAAGTATCGTGTAGTTCAATCTACAAGACAGTTATTCAAGTCTATCCTCTAGTGTATCGAAGACATGGCTAAAAACATTTAATAACTCCTCCTCTAGTATATAAGGACATGTGAAGCAAAGTGTTTGCTAACCCAAATGTCTAGTCAACCAAGCTCATCATTTGGTTGAGGCTACACAAAAGCCAACCATCCATCAACATCTACCTCAAGACCATCAAAGACACTATTGAATAAATCATTGCCTGAATATATAAGAGATAATCCTCTATCAAATATCTTATCCTTTGATATTACTTTTTATAAATGTGCTCTTATAGGTTATTCTCTGAAGAACAATGGTCTTATACATTGGTTCTTAACCCTAAATTTGAATTTAAAGACACATGTTCTTAAGTACACATGTACACGTCAATGTCTACATAATCATACAAGTCATACAATGGATATTTATACAAACCGTATCTCTTTTCTCAATGGTTATATTCTTCAAGGTGTATAAAAGAAACAACACCTTCATTAAAGAATTGTTGACTGAAGTTGGCGAGGCTCCAAGCTCACATTGAAGAAATTGATCCGAAGTTAAATCAAGTGTGCTTAAAGAACACGAAGTTTGTTAAAGTGTGATTAACATACAATGTGTTGAACACAAACATCCAACTCCAATTTGAAGACCACAACAAAGAGAATGTGTGTCTTTTACAAGATATATAGCCAAAAGCTTTTTAACCAATGGTTATATGAAAAGTGTGAATACAAGTCTGTAGAATCTATTCACAATCTTGAGATGATGGGAAACCAATGTCAATCAATGAAGATCATATGACATTCTACTTATATAAAAAGAGATTGTAATGGTTGTTCATAAAATATAAATCAAATGAAAAAGCCATGAACATCAATCTAAGAATTTATTAAATATCCGCTCTTATGGGACTCTTTAGATCATATATCAATCAAGTTGTCTTAACACGGTTACATTATATGATTAAATTTAATATCCTCTTAAGATGAAAGTAGTCCGAACAAATTTTCTAACTTTATATCACTCATATACAAACTCAACCTCTTTTGTAATCGGCCAGTAGGGGCAACAACCTTTTATCCAAAAGGGGTCTGAAGATACATTAAACACTTGATTCCCTAAAGGACGTAGTTGAGTCAGAACGTTGAGAAGACGATGTAGATTCAGACCTCAAGAACTTTATAGTAGACTCAATGATCGGCCAGGCAAAACATATTTTGGTGATTGTAATCGGTTGATTATAGTGGATTAAGTCCTCAACTATACCGAGCCAAATACTCTTTGTAAGGAGGGGGTTAGAGTATGAACTAGTTCCTCTCTTATATCTTTTCTTTATTTGCACAAGTTCTTTATGATTTAATTCATACTTTAATTTGTTTTCAAATAGAGTTAAATGAATTGATCAAAAACTATTTTAAGTTTGAAAAAGATCTTTCAGGTCTTGTTTTTAAAAATTGTCAACACAATTCCCCCTCCCTCCTTTTTTATTTGTGTGTTTCCTTTACCTACACAATTTTGGAAAAAACATCTCTAACTTGAAATCAACTGATCTAATTTGCTTGCTTTGCGATTTTGACTTTGACAACATCTGATTTTTCTCTCAACTGATCTTTGGTAGTGGTTTTTTCATTAACCTATATAAACAAGATGATGCAATTATCAACATTCTCATGTATCAAACCCTAATTATGAAGTATATACAACAATTGGGGGAAAATCATATGTTTTCTATCAAAATACGTCGATAAGTGCTTTAGAAAACGTATTACAAAATAGGTAAATTATTTATCACTTATCAAACTCTGTTCCAAAAAAATCAGTTTTTCTAGGTACTCAAAAAAGCCTTAGTGTTTCTCTATTAGTGTTTAATGTAACTGTTTCCCCCTTAACAACCTAGCTAGGAAATAAGCAGCTTCAACTCACAAGTAAAAAAATGATTTTGATTAATACAAGAAAGAATATTAAGTTTTTTTTATTAATTATTTCAATATATATAACATGACAAATGCTAAAATTAGTTCTCATACAGGGATTTCACCTAGCAAGTGTATGCAAATATGAAGTTATTTACGAAGGTTTTCACAGTTTAGAAATTCTAAATTATTCAAAACATCCAAATGCAATGCAAATGTAGACATAACTCATAATTAAGACTTGTAGGCACTTTTGGAATTAAAAGAAAAAGGAAAAATGAGCAAGAATTATATCCAAGGTGAATTACATACATTAATTTATAGAAGTGACCCTTCCCTAATATGAAATATAATTTCTGAGAACCAATGAATTCCATTCTCCTATAATCTGGTGGATGATGCATGCCATCACTTCTCCCATCCTTAAAGCATATTGGAACATAATTGGCCTCATGAACACTCCCCACAAACCTACAAAGGCAATCCCTAGCTCTGCCCCCAAACTCATCTTTATGAATTACTTCTGATGATCTTTCTTTGCTTTTGAAAAAACTATTACTATGTATAATTTTACGATATATGTAAATGCAGGTGGGTTTAGAATGGAAGCATACAGTTAATCAATTTTTCTAAATTTATTAGGGGCTTGTACTTGGAACCGTTGTAGCTGTTATTCTATGTCCTTGTGATTTCAAGGGCTCTTTGAAACAACTAACAGTCTTTAAATATGAGAGGGGGTTGAGTGTTTTATTTATCATGTTGTCATTCAAATATGCGAAGATAGGTGGTTGAGTTTCTTACTAATGTCCAAAGACCGTTAGGACACTTTGAAAAAATTGATTTGAAAATTGCTCTTCTTCGTTTCGTTTTTGTTCATTCCCTTAATTCAGCCTCACGCTGATATTATTAAGATCGGTTCAACTACTTTTTAAGTTGGTTCAACCAATTTAAAAAATGTGAGTTAACTCACGCTGAAAAATGCTAAGCATGAGTTAACTTACTCCAAATCAAGGGATGAACAATTTTCAAATGATTTTGTACATGGTTTTTGGGCTTGTCGGTTATACTTTCAAGACTATGTTGCATGGATTTTGATGTTTTGACTTCTAAAATTGCTCTTTAACACTGTAAAATTATCTAATTGATTCCAACGACTGTCGTTGCAATCTGGAGGAACAACAAATATTTTTAAAAAAAACCTCCAATGGCAGAGTCTAAATTTCTAATTTTCCCTTAACCCTTCTACTTGTTTAACGTTTTCTAGGTGCGTGATTTGTGTGATTTGGGTTGTTGTTCCAAATTCTGGAAACAACTATGCTTCATCAGAATTTGTGGAAAATTGATGTTCCAAGATCAAAGGAGCATTTTATGGGGTGTTTAAATCCAAACCAGTCCAAATAAAAACCGTAAACCGATCTAAAAAAACTGAAAGCCGCATGAAACTAAATATTATTGGATGTGTTTAGATGTCATTTTATAAAAACCACTCGAATTAGATTTAATTTTGGATTGATTTTTCAAAAACAAATCAAACTGAGCCGAACCACATACATATATTTTAATACATATTTTCATTTTTTATAAGTATGATATATTATATTATATTAAGCTATTAGTTTTTCCTTTTTAATTCTTTTAATACTTATAAAAAATGATTGATAAAAAATGAAAAAATGTATTAAACTGGAAAAATGATTGTGTTATTGTATAACTATAAGAACAACTCGTATACAATAACACAATCATTAACCACTGTAGTACATAATTGACCAGCTGATGCGGTTAAAATGATTTAGGCCAATTTGGAAAATTAGAAACGGATGAGAGGTGAAGGGAAGATTAGAAATTAGAAATATGAACTCCAACGCACTTTCTTGCCCAAATAATTCGTACAAAATAGCACCTCTTTGGAGATACAATGAACGGATGATACTCATTCTTCGCTTTTGTTTTGTAATAACAAATATTTCCCATTATTTTTAAGCCTGGTTAACCGGTGCCCTTCAAAACAATGGTTAATAAATCTATAAATAGAAAATTTTGATTAAGTAATAATTACATCACTTTTTATTAAAAGTTATTTCTTATAATCCACAAGTCTTAGCTCAACTGACAAAATGCCGAAATTGTTAGGCCGGGTGTCATAACCGGGGTTCAAACCCCAGTACCTCCACTCGTGTGTGTGAATTTATAACAACTTTGTCATTTCGTCTATCTACTAAAATAAAAAATAAATTACTTCTTATAGTTGCTTAACCAATAGCTCAAAGCCACTATTTAGCATTCTCTTAATTTTATATATGAGTGAGTTTTGAAAAAGATAAGATTTTGTGATTTAGGATGTTGAGTCTTGTTTTGGAGATGAATCGTAGAAAGTGCAAACAATGGTAAAGGATGACACATCATCTTTTTTATGACGTGAAGTAAATTTTCTTAAGTGGCATAGAGAGTAATAATGAGGTGTCAACAAAATCGTTTAGGAGTATGATTCAATAGATTATAATATAACTTATTTGGATTAATTTTGTGGTGTTGGTTTGTGATTTTAAAGTACAATATCTTAGATTTGATTCTCCTTATATTAATTTTGGTCGATCAGTTTGACTTATAAAAAAAAATTATAATAGGTCTACACCAAAATTATTGAAATTCTAAAAATCAACAATCTTTTAGCTAAATATTTTTCTATAGCAAATTTTCTCTTAATAATATGATCTTATTTTCAATTTAAAATCATGTAAACTAAATTAAATTAAAGTGATTATTTTTATGAGGGATAGGGGGAGGAAATTTACAAAATGCTATGAAACGAATTTAGCGATACTACATCCTGTTACATCAAATCAAAGTTTAAGAGATAAAAGACATAGAGGTTCAATAATCATCTATGAGAAAGAAACAGGGTGACCTAAGTTGACAAGGAAATCAACATTAGAGTTAGTCATCCTGTAAATATACTTCGTCGAGATATTTCAATATAAAATATAGATAAGACGAGTAAAATAAAAGGGGTTGGAGGGTTGTGGTGGAAATGGAGGTGCATTTTGCTATTTGAATTTGGAGAATGTTAAACGGTGTCTTTGGAGCATTGGTTAAACAATCAAAACAAGTAATTTTTTGTAAAAAGTGGTGTAATTATTTCTTAATCAAATGTCAAAACTTATATTTTTAAAACAAATTTTCTAGTTATAGATTCCTTAATCATTGCTCTGAGGACATCGGTTAGTTGGACCCTTTAAATAATAACATTAAAATTACATTCTACAAGAAGAAAAGTAATACTATCATCACTAGCGAGATTAAACCCAATAAAAAGAATGAATATGAGTCATGTTTGTATTTGTCTTTCCACAAGTAATAACAAAATATAGTAGGCGAATATGACTTGGATATAAGTCACCAAAATTATTGAAATTCGTGTAGTCACTGACCTCACAAATTCACGTAAGAAATGATTTCACACATTCGTAAAGTTTGTGTTTACCGATCTTAAGGTTCAGATCGTCTGATCTCGATTGAATAGTCGTGTCGTCACTGATTTCATGAACGTGAGCAGTAAGTGACCATAGTGAATCTCATTCCATCGATATCATTATTCATCACCCTAACTACTACATCACCATACAACCATGAGCAACAAGACAATTTCCAAGCATATCACTTCACAATCCTATTATCGTGCACGTCAAATCTATAATACAATGCAACATTACATTACATTATACACATTTCATTTCATATATATACAAAAGTGCAAGCAAAGCAATTTCATCAAATTATTAATGGAGTAAGAATTTACCTAATATTACCTTAATTTATGGCTATGTAGCCACCTGTATACACATATTACAGAGTGCGTAACAGAACCAACGAATACTATGGACACTTACAAACGGAATAAGTAAAACAAAATACAAAACACAACAAACAATACTCCTATAGGAAAAATCATATTGCATCTTTTTTTTCCTCATCACGTTTCATCTCAAATTGAATTCTCGTATACAAACACAACACTCTCAATTTTATTCCTTTGTCCCTATTAAAAAAAATGCATTACATGTTTACTAATAATAGTAATCTATAATATTTTATACATGCACCGCTTCACGCTTTTATGATTTATAGAAAAGAGTTGTGTTAGAGGATTTCTTAGTTGAAATTTACAAAGACTTTATTATATAGAGACACGTTATTTAGAGATTGATCAAAGAGCTAGGGTTTCAAAAGGGTATCTCTGAACAATTTCAATACATTATTTAGAGATCCTTAGAGCTAGGGTTTCAAAAGGGTGTCTCTGAAATTTGAAGGTGAGAATTTACGGAACAAGATATGGGAGATATTGAATCTCAAATAGTTTACAAAGAGGCATTGGAGGAAACATCTGAAATCTTGCACAATGGAAAACGTCCCGTAATTCTTAAGGTATGTATGTATGTATGCATGAGTGCATTCAAAACTACCCTTTTGTTTTCTTCGTAATCAAAATTTAGCTACATATATTTAATTTCATATATAAGATGTAGTTTTGTCTTTGATAGATGTTCCTAAATTGTTGATGAACATGAACCAATCTGTTAATTAATCTCAAGATGTATTACTAAATCATAACTTTGTCATCACTAATACATGTTTGTTTGGATTAGGATAATATAAAGTGAAATGGGTGTTTACTCTTCAAACCTTTTGATTCTTTCACATAATTAATACTTAACCAACCACATTTCTTTTTCTTCAATTTTTCATTTGTTTTAGTTTAATCTTGATACAGTTAACAAATCACAATCATCTATATATGTGACTTTAGAGGTAATTATTTAATAATCTGATGATTACTATTGATAAACCATAATCTGTACTCTAAGTGTAAGTGTATATGAACTAATTGTGAATATGTTCAACACATGTGTAAATTCTTTGAAATAGTCTATGTTAGTTGCATTTTATAATTTGTTATGATATCAATGGTTAGTGTTCAAAAAGTTACATTGTGTGTGGGTTGAATTTGAATTTGAGGAGTTGATGGGGAAGTTTTAAAAGATGACACATGGAAAAACTTGCTTATTTGATGAACTCTATGTGTTTAATCTAATGAAAATAATGATAATGATTAATCAAATTCATCATATAGTTTGGTACAAAAAGTTGTATATATGATGAGCTCTATGTGTTTTATATAATGATGTTTTGACATATTTCTAATAATAAAAAGTTACAAAAAGTTATTTAACTCTAGTAAGTGGAAAAAAAAAAAAAAAGTAAGTGGCAAATGCTATGATGATGATTAAATCCTTTTTTTTTTTTTCATTAGAAAAATAAAGTTAAGAGTAATTTTTCATATTTAAGGATGTTTCCAAATCTTTTTATTTATTAGTCTAGTTTGTATTGTCAACATGCTTATATTGATCAATGATGATTTTCTTTTTAACAAATGACTATGCAGTTTGATGATGTTGTGTACAAAATCAAAGCCAAAAAAGGAGGATTATTTAAGAAGAACATAGAAGTAGAAGAGAAAACAATACTAAAAGGAGTAACAGGTATTGTCCAACCAGGTGAAATGCTAGCAATGTTAGGTCCATCAGGAAGTGGCAAAACAACATTATTAACAGCATTAGGAGGAAGACTTGGTGGAAAACTCTATGGATCCATAACATACAATGAAAAACCATTTTCAAATGTAATAAAAAGAAACACAGGTTTTGTCACACAAGATGATGTTCTTTACCCTCACTTAACGGTAACCGAAACGCTTGTTTTCACAGCACTACTTAGATTACCAAATAGTGTCACAAAAGAAGAGAAAGTTACTCATGCAAAAAATGTGATAGATCAACTTGGTTTAACAAAATGCAAAGATAGCATTGTTGGAAGTGCATTTCTAAGAGGTGTTTCTGGTGGAGAAAGGAAAAGGGTTAGTATTGGACAAGAATTGCTTATAAATCCTAATTTGTTGTTTCTTGATGAACCAACTTCTGGTTTAGATTCTACTACAGCACAAAGAATTGTGTCAACTTTGTGGGATTTGGCAAGAGGTGGAAGGACTATTGTGATGACAATACATCAACCTTCTAGTAGATTATATTATATGTTTCATAAAGTTTTGTTGCTTGCTGAAGGGAATGTTTTGTATTTTGGAAAAGGGTCTGAAGCTATTGAACATTTTTCTAATATTGGTTATGCTCCTGCTATGGCTATGAATCCTTCAGATTTTCTTTTGGATCTTGCAAATGGTATGTTTTTTAATTTCCATGCATTTTACCAAATATAGTATGATTATTGATAACGACATAAAATTTAAAGCTTTAGTTTTCATTTTCAATCAAATATTGTGTCTTATACCTATTATAGATATCATATGTCAACTCTACATATTAAATTTTAAAATAGTAAATCGGCGTTTTATAGTCCTAGAAATTGCAAGGGTCGATCAATTTTTTTTAACGGCATCAATGAAATCCTTTTTCTGAATTTAGCACCACAACTTTAAAGGTTCTATGCCGGTCTTTGTGCATCAAGAGATTAGAGATATTATGGTGGAGACACTAAATTGATTGAAATTTTTTATTTATTTAAGGGACTAATTTGCTATTTCGTATATTTGAGGGACTAAATCTCGACCCTTACAATTTTGAAAACGAAATGCTCATTTACTCAATTTTAAATGGAAAAACCTTATAATATATCTCTCGTGTTAACGTTTATTTAAAAGAAAACATTTGAGATTTTGTACCATACATATACCTTGTTGCTTTGCTAAGTGAGAAAATTTGCAGGTATCTACACTGATGACATGAATCATGACCATGCAGTAGACAAACAAAAACTCATTTCAGCATTTAAGAGCAACATTGATGCACAATCCAAGCCAAAACATCAAGAAATCAATGGCTCTGATGCAAGTCAGGGTAGAGTTCAAGAGACAGGTTCTGGAAAATGGCCTACAAGCTGGTCACAACAATTCTTTGTACTGTTAAGAAGAGATGTCAAAGAGAGAAAATATGAATCGTTCTCCGGCTTGAGGATTGCTCAGGTCCTTGTGGTTGCACTTATGTCAGGACTACTTTGGTATAAGTCTGATATGTCACACTTGCAGGATCAGGTAACAATTTGAACAGATATAAATAAGAATTTATTTCCATGTCATATTAACAAAATTATGTTCTTTATACATTATTATATTCTGAATTTTAAAGTATGATTGGAATGTACTAATGTTGGACCGAGAACTAAATTCAGATAAAGGAATTAGTATAAGAGCGAGTTTAAATTGCAGTTACAGTTGGAGTTGTTTTCTCAATCGAGGTTTTATGTTGAGGTTGAGGTTGCGGTAATAGTTATGGCTGAGTCGCAGTTCCATATATTGCAAACAAGTGTGATGAAATGAGGCTGAAACGGCCTCAATTGTGATCGCGACAAGATTGAAAACCCTGAGAAAACAACCTAGATCATGATCATGGATCTTTATGAAGAAAACCTTGATCACAATGAATTTGCAAATAAGCTTTTTATAAAAGACTTGCAACCATGATTTGGGCCGCGGCATCAAGGTTTCAAAATGTCTTTGCGACTTTGATTAGTCTCGTATCAGGTTTATTTGACTGCAATTCTCTGCAATATTAAGAATATCGTCGTGACTATGACCGTGACTCAAAATCTAGATCGCAAATACCTCAAACTTACCACAATTCACATTTGACTAAACTAATCGTTGGGTATAACTAGTAACCGATAAGTGGGCACGTCGCTTTAGCGAAGTATTTACTCTAGACCATAGTATTTAAATACAATTTAAACCCTAAACTTTCACAAATAATAGAAAGGAACCGCAGCCGCTCTACAGTCGGAGATGTAGGCATAATTGGCCGAACTTTGTCATCAAACATCGTGTGTTCATTGTTTGCATTTTTCTTTATTTTTTTGAACTGGGATGGTTGTTTGTTCTAACACTAACGATCGTAATTCATCTCAACTTTTCTTGCAGATTGGACTACTATTCTTCGTAACAGGCTTTTGGGGATTTGTCCCACTCTTTCAAGCAATCTTCACCTTCCCTCAAGAACTAACGATGCTAGAAAAAGAAAGATCTTCAGGAATGTACAGACTCTCCTCATATTTCATTTCAAGAATGGTAGCTGACCTACCAATGGAACTAGTCCTCCCTACAATTTTCCTTCTCATAACATATTTCATGGCAGGACTCAAAGCAACAGTGATAAACTTCTTCCAAACACTTTTCAGCCTCTTACTCAATGTGTTAGTTTCACAAGGACTAGGGCTTGCACTTGGTGCTGTTGTACTTGATCAAAAATCAGCAACAACACTTGCATCAGTGATCATGCTATGTTTCTTACTTGCTGGTGGATTTTATGTTCAGAATGTTCCAAAATTTATAGCATGGGTGAAGTATGTTTCTGTTAGCTACTATACATATCAGCTATTCATTGGGTCACAGTATCACAGTGGTGATACATACCCTTGTTCTAGTGGACAATGTCCTATTGAGGAGTTTCCTCCAATAAAACAATTGGGGATTGATTTGAATGGTCTAGGATTGGCTGCATTGGCTCTTGTTATAATGCTAATTGGTTATAGACTTGTAGCTTATTGTGCTCTTATGAGGATTGGAGTCACAAAGAAATTGGCTTAATCTATACATTGATTTTGATCTAGTATTTAGCTATTATTTTATTTTACTCAATTGGTGAGTTTTATTTTTATTGTGATGTATACTCTACAGCTTTATGGGCAAGGAAATAGTTACTTTTTGGTTGGTAGAGAAATATATCACACGTGTATTTGATTAGTTATTTAGTATATACGATGATAATGTGGACTCTCTGCATCTCTTTATAAAGAAACATCATAAGGTTTGGATCATGCAACTTAATGCAGCTGTAGAGAGTAGAGACTGTTAGAGTTAGTAAGAGAAACAACTCTTCTCGTTCCAAATTTGATGATACCTACAACTGCAGGATCATACTACATTTGTGAAGGATCCAATCACCTGTTGATATTTCATATTTCTACATTTTGCTCTTGTTAAGTACTTCATTATTTCATAAAATCAAATGATTTTCTAGTTATAATACTCTGATACCATGTGCACTAACCATTTACCTCAATTTACTTCATTAGTCATTTTTTTAAAAAGGCAATCCTTTAAGTTGGATGTTTGGAACAAATCAATCCGTTATTTTTTTTAACAAATTAGTCCTTTAATTTATTGTTTTGTAATAAATTGATTTTTTAAGTCGTAGAATATTTACATTCTTACTCGTTTTCTCTTCAACTTTGTTAAAAAGTGTTAACGATCATTTAACATTGAGGTGGCATGCCTAAAGGGTGTTTATGACACCAAACATGATTACTTACACACATTTTTTTTGTTCTTGTTTCTGAAATCAAACCAAATTTAAAGATAAATATTTGATGAACAAAATTATAAATCAAGTAATTAGAGAATTTCGTATCAAACTAAGATTGTATAATACACCTTGAAATTAGTGAATTTTGACCAACCAACTTAACATTAAACGCTTGTATAAATACCTTTTAAGTGAATTTGATGAAAGGAGGGTAGTTGTAAAAATATTTTATGACTTAAAGATCGATCTACTTATTAAAAAAAACTTAAAAAACTAATTTATTAAAACATATAACTTGAAAATATTTATTAATATTCTCTTTTTAATTCATCTCGCTTATAGAAAGTATTAAATTTCTAGAGAAACATGAATAAACATTCAAATCAAAAAAAACTCACTTGAGTTTGCCTGGTGGTATTACTTTGGGATTTGGGAGTATGCTCATCCTCATTTTCTTCAATGCTAAACCAATTTGAGTGGGCTAATCTATGAAGCAAGAATACGGACACCGGACACGACACAGACACACCGACACAACTAATAGTTTGAAAAAATCACATGATTCAATGTAATTATAAGTGTTGGTGTCGTATCAGTGTCAAACATGATACATGTACGACACCGGGACACACCTAATCCGATGAGTGTTCGTGCTTCATAGAGGTTAATTTATCTCTTTCAAAAGAAAAATCAAATGAATCTTGCACGCTCCACTCCCGATCAGGCAAATTGTATTAAAAAAAGTTAAAAACAATTTTCTAGTTTTAGGTTAGGCAGCCAAACACTTATGCTTATGCTCTCAGGTTTAGCCAAACATCTGATTGTTGTTTTCTGCTAGGTTCCTACAGAACATAATTAGCATCTAATTCATGTGCATGGTGTGCCCCACATTAACCTAAAACATGTATTCAGACACTAACTTTCAATGTATGTTTTTCTCCCTAAAACAGAAAAAATAAAAAAAAAGAGCGAATATTATACACTGTATTTGTATATTATTGATCACTTCTCTTCTAATCAAAGTGTTTCATTTTATTAACGGGCAATTTTGACTTAATGATTATATACAGTGGTACTTAATTATTACTAAGCCGCCAATCTTGTTATTATCTTGAATAAAAATGACAGTGTGTCCCCTAATCAGTTTTAATAATAAACAAATACGAAAATGTTTTATACACCTTAAAACAAAAAATGAAAAAGAGAAAAAGAGCTAGATGTTATAGTATGATGTTTTAATATGAATAGAGAGATATAAAGAGAGAAAAAATGGTGTTAAATGAGTGTATGAAGTATATATGCATCATTGTTGTAATAAATAAGAATTCTTATATTATATAGACGTATACCTAATTTTCATACTCTCCTTTAATATCTTTAATATCTTGTTTTCTTTTCATCTTTATCTTCCCATCAAATCGCAAACTATTTTTTTGAAAGAAAATCGCAAACTTAACACAGCTTGTTATTTCTTACTGTATCAAAACGAGTGGCTGTAATGAGTCTACATTAATCATTTTTCAATAGATAATTCGATTCAACTCTGCACAAATCAAATTTACATTAATCATTTTTGTCCCTAAATTTTTGGAGAGATGTCCGCAAGACAATATTGAACATGTCATCATTTATAATTGTCCTTTTGTTTTGGAAATCATTTCTGTAAATCTCATTGTATAGGGCTATTTATAATAGTTTTAAGGAGTTCCATTTTTATGCATTGTCATTGTTAGTGTAAAGAGATTTATATTGTGAGTCTTATGTATGTTACTTGGGTTAAAATAAACGTCAAATGAATCTTTTTGAGCATAACTCATTTGATAGGGACAGTGCATTGTATTCTTGATTGGTCTAAGATCCAATCTGACTAAGCTCAGGTTTGATCTAAGACACAAAAAATAGGCAATATCAAAAGATGGACACGCCCTAAATCCTACTGGATTGTAGTCTGGACCAATAGATCATGATCGTCCAGTCTGAATTCAATATTATACGACCACCCAAATGGATACGTATGTTCCCTTAAGGACAGTTGTCCAGGTGGAGGCTTGACGGTCAAAATCCTACATATTCCCTAAATATACTCATGCTTAGCCTTGGGTCAAGTATCACAAGTTTTACCCTTATTTTAGCCACACTCTCTCTTGAACCCCTCATTGACTTGGGTGTCGGAGCACGCACAAGTACATCACCCTTAAATTCGGTGGAGAAGGACTCGTGGCGTACCCCGACAGACGGAATAAAGTTCAATTTCTCTAGACAACATATCTCATCCAACAAACCATTTTCTTCAGTCCAACTAGATCATATTGAAATATGCAGGGGTTGGGGTTCGAAATCTGAACATCTCACATATTCGCCTTAAAAAGTGAATTCTAGTTGTTAAGCTATTTGACAAAACAAAAAAAAAATCAAATGTCTATATTGATCTGATGACTGTAATTAACAGACATTGTAAAATATATTATTTACACTATTGCTACATATAAATTAAACATTTTAAAAAATGATTTTAACCTATATTATGTATATTTTTAAAAATCTTTTTTGTGAAAACTTCTCAAAAATAGTAGAAACCACTTTGATCTCATTTGCTATCAATCAATTAAAAGAGTAGTTTTGACATTTAATTTAATAACTTATATGTTTATCATTAGATATTTTAACATATAAAATTAATTTTAAGTATTTCATCATTTTTTTTAAACAAATCAAAATGAATTATATTACCACTTGAGAAAATATGCTCCCTAGTACAAGGTGTGCAAAGCAGAGTAAAGTATTGTTACATTTACAAATAAGCAAAACCCAAGCAAACAAGGGGTTGCTTCCACCACATTTGGTGACCAAAAGGAAAACTAGCATTGTGAGCTTTCAACCACCATAAGGAGGATACTTTTACTTTGTCCAGCAGCTGCATAATCGTTTTAGATTTGTTATTGAATAGCCTATTGTTCTTTTCATTCCATAACACCCACACACAACATAGCCAAATTAATTTCAGAAAAGACCGTTGGGGTTTAAAGCCTCTTGAAAAATAAGCAAACTGGACGGAACCACTAAATAGACACCTATCCAGAATGACCGGATATAGGGCAATGATTATGAGATGTTTTGCTGATTCAGAATGACCACACCCAGAAACACATAGAAGAGATTCATTAGAAATGATATCGTGTCAAAACAAATTTTCCTTTGTAGACCACCTGTTGCGAAGAAGGCGCCGCACAGAGATAGACACCTTTAGAGGAACATTTGCATACCATATCCCCGCCGACACTTCATCATAGTTGTGCATCTTCTGTCTCATGAGCATTTAATACACACCACGAATTGTATATCCATTATTCTGCTATCATTTTTTTTGGATAATACAATTTAAAAAAATGTTTAAATCGAGAAGATATTTTGAGTCTCTTCTCATAAAAATTGAGTAAAGAGGCAATAACACCCCCCCCTCCCCTCGAAATTGTAAGTTTCGTCAATCACCTCCCTGAAATTAACACAACTTCAATTATCCCCTTGGAATTGCACAACATTAATCAATTTACCCCCTATGATAGACTTTTAGCAAGTGTACTAAAAATGCATCGAAGTAATAAAAATAAGTTCGTATCCACGAGGACTGTGTTAATCTCAATTCATCAATAAAGTTATTATCTAGGATTAGTACATTATTTTAATGCCCGAGGCAGTAGCTTTGTGTGCATAAAAAGTAAATTAACGGAAAATAAAGATTTGGTTAGAAAATAAAAGAAAGATGAGATCAGGTATTTCGAATTATCTATGTTACCCTAATTGGTATACTGCACTTTATTCTTATGAATGATTCTCTAGTTCCACGATAGTTAACAAAATAGTTCTAATCAATCCCTTGAGTTAGGACCCTCTTCTCACACTACAGCCCCTAATTCCTTAGGTGGTCTAATAATATTTGAAGGTTTAAGCACGTTAATCTAATATCACTAACAAACGATTATCCATTCCTTGACTAACCATGTTTATTAGAACAATTCAATTAGGTCTAAGTAGAAAGCTATGGTCAGTAGTCATTCATTCTCACTAAATCATATTTATATTTGATCAGGATATAAAAAGCATTAAGAACAATTGAATTGAATAAAAACTAGATTGTCATTCACAATAAATAGAGTTTCACAGCAACATGGATCAATTAGGGTTACAAAGAATCATCTCAGACCTAATCTCTAAGAGATTTAGCTACTCATAATTGAGTTTACAAATAGCATAATCAATAGTGGAATTAAAACATACATGAACTGATAGAAGGTTGAAGAAATCGCCCTCTTAACCGTCTTTAGGTCTCAAAATCGCACTTTGCTCTTCTCAATTTGTAACCCTTGTTTCTGGAACTGCCTTTAGCTTAAAAAGGCAATTTTCCCATTCTGGTTCTGTCAAAAATGTGTCACGATTTTTGCAAATGTGACACGATTTTGCAACCGTGCACGATTTCTAAAAACGTGTCACAATTTTAGTGGCAGTGGCAAACTCCAACATTTTATAATTTCTTGCTTTTTGCACCTTCTGGCTGTCTAAAAATGCTCCAGACTCAATAAAAACATCAACGCAACTGTTTCTTCAAAATCTTCTATTTTTCTTGCTTTCCTTGCTGTTTAAGCTTGCTTGTGAACTCAAAACATCATGAAAATTACACTAAAAATAACGTAATGACTACTGTCACCACCCTACGTCAAATTCTTTTGTTAGTCAACATGACGTTTTGCAAATACCCCACTGAAGTTTTGCACTTATGTGCAAAATGACCCCTGAACTTGAAAATTTATATTTTTTTTCTTCTTATCCTTAAAAGTGACTGCATTATCACTGAATTGTTGAGCATATTAGCTAAGTTATGACGGTATACAACCGTATATGTTTCCTGAAACGATCAAACATTAACCATGTGTCAGAACCTAATGATATGAAAGTCAGCATAGCAAAGTACAGCCACACCTAACATATGATTGGTATAACAAAGAATCATCATGATGTCAAAATATATGGCTTTGCTATTGCTAATTTTAACCACACCAAAAATTTCTACTTCCTTTATATTGTGATCTACCTTCTTCCCCCCGTTAGGATTCAAAGGAATGCTAATACTATTATATAATGTATATTTCATTATGTTTTTTTAAGAGAATAAAAAAACATGATAGTCACCATACTTTTGATCTCTAATGGGGTGAAGGACAACTTGAAAAAGAAGAAAAACATCTGATGTTGGAGCAAAGAAATGCTTTTATATTTGTTTTGTAAATATTCTTGAGTTTTGAACATTATTGTAGGGTTTACCAAATACTGCCAATTTGTTCTACCATACTGCTAATATATGGTTGTATACCGTCAAAACTTATTTAATATGTTCCACAATTCAGTGATAATTCAGTCACTTTTAAGTATAAGAAGAAAAAAATATATAAATTTTCAAGTTTAGAGGGTATTTTGCACATAAGTGCAAAACTTCATGAGTGTATTTGCAAAATGTCATGTTGACTAACAGAAGAATTTGACAGAGGTGGTAAATTGATTAACGTTGTGCAATTTTAAAGGGTAATTGAAGTTTTGTTAATTTCAAAGGGATAATTGACGAAACTTGCAATTTCGGAGGATAATTGTCTATTTATTCCATATAAATTACTTTGGTAAGATGTATTTTAAAAATCTAAAATGCCAAGCCACCTTTGAAAGTTCTACAACAAGAAGCAAGTCCAAGAGAACTATAGGTTGTACCATCATTGTTACACTTAATTTAAGTTGTAGGAGGGGAGAGTCATTCAACTTGATTTATTTCCAGTGTCCCTACGATGATGATTTATGTTGTTTTTGGATTTTCAAACTGTTGTATTTTGGTTTTTCAAATTCTATTTTCTATCGAAGTTGTTACTAAGACCACTCTTTAATACTGAAACCACTTTAATATGGTATTGTCACCACTCTATTATGGTGCTAAGACCACTCAAATATGGTGTTTCCACCGTTCTAACTTTAATTTCTCCAAAATATCAATATGGCACTACGACCACTCAAATATGGTGATAACACCATTTCGACTTTTTAATTTCTCCTCAGATAGAAAAAATATTGAAAGAATATTTATATACCATTAAGATCATTCTTAATTCCAACGGAACATTATTATTCCAAAAGGGACTATGATCTTAATAGGGACTATGATCTTAATAGTAATCTTTATTCCGAAGAGACTTATATTATTGAAGGGACTATGTTTTTAAGACCATTCTTAATTTCGAAGGGACATTAAACCGAAAAGAGACTATGGTCTTAAGAACACTCTTAATTTCGAAGGGACAGAAAAAAGGAGATGAAGAGAAGAAAGACTCGTCAACACAAGTCAAGAAAGAGAGAAGAGAGAAAGAGTTCCCTACAACTCAATGAAACTATTTGATGTGTTTTTTAAACTGATTGGAGTCCTCTATTTATATAGAGATTTTGTAACTCTAATGGATAAGACCAAAAGGGAACTTATCCATTAATCAGTTCAACAACACTTGTGGATAAAATCAAAATGAAAGAAATCCACAAAAGTGGAGAAAACAAACTCATTGGATTTGAATGAAGGAAATATAAGAAATTCAATTAAATTCTTATTCTTATTCTTATCCCAACCACCATAAGCTAAATTTATGGGAAATGATATTTACGAATAAAAATAATAATTACTGTTATTTTATTATTATCAAGTATTTAAAATTAAATACCGCAATTTAAACGCTACTAATAAGTGTGTTTTATTTTATATGGGAACCCCACACTCTATTTTTTAATTCACACAACATTAGATCAAAGTATAATTACTTGGTGTTTAATCTTCCAATTTTTCTTCCAACATCACACTATTGTTCCAACAATTTATCGAGAAGAATTTCATAATTTTATACTCTTATTATTCAACCCTTTGAAGAGTTACCAGAGATGAAAGCATTAGCACAGAAACCAAACACATTACTTGATAATTAGTAATTCAAGAGTTCTTAGAAGGAATATTATTAGAGGAAAGTCGGATAATAACCCCAGATATTAGCAATGACAACAAAAATCAAATCAAAAACGAGTTAGTATCTTCTCCATTTGAAATCTTCTCTATTTCTTTTATTTGAAGAGATAAAATACACGATAAAACTAAAAAATAATTAGTAAGACTAATTTGATGATAGAATACACCGCATAAATTTTATGTTTATCTCTCTTCTAATAACAATCTATATTTATTTTTATAAATGAAAATGATCTTTATTCATCAAAAACTTACATTGCTCTAGAATTTATTACTAAAATATTATGGAGGGAAATAACATATGAAGTGTCAATGAAATAATATGAAAACTGTGCTTGACAGCTTGATATTTTGAATAACTTTTGCATTGTTCTTTCACTTATTATTCTTAAGCTTGGACTTTTACTTTATTAATGCATTTGCTTTTTCAATTTTTTAAAAACTTTTATAGAAGTCATATTTTATTTTATGGAAAAATATGGATGTAAGTCTAGTCTACCCCTTAAAATCAATGAAGTGTTATAAGGCTTTTCTAACTTATGCAACATTGTATAGGATAAGATGCAATAAATACACCTTTTTTTATAACAAAAACTATTATATTAATTATATTTTTCTTGAAAAGTGATAAAAAAAAAAAAAAAAAACTTCTCTCCCTCTCTCCCTTATTAATCAACCATTTTATTTAATGTATCCTTGAAAAACTAAGAAAACTAAATAGTCATCTACTAAATACAATTCAATGTAGTTAAAACTTTTTTTCTTTCAAATTATTTTCTCTTTCGACATTATTTTTTTTATTTTTTTTCAAGGATATGTCAAGTGGACAAAACTCATCCATTTATTCTCATATGGTAGTTATACCACAATAAGTTATCCCCATATACATTTTTTCAATTTCTTTCAGGTTTTTCTAATATGTTTTCACCTTTTTTTTAATTGACTTCTACTATAACTCATGTTCTCATGTTAAAAAACTCATGTTCTCATTTTAAAAACCATTATAATTCATTTGTTATAATTATATCTAACATTTTTCTCATATCCATCTCGACTCAAACATGCACTCACGTACAAAAAACATACAATAACCATGTCAAACATGCACACAAGCATATATCATTTTACCACTAATCCCTTCTTTACGAATACAATAATAATATTTTCTGGTAGTTGGACAAAAATTGGTAATATCATTTTACTTTTTTTAACAACCTGGTAATAATGTGAATTTATTTGTGTAGGTTAAGAGTCACAGTTTTATTTGATTTGAACAAATCTTTCAAATAATGAACCATGTGATAATTCATAATATGAAGTAATTGATTTAAGCAACAATGAGCAGAATTCTATTAAAAAATGTTTTGAACCTTTTTTTTTTTGAATAA
The DNA here is from genome assembly GCA_958299785.1 of Medicago lupulina. Classification (NCBI taxonomy): domain Eukaryota; kingdom Viridiplantae; phylum Streptophyta; class Magnoliopsida; order Fabales; family Fabaceae; genus Medicago; species Medicago lupulina. The sequence continues at coordinate 79,457,872 of OY283139.1, forward strand.
TGTTTTGAACCTTTTATTGGTCAATGTTTTCTAAATCACAAAGAAGCTTTCAGATTTTATGAGAATTATGTTGAAAGGAGTAGGTTCTCAATCCATAAAGCTCAATTTTTTAAGAAAAAATGGGATGATACACATAAATATTTTTTTGTCACGGTGAAGAATTTCCAAAAAAAAAAAAACTCATGATCCATCTAAAGAAATGCAGTTGCGTAAGGTGTCATGGATAATTTTCCATCCATTTATTACTATAAATAATCTTTATTGTTGTAGTATGAAATTATAAAAAAATAGAATGATTAATAGGATAAAAAAAATCATTTTTCAAGAAAACATAATTAATATAATAGTTTATTGTAAAAAAGTGGTATATTTAATTTATTTTATCCTATACAATGTTGCATAGGTTAGAAAAATGTGTGTTATAATTCTGACTAGTGTTTTGTTCTTCTGGTCTTTGGGTCATTAAGATCTTCATTATGCACGTGATGTTAGCAAAAAGTGAAGTTTGACATGATCTCTGAAATCCCATATGGTAGGTAGGATTTAAGTCACGCCTTATAACAAAAATTGAATATTTATGGCTGTACCAAAAATTTCCAGTCTCCACTCTCCCGCATAAATTATATTTTGAAGAAATATGAAAATATCAAAAATCAAGGGGACTTATCTAACATAAATTCAGTGTAACCACACACGATTTAAATTTGATGTATACAAATACAACCATCATCGTAGTTATCTTTAATTTCTTCTTATTCAAGTTATTAATTGTAGAGTTTCCGAAACCAATATCCCAAGTTAATATCACACACACCATGCATAAAATAAATATTTAAGGTAAACTTTACGATGTTTTGGAGTTTGATGGGATACCTACTAAAACTATCATCCAATTTTTATTTTTTTTTATTACGCAAATTATCCAATCAATTAGTGTCATGTTAATTTGTATATTTCATTATTTTCAAATATATTTAGATTTTAAACTAGTTTTGTCTACATGACACAATACAAATGTACCCAAAAAAAATTACAATATTAATAACTAAAACGACTTGTACCCCATTCAAAATGTATGAGATGGCAAGCAGTGCAGTGTGTCAATACTAATCAAGAGGAATAAACTTTATGTGAGAATCCATGGAAATTGCTAGCTACTTATTATAAAATTGACTAAGCTTTTGGTAAATGTACAAATTGATAAACTCGTCAAAGAAGACCGTACGAATTTTCTTCCATATATACTAGTCATGTTAAAGGAAGCATGCAAGAAGAAGAGGGACATGTGAAATTGAAACCAAGCAAAGGCAAAGTTTGAATTTTTTTCTTAATTATTAACACATCAAATTTTAACAAATCACGTATAAATCAATGTACATGTTTTTTTTTTATTACAAAATCAATGTATATGTTATGTCTAGCACTAGTTATCGCAAATTCAACGTGGTCATTCAACTAATTAATTAAACTTTACTGTACATGAACCTTTCATTTCTTTGCTTAACCATTGAACTAAATTCAGCCACCTCTTACAATTCGAATGTGAACGTGGCATTAAGTTAGTACCAATCTGATCAACCTTTTTCAAATAAATACAAATATACAAATAACACCTATTGACTACATTGCCTCTTTTTAATTTCTTCAATCTTCAAATTTATTTTGTATTATTTGTCAACCACACAATATCTACATTGGTATACTTGTCAAAATATACCACCGTCTTTCATATAATCCACACTCAAAGTAACACCAACCCCTCCACGTATATACCCTATCTCATGTTATTTTATTATGCATTCGTGAGGTGTTTAATTTTTTTTATACATTTGTATTTTGTACATTAATGCATATATCAATAAATCAAATGATGCCGATCTCTCTAATTTGTTCTTTTCGTAACGCTAAGACATTTCATGTAACTCAAAAGCGTCACCAACCAAAAAAGAAGAATCGAGTGCAATACAGCACTATATAATATATTGACCTTGACCAGCCACGTCACCACTATATCTTTTAAAAGGAAAACGACCGAACCCTTTTACTTTTTTATAAAATTTCTTTAGATGAGTTGAATTCAAAACCGAACCAACCCAATAGAAAAACCGCAAACTAAACCAATTTAAACCAAAACTGCAAAAAACCGCATTTGGTTCGGATGAATTCGGATGACTTTTGCACTGAACCGCGCGGTTCGGTTTGGTTTGCGGTTTGCATCTTAGGAACCGAACCAAACCAAACCAAACCGCAAGAATAATGAATATTACTTAAACATGTACTAACCCCAATTACATAGCCCAAGAATAATCTCTTTTGATTCGATTTTTCCATTGTTACACCAAGAGGTTCGATTCTAATTCTTTTTCATCTCTTTCAATTTATTTTCAGTGATGAATTTGTTTCTCTTTCTTTCCAATAATTTGTTTCATGCTTATGTTTCTCTTTCTTTCTAATAATTTTACCTATTTTGATATAAGTTTTACCTAATATTTTATCATATAAACAACAAAATAAAATGTCCTATGTTTATTTTGTAACAAGTTAGCAATATGTTTATTTTGTAACAAGTTGGCAATATTAGAGCTAATGTAATTTTTTTTCTTGCGATAAACCGCACAAACCGAACCAATCCAAACCGCATTGGTTTGGTTTGGATGACTTTTTAAAAATCAACCGAACCAAACCAATCCGCATGTTTTTTTATCTCGCGGTTTGGATGACTTTTATGCTCAAAACCGAACCAAACCGCACCGTAAACACCCCTAGTTGAATCTCATCAGCATCATTAGAGCTCATGAATTAAATAGGATTAACATTACATGATTTTGAGTTTGCGAGTTTGGAGAGGATGAGTTTGGAAAAATGAAAGGAATAAATGGAATAAATAGATACACTGAGAAATAAAGATATTGGTGGTTTATTTTTCTTCTTAATACAAAATATTTATCATTTAAGGAATTAAAAAATTGTATCGAAAAAGAGTTTTGAGAGATTTTAGAGGATTTACATGAATTCTTCAAATTTAATTTATATAGTTCTAATATTTTAAAAATTAAAAATATATTAATTTATCATTCTTTAAATAATTACTCTTTCAAAAAATGTGATTTTTTTTACCATTTTCTCCATATTTTTAACCCTCCAAAACATATTTCTCTTCCATCTAAACTCTAAACAAAACCTAAGCATGCTTGCATTGATCGTTACTAAAACCCTAAACAACATCTAAAACTTTCATATAATAATAACTGCACTCTCAAAAATTTCATATATAATAATATAATTTGTACCTACCTATAAAAGTGATCGTGGAGGTTGATGAGTGAAAGAAACACCCAAAGAAAACTTAAAAAAAGATGAAAAATATAAAAGAGGAAAAAAGGAGGAGCACGTGTCTAGTGATGGACGTATACACCACATTAAACTTTATGTTATTTCCTTTTCAATATTGCCTGTATTAACAAAACTCCAGCCTAACTATGAAACCCTCATCTCTCATTTGGACACGTGCTTGCACGTGGATACTTTTCATGCGTCTTCTTCTTACCGACGTGGTTTAAACTCACGCGTGAAAATTGAAATACTACTATTGCTGTTTTGGCAAATACAATCCCACTCACTCAAATAGTGTGTCAGAAAGTGCTTAATCATGGATAAGAGATTATGCTTCTAGAACATCTTTTTTATTTATAGATTTATCTCTTTTGCTTTTCTATATTTAAAAGATAAAAAAGAACTTGGTTGTAGAAAATATCATTTAATTATGATTAATTATTGAACATGTACGGCAGTATGTATGAGGAAGAGTTTGCTCATGTCCATTTGTTCTATTAATTTTGATTTTGATGTTAATTACTAAATTACTTTCTCTTGAGGTGTGTTAAACATCTTACTTGTTAGTAAAAGATTTGGAAATTTTTATTAATAAAATAATATGAGACTATCATATTTTTTGAATTAAGATTTAAGCAATATTAATTGAATCAAAAAAAGGAAGTGTGTTTCACATTTTTCTTGTTGTCAATTTGTTCGGTTGGAGTTTCTTAAATGAAAAATTAATATTGAAAAGAACTTTGTCCTCCTTTATATATTGATGATCTACCTCATTGGACCGGGCCCTAACAAGTCGATAATCAAACTGAGTATTAAAACATGTAAATTCTAAAATTCTCTAAAAAATGTAAAATCTAAAATAAATATTATTTAATTATATTCCATTTTATCACATTAATTATTAAAATAAAATAACCCTAAAATATTTAAGACCCATGCTTTCGAGGATGTTTAAGATCCATATAAGTCCTTTCAATCATTTGATCAAAATAAAATGATTCAAAGAAACGGATAGATTTTAATCTTTTAACCCTCTTAAGTACAATTGTACAAATGATTCTTCATGCATGATTTTTTATTTTAAAAAAAAAAAGTAATTATTTCTTACATCTATATTTTGACTTTATTGATGATTTATAATTTAATTTTTTGACCGAGACTTTATTCATGTAATCTAGGAAATGACACGACCATATCGGATCCAGATAAGATCGAGGGCAGATGCTTTTTAGTACAAAGACACATGGCAAATCCCAAGAGGTAATTAACTCAAGTGGACCCCACATTCAACCCTAAGACAAAGATTACCGTACCAATTTCGGTCCATGTGTTCCTATAAATAACACCCCATGTCTACCGTTTATTGAGAAAAAAAAAGAAAGAAAATAAATTCAAAGAGATAACATTTCTTTTCTCTTGAAAAAAAAATATAGTTCCATCTTCTTTCTACAACCTAGCTATATCAATCACCAACATCTTCAACTCAATTATTAATTCTTTTTTTTGATGATAATGGGAATTCAAGACAAAGACCCTCTTGCACAATTGAGTTTACCTCCTGGTTTTCGATTTTACCCTACCGATGAAGAGCTTCTTGTTCAATATCTATGTCGTAAAGTAGCTGGTCATCATTTTTCTCTTCAAATCATTGCTGAAATTGATCTCTACAAATTCGACCCATGGGTTCTTCCAAGTAAGTCCTATAAAAAATAAAGTTAATTTCACCAACTATTTCGTACATGTTTATTTCATCGTGATTTAAATAATTTGACCTATGTTTTATTCATTTTAAAGTTGTGTGTGATTAATTTGTGTAGGTAAGGCAATTTTTGGTGAGAAAGAATGGTATTTCTTTAGTCCAAGAGATAGGAAGTATCCAAATGGGACTAGGCCAAATAGAGTAGCTGGATCTGGGTATTGGAAAGCTACTGGAACAGACAAGATTATCACAAATGAAGGTAGAAAAGTTGGTATCAAAAAAGCACTTGTTTTTTATGTTGGTAAAGCTCCTAAAGGCACCAAAACCAATTGGATTATGCATGAGTATCGACTACTTGACTCTTCACGAAACAACGGTGGCACCAAGGTATTGTATACATTCATTTTTTTACTATTCAATGATTTCAAATGTCTAAATTTAGCATTACTAATTTTACTTACTATAGACAAATAATTTTAAATTGATCACAATTTATGTTGTTAAGTTGCAATTCCTTCACAATTCTAAATATTACAAAGAATTTTACCTAGGCTGATGATTTGAAATTGGGTGATACAGGTTGTCATATTATACACATCAATATTTGATATTTCAAAGGATTAATATTAAAAAAATTTCTCCTTAAAAAAAAAATAAATATTTTTTTAATAATAGACCTAAAAAATTTGTTGTTCATTCATGATCACAAATTATATTTTTTGAAACCTTGTCACCACATTATTTATTTCATAATTCACTTCCCCTGTTTATGACCTTTTACTGTTTTACCAAATTGTTTTATGGGATTATATTATTACAACATCAATTTATTGATATTTTTGTTATTGAATTGCAGCTAGATGATTGGGTTCTATGTCGTATCTACAAGAAAAACTCAAGCGCACAAAAACCTATTCCAAACGGCGTGGTTTCAAGCAGAGAATACACTCAATACAGCAACGGTTCATCGTCTTCTTCATCATCCCGCCTTGACGACGTTCTTGAATCACTTCCACAAATTGACGACCGTTGCTTCAAACTGCCACGTGTCAACTCGTTAAGAACGGCACAACATCGCCAACAAGAAGAAGAGAAGTTGAATCTTCAAAATTTAAATGCTGCTAATAACAATTTCATGGATTGGTCTAACTCATCATCATCGATACTGAACGCAGTAACAGGGTTTCAAGAGGGACAAACTCAAGCAATGATGAATTTTAGTGGTTGCAATGACCTTTATGTCCCTTCTGTCTCCACATTATGTCAAATGGACTCTTCCGTTATTACGGAGAAAACTAGTAACATACCCGTGCATCCGACTGAAGAGGAGGTTCAGAGTGGAGCAAGAGCAAACCAAGTTGAGAATTCTTCTGCGTTGTTTTTTCAACGTGCTTCGAATGATTTTACTCAAGGAATGGGATACACTAATCCAGTTGACCCGTTTGGGTTTAGGTACCCGGTTCAACCGGTTGGATTTGGACTCCAACAATGAACCGGATAGGAAGTTAGAATTGTAATAGTCAATGTGCATGTGGTGTAAATAGGTGGGGATTCTTTTGGCCTAACAATTAGGAAAGTGGAAAAAAATGAATTTTGGTCCTCAATTTCGGCTAGAGTTATGGAGGTGGAAGATATTAATTAACATTCTATGAATCTATCCATGAGGAGATAAAGTAGTGAATGAAGGAACAATAGAATCATTGGGGTGTTGAAAAATTAATTGTTTAGGATCATGTAGTTTTTGGATGCACCAACGTATATGCTTTTAGCCACATGAATCACGTTTTGTTCTACTTAAAAAATGAAATAGCAATTGCATTTGTTTGCAATGTTAGGCTTTTGGTTTCAATCTTTGATGTGGTCCTTTTAGCTAACCACATCGATGCTACACACAAGTAATGCAATTTTAATAAAATATTCAAGTTTCGTTATATCTCTTTACTTCGATAAAAAAGAGATTTAGTACTGTACTTTATTTTTTTACAATGATAAAAAAAAATTATATATATAATAAGTAACTAAAATTGAACATTGTAGCGAGTTTAGTTGTTCTGTTTATCCGTTCTTACATGTTTCATTATAGAGAGAATCCAACTAATTAGGATGAATCTCATTATTTTCATTTAGATGTCTCATAATGTATGTACTACGCATAATAATATTCTCATACATTAGATAAATAATACTTCCTTCGTTCTAAATTGTACGTCGCTTTAGGGGAAAAAAATTGTCTCAAATTGTATGTCGCTTTACAATACCAATGTAACATTAATGTTACTTTTTCTATTATAACCTTAATTATTTATTACTCTCTTCTTTTAATTCTTTCATTTATCTTTCACATATTATTTATTAAAGACAATTTTATAAAACAACTCATAATATCTCTTTTCCACATAATATTAATTGCATTTCTTAATATGTGTGAAATGTTCAAAACGTCGTACAATTTGAGACGAAGGGAGTATACATTATGCATAATAAGTATGTCTTTGAACTTTATGTACACTTAACTCAATAACCTCATTCGACATATTTATTAACACGAATTAATGAGAAACAATCCATAATTAATCATTCATTGTACCAATTATAATTTTATTTCAATTCTAATCTCTCACAATCCATAATTAATCATTCATCGTATCAATTATAATTTTATTTCAATTCTAATCTCTCATAAGTCCTAACTATTTTAAAATACTAATAAGTAAACGTTAAACAAACGCCAATACATTCTTTTACTCATCACTAGCTTAGGGGTTTATGTTTAAGTTTCCATATATTATCATCATTACATAATACTATGAAAGTAATTTCGTGTGCATGCAATTTTACACAAACAGTTCCAAAATCTTGTTTTTCAATAGTCGAACCTCAAATTCAACAATTTAATTAAAATGTCAAACGATATAGGATTTGAGTAAACAAACACTTTTTCAAATGTGTAGATTATAAATATAAGTTTGATTTTGCAAGATAGATATCCAATTAATTGAGTTTATTAGATTAAGACCCTGAGGTATAAAATATGACACCAAATTTGGGCCTATTTTGTAACATAATTTAAACTACCAAGTACCAACCTTTAGTCAATTACCAAGAAATTTAAGTGAAGAATGAAGGAAATCAAGTCTTCTTTTCAAAAAATCCAAAATCAATAAAAATAGATGTATAGATTAAAGGTACAGCCAAAATAGTAATAGGGTATTCAAATGAGATTGCAGAATTATACCCAAAATTAACAACTTTCAATATACAACAACATCAACCTCTTAAAACTAATATGCATGCATCATGACGCTTTTCTTTCATAGGTTAATTTCAAAGTCTCGTAAACCCCAAAATTACTAATATAATTTATGCATGAGGCATGAGGGAATAAGAAAACCCACCTCTAATTGACGATGATCCTTGATGTAAAAAGATTTTACACATTCATCTAAGAATGTATTGGGACATCATTTAATGAGCTAAAAACACATCACTTACGCCCTTATTCTCAAATGATTAGTAGTGTTGATTTCAATCGTAAAATATGCTTATTTATTAAATCATCCTCATTAATTATAGTTAGTGGAGTACTTAGATGATTAAAATGCACTCAATTAAGGTATGTTAGTGGAAAAAGAATAATAAATGTTGTATTGATATTAGATAAATGCTAGCAACACACCTTCTAACACACACTTTTCAACACACTTTCTTTCATTGGTTAAAATTCACATGGGTCCCATATGAATTTGGTGGGTCCCGTATGAATTTCAACCAATCAAAGAGAGTGTGTTGAAAAGTGTGTTGCTAGCATTTATAAATGCTAGCAACACACCTTCTAACACACACTTTTCAACACACTCCCAAATTATTGATATTATTAAAGATAAATAATTTGAGACAGAGTGAATATCATATATCATTAATTGATGTGGCAACACATTATTAAATTATTAGATGCGTGTATAAAGAAATTGACAACATATGATGATTTAGTTTTTAAATAATTTTAACTTCGAAAAACTTTTTTCTACCGATGCATTTTAACAATGGTGCTCTTGCAGTTTTTACTAAAACTCTATGGAATTTCTTGCTTCTAGTTCACCTTGGCTCACCCATCGAATATACTATTCCTCAAAGTTCTTTGCACTGTATTAATTGGTCATCGATCTCAAAACCTACAAAATATAAACGGAAATACGTAAAAGCAACTAAACTGAATAGTCACAAGGAATTAAAAAATATGAAGTTAAAATAATTAATGCAAGAGCTAATTTAAAAAATCACAAGGACAAACAAATTTCTAAATGATTGATATAGGAAGTACTTAAAAGGATCATCCTAATGCAAGAGCTAATTTACAAAAAAAAAAACAAAACAAAAAAAAAAGTGTAAAAAACGGACAAAAATTTATCAAAATGATCGATAAAATTTGAAAAATGATCTAATAATGATTAATTTTTGACACTTTCATTTTCCATCCTGTTAATTCTCACGCGGCCTATATATTTTGGATTCTTTAATCCGAACAACGTAACGTTAAAATATTTCAGATTTTATAATCTTAATAGGGTGCGTAAGAAGAGAATATGGTTGAAAAAGAAATCACCTAAATTTTTTTAGTTTAGTAACTTCACGTTTGATATGGGCTTTGTTACGTACCACGGCCTTGTTTGGTCAGTCCAATTATTATTTTTTTTAAATAAGTCATATGAGTGCATATAGGCATAAAAATTGCTCTTTAACCCTTAAATTGCACTTCTAACTTCAAAAATTGCACTTAAACACCCTAAAAATATCAAATACCTCCAATGTTATTTAACTGTCGTTTACTTCCAATGATAATTAACTATTGTTGCATCTTGACCTAAAGGAACAAAACCTATTTTCACAAAAGTTGTCATCAAATAAATACACGCATAAACTTACCCTTGGTTAAAAGTGAGTTGCATATGGTTACTTCCTTACCAAGACCTATTTTCACAACGTAAGAATGAATTTCCATACATATTAATCATATGATTTTGGAGAATTATGCTTAGTTGGTAGTTGGACTACAATATGTATGAAAAAACACCTTTTGGTGATGACAAAATTGCTTTGTTGAACGTGCTGACTCCAATGGCCTTAACTATCCTTGAAGGTCTTTTTGTATTTTTTTTTGTTCCTTCAGGTTCAAAATACAACGGCAACTGCCGTTGGAAGGAAACACGGTTAATTGTCGTCAGAACCATTTCACTATTTTTAGGGTGTTGAAGAATAATTTTTGAACATAAAAGAGTAATTTTTAAATCTCGTTGGTTCGAATCATCGTGGTCCAAGATCCTCGTGTTTGAGGCCGAATTTTTACAATCATGTAGGAAATCTTTTGATAGAAATATTTGTTGTTGTTTTGGCCAAGCTCGTTAGATTCCTTTGGTCAACAATAAAAAAAACATTTTGCTATAGTATTCCTCATCAAATACATGTAAAAATGTTAAACACAAAATGTTTAAAAAAATACCCTAAAATATGTAGAAGTAATGAGTAGTTTCTTTTTCGTTTTTTTTTTTTTAATTTAGATAGCTATAAACATCTTATCCTCTCTCAAATTATTATTATTTTGATTATTAGTAACACAAAAATTATCACTACCAAAAAAAACACAAAAAAAAAAATCATTATTTTCGCAATGATGTTAGGTCTTTTAGGTATAACCATGTTAATTAGACTAACTACGGCTGGAACTTTCCACTCACATCAAATTTGACGCGAGTTTAAATTTTTAGAATTTTTTGGTTTAAATGTTTTATTTCTTGAAGGAGTTTTAATGATATTTTGATGATAATGTATAAATTGTGATTTATACAGCGATAATCTAACTTCGATGCTTGAAGGAATATAAACTAATTGGTTAGACTTTCAAAGTGTCTAAAAACATTTATACATCTAACGATCTAAAAATTTGAACAATATAGGATTTTAAAAAAAAAAAAACTATACAAATAACTTCAATACCTACACATGAAGGGTGAGCGGTTTGGAGAAACTCAACTAAACCAAACATTCAAACCGAACCAAACCAAAAAGTTATCCAACCTTGTCTTGTTCGGTTCTCAGATTATGATTCTGATATCCAAAGAACATGTGAACCGGACCGATGCTAACCACACCCCCACAATTTATTAATATCATCCCATGTTCACCTCACATACACTTGTAAAGTTTAGCCCAAGATAAGGCCCAAATGTAAAACACTTCTACAGTTTATTATTTTTCATCATTTTTTTTTTTGAATTCTGCTCTGCCCCCAGCACAAAACACTCGCGCCCTGAAACCATGCCAAAAATACCCTTGTGCATGTTAAGTAGCGCCGTGCACCTTAACTAGCGCAAGTAATGTTTTGTGCGCTACTTAAGTAGCGCCGCGCGCGTTAAGTAGCGCAGCGTTACTTAAGTCATATACACCAGGACATAAGCACATTTCCTCATTCTCCAACTTTACCCAAACACGAAATTTTCCCCTCCAAGTGCGATTTTCACCATTCTTACGCCATTCAAAGCCAATTTATCCCATATTATCAAGTAAGTGATGATTACCCTACTTAATTGCATTTAACTTGTAGAAATTTTTGTTTTTTTGAAGAAATATAACCTTTTTAGGATTTTATAAATTTTGCTTGCATGTTAGTTTTGATGATTGTTAGTGATGAATTAACTTAGGAATTGTTGTTTAGAAGTTGTTTAGAGTACAATGTGGTAGTTTAGGGTTTACAAATTGTTAGATTACGTAGTTGTTTGAAAATTGTACACCATGTGTTTGGTAAAATGTCGCAATGGTAATTGTTTTGTTTTTTTGGATTGTGACTTATGAAATTAGTTAGCATATGGTTTGTTAATTTTGATTATAATATGTTTGACTGCAATGTGGTAGTTTACGGATTGAAATGTCATTGCTGGAATTTTAGTGTTGTTGTTGAATTGTTGGAAATGACACAATGTTCGTGTGAAATTGTATCATTTAATTTGTGTTTTGTTAAATATTGTGCAGATATGTCTCGGAGGAATACATCTCAGATACCGTCCGAGCAGCCTGAGCCGCCTCAGGATAGGAGCGACAGACTTAGGGCAGGGAGGATTGCCCCTACTGGTAGTGTAAGGAGGGAGAAAGAAGCATCACGCCCTCTTATGGCTGGTCGAGGGAGAGGTGGGGGAACGAGAATTGCTAGAGTTGATGTTGCGGGAGGGTCATCGTCGCATACGGGTCCATCCCAGACGATGGACCCGACGCAGTATCAGGTGTATGAGCACCCGCAGGGTCATGAGTATTAGTTTCAGGACCCTCAGCCTCACCAGTATCAGTTTGATGCTTATCAGCAACATCAGTATCATCATGAGGAGGCTGTTGTTGAGGAACCTCAGCAGCATGAGGAGGCTGTTGTTGAGGAACCTCCGGCTCGTTTTCAGGGGGTGTCGAGGGTGGTGTACGAGGCCGGCCCGGACGGCTATGCAGGGGGGCCTTCTGACCTCAGGCTTCTACCTCACTTTGGTGGACATGTGGCATGCAGGATATGGGTCGATGCCGACGTAAGTATAATTTAATGTTTATTTTACTTCTTTTACTATTTATACAACTTATTCTAATTATTATTTTACTTATTTATTTAATGTTAGTATGTAATTAATGTTTGTTTTACTTATTATTTATTTAACGGTGTTGTTTGTTGTGTTTTGTTTTTGTATTTTAGTTTCGAAGAAAACATAGGGTGAAAGGTATATCGCACGGGAAGAAGCTGAGCATTACAAACTTGGCATTGCCTATGCCCGGGGAAGAAAATGATTGGTTTTGGGATGAAGTGAATACGTCCGGCCTTACTCCCCTCCTGAGTAGTGGATACGAGAACATATCTCACGGGTTCGTTTGTGCGATGACCGAGAGATGGCATGGGGAGACCAGAAACTTCCACCTACCTGTTGGAGAGATGACCATCACACTAGATGATGTGGCGTGTCTCCTAGGCATCCCCATCACTAGGGGGCTCCTTCCTGATAGAGAGTTAACCCGTGAGGAGGGGCTAGAGATGATGCAGGCGGACCTACTATTTACAGAAGAGGATGCCGCTAAGGAGCTGACAAAACAGGGTGGTTGTCACGTCAGTTTTGGTGTGCTGAAGAGGCGTTACGAGGAGCCCTTGCATAGATGTAATCAACTGGTTGAGATTGACACCGAGGAGGAGTGTAACACCCCAATTTCCCGACTTAAAAAATTCATTAAATAAAAGCATACATCAGAGTACATCACAAAGGAGTGTCACATTCTTAACATCAAATCTTTAAACAAAATAAATATTAGTTTATCCTTCGCAAAAGTTCAATCAAATATAGCAGCGGAATCATAATTAAATTATCCTTCAAAAAGGTCTTGGTTCTAGGCCATCAAACGTCTCCTAAATATTTAAGTCTCAAAAATTCATCGCAAATCTTAAAGTCACAAAATAGTTTCATCAAATGATACATAAGGAATAGACTCTTAACAAGACCCCATCCCGTTACGTATCAGAGCATCTAGACATCACACGTGGACTCCTCACATCGGCGCACGTAAGCTTGGTTACCTGCACTTGCCCACAAGGCGGCAATTCCAACAGAAGGGGTGAGATTCACAACAGAAATATTAACATATAAATCAAGCATTTATGATTAACAACATAAACTCATCACATATAACACATCATTAAACACAAGGTTAACATCATTATCATGAACATCTCAAATACACATCAACATCGTCTCATAATGTGTCAACAATTTGACTCAACTAAATGCAACTCTAACATCTTGACATCATGCATGTGGTACCATATATAAGCATTAATATGCTTCACCGTCGCTTTGAGCAAATGCTCCACCGTCGTTTTGAGCAAAAGCTCCACCGTCTCATAATATGCAAATGCATGGACACGACTCTTTAACATCTTAACAATTCAACATAACTTCTCAAACATCTTTAACAACTCAAGCTGACACATGCAATTATAATAAATACATGGCAGAAGTTCAACTCATTTAACACATATTCAAAGGCACATAACATCATCAACATCACTTAACATCATGCTTATAAATCACTAAAATATAAGCAATACATCGCATTATTATCAACATAAGAGAACTTCATTAAATCTTCATTACAGAAAGCATCTTAGGACATAAGACATCTCTAACATTACCCAAAGGTTTATTCTCAAAGTTCCAATGCGAAACAGATCGCAAAACGAACAACAGCCCAGAATCACACTATCTCGCCACGGCGAGTGATTTGCTCGCTACGGCGAGCTCTCTCAGGAAGCTACTCGCCAAAGGCGAGCTGGGAGCGAGCTACAGGCGAGCAATCTGGGTGCTCTCGGCCTTTTTGACATTTTTCGCCTAAAATCTCCGTTTTAAGGTTCCCTAAGTCCAAATTGGTCCAAACAACCTCACAGGTCAATCTTATAAATATCAAGGCACTTAAAACCATCTAAAGTTGGCAAAAATCTCAACTTCCAAAAGTTACTCGCCACGGCGAGCTAGTTGGCTCGCCTCGCGAGCAGAAAGGCGTTGCTCGCCACAGCGAGCTGTGCAGCTCGCCTCGCGAGCGATGCAAGGCTTACTCGCCACGACGAGTGAATTACTCGCCACAGGCGAGCGATGACAGGTTCACTACGGGTTTGCTCCAATTTTCACCCTCTCATCTCAATTCTCTCATGCTAAGCCTCTAATTCATCAACAATGTTATTCTAGGGAATAATCTAGGTTCTGGAACACGTTTCTACAGCAATTACATCAATTCTCACATCAAATCCATCAAATTCATCATAACCCTAATTCATGAAACTCATCTCAATTCTCCCCAATCTCTTAGTTAATCATACACAGATGAATTACCATTAATATTACTGGAGTTAGGCTCACCCTTACCTGGAAAAAGTGCAGAAATCGCAGCCTAGTTTCACCTCTTCTCTTCAGCCGTTTCTCTCCCTTTTTTCCAAAAGTCTGTAACGCGTTCTGACTAATTTCTTGACCTAGTTTCCTTAAATACTTCCTCCCATCTTATCTAATTCTATCTCTACCCTCACAACTCTTCCTATTTATAAATATAACCCCATCTCTAAAAATAATATATTTTTATAACAAATCTCTATTTTTCATATAAATATATATAAACACCACATATCTTATTTTATTAAACAATAAAATAAGCATCACGTCACAACATCACAAATATGTCGCATAATCACCAAAAATCATATAATATATAATAATATACTATGTTCTCTAATAAAATAATTAAATAAATAAAGAGGGCGTTACAAGGAGCAACACGAGCGAGCTCTGGTTAGGTTGGCCTGCATTAAGGCGTTTTTGTTGCTCTTGCTTGGCTGGACCATTTTTTCCGCCAAGAACAGCAAAAACATTAATCTTCTCTGGCTGCTTGCGCTGCAAGATATGGACGAGTTGGGCAGCTGGTCATGGGGTGGGATGAGACTTGCTTTACTATATGAGCAGCTACCACTTACCTCCGACTCATCGATGGCCTCCTGTGGTGGTTACATGACATTACTTGTGGTAATATTTGTTTTTCTTCTTCTTTACTTATTTGATCGTAAATGTTTAGTTGTTTGTATAATTCTTGCGGTGATATAAATATTTGTTTCTTTGTGTTTGCAGGGATGGACTTTGGCGCACTTCACGAACATCATTCCGAGGATTGATGCTGAAGAGTACGACCCTACTGTTTTCCCGCTTGTGAGTCAATGGAGACCTCCTAGGGGCTTTTCTAATCCTGGACACTACCGAGCTGCCATTGATTCCTTGGACCATTCACATGTCACCTGGAGGTCGTACGAGAGACGACGACACATCACGCCCTTCCAGGACATATGCTGGTACTCTGGATGGGTCATGGCCGGCCGCGACAGGATGGTCTGTCAGTTGTCAGAGCGGGTTCTTAGGCAGTACGAGTATGTCCAGAGGATTACCAGGCCTCCTACATACATTGAGGTTCTTGCAGCGGATGACGTGGCCCATGCCTTCACGGAGTTTGCTCTACATGTGCTCAGCCATCAGAAGAGGGGTGATCAGGTTCCGGATAACCAGCCGTGGGCTCATACTAGAGGCTACATGAGATGGTTCGTTGCAGTGTCACATCCTATTGTGAACCCCCCTGCGGCCATTCCTGATTATGCAGCTGCTGCCCCTCCTCGTCCTGTCCCTCCTTACGAGGAGGTTATTGTTGAGCAGCAGTGGGTCAGACATCCTCCAGACCCATACCAGATCATTAACAACATCAGAGCCAGAGTGGACAATGCAATGAGGCATCCTGATGTGTTTGGTAATCCATAGGTTCTTCGCGTAATGCAGGGCATCCAGTCGGAGTGGAGCATGATGGAGCAGATGCCGCCTCCCTAGAGGAGGAGTAGGAGTCAACGGGACTAGGGTTTTATGATATTTTCTAGGTTTTTTTTGACATTTTGAAGGATTTGATTGTAATCCTATAACATTTGCGTTTTTTGGCCTTTTTATGACATTATTCGTTACTTTTTCCCGTTGTTTTATTCTGTTATTTTTCGTTGATTGAATGAATGTTTGAATAAATGATGAAAAATGGATGCTTGAATGAATGTATGAAAGAAGGATTGAAAAATTAGGGAAAATAGATGTTTCTGCCTCTTATGTGCCGTATGCACAGAATGTGCGTTACTTAACTGGCGCATGTGTTAAATGTTGCGCCAGTTAACGCGCGCAATGTTTTACACATGCGGAAGTTAAGTAGTGCAGCGTGCGTTAACTAGCGTATACATTTACACTTGCGTTAGTTAACTAGCGCAAGGACATTTTCGGAATGGCTGCAGGACGCGAGTGAAAAGTGCAGAGTGAAGAGCAAAATTCTTTTTTTTTTTGAAAGATTATTTTCATTCATTTCTCATGCTAGTTATTATTTTCAATAATTTCTCATGCTAGTTTCACAAGATGAAAATAAAGTTTAATAGATTTCTGAAACAAGAGTATGAGGAATAATGAATTTAGGAGGCTATTTGTTTTCTAAAAATTTAAAGTGTGCTAATTCATCAAATCAGAAGATTTCCAAAGTGTTCATTAAGGACGATAAAGGTAAATTAGGTGAATTCATCTCCTTAACAAATGAAAGAAATTGAGATTACAGAAAGCTTGTAATAAAAATACTTTCCATGATCCTAAGACTAAAGAAAACTACCCACTCATCATAAGAACGAGCTACCTAAACAAAATAAAGGAAACAAACAAAGTGAAAACAAGAAAATTTTATTAAAATAAAAATGCAAGCACAAGAGTTCTTTGATGGTAAGTAGTGTCAAACCAAACTAAGATTGAGCCAATTTATAGCCTAGGAACTATTGAATTCGTGTACATCTCAACAGTTACAAACTTAAGACTGTCATTCATACAATGATCATTCGAGGGCCAAAATAAAAACAACAAAATTGAAGTCCCCAATATGTTACGATCGTAGCCAATCACTACAGCTGGTCGTAACCGCCTCAGCTTTTATGGTTTGATTAATTGCCTTCCTCTTGATAATTGAAAGCGATCTTGATTGACTTTAGTCTTGACTTGGTCAACAAGGCTTCACAAATTGTAAATTTTATCACATATTTGCACCATTATTTCATATATCTCTTTTATTTACCTATTTATTCAAAATAAAATAAAATTTAGTAAAATTTAAATAAGACTTAAATAAAATATAACTAAAAATATTATAATTGATTGAGTTATTAAATCACCCTTTGGATAATTTGGTGAGTCAATATAGTGCTCACAATGTATTCTTATTGAAGACAATTTTGAATTTTTTTGGTTGTTTTTCTCTCTGTTTGTTTGATGATTCATATATTTAATTGTTTCTTCTTTAAGCTCCCTTTGTTGGTATTTTGTTTCCTCTCTTCGGATGATTCTCCCTCTTTTGGTTGCTTATATCTCTATTGGTCCTGTTTCTTGTAACCTTACTTTTAAATGTAATGGTTTTTTCACCCCAAATGAAATCCTAACAACATTTTTTAGGGGAACAGACTTAATGGACTTTATTAGAAATCAAGGTATAAATACATGTTGAAGTATCAGTAAATAAGTCGGACTTAGGATAAAATGGGGCTATATTTGCTAAAGCTTGAGCGACTCTATTGTGTTGCCTCCAACTAAACTCGACATGAGATAAAATGTGTATTGGTCTCATCAAACTGTCACCAAAGCTTCAAGTTTTCACCTTTATTAACCTCATATGTTATTCTCTCTGATTCTCGATATTGTCAAAAACTTTCACATACGATGAAATGGTTAGTTTAATTTAGTGTTAGATATGTTTTTGATCCCTTAAATATTCCAAATTTTATGTTATGGTCCCCTTGAAATTTTCCGTCGGCTTTTAGTCCTTCAAAAAATTCTCGTCCACAATTTTAGTCACTGCTTTTAAGTCGGGTCATGTGTATCCTTTTGTTTTTTGAAAGAGTTTCTTTGGAGAAATGTTTTGAATATTATAAAAATCTCTCAAAAAAAATCAAATATCTTAACAAAACATAAATTAAATATAAATTTTTAAACACCGAAAACAAAAAAAATTATATCTAATACATCCTTTATTAAAACGAAAAGTTTGAATATTTATAAAGATAAAAACATACTTAACCTTTTAATTTATTATTTATAGTAATAACTCGATGCATGCATCATGCATGACCAATATGTATCTAGTTGCTAGCAGTTGGCCATAACCAAAATATATATTAAATTAAATATATTTAAAGACCTACATACCCTAAACATGCTAAAGGAAAGAGGAAGAAAAGGAAATTAAGCTTTGAATACACATGATATTTGGATAAATTTTCATGGTCAGGACTTAGTGGGCTTAATTTGTGGTGGACTAATTTGCTTTTGAGTCCTATTTAGAAATTTGTCATCTTTAATAAAGAGGCAAGTGATCAACAATGTCATCAAAATTTGACTTAAAAACAGCTATTAGTGAAAGCAACCATTAAACTTGAATTTTCTCTCACATTCTATATAAGGTTAAGCAAAACCTTATGGCTAATATAACCCTGATTGCCTTTGTTAAGCTCTATACTTGATGAGTCACCAATCACCTCTTTGTTTTTGTTCAAGTGTATCTTTCGGATATGAAAGTGATTTGCAATTTATAATTACATGGCATTGAATTTTAAGAGCATTAATTTTACGATAGAAGACAGTGGGATTCCATTTTCTCTCCAAGAGGAACTTTTGTCAACCAAATCACACCGTACTAAAGGATTAGAAAGAAAAAATATAAAGATAATATATTTTTCATATACTTGTGTCACTTAATCACATGTAAAATTGTGGTTAATTCAGTTAAGTAAATGGTTAATTTTAATCACGTTTAAAATTGTGAAACCGAGGTCAATCATATAGGTGAATTAATCGTAATTTTAGCTGTAAATTGGATTAACCACTCTTTTTTTGAAGGAATATCAATACTCTTTTGTTATCCACACCCAAACTATGTACTTTTTAGACACTAAAGATTATTTTATTGCAATACAAATGTCTAAAGGGATTGATCACTTCTAAAGAAATACTTAGATGATCTCGATCCCAAATAAAAACTATAAACTACAATAATACATCTGATATTAAATTAAGAAAATATGCATGTTACATGATCTCAAAAGAACTAGTGTTAAATAGATTTCAAATTTTAGAAAGAGACATAAGGTTGACTTATTAGGTTATAGGATGAGGAATGGACTGATAGAAGGAAAATGTTGAACCAAGTGGATGGACTAGTTAATAGAAAGGTTTTACTTAAATACAGATCGTTCGAATAGATTTGTGTTCGACTAAAGCAATTTTTTATTAAACTTTACTTAATTCTCGACCCAACTTTTGATTTACTTACTTCTTTTTTATTAAACTTTACAAATGACAAAGAATAATAGTGGCATCTCCAATGCTACTTCGTTTCACCATTAGCTTTGCATGTGGTACTTTTCTTTGCCACGTCTGGCTTTTACTTCTCTATTTTATTTTAATTTTTTGAAACGAAGTTTGGCTTTTACTTGGTTGACAATCATCAACAACTAGACAAATTCAGGAAATAGAAATAAAACTTAATTTGAAGTGATAAGTTGTAATGCTTGTAAATTCCAAGTTTGATATCTTTTGGGAGTGGTAATCTATTATACATCGAAAACATACAAGAAAAATAAATATGATAGTAATGTCAATATAAATTTGAGTTTGACAAAGATATGATAAGGAAAATAAATATGAAATATCACCCGAAGATAAGCATGATTTTTTGTTGGTATGCATATTTCAAAATAGATTAAAATTACATGCTTTCAATTTTTTTTCATTTCAAAAAATAAATATGCCATATATGTTCTATTTTTCGTGCGTGCAAGCATCACTTTGCGGCTTTATATCTCAAAATCCACGTACGGAAAAAGATCCACATCAACTTTAATTTTTTTATCATTAGAGATAAGTCAGAAAGAGATTAATTCTTCTTTTTGATTTGGTGATTATATTTCATCCACGCACAACTTGTTTTTAACCATTAGATCTTCCCCCTCAAAAAACCATTAGATCTTCTAAAATAAGTAAACATCAACAACATTTTAATCTTTGAAAAACGGATGCAATTAAAGAATGTAGATTGATCATTCTTCATGGTCATTAGTCATACGTCGAAGAATTTAGTTGATATGTTAAGATTAAGAGTTTGGTTTTTTAATGTATCTTTACCTTCTTAAGATTTTTAAGTGTATCGATATAATGTTTTTGATTTTCAGGATGTGAATGAAGAATGTCACTAATCCATTTGACTGTACCCTCGCAACTGTAGAATTTGAATTACATTTATTTTACTTTGAATAGGGAAATCAAAATGAGAAAAACTTAATAGGGAAATCAAAATGAGAAAAACGGATAACATGTGAAAATTAAACGAACCTTGGTAAACAAGTTTCACATGGTAAAACGCAAAAGATCACGACAATTTTCCTTTTTAGGCCATTGATATAACTGTGTGTATTTTTGTGTGTATGAGGAACCTTGGTGAACAAGAAATTAAAGTGATGACTTTATATTTTGACTTGTTAAAAAAAAGTGTTGCCTTTTTTTTAAAAGAGAAGTGATGCCCTTATATTCCATATTATTTTCTCTAATGAAATCAGAAATTCAATTTTAAGGTTAAATAAGTTTTTTGTCCATAAAAATATAACAAATTATGATTTTAATCATAAAAAAATAAACCATAATGTTTTTGTCTTTCTAAAGTTTTCTCTTTCATTTTTGATCCCCAATGATTAATTTATATTAGTATTAATGTCAAGGTTATGGCAATTTTATTTTTATTATGTCCAAGTTTTGAATAACTTTTCTTCTTTTTACAAAAGTTTTGGAAATCTATAATGTTCAACTTTTGTATGTCCATATTATGTTCAAAACATATCAAGTACATATCAAAATTACATCTTGTTTTATTTTTTAGGGGGTAAAATAAAAATTCTCTATATTTTTAGAGACAAAAACGTATTCAACCCTAAATTTTAACATTTTTTTCTGGTCATAAGATCATTAATTAAATAAACAAATTAGTTTTTCCCTATATACACACACAAATACAAAGATTAATCTATCGAGTCAATAGGAACATGATGACAAATTAAGAGTGCGTTTAAAAAAAATTGTCATTTAATCATATTTTAAAATTGGGCCCTCGTCTTTTTAAAATTTCATAAAAATAACCCAACAAAATTTAAGAATGAAGAACTTCATTTCTCTATCCAAACTATAAAAAAAAACATGTAATGAAGGGATTTCAATTAAAACATTTGATTGCCTAAAATTATAATTTCCCTAGAATTTTCAATTACACTATATAAATTCCAAACACACTAAATGTTCTTTCTCAAGTGTTCTTTTCTTATCTCTTTTTACGTTTTATTTATTTATTTAGGTAGTTTGTAAAAGGAATTGGTATGGTAGAGAATCAAGTATATAAGATGCCAAACTTATGGTTACTTTGAGAAGGATGGATAACGCCGCAAGCCAACTGAATGAAAAGGTCTCAATCACATGTGAAAGGGTCATGCAATTGAGACTCCTCTTAAAATCAGTTACAACGAATTGAGGAGGGAATTAGGCATTTTTTGGTGGCATTCTTCAGGGGAGCCTTTGTCTTATACAGTTGATTTGCATCAAAACAAAATATTGGGAAAAAGTAACAAAAAGGGTATAGAATAATGTTTTCTACAAGAAAGTTAGTAAATATATGACATTCAAAATAGTAAAGTAACGTGTTAAAGGCGCCTTGCAATTAATAGAAGAGTGATTATAAAGATCTTTCGGTGCACTAAGGGAGAGAAAGGTCATTAATATGACATGATATTTTTATATCCCTATTATTGGTTAAAAATATCTATGGGTTTTTATCAATGACAAATCTTTGTCGAAGAAACAAGTGGTGTCCAGTTTTTGACCCAAGAGCACTTAGATGAGATGGAACATGTCTCTTCTAGCTTAACTAATGTTCTAAATTTGAATCCAGCATTGGGCATGCAGCAGCGTTAAGACTCTTAGGGAAAGTCTGTCGTCCATTTTTGGGGTCCCACAATACTCGAGGGATAAGTCTCCGCAGGAGGATACCCGATTTGCACAATAAAAAAATATTTGTCGAAGAATCTGACCGATCACTTTTAGTAAAGACTCTCTCACGTAGTTTTAATCTACAAAATTCGAATCAAATTGTTTAAAAAATCTAAATTCAATTTCACTGACACCGATATAATATGTTGGTATGATATAAAAACATTGGTGATTCCTTAGCTAAGTGTGATAAATTTGATGCTATTAATTATTGGATTCCGCTAACCGGTGTCCTTGGGACATTGGTTAAGCATACCATAAAAGGGAATTATTACCATAAAAGGAAGCTGATTTTGATATTATTATCAATTAATTACACAATTTCAATGCATTAACTACTAAATAATTTTCTTTTTGATATCCTTAATCAGTGCCCGAGCGCACCGGTTAACATTTCCCTTAATTATTTACTCAATAAATATCACAATTCTATCTATTTTACTATTGTGCATGTTTGTGCATTCTGTTGCATGAACCCCATAAAGAATTATTTTTTAGCACCCTCTCTATATGGTTGAATAACTTCCATGTGGTATCTCTTAAAATAGGTATAATTGTTTAGGGGTATATGCGAGGTTTAACAATATAAATTAAGCATCAAATTAAATATGGGGATGATTCGTAATGACATAAATCTACTATTTATCTATTCTAATAAATTCTTTGACGGTTAGATGAATTTATTACATGTTGTTGTTCAGTCCATAGTTGTAGCGATCCGTGACTAACTAAGTATACATACTAGCTAGCAGAACTTTCAAGCAAAACATATGACAAGAAAAGTGTTAGGTAAACAAAATTGAAAAAATTGTTAGGTAAATAAAATTTAAAAAGAAAATTAAGACACTGTCTAGTGGCATCGAGGGATTAAAATTGTTCGCATTTGACAACCATGTTCAATTACAACATTTCAGTTGTATAATTAAGATCTAACAATTTAGGTTTTAAATTTGATGTTTTAGTTTTTAAAATAGTAAAAATCTACTTTAAAATATGGGCCGTTCAATTATAAAAATAAAAATAAATAAATAGTTACATCTTGCTCGAACGACCAAGATGCAAGTGACATACATGGATGCACCCAATCCAAACTTGGTTTGACCTGTTTCTTATAAAATCAGCTGTTTGGTTTGTTTTTTCTTTAGGAGTTTAATGAATTATAAATAAAATTAAAATCATGTTTTAGAATCATTATACAAATTTTGTGAAATTGTTTTTTTTGTTTTCTTAGAGTTTTTAAGTTTCAGCATGCTTTTCATTTACGTGCACTCATAATTGTTATTTTTTTGTTTATTTAAAACAAATGGCGTTGCAACTTTAAATGAATATGGCATGTATGTGGTTGGTCGTTTTAAATAAAAATATATATGTAAATTTGCATGGTGTTTTGTATAAAGTGTATATCAATTTGTAAGTTGTTAATATTCTAAAAGAAAGAGTAAAGTACCTATAGTGAGAAGGGCATCAATTTGGATACATACATATAGGATAGGACTTTAATTCAAATTATAAAGCTTATTAAAGAAGAAAATCAATACTTCTAAAGGGTCTAGCTATGACTTTGTCAGAGTAAAGTATTTAACTTGTGATTTTTCAAATATAATTTATTTTAACTTGTTAAAAAAAATTGAGAAAAAGCTATATAACTAGCTTCTGGTTAATATATTTCATTTTAGTTTCTTAAAAAAAAAAAACTACCATCCGATTTTCTTAAACAAATAAATTAAATTGAATAATCAAAATGAGACATGATTTCCAATTGAATAATGAATAATCCAAATAGAATTAACGAAAGGATTTTACAAGTACAAAATGATGATGTGACATATGAGTACTTTGGATGATCAAATGAAAGTGTCCTGTATAAATGGGACCTCTGCAGTGCTGCAAAACTGGACTCTTGTGTTGTTGTTTTGGGTACTGTCAAGGTTTCTTTTTACTTCGAGTTACATTTTGGGATAACATAGACATAAATGTGGTTCATAGGATATATAGTAATGCTATCGATCTCCAAAAACCATAGTGCAAAATTTTCTTTGCTGCTATTCTTTTCACCTATTTACTAAAATAAAAAAAGAACTTTTCTTTTTGACAGGATAAAGAAGAACTTTGTAATCTGTATATTGAGAATTTGAAAAATGAAGTACTACTAGTGTAGTGAGTCTAACACATGAGCTATGTGACAATTTATAATAAAAGACAGGGAATAATGGAAATTAATGAATAATAACAAGCATATTACTATAATTAAATCCTTCTTAGTCTCTTACCTAACATTTTGTTGTACTTGTGAGTTCAAATAAATTTCTTTGCCAGAGTCTTGATATTAATTAAAAGGAACCATTAGTCTTTTACTTCAAAGAAGAAAAATAAATTGTACTTGAAAGAAAGAATAAAAAGTATTTTTTTGCACCTATATTTATATCTACATGTGTTCCTCTCAATAGCGCTAGTTTGATTCGACCAATATTGATTTTGATGGACTAATTTATAGAGTTTTGCTCTAACTTTAAATGGGTCCCATAAATTGGACTCTTCGTATTAGTCGATCCTTAAATGGATACTGAGTTTTAAAAATAAATAAATGTATTTATATTGACTAACGTTATGAAAACATGGTCATCTATATAATTTTTCATTACACTTGATTGTCCCGAGTGGGGGGCAATTGTAAGTACAATTTGTATTTCTGATGGTCTAATTTTCATTGCGCTTTGTTTCAAGTTATAATTTTTCTTGGTGACTGGTAACTTCAAGAAGCATTGTCTCAAGTGGGGTGCTCTTGTGGTGTCTGCTGGGAGCAAGAAGAAGATGAAGTATCTCACCTTGAAAATGAGACACTTGAAAGTTAACTTTCAAGTAGTAAGGGTGTTCGTCTGGGAGACGTTAAATACTCAACATCAGCCTAGAAAGGCAATGTTAAGAATGCTCAAGGCCAGTCTGGAGACGTAGAGGTAAGAATACTCATGATCATCCTTGAAGGTGGAGGTTACAAGGTGAAAGAAATAGTGATTTGAAAAGAAAGCCTAAATTGAGGTGAAGTTTTCTACTGGTGGGACTAGGTGCAGGCAAATGGAGACAACGTAATGGTACAACTATGAGACCTTGTGTTTCATGCTCTAAAGGAGAGAAAGAAGTTCTTCAAGAGGACAATGATGCACACTATTGGGGTTGAAGCATGTATGGAATGACTTGTACAGTTACCTAAAATACTAAAAGTAATTTCAGGAGGACGAACATGATCACCTTGGAGGGTGAAAAGGTTATGCTGAAAACTTATGCAACTACCTAAAAGTTGGGTTTAAGGATCTTCAAGAGAGGGAAGACGTTTTAAGGTTTGAAGAGTTAGAGGTGAAAGATTGTGGGACTATAAAGTTTTGTTGGATGCAAGGTCAAGCAACAAGGTGATTGATAGTTAAAGTAAAGTCACAATCAATTTAAATGTAAGGTGGAGTATGACATTAGAAGTATATGTATCATTTTCAATCAAGATAGAAATTGTTGGTGTTGGTTGAAAATATACATATTTAAGAAGTCCTACATTGTTTGTAATTGAAAAGAAAGAAGAAGACCAATGTTATAGAGTGCTTCTTTTTATTTTTAAGCAAGAGATGAAAGTGAGGCAAACTAAGGTTTACCAAAAGAGGGGGATCCTTATGAAAAGGCTATGGGTTGGTTCTTTTTATGACAGAAACTAGGGTTGGGAAACACTTTGTAAACACATTGGATAAATCATTGAGTCTCTTAGTCACATAAAGAGATTTACGAAAATAGTAGAAATTAAGGGTTGTTCCTAGAAAATTTGTTGAAGGATAATTTCTTGTAACCCTTGTATCTCTTTGTAAGAAATTTTTTGATAGTGAACTGGATAGATCACTCTCTTCCATACGTATGTCAAATTTGGTTCAAATTGGGTGAACAAATATTATCGTGGTTTTTATCTTCTCTTTCTTCTTTTTTTATTGTTTGTGATCACTTTAGTTTTGGTTGATGCTAATTTTGCTTCACACATCAAATCAAAGCATTGATGTGAGTTTTGTTCAGAATCCACAACAAATTTTTTAGCATATATTCCCCCATCCTAAAATGATTCATCTAGTTGACTATTTAATATATGTAAATACATAATTTAACATTTAATATATTTAATTGCCTATACAAAAATTATAAAAGGTTGAGATTTTTAAAAATATTCTTTGAAACAAATCCAACAATATATAAAAATATTTTATATGCTACCATTTATCAAATGAATATATTTTGTCTACATTTGACATCGCTTCTTAAAATGGGTATTTATGAGTATTGTGAATTTATAATGATTTTTAGTCACATTAATTTGAACAGATAATATGAAACATGGTATTATTATTGAGTGGAAGTTAGTGTATTAAAATAATACAATGATGTTAGTTGAATATGATTTCAATAGGAATAAATTTGTAAGTTGATTTATTTGATCCTTAAAGAAAAAGTTGTCGCTTAGTGGTCATCTAAGCACACTTGTATAAATTTATTGTGGAGATTGAGAATATTGTTATAAACTTGGGTAAATATCATATTGGTTGACTTAGATTTGTCTTAATCAATATGAAAGAAAATTATGTCTTCTACATTTGTGTGTAAACTACGTATCGAATTATGAGGTTATATCCTCAATTTACATGAAGTCAGATCAAAAGTGGTCCTAGTTTATCATCTAACAAAATTAAGTATGTAGGGTAAATAAATATGTGAAAACCCATTTGGGTTGGTCCGATGGTTTTAACTTGGGACGTTGGAGCGTGTTCCTTCTTAAGGTCTCAAGTTCAATTCTTTTTCGATGTTAATTTGGATGAGCTGGTTAAACTTCTTAAATAAAAAGTCAAATAAAATTAACAAGTGATAGGAAACAAACCTTTGTGATTAAAGATCCCACGAAAAATGTTCATATGGATAAAAACAAATTACTTGTTAATTTTATTAGCACAAAAAATTAATTAATTTTGTCTAAGTTCCTTTTTATGGTGTGAGTGAGAAAGTGATATAAAATGCATTACAAGGAGGATAAGATTATATAGATTTTTTTATATCTCTTATGGGTGATGTATGATTTTAGTACACACTTATAGCTGATGAAATCACCTATGTACGAATCAAATGAGGCCCTTTGCATGAGATATTGGTGATACTTCAGAGCACTCATGAAAAGTCAGACACATGCATGGCCTATTAGTGCTCAACAACGAGAATTGTGAGAATTGTGAGCGTGTAATTTGATTGGTAGACTTCTAACAAATATAAAATTTCTCGGGTTCATTGTACCAAAAATAAAAATAAAAAAATCTCGGGTTCATATAGTTTGCTAAACCAATTCATTGTGTGTTATGTTTTATCAGTCTAAGTGTGGTTCAAATAGTTTGTTACACCACGTCTAACACATTTTATTCATGATGTTATCCCATGATTTTTTTTTTACAAAATCATTATTAATTTTTTTGAAATATAGTTGTAAGTTTAAAAGGTTTTAAAAAAGTTATGTCTAAAAAAAAACTAGTGAATAAATGAAGGTGTCTTGGATTCGAATCTCGAACTGAACATATAATTTTATTAATTAAAAAATGATTTTATTATTCTTTATTGCCATAATATTTGATTTGGTCCAATCTTTTATGTCAAATCCTTTTTTGTTTTGAGGGATTTTAGGTCAAATCTTAGTGAACCGCTTTCCCTAAATTATTTGTGAACTTGACTCACTTTTATGTTAACGTGAAAAACACTCCCTTTTACCTCATCTTCTATTTTTCCAGTTTACTACATCTCATTGTGATCTTAGAGATAACATCTTGTTTTTTCAATGTCATCAGTAAAACCGAAAAGGATTGTTTAATTAGATAAAAGGAGAAGGATTGTTATAGCATAATTAGATACATCACAGCAGTATCACCTATAGAATGTAAAAGAGAAAAACTGAACCTAATATATCTTTGTTTTACCCTTAAAAAATGTATATCTATGTAAATATAAATAGACAAAGAGATAAATAAGATCATGCTCATGCAGGGGAATCTTGGACGAATATATCTGTTGGCACAAATTAAAATTATATATGGTATCAAGTCAATCATCATCATGTTTCAACTTTTTGTTGACGGAATGAAAAAAAATATTTGCTTTCTTTTACTTTCGGAGAAATCCATGATATACTTTGTTTCCTAAAATTAATTATTACTTATTGAAAATTTGGAGTTCTAAAGAAATATAGAAAGGAATTAATCTTTGATCTTGCTGAGCCATGCCTCTGCTTATGAACTTATTTATTCAAAGAATGAGATTTGAATGCAGCTTTAACAGAAAAGTTGGATGGCTTTATGGTCAAAGCAATCTACATGCATGTCCCAATTAAAAGTCTCATTTTTTTTTTTTAAATTAATATC
Source organism: Medicago lupulina (assembly GCA_958299785.1). NCBI lineage: Eukaryota > Viridiplantae > Streptophyta > Magnoliopsida > Fabales > Fabaceae > Medicago > Medicago lupulina. The sequence goes on from OY283139.1 coordinate 79,487,001, forward strand.
CCATATTTTTAAATTAAATTAGATTTCATAATCAATTTTGACTTTTTGTAAACAAAAAAAAATCAACTTTGACTTTTATTACAGATATTCATTAATTAAAAATACCAAAGACTTTTTCTTAATTTTGTGTAAAATAAAAGGAGTCATTGTCTTGTGTCCTCTCTTTCACAAAATGTGATGATATCTCTTCTAAAATAGCTTCCACATTCTTATTTAGATTTTATTTTTCTTGAAATAATTTAGAAAATTTTAAAGAAAAAGACAAAATTAAAGAAAAAAGAGAGATGCATGCGCATGACTGCTTTGTGATCCAAAAGCATAACAGTCTAATCAGTTGTTGGAGGTGAATAAGCATGGATCCTAGCATGGATTCTTTGAGATAATTAGACAAACTCCACAAACCTCAACAATTCCCTATACACAATACTATAATTATTGGATTTGGTAGTGGATATGGGCATGCATTAAAAAATATGAAGTGATTTGATTAAATTGTAATGCATATTTGATTCTTAAGAAAGAAAGAAGTAATTCAAGCATTTCTTATGAGAATAGAATAAAATTTACTCTATGTATTTAATTTTTAAGAGGGAAGAGTACATATTTCAACCTAATCATCTCTTAAAAAAAAGTGTATTTTACACATTCTCTCTCTCTCTCTATATATATATATATATATATATATATATATATATATATTATAATATCTTTGGATATAGACCAATTTAAAAATTTGAATTAATTAAACGCTCATATTATAATTGTCATACGAAAGATGCACTTATGTGTAAACTATTTCTATAAACAAAATATAAAATAAAATCAAGTTATTTTAATATAAACTATAAATTTATTTTGATAAGCTATTATTATGAATTTATAAAAATAAACTAAAAATAATTTATAGACATCTCATAACTGTTATTTCTATAAGCTATCTCAATCTCACTAGTACAAATGTGAGGATTAAGTTTTAAATTTTAATAAATCAATCTAATTTTACCTTAAGTGGCTTTGAAAAGAAGAAGGAAAAAGACCATGTATGTTACAATATTATTCCTTAGAGTGTTGATTTCAGAACACTCCTCCAAAAATCCACATTCATCTAACACTCACCTACATATCATATTCATCACTCTTTTCTCTTTTATCAATTTTCTCTTTACCTCTCTCAAAGGTGTATAATAACATGGATGTCCAAAAAAAAAAGATTCCTATTCCTTATACTCGTATATGACTTTTGCTATAGAGAAAACAATAGTCTAAATGCATTAAGGTGTATGTGGATTATGATACCAACGATAGTTTGGGGGACAACTAGGTTTTTTTGTGTGTGAAAGAACTAGGTTTTCTTTTTCCCTTGTGTTATTACATATATCCACATGGTGTGAGGTCATGGGATATATAATAAAGGATTCCCAATGGGACCCTCTGGTCGCTCATGAAATCAGCATTTGGACCCCATCCATCACAGTGTATGCATCTACTCTTTGATGATTTTTGCAGCCTCCATGGGTTTTGATTGGACCATGAGTCATTGTATGAAATTGCATTTTTTTTTGTCTTTATGCTTTCTTTGCATGTGTCGCCATGTACATCGCCTTCACCACCCCGCCCCACTTTTGATCTAAGACATGATGTATTTATTTTCAAAATTTTGGTATATCAACTTTAATTTGTCAACAGAAAAACAAGCTAATATTGATTGGTGATAATTTCTAAAAGACTAGTGGTTTGCTCACATGATCATTTTTAAATACATTATCTTAAATAAATTGATACTATACATTTCTTTATTTAAAGAGATTTAATACATTTTTTATTAGCCAAAATATTATTTAGGAAACACAAAGGATGGTCCAACTTGTTACAAAATCAACATGACAATTAAGCGCTCATAATAAATAAAATAAAAAAAGATGACTATAAGCACGACAATCGATTGGAACCTAATTGGAATAAAAGAACCCACTCTTCCTACCCTCCTTAATAAAAAAAAATCTTTATAATTTCTTTTATTCATATAATATATTGAAATTTGAAACCTTGCCTTCATTGATGAAGAGATAATCCCATGTCCGATACACCTATGATTAATTGTTTTGTAAACTACATATAGTCAATGTAGTTTCTAATTATATGCATTGAATCTCACAACTCTATAATGTATTGTGATCGACTACAATTAATCACATATCATATTTTGTCAACAACAACAACAAAAAAACAGTTCCTTAAAAAAAAAAAACAATTGCACTTAATTTTTCTTAGGCTCCAGTGGTAAGGAGCTCCTTCCAAAGACGTACCCAAGAAATACCGGGTTCTGCGCATGCTTCTACGCATGAGTTGGATTAGTTGTCCATCATTGGTGGGTCGAAAATCGGTGCAAAAGAAAAAAAATAAAAAAATAAAAACAAAAAAAAATATAGTATCATATCCATTATGCAAGTTGAAGTTTTTAGGCTGTTTTTCTAGAAGAGTGGTCCTTAACTTTATTTAATAAAAATATTGCACTATAAAAAAATGTCCATGGCTGAGCTCCTGTAATATATTCATTAATATACAAAATTAAGAAAAATTAGTAGTGTTTTTTGAAGAAGCAAAAAATTGGTAGTGTTAATCATTATGATTCAATATATTTTAACTATGTTGACACTCCATCAAACCATCAATCCTTGGCAATTGCACTCTCTAGCTGAGCACCTCAGATTACTGATTTGGTGAGTATTTTGTGCGAGGTGTGTGTGTGGGGTGGGGGGGGGAGATGGAGTCGGAGGATCATTTGTTTCTCACTTGTAGGGTTGCATATATAATCTAGTACTTTGTTTGTAGGTGGTTACGGTGGGAATGGGTCCTCCCGAATAGTTTGTTGGGGTTGTTTCAGGTCTTTATGTCTTTAGGAGTGCGTAGATAGTCGATGATAGGTTTTACTTTAATATGTCATTCAATTGTGTGGTCAATCTGAAAAGTCTATAATGATCTATTTTTTGCTGGTATGCTAATTAATGTTGATCAACTGGTTGAGAGGATCCAATTTCAGTCTTGGAAGTGGTTCTTCCATAAACACCTGAGGCAGCGATGTTCTTTCTACGAATGGCAGGTGGAGCTTATATGTGCTTTGGTAGTTTGGGTGGTGCCCATTCTTATGTGCTATTTTGTTCGGTGTAGGGGTCCTTCATTTTCTGTTTGCTTCTGATTTTTCTCCGTTGTTTTCGTGGTGTTGTCTAGTGTCTTTTTTCTTCTCGCTAGGGATTTGTTTTCTCTTTTATTTTGTTGTTTGGTGTGTTGGTGGCCTTCTGTGGTCGTTGTATTTGAAGCTTTCTGGGTGATCGGTGTTTTGATGTTTTGCTACTATTTGTCATTAAAAAAAAACTAATAAATTTTATATAACATGCAGCACCATTTTTTACGTACAAAAATGCATTTCAAGTAATCTTAGAAAGTCCTTATAAAATAAAAGTAATCTTAGAAAGTGTTGAATTACCAATTTACAGTCAGTTCAATCCTATCTATATTAAATAAGAAATACAATAAATTTGTAATTTTTTTAGCTCCACTTCCTTAAAATTGTACTTGGATTTCTTTTACCCGATAGAGTAAGGAGTATCGGAATTAGTATAAGTGGAATATATTCTTTTATAGTAATATAAATAGAGATTAGCCTATAGATGAAAAGGAAAAGCAATTAATTTTTTCCATATGTCAAAAGCGATATGGTATATGTCTTTAGTAGCTCTCATTCATCATTTTTGTTTCTCATAAAAATATGATACGATTTGTTTGTACAAAAAAATATATACATATATAATCTGCATTCACAATTTTTATTAAATCATTTAATTATATTTCACTATGATGACTTTTTTGTTATTATCATATTAACTAGTTTGACGTCATCGTGAGTTTAACTCAATTGATATGAATAATACATAATATATATAAGATATGAGGTTCGAACCATGTCCACCACAAAAAAAAAAAAAATTAAGTAGTTTGATTCTCTTGAATATGTGGTCGAATGTTTATGATCAAATTCATTATTTGAAAGAGGCAATTCTTAGATGCATTTCAAGTCACCGGAAGAAAATAGTCTTTATAGTTGTAGATAGATATAATGTGGTAATTTGATAATCATTCTGGTAATCTCTGCTTTTATTATGTGTGGATGATATAACTAGTCTTCTGATGGCAACGATGGATTCAAATCTAGGTAGTTCAACCGGTTTGATTGAGCTAATGGTAAAGGAGTTTGAGATCTTGAGTTCAAACATAAGCAATGAATAAATATTTAATCTAACAACCACCTACTAACATTTTTCATTAAAAAATATAATATAGATTCACTGTTTATAAATATAATCATTATATATAAAAAAAATATTTGATTTTAAACATAACCTTTTTTCAAGTCTCACATATAAGTGATTGTGGTTAAGCATTTTGCACTCACAATTTAACAATTAATATCTTTTTAAGAAACTTTTTAATTAACAAATATTTGAAAAGTTATATAATAGATAATTGTATAAAACTTTTTGACATTATCAATAAACTCTAAAAAGATTAGTATATTTTTTTTGGTATTACAAAGTAATGAGGTAAAACTTAAAGGAAAAAACAAAATAAAAATTAAATTACAAGTATATTTATAAGAATGAGAGACTTTACGTCAGACAGAAAGACGATCTTAGTGATTCTAAATTAATTTAGTGGTGTCCTATCTCTCTCTGTATACTTTAATTTATACTATTGTACATTAATTTAAATTATCATTTTCTTAGGTGAACAAATAAAGTATACTATTTCTTCTCTTAATTTTTGTCGCATATATTTTCTTACTCTTTCAATGTAAAAACAGCCAAATCCCATTTATTCTTTTTTGTCTCTACTTACCTATTGCGTATACAAAACAATGAAAGATGGAAGATAAGCTCAAAAATGAATAAACAATACAATTAATATACACTTATCACTAAGATGAACCATATGTCATGACTAATAATGATGCATTATTCCAACCATTCTCATTGATGAAAATTGAAAGTGGGATTATAGCATGGGTCCCACTTGATTAAGCAAGGTAATTTTCTTGTGTTTACTTGTTGTAGAAGTGCTATTTGTTCAAACAAAAGCTATAGAAGAGGAGAGGGAGACCAAAAATCTTATCATCTCTCAAATCTCCACTTCCACAACCTCACACTTATCCTTCCATTGACCCCTTTATCTTTTCACAAACCATAATTAAAATCACAATCAGTGAAAATAATTATAAAAATTAAAAATTATAAAAAAATTAAAAAGTGAGAAAAAAGATATGGCACTTTCATTCTTGGCCCCACCCACGTGTCAACCCTTCTATGATTTGGAATCCCACGTGTCAGCCTCTCAACGGCCTGAATTCCAGTTAACGTCATCATCAGGTACCCACTTCCTCCCCATGCACCCTCATCCACGTCACTGTTCCCGTACTGAAAAGACAATTATACCCCTAATATTACAACACGTTGCATGTCTACACAACCTTAACATGAACACTCATGTAGGTGATTTCTCCTCATTCTCTTGCCGTACCAATATAAAATACAAGCTTCACTCTTTGTGGGGTAACAAAAACTACAAACCCAACTTTCTTTCGTTGTTGTTACTATCATAGCATGTCCTTCTTCTTCTTTGAAAAAAAACCATAGCCATAACCATTCAAAAAAATCTCAGTAAAAAACCAAAAAAAAATACCCCTTCAACCATGGAAAGTACCGATTCATCGACAGGTTCGCAACAACCGAATCTTCCGCCTGGATTCCGATTTCACCCTACTGATGAAGAGCTTGTTGTTCATTATCTCAAGAAAAAAGCAGCTTCAGCTCCTTTACCAGTAGCCATCATAGCTGAAGTTGATCTCTACAAATTTGATCCATGGGAGCTACCAGGTACTTCCAAAGATTACATATTTTCAAACTTTACGTTCAAATTCAAAATGAGTTTCTTTTGTTTTGTAAATTTTCTTCTGTCTGTCTGTCTATCTATCTATTCTGAGAAAAGTCTTTTACTCAGATGATACGTGTTAGAATTTTCTATCATGATATCATCTGAGTAAAAGACTTTTCCCGAAAATGTGTTACTAGTGTTTTTATTGTATTGATTTGATTATTTTTGTTTTTTATTGTGATTATAAGTTTTTTTTTTTGGGTACCCTTTTGGTTTTTCGTAGCTAAGGCAACGTTTGGAGAGCAAGAGTGGTATTTCTTTAGTCCAAGGGACAGGAAGTATCCGAATGGAGCTAGGCCAAACAGGGCTGCAACTTCTGGTTATTGGAAGGCAACTGGTACTGATAAGCCTGTTTTAACTTCTGGTGGGACACAAAAAGTTGGTGTGAAGAAAGCTTTGGTTTTCTATGGTGGGAAACCACCAAGAGGTATCAAAACCAATTGGATCATGCATGAGTATAGGCTTGCTGATAATAAGCCTAATAATAGGCCTCCTGGTTGTGACTTGGGTAACAAGAAAAACTCTCTAAGGGTAAGCTCAACTAATCCAAACTCTTTTTCCATCACACAAGTTAAATCAGCGACGAAAAATTACTAACGTACAAAAAGTGAAATTTGGTCACTAAATTCAACTTTTTGTACGTTTGTAATCTTTTCGTGGCTGATTCAACTTTTTTTATGATCTTTTTTGAATTTTTGAGTATAACTTTTGGTGTGTGTATATTTGTAGCTTGATGATTGGGTGCTGTGCCGGATCTACAAGAAAAGCAACACACATAGGTCACCAGTGGAACATGATAGGGAAGATTCAATGGATGATATGATTGGAGGAGTACCTCCATCAATCAACGTGGGCCAAATGAGTGCTGCTTCAAGGTTTCATAATTTTTCAAGGATGTCATCAAATAACTACAACAATGCATTGTTGGAAAATGACCAAAATTTATTAGAAGGACTGATGATGAATAACAATAACAATTTAGGAGGTTCAAATTCAAAGGCTGAACTATCTTTTGTACCAACTATGACAACATCTTCAAATGCTAATTCACCTTCCAAAAGAACACTCTCTTCTCTTTATAATTGGAATGATGAAGATGTTGCAACTCATGTTGGTACTTCATCATCTAACAAAAGGTTTAGTTTGGAAAATGTTGTGAGGAATGATCAAGAGAATGGAACTGTTGCTACTTCTTTTGCTTCTCTTCTTAATAACCTCCCTCAAACAACTTCATTGCATCAACCACAAACAATGTTGGGATCAATACCATATCAAATTCAAGGGATGAATTGGTATGGTTAATTAGTTCAATCAATTGGTATGACACTAAACTTAGGTGAATGAATCAAGATTTAGTGGTGGTACCATAACCTTACAAACTACTCTCTCGAATATCGTGCCGACTAGATTGTAAAGAAGGGTATTGAGATTTTGGTTGTTAATTAGGAACTTGGAAGCAAGTTAGAGTCTTAATCAATTAGCTAGATGGTCTCAAACTTGATCTTCAGCCATGGAAGCAGTTGCAGCATGCAGGTGAGGCCATGGATATTTTTAGTTAAAATTTAATATAGCTTTATACATATATAGATATAGATATAGATATTTGCTTGTTTTTATTTTTATTAGTATAAAAATAAAAAAATGTTGGTAGCTCTTTCATGTAAAAATTGTTTTAAAGGGAGGGAAAAAGATTCAGAGAGAGAGAATTAGTAGTTATATTTTATATATTTTTATTATATATACATTGATTTAGGATACATTTGTATATATAGATCATATACTTGTAGAACAAGATCTACTGAATGATGCAAGAATTAATTAAATTGCAAATGGTGACTATGGTTTGTAGTCAATGTATTTTGTATATATTGATTTGTTCTTCAATTCACTGATTATAATTACAAGGTAAATTACTTTGTTCTTGAATGAAAAGGTCATAAGCTAGCATAGTAGTAACATAATTTTATTTGTTAATGAGTAATGATAGAATCAATTCTTTGTCACGTCTCTGCATGTAATCTATAGCTAGAAGGTTATTAGTCTTAGTCATGTCTTATCCTTTTTTCCCAGAATCATTCCTATTGAATCTAATAAATTAGTTGGTACATGTGTATCAATTAATAAACACATATAAAGTATACAATATTAAATTTGTTTGTTATGAGATAATTTTCATCTCTCTATATATATGAGTTGTAAGAAAGGAAGATTTACATGAGCTATATGTAACAAACTTTTCTGATTTTGATACACCAATCCAGTTTACCAAATTCATAAATTGAATAATATTTATAAAATTATACTTCACTATTTTTAAGTTTGATAAAATATATTTTGTCAAAAAGAAGTTTGCTTTAATATATGATGAAAATACTATCTTATATATATAGGAGCTATGATCTTAATTAGTGAAATTGGATGTTGATGCACTAGCTGCCCATGAATTAATCAAGGATTTATGGTTTGTGATAATGTTATTAAAGATTTATGGCTATTGATGCCATGATTATCATGAGCTAGCTAGTTTTTCTTGCTATCAATTTTTGTTTCCCAATTTTCTACCTTCTAAAAATGACATTGGCTCGTACAGCAACAAATCTCATGATAACTTACCCTAATTTATATTTTTTTCACAACTATATACAATACATTTAAATTCACACATATATTTCATTTTTGACTCATCTCCAGAAAATTTCATCCCGCCTAATCATAATCAATTTCTCATGAGCAAATCAAATTTTTCTATATGACATATATGTTGTCAGTAAATAAATTTTGAGAATCTTGAGCAACAATTGGATAGTCCTAGAAAGAGAATAATTAAAACTTTCAACTTCAATTACTATCGATCCTACAAGATAATGATTATAACATAATAGGACCACTCAAGAAGAGGTCATAATCATAGGCCGCAGGTCAAATAGTTACAAGGAATTTTCTGCAGTTAAAACTGTTTTTTTTTTCTTTCTGACTAAACATTCCAATTCTCATAGGAAATGAGTTATCATACTAAGGAATTTGGTCTATAAGTAAAGTCTAGTTTGATAAAAAAAAAATCATACAATCAGAAAGTGAATCTATATAAATCTTGACCATCTATCATATAGCTTGTTTGGTTATGCGGCTAATCAAGTAAAATCAAGTTAAAAATTCACCTCAAAGCAAAAGCTCATATTTGTAGTTTCATTGTTTCCACGTTGAAATTGCATTAGGACGTGGTATTTGTGTCCCAAAAACTGATCCAAACACTCATAAAATTTACATTACAAATCGTCTGATCTATCCCAGATGACTAGGGTGAAATTCACCGTTCATCTAAACATGTACTTATTTATTTTTCAAGTATTGAGATTCAAGCTACTAATTAACAGACAATTTCACATCAACAACAAATCAATCATGTTTTTGGATACATACATCTCTATCTTGACAGATACCCAGATAGCTGGAATATTAATTTTTATTTTTTTCAAACAAAAGTAAGCTGCTGGACATGATAATTGAGCACACGACTCATGAGGAAGAAAATTATATACTCAAGGAGAGTTTGGTCAGAAAATATATAATAGTTAAGTTGAATATATAGATAAAATATTCTTGACCTTTATACTTTATAGTTTTGTGCCCACACTGGCTTTGATTTAATCAGAAAAGAGTATACATATTTTTTTAGCATGGATGTCATTTTCTTTATTTCGTGGGACTTATATATATATATATATATATATATATATATATATATATATATATATAATTATATTCTGCAATCGAGGCTGAAAAATAAATGATTTTAAGGTCTCTGCAATGGTGTTGAAATTTCGACGGTTATTTTTTCTTTACTTTTATTTACAATATAAAGGTTTGCAGCGTAATCACAACACATTTTATAACGATGAACATAATATATTTGAGCACTAAGAGGGTCACGCAAATAGACAACAAAAATCGACCTCACTAGCAGCTAGCTTTCTTTGTGGCTTGAAACTAAGGAAAAAAAGGGACCATGTCTTACTACCATCTAGAGGAATCATTATCCTAATAACCACACAAAAATTAATACCCCTTTTAATTACATTTCCATTCCGAGGAAAGAATACAAATCAACTTTATTAAATTTAGCATCATTTGTGCTTTGTTTTGGAATAGATATCATATGGATCGATGAATTGCACTATTATTGCTATTGGTATCTTCTTGTGCATCATGCGTTCACACGGCCTAAGTGTTTAAACTTGTTGGGGGAGTTCGGTTATCCGTCTTGTTCCAAAAGCAACAATGAATCAATGTTTGAGGATCATAAGAGAAAGAGACGATAAACCATCGAAAAATTTAAGACATTATATATATATGAGTAATTATCCGCTCACACTTTTTTTTAAAGTATTATCCACTCACACTTGAATCTAACAATATACTTATCAAATATGAGTCTCTCATATCCTATATTTGACCCAAATACTATAATTTCACTCCCAGTCTCCCACCAAATTAACCAAAAAATAAAAAATAAAGAGCATGATATGTGTATATAGACACACTCTAAAGGGGGAGAAGGAAAAATAACTATGACCTATTTACACCTAACTACGTTAGCTAATTAATAAGTGATTTGCTTCTAAATGAGAATAAACCCTTATTAATTAGATAATTAGTGTGATCACTTTCTCTTCTTAATAATTTTTCGATGAATTTTTTCTTAGATCATATCAAAATATTTAAATATGGTTGGTCTGACCCTGAACGGTGAGAGACTCGTCACCTTAAACAAATCAGAGTTAGAATTCTAACACTTATGCATGCAAAAAGAAAACCTTATTGGAAAGAAAAATTGATTGCAAGATTAAAAAAAACTAGTTAATATGACATTATATGAAAGATTAAATAATTAATTAACCAAATGTATGACCCTATAAATTAATCAAATTACTATAACTTTTTAAAAACGAAAATAGTCAAATTAAGTACGACTCGATATTAATTTCAAGTTACATCAAATTAATTAAATGCCATTTTCTTCTTTTTTTAAGAAACTAAATAAATAAATAAAATGCTTGCTTTTAAATTAATAATTGTACGTGGTGACAAATTCAAGGATTCACGCAACATTAATATACACATAGGACATATATAATATTGTCTTTATCATATAAATAAATTATATACCAATATTTAACTGTAAAACAAAAGAAAAGTGGAGAAAAAGTTTTGAGTGGTGGAGTGGTTTTGATAATGAGGAAAAAGATCCATACAATTTTTGACTTGTTGCATTTAAGTTGATATAGAACATATAGTGGCATCAAACGGTGTATTCCTTTTCAATCTTCATGGATGGAACTTGCTAAAGAAAAGAATACTGGAAATGTCTTCAATATCTTGATTGATGACTTTGAAGCTAGCCAACAAAAAAAACTATGCAAAGATGATAATATATATATAATAAAAATAAAAGTAGTCAATTAGCATAAAGTCAAAATTGGCACTGTGTCCCCACCACCAGAGAGCATGTAGGTTATAAGTCCCCCCACTCCTTATAAAAACACTATTTATGTTAGGCTTCACCTGCCTTTGGTAACATGTACCCTGGCATCAATGGGATGAAAAGGAAGAAAAAAAAATCAACTAGAAAGTATGATAATTACAATCCACTTTGGGGAATGTATAATAGAGTGTGTCAATCATTGAATTTGTACTGTGCCGTCCAATTATTTGCAAAAAGATATTAAACAAATATAATATAAAAAAGAAATGGATAAAACAAGCTGCAGCCAGCATGTCCTCAAATGAAAATGAATTTGATTCAATAATTTTGGTTTTTGATGAACATTTGATCAGCTGACTACATTGGCTGAGAACCTCATTGTGGTTGAACATCTCACAATCAAGTGAGTTGGTTAGGAATGATAACTCGATTAGACGTGGAATCTTTAAATGACTCTCTTGCTTGCGTGGAAGGTTATGGTGACGTTGAAAACTTCTAACACTTATTTTTTTTGGTTAAATATCATTTTTGGTCTTTTTAGTTTGACAGAATTCTCAAATTAATCCTTAAAGTTTCGGAAGTTTCAATTTGGTCTTTTTAGTTTAACAAAATTCTCAAGTTAATAAGTTTCAAATAGGTCGTTTTTAGTTTGACATAATTCACAAAGTTCTTGGGAGTATTTGAAGTGAAATTTTAAATTGGTTAGACATTTATAACATTCTTAACAAATAATACTTCTTATCATGTCAATCAATTTTGTGAACTTTGTTTGAATCGTTAGCTTTCAAAAGAGAGGTTGCATGTTATTTGCTTCTTTTTTTTTTTTTTGTGTTTGGCTATTGTAGGGAGAAAGGAATAATTGTTTGTTTGGGTGAATGGAATTTACCATGGTACATGTTGATAAGATGAAATTACCTGCAAACTTAGTGGTGATTGAAAGTAAAGTATTTAAATTTTGGTTTTAAAATTAATCAATAGTAAACTAATCTTTTAAAGTGTGGTTAATTTCAATCATTATTTCTATTTTGAGTTAGGGTGTTTTTAATTTTATATTTTGATGTGGGATTTTGTTTTTCATAAGAGTTGTCTTTCATTTACTTTAGTTGTTCGGATTCTCCTTTTGTTTCTCCTTTGATTATAATTTTGTTTTTTCTAATATTTTTGGCACATCTTGTACTTTGATAGCGTGTTGTTTTTATTTTTAGGATTAAATAGTGTATTAATATTATTTTGGTTTTTTCAAAACAAAAAAAAATACAAATTTATTGAATTTTCGTTAACAACAAAGAAGAATTTTAATGGATGGCAATGAGAGGAGTACAACGAGCAACAAGTCCACTCAAACGGGGGAAAATATAAGAATTACTCGATCCACACAAAGAACTAAAAAAATAAGGAACCTAGCTAGTAATGCAAGAAGAGGATTAGTAAACCACTCATAAAACATACAAAATCCCTCTTTCTTTTTAGCAAGAAAGCATTTCCAAGATATTTATGTAATAGCTTCGACAATTTCCTCTACCATCGGACACAAAAATAGTTTTTAACAAAACAGAGGAAAGACCAGATTTTTTTTACAAGAAAAGTTGAGCCAAAACCATTGTACAAGATTATCAATTGTGCACAAAAATCACTTCTTTTGATGATTATGATTAACATGATAAAAGAATCTCAGAAAATGATGGCATATGGAACATAGCTTTTGTCAATAAAGTTAACAAAAACAAAAGACACATAACCATTCAAGCCTAGGAGAACTAAACACTAAAAAAGTGTACCATTTCTGGGGTTTTGGGCAATTGTTGCCAAAAGAGAGAAGACAAATATCAAATGGAAACCAATGATAAACCTAAAGACCAAGTATGAAACTTTTGTGTGTTTATTGAGGTGTGTGTTGATGGGAACTTCAAGCTTGGTCCCAACAAAACCAGTAATTACAAAGAGGAGTTGAATAGAATATCCAACTACATTTGTTAATCTCTGTCTATCATTAACAGTGGGATGTTCTGGTGGTTGAAGTGTTTGGTTTGGATCCATGGGATTCAAAATAAATAAAAAATAGAGTTAGTTGTTGAATGAGAAAACATAGTACAGAACAAAGAGTGAATGAAGGAATGTGCAAATGGTTTGTTGTTATTTATTTATAATGGGGACACCCATTACACTTGATCTAATCTTAGTACCAGTAAAGGGTTCCAAGAGCATTTCTTTCCTTGTTTTTCCAGCAAGCTCTGGATACAATAGGGTCAAGTTCTTTTCTTCTTCTATAGCGGCCTTCTTGTCAAAGATGCTTGCTCTAACCCAGAAATGCCTTACCAAAGCTTTGTAAGTAGGGCCATTCAACATCTTGAAGTACGGTAACCACCCTTGAGAAGCATAGAAGTCTTTGATGTCGCATCCGTGAAACATCAGAGACATGAAATCAACAGGATTTTCTACTTGAATCATCAGTTGATGTTCTTGAAGTTTCATGGTAGATCCACTTAGAAGATACGCAGCCCTTTCTGGTTGCTCTTGAGAAGCTTGTTGATTTGAAGTACTGGATTCCTGAACTGATCTTGATGAAGTTGCCATGATGAAGATTGAGGGATTTGGGTTTCTAAGTTGAGAGAAGAGAGAAAGTTGATTTTTAAAACGTAACTGCTTAAAGATTTGAAAGTGTAGGAAAAGTGAGTGAGTAGTGTGTGTTTGGTATTTATAGTGATTTGAAAAACAACTTTTCACATTTCAGAAGTAATAGCCAAACATGCGTATTAATGACTTTGAGGGGCGCAAAAAATATAAGAGAGAAAAACCATCATTGCCCTTAAAAAAAGCGTTGTTTCCCAATGCAGATAGACGTGTCAGAAGCCTACGCAAAATAACTTTAACCTTTCCACTTCCCAGTACTTTCAGAGTCACAAAAAGATTCCTTTACAGAGTCTGATAATTTTCTCAGAGGCTGAGTCTTTTCAGATTCTCCTAGGAGAGTCTGAAACTTCTTCAGCGTCTGATAATTTTCAGAGTCTGATTTTTCATTCAGAGTCAAACATTACTCAGAGACAAAATGCATGTTCAAATTTTTCTTTATAAAATCGAATCTTTCAACGGTTAAGGGTTTTGTGAAGATATCAGCCCACTGATGATCAGTATCAATGAATTGAATATCTAATATTCCCTTTTGAACATAGTCTCTGATAAAATGATGTTTGATTTCAATGTGTTTGGCTCTTGAATGAAGAATAGGATTTTTAGATAGACAAATAGCAGCAGTATTGTCACAATAAATTGGGATACAGTTTTCAGTTATTTGGTAGTCTTCTAACTGATGTTTCATCCAAAGCAGTTGTGTGCAACAACTAGCAGCTGAGATGTATTCTGCTTCTGCTGTTGACAAAGCAATAGTTGCTTGTCTCTTACTGGCCCAGGATATCAGATTCTCACCAAGAAACTGACAGTTTCCACTGGTTGATTTTCTTTCAATCCTGTCACCAGCATAGTCAGCATCACAGAATCCAACTAGCTTATAATCTGAGGATTTCTTGTAAAGAAGTCCAAGATTAGTTGTTCCTCTCAGATATCCAAAGATTCTTTTAACCACGGTTAAATGTGATTCTCTAGGATCTGATTGAAATCTTGCACACAAGCAGACACTGAACAAAATATCAGGTCTAGATGCAGTGAGATACAACAGAGAACCAATCATACCTCGATACAGCTTTTGATCAACTTTGGTTCCTTGATCTTCTTTGTTCAGAGTGCAGGTAGGATGCATTGGAGTGTTCATTTCCTTGCAGTCTTCAAGCTTAAACTTTTTCAGAAGCTCTTTGGTATACTTGGACTGATGAACATACACTCCTTCTTTGCATTGATTGATCTGAATTCCTAGAAAGAACTTCAGTTCTCCCATCATGCTCATTTCAAATTCTTCCTGCATCATCTTAGAAAATTCCTTGCAAAGAGATCTATTAGTTGAACCAAAAATAATATCATCAACATAAATTTGTACAATCAGAATGTCTTTCTCAAGTGTCTTCTTGAAGAGTGTTGTGTCAACCTGTCCTCTTTTAAAATTATTTTTAAGCAAGAAATTACTCAGTCTGTCATACCAAGCTCTAGGAGCTTGTTTCAGACCATAGAGAGATTTCTTTAGCTTATAAACGTGGTCAGGATATTTTAAATCCTCAAAACCAGGTGGTTGTTTTACAAACACTTCTTCAGATATGACTCCATTGAGAAATGCACTTTTAACGTCCATTTGATACAAGGTTATGTTGTGATTTACTGTGTAGGAAAGAAGTAACCTGATTGCTTCCAATCTTGCAACTGGAGCAAAAGTTTCAGTGTAATCAATGCCTTCTTGTTGACTGTATCCTTGAGCAACAAGTCTGGCTTTGTTTCTGATTACTTCTCCCTGTTCATCCAGCTTGTTCCTAAACACCCATTTAGTTCCAATAATGTTCTTGTGTTCAGGCTTAGATACAAGATCTCATACGTCATTTCTTTTAAATTGATTGAGCTCATCTTGCATTGCTAAGATCCATCCATCATCAGCTAGTGCTTCATCAACTGTAGTAGGTTCTATCATGGATAGCAGACCCAGTGCAGACTCTTCAGGTCTGAAATGTGATCTAGTTCTTCTGGGGCTTTCTTTGCTACCAATGATCTGATCCTCAGGATGAGAAGACTTGTATTTGAATGAATTTTTGGATTGGATAACTTGCTGTGAATCATCTTGTTTTTCTTCAGAAGCTTCAGCAATAGGGACATCAGGAGCTGTCACAGCTTCTGAAGTTTCATGTGTCTCTGAAGTTTGATCAGGTTCTGAACAATCATCAGACTCTTCTGAACCTGCATTATTTTCACTTTGCTCTGGAATTTGACTTCCAGGCTCTTTGTCATCAAACTTGACATGTATAGACTCTTCGACACAGAGTGTTTCCAAGTTATACAGTCTGTATGCCTTAGATCTCTCAGAGTAACCTAGAAAGATTCCCTTTTGAGCTTTTGCATCAAATTTCTTCAGATAGACTTTATTGTTCAAAATGTAACAAGTACATCCAAACTGATGAAAATAAGAAATGTTGGGTTTCCTACCTTTAAAGAGTTCATATGCTGTTTTGTTCAGAATGGGTCTGATGTAGATCCGGTTCTGAACATAACATGTTGTGTTCACTGCTTCTGCCCAAAAGTGTTTTGCCAGATTGTTTTCATGAATCATGGTTCTTGTCATTTCTTGAAGAGTCCTATTCTTTCTCTCTACAACTCCATTTTGTTGTGGAGTTCTAGGAGAAGAGAATTCATGGACAATTCCAAATTTTTCACAAAATATTTCAAATGGCTCATTTTCAAATTCTCCCCCATGATCACTTCTGACTTTTAGAATTTTAAGTTCTTTTTCAGATTGGACTTGAATACAGAATTTTGTGAACACATCATATGAATCATCTTTAGATTTGAGAAACTTAACCCAACTCCATCTACTGTAATCATCAACAATCACCAATCCATATTTACTTCCATATATGGATGCAGTACTAACTGGTCCAAATAAATCAATATGGAGTAGTTCTAAGGGTCTGGAGGTAGAAACAATGTCTTTAGATTTGAAAGAAGTTTTAACAATCTTTCCCTTCTGACATGCACCACAAAGTGCATCTGAATGATAATCAATGTCTGGTAGCCCTTTGACAAGTTGTAACTTGCTAAGCTTGGAGATTAATCTCCAGTTAGCATGTCCCAACCTTCTGTGCCACAACCATTTCTTATCACTCACTGACAGGAGGCAAAATACCTTCTGATCAGTCAGTTCTGAAAAATTTATCTTATAGACATTGTTCTTTCTCTTTCCCTTAAACACTACAGATTGGTCATCAGTGTTGATTACTGTGCAGTTGTTCTTATTAAACAAGACGTCATAACCATTATCACAAAATTGACTTATGCTAAGTAGGTTATGCCTTAGTCCATCTACAAACCACACATTATTGATTGAGACTGAGGAATTACCAATTGTTCCAGTACCAATGATTTTGCCAGTTTGGTTTCCTCCAAATCCCACAGTTCCTCCCTCTTTCATGGTCAGGGTTAGGAACATAGACCTTTCTCCCGTCATATGTCGCGAGCAGCCACTGTCCAGATACCAGGACTTCTGCTTTGTATTTCCTTTTAGACATATCTGCAGCATCAACAATTTGTGTCTTAGGTACCCATACTTTCATGGGTCCTTTTGGGTTAGTCCTAGAAGTTCTGAATCTCTTTTGTGTACTCTGTCTGAACTTTTCTTTATCAGTCTTCTTCCAGACTTTGGGTTCAGAACCTTTAGTCTTAGAATGTGACTTAGTAAAAATAGCTTCTTTTCTCTGAAATCTAGGCTTTTGAGTTTCAGACTCTGTTTTCTTCAGAACCTGTTTGATGGGTTCTGATCTTTTCAGAATCTGTAACGCTGGAGCTTTTGATTTAGAGTCATTCGTGACCTTTGTCTTATAGCTCTTAGGTTTTGACTTAGTCAATTCCTCTGAATTTGAAGACTTAGATTTTACCTTTCCATATTGCTATGCTAAACTCACACATCTATAACCGTAGAAAAGAATAGAAAAACATAAGGTTGTGTGTTTTCTGTAGAAAAGAAGAGCCAAAGAGAAATTTCAAGAAGAACACCCATTTTTTCGATCTCCTCTTTTTTGTGATTCTATTTGGATGAAAAGATAGAGAGGGTTGAGAAGATAAAGATGGTAGGTTTCTTTTGCTCAAACGTGGCCGATCGTTGTGGGGAAAAGAGTTGCCGGCGACGGTTGAGGGAGAGGAGAAGGGATACGCTTCAGTTAGGGGTTTTAGAATGAGGGAAAGAGGAGAGAGGCCATGGGTTTGATTGGAGAGATTGGGCTTAGCCCAATTATGATTAGTGTATGCAGAATGTATGTTGAAAATAGTGGTGTAAATAGTCATATGTTCCAAATTGTTTTTCATTTAAGTTAATAAAACAATATCTAATGTTTTTTTAATGGATAACAATTTCTTATCTAGAATTTATATCATATCATATAATTTTTAAAATATCTACACCCTCAAATATAACTCCATGAATTTAAAAAAAAATTCCAATTTAATAAAATTAAATATTTTAATGTTAATTATTATGGTTAAACTTGAATTATATATCAGATTTAATTAATTATATTGTTTCATAAT
Source organism: Medicago lupulina (assembly GCA_958299785.1). Classification (NCBI taxonomy): domain Eukaryota; kingdom Viridiplantae; phylum Streptophyta; class Magnoliopsida; order Fabales; family Fabaceae; genus Medicago; species Medicago lupulina. The sequence goes on from OY283139.1 coordinate 79,505,638, forward strand.
ACACTTTACATATTGCTCCAATACAATTGTTTTTTTATATAAAACATTTTTTTAATAAACAAATTTGATTTTGTAATGTCATACCTAAAAACAATTACTTATTTCTATTGTTATACATTGTTAATAATGATAAAAAAAAAATGTTGAATGGTAGTGAGATGATTGAGTTTTTTGTTGCTGTTAAGAAACCAACAAGATAGACCCACTTGGGTGTAAGCACAAGGGTACCAGTTAGATGCTTAGATGTTGTTCGTTCCTAATATAATTACATATACGCACTAGTGTAGGGCACTTCGTTGTATTTAACGTGTTTGATCTAAGAGTTTGAATCGTTAATATATAATATTAGTCATGTGATGATGTAATGAAGTTTCAATTAGATTATATTTAACAGACTTTTAATTTATGTGTTCATCATTGACCTGTGCGAAGCACGGGATTGCAACCTAGTTTTTTCTATGCTGTTATTGATTTTGTCTTTCTTAGATTAAGATTTTTGATAAGCAATTTTGTGATTTCTTATGATTTTGCAACTAATAAAAGAAATAAACTGTATTTTAGACTAGATTCTGGTTTACTTATATTTTAAAGATTATAATGTTTATTTATGTCTTTAGTTCTTAGATGATGAACAAATCTACTTATTATTTACTTATAGTTAATAAGTTTGTTTTATATTTATTTTCTTAACACATTTTTTCTTTGTTGTTATCTCTTTCAACTCATTACTTGTTGGTCAAAAGCTAGTTTATTTTATCATTGATTGATAAAAAGGTAAAAGTAACTAAGTTAGAGTGTTTTTATTTTATATTGTTTAATGATGTTGTTATTTTTAAGTAATTTAAGTAGATTTCTAACTTCTTTTTAATGTTATTGGAAACTTAGATAGTTTATAACCTAGAAGGATGGATGAAGTCACGGAACTGTTGGCTTTGGTTTGTTTTTATGTTCCCTCTGTTTGATTTCGAGTATGCAAGTTTGATGTTCAATATCCAAGTTATTTGCTTGATTTTGAGTATGAAAGTGAAAAGTATTCAGTTTGATGTTAAACATGATTTTGACATGTTTTGGTTGTCTTTCTCTTTGCTTCTTTCTGTATTATAATATTAGTTTTTAACAAATATGATAATATTGGTTCTTCAAACCAATTTATATTTTAATAATGTTGTAAACTTTTTAATTTGTTGAAAATGTTGTGAATATAATTTGGCAAATATTGTTCAGAGAGCTTCAAATTTTATTACATTTAACCTTTTTTTTTATCAAGATACAATTAACATATTTAGATACGGCTAAAGTAAAAATTTCTGTAAAAGTTTATGTGTTAATACAGAAAATAGATCAATATCTAATCTATTCTAAGTTAATGCTTTTCTAAAAAAGAATGAGTACAACTTGCCTCTTTTTGGTTTGAATATCATCTACAAGTTCTTGAATTTATATAAACTGTCATTAATTTTTTTATTTTTTTATTGTTATGTATAAAGCTGAGGCTATAGAGGAAATAAATTAAGTTGCACCTATGGAAGGGATCACTGGAGCTGTAGCAATGGAGGAGGTTAATGGAGCTACAACTGTGAATGTGGTAAATGAAGCTGATGTTAATTGTAAGTTACAATTTGAGCATATGTATGATTATGTGTATTGTAAGCTGAAATGTATTTCACAAAAATATATGCTTATCTGAGTTTTGAGTTATGTTCACATGCTTATATGCTTATTTGTCTAAGTTGAGTTATGTATATGTCTGTCTGATGATATATCTATCTGCCTATGTTTTATTTATATGAGTTTTGAGTTATGTTCACGTGCTTATATGCTTATCTGCCTGAGCTGAGTTCTGTTCATATGTTAATATCAATATCTACCTTAGTTCTGTTGAATTATGTTAACACTTATGTAATTAAAATCTAGAAACACTTAATAACTTTTTTTAACATTTATATGTAATTAAAAACTTAATAAATTATGTTAACACTTAAATACTATAATATTTAAAAAATAAAATACTTTACTAATTTTTTCAGCTAATTCTACTCAACAACCAACATCAACTGTTGCACCTGAAAACGTAATTCAAGCTCCACTTCCCCCTTACTTACAACTAGGTGTGGAACACCAAATGCTACTGGTAATAGGAAAACCACTCATGTTTAGCTTGACTTTAATACCTTACCTAATGAACCATAACCAATCGCTGCTTGTAAACACTGTCATAAGAGGTACCATTGTGGTTCTAAATTACATGAGACATCTAGGATGTTAACTCATTCCAAAACTTGTCTTCAAAATCCATCTAACATGCTTAGAGACCCTAGACAAACAAACCTTGTAAGTGGGAAGGGTGATTTTTTAGTTCAAGCAAACCAAAGGTACAATGAAAAGGAGTGTAGGAAAGTCGTAACAAACTTTACCATCCTTGATGAACATGCCTTTAGGGTGGTAGAAGATGAGGGGTTTAAGCAACTTTGTAAACAGTTACAACCTTAATGACTGTCCCCTCAATGAGGATAGTTGCTAGAGATTGTTACCAACTTTACCAAGATGAAATATTGAAACTTGAGGCATTTTTCAAGTCTGATTGTAAAAGTGTTGCCTTAACTACAGACTGTTGGACTTCCATTTAAAACCTTGATTACATAACCATCACCGCACACTTTATTGATAATTGTTGGAACTACCAAAATTGAATAATTAGTTTCACCTCACTACCAAATCACAAAGAACAAGCCATTGGTAAAAAGCATAAGGAGGTTTTGAAAGAGTGGGATATAAGGAATGTTTCCACAATCACCGTGGACAACACTTCTTCTAATGATGTGGCTGTTGTTTATTTGAAAAGAAGACTTAATATCAAGAATGAGTTGTTGAGTGAAGGGGATCACTTCCATATGAGGTGTTTTACCCATATATTGAACTTAGTAGTCCTGGATGGGTTGAAAGATCAAAGCCTGTCTATTTCTAGCATCCGCAATGATGTTAGGTTTGTGAGGTCTTCACCTCAAAGAGCTTTAAAATATAAAGAATGCATCAAAATGTCAAGGATAACATGTAAAAAACACCTTTGTCTTGACGTTTCCATTAGGTGGAATTCAACTTACATGATGTTGGATACCGTTGAAAAATTTCAAAGTGCTTTTGAGACGTTAGTGCATGAAGATGCTAGGTATGGGGTGTTGGAACAAAGGGTGTTTCACAAGTATACCACTTAAGTTTTGATGATAACAAAGTATTAAAAATTATCAATTGGATATGCTAAACATTTATTCAAGTGTGCAGGACCATTATCAAAGTTTTATTTACAAAAGGTTCTAATTGGATAAATTAAAGAGCAAAGGAAATTTAGACTGAAGCTTGAAGAACATCTGACTGAAAGTGCTCCTGGAAATTCAGAGTCAGAATGCGTCTGAAGAAAGAGCTTCTGAAGATGACATCATCAGAAGCAAGTTCATCAGAGGCAGACTCATCAGAAGCAAAAAGTATTCAGAAGCAGATTCATCATAAGCAAAGATTCTTCAGACACTAAGAAGCGTTGACAAGTGCAGTGTACGAAAAGTACAACCATTATGCCTACGTTTGTCCCTGCAACCACCAACTCTGCACAGTGTCCTCAATACACGACAAGAATAACAGTAACTGTAGCAGAAACTTTTCCATATTTGATGGAATGGATTTGAATTTGATCTCATTGTACAAGCCTCAAATCAAGCAAAGGATCAAAGGTGTCAAATCAGCTTCGGTAAAGAAAAAGTGATGAGCTGACATTTTTCCAACGTCTCTCAAACTCTCTATAAATAGAGATGAAGACATGAAGAAAAATGTAGAATAACTATATACATACACGCGAATTGAGTTCTTCTCTCATATTCCAAGTCGCAAACTCTGCTCATCAACAACTTAGATAATTCTTTCAAAAGCTCACATTTTAGAATTTCTAAGTATCTAAGAAAACAGAGTCTGTTCTGTTTCGTTTTGTATTGTGGATACCTCTGATAGTATATCAAGTATTCAAAACTCTTTTCAATTCTCTGTAATTGTTTTTAAAGTCTCTTGCTTGTGTGCTTGAGCATCTGAAGTCTCTTTCTTGTGTGATTGAGCAAAGGAAGTCTCTTACTTGTGTGTTTGAGCAACTTGTAATTTGATATTACATTTTAGTGAAACTCTCCTTGGAAGTGCAAGGGGGACATGACTACTTCCGGTTTGTGGAAGGAACCTGTATAAAATTGCTTGTGTCTTCTTTCTTTCTTGCATCTGTTCTTTATTTCGCTGCTAAGACTCTGAACTCTGATCAAAGTTTGAACTCCATCAGACTCTGTATCCTAAGAACAGTGTTATTTTTCGTAAGAAAGAAACGTTTTTGAAAACACAATTCAACCCCCCCTTCTTGTGTTTTTCCCACCTTCAGTTGGTATCAGAGCCTGGTTCTGTAGTTAGCACTTAACCGTGTTACAGTAAACGATCGGTGAAAAACATGTCTGGGGATGAAGCTTCTGCATCTGCATCTGGTTCTGGTTTTGGTTCTGGAGCTGCTGTGCAGTATGACTACAGCAATATCAACAAAAGTGAAAGGTCTTCAAATCACAACAAGCCTCCTATGTTTAATGGTGATCCTGAAATGTTTTCTTGGTGGAAGACCAAGATGTACAGTCACATCATGGGAATGGATGAAGAGTTGTGGGATGTTCTTGAAGATGGTGTTGGTGATCTGAGGTTAGATGAAGAAGGAGCTGCTCTTGATAGGAAAGCTCACACTCCTGAGCAGAAAAAACTTTATAAGAAACATCATACGATCAGAGGCATTCTTGTGGCTGCCTTGCCTCATAAAGAGTACTTAAAGATGAGTGACAAATCAACAGCAAAGGCTACGTTCACCTCATTGTGCTCACTTTATGAGGGTAACAAGAAAGTCAGAGAGGCCAAGGCTACTATGCTTGTTCATCAGTATGAGTTGTTCAGAATGAAGGAGGATGAAAACATTGAGACCATGTACTCAAGGTTTCAGACTCTTGTTTCTGGACTTCAGATTCTGAAGAAAAGCTACGTAACGTCTGATCATGTGAACAAGATTCTGAGAAGTTTACCTTCAAAGTGGAGACCAAAAGTGACAGCCATTGAGGAAGCTAAAGATTTAAACACTTTGAGTGTTGAGGATCTCATAAGCTCCTTGAAATGTCATGAAATAGGTCTTAATGAGCAAGAACCTGTCAAGAAGTCTAAGTCCATCGCACTAAAGTCCAGAAGCAAGTCAAGTAAGGCTCTGAAGGCTTTGGAGTCTGAAGAAGAATCTACATCTGAAGATTCTGATGAAGACTCTGAGATTGTTCAAGAGATGGCTATGCTCACCAACAGATTACAATACCTTGCCATCCTCCAAAAGCTTGATCCACCTTTTTCAGAGTATGTTCCATATTCCGTTATCTTCAATTGGTTTCTTTATGTGAAAATTCTGTTGTGACTTTTCTATCTATTCATGAGGGTTGTTTTCAATTAGCAGTGGTAAATATAGCTATAGTAATTTGATGTTATTGCTCATATTTATGAATTTTACTACTGATTTTTACCATCACAGATTTACCTTTTGCTATACAACGAAATGAAATGCATATAAGCTTGATTAATTGACTAAAAAACACTACTAGCTTAAACCATAAGCACAATCAGTATGGCTTTGATCTTGAAGAACTTTGCTATGAATGAAATATTAACGGTTGCAGCAGTATTACTAGTAATCCTCCTTCCTTGTTCTTGTAGTTTGAACAAAGATGAGTTCCCTTCTGACTTTGTGTTTGGTGTATCAACTTCAGCTTACCAAGTTTGTTCTTCTCTTTTTTTTTTCAATTCCTAATGTTATGCTTTTGCATTTTCTTTATATTCATGTATGATTATTCCCAAATTATATAACACATTGTAGTAGTCTTTTGACATTCTGTTGCTCATTAAGATCAAACCATATATATTTTTATCCTTATACATTAATTGCTACGAGTATACGTTGTTTATAATTAGTTATTGCAGGGTTCTAAATACATTAACATTTGGTGATTATCCTTATATAATGAAAAAGAATATTGGATCAAGGCTTCCTTCCTTCACAGCAAAGGAATCAAATCTGATCAAGAGCTCAATTGACTTCTTAGGAATAAACTTTTACAGCTTAATATATGTTAAGAACAATCCTGCAAGCCTGATCATGGATGATAGAGCCTGAACAATCCTGCTAGTGCACTTGAGTGTGTATCTGTTTGTCTTGTGTTCGAGTACGTCATCTTTTGAAGAAAGTATTACTCAAATTTATGTTAATTTACTTTTTAGTATTAACTAGTGAACAAATTAGTCATGTATTTTTGTGATATGTTGTGCTAGAACATTGAGCACATATATGAATCTAGTTTGTATAATTTTGTTTTAGACAATGAGTATTTGTTTACTCTTGAATTATTATTTATTTTTATTTGAATCTAGTATGTATTATTGAATATGAATTTTAGGATTTCAATTTATCTTAAACTCATTAAAATAAATTAATTTTGTTGCAATTCTGTAAATTTCAAGGTTCCTTAATTTCGTTCGAAAATCGTTGGAAAATTTGTCTGCATACTCTAGGAAAATAAACTTAATTTCGTCTGAAATCTGTAGGAAATTAAACTTAATTCCGTCCGAAATGCGTCTGAAATCTATTCCAATATCCCACAAATCTAACCGTGTGAAATCCGTCTGAAATATTGTTGGGACGAAATTATGATTTGCGACGCGGCTTTTTCGGACAATGCCCTATCCGTCCGAAATCCGTCCGAAAACACATTTCCGTCCGAATTCCGTGGGAATCGTCCTTAAATTCCGTCCCAAAACCGTCTGAAATTCCGTCCGAAAATGACATTTTTTAGTAGTGATGCTCAACATGGTGTAACTCTGCAGTAAGGTCTGAAAAAAGAAAAAAAAAATAGTAAAGCTTTTTATTAACCATCAAAATAAATTTGAAAAAGAAATAGAACAAAAATAAAAAACAAACCTGCTTTGTTACACAATTAGAATAGACTTCAATGATAATGTAAACAAACATTGGATGATAGCTATGATGCACCTCTTCTATGTGGTCAATCAATAGTGCGTTGATGCACATCATGTGTCTCTAATGCACAGCCATTAGGTGATAGCTTCAATTCATAAATTAATCCGAACAATAACCATGTAGATGAAGCTCAATTTAAATGAACAAAGGAAACTCAATAATATAATAAACAATATAGTTTACTAAGTTTTACATGCTCTTCTAAACATACTAGATAAGGTTTCTAACGTGTTTATCTGTCATCAAATTTTCTAACAGAACAATATGCACAAATTTAACAATGTCAATATTAGGGGTGGACAAACGGTCGAATTCGGTCGTCGACGGACCAAAAAGACCAATCTAATCTAAGTCCATTCACGTCCGTTCATGATGTCGGTTTCTTCGGGCGGCGGTTTTGACAGGTTACAATTTTTATTGGGTGGTTGGTTTCGGTTTTTTCACTGTATCATCATTTCCATTTTTTTTGTTACAATTGTCATCTTCGTTGTTATCAGCAATCAAAACTCATGAGTAAAAAGAGAAAAAAAAAAGTAGAAAAAGAGGGAGCTCATGAACTAGAATAGAATGGTCGTGGAAGATGAAGAGAGTGTTTTATTTTGCTTCAATTATATAATATAAATATTTATAAATCTAAAGACAAAAGAGGCGCCATGGCCATTTATTGTGGTGAAGAGAATAGAAACTGTGTTGTAATTCCATCATTCAAGAGAATGAAATTTTAATAAAGAATGAGACTTTGTTAATCATTTTGGGTGTATAATGTAAACATTTAAATTTTATTGTATAACTAAATATATCAAGTTTCATATGGATGAAATGTAGAATATAAAATTGTCCCCAAGCTCTTTCTTTTTATTCACCACTATAGTCGGATGAATTTGGTGATAATTGTGCATTTGAGGGATGAAAATGAAACGTTTATTAATTAAGGTCCTAAATCAAAAGAAGATTAATTTATAACTAGCGAACAATGATCCAAAATGTATCTCCTAAGGGCCCAAAGACTCACACCACACTACTTGGTAAGCAAAGGTTGTGAGGCAAAAACTTGATCCAAGCGGCTCGTGTGTTTCCTATTGAGTTGGGTCCACATAAATTTCCTCCCCAATAAAGAAAGTTTAACCAACTTCGTTGACTCAATGAGAGGGTTAAATGTATGTGATAGACTTTTAGCAAGTGTATTAAAAATGCATCGAAGTAATAAAATAAGTTCGTATCCACGAGGATTGTGTTAATCTCAATTTGGCAATAAAGTAAATATTTAGGATGTATAAATTATTTTGTAAAAGTATATTTGATTTGATTGAATAAAATTAAATAACAGAAAATATAGATTCAGTCAGAAAATATAAATTCGGTTAGAAAATATAGATTCTGTTAGAAAATATGAAGAGAGATGAGACTAGGTCTTTCGAATCCTCTGTTTCTCCTAATTGGTATACTGCACTTATTTATTATGAATGATTCTCTAGTTTCCCGATGATTAACAAAATAGCCCTAATCAATCTCTTGGCTTAAGACCTTCTTCTCAAATTACAACCCCTAATTCCTTAGGTGGTCTAATAATCTTTGAAGGTTTTTAAGAACGTTAACCTATTATCACTAATAAACGATTATCCATTCCTATACTAACCCTGTTTAATAGAACAATTCAATTAGGTCTAAGTCGAAAGCTATGGTCAGTAGTCATTCATTCTCACTAAATCAGATTATATGGTGTCAATATATAAAAAACATTAAGAACAATTGAATTGAATAAAACTATATTGTCATTCACAATAGACAGAGTTTCACAGCAACATGGTTCAATTAGGATTACACAGATTCATCTCAGACCTAATCTTTAAGAGATTTAGCTACTTATAATTGAGTTTACAAATAGCATAATCAATGAAAGAATTAAAACATACATAAACTGGTAAAGAATGGAGGAAATCGCCCCGTTCTTCAGTCTCCAGGTCTGCAAATCGCACTTTCTCTCTCCAGCCTTCGTCACCCTTGTTTCTGAAAACAATTAAGCTTAAATAGGCAACAGCTGCTCCTAAAATCGTGGCACGATTTGAGAAAATCGTGACACGATTTTGCCTTGAATAACAAACTTCCAACTTAGGGTTCCTAAAATCGTGTCATGAAATAGCCATCGTGACACGTTTTAACCAATGTCGAATGAACCTCATCCTGTGCTCCAAATCGTGACACGTTTTCAACAATCGTGACACGTTTTTGCTTTCTTCAAAATCTTATATTTTTATCGCTTTCCTTGCTCTTTAAGCTTGCCTGTGAACTCAAAATATCATGAAAATAACACTAAAAATAGTGAATGACTGACTGTCATCAGTATGCATATCATCTGATAGGCCCACTAGGAGATTCATACCTCTCCTTCCCCGTCTTTCTTATAGCATTAAGTTCGATCGCCATACACCATAAGTTGAATGCCCAAGTTTGTTTCATCAAGATGACATCCTACCACAACCTCTTTTTAGCATCAATATCACATGTTGCATAATTATTAATCACAGACATATTTTTTACATTGGTCTCTATTCCGCAACTATACGCATAAACCATCTATGTTGAAAATGGTTTATAAGCTTCCCTTTAGAACTCTTCCAAACATATAGGATACCCTTATTTCTCCCCACCACCAAAACAAACCTCTAATTAAACCCATATCATCCCCGTAATTAAGTGCAAAACTTTCTATCCAAAGTCTCTTTCTTAATTTTTTATAACATTTTAATAGATTTTCAAATTCTCCTTCTCTTCACCCAAGCCCTCCGCCTTTGATATTTGGAGTATAAATTATCATTGATCAACCTCTTCAACCCCATCTTCATTCGGAAAATTATTTCCATTAGCTTCAAGGTCAATTAACCTTTCACTTCGTTACTTGAAACATATAGATTCATCTCAATATTAAATAACATGTTTGCCTCTATCCTATATTGCTTGGATTGATGATAATGGGCACCTTTTGCTTCACCTTATACTATTATTATTCCTATTCTAAAAAAATTCTACATTGAAGAAGGTGAATTGGACCTTGAAGAGTTTAATAGAATATGATTCCCTTTTTTGATCGAGGACCCTCCTTAACTGCCATAACCATGTCCCCACATTTAAAGAAAGTTAAGAAATTCGTAAAATTCTTCAAATATGTACACACCATACCTTCTTCTGCCTCCTTCCTTGCACAAACTGTATCCTTTTTCTCACATGTTAGGTATGAAGTTGTAGATTTATCTGGTAGAATTCACGTAGCTAAACCACATCCTAATATCTAAGTCTCTTAACTAATTGATATTCGTCCTCCAACTTTTGTGATATGGACTTAAGAGGCAAGTTTTTGGCCTAAACCAAACTCCCTCTCCTTTAAAAGTCATTTAGACCCTCCCCTAAGTGACACCCCCCGCTTATTCAATAACTTTAAACTCCTTCAGCCCACTTTGACATGGGGAAGCCAACACAAGGCAACTAGGGGTAGATCACAATTAAGGTGAGATTACCAACACACACCCTCACACTCAGACCCAATGGGCATGAAGCGTGGCAATGCGGAGTCCCAACGGTAGATCTTGGATATGCTATGATACCATGTTGAAATGTGAGGCCTAACTCATCCTTACAATACCGGTTTGTAAGGTGAGGAGTGCCTCTTCTTTAGAAACTTTGATCAAGCTTCCTATCTAACCGATGTGGGACTAAATCCAGCCCCTCGAAGAAAAGTCAACACAAGTCAACTAGGGGTAGATCACAATTAAGGTGAGATTACTAACACACACACTCACGCCTGGGACGGGATTTCCAACAACTTTTGAGCTACCATGTGGCTTGGTAGAGAGTGCACCAACAAGCCACACCACTTGAACTCCTCTGCCTTTTGCAATTGTACTTTGAGACTTGCATTCCTTCATATTTGATCTTCAATCACTGAAATCGTCACCTCTACCTCTACTTCTTTTAATCCATTTTCCACAACCCTAGATCGAAAAGAAAAGTTTTTATTTGATCTGTAATGTCATCCACACCCTTCATCAACGCCGACCCAAAACTACCCTTTTATTTCTCCCTCCTCGATTGCAATGGAATTGGACAGAGATGTACAACAAAACCCCTTCCATTTGACCTTTGAGAAGACAATTTAATTTATCATATCGTCTAGGTCATTGCACACTTATTCCTCACAATTGCTCTCCTCAAACCACATGTACTCCACCGTAATTTTTAAGGAACCGGTTGATGATGTAACACCAACATTAAGTGAACCAGAGTCATCTCCATCTCTTCCTAATTTGATATCGTTGAAACTCTTCACCAATCTAACGATGAAGACGTTGTCATTGGCACTCCATCAACATCCGACCTTGTATACAGTTTGACCATTTGGACCATTTGATTTTATGTAATGGTTCTCAATATACTGACTATTGAAAAATTATCATACAACAACATATTCAAATTCGAAATGTTGCCAAAGTGTCAGATATATCTCTTGATTAGTTCACGGTTTACTACAAACCCTTTTCAATGCTCAATAAAAAAAAAAATTCTATAATGATAAATCATTTAATAATACACTGATAAATAATCATGGAATGAGGAAGTAGGTGGCAGTGGGTTGGATCCAAACAAAAAGAATAGTGAGCAAGGAAGTTCTTAGTTTTCCCAAGCATGATCCAATGTGCCCAACAAACAACTAAGCTTTTTAGTTGGGATTTAGCTGTATACCGCATTTTGTGCACAAAAATTGGTCTATGCTCGACAAGAGATTAGATAGATAGATATGATATGTGGAATGGAAGCTGATTCTCCTCCATTGTATTGATCAAATTAAAATTATTAAATTCATTATTATATATAAGCATTCTTGTGGTCTCCATCAATGCCAAGTGGGCTTCATTGCCCATTTGCCAGTTATTAGACCCGGCCTTTGTGAACTTGTTCTGACTAGCTCCAGCTCCAAAACGTGCCAAACAAGATTAATCAATGTAAATAAATAAATAAATAAAGGAATCATTAATTATGCCAAAGGAATCCTCAAACGTTCTTTTTTTTTTTTTTTTTATGAATCAAACGTTCGAATTTCAAATTTGTGTTTCAAGCACTAGAAAATTGACCAAATTCCACAAGCTAGCAAACACGTATACCGGTCAAAAAAATTGTCACTTTATTTATATTACTAGTACACACACCCACTTTACATATATTAAGTCATTTACAAAGTCTTCTTCCAATTCAATTCAAAATCAACAATCTCATTACCAAGTCTTCAATTTGGTCAAGCATTCAAAAAACCCATAAACAATTTCATCATTCATGAACCTTCCTCATTCATTTTAACCCATCTTTTCATATAAAATCTCAAACTCCAAAACTCTATTCTAAGCCTCAAACCACAAAAAACACAACACAAAAACACAAACTTGTTCTATTTTGTTTCATATTTTAGTTAACAAGAGAAAAATGCAAGACACCCAACATCTTCAACAACAACAAATAAAAGAAAGTACACAACAACTTCCACCAAAGATATCTGTTTCCGGACAAAACAAGAACGAGGGTTACATGTCTATGTCTCAACGGTTCAGACCGGCTTGCACGTGTTTGAACCGTCCCGGTTCGGTTCGTTGTGCACGTCATGGGTATGTAGTACCAGGAGAAAGGTTGAAGAAGCGTTTGGCGAGTAAAGAGATTTTGAGAAGAGCTTTAACACCACCACCAAAACGTTTAGGACTTAGATGGTTGAATTTTAAACCAACACCTAGTAGACTTTCTATCATGTCTATGGCTTCATGATTTTTCTCTCTCATGGTTTTTTTTTTTAATCTTTTGTTTGGATGATTGTACAAGTTTAACTATCCAATTAAATTAGATGATGATGATGATGATGATATATATTTATGGTTTATAAAGTTTTGTTTTTTGCAATTGGGTAATCTAGTTTTGATAACTATTATTATATGTGCTATTTTCTGGGTACTTCAAAATGAAAATTTGAATATGACTTTTGTCTTTTTCTTGGTTTGATTCAATTGGTAATGTTTTAAGTTATTTGAAGTTGGTGATTTGCTGATGTTGCAAATTGAAATGGGTTTTTAATTTTGGGAGGATTTTTTTTGGTGTTGACTCTCCTGTTCTTATGGGGGAAAATGGGTAATCTGAAGTTCGGTTAAGTAAAGTTTGACAAGACATTATTCCAACAGTAGCAATTTATCTTTGCTGGAGTTCATTAACCATTGAGTCTAATTGCTTCGTTTAATTTTAGGAGGATTTGATTTTGAATACTTCAATAATTAGGTTAGACTTGTTCTGTTCTGTTATTCTTTTAAAAGGGTAAGAAAATATAGGATATGTTTTTTTAGATTATTGGTACCATATCAAAGCAAGTACATTTGACATGCTATGACACTGAATCTACCAAATGAATATGAACATGTTCAAAATATTATACAACTGAAAAGAACGAACTGGTCGATTGATTATCTGAGATTTGTATGTACATCACTACATCATATACATATACATTCTTGGAAATCTTAGATATTTCTAATTTGTATCTGTATTGGAATGGAGCTGTTTAGACATAACTTTATCATTATATTTTATGTTTTTTTAAGGCACTTGATCAATAATTTTTAGCTATGCCTAATGAGTGTGGTATGAGTGTTTTTGCAATCATGCTCAGTACCTTCATACTCGATTTGGGCATAAACCTTAAAGGGAAGATCCTTGTGGACTCTCATGTCCTAGACCATGCTTGTTATGAAAGAAGATAGAAATAGTTGTAACATTTTGGAGTAAGGGTAATGTTGTTGTTATGGACTAGGTCTAAGCTCGATCTGTCGGAAACCTAGCCCAATATGTATGATCGAGTCAGAGGACAAAACTTCCTTGAGAAGCCAGTAACGCTCGTAGGAACGGCGGCCAAGACAGGGGCAAAGACAAGGGCAAGTATCAAGGATATTTATCGTACATCTCAGAAGTAATGGATTATAATTTGATTGCCTCCGCACCAAATATTCCACGGTTGACTGAAAGAAACATGTCCTTCATTAGTAACGGAAATGCAATTTCCTCCATAAATATACTTCCTCCGAGCCTATTTATAAGAGACATTTAAGTAAACAAAAGTTGATGTGTCTAATCAAACTTTTTAACCATATTTAATAACTTTTGTGTTTTATCGACCTAAATTTCTCTTGCAAATAGAAACTGAAGGAGTATATGATATGGTAATAAAATCGCAGTTTGAGTATAGATACAGGTGCGAGTAATTACACGTAAAATTAAGTACGTATGGGTTGGGTAGGTACTTTAATACCCACACAACTCTGCACCTGCATTGCTATACATATAGATACAGTGGTCCAAAACTATGAACTGCTTAACATATTAAATTTGATATCTCCCATCACCACCGCTGCATGCTATTCGCCATCTCTTTACGATGCCAATTAAAATTAAACTTCACACAACCTCCCCAGTATACTGCACTCACTTCCCAACTTTCATCATAATTTTAGAAGCCTCGGTATTTGATACATGACAAAACATCGAACAATCGATTCTACTACTTCATACATCAATAAACATTAATTATAGCAAAAAACTATTTTCAATTCATTTGAATAACTAATGTATCTAGTCTATAGCATTGACCTGATAAATTCAACGAACCTGAAGATGAGTCTTTGCTTATAATAGTGACCAGAAAATGTAAATAGATTAAATTACACATGTAAATTCATTCGTACTAACTCAACTTTATAATACCTGCTTAATTTTACTTTAATGTGAGTATCTATTCATAAGCTGCCTAACTCACAAATACTTGTCATCTTTGAAATACTCTCAACTACTTCATCTCATATTCTCTCCAGCTTTGTACTCTCAAGTACAGAAAAAATAATATTGAAGTAGTATGAAATTTTTCAGTCAAAAATATATTATAGAGAACTCTCAGCTATTGTTCCTATTTTATTATTAAAATTCACTAAACAACTCTTATAAGAGATGCTCTTAGGAGCAACAATTTCATAAGCCAAGCAGCCAATAGAGAAATTCTCATCATTTGTGGGAAGTGTATGAATCACCATCTAACTCGGTCATCTCTGATTTCATATATATACACAGTTTTGACCTGTTTGACATAATGAATATCTCGACTCCATTGTAATACATGAATCCTATCTCGACTACATTGTAATACATGCAAGAAGTCAAGTTCAAAAATATATTGTCTATCTATAAATTTTATGAACAATTACATTGTGTAATGGCTACAGGAAAGTTGATGATGTTGCCTGACAACATGAATTTCTGAGGGATACAACATATACACATATACAATCAGCTTCTTTGATATTCTGCATTATAAATCTATGTCCAAAACCAAATTAAGGTCCAGCGCACCATGAACTTCGCTCCATTATAACAATCTTTTTTTATCACATATCTCTTCTTTTCACTCCTGGTAAATATATGAAAAGAATTAAAAAAAAAAAACAGAATCCATATAAATGCTTTTTAACCACACTTAGCAAATAACCATTGATCACAAAACCAGAAGCCACGTACCTCAGATGTAGTGGATTTCGCTTCTATAGACTCTGAAGAGCTTCTTGCTTCTGATTTTTCATTTGAATATCTATTGATCACAAAAATCCATGTTAGAACCACTGCAGAGATATACAAAGGAATATACAGTTTATTTGGACATATGCATAAACTCTAGTGTCGTGTGACTGTTTGGAAATGTTTACAAATATAGTTTATAGTGTGTTCGTACGCTGTTTTAAACTTATTTCAATAGACTGCACATGATAGCTTACGAAAACAACTAACTGCATATCTAAAAACAATCTAACCACATTCTATCTTGAAGTATGAAAATGGCCTATATATGTTTATCATATAAACACTTGACCAATTAGTATACGTTAGATTCATATGCATAAAGACTTGTGTCGTGTGAGGTGTGACTGTTCGGACAAGTTTACAAAAATAGCTTATCATATGTTTGTAAGCTGTTTTCAACTTATTTCAATAGGCTACACATTATACCTTATGAAAACAACTTACTGCATATATAAAAACAATTTAACCACATTCTATCTTTGAGTATGAAAATAGCTTATAGATAAATGTTTGTCATATAAACACTTAATCAATTAGTGTAAGTTAGAGTCATGTTGTGCATTTTTACGCATTCACTTCCAGCTCTTTTGCATTTCACTATACAGTTTCTACTAGATGGAAACTTCTATGCAGCAATTCAAAATAATCCAGATAAACTCACGTTGAAAGTATGGTCACCCAAATAAGCTCTATCATATCCACCCAAAGAAGTCTTTGCTCGACTGGTATTACGCCGTAAGTTATTAGATGAGCAAATGGCCACAACTTCCATCCTGCCTGTGTAAGAAAATTTAAGGAAATATAAATAACAAGTTGCAAGATAATGTCATCACCACTGGTTCTCAGAAAAACAAGAACTTTTTCTATGCAATAGATAAATAAGAGCCATAAGGTTTACTTACAGTCAACATGGGGAAAAATGTTGCTTTCAATTCATTGAAAATATTGATTGGAGAATCAAAACGCAGGATCCCCACAACCGTATAATAAATGCTGTTCCAAACTGCCGACCATGCAGTTTGATCGAAGGCAACTTTGACAGGAACTACCCACCATCCTTTGTAAGGAAATAGCTCCTGGATAAATGAGAAGCCACTTAATTAGCATATCACCATAAGTCAGACAATTCAAGAACTACTCAAGAAAGGAAAAGATTAACATTGTTATTATGGTCTACCTCACAAAACTGATAATAGTAATGAGAAAGAGAGCCATGCAGAGCAAAACCAACAAGCCCCGATCTGAACATTCGTGCACGATCAAACTCAAAAAGAGGCTTTCCTTCAAAGCACTGCAAGAACCAGGACAGTTTAATCTATAGTGCATTATAAAAATGTTTGTCTGAGCAATTAACTGAGACATAGCTGCACGTGAAATTAAATACACAGAAACTCACCTGTGCAATCCAGTCTCCTACCGAATAAACAACCCCACTAATCACCATCTTGGCAAAAACCGGATTTGTCTTAAGAGCTTCCTCATAAGCTAACCAGTTGTGTAGAGGTGCATATCTTACTATCTCATAGATTGTCCATCCCTACATAGCATCAAGAAACATAAATCCTAGAAGATAAGGAAAAAGCTCATCTAAAAAAATAATCATATCTGAATTATCATCCAAAGTTAATCAAAATTAGCAATTAGCGCGTGTTCAAATTAGCTTATTTGGAATAAATAATATACTTAGAACAAATTCAAATAAACTTCTAAAACACTCTTCTGAAAAAGAAAAAAAATTAATTATAAGCTTTGTTAAACTTCAGCTTCTTGAAATTAGTTTCTGCATCTTAACTTTTTCATAAATTATATGATCCAACTTTCTTAATAATTTTCTTTAAGCTTATAATGACTCTATCTACTACTCGATGAAGAACTATAAACTTTTTTTTCGTTTTGTAAAACCAAAATATCACTTCATGCAACTATGTAGACTAATTCTTCGAGGTGACTAAGATTCATTTAAGAGATCGACATCTCCTAGCAAATGTTTTCCATATCTACCACTCATGCTACACCATGTTGCTAACTATAAAACTAAATTGAGAAGTTTATCCAAACTAGAAATAATCAAATCAAATAAATACAAACTTGGCCATAATCAATATAGCTATCATTCAACTACAATATTTATTCATATGTTTAGTCTACTAAAATTCCAAAATTAGTATCAAAATTTCCAAAAACGCAATTATCCAAAGAATTAATTTCAGATAAGCATGATTGAGTTGTTGTTGTAAACTTACATGCCAATAATCACTATCAATAGTAAGAAGCTTCGTAAGAGCAAAAGTACCAGCAACAAGAACAATACTAGCATTAATACTCCTATCTAGAAGCTTCTCCACACTCTCCACATTCTCTTCATTCTCATTCCCAACCAAACCCGAAGCACTCGAAAAACCTTCCAACGATAACAAACCTTCATTCGCTCCAAATCCATTCACTTGCGTCGTCATCGTCGCTGCTAATTCACCGTCTCCACCTTCCATCTCCACACGGCTCACTATCAAACCTTCTTGCTGGTCTGTAATATCGTTGCTCTGTACTGCTATTACGTCGAACTCCTCTGTCGATACTTTCGTCGCTAGCATCGCGCGTTTTGTGAAATTTGGATTAGTGGAGAATCTTGATGCTGGAAAGTTGTGTGGCTTGGAAATGGATTTTGATTTTGGTTTGGAAATTGAAGGGAGGAAAGTGTGGTGAGGTACGGTGCTGTGAACGGAAGCCATTGAAGTGAGTTGGTGAGTTATGAGTTCTAGCTTCCCGACTCACTGAGTTTCGTCTTCTTCGAGTTGGGTGAGCTTACTTAGAAACGCGTTCGTTCGTTTATAGCGGTTTTGTGATCTTGTGTGTCGCGTCCTATGACTTTTTGTGTGGCTCCAGAGAGATAGATGTAGTTGTATTTACGGGCGTTCATATTTAGTACGATCTTCCTTTTTAATTGTCATATTTTGACATTTTACATAAATCAACACAATAAATACTTTTACTATTTTTTATATAATAAAGTTTCTTTTTTTTATAATAACTTTAATCATTTAACACCACATTTCATGTATTTCTCTCTTTGTAATAAATATAAGAGGATAATATAGGTAAAACAACGATTAATAATGTATTGGACTTTAAAAACGACAGTTAATTAAAAACAAAATTTTTATGCAAAAATAACAATTATACGTTAAACTAATCAGATTTCTTTTTGTTACTAAAATTAATCAGATTAAAACGTCAAATCATATCAAAAAAATTGATAAACAGTAGAAAATTGAGTTTTTTTGGTTAATCGTTAAATCAAATGAACTGATTTTATTTTTTTTCTTTTGACAGTTTTGTCTAATGTCAATCCAAACACCTCTAATTTTGGGTTTGACTTATGTTGCGATTGGTTGTTGTGTGGGGGAGGTGTAGCTTGATACGGTGAGACGCTTTTATGTTCTGGTATAATTCATGGAGAACATGGAGGAAGATGAATGGTGTCCACATGAAACATGTAGATCAGTTGGGTATCATAAAAATTAAACTAAATACATGTAGATAAAGTCTGCTAAAATTGCCTCAGAAGATACTCTACCACAAATATTTATGTCCTCTTTTGAGAATCTTATTTTTTTTGGATGTTCTTTAAAGAATCTTATATATTTGATAAAAAGAAGACAATATAAGATTTTGTTGCTGTTATAATGAAGTTCAATGGAAATTTCTCAAAAATAAATTTTCAAAAATTTTAAATTTATAAATAAAGTATTTATCAACAACATAAAATAGGCGACACCAACGTGATTTCCTAGTATTTATCACACTAGGAAATCACCTCATTTCCACATCGGGATGTTTCAACGTCAAC
This sequence comes from Medicago lupulina, assembly GCA_958299785.1. Classification (NCBI taxonomy): domain Eukaryota; kingdom Viridiplantae; phylum Streptophyta; class Magnoliopsida; order Fabales; family Fabaceae; genus Medicago; species Medicago lupulina. The sequence continues at coordinate 79,525,197 of OY283139.1, forward strand.
GTGTTTCACTATCTCAAGCACCAACAAAAGATTAGATATTTAATGATTTGTTCATAGTATCAAGGGAATCGTTCAAACCAAATAGGCGATAACGCCTATTTCGGGGTCAAATACTTCAAACAAACTTGACCAAATTGCACTAGCATGATAATTAATGAAAAGGATCGCCAGAGACATCACTATAAATATCGGGTCTTTTCCACTAGGTATGATCACTTAATACACGCATCACAAACTTACATATTTTCTATCTACTAATTAGGATATATTTGAAAGTTTTCTCGTGTTATATGAAAATAGGTTTGTTTAAAGTGAAACATATTTTTCACTCAAACTAGAATAGAGAAAAGAACACAAGTAGTTTTTTTACTGGTTCACTACAAACTTGACAACTGCTTCCAATCTTCCCTTTTTAGGGAGTTTTTGCCTCAATACTCTCGAAGATTTAATCCGCTATATTCTGAACAAATTACAAACATTAAGATATATCTTTGTTTACTCAAAAGTACTTTAGATTTCATTCTACAAAGATCCAACTCAAACGACCTTTAAGCACTTACAACAATGATCAGTTATAGGGTTTGTGATAATGTACAAGAATTACTTCCACATAAAGGATATTATAATTTTGCTTGTGTAGCCACTTCAGAGCTAGTGCTTGACACATCGTTAGATAACTAGTAGTCATATACCAGACGTTCTTCATGTTTCTTCAAGTGCGAACAAATGATAGATCTTTTGAGTAACATTTCTACACACGGAATAAATATATATTAGAGTATATATTGTTTTCTTATAATTTGTTGTCGTCAAAACCAAAATTAATGGTCATTATTTTTCAAACCTCTTTGGTTCAACAATCTTCCTATTTACGATGATGTCATACATGTATATTCAGATGAATACGTTTTTTTAGAGATAGAAACAGTTAGAGCATCCACAATGGAGAAACCCATTTTTGGATGCTTAAATAGGTATCACGTGTACACATCACTATTTATAATTTTTTAATAAGATCATCCACAATGGAGCTTCCCTATTTGAGTGCAAGTGGGTCTCACATGTACACATCATTCATTTAATAATTTTTTAATGTCAATACCTAATAAGCACTCAATTTCTCCAACCCAGCACCACAACAAAATTTATTAATAGGTCCCACTAACAACTCTATATTATTACATTTCCAAAACACTCATTTATTTCATTAGAAAATATTAAATGAAATTCACACAAAAAATGAAGAGAGAGAAGGTCCTTCTATAGACACTCTTCTCTATAAGCACCAATAAATATCACTGGGTGCCTATTTAGCTCGGTGTTAAATAGGTGAAATACCCACCATTGTGGATGATTTAATAGTACCTGATAAGCACTCAATCTCTCCAATACAACATCTCACACAAATTTCTTAATGATACCCATTAATCAACTATCAATAATTTTATATCACTACATATCAATTTTTTAAATTAAAGTGTGGGTCCCATTTAAGATTGGGGTCTTAAGTGAGACTTTGGGTAAACAATTTTTCTCCCCAATGAAAGTATCTAATTAAGATCAAGTCTTAGATGTTTAAGACTCTCTCATAGAGATGGTGAGAGGATAAGTGTTACTCGATGCCTATTTGTAGATTGTTGAATCTCAGTAATTCAGAAATGAGCCTATGCATGCCTCCATGCGCAACGTGTAAGAGGCACTAACATGTCCTTGATTTTCTCTTCCTCATACGCTGTCACACATTTAATAGTACATGGTTCTTATTTCTTTCTTCATTCCTTGTCCATTTTTCATCACCGCAAAAAACATTACAAGATCATAAAGTTGTCTGGTTAGAGTGAATTTGAGCTAGTTTCAAGGTTTTCTTTGCATTTTTCTATTTTCATGACCATTTATTCAATTTATTATAAAAATCAACTAAAACATATAGAAACTCATCTAAAAGACGGATAAAAGACACAATGATATTGTTATGAGCGAGTGTCGTCATGTTAATATATTATTAATATAAGACATACATAATGATTTTTTTTTATTTAGTTCTTTATAATTTTGATACTTTTAAAACTATAACTATATTGGATATTTTTTTGTTGTTAACCTTCTAATTCGAGAAAGGGAACCATGACAATAAAGTTGGTTTGTGATTGTGAAATAAGTATAACTAACTAAATTAAACTCAAATTCTTTTTAACCTATTCGATTTTTGACGAAACTCATTTACTAGACAAAAAAAAAAAAAACCATAAAGGTAAAAAGTAAAAAAAGAAAGCGCCATGATATTGACGGCTACGGCAGGAGAAAGTATGAAATGAAGTGTTGGATCGTGGAGTGAGTGTGATACATTACATACACCGCGAAATACTGACTGGATCTGCGAAGAGTAACATCTTCTTCTTCTTCTTCTTCTTCTGAATTCGATCACCGAACTCAACTAACTCACACTGCACATGTTGGATCTAGATACTCTTCAGATCCAACATGGCTAACTTCCTCTCTCAGTTTCAAACCATTAAAAACTCCTCTGATCGCCTCGTTATTTCAGGTACTCTACTCAAAGATCTCATCACATTCGATATGATCTTCATTATTCTCCCTTTCTCTCTTTTATGATCTATCTATCTATCGATTACGAATTTATATCATGTTGTTATTTAGGGATTTTAGTTTAATTCAGTTATTGTTCTTGCTATGTGATAGTACGAATCATTATTTCAACTGGTATAGGTATACTAAGTAATACTAGAATTTCAATGTATTTTTGTTCATCAAATGCTCGGAAATCAAGATAGTGTATTCTTTTAATTACGTGACATGGACACGGACACGACAATGGCACCGATAGTAATTTGAGAAAATGAATTAATTGAACGAAATCACTGTTCTTTCTTACTGAATGGATTTGGTTAACTACACGAAGCATTGTCACATTCATGGACGGACACGACACTGCCACATGATAATTTAGGAATAGAAGTGATTGAAAGTAACTAAATGCATCAGTGTAGTGTAGGTGTCCAACACCGACATTTGTTGGACACATTTTCAATTTGAAGTGTCAGTGATTTAGATGCGTTTGTGTGAGCGTGTCTCTTTTATTTTAATGATACTTGATGGAAATGATTGCCAGTGGAGGACGTGAGTGACTTGTGGCCGACTGTAAAACCTGCTTTTGAAGCCCGATTGCCGTTCAAAAGAGCGAGTTTGAATAACAAGACGAGGAACCCTGTTTTGGTTGGGAAGTTGCCGGCAGAGTTCATATTAACTACAGATTCAAGGCTTCGTAGTCGGTTCCCTCAGGAGCAGTTGTTGTTTTGGTTTCGAGAGCCATATGCAACTGTTGTGCTTGTTACCTGTGAGGTAATGTGTATTATTGTTGATTACTTTTTTTGGATTCTTGCTGAAAGTTTTAATGTTTTGATGACTTCTGAGATTAGATTAGGGAGATCCACTATGACTTTTGACACAGTTTATAGCTTTCTACTACAATGTAATTCATTTTGGTAGGTAAAGTAAAAAGAACTAAACCATTGATGTGAAAATCATGGATATGCCGATATACATAACAAATCGTAGATGTATTAAAAATTTGAACCGATGATTATGTCATCAACGGTTGAGATTCCTTGCATTCACTCTTTAAAGTGAGAGCTAAGCTAACTTTAGTGGAGTTAGATTCAAATAAATAACATGCAAAGCGGAAAGAATGAATTTCATGGTGTTGATGAATTAAGTGTAATTGCATTGCAGTACATTACTACATTTCATAACATCATTTAATTGCATTTTGATAGATAGAATTTGAATTGTCTTGCCTACACATTCTTGGGCTAGGGCCGAACCTTTCAACTTTAAGGAGGTCCTGTTTCTTGCTTAGCGTGTTTAGCACAAGGTAATGGGAGAGGGTGTTATGCTTTGTCCAAGCTTTAAATATGAAGAGGTTTAAGGTGGGGGGGCATTTGTATATAAGGGGAAACCTCATATAAGGGGAAACCTCAATTTTATAGTATTTACAGCCATGATAATTACTGTCAACGAACCCATTTTAGCTCGTAAGATTTGTCTTAGTTCTCTTCTTCATTGATGCTCTTCTCGCTCTCCATTTGTAATTGTTGTTGGTCTTGAAGATTACATTTTAAATGCTATTCAGGTTGATTAGCTATCCTGATGTATGGTTAGTTTTCTTGCTTGTGGGGTAAATCAATACCGAATTATTTTTCTCTCTTTTATTTTTGGGGTTCTGCAAATGCTGGTAGAGTAATTATTGGTAATATGATGCCAAAACCTGTCATAAGGATATTTATTTCATGCCGTTAATCAAGAATCCTATTGTCATATTTCTGGTCATAGTTCTATGCTGAACTGAACTTTAGACCATTCAGGAAATAATCTAAATTATCAATTATTCAATTTAAAATTGTTTCATTCAATAAATTTTGGTTCATAAACTTTTCATTGTTTCTGTTGCAAAATTTATTATCTAGTGTAACTCTTATTTTCTCTTCCCAGGATCTTGATGAGTTTAAAAGCATCCTTAAACCACGCCTGAAATTAATTGTCCAGAATGATGAAAGGGAATGGTTTATTGTATTTGTATCTAAAGCTCATCCAGCTAATGATCAGGCAAACAAAATGGCAAAGAAAGTATATGCTAAACTTGAAGTTGAGTTTAGCTCCAGAAAAAGAGAAAGGTAAACTTGCAAGGGATTGACTTGTTGGTTGACAATTTTTCCAAATGTTTTTCTCAACTCAAGGTTATTTTAGACATTACAGAATACAGTCAATGTATTTTTCTTTTGCACAAGAATACAGCAATGTATAACAATCTTAACAATCGTTTAATTGCACACTTTTGTCAAAAATAAAAATTAAATCATTTAATTGCACACTGTTCTCAATATTGTGACTTGATGTGGCAATAGTTAATTGAAATTGGTTTCTTGAAAATTGAATATAAGTTACACAAAATATTAGGCGAGAAAAACCCGAGATAATCTCTGAGAAAGTGATATTTTTTATAATTTTATTTTGGAGAAGGGCAAATTATCATTAATTAAAGTGGCATTATTGGCCATTTTACAGCTTTACAACATGGGATTTGAACTCCGTCTGTCGAGGCTATAAGGTCAATATCTTACCACTAAGCTGACACCTCATGGACGAAAGTTATATGAACTATGAGAAAGTGATCTATTAACTTATTACAGAATCCTCTGAGGGGTTCTGGTATTTATACAGTCTCTGTTAGTTCTGCTCTAACAGAGCTGTAACTGACAGTCTGTAACAGATTAAAGCTAACTGCAACAGCTCTATCACAATCATATCACTTGCAGAAATATATCAACAAAACAGAGACTGGTACATGTATAACTAGCTCTAACAGCTAACTGGTGCCAAAGTACATAACAAAACAGAGACCACACACACGTGCAGAATAATCTGCAATGAAGATTGTAAGTTTAGTTTTATGAGTCGGTCTTAGTGTTGCTTTCTGTGGGACCATTCTTCCATTATTGTGTCCTTCGCTTAACATGAAGGACTGTCGATAGATATTGTTGGATCAACCCTTCAACTGTTAATGATACATGTGAATGGTTGAGAGTTTGATGTTGAATTAGATGGAAAAAAAAAGTAGAAACTGTAAGAAGTGATTCTCCCCAGAAATACTGACCAATCACGAGTAAAAAAAGAGTGGTTTTTCATAATTTTCCTTCTCATTCATTCCAACATGTCTAGTTTAATTGCATAATTGTTGATATCTGATAAAACTTGCTTTTCTTCCCTTTTGATGGTTATAACACTGTGTTATCCTTATTTAGATGCTGCAAATATGATATGCATTTCCCTGAAGCACATTTTTGGGAAGATCTGGAATCAAAGATTATGGAATGCATCAGAAATACACTGGATAGGCGTGTACAATTTTATGAAGATGAGATAAGGAAGCTCAGTGAACAGCGCCTCATGCCAGTCTGGAACTTCTGTAATTTTTTCATTCTGAAGGTTCATCCTTTTCTTATGAATTGTGGACCTAAGAGTACGATAAATTGTTCTGAAAGCCCAACCTTTATTAATTTTCCATTTCAGCTCATTCTAGGAGATTGTGGCTTTTTGTAACAACTTTGTATTGTGTACTCAGGAAAGTTTGGCTTTTATGTTTGAAATGGCCCACCTTCATGAAGATGCCTTGCGGGAATATGATGAACTAGAACTTTGCTATCTTGAAACAGGTGCACAACGCTTAATTTCCTTCTCTGTTGCTGCAGTCAAGATGATGTTTATTTAGATTGAAAGTATTGTGCGCTAGATGCCTTTATGGAACATTAGATATTGTATTGTATTAGTCAGAGTGATCTCTGAACAATAAAAATTGGTCCAAATATGTCTGGGTTTAATGCAGTTAACATGACTGGAAAGCAAAGAAACTTTGGTGGGGCAGACCATGGTGATGATCAGGCAGCAATTATTAGTCCAGGAAACAAAGCATTGACGCAGATCGTCCAAGAGGATTCATTTAGGGAGTTTGAATTCAGACAGTATCTGTTCGCCTGTCAATCAAAGGTTTTCCCTAGCTAAAGCACTTATAAGTTATATTTCACGAAACATTTTACATATGTTTACAGCCTAGTTGTAAAGAAAATTCAGATTCATGTATCTTGTGTCTTCTTTGTTGTTTTTAAACTTGGATGCCTCTACTTGTAGAATTTATTCTATGATTTAAGATGGATTCCTCAGATCAGCTGAATTAGACCCCTTGCATTAAATTTAGATTAATACAATATAATATGCATCAAATATTTTTTGCCTATCGAAAGCTTTTTTGTTATTTTCACATTCCCTTGCTCAAATGCTTTATATAAATTTTAAAGCAGGGCAGTTTGCAACATCTTTTATACTAAGATACCATTGAATTCCTTTGAAATTTTTCTCATTTATTCTTTTTGTTTGGTAAAACTTGAAAGTTCACCGTGCCATCTAGAATTTGGATGAATCTGTGTTCATAAACAAACAGTATTGTTTTAATTAACCATGTATAAATGCCGTATAATGAGTCTTTTCTGTTTTCAATGGAGAGTATTTAACAATACAAACTTCATTATTTAAATATCAGACCATCACCATCTGCTGGATATCCAATGTATCTCATATGTACTAAAGTGTGCATTTCTGACCATTTGAAAGGAATATATTGTAAGATTTAATTATGGTCTTCGTTGCTGTTTTGGAGATTTTTTTTAATCTTCTGAAGTTGTAAATTGCAATGGCTTGTGATAACTATGTAATTGAGTTATCATTGACATTTTGAGTTTGTGCTGCTATCCCAAGGAATGCTTAATCAGATCCTTCGGATATTCAACAATTATTTATTTGTTTAGGCCTCTATGATTTACTGCTTTTCTGTCATTTTGCAGCTCTTATTCAAGCTAAATCGACCTATTGAGGTAGCATCAAGAGGCTATTCATTCATATTAAGCTTCTCAAAATCGTTGGCACTGCATGAGGTATTTTATTTTGTGTTGTTCATAAGTGCTCGCTCACATGCATATTCCTATATTATTTCAATTTGAACCGTGTATTTATTTTTTGTTCGTCCATTGTTGACTTCTATACAATGTTTCTTCTCAGCATATTCTGCCTTTTTGTATGCGTGAAGTCTGGGTGATCACTGCTTGCATGGCTTTAATTGAAGCAACCACTTCCAACTATAGTGATGGACTTGTGGCACCTGACGTAGAGAAGGAGTTCTTTTGTCTTCTTGGTGACCTATATTCTCTAGCTAGAGTCAAGGTGAAATGCTTGTTTCATGAAGTCATTCAATATACAAAATCTATCTATTTTTGTTTAACGATGGCTTAAATCCATCACTGAGTTGTAAATGGAGTTGAATCAAAGGCATTGTTTTTCTCCTTGTTTTCCTACCATATTTTGTTTGCTTGGATTATTATTGAATACATTGATATTGGCAGTTCATGAGGCTAGCATATTTAATTGGGTATGGAACTGATATAGAAAGAAGTCCTGTCAACAGGTACATTTCATACTTTGGAATCAAGTATATTCTGCATTTTCTTGATCCGATCAATTTTGATTCCTTTCCTGAATAATGTAATTCAACCAGTTACTTCACATTTGGTTTCATTCTCCTTGTTTAAATTGTTTCTTCTCTTTCGAGTAGTGCTTCCCTCAGCTTGCTACCTTGGCCTAAGCCAGCCGTTTGGCCTTCAGTTCCTGCTGATGCATCAGCAGAGGTGCTTGAGAAAGAAAAGGTAATTTATAATTATTATAACCAGTTTTAAACAAAAAATTGTTGACACCAGTATAATGTATTTTAGTTGAATGTTAAGAGTGAGATTGTAAACAATGGATGATGTAGTTAACCCATCTGAAAACAATATAAATAATACTAAATAAATTTTATACTTTATAACAATCACGGTATTTCATCTAACTGACCTGCCTGGCCTTCATCAGTTAGCAAAACAATTTCCATCAACGCGTCTGTTGAAGATCACAAGCTTGGAGAATACATCATAGCTAATGAATTCTTGAAATTTGAATTTGAAAGTTTTTTCTTCTTCTTAAAAGTCCTTGCATTACGCACCAGCCAAAGGCACCAAAGAACATCATACGGCTAACTTGTCATGAAAATGCTTCAATCCTGCTTTTTTCACAAAATATATTCACTTAATTCTTGGTTGGAAGCTTCTTGCTATTTCTTTATTCTCTTTATAAAGTATTCTACTAAAGTAACAAGAGAGAAAAAAAATTCTTGTTGCGCTTCTTAGAATTATAAGCTTACTTAAAATAAAGAAAAATATTTTTTTTCTTGCATACGAAACCTGTTATTGAGCACACATATGTTTCAATATTATCATTATTACTAATATTATTTTAATTTCCCCTATGGTTTTTATCCATCATATATTCACCTATCGTTATGTTATTATATCTCTGCAGTTGATTCTTCAAACAACTCCTAGAACCAAGCACTTTGGTATCCAGAGAAAGCCCCTGCCCCTTGAACCTACTGTGCTTCTACGAGAGGCCAACAGGCGGAGGGCATCACTTTCCGCCGGAAATGCGTTGGAAATGTTCGACAGTCGCCAGGGTCCAATGGAAGGGTAATGGAATGCTATATATTGATTGTTCCACATGGAATCACTTACAGTAAAGTGTTACGAAATTTTATAATTTCTGTTCAATTTGGGTTTTTATCAATCTGATTTATATGCTGACAGATCAGGTTTTGATGCATCCCCCAAGATGTCACCACAAAAAGTACTTTCGGGTTCCATGCCTCGCACTAATTCTTCTCCGGGAAACTTTGATAGCTCAATTAGCCGACCAATGAGGCTTGCTGAGATTTATATTGCTGCCGAACATGCTTTGAAGCAAACAGTTTCTAATCTTGAGCTGTTAAAATCATTATCTTCGTCTGAGGAGTTTGAGGTATCATCATAGGCTGATGGATTTATATCCATGTCTTTGATTGTGTGCTTTATCATTTTTCTTCCTCATGAATACATTTTGAGTTGCAAATGATTGTTAATATCTAGTGCAATTTGGACTACATCTTCATTAATGTTCTTTTGTGTTTTTCTCTTGTTATGGGCAGAAAAAATATTTAGAGCTAACTAAAGGTGCTGCTGACAATTACCACAATTCCTGGTGGAAAAGACATGGAGTTGTCCTTGATGGTGAGATAGCTGCTGTTGCCTTTAAACATGGACATTTTGACCAAGCTGCAAAGTCATATGAGAAGGTTTGTGCGCTGTATTCTGGGGAAGGATGGCAGGAGTTGTTGGCTGAGGTCCTTCCCATTCTAGCAGAGTGTCAGAAGATTCTTAATGATCAAGCTGGCTACTTGCTATCCTGTGTGCGGTTACTTTCTCTTGAAGATGGATTATTTTTGACAAAGGAGCGTCAAGCTTTTCAGGCAGAAGTGGTTCGTCTTGCTCATAGTGAAATGAAGGACCCTGTACCTCTTGATGTATCATCATTAATTACATTTTCTGGGAATCCCGGGCCTCCATTGGAGCTGTGCGATAAGGATCCTGGTATCCTCTCGGTAACTGTCTGCAGTGGTTTTCCAGATGATATAACTCTTGACTCAATCAGTCTTACATTAATGGCAACATCTAATGCAGACGAAGGTGCAAAGGTATTTGTTGTTAGGTGTTGATTTACTCATATCAACAATTGCTTAGGAAGTTTATGGTTTTTAAATTTTTCCTCCTTGAATAACCGAACTTTTTTATTTTGTTCAAGGCATTGAAAAGTTCTACAGCTATAGTGTTACATCCTGGTCGGAATACTATTACCTTGGATCTACCACCTCAGAAACCAGGATCGTATGTTCTTGGAGTTCTTACTGGGCAGATTGGGCAATTGAGGTTTAGATCTCATGGTTTTTCAAAAGTTGGTCCTACAGAAAGCGATGATGTTATGAGTTATGAAAAGCCAGCTAAGCCCATTTTGAAGGTAACCTCTATTCTAATATGATGAAAAGGAGTGTGGTGATTCATTAGAAGACAGAGTCTGTTCATATGAACATGTTCCTCCCTTAGATGTTTTCCTCTTGATCTATCCTATTTAACTTTATTTTTCTTTAGTTTTTTGGTAAATATACGCTGTCATTTGTTTTCATTAGTTCTGTTTATCATTGTATCAATAAAAATGAGTTAATGTCAAATATCTGATATTTATGTTTATCTATTTTTAGGTTTCCAAACCTAGAGCCCTTGTTGATCTTGATGCCGCTGTTTCATCTGCTTTGTTAATAAATGAACACCAATGGGTTGGCATTTTAGTTCGGCCATTAAATTACTCCCTCAAGGCTGCTGTCTTGCATATTGATACGGGTCCAGGATTGGAGATTGAAGAGACACACATAATTGAGATGGAAAGCTATGCTGGTGTATCAGAGAATGATGATGTCGAGGTGCAGAAAGATGGTGCTCAGATAGATTCTTTAAATTCTGAGAAAAAGTTTGAACGATCGAATCTTCATGATGGTAAAATAGTGTTTCCGAATTGGGCAAGCGACACTCCTTCTATACTTTGGGTTCTAATTCGTGCCATCAGTGACACACTCAACAGAGGATCATCTTCAGGTTGAGACAGTGATAGAAAATATTGATGGTTCCAACATGTCATTTATATTAAACGACATGCACTTATTTATTTATCTATTTTTTGTTGTTGTTCTTTTCAGTCACAACTAGGAGAGAGAGTATTGTAGATGGAATGAGAACAATAGCTCTAAAACTTGAATTTGGAGCATTCCACAATCAGATATTTGAAAGGTTTTTTTTCCATTTCCATCATTTTTATATTTTAATTTTAATCATCATATAGATACATCTGTTGAAGTACCCTACACCTGGTTTTTGTGTACTGTTTCTTTTTCTGCAATTAGGTACATAATAATATTCTACCTTGTTATCCAGGACCCTAGCAGTGCATTTTACACATCCTTTCTATGTGAGGACACGTGTTACGGATAAATGCAATGATGGTACACTGCTTCTGCAGGTATGGATCCTTATTTTCATAATTGTTCAATTAACACTTGATTATATGAAAAATAGACCACCCATTATAGATATGCCTAGGAACCATCTATAATTAATTTTTTTTCCTTCCATTGCTTTCTGTGCTAAAATAGGAAATGGAAAATGCACCAACTTTTTACATATGAAGGAACTGATTACTCTTTGATGGGAGATTTTTTTTTTCTTGATTGAACTTGTAAATTCAGAAAGAGATTTCAGATACGTCAGTCATAGGAAAACAAAATGTACTTTCAGCACCGAGTTTTTCATGCCTTTACCCAAACAGTTTAATATTTTGAGATTGATGGTTTATGATGTGTGGTATCGAAGCCTCTATAACCATGTGGTTTGGAGTTGGGTTCTTTTTCCCCATTCTTCCAAATAAACTTTCAACATAAGGTGGTCATGTGTTGTCCATGCTTCAAGCACAAAGGCCTCTTGTATGAGGGGCATGTCAAACATGAAAGAGCTTAAAGTTTCTGGGATGATTTATGAACAATCGAACATATTTAACTGGCAACAATATACTAAAAATCTAAGCTGATTTAAAAGCATTATACTTGTTTTATGATTTTTATATATATCAATAAATAATTTAGCAATATTTTTTGTATGCAATTGACCACTGAGATTTATGACATTTTTTAAAATATTTTTTTATATTATTTGGTTGATAAGCACCCACTGGTTCATGTGACTTGTAGGTAATACTTCACTCTGAAGTAAAGGCTGTGTTGACCATATATGATGCTTGGCTTGATCTTCAAGATGGATTTGTTCATTCTGGACAAACTGAGGGTAGACCTAAATCAAGCTTCTTCCCACTAATCATATCTCCCACTTCCAAAGCAGGAATTTTGTTTAGTATCTTCCTAGACAAGACAAATGCAGAAGGTAAATGCATTTGACCAGAGATCAGTGAAACAATGTTATTGTTGCTTTTTAATATAGCACCAAATCATTTGACCAGTGCCCCTAAATATCACAGTATGCAGAATTTAGGAACCGGTTATCACAATGAGATCCTAGCGGATCTTTAAATTTAACTGGAAGTGCATTTCTATAATTCTGTTATTTTTCGGAGGTTTCTTGTTGGTTCAATTATTGTAATTCAAGCTTAATGACTAGCTGTAGCTGTCAATAATTCGTCTAAATGTTTTTCCTGTCAGTTACCGATTCCTTATCAATCTTTTTGAGGTGCATGGAGACTGTCCTTGTGTCGTAACCTGCAGTCTATGTTAAACACTAGTGATGTAGTTTCTGGTATTTTTTTGTTAGTTGCACTGGCACAATTGATAGTGTTTTTGATGATATGACCATGGCTTTTATTCATCATGCTTTCCCTCAAGAGATTTTACTCATCAAGAATGAGGGGCAGGCCAAAAAACTGTTATTCTTTGGTCAACCCCTTTTTTATTTTGCTTAAACTGATACAAATATAGCTAAAAATTTATGGCTTTTTCTTAGTTGATAATCTTAGTCATTGCCTGATTTACCCATGGCACACCTTTTAGTCTTAATATAATTATTTACCAATGAAAATAATCATAGCATGATTTCTGGCTCTGCTACTAATCAGCCTTATTTTTTAAAAAATGTAGAAGCCATGAAGCAACCAGAAAGCATATTAAATATCAAATATGGAATTTCTGGTGATAGAACAATCGGAGCCCATCCTCCTTTTATAAATGAATCTACTGGAGTTGATGGTGCTAGACAGGAGTTGATCTTCAAGAGTATAATTGTTTTGCAAAGGCCTGTGCTTGATCCGTGCCTCGCCGTTGGATTTCTTCCTCTCCCTTCAGATGGCCTAAGAGTTGGACAACTTGTTAAGATGCAATGGAGGGTGGAAAGGTTGAAGGATTTGAATGAGAAAGAAATTTCTGAACAGAATGTAAGTACCACTGTAAACAGAGAGAAGAGTGTTTGCTACTTTTTTCAACATTTTTATGGTATCTTATACTCTGTGATTGTGGCTTTTGAACTTCCAACATCATTTTTTACTTTGCGTAATTTTACTTCTAGTTTCTTGGTGAAGTGAAATAGTCACTTCTTTCCTGTGCTCCTCCGTATGATCTAATTGCATGATGCTTAAACAATCTTGAATGGAGGACATTTAACAGCATTGTTTTTTATTTGTTTGGGAACAAATATAGAGGAAAGAAAGTAGAGGCTTTTCTTTCTTTCGAAGAAGAGGAATCATTATTTTTTTTCATACTTGTTTTATGAAACAACTGAGCCAATGATGATGATAGAAAGTAATTTTTCTTTGCTGGGGGACAACAAATAATGAGAAAAAGAAAAGTTGTATGGATCTTTCATTGGCTCATCCTTGTGTGATCGATTTAGTTGGTCTATTTCAAAAATCATTCTTTTTTTGTTGGGTCTGTCTCCATAATATTCTCTTCTTTTTTCGTGTTTGTTCTTAAGCATATTTTTTTATTTATTCGTCTAACGGTAAAGTTGTTGTCACGTGACCTCACGTGATTGAAAGGTCACGGGTTCAAGTCCCGGAAACAACCTCTTGGGGTAAAAAACAGGGTAAGGCTGCGTACAATACACCTATGGTGGGACCCCTTCCCAGACCCTGCGTGTGCGGGAGCTTTGTGCACCGGGCTGCCCATTCATTTATTCGTCCAACTTTTGAATGTTGACAATTCTTGTCTACTTTTCCTTTGTTCTGTTTGATGCTAATTGCTTCAAATTTTGACAGGATGAAGTTCTGTACGAGGTAAATGCAAATTCTGGAAATTGGATGATTGCTGGAAGAAAAAGAGGGCATGTATCTCTCTCCAAAAATCAAGGTATATGTATGTATTATCAGTTCGTTTGGGAAAATATACTTTTAGGTAATTGGGAAGAATAGTCTGCAGGAACTACTTGCAATGTGCTATACTTTTATTGATATTTGAATTTCCTTCTTATCATGATAGGTGCAAGAATAATTATCACAGTATTATGCATGCCACTAGTGGCTGGTTATGTGCGTCCTCCTCTACTTGGGTTGCCAGAAATTGAAGAGGCAAATATAAGGTGCAAACCGTCTGGGCCACATCTAGTTTGTGTTTTGCCACCAACGCTCAGCTCATCCTACTGTGTTCCAGTTAATTCATGATCTTACACGGTGTTTCTACTCAACCTTGATTGAGATGGTTCCATAGGAATTTTGATTTTTTCTTTTCTTTCTGGTTTTAATGAGAAATAGGAAAGTGTAATCTTAAACTCTTCATTACATGAAAGAACTCTTAAGTTAGATATCTGTTGTTTACGGGCTTTCAGGCAGTATTCTGAATCAGAGTGCCGGCACCCTGGTTTATGTACAGTGGAATTTTGTGCTCTTGCTTGTACCATAGATACAGAAACCATAACATTATTTTGTCTCATAGATTATTAAAATTGGTTGGAATCATAGATATTTGAGTTTTACTTTCTCCTTTAAACTCCACTGTAATTACCACACGATAACGATGTCTCCATGTCAGCAATCATCATTCAAATAGTTGCTGAGTTGCTTTAGTTTCTTTTTTCATCGTCCAACTTTGTCTGTTATTATAATTGTCTCGAATATAAACAAAAAGTTCTATATCTTTATTTAGATAGAAGACAAGTTTTATTAAAAGAAAGATAAAGGTACAAAATTGGGGGATTAGGCCAAACCCAATTAAAAAACAAACCTATAGTTTGGGAAACCTGAGTAATCTCTAGCATACCAATAATGTATTGACCTAGGAGGTTCTTCATCCCACCATTGGAAGTGTAAAATATTATGAGCATGGCTAGCTAAAGAGTCAGCAACGTAATTGCCTTCCTTATATTTATGTATACAAATAAAATTCATTTGACTTATTACAACATGACAATTATTCCGTCCTTTACTTATGGTCCAAGACACAACTCCTTTTATGTTCAGATTCATGACCACAACTTGACTGTCACTTTCAACCCACAGATTATTCCAACCTTGATTATAAGCTTTCTCAGTTGTAAACATTACAAAACCGATGTTTTCTGCAAGGATGGAACTACCTAAACCGATGTTTACTGCATAACCACCCATGAACCTAGCTTGGTGATATCTGAAAACTACTCCAATAGCAACCATAGAAGGACTCCCAATAGCTGATCCAAAGCTGGGAGGCTTCCAGAGAACTTAAAAAATCCTATCAGCTTTTTTGGGTTTACCAGACACTCTAAAGAACTACATTATATTGAAATCCTGCATAGCCGAAGACACGTGACCAGATGAAAGACTGTTACTTTGTTGAACAGGAGAGGAGAATGTTCAAGCTTGTTCTATCAATACCAAAATTGGTGCATGTGTTCAAGTTCATTCAGTTCCAAATCACACTAATGAACAGGCAGTGCAGAAGAATGTGCTCAGATGTTTCTTCATGCTGCCTACAAAACCAGCAGACTGAAACCAGATAACATCCTATTTTCCTTAGATTATCATTTGCGGGGAGCTTACCATATGAAAACCTCCATAAAATGAAATATCTTGAAGGGGGAATAATTTTGGTAGATGATCTGATAGCTAAATCTCACTCATCAGTAGGCTTACACAAAGTTTTCCAAGCAGCAATACAAAACTTTCTATAGCTAATATCTCCACTCCAAACAAAATTTCTAATGCATTTATTAAAATCATTTAACAAGTTGACTGGCCAAGCATAGACATGGAAGGAATAAGCTAGTATGCTAATGATAAAAACTATATGATAAAATTTTGTTTATAACGAAGATTGGAGGGAGAATAAATTAAGCAAACAAATCCTTGCAAACAATTTGGAATCCACTGCTTGTATAAAAACTGTATTTTAGGATCCAAGGTTTTTTGTTAGAGGATTTTAAGGTTCAAATAACATCTAACACCAAACTAAATCCATACATTCACTTCATGATATGACAAAACTTTCTATATGCGGCTATCTTGAGGGGGCTTGTTTGGTGGTTATGGTGTACCGTCTATATGCGGCACCATTTGTATCTTGTTTCGTCCATACCTTGCGTCTTGCAGGGATGGCATTTAATAGTATTTTGTTGATTCAAAAAAAAAACTTCATGATATGACACACATTTTCTTTTTTATAATGGATATGTCAAATGTAAATTCTTTTTCTTTCTAGATTCAATGGATCACTTTTGCTAAATAATAATGTACTGAAATCCATATGATAAAAAAGATATAAAAATTTGTTTGTGACTAGAGGCCACGTTTGTCTTCACATCTGATTCTGAGTTTATCAGATTCACATCCATCGTATGAGCCAGGTAATGTAATCATTTGTATGTATTCATTTAAACATTGATGTACGAATTATGCCTACTATTACTTCATTCCGTGCATTCTTCTTCAGATTCACTTGACTCAACCTTGCGTGCATGACTTAAAAAACAATAGAAAATTTGATGGATTGAATTTTGAGTTTAATAAAGGTGTATCAATGCCAAATTTATATAATCCATATGTTCATTGCAAAGTAGGTAAGAAAATGGGAAATCAACAATCATCACTGTTGAAATTGAAAAAAACGGTAAAGAAAATTGTCATGTTATGTTAACTAAAAAAAGGTTCCACCGAGACTTGAACTCGGGTTACTGGATTCAGAGTCCAATGTCCTAACCGCTAGACCATGGAACCATTGTTGATATACTGGCTGTATTCGTAATATAAATATCATTTTACTGGTGCCTAAGTTAATCTAGTTTGCATTCATGCACTGCTCCAAATTATCGTGGAGATGAAAATACCTCTCTTTCAAAATGAAATTATAGTCAATTTCTTTTTGTCGAATAGCTGGATTGACACACACTAGAAGTATGAAGAAATGAAAAATCTAGAGTTCGAATCCCTGATCCCGCTTTTTAAGTGGCATATCTCTTAAGAGATCCATAGGTGTTTTAGTACCCCCAATTTTTCTATTTTTTTGGTATATAAAAAATAACTCAAATACTCTTGATATAATTTTATTTTATATACATATGATTTGCTAAACAGTATGTACTAGGTAAAACATCACAAGACATAACAACACAACACAGGGCTGAACAACAAATGTCAATCTTTTATGGTATTGAATAATTTTTGGTCTTATACGATTTTTGGGATAAAAAGTTAGAGTAAATTACACTCCCCTCCCCTCAAAGATGCTTGAAATACACTCCCCTCCCCTCTTATGTTAAAATATACAATTTCCTCCCTTGAAAAATAAAATTTACACTCCCCTCCCTTATAAGATGCTTGAATTACAACCCCCTCCCTTGATAATTAAATATGCACTACACTTTAATCTATTTTAACATAAATAAATATTTTTATGATATATATTAATTTTAAACCACCCTTTAAGAAAAATTAATTCATTTTTTTATAATTTAAATGTTAATGATAATTAAATTTAAATATTTTGCTATTGATTTTATAATTTAAGAGTTTAAAATTAACTTTTAAATAACCATGGTTTATTGTCATTAGTAATTTTTCACATATTTTAATTTTATTTTGGCTTGTTTCATATTTTATAATAGGGTTTAAAACTACATGTTAATGAAATTGTGAATAAAAAATAGCAAAAAATATGTATTCAATTTTTTATTATGTTAAAATAGACCTGCAATACTGTTTTTTTCGAAGTGTATTAGATTATTATTTTTTTGCTAGATTATTAAAAATAAAAAAATATATATTGAGGGAGTAAAGTGTAGATTTTAACATAAGAGGGGAGGGGAATGTAATTCAAGCTTTTCTTAGGGGAGGGGAATGAATTTTTTTCTAATATGTTTTGAATAAGAGGGGAGGGGAATGTATATTTTAACATAAGAGGGGAGGGGATTGTAATTCAACATCTTTGAGGGGAGGGGAGTGTAATTTACTCAAAAAGTTATGATGTGGTTTAGTAAGGGATACGAATTCTGTTTTTGTTCTGTCCCTTGACTATAATTTGTCTTGTCACAAACAGTTTTACAAATCAAACAATATATCAATGGAGTTGTCCTGCACTTTATATTTTAGCAAATCAAACACACTATTTCTAGTACCCCTTTCATTCACACATGCAAGCATTTTAGTAGGTTGCTTTTGATTCTCTAAGGCTAATCTAGTTGGTAGATGCTAGATAGTATACTTGGAGCTTTAATTTTGCGTTGGACTTGTTGCTGATATTTTTAGATGAAATTGTATACGACTTGTATGAATTCAATTATAATTTTTTTTTTAATATTCGTCGCTGTCCCCAATATTTTAGGCAAGATCTGCCACTGTGCTTATTATTGTCCTTGCAACTACCATTTAGGTTGTACAAGACGGATTGTAGTCGGCTTTTTTTTTTCTTTATAATTTATTTTTAATTTTAAACAAAAGACACTTAGGTGAATGCATTTAAACAGAAAACACTTTACATTCATTTTACTTTTAACTAAAATCAATTTTAGACTGAAACCCACTTGGGTTGGTTTGGTGGTGTTAACTTGAGACTTTGTAGTGTGTTCCTTCTCAAGTGTTCAAATTTTTTAGCAATGAATCTGGCAGTAGCTATACTGCTATAGTAAGTGTGGAACGCATCATGGAAGTATATCTTTGAAAAAAATGCTTTTTATGCCATTCATAAATATACTTCTAGACAATTTTATTTATTTTTTCTTCTAACAGTATATTTTCAAACACATGTGGTTTTCTTAGAGATAGTTGGGGAAAAAGAAAGGATCAAGATCCTTTCTATTGAAATTTTTTTGAGGAAATAATGTTGAGATCTTCATCATTGAGTGACTAACAAACTAACTAAAACTTCTGTAACAAACTTCTAACTAACTTGTGTTGCAAGTCAATTACTTGCGACACAATAAAAACCTAACAAACTATGAATTATGTATATAAACAGTAAGTTAATTTAAAATGGGATTCTTTGCTTTTCATTTGCATCGATGTTCTTGGGCTTGTTCTATTTTTTTACGCTGTGGTAAAGTGAGAACATGGTCATGATTGTTTATTTTGTTGTTTATTTCAGATGTGCCACAAACATGGTGTGATGCATAGGGATCTCAAGCCTGAGAATTTTTGTTTGCAAATAAGAAGGAAATGGCTGCATCGAAAGCTATAGATTTTGGACTGTCAGACAGTGTCAGTGTTGTTTGAACCAGGTAAGGCTTTTTGGATGGCAATTAAGTTTGCATTGTTGCATGACTTTCACCATATTGATGGTTTTAAGGGTTTGCAATTTACTGAAAGTTCTCTATTTGGGCTGGTTAGTTTTGTCTTGTGATTCTGCGATTGATCTGTGTCGGCTTCTAAGAGATCAAAATCTTAAATGGTTGAATTTTAAGTCACCGTGAAGCTCATGCAACTACTGTACTATCATATGCTTAAAGAAATTGTTGCAAGAAAAATAAATGCATGTTACTGAATTGTTGCTAAAGCTTTCTTTTTTCTCGATTACTTTTCACAGTACTTTTGGGTGAAATCCATTTTGAAGTGCAGTTATCATTGCAAAATTTTATGTTGTCAACATATACTTGTTATAATATATTGTTACAAATTGAGTGGTAGGGTAAAATTATGATATTTAAAAATTAAGGGACTATATTTCATATTTAAAAATAGGGGACTAAAACCGTGATTCCATAAATACAGAGACCGAAAGTGATTTAAGTAAAAAAGAAAGAAAAAAAATACATAGAGCTATTATTGCTATCTTGGGCCTGAAAGACTAACTGGTGATAGATAAGCATCAGAACAAGAGGAGGTGTTTCCTTCATTGGAGGATTTTGGTGGTTTAGGAGGAACAGCGCAAAGACCCTCTAACATTTGAACAACGTTTGTCATGGAAGGTCTCATAGACATGTCTTCCTGTATACACCACAATGCAACATTTATAGCACAATGAACCTTATTATCATTCTCATCATCTATTTTCATCTCTGAATCAATGATGTCTCTCATTTTACCTTCTTCCATCATCTTAAAAGCAAAACGAGGGAAATTGAATTTCTCCGACGTCTCAGTAGAATCATAATTCTTCCTTCCCCTAATTATCTCTAGCAACACCATCCCATAGCTGTATACATCACTTTTCTCTGATATAGCATAGTTTGTTATCCACTCAGGGGCAAGGTAGCCACGAGTTCCTCTTAATGTTGTAAAAACATGGCTTTCTTCTCTATTCATAAGCTTGGCTAAACCAAAATCCGAAACTTTGGCAATGAAATGATCATCTAAAAGTACATTTTCAGGTTTGATGTCACAATGAACAATCTTTGAATCACACTCTTGATGCAGATAAGCAAGTCCTTTTGCTGTTCCTAATGCTATATTTAACCGTGTATCCCAATCCAAAGGAAATTCACTTCTTTTCTTCTTGAATATCCATTTATCCAATGAGTTATTAGCCATGTACTCAAACTAGAAGTCTATGAGTCCCATCTGCACAAAATCCTTTAAGCCTTACCAAATTAAGGTGATGAATGCTACCAATGATGCTTACTTCAGCTCTGAACTCTTTCTTCCCTAGACCAATACCTTCCAGCTTCTTCACAGCTAATTCAGTCCCATCAGGTAGAAGTCCTTTATAAACTGATCCAAAACCTCCTTGACCTAGCTTCACAGAGAAGTTATTAGTTGCAACTTCAAGGTCTTTATAGCTGAAATGGATTGGTATACCGGTTAAATTCTCCAAGAAATTGTCTTCTCTTGAATTCTCTTGAGGTAACTTTTTCTTTTTCTTACAGTATAGAACCCCCATAAAGAGCAGAACAAGAAAAGTTGATATGACAACGACCACAACAACTATGATGTGCTTATTGATTCTTCGACCTCCTTCACGTGCAACCTTAATGTAAGAAACATAACCAGAAGAATTAGCATCATCAGATTTCTGAAAACTTCCAACACTGTCGAACAAGAAACAGTCCCCTGAACTTCTATGAAAGAACATTGCAAGACAAGAGCAATTTCCAAGACATGATGTTTGACAACTGGATAAATCAGTATTCGAATAGGGATGAAGAAAATCAAGTGCAAAGTAACCAAGTCCATCATCAACTTTCAGAAATTCAACAGTTTTTTTTTATTCATCATCGCAAGGAGAGGCAAAGCCCGGTTTACAACTAGGAAGAAGAACAAGAGGACAGCTACACATACGGTTGTTTGAGCATATTCCGTAGGGATCACAAGGTTCTGATGTACCACAAGGATCTCTTGGTATTCTTAGTGAAGCATCACTGTTTGATCCAGTACCGTTTGATCTTCGAGCCTTCGTCAATAAAAT
This sequence comes from Medicago lupulina, assembly GCA_958299785.1. Classification (NCBI taxonomy): domain Eukaryota; kingdom Viridiplantae; phylum Streptophyta; class Magnoliopsida; order Fabales; family Fabaceae; genus Medicago; species Medicago lupulina. The sequence continues at coordinate 79,547,011 of OY283139.1, forward strand.
TCGCTTGAAAAGCTGCCATCCCAGGTGAGATTGTGCCAATATATTTAATATCACATAAACACAGTTTGGACATGATCAGTAGGATGGAGATGGACAGACCAACAACAACATTCAATAAAAACCAATGTTTTGTTCCCATGTTTTAGTTGCTACATGGAAGAATTTACAAGGTAGAAAATTATGGAATTTTTAAAATGGAATCGGTTGAAAAGAAAGAATATAACAAAGCTAGCTGAAGCTCAAGTTGGAAAGTGAAATAACATAGCAAGCAAATAACTACATACACAATAGAATCTAAGATCAAATGTAAGCAAAGATATCTATAAAGTCAAATGTATTTTTCTTTTCCAAAGTTTGGTTCAGATGGCGAATTGGATTACACCGAAAGAGTTACACTAATAGACATAGTTACATTCGTTTGATGAGTGATGACATCATATTGGAGATATTTTTTTTCTTTCTTTCAAAAACAACATTTTTCTTTCTTAAGCATATGCAAAATTTACTAACTATATACATATTATAAAATAGTTTTTTCGAATTGCACATACTAATTGTTATGTTAGTTTTCTAGAATCTGAATCACGGGCCTTCAAATTTTTAACCCTCAGTTGAATTGTATAATAAAAATAGTTGCTTTCCTCAAATCGCATTTTCTTTTCACTTAAATTATTTTGAAGAAAATACTCTTTAAAGACCTTAAATAGTACTCCCTCTAATCTTGTATGCAAGAAACTAAAATAAAACTCTCACGGTCTCAAATATAAACAAAAGTTTACTACTATAAAATAATTAGGCTAAAGTGCATGTTTGGCCCCTATCTTTCAAAAGATTGCGATTTTGGCCCCTTATGAAAAAAAATGACAAAAGTGACCCCTATGTTTAGGGAAATATGCTCTTTTGACCCCTAACATAAGGGAAATATGATCTTTTGACCCCTTATCTTCTCAAAAAGTTGCGAATATGACCCCTTTTTTGAGACACGTGGCGTCTTCTCAGCAATTTTGGAACGAAAGGGGCCAAAATTGTAATTTTTTTAAATAGGGGGCCAAAATCGCAGCCTTTTGAAAGATAGGGGGCCAAACATGCACTTTAGCCAAATAATTATTATATTTAGGGTTAATTAAGTAAATAGTCCCTATAAATATTCAGAATTTTGTTTTTAGTCCCTACAAAATAAAATCAAATTTTTTAGTCCATGTGACATTTTCCTTAAGCATTTTAGGGACAAAAAATGTTGACGGAGATTTTTGATTGGGACTAAAAATGGTGGTGGAAAATTTTATAGGGACTAAAAATGCTGACAGAAAATTTTGTAGGGACTAAAAAATGTAATTTTATTTTGTAGGGACTAAAAACAAAATTCTAAATATTTATTGGGACCAATTACTTAATTAACCCTTATATTTAATACCACAATTTCAAATTTACCCTCAAATTAAATTTGCTATAACTATTTCAAAGTTTTAACACTTACAAAACACTTTAAAGGATAAAATTGAAAAGGATGTGTTTTTTTATGATGACTTAAATGTACTCTGACCACTTTCTTTAAGACGATGTTTTTGTTTTTGTCCTTAAATATGAGATCTAAGTTTTTTATGAAAATTTGTGTATTCAATGCATTGTAATTATAGTATTTGTCTTTTTTAAAATTGGCTTAATTGCACTTTTGGGCCCCTATCTTTCCAAACGTTGCGGTTATGGACCCCTAACTAATTTAAATACAAAACAGCCCCCTATGTTTTGATTCTTTGGCAGTTTTGGACCCCCAGTCCATTGTTGACACGGTCAACGCTGACGTGGCACCCTAAGTGAGGTGCCACGTGTCAATTTTTTATTTTTTTTTGTCTTGGGGGTCCAAAACTGCTAAAGAATCAAAACATAGGGGGCTGTTTTGTATTTAAATTAGTTAGGGGTCCATAACTGCAACTTTTGAAAAGATAGGAGTCCAAAAGTGCAATTAAGCCTTTAAAATTAATGACAATCGTTAACAAAACCCTTAAATTTAAATTTGGAGTTGTAGTTTTATGTGTATCGACTAATTGTATGTGTGGACAAAATTACAAGACAGTTCACATCACCCATATCAATGACTTATGGCCAATTGAGTTTGTCGCACTCATTTAATTTATCTTGGGTCTTTTTTTTCTTTTTTTTAGGGAATTATCTTGGGTCTTTTCTTTCTTATGGCTGTTGATAATGTTTCTTATGTTGGTTGGTTTTTGTTCACTTAGGGATTCGACGGTTCGTTGGTTTGAATTCCACTCGATCTGGTTCTTTTTTCCAAGATTGGTGTTTCTTCTTTTTTCTTGTCTTCCAAGTTAACTATCACATGTTTCTTCGATTGGACGAAAGTAAAAAGAAGAACTATAAGAAAGTGGAAAAAAAATAAGAACTATATTTTTTGTTTTGGTAGCTGATGATGCAACACCTCTGGTAGTGGGTTTACTAGAAACAGGTAGCACCACATTAATAGGTTTGACATGTTGAGATCTAGCAGTCAATCTTGGATAGCGGTGAGTAGCGGCCGACTCTAAAAGTAGGATAGCGGGATCGCGTATAGCAGTATGATAAATAGCGGTCATTTATATTTGTTTTTTTTTGGACAAATTACACGAATAATGCTATAAAGTATAAAAATAAAACTTTATTTAATATAAAATTAGATATAACACTCAATCTCATGAAACATTCATAAATGAAAACACAAAAAAAAAAAAAAACAAAAGACAAAGGTACAAATAAAAAAAATCATTAAACAAGAGAAAACAGAGGAAGAAAAAAAAAACAGAGAAAGAGAGAAAAGATCCCCCTAGTTGCGTTTTTAAGCTGAAAGATAGAAGAGTGTGTTTTATGGCGCATGTAAGAAGAGAGAAAGAGTTAAAAAATGTTAGGGTTTACGAAACCCCCAAAATGTCCTAAAAAAGATTTTAAAAATATTGTTAATTTAGAATTTTCATACTAAAATCAAATAGTAGCTGAAGCGGCCGTGTTGTGAAAGTGCCTCAAAATGGAAGAAATTGGAGTTCTGATGTTGTCTAATTCGGTGGCCGAAGTGACTGGCTCGATGGCCGAATTTGAGTGCTGTTTTTTGTCTGTTGGTTCGACAAAAATCGGTGGCCGAATGGTACAATTCGGTTGCCGAATTTTCCAGCAGAAAATATAACATAAACGTATTTTCGGGCCCAGATTTGTTCCAGATTTTTTAGGATTCTTTTATTATAAATATAGGCTTTGTATCAAAGCAAACCTTGAGATAGAGGGGGCTGAAACAAGGGTTTAGAAAGACAACAACAAAACTAAGGTTTGTATAAAGTTTGTCTCTTGGCAACAAACACTAGGGTTTGAAGGTTGATTCACCTTGGGAAACACTATTAGGATTAAGTCTCTTGGTTACGGGAAGAGATTGGGACTTTGGGTAGAATTAGGCGGGAGACTTATTCTTGTAACCCATTGATATCTCTTTTATAAAGTTACTCATCATTATAGTGGAACGGAGGGCTGCTCTCTCCCCCAAACTAGGTCAGTTTTGGACCGAACTGGGTAAACAAATTCTTTTGTGTTCTCTCTTTCTTTTCTCTCGCTATTTTCTGCTTTTGTTTGTGTTTAATTGCTATCCACTTTGATTTTGGTTGCTTGATTATTTCTTGCTCCACACATCAAGTATTTTATTGGTGTGATTTTTCATCGAATTCACAACAATTGGCGCCCACCGTGGGGCAAGGGTCAAAGGATAATCAAGTACCATGGGTTCGAAGTGGGATATTGAGAAGTTTACCGGAGATAACGATTTTGGGTTATGGAAGGTAAAGATGGAAGCAGTGTTAATACAACAAAAGTGTGAGAAAGCTTTCAAGGGTGACGGTACGTTACCGGTCACCATGTCCTAAGCGGAGAAGACCGAGATGGTGGATAAGGCCAGGAGTGCCATTGTCTTGTGCCTCGGGGATAAAGTCTTGAGAGAAGTAGCGAAGGAACCAACCGCGGCATCGATGCAGTCAAAGTTGGAATCTTTGTATATGACAAAGTCTTTGGCTCATCAACAATTCCTAAGCAACAACTCTACTCATTCAAGATGGTGGAGTCAAAGGCCATCATGGAGGAACTTACGGAGTTCAACAAAATCCTTGATGACTTGGAGAATATTGAGGTGCAACTTGAGGATGGAGATAAAGTTATACTCTTGTTGTGTGCTCTACCGAAATCTTTTGAATCGTTCAAAGATACCATGCTCTATGGCAAAGAAGGCATTGTTACCTTGGAAGAAGTTCAAGCGGCTTTGAGAACCAAGGAGTTGACCAAGTCCAAGGACTTGAGAATTCATGAAAACAGTGAAGGCCTGAGTGTCTCAAGAGGGAATGGTGGAGGTAGAGGTAACCGGAGAAAGAGTGGTAACAAGTCAAAGTCTAAATGCTTTAACTGTCACAAGATGGGTCACTTCATGAAGGATTTTCCGGAGATTAATGGTAACTCCGCACAAATTGTCTCTGAGGGTTATGAAGATGTAGGTGCTCTGGTGGTGTGTTGTTTGGAGGATGAAGATGGTGATGTGTCTCACCTTGAGAATGATGCCTAGTGGAGCGGTGGGCGTCTGGAGAGACGTTAAACACTCAACATCAGCCTAGAGAGGCGGTGGTAAGAATACTCATGATCAGTCTCGAGAGGCGGAGGCAACAATACTCAGGATCTACCTATTGAGGTGGAATTTCAAGGTTGAAGACATAGTGGGATGTACACATTTGCTAGTTGAGAGGTTGGAAGCTCAGCTTTAGGTGGAGTTGTGAGGTGAAGATTGCCCCCGCTTATAAACACATTGTCAGGCCATCTTCTATCTGATGCAGGACTCTTAACACACACCCTTCACGACCAGCACTATTGGGCTTGGTTCGTGGACATAAACGGTGGCCAGTCCGATAGCGGAAACCTAATAGTTGGTGACCCAATGGATCTTGAAGAGACTCTGATGCCATTTTAGAAATTGTAATTGGGTCTAACACAACCTCACAAAACCGGCTTATGAGGTGAGGATTACCCCATTAATAAACACATTGTCATATCATCTCCTATCCGATGTGAGACTCTTAACGGTCAGAACCCTTGACCAATTCTCATGATGACTGCTTGACATTGAGGAGACAAGTTCTCTTTTTCTACCTTGAAAATCCAGGATGGACCATATTTTTTCAACAAGACTAGGGTTCAATCAACGTATATCCTAGTCAAAAAAGATAGCCAACTCCCCATGCGACGTAAAATCTGGTCTCACTTGGATAATGGGTTAATGTTCTCCTTAATACTATTCCATCAATAGGAATCAAGCGGGGATCAAATTCTTTCTCCAAAAATTCAGGTACATATAGTTGAAACCAAAGCTAAAGGAACCAAATAGGTTCAAGTACACTCTTTACATCTACTCCGTCCTTAAGCCGATCCAGCATAGTGTGCAAAGAATCTAGATGTGAAGAGCCCCGATATATGTTCCTATTGTCCTTAAATAGGGAAACATATAGCTGCAACTTCTAAACGATTACTACAAAACTAGTACAAACAAAAAACTTCTTGAACAAATACAACAAGAAAGTGTCAAAAAAATTCAGCATTATGATCCACAAAAGCTCCATAGCTGGAATTGGTCCTCGAAAAAATTATTCCCAACAGAGGAATGAGAACATCATGAGTTGTAGGAGCTTGAGACCCAATGATTGGCAAGCCAAGTATGGAAGCCACGTCTTGGAGAATATGGGTCATCGCACCCAAACGAAAAATCAAAGAGTTGGAGCTTACCAACCAATAGGCGAGGAGGCCAAAGAGATGTCCACATTATTGGTTTTCATGTCTACCTTTGATAGCATGGTCATCTCATAGATGTTCCATCTATTCCAATCTTGGTCTACCATGAGAATCCAAGTCAAATAGTCAAGACTTGAACGAGGGTGTGTTATGAACTTACTCGACTTCTTTTCAATAGTAAACCAATTACAACAGAGAGAAATTTCTAAGTCAGGAGGATAAATAGAAGAATGCCTTAGAAGTCACTTTGCATGTGCAAGGACGAAGAGTAATGTTATCTTGCACTCGATATAGTGATCCAGGATAATTTCCTCATTGGGGTTTTGGTTTTGGAAAATAGAGGCCATTGTTTGCAGTACTAAATAGTATTTATGCATCACCGATATATGTAACCATATGCATTACAATAATTCCTATATATGTAACGATAAAAACATAAAAACAAGGAAATACTTTTTTTTTGTGCATCACAATAATTATCAATGTGTGATTGTGAGCAATTGCTCTTTGGTTATCGATTGGACCAAAACCGATCATATCAAAGATTTTTTTTTTTGTGGTGGCGATCTTCATCCATCGGCTATCTATTTCATTCCATCATTTTTGAGTCTTTCACCTTTTCCACCAACTCAACTCCTAATTCTCTTTCGACAGATCCAAGATACTGGTCAGTCTTTCTATAAATGTTGGACTTGCAAAAAATTTCAACACACAATCAATCAAATAAGCTATTTATGTATTTTTATCCCTTTACCTACATTTATCTTTTATTTTATGTATTTTTTAGTTTAGTAGCTTAAACACCCCATAAGCAACATACTTAATACTCTTTGAAAAAGTTAAGAAATCGATGAACAAAATCAATTTATTATAATACAATTTATTAAATAGGGCATGCAAAAAGAGAGGAGAGAAGGTTCTTCTATAGTATTTGTCAAAAAAAAAAAAGTTGCTTCTATAGTCATCATTCTCTATAAACACCCTACTTTTTACTTCTACAACGTGGTTTGTATTTAACATGTTAAATAGATGAAAGTGACACCATTGTGGACTATCAACTAGAATTAGATGCTAATTAAAATGTAAATGTTATATACCAAATGTTTAGGCAATTGTGATCGGAAGTCTCACATTATTTGAAAAAGTAGAGGTTAAAAATTTTATAAATAAGAGGATTTATAAACTCAATGTTTTAAGGTTTCAGCTTAATATATGGTGTTTAACTCACTTGTGTAATTGTTCTTGGCTCAATATAGATGATCATGTAGACTACCTTTATGACCCAACCAAATTAATACATTCTCATCACATAAATTATTAAGTTTGATTATAAATAGATGTGATACACCAATAACTCTTTTTTTTGAATGGGATGCACCAATAACTTGATGGAGTTATAAACAATCAATGCTAGAGTTTTTTTATTAAAAAAAGACGATGCAAAATAAGAAACTAATATCAGTAAAATGTGGCAACTTAATAATAATAGGCCCGAAAGGGACAATTTTCACTATTATTCTTAAGGCACATGATAGTTTTGTTTCATAAACAAAAAAGTTCCATATTGTCAATGATGTTTGAGGTAAGTTCCTAAGAAATGAAAGTTACGGTCCATTGACGGATGGACTGATAAAAGTGCTGTTTCAATCTTCTAGGTATGTAAGAACCGTGGTTCTTGTTCTGTTCTTTCTTTTCAATCATAATAATTTTCTTCCCATGCATAAATTCTCATAGATAGATGAAAACCTAAGACCAATGGTTTTTATCCCATGTTGTTGTTGGTCTGTCTTTCTCCACCCTACTGATCATGTCCAAACTGTGTTTATGTGATATTCAATATATTGGCACAATCTCACCTGGGATGGAGGGTTCTCAAGCAAATTTTAATGACTAAGGCTCGAAGTTCCTCCTCTCAAAGAATAGAAATTTTGCTTTTGGTTTTGTCACCACCGTTAATGACACCACCAAGTTTCTATTAGCAATCATCCACGCGGCTAGCTCCACCGTGCTTTGGACTGCTAATAGAGCATTACCAGTTTCCAATCATGATAATTTTGTGTTTGATAAAAAAGGAAATGCATATTTACTGAAAGATGGAACTGTGATCTGGTCTACAAACACAATTAGCAAAGCAATGGAATTGCAAGACACTGGAAATTTGGTTTTGCTTGTCAACGACGACAATAATACGGTAATTTGGCAAAGTTTTAGTTATCCAACTGATACTTTGATGCATTCACAGGATTTCAAAGAGGGAATGAAACTTACTAGTGAACCTAGTTCAAATAACTTGACCTATGTTCTTGAGATTAAATCTGGTAATGTTATTCTTTCAGCTGGTTTCAAAACTCCACAGACTTATTGGACTATGCAGAATGATAACTGTAAAATCGTTGATAAGGTCGGCCATGTTGTGGCTTTAGCAAATCTCAGTGACAATTCTTGGAGATTCTATGATAGCAATAGGTCTTTGTTATTGCAATTCATTTTCTCTGTTGATGCAGGTATAAATGCAAGTTGGATTGCAGTTTTGGGAAAAGATGGTGTCATTACTTTCTCTAATCTCAACGGCGGTGGATCAAATGGTGATTCCTCAACAAGAATACGACAAGATCATTGTGATACACAAGAACCTTGTGATCCCTACAACATTTGTGCAAACAACCATAGGTGTAGCTGTCCTTCTGTTCTTCTTCCTAGTAGTTGTAAACCAGGTTTTGTCTCGCCTTGTGATGATGATAAATCAGAAAAGTCTACTGAATTTGTGAAAGCTGATGATGGACTTAGTTACTTTGCACTTGATTATCTTCATCCCTCTTTGAATACCGATTTGGCCGGTTGTCAAACATCTTGCCGTGTAAATTGCTCTTGTCTTGCAATGTTTTTCCATACAAGTTCAGGGAACTGTTTCTTGTTGGACAGTGTTGGAAGTTTTCAGAAATCTGATGATGCTGATTCTGGTTATGTTTCTTACATTAAGGTCTCAAGTCATGGAAGTGGAAGTAGCAATAAGAACATCATAATTATTGCTGTCGTCGTTGTCATATTAACTTTGCTCGTTCTTCTTTTTGTGGTGATTCTATATTGCAGGAAAAAGCAAAAGTTACCTGCAGAGAATTCTGAAGAAGACAATTTCTTGGAGAATTTAACCGGCATGCCAATCCGTTTCCGCTATAAAGAGCTTGAAGTTGCAACTAATAACTTCTGTGAAGCTTGGTCAAGGAGGTTTTGAATCAGTTTATAAAGGAGTTCTACTTGACGGGACTCAATTAGCTGTGAAGAAGCTAGAAGGTATTGGTCAAGGGAGAAAGAGTTCCGAGCTGAAGTTAGCATCATTGGTAGTATTCACCACCTTAATTTGGTAAGGCTTAAAGGATTTTGTGCAGATGGGACTCATAGGCTTCTAGTTTATGAGTACATGGCTAATAACTCATTGGATAAATGGATATTCAAGAAGAAAAAAAAGTGAATTTCTTTTAGATTGGGATACAAGGTTTAATATAGCATTAGGAACAGCAAAAGGACTAGCTTATCTGCATCAAGAGTGTGACTCAAAGATTGTACACTGTGATATCAAGCCTGAAAATGTACTTCTAGATGATCATTTCATTGCCAAAGTTTCAGATGTTGGTTTAGCCAAGCTTATGAATAGAGAACAAAGCTAAGTTTTTACAACACTAAGAGGAACCCGCGGCTACCTTGCACCTGAGTGGATAACAAACTATGCTATATCAGAGAAAAGTGTTGTATACAGTTATGGGATGGTGTTGCTAGAGATAATTGCGGGAAGGAAGAATTATGATCCTGATGAGACTTCGGAGAAATCGAATTTCCCTCGTTTTGCTTTTAAGACGATGGAAGAAGGTAAAATGAGAGACATCATTGATTCAGAGATGAAAATAGATGATGAGAATGATAACAAGGTTCATTGTGCTATAAGTGTAGCATTGTGGTGTATACAGGAAGACATGTCTATGAGACCTTCTATGACAAACGTTGTTCAAATGTTAGAGGGTCTTTGCGCTGTCCCTAAACCACCAAAATCCTCCAATGAAGGAGACCCCTCTTCTTCTGATGCTTATCTATCAGCAGTTAGTCTTTCTGGCCCAAGATAGCAATAATAGCTCTATGTTTTTTTTCTTTTTGGCTTAAATCATTTTTGGTCTCTATATATTTACTGATTCACGATTTTTGTCTCCCTATTTTTAAATCCGAAAATATAGTCTCTTAGTTATAAAAATATCAGACTTTTTATTTACAAAAAGGAACAACTAACGCAACTACATCAGCTATATTTACAACTCTCTACAATATCAAAAGTTGTGATGTAACCACAACCGCAATTTAAAACCCTCGCAGTGATACAAGCACCACCATATCTTAACCACAGAAAGAACAAACAATAGTTGTAGAGGAAACAAGACTCCATATGTATCAGTTGGTTTTAGTTAAAATTAAGTTTGAAAACAGCGATGCATCCTCAGAACAAGACGCAGGCACTAATCTTGTTTTTGATTAAGTATGCAGTGGTGGTACTATGTGGAAAGCTCAACAGAAGAATACTAAAAATGCATCCTTATTACTGAATCATTAAAAGAGAAAGTTACAAAGGAGAAAATTCGAATGCCCCTCTTATGTACAAATTATAACAAAAACTAACTAACATGAACCAAAACTCAATATGCATCCATCAATTGCATATCTTTTACTCTTAGGTGTAAGAATGCTATCCTTTGGGTTATAGATACAAGTGTCAGTGACCACATATTTCTGCTTTATTACAAATTCTCTTCATATCTTACAAGAATAGTAATTCTCCTTGTGATATTTGCCATCTTGCTAAAAAAAAGGTAATATAAAAACTCACTGACAGAAAGCAAAAAAAAACAAAGTGATTAGCAAAAAAAAAACTAATTCTTTAGACTGATTAAGTAACTCTATCTCTTTTATGTAGCAATAAGAGAGGTGGTTGGTTCATGGTTAAATTAACATTCGCAACACAGTGAACCAAGACAAATAAAAACAGCAAATATCAAATCATCTTCTAAAATGAAGTAGCTAGATTCAATAGTCCATTTTTCTGAGACAACTCAGAATTTTAATCAATTTGTTGGGCAATGTTAATCAGAGTGTGCATAAACCCTATACATTGTCAAGTTTCGAATAATGTACTGATTGACTGTTTCAGAGTTTCCTGCATAAGCAAGCTTGAAAAGAATCAAAGGAAGAAGATAAAACACAAACACCATGGGGAGATTTTTTTGGACCATTTCTCGATTTGTGCGTGTCATCCTGAGGTGGCCATTTAAATCTTCTTTGTATCGTGTCAATTTTATCGAATGTCCCCAAAGTAACATTTGATTGTGGAGTGTGCGTATTATATAACGACTAAATACGTGCAAAGATTAACCGATGTGGGACTTCTGCGACAACTAAGAAACAACATGCACCATATTTACCAAATTATTCATTTGAGCTCTTATATTTGAACGACTTTAACTTTTCAACACTCATTTAACACATTCCCTAAAAAAACACTTACAAAACGACAGAGAAATGGAAGTAAATTTAAATCATCAAATTTAATTTGGTGATTCAAATGGAGAAGGTGTGCTTCTAAGAGGTAACCTATAGTTTTCCCACAAAGTCGGTTTTATAAGGATGAGTTACACCTAATTTTAAAGATGGTATTTATCACCAAAATTGCAAAAGAGCAACAAAAAGAAAAGAAAAATGAGTATTGGGCTTGATTGCATGTTATTCATTGTTGCATTTTGAATCGATAGTGTTTTGATGTAATAAAGCATGTCAGCAGCTTTGTGTTTTATGGTGCAGGTGTTTGATTGCAATGAAACTATGCTATTGTGATTGAATTGAAAATATGTTAATTGTGCAAGTTTTGATGTGGTTAATGATGTTAGTTGTGAGTAATTTGTACTCTTTAGTACCAAGCATGAGTAGTGATTTTATCTAAACTAATTGCGTGTAAATCTTGAGAATAGATAATTAAAGATGCAGAAAAAACTGGTTGTAGTAGGGCTGGCACCCATGTCCAGAATCTGGGCTCACGTGCCCATAGCATTTCAGTTTGAACCAAAAAGTACAGTCTAGCATTGTTGTGAATTTCGGATTCAAATCTCAAACTTCAAACCAATGAAATTTAGATTCGTGAAGCAAGTATTAATGGCAATCAATAACCAACTTAAATAACCACAAGCAACAACAACAATCTAGACCTAATCTAGGAATCAAGTGCATAGCAAAACCACAATCGAACCAAATAAACAAGATAAAGAGAGTATAGAAAAGATAACAACACCAAGAAATGTTCACCCAGTTCGGTCCAATATGACCTACTCTGGAGGAGAGATTGATCTCTCCAATCCACTATCAATGAGTTCTTACAAAGAGATACAAAATAGGTTACAAGAAATTAGCTTCAACAAGCTCACAAAAAACTACCCTAATTTCAACCCATTTTTCCAATCTCATCAATGAACAAGACACTCATGAATTTTTACTCTCCCAAAGTGTTTACAATTGTTTCCCAACACTAGAATCTAACCCCCAAAAGAGAGTCAACCCTTAGCCTTTGATTTCACTAAGAATCTTCTCTTTTGGTTTTACAAGACTCGCCCAAGTTACTCACAAATGACTCTCCACCCATGTGTTTCCCATCCTCATGAATCTTCCCAAAAGGCACCAACCCTTTTCTCAAGAGCCCCCTCTTTTGGTTCTTTATGATTCACATCTTGAAGCTTTGAACCTCACCCAATGACCCTCAACCTTTAATATCTAAAACCCTAAAAGTTCCCTCATTTGGTTTCTATGAGATTCATCAAGCTTACCCAACAAATGGGTCATGGAGTGCTTAAATAGTGTTTTAGATCTGTCAAAATCGCGCCATGCCTGAGAAAATCGCGCCACAGTTGATGCGTATCCAAGGTACGACAACCTCATCCAAAAATCGCGTCACACTGCGCAAAATCGCGCCACAATTTTGCCTTCAGCAGATGCCATCCATTATGCGAGCAAAATCGCGCCACGCCTCTGAAAATCACGCCACAATTTTTAGCTTTTACAACATCACAATTTTGAGTCATTTCTCAACGAGCATCAATGCAGAATTTTGATTAATTTAAGGGGATTTGAGACCTTGTCATATTTTTCTTAAATCACTTTTGAACTAATATTTTAATCTCTTGCAACTCCTTAGAACATGTCACGATATTTTCTCCATGATTTCATGTCTATATGTAAGATTGACTTGTAATCATTGGATAATAAATACATGATTGTAATGGGTGATTGAAAGGAACCGGATGTATGATAAGTTAATTTATCTTTATCGCGAGGTTAATGATTAATATATATGTGATTGTTGTATTATATGCACATGTTTAAGAGCCCCTAAAAAAAAATGGACATGTTTAAGAGTGTGAATAGAATATAAGATTACTCATATGTTGATGCCAAAAAAAAGGTGTGGTTATGGTGCATAAGGAAATCTTTATGCACCCTGCATAAATTTAAAAATGGTTTTTGTGAGTTGTACTTCAAAACCATTAGATGTACTTAATGGTTTCCAGCAGTTTTGAAGGAGGAAAGGAATGTCGTTGAAGAAATCTGTGCAATCTCGTCGGATAAATCACGTTGGAGCGACGAATAAAGGTGAAAATCAGGTCGGAGCGAACGAGCAAGGCTTCAGGGACGTGTGTGCGATCAGATTGTGAGAGTGTGAAGAAAATCTAATGGTTGTGAAGTGTTTATGTATGGTGCATAAGGAAATGACTTATGCACCATAACTTTGCCCAAAAAATACCTAAACATCATATATAAATCACATATTGCCCCTAAACTATAAATACCTAAAACATAAAAAAATGGTCCTAAATTAATCGGCTAAAATTATATTGAAGCGTCAACAACACAGCCTAGCTTCTTCAAGTTTTATTGTAAAATAAAATAAAAAATAAAGCTTCTTCAAGTTTCAAATATTATTATTACAAATTATCAAAGATAATTAAGGCAAACAAAAAGATACTTTGACTTATTACTTGTTTCTTTATGCAGCATAAGATGACCAACAACGGAATAATATACAATTAATTAGTTCTTATGCTTACTAAATTATGCTAAAATTAGTTGTAAGTAGCATCTGTTAGAGGTAATCAATTAGGACCCTTGTCAGTAGTAGTTTATACTTTGAAAAAAGATAGTAAAGGAAGCACGTTAGTATTAATCTTTTCTTGTTTCTTTCCATGATAAACTAATATACAATATATTGTGGAATACTAGTTTTGTCTCCATTAAGACATAGACTCGTATAGGTTCATAGTTATGAATTTTACTCCTTAATCATGATTGCAATTGCAACATTAAGTTTAAGGTTTATAGTTTTTTTTTTATAAATAGAAGAAAGTTTAGGTGAGTTAGGTTTTGAAAGTTCATTAGATCAGACAAGTTTATAAATTTTCAAATAAATAAGTTTTGGTGTTGGTAGCAGAAGTTTAATTCACATCCTTCTGGAGTATGTGTCAATTCTTTGTTAACTGAACGTTGGCAGCCAGTTTATAGTTTTGTTTTACTAAAAAGAGACCGCCAATCACTTACTTTTTGGTTGCCACACCTTTAGTAGCACCTGGTCCCTCATTTTTCACTCGCTTGGTATTTCTTTTGTTGCTCCTTTATCAGCTAGAGATCATTTTTATTAGTCCGGGCACCTTCCAGGGTTACCGCGTTCGTTACATTCATTTTTTCAACTTATCTGGTTAGTTTGTGTTTGGGCTATTTAGAAAGAGCGGAATTGCAGAATTTTTCAACAGAAGATTATGGATTCTCAAAGCATAGCAGACAAAGTCAAAAGATTCTCTTTCTTTTGGCTGAAGTCTAATATGCCCTCTTTCGCTATTAGTTACCATGACTAGTGGTGGCATCCCTTAGCTTGTATGGGTGTTATCTTATAATCTTCTTGTTATTATTTCGCTTTTTTATTTTCTTTGCGGTGTTGTTTTTATCATTGAAGATTTGACATTGTAACTGTTTAGGTGTTTCTTCTCTGCATACTTTGTGCGTTTTGAAACACCTTTGATATATATAGTATTCCATTTTGGCTTGTTAAAAAAAATAGAGCTTTTATTTCTCTAGTAATAATGCTATAAGATAGATGAAAAATGCTAGCAACACACCTTCTAACATACGCTTTTCAACACACTCTCTTTGATTGGTTAAAATTCACATGGGTCCCACCAAATCATGTGGGTCCCATATCAATTTGGTGGGACCCATGTAGATTTTAACCAATCAAAGAGAGTGTATTGAAAAGTGTGTGTTAGAAGGTGTGTTGCTAGCATTTCTCAAGATAGATATATTTTTTTTTTGACAAAAATAAAACGATATTCTTTCATTCAAATCGATAGAATACATTAGATACAAACATCGCTAAAAACGTAAAGGGTGAATCTGCGAACAAACTCACAACACCCAAGTTAATAGCATACATCGGCAAAATGCCTAAAAATAATATGATAAAACCTAAGTCACCGAAATACTCATGCTTCCGGATCTGCAACGTTGACGCCCAAATCATTGGTTGAATTTGTAATTGACTGATGTAGATTTTTCAATGGGAAATAAACGAACACCGCGACAAGACGCGAAATCAAACGTCGCACAAGACGACGAACAACATAACGCCGCACTTAGACGACAAAATCACAAACAAAAGGAAAAACTTGATATGTGTGAAGAAAGATGTAGAGGGGGTGATTCTAAATCAAAAATGACCTAAAATCACCCCTCCTCAATGAACGAAGGAGAAAACTAGGGCCTCATTAGTGTATTTCTCAAGAAAGATATACGTGCCTTGATAGTTTATAGTTTTGGATTTTTGCATGTGGTGGGCATTTTGCAAGTTAGCCAGATGAGGTAATGGCCTCGTGCACACATTGGTGTGATTGCCATGCTCGGTGCTTGGTGTTTTGCAAGTTGATACACCAAATTGTTCGAATCCATAGCCTTATCCACTTTGTTTCACTTCTAATTTTTAGGCACTTAATATTTGTCTTTTTGTGATGCCATGTACTCCACCTCTATTGTGCACTTTCAATGAATGATGAACAAGTTGGCTTGGTCATCATTTATATGCATAAGCCATTAGTAAACATTAATTTCACTGGTAAGAATTTATTGAAAAAATTGATATTAAACATTTTGAGCAATAAATTAACATAATTTCTAATACATAATTTCTATTAGTGGCATTCTTAACATGTACCCTAAAAACATAAATTAACACTTCCCTTATTTAAACCTCATCGCTAACTCTTTGTTGAAATTAATGATTTTATATCTTTTTATGAGAATATGTGACTCTAATTTAAAGAGAATTTAATTCATATATATTGATAGTGTAATTTTTTTACATCGTTAATCAAACATGACTTGTATATTTAAGATGAGATGGTAAAAAATCTCTTTCAATTTAAACGGAAAATTTGAGTTCGAATCCAGTTTTGAGAATGCCCAAATAGTCTTAACACTCATCAATGAAAAACAAAATTTTATTGTTTTTTATTTTTAAATTAATATAAATGAAAAACAAAATCAATTATACAGTCAGTTCGCTGCATCATCCAAAAATGCTGACTCAATATGCTACATTGGCTTACTTGCATCGTCAAATAGGTCAGGGTCTATTTATGAAGAATCTTAATTTTATAAAGACGAAATCTAAAAAAAAAGGGGGATAAAACCAAAAGTGGTTTATATTACGGCAGGTAAAACACTTTTATCCCATGTTACTATTACAAGTTATCAAAGATTTTTTTGACTAAGCCCAACAAAAAGATACTTCGACTTATTACGTGTTTCTTTATTCAACATACATTCTCAATACAATAAAATGACCAACAACGGAATAATATACTATTAGTTCTTATGCTTACTCAATTATGCTAAAATTAGTTGTAAGCAGCATCAGTTAGAGATAATCAATTAGGACCCTTGTCGGTAGTGGTTTGTACTTTGACAAAACATAGCCAAGGAAGCACGTTAGTATTAATCTATTATATCTTTCCTCGATAAACCAAGTTACATTATTATGGAGTACTGGTTTTGTGTCTTTTTTTTTTTAAGACATAGACTCATACAGCTTCATAGTTATGAATATACTCCTTAATCATGATTGCTATTGCAACATTAAGGTTAAGGTTTTCTGAAGTCCCCATATCAATGTGAAATTGTGATCGCATAAGCACAAATTTTCTATAGTTTATGGACTAACCTGAAGAGATAGTGATAGTTTAAGGACTAAATTTATGATGTACGTGCCTTGATAGTTTATGGTTTTAGATTTTTGTTTTTGTTTTAATGTAGTGGGCATTGGGCAAGTTAGACAGATGAGGTAATGGAATGATGCACACGTTGGTGTAATTGGCATGATCAGTGCTTGGTGTTTTGCAAGTTGAAACACCAAATTGTTCGAATCCATAATCTTATCCACTTTGTTTCACTTCTAATTTTTAGGCACTTAATATTTGTCTTTTTTGTAAAAATTAGATTAGGACTGAAATGTGATACCATGTACTCCATCTCTATTGTGCACTTTCAATGAATGATGAACAAGTTGGATTTGTCATCATTTATATGTATCAACCTTTGATAAGTGTATCTCATCGTGAACTCTGTTGAAATTGATGACTTTTTTTGTCTTTTTATGAGAATGTGACTCTAATTTAAAGAGAATTTAATTTATATGTATTGATAGGGTAATTTTTTTTACATCGTTAATCAAACATGACTCGTATATTTAAGATGATAGGGTAAAAAATCTCTTTCCATTTAAATGAAGATTCTAAGTTCGAATCCAATTTTAAAAAGAGAATGCATAGTTCACACACACAAAAAATAACATCATATCATTAAAAAGTTTTTTAAACTAACATTGCATGAAAATTAAACTCTTTAAAAATATTATTTAAGCTTAAATGCACTTTTAATCCTCTATTTTAAATCAATTGAACTTTTGATCCCTCTAATTCTAAAATCAGTTTTTTAATCCTCCTAATTAACAATTATTGCAATTTTTTTGGTCTCCCATAAATTTTGTTGATGTGTTGCTTAGATTCCATAGTTGCGTTGGAACTGTCTTTTTTCATGTCATTACTTTTAATTGAATATGTAAATAATATAGTTTTTTAACTTCAAAAAATTATTTCAGTTAATTAAAAGTTTTTATTCTTCGTAGTAAAACCTCAGATTCATCATTATCAACACCTTGACCCTTGACCAGTTCCATGTCTCCAACAATGTCTTAAACGACTTTGTTCCACTCAAGCTACAGACGTTCCCTCTGCCCCGGAACCGCCACTCAAGATGGCCTCTTCTCCTTTTTCTGCCATCGATGGTAACATAAAAAACAACAATAAGTTATCTGGCGGAGCCATAGCTAGAATCGTCAACGGACAATTCTAACTATGGACTACAGGTGCTCTCATAAAATGGTCTGATACGGGGCTGACATAGTTCAAATTATATAATTCAAATTGTTGTTATTTTTTCATATTATTTTTTCTGAACTATTTTGAGACATGAATTACAAGAACCATGGTAAGTTGTAGGTGTTTTTGAGTTTTTACATGATTCAAAATATATTATTCAAAATAGTGTAGAAATGCTTGTGGTTATATAATATGAACGATGACAAAATTGGCGATTTGGAGGGCATGCGAGAGTCGAGTAGGTGGGAAAAGAAATTCTCAAAATCTTTAAGCTACAAGATTGAGAGAAAATTTGATGAGCTATAAGACTTAAGTTGTAATCTAATTGAATAAGCTTATCAAAATAAGAAATAAGCTTGTGAGAAGAAAAAAAAATGTTGACAAACAATTCTTTTTTTTGGCATATGAACTTATAAGCTATAAACTATGAGCTCAAAATTTGACATTGTCAAACAGATCTGTAAAGCTCTTAAAGCTTGAGTATGTTTCTGGTTAGGAGTAAGTTTGGGAAATTTAGTATATGAAAGTGTGTTCTTCCTAATAACTTTTATTTATAAAGAAAGGAAAGTAAGTAAATGTCACTTTAGTGAAAAGTCACGATCGTGTCGGTTACTTTTAAGTTAGTCTTAGTAGATAATGTGTTATGGATCTGACACATGTTAAAAAAATTGATATTCGTCGCCTGATATTTCATCTAATTGATGCATTCATATAACACACACTTAAAATATAAAATTTCCACACTTCCCAGTGGGATGTGCACTGAAGTCTGACGTGATGTACAAATGTGACTTGCAAGTTATCTCTTATGTCAGTTTATCTATTCTCATCGAGTTTTCCTGTATTTGCTTCAAAAAGTTTAACTTTCTATCGACTTTCAGTTTGCATCGACAAGTTAAAAATTGTGTCAGTAACAAACACCGAGAAATTATATTGTTTAGTTTTAACGTCTGACTCAACTGGGGAGGGATCAACAATAAATTCAGTAGGATGAGAAACAACATCATAGTCAAATACAATAGGGTTCCCTTGGTCCCTGACTTGTCAAAATACAATAGGGTTCCTTTATTATATGAGTTTTTGAAGATTTTTTTTATAAATATAAGAAATGTCACAACTTTTAACGTATAATTATTACTTTATAAATATTTTTTACCCTTATTTAAAATGTTTAACATTTTACTATTAGTTTTTCTTTACAAAACGTTTTAGTTGATATATTTAATAATACACAGTCAAAATGTGTACAATGGCAAAGCCTACAAATATGATGAAATTAAAATGTTTAGAATAGTCGTGCTTCCAAAGTCATTTATTGAATATGCACTGAATTAGAGTTAAAAAATCGATCTGAACCGGAAGGATAACACAACAGGACGAAAAACAAAACAATGTCCCACCAAGATGACGAACAAACCAAATTAATGTCGCACTAAGACGACGAAACTACAAAAGAAAAAACTAAATATATGGGAAAAATATCATTTATTTAAACAAAAAGGAAGGACATTTTATCATCTAAAGGGAGGATTTTGGACCATAAATTGGCCCTAAATCATCCATCATGAGTGGATGAAGAAGAAAAAGAGGGGAGGGTAAGGGCAGCTAGGTTTTTCTTATTTTACAAAAGTTAAATTTTGTTATTACTTTGGACGGTATACTATCCCACAATCGGTTCTTTGATTTTTGGTGTCATAGGTAAAACAATAAAGTTATACCATTTTAAATATTTAATTTCTTTTTTGCATTTTATAATCACGGTTTTTAAAAATATATTTTCAATAAAATTAATCAAAATGAATTAAAAATATCTATTTAATATTAATTATTAAGTAAAAATAATAATTTTGATACTCGGGTTGTCACCTCTCCTATCCACCCTCAAAGCCACCCCGTACTGCATGAAAAGGCATTTGATAGCATCTTTCTATTAAGTAATATCTCACTCTTCTACCTTATTTCTAAATTTTAATCCGAAGTTTATTAGGTGACAAATAAACTAAAGTTGCTCATAGTCTGAAAATATTACTCTCTTTTTCACTTTTTGAATTTTTATTATTCTTCACATTGTACTGTCCCATAAGAAAAAATACATTATTGAAAAAGATTAAATAATAATACTTACTCTTAAGATACTAACTTAGTAACTCTACTTAAATATTCCATTTTTATAAAATTTGGATGACAGAAAATCAATAGGACAAAGATGGCAGCATTCCCAATTTCAGATGTCCTAAATTATGATTATCACTCGATCAATAATTCTTATCCCTGCATTTAATTACGATGTGCATGATCCGGATTTCATGCTATAGTGATATATAAATCTGAAAATGTTAGTACCTCGAACAAAATGAGATATCTACATTATTTAAACCTAACAAAGGAAAACATGGCCTCTTAAATGTTGAGTCTCAAATGATCATTGATTCTGGGATAGTAGCATATGGCCCCATACCCATTCTCTTGTGTCAGGATTGGAGTGGCACATGCACCATGTGGTCCTGGGAAAGGTTGCTGTGCAGCTAGATATTAAGGTCACCATAACGTCAATTTGAAGTGAAAAAAAGATAAATTTTAGTGTAACTTTATCCTAATAAATGTTGTTTTTGGCGTAAAAGTGGCAAGCATCAACAAAACAAAGACACGTAACTAGGTCTCGCATGGTGGGAGACATACTATTACTTGTTTTTTTTTTTTTTAACCCAATGCATTAATGTTATATTGTTGGTGGTATTAAAAAAATAAGAATTTATATTATATTTGTTAAATTCTTGTTTTTATTGAAAAAGATAAACAAGGATTTATATTATATTATTCTCATGTTTTGTTAAGTATCGACGATAATTGTTTCTTTCATATACTCTCTTTGTTTTTTTTAAATGTTTTTTTAGAAAATTAACACCAAAATAGCGATGTGTATTTTTTTGTGCACTCTCTCATAACGAATAATTGTCAATCTTTTAAATATTGTCCACATCATTTTAATCATTTTAAGTCAATGTAAAAATTATATTGATGAAACTTGTTCTTCTTCATTGTCATCTTGTTCATGTTCTTCTATCTTGTCAAATGAGTCTTCAAATATTGCTTTCTCTTCACCCCATCAGCAATTCCAAGGAGTCTTTCACTTTTTCTTCCTTTTGAATATTCATGGAGTCTTTTATTTTTCTTCTCTCAAATCTGTTATTTTAATTTGCACTTTAAATTTTTAACAATTGCTACTCATCTTATTTATAGAATTTTAACTCTTCTTGGAACCATTGTTTGTAACAAACATATATAATTCTCTTTCTCTCATAACAAACCATCATCAGTTACAGTATTATTATTTTCTCCAACAAATTTCTATTTTTTTAGCACTCTCTCATAAGAAACAATTGTCAATTTTCTAAATATTGTGCACATCTTTTTAATTATTTTAAGTCAATATAAAAATTATATTGATGAAACTTCTTTTTCATTGTCATCTTGTTCATGTTCTTGTATCTTGTCAAATGAGTCTTCAACTATTGCTCTCTCTTCACCTCTCATCACCAATTTCAACGAGTCTTTCACTTTTTTTTCTTTTTAAACATTCATGTCGTCTTTTGTTTTTCTTCTCTCATATCTTATTTATAGAGGAATTTTAACTCTTTTTAAAAACATTGTTTGTAACAAAATTTTGTTTGAATTTGAAGATAAAAAGAAACAAACCTTGTTTAAGAAAAAAAACAAACTTTAGTTTTCCAAATAGATAGCATTAATTAGTTTTATTGAAAAAGATAATACTAATTGACAAAGGATATAATTGATAAATCGTATTCTTAAAATACCAAAAAGACAGTTAAATATGAACGAAAAAATCACCCTAAAAAGACACTTAAAAAAATACCAAAAAGACAGTTAAATAGGAACGAAAAAATTACCCTAAAAAGACACTTAAAAAAGGAACGGAGGGAGTACTTGTCTTACAGTAAGAACAATTCATAAGGAACAGTGTGTAAGTTTTCTCCTTAAATTAAATTTATTCTTATTTATTTGTTACATGTGTTATTTATATTTGAAATTAAGGGTATTTTTGGAAAGAAAAGTCCAATCTAAAAGTGTGTTGAAAAGGATAGTTTTCTTTAGTATAGACTAGCGGAATCGTGCCTGTCTGTCCGCTTTTTCTACTGCGCTAACGCATGTGATTATTTTATTACGTATGTTTGTATAGTTTTGATTAAAATTTTTAAATATTAATAAAAATTATTGATATAGTGATATATAAACAAAATATTGTGAAGGCATATTACAAAATTATTTATAAACTCAAATATTTTAGTTTGAATCATGATCACTTATAAACCAGCAAAGTCAAATAATCCATAAAATTAGTCGACTTTGATTAGTTGTAACATGAAAGAAAAAGAAAAAACTTACTAATGAATCTATGAACTATGATATAGAGGGCTGAGAGAGGTTGAGAAAAACTAAACAATACGGGAACGAACTATGAACTATGAGAACCCTATTTATTAATATTTTTAATATAGTGCTAACAAATCTTTTTCTAAAATATTTTGAGTCCTAATTTTTTTTCAGAGGATTTAAAATCCAATCTTTAACATTATTTTTTGCTCATGTTTGTCACTAATCTTTTTTTAGAGGATTTAAAGTCTAATATTTAACAATATTTTTTGCTTACGTTTGTTACTAATATTTTTTAGAGGATTTCAAGTCCAATCTTTAACATCATTTTTTTCTCACTTTGTTACTAATTTTTTTTAGAGGTTTTAAAGTCCAATCTTTAACATTATTTTTTGCTCACATTTGTTACATTTGTTTTAATATTTAAATTAAATTTATTCATATCTATTTGTTACATGTGTTATTTGTATTTAAAATTAAGAGTATTTTTGAAGAAAAAAAAGTCCAACCCAAAAATGCTGAAAGGGGTAATTTTTTTTATATATAGTATAGATAATTAGAGAAAGAGCAATTGTAAAAAAAAAATTATAAAACCTTTGAAAATAACCGTTCCTGGGATTTTTAAAGACAATTCCAAAAGCACCCTTTTCTAACTATAATTCCAACTCATATTAAAAACAATTTTCAAAGATCAGTCGGTCACAGCTACCAAAGATCACAGCCATCAATTCATTATCATACATATCCAATGATTGATATTTATTTTGCAAAAAACCAAAAAAAAAAAAAATCAAGTCACCTATGGTGGAAGATCTAAAGAGGTCTCCTACCGTAGCCTTTACCCACGTAACTAATAAGATTGTAGGTTTAATCTTGTATGAAGATATTCGATAAAAAAAATATAAGTATTTACGAGTTAAGCTAGTTCTTACTATCATTTTATTTTAATTTTTAACTAATATAATGTTATTAGTTTTTCTACTAAGTGTAGAAACACTTTTTTTTCTTCTACAAAAGCGACGAATAACAACGAACAGTGAAAGTCTTCATGAGTTTAATTAGTATAGATAATGTATTGGAGGCTTGAGTTTGAACACTAAACATCACATTTATTCACTTTAAACGGTGAATTTTAAACACTAAACAACTTAATAAAATACAAAAAATGGTAGTAGAAGTATTCTAAATAGTACGATTGATATTTTTTTCAAATTAATGTTTGATATCTTTTATTTTACAAAAGCAATTAATATTTTCCTTAAAAAAATCAATTAATGTTTGACATGTATCCCAACAGGATGTGTACATCTAAAATTAATTAATTAATATTTTGCATTTAAAATAATCTTTCACATTTTTTTTATAAGAAAAGCAAGATGGACTTATTTTGTCTATAAATGAAGCAGCAACTCATCTTACACTCTCACAAGTAAATGAAGCAGCAAATTTTGACATTCAACCTAATAATATTTGATATAAAAGATGGACTATAATTACTTACCAACAAGTAATTTAGAAGATTTCACCCCAAATTGGTAAAAAACATATAATCACAAAAGTTAAATGACCGCATCAATCAAATCTATAATTGTGTCTAGTGTAATTTATTGCATACCAATTTGGTTCAATACCATTAACAAACAATTTCACCTCTCTTAAACTATTAACAATTGTTTTAAGGCATGAGATGTAGACTTCTAACAAACTCGTCCTTCACGTTGTTGAAGCTTCATAATCTATAATCTCTGATTATGACTTTCCATTCTCTAAAGGGTCACCACCACAATTCCATCCCCATCATTTCAACTCATAATGTCCACAAAGTTGAACCGTACTAGAAATAGATATCACTAACAACAAACTACTTTTCTTCATTTCAACTTTATTTTAAAATTTAAATAAAATCAATTCTCACATGGAGGGAAGAAACTCGAAAACCCAAACAATAAATACGACAATGACATTTACTAGCCTAAAATTCAAAAAGCATTTCACTCATTCCCATCCCTTCCTAATTCCTGATCCATGTTCTTTTGCCTACAATTCAACCATGATTTATGGCTTTCTTGCTCCAATTTTAATGAAATTTACCTTAAACCCCAATTCCCGATTCCTGTTCTTTTGCCACACCATTCAACCACAATTTATGGCTTTTCCACAAATCAAATCTACCTTCATTACCAATATTGATGAAAAATTTGCAGCTATGAAAAATGTATATAAACACACATTTATTTATTGTATACAACATTATAAAAATGTACAAATATTATAAAACAAACACAGATCTACAGCTTTTCAATTGATCAAGTCAAGTACTAGAAAATTCAAGTTGCATTATTTTAAGTGAGTATTGTACAGTATCCTCTATTTGTTTTTTATTCTTTTAAGGGCCCAAAAAATAACTATTACGGTCTCAAACTAAATCAAGGGGAATATTCAACAACAAAACTAAAAACAAAAATCAAAATCTGACTTTAAGGGATAGATTCAACAACAAAATTAAAATTTCTCATTAGTCATCAAACTTAACAAAACTATCATCAATATTACTATACATTGAATCTAAGTCAAAAAGATCTCCCTAATCATAATTCATAAGCATTCCTCATACTAATTTTACTGGCATACTCACACATGAATAATAAACATGATTAAAACACAAAAACTGAAACATATATAAAAACCAAGTACCATATTCTGACTAATATACATCATAGTTATACAATTCCATTCCTATATATAAAATAAAATCATCACTACATTTACAAAAACCATACCATTCTAGACATCTGGTTCGACTTCGCCTCCCCAGCATAACTTTACCTTAGATATTAATCATACTATATAATAAAATAAAAGATATTTAACATTATAATTATGATATGATCATAATATTTCTTTGTTGGTATACGGTGAGAATTAAATTCCACGTCAGCATAATCTCCAATCCAAGCGAACCTCAGCGGGTCCATGCACATGCTGACTAGGTTTCCTGAACGAAACAATGTGACTACTAACCATGAAAGCTGTAACACGTTCTGAAACTCTAACATCTTCCATCTTCAATTCTTGTAACCTTAGCACGTACTCCGGCACGTGCACTAGGTCCCACACAACACCCACGCCACCCGGTTTCATCACTCTAACCATCTCCGCCACCGCTCTCATCCTCTCCGCCGCCGCCTCCGCCGTCTTCTGTCCATACTCTCTCCCTACGGTATGCACAAACACACCAGAAACAACCACATCGAAGTAATTATCAGGAAACGGTAACCGTCTCGCGTCGCCTTCGCGACACGTGACATATTCACCGACTCCTTCCATTTTAGCCGATCGAAGCGTAGACAGTGTTGTACGCTTCGATCGGTCTAAACCGACTACACGGCCGGAGCTTCCTTCTTTTTTTAACTGCGTCGCAACGGCGTTTAAGAGGATTCCCCGGCCGCAGCAGCCTAAATCAAGAGCGAGTTTTACCGAAGACCAGTCGTGTACGGCGGAGACGATCCGCTGTGCCATGTCGTAGTGAAGAGGAACGGCGGAGTAAAAGAAATTCGCAGCCGCGAAGAAGAGACATACAGCAGAGAGTGCTGTAACTGACCCGGTGAATCCGGCGGCGAATCTGGCGACGGCGGCGGTGGAGATTATTCGTTCAAAGAAACTGCAGATTGAATTGAAGTAAACAAGATAGAAAACTGATAATACTGAGAATAAAATTGCTTGACATAAGAGGAAAATTAGGGTTTGCCATTGCTCCATTCCGTAGATCGTCCATTCCTTGCTATTGTTGCTTGATTTCCCCATGGTTCAGCTTCAGATTCAACCGGTGATTGAATTTGAATTAAGATTTCTTCTTGTATCTGTATCGAAAAATATAAGAGAAAATTGAGTCAACAAACTCGAACACCGAAAGAGGATCGTTGAGAATTAGATATTTGAAATTGGAACTTACGGTTAAGAAATGGAAGCTTGGGAATCAGATCCAAATGTGAAACCGAAATTGAAAAGAAAGAAAAGAAAGAAGTGAGTGACAGTGTATGAGTCACTTAAATAAGCACAGTTGTTGATTCTTTTGTTTTGGTTTTGATTTTTGAAAGACGCGTTTTGATTCGTCGTTATGCTCTTTTTATTTTGTGTCAGAACAAAACGGCGAGGTTTATCTGCGTTTTAACACGACACCCTTGTTTTCAAAGATTGTACGAATTTCAAGAGATGAAAATGGTAATGGGACCGGAACCTCGTTGGTGGTTGTGTTTTTTAGATGCTACACAATGAAAGAACGTGTTTTATATACTGTGTAGTGTGTACGGTGTTTTGTGAGTATAAAATCTTTTGAGTGTTTAACTTTGAAGTTGAAGGGTTTACCGGTTAACCGGCTAAGGAGGTTGATGAGTGGGAAGATAGCTGTTTTTTGGATTGGGTCATTATAGTGTTGGTAAGCCTGCAATATCAGTTTCTGAGATTGGTTAATTTATTATTGTGATTGATTTTTGTAATTATTTTATTTTTTGGTCTTATAATGGACTTTTTATTTTGAACTGTGTATGAATATGAATGAATGATGACATTGATTTGGGTCTTAAACACGATTTTTTTTTTTGGTTACAAATACCTTTGGTTGCTTATTACCGTTGTGTTTGTGTGGAATTTTTTTTATTGGTGGAGAATTTCAGGAAAATCAACAAAATATTGGTGTGTGATTGTTACACTAACACACATCACGCAGGAATCATTTTCACTCCATCAATCACTCAAAGAGTATCAATATTCTCTCACAATTCAATAAAAAAACGGACAAACAAAAAAATTGTACCTTCCTTAAAGAAAATGTACCTATTCATATTGAAAATACCAATCCATATAAAAAAAACTAGCCTATTTTAAAAAACAAAAATGTTAAGGAATCAAACTAGCCTATTTTAACTAATGGAGCTTTAGTTACCATTTTCTTGTAAAAAAGAATTATGCTTTTTTTCGAAGAAAAAAAAAACTGTCTTTAGGCATTTCTTAAGGAAATAAAATAAAATATTATATTAAAAAGAACATTTTTTTACAATTTTAAATGTTGACTATACAAGTTTTAAGAATTTTTTTTTTTTTGAACAAACTAAAATGGATATGTTAAAACCACATAAGTGACCTATCCCACACAAGGTGTATTAAGGAAGGCCACATAGAGTTAATTACAAAGTGATTCTCATGCAAGATAAAGGTTGGCGCCATTAGTCATGATAATCAAAAGCAAAAGTGATTGTATTTTCCTTCAACCACGAAAATAAAAGTATCTTAACTTTATCTAGCATATGATTCAAATCCGTTTCTGTATTATTGAAGATCATATTATTTCTTTCCTTCTAAATTGTCTCGACGCATGAAAACCAAATCACCTTCAAGAAAGAATAAGTTGAGCGAGGAAAACCACATGTCTGTCCAAACTGCACAAAAGGATATTTTACTCGAAACGTATCGACCGAAGAAATGCTTAACCAATTCTTAATAAGATACCACAATCCTCCAAAATAATTATAGCATAAAAAGAGATGATTAGTAGTCTCTTGTAAGTCGCACCCACTGACACAAACATTAGCTTATGCTTGAATAATACCCCGACTCATAAGATTATCTTTTGTTGGTAAACAATTGATAGACTCTACTGACAGAATAAACATTTAATTGGATCAAGTAACCATTTTTAACAATAAGAAGCATTTTCCTACAAAATAATGTTATGTGGCAAAAAACAACATTCTCAAACAAGGTCGTCCTCCCACGCAAATAGCCTCCTTCTCCACTACCACCTCTCTCCCCCTCATCCCAACCTAACTGACACATATCAGCCACAGAACAAAGGTCATTCTCTGCCAAGTCAAATGACAGACTATACCTAACACTTAACGGGACGTCACCCACCCAATTGTCCATCCAAAAATATGTACTACCATGGTCTCCTACTACCTCATAATAATATCATCAAACCAGCTCCCCCACTCTCATTCTCAAATTATCACGGATGGCCACTACCAAGCAGATATATTCCTCCCACCCTCCTTCAAGCGCCCTCGTTCCCCTCCGCATCTAGTCATCAGAACTCTACACCATAACCCCTCTTTAGCCACAAGCAACCTCCAATATCATTTTCCTAACAAAGCCAAGTTAAACTCTCTCAACCTCCTAACACTTAACCCTCATTCCTCCTTCCCTAAACAAACATAGTCTCAGCCCAAGATATTTTTCTAAAATTCTCAAAGACCTTACATTGGCCCAATTTCCCCCCGAATATTTAACGTGTCATCTGCTAATTGAAGACGAGTGATTTGCACCGGATCGTTTCCCCCCTCATTATAACCACGAAATAAACCAGCATAAACCAAAGATTTCATCAACATATTCAACCCTTCTGCCGCTATTAAAAATAGGAAATGAGATATCTTGGTGTTAGAGATTTCCCTGGATCATGTCGTCCCAATGATATATTTATTATATTTGAATCATAAACAAAGGTCCCAAGTGCATTTTTTAGCATTTTTTTAAAGAAAAAAAATTGTCTAATGATTTATTTAAAATTTCAATACAATATTAATTAAAAACCATTTGGGTTGGTCTGATGGTGTTGATTTGAGACCTTGAAGTTTGCTACTCTCAAGATCTCAGGTTCGATTCTTTCCGATGACAATTTTAGTGGATCAGTTTGGCTTTCTTCCAAAAAAATATATTAACTTTTTTAATCGTATTTTCTAATTAATATTATTTGCATCAGTACAAATTTAATATCTCCCTCTTTGCATTTTTTTAATATGTGTGAATTGATCAACTATATCAAATATTTTGAGATGGAGGGGTATTTTGAGATGGAGGGGTATTATTTGGTGTTGATTTAATGTTAGATTCAAAAACAACTTTTAATTTAATGTTAGTAATTTAAAAATATCTTTCACTTTGTACTTGAGGTAAAGATGGACATATCAATACATAATAAGGATAGTGTAATCAAGTAATTCAGTTTAAGTGGTTACTGAACCCCTAAGATGAATAGTTCAAGATAACCCGAGTTCGACTTTATGCACTACCGCTGTAAATTTTCTACACGTGTATTTAGTTAAATCATGTCAAATAGATTTTTGTAGACATATTTTCGAAGCAAACTTTAAAAAGTGGCATGCAAAATAATGTGACTAGATGCATGTGTAAAAATGTTTACCTTTTCAGTGTGTACAAATTAAATCATTTTTAAAAAAGTTGTGTTTTTTTTTTTTAACCCTTTAGCTCTCAAAGGAAGTAACCCTTGGTAATATGAAGTTTAGTCGTGAAGTAAGTATAATTTGATAAAAAATTATTTTACCTAAAAATTAAACTCGAGTTGTCTCTAACAATTCGTCTTTGCTAAAACTTATTAATTGTTTGGTCTCTCACTTGAAATGACTATGTTTATAGCAAAATTAGAGAATAGGTTCTGCTTTTTTAAAAAACATATCTTTTTCTCTCCTTGTCCCCCCAATAACCTCTTTAATTCACTTTAAGTGCATGGTGATTTTTCCCTTAAACTAGTAAACAAGACATCAAACACCACCAAAAATTATTAAACAAGACATTATTATTGCCTTAAAAAAGACATTATTATTGACATTTGAATGACACAATATATTGCTTTACAATATTTGATTGACAATTTTTATGCACAATAAAATCAATTTTCATAATCACAAAACATAACAGTATCGTATATACCTTAACAAATTGAATCTAATTTAGAGATTTTTAAATTCAATGAGCTTGAAATTTTTGTAAAAGTCAAGTTTGTATGTTATACTATAGTGACCATGTTGCTTGAACTTGACTAGAATTATTTGCACATTGAAATATTTGGGGTAGTACTGCTTCTGCTTCAAGATTTCGAATTCTAACTAACCACTTCACTCCTATGCTCACTGATTTATCAGGTGTTATTAATACGAGAAGAATCTTTTCAGTAGTCTCACACATGGGCTCATCTCATCAATTGGGGAAGCTTCACATGGGGCTATTATTAGTGAATAGTATAGTGAGAGGAAGTTAATTATCAGAGGGTGATCAACTAAGATGAGCAAAAATTCTTATAATTTTTTTTTTTATTACTATTCTCATAAAATATTCTTTTAATTTTTAAAACAAAATCATATAAATTATTGTATATTTTTTATAAAAAAAACTATATAAATCACTGTATTGGTTTCACATGATTATTATTCTTTATTTATCATGGTAATTAGCTCGCCAACTTTAATGAGATACTGTTATTTGCTTCAAATTCAAATTAAGTAGTAAGCACGTAACTCACTTTAAGTGAGTCACTTTATAGATTTTTTTCCTATCGCCCAACTGATCTTAAGCGACAAAGATGCCTTATAGCGTCCTTTATATTAAAGCTACACAGACAACATTTTCTCTCTTTCTCTCAAGAATATTCTGATATATATAAGTCGTTCTAGTTCTAGCTATGTAGAAATAGATTAGGCACGTACCATATGTCTTACAAATTTGTAGGCTTGTAGAGTAAAGATATTTTTGGAAGGAAGTAGAGTAAAGATATTATACTCCATCGTATCACATTAATATTTCTTAAAAACATCTCCAAAATAAATTTTATTTTCAATATGCTTAAATTTATATTATTTGTATTACATTTAATTTATTATACTCTCGTCCTTAAATATATTAGCAATATTGTTTTTCTTTCTTCTCTTTTTATAATACTTGTTATAAATATTAGAATATAAATAACAATTACTATTTATTTTATGATAAATTCTTATAGCACCTTCGTTAAAAAATGCGTAATTCCATTCATGCAGAGTTGTCGTCAATCAAAATTATTTATTTATCTTCTACTATTTATAGCAGATGACAAATGAATTATTTTGATTTATGTCAAATGAGTATTAGTATCACATTCTATTGATTGTTGTCACCTTTATTTATACAAAATTCAAATGTCACCTTTTATATGCATTATTATGGTGTGTGTTTGTGACCATGTGTGCATAAAATTGGTAGTGTTTTAGGCACTTAAGTCCTTGGGAATTAGTAACAAGGGGATTAAATCAATAGAGTAAGCCAAAATGAAAAAAACTGTTTTTGGTGTTCCTCGCATATGTGTTGTGGATACTTTGTATGTGTGAGCTGTGAGCAAACACAATTTGGGAGAATCCAAGTCTGAATGTTTTCACACATGCAAAAAGGATATTTTGCATACGTGAGTGAAGTTAGAATAAGAAGTTAGTTATGTAGTGTTGCATATACAAAGAAGTCTGGAAAACATCCTACTTTGTCTTGCCTCATTTATGCAACGTTTATGTCTTGCAGTCCGTTTCCAGCAAAGTAAGAGTTTAATTGTTGACCTGCTTTTTGATTACAGAATGTTGGCGGCATCAAATCCCTTTTATTCATTTGTTGAAATTATTTAACAGTCAAGTTTTATTGTGTTTTTAGCATTTTCTATTTAAGTGATGAGTTCTTGGAGTTTTACTTTCTCAGAGGTACGCGTAGAGGCACATGTAGGTTCTTACTTTCTCAGAGGTATTTAAAACAATAACGGATATTAGAGTTCCTAAATTATCAGTATCCTAAAGGCATCCTCTTAGAAGGACATAAGCACACCCTCCCTCTCGGTAGTTATACAAACGGACAACCCTATCTCGTCTATCTTACCAAAGGATGAAAGAAGAACGAAGTTACTGGGCTGATTTAAGTCATAAAGTCATTGTATTTCACTAATTACCATACTCGTTATCTTAGTTACTTCATGATTCGGTTAGGTATGCACCAATATTAGGAATGTCGCCTTCCTAAGTACCATTATCTCAAGGTGGTTCACTTCAGAGGACACAAATCTTACGCACGCTTGTAAAATTAAATTAGATTTGAAAATTAATTGAATAAAGACTTTAAATTAAATTAAATATCTAACAAACAGAATAGAGGTTCATCTTAGAACCCTAGCCAAAAAATACTTAGCTACTCATGGTAACTAAAGACAAATTATAAAAGAAATAAAACATACCTTAGAGACTTAGAGTGAGGAGATAAACTCCTCGATTGAAGCTCCTAGTGTCTGCCTTCCTCTTGAACCGCTTCGTTATAAATGAGAAATTATGAATGAAAGGAGTGATATTTATAGGAAGAGTTTCCAACTGAAGTTGGATTTAAAAACTAGGTTGTTCCACTTAAAAGTAGCAAAAATCAGTTCATGCCCGCATTTCCCACGCTTGGGGAGCATGGTTGGGCGCCCAAGTGTAATTTTGCCACACTTGGGGCGCCTGGCTCACAGTTGAGGCACCCAAGTGTTATATTTTTTTCACACTTGGGGTGCCTAGCCTACACTTGGGGCGCATGCCCATACTTTCGAAGTGTGGTTCATGCTTCAGGGGCCCCCAGTGTATTTTCTTGCGCGTAAATATATGTATCTTCGTCTTTTTGGGTGTTTGCTTCCAAATAAGATGTCTGGAGACGTAGGAACAAAATTCCTCCCTTTATAACATCTTTCGAGGTCTCTTGAATCTTCATTCATAATTTTCCCAAAGTCTTCGCAAGTCTTCGAATATCTTGTTTTTCCAATTTGCATGATTTCTTCGTGAATTACATCAAAACTCCCTAGAATTGTTATGTTTCGGGAAAAGTAGAATTTCATGACTCAAATATAGAAAACAATACAAATGTCCTGAATTATAGGCAATTGTTCTAATACTCTTCTATTATGAATGAAAAACCTACTGAAAATGACTCAAAAACGTGCTAAGAATACGTAAGATGACATGTCATCGCAACCCTAAGCATAAAGTGTTGCCTGTCCTCAAGTATCGAAAGAAAACAAATTTTATTCTTTGCATTTTGTTTTCAGGAAAAACATACATTTTCAAAGAGATTGTTAAGATGGTCATTTTGCGCGTGGCTAGGCTCATTAAGGGTAAAAAAGACATTTCATATGGGTTTGGCTGACGTGGCTTAAACCATATCCAGTCACTACTTGCCACAGTAAGCCATGTTGCTTGTCACTATCCACCTCATCAAAAAAACATAATTATGAATGAATTTCAAATGATTAATATTTACGATGACAAAATAGAAGGATTTGTAACTTCAAAGACGGAAATTCAACCGACCTATATTTATAGAGACCATATACCTATTTAAACCTTTTATCATTTGAGTTATATATTTAAGAGATTTAAGTGTATTATATTTTCCTTTAAAATAAAGTGTATAATATTTTATTAGCAACATTTTTAAAAAAAGTAAAATAAAGGTTAAATTGGTCCCAAGACTACTTAAAGAAAGAGAAGCAAATGGGTCCCACAAAGAAGATGAACGCGGGAATGAGAAAAAGCCAAAGACGTTTCCGCGTAAATTGGGGCTGATTTGCACCCATATTACACCCCCAAAAGCACTTAACCTGCCGTTCATGTTGACGTTTGGCACTATCCAACTTAGTTCCATTTAATTAAATAAATTATACTTTGCCCAATCACCGACACTCTTACATTTTAATTCCATTGTCAAATTTTCCACCAAAGATTCTTAACTATTTTAGTCCTATTGAATTGAGACCTAAATCTTTAAATTATTTAGTTGTAAATGTCAACAATTGCATTTGTTATTTTCAAATGGCCATATTGTAATATTACGTTTGAAATAATCGTATATATATCCTGTTAGTGAGACTTATATTAAATAATCCAATTTTGTTGTATATTAAGAAAAATACAAGAATGAGAACGTAAGTGAATATAAATTTGAGTTGAGTTTGACTGCAAGGCACGATTACCATGCAGATGAGATGACAAGGATCCAACCCAAGTGGGTAGAAGCAAACAATTCATCTAAAACAATGGGAGGATAAGATAAATTAACGTGCATGCATGGTACCTTATATGCCCATAGTGTTTTCATAGCAACCATGACTAAATGGAGACAAACTAATACTAGTATGGGAATCGGACCTAACATATTGACTTATGTGATACATTTATTCTAATAAGGTTGTGTATTTTCCCACTTCTAAAATTTCTTCATCTATTCTTTCAAAAAAATAAAATGCTCCATGTATGTATATAGTCAAACAAATTGTTTTTCCCAAGAAACATTCCATAACTCACTAATTAAGACTGGTACATCTTTAACATACCAGCAAAATTAAGTCAATTTATGTCAAGAAAACAATAAGAAAAATAAAGCCCCTAAAAAAAATATAAGAAAAATAAAGCCAATATGACTTTATCAATTATCACCACAAGATAGCGTAAAGTACTCCAATAACCATGATATTACTTGTATTTAACATGTCGAATCTCTACTAATAATTTTTAGCGTAAAGTAGCAATTACCACTGATGTTACTCATATTTAGTAAATTAATTTGAATATATATGTTAGTTAAATTTATTTTTCAATTTTTAAATCAAATTTTAACTTGTTTATTTGAAAGAGAGCAGCACCATAGTCCATAACACTTCCATGAATAATATTAATAAAGAGTGGAGTACAAAAGTCCCGTGAGCTTAGTTCACTTGTTAAGGGATAATGCATAATTTATGCTGGGGCTGAGGTTCGAATCCCGGACACTCCACTTATTCACCTTTAAGGTGAATTTCTCTAGCCGCTAGGCTACTTGACCAAAAAAAAAAAAAAAGTGGAGTACAAAATAAAAAGAATACTAAGTCGCAAATTAGTATTTTCTATTGACCAAAAAAAAAAG
Organism: Medicago lupulina; assembly: GCA_958299785.1. Lineage (NCBI taxonomy): Eukaryota > Viridiplantae > Streptophyta > Magnoliopsida > Fabales > Fabaceae > Medicago > Medicago lupulina. The sequence goes on from OY283139.1 coordinate 79,582,422, forward strand.
TATTTTCTAAAAAAGAAAGTCGAAAATTTGGATGAGAAAATAAACAAAACAAATCAGATTTATCATGTAATTTTTTTTTTTGAAAGAAGATTTATCATGTACTTTGTGTTCTATCAAAATCTAAATAATTTTTATCACTAAAAGATTGTTAAATAGAGTGTGCCTACCATTCATCACGTTTAATAATTAACACAATTCCATACAATAATCAAGATGACATAAAGCTTATAAGGAAATATAGGAGCTTTGAATAATATGGAGATATTCATCCTTTAAATGATCTCCCATGCTTGTTTGAATGTTTAGTTAAGTTGTTTTTGTTTTTACTATTTGGCCTTCCCAGCCATCTTTTGTAGCAAAAAATTACGAGTTTTTTTTCCATCCCTATTGATTTCTTGTTTGTCCCACGAATTTTGGATTATATAATTCGAAAAGGGTAAAACATCCTCCAAAACTCACAAAGCATGATATTTTTTATGAATTCTATAATTCAATTGGGTGCACGAGAATGTTGGAGGATGGGATAAGAAATTCTCAAAAAGTATAGATCAAACCTATTCTTAGAGGCCCAAAATAACAATCTTATGAAAAGAAAAAGTTTGTCTTTTTTCCCACCCTTCTCACTTCTTGCGCACCCTCCAACATTTCCATATTGTCTCCGTTCAGATTATATAACCTGAACCATGTTTCGGTTTATATCATCCAAATCCTCTAAAATTTAAAAAATTCAATAAAACATAGATCATTGCTCTAGTTTATTCAAAACTTATTAGTATACGATTCGAAAAATAAAATCTGAAAACTCTAATACTATTTCAACAAATAAAATCCGAAATGTGTTAACCCCAAGCCCAAATAGACAATTTCAAAGACGAATCACGCTGGATAAGTTAACACTTTTCAGATTATATAATCCAGACATGTAATATACAATTTGTATTATATAATTGAAACTGTTTCAACAAAAAAACATAACTTGTGTTAATTAGTTAACACTTTTTTTGGGCAAATTGAGGAATCTGGATTGCTTTAAACATGAATTTAAACAAATTAAAAAGAAAAATATTTAATGAAAGCATATGAAACAACACAAAATAAACATATTTAAAAATAAATTTTTTCCAAATGTTACATCAACAATTTCAAACATAAATTAAAAATTTAAATTATTCAAATGATACATCATGTTAGAAAATAAAAAAAAACTACTGGATATCAGCACCACCCCTCTACCTATGAGGATAAATCATCCATCCTCAAACCTTATTCAAGATTGCTCCAAACTTAATCATGCTGGAATTCCCCTCTCCACCTAACCATCACCCATTATCTCTCCGACATGATCTTTGATGTGCCCTAGTCTTGTGCTCTATCTAGCTGTTGGTGGTCCTTCTACTGCTCAGTAACAACCTCCTCAATGGCCTTTGGCCCAGGTGGCCTCAGAGCATGTACATCCTATGGTGTAGGTATGACATATGGATGTATAATGGTAAAATACATTTTGTTGTATCAAGTTCTCATCTCTATACCAATCATGACAGCGTTGCCCAAGTCCTGATCATACACACACATGATTAAGAGACTGTAAGAAAATGTTGAGCAACCTCCTATTGGGGCGTCATGGGAGAAGGAAGATGGTGTAGATGTCTGGGAATGGTCTGTACAAATCCAAACTGGCGGAACATGATGTACAACAAATAAAGGACCATGCGAGGAATGTGTCTGACCCATCTCGAGTAGACTCTGATTCACTCAATTGGGTAGGTGTGGCAATGTTGGGAGTTCGGGTAGAAGACACTACTAGTGGCTAGGATACGATCCATGTGCAATCTTGTTGGATTTTTGACAACATGACCCTTTGTTGGAGCAAACATCATGGCACATGGTTGTCGATCCTCAATTTAAATATCTTGATAATTCCTGCCCCGACTTCCTCAAAGTGTGGAAATATACAAGCATGCATCAACATCCATATATACCAATCAGTAGACAAACATAAAAAAATAATGTTTACAGTTAACTAAATAACAATTTCATTATTATACGTAAAACATGGTCGTGTATTCAGAGCCATGTGCGTATTCTGAAAGTGGCATGCATTGTTAAGTTACATGTACAAGTTAGCAAGGGAAATCGCTCCTTGTGCATAATCTTTGACCATCTCTCAAGGTCATATAGGTATGTTACATCGACATATGTGGCGCTCTTGTTAGTATAGAGTGTGACACCCACCAATTAGAACAAATATATATGGATAGCTTGGTCACGTTTCACCTACATTTGATCGTCATCACCATCCACGGCTCGCGGTTGTCACCTGTAACTCAGCCTCATCCACATCATCCCCTAACAACTTGACCATCAAATCAAATGCATCAAGCATGAGATAAGAATATGGTGGTTCATGAGACGACCCACGATGGAGAGATGCAACAGACATGACGCATCATCTAATATAACTATCATCTCCCCTAATCAAAATATGGAAGCTAGAAGTCTCCTCGTGCCACCTCTCAACAAAAGCAGACAACAAGCCGTGGTCAATAATGTTATAGCTGACATGCTTAAGCCTGTAGAGACCACTGACATCTACAACTTGTTTAAACCATGTCTCATACATCCTCCCCTCATTGCCCTTATGTATAACCTTAGTCTTCTTTCCATTGTTCACACACTTTAAATTAGTACGAGTATGCAACAAATAAAAATAATAATATCAATTTGCATCATACGACCCACCAGATTTTTATATACAAATTTATACATTCGTCTATGTCATACCCTAAATTTTGACCAAGGTCCCAGCTTTTTGCTCATTTTATGCATATTTTAATTTCGTATTTTATTCGCATTTTATCTGCATTTTGTCTCTCATTTTGTTCACATTTTAAAACTCATTTTCATTTGCATTTTAATTCTCATTTTATTAGTTTTATTCGTCTTTTAAAGAGCCGAGAAGTTTCGTCTTTTCAGACGAAATTTCGGCAGAGAGGTATTTTAAAATACCTCATTTTGATTTTGAAAGGACAGTTTTAAGTCTTTTATTATTTTATTTTATTATTATCTCTTTCCTTATCATTTTTCACATTTATTTTTATTCCTTTTATTAGGTTTTTATCTTAGTCCTTTTTCCTTTTTTATTTGTTTTAAATACAACCTTTCTTATTTTATATTTATTTGTTCCATTTTATTTTAGTCTTTTAGTCCAAAGAGTCACAAGATCCTTATTGTCTCCCTTGAGGGTATTTTTGTCCAATCCATTTATCAGCTCTAACCCTAATTTATACAGCTATAAATAGTAGTAGCATTTATTACACTATTCACCGATCATTAGATACAGAGTCTGACACCAATCAGTAGCCGCACAACCCATTTTTTCCACAAACCCTAATTTCACATACTTTCTACACTTTTCAGGATCAAACACCACAATCATATGAATTTTCATCAAGAACAACATGAGTTTTTTTTCCAGTAACATAATATCACACAAATACCATCACTAACAACTTTCCGTTCGAATCCATCAATAAACAACAACTTTTCGTTCGGATTAACCACAACAACAACAACAATTTGTGGCCGAATTCGTTTTCAACACAATTCCAAACCAAATTCAACACTCAAGAGTTTAACGGAACCTGATTTTGAATCAAGGAAGAAAGAAGTCGAACCGAGCCGTTTCCGACGAGAAGAAGGTAGTTCGGTTTCTATTTTCAAGCTTAGATCTAGAATGTATGTGAACTGTTTTGAAAGTTTTGAGTCCGGATTCGAACTCTACACAAAAAAGGAATGTCAAATCTATCTTTGTTTTGAAAATCGGTGGTGGTTAAGAGTTCCGGTACGGCGGCGCCGCCCTGCTGGGTCGGCAGCCACCGCATCGACGTTAATGGTACTCGTCGGAGAAGAAAGCTCATTTGTAGAGCGTCGCTCTCTAAGTTTTTACTTAAAGAGAGAGTGGTTTGATGTTTATAAGTTCTGGTTCACTGTATTTCATTTTTATACTTCCTCTTTTAACTAAACCGAACCGTTTTCTTTCAAAACAAACCAGACCGGACCGGCTTTAGTTTCAGGCCGTTAGATCCAACGGCCACTGAAGTCTCTCTAAATGATTTCATGCGCACCTACTTTTCTTTTATTGTGCTCTTTTCTGCCTATTACTCTATGATTTAAATCTTTTGGCTTTGATGATATCTTACTGTGATTGAATCTGGACCTCTTGATTCATCAGATGGTCCAGATCCGTCCAGCCTGAGCCCATTTTCCTTTATTTTTTTTCCTCTACTGTTTTACTATTTTTACTACTTTTTTTAGTTTCTGCACCTCTTTTACTTAAAATCTTTCCTCTAGAAAAAACTTACAAAAATATTGCGATTTGTTTAATTGTTATTTACTGTTTTTTATTGTTCTTATTTTACATTTTATTACTCTTCTTCATCTCATGCATATTTTAATTCTTGTCATTTATTTTAATTATCATTGTTTTTAGTGTGTATTTAGGATTTGATGTAATTTAATTTTCCTCATTTTATTTTTCTTGTCATTTACTTTTTGCTTGAGACTGTAGCATGTATCTAGGTCCCATGTAAATATCCAATAATGAGAATATGCACCGACACCACACTTTATTTTTACCGCATTACGTCGTAATCGCGATCGAGGACCAAATGAATTAGTGACAAAATAGGTTAATGATTGGACTCTAAATTTTTTTTCTTAAAATCAAACTATTAGTAATTTTAGGTTCATTTCAAACTTGAGAATTTGCTTAGGATCCAACGTCCTTTGTAAATTTCTCGCTTTTTATTATATTGCATCGTTACGTGTAGTTTTTTAGTTTACATTTAATTTAGAAAAAATCATTTTCCCAAAAAAAATCAAATAATCAAAACTCCAAAAATATTTCTTAAGAAACCTCGGATTTTAACCCAAGTGATCTTTTCCTTTTATTTCTTAATCAAATCTTTAATCAATTTTAATCTACACTTAGACTTGCCTTTCTTGTAATTAAAATCAACTAACTTCACACCATTTTATTCTTCTATACCTTGAGGTCTCGCAACCCTTCTAAAAACCTTTTTCTAAACTTTAAAATCAACCCAACCCACCAAAGAAATTTTTGAGGTGAACTACATGATTTTGATCCCACTTTTGGGTATGTAGGCAAAAGATTTATGTCTTTCCAAATCAATAAAAACAACAAAAAACATACTTCTTCTTCCTCCATTCTTTCACCTAGACTTTAGACAATATTTTACAAATAAATAAGCAACTAATTAGCACAAGATAATTTAGGCAAGAGGCTCCTTCGGAGTACCGAAGTCGTTTAGGGTGCTTAACACCTTCCCTATTTGAAACCAACCCCCGAACCTTGATCTCATAAGGGTTTTTACTCACTTTTTCCCTTCCCACGAATAAAAGTTGAGAGTTCAAAGATTGAAGGTTCAAAATTAATTAATGGATTGATACCCGAAAATCGAGAGCACAATCTATAATTGAGTAGTTGATAATTTATACATTTTCAAATATATATAATTTTTTAAATATATCAATTTACAAAAATATATAAGTTCAATAGTTTATATTTTTGTAAATTTGTATATATTTTTGTAATTTATACATTCTCGTCTTTTAATCATACTAATTTATAAAGTATCAGCTATAATTGAGTAGCTGAATCTAGCGAGCCTTTAAAAATTAGCTGAAGAAAATTGCTTTTTTGACATAAAAAACTTCACTCTTTTCTTCAGCTACTCAATTTTTTGACATAAAAATTGCTAATTCTTTTGACATAAAAATTAGCTAAAGAAAATTAGCTGAAATTTTTTCTTCAATTTTTTGCATATTCTTTACGCTGCCTTATTCTCCCCTAATTCTCTTCACTCTTCATCTTCTTCTTAACCCTTTTCCACATTCTCGTTTTTACCAATTCTTCGTTTTCATGCATTCTCTTTCTAATGTGCTATAATTTTTTTGAATTGTGTATTTTTTGTTCAATTTTTCTCACGTTGAATTGAGTATTATTCTCACATGTTCAATTTTTGTATCCATGGATGCACAAGCTGGTTAAATGCTGCTATACCATCTTCAACAAATTCATCAAATGGGTCACTCACTGATAACTATTTTTCATTCCATTTGAATTCAAAACCAAACCCTTCTCTTTCATGGTGTTACTTCATGAAAAACCAAACAAAAATTATGAAGAAGGAAAAGTTGAGACAATTTAAAAGAATTGAATTGATTGTTTCTGAAAATTTTGTTTGCAGGGCTGTGATGGAAGCACTTGGCAATCATTTGACTAATAAAAATTTAGCTGTAGTTAACGGCTGCTGGATATACCAGCGGTAGTTAAACGTTGGGGGTAATTTAGTCATTTACTTGTGTCATTGTGAAGTTATGAATGTCAGAAAAGCAATTTTCTTAGCTGAAATTAGCGTTAGTTTCCATTCAAATTATAAGCAGGCCTTTGAAAATTTGTGAAGCATAGAGGAGGGCTAATACTTTTTTCTACCTTATCCATTGCTCGTGCGCCTTATTTATTTTACGAAAATGTTCATGGAATTTTCAGATTATATAATCTGTGAGTTTTCGCCTTGTTTTTGGGTTGAAAATAAAAGGGTTTTTCACCGATTTGTATTTTATAATCCGAACACCCCAAAAAATAGGGCGCGTTCATTGATTTTTTCATATTATAGAATCATAACACCTCCTAAACACCGTTATTTAGGAGAAAAAAGTTTGGATGATTTAATCCAAACTGTAGCAGCATAAGCATGTTTGTAACATGGATAACCAATTTAATGACCATATTAATCTTTCTAACTCCATCCTTCTATTTTACGTCATTGTTAGCCGTTTCTGGTCAAAAAACTGGTTTTGAGACTACTTGATCGAATTGTTCCCATAAAATCATAAGAAAAAAAATCAAGGATCAAGATTCCATTTTAAGAGACTTCTAATGGGATTCGACCCCTCAAAATTCAAAAGACCATCATTTCGACCCATTTTATTTAATGTTTTTATATTCTCTGAAAAATCCGAAAAAAATTGCATTAGTTTTGTTTAATTTTCAGAATTTTTAACGTTATTTTTATACATAATTTTTAATTTATTTGACATGTTTTATCATTTTTGTTTGTTTTTAAAAGCGAAATTTGCAACTGCTGCAATATAAAAGATTTTGGTTACTGTTTATATAAAAGCATATTTTGGATTATATAATCCGAACACGTCCAAACTATGCTCGGATTATATAATATGAAAACCCATGAGCATTTTCGTAGAAAAATAGGGTGCGCGTGAAATGGATAGAGTAGGAAAAGTAACAACCATATAGGAGGTAGCTAAAACATTAGCGGGCCTATCATTCATATGTTCGTTGGCTCATACACGAAAAGAAGGCTTTGGTGACACCTATAAATCATGAAATTATTTGGACAAAAAAATTATGACATTGATAACGTGGTATTATAGATATGGTTGTCTAATTGAGTATAACCCACTTGGTAGGAACATTGTAATATATAAGAGTTGGAGTTTGAAATTGAAATTCCACATTTATTTACTTAAAGTGGTGAAATTCTGGTTACTAGGCTAATCTACTATAAGAATAAAATAGGCTTGATCAAGTTAGGTATGTCAAAATTTTTATTATTTTATACATAAGTCTGACCTTTTGAAAGTATGGTATAACCCATAAGTCTGACATCACTCATATTTACTCACGGAAGTCGCTGTGGGTTCATGGATCTGCTTATGTGTTGAGAGTCGGGCTCATTCGTCAATCTTTGAGATTTGGGTTCGGGTTGTTTGCACTCGTATCTGCTTTGGTTTTATACACCACATTCTTTTTAAAATGTGAAACTATTTCTATGGCAAGATGATGCGTATCTTACAAAATTATGAAACCAATCAAGTTGACTCAAGTGGTTATGAAATTTTACCAACGACAAATTATTTAGGAGAACCTGAATTTGATATCTAATTGAAACACATTTTTTATCAGACATTACTTACGCGTCGGTCGAACCCCAAATTATCTAAATCTTTTTTTCTTGAGAACCAGAGTGTTAAAAAAACAAAAACAAGTCTCATAAATCCTAGGTCAACTGGAAAAAATTCCGAAATTGTTATGTCGGACGTCATGACCACGTCATGACCGAGGTTCGAACTCCAATATCTCCACTTTGTGTGTGAGTTTATGATGACTTTGCCATCTCATCAACCTAAAACAAAAACATAAATAATAAATATACAACAAAATTATAAAGTACCTTTAGTAAACAAAAGAATCCAAAAGTTAAACATACCCATTAATATTAAAAAGACATACATTAAATAAGAGCTAACAAATTCTTTTAAATAATACAAACACCTTAAAAATAGTGAATTTTTGTATAAATAGAACCGATTTCTTTATAAAAAAAATCTTATATTAAGGACCGAAAGGGAGTATTCACTAAAAAGCAAAACTAACAACTTTTTGTCTCATTATTGGAATTTTGTTCCCTAAAAGAAAAGATTTGGGATTTTTGTGGTCCTTCATCTTCATTACTTTTTTTTTTGGCTTAATTACATTTTTGGCCTTCTAAGTTTTCCAAAGTTGTGATTTTGACCCCCTAAAAAAAACAACTCTTTTCAGGCCCCCTAAGTTTACTTTTTGTTGGAATTTTGGCTCCCTAGCCCAATTTTGTCGTGGACACATTTTTGTATTTTTTATTTTGTAGTTAAAAAAAGAAAAAATAAATAGTTTTTTTTATTTTTAATTTTTGTACTAAAAAAACAAAAACATTTATATTTTGTAATTAAAAAACAAATTTTTTTATTTATTTTTGTAATTAAAAAAAACAAATTTTCTTTTTTTATTTTTGCAATAAAAAAAATTTAATTTTTTTTAAATAAAAAAATAAAAAAAATTTACACATGTGTCCGTTGACTGGGTCAAAATTAGCGTGGGGGCCAAAATTGCAACAGAAAATAAACTTGGGCCTGGAAAGAGTTGTTTTTTTTAGAAGGCCAAAATCACAACTTTGGAAAACTTAGGGGGCCAAAAGTGTAATTAAGCCTTTTTTTTTTGTTACACTATGTTTTGTTTTGTCATAAAACCGTATTTTGTTTTGCCAGTTTTTTTTAAGCAAAAGTTGGGATGCAGAGGGGTCTCCTGCTGTAGTACCCTAATCATATATTAAACGAAAGAAAAAAGAAAAGAAGAGGGGGACAAAACCAAAATCCTCGATAAAAGCAAAAGAAAACAAAAATATATAGAAAGCAAAAAAAGCAAACTGACGAGGAGGCACCCACCTTGAATCCTTTGCCTGCCTCAGGTTGCTTCTTATTGTGTTTCTTCTTTCTAAGGACCACTAATTGAAATGGCTAACTTACGTTTTCGTCTAAATCAACAATTTCATCGTCCGAGCCATGTTAGCTAGCCCAGGATTCACTTAGAAAATTCATTGTTTGTTGGGCCTTTGTAGGAACAATCCCTAAAACTTGCACATCATGAATAACAGATACACTAAAGTTTGACAAGTCAGAGTTTGTCACCACAATAAAGTTACCTCCAAAAAAATTGTATCTGAAATTGCTTCCTCATGATGATCCTCTTGACAGAAAATGTCAGCTGAATTTGAATCATCTTCACATTTGATGTCAATATTGCCAGCTTACAACCGTGTTTTTGAATCACAAAAAAATATAACTATGTGTTATCTAATCAGCTTATTTATCAGTTTGACAAATGCATCATTAATAACAGCAAATGATTTAACAATTGTATCAAAGTGATCTCTATATCAATCACTATTAATTAGAGGTCGTAGTATCCAATCAATGATTTACTAAAGAATATTTTCAAATGTACACTTTTTTTTTGAGGATTTTCAAATGTACACATATTATAGCAAATTCAAATCAACACATATTTTAGAAAATGAAAATAAACAACTTTTTCATAAATTAAGTTACTGAAGAAATATGACATGGTGAATGCAAAATCTATAAGTACTCCTATGGAAACCAATACAAGTTTAAATTAAAATGTACACATATTTTAGAAAATGAAAATAAAATATATTTTCATAAATTAAGTTACCGGAGAAATATGACACGGTGAATGCAAAATCTATAAGTACTCCTAGGAAACCAATAAAAGTTTAGACAAAGATGGTAGTGGAATTGAGGTAGAGGTAACACAATATTATAGACAACATATTATGTTTAATGTTTGTATGTATGCTAGATTTCAATCATCTCTCAAAGAGTCACACATAAAGGCTGTGAGGCATATACTCAAGTATCTAAATGGTACGATGAAGTACAAGCTTTTGGTACCTTGAGGAATCTGATTATAGTCTCATTGGGTTTTTAGACTCCGACTTTGTTGGGTGTAATACAGATAGAAAAAGTACAAGTGGTATTTGTCATCAATTTGAAAAATTCTTAGTGTTGTGGCATAGCAAGTACTACCTGAAGGTTAATTTGTCCAGAACTGAGGCGAAATATGTAGCAGTTGGCAGTTATTGCGCCCAAAGTCTCTGGTTTAAACAACATTTCTTAGACTATGATTTAAAATTATATCATATTCCAATAAAGTATGATAACACAAGTGTCATTAACTTGACTAAGAATTGAGTTTTACATTCAAGGACTAAGCATATAGAGATTCTTCGTCACTTTTTACTTGACCGTGTTAAAAAGGGGATGTTGTTTTTAAACCCTTTTTCAAGATACATCATGAAAAAGGCCCTTCACTTTTGTTTTTGGTTTTGATTAGATGCCAAATTTAGATTAGAATCTATATAACTAGGTAACTCCAAAGTATCAAATCACAAGCATTTTTAAGAATCTTAGTTTTCATGTTTTTGAAAGTGTGAACCTATTCACTTGAAAATGTGAATCTATTCACTCTTGTTTTTGGAAATTGTAAAATGTTTTTAAATGATTTGAAAAATGTGAATCTATTCCTATGAATCAATTTACTCTTTGATTTTGGAAAATTAAGGATGTTTTTAAACCGAATAGATTCACTATGAGGTGTGAATGTATCCATTTTAAGTTTCTGGTTGTGTCGATTCACTTTAATGTTAATTGTTGAATGAATCAATTGACTCTCCTGATTATACTAAAAGTATGTTCAAAATAGAATGAATCGATTCACTTTAATGTCAAATTTTGAATGAATTGATTAACTTGCTATTAGTTTGGGACTTTGGGTTTTTTCTCACTTCAAAACATGGATACGTGATGGGTAACATGGATGTAGGTACTCACCCCAAACCCATGCCCAAAACCGTCTCGAATATAGAAAAATTAATTTTTACCCATTGATATTTGTCATGTTATAAAAACTGCTAATGATATTTCAAGGAGCAACCAAATCTTTTGGTAAAAAAAAAGAGAGTTAAAGCTAGCATATTATTGGATAATGTATTACAAATTGACACCGGGGGCTGAAAAAAGCTTTATTTTTTTATTAAAAAAATGTTTCACTACTCTGACGGGGATGGGACAGAGATACATTTTCGTCATACCTTTGCTAAAATTTCATTATTACCTTTTCAAGTTATTTTTTTTTAAAGAAATCAAACTAGCTACAAACTGACGTTCATACGAGTACTCTTGTGTCCATATGTATGTTCTTTGGTTTTGCTGATATGTGTAAATTATGAACATTATTTTTCCATAAAATTTTGATTTTGGCTAAAACAATTTTTATAAAAATTATAGGTAAAAATGTTTATCACTTTAAAATTGTAACTTACTATGCTTATCTTTTTCAATGTTACCAACAATATAACATTCTTACAAACAAATTTGTTTAAAAGTATAATTAGAAGAATGAAAATTCCAACCCACATTTTTCTATTCCCTTTATATATGTTATAGATGATTTTTTTTTTATTTTATAAGAAAAATAAATGATATTCATTCAAGTTGATTGAGAACATCGAGACAATGCAAATTTGAAGTCGCTGAAAACAAATATAATAAATTTGCGAATAAACTCACAACATCCATGTTAATAGCATAAAACAATAAAGTAAATGAGCTCACAAATATATATGATTATTACATTCAAGAATCCAAAATACATATGCCTCTCAATCTGTATTGTTTACGGTGCCACAATCAGTGATTTGATACGCACTGTTGATCAAAACTAATATTTTAACATGAATCAAATAAATACTACACTACAATCGAAAATAAAAAGTTGACTGCACAAAGATAAGAAATCACAAAAAATATACGAAAGAAGACTAAAAATATATGAAAAGTCTTACTTATATTTAACTAAAAGAGAATGAAAAACAATTTATAGGGATAATCTCATATAAAAAAATGAGCAATGATATATCTCTATAAAAATAACATCAAGAATTCTTCAAGAATAAAGAACAACCAATCACAATGCACTATTTGCCACAATCACAATGTACTATTTGTCAATTGTATCTTAAAAAATTCTTGATGCTATTTTTCTAGAGAAGTAGTATTTTCCTAAAAAAATTGACCATAAATATGCACTTGGATACATAAAGAAAAAGACAATTTTAATTTAATTCGATGTTGACTAGTAACTATGTTTTTTTTTGTTTTTTTAGTAGAAAGCGACTTATGAATAGATGCATATTAATAATTTTATGAGTCTCGCTAACCAATATCTTTGAACACATTTTAAAATTATAAATTAAAATAATTAAAATATTACATTAAATACATAAATTTTAATAAACATCTATTATTTAAAGTTATTAAACAATATCAATAGAACACTCGTTAACACACCCTTCATTTCATTTCATTGTCATATTGAAATGAATCACGTCTCTCTTTTACTACTACGTACTTCTCCATTATGCGGAGAATCATAATGTCAACTAAAATGGGCCTCTAATAACCCATAGCATAAAAAATGTGTCACTCATCCACATTATCTTTCAAACGTGTCGTTCATCTAATCGAACATAGTACTGTAGCACAACAATCAAATTCAACTCTCAACAAATTTTCTCCACCGCTTTATAAATTTGCACACTATATGTCATGCAAAAGCAACCCTCATAAAACATGTATTAATTATTTTAAGCCACCTAATGCAAAACAAGACAAAAAAACATATAAATAAGGTACTAGAAAACAAATAGCCTTTGATTTTGTAGAGACATGGCTTGTTTCTGCTTTCTTGTGGATCAAAAAATAAAGATGCGGCGGAGCAAACCGGTGGCGGGGACCTGTTCACGGTGTCGCAGTGGTGCTAGTGTGGCTGATATGATTACACAAACAAGATTTTGTTACGTTCCTTTCTATTGTAAATCTTGGAGAGCTATTTTATGCACTTTTTGTGGAGCAATTCTCAAATCTTACAGATAAGAAACACCATAATCTTGGAAATCATTTTATATCTATTGGTTGGTCTATAGTTTCATCTTTTCCCTCCACTCTATCAAGATTTTGAGTGTATAACATATACTCATATTTAGATTTGATACGAGTTTAATGTATATTTGACTTCTTACTTTACATCAAGCAATATGATATAGTTTTACGTGTTTCTGAGATTAAAAGAAATCATATTGCACATAAAATTTCAATTTTATTTATAAAGTTCAGGTACACGTGATATTTTAACCAATAGCCATAATGATTCCATTCCAAATATATGGAGTTTATGAAATTGGATTGATGCAGAATTTTCACATATTCGCCATGCAATCAGAGTCATTAGTTGTTTTCCGATCTCACAGAAAAAACATACCGATACGCAACTGCGGAGCATTGAAGACATGGCTTCCAATGATTTTGTAACACAGTTATGCCGTATGGGGATAAAGTAGGGATGGAAAAAGAAGGCTACCACTCATCACACGTGTGATTAGATATTTAGATCATGCACATCAAAACCAAAAGAATAATAAAACTGGGCAAGGATCTTCTCTAGTTTTTATAAAGAGCAAGTATTTATTGAAAAACATTAAATTTCAATCTTGTGAAAAATAAATTGGCACAAGTTCCAATGTATAATTACTATTGGTTTTTTCTAAATTGCCTTTGAAAACTCATGGGCAATTTACCCAAACCAATCAAAAATAGTCATGTGTCCTCCACTATAACAATCATATTTATTAATTTTTTTGCAAAATTTTAGCATGTATTTTATTATTTGCATATTCACCCCATTTTAAATTAATGACATTTTACAAATTAAACCATCAAATTAATTAAATTTTCCCTTCAATCCAATCATCACTCTCCAAACCTTTTTTTTCCTTAAAACCAAAGTTTAAGAATGGCTTTGCAAAAATAATTAAAAATTAAAAATATCACTCATGAGAATTGAACCACGGTGCTCTCTCTAATTGGAATCTTACTCCCAAACCACTTAACCAATACACCTTTTATTAAATAATTTGGAATGCAAAATATATATTATTAGTGAACAATTTTTTTTGCAGTAATTTTTTTTTTTAATAACTTGTTGTTTTTTGCAGTAACTTATAATCCAACTTTAGTAAAAAAAAAACATTTTATATGTTTGTATATATGAAATAGTAAATCTTTCTTTAAAAATAATATGAATTCATCCATTTGAGTTTTTATATTTTAAATATTATTATTTTATATAAATTCATACTTTTATCTAGATTTGATGAACTTTAGCAATGTCTCATTTGTGATCAACCAAATTGTGATTTATTTTAGGCCCGACCTTTCATTTGGATCAGATGAGCTGTTTAAAGGTATTAAACAAAAATTTTCTGGATAAATGTAATGTTTCTATTAAATATTTTTGCCTTTTATATGTAAGAAATATGTTAAATATTTGCATTTTATTTGTTTATATTATGCTGATACAAATTTTTATGTATCAAGATGAGAAAGTTAATTTGACAATTTTGAAAACTAATAACTATTTTGAAAATATTTACATTAACGTAGTGTTTCTATTAAATATCTTTTTTTTAATTTTATTTGCAAAACATTCTTAAATAATTGCAGCACACTCGTCGTTGAATTTATGTGCTTATATCTGCGAAAATAGATTTTTATGTACCGGTATGAGAAAGTCGATGTGTAAAATTTTGAAAACTATATTGAGGCAAAATCCCTAAAATGTTTTAAAGATAAACAAAACATGATGATTAAAGGATTAATGACCTTTGATAGTTTCTTCGTATTTAATATGTATTTTTGAGTGATTAACTAAGACATGAACAAATTGTAAATCAAATCAAAAATCAAGTGATTAAAGAACATTAAAGATTATGAACCCGGTCAGAGTTCATAAGGTTGATCAGAAGATAGTTCAGAAGATTGTTCGTATGGTTTATTAACAACAAAAAGTACAAAAAATGACTATAACCTTAAACCAAACAAGTAACAAAGGTATTATATGAATAAAGGTCATATATTGATATGATAAATTTTTTATCATATGATTGTTATAATAAAACTAACCTTAATGAAATACCCGTTTTGCATTGATATGATAAAATTTTAAAAAACTCATGATTATTTTTAAAATATCAACATTAATCTAGTATTTCATTAAATATTTGTTCTAATTTTTTTTTTGGTACAAGAGAAATATTTGTTCTATTTTATATGCATAGTAGCAAGATTAATAGATTGATCGAGAACATATTAGGAAAAATGTGAGATTTAGTCTCTCACTCATTTTAATTAATAAAATCATCGAATCTTAGGACTTTAATTTTAGTGGATTAAAATTACACATTTATGTATTAAAAGGTGGTTTGCTCGATTTCAAGAGACCTTGAAGATTGGATTATTTGTGTAAGTTCATGGCATTGACGTTTGAGATTTCAAATTGTAACAACGTAATTATCTTTTCAAATTACATCAACATTATTATTGGAAAATTTGTTTATTTGTATAATTTGAATAATAATTTTTTTTTTTTTTTAAAATTTCGTACTTGAAGTTAGGTGTTTTTACCAAGCTCTATAGACTTCTTGAAGTTAGGTGAGGTGGTGCCCCTAGGAGGGCGCGTCAAAGCCTTTATGGAGGGCTTCCAAGCCTTTATAGAGGGCTTCCAAGCCCTTGAGAATATAATGACGGTCCACATCCCCCCAAACATGAGACTTGGGACAAGGCAAAGTGGTGAATTTGTCTGTTTGGATGCTATGCTGCTTGTTGCTACTTTTCTTAGATGATTGTTGATCGTATCTGATCAGAAGGTGGCTGCCGGTGCTTGATTGAATGTGGTGGTTCACGGTGGTGGAAATATTCCGGTGAGCGTTGGACCGAATGGGAGGTGTGTACCTGCAGACACTCTGACGCTCAAGTCAGATACAGTTTCAGAATGAGGGTGAGAGTGTGAAAGAGCTTCTACCTTGGAGGCTGCAAGGAGCCTCTTATTTATAGAGGTTGGTGAATGCAGAGCTGTTGTAATGGCACACGTGTGTCCGACGGTTACGAAATCAGGAGAAGTGTAACTGCCGGTGAGATATTCGCGGAAACGTGGGTAAAGAGACGTTGTCGAACGTTGCAAAACGTTTGAACTAGTCTCCTTTTCTCCGAGCACCCCCCCCCCCCCCCCCCCCCCCCCCCACCCACCTCGTGGGGAAGAGGTGTGTTGCGAGTAATTTCACCAAATGCAGCATTTGGGCTTGATTTGTTATTGGGCCTAAGCAGTTAAGCCCATGTCTTTGACCGGTCCAGAACAATTGCTATGGCGGGAAGTCCCAGGAAGGGATTCAAGCTAGCTTGATGAGCCTCTCTGGAGGACCCCCTGTGTTTTAATCTATGACGAATTATCGTGCTCAGAGCCCTTATTTGGGTTGGCGTCATGTCTTTATTCAGAGCCCACTTAGGGGATGTTGTTTGGCGAGGTTCAGTGCCCGTCAAGGGTTGATGTTTAATAAAGATATGAAACTAATGATAAATTTTTGCACTTGTTCCAAAAGTAAAAAGAGTTTCATTTGTTCCTGAATAACTTCCTTTAAAAGGGCTTCCGCAGTGAATCTCTTTGTAGAAGATATGATTTTGTTGAATTCAAGTTTATTTGTTTTCAAATACGCTTGTAACTCATCGAGAAAATAATATCGAGTTTTGAAAATTTTATCATATCGACTTTCTTATATCGGTACATAAAAATTTGCTTCCGCAAATATAAACATTTAAATTTCGTGACGTGTGTGGTGCAATTATTTAACGATGTTTTGCAAATAAAATAATATATATATATATATATATATATATATATATATATATATATATAATTGAAACACTACATTGATGTTAATATTTTAAAAATAGTTATTAGTTTTCAAAACTGTCATATTAACTTTCTCATCTTGATACATAAAAACTTGTATCAACAGATTTAAGCAAATAAAATCTTCAAGGAGCACAAAACAAATATTTAACATATTTTTTTACATATACAATGCAAAAATATTTAATCGAAACATTACATTTATTCTCACAATTTTCATTGAATACCTTTAAATAGTTTATCTGAACCAAACGAAATGTCGGATTTAAAATAAATCACAATTCGATTGATTACAAATGAAACATTGTTGTAGTTCATCGAATCTAAATAAAATATGAATTTATATAAAAAAATAATATTTAAAATATAAAAAATCAAATGAATGAATTCATACTTTTTTATTAAGAAAGTTTTTTATTTTTAAGGATGGAAAGATTTATTATTTCATATATACACACACATTTTTTTTTTTTAGGAATATATACACACATAAAATTTTTACTTATTTTTTACTAAAGCTAGGTTTATAAGACACTTGCATAAAGAAAATTATACAATTGCTCACTAATAACATATATTTGCATTGTAACCAAAAAAAAGTAAATATATTTGCATTCCAAATTATTTCATAAAAGATGTATTTGTCAAGTGGTTGGGGAGTAAGATCTTAGTTAGTGTGAGTACCCTGGTTTGATTCCCATGGGTGAAGTTTTTAATAATTTTTGCAAAGTCATTCGTAAACTTTGGTTTTAAAGAAAAAAAAATAGTTTGGAGATTGATGATTGGATTGGAGAAAAAAAAATAGTTTGGAGAGTGATGATTGGATTGGAGGGAACATTTAATTAATTTGATGGTTTAACTTGTAAAATGCCATTGATTTAAAATGGGTGAATATGCAAATAATAAAATACATGCTAAATTTTTGGAAAATAAAATAATAAATATGTTTGTTATAGTGGAAGACACATTCCACAAAAAAAAAAAAATAGTGAAAGACACATGACTATTTTCTATTGGTTAAGGGTAAATTGCCCATGAGTTTTCAAAGGTAGCCTAGGCCTCACCATTACTATTACATCCGTATCCGTCTCTAATTATAAGACCATTTTAAGAATTATTTTTGTTCCTTTTTATAAGGCTCTTTTGTTATTTCCAACTTCATTAATTAATTATTGGCTTAATTGTAGTTTTAACCCCCTAGCTTTCACAAAGTTGTGATTTTGGCGCCCTAGGAAAAAAACTACAAAACGGCATCCTAAGTTTTGCATTTGTGGCAGTTTTGACCCCCAATGCCAATTTTGACTCGGTCTACGCTGATGTGGCACCATAAGTGAGGTGCCACGTGTTATTTTTTTTATTTTTTTTTGGCCTTGGGGGCCAAAACTGCTACAAATGCAAAACTTAGGGGGCCAAAACTGCTACAGATGCAAAACTTAAGGGGCCGTTTTGTAGTTTTTTTTTCTTAGGGGGCCAAAATCACAACTTTGTGAAAGTTAGGGGGTTAAAACTGCAATTAAGCCTTAATTCTTTACATACATGCCCCTATTTATTATAAATCTTTTTCTTCAATTAGCAATCAATAGCATATGGAAAACATAAGCTAACTATCTCTCTTAAGGATAAAATTGTAAAAACAATAGTGATTACAAACAACTTTAATACAAATATCCACTTTCATAATTCCCGTGATTTTAGCTAAAGGGTCTTATATATAGGGACGGTGGTAGTATATTTGATAACCTTAACATGTGCCTTAAGGGCACATGTAAGCATTTCCCAAGGTATAATAGCAACATAGGTTTCATCTATATGAGAGAAAGTATTAAACAGAGTATTGAAAAGAGAGTGTTCTTAACATTTCTCATGAATGTTTGACTTTTTGAAGTTAAAAATAATATTTTAGTTAAAAAAAATTCTCACGTTAATCATTTATTTCGTTATTGTATACTCAAACTTTTTTTTTCTTACAACGACCAAATAAAACTTATACTATATAAGAAATTAGAATTAACAAAGTCATCGATAATATGAGATGATTGTGGACTACTGAAATTGATAGGTTTAGACATTATGATTGAGGTTCAAAGTCTGACTCATTCACCTATGTGTGTGTGAGTATTTTAGATACAACTGTAATTTCGTCTATATTAAAAAATAATGAGATTACTAAAAATTCTCAAAAACCCACTTGATTGAAAAAGAAAAAAAATCTTATGACATCTAAAATCCAAAACATACAACCACACACAGGCAACAACAAGCCACCGGTCCCACATATAGATTAAGAGAAACGATATTTGTACAACCATTTTTTGATAATTTTTGTTGCTTTGATTTTTGTATCAATACCTTATTTTCTTTGTGAATCTATGGTTGTCCCATAAATTGTTATACAAATGATTGTTCAAATAACACAACTCATCGGTTAATTGCGTCAGAGATGAAAAATGATAAACAAACATGCACAATCAGAAGATGTTAGGCAGTTTTGTCTAACCGATCATAAATAATAGTACTCCCTCTGTCTCACAATAATAGTCTCTTTAACATTTTTCTTTTTCTCAAAATAATTGTCACTTTAGAATACCATTGCAACATTTTTTTTCCCATTATTATGCCATTATTTATTGAATT
Organism: Medicago lupulina; assembly: GCA_958299785.1. Taxonomy (NCBI): domain Eukaryota; kingdom Viridiplantae; phylum Streptophyta; class Magnoliopsida; order Fabales; family Fabaceae; genus Medicago; species Medicago lupulina. The sequence continues at coordinate 79,602,298 of OY283139.1, forward strand.
TCATCAAACTTAACTACTCCAGTAACTACAATTAATAAGGGTATTTTAATAAATAATATTAATTTTACCATTGAAATCAACATAGTCAATCATTTTCTTAATAATCATGCATAAATCTTAAACGACTATAATTTAAAAACGGAGCGAGTACCGGTTAAAACTCTTTTAGTAGTGAATTAGAAGTTGGTCCATCGTAGACCAAAATCTTAGTTCACACTCCTTCGTACTTTGGGATCGTTTTTCCAGGGCAATTAATGCTTTCATAGACAATAATGATAAATCATGAACATTGGCTATGATAATTCTATGCCTCTTGCTAGTTAACAACTGTCTTTAAAATGATTTTTAACTACGCGACTATAACTCCCTCTTCAATAAGTCGCCCTTAGTTTTTTCTCTCTTTAAATTTTTTTCTCCAAGATTTTTCATTGAGGGGGTAGTTTTAAGTCAATTCTTTACCTGAAATCACCTCTCTTCATCTTTTTCTCTTCATTTCAATCTAAATAAGTGATTTTTCACATAGATCTATGTTTTTTCTTTGTGATTTCATCACCTAAGTGTGGTGGTTGTTGTTCGTCGTCTTGTGCGGCGTTGTTTGATTTCCCGTCTTCCTGGGGTGTTCATTTGATTCATATTGAAAAATCGACTATTCAATCAAAGATTTGGGCGTCAACGTTGCAGATCCGAAGGCCATGGATATTCCGATTACTTTAATTTTATCATATATTTTTGTAGGCATTATGCCGTTATATGCTATTAACTTGGATGCTGTGAGTTTGTTCGCAGATTCATCTTTTATGTTTTTAACGGTGTTGAATGATGTAATCTCTCGATTTGAATGAATGAATATCATTTTGTTTTTGTAAAAAAAAAAAAGTGTGTTTAAAAATATTGATAACTTTTATGTAGAAAAAAGTTGTTTTAGTAGTAATGTTTTAATGTGTTGAATACATAAATCTTAAAAAAAAAAAATATATTAAACTTCTTATTAAGCTTTAAAGACACTTATTAATATTTTCTTAATTTTATTAAAGAAATGCTAACATATACCCGTAACAACTTATTCTAGGACAATTAAGGAACTCAATTTAAAACTTATATCTTAAAAATTTGTGTCAATTTATTTTTTAAAAAGTTGATTTTTTTTTATAAATATTATATATGAAATGTGTCAAAATGAGCTATGTTAGAGCACATATTAGCACCAATTATGTTATTGAGAAAATTTCGTAACATAGTCATTACCCCATCCAAAAATTCCTTTAATTAAGGGGATCGACATACATGTATACTACTTATGCAAAGGCATGTGAACACTACAAAAGGGAATAAAAAAAATACTCCCTCTTTTCCTATATAAATATCGTTGTTTCACTATGTGAACTGTTGACATAATTGACTTGGCTTAAAAATATTGATAAAGATTGTCAGGTTGGAAGAGTCAAAATAACTTGTTCTAAAATATTGTATGGTTGGAAGCGTCGTAATCTCTCTATGAGGGGTTGTTTGATCTTGCTTAAGTATGTCTTGTCTTCCATCTTGGTCTATTTTTTTTTTACTTCTTCAAGACCCCCTCAGGTATAATCTCTACTCTTCAATATATTGTTAATGTGTTTTCTTGGGGATGTGAGGATTTTAGGAAAATAACTTGGATTAAATATGATACTGTTTGTTTGAAAAAGGAAGAGGGTGGGTTGGGGGTTCGGAGGTGGAGGTGGATCGGTGTGGTGGCAGACAATAAAATTTTTTAGTGAGGGAGTTGGTCAGGTAGATGGTGGGTGGATGCTTGATAATATTACCCGTGAGGTGGGTGATGGTACGTCTTCCTTGTTTTAGTTAGATCCTTGGATTGAGGGAAAGCCTCTTAAAAGCTCTTTTGTTAGATTCCATGAGTTAGCGGAGAACAAACTGACGACGGTAACAGAGAAGTATGCTTTGGGTTGGGGGTGTGAATTGTGAGACGTGGAAGTGGCGTAAGAAGTTGTTCGCTTGGGAAGAGGAGTTGTCGGGGGAGTGTCTCGCGCATTTAACCTAAGTTGGTTTGCAGGATGATAGAGAAGTTAAATGGGTTTGGACTTTACATGCTTCTAAATATTATATTGTTAGTTCTGCTTATTCTTACTTGACAGAAGTGGACGATAATTACGAGCGAAATGATATTCAATTCTTATGGTTAAAAGCTGTAACACCCTAAACTCTAAAAGTGATCAATTACGCTAATGATACGGCCTTATCAAAAATCTAGATGCTACTTCTTCAATTAAATCACCAAGCATGTATAAATAGCAATTTTCTCAAAACATCGCAGCGGAATTAAAACATTTTTTCAACACTTAAATATAATATTTCGACAGTGAACCAAAATAAAATAAATCACCAAGTAGCCATGTCATCATACAACTCATAACATCATCAATACATAGTCTCAAAATCTCCGACAGACATAATAAAGATAACCAGTAAAGACCGACCCCTAATCAGAGCCTTAAAGTCTAAGACACCAAAAGCGATAAATGAGGTAGCATCCAAGCTATCCTCCAGCAACTCACCAAAGCAAAACAAGTAACTAGTCGTGCACGCCATATGGATAAGGAAGGCGATCAACCAAACGACCACTAGGGGTTAATCCACAATTCACAATTAAACAGAATCAAACACAAACATTCAAGGATTCATGCATAACACATATACATATCCATCCCTCCTAGAATACTAACATCTCATGAATATTATCCCCCATTCTATACACGTCATGTTATCATACTTCTATCATAGCATAGCAAACATATTCAATCTCTAATGAAGTCATTAACATAAGCTCATCATTTAACAACATCAATCAATACAAAAATTATTCACCTTATTCCTCATTTAGCATAATCAACTCAACAAATACAATTCATCATTTTAAAAGTATAAGCAAGGAAGTTATCATCATCAAGGAGATCATCAACTCACATATAATTCAGACCTCATTATTTTTCACCAAAATAAATGTCATCAGTTAAATTCACCATGTTCACCAATGCACATAAATCATCGAGCCCATATTCAACTAATTCACATAATTCACCAATGTACATAAACAAGTATGACACCTGTCAAATTATGCAATGCGCCTAAACACGACTCTATATGCATGTGTAAAGGGTTTTCACATAAGTGGATATAATAACTGAAGGGAAAAGTAACACAGTGGCAAATTCGTTATTACGATGAATTATGCTTTGACATCGGGGACACATAATGCCTGAAGGGAAAACATCCCTATTTTACTTTTTCCTCTTCTATGAAAAAACAGATCTCACGATCCCTCTCAGTACAGAAACCCAATTTCAATATCACCTTCAATCTTTCTTCTCATCGTCAATGTCACCTCTCACCTTCAATCTCGCTTTTGTTTGTTTGGTTAATCTGAGAAACCCTTCGTTCTTCTCTCATGCTGCGACAAAACGCTTCTCTATTAGCCACACCATCGTGCCTCAACGATGGGTTTGGTTGAAGCGACCCTGCCTCTGCACGTATTTCCTTCATTACGTCGTAATTCTTCTCCAGGTTCGTTGTGATTCTTCTAAGTTATATTTTGTGATTCTGTTGTCCTTTTTACCAATTTATCGTTGCTTTGTGCATTTAATCTTGTTGGTCCATTTGCGTATGATAATGGTGGAATTAATTACATTGAAATTCAACAATGTTTGTATGATATAATTTGGTAAGTTTACATATTACAGATTCTGTCCAAAAAAAAAACATATTATAGATATATAGTTGTATTTTTTTCCAAATGTTATTGTATGTTTGAATTATAACTAACAAAGCATGATAACATGTTTTCTAATTATTTATATATATAAAAAAAAGATTTATCGGCTTTGGGTTCTAATTTGATGTAGATTTGGAAGTGTAGTAAGCTTTTGCACAATAATAATATAATATCAGTATTTTTCACATCGCTGGAAACATCAACCGATGGAACTTAAATTCACATCGATGAATCTTCTACATGATGTGAAATATACTTATTTGACATCTGTTACAATAGTACGACCGATGTGAAAAACTCTTATATATTATTAAATATTGACATATCAAATCTCTGAATTTCTGCCCAATGTGGAAAAAGACTTATCACAACAGTTTCATACCCAATGTGAAATGTTACAGACATTCAACATCACCTTTAGAAACATCGACTGGAACCCGATGTGAAAAGTCGATTTCCACCAATGTTAAATGTCATTTTTGTAGTAGTGACACACACACTTTTTGTCAAAGGCGTGTGCGGATTCCAACATGTGTATGTGAACATTGACATATGTGATTACATTCAAATAAGCTATTTTCTCAAATTAATATTGGGGTCAACGAATCAAAGTTGAGTCCAGTTTGTATCGATGCTTACCAACGTTTTTATTTTTCCCCACTTCTAATGGTTCAAAATGTGGAAATCAAGATTCTTAAATAGTTTGCATCTGCTTAAAGTTTAACAAGTACATTGTCTTATTTTAAATTTTAACCACTTTAAGGTTTTAAAGTTTGACATTTGACGTTGAAGGCTTCATTAGTTATTGTAAAGATCAAGAAGATGCAAGTTTGTTCTCCCCTTCTATTTTATTTATTTATTTTGAATAGTTCTCCACATTTAGTTGATGAAGTTAAGTGTCCTTACTATTACTAGCTATACATGTTTCATGAACTTGTATTGATCTCATTAATTATGATTCAAATTAGAACTTGTTTAGTCAATTTTCACAGGGGTTTCTAATAGGAAGTGACATCTATTCTATCTTATTGCATGCAATTATAACTTTGATGTAAAGTATAACGTCATTGCAATTGAAACATGTTACATTAGTTATAAAAATTTGACTACCTTATTCGCACACAAAAGGTTTAGAATGGTCTAAATGCTTGAATTTGGCAGGTCATATAGATGCTTTTTGCATCAATGTCGCTCGTTTCTTAGGGAGTATGAAGACTACTGTTAATTTTAATGTGATATTTTGTCCAACAGGTCAAGTTAGATATAAACTTCATCTTATATATCATACTTCGATAGATAGTTTGAAAGATTAAAAATTGCAAAAATAGTTTGTTGTAGAAACATTTATAGATATGAACTTGATGATATAAAGAAGCCTTTTTCCAATCAAATTTTGTTTTGATCTGGCAAATGGAAGTGGAGAATTTTGTTACTTAACTCAAAGTTTGGGTTTTCTACTTCCAAGCATTACGTTAACATTGCAACGAGCGGATTGTACATCAAGAAGCATTACGTTAAGATTCCTTTTAATAAATGTAAGATGTTAGGTTTTTTGTTTCCTGCATTTTGTTGAAACTTTTCTCTAACAAATAGCTAACGTCAGGGCCGTTCCTAGCATTTTCGGGGCCTTAGGCATAGTTTGAAAAGAAGGCCCTTTAGATAATACATCATAAACTTTTTTAGTTTCTTGTTATGATTTTATTAGCGTTTCATTCCGTTTTTTTCCTCGCTTTTCACTATAGGATAAAAAAAAATTCAGCAACATCTTCAAATAAATTAAATACTCCATAGAAACCAAAACTAAACAAAATACCATAGAATTGGAGAACAATTGCTCTTGCGAAGTAGACTGAAATTTCTCTAGTATGACCATTTTTCAACTAAAATATAATTTGTTTAGTTGTGAAGATTTTTCCAATTTTCTAGATAATAAATATCAAAAATATTTTTAATATTAGTGAGACACATTATTAGGAACAAAGGGCCCAAAAAATATCACAAGTTTCTTGGCACATTATTATGAACAAAAGTTTTATTTGGGAGGGTGTAAATAGAGAACTTTGTTTTATATAAGGTATATATAACAAATTGCACTAAAAGGGCCAAAACAATACAGCCCAGTCTTCCATGTCAATTCTCCGGGCTTGTCTGTTGGTGTATTTTACTACAGACACCCCCCAAAATCCATATCTGGCTATATACACCCCCTTTAGTAAAAAAATTTTTAGGCCCCCTTACAGGCATGGGCCCTAGGCCGTCGCACTCCCGGCCTATGCCTAGGGCCGGCCCTGGCTAACGTTAATTTCTTCTTTAGGTATTTGCATTGTTATAGGAGATGTCTAGAGGTGGCTCATGCCACATAATCTGTGGCTTGTTTGAAAGGGCAGTGAGCAGTACTGCGGCGTTGCAACTCTGTTATACGAGATGTCTCCTTACGTACGCTTTGTAAATGTATAGTTGAATAGTAAAGAAATGCAAATATCCTGACACAATTTTGGGATAATGTTAGTATTGTATTGTGTACTAACGTGAAATCGGGGAACGATTGGTGTAAATTGTGGCACAATTTTGACAAGACATGTGCACAATTTATGGCTTCATTCTTCTCATGTTTTGGGTGAGAGAAATTTGGAAAATCAAAGGAGGTAACTTATGGTTGAGGGTCTTTGGTGAGTATTAAGAAAGTGAGAAAAAGAGAATAGATTTATTGAAAATGAATATGAGAGTACAACATAGTATATATACATTTGTGAATTGTACTATCTAATCTTAAGTGTACTACATAGATATAAAAAATGTACTACACTAATTACGTTGTTTGTACTTCAAGTCACTTGTGTTCTCATCCTTTTTAGTTGTTGATGTTGTACTGTGTAATAGCCCCCCACAAGTTGGAGGGTGGTATATGTCAAGCACCCCCAACTTGAAAAGTAAGAGGCCAAAAGGTTGTGGATACAAAGCCTTTGTAAAAAAATCAGTAATTTGATCATAAGTGGTGACTGGAAGGAGCTTGAAAATTCCTGCTTGCAACTTTTCCCTCACAATATGACAATCAATCTCAAGGTGTTTGGTCCTTTCATAGAAAACAGGATTGGCTGCAATGTGCATAGGACTTTGATTATCACAGTATAGCATAGGCAGTTTGGCACATGTAACATGTAAATCTCTGAGCAGATATAATAACCATTGCAATTCACAAGTGGCAGATGCCATGGCTCTATACTCAGCTTCAGAAGAGGATCTGGAAACTGTAGGTTGTTTCTTGGTTCTCCAACATATGAGGGACTGGCCAAGGAAAAAGCAGTGGCCTGAGATAGAGCGCCTTGTGTCTCTGCATCTTGCCCAGTCTGCATCAGTGTATCCCTGAATATACAGCCCTGAAGCTCTTGGGAAGAAGATACCTTTGTCTGGTGAACCTTTCAAGTATTTGAGAACTCTAAGAGCAGCGTGATAGTGAGTTTGAGTTGGTTTGCTAAGAAACCGACTCAATTGTTGGGTAATGAAGGTGATGTCAGGTCTTGTGGTATTCAAATAGATCAACCTGCCAATGAGTCTTCTGTAGGCTGAGATGTCAGTGAAAGGAGGTGAAACATCATTGTGAAGTTTGACAGAAGGGTCAGAAGGTGTAGAAACAGGTTTAGAACCAAGGAGACCTGAATCATTCAACAAATCCAAACAATACTTTCTCTGACGTAAAGAAATCCCACTATGTGAATGAGCAACTTCAAGGCCTAAGAAATACTTCAGAGTGCCAAGGTCCTTGATTTTGAATGCTTGTTTCCAACAGTCAAATTTGATGACCTCAACATACGATTTTGGTTCAATTTGAGAAACAAGAGACAAAGCAAAAGTATGGTGTGAGTCAGATAAATGTGCATGTGAAATAAAATTTGATAAAGGATATGAACCGGAAGGTTTTTTAACATGAGAATAAAAAATAATAGATGGGGGACAAATATAATCTTGCAGATAAGATGGAACTTTCTTAGTTCTAGAGGAGACTCTAAGAGTGGGAGATGAATTAATTGTTGATGCTGGTAAAGGGTGAATGATGTGGTCAGTAGATTGAGTGGGTGATAGTGAAAGAGATAATGAAGGTGAAACTGGTTCAGTGATAGTAGGTGATGGTGAATGATATTGCCAATTTGATGTAGGAGAAGGAGTAAGAGTGTTATAGGGTAAAATGAGTTCATGAAAAACAACATTTCTAGAAACAAATATTTCTCTAGTGTCAAGATCATAGAGAACATAGCCTTTAGTACCTGACTTGTATCCCAAGAAAACAGACTTTCTTGCTCTAGATTGAAGTTTTGATCTATGAGCAAGAAGTGTAGAAGCAAAACACAGACAACCAAAAACTTTGAAGGAATGTATGTCAGGTAAGGAACCATATAAGAGTTGATAAGGAAATTTTTGTTTGAGAAGGGGAGTAGGCACTCTATTGATTAAAAAAACAACATGAATCACAACATATTGATGACAGTCCGTCATATCACATTTTTAGAGTCTTTTTAATTAAGTTTTAATTCTATTTTTATTAGTTTAGTATTTAATTTAGAGTCCTTTTAAATAAATTGTCGTTATTAATTTATTGAGTCAAATAATGCATTATAAGTATTTTTAGTGATCATATGTTGAAAGAAGAAGAAACTTGACTAATTCAATTATTTTGATGGCCAAGTGCTTACTTTTGGTGTGTGAGTCAAACAAAACATAAGAAGCTCTTGTGCCTTATGTTAAGTCATGAAGGGGTATGAGAAAAGAAAAGTGGACGGACCTGATTAGTCAATAGTGTACGTGCTAGCCCATTAAGAGAAGGAAAATAATTAAGTTGCATTTTGGCATATAAAAAGAACAGCCGCACAACACACAGAGAGAACATTAATTTTGGAGGCTTACGGTTTGGAAACAAAGAAAGGAACCATAATCATCACGGGTGGAGAAGGAGCAGCAAGCATATAATTGGTGCAATTGAAAACAACAAGCGATGAGAAAAATACTCTTCGGGTTTATTTCTTTTACTATGTTGTTGTTTATTTCTTTGATTATGTCTAACTAATTTCTTTTGATTAGGTCTGAGATGATTTTGATGTAACCTAATTGAAACATGCTGCTGTGAAACTCTATTTATTATGAATGACAATCTAGTTTTTATTTAATTCAATTGTTCTTAGTGCTTTTTATATCCTGATCACATATAAACATGATTTAATGAGAATGAATGACTACTGACCATAACTTTCAACTTAGATAGAATTGAATTGTTCTAATAAACAGAGTTAGTATAGGAATGAATAATCGTTTGTTAGTGATATTATGTTAACGTGCTTAAAACCTTCAAAGATTATTAGACCAGCTAAGGGATTAGGGGCTGTAGTTTGAGAAGAGGGTACTAAGTCAAAGGATTGATTATGGCTAATTTGTTAACTATCGTGGAACTAGAGAACCATTCACAAGAATAGGTGCAGTATACCAACTAGGGGAACATAGATGATTCGAAAGACCTAATATCATCTCTCTATATTTTCCAAACAAATCTTTATTTTTTGTTATTTAATTTTATGCAATCAAATCTACTGCCTAGGGCAAACAAAATAATTTATACATCCTAAATATTAACTTTATTGCTAAATTGAGATTAACACAGTCCTCGTGGATACGAACTTATTTTATTACTTTTAGTACACTTGCTAAAAGTATATTACATATGACCAAATTTTTTTGGGGAGTTTAGATTGGAAGAGTAAGGCTCTAGCAACATTAAGAATATGTTGGTGCTTCCTTTCCACTCTACCATTCTGTTGAGGAGATTCAACACATGATTTTTGGTGTATAATACCTTTAGATGCATAAAAATCAAGAATAAGGAACTCATGCCCATTGTCAGATCTTATGCATTTAGGAGTGATTTGATAATGAGTATAGATCAAAGTAACAAATTTTTTGACATGGCTATAAACTTCAGATTTATTTTTGAGTAAAATGACCCATAAAAATCTACTAAAATCATCAACAATGGTGAGGAAATACTTATGACCATGAACATCAGTAACAGAAAGGGGGGCCAAATATCAAAATGCAATAATTCAAATTTAGAAGAAGCAACAAAGGTACTTAAATTGTAAGGCAATTTTCTTTGTTTGACAAAGTGACAAATGTCATAAATAGCTTTATTATCAATAGTAATAGAGGGATACAAACTATGCATCATGGACAATCTTTGATTAGACAAATGTCCTAATCTAAAGTGCCAAATTACATTTGAAGGAATACTAGAAACATCATTATTAGAAGAAACTGAATTACATGACTGTAAAGACACTTTATTGAATAAAGAAACAACAGAAGAAATGGAATGAGCTTGAGGTGGAGCAGGAGCAGAAGGATGCAATCTATAGAGACCATCACAGAGATTACCCAAATCAATCATCTTCTGTGTTTTCACATCCTGTATCACACATGTATTGAGCAAAAAATGAATATGATAAGGTAAAGATTGACAAATTTTGGAAACAGATATGAGGTTAACTTTGAAAACAGGAGAATATAATACATGAGTGATGTGAAAATGAGGTGAAAAAACAACTGTACTAGCATATTGAACAAGCACAGATGAGCCATTTGGCAAATTGACATTGGTAGGTTTGATTTTATAATATGAATGAAACAAATGTAAGGAGGAACAAATATGTTCATTAGCTCCGAATCAATGAGCCAATGATCAAATGGAACATGTAGAGAACAAGAAAAAATAGTGTTTATACCTGAAGTGAAGTCAATTGAAGAAGGGGAGGATGTGGCAATGTGATTGGTGCTAGCAGGGTTAGAGGTAGTTGCTGAAGGCACCAAACATGATTGTTGAAACATGGATACAAGATGAACATATTGCTCTTGAGTCAAACCAGTTTGGGAAACAGAAGAAATTCCTTCACTAGAGGTAGTAGGATCGATAACATGCTCAGAGTTAACAACATTTCAAGAAGCAACAAATTTATTAGCATTAGGATATCCATGTTTTTGGTAGCAATACTCCACAGTATGGTTGTTTCTATGGCAAAAGGTGCAATACCTAGAATTGTTTTTGGATTGAGGAGCACCAGATGCTTTTCCACGCATAAAAGGTTTTCTGGCATCTGAAGCATTAACCAAAATACTAGAATCTTCAGTAGAAATATGTGGAGTAGGTGCAACATTGTTGCTTTCTTCTTGAACCACCATGAAATACACTTTGTTTATGGATGGAAGAGGATCCATGAGAAGAACTTTAGTCTTCACAACTGAACAACTATCATTCAAACCAGTGAGAAATTAAATCACTTGATCTTCCATTCTAAAATTGCGAGCAACACGCATGGATTCACAACGACATGGATAAGGACAAGTACACATAGGTATGGGACGATGAGAGTTAAGCTCCTCCCAAAGAGACTTCATCTCTGTGAAGTAATCAAGCACAAATTTATCACCCTGTTTCAAATTGTTGATTGAAGAACGAAGTGAAGCAACACGAATTCGATCAACCTTCGAAAAGCGTTCTTGTAATTCAATCCAAACATCAATAACATGCTCATGAAACACAATAGTTTGAGCAATTTGCTGGAAAACCGAGTTTATAATCCAAGAATGAATTAAATTGTTGCAACGTTCCCACACATTTCTGTTCAAATCATCCATGAGAGGAATTGGAACAGATCCATCAATGAAGGCAAATTTGTTCTTCGTTCCAAGAGCGCGTTTCATAGAACGACTCCATGCGAGGTAGTTGGAACCAATGAGAAGTGGTGTAACCGTGACAGAATTTGGTCCTTCACTAGGATGAACATAGTAAATGGAATCTGTATTAGGTTGCTGAACAATAATTGGAGCAACACGAGGTGGCATGATGAAGGAACAATAAAGAAGATGAAGCAAAACAGAGAATCCAGAAAGAAGAAGAAGAATCATGAAGGATTCTATAAGAAATCAAGCAAGAACGAAAAAACTTAGGAAGCTTGCGAAGCAAGCATCAATGGCGGAAGCGAGAAAAGGATCGTAACAAACTTTCTCTTTCATGATGAAGAGAGAGAAAGGAAAAACTGATACCAGATTAAGAAAGTGAGAAAAAGAGAATAGATTTATTGAAAATGAATATGAGAGTACAACATAGTATATATACATTTATGAATTGTACTATCTAATCTTAAGTGTACTACACAGATAGAAAAAATGTACTACACTAATTAAGTTGCTTGTACTTCAAGTCACTTGTGTTCTCATCCTTTTTAGTTGTTGATGTTGTACTGTGTAATAGCGAGTGTTCTTTTGGGAGATTTTCTTGGCTTTGGAAACATGTGCAAACACCTTGGACAAGTGAAATTATTGAGTCTCTTATTCTTATGAAGAGATTGGGAAAATGATAGAAATTAGAGTTTGTTCCTTGTGAGCTTGTTGAAGCTAATTTCTTGTAACCATTTTGTATCTATTTGTAAGGTAGTGGATTTGAAAGATCAATCTCTCCTCCAGAGTAAGTCATTGTTGACTAAACGGGTAAACATTTTTTTTCGTATGTTTGTTTTTCTTCTATTTTATTTTTTGCTTGTTATTTTATGCTTTACACTTGGTTCTTAAATTAAATCTAGATTTGTTATTGTTGTTGTTTGAAGTTACTTTAATATTGGTTACTACTTTCATTTTTCTCCATACATCTAAATTTATTGGTATGAATTTTGAGTTCAAATTTACGACATGTTTGTTGATTGAATGTTTATGTTAAATGATGATACAACAATCTTTAATTAATCTTTAGATTTCAAATCAATAGAAGTTTGACTAAAAGTCAATTATTTTGTGAACGGCTATGATTGCCCTCTTTCTAATGAAATTGGGCTAAATGATCCCTTTAGCACTGTAACCTCGGAACTTACATGCTTGTTAGATCTGAAATAGGAAGAGCAGATTAAATGGGCAAATTTCGTGCCTGAAATGGACAAAGCACTTTTAAAAAAATGAATGGATCTGTGTGGAGTTTAAGTTGGAGAGTAATTGTTCATTATCACAAAGATATGGAAAAAAGGGTAAAGAAAGATGTGCGGTACATTCTTTAGTCTAGGTGCATTGTAAAGTTAACCGTGTTGCTGTTCTCTTAATCTCAAGATTGCAAGTTTGTGGTTAGTTGTTTACGCTTTATATAAACGTTGATTAATTTCTGTATATAGGGCACTAACACACCAATGACTTCATTCATTATGATTCAAATTGGAACTTGTATCTCTCCTAACTAATGGCATATGCTTTCTCTTGGTATTTTAGAGAGGTAGTGTTTAGAGTGTAGTTGGATAGAGTAGAAGGCTTTATTTTAAAACACCCTCGAGGTCTAATTTGATAAATTATACTTCTTCGTTTCAAAATACATGTCTATTTTAAAGAACTTGTAGTAATCAAGAAACCAAATAAATTTTGTTATTTTTGATGAAATTATGTGTGTGTTTTCTATAATACCCTTAACCATTTATTATTTCATTCTTTTTTTTTCTCTCTCTACGATAAATATGCAAGGATCCCTCAAAAAAATGTAAGGGTATTATTGACAAGACAATAATTAATGTCGTATTGAAACTTGAAAATAATAAATATTGTTAAACAAAATTATTCTCTAAAATGTATAAATATTATGAAACGGAGGAAGTAGCATGTTATTTTCTTCTACTTAGATATGAAGTTATGAACATAATTTTTCTTAGTATATGAAGTTATGAACATAATTTTTCTTTTGTCAAAAGAAATAAAATTAACATGATTTACCAATTACCCATGCTGCTATTGATTGGAAATCTCCATGAAGTTGTAACCTTTCATAGATTTTTTTTTTGACAAACAACCTTTCATAGATTTAAGACGTGTGCTTTCTCGTGTCTTTTTTTTTTTTCTTTTCGAGTTTGGTGGTTGTTTTTAGCCTCTTTATTTTCTTTGCAGCAATGCTTTTGTTCAATACGTCTCATCGCCACTTGACAACGTTATTTCTAAAACTATTTTCTTTATCACTACTATTATTTATCTTTTGGAAATTTCCCCCTATTCATCAAGAAAGTCTAATTGAGAAATAAAAGAAGTATAATAAAAGTTAAATTAAAAAAAGTTGAACTTTGATGATCGTGAAGATTTTATGTGATATCGTGATTAAGATTAAGCGACAATTGAATGAGCTAAAGAGATAAAGTGACACATCGATGTTCCTTAGAGATATTTAACAATAATTCAAATTTTATGAATGATTTTTTACGAATTTTAAGTACTAAAAACTATTTAATTGAAATTAACAAAACATGAAATTTTAACTTATAAAATGATCAAACACTTTTCTTTTTATTACATATGTAGAAAAATATGGCTCAAATTCTCAAGTTCCCTATCTTTTTCTATTTCTTGTTGTAACTAACGGTAAGTCATTTTCACACCATTTTCAATCTTACCTTTTATCTTATATACAATGTTTCGTCACCCTTTAGTAACACTCATTTATTCTTGTTTGACATGGCAGCTCGTCGTCCATGCACTGATGACCATGGTTGTCGAAGACATATGTGTACTCTTTATGGTCAACTTGTGAGGTGCATTAATTTAACTTGCGAGTGTGTGTTAGATTAATAATTATGTTGAAAATAATTATATGTCACATATAGTTTTCTAGTGACAAAAACTCCAACTTCTCTCTAAACTTCATTTCTCTTTCGTTCATCGAGGAGGGGTGGTTTTATGTCATTTTTGACCTAAAATCACCCCTCTACATCTTTTTTCCTCTTTTCTTTCAATTTAAATAAGTGATTTTCACATATATCAAATTTTTCTTTTTGTGTTTTTTGTGATTTCGCCGTCTAAGTGCGGCGTTGTGTTGTTCGTTGTCTTGTGCGACGTTTGATTTCGCATCTTGTCACGGTGTTTGTTTAATTCCTATTGAAAGATCGACATCAATCAATTACAAATTCAATCAATGATTTGTGCGTCAACGTTGCAGATCCGGAAGCATGGGTATTTCGGTGGTTTAGATTTTATCATATTATTTGTAGGTATTTTGCCGTTGTATGCTATTAACTTGGGTGCTATGAGTTTGTTCATAGATTCATCATTTACGTTTTTAGCGATGTTTGTATCTGATTGCGATGTACTCTATCAATTTGAATGAATGAATATTGTTTTATTTTTGTCAAAAAAAATTATGTCACATATAATCTTAGTTTTTTCTTCTTCAATCACCTCCACATAAGAGGGGTGATTTAGAGTCAATTTATTTACCAGAAATTTTTCCTCTAAATCGTTTTTCTCCTTAAAAAAAGTGATTTTCCTATATATGTAGATTTTTCTTTCGTGATTTCGTCGTCTTAATGTGACATTGGTTTGTTCGTCATCTTTGTGCAATCTTGTTTGTCTTTTCTTTCATGTTACTATGTTTGTTCATTCAGATTGTCAATTCAACTTCGATCCGATGAAAATCCAATCAATGGTTTTGTTGTCGTCAACCGTACAGATCCGGAGACATGGATACTCTGAACATTTGAATACATTCATATTTGTAGACTTATGTACTTTATCGTTTTATGCTATTAACATGGATGTTGTGGGTTTGTTTGCAAATTTATCCTATTTATTTTAAGCAAATTTGTATTTTTTTTTAATATACTATATCAATTTGAATGAATGAACTAATAAAAAAACTTGTGCATTTGAACAGGTTTGTACATTTGTAGTTGATGTTCCATACCGAGATTATAAAATGGGAAAAAACTAATTAGTATTTTTAAAATATTAATCTAGCATTTCTATAAAATATTTCTTTAATTTTTTTGCAAAAAATTCGTTAAATATTTGTACTGCTGTCAGGTGCAGTTTATACACTTATATATAGATGTCATTTTGAAAACATGCATTCACTTAAGATGTAACATGTCAACCCATAGCACGAATAAACACCATCATTTCACATAATTAGCAAACCAAACTTTAGGAAATTTTTAAAGAAGGTAAAACAAGTTAATATTTTTTTTTTAAAGCAAAATGAATATTAAATTAAAAAGAAAGATACAAAGACCGGGGCATGAGACTTGACCCATGTACAATCTATATGAGAATACATCGTGATAAACCATACAAAGTGGACTAGTCCTAATCTATTATAACAAATATTCACAAGTCACAGGCGCAATCCAGCAAACCAGCGTACGGACATGAAACCAGGCTACAAAAAATATATGAAAAGTGAACTTCTGCAAAAACAGTTAGGATTTAAAAATGGAGAATGGATTAACCGCCAACACGATAACGAATCCAAGTGCCAACAGCTCCCCGAACAAGCAGCAAGCGTAAAAGCTCTTTCGAGCAAGTACCAAAGTATAGGCAGCCATAACTCCTTGAAACCTGCAGAACTCAACAGTCCTGGAAACATCAGGGAATCAAAGTATAGACCACCAAACACAATGGTTTCCAAGAGACGCTTAAGAACTCAGATCAAGGGATGAGAAGTGAATAACCAAACCCTTTCGGGTTAATCGAACCACAAACCCTGTCGGCTTTAACTAAACATACCCTTTTAGGTTTTTGAAACTTAACCACCACAAGTCATAATCATCAGCCACCTCATCTCCGAAGCAAAACAGTAGAAAAACACAAACCAAACTACCATAGCCCTTGAAGAACAGCAACTTAGATCCGCCAAAACAAGCACACCACCAGCGACTCATAACACCAACGACCAACACAAAAGCCAAAAAATCGAAAAGAAGACAAACATCACCAACCCTTTTGACACGGTGGAGAACAACAACAACCCTCAACCCAGCCGGCCAAGGAGCAAAACCCACCACCTCAAAGAAAAGGAACCGAAACAACCGCAACCCATCAAACCAACAACCGCCAGACACATCGGGCCTTTAGGAAACACCGGCGAAGGAAAACGCCTTCGAACAAGAAAAACCCAGCAACAGCGGAGGAGAGTGATGAAGGCTTAGGAAGAAGGGCTGCCGGAAAGGAGGTAACACAGTGGTGCGGAGGAGGAAGTCACTCATCGCACCACTGAAAGAAGAAGCTACATCTCAAAAGCAAGGGTTTGGAACTGTGAGGGAGAAGGAAAGAAGAAAAAAGGAAAGGCGGTTTGTGAAAGCTAGAGAGATGTTAGAGAGTTTCAAACTAGAGAGAGAAAAATGATTAATTACACTAATGGCAGAAGTGCTACCAAAACAAGTTGATATTCAAACTATGGAGCAGTTGCATAAAATTGCATCCTAACATATCAAGTCCTATACTTTTTAAATTTTAAACAAATCCGATTAAATGACATACTAAATCTACCCTTAACAGTACACCACAAAACTCTACCCTTAAAAAAAACCCTCTAAATTCTTCCAAAAACCCTTTAAAATCGAACCGGCGAACATACCCTAAGATAGCAGAAAGGACTGTCATCCAATGTTGTCAAAATCGAAATTTTGCTTCAAATAAAAAAGAAGAGCAAAATCGAAAATCTTAAAATCGCAATTAAAATTGAAGGATTTTACCCAACGACTTTTGTAAATCGATATAAAAAATCATAAAATCGCAATCAAAATCAATGGACTCTACCAAAATAAAAGTAATATTAGATATATGTTATAAATTGTATATAGTCATAAATGACTCATGTCCACAAAATACTTACATGACTAAAAAAAAGGACAAAATTCTTCAAAATCCTTTAAAATCCTACAAATTTGTATGACTTTCACGATTTTGTGCGATTTTAAAGTCAAAAGCTTGATTGGACTTCTGATGAAAGTCAAGCTCGATTGGACTTATACACATGACTCCCTTGCGTCATGGACATTCATATCAAAAGAGGATGAAACAAGATTTTGTCAAGAAGGTTCGTCCACGTGAATTTAAAGAAGGAGATCTTGTGCAAAAAAAAATCATCTTTTCAACCAGACTCGAGGGGCAAATGAATGGCTAATTATGAAGGCCCCTATGTTGTCAAGAGAGCTTTTTCCGGTGGTGCAATGACTCTTGCGACTATGGATGGTGACGAACTCGCACGTCCTGTGAACGCCGATGCAGTCAAGAAATACTGTCTAAAAAATATATGAACATCTCGGTAAGTCAAAAACCTGAAAAGGCGGCTTAGGAAAAAAAGAGCGTTTCGGTGGATTGAAAACCCGAGAGGACGGTCCAGGCAAAAATTAGAGACATAAAACAAAAATGATCATCATGATAGGTTGAAAACATGAAAAGGCAATCTGTGAAAAGTTAAGGATTATGACAATGTAGCTGCATCAGGTCAAATATGATTCACTTGGGGCATTTCAGCTGTCAAAAGACCTCTGATTTGAAGCATCTGTAAATCAAAGACTCGGAACGGTGGAATTCAAAGTTGTTAGGAAGAATAGTGGTTATTGTGTTCAATGTACCTTTTCCATATATTTACCATTTTCTAATTTTTTTCAAAGATCCGTGGAGACACGTCATTGGTAGGCCACCATTCAATTAATAAAATTTGAGCTTGTGCCCGTTTATTTGGAATTCTCATTTATTCTGTTTGCAAAATTCCTTCCATCTTTGATGGTAATATTTAAAGCAAAAAAAATTTCCAAAAAAATAACCTTTTTCAATATTAAAAACTTTAATATTGCAAAATTTAATGTTTGAGTGATGATTTTTCATCCGGTTTAAGTCGTATTTGGATAAATAGTTTAATTAAGTGTTCATATTAACTATCTTTCTAACAAAATATAAAATAAAGTTAAATTATTTTTATATATGCAAATTTTATAAGTTATCCTTGGGGGATTATCAAAATAACTTATGGACATGTAATAATTTGTTTCTGTAAGCTCTTTCAACCAGTTTCACAAGTTGACCCTAAATATATTTGTTTGTTTGTTTTGGTCTTGGAAAAAAGTTACTTATGGTTCAAGTTCTACTGTTAAGGTTGGTGTGAGTTGTGATGGCTGGTGTGAGTGTTGGGGGCAGCGAGTGCATTGGTCTTGACCGGAGTTCGTTGCCTTCACATCGGCTATGCTAAAGCGGTTTTTCACCGTGACGCGAGGTTTGCAATATCTTACTTGAAAAGAACCTATTGGCTAAAGTTTCTTATTTTGGGTTGTCAAAAACCGGTCCAGAGCTTGATTAAGCGCACGTGAGCACGCATGTCAGTGGGAGTTTCGAGTTCCTCGATCCAGAGTATTTGTGGAGGCAACAACTAATGAAAAAGTCTAACGTGTAGTTATGTTTGAAGTTCTATGTGCAGAATGGGCGATAAAATATCATAAAAAAGGACAACTAGGACAAATCATTAGGACAACACCTGTAGGCAAAATCAAACCAGATTCTCTTAGGAAGTTTAAGAAATTGTCGAAAAATGCTTTGTTGATTATGGTGTTGACAACCCTTCAATTGGAGATCTATTGTGGAATTTGAAGTATGCTATTCACTTTCAAGAGCCTATTGTGCAAGGTGATCGTGAAGAAAACAATACAAATATGATCGGCGAACTCTCTCTAGAGGTCAACAATTTCAACCAGGATGCGAATATTTCTTTGTCTGCTTTTTCCATACCATTTGAAACTGTAGAAAAATATATGGGTGACAATGTTTTATTTTATTATGAAGAAAAGGAGCTCCTTTTATAGGAGAAAAATACAAAGTCAACTCCTTTATTTTAGGAGTAATATAATGACTCATAACTAATCATTAAAATAAGAAGATAAATAATAGTAATTAAGAAATATTTCAACACCCCCGTCAAGTTGGTGCATAGACATCACTCATGCCCAACTTGATGATCAAGTATTCAAATGTTGTTCTTCCCAAGCTTTTGGTCAATATATCAGCAGTTTGTTGATTGGAAGGGACAAACGACAAACAAAGAGTACCAAAGTCTATCTTTTCTTTGATGAAATGACAATCGATCTCAATATGTTTTGTACGATCATGTTGAACAGGATTGTGAGCTATGCTTATAGTGACCTTGTTGTCACAATACAATTTCAATGGGAGTTCTAGCTCTATCTTCAGTTCCTTCAAGACTCTGAGAATCCACATACTACTTCTTGCAACTATTCCTTATTTTTTTTGCTTCTCCAAGTCACTAGGTTCCCCCACACATATGTGCAATAACCTGAAGTTAATTTTCAATCTATAATGGGCCCTGCCCAATCTCCATCAATGAATATTGCCACATTTTTATCATTGGTCTTCTTGAAGAATAAAACTTTTCCTGGAGTTGCTTTCAAGTATCTCAAGATTTTGTGCACAATTTCAAGGTGTTCTTCATATGGTGCATGCATAAATTAACTAACAACACTAACCAAGAAAGCAATCTCAGGACGAGTATGAGTCAAATATATTAATTATTTAACCAACCTCTGATATCTTCCAGTGTCAACTGGTGTGTCCCCTTTCTCCCAAAGTTTAGCACTTTGGTCCATCAGAGTGTCAGCAGGCTTACAACCACTCATACATGTCTCTGGTAGAAGATCATGAACATATTTTCTCTGAGAAACAACAATTCCTTTCTTTGACCTTGCTACTTCCATGCCAAGGAAATACTTGAGGGGACCTAAGTCGTTGATTTCAAAATCTGCTAAGTTTCTTTTTAATCTCTCCATTTCTATCTCATCATTACTTGTAAGAATAATATCATCAACATAGACTAACAAAATAGTTATCATTCCATTTTGGCCTGACTTTGTGAATAAAATATGACCTTCTTGTCCATGATGAAGGAATTTTTGACTTCTAGTTGGTGGAGAGGCTAGTCTAAGTTAGCAGCAAGGGATAAGAGTATTATGATTTTGTTAAGCTTTGCAACAGGAGAAAAGGTCTCTTAGTAATCTATGTCATAGGTATGAGTAAATCCTTTTGCATCAGAATTATACTTTATTGTGAACACCCACTTACACCCGCTTTACTGTAGCACTCCAAGTTTTATTCTTTTCAAGAGCTCTCATCTCCTCAAAAACAACTTCTTTCCACTTTAATATATTTTTTCCTAAGTTCGATGGGGACATCAAGGTCGGTATAAAGAGAATTAGGTTCAAGGAGAGATTTACCTGTCTGAGTCGGTTGACTTTCACTCAGTTCAGATTCTTGACTGAGCTGAGGAATAGGTCTTCTACTACTTGATCATTGTTCCTTCTAGCATAAATTTTGCCTTTTCAAATTGGATTTTCTTCCTCAAATCTTTTTTCTATTTCATTACAAGGATCTTTATGTGGTGCATTTTGATTAATTTCATAAATATCATTTGTTTGATCTTTGTTTTGATTTATTGCCGCAAATTTTGATTGATCCTTACTCATGGAAGGAGTAGGTTCATCTAATTTTTCCAAGGCATTTTCTTTATGTGCAGATGTACATGGAGCAGAATTGTGTAATGTATACACATCTTATGAGATAATTAAGTTTTCAAATAATTCAGGATAATCTTCACTTGTTTTCCCCCTCTGAAGATGATCATTACCAAATAAAAGTTTGTTTTAAAAAAAAGTAACATTCATTGTTACATACATTTTCTTTGTATTATGATCAAAACATTTATAACCTTTTTGAGAAGGTAAATACCCAATAAAAACACATTTGATTGCACGGGGTTCAAGTTTAGCAAGATGTTTGTGTTCGTGAACAAAAGTCGTGCATCCAAATATTTTAAGTGGTAAATCAGTTAGAACTGAAGCAATTAGAAAATATTTTAAGAAACTTTGCAAAGGAGTTTGCAATTTCAAAACACGGGATACCATACGGTTTATTAAATGTGCAGCTGTCAAGACAACTTCACCACGTAAATATTTAGGGACATTGGTAGAGAATGAGTAGTGCTCGTGCCACTTCAAGAAGGTGCCAATTTTTCCTCTCTCCAATCCTATTTTGTTGGGGTGAGTTAACACATGACTTTGATGCACAATTCCATTTTCAAGAAAAAAATTCCAACAATTTTATTAAAAAATTCAGTACCATTGTCGGTTCTAAGCACTTGTATTTGGGTCTTAAATTGAATCTGAACCAATTCACAATTTTTTTAATTATTTGAACTACCTCAGATTTTTCTTTCAACAAATATACCCAACAAAGTCTAGTATTATCATACATGAAGGTGATAAACGATTTTTTGTTGGATAAAGTACTTGTCCGATTAGGCCCCCAAACATCACCATGAATCATTGAAAAATGTTTTAAGGTTTATAAGATTGAATTGGAAAAGAATTTCGATGATGTTTAGAAAATTCACAAACCTCATACTGAAGTGAAGAAAGGTCTTGTTCAACAAAAAGTTTAGGAAACAATGAACTTAAATACTTAAAATTAGGGTGACCTAACCTTAAATGCCACACCATAATGACATCCTTATTATTTGAAATAAAAAAAAAAAAAGATATAACAGAAGAAGAACTTATTGGTCCAGATTGATGTATGATTTGTGGTTCATCTTTAAAGTAGTAGAGTCCACCACTTTGCTCAGCACTACCAATCATCCTCCCTGAGATCAAATCTTGAAATACACAATGAACATCAAAGAAATGATCTTGACAATTCTTGTTTATAGTTAGCTTACTGACAGATAATAAGTTGCAAGACAAATTTGGGACAAACATCTTGGATGGTTAGTAAATGAGACAAGACAATATAACCTTTTCCTGCCACGATTGAAAGAGAGCCATCAACGATCTTAATTTTGAAATTTCCTACACATGGTTTATATGAAGAAAATAAACTAGATTCACCGTTCATGTGATCGGTGGCTCCAGAATCAACGATCCGTGTACGATTAGACTAAGATGAGCTGATTTTGGGAAGTTACCTTTCTGGGCTATGGAGCACGAAGGTGTTTGAGACTTGAGGAGTTTGTACATTTGGTCTAGTTGTTCCTTGGTGAATTGAAATGCATTTGAGGAAGATTTTGACTCTTGATCAGAAGTTGTTTGAAGTGAACGACCTTCACCCTTCTTTTTCACATTAGGAGGTCTTCCATGAAGTTTCCAGCAAGTCTCACGTGTGTGCCAATAACCTTCACCCTTCTTTCTTACCATATTTCTTGTTGTCTTCATTGAAGTTGTAACACCCTACTTCTATTAAAGCGATAAATCACGCGAATATAATAAATATTCAAGAAATAGACGTCACGTCTTCAAATAATTCTCAACTGACATGCATAAAAATTTCAACAATAAAACATCACAGCGGAAATATAACATACACCTCAAGTAGTCATGTCATCAACTCATAAATACATCCATAAAATATAATATCCAAATCTTGACATATGGGCAAACTCCACAACATAAACAAAATTCGGTAATCAAAAGAACAGACACCTAATAAAAGCTTAATCTAAGACTCTAAGTGAAAAATAGAGGAATCTCCCGCTATCCTCAAGCAACTCCCCAAGCAAGCAATCAAACTAATCCTGCATGCCGTCTACCCATTCATACAAATAGACGACCATTGGGGGTTAGATTCACATCAAACATAATCAATATATGTAAACAGGAATAATCAATCATCATAATATTTCATAGTTCATAATAAACACCAACATATGCACATCTTCACATAATCACCAAATTGTCACCAACAATTTCCACCAGGTATATGATTCATCGATCACAAATATTCACCAAGCACACAACAACACCAAGCACATAATTCACACAAGTACATAAACAATTATGACTCATCCTAAACATGCAAATGTGCCTAGACCGACTCTAGACACGTGTAGTACCATATCACCTCCGAGGTCGTCACCCCATGATGCAACAAAAACATCGTAATCACCCTGAATAATCACCCTGAATAATTGAATACATAATATTCGCTACCAACATGGATATGAAATCCGACATCAACATTGTGTGGACCTAAGACTCAACAACAACAATGCATATATTCATACGACTTCAACAAACCACACCAACATATTTCAATACATGCTTGCACCAACAATTCAACACCAATAGCATGTAAGAAAATTCACCAACAACATATATGCACATAAACATATATAATCACCAACCACATATATGCACATAAACATATATAATCACCAACAACATCACCATAGTAATTCAACAACTTAATAAAGTCTCACAATTCAAGTAAAGGAGAAAATACAACACATTATGATAAGCATCATATTCAATACCTATCAATCATTCACATATTACCACATAGTCATATAAACTATCCACAAAAGATTTGCCAAGTATTTGGTCTTAAAGATTACTTCCGACAAGTTCGTATCGTTTTACCATTTTCCAAGTTACATATCAAAACAAAGCAAATATGCTTGAGAACCTCAACTAAGTATATACACAAATCACATGTGAGTACAGTAGTGTATACATCAATGTATCATAGGCCAAATCACTTAAATTCTAAGTTTGGCAAAGTTCGTCTCATATCACCGTTTTTCATGAAATTTAAATTCTCAAAGCAAGACCAAGCTAAAGTTCATGATTTCCGTCCAAAACATTTTTAGAAATCATATAGTGTATAAACAACCTTAACCCTACCCCTTTCCTTTGAGAATAGCGAGTTTCGGAAAAATCGACGTTATTGAACGTTTTTCAAAAGTTAAGTTCAAGTTCACAAAATTAAGTTCAATCCAAACCATAAGGTGTTCCAGTAGGTTTAAGAGTATAAACAGTAGTTAAACATATTGAAAGAAACATTTTTGAAAGCTCGGAACATCCCCCAAAAGCCCGGAACGCAAGCAAAAAGTGTTGAAAACTAGGCAATGCTCGCTTAAGCGACCAAGTCACAGTAGCTACTGTGATTGCTCGCTTAAGCGACCAGTCATCAGTTCTGTCAAAAAAATGTTACGGGTTCCAACCCTTTTTCACCCAAAAAGCCAAATTTTGATCTCCCAAATGTCCAAACTCATTCCAAAAGTTGTTTACAGATATATGTACATAAAAAGACACTCAAAGTTACACAAAACTTGAAATCAAAACATCATTTCAACATAAATCAACAATCCAACAAAGTTTCACCAAAACTCTCAACAACAACCCAATTCACATCACCAATCCATAATCATGAAAACCCATGACATCAATTCATCAACAACACACCCCATAACAACAACAACAACAACAAATAATCATGAAATCACCCATGAATCAACAACAACATCATTCTTCATCAATTTGTACAAACACAAAGTAAACCCATATATACATTTCAAGCATGCAAATTCAACATTAACCACACAATTATCATGTAATTCACATACTTAAACATGTCATTAAAATTAAAGCACGAATTTCCACAACTAAGCTCAATTAATCACTTATTCAATTAAACACTTAAGCATAGAATTAGGGTAGAAATTAAACTAAGAGATTATGGTTGAATTCTAACCCCCTTACCTTAATTTCCAAGAATCCTAACCTTAGCCTTAATTTTGCTCCTATAATCTCCAACCCCTTATTGATCTTCAAGTTTTTCTCTTCTCTTCCTCTAGTTCTCTCTCTCTCTCTACCTCTTTTTAAGATTGTGAAATGAATGCTCTAATCCTAATTTCTCTTAAGACATGGGTTATAAAGACTCACCACTAATGGGCCTAACCCTCAAAATGTTTTATGGGCTCAAAGCTCTAATTAATCAATTCCACAAGTTTCTACTCGCTTACGGTAAAAATAACGAATAAACATCGGCTCTTAATTAATTATCACAACCCACTAACAACTTAATAAAAATAATGATTCCCACTTGAAACACTAAAAATACCCCTCAAATCGAATTTACTAAATTACCCTTGCTCACCAAAATGACAAAAATACCCTTCTACACGAAAACCCACAAAATTACACCCAAGGATAAATAATCACACATAAGCACATATAAACACATATTAAACAATTAAAAATAAAACTAACAAAAAATCGGGTTGTTACAGAAGTTATCTGTGATAAGGGATGGACCATCAGTGGTTGAGTTTGACTTTCCCATCATCACTCATTTTCTAGCTTCCTCCCTTCTGATTTCTAAAAAAGGTTTCTCGCATAGTTCGCAGCGGATTATTTCCAAGAATTCGACCTCTTACTTCATCGAGTTCCTTGTTGAGACCAGTAAGAAAAATAAAGACATGGTCGTTCTCCTGCGTCTTAATAAACTGGACATTGTCTTCAGTACACTTTCAGTGATAATCATAACATTGATCCAACTCTTGCCAAAAGGTCATCAGTTCATTATAGTAGGTAGTGACATCCATGTCATTGTGCTTTAAATTCTATGACTTTGATTCAAGATCATAAATCTGAGAGAAACTCTTAATATCAGAGTGAGACAGTTTTACAACATTCCAAACATCTTTTGTTGTAGGCAAATACATGTATGTTTTTCTCATACCTACCTTCATAGTATTAATAAGTCAGACAATAATGGATGAGTTTTCAGATTTTCAGAACCTGTAATTAGGATGTGTTGCTGCAGGTACCAGAACATCACCTATGAGAAAACCCAATTTCTCTTTGCCGTCTAGAATAAGTCGAATATTTTGGAATCATTTAGCTTAGTTTGAGTCATCCAGTTTCTAAACATTAACCTGAAGAGAGTTATTTTGACCTCCACCTTCTGTGTTAACGCTCTTGCGTTACCGTAACCACCATCAAATGGGTAGCCATAACCGAACCCAAGAAGGTTGTTGTTGGGATCACCTCTGCCATAACCAAATCCACCTTTAAAACTGTTGTTTGTCGTGAAATTGAGTCGTGGTGGTATGGTAAATCCATTTCCTCTACCGTTGTTGTTGTTCGCGCCGCCACTGGTATTGTTGTTGTTGGCACAGCCGTCGGTATTGTTGTTGTTAGCGCCACGGCCTCCACAATCTCCGGTAGGGGGTGTTTGGTTAGGGTCCTCCATAGTTTGGATCGGTCGGGTAAAAATATATGGATGATAATGTTCTATTTTATTACGAAGAAAAGGGGATGCCCTTATAGGAGAAAAATACAAAGTCAACTCCTTTACTTTAGAAGTAATATAATGACTCATAACTAATCATTAAATAATAGTAATTAAGAAATATTTCAACAGAAACTTTGAATTTCAAGTGTGGATAATGGTATTCTCACCGTTGGTGAAGTCTGAGGGTAGATGAGGTCCCCTTTTCTAAATTATCTATTGCAGTATCTTTTTTATCCTTTTAGTTGTTTGTCTTCAGACCAGTAGCTCTGCCATTTATGTAGCACAAACACTTCATTTTAAAGGTGTGTTTGGTGTCCAACACGTGGCGGTATTAGACATTGATACAACACTGACACATGGTTACACTCGGACTCCACTTTCTCAAGTTATTACCATTATCTATGTGTCAGTGTCCGTGTTGGTGCTTCCATATCTGTCAAACATAGAAGATTGAGGCACTTCGTAGATTTGTAAAGAAATATGATATCTTGAAAATTGAGTGCAAGTTGTGCAACTATTTAGATTTACCTTATCAATCAGTGAAATATCTTAAATCTGGCAAAGTTCTCCCATTAAACTGCCTATAATGTTTTTGTATTTTTCTTTCATATGAAAGATGAAGGTCTGCTGTAATTTCGTTTTGTTATGATGTATTTACTGAATTGTTGTTGCTGTTAATACAAGTTGAATCAGGGCTTATTTGATTTCCGTTCATTTACTTTCTTTTTGTTCTTTTGATTTATTTATATTTGCATTTAATACAAGTTGCATGGTTTATTTCTGTATGTAGTGTTAGTGAATTGGCAAAGTTCTCTCTCTTTTTTAATTTTTATTTCAAAGACGCAACTCATGTAGCATTGGTAATCTTAAACTCCATCACAGGTTTTATAAGAATCCATTTCACTTCCAGTTAGAACATTTGTTAATGCAACACAACATTATCATGGAATATACTACTAGTCTTTTCTTTTTGTGGAGTCGGTTGTGGTGATAAGAAACCATTTTATTCTTTTCTCTAAATATATAAATGTAAGGATCATGCTCACCAATGATGGGTGTTATAGCATCATTTCCTATTCATCCAACTGAAAATTAGAAAGGGAGGGAAACATTAACTCAGCATTTGATCTTCTTCTGAGATTTAAACTTCCATAAGAAACAAACATTTCATTCACGAAACATCTGAGCAAAGAGTCTAACCTTATAGGTAGTAGAACATTGTAACTGATACTATTAGAACATCAAATAAAATCACCGTTATCCAAGACATTGCAGGAACAAAATGGCGGATCATCAGCCAAATCATAGAGAGAAACAAAGGCAAAATCCTACCACAAACAATCAGCACAGGCCATGCATTTCATATGTCAGCCATGTATCTCTGTAAATAGATTAAAAAATTGTATAAATTCAAATTTCAACAACATATAATACACATAAGGCTAATTGGCAACACAGATGAAATGAAACAGTGCAATGCAAAGTTACAAAACAAGTGTAATTAGTAAGAGTGAAAATGCTAGAAAAGATAAGTAAAAACAGGTATGAATCATGACTCAACAAAATGCGCTTTGCAAGCATCCAGAGTTTGTACTCAGTCAGTACCATGTTTTGATTTCACTTTTACCACCACCAAGAATACCTTAAAATGCCTAACTATCAGATGTCATGTTAAATATGAATTTTTAACAGTAAAAAATATAAAAATTCATATTAAATTCATGTTTTGTTAAAAAATTCTAAATTTTTTTGGAAGAGATTCTTATAATATTATAAATTTTTCTGCAAAATTTGATTCAAAAATATGAATTCTACATATGAGTTTATTTTAAAAGAGGGACCAAAAGTGAAAATGGAAAATTTTACATGGACTAAAAGTTGAAGGAAAATTTTAGAGGGACTAAAACGAAAAATTAGTATATTTATAGGGACTAAAAATATATTTAACCCTTGAATATTTATACGACAAAATTATAGTAATAACAATGTCCATTTATTGTATGCAATGAAGATATTTTTACTCTAACTTTTGATGGTTATAATATAGGGGCATTTTTGAAAAATCAGGAGGCCTAAAGAGCAATTTATGTATTTTTTTTTACCTCGATGGTAAGATTTTGCTTCAACTAATTTGAACTAAGGATTAAGGAATTGAAGATCTAGGGTTTAAATCCAAAAACTAACATAACAATTAACATATTAATATTATTTTTTTAAGAAAAAAAACTCACCACATGTCACTTTATTTAGTAAGAGCATCCATGATATTTTTTGGAAAGGTTACTTTCTTATTTAGTAAGAGCATCTATGAATATTATCTTCTGGTACTTTTTTATTTATTTTGGGTGAAATATCCTTGCTTAATTGTAATCATTGAATTAGAATGTCATAATGATCACTTTATGTGTATTTTCTCGTATTGAACTTGGATTTATTGTAAAATCAAAATTCAATAAGCAGGCAGCAAAGAGAAAGATGATGAGGGTGACAGACAGCTTCCGTGATATGAGGATAGAGAACGACAGCACTAATAGTTGACTTGGGAGTTGAGGACATCACACAACACCTAGAGAGATTTCATTGAAGGTTGTTTAATTAATTTTAAACTAAAGTATTAATAAAGAAGTTAAGAATGTTGAACCATAAAGTGAGGAGGAAAATCAGTACCTTCATTCACGGACAATACTGCAATGTCAAAGTTCGTTCGGGTTTGCACGATAGAGTTTTAAAAATAATATGGATTGCCCAACTTGTGTTTTATTTTAAGCTTTTGAAAAGATTAAAATGAATGAATAAAATCAACGATATCCATGAGCTTAGCTCAGTTGATAGGGATATTGCATATTATATATAGAGGTCGGTATTCGAATCTCGGACACTCTATTTCTCCACATTTAAATATGTGAGCTCTAATCACTATGCTACTAAACCCAAAAAGAAAAATCAACACAATTGGTGCAATGAAAAGAGATACACTCTCACAACATCTTGAAGATTAAAATGAATAAATAAAATCAAGGGGATTGTGCGGTGGGAAGAGATACACTCTCATAACATGTTAAATCAAAATTCCAAATTTTAGCGGGGGATATGAACATTAAATGTTTGATACAAACTAGAATATGATAAAATTAGCAGATATATAATATTGACAATGTTTTCTTTGTAAGAGAATCAATAACTGTTTTAGACTAGACCGAACCTTATCCAACAAGAAAACACATTTGTATCATGATAATATTATCTAGTTCAGATTATGTTATATTTTAGCCCTAGAGCACACCCAAGTCATGAGTCTGAAGACACAATGAAGATCGTGCGATGGTGATCACATAATGATCTGTCAATAGTTGTCTCTGAGAACAACTGTCCAATTAGGGTTTCTATCTAGAAACCCTAGTTGTCTTTTTATAAATGCTAACTATGACTTGGGTCAATGTACACATTATATAAACCCTAAAACCTCACACTCTTGATGAAGCATTGACTTGAATGTCTAAGTGTTTGCAAATACATAGTCTCTTCCATGGAGTAGTTATCGTCCTCATTTGCTCAGTTGTCTCTCAAACCGTTAATTAAGGTACACTACGGATCAAACATATTTTTTTTTACGTAACACTAAAGTCGGAAAAAAAAAGGAAATAATACGAAGACAATCACCAATGATCACCCTAAATTTTTTGAATTTTTTAATAGAAACACAAGGATAAATAAGTTTGGTGTCCCTTGTGTCGCTGTTTTGCTTTTTGATGAACTAGTTTTTCTTCTTAAAAGAAGATAGAGATTGCTAGATATTTTGAAGAAAGCAAACTAGTACACTGAAATTAACATCGAAGAAAATTAAACTTGAAATCTTGAAAAGAACATACTATAATATTTCAAGTCAACACCATCAGACCAACTCAATTAGGTTAGTTTGCTACCAACTTACCAAGAGAAAAAAAAAATGTGAAGACTGATTGTATCAAAAATAAGAAATATGAATGAGACATTATAAAAGGTTGAAGATGCCAAACAGAGATATTGTTGGCCTGCGAGGGCGAGGCCATGTGCTGAGGTTACTTAAAAATGCTATAGCATTTAATACACGTATACTATATTCTATAGTTGCTGGAAAATGCTCATCTATGGTGAGTCATGTATAGCTAGCGAGTACCTTCAGTCCTTCATACAACTCCCCTCTTAACTCTAAATCATCTTTATACATGCAACTCCCCTGTTAACTCTAATAAATGATTGGAAAACTCACAATTTCATCATTTTCCTATAATTAATAACCCAGTTACTTAATTAGTTAATGCATATGGCAAATTATTGTTATTATTATTTTTAATATGAATCTCATACGGTCACTAAAAGGACGCATTTATGCATTCACGACGCACCCTATCCTTGGATCTAAATGAGACCAAGTAGATTTTAAGATATAATTTTAGTTTTTGAAAAAGAAAAAAAATTGTTTGAAATATATATTGTGTGATCTCGATCCAACGATTACTGATATCATAAATGCATTAATGTGACTTTTTAGTGATAGTAAAAAAATCCGTATTTAGTTATTTTTACCTATGAAACAATTTAAAGACATACATCCCATGAATTTTTTACCTTAGTTCTAAATGTAAACATCTCTTATGGTCGGGATTTGAACTTACTTCATCATACTAGGGGTCTATTCCATTCTTTTAAACCCAACCTCGGTTAATAACTTCACGTGATTTTTAAAATAAGTTAATACCGGAAAGCTTACAATAGCAAAATTAAAATTTGGAATGCAACTTGAAGGTGAAGGGTTCTACACTCACACAAGATTTCATTTTAATAACACTTCTTATTTGCATATTTTGTATCATGGAAAAAAAACCAGAGATTTTACTTAATGTAGATATTAGACACAAACTATATATGTTTATATAAAAATTAAAAAATAAAAATCAATGCATATGTGATAAATATTGATAGAATTTTCCAACACATGTCAGATCAGTGGTATATAAGTTTGAATTTATAATGTTAAGAGACAAATTCAAATATCATATAAGACCGTTGTAAAATGATCATTAGTTTCATCTTTAATAATAACTTTACCTTCTAAATATTTTTTAAAAGGTAATTTATCACTAAGGATATGTTTGGTAGAAGAGAATTAGAGGAGAGAGAGAGAGAGAGAAATAGACAAGAGAAATAAGGAAGAGAGAACATATTTCCACAGTTTGGAACAGCAGAGAAAAAGGAGAGAGAGACTAAATATATGTGGGTCCCATAGCTATTTTTCTTCTCCCCTAGACAGCGAAGAAATGCAAAAGAAACCTCCACTCTTTTGCTTTTCCACTTTTACCCTTCTTTCTTTGCAAGTTGTGCACGCAGGTAACACCTTGGTATTGCATTATTACTGGGGTAGTGTTTTTTGTTGTTGTTGTTGTTAAATAGATAGTTTTTTTTTTCTTTTTACGAGTGGTTATAGTTTTAAGTAATATTATCATCAACAAATTAATTGTGGTAATAATTATGGAGCAAAATGGGAACGCATGTGTTGTTTTTTTTTTTTTTTTGCATGTGTTGGTTTATTAGATTTATGAGTTGATTTAGTTAACTAAATTATTATTCTTTTTACCATAAGTAAATTATTATTCTTTTAACATAAAGACGCCTATATATTGATGACTTATATTTGTCGTATCTTTATGTTTTAAAATTATTTAATGTATTTTATTCGTTTTATTTTCAATATTAATAAATATATCTTTTTATGTATAAGGGATCCAATTATATCTATTAAAAAAAGTCGATCCAATTATAATTCAACAATTTATCTCTCGTACCAATATGTATTTATTTTTTAAAAAATAAAATTATCTAATAATTTTTATGGGATTGAACACCACTTAATTTTGAATGGGAGCACACTAAATATTTTCAACAACTTAGAACAAAAAAAAAAAGTTATAGTGGAAGTAGCTAACCCCAGTTATATTTACATAGATTCTTCCCTATTTTGGAACCGAAAACCAAAACAAATCGCATTTTTAAGTGAAAACCTATAATTTAGCCAACTTTTTTAATGACAAAGTGACCAATCTATGGTGTATAAGTGAGACAAGTCTTCCATCATGCACAAACTAGTTTTTATCATTAGATAAATTGATTTCACCACTAAATTAAGAGAGATATAATATGATTTATTGATCTAATCATGAAAAAGACATTTATGCATGGTACAATATCATTTTACTTGTATATGTTAGACAAAATCTGAAAAAGTACGAGGCCAAGAAACTTCTTTTTTCCTTAGGCCGACAATGGTCATTGGTGAAGAAAATGGATATCCCGACATATTATTTTAGCACTTTTTAAATCAATTCAAATAGAAGATTTGATGGATTAGCCTAGATATTTTTTTTTCCAAAAAAAATAAATAAATTGAAGAAATTAGGTTGTTATTGAAGGATCGTTGAAGTTAAATTTTTGTAACCTCTTTTGTATCCCTTTGCAAGAAATTGATAATGGATCGAAGAGATCTCTCTTCCTTAGATTAGATCATTGTTGGCCCGATACGGATAATCAAATCTTGATATATGTTTGTTTATCTACTCTTTTTTATCTTAATATATCTTTGTTGTGTTTGTGGATTTGTTTTGTTTAGTTATTAGGCGTGTTGTTATTTCCTAAGACTACTTTGATTTTGGTTGTTGTTGACGCTTGTGTTGACTATAACTCAAATATAGACATAAAAGCGGGGTAAAGGGCGGAGCTAAGCTGGTGATGCTCCCTCCGCCCATGCCCTTGTGATTAGCTCAATTGTTGTTGAGGGACGAGTGTGAATGCGGGAGTGACAATCCCTCGCGGCGCGCACACACACACACATCAAAAATGGTATGTGTGTGTGTGTGTGTGTGTGTGTGTGTATATATATATATATATATATATATATATATTCACACTAGCAGAGACGCCTCTCTAGCACAAGACGTACCAAAGAGGACGCTCAAGAACAAAGATCCAGTCCAACAGATACAAAGACAGACAATCAGCTGATACCCAAACAAGCTAAGGGGACCGACCACCACTGCTGACAACCAAAAACAAAAGTGGCATTATTAGCCTTCAACCATCAGTATGAATGAAATTTGACCTTTTCAATAAGCTCTACATTAGGAGTGTGAGAATTATCAAAAAGCCTATTATTACGCTCATTCCACACTAGCCAGACAGAAAGTAACCAAAGTAATTGAAGAAATGATCGTCGCGCCCTTGAGGCACCCAAACAATTAGTGAACTGAACAAAATGATCACGAAGACGGTAATGATCAACACCTGACACACCAATCCAAAACCGAACTTGCTGCCAAACTTTGGCAAAAGTATAACATTGCAAAAACAGATGTTGAGCGCTTTCTAACTGTCCACAATCGGCCACACAATTACTATCCGCGACTAAAATGATGCCACGATTTAGTAAATTGTTTTTTGTTGGCAACCTATCGCGAAGCAGACGCCAAGCTAAGATGGAGACCTTCAACGGCACCTGTGGATGCCAAATCATGCTTTCTGAATCGTCCAAGAGAGTAACCTCTTGAGTGGTAAGCAACAGATAACTTGTACGCATCGTGTAACCCCCCTGCGATGTCGGGATGCCACTGCCAGATATCTGTAACATTAGCCTGCAAAGTAACATTAGATAGCAAATTCCTACACTCCACTACCAACTCCTCCTCCTATGCCCACAACTCCCTCCTCCACTGCCACATCTCACCCCCTTCTTCCAACCTAGGGAGAACAAAGTTGCAACCGTGATCGATTTGTTCTCCGCTAGATTAAACAGTCTACTGAAACGCTGACAGAGAGGGATACCTCCTAACCACCTGTCATACCAAAACAAAGTATTAGCCCCA
Organism: Medicago lupulina; assembly: GCA_958299785.1. Taxonomy (NCBI): domain Eukaryota; kingdom Viridiplantae; phylum Streptophyta; class Magnoliopsida; order Fabales; family Fabaceae; genus Medicago; species Medicago lupulina. Next base: position 79,636,858 of record OY283139.1, read on the forward strand.
CCTTCCGCGATACCCTCACTGCAAACCAACCCTCTTCATCCGCACCTACACCATCCCTGATCCTATCAACCTCCCTTCACCAATAAGAACCACTCCGACCCCCAACCTTCATGCCTCCTCACCGTACCTAGCAGCCAACACCCTATACCAATAACCTCCTCTATCTACTAACATCCTCCAACACCACTTCCCTAAAAGACATAAATTGAACTCCCTTAAGTGCCTAACCCCCAACCACCCATACTCCTTTCTAAGACAAACTGTATTCCAATTAATCCAAGGTATTTTTTTTGTGATCCTTACTCCCACCCAAAAAAAAATTAAGCAAAGATTCAAGGAAGAGATTATACATGACGCAACTTTGAAGAAGGAAAGAACATAGACAGGTAGAGAGGTCAGGACGGATTTAAGCAAAGTCAAGTGGCCCTCGTAAGAAAGAAAACGACTTTTCCACCCAGACAGTCTATACTTTATAGAATGAACCACAGGTTGCCAGAACGTTAACCTTCGAGGATTACCACCGATATAGATACCCAAATACACAAAAGGGACCTTGCCCACTTTACAGTTTAGAATTGACGCTGCATCTACCAACCACGACTCAGAGATATTAACCCCGACCAACATGCTTTTGTGAAAGTTTACCTTAAGACCAGACATCTCCTCAAACAACAACAACACTGCCCGTAATGCACGAACGCTTGCCCAACTCTTAATACCCAGTAATAAAGTGTCATCAACAAATTGGAGGTGGGAAACAACCATGGGGTTAGTCGTTCCTACCACATAGCCCTTAAACAAATTGGCATTCACCATCTCATACATCATAATATTCAGACCCTATGTAGCCAAAAGAAAAATAAAAGGAGAGAGTGGATCACCTTGGCGAAGGCCCCTCTCCATATATTGGTTATAACATTGTAAACCTGATTCATCAAAGATTTATACAAAACTATAATAGCTTTATAGTCACAGCAGCGATAGACACCATTGATCGAGTAAACAAAGATCGTATCTCATTATCTTGTGATTTTTCGTTTCTTTTATTCTTCTATTGCTAGTTGATGTTCTTACATCTTACTCCACGCATCAAATTTTATTTATGTGATTTTATTTTTATATTCACAACAATTAGTCTTATTAACATTTGTCTAATGCAATGCTTATCTTATCCATGCAACATTCATATAAGGATAAAAGAAATTAAAAATCCACAAGATGTCAACTTTCAAAGGGTTTTTGAATAAAACAACCTTCCCAAGTGAGTGACTAATGACTAAAATTATTCTCGCAGTGATTATCTTACTAAGATTAAATTATAAAATATGTTGAATTCTTCATTTCTTACAAGGATGGATGCCTGCCACTACATAATTATACGTGGGATAATGAATGAGACAGATAATTTAGGGGAAAAAAATGCCAACAAAATGTAACAATTTATTACTGCATGAACATGGTCAAAAGCTAAACTAACTGTTAAACTCAGTATTTATCAACTAAGCTCATCCAACTCTCTGTGTATCTCTGCCTCTTCTGAATCTAACCAAGCCGCGTTAAGTGGGTCCCACATATCGTTGAACCCAGCGCAGCAACTAAACTATATTCCTTTCCAAGCCATGTTCTTTTGTTTTTTCTTTTTCTTTTTGTTTCCTACAAAAATAGAAACCCTTTTTATAACCCTTATTTAATTTATATTTATAAGATTCCACAAAATCTTCAATCAGAAAACAGCTGCTTTTTTTATGTGAAAATAGTTGCAAGTTGTAAGAATTTGAAGCTTCATATTGCATTGTGGGGTCCTCTTTTGACAGGCTAATCAACAGCCTGGAAAAGGGTGTTTGCATTGCATTGCAACCACACTAAAACACTTCAACTTGATCCATTTTCAGTAATGGGTTTCACGTAATTTTCATCTGGGTCACACTCTTTTTCTTCAATTCAACATTTTTTTTTTGTAGCAGCAGCATTCACTTTTTGGTAAGTCTACACTCTACATTGATTTAATTAAGACCCTTTTTTGAGTAAAGTTTTGTTTATGTTTTTGACTTTTGATGTTACAACAATCATTGTGTTTTTGTTTGGTTTTTTTGCATTGAATTTGATAGATCCGAGGTTGTTGTTTTTTTTGTTTTTCTTTGTCGCAGGTTGTTGTTTTATCTTCAATTTAGTTACTTTTGGGATTTGAAGCTAAAAGGGTACTGTAATTGGTTACAAACCTTTTATGGGTTGGTGCTGTTGAAGTAGATTTGAGAGAAGCTAAACTAACTACAATGGTGATGATGGTGAAGCTTGTTTTGGTTGTTGTTACTATTCTTATTGCATTTTTGGTGAATGTGTCATTTGCCTTATACACACCTCATGATAATTATCTAATTGCTTGTGGTTCATCCAAAAGTGTAAACTTTCAAGATCGTGTATTTGTCCCTGATTCACAGCATTCTACATTAGTTTTGAAAACTGGAAATTCAGTTGTTGTTGGTAGTTCAAATTCAAGTGTTGTTCCATCTCCAATTTACCAATCAGCTAGGATTTTCACTGAGAGAGGTTCTTATAGATTTGATGTTCAACAAGGTAGGCATTGGATTAGGCTATATTTTTATCCTATTCCAAACAGTTTACATAATTTGACTTCAGCTTCTGTAACAGTTGTTAGTGATGATTTTGTTCTATTAAGCAACTTCACATTTAGAAACTATAGTGGTTCTTATATGTTTAGGGAGTATGCTATCAATGTAACCTCTGATACCTTGACTGTAACCTTCATTCCTTCGAATGGTTCGGTTGCTTTTGTGAATGCAATTGAAGTTGTGTCAATGCCGGATGATTTGTTTGTCGATCAGGCATTGGCACTTAGTCCATTGGCCCCTTTTAATGGTCTTTCCGAACTTGCTTTCGAAACCGTTTACCGTTTGAACATAGGTGGAGCCTTGCTTACTGCTGAAAATGACACGTTGGGAAGGACTTGGGAGAATGATCAGAAGTACCTTCATGTGAACAGTTCGGTCACTAATGTGTCGGTCAGCCCTTCAAGCATTAGGTATCGACCGGGAGTTACCACTGAGACAGCACCTAATTGGGTCTATGCCACTGCTGAAGCAATGGGGGATGCAAATGTAGCCAATTCAAATTTCAACATAACTTGGGTTTTCCCTGTAGATCCAAATTTCTCCTATTTTGTTCGGCTGCACTTTTGCGATATTATTAGCAAGGCGATGAACACGTTAGTTTTCAATGTGTTCGTAAATACTGATATAGCGATTGGAAGCCTTGACCTCTCATCTTTGACAAATGATTTGGCCTTGCCTTACTATAAGGACTTTGTTTCCAATGCTACATCGGACAACTTTTTAACGGTAAGCGTCGGTCCTGATACGATGGCAGACATTACAAATGCAACTATGAATGGATTGGAGATAATGAAAATCAGCAATGCATTGAAGAGCTTGGATGGACTTTCGTCGGTCAAGAGTTTGCTTCCCAGTTCAAAATCAAAAAAGAACAAGATAGGAATCATCATTGGCTCTGCTGCTGGTGCTGTTGTTGCCTTTGCTTTTGTTGGTTTGTGTGTTTGCTTGTTGGCGAGGAGAAAATCAAAGTCTTCTCCTCAAGAGGGTGGTCATTCATGGCTGCCATTGCCCTTATATGGAAATTCTCAAACAATTACAAAAATGTCGACAACTTCACAGAAGAGTGGAGGAACTGCAAGCTTCATTTCTTCGACGAATCTTGGACGGTTCTTCACTTTCCAAGAAATCCTAGACGCAACAAATAAATTTGATGAGAAGCTTCTTCTTGGCGTTGGTGGTTTCGGTAGGGTTTATAAGGGAATCCTCGATGATGGTACCAATGTAGCTGTTAAAAGGGGAAATCCAAGATCCGAACAAGGTCTTGCTGAATTCCGAACTGAAATTGAGATGTTATCGAAGCTTCGCCATCGTCATCTTGTGTCTCTAATTGGTTACTGTGATGAAAGGTCAGAAATGATTCTTGTCTATGAATACATGGCTAATGGTCCCCTCAGGAGTCATTTGTATGGAACAGATCTACCGCCCTTATCGTGGAAACAACGGCTTGATATTTGCATTGGAGCAGCAAGAGGTCTTCATTATCTCCACACCGGTGCATCTCAAAGTATAATTCACCGAGATGTAAAGACGACAAACATTCTTTTAGATGATAACTTTGTTGCTAAAGTTGCTGACTTTGGCCTCTCCAAAACTGGTCCTGCACTCGATCAGACTCATGTTAGCACAGCGGTTAAAGGTAGTTTTGGTTATCTTGATCCAGAATACTTTAGAAGGCAACAACTCACAGAGAAATCAGATGTTTATTCATTCGGAGTAGTTTTAATGGAAGTGCTATGCACAAGACCGGCGTTGAACCCTGTCCTTCCTAGAGAACAGGTTAATATAGCCGAGTGGGCGATGAACTGGCAGAAGAAGGGAATGCTTGATCAAATCATGGATCAACAGCTTGTCGGGAAGGTCAATCCTGCTTCGCTTAAGAAGTTCGGGGAGACCGCGGAGAAGTGCTTGGCCGAGTATGGAGTGGATAGGCCATCCATGGGAGATGTGTTATGGAATCTTGAATATGCTTTGCAGCTCCAAGAAACCTCGTCAGCACTCATGGAACCGGAAGATAACAGCACGAACCACATTACTGGAATTCAGTTGACACGTCTTGAGAACTTTGATAACAGTGTGAGTATGGTTGATGGATGCAACTCTGTCACGGACGATGACGCAGAAGACGCTGCTACAAGTGCAGTGTTCTCTCAATTGGTAAATCCACGCGGAAGATGAGTTATTTTTCATGTATCATTGGTTCTGGCCATAAGCCGTTAATTATAATGGCTGTTCTGGCCTTGGACAAATTGAAAAGTCCTGCTCGATGAATGAAAGGTTGTTTTCTGTTTCGTTGTCGTTTTTGTAATTCTTTTTGTTTTGCCTATAAGCAAGTTACCATATAATATTTGAGCAAGTAGGTGGTTAGAAATTGTATGTAAGTTATTATAAGGTTCTGTTGTACTTTGTATAAGGCAATGAAGAGTTCTTCTTTTACTTTATAATAAAATTTATTTAGAAAATGGATCAACTATTCAAAAGATACTGCTTCTGATAGGTTAACTTGCTTTGCTTTCCTCTTTTCTAGTAATTCCTAAGAGATATACTCTTGAACATTTGGATTCCCAATCAATATTATGATATGATATCCAATAAAATGAAAATGACAGAAAACTGTTGAGAAGGTCTTTAATACATGAATTATGATAGGTTTTCTCCTATGCTGATGTAGAACCAAAGAAAATGAATTCTAAAGACAAAATCATGTTTTTGAATTAAGTTGTTCAGTTCATTGACTTTTCTTGAGCTAAGTTCATTTTATTGACTTTTTTTCCCTCCACATGAGGAGTTTCTTCACTTTTTTGCTGTTCATTCTTTAATACATGATAAAAAATCTCAGAAATTTCCATGCTTGTTTTTATATCACAATGCAGCAACAAGTTCCAATACAGGGTGTTCTCATTCATAATTTCAAGTTTCTTCAATGGTCTTGATCTTATGCATGATATCATAAGGTATGAATTGAGAAAGCCTTCCATATAATCATCACAACATATAATCATTTATAAGCAAACGAAGTATTACAATTTTTAATCAATAGTTAAGGTGGTTACAAATAACTTTTTAACCACTGAGTACATCACATGATTTTTTTTCTGAGTTACAAGTTACAACATTCAATCATTAATAAAGAAGAATAAATATATCAAAATAATAATAATAATAATAATAATAATAATAATAAAGGAAAACAATGGAAACTGCCAAATTTATCTTCTGCAAACTATACCATTACCACTGCTGGCACCACCAGTGCAATCCATCATGCCATATTCAATCTCCATGCCTTCCTGCACTGAATCTTTAGCAGAAGAGAATATACAAGCAAGACAATCTGCAGAAACAAGCGACGTGGTTCTATACTTGTCTTCCCCTCCAACTACTGGCATAGCCACGCCCGGTTTTGCCGGATTTTGAAAATCTGGCTGATAAGTTCTTCCGAGAACTCCTTCAACTTTGGACGATAAACCATAGAATTTGAACTGCACCTCCAAATGAGGAAAACAATCATCATCAGGAATCTGATAGTTATGGATACGACTGTCCTCCTTGGTGACAGGAACCACATTGACAGATATTTCAGCAACTTCTGGGATTGTAACCATGACACTGTTCTCATTCGATGTTCGCTCGACTCTAAGTTGATTTTCCTCGGACTGCCATGTAGAGAGGTGACCTTCAGGGATTACGAGATCCTTTCCGTCATAAGAAAGCTTCAGATGGTCAACTTCTGCATCCCAAATTGATGATGGTGTGGCTTCAATAGAAAAGTTGTGAGAATAAAAAAGGACTCCCAATGCTTGTATCCAAGTGTAATCCCTCGGTCTCCCTTGCGGCCTAAGGCCAATAAAACGAGCATTGATTTGAAGGTTGACGTCAGATACCAAGCTGAAATGCTCATTCCTCCTTCCATGGAAATAGAAAACAATGCCATCTGCACCAACAAAACGAGGGTCCAAGCACGCAGATCCGCGGTCTTTACAGTTTGGTTTACGACCTGCTCACATATTAAATATATAATGAATACTTGTTATATTACATTACAAATAAACAAAAGAAAAATAGAATCACAAAACAAAATAATATGTTCTTCTTTCATGAAATAACGGGTATCCTCTTCTTATCATAAGCAATACTATTTGAGGCCGACATAAGAATAAAGATAAGATGTTTCTTAATAAAATTTATTTTCATAAGAAATTATGCGACTACAATATGGATTGCGACATAATAGTTTTTTATGTTGCTGAAATTGCAATGTGACCGCAATTGAGGCTGCATTAGTCACATTTGACCGTGACTCTCCACAATATCAAGGATCACAAAGCGACTGCAACCCTTACCGTAACAATTATCATTAAAAAAAATAATTAAACTAATAATTTATATGGAAATGTGTCAAGTATTGAACATAAATAATCTTACTTTTGCACTGAGTTTTGCACATAGGAGAATCACAATCAAGATAACAAACTTTTTCCCTCGGGTTAGCCGGTGATCTTGAAGGACATTGAGCAGGGCAAGGTAGTTTCTTGAGAAAACAACGGCTCTTACGGCTGGTGCATGTTTGAGTATCAACATTAATACACATGACACACGATGATGCAAATACAAATAAACACAGAACAAACATTAAGCATTTGTTGTTTCTTGAGAAATTCATGATGAGTTTCTCTTGTTTGATAGATACAATGAAAGATCAATGTAGCCTCACCTTATATACTATCCTTTTGCTTATAGAAAACTCAACAAGTGGTCATTTTTCTACTGGCTTTAACATGAACGTGACTGAGATGAATTGCTGGAATTATTTGTGGCATCTTTTACATTGTCAAAACAATTCAATATAGCAAGAGGCAATGGAAGTTGACTTAGTGGTTTAGAATGGAGACAAAGAATTCATGAGAGATTATTATTGACTTTCAACCATGACTTGTGGCTTTCGGTAATTATGAAATAGTTAACATGGAAATTTGAAAAAGCAAAGTGCAAATGTGCAATTATATAAAACATTGAGTGTGTGATAAATTACGTATTTTGCTATGAACATACATAAATTTGCTATGAACATACATTCAAACTTATGTGTTAAGTGATGTACTTGTCAAGTTATTTATATTGAAAATTATCTAACATTGGATCCTTGTTTATACTCTTACGTTAGGACAAAGTACAGTGTTATTTTTCATAAGTTTATAGATTTTGTGGACCAAAATCCACGTTTTGAACTTTGTGTCGCTTGGTCAAAAAACTTTGTGTCTCTATTAAGTTTTAGAAGAGGCTAAGGATGTGTTTTTTTTTTTCTTAGTATTTTTCCCTTCTAATCTTGAGTGATTTGTAGTTTAATGGACACTTAGCTATAGATCAATGTGGAGTACCACCGATTAATTCGACTTAAACCACTCAATTAACTCAAAATCGGTAGATAAGCGATTAGAGGTTAGGCGAGTTTCCTTCCAGCCAAGGGAAGGTTGGGCGAAGGCTATATCAGCCGAACTATGGATATCTGATTGTTTCTCAAGTCTACCAACCAATATGTGGGTTTATAAGATCTCAGACTAAGTCAAAGCTTAGTAGAACTGGACAATGAGACGTCAAACCCATGCTCCTTGTTTATAACGGCACTAACCACAAGGGGCGATGAGTACGGACACATGTTTTATGGAAAGTTGCACACTATGGATCTTGTCAACGGATCACGCCATGAAATGTGAAGCCGGTAGCCGAACGTGGGGCCCTACGATCACCTCAACGAGGGAAAACAAACACACTACCCAGCAAAATAGCCGAACGAGACTAGACATTGTAAGCCATGTCATTTCGGTCGGCATGAATAGTTTTGCATATAAATACCTACTATGTACTATGTATAAAACACACAGTCAATCAAACTCAAACCTATTCTTGTTATTTTATCTATTTTATCCCTTTATCTTATTTTTACATGCATTTCTTTGTCTAATAGCAAAAACCCAAAACCAGCTGAACTTAGCGCTCTACGGGATCAGCTAAGCAACCCATAGCTGAGGAACATAGTTTATTCTTCAACGATACCTCGGCTAACTTTGTTGCCAAAGTTGCTGATTTTAGCCTCTCCAAAGCCGGTCCTGCACTTGATCAGAGTCATGTGCGCACGGCAGTTCAAGGCAGTTTCAGTTATCTGATTCATAATACTTTAGAATACAACAACTCACGGAGAAATTGGATGTTTATTCATTCAGAGTAGTTTTAATGGAAGTTCTATGCACAAGACCGGCGTTGAACCCTTTCACCCTAGAGAACAAAGTTATACTCATTCAGAGTTTTTTTTTACATATGCGTCAGTCATTTTGGGACGGAGAGAGTATATGATAAAAAATCGCATAGAACTTCCCATGCTTGTGCTTGTTTCGATATGCAACAATAGATTTCAATACAAGGTGTTTTCATAATTACAAGTTTCAACAATGATCGTGTTCTTATGCATATGATATCATGAAGAAGCCTTCCATATAATCACTAGGAAATACGGTTTCAAAACAATAACATTTTGTCCCCACTATATCCCATAACACTTTGTTCTCAGAGTTACAACTTTCAATACAGAAAAACAATGGAAACTGCCAAATTAATATACTTATATGGTTACAAAACAATAACAAATTAATACAATTTTTATTCAAAGGAAATATGGTTACCAAATAATAACATTTTGGCCACTGAGTACAACCTACAAACATTTTTTCTCAGTGTTATAACTTTCAATCATAATAATAAGAAAACAATGGAAGCTACCAAATTTATCTTCTGCAAACTATACCATTACCACTGCTGGCACCACCAGTGCAATCCATCATACCATATTCAATCTCCTTGCCTTCCTGCACTGAATCTTTAGCAGAAGAGAATATACAAGCAAGACAATCTGCAGAAACAAGCGACGTGGTTCTATACTTGTCTTCCCCTCCAACTACTGGCATAGCCACACCCCGCTTTGCCGGATTTTGAAAATCTGGCTGATAAGTCCTTCCAAGAACTCCTTCAACTTTGGACGATAAACCATAGAATTTGAACTGCACCTCCAAATGAGGAAAACAATCATCATCAGGAATCTGATAGTTATGGATTCGACTGTCCTCCTTGGTGACAGGAACCACATTGACAGATATTTCAGCAACTTCTGGGATTGTAACCATGACGCTGTTCCCATTCGATGTTCTCTCGACTCTAAGTTGATTTTCCTCGGATTGCCATGTAGAGAGGTGACCTTCAGGGATCACAAGATCCTTTCCGTCGTAAGAGAGCTTCAAATGGTCAACTTCGTCATCCCAAATTGATGATGGTGCGGCCTCAATAGAAAAGTTGTGAGAATCAAAAAGGACTCCCAACGCTTGAATCCAAGTGTAATCCCTCGGTCTCCCTTGCGGCCTAAGGCCAATAAAACGAGCATTGATTTGAAGGTTGACGTCAGATACCAAGCTGAAATGCTCATTCCTCCTTCCATGGAAATAGAAAACAATGCCATCTGCACCAACAAAACGAGGGTCCAAGCACGCAGATCCACGGTCTTTACAGTTTGGTTTACGACCTGCTCACATATTAAATATATAATGAACACTTGTTATATTGCACTACAAATAAACAAAAAAAAAAGTAGAATCACAAAACAAAATAATACGTTCTTCTTTCATGAAATAACGGGTATCCTCTTATCATAAGCAATTCTATTTGAGGCCGACATAAGAATAAAGATAAGATGTTTCTTAATAAAATTTATTTTCATAAGCAAGTATGCGACCATAATCTGGATTGCGACATGATGGTTTTTTATATTGCTGAAATTGTAATGTGACCGCAATTGAGGCTGCATTAGTCACATTTGACCGTGACTCTCCACAATATCAAGGATCACAAAGGGACTGCAACCCTTACCGCAACCATTATCATAAAAAAATAAAAAATTAAACAAATAATTTATATGCAAATGTGTCAAGTATTGAACATAAAAAATCTTACTTTTGCACTGAGTTTTGCACATAGGAGAATCACAATCAAGATAACAAACTTTTTCCCTTGGATTAGCAGGTGATCTTGAAGGACATTGAGCAGGGCAAGGTAGTTTCTTGAGAAAACAACGGCTCTTACGGTTGGTACATGTTTGAGTATCAACATTAATACACATCACACATGATGATACAAAAACAAATAAAAACAAAACAAACATTAAGCATTTGTTGTTACTTGAGAAATCCATGATGATTTTCTCTTGTTTGATAGATACAATGAAAGATCAATGTAGCCTCACCTTATATACACTCTTTTTGCTAATAGAAAACTCACCAAGTGGTTATTTTTCTACTGATTTTAACATGAACGTGAGTAAGATGAATAGTTTGAATTGTATTTAGCATCTTTTACATTGTCAAAACAATTACAATATAGCAAGAGGCAATGAAAGTTGACTTTGTGGTTTAGAATGGAGACAAAGACTTCATGATACAGAGAGATTATTATTGACTTTCACTAAATTATTCAGGCTGAACCATGAAAGGTTGTTTAATATGATTTTATGTAATTATGAACAATAACATGAAATTATGAGAAAATAAAGTAGGGTTAACACGCAAAAAAAGTATAAAACATTAGGTGTGTATTTTAGTGTGGAAAATACATGTTTTTCTTTTGAAGTTCATATCAACATACATTCGAACTTAAATGTGAAGTGATATTAGTTGTAAAAATATTTAAAATAAAAAAATTGCTAACTTGGATCCTTGTAAAGTTTACATTGTTACGTTATTATTATGACAAACGGAGAGTGTTGGATTTTGTGGACCAAAATCCGCGTTTGTTACATTTGTGTCATTTCTAAGTTTTAGAAGAGGCTAAGAATGTGCTGTTTTTTTTTTTCTTTTCTCGAGTTTGAGTAATATGAAGATAAGTGGAGAGGTAAATAAAGTCAAGTTAATATATATTTAAGCTATGGAAGAACTTAGGCACTACCGATTAATATAACTAACCACTTGTTTCATAGCACATGGCAGTTTTTGTATCTAAAGTCTATTAACTCATTTTCATCCTTAGCACTTCCAATGTACATACCATGTTGATGGAAATAATTTTGGAATGGAAATATTGAATCATTTTACGAAACTCATCCCCAAAAAAAAATAAAAAAAAAAAATAAATATAAAATGTGTTGGGAACACGTATTTCTTTCTTCCAAGAACAAGAACTTGTTTTTACAAAGCTGAGAAAAAAAGTGAGAATCAATCAATCAATCAATCATGGCGGCGTGGACAGCGGCAGCTCGGCAAGCCATGAACATCGGACGCCTCTCCTCACCCAAATCCGCATCACTCGTTCATCGCCGCGGCATGGCTGCTTCCGCCGGTACTCTAAATTTCAAATCTTTCACTCTCATTTCTTCTAATCGGAAAATGCCCATTTCATTGTTAATTTGTTACTTGCAATTAAGTATTTTCATTTTAGTGTCAGATTTGTCAACAACATGATTCTTAGATTCAATGTTTGTGAATACGTAATTCCATCCTTGACAATTTTTCCGCGATTCAATTTAGTTCTAACAAACTAGTATCTGACATTTTCAAATTGGGGACAAATTAATCTGTCTGTTATAATGAGCTGGGGATGAATTTGTCATCTGTATACAGCTGTTAAAGACTAATCTGAGTATTATTTTTTGTAGCGATTAAATCGGGCTGTTAGAAAATTTTGAGGGACCAATTTGGGTCTTTACTCAATAGAATATTGTGGAAAAATGAATTTTTATGCTTAGATTGGGTTGTTTGGAAAAACTTATTTGAGCTTTATATAGCAGATTGCCAAAAATTGTTGTTTGTTCAAATTCTGGTACACTACAATGCTATAGCTCTTCTATTGTTGTTTGACCATACTTTGTACTTAATTGCATAACAATAGTGTTTTGTTAAATTTTCGTTATGCTATAGTGTTATATAACATTGATAAACACTTGCCTTAATATTTTCTAAGAGCTTATGAAAAATAAATTTATAATATGTCTGTAAGTTGTTTTCAATTTGTTTTCATATGCTACTTCAGATGGCTCATTGTTATCTGTTCCGGCTTATGCATTCACTCTTTGATTGAACAATAGGTTTCTACAGCGCCTCATATAAAATAAGCGTTTCAATAAGTTAAACTTTCAAATGCTTACATAATGTCATTTTGTGTTAACAAGCATAATTTCTGGGCATTTTTTAAGTATATGTGAATGAAATGAAGATCCAAAATCATCATTGCTAAGTTGTTGCATCTTAACATCTAGTAGGATGCTCTGTGTTTGACTTTTTAGTGTGATCCTAGCTGCGGACTAGGAGAGAAAAATGGAGTGTTAGACTCATCCAATTTAGTGATATGTGGAATGATATTCAGGAATGACAATGTTTTAGTAAAGTCGTTGCAATTTAGGCTGGATTTTGTGTTCTCTTTTAGACATTTTATTTTATAAATATAGATTGATCTACAATGCAACCAGAAGGAAGGTACATACTAGGATTCGAAATTTGCATATTGTGTTCTCTTTGGCTATGAAAATGGAACCTATATGCTAAAAATGGGTTATTATTGACATTCGAACCATTGGTGAAGCTAGTAGAATGATTGATGACATGAAATATTTCCTCTTCTTTCTTGATTAATTTACTTGCCTATATTAATTCGACATGTTGCATTGTAGATCCTCATGGAACTCCAAAGGTGAACATTTGGCAGGATCCACTTTCTCCATCTAAGTGGAAAGAGGAACATGTGAGTAACTTGTGGTTTTTAGAATCTCTCTTTCTAGTACAAGATCTCTAACAGATTTGACCACATTTTGATTCTGATACATTTTAGTATTGACGATATTATTCTGCTGTCTGTGATAATATCCTCTTTGAACGTGAGCAACTTCTTAATGGCTTTTTGATGAAGACGTATTTGAAAGCAGTCTCTCTGAAAATCACATTTATTTTAATTTAAATCTTAAACAAACAGGGCCTTAAGGGAACTTGAGAACAGTGCACACCTGTATACTCCTGATATGATTATGCATACGCACAGATAGTGAGCAACATAAAATATCTTTTTCAAGTTATGTTTAGATAACTAATTAGCCATTGAACTGCTCTGCTATACCAAGGAAGAAGGTTGAGTAATGCAACTTGTAAACATTTAGATTGCCTCATGACATCATAAACGTGTTTTTGTTAATATTTAGTCATACTAAAATATTGAATGTTTCACCAAGTCTTTTGTTGTTACAGTTTGTGATTGCTTCTTTGACTGGATGGAGTTTACTCTTCTATGGTAGTTACAAGTTCTTTACTGGTGGCAAGAAGGAAGAGGTACACAAGATTACCTTATAGGAAATTCGATGAATTTTATGATTGTTTCTTATAAGGAACGTACTCTACCTTGTTACCATGATTTTACTTTATAAAGCTCTTGATTTTAATTTCTAGGATTGTGTAGTAAGCTTTGTTGTCAATAGTAGCCGCTACCGGCGCTATCGCGGCGCGCGGCCAAAACCAGTAAAACGCGACGCAGCGCTCCAAGGCGGAGCGTTTGGAGAAAGCGGCTGAAGCGGGCGCGATGCGGGTCAAAGCGGACACTTTTTACTTAAAACCGTTTTCAGGGTCACTTAAAACCGTTTTCAGGGTCCTCTTCTCATCTCATCATCTCTTGATCACAGAACCCATCTCTCCTCTTCTCATCTTTTCATCTCTTGATCGCAGAACCCATCTTTGTTTTCCTCTCTTCATCTCTTGATTGTAGAATTTGTTAATTTTTTTGTTAACTGTTAATTTGTTAATTGGGAGGATGACCTTGTTAATTGTTAATGTTTTTCACTTTTGTTACTTTAAGCTTTAGAGGCTTAAAGTGTTGGTTTCCTTGAATTTTACTAGTATTTTTTGCAAGTATGTTTTATGTTTTGCTTAAGACTTGTGACTTTTATTTCAAATTAGGAATACTTCATGAATTTTGAGTAATGTTTAAGGTATTTTAGTAAAAAAAAAAATTAAACCGTATAGTATTTTAATATTAAATATATTAGTGTCTCCGCCACCGAAATAGCGCCCGCTACGCGTCCGTATCCCGCGTCGCGTCAATTTTTGGGGTGGCCACACCACGCCGCATTTCCGCTTTGACAACAGAGGTAGTAAGCAATAGCAACCATAGCATTCCTTGTATTGAGTGCTTAAATACAGCCAAGTATGCAAAATATGATTACATGCAATCATTAACAAACTTTATTTTATTTTCGTGTATAATTTTTTGGATTTTAAAATAAGCATGAAATTTTCTTATGAACTCTTTGTCATGTCTTATTGCAGAAGGTTGCAGAACCAAGCAAGGCCTGAGTTTTTAATAATAACTGCTAAGAAGTTGCTGTCCGGGTTGTGATTTCTATCTTTTGTGAAGAGAAGCCAGTTTTGGGCAATTTTATTAGTGTTGTTTGCATAGCACTTAAAGTATGGTTTAGGACTGATTACAGCTTTTAGAATACTATTGTGATGTATTATTGTCTCTTGGTAATAAGTTGTAACATTTTGTGGGATACAACCCCGGCTGCTGATAAATTAGCTTGCCGAAATTGGTTTTTAAAATTTTCAACTACTTTCTTGCTTGCTTCCCTACGACTCATGTCATGGTTTTAGAAGTCAGGAAGGAAATTCACTATAATAGTATTAGTTTGAAGCATGCATAAAGACCTCCAGTCTACTAGCTTCGCACCTAATCACTACCCGTGTAATTTCTATCTAAGTCACTCTTAGATATGAGACCTCCCTCTCACTTCCCTCAATTACTCACCAGTGATAATTTACGGTTCTAAAGAAATGAAGAGACACTCCTAGACAGCAGAATCCACTCTTGCTTAAAAGCTTATGAGTGATTCAAAGCTTAAAACTCAACTAACAGTCCAGCTCTAGTATCAACGTGACACTAGAGTGGCTCACAAATAACAAGGACATACTAAAACCTAAATGACACTTTTGTAAAATGACGGCTTCAGTGATGAATTAGGTCTTAAGTTTTCCTTTATATAGCCTGATGCAGAGTGGGCTTGATGAGCAAATCGGGCTAAAACATCCGGCTGGTCCATACGGTCTTCAACACACTATTCTGAAGCAAATATATTGTTTCCTTAAAAAAAAAAAAAATTTGAAGAGGCAAAATAAAATTATATTAAATAAAAACTACATCTCAAAGCACTAGATATGCTAAGATGCAAATAGTACAGCACCAAGACAAAGTCTGAGGAAAGAACCTCCCAAGAAAACACCTAGATACAAACTAGTTTTGGAGAGATGAAGCAACCAGCCCAAGGCAGCAAAAACGAGCCACCAACTATCAAAGAGCAAAGAAGCTACTTGGATTCTCACTCCAAGCCACAAGAAGGAGTCCTGAGATCACTAAAAAAGCAGGATACAGCTACTGAAAGAAACAAGATAGGGCTAACCTCCAATAAATGTAAACTAAATTGCCAAAATCACCAACGAGCTGCTATCACGAGGAACACAGCACACCATAAAAAAACAACCAAAACCAGATGAAACATTAGGCCGAAAAATCGCCGAGACATGCCCGCGGGTTTAAACACCACTGCGCAATATTGTAATCAATGATGTTTGATTTAGTACTCAACCAACTCCAGGAATAAACTTTGACCTCCTCCAACATCTTTTCTATGTGAATTTCCTTGTTGTGAAATAGTTTTTTGTTTCTTGTCTTCCAAATGCTCCATACACATGCGAACCAGACTACACGGACACGCTTAGAGAAAGCTCTACCACTACCTTTCAAACCTTCAAACTGCTCTAGATGTAACAGTCCTTCCTTTTGAAAGGCCGTAGAGACCCCGAACCATCTCCATATTTCGAACCATAGACCTGCAAAAATCGGACACTCAAAAAAGAGACGAGACACCGATTCTACGGTCCCGCAATCTCCAACGTAGTTTAAAGAACCCTGTCCAATTACACCTCTTTTGAAAAGATTATCTTTAGAAGCTAGTCTATTTTGAAACAATCTCCACACAAAACATGAAATTTTTGATGGGATTGATTTGTGCCAAGCCTTAAATGGTACAACATCACACTTAAGAAACATGGCAACGCTAAACCGCCTATCACTGCTTCTAGAAACCACACGCTTCTTGGTCAACTCTACATGAATCATATCTTCAGAGAACCTTTAGGGATCTCACGTTTAAAAACAATCCCCAAGAAAGCGGAACAAAGTACGCTATGATGTCGCACCAATATGTCAAAACATCTCGTCCGACATCTTGCTAGAACACTTGTTTTAACCAAATGCGGCCAACTATAGTGACATGTTATAAGGCATTCGAAAAAAGTCAGGATATTTGCAAAGTGTGTTAGCAAACAAGCAAGTTCTACATATAACTTATCTCAAGTTTTGGGAGTTTAGTATAGTTATTTTAATGAGGGACAAGGGTCAATGTCTTGAAGTATAAGTTATTAAATAAGAAACTTGTCAAAATATGTAATGTAGGAAGTTACTTTCATTTGTCTATAAATAGTTGCTGTAAACTATGTGTATTATTGGTTGAGACTTTTACATCACTAAACATCTTAAGTCTACCACGTTCACGGATTCATGGGCTATGCAACGTTCCCAACCACTTCATTTTCAGTCATTTTGTCTCTTTTCTTTAATTTTCTTTTTTATTTTCCTTTTATTTCATTGATGTAAATGTTTTTCTTTAAGTTTATGCATTATTTGATTTAGATCTATAATCAGAGTTGCACGAATTAGCAGAGAATCTCACTCTTGTTTGATGTTCATTATTTGTTGTCCGAAAATCGCCTTCAACACTTAAAAACAAATTCCTAATCTAAAAATCTTTTTTTTTTTTTTCTCTTATCATGTTTGTATTTTTCCAATTAGTCATTTTTGTTAAAAAGTTATCCTTAAATGGTTAATATATAGTTGACTTTATCTTTATTCCTTATTTAGTCATTTTTAACAATATCAAATTATCTTATCTCATCCACGTAATTAATGTGTGTGTAACAATTATCTTTACAACCTATATATAGAGGCCTTAAATCACCACTTGAAAGACATACTTTGTCTAAACCATTGCCAACATGTGTAGATCATTTGATTATCCCTTACATTCACATATCCATCCTGATGGTTGTATTGACTCATTCATAATCAACAATGCTGATTTTAATTTAAAGAGAGAAAGCACCATGTCGGTTGGCAAGAGAAAGAAAACCAAACGTAGGTCCAACAAGTTGATGTTGGAGACCATTCCAGAGGAAAAAGAACTATATGTTGATAATAATGACAATAATACTCATCCAGAAGAACTTGAAAAAGCTTACACTCATTTGGAAAGTGATTTACAAGTATTGAGGAAGTCCTTCTATATGGGACTTTGTGTACTTTGCTTTAGCTTGGGATACATGGTTTCTACTAAATTTCATCCACGACCCAAGTTTTCTTCTTTTTTATCATCATCCTCATTCATGTTCTTGTAACATATGTAGCTGTAAATATTAGAAATTAGAATGACATTAAGTTGTAAATATTGAGAATAAATTTAAAACTATCTAAATAATGACGGTGGTGCATTTAATACCTAATTTTTAGATAGTTGTACAAATTTGATTTTTTTTTTTTCTTATGGTTGATTGGATATTTTGGAACATTTCAGAGATCTTTAAATAGTTGGACAAACTTGATAAAGTATATTAATCAAATTCATCACAAAATATGAATGCTTCTCTATTATATGACTTGCAATTCTATTGTTAGTAACGTTGAGATTTCTTTCGTGTGTTGCTATTTTCATTTCAAGATTTTCAATTCACTGTTCATTTTTCTGATTATAAGTTAATTTAATAGTGGTATATGGTGAAATCATAATATATTAACTTCTTTTTAAGCCGTGTAATGGATTGTAAGTAATTGAAAAAGTAGTAAATGTATTTTGAGTGTCACTATCTAAATAATGTCGGTGGTGCATTTAATAGTTCGAGCTATTCTACATTTTTGGCAATGCCAAGAGGATCTTGATGTATCCTATGAGATTTGCACAATCACACAAATAAACCCATGAGGACAGTACATTTTGTGCACCTCAATGTTACTGTCGGTATGTCACGTGTAAGTAAGATTTTGTATTGAATGAAAAGTAAATGTTGAACAACATATAAATGAGAGAACTCATACTTGTGATGTGATATCCAAACCACTTGTTTGATTGCTCCCAATCTAATGATCTCTCAATGTTTAAGGCTCCCTTCGTGACCCAACAGTTCCGTGTTTGTCATATGTGAGTTGTTGGTCAAGATTTAAGAACAGTTCAGGCTGGCTTATCCTAACGGACACAAGCTAAATTCCCACAAATATTGTTTTTTGTAACAAGAAAAGAAGATTGAAGATACGTTTTGGTAAACAAAAATAATAAAGGTGTGGTATGAGAAAGAGAAACATCACTATCAAAACTTATATTACAATTGTAATGCTACTCTGCTCACTATATTCCTATCCTCTCTAGAATACATTAATCTGCTCACTACACTCTTCTCTCAAGAATGTGCGTCACTCGTTGCGCCTTAAGCACCGGAAAATGCAAGCCGCAGACTGTTTAACTGAATGAGAATTGATTTCAGCATAGTCACCCTGAAAAATGAAATACAAATCTCAATAAAAACTATTTAGTGGCAAAAGAGAGAAACAGTTACTAGAGCACGAAACAACACCAACAATATATTTGTTGAATACTAAGGACATACTCAACATTGACTAGGATCCAAATATGGACTGATATTCCAACCATATTCCAGATTCTTCATAATTGATTTCATAGGAAAATAGTTTTGCTTGGTTCACACTTCACATTACTCAGAAATTGAGCCATTAGGAGTGAGCTATATAAAATAGATTCAAATCACAATGTCACTATTGAGAAAAGCATGTATTGAAAAGAAATATAATGGGTGAATGCTTTTATGATTTATTCATCAGCCAAAGACTGGTTTTTACATAGAGAATACAATTAATGCTCTCCTAGACTAGCCTAGAAACTTGTTACATTGGAAAAATAACAATGGAATTCTCTAGACTTGACTAGAAAATAATAACATAGGGAACAATATCATAGGAAAATAAACAATTAATGTATTTTCCAACAGCATGCTTCAGGACAAGAATCCTAAGATTTCAAGTCTGTTTGGTTTGAGAAAATACTGTTTATTTTTATCTTCTATTTTGACTTTAATTACAAGATTATCTTATTGTGTTCATTATATTCGTTGTTTTCAAGTATTTATTCAAGAAAAAATGAAAACAACTGTTTTCATATTATATTTCTCATCGGTATTTGTTTGCCTAGAAAAAATCTGTTCTTTTGTATCTTCAATTGATTGCTAAACATTGCTATGAAAATTGCAATTCAGTGAAAATATTAGATAAACCATACACAATTGCATATTGCATGAAAAAATATTCTAGGTTATTATAATTACTAACATGTTATATATTCTGTGAAGACTCAATCTGCATCTTCTATTTCAGCTTCAACATCAATTGCTCTACTAGACTCCTTGTCTGCCATACACGAAACACGGGCACACATCACCATCGACAAAGATAAGGGATAATAAAGAATAAAGATATAAGGAAGAAATTTAATTTAAACAAAATGTACAATTAACTTGGGAAGGTTACCATTAGAACGCGAGAAATTGTCGAATGCTTGTCCAAATGTTGTAGATTGGTTTGAAAAATTCACAGATTCCTTGACAAACTCATTACCATCAACTGATATCAAAATAAAAGTTCTTCAACAGTAAGAAATTTGCATATTTTGATTTTTTTTTTTCAAATGAAACAGTGACGGATGATAAAACACAGTAAACAATTTTCTAACCACAGCTTACCAGAAAAAGGTTGACCGCAAAATGGGCACAGCTGCAATTCTTCATTTAAAGTGGATCTGTAGCAAATAATTATACATATAAAATAACGATGGCTAGTTCAAATTACTTAGAAATGAATCATCTATAAGTAGCTTATTACAATGTAAATAAAACACATCTTACTTGAAAACTTGAAAATCATTTCCACAGTTTGGGCACTGCATATAGAACACGGACACAACAATTTCTAATTAAATAAATCAACTACAAGAAAAATAATCCATCGTTTAAAAAGTGTAAAAGTTGAAAGTGCAAGAAGTTTTTCAAAGTAATGAAGAAGCCTCACAGTGCCTTTCATTATATCTCGACCTGCCCACCAAAGGAAAGCACCGATACCTACTATCGGTACTAACACTGCAAAGATCTGCGTGAGAATAAAGAAAAACAAGAAGAGAATTAAAAAAAGTTAGATGCTTCATTTACATAAGTTTTAGAGGAATACATCATTTACTAGAAGACATTATCAACTAAGGGATAAAAAGATAGTTCTATGAAAAATTATTTACATTGAACAGGAAGAATTTACATCACACAATTTTCTAGATGAACACTTAACATGTTTGACCACAAATAGCCTAATAATGTAGAATTTATATATAGTAAGCTAATTGCATGAAAAAACATAGAAAACTATTATTCGCTTACTCTTTATTCAGTTGACACTCTCCTGTCTGTCTTGTTTCTTGCTTCTTTGGATAGGTTATGTGAGATTTGGATTCATAACAGAGTTCAATTAGAAGAGTGAAGAATGTTGCAATCAGAATACGGGAAGATTCTACAAGGAGTTTAAATAGGTAAACCTATTTGATTGGCTCATAATTGTTTTTTCTGTTTATCTGCTATTAATCTATCTTGTTGCAAGATGATAGCAAGAGGATGAACGTTAACACAACAGTAATGTTGCTGGTTGCTACCTCTTAAAATTTAGGTGAGCCTAACTCAGCCGTATAAAACTGACTTGTAAGGCAAGGAATGCCTCGCATTTATAAAAAACTTTTTCAGGTCGTGTCTCATACCATCATATGACCCTATCATAGACGCGTCTTACCTTGCATTGGTAAAGCATTTACAAGAGGCTAATTCCGCGAAAACATAATTTCAAAAAAAGTCTTTAAAGTGAATAAGTAAAGGCTTGTCTATCGTTTAATTTATTTTAATGGGGTAACATCAGGGTATATGTAAAATTCAGTAATCTCTGCGTAAATTACTATTTTTGTCTATAATGAGATCACACACCTTTGTATTTATAATGGTTTAACAATAAATACATTGAATGCATAATTAGTAAGCACTAGCCTATGAAGTAGTTAGTAGTATACTCTAGCAGTAAAAATAATCAATATAGGAAGCTGTACAATTAAAGGAATATCTAAAGATTCTTAATTTTAACGGTATACATGCGGTGATTGAGGACCAACTAGTTACAACTGGTCCACATCAATCCGCAATACAACTGCAATTGTAATTTAATATCAACAAGATGAGTTTAAGATCTTAGATGCTGATTAACACAAGGATTCTGCAAAAACTATCCCAGGTTAATTACTTAACAAAGATATAAAAATAAAAATAAAATAAAAAAACCACTGCAATGCCATCCTTCAACAAAATTGCTTAAACATGATTAAATCACTCAGCACATACATATGGTTTACTCAAACAAGATGGACTTGAAGTAAATATAGCATAAACAGAACAATTGATATGCAAACTAACAATACTTCAAGAAAATTATAAGCATATTAAACTAAATTTAATTCATACACACGGTAAATCAAACGTAATCGTCATATCATTAAAAACATTCGACTTTATTTATAATACTATTTCTAAATCGACATATATAATTACACTGACAACTCATCAAAATTAAAGTATAAACCAAATGAGCCAATAAAAGCAAACCAAGAGAAAGAGAGAGAGTACCCAAATGGAAACAATAGCATCAATTATCCAGCCAAGTTGTCCAGTCATTGAGAGATAAGTCAACCCAGCAGCCAGAGCAAGATTTCCCAAAATCCTAGCAGTGCTGCCATCATCTCTTCCACCACCACCATTATTGAATCCAAACCCTTTATTATTCTTCACCAAAACCACTCTCTTTTCCCTCTTGCACCCTTTTTCTTCCCAGACACCCCTATTTTTAAACACTGCACCTCCCAAAAAAGACCACCTATCCCTGCATGCTCTCAACTTGAAACTACCCAGATGAAAAGAACTAAACTTTGGGTCTAGATTGGAGAAAGAAAAAGTGGGTTGTGACTTGTATATGCTATCATTTGGTTTAAAGTGTGAAAATTTGATAGAGAATTGTACAAGGGTGGACATGGGGAATATTGTATATGGGAGAGACAAAATCTTAGTGTAGTAGAGTTAGAAAAGGTTTAGACATGTTAAATGGAACATTGTAGATGATGATGATGTTATTGTAGGTATGTCAAATATCATCTTTTAGGTATCAACTTAGAATTATTAGAAGCTGAATTCGTTAACTCTTTTGATTATCCTTCACATGTTAATTTTAAGGACCCCTCAATCTACATTATCTTCTTTGGTTTATCTAAAAAAAATCTGTTGAAATCCAAAAACTATCGTTCAAAAAAAATAGTTATATCCTCTTTCGGTCTCGTATCGACTCTCTTAAAAAATTCCAAAAAATTAATATTTTAAAATTATTTATCGAAATAAATTGAACAACATATGTGAAAAATTATTTATCTTTATATATTAGTAAAAAAATATCACGTATATTATATCAATAATATTCATTTTCATAGTTGGTCATTTAAAATAAACGGATGGAGCAACGTTTGCTACTATTCACAAAATAAGTGGTTAAGTTTTCTATTAAAAAAAAAGTGGTTAAGTTCTTTAAAAAAAATGTGTCAAGTAATTATTCTCTCCGTCCCAAATTGTATGTCGTTTTAGGGAAAAAAATTTGTCCTAAATTATGTCGTTTTACAATACCAATGCAACATTAATGTTACTTTTCTTATTATAACCTTAACTATTTATTACTCTTTTTTTTTTCAATTCTTTCATTTATATTTTTCATATTATTTATTAAGGACAATTTTGTAAAACAACTCAGAAATATCTTTTTTTTACACAATATTAATTACATTTCTTAATATGTGTGAAATGTCCAAAACGTCATACAATTTGGGATGGAGGGAATAAGTTTTTTCATTTTTTAAGAGATGTTAAGTTTGTCTAATGGAAGAACTTATTTTGGTTGTTTGAGTTGCTTTTTGTGGGCTCAAATTGCCAATTGCATCTAAGCAATCTCAATCAATTTTACTCCAATGGTGACTACAATAAACAACTCATATTAGACCCCGAAATTTGTAATTTTTTTAAACTTCACTTAATTTTGATTCAATTTTAATTTTAATTTTAATTCAATTATTTTATTAATAGGTAAAAAATCGTAAATATTAAAAATAAGGAAATTAAATAAACGATCATACATAAAAAATTAGAATAAATTTATTGTAAATTAATTTTTTATAACAAGCAAAAACAATGAGCAACACATATAAACGAGAAATACATAACGACGAGAAATACATAAAGACAAGAAATATATAATGACATTAAATACATAACAATGAGAAATATATAAATTAATTTGTGTTGTTCTCGTGTCCGAAACGTTCCCGAATATGCTCCACCAAATCGGCTTGAAGTTGACGATAAATTTGTTTTTCTTGAATATGTGCTCTCCTTCGCATGTATGTTTCTAAAAAGTGAGGATGAGGGTCATTAGATACTTCAACTGATGGAATGCCATTATCGACATAATTGTAATCAAGGTTATCATCATATGTGTCACGTTCGTCTTCGACAATCGTGTTATGCATTATGATGCATCCATACATAATATGTTTCATTGTATTCATGTGCCAAGCACGTGATGAACCACCTATAATTGCAATTCGAGATTGAAGCACTCCAAATGCCCGTTCCACACCTTTTCTTACTGATTCTTGTTGTTTGGCAAATAATTGTCTCTTTTCTCCTTGGGGCATTGGGATGGTTTTGACAAATGTAGCCCATTTGAGATAAATGCCATCAGCTAGATAATACCCCATATTATAAGAAGTAATATTCACGGTGTATTGTACATTGGGTGCTTCTCCTTCTAAAATGTTCAAAAACACATTGGACGTGTTTAAAACATTAATGTCATTGTTTGAGCCTGGAGTACCAAAAAAAGCATGCCAAATCCGTAAATCATAGGATGCAACCGCCTCAAGCATAATTGTTGGTTTCCCATGATCTCCTCAACAAAATTGTCTTTTCCAAGCCACTGGACAATTTTTCCATTCCCAATACATACAATCAATGGAACCTAACATACCTGGAAATCCACATGCCTCCCCTATTTTTAGAAGGCGTTCAGTGTCTTCATTGTTAGGCCTTCTCAGGTACTGAGGCCCAAATATTGTGTGCACTCCCGTTACAAAGCTCTCTAAACACCCCACTGCTGTACTTACACCAATTCGAACATAGTCGTCCACATTGTCAGAAAGAACTCCATATGCCAACAAACGAAGAGCGACAGTGCACTTCTGCAATGGCGAAAGGCCTACTTTATGAACTGCATCAATCCTTGTTTGGAAGTAATCGTCATGATTTCCAAGGGCTTCAACAATTCGAAGAAACACATGCCTTCGCATTTTGAACCTTCGGCAAAATTGATCGTGTGTATACCATATTTGTAGAGAAGTAGTCGTTGAATAATTGAGAATGTCCTTCACGACTCAGATTTATCACCCTTCTTTTTTGTCTGCGCATAGTGTTATTTTCAACTTGTTGCCCTTCACGTATTAATCGTATCACTTCTTCTACAGGGTTGTCCTCAAAACATTCATCTATCATTTGGTTCCATAGTGTATCAGAGTCGGTGTTTGGATCCATTATGCGAATGATATATGAAAATAAGAGAATTGTTGAAGATGAGAGAATTGGAAATGAGAGAAGATTGAAACAGAAGATTATTGAATGAGAGAAGATTGAACAAATGAGAGAATTGGAAATGTTCTCTTAAGTTAGTAGTTATATATAGTTTTATTTTCATAACGGCTAATTTTGTAACGGCTAATTTTTTAACGGCTAGTTTTTTACCAGCTAGTTTATAACGGCTAGTTTTTTAATGGCTAGTTTTTTTAAAATGCTAGTTTTTAAATGACTAATGTATTAACTGCTAATATAAATTCAAAATTAAACTTGAATGAACGGCGTTGGAGTTGCTCTTAAATTTGTCTCTTGTAACAAAAAAAAGAGTAATTTTGCTACTTGAGACAAAGATGAAGAAAAAAATAGCAAATGCGTCGGTTTGATCAAATGCACATGTAAGTGGGATTTGAAGTGAATATCTTCACTATTGTAGGAGAGTGATTTTGCATGTGTCATTTGAGATAGAGAAGATATTCACTTCAAATACCACTTAGGAGAGTGCTATCTCATCGCGGGAGAGTGATTTTGCATTTTGCAGAATTTAGCTACTTATTTTGTGTTACAGAAGTGAACTAGTAGATTTTGTTGAAAATTTCATTGTAGATTTTCTTTCTTGGTGTTGTTTTATTTTGTATTCTAGTTTTTAGCTTTGCAACGAAATCATATAAGGGATTTCGATTAAAACGCGGTAAAGGAGAAAATACAAGGAATATTCCACCGAAGCAATGGCGGTGTCTCCCCACCAACACCTCGGTCTCAGACTCCTCATGGATTGGTAGAAAATGTGTTTGTTTGTAGTGCCTTCGCTTTGTGAACTTGATGTCTATGTGTAAGAGAAACTCAAGCAATCAGTATTTGATGTGATGCCTCATTAAGATGTGTCGAGGACCAGTTTTAGTGGCATATACTTTACAAACAAAGAATAGTACGAACAAGGTGTTTCCCTGTGTTTCTCGGATGAGCAGAGATGTAGTCAAAGCAGGTGAAGCTACATGGGACGTTGTTATTGGTGGATACGTGGAGAACAGGCGAATAAAGGAGGCAATGGATCAGATGCTTAGAAAGATGCAAAACATGGGATTTAAACCTAATGAAATAACAATTAGTAGTTTCTTACCATCTTCCCCTCTCTAACTCCCAAACATTTTCCAGTCCCCTAGTCATGTTATGATGTGGCGCTTACTCCTACAATGGTGTAAGTTTTCTTTTTAGATGTGACACTAAATTTCTTTTGTCTAGTATAGAATCACACAACTTTGTCCACGAGTTCTAAATCAAGTATGAAAAATTAATATGTTGAACGTTGTGAATCAAAGTTTGAATCTCAACTCTTTCATTTATGTGTGAATTTTTAGTGGTTATTATCATTTTATCTATCTACCAAAAAAAGAATCGCACAACTTTTTGTTTTTTCATTAAGGCTCGAGAAAAACTTAAAATAAGGTAAAGTTAAATTCAACCCTTCTCATCTTAATAATCATGTGTGTATTGTAGCTTTAGCTAAGGGAATTGTTGGTGGTCAAGGCCAAATTACATTGGGTATTTCTCTAGTTTAACTTACCGTGGCTACAAATAACTTGGAATCAATCAAGTTGTAACCCACTTTCTCTTCTTATTTTTGGGGAATAGAATAATTTATTGAACTTTATTAGCATTTCATAATTACGCCACTGGCTTAGTTTTGCTTAGCGCACATTGAAATATAAATTTGTTCATGTATGAAATAAATTAAAAGCATGCAGCAGATCGGCATGAATGAAGCTGAATTAACATGAAGAGACCCTGACCCTCCATCATCTTCCTAGGTCAGCTAGGGAGCTCCTTCCCTACTCAAGTGGAGGTTTGCATTTTTTAGTCACACCATATGGTGTTAAATATACATATAAGTATAATATATTATTTAAGCCTAATGTGATGTAGATGTTCTATTATTTGGACTTTGATTAAAAAAAATAATTCTAAGATTTTTTTTCAAAACACAATTAATATATCGTCTTATTGGCACACTTAACTTCTTTGGAGTTTTCTACTACAGCACGTATTTTCTATACACTCAACTTCTTTAAGCTCAAATGAAATGTTTATTTTATTAGAAGAATGGTTTGGAGTTAGTTCATTAGGAATCTTCAATTTGGCCTTTCGACTTTTATTTACAATTACATAATAATGTTCAGTTTCATTGCACCTAGCCTTCATACAAATCACACGCACAATACAAGTGGAAAACTTTCATACTTTTATACACAATTATGCAGGTTGATTATGTACATTATTTGCTTTGTTTTAGGGATACAAATTATTTCCTCATATTTATCATTTGATCCTTGGTGGACAGACTGAGCATCTAAAAAAACCGAGGGTTGTTTGAATATTTTTTGTTTTGTTTTTACAACCGTTGCCTAAAACGAATAGGCATATATTATTTATAGGGGAATGGACAAAGGGTAAAAATTGGGCAACACTTAAAAAAGGTCGCCCATTACCACTTTTGACAAATGTTTTACGATCTTGATCTACTTCCTCCATCTCAAATTATAAGAAGAAAAAAAAAATCACACTTATTAAGAAAACTAAAATATAAGAATTTGGAGTATAGTTTTTTTGTGTTTTCTTTGAAAAAAGTTGTATAGATATATATAAAAACAATTTTCATTGGCTATATTGGTTATGGAAAAAATGAAAGAGAGAGAAAATTGAATGTAATTTACATTTAATTTTATGAGAATAAACAAAAGTTTTTCTTAAAAAAGAGATTATTTAAAAAAAACAAGATTAAATAAGATAAAAATTTGTCTTTTTTGTTTATATTTTGAGACAAATAAAATGATTTTTTTTTGTTTATATTATAGGACGGAGGGAGTATATTTTTTGTCTAAAGTAAAAAAATGTTGTAGTGTATCATACTTTACACTGTAACAATCAGCTTGAGGTGGGTTTATCTTTCTAATATGCAAAATAACTACTCCCTTCGATAACATTTACAAGTAAAAAATAATTTTAATTGTTGCATTTGCTAAAAAAATATCGTTCTTATTTACTTGTCGTTTATGTAGCCTTAATTATTGTTTTGTTAGTTTATCTTTAGTAATTTATTTCAAAGAGACAAATAAATTGATTTAAATATAATTATGAATATTATAAAAAAATAAATCAATAAAAAATGGATGCTGCATTATTTGGGCACTTTCTTTGATTACCCCCTCCATTGTTTTTACTTTTGACTATGAAGCTATGATTAAACTGCTATAGTTAATTGATTAGCATGAGGGATGACAGCAATCAATTATATAAATTTGATTGGCAAGGCATAAACATTTTCTTGCCATCTCTATAGTGAAGGCAATCAACAGCACATATATAGATAATGATTAAGACTAGCTAACTGAATTGAATAATATGGATACTATATATCTTTTCAATGTATGTATATATGTGCACATGGAATAAAGGGCATAAAATAAGCCAGAGAAGAGGCCCAGCCAAACGAATAATGTCACAATTAAGGTCCCTTCAGTTACTTTAATTTTAATTAATAATCACATTCCAGTTGTTATTAAGTGTGGACTTAGATATGCTTTTGGTTCTTTAAAAAAAAAATGCTCTTGGCTCTTACTGAAGTTGGGTCCTGCAACAAAAATTATTGGAAGACCAAAATTACACATCAATTACAATAGATATAAACTACACAAATACAACAAAAGCCTATAGCTCATGAAGAATATTTTTAAAAAGAAAACAGACTACCATGAATATATGATTATTCTTATCTATGGTATTCTTCAATACTTGGTCTTTTTGTTGGTGTTGTCATTGATGATAAAGAAATATAAGAAGTCCTTAAAGCATGATTTAGCGATGACAATAAATAATAATCTATGTGCCACACTTGTCTGTCATGCTATGATCCCATAGTCCATGCCTGTACATATTAGGTCACACCCTCCTACTTTTTCCTTTTGTTTTTTCCAACCATTTATACCTAAAAATTACATGTTAACCGAAATCAGCAAGCGATTTAGGTGTATGTAAGAGTATGAAGGTCGTAAAGACATCAGTCTTAGTCAAAATTCAATGGAACCGAACAATTGAACAATCAACTCATGCCTCATATTTTATCAATTATGCTTGTTAGAGTGTTATACCTTCATTTTGGACCTAAAAATACTCATTCAAATTCCTCTGCTATTTTCTAATACTTTCAAATTCACCGTGTTTTCTACTGTGCTTCAGCTGCATACGTTACTGTTTCTGTCTTTTAATTTTTGCATAAAATCATACAAAAGGGTATTTTGGTCATTTCCTATGAAGGAACCCATTTTAGTCCCTACAATTTGTCCCTGAGTCTTTTCAATTTGTTTGCATGAATCATTAATCAAATTTTGTACAAAAATCATCTTAGTTTTGCATCTGAGTCAGTCTGAGTCAGTTTGAGTCGTTTTTGGCCCCAGGGGCATTTTAGTCTTTTCACATTATTTGATTTTTGGGCAGAGAGGTATTTTAAAATACCTCATTTTTGGCAGTTTGTTCATTTTAGTCCATTTTGCCAATTTTAACCGTTTCACTTTACGTTGCATTCAGATTACATTTTTTTAACCAATTTTATTATTATTGCATTTTAGTCCCAATACTTTCAAAAATTGCAATTTAGTCCAGATTTTACATTTTATTGCAGAAGTGTCCAATTCCAATTTTCAAAACAGTCCAGTTTCAGTTTATTATTTTCAAAACAGTCCCAAATTTTCCAAAAATTGCATTTTAGTCCTTTTTTCAGTTCAGTCCACAAGTGCCACGCCAGCTCAGTCCAGTCCACGTGTCACAAGGTCATTGGCTCGCAGGCACACATGGCAGGTTATAAATAGTACACAGTGTCAGAATTCTGCAGAATCAGCGCCACATCACAAACACAATACAACATTCTCTCTCCATTCAGTTAGATCAAAAATCACAAGAATCAGAAAGCTCAAGAACAGTTTCATGAACCCTAACTTTTTCCAGAATTGAATGCAAGCGAAATCAATGGAATTTGGGATAGCTCTCAGAGATTCAATGGTGAATCTTCATCACTGAGCCTTCATTTCTGCAATTCAAGCATCAGATTCATCGCTGGAAGCAACGAATCCAAATGCAATCACAGAAGCAAAATTGAGAAGAAAAGAGAAAGAATTCAAGGATTCCGAACCAGTTCAGAAGAAAAAGAAGAGGATTACCGTTCAAATCCCAAGTTCAAGCCAAGAAATCAGCGAAACAGAATCAAGATTCAAGGTTTCCGAAGGTTTCGACTCAAATCTCTAGATTGAACACAGGTAACACACAAACTCAATCTCATATTGTTAAAAAACCATCACAAGTTCGGAAGCAACGCGAATCCATGGAAGATTCGAGCTGTTTGGTTCGAAACCCTAACCCTAACATCAAAACAGTTTGAAAACGCAGGGAATCGCTTCAAGATTCATAACGAGTGTGAATCGGAGTAATTCCTTGTTGATTTACAAAGATTGAATTCAAGAAACACGAAGAAAACCAAACAGTTCGAACCTACCGTCAAAACTCAGAAATTCGTGTTGATTCCACGGTTGAAAACATCTTCCAGTGACGGATTCGTGCTTAGAACAACAATACGAAGCGTTTAAGCCATGAATGTTTAGGTTCTGGGTAGGTTCGAACGAATTAGGGTTAGGGTTTGTGAAGAGAGAAGAGGGAACGAAGGAGAAGAGAGAGAACGGAAGAGAAAGAATGAGGGAAACCGGGTCGCAATCCTTTTTATACAAGCTCCTGGACCGGGTTGCTCCATACCCGGTCCATGTTCCCTTAATCCTGAGCGTTTGATCAAGATCCTGATGGATCTGGATCAATCCAACGCTCCTAGAGCATTAGCTTGATCCGGATCCATCAGATCCGTGGGTTTGGGCTGTGAAGCTTTGGGCATGGAGCTTTCTTGCGTTTTTTTTGGGTTTTCTTGCTATATACACCTTTAATTCTTGTTATTTGAACCCCTATGCATGCTAAAATTTCTTGCAAAATTCCTGGAAAATTACAGTGTGTTCTTGATATGTTTTTGGCTGTTTAGTGTTATTTTCACATGTTCAGGACTGATGGAAATAATACGCGTCAATTTCATCTCGTGATTCGTATATTTTGTGCGTTTTCGCGTGAATTTTCTCGTGCAATATTTGATCCGAAACTTGCCATGTGACGTGGATGTTTGGCGCTTAATTTTATGATAAGTTTACCCCTGATGTTGTGCTAATTCATTTAATTGTGTTAGTCGATTGATTTTGCTCACTCTTTTTGCAATATGTTTAATTGTGTTAGTTAATTGATTTTGCTTACAATTTTTGCAATATGTTTAATTGTGTTAGTTAATTGATTTTGCTTACAATTTTGCGATATGTTCAAATGTGTTAGTTGATTTTGTTTACAATTCTTGCGATACGTTCTATTTTTGTTAAGTTTGATCTTTGTTTATAATTTTGCAATATTTTCGATCTTGTTAATAGGTTAGCTTTTATCTTGCAAGTTTAGGTGCTAGTTTCCTAATTTTGCAAAGTTTAGCTTTAATCTCTTGTTTCATAAGTCATGATTAGTTAGCATGCATTTTCTCTTCACATCCCTCCATATTATGTTGTTCTCGTTGCCTAACATTTCATTATCATTGCATATTGCTTCACTAACCATTTTGTGTTTCATGCCTATTGAAAGCTCCAATTCATCCCCGTTCTCTAAAGTTTAGGTTCCATTCAATTTCTCAATGTTTAGGTAGTTTACTTTTCTTTAATTTCATGCAAGACCAAAGAATGTAAATTAGGACCCAATGTAAAGGACTATGGACTATAATGATGTACACCGACACAAGCACCGACACGCACACACGTTGTATGCTCACCGCTAGATGTATGTTTAGGAAGCGTGTCACTTAGGGAAAAACTCATGATTTCTTTCTCAAAAAAACTAACTCTTCACTCAAATATTTTCACAATAATGTTGGAGTCAAAACTCCATAATTTTCCTTTGTTTTCTTAATCAAAAATCAAGATGAACACTAATTCTCAACTTTAACCGTTTTTGTAAATAAATTGGACCAACCTCACTTGTTTCCAAAATCTCACGCCTTTACGGCCTCTAATCTTTTTCTTCAAAACCATTTTCAAAATTAAAATTGAACCAACCCACAAAAAACATTTTGGAAGAGAACTACATGGAATTTTGATCCCTTAAAAGGGTATGTAGGCAAGAGACTCAAAATCTCTCCAAGTCCAATAAAAATAATACTCAAATCTTCTTTCTCTCATTCTTAAAATCAATCTTCTTTACAAATAGCAATAAAAGCAAAGCGTATACATAAAACTAGTAAAACGGTTCCTATAGGATACTATAGTCATTACGGGTGCCTAACACCTTCCCGTAATGAAACCAGCCCCGAACTTAGAATTTCTAAGGTTTTCTCTCGATTTTACCTCCCCAAAAAAAAAATAGAGACATCAATGATTGAAAGTTTCAAATCTAATTAATGATTTGACACCCGAAAATCGCGATGACATAGAGCCCTAAAGAAGAAAAGAAAGTAAATCAAAATAGCTGATAAGAAATTTGCCATAGACAAATTGCAGCTTTTCCACCTTGAAAATCTAGCTCGGATTTTATCAATGGTTGGATTCCAAAAGGCTGATCCTTAGGGATTTTCATAGATAGGCAAGCCAATATAATTGAGTGGAGTATGACATAATCACTAGTTAAGCACCTTTGATTCCTCTTCCAACCAAGATGCATTCACATCGACTCTAACAAACAAATTTTTATGAAAGTTTACTTTTAGACATGACACCAACTTGAAAAGAATCTAACTCACTTTAAGAGTTCTAATATTAGCTCACAGCATGTCATCGACAAATTTCAAATGAGTTAATTTAAACTCATTATTATTTTCGACCTTAAAACCACTTAGAAGACCTTTATTAGTAGATTCCATCAACAAAGAATTAAGACCTTCGACAACCGGCAAGAATAGGAAAATGAGAAAGAGGGTCATTCTGCTTTACACCTCGTCCCATTTTGAATTCATAAGTAGGACTCCCGTTAACAATAATAAAGACGATTGATGTTTTAAGACACTCCCTAATCTAACCTTTCCACTTATTAGGGAAGTTCATTTTCCCATAATCGTGTCTAAATTGACCCAATCCACTACGACATAGGCTTTGTGAAAGTGGACTTTAAACACCAAAAGATCTTTCTTCCTACATTTAACGAGAATTGCTCTTCTTCCATTTGGTTTTGCTCATTCCAATAAAAAAGTCGAGCGTGAGTTAACTCGTATAGGTGTATTTTCAACGTGAGTTAACTCACGTAGGTATATTTTTCAGCGTGAGTTAACTCATGTTGGACGGGAATGAACAAAACCAAATGGGAGAAGAGCAAATTTCACATCATCCGCAAATTCATTTACAGTTAAAATCTCATCCAAAATTTATCAACCTTCCATAAAAAATGACCAATAATTTATGACCGAGTCCCTAATACATATCAATCTACTTACAAGGATTTTTTTCACCACACTTTACACATGCAACCAACCAAAGAGAATGATCCTTTGTTAGGATCAACACAATGAAGTAACTAAAATCAGTTGGACACCAATTTTTTTTTTTTTGTGGTGATAGGGTTCAAACTCCAAACTTTACATATATTATGCATCGTCCTTATCAAACTAAGCTCAAAAAGACGAACACCGAGAGTGGAGAATTATCTTAGTTATTACTTCCTCCATCCCAATATGTAAATATATTTTCCCTCTAATAAAAGGATCCTTACATATAGGGAGGGAGGGAGTGGGGGGTGTATTCAATTGGGATTTCATGGGATTATAAAAGACTTTTTAAAAATAAAAAAGTCTTAAGGTATTCAATCAAGACTTTTATAAAACATAAATAAATCTTGTGGTATTCAATCAAGACAATCAAAACTTTTTGTTCAGGGCAACGAAATCCAGTGATATTCAAATGAGATTTCGACTAACTTATAAATTGTCTGTTGGTATTCAAAAGTATACAGATTTTAATGGATTCTTCTAAGGAGTGGGTTTTGCGAGACTTTTTAGCTAAAAATACACATAACATGCTCATTCAACAACCAAATATCCTTGAGACTTTTTGAGACTTCCATGATTCTTGTTTTGTTCTTTTCTCATACCACGCTCGTACTCTTTTCTTGTTGTTATTATTCATAAGCCCTCACTTTTATTATTCCTTGTTCAGTACACCATACATTTGAAACTTTTACCTTGTTGCATCTCATTGTCGAATGTTTTTCTTATACACGTTACATGCTTCTTAGTTATACATTCGTAAATATTACATATTTTTAAGTTATATGTTTCTTTTAAGTCAACTTTTTTCTTCTAATTTATCGTTATCTGTGTTTTTTAGCAGATTGTTTTGTTGTTGTTAGTAGACCTTACACTACTGTGCAATATTTTGTTATTATTTATTAGTAACGGGTTATTATTATAATTATTATTAGTCAATTTTATATTATAAGTTCACAATTTCTTTTTTTGTAAAAGAAAAAGTTCATAATTTTTTCCATTCACTCTTGTCGTTTTGAATTTTTCTTAAGAATCTATGTGATCCTCTCAAATCTTAAAATTTCATAAAGTCTATTGAAATCTTTGTAAATCTGTGTTATAAATCCATTCAAATTTTGTGTTTAAAATCCTGATTGTAAAAAGTTATTTTAAAAAAGTTTTTTAAAATCCCATAAAATCAATATAATCTCACAAAGTCTTTTAAAATCTACGTGATTTTATTTGCCAAAATAATTTTTTAAAATCTGAATCCAAATACAGCCCTAAGTGGAGAATGATAATTTGAGTGTGTAGAATGAAAGCGTGTGGGCCAATTAACAAAGGTGACAAATAAAAACAGTTAAATAATATGAGAAGAGTCAATAAGTCCTTTGCGAATTTGCGAACACTATTTTGTTCCCATATAAAATAAGACGAGAAATTTATTCTATAGAGAGACGAGAGAGGAAAAAGCGTCAAAAGACCAATTTGACCTTGGATCTTCTTCTTCCTCCTCTCTCGCTTTCGTTTTCTGCAACTTCCCTCTCCGATTCATTTCTGCTGTCAATCTTCTTCAGTTCTCCACCATGAACGGAAAGGCCAACGTTACCAAAGAGCTTAACGCCAAACACAAGAAGGTTTCTTCTCAACTTCCCTTTTTCATTCGTCTTCGCAAATTTCATCGATCATTAATCCTTACTCGTTTGATTTCAATCCATCATCGTTTGATTTTTGTTTATATTACATTAAAGTGTGTTTTTTTATTATATTTTATGTTAATTTATTCATAGTTGGTAGGTTGATTGATCTATAGTGTTTCACTTTGTTCGGATTAATCAATTAGGATATTGTGTTTCTACTTAATATATTTGAATATTAATTAATATATTTAAATATTAATTTCTATGCAATGCACTGATGGTGTAAAACTTTTTTTACACATGCATCCTATCAAATTTTGCCAACTAGATACTTGTAAAATATTTTAGCACCTAGCCTAAAAATGTTGCATCATGAAGTTATTTGATTGGATGCATGTGCAAAAATGTTTTACAGTGTATACAAATTAAATACTAAGAGAAAGAGATATTAGTTGCATTTTTATAAGAGTTTAACGGTGGTGGATTGACAGTCAAAAACAATTTTGCACACACAACCAATCAAAACATTCTGAATCGCGACATAAATTAAATGTTGTGATTGGTTGTATGTGCAAAATTGTTTTGGACCGTCAATCCACCACCATTAAACTCTTTTTATAATTATAAAGAAAAGCAAGAAATACAAGATATTTTCGCGAACTAAGTATGCTCATAACTCCCATATTCACTTTTTGGAGGTTTTTCAGCGTTATTTGGTTGTTCCGTGAAAGATTATTTAGCTTTTGGGATTCTTCAAAGTATATGTCCTTTATTTTCAAGATGTTATGAGTCCACCTTCAAGAGTCTCACCTAACTTGTAATGTTTATAAGTCATAGATTAGCCTTTTGGGATGGACTCTCCAGGCTTATGCTCGTAACACCAGAAAATTCTAAACCTTTTTTCCCAGGGGCATTTTGGTTGTTTGTTTGTTTGAGTAATTGTAAATGTGGGATACCAAGGAGGACTTGTTCTGTAATGGTTGAAGGGATGGATTTTAGGCATGTATATTGATAACAAGAAAGGAAAAAACATTGCAGGATCTTTTTTTTTTTAAAATGTTTTATTGATATTTTGAGTGGAAAAGGAGAAAACTTTAGTTGTATCTTAAAAGTTATTCATATTTGGTTTTCCCTACATGAAGACGGGTCCAATTTAATTGGCTGCGAACAAGTTTATCTTGCAGTAACAATTATCTTAATTTTTTATGCATGATTGTGAGTTACACATATTTGAGATCTTTAATTCCTTTCAACATAAGAACTACAATAATTTGAATTCTTTCATTTATTGAACGTTTTTGTTTTAAGAATTTGCCACATCTTCGGTTTCCCTTTTCTCTCCGGCTTACATCTTTTCTGTCTTTCACTTCAAATATGTAGATACTAGAAGGACTTCTTAAACTACCAGAGAATCGAGAATGTGCTGACTGCAAAGCTAAGTATGTATTTGTCTGGATCTGAAGGGTCCTATCTGGATCTCATGTCAGCAATAAATCAAGCAAATAGATAAAAATTGGTTCTTGAAATGTGGATAGCCTTTGTGTTTTTCACTTCCAGGATTATTTTTTATTATCATTTTTATTGTTATTCACACAGTGTGAACTAAACTTTCTATGATAATTTACTTTGCAGAGCTCCGAGATGGGCAAGTGTAAATCTTGGCA
Organism: Medicago lupulina; assembly: GCA_958299785.1. NCBI lineage: Eukaryota > Viridiplantae > Streptophyta > Magnoliopsida > Fabales > Fabaceae > Medicago > Medicago lupulina. The sequence goes on from OY283139.1 coordinate 79,674,274, forward strand.
TCTTTATATGCATGCAGTGTTCAGGAATACATCGAAGTTTGGGGGTACATATATCAAAGGTGATGCTATGGTCCATTAGTCCTTGGTCTTGAATGTTTGTCATATTGTAAAATATCAGAAGTAGTGGAGACTCTTGGCTTCCCTTAAAATATTTATGCTAAAATAGTTATGTTCATATCTATAGTAAAAATTTTATAAGTGGGTAATTGTATATTGTATAATATGGTGGTTTGTGGATGTCGTCTTTATCCAATAATAAAGAATGTTTTGTGGATATATTATGCTTATGTTTATGTGCTCGGCATATATTTCCGTTATTGTAATGTGTCTAATTTTTTTTAGGAGAGTAATGTGTCCAGTTGAATGGGTTGATTCTCTACACTTAATAATTTGGATAGGCGCTGCAATTTTTGTATCATTCATATGTAAAACCCTTGATAGAAACAAGAAATAGATGGTTTCTGAATGAGTATCATTTTCCTTATTTAACAGGAAATCAACAATTTTTGTAATATTTCATCTGGATATATTAGCAAACCCCACCTAGTTGGAAAATACAACAGTGTTGTTGTATTTTTGTAATACCCCATCTGGATATATATATATATATATATATATATATATATATATAGAGAGAGAGAGAGAGAGAGAGAGAGAGAGAGAGAGAGAGGAGGCTCACAATATCATTTAAATTGAGCATTTTAATCTAGACCATTGATTTTAATCCAAGGGCTATTAATTATTCTTATCATTCTCACATAAGATACTCATTCTCACTTGATATGCTCTCATATATATATATATATATATATATATATATATATATATATGTTGCTGAGCTACACTGCTGCCTCTGTTGTCAAAGCGGAAATGCGACGCGGCGCAATAACTTTTTGTTGGCAAAGTTTTTCAATGTGGTTTTGTTGCTTTTCAATTTAAAAATCATGTATCAGTACTGACTTAATTTGACGTGGGAATTGCTGAAGTATGGCTCCTAAGTCCAAAATGTTGGCTTTTATAGTGATTAAAGACTGTTTCTAAAAGTTCTAATGACTTTTGTCTTCCCTTCATTGTAATACTAATGTAATTACTTTCCTTTCAGGTTCGTTCTGCAACTCTTGATACTTGGCTTCCAGAGCAAGTTGCATTCATTCAATGTAAGTGAGTTGAATGGTCGTGCTCTTGTTCTTGTTTAATTTGAGCTTTTTTCATGTACATAAGTTATATAATCAGCTCATTATTTTAGAATTTCTTGTTTTGGTTTTGTTCAGCAATGGGAAATGAGAAAGCAAATAGCTACTGGGAAGCAGAATTACCTTCACATTACGATAGAGTTGGACTTGAAAATTTCATTCGCGCAAAGTATGTATGACAATAAACACCGAGTCTGGCTAATTTTTCATACTTAACTGTTAGAACTTAGAAGTGTATGCCTCTTTCTTTCTGCACCTGGTTTCAACTTTCAATTATTGCATATACTTAAAGGTATGAAGACAAGAGATGGGTTTCAAGGGATGGGAATCCAAAAACACCTTCTGGACTGCGTGAAGATAAATCTCCTTCGCATCAGCAGAGGCCTGCAGAAAATAGTGGACATGGTTATGCCACTGTTGCTGAGAATACTTTTGAAGAAAGGAAGAAAATCCAACCATCAAATGCAGTTCCTGCTACAAGACGTAGGGTTCCAGCTCCTCGCAAGGTGCCGGAGCAGGTAATTGATATTCTAGATTTTATTTTATTTTTGTAACAGAAATTTCTTCCCTTTTTGTACTTGAAATTTTGAGATTATCATAGTTTATAGTTGTATGAAATATTCATTTTGTAAACAGGTAACTCCTGCTACCCAACCTCAGCACACTGAGAAAGTTGAACCAGTAGCCCCGCAACAACAAGCTGAGACTTCAAAGCCGGCTACAGACACAGCTCAAAGTACCCCTCCCAAAGTAGACTATGCTACAGACCTTTTCAACATGTTGTCTATGGATGACGCAAATGAAAATGGCTCCAAAGCAGCTGGTTCTACTGCTGATGATATTAACTGGGCAGGCTTTCAGTGTATGTTTATGTCCTTAAAAAAGAAAAAGGAAAAAATAAATTCTATGGAAGCACAATAAAAATGTTACTCAACATTTTGTTTTGGAAGATTTGAAGATGTCACTATTGATTGTGTTGTGAAGAACTTGGGCCTGTTTGCTTTGAGAATACGTTTTTTGTTTTCATTTTCAAATATTTGTGCAGAATATTGTGCGGAAAAAAAATGAACTATAGCTTTACCAATATAATTTTTTTAAAATAGAAAACAAATTGAAAACAGTGTCACCATTTTGTAGTTAAAATGAAAAAAGAAAATGAAACATAAAATATTTTCTTAAAGTAAACGGACTCTAAGGTTGTACTTTTATTGCTATATTTGTTTCAGCTGCTGCAGAGGTGTCAACAGCCGAGAAGACTGGTCCACCAAACGCAGTTGAGAGTACTCCTTTGTCTGCACCTGGAATTGAGGATCTATTTAAAGATTCATTTTCTATGACACCAAGTTTAGCTCCAGTAAAACCACAGAAAGATGTTAAAAATGATATAATGAGCCTCTTTGAGAAGGTATGAATCAATGCTTCAATAGGTTTGTAAAAGATTGCGTAATTACTTTTTACATGAACTTGCTATGCTTAGTCTTAATTATTAAATATATAAATTCTTTTATTCGTATTGGATATCTGCAGAGCAATATTGTATCTCCATTTTCAATGCATCAACAACAGCTTGCCATGCTAGCACAGCAGCAGTCTGTTCTGATGGCTGCTGCAGCTAAATCTACCGGTGTGGATCTCAAGTATCCTACAGGCATGCAACAGCCGAGTCCCAATGTTTCTGTCCAAAATTGGCCGTCTACTGGATTCCCAATATCTGGAGTAGCGCCCATTGGTGTTCAGGGAGAGTTGCAGAATCATATGCAGGTAAATGACTCAAGCAAGAGAAATTTGTATTGTTGAATGATTTTGTTTGTGTCCAGTCCAGCAACTAACTTATGTCTTGCCTCTCTGGATCAGACTAGGAACATGGCACCAGCATATCCAGCAGGAAACTCTGTTCAATATCCACCATCTGGGTATGTCACTAGTTAGTGTTCTTAAAGCCAGCTTAATGTCATATTGGGTAGCTTATCGGGATTTGTCAATATTACCTGCTATTGTCATTTGCTCCATTCAGAGTAACCCTCAGCTGATATTGGTGCTAATTTTTCGGTTTCACATGCCAAAACAAATGGGAGTTACTTGTAGACTGTCCTACCACAAGACTATTTTTGGGGGTTATGCTTTTGTTCCTACCATTATGATTGTCAAAATAGATCCTCCTTTAATCTATATTTTTTATTACCTGCATTTTCATTTCACTTGAGTCAAATGCTATTTTTGCTGCTCCCACACACATGCACTCGTGCTCATATGAAATTAATTTTGAATGCAAATCTATTTTGTTTCAACAGCTTTCCACTAGTTTACCAGATTACGGCTTTTTTAACGAATATCATATGAACGGCGCATTAATCCGCAAACAGCCAGAAAATGTCTTACACTACTACATCAATTCGATTAATTCATATGTTGTTATTATATGCCCTATTCTATCTTTTACTTCTACATCAAATCTATTGCATATACTGTTTATAACCTTCCATCTTGATGTCTGTGTTAAACAAATTTCCTTTTGTTGCAGTTTCTATGGTATAGGGCAAGTTGGTCCAGTCAATGGTATGATGACAGTGGGAGCGAATAAGCCTCAGTCAACTCCAGTGTCGTCAACCACTTCCAAGTCTGCAAAGGAGTACGATTTTTCCTCCTTAACACAAGGGATGTTTGCAAAACAATGATTGGTTTGTTGAACTAGGCTGGCTGCCGTGTAGCATATAGAAAGATTAGATGAAAATTACAGGAACTGCACTTTCTTTTTTCGATTTTTCCCTTGGCCAATCCGTGGGTCTGTAAACCATTTGTAGAGCTAATTCAGTTTTCACCTCTTGTCTCGGGGTGATTTCTTCATTCATCAGAAGGTGTATTCACTTTTTACAATAAAAGTGATATATTAATCATATATTCCTTCCTTTGCTTCTATCTCTTTTATCTGATGGTAAACATATTTTTGATGTTTGGTCTCAGCTTACCATATTACTAAATTTTATTTTTATATAGTAAGTTTGTGCTTAAATTCTATTCAAATATGATAAGCATGTGCTTAAGACTTGGAAATGGAAACTTGGTATTAATGTATATGATATTTCTGTGTTCTTAAGTGTGTTTTTCTTAAGAAGTTATTCAATTGAGTTTAAAATCATATTGATTCTTTATTTTATCCTTTTAATGAAAATGTTAAAATTTCATAGGAACTAATACCATATTTCTTTTGAAAATTTTATGAATAAACACTAATGACTAAATTACAACTGTCTCAATTGAGATTCGAACAGTATCTCTTCAAACAATCTAATCCACGCAATAGTTTATAACTCCTAAATTGATTTTCCATTAGTAAAAGAAATTGATATTCCTCCCCATACAACTGGAAGAAAAAATAGCAAGCAAAATTCCACTTTTAATTTGGTACAAAGAGAAATTGATTTTCTCATTCTCCATTCTCTTATAGTATATGATATAACGTGTCACGTATCTAATCATTTGACGGTGCCATACTATTGACTAAATATAGCATAATTAATACTCCTAGATCCATCTTTACATCATGACTTCTTGGTCATATTTTTATCACTCACTAACAAAATAAGACCAGCACAGTACGTAATCTCCATGCATGATAACAAAATGAAATATAACTAGTCTAGCAAATAGCAACACATATCACTTTACATTTAATTAATCAGGTATTAGGAACAATATTTTAATTTTGTGACGTCTAACATAAATATAAAAAATAATGCAATTAATACTAATATGCATCTCACATTATAAAAAAATTGACCAAGCGTTCATCACGTACTTTTCTAATTATGATTTGGTCATACGTGGAGGGACACGTCACATGTGCTATTTCATATAACTGCAAATAAATTCGACTTGAGTTTTCTTTACGTCGTTCTTTAGAAAATGTACAAGTTTTAAAATAATGTACTCCCTCCGATTTTAGATATAAGTAAAATTCACTTTTTAGGTTCATTTATTTAATAATATATGTAATTCATATTATGAACCACATACATCATTACATAAATGAATCCAAAAATAAATTTTACTTATATTTAGAAACAAAATATGAGGTGAGTCCGTCAGTGTGTCATTCTCACCCTCACGACAAAACGGCAATGATGGATTCGTGAACAGTTTCCAAATTTGTTGGCAAATTAATGCCATTAGATTTCATTTTTATTTTATTTGTTGGTTACAAAGCTAACGGCATCCATTAATCATTCTGTACATAGATTTCATTTTTATTTGATTGCTTAGTAAAAAAAACAAAAATATAAGAACCTGACTCCCCATGTTTTTCGGCCAAGAAAAATTTTATTTGGTTGGACTGTAATTCGGGACTCTTTCACTATAAAATCCTTCTGAATATATGGCAATGCTCTTGACAAAAAAAAGTTTCACTTCTTGGCCGAATAAGCCATTCATTGTCACTCATTCCCACTAGGTTATGTCTCAGAGTCTCTCATTCCTCATATCTACGACAACGCGTGAAACTGGATGTCCCTCTTCAATGCAACTCGTTCTTTTATGATGCGTCGAGCTAAGACGCGCTTCAAAGGCTAATTGGTTGTTCGCATTAGACACATGGTAAGTCATGAAGCACTGACAAGGAGTACACAATAAGTTGAATTGCCTTGCCGAGTCAAGAGTGAGATTGATATGGTTAAGTTGAGTTAGGCTTGAACAGGATGGTCGTGCAAGTGTTAAGTAGGACTTGTTTGATTGAGGTGAACTAGGCATGACATGAATCGTCAAGTTAGGACCTGATCGGTTGATGCGAGTTAGGCATAACCTAAACGGTCAAACTAGTGCTAAGTAGGACCTAACTGGTTGAAATGAGTTAGACATGACATGAATTGTCTAGCTATTGTTGAGTAGGATCTAACTAGTCGAGGTGAACTATGCATTACTTGATCACCATGGTTAAACTGGTGTTGATGAGCAGATGATTGGTTGAGTGAGGTAGGCATGACTTGAATGGTTAAATTCGTGTTGAATATGACTCGAATGTCACACTAAAATATTAGAGGCCACATGGTATAGTCAACCATACAAATCCATCGACCCTCGAACATATTAAGGCATGGACATTAGTTCTTTGTCGGGTCGGCATGTACGAATCGAGTTTGTTGCAAAGAAACAAAGTCACGAGTGCAAGGGGTTGGATTCTCGATGCATTGTGGATTATGATGTTAGTTTCCTCCTAATTGCATTGAAAAAATATGCTTGCATGGATTGTTTTTTGCGAGCCCATTCGTCTTTGCATTAATTAATTTGTTGATAATATTATATCTTCCTCGTTCATATTTCAATTTGCCAAATCAATACGATAACGATATCTGACTTTGGTGCAATACAAGAGATAAAATCATTATAAAGAAACAAAAATATACTATAAGAGATAAATTTTACAACTATCATCAACTCCTATGGTCGTGGTGCTTGCTTGATAGTATGACAGAACTCTCAAATCAAAAGCAACCACATATATGAAAGTGTGCATGTGTCGCATTCGATGAAATTGATAATAATGTCTTGTTTTGGTAAGTGAAACAGGAAATCCAGTGGGCCCAAGTGTAATTTGTCTATGGTAGGCGTTTGGGGAAGATTATTATTAACCATTCATTATACGCTATCGCTTTTGACCGTGTAAACTATAGCAGCAAACATACATGTCACTTATCACCCTGCTTATATTTTTTTAGAGAAAGTCTTTCATAAACACAACCCTAAATAAATATTATTTAGGCACACTCACATGAAATTAATAAAATTAAATAAAAAGTAATTAGTCACATCAAATCATATCATGTAATTTTATTCTCTTTTAATTTTTGTTTGGCTTTGTGTGTGTGCCTAAATACAAAAGATTTGTGGTTGTGCCCAACCAAGACTAGCTCATTTTTTTAATGCATGGGATTAGATTAGGAATGGCTTTCGTCGACATAACTTTACGTGTTTAACAACTTAATCGATACATACGGCTAGACTGGTAGAATGGCTAGAAGGAAATATAAGTTTTCACCTTATAATTAACATGCAATATATTTTATCTATGTTAATGCAATTAAACATAGATATTTTAATATTCTACAAAGTTTTTATCTCAATTAACTTGATTAATGTTTGCATATAATTTGGGATGAGTTGTTTTAATAATATTCATAGGAAAAAATACCACTAATGTTACTCATCAGAGTAATCTCAATATGATATTATATTAATGGACAAATGAAAAGGATTATATTTTTAACTCGCATAGCACAGAATTAGCTCTTTAACTTGTATAAAGAAACAGATCATATAGTTGATAATATACCGTGATGATTAATGGTCAAGATCTCCAAATTATTTTCTCAAGTAAATTTTTTTTTAATCGAAAGGATACATTTCCTAAAAAAAAACTATGAAATCATATAGGAAAAATTACACATAGTTCAACTAATATGAGTTAAATGTTAAAGAAGTAAAAAGTCTTCAAAGACACGGGTTCAAATTAAATTGATGAAGGTTGATATATATATATATATATATATATATATATATATATATATATATATATATATATATATATATGGTTAAAGAGATTTGGTAGCCAGCTGATTTGAGTTTATGGTTAAAGACGTTGAAGAGTTATTCAAAGATTAGAGTTCAAGTCCGGACTAAATAATATATACACACTAACACAACTAAATACTAAATTTTATCTATAAAAAATAAATCTTGGAAGAGTTTTATTGATGAAACCATTAATTAATAACTAAAGAAAATTTAATTGAAAATATATTTAATATTGTAATTTTTTAAAATAATTTTGTATAGCATCTTATGATTTTGTAAGGAAAGTAGATTATGTCATTTTTTGCTCTTTCTTCGTTTTCCTATAGATTCTTTTCACCAAAAATAATTTTATTTAAAGCATGTGAGGTATATAAGTGGGTATCTTTCAAACATTACTTTGTTGCATTGTGAGTGTATAGTCTCTTTCAAATCATATATAGTTGGGTTATATTGGTTATCATTTACTTTTTTGTTTCACAATGAATATCGTTTAAGGTTTTGACACACAAATTAAAAAATGAAATGGCATAATCATGAGATATAACACTTTTATTAAAGTGACTTTTAATTTCTAAGAAAAAAACAAATTTAAAGTTGCATTGAAAATTATATAAGAGAAAAGTTTATGTATTTATTGAGGATAAAATTAAAGAAAAAAAAATTACTAAAATTGTATTGAAAATGTGAAATAACATTCATTTAAAACAATCTTTTTTAACTAAAATGACATTCACGGAAAAAGTATCATTTACAAGACTCGAACAAGCAATTAAGTTGATTGATGATAAGGGATAATGAGGAGGAGAGGGACTTGACATTGGTCAAAATGGTTCCCTTATTCACTGGTCGGTGCGGTGGGCTTATCATGAGTGGACCATATTAAAAGTCAGGCCCGCAAGAGCTGCGATGGTATCCATATTACTTTGCTGCCGCTCCATCTTCAACGGTCATATTCTTTAGCCGTTACTTAACTTAACTTAACTTAATGCCACTCACACCAACCAACTCTCCTTCAACGGAATTCCTCGTTACTTAATTAATCAGCATTAATCCCTTTATCATTAGATTAATTAACTGAGAGAAAAAGATAAGGACAAAGCCATGTAATGTAACATCTGGAATTCACATGAGTATGGATAGTAGTACTATTAATAGAAAGCGTGATGATTTGGATTTTGATTTTATTTTGCTGCGGTATCGCACTAGTGTCTTTTATTGTCACGTCTCATTACATTTTTTCCATTTAAAATAACTTAGTTCACAAACTAAGCAAACAAAACACTAACACCGATCAATTTAATTAACCCCTCCATTTACTACCGACTTCAAATTACTATACTAATAATCAAACTCCAGTCCTGATTTACATTACCAAATTAATCAATCCCATACATAAATCATATCATTTGCGCGTAAATGTATGACTAATATTTTAAGTCTTGTAGGACTTAAACAGATGATAAATTTTTCAAAGAGTTTTAACACCACTACATACTCAAGACTAAATTTAAATTTAGAACTTTATTAACTTAAAGGACTCACGTCATAACCCTTCACACCATTTTAATTCCACAATAGCATTATTCATAATCATAAAATTAACAAAAGACTTTACTGCTTTTCAGGAATTAAAAAGAGACTTTATTTTTATTTATTTTTTGGTAAAAAAAAAAAAAAGACTTTATTTTTGTACCAAAGTGGCCATAAATTTTTGCAACCCTATCTCCCTAGTTTTCCTTTACACGCTTCATCAAACGGTCAATATTTCTCATCACACACACATTATAAATACCCTCACATCCTTCTATTACAAACCTTCTAATTCCACAGGAACAAGGTAAGTTCCCGTTAGAACCATATCCCAACAAAACAAAACAAAAATATGAAAACGAGTTTTCTCTCACTGAGAACGGTTCTAATCTCCGCTGCAATTCTATCAACTGCAATGGCGCTGAAACTCACAGTACCAATGGTTTCACATTTCATCCTCAACGAAGCTCCAACGATATGGAACTTCATCCTCTCTTGCTTCACACCTCCTTATCTCTATCTCCTCCTCAACCTCATCATCCTCACCATCGTCATCACCTCCAAATTTCACAATTATCACCACCATTCCCCGCCGGAGCACCTTCTTCCTTTCGACGGAACACCTTCTCCTGTTCCTGTTCAGATCCCTGTGCCGGAGACACTTCAGATCTCTGAAACCGCTACTCTAACGAACTATAACGGCTTCGTTTCGGAAGTTTCTGAAGGATACCGTTATGAACTGAAAACCGATGAAACAGTTGCGGTAAGCAACGACTCTAACGATTCTGTTGCTTACGTCGCCGATGAGATTACTTCGGTGAAAACAACGGTTACTGGAGTTGAGGACTCTGTTCACGTATCCAGTTTGCAGAAGAATGTACCGTTGCAGTTCGCGTTTAACGATGAGAATGAGAAACCTCCGATTTCAGCTAGGTCTAGTCACCGGAAAACCGTTCGATCAAGTCCAGAAGGTACTGTCACCGTCTCTCTCTGGTTTTGTAACCGTTTTTTTGTTTCTGATTTTTTAAATTTTAAATTGAAAACTACTATTATTAATTTTAGTTTATTAATGAAGAAAAAAGAAACTGAAATTGTTTTGTTATATTATATAGGAGGAAAGGTGAATGCGTTGAGAGTAGCGAAGACGAAGAAGCAAGAAACATTGGAGAGTACATGGAAGACGATAACGGAAGGAAAAGCGATGCCGTTAAACAGGCATTTGAAAAAATCGGAGACGTTTGAATCACAGCCGCGTCGTAACGGAATGCCGTTATCGGATTTGAACGGCGGTGTCGGAGGTGGAAACGGTGTTCCGGTGATGAAGAAATCGGAGACGTTTTCTAGTAGGGAGAAGAGTGTTTCTCCGGTGAGGAAAGAACCGTCGCTGAGTCAGGACGAGTTGAATCGGCGAGTTGAAGCTTTTATTAACAAGTTCAACGCGGAGATGAGGTTGCAGAGACAGGAATCGTTGAGGCAGTATCGGGAGATGGTGAACGGTGGTAGAACTTGCTGACGTGGCATATTAATCCAACGGTCATATCTTTTGACGTGGCAGAATAATCCAACGGTCATATTTTGCTGACGTGGCAGATATTATCCAACGGTTTGTTTTTTTTGGGGAAATGGGAAATTCAATGGAGATAGTGACTGAACAGTGAGCAAGGGTTTTATTTTTATTTTTGTTATGTTGCAATTGGTTTGAGACAAAAAAAATATTATATAAAGGTTTTTGGTATTTTTGGGCGAAATTATCCAATTTTCTTGAACTGAATTTTTTTGGTTCTTTATGATGTGAATAGAGTGATTTGGTTGCTAATGCAACTTTTTCGATTGCTTATAACTTGTTACTATTTATTCATTCTTGGTCTTTGAATGCAAAATAAATGATGTGGCAATAGTATTTGGTGTTAGAACTATTTTCTTGTTAGTAAAAATAGAAAAGTATTCATTCATTCATGATATGGTTTTGTTTAAATTGGTGCAATGTTTAGAATTTAGTATTTGGTAACTACAACGGTCACTTTTTCTTTTGTAAATGGTGTGTTGTGTTTCAGTTGTTCGTATAAAGATTATATATCATTTAGATAAATCCGTCTAATCTAACAATGTTGATCCACAAAAATTTATTAAAAGTATGTTGGACACTAAAAATTTATTATTATGTTTTCCTTTGAACATATTTACCAATATAAATCAAAAGAAATAATTTTTCATGACATAGACCTAAAATTGTGTAGAAAGGCCAATAAATAAAATAACATTTTCCGTATATTATGTGGGGTCCGAATTTTTGTAAAATGTAAAAAACAAAAAGTTAAGAAAAGATTAAAGGTGAACAATCTCAACCATTGAATTTTTTTGGCTTAATATATCATTTGGTCTCATAACTTATTTTCCGTTTTCACTTTGGTCCCCTAACTATTAAACGTTTTAAAATGGTCATTTATCTTTGTTTTAGTCATCAATTTAGTCCTATTTTATTAATTTTAAACCTCTAAAAAAGAAGACCCTTGGATAAAGGAGGTCCATCAGATCTAACAGTGTATCACCAACACCCAATTATATCACTTTCTTCATCTTTTTTATATAACATCATCAACATTCATGAATCAAACCCAGCAACTAACAAATACAAAAAATCAAACACAATCATCTTCTATCCGATCTCAATTGATCGCATCTAACAAGATCAGTTGCTGAACCATGACGTTCTTTTTTCCTGGAAAATTTGGAAAGGCTCCCCAAACAAGCAACCAACCCTAACCCATAATTTCTGAAAAATCAATTGAACCAACGTTCAATTCATGTTGCGACCCATCACTGTGATTCCCGTCTGTTTGCGAACTTAATTAGCGGTCATCACTGTGATCCCGACCCATTCATGGTTTCTCTCCATTCTCCGTTTTCGTTTCAAAGTTGGAACCCACCCATTCTGTTTGCGACCCACCGTTTCAAACCCGTCCATTTTGTCTGAACCCATTGATTTCTCTCTTGATTCGGCATCAGGGTCGCAAAACTCATTTGATATATTGTTCAATTTTGACTCTCTTTCTCTATATCTACCTGAGTTCATGTTGATGAATTGTGGGTTGTCATCGATCTTTTTTTGCTTCGTATGTTTTTCATGTCTGTTTTGTTTGTGTAGCTAAAAATCTATGTGATAATTTGAAAATGAGAAATTATAAAGTTTAATTATTTTTCATTTCAATAATTGATTTTAATTTGGTTATGGTTACGTTGTTTTTGAAAAAACTATAACTTAACTTTGCTGATCATTATATGTAGTTTGGTACTTGTGAGTTGTAGAGAAGTAAGATTATTGATGATGTTTTTAATGTTAACCACACTTGAATCTCACGCACGCAATCACCATCTGGTAGAGAAGTTTGATTTTTTGAGTTTGTTAGCTGCTGGGTTTGATTCAAGAATTTTCTAATTTCTGATTTTATGAATGTTGATGATGGTTACATGAAGAAGATAAAGATAAAAAAAGTGATATAATTGGGTGTTGGTGATACACTGTTAGATCTGATGGACCTCCTTTATCCAAGGGTCTTCTTTTTTAAAGGTTTAAAATTAATAAAATATGACTAAATTGATGACTAAAACAAAGATAAATGACCATTTTAAAACGTTTAATAGTTAGAAGATCAAAGTAAAAACGGAAAATAAGTTAAGGTACCAAATGATGTATTAAGCCAATTTTTTTAATAATATATCTATGGCCAAAATATGTCTTTCACATGGTGGGAAAGGATTAGACCTTCCCATAGTAAATGCCACCATAACACTTGGCCTAAACAAATAACTGAATTCATCTAAACTAAATTACAAAGGCTTATATTCAGTGCATGCTACATAAAGTATCAAAATTTAATGAGTGGTGATATGAGCCATCCAGCAAGTTATTTATTCGTAGAGTGTTTTCGCAGATTGAACTCTACTTTTTTTGTTTTCAGTCTTGGAAACTTTCTCGGCAGACTTCTCGTTTGCGGATATAGCTTTTGCTATTTTCTTCATCTTTCGAGCATTTTTTGATCTCTTCATAGGCCTTCCATTCTGCTTCACCTTCCTGTTTCAGAGCAAAAGCATGCATTTGAAAATGCAGTAAGAATGCAATACTATCATACAGTAATTTTTAAAAGTGCTAGTCGACTGGAACTTGAGCATTATTATGTTTTACAAATGAATGGAAATTAAGAAGCAAGTAAAATGCGTTTACTCCACGACATATTGGTCGCACCATAAAGTTAAACAATGATAGAATTTGAATCAAATTAGAACTCTCAAAGTATATTACAGAAGGCATATTTCTTCTGTGAAAGTATAGAATATTTATTAAAAACTTGATGAACAAATCACAGGAGGTTCGAGGAACCTGATAACAATATCCCATACAACTATTATTAGGCAAAAGATGAGTTCTCTCAACCAATTTTTCCTATCGATAGCTAACTATTGTCAGTTATAAATACTGACAGTTATGACAAATAAATTTCCCCTATTTTAACTCTATTTGACTTTCTCCTATCATAGATTTGATTGATAAAGGGTTGCCCTGTTCTATCAAACAATCATTCAAGGCAAAAATTCTAATGGAGTTCAGATCCAGCGCATGTCATAATTGAGGACATTGGTAACAACTAACAGTTAACATATAACTCATAATCATGCCCATGACAAAACAGAAGGGCAAAACAAAGCAAGTGTATTAAAAAAATATATTGAAATGAGGGACAGTGCAGATACACAAAATCCATCGACTAAGCAAACTGAACTGAAGTATATAAATTTTTGTTAAACAAATTATTGCACGTACGAAATTGATCAGCATTGGTAACATTGTCCATTAGTAAATTGTTCGTATTCTTATTATACAGGCAATTTAGTGATGGAAAGATAATGTTCTCGGATATGCTGGGCCTCATAAAACTTGACTCATTAAATGTCTATAGACTTGACTCGAGTTTATTTAATACAAAAAAAAATGTTTAAAATGTGCGTCGTATATAATCAACATTCTAACTTAGTAATTAAAGTAGGACAGTAACAAAGATGGGCGACATGATGCAATGGAACCATAGCAGAATACATATATACTGATAGACAAATCCCCACACCACATTATAGGTTCACAACTCAACACACACACGGAAAAAAAAAGAAAAAAAAAATAACAAGTTCAAAATCAATGGGTAAATTGACAAATCATAATTGTCAAAATTACATGTGAAGGATGGAGGTAAAAGGTTCCCCTTAATAAACCTTAGGTAAGAGCTAGTTTCAGGCTAATCAGAGTTGGATTCATTCGCTTTGCTTCCGTCTTGAACAAATATACAAAAGATCCAACCCTCATCTAGATGCCGCCATTGCAGAAGCTTTCTAGATCCATGAGTTGTCATTAGGTGTTTTATCATATCTAGGATAATCATATTTCAGCTTATAGTATGAATATAACCAATTAAAATATTAGGCTGTGATGTGAATACTAATAGGCCTTTGGTGTAAACACCAGAGACTTTTTAACAATTATATCATATTGATTTTTCATACAAAGAGTCTGATAATTTAATGATATGTCCTAGAAAAGTACTCCAGGTTATCAAAGGAATCTCTGCCAAAAGGAGAACTCGAATGATCTATATCGAGCTCCCTATAAAACAATTGTATCTTGTTCCAAACGAGAGCAAATGTAATTAAAAAATCTGTGCTTTTTGTAGAAAGAAATAAGAGGAAAAACACAAAGGAATTTTGCTACTGAGAACACAGAATCCTCCTCTGGTTAAACAGAAATTGTAGGACAAAGTTATGATTTTCTTATAATAATAACAATCAAATCAGAGACTCGTTGATATTTGTGAACACTATTTGAGACTACCAGGCACCTCTCTCGCTAAATGACCTAGTTAGATGTGTTTGTGTTCTTTTCATATTCCAGTTTTCAAGCGATAAGTTCTCATTTTTCACAAATTGGTTTCGATAAGCTATCCATCATCACTGCCTTCTTCAAAAAATTATAATACTACATCAACTTTGTATTTATAAAGTTCAAAGCAAACCCAAAATACAAGGCAACTACTATTACTAACAAACCACACCTTGCAGTGCACCAAGTGCATGCTTTAAAGAATACCCTTCTTCAAGAGCTCAACAGATCAAGTAATTAAAACCAAGTCTATAACCTAACATCCAGTGCAAAAGCAAATGTGATTGAAGATACTGTTGTCTTGTCTTGTCCAAGCAAAACAAAACTACATTGCCATTGCTACAATGAAGAAAGGGCAGTAATGTGTGTACAGTTGAACACAATTATAGGAGGGAAGAGGGCCCAGATTTCCTACATCACACAGTTAGGTGATCTCAACCGTTCGACGAAGAATGACCACTCGTGTTCTAACTTCACCATATCGGCTCTAAAATGCAACTTAGAACATGGGGAGACGTGATATAATCACAATGCCCAAACTACCAACTAAATGCAGAATTAATGTTCAACAACAACATCCAATTACCAGTTGAGTAACTGGATGGTAATTATGTTGAACCAAATCAACCTTATTGGATTAAGGGTATGTCTAGATTAACTATTATTAACATATTTGAGCTTACCTACTGGCATGTTCACATGTGAGATTGTTTAGGAGAACTTATGAAAACAACTTATGAAATGTTCATAAGTTGTTTTCAGCTTATTTCCACAATTTCTCCAAAATAGCTTATGAATACAGCTTATAGCTTATACAAAAACAAATTGACATTATGTTATCTTTTGTAATAGAAATAGCTTATTCATAACCGCTCATATGCTATAAGCTTCAAATTAAGTTGTTTGTCCAAACAAGGCCTAAATTGCAATGATTTGAGAAAATGTCGGTATCATAATTAACCTGGGTTTTAAAACAAACTCACAACCGCGGTTAACCCCAATTAACTGCGATTCTCTACAATATCAAGTATCGCGATGATTAAAATGTAGGCTATAAATATAAGGGTGATAAAGTAAACTTACAAAATGGTAGCACCACCAGCAACCTTGATTTTAGCTCCAGATTCTGATGTATCCATTGCTGCAAATAAACAAAAGTCTCAAAATCATTAACCACAGCAAGAACTAAAAAAATAAATAAAAAATAGTCCACTATAAGATTAGAAGCAGGGAAATAGAGTGAAAATTTAAATAAGAGCAAAATAATGATATTTTAGTTGTTAATTGAAAAGCGAGTATACCTTGAGGTGCTTCGGAAACGATGGTGTCGGTTATGTCCATGGAAACGGCACCGTTTTTGTTCTTCTTGTTTTTGTTCCTGTTTTTCGCCATTGGATTGGAGCCACGGTGAGGCGGCACAGAGAAAGGTTTCAAGCTGCTGCTGCTGCTGCTATTTTCTCAAATATCGACTCATGGTGGCTTTATTCTAGGGTGTGTTAAATTATTATTAATTAATGGACTTCAAAATTTACTATTACATTCTTCTCCTTTTTTCTTTTTTTACAAAACTCTCAATTTACTTCATTTATATTATATTGTTTTTGGTAGAAACTTTATTTATTTATATTGATATACTTTGAAAATAAATTCAAATAGCATTTTAATTAGATTGTTAGAGATCTCTTCTAATTGAACTTGAGGTTTCAGGTTCTAACTCAGTCCTAAAAGTATAGGTTAAATCTTTTGATGAAGAGTTTTGTCACTCGTTACAATTTTATTCAATTTAAAAGATTAATATTTTCATATACCTACGTAGGATATCTGATCACATTAATAAAAAACAAAGTAAATGTCCTAAACAACCTAATATTGAAAGAATTTGCAACATGACTCTCTAAAAGGAAAATAACTCGAGTTCAATACCTGAAGTCGCGGCATTCCAACCTTCATGTGTGTCTCTATATGTATACACCACCGCTGCAAGGATTAGTAGCAAGTTCAAAGAACTTTAACAATGGATATATATCTTAAAGCGCTTATTGAGATCAAAGATCCTAATTACAAAACTTATTACATCATTGATAAAAAAACACTCAATCAAAAATCTAAAAACCTAGTCACTTTTATAAGCAAAAAACAACTTTTTAGGTTATTCAATAGATTTGAAAAATTGTGTTTTACTTATAAATGTGACCAGAGGAAGTACTCTATTGAAAAATTGTGTTTTACTTATAAATGTGACCAGAGGAAGTACTTTCCAATAATTTATTTTGCAAACCAATTCAAAAGTGCAAATGTTATTTTTAAGAAAACCAGAGTGCAACTATTGGTATATACCAGCAGTCACACATGATAACGATATCAGATAAGATAACTATCTTGTTAAAAAAAAAAATATAACTAGATTTTTTAGGGGGGGATATCATATAACTAGTTATTAAAACTTTATTTAAAATTTTAGCTTGAAAATCATACTGCAAAAATACATTGAGCTGTGTGATATATCATCATGTTATAATGTTGAGGAGCACAACTAGTATTATAATATCGTCAAAACTTGACAAATTCTAGAATTTAATGTATAAAGAATTAATTTTCTTAATTTATAAATATTTATGACCGGAGTCTTTAAATCCATGAAGAAAAGCTTGCTCTACTTTATTTAAAAGATATTCAAATTCAAAATATATAATACAGATTAAAAAAAAAAACATAAATGGGACGATACAAGAATCCCTGAAAAAATTCAGTAATAATATTGTAGGTATTGGGGACGGAAAAAATTTGGGTCGCTAGTCAACCCCTCTCACAGCAGCAGCCAGAAACCACCAAGGGCAATACAGCAGTATCAAACGTACTCCAGTAATCAACAAAATTTGACAAGGACTATGTTTACATCAGAAGAATCTAGGCTGATCCTGCAGCAACCTTTTTCCGTACAATCCTTTTTCGACGAGCTTTGGGAGCTGAAGATTCGGCACCAGATACATCTGCATTCCCTTGTTTGATGCCCAAGAGACCAAGCCCAGAAACAACTGCATTCTTCGATATAAACCATTTTGAGGATGATGGCTGTTCTACACTTTCAGAAGTTCTGTTGTAAACTTTCAAGAGTTCATCTGACTGAGCTAGTGGATCTGCCTCAACTCCAAGCCAGGCACGTTTGGAAGTCTCTCCCAATTGAACGTTTAAGACCCTGTAGGACATTTCAAATAATTCCTCAATACATACCACATCAAAATTCAACAATAGTTTATTCCAATACATACAAAACTATTGATAACATTTTCTAAACGGAGTGGTAAAAGAATTCAAATTTGTGTTTGAAGAAGTCAAATGAAGCAAAATCATTGTAAGATATACTTTTTTCGCAAATAAGTATTGTTTCCTTTCAACAGGATGCAGGGTACACATTATAGTAAAGCAAATACTATTATAAATGCACAGCTTATTTAGTAGAAGTAAAAAGCATACCTGAATGCTGTGCTGAAGAACAGTGCAACTCCAATAACATCAAAATGACGAACCATTCCTCTATCAAATCCACATAGCAGTTGATATCTCAGGTTAGCGTAGATTCCAAGAAAAGCACCATAGCCAAGTGCATTACTGCTCACAGTTGGAACAGTTACAGATAATCTGCATACAATTCATGTATGGCATGTTCCAAAAAAAATTAGAATGTAGCAGTCATAGTTTAACTAACACAAGTAAAACTGTAGATCTATTAAATTCAATGAATTGAATGCTATTGAACATAAGCTGGCACACCTTCCTTCCTTTTTATTAGCCAAAGTGTTTGACAATGCACCCTGTACTGCACCCGCGCTTAAACCAACCATGCACAATTCAGCAGCCTTGAACAAAAAGCATTGAACTCTCTTTTGCAGGTCAAATTCCCTAAGAGGATAGCTCATTTCAAATATGTTGTTCGGAAGCTTCTGCAGTGTATTTTGTAAATCAAATTGAAATGTGTTTCCATATGATCGACAAGGAGCAAGGGACCAAACAACAACGGCATTGCATGCTGCTGCAGTGAGCACATTGATAAGTGCAAGATCCCACTCTTGCTTAATCCTAAAGTCAAATTAAAGTTAACAATTATTCAATTTATCAATGACAAACTCCAGTAAACTTCCATATCTTTTTAAAAATAGACAACACACCTATCTTTCCGATTTGTAAACTCCCACCACACAGAGCAGCCTACTGTAGCAACTTGCTCTAACAGAAACCTATACATGAAAGCAGGATCTGCAAGCATCCTGTGCAAAATAATTTTATAGATTGAGAAAATAGTATATACAACAATGCGCTGCAAAAGAAAAATTCATCAATCTCCATATTTAAGATTTGATGACAAACTAAATTATCAAGTCGTATCAGACATTGGAGGACATCTATTCCATGTTCACAGGAAGTCTTACGAATCATATTAAAGTAACCATGAAAGCAAAATATATAGCCCTGTTATACTTTCAGGATAAAACATAGATGAGAACTCTGGCTTCTCTCATTAAGAAACATATATGAGAACTCTGGCTTCTCTCATTAAGATTTTCCTCGGGGGACAAATGGTCCTCTCTTCTGTAGCTTCTACTATAGAAAGATATTTGAACAAAAATGGGAAAATTCATGATTCAGAAGCAATGACACTGGGTTAAAGTTTGAGGTATCAGATTGCCAAATTTTCTTATATCTGAATAAAATATTTGAAGTCAACCGAAACATAATTGAGACTACCTGCCAATGAAAGATCTCGATAGTCCTTGCGGTAGTTTTCTGGTAATAAGCCTACTGGCGGTTGGCCTGGCATTCATTGCTAAGAATTTCACCATTTGGGCTGAGCTAACCAAGCCCTAAAAACATAATTTTAGTTAGTACGCGGCCAAATGCTTTATAACCTATACAAGCATAAACTGTACTGTATTGTACCATTTCATAAGCTTGCCGAAATCCAGCGGGCAAATCCATGATAGTCCTTTGCCATTCACTCAACACAGCATCCACAAATTTACGGTCAAATAGCTGCCACAACACAAGGACAAAATGGCGGTCATTCCTTCAGATGTCAAATGAATGCAACAAAAGATAATATAGCAGCGTCTATTTCACATAGGGAATTAAACCTGCAATTTAATAACATAAATGAGATGTCTAACCTCTTGAAGAAGTATGCGTCTTCTAAACAGGCCACCTTCATCTCCCTCATCACCATCATCAAAGTCATCAAAGTAGTCGTCGTCATCACCATTATCATCACCTCCATCACCACCACCATAACTGATTATCTTTCCAATATCTCCACCACCTCCCCCAGTGGCTAGCTGTCAATAAAGCATAAAAAGGAATTCACATATACAAACTTCCAAATAATAAAACCATAAAAAGAATTAATGAAGACTCCAATGGTAGGAGTAGCCACAGGTGTGTAGCACACAGTATGGTATTTGATTAAATCTATAATACTTGATTAAATCTGTACAAGGTTGATACACCATTTGGATTCATAATACATTTTGATATTTTTATTGCCGTGCTTCTAGTATAATTTCTTGCACAACTGAAAATTTCGATACTACTTCGAATTAATACATTTGTCAATTTTGATATCATTTCAGCTTTATTTTCATATTAGCTTGCATTATTGTCAGATATTTTTCCTTCCCAATAAGTGGGAATGCTTCAAAGAGAAGCTTCCCAGAAATCATTTCACTAATTAAGTATTTCAGTTTTTTACCTCTGGTACCAAAGGTCCCAGAAAACAAAGTATGGGCTATTCCTTCCTCTTTCTCATTCTCTAGGCCCTCCCTCTTTCCTCTCTCCCCGTACCACTCAATGTTCTTTAATTTATATAACAGCGAAGAGCCTAACAGGGACTCCCACTCCTTCGCTCATTTTATCTGCATTGCAGAAATTGGCCTCCCCTTTCCCCTTCACCAAAATAAGGCACCAAAACCGGAAGTAACAAAATAAGAGCTCAGCTCACAGTTGTGTCCCATTTCCAAACATATCTTCGACAACAAAACAAACTAGCACAAAAACAAACCGCAAACTGCCATGCACGGCCCAGTTTATAAATTGTAGTGATGTTGTGTAAATTGGGTAGCGGGGGCAGGTAACAAAAGAAGGAAACCCAAAAAACAGCCAAGATTTTTTGACAAAACATTTTTAAATACGCACTTATTAAACATGAAGAAATTGAAGTAGTCAATGAGTTAATAAAAAGAACATTATTTATTTTTTTTTGAAAAAAAATATATTTAATGTTAGCTAACCTTTATAATATATCCTTTTCTAAAAACGAAAAACTGTTATTTTAAATTAATAAATACATTACTATATTGAAACAACTTTTATACATCAATATAAAATATTCAGGACACGCTATTGCTGACGCAGGATTATCGCCGATGTAGGCCTAACAAATATTTTCCCGGGACTTTATATTTTTGGCTAGCAACGCAACACCTCCTACAATATAATTCTTGCTAGAAGAATAACTGATGACATTGATGATGTGTGTGATCAAATAATTCAATTAAGGTAATTCCTAAGGCATTATATGTGGTACTCACAACAACAAAAGTAGCACAAAACGACAAACGTATTAATGTGAAGACCGGTTGATCCGGACTCAATACTTCACACAAGTAATTTCCTAAACAGATCGATTCTTCACGCAAGTAATTTCCTAAACAAACAACCTAATATTTGCATAAAAAAACATTCATTCCTGTCTCATGTCACGAAACCGGCCAACATCATAAGTCTTCACGATTAGCAAGCAACCGCAAGTTTACGTGTCCAAGGCAACACGTTTAACCCAACACGTGATCTCCCATAACAGACAGATTCATTTTACGTGTCCAAGGCAACACGTTTAACCCAACATGTAATCTCCCATAACAAACAGATTAATTTTCACATAAAATACATTCGATCAAGTCCAATTTAAGACGCCAAAAACACCTTCAGTCTTCTCAATTAGCGATTCATCTCAACTGAATGTGTGTTTGCATACGCTTCCAATACAACACATCGTGCATAACATGAATACAAGCATGCGCACATTTGCACATTTATACAAACACGTAATGAGTTGTGCAAGCACACTTTTTCATTTATTACTGACAGAAAGTCGGAAAAGATATGATTGTATTGTATCCTACACTATTAAGCAAACCTTTGTAGCACCTACGCTTCTAATACAATCGCGACACGGACACATGTGCTTATACAATTAATTCATTTTTAAAAATTTTACCAGCGTCGACGTGTCTGTGTAAGTATGTGTTAGGTGTCTGTGTCAGTGCTCCGCAGAAAGGAAATTATTGAGTACCTTCACTCCATAATTTCCTCTATTGTCACCGTTACATGTGATTACATTCAACTACACCATTTTTTTAAATTATTACGACTTGTCAATGCTTCATAGGTATTATCACTGTTAATTTCCTAAGCCAGTGCAAGTTTAATAATTAATTCAAATATTATAGTAAAAATAAAAAATCAAATACATGTTCTACTAATTGTACCGTAAACACAAACAACATAATTCAAGTATTCAATGTTTTCTTCAATTCAACAAGAAATAATCAAAAGGAAAATTGAAAAAATAAAATAAAAACTAAAAACCCTAATTCTAGTGAAGAAAGAAAGAAAGAAATAAGACAAACCTCAGGCGCAGACTTGTTACTTTGCTGTTGCAACACTTCAAGCTTCCCTTTCTCGAGCGTAACGGCACCAAACGCACCGTATTTACCTTTCATAACCGGATTAATGTTACCGGAAGCGGAAGGAGGCGCGGCCGGAGCAGCGAAACACCGTTCAAGCAGCGAGGGAGCGGAGGAAGTGTCGCTGTCGACGTCGGCGGGAGAAGCGGACCACGATCGGATAACAAGACGGCGGTGACGGTTACGGAGGAGAGGGAGTTTAGGGAAGGTTTTTGGTGATAAGGTTTTTGAAGGGATGGGAGTGTTCATAGGGAGGATTTGCGCTGCTTGAAACAGCGCGTGAGACGACATCGTTTAGGGATAAGAGAATTTTTGAAAGAGAGAAAGTGAAAAACGGTTACTAAGAAATGAAGAACTGAATTGTTGAGAGTGGAGAGGACGGAGAAGAAGATAGGCCCATAGAGGGATCAACCAACCCAATCCCGAAGAGACTTCTCTATTTTGCTTGCCGGCCCCTTTTATTCATTGTAATTCGTTATTAACATGCTATTAAGATAACCATCATCTGAAACTTACACATTTTTTAATTTTAGCTCGATGAAAAATTCCTTAAAAAACTTGATGAAAAGAAAATTTAACGATATTGACATGATCAATTATTGAATTTTATAGGTTATTAGTTTTTTAAGGGTGAATCTTATAGGTTATTAGGTGTTTATTTATTTATTTTGAATAAAATAGTTTTTCTTAAGTCAAAAAATATGAGATAGTTTTTCATTTATTCATACTTTTTGTGTTACTCTAACTCTACTACAATTTTGCTTATAAGTTTAAACAATGGCCAAAGGTTTCTCTTAATATTTGGAGGATGTTTTCATGACTTAATTTTTAACAACATCTATTATATTATTAAAACAATATTAACTTTGAGAACCTTAGGATTAGTTAGTCAATTTGTTAAATAATTAGATAGAAAATAATAAGGCTTGTTATTTGTGTTTCAACTCTAACATAGAGCCACATGAAGTAGCCTAGTCGGTATGGACTATTTTGACAATCGTAAATTTTCTCCTTCTTTTTATAATTTTTCTTTCTTTTAAATTTTTTTTTAAGTTTCTGTTCCCCGTTTTACTAATAGTCTTTCTCTCGTGCATTTAATTCTGTATTAATGTTTTTGATATGAATTGTGTAGTAGGGTGGCAAAAATACCCATGTCTACAAGTACTCGTGGGTAAAATCCGTCACGGGTACAGAACGGGTAGCTAAACGGGTATCTACGGGTATAATAAACGGGTATTTGACTACCCATTATTATATGAATACGGACACGGATTTGATTGTACTCATACCTACGGGTACCCATGCCCGATAATAAATAAGTAAATTACTAAAATATCCTTATATATCTTATCTTATTACTTAAAGTTGTTACCGTATTGGAGGAAATTTTACCGTCCACCTAAGATTCCTCATTAATAACTTATTTTAACTTTTAATTTTTTTAATTTATTTTATTAAGTTCACTGTTTCCACTTCATTCACATCATAAAACATATCTTATGGATTATGTAAGAATTATGAATTTTCTTTTGATTATGTATGATTCGTGAAATTTTTAATGGATTATGTATGGATATTTAAAAGTTGAAGTTTTTTAGTAATTAAAAAAAGTTATTATTTGTATAAAAAAAAATCAAAAATCCATGGATACCCATGAATACCATGGATACTGCAATACCCGCGGGTACCCGCATAGTGGGTACCCACGAGGGTACGGGGTGGATACAGATATCATATTTATCCAACGGGACGGGGACGAATATCGTACTATCCGTACCCATGGGTACCAATTGACATCCCTATTGTGTAGTAATGTTATTATGTTGTATTTATTTTAGATAAAAATGTAGAATTTATTTTAGATTATTTATTTATGTTTTATATACGCCTATATGTATTTTTTAAACTAAATAATGATATTATTAATAAATAAAAATTCAAAAAGTTTCACCGAGCAATTACACTAAAACCTAAATAATTAATATATTTCGCTTCAATAGAAATGTGCTAACAAGATATTTCATTCTTGAGATTTCTAATATTTGAAAAGTAAGTTAGTAGTAATTTTTTTAAAATAAACATACTCAGGTATTTTCATTTAGAATGATGTGCTTTGTTAAAGAACAAGTTACAACATTCACTTATCCTCGAACAGAGTTATCTTAAATTCGAGTAAATTTAAAATTAATTGTATGATAAAAAAAAAAAACATAAGATTCTTTTTCTTTTCTGTGAAAAAAGCATAAGATTCTAATGATACTAATTTGTATTAAGAAATTTTTAGTGTATTTTCAATAGAGTGAATCATCAATTTCGTCCTTAAATTTGCAAGCATCAGTCAAAATCGTCCTCAAATTTTGTGAAATATCAATTTCGTCCTTGAATTTGTAAAATGCCAGTCAATTTCGTCCTTCCAATTAACTGGGGTGTTAACAGGGCTGACATGGCCGTTAACCTCTCACATAGACTGCCATGTCAGACGCCACATAAGCAAGGATTAATATGGTCGATTGTAACCAACATTTTCAAGGACTAATTTGACTGATTTGCAGAAAATGTAAAAATGTAATCTTCCCCAACATCTCTCTTCCCCAATGGCTATTTCTTCCCAAATGTATAAAATTGGAACCCTGATTTTACAATCTTTAATCCACCCTCCAAAATTTCCAAAAAATCTTTCAATAATTAGTGGTAACGTTCTTCCCCAATTAAAATAACCTCGAACCCTAATTTTTTGATTGAATCTGAAATCAAAAAATCTCCAAAATTCCTTCAAACAAAACTGTTGTAATTGAATCTGAAATGATGGGGGTGGGTGTATGGGCAAAAAATGTTTAGAAAATCGATCTTCATGTTCAAGTCAAAGGAAAGTGAGAATGAAGTTGTTTGGAGGGTGAGGTTGATGGGCAAAGTTGATACTTTAGGAATTGAGCTTAGGTTGATTAAGTTTTTGATAGCCATGGTTTGCTTGTTTGATTTTGTGAACATGCTTCTGAATTGTACTAGACGTCTGTAATGTTTTAATGAAAAGAGGTTGAAGATGAATCTTCAGGTAACCTTTCTGTCAAAATATCTACATCAGATTAGTCTTTAAATTTTATTGCTATCCATCAAATCAGTCCTTGAAAGGCAAGCTTTGCAGATTAAAATACAAAACGCAGAAAACACAACTTGATCTTTGCAGCATTTACAACATTTGCAGCATCAACATTTACAACATTTCCACCATTTGCTGCATCAACATTTTATGCCTTTCCACCATTATCAGCATCAACATTTTATGCATTTCCACCATTACAAGCATCAACATTTTCTACATTTCCACCATTACCAAATATAGTAACCAACCAGAACAAAAAACATTTTTCTATTTTTTAAACCGAAAACCCTAATAAGACTAATCTAAACAACAAAAAAAACTGAAAACTTTAAAAATGAAAACAAAATCATTAAAACTAAAAACGAAATCATCAAAACTAAAAATGAAAATAAAAAAAAACGGCCAAAAAAATGGTGAAAACGAACAGGAGGAGAAGGTGAGATGGACGTGAGACTTACCTTAACCAAAGATTGTTTCGTTCTTCAAAAACCCACCGTTGATCGCCAACGATGACGATGATTTTGGAGAGGAGAAGGTGATGAATGTTTTAGCGGGAAGGAGAATGGTAGGGACTGTTTTGATGGGTATGACTGAAATCTGAGGGTGGAAGGTAAGGATAGCAGGGGTAAAAATGGAAAAGAAGAAAAAATTGCATTTGAAAAGTGAAAATTGAATTTTTTGCGTTTCCATCAATTTAGTCAATGTACACGCGACTTCCTTTTTGACACGTGTACATGACAACACAACATGCAGGGAGTCAGCTCAGCATCACTAACAGACCTTTTGGACGGAGGGACCATTTTGATGGACGTGAGAGAAATTCAAGGATAAAATTGATATTTCGTAAAATTTGGAGACGGTTTTGGCCGATGCTTGAAAATTCAAGGACGGAGTTGATGATTCACTCATTTTCAATAACTAACTAATTAATTGTACTAAAAAATAAAAACTATTTTTTATAATGAGCAAATAGTCACTTTAGTCCCTGACTTTGCACCTCGCTGTCACATAGGTCTCTGACTCAGGATTAAATACAAACAAGTCCCTGACTTTACACTTCCGTTTTCACTTTAGTCCCTGTCGTTAAAAAAATCTATTAAGTGATGATGTGGCACGCTGACAAGGAGTATGACATGTCACATGGACTAAAGTGAAAGTAAAAAATGGTCACTTTGGTCCCTGAATCGAAAATCAATATCCTCAATTTACTGTTAGATCCCTGACTGTATATACTTACTGTCAGTTAGGTCCCTGAATCAAAAATCAATATCATCAACTTACTGTTAGGTTCTTGACTGTGTATATTTACTGTCAGTTAGGTCCCTAACAGTAAAAACAAAATTTCACTAAGATCTCGGCAAATTGTTAGTTTAACATGCTACTTACCAACAACACTAAGGTATTTGTGCTAAATATCAAACATAATAAATAAAAAAAGTGAACCTGTAGTGTAGAACTTGTTCACGCTTAAATCATATATGTTTTTCTTTTGTTTGTAATTACAAAACCAACCAAATTACTTTACAAACAGAAAAAGAGTTCTCTATATATACTAACTAAGATAAACATAGAGTTTCAAAGACAAAATGAAGAGATTTTGCCCTAAAGCTTCTTTTATTTTCTTGTACTAAATCCATAACATATCTTTGTTAACATGTTAAACTAACAACTTGCTAAAGATTTTAGTGAAATTTCATTTTCACTGTCAAGGACCTAACTGACAGTAAGTATACACAGCTAGGGACCTAGCAGTAAGTTGATGATATTGATTTTCGATTCAGGGTATACAGTCAGGGATCTAACAGTAAATTGAGGATATTGATTTTCGATTCAGGGACCAAAGTGACCATTTTTTACTTTCACTTTAGTCTTTGTGACACGTCATACTCCTTGTCAGCGTGTCACATCATCACTTAACAGATTTTTTTAACGGAAGAGACTAAGGTGATAACGGAAATGTAGAGTCAGAGACTTGTTTGTATTTAATCGTGAGTCAGGGACCTATGTGACAGCGAGGTGCAGAGCCAGGGACTAAATGACTATTTACTCTTTTTATAATACTATAAAAATTATTTTATCGGAGTTTTTTTGTGGAAGTGGAGAAGGGAAAGAAAATGGTTGTGCCGAAGCCATTTCTGTCACCGGTTTGCAAGGTGGGTCCTTACCCACTTGATATCATTGCCACTGCCACGTCCCTCCACTTCAGCCACCGTGTCTCCAACCGTCTCCGCCTTCACTTTCTACTTCGTTCCTGTTTCCAGGTCTTCTTTTTATTCACTCCTTATAGTACAATATGCAAAAAAAATTGTTGAAAATTTTCAAATTAGTTTTCTTTTCCTCATTTAGGTTATAGAAAGAAACCATTGAAACGGAGTATTAAAGTATCATATACGTTGCTTTCATTATAACAACCATAGTGTAGTTAATGCTGATGATTAAAACGGGAATAGGAAGTAGCTCATGTTTGGATAAACAACTCAATTAAGTGCTTATAAATGATAAAATAAAGTAAAGTTGTTTTTGTATAAGTTATAACTTGTTTTCATAAGCTATCTTGGAGAGCTTATGAAAATAAATTGAAAGCAGCTTACAAACATGTCATAAGTTGTTTTCATAAGTTTTAAGCCAATCCAAACAGATCCTTAATTAAGTGATTGTATCATAATTTCTTATGTATGAGTGATTTCTGTAACAAAAAATAAAATAAAGTCGATCTGTTTTCATGTAAGCTATAAGTTGTTTTCATAAGCCATCATAGAGAGCTAATGAAAATAAGCTGAAAACAGCTTATGAACATGTCATAAGTTGTCTCTCCATAAGCTCTCTCAAACAGTTTACAAGTGTTTATGTTAGTTTCATAAGCTCTCCCGATCAATCTAACAAGTATTTATGACAATAGATAAGCTCAAATAAATCAATTAAAATATGCCTCAATTGTGTCTCTTCTGAATTCTGGATGTTGCGGCAGCATTCCTTGACTCACATGTCCCTTATGTTGAACAGAAACTCGCTCCCGTGGTTAGATTGAAGGATAAATGGTGTCAAAGATACCTTCAACTCAAAGGATTGAATTATCTTCAATTGTCAAGTGACGGGTTGACTTCTGCATGTTCAACTAGTTTCTCTTTTTTTAATGGAGGAAGACCTGAAGCCAGCTTTGGAAATGCTGACTCGAAGATGTCCCGAAAAAGTCCATTTAATGGAAGGAAGTGGACAAATATTCTCCTTGCTGCCAATGTTTTGTGAGTATGAGCATATTCACTTGATTGGTGTATTAAGTTTATGACTTCCTAGAATCCAGCTCCTCTAAAGTGAGTGAAGTGTAAAGTGAAAAGAAAGAAAAAAACAAGGGTTGTTATTTCAACAAACTCATGATTTGTTGTGATATACTTGCAGTATTGACCATTGATTTGTCAATCAATGATCCATAATGCCCACTTTGCTTTCTAAAATGAGCTGCTCACTTCAAATGAGCCGGATTCGAATAGTTTGTACTGCCATTTTTCTATCTTTACTTTTCTGTTTCTAGCTGTATCAGCTGATATTACCGCTTTTTACAATCCTAGATACCTCTTGGTGAGAACGCTTATTGATTGTTATTTACTAATTGTTTACACAGATTTTATGTTGCGCAACTTGCAACCCAAGGCAAGCTTTTGTCATGGGGAGCGAAGGTAAGGTTGCAATTAGGAATCTTATATGAATAAATATGCTGTGTGTTGTGGATCGTTACATGTTAGTTGCGTTGTGTATGTTACTAGGTAAACAGTCTCATTGACAAAGGACAACTTTGGAGACTTGTTACATCTTCTTTTCTGCATGCAAATATTGGACACCTTATGGTAGGATTTGAATTAAATTGTTCCAAGTTTGTTCTGTCATGCCTGGTTTAGTTTTACATTAAAATTACTACAAATTCTCTGCAGATAAATTGTTATTCCTTAAATTCAGTTGGTCCTACTGTGGAGAGCTTTAGTGGTCCTCGAAGATATCTAGCAATTTACTTTGCCTCTTCAATTGCAAGTAACCGCTTATATTATTATTCCTACAATAGCCAATGAAATTCCTTACCTCAAAAGTATTCTAATTCCATAATTTCTAGAAAATCAGGTGCAGCTATGAGTTATCGGTTTTGCAAAATGCCTGCAGTAGGTGCATCAGGAGCAATTTTTGGACTAGTGAGTTCTTCTAATATTTTATTGTTACAAGTTTGCTTAATCATCTGCCTTGTTTTACTTGTTACATGTCCCCTGAACCATCTTTTAAAAAAAAAAAAAAAAAAAAAAAAAAAAATCAACTGTACTTGTCTCTCTTGGATTCCTATCTTGGTTTTCCATATAGAGAAGATAGAAAACTGAAATGCTGGTCCTTTATCTTCACTGTCTTTATTTCTAATGAGCTGTAATGGTTCAGGTTGGATCGGTTGCGGTGTTTGTTTTAAGGCACAAAGACCTTGTAGGAGGTGGTAAAAAAGATCTGCAGCACATAGCACAAGTAATTGCCCTCAATATGGTAAGTGTCTAATTCCCTGAGTCACTTCTGATCCTACTTTGTTAGTTTTACAAGTTCACTGGATTGAGTTATCACGAAACAGTGTGGTACATGCTTCTGATTAGCCAGGGTGGAACAGAAATTTTACAGTAATTTTCTGCATACTAGTGCTTGTATGTTAACATGTTATTATATATTTTTTCTTCTTATTTAGGAAATGTTTGTTCAGTAGAAGTATTGTTGGTTCATGCAAGGGTTATGTAGGGAACTTTTTCTACTTTTAACTTAAACCATCACTCTATGGATGTGACTTATAGAAGGGATACTGTTTACTTTTCTTGTCTGTTTTCTAACTTGCAAGTATTTCTCATGCAGGTTATTGGGTTATCATCAACTGGCATTGACAACTGGGGACATGTAAGTGTAGGAGTGTATCATCCATGGATTTTTTTAGTGCCCTTAAATTTTTCATTTTATTAGTTCCTTTGTTCAGTAAAAGTTGCTGGCTGTACAAATGTGTCTTATTTCGTGCTCGTTGCTTTATTCACTTTTTAAAATGTGGCATGACCTGGAATGACTCTAAATTTGAGAATAACCACACTTAATTTAGTGCTTATATCATATAATTGTTTATGAATAAGCTATTTCTTGAATAAAATATAAAATAAAGTCGAATTGTTTTCATATAAGCTATAAACTGTTTTCACTTTTCATTGTCTATCATGATGAGCTTCTGGAAACAAGCTGAAAACAACTTATGAACATACCTTAAGCTGTCTCCAATTAGTCCTCCAAACAGTTTCATAAGTGTTTATAGTAGATAACTCCAAAAAGTCAATCCAAACAGGCCAAAAAACTATGTGGACATGGACATAGCATTCATAAACAATCCTCAATTTTGTATTCCGTGCATAAGACTACCCATTTTGTTATGTATGTAGACACTGGTGATCTTATGTTCAATTAATTAACTAAACCAGTGTAATCTGTGCGTAGTTTCTTTTCTATTGCTAATGCTTCCATTAACATATACATTTTCAGTTAGGAGGTTTGATTGGTGGAATTGCTGCATCATGGTTTATTGGACCTGCATGGAAGCATGAATCCACATCTTTAGATGGAAGAAGACTTTTCATTGACAGTGCACCAATGTATAATCTCTTCAAGATTATGAGAGTACCTAAGCCATGGAAATAGAAACATTTCATCGGCCTATTGGATTACAAGCACAAGCGAACAACAAATAGTTGTTTGTTGTGTTTACTTGTATGATGATAATGATACCCTGTTGTAAGCTTCCCTTAA
This sequence comes from Medicago lupulina, assembly GCA_958299785.1. Classification (NCBI taxonomy): domain Eukaryota; kingdom Viridiplantae; phylum Streptophyta; class Magnoliopsida; order Fabales; family Fabaceae; genus Medicago; species Medicago lupulina. Next base: position 79,706,119 of record OY283139.1, read on the forward strand.
GAGAATATTTGAATGGTGGTTTCTACTACCTGAAACCCCTTTAACTTATGTTGTTGCATACTTTTGTTGTACATAAGAGATAATTCAATTACCTTTAACAAGGGGGCATCTTCTATGTTTTTGTTTGTTTTCCTTGCTTGTATGGATGATTTTTTGGGTCTAGGCTCATCCCTACAACCCGAAATGAGCTATAATGCGGCAAAAGAAAAGAGAGCAACTTCTCCTCCGCCACCATTCTGAAAAACCAATCTCACCTGGATGCACCGCTCCGGATGGGAAAATAACATCATTTCCTAACATCTGGACAGTGAATCTGGAGATTGACCATGTTTTTTGTCCGTCCAGAAAGGTGCATCTAAATGAAATTTGTTTTTTAGGTGTTGGAAGGGATAAAAGCAGCTCTCAAAAGCAAAACTCTATCACCTACATCACAAGACTCAAATGAGGCCTTATATTTATAAGGAACGAAACTCTTCACAACTTGGATAATTTATTTATGTTTTTCTTCATCTATGATAATAGATAGAAAATTACAATATTTTAATGAAATTTTTCTGTATACCCCAGTGTTCAACTGTGGCAATTTTTTCTAAAATTTGTTTTTTGTTTTAATTCAGAAAACTAAACTAAAAAATAACAATGAATTTATTCAATCAAAATAAATTCATACAAAGTTAAATTTTGAATTTTTTGAAAATCAATTATTGAAACATCATTTTTCAAACTTTTTCCAATTTTTAAGACGTGACTATGGTTGGATCTTGGCTAAAACAATGTTCAACTATGGCTAAAGGAACTTGAAAAAAAAGACTTTTCAAAATTCCACCATGATAAATTTCCAGATGAAAAAAAGGCTTTTAAATATTCTACCATGACAAATGGAGCCACCCACAGATGGCATTTTAAATAATATTCGCAATGATAAATTTCCAGTGATGTAATTCAGTATGACTGAGACAGGTGCAATGATTGATTTTAATCCAGTTTTCCTTTCTTCTGCAGGAGCAGAAGATTATGGAGATAGCTTAAAATGCAACATAATTTAAAGCAGATTATTGTTTTCAATAGTTATGCCCCATGTTTCTTATAACACAGGCCGAATTTTTTAGCTTAAATTGAGAGTATATACACACTTTAAGGTGGCTTGTGTATTAGAAAAAATGGACAAGTACTACTATTATTAAACTTGGTTCACTCATCAACATTTTAACAGCACCATATCGTGCTCAGTGTAGAAAACTGAACGCTTGTATGATGTGCTTGTCCAATATCAGATGCCCGTGTTACAATTTTCTGCGGGTTCCGACACCAATATAACAAATACAAAATTTCACTATAGCAATGAGTAGATCTGCTCCACCCAAAATGGGAGTGGAGTGGGCTAAGATTAGGAACTAATCTATAATATGATGATGGAATTCCATGAGCATTTGTTTTTTTACACATCTCATTATTTAAAACCATACATCACACCTTTTGTCATAAGCTGAATCGATAACCAAGTTTAACTGTCCATTTTATCGATAAAATGTATATATGCTATCAAGTAATTTCACAAGCATCATCAAGCTCGATCAAATCTGCTATCTTTGACTTTCTGTTGAATTTCACTCTCAATGTCTTTAAGAATGTCTAGGACACCAAGAATACCCAAAAGCACTAGTCCACCTGAAAAATTACCACCACCGCCTCCTCCATTACCACCGTTGCCATCATCATCACGAGGTGGCAATCCAGGCCCATTGTCATCAAGTCTAGGGATCTTCTTTTTGTCTGTCGTTTCAGGAAAATGATAGCAAATTATATTTGTATACCATAGACATGGAACATATAATTATTCAAAACATAAAGAATAAACGTTCAATAAAGGGTGAAACAACATTTACATGTACATAATTATACAAAAAGTAAATGAATAGAGTTGAGTTGTGGGTTTCAATAGTATCCGTCCATATATTATGCCAAATGGCAATGCTATATATTATTTATTTACAAAATGTCAAGTGCAATTTGTAGTAAATGTTTTCAGTTCTCCAAAAGAAACCTCCATAAGAAACCATCAAACAAATACACTTGGACAAGGAAAATAAAGCCAACAAAACTGCAACGAAACCATCCTAGGAAACAGACTACAAACACCATCTACAGAAGGGAAAAACTAATAAGATCGTAGGAGCACCAAAAAATAAAAATCCCCTGTTCCCTTCAGTTAAGTTGACAGATTTGAAACTTTTTATTTCAACCTTCTAATATCAAAATCCTTTATAAATTTACTGTTGTTGCTAATCATTTAAGTTCCTTTTCTAGTTTCTATGCATTGCAGGTATTAAGCAAGATAACTACCTCTATCGCCTAAAACAACTATATCCCATTGAGTAATGGAGACTGTAGGTCATACCAATCACTAGGATGCATGATTGTAAAGGAAAAGATCCAAGAAAGCCATTATTTATGCACTTCAAATGACTTCTATTTGAAAGAAACAAACATTTGAGTGTGCATACCTTAATTATCAAATATTCATATTTGTTTCTCTCATAAAAAACCTACGCTTCAATATTGATTTAGTTATTTCAATAAAGACACACTGATGTATGGGAGAAGAGAGAAGAATGAAATTTATATACATCAATTATTTACTATTATGCACATCATGACTAGTATATAAAATGGAAGAGGCCAACAAATTGGGAGGTGCAAAATATTTCCAGTTTGTCCCAGTGTGAAACAAACAATACAATTTAGCAAACTAACACAATAAATATTTTCTCTGACAGCATTTTTTGGCATAAGTTTTTTGAGTTGGACTTGTTACCAGGAGTAACCGTAATTGTACGAGAATCGCGGGTTACAGTTTGGGTTGCAGCAGCAGCAGCAGCAGCACATGTAACATTCTGCAGAAAGGGGCACCATACAAGACATCAGAATATTGTAGAAATTTTTTGGATAAATTTTTCTATTAGTCAATGATTCACCAATAAAATCCAAAATATCCATGATTTGGATCAAACAACATTTACTTCCATATTCCATCCTATAAAAAATGCCTAAAGAAAAATCAATGGAACATGCAGCGAATCAATCAACAGTCAACAAAAAAAAATTAAACTTTACTTAAAAAGTTTCATATGTATGAGAGTGGTACAAGAGGCAATGAAGAAATTGGAACTACGAAGAGATTAAAGTGGAGGATTCAAATAGAAGAGAAACAGTGTAAACAGTTAGCAGCATGTGACGGGTAAGGATCTAGATAGGAACGTGATAGGATTCAACAGAAGTCAAAGGAAAATAACAAGAATCAAACTGTTAGTTACATTTCTATCTCTACATAATACATTACCCCTCCTAACAAAGACCTTTTGCACAAAAGGTCAAAAAGTCTCTTATCAGAAACACAGATCTGAATGGCCCACTGGCCTTGGTTGCAGACTGGCTGCTTGTTGCAGTCTCTGCTAGGTATCATTTTATAATCTATTCTCCTACTCTATTGTGTTTTCAATCAGGTTTCTTCTATAGTAAGGAGCAATGTTGGCGATGGCGGTCCATGGCAGAGAGCCAAAATCCTGCCATACCGTACACTTTGTGGCGCCGTTATATTGGATTATCACACCATATCAGCCGAAATTGAACATAGTGGAAAGCCCAAAAACCGGCACCAATATCCGCCATGGCCGACATTTAACAACACCGGTAATGAGTTAAGCTTCCCTTGCTAGATAAAAAATATTCATCAGTTTTCTTTTGGAACCTTACCAACACATCAAAAAAAGACTCATTTGACATTGCAATAACGCAAAACACTTACAGTTTCCAATAAGGATAACATATAGCATAAAGAAATCAAACAATCCATAGAAAATAACAAATTCGAAAAGAAAAAGCATACCATAGCAGCATCAGATTTGAATCGAGGTGATATAGTTTGAAAAGCTGAAGTCTGAAGTTGCCCTTTTCTTATGTTATATGGTAAGCGTCTGATCGCAACGATGTTCGGTCGGGAATGCTTAAGACGCGGCTGAGTCTGAGTTGCACTAATAACTACTACATACAAGAAAATAACAAAAATGAATATCCATGAATGATTTACATAACTCCAAAGACACTTGTTTGAAAAACCTAAGTTGCTAAAACTATCTCAACTACTTATATGTAAAAAAATATTGTACCTGGTGGTGGTATTAACAGAGGTGAAATGCCAACAATATTGTGTATTGGTAACATCTTTATTATGATCAAATGTTAACGATAAAACCTGTTAGCATAACAACGCAGATAAAACAAATTATTAGTTTCAAATACAATATACTGACAGCAGTCTTATGGATTAAAACATGGTGCAAATAACTTGAATAATAAGAATAACCACAATTCATTATGCTATAAAAACGTTATCTTTAGAAAATTGCATGTAAATGGGAGCATATTATTGGAGGATAAACAATCTTTTGACAATTCAATCTAAAAAATTTACCAGCAATTTTGAAGTTTAAGAAATTGGGAACTACACATTGAAGAAGAAAGACAGATTACATACCTATTGGTTTGAAGCGTCACAAGAGACGGAACCGGAACGTGAAGACCACGCGCAGCCAAAGGGGGAGAGGCTGGGACTGTGAACAGAGAAAGGGAGAAGCGTATAAATTTGCAGACTGAACCGGTCTTATTAAACTGTACTCGACCGTCCGGTTCAACCGTTTCATGTCTCATGTGATGTCATCCTAAATTATAATATTTGTATCATATTTTCCTTAAAAACATCCAATTTTTACAATGTGCACTATTCATTTGACTTATTTTGACTATATTTTTTAACTAATGTATATATATACAAATATTAGCATGTAAGATGTTGTTTGATTTGTCTCGACAAATATTTTCAAAATATTAAATTTTTATAATTTTCTTTTTAGATAATTAAAAATATTAATGGTCAAAATTGTGCATTGACATATGTGAAGTGGTTGACTTGGACATGTATTTTAAACACGGGGTAAATATTTGTATCGTATTCATGCCATTTAAGAATGTTTGAATGAATCTTTAATTTATAAAAGGGTCTTGTTAACCAGTGTCCGGTTAAGAAAACTAAAAAAGGAAATTTTAAAATGAAAATAACATTTTTTATGTTTGTTAAGAGTTGACAACACAAGTTTTAAAACAATTAGTTACTACTTTTGTTCCTTAACGAGTGCTTCGGAGGTACCGGTTAACATTTCCCTTTATAAAAAAGTTGAAGAATCTTAAATAGAAGAAAATATCCGTAATGAGAAAATGTGGTAGTAGGATATATTCAACAAAAAAAAAGTGGTGGTAGGATATTAAAGTATTTAGAAGCACGTCTATAAAATTCCCTTTTGTATGCTAAAAACCACTGGACTAATTTTTATTGCTCAATTTTCACGAGATTAATTATGCTTGGTCGTAATTTAAATGTGTTGTTATGCAAAATTAGGTGTTTAGCCGACTAGTTGTATGATCAGATAATATCATAACAATTTGGTTGATTTATGGATTTTTAGCTGATAAGATGACATGTAAGTTAATTTACACTTGAGACAATTATCTCCTTTTTTTATTAAAGATTACGCTAAAAAAATGGTTATGTCTCACACCTACGGTTACGTAGACAACTCCAAAGAGTATATAATGTTGAAGAATGAACTATTATCTAAGAAGACATAAAGATAAAACAAATGAAAGCGATAAAGAAAAACGATAAGGATATTTTTTTTTTTTTTGGGGTGGTCGGTTGGGGTTTGAACCTCAGGACCTTGCATAAACTTTATCAACTGAGTTAAGTTCACGGGGACAAAAAAACGATAAGAATATATAAAGATGTTAGATTTTTTGACAAAAAAAAAGACACTAGATTTTGCCTAAGTTGACTCTAACATCAGTTGATTGTGATGTAAGGGCATCTCCAGTGTTGGAAACTTATGAGTTCCTATTGTCTTAAGTTTCGTGCCTTATTTTACTTTGTCATTGGAGTGTAATGACATGACATATTAAGTTGCTTAAAAATAAGGGATGTGACTTTAAGAAGGCACATTCAAGTAAAAGAACTTAACAATAAAAAACCTTATTTTGGAGTAGAATTCATTAAGATTGTTTAGAGATTGTTTAAATGCAATGTGGCAATTCAAACCCACAAAAAGTAACTCAAACAACCAAAATTAGTTCTCTCATTAGAGATGTTCCAAGTGACAGTTAAATACATCTAATATGACCGACAACCGTCTCCAAGCCCATTTGAACTTGGTAGCCACAGTTGTCATCTGACAACTAATTCAGCTATCAACCAAATTTGCACGAATTGTCTACCAATCTCTCACCAACTGGTCGCCAATTATGTATTAGTTGATTATAGTGTCAGCTAATTGTGATGCAGTTGATAGTCAAAGCATTCCACTTCAATTTTGTAGGAACAAAATAAAATATCTATTCAGTGGTATTTTTTCCTTAGAAAATGCATAAAAAATATTAAATCTTGCATTCTAAGAGTAAGATAATAGAGGAAAAAAAGAGTACAATAATAAAACTTTTTTTTTTTTTTTTACATATTTTAATCATAGATACATATTTTTTTACTTGATAGAGTATCTCATATTTTAATGTTTGACATGACACAAATAGAATCACCCAAAAACAAAAAATTAGTAGTGCGACAATTTGTTGCTACTATCCCAAAAGTGAGAAGTCAAAATCAAAACCCTCTCTCGAAACCTGGAAACTGTTTAGCGAGTGCGTGTAGCTATGCTACACTCACCACGACACATTACACAGTCACACATGCATGAATGATGCATCTTAATTCTCTCTCACTTGGTGATCATTACACAGTCTCTCTCGACACATTACACAGTCACTTGGTGATATGACATAACTATTCTGTGAGTTTTTTAATTTTTTTTATTTTCATCTCAATTTTATATGTAACATTGATATACCCAGGTTTTATTTATTTATTTTCAAAATGCTCTTAAATTTACATGACTAATTATGATTAATTTGTTTCTAATTTAGGGTTTTGCATTATGGATTTGAAAGGAAAAAGTATTTGTTACAAGAGAAAATCTCTCACAACCAAACCACTAAACAACGTTGTTAGTGACAGAAAATTCCTCATTGATTTCATAATCACAACTTACCTAGGACCTGATGTTAAATCTGATAATCCAAGATGTTCATCACTTCAAAGATTAATCACTGGATTACCACCCTATAATATCAATGATTTAGGATCTTCTTATGTATCAATTTCTCTCTTAGAGAAATTATATTATTATCTCCTTAAAAATGCACTTCCTGAACTTAGATTAGATATGAATATGTTTCATATGTATTTAAAGGGAGAATTGGAGTTGCCCAATAATGAATTTTCAGAGGGTAGTCAACAATTTACAAGTATTTTCCCTTTGAATCTTCATAAACAGATTTGGTATCCTGATAGCTTTAGAATTGTTAAAGGGGTTGTTTTGATCGATGATCCGAGTGTGTCGTCGTGTGTTAAAGAGGAGGATTTGAATAGGTTTAGGTCGTTGACCGGTGTTGATAGTTTGAAGTTGGATTTAAGTGAATGTCTGCATGTTCGGATTCAACCTCAGTTGAGCAAAGAGAGCAGTGATAGTGACTGTGTTAACAAATTGGGAAAAGAAAGTGATAGTGACTGTGTTAACAAATTGAGCAAGGAAAGTGATGGTGACTGTGTTAACAAATTGAGCAAGGAAAGTGACGGTGATTGTGTTAACAAATTGAGCAAGGAAAGTGATGCTGATTGTGTTAACAAATTGAGCAAAGAAACCGAGGGTGACTGTGATAACAACTTGTTGGAGAGTAGTCCTAATGAGGGGTGCCAATCGGGGAAGTTTCGACGAGAGTGTAAGAGAAAGTATGTTGATGATCATGATACTCCTTCAATGCCGGAATTTCCACATACTGCTAATGGAGACCCTTCTTTGGACAAGATGTGGAAATCTGATGGGCCTTCGATGATGCCGCTTCTCTCGATACCTGATATTGATGATTGTGTGCAAAATTATTCTGTTGTTTTGACAGGGACAGCCAATAGAGGGCTACTTGGTCCGTCGGTTGGTGTTGTGGATATTGGTATTAGTAAAGTGGCATATCTATTTCGAGTTTTGGTACCAGGTGTCAAGAGAGAGCACAGTATGTTTCGCTTCTTTCTGTGTACTCAAGTTTATTCTTCCAGTTTTTTTTTATTAATATTATTATCTCTGATTGTATGCTGTGGAAATGGATGTTTCATGTATTATAGCTATAGAGGCAATGCTTTTGTTTTTTATCCATATATCTTGGTCAAGAGTAATGAATATTTGTTAACAAAGTACCTGTAGCCTGCATTTTTTTACATGCTTTTTTATTAGAATTGTTCTATATGCAACAATGTTGTTAAATGGTGGATGTAGCGTAGCGGAATTTGAACAACTAGCTATTGTTCTGCAATACGCTATTTAATACAAAATGTTCTCAACAGCGCCTATAGCGATGCTATAGCACTGTTGTGTAGCAAAATTTGATCAAACCTTTGTTTTTCGCGATCTGCAATTGACAACATTGATATGTACTCAACTTATTTCTTTGGGATATTTTGATTGGAGCTGAGTATTGCAAAGAGTATTTAGCGCCTATAGCGATGCTATAGCACTGTTGTGTAGCAAAATTTGATCAAACCTTTGTTTTTCGCGATCTGCAATTGACAACATTGATATGTACTCAACTTATTTCTTTGGGATTATTTTGATTGGAGCCGAGTATTGCAAAGAGTATTTAGCACCTTCAGTAATAAAGAGGACAAATCGAGGGAGTGAAATTCATATGAGTTCTTATTGCAAGTTTGTGGTGTGGGAGGGCCTTGAAAAGAATTTTAAGTTTAATGTGATGCCATTTCTTTTAATATATAACAAATAACATTTAATAATTGCTAATCTGGTAATGAACATAACGTTTGATTATTGTGACATGCCTCTTTTGCACCATTCATTTTACCTTATATTTTTTAGGGGAAAAAATTGGGTTAGGAGAACTGGAAAACAAAAGATAATAGTGCGTGCCTTTTTTCATGTGCATTTTGCTTCAGGGTCCTCAAATTAGGAAATTCCTGAATGCCCTGGCACATCCTCTATCTCTAGTCCTTGTCTTAGAACATATAGTTGTCTTCATCATAACAGCGTTGTCAATCGTGGATCGCAGAAGATAGCGTATCAGTGACTATAACAGCTATGCTGTTCTGGTCACTATTTGATTTTGAAAATAATCTGTACTAAATAGTGTATTGAGGAACAATAACTATTTGTTCAAATACCGCTGCGCTAGTGCGCTACAGTGCTGCAATAGCCACTATTTGAAAACACTGCTTCAAATGATACATTCATAACAAAACTGTCTTAACATGTATATATGCTTTTCAGAAAGATTCTTTCATACTTGTTTCTTTAAATGAATGTCCGTCCTACTTTTTGCAGATCAGTTCAGTTGTGATATTGAATCTGATGGGAAGGTTGAGATCAGAGGGTTGTTATCTGGTGGGAGAACTATAGCGAGACAGTCACGCCTTTTCCAAATGAAAACCCAGCAGTTATGCTCTCCTGGGCCATTCACAATTTCATTCAGTCTTCCGGGACCCGTTGATCCAAGACTCTTTGCACCTAACTTTAGGTCTGATGGTATTTTTGAAGGAGTTGTAATCAAGCTCTAGTTTTGGGCATCTAGCTTTTGTAGGTAAATCTAAATGTTCTGAAAGTGCAGTGTATAAATTTTGGTTTATTTTTTGCTTTATTGCACCAGATGCTGTTATGTCATCTAAGTTGACAGTGAACTAATTTTGTTTATCCAACTATTGAGGAAATGGAATGATATATATCAGTCTGCTACTACAAAGAGTTTGCATGTGTATGCTGTAAAGCATCACTTTTCTTTAATTCAATGTGTTGGGACCTTAGTTGGCAATAGCATTTCTCTTTACCTATTTGGTATTCTGGTCCATACTATAATGTCATTTTACTTGCACACACATCAGACATAAATGATTACTTTACATCTATCATGGCCAGTGTTGTCAAATATCAGCCGTGGTGGCGCCATAGTGAATATCGGTGGTGGTTTTTGGGCTCTCCACCATGCCCAATTTCACCCAATATGGCGGGATTTTCCTCCACAATCCGATATGATGGCGCCGCATTGTGGCCGATATGGCGGGATTTTGGCTTTCCGCCCAGGACTTAATCGCCACATCTGCCGTAGACAAACCTAATCATCACGTTTGGGAACAATAATTGAATTTATTTTGCTTCCTCTGTTCCTGTCCAAATCTTTCTGGTCTACACCAAAGTAATTAGAAAAATCATCTGTCTCTTTCTGACAAGGCTTTTGCTCACTAAAACAAAACATGCTCTAATTACATCATACATATTTGAAGGATGTTCCTTTATTCTTGAGACATGTTTGCATTGAAAAAGTGTCACCACCGTAAATGTAGGATGCTCACGAGGCAGACAGTTATTGCACCCCATCACAAGTCAGTGTTTGCTAGGAGGTCCTATAAAGCCTTTTGAGATGATTGGAAGAAAAGAAATCAGCCTTTCATTTTCCATACTGACATGTATGGCTTTTGCTTTTATTTAAAAATAGTGATACTATTGACCACTTGCTTCAATATGCATGTGTCTTTCTTGTCACTCAATTTCTGGAGTTGCCTATTTTGGAGGCAGCACAATTATATGTAAAAATCAGATGTTCCATTGCTGACTTAGTAGGGTTTATCTGGATTAGTCTTTGCACCAACATCTAGTGCAACGAGTTTGTGTGTGCGACTGTGTGTGCTGTAAAGTATCAATTTTCTTTAATTGAAGGTGCTTCATATTTTGGGTCACTGACTAAGTTGAAACCAAGTTTCTGATGGACTTTGAGATCAACCATCACATTTTACCTGGCATCAGAAACTGGTTTTACAAGAAACATATTGTAATGAGGACAAGAAACAATGGTGAGAACAAGGACATCAATAATGAGAGGTACACTAACGTATTGTAACATACAAATTAATCAAAGAGCTGAAATTTATGGTGCATAATGGCTACCTACAATGGTGGTCCAAATTAGCCATTACCATTTTCAAAATACAATTTCAAAGGGGTACAATTTTCTCCACTCCTAATAAACCACATGTTTTCAGAACTACACTTATGGACAACAAAAAGTTCATGCTTAGGATGTGTAATATTAAAAATATCAGCCCCGTTCGTTACATTTATGGATCCGTCCCTAAGTAGTAGTTTGTTACATTTCTGGATCCGCCCGAGTAGTAGCGCGTTACATTTCTGGGTCCGTCCCTGAGTAGTAGTGTGTATAATGAACAAAATACTGTTATAAATGGGGATTCCCAGTGAACCACGTACCATAATAATTCACCTCACTATAATTTCATGAGTTGTTTTAGACAGTGGCACGTGAGATGAGTGATTCAAAGCTCTACAACTTGCTTGTAGATAGGAACTAACAATAACTCACAATAACATGGCCCGCACATTAAAAATTAGAATTGAGTTGAGGGAAGGGAACATAGGCAAATGATTTATGGTATCAATAAAGCAATGGTCACTCTTTAATCATTTACATGTCAGAACACGACACCATGCTTGTGGAGTATGCAATTGTAATGGTCCTCTTCATTCATATAACTCTTTTTCCTCTAGTTATATTTGTGTGGGTCCAAAGCAACAATTGTACCTAACACTATCTAGTGTTTTCTGGATTTAATGTTTGTTATTTTCCACTTTTAACATTGCAATGATCAAATGCCATGTTGCTAAATCCATTTGTAACCTGTTTGACACTTTTTGATTGCATTTTAAGGTGATTGATTTGAGGTTTGATTTATGTATTTGTGTTATTTTGTCTATTCAATTAATTTCTCATATCTCTTAAAAAAAAAAAAAAATCTCATTAATTTTTGTTGCTCATGGGCCATGAAATCAGTTCCCACTTTTTTTCTTTCTTTCTTGATAATCTAAGAGAGGGATAAAAATAAGAAAATAATGTGTTAGAAAAGGATGGACGTCTAAATATAAGTTTTCTTTGTTAAAGCATAGAGAATCGAACCTCGAAAGCAGAGAAAATCGAACATGAAATCTTAAAAATAAATATATTTTAAGATTTCAAGTCAACATCAACAGACCAATTAAAATGGATTAAACTATCAATTTTATTATGTTTTTAAAACCCTATGGAGTATGATTCTCTTATATTTTTTTCTATCACAAACTATAGTGTTTTTTTAACAGAAGTACACTACTTTTTTATGTACTAAATTTAGGGGTCGTTTGTTTGAGATTTTCTAGAAAAAACAATTTTTTACACTAATTTTTTTTAGTATAGTCTTTAAAAATACTACTTTTGTTAAAAAAAATAACATTAAAATAAAAAGTTTTTTAAAAAAAAAAAAAAAGAAGTTAAAACAAAATTAAAATACCAAATGGTCAAGACTTCCCAACACAAGGTGTGCTACGAAGAATAGGCTAAATCAAGAGTTTACATAGTAAAAAAATAAAACCAAAGATGAAAGAAAAATAAAAATGAAGTTATAACTTCCAAGCAAATAATTGGGTTAAGCCACCAAGAATGATAATCAAAAGAGAAAGTAGCATATTTTATTTTCAACCAACAAAATCTCTAAAGTTTAATTTTGTTGAGTAATATAAAGAGAGTGCTCTTTATGCTTAAAAATACGACCGTTTCTATCATTCCATATCACCCATATGCAAGAAAGTCATGAAAGAAAATTAAAATAAAAAGTTGATACCGGTAGGTTTTTCAAAACTTTTTTTTCGATGAACAAGGAACTTAAGTGTAAGACATTCTAATTTAAAATATATATATATATATATATATATATATATATATATATGATAGTAAACAAACAAAAATTAATCAACAAAAAACTCTAGTTGGATCAAATTTTTATGAGTTGTTAGTTTCTTTGGAAGAAATTGTTAGCGATCGAATTATATGTCTCATTTTAATTAGTCATTCAGTTCAACATCTCAACTCATGCCACGGATTTCATTTGGGTGACATAGCTTTCTTGGTGACATTAGTGTAATTTAGATAAGAGAAAATGATTGATAAAAAAGAGTTATGAACAATATTACCGATGTCACTAAAAGCTATGTCATTCTTTTCTATAAATATTTTATAGTTTTACTATTCAATATTTTTATTGACTTTAGAATTATGAATTTATTTTTCCTTCATCTCAACCTCATGAAAAGCAAGAGAAAGACATTTATAAAATCCATGTCAAGAATTGACTCATAGGTTTTTTTTTTCCTGTATCTATATTTTTCTTAGGGAATTATCTATATGTTATGGCATGGTTTGTGCCACGCACGTATGATTAAGTTTTAACCAAAAGTTTGCCTAACCACAGTTCTGCCACGAACCCTATGTTTCTAACCAATACCATCACTTATACATACACCACAGAAAACCTGTTTGGAAAAGGACAATTAATCTACCGCTGCATTTATGAAAACTTGACATTAAACATAATAATTTTTGACATCTTCCAAAAGTGATACAATCATATCTCACGCATTAGTCTTAATCATATGCGTTTATTAGCTCATTCATTCATCTATCTATGTACTTTCCTGCTTCTTTTAGCCCATGACCTTTTAATTAAGAGCAAAGAAAGATGGATTAAAGCACTAGGATGTAGGGATGACCACTTGACTTTTAATAGAGGTGATGATAGGGGAGGTGAGGAGAAATTAAGGAAAACTTTCTCATATACGTCTTCCATAAGTTGGATTTTATGTAAAAGAAATTTGTAAACTCAAGAGACTAGTCGTTCGAGTATTGTGGGATTCAAATGAGCGGCAAGTTCTCCATAAAAGTTTTAGCGTTCTTGCATGTCCATAGTTGGATTCGAACTCATGACCTTAGTTATATAATGATATTTTAGTCCTTATATTTAAAACGTTTAAACTCAATTTTCTCATTTATGCAAATCCTTTGATATTGAAGGTTTGTGTATGGACATTCTGATTGCATTTCCTTCTTATAAACAAAAATGAAATTGATTTGAAGTAATACCTTTTATATAACTTCTACTTCCTTTTTTATGTTGTTGTGTCAAATAACTTAGCTATGGAAATCATACGCTAAATGTAAAGAAAAAAAATCTTACAAGTTTCAACCAACAACGTGACACATAAATTATCATTCTACATTTTATCATTTAAGTCGCACTTACCAAACTCGTCTCCTCGATCTTCCTTTATTTTCTCGACCAAACATTGATGAATATTTAAATTAAATCAAATAATTAAAGAAATGTCTGGATTATACTATACTAGTATTATAGTTTTGGTAGCACGAGTGTCCTCTTCATGTCAATTATGAGTGAAGCTCATTCATAGTAATTTAAGGTCATGATGGGTTTACGTGGCCCTCATAGGAATTTAAAAGCGTTCGTATACTTTCAATTGGTCATGTCCTTTTCCACAAGTCCAAGTGCATAAAGTTTATTTTTTATTTTTATCTCATTAATAAAGTTCTTCAAACATTGATCGGATAACTAATTTGCCCTTTTAGACTATGCAATATTGCAAGGTACTACTGTTTTCATATCAATTATTGCAATAAATTAAAGGGGCACATTATCCCCATGCCCAAACGTTGCTGCCTTGTCTTTGGCTACACACATATGGCACCTTATATTGATGGGATTTTAAAAGGTAACCGAGTGAAGGGGGCACTAGCTATGTTTTGGCTAAGCACGTTTGTCTTTAAATATTGCTTAAGTTGAATTTTCTTTTAGGGAGGTCTCTCCACTCCTAAATACATTTTTTTTTTCCATCCACAAATCTTAAATCCGATGAAATGTTTAAATGATTTAAATTCAGTTCTACTCAAATCAATGTAATATTGATATATGGGTCTTGTTATCTTGTATCCTAAGAACATAAGTTAAGTAATTTAAAATTAAAAGTTTTCCATAGAAAACAACAAAATTTTGATTTTAAAAAATTGAATAAAGTTGAATGCGCAACTTTTGAGATGATTATTTCTTTTTTTGAACAAGCCAAAATGAAATATAATAGATCAAAAAGAGTGATTCATCTCGCACAAGGTATGCAAAAGAGAACCACCCAAAAGTTCATACAAAGTCAAGTATCTAATGCCTCGACATGATACACCTCGAAGTAAACAGAAAAAATAACAAACATTACAGTAAAATTCCCATACAAGGTAAAGGTTGCCTCCACCAGTCATGATAGTTGAAGTTAAAGGTAGTCAGACATGCCTTTAACCACTGGAAGATAACAATTTTACCTTGTCAGTCAGCTGATGAATATCCAATGCCTTTTGATTAAAAACTCAATTGTTCTTTCCTTCCAAATAGCCCAGATACATGCAAGCCAAATTAGTTTCATGTAATTATGTGTAAATCGCGGTAACCCGACTAGGTGACCAAACTGAAGAAGATGATCACGAACCCCATTAGATACGACAAAGGTAATACCTAGCCATCGAGACACATAAGACCACAGACTGCCAAATGTATCACATCCTAAAAATAAATGACCAACGATTTCCTCTAAACCGCACCCTCCAACACACTGATTATCGTCCTGTTGAAGGGCACGACGCCGAACAAGATTGTCTTTCGTCGGAAGTCAATTGCAAAGAAGTCGCCAAGCAAATAAGGAGACCTTAAGTGGAACATATTTATGCCACACATTATCAAACAAGCCCCTATCAGGATGTGTATCCGCCGATGTGAGGTAATGGTAGGTTTCTTTTACGGTATAGCCAATGGCGGGATCAAGCAACCACGTCCACCTGTCAACAGTATGTTCCTGCAAAACAATATCATGCAACAAAACAGAACACACCCTAACACACTCCTCCTCCCAGGCGAAATGGTGCCTCCTCCACATCCAGGCACCACCCCCCATCCTCCCACCCTCTACGCACCATAACCTCCACCGACACCCGTTTATCGTCCGCCAAATAAAAAAGGCGAGGAAATCTAACCCGTAAGGGAACTCCTTCCACCTAATTGAGATAATTATTTCTATTTTAAAGCATGTGTTTTTGGTGCACATATTAGTATTTGTCTTGATATATTGTGTTCAATCTATTAACATATTGTCAATTTAGATAGGCATTTAGTCATATTTATTCATCATGTAAATATATGTCTATAGGGACATTTATTTAGCATTTTCCTCTAAGAAATAATAATATAGTATAACTTGACTATATACGACTGACGGTGAAAACTGAAAAGGTATGAAGTCGTTAAATTTATCATCTTTCTTTCTTTTTTACTAAAAAACGGATAATCTTATAGGACCATAAAATTTATGATATAAATTAATAGATACTATATTTGCAACTAAATATGTAAGAACATACTGACTAAATCACAATAATTCAATAAGTTGATAATACTATTGAATTTGTTTACAATTGATATTATTGTTCAAAGTTTACCATTTGTAGTATTTATGTTTTACTCATTGGTTCTAAAAAAAAAAAAATAATAATTAGAGACGATTTGATACAAAAATATGCAATTTTGCATTTTTTTTAATTGTATAATAAAAAGTTTCTTCACTTGACTAAATTTTGTTTTTTTAAAATAATTTTTAGTTTTACACAAATATTACATAGTAAATTCTCCAAAACTATATGTTTCACAGTAGTCGTATATTACTAAGTATTAATCACAAAGATGGCCGTCAAAAAATTATATTACATATCTTAAAAACTCAATAATTATCTATATATTTCGAGTGACATAAAAGTGTGATAATAACGCATATTGAGATAAAAAAAGGACCGACCACAAAGTAATTTCATTTAAAAATCAAAGATAGTTTAGTAATTTCCCCTACAATTTTTTTATATTTTTTTGGTGGGTGGGTCGTGGCCTATCCGAGCCCTAAAGGGGCTTCACCACTAGCCATCGGTATCTTTGAACTTAGCAAGGGACATCTTACATCAGTGGTGTGTTGTGTGCACGGATGACATCACACACAGAGGTCAAATGGTTTGAAACCAAGGGAAGATTGGTTGCAGCGAGGAATTCGAGCATAGGGCTCAGCAAGTCACACTGTAGGAACAAACAGTGAATAATATGATTGTGGTTACGAGGCAGTAGAGTAGTGGGTGACTTTAGTGATAGGTGAAGTAAAGTGCAACGTGGATGCGACGATTTTTAGAGATAATATTTTTTTTTTAGTATCGATGAGTGTAAGAGATGACAAATCAAAGGAGGGTTTGTATGTGCACTAACAATAGTGCACATAGAAGGCAGTAGAGGAATTCGAGCATAGGGCTAAGCAAGTCACAATGTAGGAACAAACAGTGAATAATATGATTGTGGTTACAAGGCAGTAGAGCAGTGGATGACTTTAATGATAGGTGAAGTAAAGTGCAATGTGGATGCGATGATTTTTAGAGATAATATATTTTTTTTAGTACCGATGAGTGTAAGAGATGACAAATCAAAGGAGGGTTTGTAGGTGCACTAACAACAGTGCACATACAAGGCATTAGAGGAATTCGAGCATAGGGCTCAACAAGTCATAATGTAGGAACAAACAGTGAATAATATGATTGTGGTTACAAGGCAGTAGAGCAGTGGATGGCTTTAGTGATAGGTGAAGTAAAGTGTAATGTGGATGCGACGATTTTTAGAGATAATATTTTTTATTTTAGTACCGATGAGTGCAAGAGATGACAAATCAAAGGAGGGTTTGTATGTGCACTAACAATAGTGATTGCCTTAGACAAACACTCTTGTGACTTTTGAACTTGGGTTTCACTCAAGTGTCTATATATAACTAGATGGCAAGCTAGTTAGTGGTGGACAACATTTAGAGTAAACTTAGTCACACCTCACAACAACATTTAGAGTAAACTTAGTCACACCTCACAGTTTAGTGCAATTCTAAATGTTTGTAAGAATTTACTTCTCTTTTTAAATTTTTAGGATAAGTTTCATCTTAAAACAAGCCAACAATATTGTTTACTTGTTAGCTGGATGACATTGTCTTAATTCAAAACATCGCACTTTTAGTCATATTTCATCTTGTATATAATAAATGAAATGACTTAACTTTGTTTTTGTAAAAAAAAATTACGAAGTTTTTACTATAAAAACTCTATTAAGAGTCTAAGATAATGGGTTGAAGGTTAGTGTTACAATTTTAACGAAATATTTACTTATTCAAACTTTATTGATTGCTCTCCGTTTTAAAATACATGTCTAATTTTTGCAATATGCATTATTCACTTGACTTACTTTGATCATACTTTTTAACTAATGTATAAATATAAATATTATCATATAAGATGTTGTTTGATTTATCTCAACAAATATTTTCAAAATATTAAATTTTATAATTTTTTACTTTAAATAATTAAAGATATTAACAATCAAAATTATGTATTGGCATATGTGAAGTTGTTGACTTTGACATGTATTTTGAAACGGAGGAAATATTAGTTGCCATAAAAACTCATAATTAAATGTGTTGACCCCATTTCTCCTTGTTGTTTTTGTATTCTTATCCAATATTCTTTTTCGGCCAGGCAATTTCCTATATTTCGTTTTCAACCGTGCAATTTCCCATTCTGCACATTTGGCAAGGGGAACACAATAGTGCATAACCGATCTTTGGTTTGCCTCACTTCACGTCAAAGTTAAAGCAAATATCATTATAGATTAGAGAGTAAGGAAATAAATAACATCTTGCTTTTTTTCCTAAAAAAAAAAAATCTTGCTTTTTATTTTTATTTGTTTTATGAACTGTCTCTTTTTCAAGAGCTTCTTGTTCAATCCTGATTCAAGTCTTGTGTGTGTCAAATGTAATTTTCATAGACTAAAAAAGGACTCTTTGACCAAACAAAAATTAGTATTTATTAACTTTTTTTATTTTAAAAAAACTAACATATGGTGGAAAATTCTAACATGATCAATGATGTTCTAAATTTTTTAAACCATTTGTAACTCTAACAACAATCGACACAACTATCATTAAATAGAAATTCATGATATTACTTGTTTTCAGAGTTGAGGGGATGAATCAATTGATTTTGTAGAAGATCTTGAACTTCTACTTAAATTTGGCGTCTAAAGTCATTGTAGAAGTTTTGAGTCACTTTCAAGTATAGATTTACCGTAAACCACACACGACACTTTCTTTCTCTAGCAATTGTCTATATAAATTATTGGTTGAGAAAATATTCAAGTTGGTTCCTACAGTTTTCGAATCACATCAACCTAATTTATCATGTTATCAATACTCTAAAACAATCGATAGAATTTTGAAATATTAACAAAGTTCTTCTCAGATGTTACTAAATGCATTCTTCACTTATCTTTCACTTAGCTTCAAATTCATTAGCAACATTACCAAATTAATATTTTTTTTTTAATGGCAAACTTAATATCATTATAATACAGTGCTACAAATACCAACAAAGAGTGAAGATCAAATATTAGATTTATTTAGCATTCCATTTTTTTAACTCTTCCACACTTTAAACTTTAGCTTATGTCAATTTGCAACAATATAAATCATTTTAATTTTTTTAATCAAGTCTTGTGTTTAGGGGCAAATGTAGTATAACTCTAAACATTTCTATAAAGTGCTAAACAAAACTTTTATGTAAATATGTAATGTTCCCTCAAGAAAACTGTAAATATGTAATGCAAAAGTTAAATGAAAATTTATCTACAAGAATGGTAACTTTCTCTAAAAAAAAAAATCTACAAGAATGGTAACTTCATAATTAATTTGAAAAGTCAGTCCATTTCAGTGATTTTCTTGTTTTTTGGTTGAATTCAGTAATCTTCCTTTATCACTCACAGTCACAGACATCCCCCCTATATAAGTGTTGACTGTTGAGTATTGTTGTCCTTCCAAAATTCACAAACTTTATTTTAGATGACATTAAATTCAAATTCTTTTATTTTATTTTATTTAATTAAATAATTTTTTTTACTGTATAGCCAGATCCAAACGGTTTTATGAAGAAACGAACATAGTTGTTTGTTCCTTCCTTCTCCAACTCACACATGACAAAAAATTCAAATTTCTGAACAACCAAAAAAAAAAAACCATCATCATCATCACCAAACAAAAACACTTTCAAGCTCAGAAACATTAAATTTCACAAAAACACAACAAATCCTTAAAACAAAAACCACTTCATCAACAACATTAAAAACAAAAATTTCCCATTTTTTTTGGTATCACCATCATATTCATCATCATTCATAATTTTTCTCTCTCTCCTTTTTCTGAGGGGGTTGTTTTTCCCAACAACCTCAACCTCCTCGAAATTATGAAAACACGACACTTTCCTAGATTTGGCAAATGCATTTCTGTAATTTGTTTTACGAGAATTTTAGTATTGTCTTGAGGTTTTCAAAACCTTATCCCTTGTTTTTTTCAAACCATTCAAAATAAAGAAACAATTTTTACATTTTTATTTGCGTTTTCAACGTTAAATCTCAAATGGGTTCTTCAGTTTCTTTGTTTTACATAATTCTAAGGTAAAATCACAACATGGGTCGGTGAAATTTTGTGAAATCTCAATCTGGGCATGTCAATTTGACCAGAAAGTTTCAAAATTTCTTTGAATTTTCCAATTTTTTTGTTGAAAAAATTCAAATTTTGTGTTTACTAAGATGATGTTATCACCTTCACCATCTTCTATTGCAAGAAGCTCTTTAGAAGAGATGCTTGATTCGCTACGGCGGCGAGACGAAGAGGAGAAGCCTAAAGACCTACCGCCGGCATTGCCAGCAAGGCCAACGTCAAGAGGCCGGTTGCCCCCGGCGAGGAGGTCTTTGCCTAAAAGTTTTAAGATTGAAGATGAAAATGGAAAGGAAATGGGGCATAAAAGGAAGGGAAGTTTTGGAAATAAGAAGTTGATGTTGGATTTGGAATCTCCTTATGTGGTTATTTCAGAAGAGAATAGTGTTATCAGTGAAGAGTCTTCACCTTGTCCTGTTTCTTCAATTCCTGTTGATGATTCTTCTGTTGCTTCTGTTGCTCCACCTTCACCGGAATTGGAAGATGACAATGTTTCTTATTTCATCAAAAAGGTAACTAAGGAGTTTAAATTTGTGTGGTGCTTGTTAATAATTTAGGTTGCAATTTGCAATGGTAATTAGGTTTTAGTTGAAGTTTTAACAGTGGTTTTAGTGTTAATCTGTTTCTTTTTTTTGTACTATTTTATATTCTAGTTCTTGAATGATAAGGTTTTGGTGTTTGATTGGAAGAAAAGCAATAAGCTTGAGTGAATATGGAAAGTAGTGTTAGAAAAAAGCAATTACAATGGCCCTTTCAGAATTGCAAATAAAACCACACTCTACTCATGTCAGTTAGATTTATGGGTTTTGTTAAACAATGCCTTAAGTTAAGGAGAGTCCATATTTAAAAGTTTTCATTGAAAATCATAGCAACATTCAGTGGATTTTGTTATTTATTTAAAAAGCCTTACTTTCTAATATAAAAAAAAATTCCTAAACAAATGCTTTTAGGTCACTGCTTCACATTTGCCTTAGATGATTAAATTGATGCAAGGCTGTTTCTAGTTTTAAATTTAAAGATATCATTAGTACATTGGTTCAGGCCTTTATTTGGTTGATATTTCATACCGGCCCCAGTTCTTTTGTAGGTTGATTTTTGGTATAGGTGAATTGTTCGTGGCATGCCTGCGTACTTCTAGTCTAATTTTCTTTCTGTTTCTGTTGCTTCCGCAGAACCTTCCTATTGCTTGATTATTATATAATTGAACCACATCAAAGTTACTTTTAACGTATTACAAAAGAGGGTTTTTTGCGCTTGTTATCTATTTAGTAATTAGTAATGTATCAGTGTTTTTTGTTTTGCCTATTAACTATTGGCGTAGATTCAAGTTGAGAGGTTGAATGCATGTAATTTTCTGTTAAATTTCCTTTCTGTTTTTGGTTTTTCCACAGAAACTTCATGTTTGGTGTAGGCAACCAAGAGGGAAGTGGGGACTGGGAAGAATACAGTCAACTTCTGGAGAACAAGCATCGGTTTCACTCTCAAATGGAAATGTAAACTCCTAAACTTTTTGCGTCTTTATAAGATACTATTCATTGTTGACTATGCAAGATAACGTGCTATTTGTGTTGATGAATTGTTGTTGCAGGTTATGAAAGTGGCACGAACAGATCTGCTGCCAGCTAATCCTGATATTTTAGAGGGCGTGGATGATCTTATACAGCTCAGCTATTTGAACGAGCCCTCGGTTCTTCACAATCTTCGGTTTAGATATTCTCAAGATATGATTTATGTATGTCCGCTGCAATGGCTTGTTGTTTTACTCAGATGATTATCTATGTATTCTCATGTGCTGCTTGTGCGTTTTCTGTATGCAGAGTAAAGCTGGGCCAATTTTAATTGCTCTCAATCCCTTCAAAGATGTACATATTTACGGAAATGATTATGTCTCTGCTTATAGGAAGAAAACTCTTGATAGTCCTCACGTTTTCGCCATGGTAGATGCAGCTTATAATGAAATGATAGGAGGTAAATGACATTCTCCTTTCGTTCTCCTCCTTTGAATTGTTATTGCGTAGTTGTACAATATATGATATATTTACATAGGTTTCTGTTTACATGTTGTTCATTGCAGATGAAGTAAATCAATCCATTATCATAAGGTCAGAACTCGGTACATTTAAGGCTCTTTTTGTTTATGTTTTTTAATAATCAATTTGTTATTTTAATAAGAAGATATAGCCTGCTTGTATATTTGTTAATAATCACAGTTACAATTTCGTTTACAGTGGCGAGAGTGGAGCTGGGAAAACAGAAACAGCAAAAATTGCGATGCAATACTTAGCTGCTCTTGGTGGTGGCAGTTGTGGGATAGAAAATGAAGTTCTTCAGACAAATGTTATACTAGAAGCTTTTGGCAATGCAAAAACATCTAGGAATGACAACTCTAGCAGATTTGTGAGTTTTTCTTTCTTTTCATTTTGGTGAAATTTACTTCTGTTGTTGCTTTATTATAGCTCTGTTTGATATGTTTTCTATCAAATATGTCCACAAAAAAGACAAATTTACAATTTCAGCCTTTCCTTTAATTTTCTGAAAGCTGTGTAGAGCAGTGTTGTTGTTGTTTGATCTATGTAGCCGACCCCACCTAGTGGGATAAGGCTTGGTTGTTGTTGTTGTGTAGAACAGTGTTGTCAAACTGCAGCTATAGTGTTGTAGTGTAGTGGAATTAGTCGCTATTGTTATGCAATATCCTACTTAGTACAAAGTGTTGTCAAATAGCGACTATTGTGGCGTTATAGCGTAACAGAATTTTAACAAACTATTTTATGTGGTCCACAATCGACAACATTGGTTTAGAATTTTGTGGATGGCATCTAATTGCGGAGCACTTTAATTGATTTCCATTTTTGATTTGGTGTAGGGGAAGTTGATTGAAATTCATTTCAGCACAACGGGAAAAATGTGCGGGGCTAAAATTCAAACCTGTAAGCATGTTCAAGTGAAATATGTTTCATAAAGTTTTGTTCTTTTAAGATATACAATTTTTTTTTTATTATTAAAAATCTATTGATTCGACTTGATCTGACGGCTTCATGTTACTCATATGCCGATTCCCATATGCCATCATAAACAGTTCTATTGGAAAAGGTAACTTGTGATTCTTATTTGAACTTAAGTGTGGAACTGAAATATTTAACTTTCTCGATTTCTTATATCATTGTGTCTTCTGTTGGCAGTCAAGAGTTGTTCAACTGGCTAATGGCGAGAGGTCTTATCACATATTTTATCAACTTTGTGCTGGATCTTCACCTCGTCTTAAAGGTGTATTTTCTATACCACCTATCAATGTATACTTCTGTATCATCTTTGATATCTCAATGACCATCTTTGAGATAATCTTTTTAAATATGAATTTTGAGTTGGATCATCCTCTGCTGTTAAATTTTATTTACAAATTTTAAACAGAAACCTTTTACATGGAAATTTATTGATACCGATTCCCGCAAACAAATGCATAATTGACATTTTCATTTGATTTCTACATCAGCTTAATTGAGCCACAGCTTGTACATGTTATTACTCACGAAATCATACTCTTTCCTGTGCAGAGAGGCTAAATCTTAGAGCGGCCAGCGAATATAAATATCTAAATCAGAGTGACTGCATGAATATTGATGGCATTGATGATGCTAAAAAGTTTCATAGGCTAAAGGTATATTGTTTGACAGTTCAATTGCTGAGCAATAACTTCCAAGTATATTTACGGCCTCCTGAGATCTCATGTTACGCTTTTTCTCCTTTTGGTATCTGTATTTTCCCCCCCAGAAAGCATTGAATGTCGTTCAAATGTGCAATGAGGATCAAGAGCGGGTCTTTAAGATGCTCGCTGCAATATTATGGTTAGGAAATATATCATTCAAAGTTAATGATAATGAAAATCACATTGAAGTGGTGAATGACGAAGGTAGGATTCATAATTTATGCATAATGTTTTTAAATGGGCTATTCACACCTTATCATATTTTGTGTGTTCTAATTTGGTGGCCGGATTACTTAAACCTATTTGGGCGCATTTCAATTTTGCTCATTGACATATGCTGTTAAGAAACAAATATATGTTATTTTGGTTTGTTTAAGACAA
This sequence comes from Medicago lupulina, assembly GCA_958299785.1. Lineage (NCBI taxonomy): Eukaryota > Viridiplantae > Streptophyta > Magnoliopsida > Fabales > Fabaceae > Medicago > Medicago lupulina. The sequence continues at coordinate 79,730,842 of OY283139.1, forward strand.
GGTTGTTCAGTGGTTAATATTGTGAAAATTCATGTTTAATCTTAAAAGTGATGTTTGTTTATATTTTATTTTGGCAGCTGTAACGAGTGCTGCGTCGCTGATGGGTTGCAGTTCTCGAGGACTAATGACAGTATTATCTACCCATATAATCCAAGCTGGCAAGGATACTATCACCAAAACATTGACATTGCGGCAGGTCAATTTTTTCCTTGAACGATTCAGTTATGGGCAGTTTGTTACGGTCATTACATTTTTTGTATACTTTTAGTAGTTTTTTTTTTTTTTTTTAAATCAATAATCACTTTTAGGAGTTTTTTTTTTCTTTCTATTCATTACTAATGAAAAATGAAAATCTGGGAAAAACATAATCTAAAAACTGCTTAAAATGGAAAGCAGTTTTGAGTAACTTGGTTTAAAAATCAATGTTGTAACAAACGGGCTCTTAATTTATTATTTTATAGCTCATTGTTGAATTATGTTAAGTTTAATCTTTATATTCCATATTCAGGCAATCGATGCAAGAGATGCATTAGCAAAATTTATCTATGCCAGTTTATTTGACTGGCTTGTAGAACAAGTTAATAAGTCACTTGAAGTTGGTAAACGCCGTACTGGTAGATCCATAAGTATCCTTGACATTTACGGGTTTGAGTCATTCCAGGTTTGCAATTTCTATGAATGTGCTTATTATTGTTCCTTCTTAGACTATCGGCATGTTTTCTGATATTTTTTATTTTTGTTTTTCTATTGCAGAAAAACAGCTTTGAACAGTTGTGCATAAACTATGCCAATGAGAGGCTTCAACAACATTTCAATCGGCATCTTTTTAAACTGGAGCAACAGGTTAGTGACTGTGTTAAGCTTCAATTTTACATGAAAAATTATGAATGTGTGACACAACGTGAACATTCATATTGCATGCTATGTATTCTTGAGTAGGCATGATATGAATTTCAGCATCATCACAACTTATATATCTTGTCTCAGGACTACGAAATAGATGGCGTTGATATGACCAAAGTAGATTTTGAGGACAATCAAGAGTGTTTGGATCTCTTTGAGAAGGTATTTATATGGTTTAAGCTTTTCTATATCTTTTGTCTGAGCCAGTTAATAAGCCGTTGAGTTGGCTTTTGTTGCATCCATTAAGGACAATACACATTTTTGCAAATCAAAATATTTTGTTCTGGTCTCAATATTGGAGCTCACATTATCATTATTCTGTTACTTGCAATACTAATTATGTATTGTTTTGTAAATGTGCAGAAGCCTATAGGTCTACTCTCTCTATTGGACGAGGAATCAAATTTTCCAAGGGCCACTGATCTAACACTTGCCAACAAACTTCGGCAACACCTGCAAGCTAATCCTCGCTTTAAAGGGGAATGGGGAAAGGGTTTCAGTGTTTGTCATTATGCAGGAGAGGTTAGTAGCTTCTCTGCATTTAAGACACTTAGTAATTTGGTTGCTTTAAAATTTTGTTGCATTTTTTTAATAGACAAATTGATCCTTCCATTTAGTTATAAATATACTTCCTCTGTTTCTTTTTAACTCTCAGTTTTTTTAGAAGAATTTTGGTCCTATTAGTTTGTCATTTTCAAAGTTCAATGCAACATTAACAATTTTTTTTGTCAATAATTCCTTCTAACTATTTATTGTAGAGAGAAAAATAGGTGCAATACGATAACATATATATACTTTGCTTATTTAAGTTTCTTTTTCCTTTTCTTGCAATTCAATACTAAAATTAAATGTCGCGTGTTTTCTAGAAAAAAATTATTAACTTACAATTTTGTATAAAATGTTTTGGCTGGATTTTTTTTTTAAGTAGCATTGATAATTTTCTAGTTTCATATTTAAATGTGGAATGCATACCATGGAAGTTAACTTTGTGCTTATGTTTCTGATCATTCTTATCTGGTCCTTAATCAGGTTGTGTACGATACAAATGGCTTTCTAGAAAAGAACAGAGATCCAATGCCTTCTGATTCTATTCAACTACTATCATCATCTAGTTGTGAACTGCTGCGGTCGTTCTCCAAGATGCTTAACCAGTCTCAGAAGCAATCAAATTCCCAGCACATAGGGGCAATGGATTTGCAAAAGCAGAGTGTTGGTACAAAGTTCAAGATGCTTAACCAGTCTCGGAAGCAATCAAATTCCCAGCACATAGGGGCTCTGGATTCACAAAAGCAGAGTGTTGGCACAAAGTTCAAGGTATTCTTGTACCATTACTTGACCTGGTTCTAAATCTTTAATATTTTCAAAGAAATGATTTTGACATTATTGATTTGTGGAGATGAACTTAGATAGATAAATGGCATTGAGAAATAAGAAAAATGGCATAATTTGGGATTTGGGACTCCACGCATTTGATGTACGGCGCATTAAGTAATCTTGGTCGTCAAATCTCAAATAAACAGTGTAGAGTATTTAAAAAATGATTTAGCGAAGGTGTAATGTGAGCTAACTGACCTCAAATCAAATGGCCGAGATACATTAATGCGTCTAAATGCGTGGATTTATAAATGCAGGGAATCTGAATCCCAGTATTTGAGGTGAATTTTAGGACTGACGTATCTCTTTCTTTTAGGATCAATTATTCAAGTTGATGCATCAGTTGGAGAGCACTACGCCTCACTTTATTCGCTGTATAAAGCCAAATGCTAAGCAACTTCCTGGCATATATGATGAAGATCTTGTTCTCCAGCAGCTCAAGTGTTGTGGAGTTTTGGAGGTTGTTAGGATTTCAAGGGCCGGATATCCTACTAGAATGACACATCAAGAGTTTGCCAGAAGGTAGCGAAGAAAATGACTATATTTTTGGATTATCTTGAATATTGTGCTGATATATACATTCCTGCATATATTTAGGTATGAGTTTCTGCTCTATGAGGCCAATACATCTCAAGATCCATTGAGTGTCTCGGTAGCTGTTTTGCAACAATTTAATATCCCTCCTGAAATGTACCAAGTTGGCTTCACCAAACTGTATCTTCGAACAGGGCAGGTATGTGTGAGTAGCTTCATGTTTTAACAGTGTATAGCGCTAAGAGCTGGAGTATTGGGGGATATCATGGTTAGACTGGCAATTAGATTCATTAAGCCATAAAACATCCATATCTAAGTCCACCTTAACCCATAATTTAACATCCAATCATATCAATAGATTTAATGAAGTATAAGTGATTGTATGTTTTTTTTTTGATACACAAGTGATTGTATGGTCAGTGAAGTAATTGTTGAGAGTTCCACATTAGAAGGATATGACCTGAAAAAATGTTTATAAGCGGGGCACATCATTCGCCTTACGAGCTGGATTTGTAGGGACGAGTTAGTCCCAACCCAATCCAAATTCTAAGAGTAATAATCAACCTAAAATATTTGTTGGATGCACTAATGTTTACAGAGTGACATACATTGACTTTGATAGTTCTTGTTTTAGCCAATTTTTTTTATCAATTCATAGGCGGTTTATCTGACGTGATTATTCTTGTGCTTTGGTTGATTTTGTAGGTTGGTGCATTGGAGGATAAGAGAAAATTGGTTTTGCAGGGAGTACTCGGGGTTCAAAAATGGGTTCGGGGTCATCAAGCTCGTACTCATTACGATAAACTTAAGAATGGAGTGACAACGTTACAATCATGTAATGCCTGGATATCAATATTACTTTATCTGTATCAAAAGCTCAGCTGGTTCTTCATTTTATGAATTTTTTTCTCTTTTTTGTGCATATCTTTTCAAGATACTTTACAAAAAAAAACATAACTAATATTAAACCAAAAAGAAAACTCGGTGCTTTTTTGCTTAACCTATGTAGACTTGATTGTTCTTAACCTCGGTTATAGTTTGTATGCATATATCTTAATTGCCACTTTGATTATATTGTAGTTGTTCGTGGAGAAATTGCGAGAAGGAAATATGGTGTTATGGTGAAGTCTTCTATAACTATTTCTTCTGAAAATATCGAGGAGATAGAGGCTATCATACTACTACAATCTGGTTAGTGTGTTCTATTTTTGTAAAGTATACCCTTGGTACAAGCATGATGTATGATTTTCTTAATATTCGTTACCTTTTTATGTAGTAATTCGTGGGTGGTTGGTTCGGAGGCATAATAGTAGCCTATGTAAGTTTAAGATACATCCTGAGAATGGAAAAGCCAGGCGAAGGTCACGTTCGAAGATGTCAGAAGACAAGGTACATTACTATGCATTTTTTTTTTTTAATTTGGAAAAATATGCAATAAATTCTAATCTGATTTCCTCAAAGTTTTAATTTAGATAAGTCATCGATTTGGTTTTTTTTTTTTTAAGTTGTTTTATACATTTAAATAGTATTCTCCTCCCTTTTACTTCCATCCAAGTAAAAATTGTCAATTTTTAGCAGAACTCCAAACCTTGTTGAAGCTCCCAACTTTTCAATGTGTTAAATGTCTTTTTTTTTTTTTTTAAAAAAAAACAGGATGCATCGAAAGATCGTAGTCAAAATCTGCCTTCGGCTTTAGCAGAACTCCAAAGACGGGTTGTCAAGGCCGAATCAACTATAGAGCAAAAAGAAGAGGAAAATGCCGAGTTGAGGGAACAACTAAAACAATTTGAGAAACGGTGGATCGAATACGAGACAAGGATGAAAACAATGGAGGAAATGTGGCAACGACAAATGTCATCTTTGCAAGTATGTTTTCATATCATGAATTTTTTACATGCTCTTTAATGTTATTGTAATGGATGGTGTTGATTCATCTCATCAAACCTAGCTTTTGTTTAGCTCATTTTGTTGTAGCCTTTTTGAACATATGCATGGTATCTCTCCAACCCTCCATCCTTAATTAAGAGAAGTGCAACCAGTAACACATTCTTCAATACACTACTGCAATTGAGACCTAAAAATTGCAAACTTATTTACTATAATAGTCATATTTGTAAACTGTAAGCATTTAACGCCTACAAATTCTACACAACATTTTGATTGCAATTTCAATGCAGTTGAGTCTTGCTGCTGCTAGAAGCAGCCTTGCTTCTGAGAATGCAAATGGTCAACCATCAAGACATGATGTTGCATCACCATCGCCTTTCTGTTATGATTCCGAGGATGCTACATCAATGGGATCTCGAACTCCTCGAACACCCGGTTGCAGCACACCTTTGAAGTATTCTAGCAGTCTTTCCGAAGTCAAAGCAATGAGAGATGGTAATGGTTCTTTGGGCAATCTGATGAAAGAGTTCGAGCAGCGCAGTCAGACATTCGATGAAGATGCAAGGGCTTTGGTCGAGGTAAGAACAACAGGGCCGTCTGTGAATCCAACTTCCATTGAAGACCTGCGAAAACTCAAACACAGGTTTGAAGGATGGAAGAAAGAATACAAGATGCGATTAAAGGAAACGAAAGCAAGACTAAAATTACGGAATTCAGAATTGGAAAAAAGTCGAAGGAGATGGTGGGCGAAATTGAGTTCTAGAGCACAATAACGTTAAGAATGTTCTCTTTGCCAAAACAAAAGTGTATAAAACGTTAAGGATCTTTCCTTTTGAGGGAACATTTTTGGAAATGTGTTACACACTATTGTACTAGTTGGTGAAGGGAAAATAAATTGTAAATCTACCAATTTTGTTACATGGTGGAAGTTGTGTGTATAGTTGTAGACTTATAGGTTTGCATAGCTGTATTGCATAGTTTAGATTTTATGCTCTGTACATTTTGTTGTTACTGAATGCTGATGTAATGTAACAAATACTACCTAAGGGTATAAATAGTGAGTGTTCATATCTTCAATGTAAGGAATATTCATGGCATTTGTTTGGTTAAGTATATAGAAAACTTAATTAGAGGTTCATTTTAGCTGCAGATAGATACTCATTATAGTTTTTGAATTAGTTTTTGGTTTAATTGTGCTTTTAGTTTCTGTTCTAATTTTTTACCAATGAATTTACTAATTATTTAAGGTGATTCTATGGATTTAAAACAGTGAGCCAAATTATCTCTGAATTTCTAGGAGTTTTTTTTATACTCAAATTTGTAAGTTTGATAATCTATCTATATATATATATATAATTATAATTATAATTATAATTATCTTTTGTAAAGGAAACTTGAGTTAACCATATGGAAGCATTATGCCTACGTGACACTTCTAAAAGAGCTCATTTTCACTTTCTCTTATTCTAACATTCATTATTTATATTTATCTCCAATATATCAATTTAATGTGTTTTGTTAATGATAATTTTTCTCATGTATCTTTCTTGATTCTTCACTTAAGTTGAATATAAATTAGCATTTTCAATCCAAAAAAGTTACAATATAGCGTTTTTTTACTCAAAAAAATTTGCACAAATTTTCTTATAAAATTTATTGTCATTGCCATATCTTTATTCTTGAATGATAATATCTTAGCTTCATGTTTACGCCTAAGATCATGAACCATAATTCAGTATACCTGCAATTAAACCACAAATGACATTAATATGGTATATACAATATGGAAGAAAAATATGATTTGCAAAATAAATTTATTGTTAGAGAATACTCTATATAAGTTTGCAAAATCCCATGCACAATATTAAGCGAATGGATATTGGATATGGGATATTGGGGTTGACATAAGGTGATATAGGTCTATATTATATTTAAGGGAGGCAGCTCCCGACGAATATTAAGCGCATGAATATTGGATATTAAAGTTGACGTAAGGTGGTATTTCCGACCTTTGTAGAGATCATTTATTTCCATCAACATTTTTTAATTTGTCTATGTTGTTGGGAACATTGTTAAATGAATATAAAATTATAATATTAGAATAGATAAAACTGAACCAAACCAAAAAAAAAAAAATGAACATGTTTCTTCTGCAATAAAATAAATAAATTAAAAATTATAGAATAGAAAATTGAAGTCGCCTGCATAAAACCCAACCGGTCCTAAACCCTACAAACACCTCTCCGTGCGCCGTCGTGTATTCTCTCTGGCTGCACCATCCTCCTCCGCCATAGAAGCAAGCAACAATGGCGACTCGTGACGGAGGAATAAAATCAACATCAATAAACGGTGTAAAAGTTTACACAATAGCTTCACAACAACCTTCACTTGCTTCATGGATTCCAACTAAGAAACAACAATCTCATCGTCCTATCAAAAGTAATCAACTAACTTCTTCTTCTTCTTCTTCACCTTTCTCTCTTTTGTCGTTTTCTCTTATTCATTCTTTTACTTTTCTTTTGTTATTAGGTTATACACAAAACGTGCAACTCATTGAAGATTTGAGGTTTACTACTGCTACTACAAAGATTAAAGCTACTCCTGATGGCGAATTCATCATTGCTTCAGGTACACTAAGTCCTTGTTTGGATATTATAAGCTGTTTTTATACTAAAACATAAATAAACACCTCATTTTCAGCTTATAGCACAAGCACTTATCATGATAAGCGAGCTTATATAAGCTATTTCTATACGAAAAGATAAAATGAAGTTATGAAATTAAGCTGTTTGTATATGCTATAAGTTGTTTTCGTAAGCTATCTTGGAGAATTTATGAAATTAAGCTGAAAAAAGCTTATGAAAAGTGTCATAAGCCGTTTTCATAAGTTATTTCAAACAGTCTCACAAGTGCTTAAGATAGTAGGTAAGCTCAAATAAGCCAATCCAAAAAGACCAGTAACAGTTTACGAATAATGATTAACATGTCTTCTTGGTAGCTACCCAGGATTTAGATTGCAGCTGTGGCCACATTTTAATTTTTGATATTTCGGCCAAATACGCTGTTACAATTGTGGTTGTGGAGACCTTAAAGTCTTCAATTGCATAGGTTGTACTAGGTAGTTGCCTTGGTAGTTAGCTGTCAAACAAGTCACAGTGGGCAGAGAAAATCATGTTTTAGGTTCCCACAACCAGCAGGAAATGCAAACTAGGATTACTAGAGATTTTGATTTTATCTGTAGTGTCCAGTTTTGAATTCCTCGAGTCTTGAAAAAAATGATAGCGAGAAATTGTAGTTGGCTTAGACACTAAGTTAAAAAGTGACCAGTTACGTGTCGGAAAAGATAGGAGGTTTGCTTCTGAATAAGATGCATTTGTTACGTATTTGATTTGATGAAAGCATAGAGAATGTGATAAGTATTTGATTCAATATTGAAGGTATATATCCACCACAAGTAAAAGTGTACGAGGTCAGGGAGCTGGGATTAAAGTTTGAAAGACATTTGGATTCAGAGATCGTTGATTTTCAGGTACTTTAGTTCAAAATAGTTGATTTATACCACTATTATCTAGCAGAAAATGTAGTGATTGCATATGAATCCTTCTGATGTTTCATTCAAAATAATTTTTAATTGATTTATTTTTTAGGTGAAATATTTCCAATAGATAATGGACCTTTAGATTAATTTCTTGAAGAATTTAGTCTCATAGTCTTTGTTCAATTATACTAAAATACTATAGAAAAGTTCTTCGCGATGTAGAACAAGCCTAAAGGAAGAAGTTCAACTTGTCATGAGAAAATAGTTTTTCCTGCTTCCCTTTTGGAGACAATTTACTTATAAATCAAGGAAACTCGTTACCGTGATTTGTTTAGAAAGCTTCCAATATCAAATTTATGAAGTTTGTTATCTTCATTCATTTTTCTCTTCTCCTTATTTGGTTTCATGTATATCAGGCTTGAGTCCTATAATCATTCTTCTATGTAGTTGTTTGTTTTTAATAACTATGGTGTTGCATGTTCTATTCAACAGTTTGTATGATGCAGTTTTAACGTCATCTGTTGTTTTTAATTTATAGGTAGACTTGTATTCTTGCAGTTCTCACATGTCATGTAAAATTATATTCCGATTGTTTTTGTGCTTCATTTCATTTATATTGATATTAATATTTCATTTGTGTTTGCAAGAAATCCTTTACAAACGTATCAGGCGGTTGACTTACGTTTACCTATGTATATCTGTAATCTTATTTGATAACTAAATATTTTTTCTGGTGTAGGTTTTATCTGATGACTACTCAAAACTTGCATTTTTATGTGCTGATCGTTCTATAAATCTACATGCAAAATATGGAAAACACTACAGTTTGCGAATACCAAGGTTTCATCTTTTGGCTTATTGCTCTTGAAATATAGAAGTTTGTTTTATGCCAAAGAAAGCTAATCATCACATTGATGTGTTTTGTGGAGCATCTAGGTTTCATATACACTACAAATATTAATATTAAAGTTAATTACTTAATTACCATAGAAAATCTTAGTTTTTGTACTGAACTTGGCTGTTATTGACTAAAGGGATGAATTTGTTGTTATTGATTCTTTTATTTTGTTGGTATTAACTGACTTATTCTTATGTTCTTCTTTGGTTTCTACCTAAATAAGAATTTCAACTTCTCATCATCACACATTCCCATATTTGGTGAAATTGGGGTCGAACTCGGACTAGTTCTTGACTTGGTTTAGAACAAAAATATATTTGTGTTAATGTGTTTAGTGAATTTAATTTATATTAAACAATTGAACTCTAATGATGATTAAAAAGACTGAAATTTATCAGGATTAGTTGTGTGTATATGTATATATAATAATGAAGAGAGCTGTCATTTGGATGTTATATTTCGATAATTGGTTGTGATTGTTCTTCTGATTGGATGTTATATAACGATATGCTAGTTGTATATAATAATATCTTTCCTCTGGATTATGATTTATTGTCCAGAATTTTTCCTTTGTTGTGCATCCAATTATAGAACCGTAGGAAAGTACTCCCTCCGTCCCTATTTGTAAGACCCTTTTGGAACTTTTGTTTGTCCCTAAATATAAGACCCTTTGCAATTCACTAGATGCATTTTTTTTTTTTTTTCCATATATATCTCTTATTAATACCTGTACAATTTGTCTTAGAAGATGAATAGTCAAATTGAATACATCTATAAACAAGGGGCAATTTAGTAGTAGATACTACCAACTTTTCTGAATATGCGTAAATGTGCCAAAAAGTCTTATAAACAGGGATTGAGGGAGTAGAAAGTTGTGGAATGATTTTTTTATCTTTCTATGAAAGATTTGGAAGTACTTAGTTAGAAGCTTGGTATACTGCAAAGTGTATGTTTGTTCTGCAGTAGTTGGTACTAAGTAGTTACTTCGATATTTTAGTTATGATCATTTGAGTTGAAATCAATTCCTCATCATATTACGGTTTTTATTCTTTTGTGCTGCACTACTTGGTTATCAGTTGGAAACTCCGTATGTTCAAAATCATTCAAATTATGGAGTAGTTACTATGTTGCTGTTAGCTTAAGTCACTTAACTTAAAAAATCTTTCAATAGAAATTATTATCCTATACTTTCAAAATAATTTCCTTTGTAATGCTTCGTCAATGTATTTCTTCATAAAATTCCAGTTATCTTATTAGTAGCTGCAACTGGTTGTTTGGTTAAACATGCACGTTACTTCACCCAACCATGATATAATCAGATTTCCCTGGGGTCAACTTTTACAAGTGTCGTAACACGACTTGATGTTCTCTTACGACAGGATGGGAAGGGATATTACTTATGACGACTGGTCTTGTGACTTGCTCTGTGCTGCCTCTTCCCCAGATCTTTACAGAATTAACTTAGAGCAGGTGTTTAGCTTTTAACTTGCTATTGTTATTTGTTCATAAAAAAAGCTTGCTATTATTATTATTATTGTTGTTGTTGTTGTTGTTATTATTATTATTATTATTATTATTATTATAGTGTCAGTTGCATACAAATGTCTTTTCAGATTGGTTGAATTTTGGTGAAGAAGTAATTTATTATTAAATATGGAAAGCTGTTTGTATTACTCCCTCATCCCAAAATAACTTAGCCATTTGCAAAAAAAAAAAATTGTCCCAAAATAGTTGACCCATTTCACTTATCAATTTTTTCCAATTATAACTCTAATTAATACTACTTTCATCACTCTCAATTCAATATATTCTACTTTGCATTTATGATTATGAGGAATGCACCAATACTTGACAAGGCACTCAAAACCATTTTTCTCTCTCTTTCACTTATACATTTTTTCTTAATATGTGTGAAATAAACAAAAGGCTCAGTTATTATGTGACGGAGTTATTATGGGACGGAGGGAGTATTATCCTTGAAATGTAACTCCTTGGTTAAATTATTTTTTAATTAACTTTATTGATAATTTGAAATAGACCTTTACTAAGCTTTTTTGAATTGCTCTTGGAATCCCATATCTGGTATATACATGACAACTTCTGTTCTGTCTTGTGATTTGCATCTCTTTTATAAAAGAGAACACATTTGATTTTTCATGCCAATGCTTGCCTTCTTTTCTTACTTGTCAGGGGCGATTTCTCTCCTCTCTTACCACACAATCCCCCGCGTTGAATGTAGTTTGTCGAAGGTAAGTAGTGAAACTTAAATCCTAATTTACCCTGCATTATTTTCTTTATTTATAAAACCTTTTTATACTTGTTTACGTACCCTCTATTGAATGAGTGGAACTTGAATCTTACCTGAATTTTAGCAAGGTTCATGGGTTAGTTGCCTGTGGTGGTGAAGATGGTGCTGTGGAATGCTTTGACCCACGTGTGAGATCTTCAGTCGGTAGAATTGATGCTGTTGGACCTAGTGGTGATGTTGACCAGGTAGCATTTATTATCTATCACTATAAACTATTGAGCTTTTATAAGTTGATTTAATTTATATGCAATGTAGAGAAGATATGATAATATGATTTTTTACACTGGAAGTGCTGAAACTGTTATAAGGCAAATGTGATGGATCACAATCTTGTGCACATGGCCGCTAACCATTTATGTACTTTTATAAGTTCCATGTGGTCTGGAAACATCTTTCTCATGTTTACATGTCATAATTGAATCCGAGGTTTTAAATTTCTTCTTAAATTTTGTTTTGAATTGACATCTTTTTTGTTTAACTTTTCTATATTTGTAGGAGGTCACAGCATTGGAGTTCGACGGTGATGGGGACTTCTTAATGGCTGTTGGAAGTAGTGCAGGAAAGGTATGGTGCTATTTTCGTTGCAGTATATTATAATTCAATAGCCAAGTTTTGTATGAGATGATTAAAGAGAGAGAAATTAAGATAAAGTGATAGAAGGAGAAGGAAAGTTCTGTTAGTTCAGTTCAGAGTTGTAGCAGAGCAAGTGCTCCGTAGACCTTTCTCCCTGAAACTCAAGGTGGGAAAATAGTAGAGGATCATAAATCACTGAGTTTGTCACACATGTCACCAAATCCGTATAAGATTGTTTTGGTTAGAGTGCGAGCTTACCAAATTTGAACTGGAACGTGACCTTCCGAGTAACACCTTTTCTCTAACAAGGAAAAGGTCTAGTTCCATTTACTTAGTTTAGGAACGAGGAACTAGGGTATGTGATAGGGGATGCTGGGGTATGTGATGGTAAGTTTTCTAATTGCTATTTGTATATGTCGTGGGATCGCATATTCACGTTGTCGCTAGCTAAACTACATATACATGGTTATATTTTTTCCCTTCAACATTGGATATTATTTACATTTAATATGGCATTTGCAGGTTCTCATCTATGACCTGCGCTCGTCACGTCCTGTACGAATACAAGATCACATGTAAGCTGGTATTCTCATTTTAGAGATCTGTTTGCGATTTGTTTCTATCACTTATATATCTATATTTAAAAATTGTCATACAGGTATGGCAGTTCCATATTGGACATAAAGTGGCATCGTACTCTTAACTTCGAAGGACCAAAGTTGATAACTAGCGATAAACATGTCGTTAGGATATGGGATCCTGACACGGTTGGTGAATTGATTCCTGCTCTCATGTTTTCTGATTAACAATTTAACATCTTGATTGTTTTCATTCATTATGTCTGTTCTAGTCTCTGTTTTTACTATCATACGAGCAACATTCTGTTAGGCGAAAAAGCATCAATAGTGTTGACTGATATGATAATTTTCAAGCATTCCATATATATAAGTATAATAATTTGTAGAATTTAAAACATAACATACTTCTATTAAAAGAATGAATATATATATATTGGATGATTTTTTCTTTCATTCTTCAAAACGTAGTGATAGTAGGAGATTGGCTGCAGTAGGCTAGAAAAGAGATGATGGGAATCTGAAGAGAAAATGGAAATTGGGAGAAGATATTCAGCTAGGATAAGAACAAAAAGAAAAACAATTAAATGAACTAAAAATTAAAAGTCAGTACTAATAAAGAAGAAAATTTTCAGAAATAACTGTCACCTTGAAGTAGATCGTCATATGCTAAGAATAGTATTGAATATCTGTTCTATGTGCAAAAGAACTTGATTGAACTGCCTTGAAATACAATTCCCTATCACTGTGCTTTTTGTGTAAAATAGAGTGAATTTCTCGTGGGGTCGAGCTAACTACTATATGGGACAGACCCTCTAGTTATCCTTCTACTGGGCCTAGAAAGTAAGAAGACACTTTTGGGGCAATAGTGGAGAACTGAATATAAGAATATGACTCCGAAACAGCTACCACAACAAGACTGACATTATTATTATTAACAGGAAATGCCTAGATTGTAACTTCCAATACTCAAAAGTCAAAACAACTTCTCATTTGAAGCAGTTTTTAGATTTTTTCAATTCTCGTTTTTTTGAAAATCTCTAACAAACAGATGGAAACTTCTAAAAGTGATTATTTTGTTTAAAACAAGTGATTGTTTCAAGAAAAAAGCTGTAACAAACAGCTCTCAAATTCTTGACAAAATTTGTAGTTACTCTAACCATGATAAGTTAAATTTGAATGCTGAGCATGTGCTACTAGGTGCTAGTCTAGTATGCTATTAATTGTAAAGTTATATGAAGATCCTTTTTGGAAGATTAAAATAGTTATACTCAAGTCAGCACCTTCATACTGTGGTTTGCTGGTCACTTGTTATTTGCAATATATTTTTATAAATAATGTGCTTGCAATGTCTACACTAAATTGTAAATTCATGCATGCTATGTTTAGATGGGCTTGGAATGTCATAAGTATCTAAACACTTGTATCCCTTAAAAGTTAGCTATCAAGGGGGAAGACCAAGCCACTTAAACACTCCATCGAGCATCCGATACTACTCGATATGGGAGTTGGGCACCCAAAAACACCCAATTCCCTATTAGACTGCCTTATCAAACGTTATTGCAACATTTATATTGTGCGTTTATCAGCATTGCAGCATTTATATTGTGCGTTTATCAGCATTGCTTGCCATATGACAGATTGTACTATGTTTTCAGGGAGAAGGTTTAACCAGCATTGAGCCGACAACAGGAGAAATAAATGACGTGTGTACATTTCCTGGTAGTGGTTTGATCCTGTTGGCCTTGGACTGTAGCCAAATACCATCTTACATCATACCATCCCTCGGACCTGTTCCCAAATGGTGTTCTTCACTAGAAAATTTCACGGTATGATCGTAATTACTTTGGTATTGCTATTACATTACGTGGTCTTTCTTTTGTTTATTGACATCAGAACTATTTTTACAGGAGGAACTAGAGATGGGTGGACAAACAACTATTTATGATCACTATAAATTTTTGACAAAGGAGGAGCTTGACAAGTTAAATTTGACCCACCTTATTGGCACCAATGTACTTCGAGCCTACATGCACGGCTTCTTTATTAATTATAAGTTATACAAAAAGGTATGTTGTCTTTGACATATTTATTCATTTAGACTTATTTCACGAGTTATTGAAATGCTGAGAACTTTTTTTGTTTTTCTATTTTGAATTTCCTATCTTTAAGCATCTTCAGTCTTTCCCCGAATTTTTGTATCAAATGAAGCTGATAAAAAATATTTACATGCCTAATGGAAAAGGATATTGTTAGGACAGTTGATAATGAGTATAGCAAAAAGCCTTTGCTGCTCTATCGTAGTAGGAAATAAGATTTAACTACCTTTTGAGTTAGTTAGGTGGTTATATATTTTTTGTTTTTAGTTAGGTTAGGTAATCCCTATCTCGGTTGTTAAGGGAGTAGGGAACTTGTAAATAAAGATTTCCTTTCCTTAGAAGGGGTTTTTAGGTTTTGTTTAGTCTTGATTGGAACATTTTCAAGTGTAGGGAAGCATCTTCCTCGGTGTATCTTTTCTATGCTTGCTAAAAAGAACCATAACAGATATATTCAATTGACATCTGCGTGGAACTTGAGCTAGTTTCATGTGGTCATGTCTGCAACTGTGGTTAATGAATTTTACCAGTCAATAACATTGAGGAAAGTTGCAATTTGGAAAAGAAACGGACTAGGTGCCAACTATAATGCAGTGGTGGAGTATTGCCCACTAGGCTCCTTTGTGCAATATTCACCTTCGAATTTTCCTCATTTTTAATAATGATTTTTTTAGAATTTATACGAACGACACTGGAAACCTGCCAAGACCTTTCCCTGAAATCCTACAGGAACTACTGTTAATTTTCCTTGAGTCAGTAGCATCCTCTGTTTAAATGAGTTTGGGCAACGAGAGGAAGAGTTTTGAAATGAAAAGTGTCCAGCAAAGGTTGGACTGCTTTACTGTTTTCTCTATTTTCTTAAAAAATATTTGATCACAGTAGATTTATGGCTTCGTGCAAGTAAACTTCTAAAGTTGAATTCAACAACCCTATTATAGGATGAAAGACTTGTACTTTTCCCTCGGCATTGTTGAGTAATATGTGAAATTGGTCTGGATGCCTAGATTGCATCCTGAGTGTTGATCACATCACGACAGCAGTTCTTGGTCAGAGTTTTCTACCCCTTTTTTTAACGTATACCAGTCAGTTTAATTTTAGTTTTTTTAATTTTATTTCAGTCTACTTTATTTAGACTTTAAAGTGTTCTACTATATATCAAATGACTTTTGAACGGCGTTTAGACTTCATTTGGAAGAAGACTAGATAGTTATTTTTTTTTTCTTCCTGTCTTCATTGTGTTTTTTATGTTTTGGAGGATATCAGATGGATCCGCTGCTTTGTTATGCTCTCTCTACTGTCACTTCAATAAATCTTTATTTTTATGAACAATCTATCATATCTTTCTTGATTACAATAATGCCATAATGGTTGTTTCTTAGATGTTGCCAATTCTGCTTTTGTTCTCTTATATGATGTATTAATTCTTGCAGGCAGAAGATATGGCAGGTACTTCTGACGTTGACAATTATCTTGAACAGCGCAAGCGAGAAAAATTAGAAGCTGAACGGGCCTCGAGAATTACGGTTGACTGCTTTACTAAGCATTTAAATTTTCTTTGCATATTTTACATTGTTAAGGTTGATTAAGTGATTTATATAGAAATATTAATCCATGGCAATGCATCAATCACTTTCCTTGCAGATCAAGAGAAAATTACCCAAAGTTAATCGGCTCCTTGCAGCTCGCCTCCTTGAAAGTGAAGATGCTGAAAATGAGAAGAGAGAAGCTGTTGAAGATGTTGAAACTAAAAAGGCATCCAAGAAAAAGAAAGGGCTTAGCATGCAAGATCTTGAAGATGATAGATTTAAAGCTATATTTACAAATAAGGTACTGTGATCTGAAATGTGTCAGTTTTTTTTTAGCCTTTTTAATGTCTTATGCTCTCCCCTCAACCCTTTTCTCTCCTGAAATGTGAAGGTTCAAATTACTCCTAACTGCCAACATTTAAACATTATAACTTCCCTCTTCTCCAATAGTGATCTATTGAAATTTTTGCATACAAAAATATCATGCTTTGCTCTGATTTATTTTTCCTCAGTTTCATTTTTGGCTTCGTACGGGTGCTTAAAGTAAACTTGCTTCCAATAAGTTTTGTTCCAAAAAATTCAGATTTCACTCCAGCATTAATATATTTCAATGCAATGATGAAATTTTGGTGTGTTGGTCTTTAAATTAGACGTGTTTCTCTTTAACAATTGTTGCTTCTTATTTGGCTTCAGGAATTTGAGATTAAGGAGGACTCTGAAGAATATCTGGCTTTGCATCCCATGGGTGCTAAAAAGCAAACATCCTTGTTGAAGGAACATTTCGAACCTGTCATGTCCGATGACGATCTAAGTCTAGGTGAAGATGATGATGCATCTGAAGACGAACCTGCAAATAAAACAAACGAGAAAACTCGAGTTCCAAGGTGAGAATCTGTTACCAATTTGTATGGTTTTTTTTCTTTTCATGGGAGATAAATGTGTTGATTCATCATATTAATAGGTGCATTTTAATAGAATTTCTGTAATTATTCACACCGGTTTTCTTATCCAGGAGATTTTGTAGATTATTCTCTGCATGTTAATAATTAAATATAATGGAGTATCTTATTTTGTTTTTCTTAGTGTTGATTTCTGAAACATTGTCACATAATGTAGGATGTATGAAATTAAGGATGAGCAGCATGCAGAGGCATTTTGGAGCCAAAAATCAATTGCAGATGAGGAATCACTTCCTATGGGAGATAGAGTGGAAGCTCTTAAAGATGAACGACAATCCTCTCATATTCCACGTGGTGTTAAGCAGGGCCCTGGGGGATCACGGGAAATAACCTTCACTTCGAGAAACAGGGCAACCTACAATGAAGACGATATAGATAAAAAAGTGGAACCCCGGAAAAAGAGGGGAGTTCAGTCGTTAGGACTCAAGTCGCAGGGACCAGTATTTAATGGCCGTGGTCGTGGCCGTGGGGGTGGCCGTGGGAGAGGAGGCCGTGGGGGTGGCCGTGGGAGAGGACGTCGATAGTGACCATATACATAAATGTAAATGGCATTTGATTTCCCAGATCTTGCTTCATCTTTACGGTGTCCGGCATGGTTGCATAACTGCATTACCTCTAATGTATCATTTATACCCTATCATCTTAACAGTTTACTTTTTTTCATTTTTGTTTTTTCCTCCCCTTTATTTTGAATTCTCTATCAAGATAAATTTTGTTTCCCTTGTTAGGGGAAAGGGGAAGAGGTTTGAGTTATCACGTGACATGCTAAACATAGTACCATACGGAGAATGTAATCTGAATTTTGTGCTTATGTATTCTTTACCCATTTCAGATGAATTTTCGCCCTTAAATTGTTTGATTCATAAAAGAATCTCCAATAACTTCTACTTATTATCAGTTTAGATTGAGAAAGAAAGGCCAATAGATGTTGGTTCATGTCTTCTGATGGTTTGTTTGTTTTATTTATATATGCTCTACAGTGGCTTCTAGGATGCGGTAGATTTAATGAGCTCATGAATTTTATCATAACACCCAACCACATCGGATTCCTTCTTCTATCTTCTTTATGTCGAGTCTAACGACACTTCTCCACTACCACCACCACGTCGTCATCGCCACTATCATTCTGTGTCCTCTAAGACAGGACAGGTTTGAAAAGGGACGCGAAACCCAACACCCTTAAGCAAAAAACATCTTTGCCCAATAGAATTCATTTCTTCCTTCTCCTTAAAGAAGAAAAAAAGAGATTCTCTGAGTTCCTCAATGGCTATGTTAAATCTCTGGATCTAAAAACGTGTTGAATGAAGATAATTGTTGATGAGACGTTTGGAATTTGAAAAAAGTTGTTTTTTCTTTTTTCAATTGATGTGTATAGTAGAGGTTTTTCCATTTAGCTAGGATCAGTCCAACATTTAATGGGTTATTTATGAATGCTGGGAATTTGAAACAGGTGGTTTATTTTTTAGAAAAGAACGTTGAATTCTTAGTAGTGTTATGATCACCGGTGTTAGTGATTGAGAAGAGGTCTGACCTAGAACAAATTAGAGAGAAGATTGAAAAATTAGTTCAATGTGGTGTGGTTTATGATAAAATTCGCGGTACATGGTGAAGGACTTAGTTAATACCTCACCCCATGCATACTCCAAACTCCTCGCCACTAGACCAATCCCAGTGGCTTTGCATTCACTCTGCATTGCATATTCAAATGAATAACAAGCACACAGTATTTATACAACGGTACTTAAGTTTTTTTCTTTATTTCTCTTCATATTTATATGACTCCCTTGTTGGTTTGTTGGTTTAAACAAATTACATTGACATGATTTGTTTTAGTTGTTAGTTTGAACAAAACATATCAACACGAGATCTTCCATCTTTAAAATGAAAATTAGTCCTTAAGAACCAAAAACAGATACACTAATCCAATAATCATTAAGATCATAATTTACACATAGATGCCATATCTAATCATCATCCACACAAAGGCAATCGTAGATAACATTGATGTTTAAGAACCGGGCACAAACTTGGTGGCATAAACCCAAGCATTATTGGCAACAGGGTTATCAATGTGATCCAAAAGATTCTCCAAAGGTCCTTTACCAGTAACAATAGCTTGAACAAAGAAACCAAACATTGAAAACATAGCCAATCTTCCATTCTTGATTTCCTTCACTTTAAGCTCGGCAAAAGTAACTGGATCGTCTGCTAGACCAAGAGGGTCAAAGTATTGGCCACCAGGGTAAAGATTGTTTCCCTCTCCAACACCGGGAAGACCGTTGATGCGGAACCCTTCGACAAGACCCATTAGAACAACTTGGAAACCTAGTACTGCTAAGATGCTTTGTGCATGAACAAGGTTTGGGTTCCCTAAATAGTCAAGACCACCTTCTGAGAAGATTTGTGATCCTGCTTTGAACCAAACTGGTTCTTTGAAGTCAACTCTTACCCATTTTTCAAGTACTTCTGGTGTGATACATCCTAGTGCTCCGAGCATAGCCCATCTTCCATGGATCACCTTCAAAATTCAACATAATTTAGTATCTTTATCGGCGTCACTTACATAAATTATTCACTCTTTAGAATGTTGTCAAAGTTTTTGGTAATTGAAATATTTAGAAAAAAACATACGAATGGAATGAGAAAGAGCCATTGTCTTGGAGCATTTTTAAGCATGAAAGCTAACCTCAAGAGCCCTGTTCTTGGCAAATGCTTCTGGATCAGCAGATAAACCAGCAGTGTCCCATCCATAATCACCAGGGAATTCTCCAGTTAAGTATGAAGGAGTCTGAGCTGAAAATGGTCCCAAATATTTCACTCTGTCTGGTCCATACCACAATTCATTTCCCTTTACAATCACAAACACAATGCATGTATTAGCCACATAACCAACACTATATAAATACGAGTAGACAATTGTTTTAGTACTTAAATGTGCTAGCCATTGCATATATAACAAATAAAAACATATCTAAACGTGTTTTTAGTCATTTTACTCCCCGAATGTGTCTTTCATTAGTTAGTTTAGTTTTTGAATGTGTCTAGCTTTAGTCAATTTAGTCTATAACATTATTAACAAAAGATATGATTTATGGTCAATTCTATGGCGCGAGACAAATCTTGCATCATGCATAAGTTTTACAATTTGATCAATATATCTCACTATTAAATTAAATGGAATATGATGCGACTTATTGATCTAATGATAAAAAAGAATAAAAAATACTTGTGCATGGTGCAAGCAAGTGAATTTTAATTGTGTGCACATTTAGACAAAATCATACATACTTTATTAGATACAATATTAGTCACACTAGTTAGTTAGACCAATTAGTCACACCACACATTTAAGGACTAAAATGAATTTTCATTTCTATAGATATGTTAGCATAGTGAAATTTTTACTCAAAGAAAATAGGGAAAAGAGGAAATACCATGGTGACTCTTGGGGTTCCCATGGCGACAACATCTCTAAGAGGGTTGGCAGCACCCTTCCTTTGACCAAGGAAAGGAGTTTGTTTAACAACAGCTGCTGAGCTTGCTGCCATCAATGCCATGATTTGTTGTTAAGTTAAAACCTTAGTTCACTCAAATAACTGATACTAGAAATGTGTGGAAAGAGAAGCTGAGAGTAACAGCATATGTAGAGAAAGAAAATCAGAGGGATGTGTGGTTGGAAACATATGTGGAAATTGGTGGTTGAAATGAATGTGGTTTGAAGCAACCAATGAGAAGGCTTTAAAGGATTTTATGTATATCTTACTCATATCTTTCTATCCATATTTTATCCTTGTTGTCTAATTATATAGATTTTTTTTAATTAATTAGTTGGCATACATTTTCTTTTTAAATTAGTTTTAATAGAATTCTTTTATTTTTGCATGTCATAGTATTAATTTTGAAATACAGATACAAATATATGTTTGTCATGCAAATATTAATTTTACAAAGACATCTAATTAAAACTCATCATATATATTAAATCTAAACTCACTTTAAATGAAATTTTAAAAATAATTTTATGGACACTGTATAAAACTTATTTACACTCACTGCATTTTATTAAGACAGATAATTTATTGTATATATATTTTTGGGTTTAATTGTGGTGGTTGACGGTCCAAAACAATTTTGCACACATGACCAATCGAAATATTTTAAATTGTCACGTTAATTAAATTATTGCCCTGTTTTTAATTGACGTGACAATTTAAAATGTTTTGATTGGTCGTGTGTGCAAAATTGTTTTGGATTGTCAACCCACCACAATTAAATTTTATTTTTTTAGCAATTATTTTGCCTGTATGTGTCTTACTATTCTTTGTTTAAAAATAAATAAATTGTATCTTGCTATTCTTCCTTTTTTTTTCATTATGTATCGTGGGTTAATTAGAAGTCCAAATATTCTTTTCTATGACTGAAAGTCTAATATTCTTCTATCATACAGTATATTACTTCAATTAAACATGATTCCATTATTTAATTTTTTTTCTTAAAAGTTAAATCATGCATAAATATTCAGAAATAAAATGCATGAGCTGAATCATTAATGTTATTATTCAACATGTCGTTGCTTATACAGGGCCGTTCCTAGAGTTTTACAGACTTTAGGCAAAATATGAGAAAAAGGCCCCTTGTATAATACGTCATAAATTTTTTTAGCTCATTGTTGTAATTTTATTAGCTCTTCATTTTGTTTTTTTCCCGCTTTTAACTACCAAATTACTTTTTTTAGACAACATCTTAAAGTAAATCAAATATTTTATAGACACCAAAACAAAATAAAATACCGTAGAAGATAACAATAGTTTCTGCAAAATGATAATGAATGCATCTCAAATCAATTGCATGATCATGAATGCCCTTGCATGTTCTTACACTATCAAATTCAATTTTGCAATCCTTTCAATCAATTCAAGAAATTTGACATTACAATATATAATTTTTTTTCGGAACCTTAGAAAGTAAAGATTAAGTAATTTTTTTTTGGAAACCTTAGAAAGTAAATATTAAGATTAATTTTGTAGGTTCATTTTCAACTAAAATATAATGTTTTGTTATGAAAATTATCTCAATTTTTTGGATAATAAATACCACCTATACTTTTAATATTAGTGAGACACATTATTAAGAACAAAGGGCCCAAAATAATATTTTTAATTTCTTCAATAATATATTTTTTGGCAAATTATTAAGAAAAACCAATTTTTTTATAGGGAGAGTGTATAAAGAAATCTGTGTTATACGAGGGTATATATAGCAAATCTTGCCAAAAGGGCCTAAAACATTAACAAACTTGGGCCCAGCTCTTTCATCTTGTTAATATTTCAGGTCTTTTAGTGAACTTTACTATATAAACCCCCAAGAAACCCAGTATTTCTATATACACCCCATCCATAAAAAAAATTTAGGGCCCCCTAACGGCATGGGCCCTAGGCCGTCGCACTCCCGGCCTATGCCTAGGGCCGGCCCTGTGCTTATATTATCACTATGCAACTAAATATTCCCGGAAGGTTAAAAAAAAAAAAAATTGAAGGAAAAAAAAAATATGCGGTGAGCGTGGATCGAACACGCGACCTTCAGATCTTCAGTCTGACGCTCTCCCAACTGAGCTATCCCCGCAATGTTGTTAATATCGAATATTGCTTATATTTATAGTATTTAGATTATGCATTTTGTTGTGTTAAATCTTTTTTTTTGTTGACAATTTGTGTTAAATCTCTTCTATCACAAGATACATTATATATAGTCTGATTGTTTTCATAATTTCAGAAATTTCTTTGGCAATGCTAGATGTTTTTTAATGTCGATGTTATTATATTTATTATGTAACGTGTATCAAATGTTGTAGATAACAAACAAACGTATATAGAATTATTCATGTTACCAGAAAATGGATTTTAGCTCATTAAAGTGGAATTCTAAGAAAGAAGTATATTGCATGAAAACATCAAGGATGGTTAATGATAATATAAAGCAAAGGAGGGGTTGTGAATCTCTTCAGGCACAGTAGCTGAGATCCCAATCCCCTAAGGTTTAGAAAAAAAAAAATTCGAATCATGGAGGGTAAAATCAATTATAAGTGGTGATAAGACTTGATCAATGTAGTTCAGTTGATGCATTACAAGCTAGATGAAATAGAGTAATCGTATTATCTGTTAAGAATCAAATGTTAAAATGCTTAAAAAAAAATCCATTGATCTCTAAAAAAAAAATAAAAAATCAATTGTTAAAAATATGTGATGATAAAAGTGTAGTCAATAAATTTTCAACTTGAATGCTAAAAATATGTGGTGAATTTTATTGTATTCGGGTCTGCTAAAGTGGGTAATATCAATTCACAAATCATGAAATTGTTAAAATAACAACTCTTTGTTTTTTTTTCTTTCCCACTTTATACTTTACACGCATTAGAGGGTCACATTTATACGTAACTTTTGCTTTTTTAAGTTTATTAAATAACTGATGTATTTGAAATATAATATAGTCTAGATACATCATTTATTTAATGAACCCAAAAAAATAAAAATTGCTTATAAATGTGACCGGAAGGAGTATATATATACAATATATACTCGCATTAGAGGGTCACATTTACACGTAACTTTTGCTTTTTTAGGTTCATTAAATAACTGATGTATTTGAAATATAATATAGTCTAGATACATAATTTATTTAATGAACCCAAAAAAAAAAAATTGCTTATAAATGTGACCGGAGGGAGTATATATATATATATATATATATATATATATATATATATATATATATATTAAATAAATCGTTGTCGAAACATAAAGTGTAGAGTAAAAAAATAAAATAAATAGGTGGACCAATACAATAAAAATTGGCAAATGTTGGATTATAGCGATGAGATACTCATTTTTTTTAAACGGGGGGGGGGGGGGGGGGGGGGGATGAGATACATATAAGGTAGAAAAATGCAAATGTGTACGAGAAAAATTCATATAAATCCAACTAATAAAGCTTTTTATTCGGTGCTCAATAGTTTTGGCTGGTTAGTTATTGCTTGTTTCCTTCAACATTTGTTTTGTCTTAATTATTACTATTAGATCCTTCCGGTTACAAAAGAAAGCGTTGTGGTGAATTGTTCTCATTTCACACAATAGGTTAGTACATTTGATTTTGCACGCTTGATTGAATTGATTTTAAACCATGAGCAAATCTATACAACTATGTTGATTTTCTTATTTTATCATGCAATAAATTTAAGTGTAAATTTAACAAAAACTAATCCAAATTTGGATTAAATTATTTTTATTTTTAATTGACTGTTACGTATATGAGAAATACTAAAAATTAGTTTTTATCTTGACATTAATAGAAGCACTTTTCTATCACCACATTTCTGTTGACTGTTTTAAACATCATGCTTTGCTGCAGAACACACATTTGTGTTAATATAGTGAAGAATGAAAGCAATCACAAGCTTCCAGTACACTCACTTTTACACATCAGTCACTGCAAATTGAATGGGTTCATGACCTCAAACCCCATAACAAATAAAAAAAACATATTCAGAATAAGAAAAACAAGGTGGCTAGTGGGATGAAGAACCCATTCTCGAGTAACAACTTGTCGTCACGTGTCAGAGCTCCTGTCTACCATTGTTTCTTGCACTATGATAAACTAGTTTATCTATGAATCCTGGGCAAAACGTCTAACTATTTAACAGACTCTTCAGATGTTTTTTGCACAAAGTAATGGAGCTAAATTCATCATGACAGTAATTATCTTGTCAGCAAGGCCTGTTGAAAAGTCAAATAGAACCGAGTTTTCATCTTCTTAGAGCTCCATAGTTTCTTGTCACCTAAAAACAAGAAAAAGGGTTTAGTTCCATGAAACTACACAACTCCAAAGAAGTTATGAATCAAAAAGTTTCACTATCAACCAGTGTTATCAATAACGGATGACAGGTTATGACGGTGAGCCAAAAATCTGCCATATAAACAGGATGTTTTGCGGCCTATGGCAGAGACATGGTGAATCTAAATACAATAGGTGTTGTGGCAGGCACAAAATCCGCCATGTCATAGCACCATGCCACGACTTGACAAAACTGACCACAACTGCATTTTATATTTGCTAGAACTATATAAGCAAAAGTATAAAAGATAAAAAAATCAGCAATCAATAATTCCCTTCAGTTAATTGCAACATTGTTTAGTTCGACTGAATGAGTAATTTTATTTAAGCGTCACCAACAAAAATTTGTTTGCAAGTGCGAAATACAGAAATTAAGAAAATCATGCGGATTTCAAGGTGATCTATCAAAAGTATTCTGAGCAACATTTTTGTGACAAGCATAAATAAAATTCTCCTGTTCTGCTGGCTATAATTACTATGGGTAGCATAAAGGGTAACGAGTAGTAAATGTATAAGAACACAAGATGGACCATCATTTGATCAAATAAGCATTTTGCATTAGTAATATAGATCCTATAAGAAACAGGTGAAGAATTGAAGGGAGCACAAACCCGAGGTTGAGATGTATTTAATCTCTTTTGAGGATTGTCGTCATCATCGTCGTCATCGTCATTGTTCATGAGCATTCTATGGATTGAAGAGTTTTCTGATTTCCTCCCCCGTTTAGAAGACTGTGTAGCACCTCTACCTCTTCCCTTTGGAGCAGCCCTTTTCCGTGCCGGTAGATTGGATTCATTGTCCTATGCAAATATAAGATGCAGCAGGTTACTTAATAATTGAGAATGTCAAAGGATATTTCACGACAAATTACAGTTCAATGCACACAAAATTGTCAGGTTGTAGGAATCAAATTATAACAGAATCAAAGATCTGAATATACTTCATATTTGAAGGAACATGCATTAATCCATACCGAACTGTCATCAATCTCTTCGACTGCATTTCCTTTGGCATCGTCACTTGAAGCCATATTCTCCCCATCATCAGCACCACTTTGGATGGAAGCTGCTGCAGACCTGCATTAAGTCAACGAAATCATGTTGGATGCATATTCACAGTCAAGGCACCGTCAAGGGAATATCAGAATGACTTAATCTAAACCCTAAAATGGCAAAAATAATCCAACTTTAGATTCTTCTCATGATCTAAAAAGTGCTTTGTCCACACTGGCTAAAGCAAAACATGGATGCATGAAGCAACTAAGTCGGGTATCAGAATCATGACTCTAAAAATAATATGAATATATACTGAAATGGGATAAAATATATTCTCACTGTAAAGACATGTTTGTTCAATTGGACAGTGTTGAACATTAAATAAAAATGAACTCATTCTTTGGGGAGGGGGGTAAGGGAGGAGCTCATTTTTTAGTCATCATCACTTCCGTATCTCCTCTGGATTTACTTTGTTGCATAGAAATGAAAAAAGTTACTAAAATGATTTATTTCTTAGCAAATGCAACCTTTGAGAAGGGCGAAACCCTAAAGATCCATCAAGGGTTGTCTGCTTCAAGGTGCTGGAGTCTTTGCCTCTGCCCCTACCCCTGCCCCTTCCTCTTCCTCTGGTTGTAGTTTGAGATGCAACAGATCCTTTCCGACCTCTGGTGCTTGGTTTTGAGCTTGATGTTGGCATGGCATCTTCATCATCACTGAAGGAAACTGCACTATCAGCTCCAGCTGCACTTCTGCCCTGAAAACCCTGTACGGAATAAAGAAATAAGCTAAGAATGAAGGTGACGAATAATATCACCTGCGCAAAACCCTGCCTTTTCCATAATTTTCAAATTGCAATAGCATGTATCAATGTATAATATAATTGGTTAGGTTTACCTCAAAGGACTGAGCACCAGGAGTAAACTGTGAAGAGTCCTTGGAGCGTGTGGATCGTTCCTTAACACGTTCCTAGAACAAAAAGGAGAACGATACCAGTCACTGATCACGCTTACATGTATGTTCTGTCCATTAAATAATTTTGATCACAATGACCTAATCAAAGAATCAGGAAGGCCCAGCAGTTGCAAATATTGCAATAGAAAAAAAAAGGAGATTGATGAAGGTCGAGAGGACACAGGCAACTGTAATACCTAGATTATCTGCAACCACTATAATGCTATTTTATGAAAGCCCTAGTAAAAAGGCCTTCAACAGCAGAAGTGAACTTTTAACCTAAATTTAATGGAGAATAATCGAGTCCTAAACTAATGAAAAACAGTGGTGAAACTTCAAACCTCAAAGCACTCTCCAACTTTAACAACTAAATCTTCCACATCCAACTTCGGCTCATTTGAATCCTTAGCAATTTTGTTCTGCGCAAGCATAAAAGTTAGTCGTCACGGGAAGAGGAGGGTTATGACATTAACATAACACAAACAAAAATATGAAGAAGAAACAATGTACTCATTCTTAATAAATAGGGTGCCAAATACAATATGTAGTAGATGCCCCAGCTTGAGTATCACAGACAAAAGCATAAAGTGGATGAATACCATAAAGAATCTCACCCGTGTTTCATCAATATTGTACTGTACACAAGCGTAAAATGCATTTTTATCGTCCTTGTTCACAAAATTGTGTAAAGCAATATCCAAATCGTTGACTGGAAGTATCTCCATTTTCTGCAAAACCAGTAAGAGTTAGATACATTCAGAGATAAGATAAAATTATACTAGCATTTTTTTACAATTATATTTTTTACCTTCAACAAAAGTAAAGTTAATCTAGAATTCCAGATACTAATGAAGTTGTCCAGTAAAGGTGGACATCCCTAAGGTTGAGTTAGGCCCAACCCAGGTTCTGAGAGTTCCCAAGAAAATTAAATTGTGAATTTAAAATATAATATACACTACTACTTATATAGGACATAGCACCAGAGGAACAAGAAGACAACAGCTTAAATCTTGAATTACTGATTCATTAGGATTATTTCATCTTTTTAAACTTCTGTTAATTAGAAATTGCTGATTAGGATTATTTGATCTCTGATAAATCATGCTTTTGAAGTTTTTTATCTTGATGAGACTCTGCATAACAGAACCTTTATCATCACCAGTAGTTTTATTTCTTTATCTTAATAAGATTCGGAATAGCAGAATCCTTCCTTATCAGTAGTAGTTTGATTAGAATCATTTTATTATTTGTAGCCTTTTGAAACAGGCAGATTGGTATTGCAAACATGAAAGAAATCATTTTTCTAGGAAATTCTGTGTAAGTATGAGGGGTTCTGTAAAGGACTAGTCCGCTTCTTGTTTTAACCATAGAACCTATGTGGTTGTTGATTGTTGAAATAGGAATATATAGAAAGACTAAAGGATTAAAGTACAAAATGAATAAAATACCAGATTATTTTCAGCAACCAAAGCCTCTATGTTCTGTTGATTTAATTCTTCTGGACGAAGTCGTTCTGAATCATCAATTTTGCCTACAAATGAAAAGTGTAGGGGTAAAGACCAAATTCCTAGATGCAACTTAACCGACATGGTATTTTAGTTTCTTCACAGAGATTGCATATGCCTTGTAAACAAATATTAATGTCCAATAATATTCCTTCAACATTACATTAATGTTGATTCTAAATTTCTAATCATAACAAAAAAACAAAAAGGAGGAGTAACTGAGGGAAATAAACACAAAAGTTTAAATGTGTATAGCATCCAATAATTATAAATATCCTATTTAGGTGGTTTTATGTGCTCTGCATTGCTTTTTGAATTAAAGGATATGAACCTTGTGATATTTAATTTGGGTCACTAATATGGATGCGTAATATTCTATACAGATATTGCAAGGAGCTAAGGCAGGGCAAACTGGTGCTGCAAATAAACCACAATGGGACCCGTCATACTCAAAGTAACAGCGTCAAAAGTTGGAGTGAACAAGATTAAACTGAACTTCAAAATAAATAGATAAACCTGCACAAAAAATGTACTTTGCAACCTAAAAAGTAAAATAAAGATAAACTATATCAAGATTCAGCAAGAGAACTAATAAAAGATGTCTGTGTTGGATATTTTAATTGCCAAATACTTTGTTGGTAATGTCAAATGAACCGGTAAAGAAAGTTAAACAAATATTTAAATTACCTACACCCTTCTCCAATTTGGATGCCTTTGAAAATATAAGAATGTCTTGCGGGTTTGCAACCTGATATAAGGATGACCAATCAACAATAGAAAAAACCTCCGAGTAAAATCAGCATTAGCACAGTTATTTAGGAAGAATGATAGAATTAAATCACCTTTCCTACATATTTCTGCCCAAATCTTTGAGGATTTATAGTCATAAATCCAGAGTAATCCACCTGTAAATTAAGTTTTATTAGTTGGAGACTTGGAGTCATGCCAGAAAACATTATGTAATATCTTATGAAAGTCATACACTGAACACAAGTTCAAATAAATATTAATAACAAAATCTGTCTTTTGAGGGATTTGTATATCCTACTCCATGCACGATGGATAGAGTTTAATTGGTTTGGTATCATGAAAATTACTACCTTTTCTAGAATACAAGTGTCATATCAAAACCACTGAGATTATAGAATCATGAATTCTAGATCAAACTTCCTTCAAAGTGAAATGCTATACAGGAGGAAGTGCCCTCAAATATAGAAGTGATTTTCGAAAGTCATGGTCCAGTTTATAGAAATTACCTTGATACGTACTAGTGGAAGCTTAAGTTCTGCTCTTTGGACAACCTTCTTACTAGATTTTTCTATAAGCTTCTCAACCTGTAAAATCATCTATTATTAAAATAATGTTGATACACATATGATCGCATATCTCAACATAAATATACAACAAAAACCAAGTTTTACCCCACTAAGTAAGGTCGGCTACATGGGTCAAACGGTGCATTAATTTATTATCATAAATCATGTGTATAGCCAAACCATTGGCCCCTGCAACTTTTGAGGAAAGAAACCTAGGTGGTCCTCTCCCCCAACACTAATTAACAACAAAAAGGCCACAACAAAATATACGGCATAAAAAAAAGAATTTTCATTCAATATCAAAAAACCCACACATACCACTTTATCGAGATGTTCAAGAATAGAATTCTGATCATTGGAATCGATATCAGGCATATCTTTTAGTACAACCTGCATTATAAAGATTTAAATGGTTATTGAAAAACTATAAGATGGATGTAAATGTCATGAATTCAAGAAATAAATTTTGTTGGACATAATTGATATATTCCCTCCATACCTTTATAAAGTTAATATAAGACTGTTTCGAGAAATTATTTGCCCCTTTTTATTAGACACCATCCAAATTGTCTCTTGCACTAATTGCTTTTTTGGTTTAAATACACTTTTGGTCTCCTTATTTATTCATTTTTTTAAAAATGAAGTTTTGGTCCTGCCATTTTAAAAATGATTTTTTGGTACCTCGATTTTACGTTTTTTTTTTTCCCTGAATTTTCCACCCCATCCCATTTTGGGGTCATTTATGTTGATGTAGTATATTCAGTAATGACGTGACAAGGCTTATATGGCTACATTGAGTATCCGTGTCAACAAAAAAATGTCTAATACGTGTCACTTGCCACATCATTAATGAATAGACCACATCAGGAAAATGACCCAAAATTGAGATATGAGATGAAAATTCAGAAAAATATGAAGTTGGGGAGCCAAAAAATCGGTTTTTATAATGGACAAAACTTAGATGCAGTTCTACATGTGCTGTTTCTGTTGCTTCTCTCACAAAGAGACAGTTTTTGTACTTTTTATTTAAAAAAAGTGCAAAAAAGCTGTCTTTAAAAATAAACTACCTTTTGTGAAAGGAATGACAAAAATAGCACACATAGAACTGCATCTAAGTTTTGTCCTTTTAAAATAGGAGGACCAAAAATGCATTTAAGCTTTTTTCTGTGTATCAAAATACCTTAATTACTTCATCATCTCTCTCTTGAGGATTGGAAAAAGAGGTGGAGTGATGAGTCCCAATACAAATTAAGTGGAAAGAGTGAGATGATAAGCCCCGACAATTTTTAGTGTAATTTTGGAAGAGTAATACAGATCAATAACAAATTTAATGCTACAAACTAAATTAACCATTTGGAAAAGTAATACAAATCAATAACAAATTTAATGCTACAAACTAAATTAACCAACTTTCTTAATTCTTGTGTATAAGTAGTTCAAAGAGCCCTATTTAAAGAGACCGAGGGAGTAATTACAAATGAAAACAAAAAAATATCACCTGACCTCTGTATACTCAAAAGGCCGGACAGATTTTAAAGGTATCTTAGTAGGGCGATACTGATTTCCCTGTCAAGAATAATTAAGTCAAGAACTTATATAGAATATATAGATATGACAAGAGTTACTACTATGAAAGAGTCATTAAGTTTCTCATTAAATACACAACCTTAATTTCTAAAAGAAGTACATGCTTTGGCTTCGATTCTCCATCGATAAGTGATGTTGCAACCGACGATCCTGGTTGTGAAATATGAAATCCCATCCCTGGAACTTCCTGAAGAAAATTAAAATCCATATTAAGTTTGCAGAACACAACATGTATCTATCTGAGCCCATGGAAGAGATGTTAAGACAGCACACCTGAGGGTCAACCAAACATTCATGCTCATGCCCCCACACAATGAAGTCTAGAAAGCGTGGGAGGAAGTGCTCATTTATTGCATTTTTGGGATTTGTTTTCACTCTGCATACCATTGTTCAAAACAACATCAATTGTCACCTTGATTAAAATCTATCTAAATCTCACACACTGAACACCATTTACAAGACAAATAATTTTTAAATGTGTAGATCTTGGGTTAATCAACACGTTTTTGTGATATTAAACACAATCTTTCAAAAAAGTTAGACACAAAGATAGACAACCTGTTCTGATGAAGTACCAGAATGTTGAACCAATCAGAAACTTCACACCCTTCCTGAGATTCAGGTCGCATCCACTGGACAGCATGTGGCGTCTGAAAAAGAATATACCACATACATATTTTAGCGCACTTAAATTTCTGAATGAACTACTTGAGATGAGAGTAAAGTTTATCAACTGCGTACTTGAAACATCCTATTAAGTCTTTCATCTCTAATGTTCCCCAGGCCATATAGAGCTACAGCTGTTGAACCCTGCCATTCATAAAAATACATCTCAGGACAAAATGAGATTCATGACCATCCAGCTTTTGTCATATCCACCACCCCATTTTAGTGTGTGGATCAGTGTTACAGTACTCAGCAACAAACCTTCTTTATAAGAATAGGATTGATAGTGATCTGACCAACACCAGAACCCCCAAGAACCGTTTTTCCAAAGTAGTTGACTAGATTACATGCTGAGAGAATATCAACTACAGAAAGGTTGTCCTGTGATAATCATTCAGAGACAGATACAATTTTTCTTAGTTTAGAATAGTTGTGAACAGAATAGAATTAAGTGGACAAAATATTAATGTGAGCAAGTATATATCTAGCTAAAATAGAGTGAAATGAAATCAGTTCCCTTAGAATATAAATGAACATTTTACCACATATATCAGCGGGAAACTAATAGAAATGGATTGGAAACATCACAAAGAGCCAATCTTTATCTAAAAAAAACCCATTTCAGACTCAGTATCCAGATAATACTGAAGCACAGATCAAGAATGTACGACAGAAACTCTCCTTCTAATCGCCATTTGTTCGAGAGACCTGGTTCTCTCCCTCCTCTCAATTAATTTCACTCTCACAAGGTGTCCCACACTATTCCACCTTGTAACAACTACCCCTGTACAAACCCCACCAAAACTGAAAAGGCAGTTATTATTCTGCTATTTTTATTAATAGTCCCTAAGGTTCTAAATCCCTTGTTCCTCCTATTCTTCCTAGTATGAAGTATAAACCCACATATTCAGAGGTCCTTTATCAGAAACCAAGAAGCAAAATAAATAAAGATCATCAAACCTTCAGCATTACATACAATCTAGGTACAATATTAAAAATCTTGTGAGGTTTAACTATGTAGTATAAACTACACATTTCTCAATGCTACTCTGAATTTTTCTTGCTACAATTCAAAATACAAGGCCAACAACTCTAGCCATAGTTAAAATTTGAAATACAAATTCCCAAGCAAATATCCACTAGCAACATATTTTCATCCAATGCCATCTTGAAATGAAAATTCAATGGTGAAATGTATGAATAATTAAACGGATATAAATATTTATTGCCAGTGCAGTGTTGATAACCAGCCAAAATACACTTCCAAGTCCATGGGAAATATTAACGCCTTCAGTGATCTTTAGCACCCACCCAACCCCGCGTAAAGATAAAATATTACCCCCTTCACCTCTTCGACAATCACACTGAGTTCCCGCTTTATAATCGATGCCCTTGCTCCAACTCCTAGCTATTCAATGTTACTAAAGTAATGAGATCAACATTGCAAGTAAAATGCATTTTAACAACCAAATATCACCACAGATCATGTCAAAAGTTAGAAAATGCTAACTTTCAAAAGGACCAATAATTTCCAACAAACACAGAATTTCCTGAAAAGTTATTTCTCAGACCATCTTTCTTCTTGATT
The DNA here is from genome assembly GCA_958299785.1 of Medicago lupulina. NCBI lineage: Eukaryota > Viridiplantae > Streptophyta > Magnoliopsida > Fabales > Fabaceae > Medicago > Medicago lupulina. Next base: position 79,764,508 of record OY283139.1, read on the forward strand.
GACCATGTCTAAATGAAGCAAGGAACAAACCAACTCAAGCTCATTGGATTTACTTACATATACCCTGAACAAGTTATAGTGATCTGTCTCCTCTAAAGTGAACTAAGTAGTGTACTATGAGGTGTAAAGTTATAACCACTAATTGAATTATGACCAAATGCATACATGCGAATAACAAACTATGACATTGCTAAAACTTCAAATATAAAGCTTCAATTTTCAAATAAACGGTTATAACTCCACAATTAACCCATCTAAAGTGAACCCCTGACCTTGCACTGATAACAAAGTTGATTAGCACCAACTATATAAGGTCTTGTTTGGATAAACAACTTTATTAAGTGCTTATCTGTAAGTTACTTCTCTAGAGCAATTCTTACTTAGTCACAACCCCAAATCAAAAATATTTGGGCGCACACACACAAATGGAAAAAATTAAAAGAGACTAAGACTTACTTTTACCTTTAAATTTTTCTTATCTATGTGTGTGTGCCCAAGTATTTTTGGTTTGTATTTGTGACAGACTAAGACTTACTCATTTCTATAACATGATATAAGATTAAATATATTTTTTTCTTCATATAACCTATATTCTGTTTCATTAAGTTATCCTGGAAAGCTTATGGAAATAAGCTATGAACATTACATAAGTCGTTTTTATAAGATCTCTCAAACAGCTAACAAATGCTTATGACAGTAAATAAGTCAATTCGACCCTAAGTAAGTCACACAAGTAAACATGACAACCATTTAGGAAAATAATAAAATAAGACCTGTCAAACACTACAGATATTACAAACAACAATACCAAAGATGCACACATACCACTCCTGCAGGATCATCATGATTTCCATGAATAGTAAACACAGGTAAACCAACATTGAAATGAGGATCTTCATAATTTACATGACCAAACCTGTGAAAAAAAATCCAAAACATAACATTCACTAACTAAACACACATAAAAACCACCAAAGTCATCATTATTTAGTAAACAATAGAGTCTCAAAAAGGTTTACATACGATTTTAGTCCCAGCAATTATAGTGTGTTTTGGTTTTAATATCTGTAAGTTTTTTCGACTTGATATCCTACAAATTCAAAAACAGTTTGCTTTAAGTCCATGACGTCAACTTATTGGATTACATGGCATGATTTTATTGGGTCACATATGATGTTAGTACACTAAAAGCAACAAATTTTAGTAATAAATAAATAAAACGAAAAAGAACTTACGGAGACTAAAATAAATAAATAAAAACGTTGTAATTGCACAGAAAATTGACACGACACTGTCCGGTAATAATTTTAGTAAATGGCATAATTGAATGTGTCGGTCGGACACCATACATACACATCTTCAATCAGAAGTGTCTGTGTGCTAAGTTGTAACTTAATATTCACTCTCTATATCACATGATAACAATCAAAATCATCATTCAGTAAACAACATAAGATTTCAATAACTATACATACACTGACAGTGTAAAAATAACTTAACATTCACTAACTATAACACATAATAACTATCAAATCACCATTCAGTAAATAACAAATGATTTCAATAACTATAGATACACCGACAGTGTAAACTTGTTTTACACATGCATAGAATGATGCATTGCATGTCAATTAATGAATATAACAACTCGTTAAATTCACAACATAATATAAAAACAATGAAAAGAAAAGGAAAAAAAAGAAAAAGAAGAATGAGAATGTAAGAAACGAACGTGTTCTGAAAATTGAGAGTCTGATCACTAACAACTTGAAAAGGAACAGGACGATCATTAAGACAGTATCTTCTTAGAATCTCAATAGCTTTGACTAAAGTTGACCTAGAAGGTTTATTTTCATGGAAAAGGTCACCACCGAGTAGCATGAAATCGACGTGTTTCTTTTCCGCTACTGAGCAAATTTCTTCGAATGCTTGAAACGAATCGTGGCGTCGAACTTCGTCTTTCTCCATGTAACCTAAGTGACAATCGGTTGCTATTAGGATTCGAAGCGTGTTTTCTTCAGCGTCCGCCATTGTTGCTGAACTTGAGAGAGTGAGGGAATTTTACAAGTTAGGGATGCTTGGCTCTTCGGGAAAACGTGTCTCAGTGTTTTAAATTTTTTATTTCATTTCTAGGATTATAATATTTGACTGGCAAAATTACTCTTTTTTTTTTTTTTTTGCAAATTGACTCGTGGCTAGAGCTTATTGAGTTCGAACTGACCCTGCATATAGAATGTAATATCTTGTCAACTGAGTTATTTATTTATTTTTTTGGTACAAGTTTGATCATTTATTTATTTATTTATTCATTTTAATTATGTTTTTTTTTTGAAAATTTAGTTATGATTTTTTTTTCTAATATTCATATATAAATATAGATGAAAGACCATAAATTTAAAGATTAAGAGGCCATAAAAAAATAAAAACATGAATTTGAAATTTGAAAATTCATATGTAAATGGCTCAAATGGCCAAAATTGAAATGGAAAAAAAAGAAGATAAAACACCAAATTATTGCATGAAATGTTCTTAACGTCGTTAGTGTTTGCTGAACGAAAAAGACTACATTGGTACCAGTTAAACAAATTAAAGGACCTATCTTCATTTTTTTTTAATAAGGGTCAATATGAACCCCGTAATAAACATAAATGGCCAAAAAGATGTTTTGGCCCAATTAAAATCTAATTCAATAAGAGAGGAATAAAGGGAAGCGGTAGAAACTTACATTTGAAGGCAACACATGAACTTTGCCGCCGTGGGAAAGCATATAACCGTCCATCGCGAGCTACCGTCGCTGCATCACCACTCTACAATAACCGCGAGCCTTCTTGAAACAACCACCACTATCTCAAGTCAGAACCAAACTTCCAGCCATTATCTCATCCCACTATCTCTATAAAAATCTAAATTATCACACTATCTCTAAAAAAAAAACTCTACTAAACCATTCAATTTTTTTGCCACTAAATCACAAATAAGTAAGTAATCATCTAAGCTATTATCATACATTTTAGTTGGTATATATGTTTATAGTTTTAGTTTTAGTTGTAGTTTTATTTTAAAATTTTGTTTATTTGTTTTAAAAGTTATGTTGTAGATCTGAAATGTTATTAACAAGTATTATGAATTCTTGTTATAATGTAGTTATGTTGCATAAATTTGTATTTTTATTTTATTTATTTTATTTTTTTAGGGTTTATGTATAACTTGCACTCCAAGTGTTTGATAAAATGTTTGAATGAGTTTTTCATTGATTGTTTAATTTTTTATGGTGTACATCTGAAACAATGACCGATTTGCTCAGTGTTAGCATAAGCTTCAACGGTGGAAATTCTCAGTTGTTCAAGATTCGATACATTAATGTCACTTTAAAAGGTCTGAAGGATCAACTTAATGAAATAAACCAAGGACTCAACCCCAGAGACACAAGGAGGGTGGAATACGTTTGGTATAAACGTCCAACGTTGGACGAGGGGAGAATATCGTTCAGTCGGCTAGAATTGAAGAATGACAACGACATGAGGAGCATATGTTCTCGATTTTTTTGCAGCACAACATGTTCCCGTTGATCGATATGTTTGTCACGTTGATGAGATCGCCTGAAGATATTCTCAACAGTTTGATTCCGCCACAATCAGAAGATTATGTATAGGTAGCATTATTATTATGTAATGTCTTTATTTTGTTGGAATTTAAATTTAATTCTTGTTAGTTTGCTGAAGATGTTGACATTGAAGTCTCTTGTTCTGAATATAGTGATTTGCAAGCCTCTTTGAAAAGTCAAAAGATTAAGAGAACACAACATGTATTATGCAGACTCAGCTATATAGGTTACCACATCGAATTCCTTCGTATAGAATGAGTGTCGCGAAAAGGAATGTACCTTTAAGGTTTTTTTTTATAAATTGGATCGTGCTCCTCTGTCAATTGAAACTTGTCAGTTGGCAGAGCTGCAAGATTCAATTCAAAACAACCTCTTGGAATGCACTCCTTCCCGTGATGACGGGAATGCACCTCTAATGAGTTTCTTTGAGCTTGATCATGTTCCTCTGTCAATTGAAACTTGTCAATTGGCAGGGCAGTAAGATTAAGTTCAAAGCAATCTCTTTGAATACATTCGTTTTTGTGATGACTCATTTTATACGAAGGAATTTGATGTGATAACATATATAGTTTGAAGGTGGGAAAAACACAAGAAGGGGGGGTTGAATTGTGTTTTTAAAAACGTTTCTTTCTTACGAAAAATAACAATGTTCTCAAGATACAGAGTCTGATCAGAGTTCAGAGTCTTAGCAGCGAAATATAGAACAAATGCAAGAAAGAAAGAAGATACAAGTAATTTATACAGGTTCCTTCCACAATCCGGAAGTAGTCCTGTCCCCCTTGCACTTCCAAGGAGAATTCCACTAAAATGTAATATCAAATTACAAGTTGCTCAAACACACAAGTATGAGACTTCCTTTGCTCAATCACACAAGAAAGAGACTTCAAATGCTCAAGCACACAAGCAAGAGACTTCAAAACAATTACAGAGAATCGAAAAGAGTTTTGAATACTTGATATACAATCAGAGGTATTCACAAAACAAAACGAAACAGAACAGACTCTGTTTTTCTCTAGAAACTTAGAAATTCTAAGATATAACTTTTGTAAGAATTATCTAAGTTGATGAGCAATGTTTGCGACTTGGAGTATGAGAGAATAGCCTAATTCGCGTGTATATACAGTTGTGAGTTCTTCAAGTCTTCATCTCTATTTATAGAGAATTTGAGAGACGTTGGGAACTGCCAGCTCATCATTTTTTCTTTACCGAAGCTGATTTGACACCTTGATCCTTTGCTTGATTTGAGGCTTGTACAATGAAATCAAATTCAAATCCATTCCACCAAATATGGAAAAGTCTCTGCATTAGTTGCTGTTATTCTTGTCGTGTATAGCGGATACTGTGCAGAGTTGGTGGTTGCAGGAACAGGCGTAGGCATAGTGGTTGTACTTTTCGTACATTGTACTTTGTCAACGCTTTCCAATGTCTGAAGAATCTTTGCTTCTGATGAATTTGCCTCTGGAGACTATTTGCTTCTGATGAGTCTGCCTCTGAAGAACTGGCTTCTGATGATGTCATCTTCAGGAGCTCTTTCTTCAGACGCATTCTAACTTTGATTTTCCAGGAGCGCTTTCATTCAGATGTTCTTCAAGCTCCAGTCTAAATTTCCTTTGCTCTTTAATTCATTCAGTCAGAACCTCTTGTAAATAAATTTTTGTTAATGGTCATGTACACTTGAATAAACTTTTAGCATATCCAATTGATAATTTTTAATACCTTGTTATCATCAAAACTTAAGTGGTATAATTGTGAAACACCCTTTGTTCCAACATAGTTAATTTTGCAGAATACATGTGTTGTGTTCTCTTCATTCTTTTGACTTTTCAAATGGCATTGAAAATCACTACGCTAAGTATAAGACACTTCAATGCCAAAATTTTCAGTAAACTTTCAAAAGTTAAACCTAAATCCAACATAATAATGATACCACGTATATTTAAGGGGAATGTAATTGTGTGTAGATGAAATTTAATGTAGATGAAATTAAAACTAAATAAGAGAGAGTGTACTTGTGACGAAAATGTATTAATATAATTTTTGTTCTTTAAAATATGCAATGGAAAAAAATGTGGTAAAATGGTGTTAAATAAAATGAAAAGTGTGAATAACATGAAAAATTGATTATTGATGTTTGGAGAAATTAATAAGAGAGAGTTGTGTTGTGTACGAGTTTCTAGAACAAGTTTTAGATCGCAATGGTAGTTAACAACCACCGACCTTAGCGGTAGTTAACTGTTGTCGGTTTGCAAACGGTAGTTAACTACCGTTGCAGGTAGATTCGTAACTTACATGTGTTCTTAGGAAAGTCAAAAAAGCAATTTTCATCGCAAATATATATGGAGGCCCAATTCAAAAAATAGGAGATCACAAAAGCGAGCAATTCTTACCTAGACATAAACCCAAATCAAATTTATTTGGTCACACACAAATGTAAAAAATTTAAAGAAAAATTATCTAGTCACATCATTCAAATTCATTCTCTTTTAAACTTTTTTATTTTAAAATTAATTGATAATTGCTGTTGACGCATTTGGTTTGGCTGAGAAACACATGTAAAAGACAAAAATAACCGGCTGCAGTTAACTACCGAGGAAAACTTCGACAGTAAACTACCGAGAAAAACTTCGACAGTTAACTGCCGAGGAAACTTCAAACTTTTTTTTTTGACAAAAACCATAAATTATCATTATTAATATTTATTGATTTTGGATGTTTCAATCATTATTTTGTTACATTTTAAACAATTGCAGTTTTATACTTATGCTTATATATCTTAATAAGAATATCATTTAAATCAGTGTAAAAATTAAGCATTTGAATATTGTTTTGCACATTACTTAAATAAAAATAATAATAAAAAATTCGTTAAAATAATTGTGCACAACGATTTTTTTTAAGGTACAATATGTTGTTGTATTTTCTACATTAAAATAATTGTGCACAAAGATTTTTTTTTATTTAAGTAATTTGCAAAACAATATTCAAATGCTTAATTTTTACACTCATTGAAATGTATTTTGGGGACTTAAATTCTCTTTATTTTGAGGAAACTACCCCTTTCAGCACACTTTTGGATTGAACTTTTCTTTCTAAAAATACCCTTAATTTTAAATACAAGTAACACATGTAACAAATAGATAAGAGTAAATGTTTTTTTTTATTACAGAATAAATTTAATTTAATTTAAGGAGAAAAATTACACACAGTTCCTTATAAAATAACACGTGGATTACTAATTCATGTCACTAATCTTTCCCGTTAACCTTACTTTACCTCCGTTAATCACTGATCAAACTCACAAAAATCTAACACAAATCAAAAACTCATGTTACTTTTTTATCAGCCGCTTTTATGTTGTACATATGTGTTGTTACCTTGCACTCTATTCTGGCACAAATGATATTTGCATGTATTATTCACTCTTCTTTGAGGGCTAATACCAAGGTCCTGCATTTAGTATAAAATACGTAATCAATGAATGATCCTGAATTTGCACAATTTTTTATGCGAATTGGTGACGGTAGTGAACCTACCAAACCCAATGATATGGTGAGGATACCTCCTCAAATTGCATTACCATGGGAAGGAGAGCAGTTAATACAAACTCTTATTGATCATATTTCTCCACAATTAGATTTGCATGGATGAGATGCATCGTATATGGTCGAAAGAGCCATAATTACACCTACAAATGATGATGTTCAAAAATTGAATGACATAATTATCAATCAGTTTTCAGGAGAAGAACATAATTTGTTGTCATTTGATGAGGTTGAAGGGGATACTCATAACTTATATCAACAAAAATTCTTAAACTCAATTAATCAAGGAAGTATCCCACCACATATTTCAAAGGTAAAAAAAGGTGCACCTTTGATGTTGTTGCGAAACGTAAACCCTAGATATGTTTGTGTAATGGGATACGATTGTTATGTCGTGGTTTATTTAAGAAAATGTTGGATGTGGAAATCCTAACAGGAAACAATGTTGGAAAAAGTGCATTTTTGCCTAAAATTAAATTAAAAACAAATGCGAGTTCAGGACTTCCCTTTGTGCTTAGTAGAAAACAATTTCCCGTTAGACTAAGTTTTGCTATTACCATAAATAAGTCACAAGGGCAAACCATTCCCAATGTCAGAATCTATCTTCCACAACATGTTTTTAGCCATGGTCAATTATATGTAACTTTATCAAGAGAAGTTTATCAAAATTCAACAAAAGTTCTCGTTAAAGAATGGAAAATAGAAGAAGAAGATGGAGACTTTACGAAAAATGTTGTTTTTAAAGATATTCTTTTATCGCAATCATATCAATGTTTCTTTTACATAACATTGCATTTATATATTTATGTTATGATGTTACTAATTACTATTAGAATAAACAATAAATGACCATTATTTTATCTTTATTTTATAATATGCAGACAAACTAAACTATGTTGAGTTTATAAATAATTTTGTTATATGTCGTGACAATATTTTGTTTATAAATCAAAATATCAATAATTTCATTAATATTTTAAAATTTAATTTTTTTAATTAAAATTATACAAACAAACATAATAAAATAATCACATGCATTAGCGCAGTAGAAAGAGTGGACAGACGAGCACGATAGTGTCCGTCTTTCCGCTAGTATGTATAAGTATAATACTGCAATTGTTTGAAACGTACAAAATAATGATTGAAACATTCAAAATCAATAAATATTGGCTTTAATATGTATTTCGTCCTTGCAATTAGGGGTCGTTTAAAAATTGGTCCATGTAATAGCTAATTCTTGCAAATTAGCCTTGCAATGTTTAAACATTTAAAATTTCGTCCCTTGACCCAATTAATGACTGCCATGTCATCTGATTACTGACGTGGCAGTTTTGATTTGCTTATTTCATGTGAACGGACCAAAATACCCCTTAAGCTTTCAGGCAAACGTGAAATTACGAAAATACCACTGCAACCCTCCTTTTCTCTTCTCTTCCTCTACGACATTCTCTTCTCAACAATCCGTGATTGACATTCCAAAGCCATTTATCTACTTAAACTAGATGGCTTTCTTAACAATATTATTTCACCATTGGTATAATTTGAAGATGGATCTGTGTATTACCTGCAAGTGAAATGCAACATAAACCATTGGTATAGCCACAATCAAGACTTTCCATGTGAGAACAACCAAAACTATAAGATTAGAATAAAGAACTATAGTGCCCGCCACGGCAAAACTGAGGATAAATGGAATTACAAATTTATTCTTTAAATCATCCATGATTGTTCATCATAAAACCCCACTCTTTCTGCAACAATCCGTCACCGGGGCCGCCGTCTTCTGAAACTAACAACCCTAATTTCATTCGAAAAACCCTTCCTTCACCGTGGGCTCAAGTCTTACGCGACGGCTCCGACTGCGATACAGAATCACAATCACAATCACCCACCAGAATTCATCAATCACTTCCGTCATCATCGTCTTCCCCCTCCTCCTCTCTCACTACGACCGACCATCCTCCGCCGTCTGATGATTCTCCAAAGCGGCAGTGGTGTCTTCTTCTCCATTGGCGGTAGTGGTATCTTCTCCGCTTCCGGCTCCGGTGGAGAAGAATTCGGGTACGATAGCTTCTGATGGTGGTGATGGTGGCAATGCAGGTGGTTCTAAGATCGCTCCTGTTGCTGCTGCTGCTGTTGATGGATCACCTTCCTCTTCTCAGGTTTTGTTCTATTACTTTCCCTAATTTTCTGAAAATGAGGGAGAGAAGAGGAAGATGAATGATTTAAGGGGTAATTTCGTCCTTTTGCATTTGTCTGATAAGTCAGGGGTATTTTCGTCCATTCATGCATAGTTTTGCTAAGTCAGGCTGTCCATTCATGTCGGCTAATCAGTGACGTGGCAGTAATTAAGTGGGTGTAGAGACGAAATTTTAAATGATTAAACCTAATTTGCAAGGATTAACGACCAATTTTTAAACGACCCGTAATTGCAAGGAAAACCATAAATATTATTAATGACAATTTATGGTTTTTGTCAACAAAAAAAAAAGGTTTGAGGTTTCCTCGACAGTTAACTGCCGAAGTTTTCAGTTTTCCTCAGTGGTTTACTGCTGACGTTTTCTTCGGTAGTTAGCTGCAGCCGGTTTCATAATTCGATAGTTAACTGCCGAGAGACATTTTTGTCTTTTACATGTGTTTCTCAGCGAAACCAAATGTGTCAGCAGCAATTTTCAAATTAATTTGAGGTTGTGTCCGAGTTAGAATTTTCCCACAAAAGCAACATGAAAACGTGGTAATTCATAGTAAAGGCACCAGCACCGCAGCTATCAAACCAAATACGAACAGTCGATATTGAATCAACAAATAGTGTGAGTTTGAGCTCCGGCGACTTCTTATTTAATCTAGAACTGATTCTTCTTCTTCTTATTTTGTTTTATTAGTTTTTTTTAATTCAAGAAAAAAATAGTTACTCAAGGTGAAAAGTGAAAAGTGAAAAATGAAACACTGAAACCCATAACTTAATTCCAAATTAATGTACGTAAGTGGAGTGAGAGTAGAGGCATGGCAACGTCATTATACTCCAAAAGCTAGCTACCATCCATCAGTTTCCTTTCATGTTCTCTCTTCCCACCTCACTCTTACCCTTTGCATGCATCCCATTTCCCTTAATATAACTAACTAACCACTCCAATTTTTCTTCATTCTCTCTCTCTCTCTCATCTCTCTTTCTTTGATCATCCTCCATCCATGGCCCCCGATCAACATCCCTCAAGTTTTAATTCAAACATGCAACACTACTATTATAACACCACTGATGATGACATAGACGATATCGTTAACAACCAGGTTGTTGACGATAGCGACGAGTACGAGGAGGACGAGTATCAATATCAGTATCAGTACGAAGAAGATGATGAAAAAGAAGAAACCAAACACCCACAAAAACGTTGTTCATCTTCTTTTTCATTGAGTAGGGTATTACTTGACCCAAGAGGAAAATGGGCTGAAGAATGGAATAGAGTATTTCTTTTGGTGTGTGCAATGGGTTTATTTGTGGACCCACTTTTCTTCTATGCACTCTCTATAAGTGACACGTGTATGTGTCTGTTTTTAGATGGTTGGTTTCTAGTTACCGTCACCGTTATCCGTTGCATGACGGACATGTTACATCTCTGGAATATTTGGTTGCAGTTTTATATTCATAAACATAAACGCTCCTCTTTTGGCTTCATTCATCATGGAACTTCTTCTTCTAATAACTCCTTCAAACCCAACAAAGCCTTTTTCTTTAACATCTTTATCCTCCTCCCTCTTCCTCAGGTAATTATTCATGGATCTTACTCACTTACGTTCTAAGGGCACATATACCTTTGTCATTATTTATCACATTGTAATATCACTTGTTCTTTTTATAAGATACATATGAGCTATGAAACACAGGCACTATTCGAATTAGGCGTGTCCTGGTGTCTGATACGTGTCGTGTTTGAAATCGACATAACACCGACACATGTAATTGCACTGAATTATGTGATTTTCTCAAATTTTAAGTGATTTAAGTGTATCAGTATCCGTGTCTGATATTTATGTCCTTATTTGTGCTTCATAACATATGAGTTAACAAAAATTTATGTCAACAAAAATTTATGTCGTTTATATATTATTGATCAAACTTATAAATTTTTGTTGAATCCATGTCTGATGTCTCATATAAAAAGGATCGGAGGTAAGGATCGGAGGTAAGTAACAATGTCTATGTAAATGATATCTAAATTGCTTATTACCAAAAAAATAAAAAATATCTAAATTACATTTATAAAAAAGGGAAATGTTAACAATTACGACACTTGATAAAAAGTTTAAAGTGAAAGGTTTGTCTTGAAAGTTTTGTATCCAACACATTAAAACATTAAAAATTAAACTTTTCAACATAAAATTCAACAATTATTTCCTTTTTTAATCCTTAACGAGACCCTATAAAAAATAATATGTTGCGGCATACAATTTAGAATTATCCTAATACCATATATCTGATCCGAGTTCCAACCCACAATATTCCAATTCTCTAAATTTTATGGGTGAATTTTGTTACTATGCTCTACAAAATAAAGTAAAAATATCACTACTAGGTATTTTAACTTTTGAGTCAAATGTATTTAGATTTAATTTGGACTAACTACATTTGACATACATTGTAACTAGGGAACTTTGTCATCGTAAAAGAGCCCATTCGCCATAAATATCCCTTAATTTATTTTATTTTTAGTTTTAAATAACCAACATATTATTTTGTCAAAAATAAAATAAAATAACCAACATATTTTATTATTTTATTTTTTAAAAATGTACTGCTCACCTACTTTGTCTTGATCCTTAAAACAAAAAAAGAATTACTTTGTCATGTTGCATAATACTGAGCTGTCAAATGAAGGAGACGACAAGCATGAAATTGTTATGATACATGCAGATTGTGATGCTTATTACCTGCATTACACTTATATCTTCATGATCATGTGCATGTTAATTAATTTTCTTGTATGTATATGCATGACTTTATGTGTTTTTGATATAAGATGTGTACGTTTTGGTTATATTATATTTATTGAATACAGTTATTCAAATCTAGCTTATGATTACACACTTTTGGAAAACTTGTTGGCCTCTAATCAGCAATCAGACATTGCCATAAAAACACTCAACTTTGTTTGTTATATTTGTTTCAAAAAAGATACATTAGTTAGTTAGTTACTACTTTTTATAAAAATATTCTTAATCAATACTAACTATTTTTTATTATCTAATTCATTTGACTAAAACATTAACTAAAAAATTAAATATACTATGTATTTTTTATTTTTTTTTAAATCTGTGAAATTTTTAAAATGTATTTGGTAAATGCTGTGTTTAAATCACTGTTTTTTGCAGATTGTGCTATGGGTGACAATTCCATCTTTGTTAGAGCAAGGATCAATTGCACGGGTGATTACTGTATTGTTGATTATGTTCCTGTTTCAATACCTTCCTAAAATTTATCACTCAGTCTGCTTCGTGCGTCGAAACCTCACAAATGGTTTCATTTTTGGAACCGTTTGGTGGGGATTCGCTATCAATATGATCGCTTATTTTGTCGCTTCCCATGTAAGTACCAACGATTACTTGATATGCACTTACAATGTAAATATTTTTTAACTGTAAACGTTGTTAAACCCTACAATTTTGTCGATGTACATATTTGGATTGACGGTTAAATTGTCAGAATCATGGTGAATCATCGTAATTTTGACAAAAATTGCAATCACTTTTTATACTATATATATGGTAAACAGGCAGCAGGGTCATGTTGGTATTTGTTGGGACTTCAAAGGGCAGCAAAGTGTCTAGAAGAGCAATGTGAGACAACACCTGGTTGTGCGCTAAGAACACTGTGTTGCAAAGAACCAATATACTATGGAAACTATAACATGTTGAAGAAATTAGACAGAACAAGGTTGGTTTGGTCACAGAACAGAGAAGCAAGGTCTACATGTTTAGCTAGTGCTGATAACTATGAATTTGGAGTTTATGAATGGAGTGTTCAACTTGTTACAAATAATAGCCGAATTGAAAAGATACTCCTTCCTATCTTTTGGGGCCTAATGACTCTCAGGTATTTTCTCATCACATGGTACACTTCATGATTTTAAATTGTAGTTGCGATTTGCGAGGATGACAAATGACTATGGTTATGCTGCAAACCTTTATATTACAGTAAAATGTGGACAATCACTGTTGCAATATCATTGCAGAGACCTCTTTATTTGTTATGTTCCAAATACAATAAGTCTTTTTATATTGTGCTAATTCTCCATTAAAAAAAAATGTTGTGATAATTGTAAACAAATTAAAAGTCTTTTTATCGGCTACCTTTTTTTTTAATCAGAAAACATTATTAGCTATATATATATATATATATATATATATATATATATATATATATATATATATATATATATATAAGATCTTATCAAGTTATAAATGTTTTTTTATTTAAATATGATTTTAGTCTCTTCAATTATAATACTTATTTGGGCTTAGTCCCTGTAAATTTAAAAGATGATGTTTTTAGACTCTGAGCCATGTGACGTGATTATATTAGGTCATGTATAATCTCTAGAGATTAAAATCAACAGATTGTCAATTTAAAGGGGCATAATTGTTGTTTTAAAAAAAAAACATACAAAGACTAAAAAAAACACTATAGTTGTATAGATTAAAATCATATTTAAACCAATTTATTTCTCTCAAATGAGTCCATTATACCCAATTGGAATTCATGATGACATATTGAATTCCTTCAAAAAAATTTAAAATTGACGACATATTGAATTGAATAGTAACAAAATACCATGTACGTGATTCCTGCATTATTTGTACCATGGTTGCAGTTAAGGATGCTTCATATGTACTTTATATATCTCATTCTCACAAAAAGTTTTCTGGTGATGTTGTCAGCACTTTTGGGAACCTCCAGAGCACAACGGAAAGGATGGAAGTCGTTTTCAACACTATTATATTAACTAGTGGCCTCCTTCTAGTTACAATGCTAATTGGAAACATCAAGGTACTTAATAATTAATAAGGACTTACTTTGGAACATGAGGTCATATATCTAACAAAAATAATTCATCTATTTGATACATGCCATTTTGTTTAGCAAGATTAATTCTATAAGGAAAATGAATCTTGGTAATTCATTTGGAGTTTAATAGGAGATAAGTAAAATATGACAAGTGATTGTTGATTTGTTTCTGCTAGAGATGGAATGTAGGTATTCCCGATCGATTTCACCAGACAAAAATAAGTAGTTTATTATTACATTTTGATATTCTTTTTGTTGGTGAATGGTAGGTATTTTTACATGCTACGACATCAAAGAAGCAAGCAATGAAATTGAAGATGACAAACATGGAGTGGTGGATGAACAAAAGACGGTTGCCACAAGGACTTCGACAGCGTGTGCGTAACTACGAGAGACAATGTTGGGCTGCCATGCGTGGCGTTGATGAATGTCAGTTAATAAAAAATCTCCCGGAGGGTTTGAGAAGGGATATCAAGTACCATCTTTGTTTGGGTTTGGTGAGACAGGTAAGGTTGCCCGATTTTGATTACATGTTTTTGTTTCTGACTTTGGATATTAGAGGTGGCAATGAGGATCACCTTCACACTTTTTTAACCATGTTAATGCTTCAAAGTCTTGTTCAGGTGCCATTTTTTCAACATATGGATGAATTGGTGCTAGAGTACATTTGTGACCGTGTCAAGTCCCTTGTATTCACAAAGGGAGAAACAGTAAGCTCTAGATTGCATTATTTTTTCTTTGACTAGCTAAATTGCATTATTATTCTAGGCCTTATGCAAATTTATCAATTAACTTGATTAAATTATGTTACATAAAGTTAACAAGAGAAGGAGACCCAGTTCGTAGAATGCTATTTGTGGTAAGGGGTCACCTTCAAAGTAGCCAATTCCTAAGAGATGGAGTTAAAAGTTGTTGTATGTTAGGACCAGGAAACTTCAGTGGAGATGAGCTTCTATCATGGTGTTTAAGAAGACCATTTATAGAACGTCTTCCAACATCATCGTCAACATTGGTGACACTTACAACAGTCGAAGTATTTAGTCTTGAAGCAGACGATGTCAAATATGTGACGCAAAATTTTAGGTACACATTTTTTAATCGTATTATTAGTGCGAAGTATAACCAAGTGTCTGTTCACTACAATTTTTGTACGTGGGATGGTAACTTTTTATAATTCATAACAAACAAGTTTGCCCTAATTTTAGGTACACATTTGCAAAAGAAAATGTTAGAAGAAGTGTTAGATATTACTCACCTGGTTGGAGAACTTGGGCTGCTGTGGCAATTCAATTGGCTTGGAGAAGGTATAGGCATAGGTTGACTTTGAATTCTCTGTCCTTTATAATGCCTCGTAAACCTTTGTCAAGGTCTACTTCTTTGGAAGAGGATAGACTTCGTCTCTATACAGCTTTGCTAACCTCACCAAAGCCTAATCTGGATGATTTTGACTCTTCATAACATTGTGTTTGTGGAAAATGAATTCATGTAGTTATGTATGTTGTTTATTATGTGGAGTTTTGGCATATTGGTTATTTACTTTTTGGATTAATTACAATTTTGATCTTTATCGTTGGCTATGTTCGATTTTGTTTTACACTTTTGATCTTTATTTTTGGCTATGTGCGATTTTGTCATACAATAATTTTTTGAATGAATCATCAAATTGATCATTAGTATTGTACGAGTTGGTCATTTTAGTCTTAAAATTTACCAATAGAAAAAAAATAAGAGTTGGAACTTATGACCATATCCATCCGCATTGTTAATCCACTGTTTACCTTCTATCACTTGTGTACGATGGCGGAGGATGGGCCGGAGGTGCGACAACGATGGTAGTGGCGGTGATGGTGGAGTTGTGGTTACTCCGTCACTGAACTCTGTTCAAAGAGAGAGAAGAAAAGATGAAAGAGGTGTTGTATTGGTTTTTGTTGTATTAATAAAATAAATAAATAAAAGAAACTAAATGCCACATAAGGATGGTACAAAAGTGGTATGGAAAAAAGGTGTTAACCAAACATAACCCTTTCCTAATAGAGTACTTACAATAACAAAAATACCACCAATTTCACCCAAAATGTATTGAAAATAAAAAGTGATGTACAAAATAGGGGGCCAAACCTGACCCACAAGCAACAACCAACACAACCTATAGTTTGGAAGACCTAGTCTAATCTTAACGAGATTCTCTCTAATTACAACTTGGGTGGAGGACCACCAAATATAGTCAGTAATGGATAGACCTAAATTAGCAAGCTTATCTATGCAGTGATTCCCCTCTCTATATATGTAACAATGTGGCGAGACTTCAAGGCCAAGGTAACCAGTTTTGAATCACTTGTAATCCATAAATAATTTTAATTCATTCAAAAGCTATTTCCACAACTAACATCACTCTCATTAATTCAACAAAGAGAGCAGATTGTCTAGGTGTGCCTAATGATGCTCCATCCGTATTACATTTAAACCAGTTATGGATTGGAGGTTGCCAAAAAACTTCTAGAATTTTGGGCGCTTCGGCATGGTGTGTGTCAATTTTGAATGCCTTTAGTACCACAAAATCAAAGATAGCTGAACCGGTGAAAGCTTTGGTAAGATTACATGAGCGCAAGACACTGGCAGTAATCATTGCCACTGCAGAGTAAAAAGATGGTATGATGTTATTGAATCTATTGTTGTTCCTGGTGAACTGTATTGGGTTAATGATGTTGGTGAACTTGTATTCACTTGAGGGCTCCATCTTCTATGACAAACATAAAAAATGGTAAAAATAAAGGTTAAGTTTATGTTGAGACTAAGCATTTCTTCAGCCAGTTCCAAAGAGGTAATGCAAATGGACATTGAAGGAATAGGTGATCAACAATTTCTTGTTGCTTGTTGCATAAGTTACATCTAGAGGGTAAGCATCAACCTCTAAGAGATATATATTCATCTGTTGGAAGCTTATTGCGAATAGTTCTCCAAGCTAGAAATGATTTTGAAGGTGGAATACAAGTAGGGGAGTAAAACAGGAAGGCATCTTTCACAGTAAGATCACCAGAAGCACTGTGTTTCCATAGAAATTGATCTTTCTGCAGTAATGGAATCAGAAAAAAA
The DNA here is from genome assembly GCA_958299785.1 of Medicago lupulina. Classification (NCBI taxonomy): domain Eukaryota; kingdom Viridiplantae; phylum Streptophyta; class Magnoliopsida; order Fabales; family Fabaceae; genus Medicago; species Medicago lupulina. The sequence goes on from OY283139.1 coordinate 79,781,807, forward strand.
AATCCATTAAGATCCAAGAGAGTTAGTTATGTGAGCTAATCTTGATTGAGATATGGAACCAGAAAAAAATAGTAGATTTTATAGGGTTGATAACTTGACTTGTGATCTGTGCATATCTTGCAAAGAATTCTGATAGAATATGGATGTCGGATGATGTTTCTTTGCATAATAACATTACATCGTCAGCATAAAGAATATGCGAAGGGATTGTGCTACTCTTGTTACCTTTGATTAACTTTAATTTGTCAATGGAGACTAGCAAAGAGAGTCCTTTGCTTAAAACTTCTTCAGCTAGGCAGAAAAGAAGGGGAGATAATGGATCACCTTGTCTGACTCCCCAAGGGCAAGCAAAATATCCTTCATGTTTTCCATTAATTGAAATAGAGAGCTTTGTTGAATGAAGAATAGTGTAAATCCAGTCACACAAGATGCTATTGAAACCAAAAGCTTTCAATACCTTGATCAGAAAGTTCCAATCAATCGTGTCAAAAGTTTCGCAATGTCTCTATCTTGATTTTATTTTTACATCAGATGATTTTTTGTCAGAAACTGATCAAAATCGTACCGCAAACACTAGTCAATGGGACAAGCTTGTTGTGTCCTAGTTCAGAAACTACATTTTAAGTAGGATCGGATTACAAAGCACTTTTAAGTCATTTTCACAACTGGCTTTGTAGTAAGTGAATTGGTTTAATACAGTGAAAATAAACTTTAAATTGCATGTTTAAACTGGTTGAGATGAAATATTTGTTTTAAACATTTTATTAACAAACAACTCCGTGCCACATAGATTCACATCAGATTTCTGAAAGGACAATTATGGGTTGACACCCCTTTGTTTTTTTTTTTTTTTCATACCACTCGTATATCACCCATGTGACATTAAATAAATCTACATTATTATTCTAGTCCATCTTCGTCTGAATTATAAACTATTAGTATAAACTATCTTCGTCTGAATTAAATAAATGTAAATTATTATTCTAGTCATCCTCGTTTTAATATACATTATTCTTCTTTTTTTTTTTTTTTTTGAATCGACATTATTCTTCTTGTTTATCTTGTCTAAATAATAATAAACCAAACTGCATCCCCAAACAAAAAAGATAAATCCAAACGGCATATATAAGGTGGTGGACAACGTGTTGTCCAAATAACATTTGTTGTTTTTATTAGAAGGTAGATTTAAGAGGAATTTTATCGTTTTTCATGCTCAGCAAATTTGGATGTCAAGACTCGAAGTCACGTATACGACTTTTGCCTCAGGTTCACGTAAATCTGAAACAACTTACTAGTGGTAGATCCAAAACAGATGTTGACATAATTGATTTTCAATCTTGATTTCATCATCCCACACAAGTGGTAGTGGGGATAAAACCAAAAGGGTGATTTTTAATCTTGATTTTATATGGATTAAGTTAAGGAAGTTGTTTTGTCCTTTCATCATCAAAAGGAATTGGATCATCCATTTTCTGTAATATACTCTTCTTACTGAATCCTATTACAAGAGCATTGATATCATTTTTAAGAGCATAAACATGTTTTAAGATAAAACTTACCTAATAATATTTTAACATTATTTGTAGTATATTATATATAAACACACAATATCAGCTATTTTTTCTTTAATCATCAGTTTGGAAATACTTATTTTCCACTCTAAAATAAACTGTTCACTTAAGAATAGCTAGATCCAATAAAATTGGATTGAGTTTGAAGAAATTGATGTATGTGTTTGTTCATAACAAAGATACACACCAAAAAATGATATGGTCATGAATAATCTGTTATTTTAGCATTATTTCACAAATATGGCAGGGAAGACTAGCATTTATTTTACAAACAAGCAAACTCTACTATTTACATTTATGACTTTTCCTCCAAAGAACAAGAACTTTGACAATAATATCAACATACTATGTTATATCTTGAATTGCATCCAAGGTTGATGGCGACAAATCGACACCAATAACATCTTGATTTATCATTCTCTGAAGAAAAACACTAGCTAGAAAAACAAATTGTGCTTTACACTGTATCTACTGCTTGAACTTGCTGCCGAGCCAGGTACTTTTCCCTTCTTTCTTTCTATAAACATTTGGAGACAATTTAGGGCTTAAGTGATAAAACATATATTTAACTGAAAACACTAAAGAGCATAAACTAACCCCTAAACATTTTACATACCCATTCATCAATGACAAGACCTTCAGCAGCAACTCGAGGACCTGTCTCCGCAGCAGGCTTCTTCCGAGCTTCAACTGCGGCATCAGCTTCAGCCAACTGCCTTTTCAGTTTTTCCAAAGCCTAAAACGACCACATTTCTATTATTACACATCAAATATGTAAAGCTTAATTAAGATAATTTGCAGAAAATTTGACTCACGGGACTTTGCCGTTCTGGATCTAAAAATACAACTCCCAAGATTCGCTCCACTGTAACTAGATCCCTTTGTTCATCAAACTGCATGACAGAAGGCCAGAGACCAAACTTATTTACTATTAATTAATTGCTCACCATGAAAATATTGTCAATAGCACGAATAAATAAAAACAAGCGATAATCAACACAGCAAAAGCTATACAACCCTGAAACATCTTGCCGCAATTATTTATGGAACAGCAATTCTTATACAGAATTTTGAGTTCTGTGTTCCTATCCTATATCACAGGCTATGAAATGCACTGGCAGGACTGTTAAACAATGAAAATTAAACATGAATACAGGGAAAATTAAACATGAATACAGGTTACGGTCATCACGGTTCATGATTACACAAAATAAAAAAATCACAGGGAAAATTAAACACAAATACTTGCTTCAGACATAAACAAGAAGAAAGTAAATAACCAGCAATATTCACAACCCTTACAATGGACTGTACATTATGACGCTGAAAATACAATAATTAGCCAAAATCATGTGCATTCTCTCATCTCTGAATTTCATATACTAGTCCCATTGTTTCTCTTCCTCTCATCTGTGTTTATTTTCTACCTCACTTTTAGTTTTTAAATTCCCTTAACCCGAAAAAGGTTATTAAGAAGATCATTCGTGATAAAACAGGGTGATAATGAGGCAATTCATCCAATACAATATCACAGTTTAGTCCAAGGAACAATCTGTCGAAAACAGACAATAAATCTGAACTACCCAACTCGTAATGCCTGTACATTACGAGTTCTCCAAATTTCCTAAAGAATGGTGGATGCCACTTATAAGAAGCATCCTAGTATTACTGTGCAGCCCCAAGTTTTGAATAGTTTGCTGCTACCATAAAGAAAAACAATCCAAGCTCCAAACATGGCCTCAAGGGAGAGGACTACATAAGTTTAGCTTTTGGGCAGTTAAGCGCTAAGCAATCCAGGTTCAATGTCACAATATGAATTTAGCAGCTATTGCTGAATTTTCTTTTTAAAGCATAAGGTTCACATATTAACCAACAAATAATCAAAAGGCACAACTAAGCCAATTATCTCCCTCCCCCTGTCGCTCATCAATACAATATATATCAGAAGAACCAGACGTACCAGCTCGGGCACATAGTCCACCCCTAATTTCACTTTGAGACTCATGATTTTGAACTTGACCTTGTTCTTCTGATCTGACAACTTTTCATTGTTTTCAGGTTGTTCCACAAATTTAAACACTGAACACCACATTCGAAAAGGAATAAATTAATATAATGCAAAAAAAAAAAAAAAAACTAACAAGACATGCAATGAACAAACTTTACAAAAACCAATTTAATGAAAAAATTACCAGTTGCAATCACGCTTTCTCCAGGAGCAAGAATGCCACCAGGAGGCCGCATGTAACAACTCTTTGGCGCCGTAGTTTGAAACTGAAAAAACAAAAGCAAGGTTATTAAAGTAGCCAACTAGATATATGTAAGGAAATAATCATACACAAGTAATCAACCAACTATGACAATGAGTGTATTCATTTTTCAATATACTTTCACATCAAAACAATATATAAAAGTGAAAAAAAGAACCGCACCGTTATATTAACATTGCAAGACAAACCCTAAACGATGTTTCACCAACTTGGTGCATAAAGTATATAAAATCTCTCACTTTAGTCCCTACTGTTAAAGATACAACAAACTTGAGAGGACGAATTTTCATATACTTTAGGGACTAAAATGACGGATTTCATATACTTTAAAAAATACTTTAATATCATTAAGGACTTCATTCATATACACTATCAATGTAGGGATGTTCTAAACCAACAATTAATCATAATTGTTAGATCATTCAATATTTTACTTCTATCGTAACCACTTCTAAAATCTCACACATGATTGATCTAATGGTGCATGAAAATTAAACTCTATTATTTTAATTACCTAAATGACTAAAGTGGCACATCATACATGGGGATAAACAAATCCGTCTATATTTAAATTACCGCACATTCTCCTGCTACTATATTGGTGTTCAAGCTTCTTAAAATTGTAACAAACAAAATAAGAGACACGTGAATCCACAAAAACCAATATACCTTGAAAGCAACATGAGACTTGCTAGTGTTTTTTAATCGAACAGCACTCCTAACCTGCTTACCCGGTTCATCTACAAAACAAACAAAACCCAAAAAATTAGTATTAATTAACCATTAAATTAACAAACACCACCCAAAATTTTTAGTCGTATTATTAATATTAAACCATGTGCTCATCCCAATTTTTTTCAACACCACCCAAAGTTATTACACTGAATTATATAATTTTTTTTAAAATATTATCCGTGTCTTCGTGTCAGTGTCGAATATTTGAGCTAATTTTTATCTTCCAATTATACTTTATTTACCCTTCAAAAAATTATAGTACTTATTTTTTTTAAGGACACTTTAAAGTACAGTGATAATAACTATTGTATCTAAAATTGGGAACTTCCCAAAAAGAAGAGAAATCTCGTTTATGTTATCATTCACACACACGTGACAAAATTATTACTAATAATTAAAAAAAAAAAAAAACTTTTTTTGCAAATAATAAAATAAAATGAAATTTTAAAAAAAAAAGTAAGAAATTGAGAAAGAACAGCTTAATTTAAAACAGAAGAACTGAATTTGAATTCAGAGCACTTGAACAAAATGAGAAAAAAGCAAAATGAAAATGAAAGCAGAGAAATGCAGAAAAATGGTGAATGAGAAAGTGATGATTACATGGAAAGTAGAGGTGATTGGAAGGATCAAGACGGAGTCTACGCCGGGGAGGTAGCAACAATGACCTTGCTACAGATGACACCGTTTTGGGCGATTTTTGCGCGTTTCCTCCTTGGGTTTGATTATGTGCGTTACCAGAGCTCCAAAAGGGACAGAGACGGAAGCGGCTGGCGTCGGAAGTAGGTTTCTGGTGACCGGCGGCGATGGCCATGGCGTCGCCGGTGAGTGATTGAATGAAAGAATGAAACGCAGCGTTTTGAATTTTGATTTGAAGAGTAGAAGAAGAGAAACAGAGAGAATGCAGTAGTATTTGTGTTTAACAACGACTTTGTGGGAAAGTGTTTCATCCAGGTAGCGTTTTATTTAATGCACACGCTCCTACTCATTTATTATAAAATATTATTATTAATGGAATATATAATATAGGGGTAGCACTTGTGTGACATAGAATCGGGTGACATTGGTCAATCACAATGTCACAATCCATGTGAAGAAGAGAGAAAAAAGCCACATGTGACATTGTGGTTGGTCAATGTCACCAATGTCACCAATTTTATGTCACCCAAGTGTTATCCTATAATATAGGTCCGTTTGAATATGGATGGGGATTTATATATTTTTTTAATTTTTTTATGTAATTGGAGAAACTCAAACCGAAGATCATAATAAGTGGTAAAAAAATTCGACTCAACACTGATTCATGTTTTGGATTTAAATTCAAGGGATTTTGTTAAATTGAAAGATATTTTTTTTGATGCATCCAAATATTTTTAGGTGGAATTTTTTTTTTTAGTTTATAAGATGGAAGATGTTTAGTTAAGAAATCTGAATTCAAAAATGTAAAATATTCTTACTCTTTTTGAGGAGTATCAAATATGAAAACATGTCATACTTAAATTTCTTCATTTTAATAAATTAACATCTTTGTGAGGGGAATATATTAACATCTTTTTTATTAGACAAATTTTATGATACATCGAATGCACTGATTCTTTAGAATGAATGAAACTATATTTATCATAAAAGGACTTTTTACTTGAGTATGTAAAATCATAAATTGAAGTGTATCAATTTCGTAAAAAAAAATGATTGTAGTCACCAATATATAGATTCTATCGGAGTAGTATGTATATTCATTTGTTGTGTGAGTGAAACTATGTGTATCTATCATTTCATAAATATTTTATAAATTTATATATAAAAGATCAAATATGATGCATGATTTTGAAATATGAAAATATCTTTATTCTTGTAGATAAGGAAGGAAAATGATTTAAGGGGAGTTGGGAGTGATTGAAGTGTAAGGGCATTTAATGATGGGAGATTAAGTTAGGTGTTAGAGAAGCATTAACAAATGTGGGCTATGTTTGTTGGTGTAGGTTTGTTGTTCGTTGGGAAATTGATTATGGGAATTATTATGATATTCCTTTGTTTTCATACAAACAGGATCTTTTCCTCCTTTCTGGTGGTACTAGTAGTGTTCTTCAATGGTCTTTAACTCTACTTATCATGAATTCAAGACTCCTTATTGTTAGTTTCAATTTTATTTCAACCAAAGCGTTCTTGTCATTACTTAGATGTTTTAAATAGATGGACTAGTGCCTAGTTGTAGTAGCCTTTTTATTGGCCTAATCATTTTTAGCTCATTATACTAGTCCTCGAATAACACATTCCTAAATATTTGCCGGTCCAAAATGCGATATGAAGATTAAGGATTGTCGCAACATCATCTTTAACTTGATCTTGAACATTTTTATTGAAAAAAACTTCAGACTTTCAGAAGTTAATCAATTTTTCGGACGCCTCACCGTAGTTTGTTCAGATTTCTTTCATATTTTCATCTTCCCAATTACCGGCCTTGCAAAAAAGTAAACAACCATCCACAACTACAAGATGCGACACAATAGGCCCATTTCAAAAAATTTATACATCATGCATTTGGCCACCTCTCTTTGTTTGTTGCATTAGCATCGATACACCTTTCATACAAAGGATGAAGAGTTAGAGTGATAGTAGATCACCTTTCCTCAATCCTCTCCCTAGATAAATAAGACTAGTCATCTCATCATTTACTAGTACCGGATAAAAAATGGATTTCATACACATCATCACTCAATAAATCCTTTTAGGATCAAAATCCATCATTTGTATAACTCCATGAATATACGCCCATTCAACTCCATCATATGCATGGTCAATTTTTAGTGTAACATCACTAGTTTTTCCTTTTGTCTTCCTCTTCATATAATGTATAAATTCAGAAGCAGCTAAACATTATCAAGTATGGACCTAACTTCTACAAAAACTGATTGATTAATAGACACACACTTGGGCATAATTCTCTTCAATCAAATGGCCATCACTTGATAAGAATTTTGTATACAACATTACATTACCAAGTGGTACATGTCTCTAATCTTTGACGGGGCTTTGAATCTCTACCTATTGGTAACAACACAATATTGGTGTCATTAAAATTTGGCGACAATGCTTCATTATCAAGCAACACTTTACACGCTTCAAATACATCCTTAGCACAATGATCCCAAAAATTATGAGAGAAAGTCTGATTTAGTCTATCCGGGCCGGGTACTAAGCTCAACATGATATCATCATCATTTACACAAAGCGGGATAACTTATAACACACGATCATACACACTTTGTTGACGGTTAAATAAAGAGGAGAAATATTGGATGACCTCATCAACGAAACCTTGTTGATATTTAATTGTACCATTCTCATCAATGAGCATTTTAATAATATTTTGTCGTTTCCTAGTCGTAGCGTAGGCATGAAAAAAGCAAGTACATCCATAATCACATTGTTATCGAAAGCTAAATCAAACAACCTAAAGCGTTTACATAACATCACCCCACCTACCCAAGGATTCCTATAGTAAAAAGTATTCTCACAATCACCTATTATCTTGTTAAGATTACTATTGAAACAATCTACGAAACCACAACCCTCCCTCGTCACATACAAATTGGATATCACTTCACCAAATATATAGAGTCTCTACCAAAATATCACCCTCAACACAACCATATTTAATATGATAAAATCTTAAACCACAAACTATTTCTTTCTATTTTAATCCTCCAACACCATTTTCTTAATTAAGCATAACCAAACAAATGCAAGTTACGAACAAGCAACCCACCTAAGTCTCTCATCTAACAAACCTTATCTCAATAAATCAAATTAATTTTATGACATTCCTTGCAACCTCCCCATAAAACAGATTTAAAAAGACACTCAACTTTTATAAGAGTACTTGATGGAGCCTTGAAGAAGGAAAAGAAGCACATTGGTAATGAAGATAAAACAGATTTGAGAAGGATGAGATTACCTTACATGGATAAATTGAGGCTCTTTCATCCTAAAAAGTTTGCTCCAATCTTATCAATCACTAGATCACTTAGGACAATCTTTTCGGGTTACCACCGATGAGTAAACCCAAAAATTTAAAATGGAGATGGCTCATTTTACAATTCAACATTCTCATTGCGTCCTCCACCCAATATTGATCCAGATTAACTCTAACCAATAAGCTCTAGTGAAAGTTAACCTTAAACCCATACACCGACTCAAATAGTATTAAAATTGATTTCACACTTACATATATTGTTTCAACTCTTTTCATAAATCAACAAAGTTTAAGCACAATAGATAGTCTTCACTCCAAATAGTAACTAACTTGCAGCATAATCACATCACATTACAATAACATTATTCATTGAAATATCAATATTTAAAAGGGCACAATATTAAAACCTCGAAGTACTAGGACCCCAACAACTCAAGTCCATGACTTTCCTCACAGATTCTTCCTTGGTTCTCTTGACCTTGTTGGAAACCGCAACAGAAGAAGCAGATGACAATTTCTTGGCCTTAATGTATGATCTGATATTGTTCTTAGCATGTTGATGAAGTGACCTAAAAGAATGGTTCCATCTGCATACACCAAGTTGGTCTTTTAAGGCCTCCACTCCTCCTGTGCTTAATGCTATCATCCAAGCTCTTACTGCTGCACTCATGTTGTACCTTTTTGTTGAATGGGCAAGTGTTGATATTTTTCTATATATATGGGGGTATGATTTAGAAGTGGGGGTTAAGAAGTAATCCAGGGGCTTGTTTGTTGGGGAAGTAACAAAAACAGAAGGAAAAAAACTAGGGGCAGTGTCAAATGTCTTGTTTCCCAAGACTAACTTTATTTCTTGTATTATTGGCTATTCATAATTTAATTTAGGTAATAATATTTTGGTTTTAACTTATTTTCCAAGTTAAGTTTAGCACCTTAACTCTTAAATGAGTAATTTTGGTCCCTAATTAACGTTGTGCTAATGCAATTGGATCTGATAAGGAAACAAATCAGAAGGTCAAATACCAATAGGCTCAATTGGAAGTTAGCAATTAAGGAAAAAAAAGGAGCAGTTACAGAATTTTTATCAAAATAATTACTTTCCTTTCACAAGAAATATACGTTTAAATAGGGTGTATATTTGATTTGATCTGAATCATCTCCACCAATTTTTCTATTGTTTATATACCACTTACCAGTCTCAATAAAACCGTAAGAAACCATTAACAATGAAGAAGTAATGACAAACAAATATTATAAAATAATCTTTAAAATATATATATAAAATAAATTACTTTTCTTGAATTTTAAAAAAACATATATCAACAATTTATTTATTTTACTCTTTTCCTCTCAAAAACCATTAACAATGAAGAAACCCGGGGCAGGGTGGTTAAAGGAGCCCATCGATGCATGCTTAAATTTTGCATATATTAATTAATCATCCGAGGTTCATGGAATCTAAATAAATGACAAATTTTTCTTAGAAGTTCTAAGGTTGATGTATGCTCAAACTCCAAAACTCGTATCGCCTTATCTAAAGGTTTTTGGACATTGATCATAACAAATAACAAATAACAAAAAAAAGTGGTTTTTGCTGAAACAAAAGATGACTTCCCAGACCCTTTGCTTTCTTAATACAAAGCTACATGGATTTATAAAAAATAATAATAATAATTCTTTTCTCATGAAAAGATTCAACTTGCAACCCCAATATAGACAAATAAAATATTGAAAACTATATCTCAATTCTCATTTTTCTTGGTTATATAATTTCAAGAACACAATATATAACTTGCACCATATTGGCAAGAGCATCATAGATTAACATTAATTGAAAGTCCACATTAAAACCTTGCAGTACTAGGACCCCAGCAATTCAAGTCCATGACTTTCTTCATAGACTCCTCTTTAGTTCTTTTCACCTTGTTGGAAACAGCAGCAGAAGAAGCAGATGACAATTTCTTAGCCTGAGTGTATGATCTAATATTGTTCTTAGCATGTTGATGCAGTGACCTAAAAGCATAGTTCCACCTGCATACACCAAGTTGGTCCTTCAATGCCTCCACTGCTCCTATACTTGATGCCACTATCCATGCTCTTGTTGCTGCACTCATTATTATATTTTAGTACCTTTGTTGAATGTGAATTTTTTGAATATATGATATGGTAAAAGTGTATGAAATTGTTGTGATTTGTGGTGATGGATTATAGTGTTGATTCATTCATATATATGGGAAAGTTGAGTGGTGATTTAAAAGTGGGAGTTAAGAACTAAACGAGGGGCTTATGTAAATACAAGCAGAGCAAAACAAGGGGCGGTTTCACCTATTTGTTCATTTGTTTAGAACCAAATTAGGCTTTTCTCAAAATTTACGCGGTGTCAAATGTCTAATTAATTTAACCAAATATAATTAATTAATTTTTCATTAATTAGTTTATTTATTTTAAGAGACCAAAAACAGTATATTAAAAACCATCCTTCGAACCAACAAAAAAAAAAAACCATCCTTCGAAGCTCAAGGTGTGACTAAAAGGGAGCAAAAAGAGTATAAGTTACAAAGCAGGCTAGAATATACTACCAAGACAAAAACACAAAGCGAAACATTATGTGGTATTATGACTCATAAAGAGGGGATTAAACCACCATGAGTGAAAGTCGAAGAAAAGAGATTGATTATGAGTCTTCGACCACCGTTAAGAGTAAAATTTAACACGATCAAATAACTGCTCCAACGATAGTTCTTTATTGCAAAATACGAGCATTATTCTTCTTTTAAATAATTCAAATATAAGTTAATCAGATTACTTGAACGAGAAACAAATATCCTTTCTAAGAATTGCTGTAGAAATTCCCAATCATGCAAGAACAAGATGTCAAAGGCCACCGAAAAATGCGCATATTTTTTTCAAAAACATATCTCTAAAAAAATGATTTTTTATGAGAATTTGTTCAAAATAGCTTCTCATTTAAGCATTTTCTTTAAAATTATTGTATCCGAAAGAAAATAAACGTGCTAAAAAGCTGAAATACTTAAAATAACTTTTTATGAGAATTTATTTAAACCAATTTCTCATTGAAGAATTTCTTTAAAAATTCTTTGAAAAAATTATAGCAAAAAGATCAAACACTATAAAAATCATTTGAAAAAATTATAACAAACAGACCCTTTACTGAAAGTTGTAATTTGATGTTAATGAATTAAACATGACTTTTTTCATGTTATTGATCTTACTTGCAAGTATTTTATGTTATTTTAAATTTAAACAAACAATATTTGTTTTTAGTTTTTGGTGCTTCTCTTTATTAGAGTTCAATTTTTAAGATTAAGACATAACCTTCAATTTGTTTAAGCCCATCTTGATCACATTCATCAGCTTCTACTCTCATCCATCACCTCTTAGAGCTTTTGGAATCCATTCTTGGAGAGTTGATGCAAAGAAATTCATTTCAACTTGTATTTTTCTCGCTTAGAACTAAGCTATTCTTACATATATAGTCACAGGATTTAATACATGGACTAATACGGCTTATAAAGTGGACATACAATATCTCAAATTTCAATTTTCTTGGTCACATAAACATTGAACGAACAAAATTTTGGACGAATTAGATATATAGGCTCTGTTTGGTAAAAATAACGGATAGTTGATAAGCTAACTGGTAGTTGATAGTTTATAGTTTATAGCTGATGACTGATAGCTGATAAGTTAATTGAAGTATTTGGTAAAATTAACGATTCAACTAACTGATAAATGTAAAATGACATAAAAGGATATTCTTAATTCATACTAAAATTTATATAAATTAATATTTAAGTATTTAAAAATTAGCAATTTAAATTTATTAATTTAATATATCATTTATATTATAAGTTAGTAAAAACAATAAAACGTAGCAACCACAATTACTCAAAGCTATTATTAATTTATTATTATTATTATTATTATTATTATTATTATTATTATTATTATTATTATTATTATTATTATTATTATTATTATTATTATTATTATATATGCATTATTTAATTTGAACTATTATTGACAACGAAAGGCATAATGTACCAAAAAGACCGGTTAAAAATACTACCACAAAATAAAAAACAACGAAAATAATAGTATTCTCATAAAGAAAAAAAAACGGAATGTATATTCTCCCTTAAAAATATGAAACATGTATATTTCATCAAAAAAAAAAAAACTACGGAAGGCTACCTTAAAAAAGAACAAGGGAAGGCATTCCCTAAAAAAAACAATGGAATAATAATTGATATTTATTACACAATAACTATTTTATTTTAAGTTATAAGGATAAAATTGGATTTTAGTTAAAAACATAAGGATAAAATTGGAGAAAAAGATGATAAACTATAAACGAAGCTAATACGGGTTATAAAGTGGACATACAATATCTCAAATTTCAATTTTCTTGGTCACATAATCAATGAACGAACAAAATTTTGGACGAATTAGATACATAAGACGAAATGGTATGAATACAAAGTAGTAGCTAGTATCTAACCTGCATTATAATGGCTTTATTACATTACAATACATTAAAAACTAGCATCAATTAAATGTCCACAATATTAAAACCTTGCAGTACTAGGACCCCAGCAATTCAAGTCCATGACTTTCTTCATGGACTCTCCTTTGGTTCTCTTGACCTTGTTGGAAACAGCAGCAGACGAAGCAGATGACAATTTCTTAGCCTGAGTGTATGATCTAATATTGTTCTTGGCATGTTGATGCAGTGATCTAAAAGCATAGTTCCACCTGCATACACCAAGTTGGTCTTTTAATGCCTCCACTGCTCCTATGCTTGATGCTACTACCCAAGCTTTTGTTGCTGCACTCATGTTGTTTGTTGTAACTTGTACCTTTGTTGAATATTATGATGAAGTTGTTTTGATCTGTGATGATGATTTAGTGTTGATTAATTCATATATATATATGAGGGTAAGTTGAGTGAATTATAAGTGGGTGTTGAGAACTAAACAAGGTGCATAATCAAATACAAGCAGAACAAAACTAGGGGCGGTTTCACCTATTGTTTGGAACAGATACACAATTTTCTCAAAAGCTACGTGCGTGTCAATTGTCTAGTCTTTTATGACCAACTTTATTCATTGTACAGGCTGCCATTCACAAATTAATTAATTAATAGCTCTCAAAAAATTTATTAAATTAATAATTTGATTAGGGTTAATTAAGTAATTGATCCCTATTGACAATTTCGTTTTTACTTTTCATAAAATAAAATCACACATTTCAGTCCATGTAACATTTTCCTTTAACTTTTTCTGGACAACAAGTGGTGATAATTTTTTTTTACAGAGACTAAAAAATATGATTTTAATTTGTACAGATTAAAAACAAAACTCATAATATTTATATGGATCATTTACTTAATTAACCTATTTAGTTATACTCCTCAAAATGTTTTAGGGTTAAATATGTTTTTGATCCTTATTAATATATCAACTTTTTATTTTAGCTTTTCTAAATTTTTTCCTTGATTTTTAGTCCCAAAAAGTTTTTCATCTTGACTTTTGGTCCATCTTTTCAAGTAAACTCATACGTATAATTTAAATTTTTGAATAAAACTTTGCAGAAAAATTTATAATATTATAAGAATCTCTTAAAAAAAAATATAATTTTTTTAACAAAACATGAATCAAATATGAATTTTTATTTTTTGTGGTTAAAAAATGATATTTAATTCATGTTTTCTTTATCTCTAAAAAAATCATGTTTTCTTTAAAAAAATTCATTTTTTTAGAGATTTTTATAATAATCTACACAATTTCATTAAAAAATATAAATACTACACGTGAATTGACTTAAAAATAGGGACTAAAAATAATGATTGAAAATTTTATAGACTAAAAGTCGAAGAATTTTTTTAGAGAGTCTAAAATAGAAATTTGGTATATTTATAGAGAGAAAATATATATTTAACCCTATACCCAATGCTTTATGCAATGAAGCAATGCAAGTGGATTTATAAAGAAAAATAAAAAAATGCTAACAAATATCCTTAAAACAAATGTTAACAAATTAATTAAGGAATTAAATATAAAAGTAGTATGAAAAGTAAGTGTGTTAAAATTCTTCTATGTAAAACAATAAATTTGGAGAACTTTTTAAATAAATATATTTTGGGAAGTAATTTTTTATTTTTTTCAAAAGTGAAAGAAAAAAAATCATCTTTAATTAAAATATAAAATGTATATCCTTAATAATGCAAAAAAATATATTTAGTCAAGATACAAAATTTTTTTTTTTAAACTTTATATCTAACTCGATAACCAACTAATATGGGTGATCCATTTGAATATCAACTTGCACGGATTTCATTTAAAGTCGGAGCAAATTTTGTATAGACTATCCCACAAAAATTGACACTAAGAGAATTGGAACATGAGGCCTTAAGAGAAACTTATCATACAGTCTCAAAACTATACCACCAACAAACCCTTAGTTTAAATGCCTTATTACTTTAATAAACTGAATATTTGCATTATTCTTAATATTGGCAACCAAGAACATTGTTTAAAATTACATGGGCTCAAAGCACTCCTTTGACTCTTGATGAGGTAAAGAAAAGAACTTTCGGTCACTTTGTCAGAGTTCTATTAGAGCTTGATCTAGCTTCAGATTTACATGAAAGAATTGTCATTGAAAGGAAGAATTTTGATTTTTATGTGGATGTTGAGTATGAGAAGCTTCCCCCTTTCTGTAACTCATGTCAGATTTTTGAACATTCTATTAAGAATTGCAGATATCAGATTCCTCCAAAAGTGCAACATAGTAAACCCGATAGTTCAAATGTTGAGAAGGTAGATGTAGCGATCGCACCTCCTGTAGGTACTTTTCCAAAAATGCTACTTGTTGTAGTAAAACTTAGGGGTGACAAAACGGTCTTGACCCACCGGGCCGGCCCGTTTGGCTCGTTATTTTTGGCGGGCTGAGTCAAAATTTTGAACTCGTTTTTTATAGTTGACTCGGCTCGACTCGTCTCGTTGAAAAACGAGGCGGGCACGGGGCGGGGCGGCCCGCTTAACTCGTTGGAAACAATTATGTTGTGACGACAACATGAGGAGGAGGAGGAGGTGCACCATATATTCATAACTTAGATGATGATTTACTTGGAGTTGAATGACTTTATAAAAGAATTATGTTGCTGCTGCGATTATTTTGAGACTTGTTTTATGTTTTTGGATTTATCTTAGTTGTTTAGGTAATTTTGAGAGTTATTTTATGCATTTGGATTTATTTTGGTTGTTGAATTTATTTTGGAACTTATTTTATGTTTTTCGATTTATCTTGGTTGTTGAATTTATTTATTTTGAGACTTATTTTATCCTTTTGGATTTAATTATCCTTTTGGATTTAATTTGGTTGTTGGATTTATTTTATGAATTGTTTATGTTGCGCATTTGCCTTATTTTGCTATTAATTATAATGTTGAATTCGATAATTTGTTAATTATCTTGTTTTTCACAAATTTATTTGCTACTTATTCTTTTATCTTTTTTTATTATAAAAGCAACATAGTTTTTTTTGTAACAATTAAGTTGTAAAAAAAATCAAAAAAAGTTTTTTGTTTGGTGGGCCGGCCCACTAACTCGCAAGTCCGCCACTAAACGGGGCGGGGTGAGATTTTGGACTCGGTCACTAATTTAGACTCGGCTCGTTTTTAACGGGCTTAGACGGGGCGGGCCTAAACGGGGCGGGCCTACCCGCTTTGCCATCCCTAGTAAAACTGTTGTAGAAATATGTCCTTTTATTGATGATATATTAAGGTCTAAATAGATAGCGACTTGTGTGTTCATGGGAGATGTCTTAAACCATGAGGAAGAGAATTCTAATATTTTTGTTGGAGTGGATCTAGTGCAACTAAAGCAGGTTGATGATTTTGTACTGCTTGAGAAACAGAGGGAGTCTCATTAGAGAAACCAATATTCGAACATGTGTATAGTTAGTCCTTGGAGTGATGCAATCACACTGATCTCGACTACAATCATAATACTCCTTGGAATTACATGGCTTCCTCTGATAAAGTAGTAGCATGCTATGTTCCTTTGGGAGACCATGTCACACAAACTTCAACTAAAGAGCCTTTTGGTAGAGTCATAACGGCGACATACTCTAACTTGTTAAACTTCAATGCAAATGTTATTCATGACATGCAAGTTTTAGTTCTTACTGAATGAATCATGGGCTAACATAGCTCAATATGAAGAGCAATCTTAATTGGTAGTTCCAAGAAAATAGAAGAACAAGTTAAAATAGCAGTAGAGTGAATTCAAGGTTTTCAATCGTTTGTCTCGCTACTCCTTTGGTGTGTTTTTTTTTTCTTTCTTTGTTTGATTTTTTTGTTTGTTTTTCCTTGAGGGTTTTCGCTTTATCCCTTCTCTTTCTACGTACTATTTTTCTTTAAATTAATATATGATCAAGGTTATGCAACAGGTAAACCCTTTGCACCCGATCCTTTAAGAGCTTTAACATTGTTGTATTTTTAAGATTGGATTTGAATTAAGGACTCTAGTTAAGCTGAAAGAGATCCATTATCATATCATCCAAGTGATCTAGGGTTATTCTTAAGTTAAATTAGAAATAAAAACAAAGTGCTAAATAAGTTTTAAGTCTTTATATATATCAAACTTCTTATAAGGATCTAAGCATGTATGTGAAACTCATTCAAAAATTTAAAAGATTAATGATAATTAAACAAATTTAAATTAACAAGGACTACGACTTCATAAAAAAAAGGTTATAAGGACATACACATGCCACTTTTTTTTACGAGGATTAAAAGCAGAAATTGATATATTTACAAGGAAGAAAATTTATTTAATCCTAAAGAAAATCATGTATATTTTTCTTTGAAAAATAATATTTGTATTACCATTTATTTAACATTTTTTAAAATAACTCTATCTCTCATACTTTAAGTGTACTCTTACTCTCTTTATTATTTTGATTTTCGTATAACATCTACATTCTTTATATATCTTTAGTTGTCCCAAAAATTATTGTTCAAATAACATGCATCTTTTCCTTTTTAGTTTGTATTGTTACCATGAGAAATTACCTTTTTTTTTTTTTTTTTTACAAGGAATACTCTGTTCCCAACCATCACTATTGTGTAGTGTGAAACTCTTGTTAGTGTCACCACTTTATATGAAACTTATCAAAAGTAGGATATTCACGTGAATTTCATACAATAAAAGAATTGTTTTAAATATAGTGTTAAAAAGAGAGTATTTATAACACTTCTCTTGTTACTGTATAACTCTATCTTGTTTTTTTTTTTAAAGAATAGATGATATATCTCTAAAAAAATAGCATCAAGATTTTTTTAAGACATAGTTGGTAAGTTTTAATTGTATGTTTTGTTTGTTCACTTTTTATTTTTCAGTCACATCTCCTTGAATTTTGGCAAATAACGCATTGTGATTGGCTGCTCTTTATTCTTGAAGAATTCTTGATATTATTTTTCTTAAGATATATGATTTCTCTATCATTTCACTAGTCAAAATGTGTTCAATACAATCAAGTGGCTCAACTAAGAACTGAAAACTAACCGACAATAAAATCGCCTTTACTAATTTAT
Organism: Medicago lupulina; assembly: GCA_958299785.1. Lineage (NCBI taxonomy): Eukaryota > Viridiplantae > Streptophyta > Magnoliopsida > Fabales > Fabaceae > Medicago > Medicago lupulina. Next base: position 79,799,975 of record OY283139.1, read on the forward strand.
GGACAACCTCATTTGTTTATTTCCGTACAAACTCAACACTAAATACAGATTTTCATTCATTGATAATAAACTCTATCTTGTTTTGTTAATATATAAAAATAAAGGAAAAATATGTAAGAAGAAACTTAAACTCACAATAAACAAGAGTTTGAGTAGTTTTTTTTTTCGCCAAGAAATAAGTAGCTGTTGAATCTTGCAAAACCACGATGTCAAGCACTTCACCAGGTACCGTAATGACATATCTTACAAAATTGAACAAATAAATCATGTTATACACAAAAATTATTTAATGGGATTAATTTACAGTCGCTGTTATCCTAACCACTAAAATATTTAAAATCTTTTTTTCCTAAAAAGTTAAATTAACCCTCCTAATTTAGTAAACCTAACATCTTAAAAATGAACACACTCATAAGTTACCAACCCAAATAATTTTAAAAATTTAAAATCTTGTTCCTTCAGAAAAATCTTATTGTAGGTGGACCCCAACAATTAAGGTCCATGACTTTCTTCATAGACTCTTCCTTGTTTCTCTTCCCCTTGTTGGAAACAGCAGCAGAATTTGACAAATTCTTGGCTTGAGTGAAAGGTGATCTGGTATTAACATGTTGTTGCATTGACCTCAAAACATAGTCCCATCTACAAATCCCTAATTGATCTTTTAAGGCCGCCACAGCTCCAATGCTTGATGCTACTATCCAAGCTTTGCTTGTTGCACTCATATTTTGTATGTGAAACTTGTAAATAATCAATATTGGACCGGTAACAGGTTATTGATTTGATGATGAGATCGATTTATGAGTTATATGTGGGTTACATGAGACATTGGGTGATTTTAAAGTTGGATTAAGAAACCACGTGTTTTTTTTTCAGGTGAGAAAAGCAAAACTAGGTGCGGTCGAAATATTTGCACCAATTGTTTGGAATTAAGACATGACATGTGTCTCGAAATGACCATGAGGTGTCAAAGAGATTCCCTTTATTTTAACTTTAGGAGGTCCTGCTGTACTCTCTTTACAAAAATTCTCATTTGAATTTTGTATAATTAGTTGGGGTAATTTTAATGATAAAATGAATATAATTTTCAGATAAATATTGCAAATAACACATGAAGAACAATTTCTTTTATTTTCTTTTTTAAGGTGGATTTAACTCAGAATCGTTGAATGCTCAAATCAATACACAGAATGTGTATGGGATTCTAATGTGGTCTAGTTGGTTACATGACTGTCCGGCCAATTGTTTTTTGATAAACCAGCTATATTGCCGTTATCGGTGTGTAACTCAAAAAAATCGAACTTTTTTGTGCAAAACGACAATATATAAAGCAAATAATAAAAATTTTAAGTTTGAGGTTCGTAACATATTAGTATTTAAGTTATTTTGATCACACATAAGTACTTTTAAGTTTATAAACTTTTTCAATTTCTCCCTTATAGTTGTTAGATTCGTTCTTGATTCATTTCGCCCTTCTATTAATCAAACAATGATGTGATAGAAAAATTAATCAATCAAGAACGAATCTAACAACCCAAGTGTGTAGCAAATTCTAACAATCAATCAAAGCATAAGATAAAGAGAGAGGAGCAGACACACAAAAATTGTTTACTTAGTTAGATCAAAATTGACCTAAGTACGAAAAATGTAATGACTTTCTAATCATCTATCAACGAGTTTGTATAAAGGATATAAAAAAGTTACAAAAACTTAGTGTCAACGATCCTAATTTCTACCTCTTTATATCCATTCTCTCAATCCACAGGAAGATCCCTTAAGAAGAGAAAAGAGAAAGTTTGAATCATTCTTCTCTCGCTACGCTAGGTATTTAGAATATGTTTTTCAACCCTAGTTTCTAACATAAAAACTCTCAACCTCTAACCCTTAATTTTCCTTAGGTTTTCTCTTATGGTGACTTTATCTCTTATTCTCTAACCCTTAATTTTCCCTATTTGCGCTTCCTCTTGTTGCATCTTGTTTTTATTAAAATAGGGCTATTTTAGTTTTTAAAATACACTAATTATTATTTATAAAGTGCCTTGGACCTCATCTAAAAAGCTAATTCAAATTATGAGAGGGTGTCCAAGCACATTTATACTCCTAACAACCCAAAAATCTGAGCAATGTGAGACTCCAATACAATTTCAATACCCACCCCAATGCCTAGCAAGGATCATGTGGTCCAATTATCACATTGCAATCGCTAACACGACTGTAATACTATATTAAATGGACTTAGATCTCATCCCTAAAGTGAGCTTAAAAGATAAGAGTGACCGACCACATTTATACAACTAAGAAACTTGAACAACGTGGAATGAAGTATAATTATGATGTGTTGTATGAAGTGTAAGCCATACATTGTTGAGGCAAAATCCCTAATTAATTTTAAAGATAATAAACCATTATGATTAAAGAATTAATGGACTTTGGTTAATTCCTTAGTATTTAACTTATGCTCTTGAGTGTTTTACTAAGACAGGAACAAGTTTTAAATCATACCAAGATTCAAAGAATCAAAGGACATTTGAATTCATGATCTAACACTGAGGTCGAAAAGTTAGATCAGAATGTTGCTCAGAGATCAGAATGTTCGCGCAGAGATCAGATGGTTGCTTCTATACAAGCCCAGAATCTCAAGAACATTGATCAAGGTCATGCAAGACACATGTGACATGAATAAATGTCAAGGAAAGTACTTAGGCAAATCTGGGAAAGTAACTTTCTGATGTATGAGGAAAAGCCTATACTTTGGTTATTGCCCATAAATTCATATGAAAAACATATGACACGCCTAGAAGTTCATACATGATGAACCCAGATGAAGATCATCAAGAACACAACAACATTATGAAGTTCATCTTTTGATCAGAATGTTCACCCAGATTTTCAAGTAAAAGCTTGTGGGACCAAGGACACATGGCATAACAACATTGGACACCCTACAACGGCTATATGAGCTCAAATACTCTATAAATATAGATCAAAAGCTCAACATTACTTACAACATTGCAAATCATACTAGAAAACAACTTGATTTTGTTTGAAGCTCTTGCAATTGAAATTGATCATCACTGAAGACTCTTCTTACCTTCTTGTAGTGTAAATCAATACTCTTTGTTATCTCTTTCAAAGATAACTTCTTCTTCTTCCCCCTCTCATGTTTGATTCTCAAACATTCAAATCTCTTACAAATTGTAACAAAGTCTCATCTAGCTTTGGGGGTAATAAAGTGTTAGTTTGAGCAAAGGTTGTAAAAGTCTAAGTAGTTAACTTAGCAAGAAGGTGCAAGCCTGCTGAGGCTTAGAGAATACAGGGTTGTAATTGTTCAGGTGAACAAAGTTGTAAGGTACAGGATTTGAGAGGTTATCTCAAGCACAATAGTGGAAACTCTCACAAGATTGTGAGGAGTGGACTAGCCCACATTGGGTGAACCACTACAAATCTTTGTGTGTTCTTTCTCTCTTCCCTATACTCTTTAATTTCAGTATACACAACACACACCTCCACATTTACTTTATTAATCAATTTTTGTGTATGAACTTCAGAACGTTCTGAAGTCAGAATATTAACTTAACTATTCCAAGTAAACAACTTGAGAATCACTTTTAAGTTTTAGGATAATTTTTAAAGGGTCACAACCCCCCTTCCTTGTCACTATTTTATCTAGTTCATACATGAGAGAAATTCTTTTCACTAGATGATTAGTTATACGCCAGTCTTTTAGTATTCATTCAATTATTTTAAATAGAAATATTCTTGGTTAGTTTTTCTTTGAGAACTATCTGGTTAGTTTTTAAATATAAATGTGTATTTCTACGGTGTCCTTTTGATACTTTTTGATAAAAAAAATTATAATACATTAATTATAATTTAATATATAAATTGTATATATACGAGATAAATATTTTTCACTTGTCAATTATTTATAAAATGATCTTTTAGAAATCAATTGGTTAAAAGAAAAATATGTACACTACCAACAATGGATTGATCAAATGGTAAATGATTTGGGTGCCTTAAGCAAATGGTCATGGTATTCTTACATATGGAAACAATTTGGATGGTAGAGGAGAATCCATCTTGCTATGGCCTTGGAGGTAACATATGTTTCTTTTCACTTCTAGAGATTTTTAAAGTTTCTTTTTGCTTCAACTATTAAAACTGAAAATTCTCTCGTTTCTATAAGGATGTGAAAGGTCGTACTGATACCGATAAAGTTCGTTTGATTGCCATCACTTGTTTCACCATATCTGCCAAGTTGAGGAATAAGCACTTCTCAGTTGATCCATTTTTGGTAAACCTTCTTCTATGTGTCAATTTATTTACTATAAATATTAATTTATCACAAGATATACAAGTATACTTTCAATTTTCTAGCTGCGTTGTTTTTAAATTCACTATATGAACTTATTCGTTGTGAAGAAACTTGCGATTTATATATAAAATTTATTCATCTTGCTGATGGGAACTAGTTTGTGTTTTGCAAAAGACATTTTATTTTATTTTAAAAAAAAGCATTTCAATCAAAAGGAGGTGAATGTATTTTATGACCGGTGAGGGAAGTGGCAGATCTTGCCCAAAATATTGAGAGAGCAACAAATACTAACAACCATTTTATAATATTTTTTTGAGGGGAAACTAACATATTTTAACTGAAATTAATAAAAGTTATATACAAATAAATCGCTTAGTTCCACTGGTCATAGTATCCACTAATTTCATAAATTTTCCAATAAGAATGCATATTTCATGTTCCAAAATAAAACTTACCCTCAATAACTAATTTCTTTACCCACACGTGTTCACGAAGATGCTGGAACTCTTGTTTACTTTGTGTTGCATCGAGACAGTAATGCAACGACCCTTGCTCATTTGACATTGTATTCAAGCTATTAAGTGTGTTTCTTTCAAACAACAATCTAACATTCACATTATTACAATTTGGTCCTTGTCATAAAGATTCGACAAAGTTTTAGATTGGCTAGAGAAAGAGTATCAGAGTAAAATGGTTTACCTACAGCTTGAGATTTTTTTGATAAGTTCATATATATAAAAAAAATAAAAAATAAGTGAAAGGAGATGGGCTCCTTAATAGATTCGTCCCTAGATAAGGGATGTGCTATCTAATATATGATAGATGTTGGAATTAAAACAACACACACACACATATATATATATATATAGAGAGTCAGGATCCATTGACACCAAGTGTCAACGAATTCGTTAACACCAAATTACATCCGTTGATTTTATTTGATCTAAAGGTTGATATTTGTTTCCTCAAGACTATCATGTACTATATCTTATTGTGATTTTCATTTCCTAATTTGTTCTACCAGTTTTTCTCTCTAATTACTCATGATTTCAAATCTATTAAATAATTTTGTTTTGAATGTTCTACTTCGTTTCTTTTTTCATGAAATTTCCAAAAAGTGCATCCAACAATTGAGATTATTTTGTATTGGTGATATGGTGTGGTAGAAAGAATCAATTCAACAATATTATTATGTGGCATGAAATTCTACCATAATATGGGTCAAAATAACGGTGTGATTGTGGATAAATAATTGTTTTGTAATTGAAAAATGAAATTAGGTTAAATATATTTATATTTTAATTTTTTATTCAATTAATCTACACCACAATCGAATAGTGGGATTTTGATTTTCGAGCAGCACATTAGATTGGTGAAATGTTTGAGCAGGTGCAAGAACCGGAAGGGGATGGATTTGAAATTACAAGTAATTAGATGAATGTGCAGCAAAATTATTTTCATGGACGAAGAAACAAAGTAGAAGAAATGCTTGCTTCAAAACAAAATTACTTAATGAATTTGAAATCACTAGTAATTAGAGAGTAACCACGAGTAATTAGAGAGAGAGAAATGAATAGAATAAATTAGGAAATGAAAATCACATAAGATATGGTACATGATAGTCTTAAGTAAACAAATATCAACCTTTGGATCAAATAAAATCAACGGATTTGATTTTGTGTTAACGAATTTGTTGACACCTGACTCATATATATATATATATATATATCCTTATTTATTAATTTTGTTAAGTCTTAACCTAATTTTTTCCCTCCACTAATCTCTTCTTAGGTTTGCAACAACTTTATCCTAAAATTTTAACTAGGTTTGCAACAACTCTATCCTAAATTTTGGCTCTAAATTTGCAGCAAAAATTGAATAGATATCTTAATACTTATCTTATTATTTATTAATTTTATTAGGTCTGCAACAACTTAACCTATTGTTTCTATAGATATTTTTTTGACAAGTTGTTGTACACTTATTTAATACGTTTACAAACAGAATATCCTAATTTCCATGCAAACTCGGTTACCCTAAATAATTAGGAACCATGAACTGTATTAATTTTTTATGTTTAACTATAAAAGTAATAAATAAAATTGACCCATGCAACAATATAATTTTGTATTTTTTATAATCTTTTTTATTATTATTTGATTAGAATATTGTATCTTTAATAATCTAATTTGCGTTTATTGATCGACTCATGATCTTACGGGTTAAAGATTATTTATTGGTCTCTATTATAGTCGAGAAGACCCGTGCGTCGCAAGGGACAAAACAAATATTACGATTAAGTTATCATATCTGTTATGGAAATAGATATGATTATGAAGTAATAGAGCAGGACGCAAATAAAAGAGAATAATGACTTTTATTCATAAAATGGCAAAATATTATTAAAACCGATACTCCCGCAAGACGCGAAGAGGAGGTGAAAGAAATAAACAAAGATGCCGCATAGGCGTAACATCCACCCACCACACAATTAAAAGAGGCACCATGCCCAAAACAAAGAAAATGAAGCACAATAGCGTAAGCTATGACAGTGAAATCCGATAAAAACCACCAAAATTAGTACCCATAGCTATGCCTCTACCTTCGAAAAACATAACACCAAAACATGCCTCGAAGAACACCTAGCAGCGAACAGTGCATGACTGAAAGAAAACACCAAACAGTCAGGCCGAAACATGAAAAATCAGAAGCACTACACTGTTGTTCTGTCACGACAGCAGCGCCGTTGGAAGCCCAAAAAAAAACATTCCTTGCTATTCATTCTAATATGTCACATGAATTTAGTACAACGTCTGTGACATTGCAAAGCATTTTAACTTAATGTGAATAATTAACTCATGTGGTTAAATATCGATAATTTCAAATAGACTTAGAAATAACATACAAACACAACCATCAATGGGTGTCATATCCTACTCCCATCTCATTACATCAGTTCCAAGTAATTGTATCAGCAAAATGGGTCTTCTAAATTGGTATCAGAGCAATGCTTTCTTTGAATGAATGATAGAAGCTTGTTCCACTGCATCAACACAATTTTATAATTAAGCAAAGCATAGAGGTAAAAATAGTTTTAGCTATGTTCCACTAAACTCTGAAGAAAAATGAGGTAGTAGAGGGACGTAAAGCATATAAAAGCAAGTATTCACAAGATGGTTGTTAAGCATTGCCCAATGTATAAATATTTCATCCGTCCGAGTGGTACCTACTTCCTTTCTACCCCAAATTGTGCAAGCCATAGCCCTTTGGAGGTATCTAAGCACAGGGTTATGTATATTACTAGCCTTATTGGATCTAGAGTTGTATTGTTCTAGGCCGGTAATATTTTGCCAAAAGGTGTTGAGATAGTGACTGATAAAATGGAACCATTAACTATATTGAACACTCAAATGAGAGAGTAACTCCCCTTCTCCCCATCCCCTCTCATTCCTTTCCTTTCCCCTCCGGTAAACGACTACCAATGGTACAATAGCTTATAGTTCAATATATATATATATATATATATATATATATATATATATATATATATATATATATATATAAGGATTTATATTTATCTACTCCTAAAAACATGAGTATGACCCAAACTCAAAATATCTAAGTTTTAAAGTTGTCTTTTTACAACTAAATCAAACATTTAGAAGTTTTTTATTTTTTTAGGGGAATTTTGAGTTTTTTTTTTTTTACAAAAATTGATTAGTATATTTTTTTTTGACAAATTTAGTATATATATCTTAATTACCATGAATCAGATTAATTTTAAGTTTCTTTCAAAAAAAAAAACTGAGATAAGCTTTCTATAAAAAAAAAAAAATTAAAAAAGAAAAAATGAAGCTTTGTTTACGACGTCGTTTGAAGATACTCACGCGCAAAGTTCAAAAAAGTGGCGGGTTTTCTCTTTCCATGAAGTCGTTAAATATCAAAAACCGTCTAGAGAGAGAAAGAAACCCAAAGATGAAATAACAGATTTTCCCTCTCATTTTCCATTCTCATTTTCTTGAGAAACAAACAAATCAACCTAACTAACTTTTCCAATCTTCTTCACCTCAACTCAACAATGGATTCCGAACTCGACTTTCCCGAAATCAATCAGAAGGAAACGGAACTCATATGGAGCTTCCGTGACGTCGAAACAAATTTCATTGCTGTGAAAGGTTTCTACGATGTCCCTCGGAACACTCAACTTCGCAGCCATGCCGTTTCTACAATCGCCAAGGTAACTCAACTTTTTTGATCGATACATAACCAGGCACAAAAATGTCTTGCAGGTAACATATATATTTCTTTTCACTTCCATAGATTTTTCAAGTTTCTTTTTCTTTTTCTTTGAACTATTATAATGTATTAAAACTGAAAACTCTATGGTTACTATAAGGATGTGGAAGCTAGTACTGAGACCGAAAGACTTCGTTTGACTGAGACCGATAGACTTCATTGATTGCTTACACTTGTTTCATCTTATCTGCCAAGTTGAGGAATGAACACTTCTTAGCTGAAGAATATTGGGTAAACCTTTTCTGTGTCAATTTACTTATTATTAAAAGTTAGGGTTAAATAAGTTTGTTTGTAGTTACTATAAAATTATCTCAAAACTTTCAAGTTTACTTTCAATTTTCTAGCAGCATTGTTTTTAAATTCACTAATTTGCTCTTATTGCTTGCACAGAACCAATTACAATTAGGGAGTTTAACTCCTGATGCGCGAATGGGACTTGAGCTTCTCATTCTCCGTGAACTTAAATGGGAACTCCAACCTTTGACTGCCTTCACCTTTCTGAATTACTATTACTCTTACTTCAAACAACAATTTGGTCGTTTTTATCGTCGTAGCATATATGAGATTTTACTTCAAGCTCAAGGAGGTAAACAGAAGAAACTCACATAACAAATAACAATATAATTTGATAGTTCAATGTTTTCTGGAACAGTGATGCTTGGAGAATATATAATACTCACTGGAATTTTTTTCCTTATTCTGCAGATAACAACTTTGTTCACTATAATCCTAGTCTGGTTGCATTCTCTGCTTTTTTTGCTGCTTCCAAACTTGCATATCCTGAAAAGTATAACACAAAAGCACATATCTATGTACTTTCCCATATTGGCAGCGAAGTAAGTTGATTGAAAATTTAAATGCATAGCAATGTTATGTCTTATAGTATTTCTTCATTCCTAAAAAATAATAATTAAGAGCAACATTGTTTTAGTTTAGAATCAGTGACATAATTAGGTCTCATCGCTCTATCTTTTTTAAATTCTCTTTCAGGATCAGGTGGAGCAATGTATGCAGTATATGGTTGAACTCTGCAATAAGATGAAAATCAAGATTGAGACCCCTCCTGAATCAGGAACTGGCTCCACTTCAAGTAATGTTGTGGCAGTACCCCAAGAGGAAATCAAAGGAGCTGGAACATCTGAAGAAAATGAAGAAGAGTGGTCTGGGTTGATCAAGCGAGTACAGGACATGGGAAAGAGGAAGGCTTGTCGGGTGCAGGTGTTGGAAGATCTGAAGAAGATGAAGACGAAGGGTGGCAAGGCAAAGCATGGTGAGAAGCCACACCTGTTTAAAAATAGAAAAAGGATTTCCAGTATCTACTGGATTTTTACAATTTCCGTCGTTTTCTTCCTGTGCTGCAATGGTAGTCAAGCATACTACTATGACTATTTTAAATTGGCTGAACAATGGCATCCGGGATTTTGCAAACAACACGGTGACTGCCATACACATATAAACAAGGAGAGATTTACTGTGCATGGCCTGTGGGTAGAAAACTCTACCAAAACTCCAAAACCGGATGGCATACCTCCTCCTTGTCCGGTAAGTTCTGTGAATTTTAATTTTAATGATCTCAATGTTTTAATTTTTAAAAGTACTTATTGTTAATGTTTTTACAGAATTTACCAAACGCGTTATCTAAAAACATGAGAAGGGATTGGCCATCACTGTATAGAAGAAATGAGGAATTATGGAAGCTGCAATGGGCACACCATGGGCAATTTAGTGATTTGGATTGTTTAGAATACTACAAACAAGGGCTCTTTTTTCACAAAAATTGTGATGTGAAAAAGGCACTGGAAGAAAGCAATATACATCCCAGCAGTGATCTAATTAACACTAATTTTTTCAAGAACCAATTGACTCCCAAAATAGGAGTGCCCGAATTGCAGTGCAATGGTGAAGATTTAATTGAAGTGCGCTGCTGTTTTGAGCGCAATGGTATGAGGACAAATTGCCCACAAACAAGTGGTCATTGCAGGGAAGAATTGAAATATTTGCCGGTCCCAACTCCTACTCCACCAGTTGAAGATCCCCGCACCTGCCCCACCGGTGATAACTCACTCCCATGAACCGCACACCGAGTCTCAACCAAGACAATATGGTTTTTTTTTCCTGAATTTGTCACAGAATTTTGATGTATTTTTAGATTTCTACGCACAAGATATTTTCTACAGACTCATAATGACTTCATAGATATTATTTTTTTAAAGATTGGTACAGACTTCATGCTTTAGGAAAAGGATATAGTCTTAGTTGAATGTCCATAGAAGAAATAAATTTAAAGTTATAGTTATGGAGACAAAGCAAAAATGGAAGATAAATAGTGTATTGTTTCTGAAAATCAAAAGGAAAATACAATAAAATGAGATCCTATTGTCCAAGAGCTAAGCACCTCCAGAAAACCAATGGAGAACATCTAATACCACAAGTCATACATTTTAAGTAACTTAGATCTATCTTACAAAATAACAAAATAGAGAAAGATATTTCAAATACATTAGATATAATACCACAAGATCC